>OX424525.1:180000-2705652 GCA_949152445.1 Cerastis rubricosa | reverse complement strand
TAACTAACTTAACAATAAACTAAAAAAAACCGGCCAAGTGCGAGTCGGACTCGCGCACGAAGTGTTATGTACCATTATTTTTTAAAGAAAGCAAAAAAAACGCTTGTTTGTATGGGAGCCCCACTTAAATATTAATTTTTATTATGTTTTAGTATTTGTTGTTATAGCGGCAACACAAATACATAATCTGTAGAAATTTCAACGGGCTAACTATCACCGTTCATGAGATACAGCGTGGTGACAGACGGACGGATGGACAACGAAGTCTCAGTAATAAGGTCCCGTTTGACCCTTTGGGTACGGAACCTAAAAATGGCTCAACGCTGTAAACTGGTAATGTCCCCAAGAGAATGGCGGCGTTGCGATGTTGTAAAATTAATATTTGGAAGAGTTTAGTTATAATGTTTGTGAGACTGTGTGTGATGCTTGCGCTGATAACATATCAAATACCAGCTTTTTACCAAATAGATATTCCAGTATCGACTGGAATAAACCTAAACGCTAATATCGTGGTCAATATTTGTATATAAGATTGGAAAGTAGGATAGAATTTTAACAGTATAAGGAAATATGGAAAACTTTAAATGGTTACCAAATACTACAATAATATCTAATCAATGCCGTTTCAGTGAAATCGTACGAAATATCTACATTAACCACCTGTAACTTGTAATCAATCATTCATTGGTACTTCCCTGCTTACCCCATATTCGGAACTCCCTCGTAATATTCATCTGTCATATTTTAGCAAGCCAAACTGACATGTAGAGGGAAAATGGGAGAAATCAATGATTGCTTCCATTTGTATGTATAAAATGTAATTTTCGCTGAGATTTCCTTGAGAATTCTGATTACTGGAGTTGGCTTGATTTTAAGCATTCATGAAGTATTATGTATTAGGTTGACGTGAGGAATCTGAGACTTTTTAAGTGTGTTGTGATTTTGGTTCAGCGCCTTTAGTTTTTTAATTCTAACAAAAAAACATTTTTGCATGACGAAGCTGAGGCCAACGTTTCAGCTGTCGTTCGTAAATCTTTGACAGTCATCACAGGTCAACGCGCGTCAAAGCCAAAAGTCTGACAAACAGTTCTTTCAAGGGAAATCGAGTTAAGCAGTGAAGGAAGGGGTTGTGGAGGTCAGATTGGCAGTCACTCCATGTAAAATACTGGTATACACCTCCACATGATTAGGCTGGAAGTCAATTCCAACACAATTGTAATAAATGGAATGAAATAAAGGCTAGGGAGACGATGACAAGATAAATGGTCTATTAATGTCGACTTCATGAAGCAAAATCGTTTGACTTTCATGTTCTTAATGGACGATCGCTTTTATCGATATCATACTAAATTGATGTACGATGGTAGATCCTTTTTAGAAGATGATTGGATTCTGAAATACCATTAGCCTGGTATTTGTGTAAATACTCTGAGGCTACAAGTTACCCGTTGTACCAAACTTTTTAATACTCAACAAATACGATGGAATTTATTTGTTCAGTTCAGCAATATCTAACAAACAGCAGAAATACCCAGCAAGCAGTATTTGCAACACAGCTTTAATAGTATTTGCCACGGTTCTGTTCCAAAATCGGAATATTTTCTGCATCCAATATCGTTGGCAGCGTAATGTGATTGTGTAGGAAATGGAATTTATTATTTATAGTTCTATTCGCGGCTCGTTTAATTCTGTCCGAGGACATAAACAAGGTGATTGTGAACATGTTCTAAGCCTATTAAAGAAATTAATAGATGCTTTTGATGTTTGAAATTATCTTATATAAAGGGTATGGCTCTAACTCTAGTCGTGAGCCAAATTTTGTCGCGAAATTACATAGACTAGAAACCTGAAAGCAAATTCATTTTTAAAAGAAAAGTTCATAACCAACATTTTTTAAACAGACGTAGTAGCTCGCAATTAGAAGTTTAGTCACAATAATTATTATTAGGTTTGTCGTGTTTTATTTTGGTATTCGTTAAAATATTTATTTGTCTATTTTATGTGTATTTGTGTATTAGTATCTATGTAATTGTATGCAATTTTGAAATTAATTGCATATTTATAGATATTATTTTTACCCTATCACAATGTTGTCGTTTTTAACCCAAGTTGACTGGTAGAGAATGCCTTGTGACATTCAGTCCGCCTATGTACCACTATTGTACATGAAGTTTAAGTAAAAAAATAGATTATTCAAATGGGAGTTACTTTCACATTTATAATGTACGTAAATGTGGATTTTTTACCTCTTTTTTTTACCTAAAACTGTTATTTAAATAATGCCACATAACGTCCGTTATGTACCTGTATGATTCATCAAGTCATATTTAAATGTCATAAGCCTTTTTTACACGTATTACTTACTGACTACTATAAAACAAAGTATTTTCCATTACAGACTGCCCTAAAAAGAAAATCCTTTATTCTGACTGGCGGGACCCATCTATGGCTATCACAGGCATCTACTTTACCTATCTGTTAATAGCCGGATTACCTTTGTTGACGCCTAGCATGTCTGCGCATAGACATCTCACGCACCCACGCACACGACGTAGCAGCAATCCTGTTCTATAGTCTGTGGACTTGACAGCCGCGCGCCGCGCGGGGCGCGCGTGCCCACTCACTCGGCTTGAAAAATCGAACGTGTCACTCATCACGCGCTCATAATTATAATTTTCTATTTAATGTAAACGTTTTTAATAAACGTATTAAGAAAAATAATCCGTCGCATCATTCTGCATCCTTCATCCACAAGAAGCAAAGTACCGGCGTTCACAATTTTGGTCCTACGAGCCCAGATAATTTCAACCGCAAACAGTAACAAGAACAAAGGAAATACTGCGCTACGTGGATGGCGGCCATTGCGAAGATTCAACGTGTTCAAGTCTCAACGAGTCGAGTCATACTCATACAACATCATACGATATTTCTTTCTACAAGGCATCTCATCATTACAGAAAAATTACGTGGACGAATCGGACATCAAGCTTGAAATAAAATACTCATTTGAGTTGGGAGAAGCTGAGACAAAGAGGATATTACCTACAACAAAGAAGGTCACACGTGAGTCCTGAGGGAAACTTTAATGTGAGTTCGTTCCAATTTGTCTACCTATTTGTCCCGTATATCTGTTAATTACCGCCACAATTTCTTCATAGCCGTAAATCATATTCACAAATCCTCCCATTTTGTGAGCCCCATAAAACTTAGTCACAAATCCATCATTTTGTGATACTTTTACCAATTCTCATTATATACAATCACTAATCCTTCATTTAGTGATAAAAATAATCATTGAATATTCACAAATCCTCCATTTTGTGAACCACTTCGTAGGCACGTTAGAGATCCGTCATTCTTATAACAAGCCACTCATTATTGTCTTTGCATTGCGCAATAAACATCCCATTGCTCATAGATATATTACTCATATATTACGCTCAGTAAAATCTCACTTAGAATACCCACATGTATAAAACTCATTTCGTAATGAACTATAATTGAATTGTTTATTTGTAACCTAACATAAGTTTCATTTCAGAGGTTCTAGGAATTGCAGATTCCTTTGGTGTGTGCGGGAACTGATTAATATCGCTTAATTAACTATTGCTATTTCGCATGTTCTAGTGCATTCGATTGTCGCCTGCGCTGAGAACGGGTTCGGGCCGGACCGGCAAGCTGCGCTGTTGCTGGCTTGCTGCATGCGCACCACCCGCTATTGTTGCACATTTTACGCGGACCCTCACTCTGCTTCATATAATTATAATCATTTAAGTAATCGTTCCATTTCATAACCATAAATTAACTGCATTGCATTTTGTTTGTGATTCTTTCTAGCAACTCATTTCATCGCATTGTTTGATGTAATATACATACAATCTACTCATTTTGGCTTAGACTTGGCTTTCAATGTGATAAATAGTCGCCTTTGAATATTAATTTCAATTCTTACTCAAAAATATCCTCATACCTGCTACACCATGGAAGACAAAACTTTAATTAAAAGGCGTGCATCATGCAAGGCTAAGCTTACAATATTTGAAAATTATTTACTAACTGTTGAGAGCTGTGACAACTTAAGTAAATTACAAATAAGTGAATTGAACATCCGTTTATCAAAACTTGAAGAAATGTATACTGAGTTTGATTCAATTCAGTGTGATATAGAAAATTGTATGGATATTCCAGATGAGCAGTACAAAGAACGCGAGGCTTTCGAGACCAAGTACTTCGGGCTGATCGCACGTGCTCGAGGTCTGCTGGCTCCGGCCGGCCCTGCGGGCAGCGACAGGTCTGTGACGGGTTCTTGTTGTACTGCGCAGGAAGGTGGGCCAAAACTTGCACTCCCTACTATTCATTTGCCTAGTTTTTCGGGTCAGTATCATGACTGGTTGGAATTCCGTGACACATTTAGCAGTCTCATTCACTCAGACAAGTCAATACCCAATATTAATAAGTTTCATTATTTACGAGCTGCATTGAAAGACAGTGCCGCTGTAGTTATTCAGGCTTTAGATTTCTCAAGTAGTAATTATGAAGTAGCTTGGGAACTACTTTGTGACCGCTTTAATAATGAAAGGTCATTGGTCAACAATCACTCTCAAGCCATTGTTAATTTGGAACCGTTGGCAAAGGAATCACCTAAAGCATTACGTAACCTAATTGATACAGTCAATAGGAACCTCAGAGCACTCAAAACACTTAACCTCCCTACAGAACACTGGGATGTACTATTAATTCAAATCCTGTCAAACAAGCTTGATCTAGTCACAAGCAGTAAATGGGAATCTTATCGCAATAAGGTGAAAGAGCTCCCTACTCTTAAAATGTTTAATAACTTTCTAAAAGATCGTGCTGATTTTTTAGAAACAATGGAGAATACTCATAAAAAACGTAGGTCAAGTGATCCTACACATGTTCGTCATAAAACATTTGTGGCCAACTCAGAAACTCAACCCGCTCGCAGGTACCCTTGTCCACATTGCAAAGGTAATCATGCACTTTATGTCTGTCAAAAATTCAAATCATTACCATTGGCAACCAGGGTTGAAAAGGCTAAGGCACTTAAATTATGTTTAAATTGTTTGCGTCAAGGTCATGCTGACAATGTTTGCAAGTTCGGGCCATGTCGCTTGTGCAGCCTGCGGCGCAATAGCTTATTACACGAGCATGAAGCTCCTGCACTGTCTGCGCCTGTACCTTCAACAAGTAATGTCATGTTACACTCATTGCCGCAGCCTGAGGCTCAAGGACAACCTCCTAGTCCTCCTCAGGACATTGCTTTGTCAGCCACTCAAAACAACTGTGTTTTACTATCCACGGCCTTAGTCCATGTGACAGACAATAATGGTATATGCCATAAAATCCGTACCATACTGGACAGCGGAAGTACTTCCAGTTTTATAACTGAAGGCCTATGTGCCAAACTTAACTTACCTACATTTTCCACTTCGACCGTAGTCGAAGGGTTAAATTCTCAAATATCTTGCTTGTCAAAGCGTTGTGACGTACTCATATCGTCATTATTTAATAATTATAGCGAGAGCGTTTACTGTTATGTTGTTCCGCGCATCACTCAGTCATTGCCAACTACAAAAGTTGACTATACAACACTAAATCTACCACCTCACATAACGTTGGCAGACCCCAAATTCCACATACCTGCTCCAGTCGATATGCTACTTGGTGCTGATATTTTCTGGACCATACTAGGTTCCCAAAATATATCATTGGGTAAAAATAAACCAACACTAAATAAATCTAAACTGGGTTACTTAATTTCAGGCCCAGTGCCAACACAACATACAAAATTCATTAATACAGTCCACTGCAATCATATTACCTTACAAACCAAGGATGATCAATTACATAATAAGTTATCTCAATTCTTTGAACTAGAAACAGTAGCTACACGTAAACAAATATCTAAGGAAGAGCTTGAATGTGAACAAAGTTTTACAAATAATACCACTCGGTTGCCTGATGGGCGATTCGAAGTGATGATTCCATTAAAGGATTCGCCTGATAAGCTGGGCGACTCTTATGAACAAGCTTTGTCCAGATTTTTATCCTTGGAACGAAGGTTCAAACGCGAACCATATTTTAAAGAGCAATATTGTAATTTCATCATAGAGTACATTTCTTTAAACCATATGTCATTAAATGAAAATCCTGAAAGTGATACTGTCACTTATATTTTACCACACCACGGTGTATTACGTGACTCAAGCTTATCGACAAAATTACGAGTAGTATTTGACGCTTCTGCAGTGACGACCTCTGGTGTCTCATTCAATCAAATTCAAATGGTAGGTCCAACAGTCCAAGATGACCTAATTAGTATCTTAACTAGAATGCGCCAGCATAAGTTTCTCGTGACTGCAGATGTCGAAAAAATGTATAGAATGGTGAATATCAAATCATCACAACAAATGCTTCAACAAATTCTATGGCGATTCGAACCTCACGAGCAACTGAGGCAGTATAAACTACACACAGTTACGTACGGAACCGCGTCTGCTCCTTATCTCGCGACAAGGTGTTTGACGCAGCTTGGTAACGAATGCCCAGACCAAACCGTCTCGGAAGTCATCTTACATGACTTCTACGTCGACGACTTAATAACAGGTGCCGCTACTGAATCGCAACTTATAGACACATGTAAGGGTGTAATCAGACAATTAGAAAATGGAAAATTTCATTTACGTAAATTCCAATCAAATAGTGCTCATGTTGTCACTGAAATCGTTGGTGAAAGTACTAACGACGAATTACTCAATTTATGTAATAATGACTATTCAAAAACGTTAGGTTTACTTTGGTCGTCCAAAGAGGACAATTTGTTATTCTCAGTCAATATTGATAAAGACAAAATTCTAACTAAACGTACAATATTATCACTTATGTCACAAATATTTGACCCATTGGGTCTAATAAGCCCATGTATACTGCTAGCTAAGAATATTTTACAAAAACTATGGTCTTCACAGATAACGTGGGATGAATCTGTGCCTTTGGATATAGCAGACATGTGGTCTAAATTTATAACGTCACTCACTTACATAAATAATATTCGAATTCCTAGATATATTTTGGGTGACAGTCCTATATCAATCGAACTTCATGTATTTAGTGACGCAAGTACGCAAGCTTATGCCGCCTGCGTATATATAAAAAGTGTCAACAATAATAATCGTGTGACTGTTCATTTAGTGACTGCAAAAAGCAGAGTGGCTCCCCTGAAGCCCATGACAGTGCCCCGGTTAGAGCTGTGCGGTGCTCTCCTCGCCGTGCGCTTAGCAGATAAAGTAAAGTCATCACTTAGATTAAACATTAATAGGTGTGTCTATTGGTGTGACTCCACTATTGTCCTCGGTTGGATACATTCACCCAAAGCACACCTGCTTAAACCATTTGTATTTAACCGAATCAGTGAAATATCTGAGAAAACTGACTCATGCAAATGGCGTTATGTGCCCACGAAAATTAACCCAGCTGATATTGGGTCACGTGGGGCAGATGCGAAACAGTTACAAACCTGTAGTTTATGGTGGTCAGGGCCACCATTCCTTCTACATGGCGAACAGTCATGGCCTAACCAACCGACACACCTTCAAGAGCCTGACTTACCAGAGTTCAAGGTTAAATGTAATTTGGCTGCTGACTGTACCGATTATGTTACTTATTACTCTGCCTTCATAAAGAGTTTCTCTAATTTTAGTAAATTACAACGTGTGATTGTATATGTGCATCGGTTCATTCACAATTGTTTACACCCACAACACAAACGTACTGCATTCATAAAAATCTATGAATTAAATTCATCATTAATTTCACTGTGCAGATTTGTACAACTTGAAATGTTCAGCTCAGAATACAACTTGTTAAAAAACAATCAACAATTGTCAGTTAAAAATAAACTACTTCAATTAAATCCATTTTATAACGAAAATGACACGTTATTACGAGTAGGTGGTCGACTTAAAAATTCATTTTATGATTTTGACACAAAACACCCTATCCTGCTTGATTCACGGCATCACTTAGCCACATTAATATTTAGGCATTATCACATAATTTTATTGCACGCGCCTCCGCAATTATTACTTTTCACACTTCGTCATAAATTCTGGTTTATTAATGGTCGAAACCTAGCCAGACAGATAGTTCGAAAATGCATTAAATGTTGTCGTTTTGCAGGAAAAGGTATTCAACCGATTATGGGCAACCTTCCTTCCAGTCGCCTGCATACAGAGTATGTGTTTGACAACACGGCGGTCGACTATGCCGGCCCCGTCATGATACTGAACCGAAAAGGCAGAGGAGGCACACTCATAAAGTCATATTTATGTATATTTGTTTGTCTGGCCATTAAAGCAGTACACATAGAACTTGTAACTGACTTGAGCAGCACAACATTTTTAGCTGCATTAGACCGGTTCGTTGCCCGTAGAGGACGACCGCGAACCATTTATTCTGATAATGGTACTTGTTTTGTGGGCGCTTGTAATGAGTTGGCTAGATTTTTAAAGTCAAATTCAAACGAAATTAGCTCTCAAGCGTCTAATTCTCAAATTAATTTTAAATTTTCACCAGCGTATAGCCCACATTTTAACGGATTAGCAGAGGGTTCCGTAAAATCTGTAAAATATCATTTAAAGAGGGTTTTAGGTTTAGCTAACTTAACTTACGAAGAAATGAATACAGTTCTCGTACAGATCGAAGGTGTTCTGAATTCTAGGCCTCTCACTCCTTTATCATCAGACCCTTCTGATTTCACGGCGCTTACCCCATCTCATTTCTTAATTGGACGACCACTTACAGCTTTGCCTTCTCCTCAGGACACTGACCCTGCTGCGATACCGTCTCTCTCACGATACATGAGAATCCAGCAAGTAAAAGCCCATTTCTGGAAACGTTATTACGTAGAATATATTACAGAATTGCAGAAACGGCAGAAATGGCGCAAAGAAGGAGATCAACTCCGGCTTGGAGAAATGGTGCTGGTGAAAGATGACCGGCTGCCTCCCACCCGGTGGCTGCTAGGGCGCGTAGTTCGCCTGTACCCCGGCTCCGACGGCGTGACCCGCGTGGCCGACGTGCTCACCACTTCGGGGACTCTTCGAAGAGCCTTCAACCGACTGTGCCCGCTTCCAGTCATGGACCAGAACTGCGTTCCTGGGGCGGCAACATGTTGACGCCTAGCATGTCTGCGCATAGACATCTCACGCACCCACGCACACGACGTAGCAGCAATCCTGTTCTATAGTCTGTGGACTTGACAGCCGCGCGCCGCGCGGGGCGCGCGTGCCCACTCACTCGGCTTGAAAAATCGAACGTGTCACTCATCACGCGCTCATAATTATAATTTTCTATTTAATGTAAACGTTTTTAATAAACGTATTAAGAAAAATAATCCGTCGCATCATTCTGCATCCTTCATCCACAAGAAGCAAAGTACCGGCGTTCACACCTTACTTTAACACCACGCTTGGATTAAACGATTTCGCTCTACAATAGCAAAATCAGTTTCTGAACATCACGTCTAAAACAGGCTGTTCGTGCGAGCGTCGTTTTAAATAAAATAAGAGGCAATAGTGTTAATACGAGTCGCATGTGCGCCGGAGTAATTAAACCTCCGTATCTCGTTAGTAACGCGCGGAGTTGGCAGGTGTCCATTGTAGAACGGTATTATTTAGACTTTTGATATTAGAATAGAATTTTATTTTTATAACACGAGTACTCACCGGTCACCGGTTCACCAGTCGTTTGGGGGCTGCAGAACCTCGGAAGACTGTCAACCTACCTAAAGGTATTATGCCATTGTTGCGAAAAGTCTATGCATGCTTTATGCTTATGCATGCACGATGACGCCGTACATCTTTCATGATGAATCACACGTCCTCAAAAAACTGTCATAACACAAAAATAGCAGTTTTGATATACATATATACGCATAAAGTTAACCGTTAAGGTAACCGATGCTTTCCGCAAATTACAATCGTTTGTGCCGTTTGGTGACTTATTTCCGCAGTACACTTATAGCGGTTTTTTCATTTAGTTGAACGGGGTAAAAAATTAGTTTTAGACAGTAAAACCAATTTTTTTAAAATAAATGTTTTTATTTCCAGGGCATGCAATATGTTGAAATATCTCATGTCATTAATTAATTAATATAATTCTATCTGCTCTGTGTAATATTCGCCAATGAGAGCTATTATTTAAAAAGTATTTTTTCATCATAAACTGAATTGTTACAGAAGTTACTAAGAAAGCTGTGCTACAAAGTAACAGAGATTAAATAAATAATTTTACATGAATACTAATAACTTGGAATTATTGTTAGTTAGCTTTTCAAATAGTCAACTGTGTGTTGAAGAACTGTGTATTTTCAATTGAATAATGTACATCAATTGAAAGTTGAGTCCATTGATCTGAGTGTGGGCAGATTGTGTGGGCGTTTTCTCAGAATGTACTATTAATAGTGCCAATATAGTCTAAGGTTAGTCCACAGTCTATTGTATATAATGTCTATCTATAAAGGGTACACCTTTTAAACACCTCTTAACGAAGCCGAAAAGCACTGGTTCTCCCTGTCATTGCAATATTTTTTTTGTTCTACACCATACCTGGGAACCTTCTAGTTACGGAGATATTAGGGGTCAAAATTCCAACTTTTTGACAAGTATTTTTTTTAATACATGTTTGGAATGTAAGATTTTTACTTTAACTTTCCACGATCCCCGTACTATTCAATCCGTCCATCAGCACAATATTTTGAGTGCGTTACATTGAGTTCTACCACAAAACATGATTTTACACCCCCCAAAAAAAAGTCGTTTCCGAGCAATAATTTTTGCGTAAAGTTACTTAGTTTCATGTACGGAATGCTTGGCTGACGGCTTCGTGATGAGGTGATTTACACCTTGTATATATAAAAATCACGCGTCACTTTGTTTGTCCGGGATGGACTCCTAAACTCCTTAACCGATTTTAATCAAATTTGCACACCGTGTGCAGTTTGATCCAACTTGAAAGATAGGATAGCTTACATCTCAATTTATAGTCGCAATATTATTTTATTGCAAATTAAGTCACAATTATCTGTTAGCTTCAAACGATTCTAACAAATGGCGGTATCTGTTGACTGGATTGAGTAAGTATTCAATAGATGACGCTGTAAAGGTTCGGAGCAGCAATGAAAAATATTGCAAAAACGGGGAAAATGTGACGCTGACGAAGTTGCGCGGGACAGCTAGTAGTGTATAACTCTACAGTTAGTACACACTTAGAGACTTTGTGGCTTACTGCGAAAAACCCACGTTTTAAAACAAATGATGTCTAGTATCGAATTACAAAACATCACGCCTTAATCCCCGAAGTATTAGCCAGAGGTTACTCATTCTTACACACATATCTCGGCAGTTATGTGTAATATCGGGCGAGCGTATTGCCATCAACCAGCTACTTATGCAGACTCTGTGGTTGCTACTGAGAAATTCCCCATGGAAAACCCAATGACGCCCAACCTGGGAAGTGAATCCTCCTGCTCATCAGTGGCACTTGTGACTAGACCAACGAGACAGTCAAGATTGAGATAAGTTTTAATAGCTTTTTAGCCAACAGACGAAGAAGGTTTATCAAAAGGAAACACTAAATGAAATCACGCATTCCTGAAAAACCCATATCCGATATCCGTAGACAATGGAAACGTGGGCCAGGAGTCACGCATCTCAGGGTATAAATTAAAATCCAATTATGTTTTCTCAAAACGCTCTCATGTTATTACCAACAAACTTGTGTATTCCTCTGGCGCTTTTTGACTCAAATTAGTTTCGAGGTAATTTGCGAATAAGCATGTTTATTTATACTTTTTCGTTCATTCACAAAATAAAAAGGAAATAAAGTTTAGGTTCGCTGCGTTTACGTAAATTGATATTTTTCTCTTTTGCATATTATATCTTGCGAATTTAAAAGTGAGAGGTAGGTATAATCTTTGTCATGTTCACTGCAGCTAAAAATGAGCAGTTGCCACAATCAATACAGTTTACTAAAACAGTTTTCATAGTTGGGCAAACCGTCCTAAAATATGTGGACCTCTGTGACCTCCTGGAATTACAGGCGTGGTGTTATATTGTTTTAGCATCTTTTAGCTCACAAAGAACTTAATAGTTAGGTACATTGTGTACCAATTTTTTTGATTTCAGCCAAATGCATTTGACCACACGGCTTGTCACAAAGAAAAATGTTTTTTTATATATTTTTTTTTAAAGAGATTTCAGGTAACGCTGGCACTGACTGCGTAAATATTAGTATTTTAGCAGAAAGACGTCTATTGCTGAAGAAGGGCCTCGCGTCGCCACACCGACTGGTTCTGTGTATCTAGCGGAATCCTGCGGCTTTCTCAAGGTTCGGTTCACCTTGTAAGAGGCCATCCAACGCTACGCCTTCTGGTAAGCGGTCGCCAGCCGGCAGTCCGCTGGATGCCGTCTATCGAGACACACGCTTTCGCTAAGTACCGTATGCTCCTCGCGGGCTTATTTTCCTAGTCTCAGCTTATCTGTCCACGTATCTACGTGTGTTTATGTGACTTTCTATCTGAGCTTCTTATCGTGTAGACTTTCTCCTTCTGTTTTTGGAACGTAATACGTGTCCAAGTGTGGATTTAAAGTAAACAAAGCAAGTAAACCCACGGCTTTTACGAGTATTCATCTTCGTACGCACCCACTTTAGAGCCTTTTGACCCGAAAAGTGAGCAATATGTCCTGCCCACTGCCACTCTGGCAATTCTTCAGATAAACTAAACATACAAGCAACCAAAACGGTTTATATCTCGAATATAACAAAATAATACCAAATAGCATTCTTGACCCCGGCAATTTCAACAAAGAAAGCCACCGTCTTAACAAACACCCTGTATTCACATGCATCTACGTACTGTATATACAGCGTGTAGGTATACAGATTGCATGGAGATTCGTGACTGACTCAGCTTTCAAGAAGCTAAGCTTTCTAAGAGATTCCCAGTTCTCCCGGGACGGTGGCGTTTACATATTTGACGTTTGGATAGCAGTTCTGTCAGTAATTTGGTTATCGCGTTTACTTACAAATCTTACAATTGTGGTGTCAGCAGCACTCCTTGGTTTAGTAGCTGGAAACTATCGGAGTCTGTTATGTTTGAATTATGTAGAGGTAAAGGAGAACTGGTTCTGGGTATTTGGGGTTCAATAAAAAGACAAATTGCGTGGTTGGCTTGTATTTATGGTTTTTTATTACTTTTGCTGCAAGCTATAGTGATGTTCAAATTAAGGCCGTAGTTATTTTTTTGAAACATTCTTCTGCCCTTATTCCTATTTTGGGGTCGGTGCAGCATGTCTTCTTCATTTATACTTTTCCATTACGCGTTTATCTCATCAGACCTCCTTTCTTGTCATATCATAAACCACCATGTCCATCCATCATTTTTAGGGTTCCGTACCTCGAAAGGGAAAAACGGAACCCTTATAGGATCACTTTGTTGTCCGTCCGTCTGTCTGTCTGTCAAGACCCTTTTTCTCAGGAACGCGTGGAGGTATCAAGCTGAAATTTATATAAAATACTCAGGTCTACTACAAATCAAACTTCTAAGCCAACGTAACCAAAAGATGCAGCTGTTTATGCCGCAAATTTTCGACACTCGCATGGGAATTAAAACCTACAGGGTACTTCCCGTGAACTCGGAATCTTGAAATTTGGTACGAAGCAACGTCTCTCAGACACTCGTCGAACAGACAAAGGAAAAATTGCGAAAATCGTAAATTTTTAGTTACATAATACAATAAAAATATTTTTAATTATGGATTTCATTTTGCAATAAAAATACCGTTACTATGACTCGATTGTCGTGATGCGTGAACTTTTACTTACATACCTACAGGTGTGTAGGGAACCCTCGGTGCGCGAGTCCGACTCGCAATTGGCCGGTTTTTTTGGTCTTCTTCTACTCTTATACCCACCCACATTCATAAGTTATTTTTCTGAAGTATTGCTTTTTATTACTAGTATGATAAGGTCCTTTCTACACATCTCAGGAGAAATGTGCCTACACAATAATACAATTTAATTACTATGAAATCTCAACAAAATCTGCGCTATTAGATTTCTTAACTCATCTAATTATAATCGAACATCATAATATTGTCAGAAGTTCGTTATCGATACGCAATCATAACGGTTTTCTTGTTTGTCTATGGTATACTAATTAATCTAGCTTCCTAGAATCAAGAGGTTGCTGCGAGGCTTCAAAGATATCGTATTTTCGAGATTCTCTTTACACACTATCGGTTATAGCAATTTTACAAGGTTTCTTCGTAATTACTTGTGGATATCAGTTGCCAATAATAATTAATGTGGTAATTCTGAGTTGTGGGTGTCAAGTTATTGCGGGTGGGTGTTTATGAGCAGACAAATCGGTCCACCCTCTTTCTTGTTCGTTTTTTGTGCTCCGTACCACTACCACTGTCACTAACAACTCGATTCCGTTCCCGACAAACGAAACTCATTATGTCCACCCGCGAACTTTTTTTGGTTTTTACACAGTTGAACCACTGGATTCCAGGCACTTGACCGTTAAAAACCCATCACCGGAACCGTGACAGAAACCATGCCTGCTGCAAATTGCATGCTTGTTGCATGCTTGCTTGCATGCTGCATGCTGGCTTGCTGCATCTTACTAGGCGTTTTATAATTTTAGACTAAATAGGTTTTATGTCTTTTGAGTAGTATTTCAAACGACACAATAGTTTTATGACACCAACGTCCACATAGAAAAAGAAAAAAAATATTTGTTCTACCTACAATGTAAAGTGGTTACAAAACTGTAAAATGTGTATCATTTTTGTCTAACATTTTAGGAGTTAATTATTATGCTTCTTTTTTATGCTTACAAAAAATGTCTTAATATTATCCTATTGCGTAAATAAATGTATGCTTTAGAATGTTATGCTTATTCATTATTACGATTAGAGTAATTATGCTTAAAACAATAATGGGTTAGCTGTTATTATTCGTAAAAAATGTTATGCGATCATATAATTAGGAGAAATAAAAATATGCCAAGTTATATAAGGTCATAAAATGTTATGCAAATAGATACGGAACCTTCGAAACACGGTCGATGATCACCAAAAAGTTATTTATATTCACCCTGGCGTGTCTCCATAAAGTATCTCACCATTTTGTACCTTTCTAAACAAGCCCTAGTTACCATTACATCCATACTTTCAACGTCCCCGTGTGTATATTTCTATTAAACGGCCATCACTAAGCTGGCCAGTAGTAAAACACACTCGGTGTATGCAATATCACTATTCTATGGCCGATGTATATCCGTACAGCTGACAACCGATATTAGGAAATATGTGCCGCATTGACCGGCGGCGAACGGAAGAAAAATAGGCCCCATTTCAGATGTAAGATGAATTTATTTTTATGGATATGTGTACTGTTTTGCGTTTATGGAGAAGGATTTGAAGGCATATTTCTAGTACAAATCTGTGATAGAATATAAATTATTATGTTACCAAGACACAGCAAAGGATAAAATACCCGTTAGTGACGAACCTTAATAGAGGAAGGTAGAAATGTAAATTCGTCGATTCGTCGTCAGAAAGTCTTACTTTATTTTTGCAAATTGTGGTGCTGTTTTATGTTGTATGTTGATTGGTATTCAATACGTATATGTCACAGAGTTTTCGTCGTCGTTTGATCAAAAACCTAGGTTTTTTTTATGAAAAACCGGAAGGTGACACATTTTTAATTCAATTTTATTGGGTTTATGATAAAGTTCTTGTCAAAATCACGGATTAGCTTTGTGTTATGACAAATAAATAAATTTAAATGAAATAAATAAAATAATCCATCATCATTTGCAACTTAGTAGAAAGAACAAAATTGGTGTCCTGCCATTTCGCCGAAAATTGTTTGGCAGATTATCACTTGCCAACGTTTCGCCGATGTTTCACTTTGACAACTAACCATTAGCAAATTTTTTGTATGACAACGTTTCATTTGGTAGAATTATTGTTAAGCTGATTATTATAATGACACAAAACGTTGGTGACATTTATCCTTGGTCAAACATACTATTTTTATAACAACCTAAAAATCCCCACTGATTGTATGTGTGTACAATAGGCAATGTTACTTTTGCTACCAGGAGAATTTGGATGCAAGAGCGAGTGAAGCGAGCCCTGGACTTGGGGCACCCCGACTCGGACAGGTTAGGTTCGAAGGGGATGGCGGGGTCTAGTGAGCAAGCGGAGCGAGCGAACTAAGAGCCTGACATCCCCTTCGTGTTAGGTTACTGTAAACCCTGCAGACAGATATAGGAGCCCGCGTAGTGCGACTATGTCGACTACGCTTTTAGGCGAATATAAAACGTTTTGAGGTTAGGTTACAATAATTGTAATTAAATAAAATACCTTTTCATGGGAGTGGTGCCAGGGGAGAAAGTTGGCATTTTAAAAAGTGTCATTATAAAAAGCAGACCAAACGTACAGTTGGTAACTGTGAGGTTGGGAAATAAAACAAAATTATATGATAAATTGGCAAATGATTATTCGGTGTAATAAAATTCAGCGAAACGTTGGTTGGCAAGTGAAAAACAAAAATTTTCGGCTAAAAGGCAGAGAACCAAAACAATTATTTATTTATCAAAATTTTACATCCATGATCCAATCAATATTCTCCTCCTTCAATCCAATTATGAAATGAAATTTTTTAATTCATGTACCTATATTAATCTGGTTTTGATAATTCGCGAAAATGAAATTTCGTAACTATTAAATATGAACAAAATATTAAAAAAAAAATATATAAGGAAACGTTTACCAATATCAGATTGATGATAAACCCAAACTAGTTCGGGTTTTTGATCAAAAATCTGGATTACATGGATTATTTGTTACAGGTTTATGATGAAATTGAGTTTAAAATGTATCATCTCTCGGTTTTTCATCAAAAACCTAATTTTATGAGAAACCTGCGACATATACACCTGAGCGCCCAAACATACCTTTGTAACGTAAGTCAGGGTTTATTTTGGCATTATGGCAGTTAATGCATTGTGTCTCATTGATCTAATGGTATCAAGTGTTATTGCTAAGCATGAGGATCTTGGTTTAATTTTTGCGTCGGGTAAAGTGTTATTTAGTAGCAACTCGGTGTTGGGATTGGTGTCCGGCAGATGGCAGCTCGCGGGCAACCGTGGCGCTTCCACCTTATTAATACATATAATTGGCGCAGTGTGGTCACCTTTGTTCAATTAGACATTGCATGTGTGATGTTACGTTACGCACAGTTCACAAAATTATACAGCCACATTAAATGTGAATGAAACCATATGATATAGTTTTGATATTTATCAAAATATCGTATAATTTTCTGTTAATTTTTACGCAGCTATTAAGTTCACAATCAGTGCTACAGATAATGTCATCATTTGCAGACTTTTAATACTTTAGGTAGAGGCAGACATGCTGTTTAAATTAATATTTACTTAAACAACACGTGGTTATAAAGTAGCAAGTTCAAATGAATTTAAATAAACAGTAGATGTTTGCATTAAGTGGTGTACTTAGTGGCGTTACTTAGAAGAATGATAGAGCGAAAGAATTTAGAAGTCTATTTTTGTACTAAATGATACAGACACATTAATATATTGATGAATAATTCAAAAATACTACGTCAAGAAATGCCCTCTTGCACTTGAAATATACTGCTAAATCATTTTGAATGTGTGTACGTCTCTGAGACCACGTCATTCCGCTAAACGACGACGTAACATATTTCAAAACGATTTTCATCATCATTTAGAGGATTATCTCTGGATTTTTAAGTAGTGTTTTTGCATAAATTATTAAACTTACATGTGATAAAGAAATCTCGATGTACTTTCAAGTGAATACCTAGATTTTGCCAGACGCCAGTATTTTTACAATTCAAGTTTAGTCAAGCCAGCACAACTGTCCGTGTATTTTTAAAGTGTCTCATAAAAGCCTCGTTTAAGTGCGTGAAGCCTCGTTTAAAAGTACAGTAACACGCGCTCGTTACTCACGTCAGTGGCAAGTGCGATGTTTTATGCAAACCACACCATTTGCGAACTAAATGTCTGTACGGAACCACTGGCTGTAATGCTGAATTCGGGTTATCGGGGAGTGACAAAATATTGCCTGGTTCAACAGGACAATTTAGAAAATTAGGTTAAACTCAAATGGCTGAAGTAAATTAATGTTGGGATTCTATAGAACAGTATGCTTAACATACATGGATATGATTTTCTTCATGCACGCCTAGAAAAAATATCATTCTAACAGCGTTATCGATGATGGTGAAATCACAAAAACACCATAGGCTTCCGAAAAGCTTATGCCCGTCTTGTTGAAACCCGTAGAAATAAGAAACTTTTTGAAAGCAATTGCTTGCTTAGACCTTAGACTTAGGTTTTTATATCTCTGGTTTTTCATGCTTTGAACAATGACGTCTACTAAACGCTGTTTCGGATAGCACGTTGATAGAAAAATATGAAACAGTTGACAGAAAACTGAAAAAAAATAATGTTACGTTGATACGTTTATTTTTTTTGGTAGATGTAGTGTTAACAATGTTTAACCAACATTTGAAACACACAAATTTAATGTTTACTAACATACACTCTACAAAGTCAAAGAGACCATTTAAGTGCGCTGTTAGACTATTATAGAGTTGACTAAACAATACAAAGTTAGAAGTAGGAGCGTGTGACTACTTAAAGTGTTAGCTTTATTTAGGGTGTATCTAGTATGTAAGTACAGCTTAAGAGTTAAGTTCTCCGAAGACTTGCTGGCTGGTGGTAAGGAACACATTTGTCTTAATTGTTAAGTTGTGATCAGCTTAAGGCAACCTGGCTGTCCCATCGCTGAAGAGAAAGCGACTAGCTATCGTCAGTTTTCTAGTTCAACACGTAACAAAGACATCTAGTTGATTACATAACGCCTGTTATTTCCTAAAGGTAAGGTAGAGGTGTAACTAATAATACACCAACTGGGCACAAATCCAGACCTCGTGGCTCCTACTGAGAAATTCCTGAAAGAAAAATCAATAACGTTTTTCCCTACCTAGGAATCGAACCCTGACCAACGAGACACTCCAGTTCCTTTGTAAGAGAAAAAAATCAATATGCCACCATGCTTTTATAAATTCTGCCTGTTTTAATGTTTGAGCTTTTTCCGAAGTGACCTTTCGGCATATTATTTGCGAAAGAATGGGAACAAGATCACGCACAACATTCTCAAAAAAAAAAAAACGGGTTGCACTCCGGGAGTGCCGGCAGAAGTGAAAACTTGAATAGTAACGTTGTGCATTTTTGGATATGGTTAGGAAATAATTTTGAACGAATTGCTTTAATTATCTAGTTCTATCATTTATGTGGTAAAATACAATATTCATTTATTGCGCTATCATACACAAACATGACAACTTACATTACATAACAAATTTAACACAGAAATATTACGATACGTTTTACGAATTTTACCTCTTTGGAGAAATCGAAGGTTTTGTTTGTGCATAAGATAATTATCCAGTTTTGGAAAACCAAACTCAATGACAGATGTCATAAAGTTCAAATTCCTTCGCAACCTAATGTCAATTCGTCTTACGAATTTTCGATCAGGACACGTGACCTGACGCGAGTTTAAGATTTTATACCCATTACAGAAAAAGTGCTCAACGCCGCTAAAGAAGTTTTCACTTCAAAAAACTAACTTCGAAGATCAGGAAACTCACTCGCCTGGTTTAGAAAATTCGCCACATAAAGGACTTTTTAGCCCACCCGGCCCACCTTACGGTAATAACCGAGGCCGAGATAAAAGGTAAAGCATCTTTTGTTTTGTTTCTCAGAGCTGAAGGGATTTGCCTGAAAGGTACCAGCTTATGTAGCCGACCGTAAATCCCGCGGGGAACAAAGTAAAACGTATGAAAGTTGCGGATCAAATGTATGTAATGTCTGTTTTTTGATTTTTTGGAATTTGACGGATGATATTTCGAAGGAGTTGAGGGAATTTGGCTCTTAGAAACTGTTTAATAAAATTTATTTTGTATTATTTTTGGAACGAAGAATTATACAACGTTGCGAGCTCAACCACATGTAAGGTACAATTATGTATATCATAAATATAAAAACATGTTATTGTGTCACCCACGATATACTTCAAGCAACTTATCTATGAAGCCGGAAAACTACAGACCTAAAATTACTGTACCAAGTTTGACACATCGATGCAAACTTTCTTGACAACCTTGAACTGCACATTTAAAGTAGTCATACTACAGTTAATAATGTTTCACTCCCTCTCTCTGAGGCCAGGCCTGTGTCCCTACAGTTCGAACTTTATGGCTGCTTTATTTAGGGAGGCAACAGTGTGGTGAAACATCAGAAACATAGATCCCTTCGTGAAATTGGAGTGTGAACCTAGTCATAATCGACAAGCTTGGCAAGACGTCCACTACTGCACATGGTTCTCCTCAAACTTGTGCAAGACGTAAACTCTACTCCAAACGTAATTGTATCGACTGACTCTCCCATTTTTAGTGTTATTGATAGCATATCGACTGATCTTGTGCTTCTTGCTTCGTCAGAATTTTTCCAACCTTCACCAGGTCTTCGGTGAAACTTGTGCCAACTTACGCTGG
Organism: Cerastis rubricosa; assembly: GCA_949152445.1. Lineage (NCBI taxonomy): Eukaryota > Metazoa > Arthropoda > Insecta > Lepidoptera > Noctuidae > Cerastis > Cerastis rubricosa. The sequence continues at coordinate 2,684,943 of OX424525.1, read as the reverse complement.
TGATCCTAGCATGCTTAATATTCGCTTTATTGCTTCCAGGTATTTTGAAACAGCTCCAAACCACATACAGCTTTCGAGAGTCATATTTACAGTTTGCAGGCCCCTTTACTAATATTTATGCTGAAATAATTCAGGCAATATAGTATATTATGCACGAGTAAGTACTCGAGCGCGGTTTAAAGCCTTATACAATTGCAATAATGTTTAAAATGGTGCTGATAATTTTCTACAGGTAGATTTATTCTGGGAATGCCTTTCAAACTTCTTGCTGAAGCTGCAGGTAACTTTGAAAAACGGTTGAAGCCACATCGTGAAGTCTTGGTTTTGAAGATAAAATTAAATTACTTACTGAAATAGATAGCACAAGTTGTTGACGTGGGTCAAATAGTAGCCCCCAATTTATACAGGACTGGACAGGACATGTCTGCAGCATGTCGAACAAGCTGTGGGTCCTTAAAGCTCTCGAGCCAAAAGCTGGGTCAGCGTGGTGCATTATGATTATGCTACCAAAAGAGGAAGTACTTTTTCAACCCGCAATTAGTCACTGTGTTGAAAACTAGCTTTTCATTTTTTTAAATCATTATGTACAAAATATCTTTCATTTTAGTTTTAGGATTGCCGCGCTAAATAACCCACTTTTAAAAAATAAATAAAATTTTAAAGTGGACATCATCATTTTTTCAGCCAAAAGACGTCCACTGCTGGACATAGGCCTCCCCCAACGCCACATTGACATAGGTAGGGGGGTTCTGCCATAATCGCCACGCTTGGCAGGCGGGTTGGCGATTGCAGTACGGTTGTTACAAAAGCACAGAGAACGCTGCTGCACATTCTCTAGAAAGTCCCCTAGTCGCCTCTTACGACACCCCCGGGAAGATATGGGATGGTGCTATTCTTTACGTCCGACACCATACAGAACCGACACCATACAGAACACAGAACACAGTGGACAACGATACGTGAAATCTTAACAGTCCGTTGTCCCCGTTGCCCATATGTACATAACGGGGACAACGATACGTGAAATCTTAACAGTCCGTTGTCCCCGTTGCCCATATGTACATAATGGGGACAACGGTAGGGAATTATATGACGTGCTGATGTCCCCGTGACGGGGACACGGATTACGGGGACAACGGGAATACATCTTTTTACCATAACTGTTCATATAAAAAAATAAAATTACGTATAATATTAGGTAATGAACGTGTAATGCAAAACCTGGCTGAAAATTACTTTAACAAAATAGGATCAAGCAAGGCTAGTTGTGATACCAGTAAATCTCTTAACAACTTAAAGTCAATATGGCGGGTGTTTCGCGGTAGGTATATAAGCCACTCACGTGCACGTCTTGCTACATCGTTCTCACATAAAGTACCATCTCAACATGAATGATTTAACCAAATTCTTCTCGATAGAGATCTAAGCTTTGGAATGGCCAACTACAGTACTTTCACAGTTATTATGTCTTGTGACTCTAGCTTCATTTTTATTGTTGTTCGACTATTCAAAAGTGTCTGTAACTGGCCTACCTGAAATAAATGATTTTGATTTGATTTGACTCATCTATTTTCGTCGCTTAGGCAAAGTTGATTTAGGGATTACTGTTGGAGAAGTAGCTTTATCCAGTTTGCGAATGGCAACTCTAGCTGTTTCGTTGGTCTAATGGTCACAAGCGCGACTGCTCAGCATGAGGTCCCGGGTTCGATTCCCAGGTTGTGCAAAGCGTTATTGGGATTTCCATCAGGAAATCAACTTTGCAAGGGAAATCAACCTATAAAGTTTTGCTGTGACCTTTTTATGGCTGGAACATAAATGCTTCCTCTCTGTTGGTCAAACCCATAACACCCAGCGCAGCAGCCAATCGCTCAGCCACTGCGCCAACCGTGCTGTCAATTAAATTAGGCAATGATCTATTTCTTTGACCTACATACCGAAGTACCGAGGAACTCATAACATTTATGGGATAATCATACAAATTTTTGCGATTGCATCCATTTGTAGCGACCAACAAAAAGCAACTTACTACAAAAAAGTACTATAGCGCCATCTATGACACGATGGAAGAACTAACATCAATCTCTCTCAAATCATCACCCTGTTCCTCCTACCCCTAAACTGGTTATAATTATAATTTTGAAATGAACTTGTAAGACAAGTTATCCTAAAGGCAATTTTAACGCTCATCTCAATAAAATTAATATTACTAGGTAGGGTGCTGCGATCGAGAAGGCAAGCAAGAAGTTTTGTAGTTATTGTGGATGGGATGAGGTTGTTTTGAGTGGTAGAAGAAAACGTTTTTCGCCAACTCTGAGAAACTTTTTCTTCTTCTATTCTGCCCGTCATGGATGTGGATGTCTTTTTAGGGTTCGGTAGCCGAATGTCAAAAACCCTTATAGATTCGTCATGTCTGTCCGTCTGTCTCTCTGTCTGGCCGTCCGTATGTCACAGCACTTTATTCTTCGGAATAAAGTGGTTCGACCATAAGGATTACACAGTTGAAACTTGGTAGGTAGATGTATTCTAAGAACCGTTTTACGATTTTATACAAAAATAAAAAAAAAATTAAAAGATTAGGGGGCTTCTTATACATGGAGTTTCATCAAACCTATACGTGCAATTTTTTCTCAAAGTCAATCGTTTGAAAGATCAAATTTCTAAAATAAGAAGAGGAAAATTCTGAAAAAATCTAGGATTGTAGAACCTAAAAAAACTTTCAACGAAAATTGATTTGATGTTTAGTTTTTGAGATATGGGACTTTTTCATCAAACTGCATTAACTTATTTTTTCATTAACAAAAACACAAGAAAAAACGAATGAAAAATAAATTAAGTTTTGCTGGTGAATGCAATACAATAAAACATATGAATGAGCCTTCAAAATATCTTAATTATATTATTTGATGCTACGGAACCCCGCGTTTGAGTACGACTTGCACTTGGCCGGTTTTTACTTTTGTTTCGCATGTGTCTCCACAAGACACGTCTCTGTCATTCGTGGCATGCTCATCTTTCATTTGTTTTCTTCTCCTATCGTTGTAACAACAAACGTCGTGCCCAAGAGGTTAGAGTAATCACTGATAAAGCCACATATTTTAGGGTTTCAAACAGATAACACAACTACCCTTGAAACTTCTTACCAAGTTGACAAACTACCCAAAAACTTTTTCTCAAGAACGTTATCGCTGACGGAAAGCGTCCCCTTTGTCCTTCGTGCTAGAGATTCATATCAGCAACTTACAAGATAAGGAGTCGAACCCAAACTTGTGCGCATTACGGCTGGATTACTGCTGTTTGATATATTGAGCCAAACTTCGACATTGGGATATTAACTAAGTAGTTTGAACCTGGTTTACGAGATAACTGGGAATGTATTATACTTCTGATCTTATGTTGATGTATAATCTTCATCTTTGGGTTTCCTGGTTATGGTTAGGGTCAGATTTATTAGAACGAGCGGGGTTTCTTATTCAAGACTAGTTTGGTGAGGTTCGGTTACAAGTTGAATGATATGTGATGTGATTAGTAGGTAGTAGATTAGTAGTGCCTTAAAAGGAGCCAGCGAAAGGTTACGCAGAAGTGTACCTAATATTACACTCACATTCGCAAGTTCTGCTTCAAATCCCATGTAATAAGGAGCGAGCCTTTTATCATCAACCGGGCACAAATCCGATTTCCGTGAATGCTATTCAGAAATTCCTGATGGAAACACCACATAAAACAGGCTCCGACCCGGGAATCAAACCCAGGACCTCATGCTAAGCAATCGTGCTTGTGACTAAACAAGGTAGATCAGTTCTGCTAATATAACAATCGTGCTTGTGACTAAATAAGGTAGATCAGTTCTGCTAGTATGACAATCGTGCTTGCGACTAAACAAGGTAGATCAGTTCTGCTAATATAACGATCGTGCTTGTTCAAACAAGGCAGATCAGTTCTGCTAGTAAATAACAATCGTGCTTGTGACCAAAAAAGGCAGATCAGTTCTGCTATTATAACAATCGTGCTTGTGACCAAACAAAGCAGATCAGTTCTGCTAATTTAACAATCGTGCTTGTGACCAAACAAGGCAGATCAGTTCTGCTAATATAACAATCGTGCTTGTGACCAAACAAGGCAGATCAGTTCTGCTAATATAACAATCGTGCTTGTGACTAAACAAGGCAGATCAGTTCTGCTAATATACCAATCGTGCTTGTGAATGAACAAGGCAGATCAGTTTTGCTAACATAACAATCGTGCTTGTGACCAAACAAGGTAGATCAGTTCTGCTAATATAACAATCGTGCTTGTGACCAAACAAAACAGATCAGTTCGGATTATTCCAGAAATCCCCACCGACAAATCCCCACTAGTGGGGATCGTTACTTTTTTTTCCAGAAATCCCCACTAGTAATATAGTGGGGATTTCTGAAAAAAAAAGTAACAATCCCCACCATGTGGGTGTTTCAGTATCTGTGTTCCACCGTAATGTGCAACGATACAGACAGAATCTTACGTGCGCAGACGAGGACAAGGCAGAAATCGTGCAACCAGTTCCCTAGACGACCATTTTATAAGGGTGCAAACTTTGAGAAATCGTCGTCAAACGGCTGTTCATACCAGAAATGTTTTGGAAGAAGTGCGTAACGTACGTGTTAGTGAACGAACAGTGAGGAGAAGGTTAAATGAAGTTGGTTTGAAGTCATACGCGCCAGCAAAAGCGCCAAAAGTTGAGGAGAGCCATCGAGTAGTCAGATTAGCGTTCGCCTGTCAACATCAAAATTGGTCCGATGAGTGGAGTCGAGTTTTATTCTCTGATAAAAGTTTCTGCGTGAATTTCATTGATGGAAGGGAGAGGATGTGGAAATATTATATTAAGGAGAACGTCACAATCAAGTCATTTTTTTCCGAAACAACGGCTTACGGTGGAGGGTCTGTAATGGTGTGGGGTGGTATAAGTTTGTATTGAGGTGGTAAGACGGCACACATAGCTCTAGTCATCATTAATGGCGGTTCTCTGACTGCACACAGGTACATAACTGAGATCTTAGAACCCCATGTTATCCCTTTAACTCAATTCATAGGCAAAAATTTTGTGTTTTGTGCACGATAACGCACGCCCCCACACTGCGCGCATAGAGCGGGATTAAATTTAGCACTTCTCAATCAATAAATTCTAACAACCCCTCATTTTGTTATTTCTTTCATAAAAAAAAACAATAAGGTGATACTTACATGTAAAAAAAAAGAAATCAATAATACTTTAATACATTTAATCTCAAAAAATCATTTACTTTTTACTGTGTTCCCCTAATTTTGCCCGTGTTTGTAGTTGTAAATATGTTTGATTATCGTTTCAATGAAAACAATTTATAGTGAAAGTTGATTATGATAATTTAATAATTTTTGTTTAATAATTTAGAAATAACACTTGGTGGGGATTGTTACTTATTTTTCCAAAAATCCCCACTAGGCTGAGTTTATTTAGCTAGTGGGGATTTCTGGAAAAAAAAGTAACGATCCCCACTGGTGGGGATTTGTCGGTGGGGATTTCTGGAATAATCAATCAGTTCTGCTAATATAACATTCGTGCTTGTGACCAAACAAAGCAGATCAGTTCTGCTAATATAACAATCGTGCTTGTGACCAAACAAGACAGATCAGTTCTGCTAATATAACAATCGTGCTTGTTCAAACAAGGTAGATCAGTTCTGCTAATATAACAATCGTGCTTGTGATCAAACAAGACAGATCAGTTCTGCTAATATAACAATCGTGCTTGTTCAAACAAGGTAGATCAGTTCTGTTAATATAACAATCGTGCTTGTGACTAAACAAGACAGATCAGTTCTGCTAATATAACAATCGTGCTTGTGACCAAACAAGGCAGATCAGTTCTGCTAGTATAACAATCGTGCTTGTGACCAAACAAGGTTGATCAGTTCTGCTAATATAAAAATCGTGCTTGTGACCAAACAAAGCAGATCAGTTCTGTTAATATAACAATCGTGCTTGTGACCAAACAAGGCAGATCAGTTCCGCTAATATAACAATCGTGCTTGTGACCAAACAAAGCAGATCAGTTCTGCTAGTATAACAATTTCAACAGACAAGGAGCATTGTTGTTTCTTGGGTTGAAGTAAATAGGTGCTTTTCAGATTCGGCTCAGCGATGAAATTGATACAGTGCAACAATTTGTAGGTGTCCATTAGGGTAAGTGCAAACGGGCAATTGCTACTATACTCCTACAATATTTCTGTTGCTGGGGTGCCTCTGAGATTAGCAACATAATACTTAGGTAGAGAATAATTTTACCTAGTTTGAAAAACGAAGTAACATTGAGTTGATAATACCGCGTCTAAAATCCCGATATCATAAACATGACGATTAAATCCCGGGTTTTAAGAAATTGCAAATTATTTATTACGCTTTAACATTTAAACTAAATAATTAAGTTGAAGAATCTTATTTTGTTTTTAAAGTTCTACAAAACCAATTCACACACATTCGCTCTTAACAAAATATTATTCAAGGATGCACTCCTGCACTTTTTACAATAGGAAGCGATGGTTGCTATCTCATTCACACAATTCTTGCATGAGTGAAAGAGACAATACCTAGCAATTTCTGCATGTATGAAAGAGCATTTATTTATGTAACAAAATATTTTTAGAAACAATAGAGTCCGCTGCGTCGCCGTTGCGCTGCCTGGATAATAATAACCAAATTGTACAACAAAATGTAAATGTAGGTATGTATTTGAGGCATAAGTTAAAACTTATATAATATCCACGTAAACAAAGCCAACGCCGAATGCCGAGTGTGGCGATTATGGCAAAACCCCCCAAAATGTCAATGTGGCGATACTTGGGGGAGGCCTGGGTCCAGTGGACGTCTTTTGGGCTGAAATGATGATGATGATGATGATTTGAATCTGACACAATTTTAGTAGGTACGGTACCCTAAAAATTGGAATATGAATCTTCAAATCTGGCTCCTCACGGATGGAACGCGACGGGTCGCAAGCGCCGGCGGCGGCCATCTTTTTCTGCCCTTCTAATCCGACAACTGAAGCTAAGCGCATGATTTACTATTTTTCTAACTAATTATAACTATTATTCTGTAACAACATGTAAAAACTAATATAAACGTGGAAGCACCATACAAGACTTTAATTGCAAGTTGATCAACCCAACATATGGAGACCACGACGTGATCAACTTGATGAAGATGCGACCGCGTGGTGCCTGCCAACGATAAATTGCTGACTGATGAGCAACATTACTCAAGCTACAAGGCTGCAACTCCTGTCTGTGCGACGAGCTGATGACCTACCCTGCGGTGCTGTGTAGTGAGTGATTTGGGTCTGTTCACAGGGAAGTACGCCCAATTTTGGTATCTATGCTTAACCTACATGTCCTGCATTGATAATGCAGCCGATTTCTGTGCATCAGACCTACTATTTTCTTTCGAATTAATGATAATTTCTTAAGTACCTACCCTAAACTTAAATGACTCGTAGGTACCTAGTAACTTGCAAATGATTTCTCTATAAGTAGGTACTACATAAATGACAACTTTGCCTACCTAACAACTTAACTTGCACCCTATGGAGTCAGATTAAATGACAATAGTTGCTTAGTAAGGAGGTACTTACTAATTAAATGACAAACAAACCTGCCTTACTAGTAACTCCTTTCTCTTTTTCTTTCACTTTGCTTACGGGACCACCCTGGTATTTTCCAGACTTGCTGTGCAGCCTGCTTCTTGGGTCCCGTTCGAATGCACTGCTATACACTAAAACTGCTGCTACCTGCATCCTGCGCTGTGTAACCTGCTTTGTTTGTGTGTGAGTCGCTGACTGCACGAGCTGTTGTCGTAGCCATTGCGCGACATATACGGTTTGGCTTTATATTCTTAATTTTACATGCGGTATTCAATACCAGCATAGCTAATTTCTTGACGGTCTGTTCAGTTCTTCTAAGTGTTCACCATGTCGGTTGAATTGAAACCTCTTATTCAACAACGTGGTATGATAAAGGCTAGAGTAACTATATTTTCAAAATACTTAAATACTGTAAAACTCATAGAAACTGACAGCTTTCCTAAACAAATACTCGTTGAAACTGAATTAAAACTATTGAGATTCAAAGAATTGTTAGTACAGTTTGATGCTTTAAAAACTAAAATTGAGTGTTTGGATCCTGATCAGTTGGAAGAAAATGACATAATTGAAAATGAATTTTGCTCTAACATTGCTAAAGCTCAACTGTTCATTGAAAGTCTTGCCCCTAGTGAAAACATGCCTGAAAATAAGAACGGCAATTCAATATCAAGCTGTCAAAATCTTAACCAAGATAGCCGCAGCTATAACATTAAGTTGCCTACCATTCAACTGCCTTCTTTTAATGGAAATTATTTAGATTGGATGGAATTTCGAGACACTTTCGATTCTTTAATCAACAACAATGATAGTATTCCAGAAATTAACAAGTTTCATTACCTCCGCTCTTCATTAAAGGAAGGAGCATCTAATATAATCAAGTCAATTGAGTTTACTGCTGCCAATTTTAAATTAGCTTGGAATTTACTTACTGAACGCTTTGATAACAATCGGATACTTACTAATAATCATTTAAATGCTATCTTGAATTTTGACACAATAACTAAAGAAAATTACAAGTCACTTCGTACTGTGATAGATTACTATTCTAAAAATGTTCGAGCCCTATCTTCTTTAAATGATCCTGAATCCCGCTGGGATATTTTACTCGTACATATTATGGTGTCCAAACAAGATGGCGCCACAGGTCGCATATGGGAGGAACACAGGAGTACTATTGCTGCTTCGCCTACAATCGAAGAGTTCTATAATTTCTTGCGAAATCGTGCTGACGTTTAAGAAACCTTACAGTACAGCAAGAATGATATTGCTACAAAAACTGACAAACGTACTTACTCTAAAGACAATAAACAAACTAAATCATTTGTTTCTTCTTCGAACACAAATAAAACAGGCTGTGTTGTATGTTCACAAGATCATTTACTATATAAGTGTGATAAATTTAAAGACGTCATTAGATGCTCGATTTATGGAAGTTAATAAGCATAAGCTCTGTCACAACTGTTTGCGTCCTGGTCATTACTCTTCTCACTGCAAACATAATTAAAATTATTGCAAAATCTGCAACAAAAGACACAATTTACTGCTACATAAACCACAGTCCAATAATGATAAGACAAACTCACCTGTTAATACTTCTTCTGCAACATCAGTTCCTCAAGAATCCAGTATCTCTCAGACATCTACTGTTGCCATGTTTAATCCTGTATCACTCTCTGTGGCAATGCCCAGGCAAATCCTCTTATGTACTGCTCAAGTGAAATTAATTGATAGCCGAACTTCAGAAACACACATTGTGAGAGCATTATTGGATAATGGAAGCCAGTCTTCATTTATAACTGAAAGAATGCAAAGAAAAATGAATTTGGCCTGTTCTAATATCAATATGTCAATTGCTGGTATAAATAATAAGTTAACTAATACTACTAAAAGGTGTAACATAAAACTTAAATCGCGTATTAACCTATTCCATGCGAATGTTTCATGTCTTTTAGTGCCTGATATTACTGGCTTGTTGCCCATCTCAAGGATTAACACTTCTCAATGGAATCTTCCTAAATCTATAGAACTAGCAGATCCCACCTACTATATACCCTCTGAAATTGACTTACTGCTAGGAGCTGATATTTATTGGGAAATTGTAGATTCCAAGCAAATTAAGTTAGGGAAAAATAAACTTACACTAATAAAATCTAAACTGGGTGTCAGGCGTGTCAGGCCCTACCAGTGTGAGCCCTACTACTACCACTCATTCAAACTTTTCTCAGGAAATTAGGGACTCTCTGGCTAGATTCTGGGAAGTTGAGGATATTCCTGCTCTGCCAACTAAAACTATTAAGTTTTCCAATGAAGAACAATATTGTGAAAACCATTTTACTGAAAACACTGTCCGCTTGAGTGATGGGAGATTTTGTGTAAAACTTCCATTGCGTGAAGTCCCCAGTAAGGCTTTAGGGGATTCTTATCTTATTGCTAGAAGGCGCTTCTTTAACTTAGAAAAGAAACTAAATAAGTCTAAAACTAAAAATGAATATACTGATTTTATTAGGGAATATCAAAGATTAGGGCACTTATCTGAAGTAAGCCGTCCTAACTTTGGATATTACATTCCTCACCATGCAGTAATTCGCGAAAGCAGTGAAACCACTCGCTTAAGAGTAGTCTTTGATGCTTCTTGTAAAACCTCTACTAATAAGTCACTAAATGATATCCAATTTGTTGGACCAGTAGTTCAGGACGATTTAATGGCAATTCTGCTCAGGTTCCGTCAATATACTTATGTGGTGACAGGTGACATTGAAAAAATGTATAGGCAGGTTATGGTGAATGAATCACAGCGTTATTTACAGCTTATTCTTTGGAGGGAAGACGAAAGTCAACCACTTAAAACCTTGCAACTCAATACTATCACATATGGAACAGCTTCAGCTCCCTATCTGAGTACCAGGTGTCTTGTCCAACTCGCAGAGGAGTGTAGTGATGAAGCTGTTGCCAATACTATAAGACATGACTTCTATGTTGATGACCTGAATACCGGTTCAGACTCAAAATCTCTATTAAAGGCTAAAATTTCAGGAGTTATTGCCAAACTTGCTGAAGCCTGTTTCTCTTTGCGTAAATTTAGAACAAATGCCCCTGATATTTTTGATAGCATACTTACAACTGACCAATCTCAAGACTTTAGTAAACAATCTTCTGTCTTGGGATTAAAATGGTCACCTATCTCTGATACTTTGCACTACTCAGTGGAAAATAAACCTATTCCTAAGGTTACGAAACGCTCTATACTGTCGAACTCGTGTCGAATATTTGATCCCTTAGGTCTCTTATCTGCCTGCACTATCTTTCATAAAATCTTACTGCAAAGGCTCTGGTTACTTAAAATAGATTGGGATGATGAAATTCCAAAAGAAATTTAAAACTCGTGGATAGAATTATATAGTGAAACACAACATTTTGCTCACGTTCAGATACCTAGATACATTTTCTGTAATTCTCCTATTTACATTGAGGCTCACTGTTTTACTGATGCTTCGCAAAATGCCTATGCTGCATGTGTTTATCAAAAATCGACTAATAGTTTAGGTGAAGTTAATTGTAACTTATTATGTGCTAAAGCTAAAGTTTCTCCTTTGAAATCGGAAACAATTCCCCGTCTGGAATTGTTAGGCGCTTTATTTGGTGCACAACTATACTCTAAAGTATTTCACTCTTTAAAAATTAAATTTGCACGCTAAGTATTTTGGACGGACTCAACCATAGTCTTAGGGTGGTTACACAATCCACCTAAAACTCTTAAAACCTATGTAAGTAATCGGATTGAACAGATCCGAGAATTAACTGACATAACTACATGGCGGCATGTACCTTCTGAACATAATCCTGCTGACATGGCGTCCAGGGGCATTCAACCACGTCTTCTTCATAATAATACTCTTTGGTGGCATGGTCCTTTCTTTCTGACCAAGTCTGAACATGAATGGCCCCAATCTAAATCTACTTCTTCTACTTTACCTGAAATAAAAATAAGTTTAAATGTTAAAACTCTGTCTAGTGACATAATACCCTTTGAAAAATATTCTAAACTATACAAACTACAAAGTATATTCGCTTACATACTAAGATTCATGAATAACATAAAAAAATCGAATACTAAATTAAATGGTGAACTTACCTGTTCTGAGTTAAACAACTCACTGGTACTCCTAGCTAAGGCGTCACAGAGAGAATGCTTTTCAAAGGAAATTCACTCACTTGAAACTTTAGAAAAATTAAATTCTAAGTCGCGGATTCTGTTTTTGAACCCTTTTTTGGATCGACACGGTGTCTTGCGTGTCGGTGGAAAGATCGACAATGCATCTCACTGTCCTTATGAAAAAAAGCATCCCAAATTGCTAGACCCCAAACACACTTTCTCTAAACTTTTATTTGAACAAGAACATCTTCGTCTCCTACACTGTGGCCCTCAGCAACTTTTAAATACTATCCGTGAGCAATTTTGGCCTACAGGTGGGAAAGTACTAGCTGCGACTACTGTCAGAAAGTGTGTTCGTTGTAAAAGGTTCTGAGCAAAGCCTTTCGAACCCATAATGGGTAATCTACCGGAATCTCGTGTAACTCCTACTCCACGACTCCATTTGCGACTTGTGGCACTGATTTTGCAGGACCTTTTTTAATCTTAAATAGAAAGGGTCGCGGTGCCAAGACCTCCAAGTGCTATCTATGCATATTTGTTTGTTTCAGCACGAAAGCTGTGCACTTGGAAGTCGTGAGCGACTTAAGTAGCGATGCATTCATCTTGTGCTTGCGTAGATTCATTTCACGAAGAGGTAAACCTCACTCTATATACTGTGATAATGGTAAAAACTTTGTAGGAGCTAGTAACGAACTGAACAGACTGCTCAAGGAGAATGAACGTTCAGTTAGCGACTTCGCAAGCAAAGAGGGTATTTCGTTCAATTTCTCTCCCGTGTATGCACCGCATTTTGGTGGTATCTGGGAAGCAGGAGTCAAGACAGCTAAATATCATCTAAAACGGATAGCGGGTAACTCTAGTTTAACGTTTGAAGAATTGTATACTCTGTTTGCACAGATTGAAGCCATTATGAATTCACGGCCCATTACTTCCATGTCTGCTAATCCTTCTGATCTGTCAGCACTTACACCGGGACACTTCCTTGTGGGCCGACCATTGACCTCACTACCTTCACTCGTTATCCAAAAAGCCAGCATCAATCGATACCAGCTGATTGAGCGCTTGAGACACCACTTCTGGTCCCGATGGACAAAGGACTACTTATCCACTCTCCAGCAACGCGTCAAGTGGCAGCGTGCACAAGACCATGTTCGTGTTGGCGACCTTGTCTTCATCCTAGACGACCAGCTGCCACCCATGAAGTGGCTCATGAGCCGTATCACCAAGCTGTACCCGGGAGCTGACGGCGTATGCAGAGTGGTTGACGTGAAGACTGAGAACGGCGTCATTCATAGGCCCGTCTCAAAACTATCTCTACTAGATTCCCAAGAGCTCCTTGGGGAATATGTCACCAAAGGGGGGGAGGATGTTCGCAACGGAGCCGGAACACGCTGACGCCTAAAACCTCGGGCTCCTCACGGATGGAACGCGACGGGTTTACTTGTATGAATAAACTAGTACCTATTTAATTGAGTAACAATCTGCCAAATATAAGTTTTTTTTTTTAAATTTCAGTTTAATTAAATACTTATAGGTACTTACGCAAACCTCGCGACAAGCTTTTATGATCATATAAATTGTGTATAATGAGGTTATAAGTTGAAAGTTAAAAAATGAAAAGAAAATTTTATTTTTCTCCATTTTTAGAGCATTTAAATAAAAGCTTTTTTTAAAAAGGTTTTTTTACTTATAATTTTTTCTAACTAATTATAACTATTATTCTGTAACAACATGTAAAAACTAATATAAACGTGGAAGCACCATACAAGACTTTAATTGCAAGTTGATCAACCCAACAAATCAATCATTTGTAACTACGAGTATACTCAGAGTCCAGTTCATGTTTTTTTTATGATACCGGGTTTGAATTGTCATATTTATGATTCCGGGATTTTATAAAAGGTATTATAAACTCTATATTTTTTATGTATAATATATGCCAAGCCTACTTTTTTGTACAATCAGCAAGAAGGGGTTACGTATTATCTAATATCAATCAACTATTTAAAAGAAACTACTCCTTTCTCTCTTCGCCGTGAGAGAAAATTTAGAGAATTCCCCTCTTGGCATCGTTTTTTAAGGCATCATTGTTTATTCGTCTAATAAATCGCGAGCCATAAATATAAAAAGATATCCTAGCTACGTCTGGCCTTGGTAGGCGATGATCAAGTTGTATGCCAATTTACATACGCAAAATACGCGCTTCGGACGTTGGGTTGCGGACAATAGCCGACATACAATACGAACGGTAGCCTGACATACCACCGAAAATTAATTTTAAAAATTCTTGTAAACATTGATATTACCTTTGACCCTAGGTGAAGTTTTACACTTAAAAAGTATCGAAATTACGCAAAAAAATTGGTACTAAACCGTAATGGGTTATTTATTATGGTTTATTTCTTTATTCCAAAGAACCTTGTGTACTATCGCAAAAGTGGCAATAGGTAAATTTTTCAAACCAAATCCCGTACACACGAAGACCACATCTGTTTAACACTTACTGCTATTGGTCCGCAACTCCGCACAAATAGTTTGCGGACCAATAAACGCGACCCTTTTTTTAAAAACATTTTGTTTAAAAAAAATCTTTGTCTCTGTTAATGATCCCAGATGTTGACCACCATTTTTCGACCAATGGGAATAAAAGAAAAAAAGGGACAAAGGAATAGAAAGTTTTTAACTGTTTTAACGCTGGAAGCAAGGATAGTTCTTACGGGGGTCCGATACCGAATTACTTGACTGTACATATCATTATGCGTTTACTATTGAATTATTGTTTCAAAAATTACAAATAAGTACAATATTTTTACGTTGACTGTACTTTTGAAGTACCTACTTTTAATTTGGGACAAAGCAGGACTTCAATGATGTGTGTGTAGTGATATAGGACAAAACTTCAGGATGAACGAAAAATATATCGCTAAGATTTCGCGGTACTTTCTCAATTTGATACAATTATGACGTTTCGGAAGAACCTCTCTCCAATAAGGTCAGTGTATGTCCTTCTTGGGCACCCGCTCCTGGTGTATGACCGTGATCGAGGCGTAAGGAGTATGTAAGTATAATATTTCCCTATGGGAAAAAGGCTTAAGTTTATATATGTGTGATGCTTATGGTAATTTTTGATTTAATAAAGCACCCAGTCTGTTAACGCTGCATTAATTCACAAGCCAATGATTCAACGCCGAGTTAAATGAAGTCCAGTGCTGTACACTGCATTAGTAGTTACACAAAACTGCAACACATTAGGAAATTACAGTGGCTTTTCGACTCTGTAACCGGTTTTGGCTGGTTCAGAGCAGGTTTTATCCGGATTAATAGGGGTCGCAGTTAAGTTTGGCAAGCCAGGCTGGCAGCTCGCTAATCTTGCTTGGATTATTATTCTGGCCATTGAGGTTTGGATTTTCGAGTTGAGTTCGACTCTAAATGTAACGATTTTATGAAGTGACAATGGGTGAAATTTTTAGAAGAGGTTACTACGTCTTTCTGGTGTGTAGTTATGGAGAAGGTGGCAAAGTGGTTTTTTTAGTATAATAATAATAATATAATAATAATGTTTATTCACAAAAAATTGTACATCTCTCTTTACATGTAAAGTGCTTAAATTTAAACTTATAGTACACAAAAGTATTAGCATTTGGGGCCGAACTAGGCATAACCTGTATTTCAGCCCTCAACGCCGATCCCCCTGAGTTACAAATTAAGAGTTTTTATTAAGATATTACTATGATCCCAAGTATGAATGTACGTATCTTAAACTATAAAAGATTTTTTTTGAAAAAGGATTACAATATTTGAAAAGGTGTGTAACCAGTCCTCTCTTTGTGTGATGGAGGTGTGTATGAATGAGTGTGAGAGGGTGTGTAAGATTGCGGAGCATAATTGTTTTAATTTTAATAGTTCAAAAAGTGGTTGAGTCTTTAGCTGTTCATCTAGGTATTTGAAGCAGGTTTTCTGTCTCTTCATACGTTAGTGTTGTGCGATTGTCGTAAATAGGTGGAGATGCTTTATTTGATAACAATAAAGTTAATCTATTAATGTTCATTCACTTACACCAACTTTATTGGATTCATTTTATTACTATGAATATGTTGAGTTTGAATGAAATCCGATGACAATGATGGGGCAGGGCGATACCCTTCAAGTATGATGTTCGGCTGGATATCAGAATGGCCGAATGGTGGCCACGATTAGATTGCTAGTGTCGTGAAAGTAGGGGAAACGGCTTGAAAAGCGACCTTCGGAACCAAGATGTATGACGATATGATGTATGAGTAAGGCGAGGCATACGCCCAACAATGGATTTCAGGCTGAAATGATGATGATTTAAATCGGTAGTGACGTTATTGTCTTTCAATCCCATAAGACGGGTTTGCTACTACGGTTTGTTGTTGCAGGCGCCTTCGAAATAGTAACTTAATTTGTTTGTTTTTGTCCCGTGTCTTATAGTCACCTTGCTCTATCCTTTATTTCTTTACAAATGTCATACATTCGTAAAAAAAAACAATACAAAAAATATATAAAATTGTAGCCCACCAATATCAGGAGCCAACCCGCCTGCCAAGCGTGGCGACTATGGCAAAACCCGGGGTTATGTCAATGTGGCGTTGGGGGAGGCCTATGTCCAGCAGTGGACGTCTTTCGGCTGAAATGATGATGAATATGAGGAGCAGGATCCAATCTATCCGCGGTCAGGGCTCCAAAGAAAGGAACTTCAAACAATACGAACCGTGTCCACTTGTCCAGGAGAACCACTTTTTGAAAGCCCTTGATCCAGCTTCCTAACGAGAGCCACGTCAGGTATTGGTCGAGTCTCTTGGGAATGAAGCCTCTCTCTACAATTATTATAATCATGAACCAAAGGTTATCTTTATGCATAACCAGCTCCGGTCTAATTGACGTAGTTAGCCAAAATTCAGCGGTGATCCAGCGCTTAGTTTAAGCTGACCTATATATTATACAGCTGCTTTAATATTCAAATCGTGGCTGTGATCCGTGACGGGGCAAAGGGGCGTTAAGATTAATGTCAAAGGGTTCAATTGAAATTAAGTTAGGAATGAAGGAAAGGAGGTTGTGTACCTAGATTGAAACTGGTTCATAGCCCAGATTAAGAGCTGAATATTTCGAAAGTGCAATGGTTTGGTTAGAGAGACCAGCATGATAGAGCAGTCAGTAATAGGCAAGCAGGTGCTGTAATTTGTGTAACTAACTTAATTTCTCCTGCTTTTAAATCAACATCAGCCTTTTCTTAACTATGTTGGGTTCGTCTTCCAGTCTAACCGGAAGCAGCCTGTCTACTCCTCTTAAATGTTGGAAGAAAACAATTGTGAGGAAACTTGCATCACCTATATTCAAAGTTCAAAGGCAGATGGCAGTTGTGGCATCTACCAACACGAGGGAAGGGCCCAACCTTCTGGTAGATTAGTCTCCTACTCTCTCTCCTAGAGAGGAGGCCTTGTCCTCAGTAGCATGGGCTAATGTATAAATGATTTATTTGGTTCGGTTTAACATAAAAATAGACTAAATAACTATTTCTGACATTCCAAAGGGCTCATCCCATTTCGCGATACCTTGGAATGTATAAGTAGACCTAAAACGTTTAAAACAGACAACTTCAAAAGAATAATCCAACAGACACTACATAAAAAGATTATTTGTTTGTTAACCCTGGAACAAAGAATTTTCCCGCATGAAAAATAAGACAGATGTTTTGAGTAAACCTGGACAGATTGCGGTAAAAAAGAACAGTCATAACATAATTATATCACCCCAAGCTCCAACAAATAGGCTATGATGATAAATATTTACAAAAATGACTCTTTTACAAAACAAGGATCTTTAAGAACTGAAGGTAAGCGCTAAGAAAACGCGACAATGGTAACTTCGGGCAGGGAATGACACCCACGGTGAAAATGAAGTATTATCGTTGTAAAAAAGATTGTAGAAATATGAGCAGAAGGATCAGCTTCAAAATTACTCGAAAAATTTTGAAATCTAGAACTTATTCTGTCATAAGCGTCGCAAGAGGAGGGCGCCATCGCTTCACATCAAGCAAGTTGCGGCCAAACGCAAGCCGATTTAGTATAAAAAAGCGTCTTTGTACTTTGTAATTAGTTTGGGCTGCCCCTTTCACATGCAATTATAACGCTAGCTAGGTTTTGTCGGGAAAGCGTATTTTAACAGAATAATCTAAACCACCTTAAACTATTCCGCGCGATCCATCGCCACAAAGTACGCTTCGACGCCGCCGCTCGACCGCGCGCACGAGCGGTGTCCTGAAAGAATTAAGGAAGGAGGAGGAGGAGAAAACAGGTGCCATTACAAATTAAATGGCACCTGACACATTTACTACATTTACATTTATAGAGCGATGACGGGTGTGTTGTTCTTCGACATAGCAAAGGCTTTCGACAAAGTCTAAGTCTGGCACAACGGCTTATTATATAAGCTGTACAAACTGGGAGTGCCTGACCGTCTCATGCTCATCTTACGCGACTTTTTCTCGGATCGCACCTTCCGCTTTCGCATCGGGAAGGCTCTGTCTTCCCCCCACCCCATTAGAGCCGGTGTCCCTGAGGGTTCCGTCGTCTCTCCCCTTATCTTTACTCTGTTCACCAGTGACATCCTCAAGAACAAGAAGGCTCAGTTAGCCCTGTTCGCGGACGACACGGCCATTTATTACACTGGCCGCAGTCACGACGCTATTTACAGCACCCTCCAAACCTCAGCCAACGTCTTAGGCGCTTGGTTCCGGAAATGGAGAATCGAGTTGAACCCCTAAAGAGCCAGGCAGTTCTTTTCTCTAAACCGCGTAAAAATAAGCCACTCGTGCTCAGCCCGATCACTATGTACGGTAGACCTATCCCTTGGGAGAAGCAAGCCAAGTACTTAGGAGTCTTACTCGACAACCACCTGTCTTTCGCGGTGCACATCAAAGCAGCTCGCGACCGAGCTGCCTTTGCTATGGGTAGGCTTCATGATTTCGGCAAAAAGCAAGTTGTCACTCAAGTGCAAGTTGCGCCTCTATACCGCGGTTATTCGTCCGATTATGACGTACGCTTGCGTCGTGTGCGCACACAACAAGCCTAAGTGCATCCATAGGATGCAAACTTTGCAGAACCGTTTCTTACGTAGAGTCACGGGATCCTCTTTTTATGTCCGTAATGATCGTCTACACGTAGACCTTAGAATGCCCACCGTCCTTCAGTTTATGAAACGTCTTTCAAAGCGTTTCTACGATAACGCCATTATTCACAGTAATCCCCTGATCGCAGCGGCCGCCCGTTACGGACCCTCGCGCATTAGTACAATACGCCGTCCGATGCATACCCTCGTCACTCCCGATGATGCTATCACCATCCTCCAGGAAAGTAGTAAAGAGACTAACACTCTCAAAAAGTTCAGACATAAACTGCCGTCTTTCCGACCTCGCCGTCGAGGTGCGTCGCGACGTCCCAGTCCATGCTCTCCCTGACCCTCGCTCGAGCCAGCCCGCGATGCTGTGCCAGTTGATTTAAATCAGCCCCTAAATAATGATATCATTCAGATCCAGCCTGTCCCCTGCAGTCCTCCCCCAGCGGCGCCCTAAACCGAGGCTCGTACCCCACAGGGGCTGCCCTTAGCATGTAGTCGCTTAGTTTGTAAGTTTTTATGCCATGGCTGGAGGCCTAACTCTTAAGGCACCCACAGGGTAGTCCGGTTAAGCAGACGACAACCTCGTAGGTTGAACTGCGAGATGCCATACATAAAAGAAATACATTTACTAGCAAAACAGCTTTTCTTATTTATGTTAAGTATCAAATACTTATGCTGTCTTGGCTTCCGTACGTTTTGTCACAGGTGACCACTGAAAACCAGCGCTGTGCTGTGGGTCCCCACATGGCATAGCATCATGCTGAGTGGTAACCTGCTTGTCGCAGTCACGACGTGCTAGCAGTAAATATTTTTGTTCCGTCCCATTTGTACTTTTATTTTTGTTTCTTGCGTTGTACTTTTGTTCATTGTTTTATTTTTGTTAATTTTGAATGCACGTCAAGTCCCAGCGACAAATAATTTTATTTTTTTCTTTCTTTTTCTTTCTAAATCTCAGACGACACGCAATTTTTCCTCCTCATTAGAAGAAGGTTGTTTTATCCGTACAAGCTTTAATCCAGTGCAAATTTAAGTCAATCAATATAATCGGGTGATTTACAGGTCAAAATACAAACCAGTTCCAAAAAAGTATTCGAAATATCCATTCCAAATTTAACTTTAATAATACTTTAAAATCCATACTATCCATACTAATATTATAAATGCGAAAGTCACTCTGTTTGTTTGTTACCTTTTCACGACTTAACGGCTGATCGGATTTTAATGGATTTTGGCAAGAAGATAGATTTAAACCTTGGGAAGGACATAGGCTATATATTATCACGCTATTAACATTGGGAGGTGAGCAATATTGCAATTTGTTCATATTCCTCAACTGATTGACAACTGACAACTGTCATAACAAACATTAGAATAGATCGGCTATTTTAGAACAATTGTCACCGAAGTAAATAGCCTGACGGTTTAGCGGTTGACCTGTAACTCTGTTGCAGGATCAAACCTCAGCCAATACGCACTTATTGTTTTATTTATTTTTTTGAATTTTTGGTGCTGTATTATTTACAAAAGTAACCATGGTTCGATCCCCACCCGGCTTTCACTTTTTGTAAGTAGGTATTTTGTTTTTTTTATGCTTTAAGACTTCCTAATCATTACCAAATAGTGTTATACATCCTTTTAGTTATCATTAACCATTCAAACTATAGTTAAACAATCATTTAGCCTCTGGCCGAAGTAAAAGCCAGCTCTTGGTTCACGGAAAGCGTAAGTTATGCGTTTAGGAATTTCTTTAAAACGACTGTGAGCATTGAGTACTCTGATCTTACGGTCCCACGGTCCAAAGCTTCAATTCCCAACGACTCGAAAATATAAGTAGTTACCGATAAGATTACTTTATTAAAGCTGCTTGAGCTTCCCCGTGGCAACAGCGACAGTACCAGTGTCCAGCCCTTTTAGTTTATATAGTTTTGTTTTCGTAAATTTTTAATTATTTAGTAAGAAAGTAATATCATCATCATTCATCATTTCAGTCGAAAGACGTCCGCTGCTGGACATAGGCCTCCCCTAAGTGTCGCCACATCGACAGGTCCCGTGTGACTTGCATCCGGAGGATCCCCGCAACCATCACCAGGCCATCGGTCCACCTCGTGGGAGGCCTTCCAACGCAACGTCTTCCGATTCGTGGTCGCCACTCCAGAACTTTTCGGCTCCATCGGCCATCCGTTCTTTGAACAATGTGCCCTGCCCACTGCCACTTAAATTTGGCAATTCTTCGGGCTACCGGGACCTTGGTTCTCTTACGAATGTCCTTATTTCTGATTTGATCACGCAAGGAAACTTCGAGCATAACCTTCTCCATTGACCTTTAAGTGATTTTAAGCCTTCTGATGAGGCCCAATGTGGGCGACCCAATCGGTCCGGTATGTAATCACTGGCAACACACACGGGTCATGGACTTCCGTCTTGAGACACTGCACGAGAACATATCATGCAACTTCCCGAACACTGCCCAGCCGAGTCGGATTCGACGGTTGACCTCTTTCTCGAAGTCAGACCTACCCAACTGGACCGTTTGTCCCATGTAGACATAATCGTCTACAACTTCGAGTGTAGAGTCTCCGATCTTGATAGGAGTGGGTGTTACATGGGCATTCAATATGACTTTGGTTTTTTCCATGTTCATTTTAAGACCCACTCTTTCGGACGATCCACTGAGGTCATCGAGCATTGTACTGAGGTCCTCTATGGTCTCAGCCATGACCACTATATCGTCGGCAAATTGAATGTGAGAGATGTACTCGCCATTGACGTCGATGCTTAGCCCTCTCCAGTCCAGAACCTTAAATACATCTTCCAGTGCAGCGGTGAACAGTTTTGGAGATATGACGACTGTTTCACTTCCCTGTCACTGTCACTGTCCATGTCTCTCAGGAAAGCTAAATAGTGAATCTCATCAAAATGACTGCTGGGCTAAGGGCTCCCCCATAGTCTTACAATCTTCTCTCCGTGCGATTTTGTGGTCAGAAATTAATGGTCGAAAACCAAAATAAAAGATTACCCGACCCCGGATTCGAAACCAGGACCTCATACTCAGTAGTTGCGACCACTAGACCAACGATACAGTATATTAACAGCATCTATCAGTCTGTTTTAACTTTTTTACGCCTTAACTGGTGAACGGATTTGGATCAAAGCCAGGTCATGATCTGGATAAGGACATAATAATACTTTCATTTATACATGAAAGCGCTATACTATTCACTCACCGATAAACCACTCAAGAACTACTAACTACCACTTTTGACCTATTTAACTTGAAATCTTGCCAGTAAGTTCTTAGTAAGGCAGAAAGGGATTTTTGGAAATTCCACCCCCAAGTGGAATTAATGTCGGGTTAAAGGTTAAGTTTAGGAGAATATTTGTAATTTTTAAAAAGAGGCATGAATGCACAAAATCACGATTTTCGTTTTTGGAAATTCTATCCCTAAGGGGGTTTCATAATGAAAGTTGATCGACATCAACTTTCAACATAATCTTTTTTTACAGTAGCAGTTTTGTTCGTATACATTGAGGAGTTATAAATACTCGGTTTTCGAAGTTTTACTCACAAATGAATAGGAGATCACACTTGAAGCAAGTTCTTTCAAACGAAAATAATCATATAAAATCAATTTAGGTCGCTAGGGTCGATCTTCAGTTTAAGTTGTGTTTGCCTAGGTTGGTCTATGGATGGGTGACCACCCATTACGTACCGACTTTATTGTGCTTTGGAAAGCACGTTAAGCCGTTGGTCACGGCTGTCATTTTTAGATCTTTGACAGTCGTTACAGGTAGTCAGTGGCCCGAAAGTCTGACAACCAGTCTTACCAAGAGGTGTTGTATAACCCGGTACTAACTGGGTTGTGGAGGTCAGATAGCCAGTTGTTCCATGTAAAATCTTGGTATTCAGCTGCATCCGGTTAGACTGCATGTTCCCAACTTAGTTTGGAAAAGGCTGGGCAGATTATATTAATACTGGAGACATCTGGTAACGAACTTCAAACAAAACATTGGAATCAAGAACCTCCTGACTAAAAGACTTATTTTAAGCAAATCACGAACCTAACGCGTACGAAGTCGCGGGTAACAGCTAGTTTTCTATAACTGTAGTCCTTCGCTGCTCCCCTACACCATGACAAAAACTTCATAATGAGTCCCATAACGTTGCCGCCTGTGTTCCGATCACGCCCCGGAGAGGCTCTTCACAAATTTTATGGCTCTTTCATATTGTTGGGAACAAAAATGTAGGTACACGCCAGGGAACAACGATTACTTACAATGAATACTAAGATATAGTCCCAGGGGAATCTAGAAAGTCCGGCTCCGATAGTTGATATATGATATTGGTGCCGATGACAAAAACTTTTTTCCTGTACCTTAGGATTCACTTCGACTACGGGCGCACAATTTATAATCTTTACTGTGACAGTTTGGCAAACAGATTGTTTGGTCCATCGTCCATTTTCCTGACCTTAACCAGATTGTTTGGTCTATCTGATATAAACTGGAACTGCCGTGCCAAACCATTTGCCAACGTGTAAGGTAGACCCTGGTAGTTATAGATTTGAGTATTTTTTTTTAATCTTTTAAAATTACCATTTAATTCCGCAAGAAACGTGGGAATTTTTACATTTTGGGTAACATTGGAGGAAAAATTATGATTACACTGTCAAAATTAAGTAACAATAAAGTACAGTTTGACAAGTTTTCAAATTCATATTTTCAGATCAGAATCAGGGTTTTAGCTTCAGCATGATTAAATTTAAGTAAATATGTGTAGGTATCCTGCCTTCCCTAGTTACAATAAAAGGTAACCCTTTATTTTAGATACAATTTATCTTAATTTTAGCGCTTAGCGCAAGCAGCAGGGTTGTTTAATCCGTGATTAATATTTTAGTGTGGTTAATCTGGTGGGCTCAGAACTAGAACTTAATTTTACATTGTAGTCTGTTCCTATAAAATATTAAACAGTGGATGTCAACAGCGTCTATAAAATATTAAACAGTGGATGTCAACAGCGTCTATAAAATATTAAACAGTGGATGTCAACAGCGTCTATAAAATATTAAACAGTGGATGTCAACAGCGTCTATAAAATATTAAACAGTGGATGTCAACAGCGTCTATAAAACTCTAGAAGCCCCATTAATATTAGGATTGCTGAAATGGGTCTATCTGGCTGTCTATTTTATTGTATGGTGTATTTCCGTGTCTAATAACACAATGGATTTTGATGTTTGATAGTTTGATTTCACGGAATAATAACATTATTAAAAGTAGCTCGTGGTGTCAGCTTTCTTTCTGCTTACTTATTTCTAGCTCTGAAAAGAAATTATTTTACAATTGGACCTGAGTAGGTATAGCAACTTCGTCTAGTTTAACTTTAGATTCTTCATTAAGAGGAAGAACTCTCTAATAGTTCAACACTGCAATGGTATGTTTACCTGTAAACAAAAAATAAAGACAATACTGTCTTTTCCTAATAATATTTTTTTTTTCAAAACTCACCGCGAATTTTCTTTAAAAATAATGAAACAATCTCACATCCGTTTCCCAGATGTGACGACACTGCAAGCGAGTGTTAAACTGTCAAAGTAATTGAAAAACTTTATCTGGTGAGAAGTTTGATAGCCAGTATCAGCTGCAGTGAGGAATAGCGCTGTTTTTACCGCAAAACTTTGACAGTAAGACATGGTATGATGGCCGCTTACCTCTCGACAGCTGAGGTTTAATAACTATAAATTGAAAGAAGTTTTCTGGTGAATGCAGTTATTCTTTAAATGCACCCCGTATTTAAAGAATGGAAATATTATTATAATTATCCAAAAGGCAATGAATAATAAGGAAGGCATTAATTAGGTTTTTGCAAAAAAATGCTTAAGAAATTACTGTCTCTTGCAATTCTGAAAGCGCCATTAATTAGACGTGCATTGTACGGTCAAAACCAACAAAGCCACCTTTGAAACGTATACCTACAAATTAATCAAGTATTTAGCAATAGAAAGCTAGATCTCTCAATTCACTTGCATTCTTAGTACGATACTCATGTTTGATGTTCCCCGCACTAATTACTCTTTTTCAGGTGCAAATTATTTCTAATTACCAATTATCTATGTCTGCTTCAATACACCCTGTGAATGTGTTTTAATTAGCTCAACTTATTTATATTGAAATATATCCATGTCCAGACACCAGGTTTTAACACAAAGTAGTACAGAAGGCTAACTTCATACAACGAGTGAAAACACACAGCGAGATATCAAGCTTCATTTCTAGTATAACATGATCTCGATTTTTAAAGATTTTCGTACGATGAGAGATCCGCATAAGCTGGTTTTGTAAGGCTTGATTGGTCATCGTGCTTACATAGACGCGTTCTTACGGTCAAAATAATGCTAGTCACGATAATGTGGGTATGCCGTGCTAAAGGCCTCAGACGATGCAACAAGCGTCACACGGGTCACGCGTCACATTTTTTCTTCGCTTGAGTACAACTACTAACTTACGTACGTACTATACTTACCTTATCGACGACTTTCCAGTATAAGATGGCATTGCTTTGTATAGATTTCCCGTACAATGAGAGATCCGCATAAACTGGTTTTGTATAACTTGATTGCAAGTCACGTCGCAGTGACTAGTGGTATACTCTAAGGTTACGTACGTACTGTTGCTAGCTTCGCTACTCTAGGCACTAAGCAAACCATCTGTGAGTGCATTCGTAGCCTAAGCATATTCTGTAATTTAGTTTTCTCCAAATTCGCAGTCGTAAGTCGTGTGTCGTTTCAGCGTGTAATTTGTGGTCAAGCGAGAATATGTTTGTCTAAATTTTTATTCCTTGTGTGGAGTTTACCTTCTATAACTATCTTTTTCATGTAAAGGATATTCAATGTTGCAGAATTAGCGTAAATTGTTTTGAAATTAAATGAGCTGGGAGGGACAAGGTTAGTTTAGTACTTTGTGTTATAGTAGTATCATTAGGTAGTCTTTATTAAATAGTTGGGTTTAATTGGAACCAATTTGATTTTCTGTTTATTTGCGTATTAAAATGAACTCGTAGATAAAATATTAGTACTTCGCCCAAGTGCTAATATTTTTTGAGTCGTTTACTGGTTTATTTATTTTTTGTATATAGGAATATAATCATTTTCTTTTATGCAGGGTTTCTTTGATAATTATCATGATGGGATGGCCTGATGGGCACTCCCATATAAATCTTCGCTACCTCCGCCAGATCGCAAAAACGAGCGGTGTCTTGTGAGAATCGCCTTAATTTCATTATGTAAAACCCTAGGTAGCTATTGTAGCTTACGAAGAATGTAAAAGGTCGTACATACATTACCATCTTGTAGGTGGTAATTTTGTCAAACTGTTACACCCACAGTTATACTGAAATGTGGTTGTAGGCGTTGTTTATGAATGATATGAAATTATGTATTATTTTGTCTTTCTGCTATTTTTGCTACAAAGAAGGAATTTGAGCAATCGTTTTTTAAACTAAAATTAGATATTAAATCAAAGTTATTTGATTCGATTTCAGCAAAGCTTAAATAAGTACTTTCACTTAATATCAAGCAACATTATTTTTCGCGATCCCTATATACCTACTCTGGAAACTTGTGAATACTTTTAAAAAAGCTCTTTCTGTCACTTCACTGTCACATATTTTATAATATACCTTACAGTATAGAAAGATTTTTTCAGCGATTCACATTTTTCCTAAACCCCGACGAAGCATGGAAAACGCAAATCCGAATCGAATACTTTACCAAGCTTTATCCACCTGACTTATAAAGAGGCTTTGAAGGCCAAGGGCCTTAAATCTGGGCCGTTTAGCGTGTCGTGGACTGGGTCAGTCCCTCGAGAGTGGCCGAATTGCCACTTCCATGCACGCGGGCTACTTGCTCAGTGGGCTACGAAAATGGCGGGGATGCAGCTAGTAAAATGTTTTTTAAACTGTTTAAAAAAAGCTTTCCGTCAATGTCACTATGTATTGCTACTATTCACGAAGTCAGAATTTGCCTTAAATATAAAACAAAAATAAATGATTGTTTTTTTAAATACAATTTGGAAATGCATTAAAATTAAAACGAAAATTCTTTGGACCCTATAAAGTACTAATTTCTAAGTAAAAATTAATTACTAAACATAAAACTAGATAATTAAAACTAAAATAACAACAAATTATAAAAGGGCGTCAAAAACTCCGCCTCAACGCTGTCAGCTGGTAACGTGCCCAAGAGACTGGCGGCGTTGCCACGATGAATGGCAATACTTAGCCTCTGGATTTTTTTAAAATTAAAGAATTATAAAGTTTTTTTTTTTAAATTGATTTGTTGAATGTTAGTCTATTGTTATTTAATTTAATTTGTTATTTTTATAAGTTTTATTAGTGGACATGTACTTATGTGTGTGCATATTTTAAATTTAAAGTCGAATAACTCATCAAAATCATTATACTTGCCTTCGTTTTATCGGGTTAAATGCCTTCTATAAAAAGCATTAAAATGAAATGCATTTCTAAGTCGCTGGTCTTCTAGCCCAAAGAGTAATGTCTGAATCTACCTAAAAATACATTTGGGTTTTATTTAGTGTGAAATATAAATGGTTGTCGGAGGCCTTCCATATGCCGGGGCCCACGGATATGGAGGCCTGGTCGTAACTAGTGAGGATCAAGATATGAGCTCCAATAACTTGGTGAAAAGATTTGAAAGGCACCGATTTTTATTCTTATGTGAAAGGAAATGGATTTTGGCTATGCTACGTAAGGTGGAAAAAAGGTAGTTCTTACGTTTTGTACGCCGAAGTGAAAAGTTATCTTTGGGTGACAAAGGTTCCCTCTTATCTAAGTATACCTACGTACCCTTAGTGGAACCGAAATAAGTGTTGTGTCTTTGCCGTACCAGGTCAAAAAGGTGAACTTTAAATCGAGATATGTTTTTTATTCTTAGGAGTAAAACTATTTATTTATATAACAGAGAGCTGTCAGTTATTCGTGCTGACTGTCTATTCCGTTATCCTTTTATAGATAGTGTTTATCTCTTCTTAAACCAAGAGGAAGGAAGTCAGTAGGCTAAGCTACCTGTGCAGTACTATAGAAATAGCTAAGTTTGGAGGGTAATGGCAACTGAGAACGGTATCTGAGAGCCTCATCGTCACATTATTCTGGAAAAGATAAGTTTTACAAGTCGTATACTTATGGCCTACTGTTGGCATGCGTCATCTCACTGCTGGGCAAAGGCCTCTTCCCATGACTTCCAGTTTTTAGGGTTCCGTACCTCAAAAGGAAAAAACGGAACCCTTACTTACACAACTTACACTTTGTTTTCCGTCCGTCCGTCTGTCTGTCTGTCTGTCAAGACCCTTTTTCTCAGGAACGCGTAGAGGTAACAAGCTGGAATTTATATAAAATACTCAGATCTACTGTCCCTTGGAGCTATGAAAAAATCAAACTTCTAAGCCAACGCCATCATAAGATACAGCTGTTTATACCGCAAATATCCGCAAATTTTCGACACTCGCAAGGGAAGCCAAACCTACAGGGTACTTCCCGTGAACTCAGAATCTTGAAATTTGGTACGAAGCAACGTCTTTATAGCACAGATAAAGGAAAAATCGCGAAAACCGTAAACTTTTAGTTACATCATATAAATACCTACAGGTTTGTACGGAACCCTCGGTGCGCGAGTCCGGCTCGCACTTGGCCGGTTTTTCTATCCAGAGCTAATTTGGACAACAAATCGTATAAAAAGATTAAAGTACTTATTACAGCTACAGGTGTTCCTGTATTTTTCAGTCTCCTATTAGCTTAATACCCTGACATTTCGACTTATATCTAGGTGATAGAGAGAAAACTATTATAGTTGGAATGAGCAGCAATATCTTAGCATTAACGATACTCCTGACACTTACAAAAACAAAAGAAACTTATGTTACATGAGAACTTTCCTAATAAAGCTAAGTGGTCCTCGCCTCAGGTTGATACTGCTTATAATTCTGCCCATACCACAAGGAAAAGCGAGCGTTTAATTTCAGTGTCGTGGAAGTGAAAGAAGGGTATAAGGATAATAATTCCTTCTCACGTTTTCATTCCACTTTTGGGGTCTGTTTTCTTTCGTATAATGAACGTCCTCGACTTTTGGCATGTCTTTAGGGTACATTTCTGCAACGTCGCCATCTAAGGAAGCGTTTTCATAGACATATCAGCATGCCTGTAATCTCCGACGGATTAGGCACAGGTGTGTCTCAGTAGCTACATCCATATTTCTCCGGTTATGTTTCAGTCCCATGTAAGGCGAGGCTATTGCCTTCAACCGGGCAGGAATTCAGACTGCGTAACTGCTGCTGTTACATGGTGTTGGACGTAAAGAATAGCACCATCCCATATCTTCCCGTGGGTGACGTAAGACGCAACTAAGGGATTTGCCAGAGAATGGGCAGCAGCGTTCTCTGTGCTTTTGTAACAACCGTACTGCGATCGCCAACCCGTCTGCCAAGTGTGGCGATTATGGCAAAACCCCCCAAAATGTCAATGTGGCGACACTTGGGGGAGGCCTGTGTCCAGCAGTGGACGTCTTTTGGGCTGAAAAGATCAACTGCTGCTACTACTGACTAAATCCAATGTGATTGAAGAAACTGATAAAATTTTGCCCAACCTGTGAATCGATATCAGAACCTCATGCTCAACAGTGGCGCTTGCACCATCTAGACTAACGTAACCAGTCTTACAGCTGCGATCTCGTATTGTGGTTGGGCAGTTTTACTGGTACCGCTGTGGTGCTGCTTTTGGAATTGTACCTTTACTTATTCGACAAGACTCTAGAAAAAATCAAGAAAAATGTGAAGTTGGGACATTCCCTTAAGAACGTACACTGACCTTATTAGTGATGTTCCCAAAAAGGTCAACACTTATAACTGGCGCGCACAAATTATTAGAAGATGCGTGAATAATGAAACTGGCATAATATAAGGAACTAGCTCTTGCCCGCGTCTTCGTCTGCGCGAAAATTTTGAGGTGTATGTGTGAGACTGGCTCGTTGGTCGAGTGATCGCAAGCGTGACTGCTGAGCTTGAGGTCCTGGGTTCGATTGCCGGGTCGGGCAAAGTGTTATTGGGTTATTCCATCAGGAATTTCTTAGTAGCAGCCACGGAGTCTGGATTTAATTTGAGACTCGGTTGATGGCAATAGGTTATACTTAACATAGAATTTCAACATAACTGGCGAAAGGTCGATGTACGATCAAGTACACCTGTGTGCAATACCGTTTTGTATACAGCAAAAAAAACAAAAAAAAATATTATCCGTCAGGACGTGCAAGTGTTGGCTCCTTGAAACACGTGAATAACCAACATATAATTTTGACCGCCTGAGAAGCACGGACTGCCCAAATGAATGCATGCGTTTTTAAGTGTTTGGCCCTGAGAAAGGAAATTACTATCTCTTAAATAAAATTGCAAATGACAGTTGAGGAATATGGACGTAATGCAATATTGCTCATCCCCCAAAGTTATTAGCTTGATAATATATATTGATGCCTATGTGCTATTCCAGACTATAATCTATATCTTTACGAAATTCAGGGGCCGAAGTGGCAAGATTTTAAATTTCGAATCGGTCAGAACTGTGGAAGTTGTTTATATCCCTACATCAACTAGAAAAGAGGTGATGATATTTATAAAAGGCTGAGCAGATTTTCTTGAAACATAGCTAAGAACACTCTCGATTAAGACACCTTTCAAACGAAATCAAACTTTATAGAAATCGGTTCATCCGTTCAGGAGCTACGATGCCATAGACAGACACACAGATACACACGTCAAACTTATAACACCCCTCTTTATTTGGTCGGGGGTTAAAAATAAAGTAAGATAAGATAAAATTGTTTGGAAAAAATATTCATCTTGCCACTACGTAATTTTTAATTTTATTCAAGTCACTTTTTCAGCTTATAGATGTAAAATAAATGATTACTCTGCACACTCAAACCGTACTATAAAAGTAACATAATAGCTGTATGTTTACCAAATTGCTTGTTTGGCCGTATCAACGATGAATTGTGAAGTTTCTCTCTCAAGAAAACAGTAGGCAGAATCGGGTCGGATAGGCAGATGCTCCGTGTAAAATACCAACATAGTTGTGAGTAGTTATTGTAATTGGAGACCATTGCTGTAATTCCTAAGGGTCTTTATCTAATCAATTGCAAGACCCTATAGATCTGCGGTTAATGTGCAAAATATAAACAAAAAACGGTGACCTATTGTCCAGAAACCCGCCTCCTACCACCTTCAGCAAATGATGACGAAATGATCTCTTAAGCGAAGTCTAGCGAAGGCAAACATGAAGTAAATTACAGCGGAATTATAATAAATTGGGATATTAGCCGTTGTGCGACGAATGACACGGACGTGGAACGTTAAGACTAGGGGTGTGACAGTCCCCGGTTAGGTGGATATATGAGACTCGTTAGATTAGATCTAGTTGGTAATTTTTCCGGTACTTGAGAATATTTGGTCTTCTTATTAGTGCTAGTAAGTGTGTAGTATGTGAAGTAAAATTAACTCTGTAATTTGGTTTGAAAAGTTCTTTTCTCTCGTAAAAAAATATGCCTTTCTGGTTAATGCATGCATTTGTTAGTAAATCTTGTAGCTCGACTTAGAACTTTTGACTTTTGAACATACCAAAGAAACGATATTTGGTTTGCGCATAAATTAATAACAATATAATATTTAAAATAGTAGAACATTGCTGGAAGTATCAAGCTATAGATATATTTAATAAGTTACCTTGTGAGCTTTATTTTTTTTAAACTGTCTGGCATAATATTGTTGAAAAATGTTTGACATTATACTTATAATAAGTAGTTTGACATTATGTATATTTAAAACTGTTTGCTCTGTATGGTGTCGGACGTAAAGAATAGCACCATCCCATATCTTCCCGTGGGTGTCGTAAGCGGCGACTAAGGGACTTGCCAGAGAATGGGCAGCAGCATTCTCTGTGCTATTGTGGGTTGCGATGGCGATTATGGCAAAACCCCCCTTCTTGGGGGAGACCTATGTCCAGTAGTAGACGTCTTCTGGGCTGAAACGATGAATGATGATGATGAAAAGTGTTTGATATTATTTTTATAACTGTATACACTATACCTGAATTTTACTTGGACTGTTAATTCATTATTCATAGTTTTGTATCTGTAGTAAATTGCACGTGTATATAGCTATTCAACACAATGTAAATTGTTTTATGAATAAATGAAATAAAGTGTACTCAAACTGTCATACAATCATTAAAATTTTGATGCTTTATTATGTAAGTCATCGTAAAAAGAGAAATTTGAAACTTTGGTACTTACCTAGCATTTGTTCTACAGAACATTTAAATTGGCTGGCGCTTTCTATTATCACAGTTTTATCATCTAAAACTCCCACCTCCAACATCATTTACCCCGGAAATCCGCCTTTTGCTAACCCTACTCCCCTGGCCGACGGGCGCGAGCGCGGGAAAATCCACCATTACTAAAATGGGGACGTAATAGTTCTGTCCCAGGGAGTTTATGTGACAACAGATTATGTTCGTTTTTCCGCCTCTCGCAGTTTATCCTCCCGGCCACGGCCTACAAGCGTAAGCAACACGCGCGTTGTGACAACGATTGCGAAGGAGTCTAATGAAAAAAGTTTTTTGGAAAATGCAAAAAGTCAATAATTAAAATCGAAGGGTGGACGTTTTGATGGACTGGCTCATGTAATATTGATGTTCAATCAGCCTTATTTTAATAAATGACGAGCAGAGTAACGAAACTCACGAGAAGGAAATAAATGAAGCTTCGTGCATTCACTTGACCGCTTGACAACAACGTCTATCGGTTCAATCAAATTAAAAAAAAATATTTTTAGAGCATTACCACTCTTCTTCCTAGTGTGTCTAGCACCACATTCCTCAGATCTTTTTAACCTAAAACTTCGACACTTTCACTTCCAGCCAGAGGTCATTGACTGCATGGTTTGCCACGCAGTTCCTCATCCACCCTCCTGCCGTACCGTTGAAACAGCCCCACTTTACAGGAAGTGCGGATCAACAGTACCCACTCGACTGAAACTGCAAGTGACGCTCGCGCGTGTCTCTTGACGCTAGTCGCAACGCATGAGGCCGTGATCAAGGCCTATAGGGTTAGCAGTAAGCTATAGTCTCTATAGTTCTGGACTTATGGACGGCCCTTGTTTTGATAGAGTGAAGGGCGACTGAAAACCTTGTGGGCAAGGTTGCACCCCAGCGAAGGCATAGTGGTGATAACGATAACGAGGTGGGTTTTTTTTAAGGTGTGTTATTCTGATTGCAGCTACGGAGAATAACTTTTTATCAGTAATTATTTTCCCTGCAGACCGATTGAACCTGCAAATGAATATTAATTAAATTAGTACCCCTTCAATAACTCAATACAAACGAATGATTTTAAAACAAACTGGAACCAGAAAACGAAATATTTGCAAGGGAATTAACGCCAACAATGTTTCAGTTTTTACCCGTACATATCTACGGTAAAATATTTTTTGAGTTGTTACATTCTTTTTACCGACCAAACATTTTAATTTCTCTCACATACTGGCATGAAATAACTGGAAGCAATGTGCAATAGTAAAAACAAAATTGAAAAAAAAAGAATAACTATGTTATTTGTAAAATAAATAAAAAAGTGGTCCACCGGTTTGGGGCGCAAGTACCATGCTACCGGCGGTGGTTAGGGCTCCAGAGACAGGAACCGACTCAAAATGGGGGCCGTATCGAGGAGTACTGCCTTCTGAATCAGGCCCTTCATCCAATGGCCTAGTGAGGGTCATCATTGTTTTATTATTATTCTCGTTTCATATTTAAGTGCGAGTGACAAAACTACCTACTAAGGGAGAATTTCATCTATAAATATATAATTTAAATAATATATATAATTTCATATATATTTCATCTATAAAGCTGAACGCGATTTTAACTGCGTTTAAGAGCTGTCTGTATTGAGGAATATTAAGACTGATAACTCTCGAATTCATACATCTTATTCTGATCGCGCTCAGTTTCACTAGTAAAACCCGCTCTTACTACGTAGTTGGTACGGTAAAAATTAAGGTGCAGCCTCTGTAATAACATAATGAAACAACAAATTAGAAGTAGAAACCCAACGAACCAAAAAACAATAGTTAAAAACAGCCAAACAAACCACATCAACAAGTAAATCTCTTCAACGGTTTTAAAACAATAAAAAACTTCTAGAGTTAAAATCGCATCCCCATTACCGAGTCTGAAGTCTAATAAAAAGCAATTTATAAATGAGTCTGAAAGTTAGAAACTTTAGCATAATGCACCGGCTCGTTAGTAGCCAGGGAAACGGAAAATAAGTGAACAAATAACAGTCAGTGTTTAGTGTATAATGCTTCGTTGACTTTACACATCTACTCACAAGTTTCAAAGTCAAATAAAATTTTACGAGCGGCAGTTGGCTTGGGAATCATGGCTGTGAAGGTTGGAACGCTTGTTGGACTATTTGGCAAGACTGGATAAAATATTGTTATTTTGCCTTCAATAATAGAAGGAGCTCCTGGCTAAGTAATAACAGCTGCACGGGTCGTTCTTTAAGGTTAAGCCGTGCTTGTCGAGGTTAGTCCGTGGATGAGTGACCATTATTACATACCAAGTTTCGTCCGTGCCTCGGAAAGCATGTTAAGCCGTTGGTCCCGGCTGTCATTTGTAGATCTTTGACAGTCGTTAAAGTCCAAACACAGTTACGAGTAGTCAGAAGCCAACAGTCTGACATGTCTGTCGTGTTATCAGTCTTACCAGGGGGTATCGTATTTCCCAGTTACAGGGTTGTGCAGGTTAGATAGCCAGTCGCTTTATGTAAAATACTGGTATTTAGCTGCATCCGGTGAGACTGGAAGCCGATCCCAAGATAGTTTAGGAAAAGGCTAGGCAGGTGATGATGCATTCAATAATAGAGCCATGCAGTCCATAAATCCTGTTCCTGTTACTATTACCTTACTGGAGGGCTAAAAAGCCTTTCTCCATAACTTCCAGTTCTTTCGATTCAGTTTGTCTAGACGGACGGACATAAAAGTGAGATTTAAAAGGTTTTCGTTTTGCCTAAAAAGAGGTTGGCTCTTTTCATTTACACAGAAAGACTTAACATACATCAACATAATGTGCCTAGCCTTTTCCCAAACTATTTTAGGGTTGTCTTCCAGTCTAACTGGATGCAGCTGAGTACCAGTATTTTACATGAAGCAACTGCCTATCTGACCTCCACAAGCCAGTAACTGGGTAATACCTACGATATCCATTGGTAAGACTGGATGTCAGACTTATGACTTCTGACTACTCGTAACGACTGTCAAAGATCACAAATTACAGCCGGGACCAACAGCTTAACGTGCTTTAATTATGGTCACCCATCCACGTATCAACCCCGGCAAGCACGGCTTAACCTTAAAGATCGACCCGTGCGGCTGTTAAAATTTAGCCACGAGCTCCTCGAAAAACTTAACATACAATAAGTAACGAATGTTAGAAAGAAATCAAGACCTATCTCATAAACTTTCTCTACATGGGACTTGAACATAATTGGCTAAATGGGTACTGTATAGGCCCATAGGGTATACCTGTGCCTAATTCTTTGAGGAGACCAGTCGTGTTTGGTCTTAAAACGTTTATTACCTAAATCATACGACATCATTCGCATCCTCATCAGCTATGCAAAACACATCAATAAAATAAATATGCCATAACATTTACCAAGTGTCATCGTCAGTCGCTCTTCCCGAATAAAGTCGAAAAGGAAAAACCGAGCCTTCAAGATATACGAGATCAATTTACTTGAAGCTCTTGTCATGTAATTACGTCACGCTCCCGGGAAGTCGCGAGATGTGCGCATTTTCCATTAGTCGTGTTATCTGCGTCGTGTACAAATGCGTTTAGCGACGCATTTCTGTTTATCACAAGGATAATAGGAGAAATGATGTCATCTGGCGTTTTGGGTAAAAAGGACACGTTTTGTTGTTTTTCGGCAGCGGTGTTTTTAGTTGTTCATTTTTGAACGTAGACGGAGTAATTGTGAGTTTTCAGTTGTTGTTGGATGCGCGGAAAAGCAAATAAATCAACAAATCAAGTTGGTAGTTAGTGAAGGGGGGGGCGATGAATGACCGCGTGGAGACCCAGGGTAAAATTGGTCTTTCTTCAGGGTTACAGGGGTGCACGGTACTTTTATTTCCTCGTTTGCAGTTCTCAGCTCGATTCACAGCGGTATTTCGCGCACAAACACCAAGTTACAACACACTGGAACACACTGTTCTCAATATGAAGCTTTATAGCCAACAACTAAAAGGTCTCGTAACTGCCTAATGATGGTCACTCACTTCTGCCGTTCATTCGCCAACTCGCTTCCGCGAGTACGATAGATTCCGTGCAAGGAAGGGATGGGAGATAGGGATGTATTACCAACCAATTAGTGATGTTGCCAATTATGACATTTAATCTGCGATTTAAATTAGCGCAACCAGTTGTCATTTGTTCTTAAAATGGTCGATTACTATCTGGTTTCTTCTTTAGATTTGGACAGAGATTTAGACGTAGTAATGAGACCCAACAAAATGGGGAAAGGGGGAACGGCACCGTGATGGGTTCGGGAAGTCACAGACGTTTAGTCATGAATTAAATGTTACGGTTTAGCATCGCAAAAGCGGTCTTCGCCCATTTCCTGATAACCGGAAAGTACTGAACCATAAAATATGTATCGGTTTTCATTGGTCAAAAATGTTGAGGATCGCGTTAGTTGATTCAGGACGCTAGAAGGCTTTATATAGGATAGTTCGAAAATGGTTTCGCACTGAAGAACGTCCATCAATATATAGTTTGGTCAATGCCAGTAATTCATCATCTTCCTGCCCTGTTTCCATATTAATTGGTGGTGGCGCGGGCGATTCTAATTCTTATCGGTACAGAAGTTCGCCATCCTCAACTCCCGTATAGCCTACGAAAAACTTAGCGGTGATCACGATATTACTACAATATTGTAGTTTTTAGTCCCGCCATCTTCTAACATAAGATTATTAGCTGCGACTGTAACGTGCCTCGAAGTCGTGTCCGAGGCTTTTAGCTTGATGTTTTTGTTTGTTGTTAGTAGTGTTATTCTTGTTTTGTTGTTAAAAGGTCTGTTACGAGCTTAATGTTGTGTGTGCATTAGGTGATGTAGGGGTTGGAAAAGGTCTTATGGCCGTTTTCACTAAAACTAAGCGAAATCGAAATTGATGTCTGAGTAAAAGACTTTTATGCTTCTGACGAACTGTAATGACTGTCAAGGATCTACGAATGATAAAAGGGACTAACTGAATCCCTTTCTCCATTTACAGAACAACGAGCAAGTTCCAAGTTGATTACTTTTAAAGTTTCTAGTTTGAACTAGCTTATACTAGAACCGGTGAAATGTCCGCGGTAGCCATGGCTACCCCGCGCGCACGCCGCGCGCGCATGGAAAGTTTTTGCCGCGCAAGCCCCCCGCGCCACTTCCCATTTAAAGCTTATTTTCTCGTAAACTATTGCAGCTACACCAAAACAAAAAATACGTGTGTATAGCTGAAACTATACAGAATCTAACTACGTAAAAACTAATTACGACAACTAGATATAAGTATTTCGAAAAAAATGTGAACTTGAGAATATATGTTGAATGTCAGTTTCTCCAATAAGATTCCAAGTTTTACCAATTAGAATTGTAATTGGAATCAATAAAACCTATTTATAATTAAACTAGACTATATAAGCTTCGTTTTAATACCCATATATCCTTACTTTGGCACTTTCTTAGTAGCACAATCACCCAAAACAATCAACCATCCTCGCATTCTATTCGATACCTACTGATTTTGTCGTGTTTACGTAAAAAATTCGATAAGATTTCGTTTTATTTTACTGTTTTATATTGCGGAGACACTAATAATTACTTAATTGAAGTAATTTTCATAATACGAGCACTATTTTAACTATTTTTGCAATAATTTCTAAAAAAACATTAACAAAATACCACGTTCGACATGGCGCCAATTTTACATTTCGATATTATCGTTTCAACAGACTTTGAACCTACGATGTTTATAGATATTCGTAAAGCTTGATTAACGAGGTTTATTTTGATATATAACACTATATACATTGGGTTAAAATAAAAGAATACTCACGTTTTAAAACCAGAGAACATAAATCACAACACGGCATTACGGTAAAATTAGACAACTGACTTTTAAAACTTTTTTGACATTTAGTTTTGACGGCTGATATTGTCGTTCTTTGTGCCACAGACGCAGAATTTAATACTGTATCGATAAAAGGGGACCATAGACGGTACATTTAGAGATGTTACCAGTTTTAGTAAGTTTTTTCGAAGTTTGTTCGATACAAATTTAGATGCAACAAACGGGGCTTAAGCACTGGACCGGAATATTTTTTTGGTCCTTTTTAGGGCGTAATGGTTTCATCGGAGAAGTAAACGGAAATTTTAGTCATTTCGGGATTAAGAGATTTGTGGTGCAAACGGGCCAGTGTATGTACTATCAGAAAAGTGGGATTAAGCTCATTTACAAACAACATCCTGCGCACACGATGACCACATCTGTTTAACACCCTTACTTCTATTGGTCTGCACAAATAGAAGGTTAACAAAAAAAACCGTCCAAGTGCGAGTCGGACTCGCGCACCGAGGTTCCGTACAAAAAAATTTAAAATATTTTTATTAAATATGATGTAACTAAAAATTTAAGGTTTTCTCGATTCTTCCTTTACCTTTGCTATAAGATGTGGCTTCGTACCAAATTTCAAGATTCTGGGTTCACGGGAAGTACCCTGTAGGTTTTGATTGCCTTGCGAGTGTCGGAAATTTGAGGCGTAAACGGCTGTATCTTTTGATTGAGTTGGCTTGGCTGTTTGATTTTTTCACAGCTCTAAGGGAGAGTAGACCTATTTTGATGATTATTTGATAGAAATTCCAGTGTGATACCTCCACGCGTTCCTGAGAAAAAGGGTCTTGACAGACAGACGGACAGACGGACGGACAACAAAGTGATCCTATAAGGGTTGCGTGTTTTCCTTTCGAGGTACGGAACCCTAAAAACGAAAAATACGCGACCCTTTCTATAAAAAATGTTTTGTTAAAAAAAAATCTCAGACTCTGTTAATGATCCCAGATGTTTGACCAACATTTTTCAAACAATAGAAATAAAACAAAAAAAGGGACCAAGGAATAGAAAGTTTTTAACTGTTTTAACGCTGCAAACAAGGATAGTCCTTACCGTGCTTCGAGACACAGTTTGGTGATGGTACTAGATCTGTAAATCAAGAGACACCGAGTACTTACTGAAATAGCCTGCTATTAGAAGTTACTGATAGGCTCAAACAACATGCACCCACTGAACTTTATTACTACAAACATGAATACTCGTAGAATATTCACGGGACATCTGGTACCGTTAGGAGAACAGATGTATCTACAAACTATGATTTTGATTTAACTAGTTTCTGCGCGCAACTTCACCTTTGTGTACGTTCTACCGGGATTTCCACTATCCAGGTTCCTATGACCTAGCACAGATCAGGACCACCGTGTACCCGGTAATTAGGGACGGCGCCGGCGTGACAAACAGTTTATTTCACATTTATAATATTATAGTTACGTGCTCGCTAAATAATAACAGCCGCACGGGTCGATCTTTAAATTTAAGCCGTGCTTGCCGAGGTTGGTCCGTGGATGGGTGACCATAATTACATACCGGGTTTCCTCCGTGCCTCGGAAAGCACGTTAAGCCGATGGTCTCGGCTGTCATTTGTAGATCTTTGACAGTCGTTACGAGTAGTCAGAAGCCAAAAGTCTGAAATTCAGTCTTACCAAGGGGTATCGTATTACCCAGTTAGTGGGTTGTGGAGGTTAGATAGGCAGTCGCTTCATGTAAAATACTGGTACTCAGCTGCATCCGGTTAGAATGGAAGCCGACCCCAAGATAGTTTGAGAAAAGGCTAGGCAGATGATGATGAATATTATAGTTACTGCCTCGTTAGTCTCGTGTCTGCAATCGCTACTGCTGAGCTTAGCTCAGGTTCGATTGAAACTTGAACATGCATGGCAAAATATGGGTTCACTGCTAGAGCACTGCTGTCTAACTCTCCCAGGATACAGCGTGGTGTTATAAATTACAACCAAGAAAATATTCATTTAATTAATTTTCTTGAAAAAATACAGTATTCAAGATAATCGTTGACTTGATTAAGTGGAGAAGATCTCTTTTAGCAGATTTTGCTGTGTAATCTTGTTGGGCGTTAAAGCTTCGTCAGCTGTTCTAAAGCTAAGCTTAAAATGGACGACCCTGACTGTCAGTTTTAGACTTATAAAGTTCTAGATAATTACAAGTTTCTCATCCAAGTGTCTATCTTGTTACCGCGATCACTTTCTGCTAAGGACTTGTACACAAAACTGCAATGGGACGTCGCATCATAAAAATCTAAGAGCTCAAACAGTACAAACAGTTAGTTTCTTCTGCGTTGCGAATTCGTATCGCGCCCATTCGCATCGCATCGCAGTTTTGTGTACAAGCTCTAATACCATCAATCTATTTTGAGAACTAGTCCTGTTGCGACTCAGTTGCCATTTTGAGAATTAAAAGTTTCCTTATACTCTTAACGTACAACAAATTAAATTAAATACTTAAAACTATGTTAGATAGACGTAACATTGTAGTCAAACTGTTAATTTATTCTTATAAATCTTAGCTCATTTTTCCCTGCTGACCCTTCAAGAGCACATAACACAATATGAACGAAGCGCTCTGAAATTACTTGTCGTGAAAGTTTGGGCGCTGTTTAAGGGCTTGTACACAAAACTACGATGCGACGTTGCATTGTAAAAATCTACGAACTCAAACAGTTACAGTTTCTTCTGAATTTCGAGTTCGCATCACGTCGATTCACATCGCATCGCAGTTTTGTGTGCCACCCCTTAATACCACTCGAACGTTAGGATCAAAGGTACATACATACTGCAAATTGTACAGTCTGCAGATTGAACGGCGCCGCCGCCGGTTCCGTAGTTTTGAACGATTTCACTGGTTCTTTGTTGCGAGTGCTTTAGCTTTGTCATTTGAAAATCGTAATCTGTGTTGAATTTTATACTGGACTACCTTTAACACCTTCGCTGCCAAGCTCAAAAAATCCATTTTTATCTTGTATGCAAGTCATCAATAGCTACTTATAGTGACGACTCGGGAGGACTCGGGGACTTCGACTCATAATTATACTGGGTGCTTAGCACAGAAATTGTTAATGTTTTGGGGAGAAATGTGTGTGCAGAGTTTTTCCTATCACAGTCAAATTTTGAGTTTTGTAAAAAGTAGCAAATAATGGTGTTTCTCTTATAAATAAAGGCTATTTTTTTTTATCAAATATTAAAACACAGCTCTGTGAAAATGTCCTGGAGAATTTAAACCTGCTTCCGTCGTTTCAGTCTGTCCCCCCTTAACAAGCAGTACAAAGTAAACGCGTGTCATGCGGGTGTTCTGTCTGAACTCACCCTAACTTATTTTATGAATATTTTTGATGAAGTTCTAAACAACAGTAGGTAAAGTAGGTGCTTAAAGTTTTTACGTACATAAGGAATACACACATATATGCACATACATTTGGCTTAAAGGTACTTTGAGTACTTTTTGAATAAGTTAGTAAGTACCTATTTGTGAAGGTGAATAAAATATTATATTAAAGAGGTGTTTTGTATATTTTAAGGCTTATTACATTTTCGTAGAGTTCATAACTCTTCCATTAACAGTTTTGATATACTTTGCCTATCTTAAAACATCGATCCTCACTCAATGGATATGCAGTATTACTACTCTTACTACGTATCGCCGTACGTGTCATCTTACGTATTACTAACTCTTGAGTATTTTATATGTTTTTCTTTATACAAAGCATTGTCCTAAGAACATTACTGTCCCCCTGCAAAAACCTTATTAGTCCCAACATTAAATCAGTTATGTTTAACAGGGCTACTCTTTGGCATTGCTAACTTCCAGACACGAATACAAACACCAGGCACTTGTGACGACTTGAAGCACGAGGCAGATAGAATTTCTTTCTTTCGGAATCTGACATAGCGACCCGTAGCGCAAGGATTTTACTTTACGATTTATTTTCATCATCATCATCATTTCAGCCCAAAAGACGTCCACTGCTGGACATACGCCTCCCCCAAGTGTTGCCACATTGACATTTTGGGGGGTTTTGCCATAATCGCCACGCTTGGCAAGCGGGTTGGCGATCGCAGTACGATTGTTACAAAAGCACAGAGAACGCTGCTGCCCATTCTCTGGTAAGGCCCTTAGTCGGCTCTTACGACACCCACGGGAAGATATGGTGCTATTCTTTACGTCCGACGCCATACAGAGCATTAAAGAATTTATTTTCAACCAGTCTTTTATTTTCAAACCGGACTACCTAATAATTATTGATTTATATAGATTTGAGTTACTCTTGATTATTTTAATACTTATATGATGCATGCCAAAAGGTAGAATGTACTGGATCCAATTGTTTTACGCCAACAACACCATTATTTGTTACCTACGTTCTTTGCAAATAAATTATTTCTGATTCTGATTCTGAGTCTTGCCAAGGCGATTCATCGTGTTACTCAGTAACTTGGTTGTGGTTGTAAGAAAGGCGCTCATCATCATCATCAGCCTATAATGTTCCCACTGCTGGGTCATAGGTTTCCTCTCGATGAGAGGGAGCGGGCTGTTATCCACGGGCCCAGTGCGGGTTGGTAGATATCCCATGTCTTCGAATTTTTAGCTAGGACATGCCGGTTTTCTCACGTTGTTTTCCTTTAACGTTTTTGAGGGCAGCGGTGGGGAAATAAATTACACAAAGTAATGGGCCTGCCTGGTTTCGAACCCACGGCTTACTGCTCGTAAGTCAGGGCTGCCAACGCTGCTCCAATTAAAAAATAATATGTTGGTGCATCTGGTTAGACTGGAAGTCAAACCTATAAATGCTAGGCGATGATACTGATAAACATGGTCTTCATTTTCGAAAGATCTACGTCACTACACATCAAGCCTTAAGAGAACACAAAGACTTTCGTTCGTCATATTTTCAGAGATAAGCTCAAAATAACTTTTCCTTTTAGTCATAAAAACCTTTGGTTTAATGATAACATCATGCCGCCGCACAGTGGTCCTTTTCTCCACCACCCCAGTGCTCCAAAATCATAAATCACTCGGACAAAATTCAACGAAGTTAATTTTCCTCTCATTTGCCTCCGAAAAAGTCAAGGCATTAAAAAAAGTTTCCTTATCGCAACAATTTTTAAAAGTCTTGATGAGTTTAGGGAAATATTAAGTTACTGAGTGTCTTCACGGTTTAATTCTTTTGTTTAAGGTCAGAAGGCAGAGGCAACATCTTGTTATGACGTTTCAAGGTTTTGTAATTTTAAATGATATATTGTGTGTATTAAATATCACGTTAAAATACATGTTTAATGAAATGAGAACAAAATACTTGTATAAAAAGTGAGAACTTAAACCTTCTTTTGAAAGTCTTTTAAATGGAGAAGTGGTGTCTTCACAAGTATTCCGTAGTGGGAATACATTAAGAAATGTAGATAGCATTGCAGTTTTATCCGAGAAAACTCAAACTAAATAGAAATATACACGGAAGTATTTAGAGTGCACATTCTAACGCTCAGTATCAAACAACTTGTAAGTGTGACACCGCTTTTCCTACACAAAACAAGTAACCGTGCTGTCGCTTTAAAGAAATATTAATCCACGAGGAAAAACTTCAGTTGCATTGAATTTACAAACGTCCTCAACAGAGAACAGTTGACATAGCGCTGAATGGCAAGCGCTTTATTATTTTCAGGGATAAGTATGTATTTTTACTGTTTATTTTTGGTATGTGATGTTTCTCTTGCAAATTTTGTGTCAGTGATAGATGCGCGTTTTTGTCCACAATGGTGTTGT
The DNA here is from genome assembly GCA_949152445.1 of Cerastis rubricosa. Lineage (NCBI taxonomy): Eukaryota > Metazoa > Arthropoda > Insecta > Lepidoptera > Noctuidae > Cerastis > Cerastis rubricosa. The sequence goes on along the minus strand of OX424525.1, from coordinate 2,640,970 downwards.
ACTTTGAGCAGTGGGGTGTGGGACTACAAAAGTATTTTTTGGTAAAAGAATTGTTTTAGAATGATTCAATATTAGGGTGCCACAAATTGTTATTATGAATTCAGTATTTATAGATTCTAGACTCACCTACGTTGTGCAATACATGACATTCATGTTTTATTTTTACTATTGCCCGCGACTTTCTTCGCGTGGAAATATTTAAACACATGTGTGAGAATAAAAGAAAAATCGCCTATGTTCCCCTTCCTCAGGATGTAATCTATCTCCTTCTCAAATTTCATTACCATCCAATCAGCCGTTTATTCGTTAAAAGGTAAAAAACAAGCAAATAGACTTACTTTCGCATTTATAATATAAGTACGGATAAGGCAGAAATTTAACATTTTTTTCCCAAAGCTACCGACTACACAGTACACAGTCAACCTAACAAATTGCCAATGCTAAACCGCTTTTGTTATTCACTCTAGTTACCATACCCCACTAACGACCATCAGTAAAAAGTTCCTGCACAACGAGGTATCATCAAAAAACCCTTTCGCACATTTAAAATGTAAAATACACCCAGGAGCTTGACAAAGTCTAGATAGAGTTTAAATATTCAGTCTTTCTGGGCTGCTAAGACATTTATACAGGAATGAAATTATGCCAAAAGGTTAATTTTATATTGCTACTTGGTGAAAATTCTGAGCGCACCTGGATGGGAAACTAAATTTCAATCAATTGCAAAATTGGGTCTTGTCTTAGTTCAAAGATTTATATTGGTTGTTAGATGTGTCATAACTAGAGACCGGATTATATGCAACAGAAAACGCTTGTTATATGCATGCAACTATGCATGAAAAATGCTTGAAAAAATATCGTGATCACTTTTATCGCATTTCGGTAAATTCGGTGTAAATGTACTATTATGAAGAAATACCACCACCACCACAACCTTAGAAAATCAACTGTCAACGATAGTATAAAAACTGTGCGCGCCCTACCAATCGTCCATGAACGCATTCGTCGAACGTAGAACCGCCCTGCCCCCCGAAGAAGACCCTGATGATCCTCTGCCTCCGGTCACAGCTGACGAAGTGCAAGACATCATTAGCAAACTTCAACCGCGGAAAGCACCCGGCTCCGACGGAATCACCAATAGGGTGCTCAAACTCCTCCCCGCTCAGCTCGTCGTGTTAATGGCGGCCATCTTCAATGGTGCCCTGAGCAACAACGCGTTTCCCCAAATATGGAAAGAGGCCACTGTCATCGGTTTCGCCAAGCCAGGCAAACCCAAGTCTGAGCCTTCGAGCTACAGACCTATCAGTCTCCTGAATGCACTCGGTAAAATCTACGAGAGACTTATGTATAAGCGACTCAAAGACTTCGCCGAGGCTAAGAGTCTCATCCCCAACGAGCAGTTCGGCTTCAGGACCGGACACTCTTGCATTCAACAGGCACACCGCATCGTAGAACACTTGAGCGCTGGCTTCCAGCGTGGAGCGATGACGGGTGTGTTGTTTTTCGACATAGCAAAGGCATTCGACAAAGTCTGGCACAACGGCTTATTATATAAGCTGTACAAACTGGGAGTGCCGGACCGCCTCGTGCTCATCTTACGAGACTTTTTGTCGGATCGCACCTTCCGCTATCGTATCGGGAAGGCACTGTCTTCCCCCCACCCCATTAGAGCCGGAGTCCCTCAGGGCTCCTCGCTCTCTCCCCTTATCTTTACTCTGTTCACCAGTGACATCCCCAAGAGCAAGAAGGCTCAGTTAGCCCTGTTCGCGGACGACACGGCCATCTATTACACTGGCCGCAGTCACGACGCTATTTACAGCACCCTCCAAACCTCAGCCAACGTCTTAGGCGCTTGGTTCCGGAAATGGAGAATCGAGGTGAACCCCGACAAGAGCCAGGCAGTTCTTTTCTCTAAACCGCGCAAAAATAAGCCACCCGCGCTCAGCCCGATCACTATGTACGGTAAGCCTATCCCTTGGGAGAAGCAAGCCAAGTACTTAGGAGTCTTACTTGACAACCACCTGTCTTTCGCGGCGCACATCAAAGCAGCTCGTGACCGAGCTGCATTTGCTATGGGTAGGCTTCATTTCATGATTTCGGCAAAAAGCAAGTTGTCACTCAAGTGCAAGTTGCGCCTTTATACCGCGGTGATCCGCCCCATTATGACGTAATCTTGCGTCGTGTACGCTCACACCAAGCCTAAATACATCCATAGGATGCAAACCTTGCAGAACCGGTTCTTACGTAGAGTCACGGGAGCTCCTTTTTATGTCCGTAACGACCGTCTACACGTAGACCTTAGAATGCCCACCGTCCTTCAGTTTATGAAACGTCTGTCGAAGCGTTTCTTCGATAACGCCAGTAAACACCGTAATCCCCTGATCGCAGCGGCCGCCCGTTACGAACCCTCGCGCATTAGTACAGTACGCCGTCCTCGGCATACACTCGTCACTCCCGATGATGCTATCACCCTCCTCCAGGAGAGTAGCAAAGAGACTAGCACTCTTAAAAAGTTCAGACACAAACCGCCGTCTTTCCGACCTCGCCGTCGAGGTCCGTCGCGACGTCCCGGTCCATGCCCTCCCCGACCCTCGCTCGAGCCAGCCCGCGATGCTGTGCCAGTAGTTTTAAATCAGCCCCTAAATAATGATATCACTCAGATCCAGCCTGTCCCCCTGCAGTCCTCCCCCAGCGACGCCCTGAGCCGAGGCTCGTACCCCACAGGGGGTGCCCTCAGCGTATAGTCGCTTAGTTTGTAAGTTTTTATGCCCTGGCTGGAGGCCTTACTCTTAAGGCACCCACAGGATAGTCCGGTTAAGCAGACGACAACCTCCTAGGTTGAACTGCGAGATGCCATTCATAAAAAAAAAAAAAAAAAACCAATCGTCCATTTTGCCCGAGGATTTCGCCGAGGTCACATCGCTTCTGGTTGTATTTGCTTATTTATTATTATTACTTTGTTATTTTGTGTGCCAATTTATGAATGTTTGAAAACTAATTAAAGTTAGGTTATTTTCGTGTATTTTTTTTATATTAAATTAAAGCTGCCGCTTAAAGTACCGATAATATGCATCATAACTAGATCTTAGGTAAAATATGCTATTACCGCTGAGAATGGCTTAAATATGCAAATGCATATAATCCGGTCCCTGGTCATAATCATACTATATAGGGTTATTGGTAAAACACCAACAACCTCTTAAGAGGTCATTCTACTCATCATTATGAACAACTTTTAGAGACCAAACCCGAAATAGTGAAAAAAAATCATCTGTTCCCTACATTGTGACAAGTTATGTAAACATAAAGTACGGAACAGCTGATTTTTTTTTCGCGATTTCCGTTTTGTTCCCATAGTAAATGTTGTTCATAATGATAAGTACAACGACCTCTTAAGAGGTTCTTGGTGTTTTACTAATAACCCTGTATAAGTCGCGGGAAAAGTGTTGAAGGACTTCGCTTTCGTAAGCAAAAAAGTTCTGGTGGCCTACCATGACGTCTTAAAACATTATTGTTTTACTCCTTTTCCAGTGTGGGAAAGAGATGGCGCTAGACATCGTATCGACAAAGGTGATTGGCACAAACAAATAAAGGCCTATACCCAACAGTAGGGGAACTCGGGCTGACGATGATGATGATAAAGATCCATATCTTTACATAGTATAAAACAAATAGCTACTTGGATCTTAAAATTTACAGATATACATGAGATCTTCCGTTGCGTAGTTTAAAAACTATGCAACGGATTTTGATGCGGTTTTCATCGTCATCAGCCTATAATGTTCCCACTGCTGGGACACAGGCCTCCTCTCTACGAGAGGGAGTGGGCTTTAATCCACCACGCGGGCCCAGTGCGGGTTGGTAGATGTCACATGTCTTCGAATTTTTAGTTCTAGTACATGCCGGTTTCCTCACGATGTTTTCCTTCACCGTTTTGAGAGCAGCAGTGAAGAAATAAATTACACAAAGTAATGCGCCTGCCTGGGTTCGACCCTACGACTTACTGTTCGTAAGTCGGGGCTGCCAATACTGGGCCACCGCTGCTCTGTCTATTGATGCGGTTTTCATCAATAGACAGAATACTTCATAAGGAAAGTTTAAATGTATAATTTATCCCTGAAAAACACATCAAAATTTCCACGTGAAGAAAGTCACGGGCAGAAGCTAGTTATTACATAAAATCAGATATCACGATTGAAATACAGAATATGATAAAAAATAAAAATTGCTATACTAATAAAATATAATTGTCATAAAAGGTCATGTCCATTGTCTGCCCTCTAGTTATGTTAATGTTTAGAATTGCGGATTTTACCGTATATTTAAATGTTTAAAACCAGAAATACGACCTAGATTACTTACTAACTCAAACAGTGAACCTTCTGTCTTCATATTCATGTTCTAGTAGTGCGAACATTTGTTTAAGAAGCCTTTAGTCTAAAACTGCGTGTCAAAATTACTCGGCACTTCATTTGGAGCGAGTTACTAGCATGTCACCGTTACACGTATGAGAGTGCTGTCACAACGTATAAACGTACTGTTTACTCCGCTAACTACTTACTTCGCGCTCTGATTTGTTCTTTTTGACTTTCTTCAATGATAAAAGGTTCTGTATAGGGACTAAGACAGTAGATGGTTATTTGTAGAATAACCAATACAATATTAATTCTAATGAGGTAGAGCTCGTGGCTAAATAATAACAGACGCTTGGGTCGATCTTTAGGTTAAGCCGTGCTTGTCTAGGTTGGTCCGTGGATGGGTGATCACCTTAACCAGGTTCCTCCGTGGACCGTGCCTCGGAAAGCACGTCAAGCCGTTGCCGTTCAATTGTAGATCTCTGACTGTGGTTACAGGTAGTCAGTGGCCTGAAAGTTTGACAACCAGTGATACCAAGAGATATTGTATTACCCAGTAGTAACTGGGTTGTGGAGGTCAGATACGTAGTTGCCCATGTAAAAATACAAGTATTCCGCATAATCCGGTTGGACTGGGAGCTGACCCCAACATTGTTGGGAAAAGGCTCAACAGATGATGACAATATCAATTCTAATTTAGATAACAAAGCGAGAACAGTCGGCAGTACGGGTAAGTCTCTAATCATCATCATCAGTTCAGCCGAAAGACGTCCACTGCTGGACATAGGCCTCCCCCAAGTGTCGCCACATTGACGTAAGGGGAGTTTTGCCATAATCGCCACGCTTGGCAGGCGAGTTGGCGATCGCAGTACAGTTGTTACAAAAGCACAGAGAACGCTGCTGCCCATTCTCTGGCAAGTCCCTTAGTCGCCTCTTACGACACCCACGGGAAGATATGGGATGGTGCTATTCTTTACGTCCGACACCATACAGAACAAAACAAACAAGTCTCTAATGCCATCGTCTAATACATAGGTCTATTTACACATATCCTAAACAGAGGTAAGATAACACGTTGCCAATAACAGACAGAACAGTGAAAAAGTATTGTAATTATGAATCATGTTAAAAAGATCTCCACTTTTTATTCAATAATTCCCCTCCGCCGCCGCGCAACAAAAATAGGCCTCCGTCTACAATATTTTTCCACTACTTCTCCGTGGCAATATATCAAGAAAAGGGGACCCGAAAAAAATAAGAAAACATTTAATCTTAATGAAATGGTGTCTGGTCAGCGGAGACCAAACATAATCCAAGTTTTAATGTCTGGCAGGCGACGCTACAGGCGCGTACTAGTCTAAATAAAAATATGGCGGCCGCAGCAGATGTCACAACCATGCTAAGCTTTAATTTATCACTTCGCTTAGAGTAGGGGGGCAAGGTTCAAGATTTTGTGAGTTTTAATAAAGTTATGGTAAATTATAAAGGGAAGGAGGCCTTTGGCCGCAGTGACATAGGCTTAATAATAATGATATCATAGAAAACGTTTTCTTTAACCATGGTTAAATCGTGTATGCTGTTCCACACAGTGGTTAATCAGCAATATGAAAATCTAGTTCATGTAAGTAAAAAACGAATCTTCGGAAACGATCCGAATAAAAACAAATAATAGGCAATTTTATATCTCAACGAACCTTTATAATATCAATTATAATGTAGATAACAAAGCGAGAACAACCCTCTACTCCGAAGTTTTTCAATACTATAACATAATAAAAACGGCTCAAAAATAATATCTCCTGAAAAATATTCAACGTGGCTACCATACCTCGCACTACATTGTGTGTGAACATAATATCATGACAAAATTTAGTGCAACCCGAGGCCCGTTCATTTAATCTTCAAAAAATACTCATTTTACCCTACTAGGTTTTTGTAAAACTAAATATTAGGATGAGTTCACAGAGTATAGAGATTTTGATATCGCTTAAAGGATTACTCTTTAGCTGAGTCCGATATTTGCCATTATATCACCCCACACGGAAACATACAAGCTCAACTAAACGGAATAAAACAGAAACTCTCAAACTACACATTAAACGATTATTGTATTATATTGCTGGGAGTAGAGGACTTCACACTTACGAACAGATACTTAGACTGCGTCGTCCAAATAAGACAAGTGTTACAAGACATAACGAACACTAACGTTATAATCTGCACCCCAACGTACAAGTTTTTTAATAATAACTACCTTTACAATTCAAGAGTGGAAACTTTCAACAACTTATTATACCTTGACATACTCACTCACGAACACGCATATTTCTTGGACAGCAATAGAAATTTAAGTTACGACGACAAAATGTTTGATAGACGTTCCGGAAGGATAAATAAATTTGGACTTCAATCTATATTTAATGACACTATTATATACATATTCAGAATATGATCATGTTCATTGCAGCAAATTCTGCAATATATATCGCAGAGTGTAAAATAAATTCCACTTCTTGTATAAATGAACGTATGGACAAGGATCAAGCAAGCACTATAACGAACAACTCGGAGCTTTTTCTTTTATAACTATATGCACATCATGCACCAAAACATTGCTGGTCTTCTAAATAAATCTGACCAACTAACAGTACATATTCAGGAGTTATTGCAAAATCAAATCAACATAGAAATAATATGCTCAGAACATTTTGTAATTTCTGGCCAAGAAACACTAATTAAAATACCAAACTTTAAACTGGCGTCATGCTACTCTAGAAAGGAGCAAAGACAAGGAGGTTTATGTATTTTAGTAAAGACTTATCTCGAATGCAAGGAATTAAGCGATTTAATGAGTTTTTCTATTACAGGTGTTTTTGAATGTTGTGCGATAGAACTGCCAAAACATAAGTTAGTAGTAGTATGTATTTATAGGCCTCCCTACATGTCTAACATTAATCTTTTTTTCGAAACTTTAGATGCCTTATTAAAAAAGTTGTGCAAGAAAACTAATGTAAAGGCGGTATTATGCGGAGACTTCAACATAGACATTTTAAAACGTATCAGATGCACTTTGGATTTTAAATATTTGCTCCTAAATTACAACCTTAAATTGAAAATAAGGCAGGCCATAAGACCAAGAAGCCTTTAGATAATTTTGCGATTGATGCGAACCTAAAATGCACTAGTGATGTTATTGATTTTGCGATATCGGATCACTCAGCTCAAATCCTTAAAATTCAAGTTAGTAGAATTTGCAAATTAAAATATTGGCGCACTCAGAAAAGGGTTTTTTCTAACGAGAATTTGGTAAAGTTTATAAATCTTTTGCCGAGTTTGTCTTTTTCAAATGTATACGGCGAGAGTAACCATAATGATGCATATGAGAAATTTATGGAAATCTTTCAACTTCTTTATGATCAGTGTTTTCCAATTAAGTGGATTAGAATTCAAGCTGAAAATAAAATTAAATGGGTTTCTAAAGGTATTAAACTTTGTAGCAAGAAGCTAAGAAGCCTATTATGGAAATGTAGGTTGAACCCATCAAGCGAAAATAAAAATAAATTTAAGTCATACTCACAAAGGTTTAAAAAAGTCATCAGACTCACTCAAATGGCACAAAATAACAACTTTATAAATAATGCTCATAATAAATCAAGAGCTTCATGGCAAATAATTAACAATAATAACTATATAAAAGAACCTGTATCAAGGATTATTAACCAAAATAGGACAATTGACGATCCCAAAGAGATAGCAACATCATTTAACGACTTTTTTATTGACCAAGTAGAAAGTGTAAGTAACAAAACAAACGTTAGAACTATTGACCTGGTTTGCGACTCGAATTCAATGTTTATGTCACCAACTGTCCCAAACGACTTAAGTAGGGTGATCAAAAACCTGAAAAATAAACAAAGTCATGGTTATGACGGTATAACTACCAAGGTTATAAAATTTGCTAGCGATATTGTAGCTGCGCCTTTAAGTCACATAGTGAACACGAGTATTTCCTCTGGTATTTTCCCAAATAGCCTGAAAACAGTGGTAATTAAACCAATTCATTCTTTCCTTTTTATTTCCTTTTTTTTCCTGTGTGGGGTAGACACAGGGCTAACACACTTATTTTGGTTACTCCCAGTTTTAATTAATTTTAATATATTTTAAATTGAATTATTAATGTTATAATTATATTTTATTGTTTTTAACCACCCAACACTCACTATCTACTATTTCCAAGTCTTTCGGATCTCATATTCTTCTATCTTCTTACTTTTCTACATTCCAACCATCATTATGGACACTAAGATGGCAACTAGCTTGGAAGATCTGGAGCAGCTGTTCAACTCGCGAATGGCTGAGTACGAAAACAAGCTCAGAAATGCTTCCTCAGGATCTGAACCAGCACCTAATATCACAGCACTGTCACGTGAGTTTTCAGAATTTAAAACTTTTGTATGGCAAGCACTCTCTATGTTTAAGTCTCAAATAGAGATGCTTTCCCTTGGCTATGACAGACATGAAACTATGATGAGAAGAAAGGTTTTATTGATTCATGGGGTTGCCGAGCTTCCAAATGAAAAGGTACATGATGTGGTTCACAAAGTGTTAACCGACCAAATGTGTTTTTCTGAGGTTAGAAAGGAAAGTATTCATGTCTGCCACCGATTGGGATCTTCACAAGGCAAATCCAGACCTATCCTGGTGAGACTCTACACCACTGAACACCGTCACTTGATTTGGGAGAGCAAAAAGTCATTGAAAGGTACTGGCATCACAATATCTGAGTTCCTAACCCACACAAGACACCGCACTTTTATGGACGCACGCAAGCATTTTGGGGTGCCGAACTGCTGGTCGGTGGAGGGCAGGATAGTGATCGTCACGTCGGAAGGTAAGCGTCATAAGATCGAAACTCCGGGTGAACTTCAAGCACTGGTTTCGCGGTTTCCGAAGGCCTCAGGCGACTCTGGTGATGCTGCACTGTCAGAGGTACATACTTCTCCTAAGAGTGCGAGCCCCACCGAAGTTACTGCTACACCTTCAAGAGGCCAAAGAAAGGCACGCCGAGGAAAATAATGTTAGTACGAATGCATTGTCTGTTTCCGAAGTTACTCTGTAAATTAGCCGGTTTGCACGATTGCTTTTCATATGTTCTGTACTTTAAACCGGCGCCGGTACTTTCAACTTTTTGTGTTTTCTCTGGTTCACCTTACCTTCACTATAATTTTTGTAGCATTTTTTTCTATTTTCTACTATAAGTTTTGTTGGTATGTTTACAAAACTTCTAATGTCACTCTTCTGATTGTCACTGTCATTATGACATTATTAACTTGACGTTTAGTGTTCCATTCCAGTTTTGTTGTAAAATCTTTATGTGTGCATTGAGGTTATTCGTGTTACGCGAGTGTTTATGTTATTTTAGTTTAGTTTATTTCTCAAATATTGTTACTTTTTTTTCTCGCGTTCTCTTTTTTATTTATGTTACTACTGGTTTGTACAATGTCTTCCCACATTCTAATGAGTTAGGGTGGTTGTATTTGAAACAATCAGCCGTAAATTTAATTGTTGTTATTGTTGTTTTCTGTATTTTCGTATTTATATTTATATTTGTATTTATTTATGAATATTCCAACTGACTTAAATGACAGTTTTTTCTCTTGTTCTTCCTCGACTTGTAGCTTCGTTAGTGCGGACAGTGAGCCTTCGTTTCATACTTTGCAAGACAATATTTCCTCCCTTTTTTCAAACTATCCTAACAATCTGCATATAGCCCATATTAATGCTCAGAGTGTTCCTGGTCACTATTCCGATCTTCTGGCATCTTTTAGCAGTGTTCATCTTGATGCACTCCTTATATCTGAGACTTTTCTTAAACCGTCTCTCCTTTCTACACACTACGCACTTCCTGGTTTTGTTCTTGTCAGAAATGACAGGACTGGCAAGGGTGGTGGTGGAGTCGCCATTTACATACGCGCTGATATTCCGCACAAAATTGTGAGTACGTCTCCATCTCAGTACTCTGGGTCGGCTGAATCATTGTTTCTGGAGATCACCTTAAATCATACCAATGTATTGCTTGCTGTGTTTTACTCTCCTAACCTTCATGTTAACTATTTTGACTCCTTAGAATCCTCGCTTAATAATCTTTGCCCGTCATACGAGCATGTCATTTTAATGGGTGATTTTAACACATGTTTAATTAAAAATGATTCACGTTCACATAAACTCCGTTCTCTATTATCTTCTTTCAACCTTGAAATACTACCACTTGCTGCGACCCATAACTTCCCAAATTGCACGCCTTCTCTTCTTGACTTAATGATCGTTTCTTCACCTCGCAATGTTGCTGAGTTTGGGCAGATCACTGCAACATTTTCATATCATGACCTCATTTACCTCTCTTATCGTATCCGACCTCCGAAACGTAAGCCTCGTTACTGTTTTCTTCGTAGTTTTAATGGCATAGATCTGGATGCTTTGAAACGCGATGCTGGTGATATCGATTGGACTCACGTTATCGAAAGCACCAGTATCGATGAAAAGGTAAACAGCTTCAATGCCATTACGTTGGATCTCTATGATAAACATGCCCCTCGTAGGCGTATTAAAATTAAGCATAATCCTGCTCCGTGGATGACTACTGAAATTAAAAATGCCATTGCTCGTAAGGATAAGGCGAAAAGTAGATATAGGCGAAGACCCACGGAACTCAATCTCACTCACTTTAAAGCTCTGCGTAACCGCTGCAATCGTCTGTGTCGAGATGCCAAGAGACGCTATTTCCACGAATCTCTCGTTGATCGCAACTCCTCTGATATATGGAGGTTTTTAAAGTCTGTCGGTATCGGCAAATCTCCCACGAATACCTGTAAAGATGTCGACTTGTGCGCTCTTAACAGGCACTTTTCTTCTCCACCTGTTTCACTGGACCCTAGCGTTAAAGCTTCTACTTTGTCTGAGCTCTCTAGCTTGCCGTTACCTGATTGTACACCTTTTAATTTTAGTCCTGTCTCTGAAGACGTTGTCAAAAAGTCCCTTCTCTCTATTTCCTCCTCTGCTTCGGGCCATGACAATTTGTGTTCGAGAATGATATTACCTATTATTTCAGAGCTGCTTCCCATCCTTACTCATATTGTTAATTTTTCTTTATTCTCTGGCATATTTCCGTCAGCCTGGAAAAAGGCTCACATAATACCACTTCCTAAAGTTACCAATCCTTCGTCCTTATCTGACTTTAGACCCATTTCCATTCTTCCTTTCCTCTCCAAAGTTCTCGAACACATTGTTCACGGTCAAATTTCCAGTTATCTATCATCTAATACCCTTATTTCCCCTTTTCAATCTGGCTTCCGTACTGGCCACAGTACTGTTACTGCACTCCTGAAAGTTACTGACGATATCCGCTGGGCTATGGACAATAAATGTCTGACTATTTTAGTTTTACTTGATTTTAGTTGCGCGTTCAACTCAGTGGATTTCGACATTCTTCTTGGGATCCTTCAATCTTTTAACTTCTCTGCTTCTTCGTTAACCTGGTTTGACTCGTACCTTCGGGGTCGCTCGCAGTGTGTCCGCCATGAAGAGATGTTCTCTGATTGGTGCGATCTAACTGCTGGTGTTCCTCAGGGTGGCGTTCTCTCTCCTCTTCTTTTCTCTATTTTCATTAATACTGTTACCAAAGTCATTATTTCCAGCTTCCACCTCTACGCAGACGATTTACAGCTGTACAGACATTTCTTGCTTGCTGATGCTGAATCAGCAATCAATGCCATGAATCATGACCTGGATTGCATCGATCAATGGGCGAAGTCGTATGGCTTGCAGATTAACCCTGCTAAGTCGCAGGCTATGATCATAGGCAGCAGATACTATCGCACTGCGCTTGACATGTCATCTTTGATTCTACTAACTCTAGGTTGCTCGTCCATTGCCTATGCTGAAACAGCTAAGGACCTTGGTGTCCTAATTGACAGCAATCTATCTTGGCGAGCTCAAGTGAATGAGGTTAGTCGTAAGGTGCACTTTTCCTTCCACTCACTTAAATCTTTACAGAGCTTTCTGCCGTTTAAAACCAAAATTTACTTGGCTCAAACTCTGATTCAGCCGATCATTGATTACGCTGATGCCTGCTATTTGGATGCCACCGAGGAGCTGTTAAATAAGCTTGAGCGCTTGCAAAATCTTTGTATTCGTTTTGTGTTTGGTCTTAGGAAATATGACCATGTTTCTCACTTACGCAAGGAACTCAAGTGGCTCCCTATCCGTCTTCGCAGGAACACTCGGATATTATGTCTCCTATACAACATCCTTTTTAATCCTGCGTATCCCAGCTACCTACGCGACCGTTTTTCTTTTACCCGTCCTCCTGATGCCCTGTGTAGATCCCACCTTCGGCATCATCTCAATTTCCCATCTCATAAAACTGAATTCTATTCCTACTCCTTTTCCGTTCATGCAGTACGACTATGGAACTCACTTCCGCCCAACATACGAGAATCTAAAACTTTATTTCTCTTCAAAAAGCAAGTCAAAGAACATTACCTTTCCTCTATTCTGTAATATTCTGATATATATTATAGGTATATTTTTACTTTTATTTTAATTTTTATATGTGTATTTATTTGTATGTATGTTTAATTTATATAGCCTTAATGTTGTTTTAAGCTCTAATTTAATTTTTTCCTGTTTTATCTTTTCTACACACTATGTCTACATTTCTAATCCAACTTTCCATTCGCAGGTCTGCTGGAAGAAATTTCTTTTGAAATAAGCAGTACCTTTGTGCTCTTGTATCTTAATGTATTGTTCTTTTAAGTGTTTTGTGTGTACATAAATAAATAAATAAAAATAAATAAATTCATAAAAAGAATAGTAAAGAAGAAATGTCCAAGTATAGACCAGTAGCATTGATCCCTATATTCTCCAAGATACTTGAAAAGATTATTTATAATGCACTTGACAATTATTTGACTAATATATAATGGGCTTTAGAAAAAACAAAAATATAAATATGGCAATTTACAATCTTTTATCTCACGTTATGACGAATGTTGACAAGAAAGTTCCGGTATGTGCCATATTGACTGATATGACTAAGGCGTTCGATTTCGTTAGTCATGACGTCCTTTTATATAAATTATACTGCTATGGCATTAGGGGTAATGACCTGGACCTTATAACCTTTTACCTTAGAGGTCGAAATCAGTTAACAGAAATATCTAGAACATCTCTCGAAACGAAACGCGAGCTTAAATATGCATCAGACGGTAGAGTACTCAAATATGGTGTTCCTCAAGGTAGCGTTCTGGGGCCACCGCTATTTCTTCTCTATATCAATGATTTACCACGTCAAACGCAACATCCGATGGTGTTATTTGCGGATGATAGTACGGTGATTATAAAATGTAATGATACTAAAGATTTTGAAAATGACATTAATACAGCATTGAAACACATTATTGACTGGCTTGGCAGAAATAACTTAATAATAAATCTTAATAAAACAAAAGTAATGCATTTTTACCAAAAGACAAGCGTTAGCGTTAGTGTTAACATTAGTCATAAGGGACAAAATGTTGAAACAACAAATATTGCTAAATTCCTAGGTATCTTAATTGACAGCAATCTTACTTGGAAACCTCATGCCGAAGAAGTTTGTAATAAACTTAGCAAGTCAGCCTATGTGCTGCATAATCTATCGCATAAAGTAAGCAATAATATACTCGTAGTAGCATACCATGGTCTAGTTGCGCCAATTTTAAGATTCGGAGTAATATTCTGGGGCAATTGCAGTGAAAGGGAACAGATTTTCAAAGCCCAAAAACGCTGCATAAGATCTATGTTAAATCTGAAAACTAAAGATAGCTGTGTACCTGTGTTTAAGTCGCTGAAAGTACTGACCTTCCCATCTTTGTACATTTTAGAGGTTGCAATTTTTGTTAAAACTAATTTAGATTTATTTCCATCCCTAGCCGATATTAGATTGCGGGCAGCTCCAATGAGATAACAATATAAAAACTTATTGCATACAGGCAATTACAAAACAGCTCTGCTAAGGAAAAATATTATGTCAATGAGGCCTATCAATTACAATAAAATTCCGCACAGTTTTAAAGGACACCCTATTCGAATATTTAAATCTAAGCTTACTGCAGCTGATTTTACTGACAAGATTTATTTATGTGCAATTGACTATTTTGTATTTAGTAAATTTTTTTTTTTGAATGTTTATTATTCTTAATGAGAATGACATGTTAATTGTTAATTTATAATAATATTGTATCTAATCTGTTAGTTTCTATGAATTTGCATCCCGTAAGGTAGAATGTAGCGGAAACCTTCAGCTATTGTATCATCTTAAACTTGTACCTACATTGTTGACAATTAAATAAATCTGAATCTGATTTTTTAGTGAACTACTTTTTGATCTTATTGTGGAAAATGATAAGGTAGGAAACTAATTAATAGAAAAATTGCTTTTTTCTTATGCCAGACGAGACATTATTCATCTTAAATTAAAAGAAGCAATATTTCACGACTACTATATGTAAATTATCATGTTATTATTATGTTTTTAACAGCCGCCCGAGTAAATTTTCAGGTTAAACCGCGCTTGCCTAGGATGGTCCGTGGATGGGTGATCATCCATTACTTACACAGTTTCCTCCGTGGCTCGGAAAGCACGCTAAGCCACGGCTCCCGGCTGTCATTTGTAGATCTTTGACAGTCGTTACAGCTAGTCAATGGACCGAAAGTATTGACAACCAGTCTTACCAAGGGGTATCGTATTACCCAGTTCTAACTGGGTTGTGGAGGTCCGACAGGCAGTCGCTCCATGTAAAATACTGTAATTCAGCTGCATCCGGTGAGATTGGACGCCGACTCTAACAAAAGGTTAGGCACATCATCATCATCAGCTTATAATGTTTTCACAGCTGGGACACAGGCCTCCTCTCAATGAGAGGGAGTGGGCTTTAATCCACCACGCGGGCCCAGTGCGGGTTGGTAGATGTCATGTTATCGTTTTTTTTGTTTTAGGACATGCCAGTTTCCTCATGTTTTCCTTCTCCGTTTTGAGAGCAGCGGTGATGAAATAAATTACACAAAGTAATGCGCCTGCCTGGGTTCGAACGTACGACTTATTGTTCGTTAGTCGGGGCTGCCACCACTGGGCTACCGCTGCTCCAAAGAGAAAAGGCTAGGCACATGATAATTTAATTAACAAAACATAAACCTACCTTTCTAAATTAATTCTGTCATTCCAAACTCCTGACTAACAGAATTTTGATTTACTTACGTATTAAATGAAATAATAAATATTATGACGTCGACGTCGCTTTACGTCGACGTCAACGTTGACATTGTGACGGTAATCCCAACAAAGTAACTTTATGTGGTAATTGCGTGATATGGGATATTAAAATGTTTAATTTAGGGTAACTGAGTAGCTTAAATATATTGTTTATTTTGATGAATTGGGGTGGGATCGTGGTAATAAAATTGAGGTGATTTTTTTATTATTTTGTGGGCCTAAAGTGAACGTTTAGATTAAACGTACATAATAGAACATGGGTCTATGTGCGTGGATTTTCTCGAAACTAACTACAATGTCCACAGAGAGGCTTTCACTAATGTTTACCAACAGCAATTTCCTGGAATGGCGAACGGCGTACAACGATGGTGGACGTCGACGAACATTTCGCACACTCATTTGCGTGACAATTAAATGCAAAATTTCACAAGATAACAGTGTGGTATACTCACTCGTGATGACGCAGAAAAAGAGTAATTGGAAGACTAAGACTTTTTCTGCAAAAAAACGTTTGCTTCGCACATTCGTCATGGGAATCTGGCCCTGTTTTCTCAAAAAAAAATGGAATTTGGCTTAGAAGGAAGTCAAAGATTATACAACGGCTAATGAAGATGGATGGAAGATTGGCGTTGACCCTAAAATTAGGGTAATGTTGATTATGATTTGGGTTAAACCTAATTAACGTGGGCCTCCTTTCTCAGTCGTTATCTTCAAAGAAACCCCTTGTGTAAGCCTTGTTCGTCATTTAGGTACCCATAAAATATTTGATTTTTTTTATTAGTACCTTCCCTCGTTTTGTCTAGATGACGTAAGCACGATTGCTGAGCTTAAGCATTACTAACATTAGTTATAAGCAAAATTCTTGTTACTAACAACCTTACCTTGCTTATGGAATTTTTTGTTTGGAAAAAAAGATTTGTTGTTTTTTTTTTTATTCGTTCTGGTTTCGATTCTCAGGTTGGAGCAAACTTTTATTGTGTTTCCATCAGTAGTTTCTCAGTAGTAGCCACTGAGTCTTGATTGGTGTCCGGTTGATGATTTGCCATCAAGCGGGCACCAATGGTTCTGTATAGTGTCGGACGTAAAGAATAGCACCATCCCATTTCTTCCCGTGGGAGTCGTAAGAGGCGATTAAGGGACTTGCCAGAGAATGGGCAGCAGCGTTCTCTGTGCTTTTGTAACAACCGTACTGCGATCGCCAACCCGCCTGCCAAGCGTGGCGATTATGGCAAAACCCCCCCTTCTTGGGGGAGGCCTATGTCCAGCAGTGGATGTATTTCGGCTGAAATGATGATGATGAATGATGGGCACCAATGTAGACTCTGCGTGCGAAGGGAACATGCATTCCCTGGAAAACGAGCCTATTGAAGCTCGCTGACATCTCTGCAAATCCTTCGGGGATTACAGACGTGATGTTATGTTACTTTATTAATTAACATTTTTATGGCGAAGGTAAAGATTCAAGCTATGACGAGATCGTGCTTCCTTCCTAGTCTAATCGTTCCACTTGCCGAACTATACACCAGTTGCTCTGAAAACCAGGAAGTCTTCAAACAGATTCCGGGCCCAAGCTAGGATTTTTTTTCAGGTGGGCACTATGACCTTGTCGATGTGCCACAAATTGGGCGCTTAATATCGAATTTTGCTTATCTGTTTGTTGTTACAAGAACTGTCGGACGCTACTGAAGACGTATGAATATGATATAAATACTTTTTGCTTACACCTGGTTTGATTGTTGAGAAGAAAAAATCAATACTCACATAATTGTCAAAAAAAAACGTCATGCCTTAGATAAAAAATTATACTTCTTCTTAAATAACATTTTTTATAAAAACAATCATGTTTTAACAATAAACACGAGTTTGTGTCATTATTTAAACATTTTTGTTACTTAAAATGGGTGATAAATATTATCAAAAATGGTCGCCAGTGATACGAGAATTGGTGAGTCGGTTTTTTACTTTTTCTTTTGACACCTTTGCCAACGAGAGTATTCTGATCACGTAGTTTCTAATTGATAAAATGTCTTTTGAATTATGACAAATCTTGCTCTATTAACTCACGGCATACTTATAAACAGAAGGACCACTTTTACAATGAGATAACTTAACAGGTGACAAAAAACAGAAAAATATTGAATGAGCTGGGTAAGCACAAAGTCATAACAAGTTGCAATCCTTTAGAAAAAACTCTTCTAGCTTTTGTGAGTGAAAGGTGTTAATTATTATATTTATTTTTTTCTTGCGTGTCGATGGCAATCTAAATTGTGTCAGCCCAGACCTGAGCCGCTAGTTTGACGCCCTCTGTAGCGTCCATCAGTTCCTATAGTGAACAAACATTATCTAATTCATCATCATCATTTCAGCCGAAAGACGTCCACTGCTGAACATAGGCCTCCCCCAACGCCACATTGACATAAGGGGGGTTTTGCCATAATCGCCACGCTTGGCAAGCGGGTTGGCGATCGCAGTACGGTTGTTACAAAAGCACAGAGATCACTGCTGCCCATTCTCTGGCAAGTCCCTTAGTCGCCTCTTACGACACCCACGGGAAGATATGGGATGGTGCTATTCTTTACGTCCGACACCATACAGAACCTATATATCTAATTAGTGATCTAATTATCTAGTTTTAGATTTAGGAAAAATAAAGACCGTTTGTACAATTGCACTAAATTGATAAGTATATTGCCAGTAGTGGCAGTAGACAAGAGTTTACAGTTGCATTATAACTAAAATAGATGGCGTTAAGGTTGCATGAGATTTGTGATTAACTTTTTTAGCAAAACATACTCACTGCTGTTCATATTCAACTAAGCATGAGCAAAAAATAGCTTTAAGTTCTTTAAATAATACCAGCCTACTACTGACAGAATTTAAGGCACCGGCCTATTCTCATACAAAATCACCAGGAAAGAGGTTTAAAAGGTTCATAGAGCAGCTATTGAGAATATTTTCATACAAACATTTTGATCCCGAAAGATTTGATTTTGACACACCAATGGTACCTGAAAAGCGAGCGTATGCCATTAGACAGTCAAGTCACTCTCACTAGTTACTAAGTAGAACAAGTTTTGGATTACGATTTTCTTCGTCTTGTCCCGTCAATTCCTCGGAAATATTTGAATATCTGTATATGTTTTGTATGGTGTCAGTCGTAAAGAATAGCACCATCGGCATCCATCCTATATCTTCCCGTGGGTGTCGTAAGAGGCGACTAAGGGACTTGCCAGAGAATGGGCTGCAGCGTTCCCTGTGCTTTTGTAACAACCGTACTGCGATCGCCGACCCGCCTGCCAAGCGTGGCGATTATGGCAAAACCCCGCTTAAGTCAATGTGGCGACACTTGGAGGAGGCCTATGTCCAGCAGTGGTCGTCTTTCGGCTGAAATGATGATGATAATGATTTGAATGTCTTTGTCACCAGGCTTGCTCAAGGCGGTTTTGTGATTTCATACTTAGTCCTCGGTTTACTATGATGTCTTAAAGAAGTATCGTTTTATTCTTATTCCAGTGTGGGAAAGAGACGGAGCTATAGAGGACGTCTAGCGCCATCTTCTTCCTACTCTGGAAAAAAATTTAAACAATACTGCTTCATAAAGCAGTCTGACGTCTGACGTCTTATCGTCACGGTAGGCCACCAGTTTCCTTCTTGTTTACCGGCACCGATGTCAGCGACTTCCTAAATAAATATTAACCTAACAAAAAAGTTGACCTTCTGTGTTTAATTTTCATCGTCAAGGCTTAAATTATGTAGTATGTGACAAAGATCGGTGTGTAAGGAAATTACAGGGGCACGTTAATGAGGCGTTTTTCCTTTGGAAGGAGGTAGATGGTGCGTTCCGTTGTAAATTGCGTTTTCGTGCAAAACGGTAAGGTGACGCTTTGTTGGATTTAAGTCGTTAATTGCTTATATTTAGGCTTGTTTTGAGTTTCAGAGTGGGAACATGTTTTGTTGTATTAGGGTGTTTTCTGTTATAATGTTCAGAGGGGAATTTTCAGCAGGTTCTTGGTTAAATTTTATTCAATGATAATTCTTAGTGAATTATTTTATGACGTTTTGTAGGTCTGTAAACATGTATTGTTATAAACAGAATCTGTAAAAATGTATTGTTCTAAACTGATTTATTATTACAAAGCTAAATATTTAAAATTGCCCTTTATAGTAGGTATACAGATTCTGATTACCTTAGATAGCTCACAAATTAGCCTACTTAACAAAACTGATGGTGTAAATATTTTCTTTATATATTATAGTAGTAACATTTATCGCTACGTTTATAATATATTTATCATACGGAAGAAGTATTTTTTTATGAAGATATAAGTAACATAAAGTAAATGCACGGCTTCTGTGGTTGATGGCTGTTCCTGCAGTCGTTGCTTATGTTATCTTTATGAGGAATGAGCATTTATGTCTTTATGAAGAATGAGCATTTATGCTCGCACATGACAGTTTTATATTATGTTTTCACAATATGTATTAAGGAGGTTTAGGTGAATATTTTCAAACGCGGAAGGATAAATTACATTATTGTTTTTATGAATATTTTGTGATTGTTTTTATTTTTATTTTATTGGATCATTCTTGGAGTCTTTATAGAGCAGTTTGGAAGTTTGAAACAAAAAAAAATAGGTACGTCTTTTGTTCACAAAATTTAATTCATGAAAATTCAGTTGGAGCTGCTTAAAGCTGTTGTCTGTTCTGAAATGATAAAACAAACTTATTTGTCGTCTTAAAAAATACACAAATAATAATAATAATAAGGTTAGCCATTAGCCAACAGGTTCGTCGATCCCGCAAGGATCTGTCGACATGTTGGATAGATTACAAGAAGGCCTACGACTCTGTGCCACATACATGGCTCATGAGGGTGCTGGAGTTGTACAAGATTGATGCAACTCTACGCGCCTTCCTTGAGTCGTGTATGAGGCAATGGAGGACAGTCCTTCGATATCCAGGATGTCGACAGATCCAGGGGAACGCTGAGCCTGTATGGATTAAACGGGGAATATTTCAGGGCGACAGTCTGAGTCCTCTTTGGTTCTGTCTAGCCCTGAATCCTCTAAGCACATTGCTGGAGGATTCAGGTCTAGGCTACCGGTTGAGGAGAGGTGGTCAGGTCATATCTCACCTTCTTTACATGGACGATCTGAAACTCTTTGCCCCCAGCAAATTGCAACTGATGGAGCTACTGAAAGTAACTGAAAATTTTAGTAGTGCCATCAGGATGGAATTTGGTGTGGACAAATGTGCAGTCATGTATGTAAAGCGAGGGGAGATTATGGAATCCGAGGGACTTCAGCTCTCTGATTCCATACACCTAAGATCCCTTTCCTCATCCGAAAACTATAAGTATTTGGGTATGTCGGAAGCGTTAGGTATTAACGTAGCTGACATGAAGCAATCGTTGAGGGAGCGCTTCTTTGGTCGCCTGAAGAAGGTACTTAATAGCCTTCTTTCAGGCGGGAACAAGGTGCGCGCCTTCAACGGTTGGGTCATGCCGGTTTTAATGTACTCTTTCGGCATACTCAAATGGACTCAGACCGAACTGGACGCCCTGGATAGGAGAGTTCGTACACTGCTGACCGCAAACCGGATGCATCACCCACGATCAAAATCAAAATCAAAATCAAAATATTTTATTTTACATAGGCCTACATGGGCACTTATAAAACGTCGACAGAAGAGGCACGGTTCGGGTTGGTCGTTTCCTATGGAGAAGAACCGGCAAGAAACTCCATGGTTACTCTTTTAAAATCATTTGGTTCTACAATATTTGGATGTTACAGCGTTAGTACCTAAGTATGAGAGGACAGCGTAGGCCCGACAATAAGTCATCGCTTACTACAAAAGGTAGAAAAAGACGATAGTAAAAAAAAAAAAAAAAAAAAAAAAAAAAAAAAAAAAAAAAATACAAAGCCTACAATGTCCACACATTCACAAAAAATATGAATGAAAAATCATCGGATCATCGGTGATGAGACTGTACATCCCGCGGAAGTGCGGGGGTCGAGGCTTTTTAAACGCGAAGACCCTCCACAACCGCGAGGTGTGCAGCCTCAGAGAATATTTTCTAAAAACAGAGGTGGGTATGCACCGAGATGTGGTCGCAGTGGACAAGGCACTCACCCCGCTGTCCATGGCTAAAGAGAACTGGCGCAAACCTGTCGTACTTACTACCGATGACCACAGGAAAGTATGGCAAGGCAAGGTGCTTCACGGTCGCTTCTACCAGGCTCTTCATGGGGCCGATGTAGATTTTCTAGCATCCGTGTCCTGGCTACGATTCAGCGACCTCTTTGGGGAAACTGAGGGTTTTGTCTGTGCGATTATGGACGAAGTTATGCTGACGAACAACTACCGGAAACATATTATGAAGGACGGGACGGTGGACGTGTGTCGGGCATGCCACCGTCCGGGTGAGTCCATCAGACATATTATTTCTGGTTGTTCTCGTCTGGCTAATGGCGAGTACTTGCACAGGCATAACCAAGTAGCCAGGATTATTCACCAGCAACTTGCCTTGAAATATGAACTTGTGGAATCTGAGGTACCGTACTACAAGTATGTGCCCGACCCAGTTCTCGAGAAAGACCATGTCACGTTGTACTGGGATCGGCCTATCATTACTGACAGGACTATTGTCGCCAATAAGCCTGACATAGTGGTGATAGACCGATCAGCGCGCTGCGTAATGATAGTCGATGTTACCATCCCGCATGACGAGAACCTCGTGAAGGCTGAGAAAGAGAAACAAATAAAATATCTCGACTTAGCACACGAAGTTGTCAGCATGTGGAATGTGAACTCGGCTATGATTGTGCCGATTGTCGTTACGGCCAATGGCCTAATGGCTAAAAGCCTCGATGAACATCTATCGAAGCTCTCACTTGGCAGTTGGATCAAGAGCCAGATTCAGAAGGCAGTACTCCTCGATACGGCCCGCATTGTGAGGAGGTTCCTGTCTCTGCAGCCCTAACCACCGGTAGCTTGGACCCTGCTCCCGATACCGGCGGAAACCTGTTTTTTATATTTTTAAATGTTTTTTTTACCTTTTTTGTTTTATAAGAAATATTTAAAAATATAGTAAATAAGATGACAAAACGAATAAAGGAAATAATAATAATAATTTCATTTATTTTCAGACACATTGATCCATAATTCTGTTAGTAGGTACACTTAAAAATAATGTTAGTAATGCAAAAATCAGAGACAATAAATACACACAAAACTATACGATTATTATAAATAAATTAACAATCAAAATCATATATCGAAATTAATTAACACAATAATTTGCCATGTCTAATAAAATCTAAACTGACCACAACTAACATTAGAAGTTAAATAATTCAAATACAATAAAAAATAACAATTATAAAAATTAGCAAAATTAACAAAAACAGCAACAAATAAAGAGCACCGGCAGTTATCGCCTAGTTTCTAAATTTTACATTCCATTCTCACGTAACCAAAACTTTATATTCATTAAATTACTTTTGTGTTAATTCAACAACACATACAATCAAGCCAGTCTAATTGAGTCCTTAAACTTAATTTATGCATGTATTTATTGTGTAAATTAAGTAAAACGCAAGAAAAAGCCGCCAATTGTGTGTCAGACTCGCGCACGAAGAGTTCCGTACCATTATTTATAAATTACCGGCCAAGTGCAAGTCGGACTCGCGCACGAAGGGTTCCGTACCATTATTTACAAAAACGAGCAAAAAAAATCACTTTTCTGAATAGGAGCCCCCTTAAATATTTATTTTATTCTGTTTTTAGTGTTTGTTGTTATAGCGGCAAAAGAAATACATAATCTGTAGAAATTTCAACGGGCTAACTATCACGGTTCATGAGATCCAGCCTGGTGACAGACGGACGGACTGACAGCGAAGTCTCAGTAATAGGATCCCGTTTTGACCATTTGGGTACGGAGCCCTAAAAACAAAATTCACAGTACCTTCTTAGGGTTGATCCAAGGCTAAGCTACGCTTGCCGAGGTTGGTCCGTGGATGGTCAACCAACTTACCATCCAGTACATTTCGAAACATTTCCGTGCCTCGGCAAACACGTCGATCCGCTTTTTTCGGCTGTCGTTCTAATTGCTTGTGATCAAAAAAATGTACAGATTAGTGTCATTGCAGAGTTGTTCCCAAAGTCTGCAAACTGACACTTAGTATATTTTGTTTGCAGACAACCGCCCAGGCAGAAGTCTGCATACGTTGCTGATAGGCGCCACTGATGTCATAGGGATTGTGGCTAAGAACATGTACCCAAGCCACCTCGATTGGCAGGGGGATATATTTGGCAATTCTGTATGTAAAACAGTTCACATTTTCGATATGTCATCTCAAACTTTCATGAGGTAAACTCTGCAATGTCACTGCCTGCAATTTATTTCACAAGTCTGCAAACTACTAACAGTAAGGCTGTGTTTCTACCACAGGTGCAAACATGCGTAGAGAGGAGTATATAAAGAACTACAATAATATCTATAAATATATATAATATAATATATCATGCTATGATAGGTAGGATTTCAAAGTTTTGCGTACGGTTTTCCTGCACAACCTCGCACATTGCTGGTGGAAGTGACAGGCCCAGAGGGTTTTTCAGCAAGCATATTCAGCTTGAAAACTTGGTAGCTGACTAGGTAGGGCGTGATGACCCGGTCGATGGCAATAGGCTCGTGCCCTAGGCCCCAAGAGACGCATAATAGGTGCTACGTGGGTGCACCTCTACCTAACCGAGGCCTACGTAATGCCAGGCGTGAAGTCATGTTGATATTATTCTCTCATGTTCCAGTTCTGTGTGTCACGGGCATCATGTGCAGTAAGCGCTCAAGAAGGCGAAAGCCATACCATGGTGCATTCTTTCAGGACCTGGCTGCAGACACATGAAGAGGCTCAGGTAATCTTACAGGTGATATAGCAAGCACTGCTTTGTTGGTCTATTGGTTCGCAAGCGCAACTGCTTAGCTTGAGGTTCGATACCCAGGTTGGGCAACTTGTTATTGTATTTTTCTTATCAGGAATTTCTCAGTGCCCGATTGATGGTAATTGGCTCTATCCCTCTCACCTTAAACAAAACTGGCGAAATGTGGGTGTATTACTAGTTACGCCTAACTTTTCCGGGATTACAGGCATGATGATGATGTTATGTTAGTCAGCTCTAACTTTTGAACATTCGAAAAATGACATCTGACCTCCACACAGGTAGGAGGTCAGATGTCATTTTTCGAATGTATTATTATTTATTTATTTACCACCAATAAGTTGCAACATTACAGGCTAGACAAGTCCAATACTATGCTATAAGTCACAAAGTACAATCAAATAAAATATACAAGTAAAATTACACCCAATAAAAATATTAATACCTAAATTACGTTTAAAGTTGCACACCTCTTTCAATAATCATTTGTGCCGTTTGAACAAATCTCTGCAGGTTTTGCTCAAATATATCTTTCGATACCGATATAATATTAATAATGCGTGCGGCTCGTGCAATGGGGGTAAACCTGAGTGGGTTAGTCCTAGCCGCTGGCACGACTAACAGTGAGGGGCAGCGGCGCGCTCCCACGCACCCGTCAACCCCAGCAGTACGCTCGCCACGTACTTGACTAACGCCACGACTCTTCTTACTGCCAGCCTGGTGACGGTGTTCCCTACCATGCCCAGGACGAACATACTTGGGTACATCAGGAGATAAAAGGGACAAACTCCGTTCTGTTTAATTAAGGTACAGAAATGTACAGAATATATTCTGCATTTTTTCCAACATGAGGCTGTATTTTGTTTCATGTAGATTCTAAATGAATGCACTCATTTCTAGGTAACTTCTCACAAGTGCATTTTATAAAATCTTAACAACAGCAAAATCGCTAAAATCCTTACACTGCTAGACGATGAAACCAAGTTTTTGAAAGCCTTACCGCAAACCTTCAATATGTGTTTGCGGTCGGTCTTGGCAAGTCTTCCAAAGGGGTTCGAATTATTTGGCCTGAATTTATTATTTGCCCGACATCTTATTTTTTTTTGCGGTATAATACAAAATCCTCCTTCACGTTTCCGAGAAATGACCTACCAAAGTTATAATCTATTCAAAATCAAAGCATTTATTTCAAGTAGAACAGTTACAGGCACTTTTGAACTGCCAAAAGTTGTTCACTAATGGAATCTTTAGTACAACTTTAATTTCATTAGCCACGAATACAACGTATATAATTTTTTATATTAGAAGAATGTTTTCTATTTAATACTTGTTTGTGTTGATACCATCGCGCCCTCGTCTCACTATCTTCTTGTCATGTTTCAGGTAATGATAGCTAGTGTCCTGGTGGTGGTGAGTCTCTGGTGGCTGGTGCGGGTGGTTCTCACTCTGCTCATAAACCTGATCTGTCCGATATTGGTCGTTATTCTAGCAGTGGTTAGTATTTATTTTAGTTAAATTTCGATTTGCTTATTTTAAATTTAAGCTAGTGGTACGGGACCCTTTATAACTCTTTCAAATTTGAATTAGCCATAATGAATGTTTGTGGTTTGTCTTCTTCATCGTGTAGTTACTGCCAAACCTGGTGTAAAGAGTTGCCACCCATGGGCCGTTAACTTGACTTTACATGCCATCGAGAAATATAACTAAGGCATGCTGGTTTTAGTAATATTTGGGATTATTTTGTTTAACATAACGTGGGTAACTGAAACTTCTCGTTATTATTTCACACCCTTGTTTTTGCCCGCCTTTCACCCTCTGCATTGTTATGAACTGCATAAACCAAACAAATAATGATGTTTAATGTCCACAGGTATGCGTGCCTCAGCTACGAACACCCCTATTAGGTCAAAACTACCCTCTACTAGCAAACTTACTCAGAGGCATATTATTGAAAATGGCAGAAAACATACGAAGTTTTTAAAAATCATAATTTTATTGAAGTAAAGTCTGGAGTCCAAATTATAAAATTTGATTTTTACAAGTAACCTTTTATTTATGAGGTGGTGATCTCTTGGCTTAGATCTTGGGTAAGAAGTACGTGAAGCAGTTGGTCGGTTTTCCATAGACACATTTTTGGCCAACGCAGCTAAAAGCTGGAAAGCTCCACCCGTTCCCCAGCTTGCGAGAACTGAGGATTTGCTCTTCGGTTCTCGCAAGCTTATGAGGTCTGTAGTAACAGCAATAATCATAACATCACGACCGTTTCTTCCCCAAAGGGTTAGGCAGAAGTGTTCCATAGTACATCCACATTTGTCCTGTTATGTTTTAAGTCCCTTGAAATAGAGGGCGACCCTATTGTCATTAAATCCAAACTACTGAGAGATGCCTAATGGAAAAACCCAATTACAATTTTCTTGACCTGGATATCGAATGTTGACCTCATGGTCACCTGCAGCAGCCACAATCTGCAGTTAAACCCCTATTAGATATCTCTCGACTCTCATGAAATAAAACAACAGTCTAGTGAAGAAAATAAAAATATCCTAGGCCAATTACCTAAAAAAATAATTTTAAAATCCAAGAACTTTACTGCCCCAGTAAAAATAAAATAAAGCAGTAAATAGAGAACTATACATTTTTCAGTACCAGTTGTAAAACGCCACCTCGCAAAAATAAAAAGTTAAATAAGACGCATTGAAGTTAGTTTTATTTGAAAATTTAGAATCATTTCCAGTTTTATGTACTGGTGCTGTAGGAGTAATGGGATGTGCTAAAGGTACTGAATTAGTACTTGAGAAGAAGTAGTTTCACAAATTTTTTACTTCTGATGTAAAGTTGAAAACATGCAAAAGGAGCACAAGAACGGAGAACCTCTGAAATAAGACAAGGTAATTTCAAAATGATCCGTTCTAGACGTCATTGAAGATGGTGGGACGGGCTGGACAAAGCCAGCGACTAGTGGCCAACGTTGGCTCTGGATCGAAACAACTGGACGTCATGAGGAGAGCTTTTTTGACATTTGCCCAGCATTAGGATGACGCAGGCTGACAGTATCAGCATCAGTAATTTCAAAATACAAAATTTTTGTAATTGTCTACATTAGTTTTATAGTAACCATGCCACTGTCCAATATAGTCCTGCGTGAAATGTTTACTACCCATCTTGTTAACAAATAACAAAACCAAACGGGACTTACTGTTGGTTTTAACAATATTGTATTTATTGCTGATATAAAAGTGGAATTATTCCCCAAGTTCATGTCCTGCTGTTACTTTTGTACCGGTGTTACTTTTGAACCAATACTGTTACTTTGCAAATAAACCTGTCGAAATAAACCGTCGGTGTCGACAGGAGTTAATTCAGCGGTGCCTTGCGAGACACCTATACGATCGCGAGTCTAACTGCGCGTCGTAAACTGGGAATTTGTTATAGGGTTGGTAAGACGGTAGAAAGCTCATGTTTTCTTTGGTATTCCTGGCAGCTAAAGAAACTTTGGCTTTAAAGTACAATTCCCAAGGAATCGCAAACGCAAACTGCAGCGGCAAACTCACCCAATCGCTTTACAGAGACGCGACTGGTTTCTAAACATCTCTATAAAATGCTGCAGTAGATAGTGTCATTGCTGCTAGGGTACATGGAACCAAAACCGGATTCTGCATGCCCTAATTGCCTCAAATCACCTTTTTCATAAAGTTACACACCCGAAAAAACATAATATTTGAGAACATAAGGTACTGCTTATTTCTTAAGAATTGTCAGCAGACCTGCAGAAGAAATAAAAAAGAAATGCAAGCATAATTTCATAGTTTTAGTGATAAAAGTTGCCACAAAATAACCCATTTTGGAAAAAGAATCCACACCAATGACCCGATAGTCCAAAACTAGAATCTTCAAGGAATCTAGACAAAATAAAATAATTCGTAATGTACCAACAAGAAAATAAAATAAACTGAATACGTTTAGGAGCACTTATATTTGAAGATACTTTGCCATCTGTCACACAGTCCGTCGCACGTGACGAGGGTTCCTAGATCGTCTGGATATTGTAAACACGGGTCGATTTAAGTACATGCCTACATAACTTAGGCACTTGTCCCACCGAGGAAGGGACCATCGACTATTTTTTTGCTCGAGTAACCGGATCAGAAAAAGAGATTACATTATCAATATTTCATCGCTGACTCTTTACAGTGCTGAGAAATATCTCCACTCTTTTGTCGTAGAGTAAAGAGCTATCAAAACAAAAACCTCGCTCAGTGACATTTGCATGATGGCAGTAAACTCGCTGAGAGATTCTTGTTTTATGTATAATTTGTTTTGTGCATATGTTACGGGCAATTTGATATGTCCGAGCACTATTAATAATGGCCGGTCTGTATTCATAATGCCCGACTCAATTGGGCAATGTGATTAAAACAGCATGATTAATCGCTTTTCCCGGCCATTATGAATAATGCCCACCCTATCTTGGGCAAAGAAATAAAATAGGTAAACTATAGTGTTTTTGTTTAAACTATCGAATCGAATCAAAAATAACCTAACCTAACCCAATTGCCCGGCTACAAGTAGGGAATTATTCATACAGCCCGGTCCAAGTGATAAATTCAAGCTTTCTCAAACACTGACTTATTACATGGACCACGGGCCGTCAGGCATTATTAATAATGGCCGGTCAAAGTGATAATTTAATCACTTTGCCCATCGCTCTTGGGCATTATTAATAATGGCCTGTCCTTATTAATAATGCCCAATTAATAACGTTGCCCGTAACATATATATTACACGTGTCAGCTTCTGGATAGAAGTAATCGCCTGTCAGACTTTTTTTAATAGGCTTGCTCTTGGCCGCAACTCACTTGATGGGAAGCGATGGTGCAGCCGGGGGTAGAGCACGCTTGCTTGGAACCCAATTCACTTGAACTAAGAGATCCAGATTATAATGAAGAGAGAACAGAGAAGCCATAGCCGCGCGCCAAAACAATTCAGACTACACACTCGCTGTTGCTCACCAACTCGCTTCTAGCTGCTAGTTCTCACTTTTTGCTTATCCTCGGCGGCGGTAGGGATGCCTTAGGCTAGTGACAGTGCAAGGCTGGGCAGTACTGAGTTAGGGTCTTACTGAGAGATGTTGTCACGTCACATCACACAATTATTAAAGTATTAAAGGTCTTAGTAACACCTGTTTTTACAAGTTAGTGTGTCCCCGGTGTCATAGTTAGTGGATCTACAAGTTATGGGTACTACAAGGGATTAACACGCACAAGTACCTGCGATATCCTAATACCGTAGGTTGGCGCTAGTGCAGCGTGGTGTGGCCTTTGTTTGGTTCATCTCTGTGTCACGAGTTCGACTTCGAGATTAATCAAGCAAACCTTATTACTATTACAAACGTTTGTGAGGATGGATATGCTGAATGGATTTGGACGAAATTTGACACGAATATAGTCTATAATCTCGATTAATACAGGATATTTACTGTCGCTGGGACAATCACCGAACTCCACGCGGGTGAATGCACCAGCATAAGCTACTTCGATATAAAACGAAGGTTCACTGTGTCAAATGAACCGCGCAGCTAAAACAGCTAAACATACTTAGAACACCCGAAGTACGTAACCACACATCTTAAATATTTCCACTTTAACCGGGCTAACAAACAAAAGTGCGACAGCTCAAGTTTTAAGTGCAGTTCACAATGCTTAGCAGCCGTCGACGAGCACAGACGAGCACTCGACAACCTGAACACAAGAGCGATTGGCTCGAGCACCTGAATTAAGCTCGTATTTGCTTTCATTGTGCTCGTAAATATGGAAATTCCTTTGTACGCTGTGAATGTGTATATATGTAAAATGGTACACATGAATCACATGATCTCAAAGATACTGTAAGGCCATTCCACGACCTCAGGCGAAGCTCCTATTCTGTGTGTTTTGTTTCATTCACGTGAGCACCGTCCGTACACCTTTAATTTGTTTTTTCTGTAGCCACTGTCGCAAAATATGTCGTATAAGCGCGTAGATCGTGGCCAAGAAGTAAATATAAGCTCAAGCTTTTCACACACGTCGTGTTTGTGCCAACCTTAGGGTCCAATATCATATCTATAGCCCCGACAGATGCTTCCAAAAGTGATGTGATTTTGATGGCACACTTTTGTACTAACATGACGTCAGAGTATTTCGTCTAGAACGCCTGGGAAATCACACGTGTGTGTCATTGTTAGAAATGTTTTTTGTGACTTTGAAAAGGTCAGGGGAAAGTAATTGTTTGGAAGAGCTGGATGTAGTAGTGACTTTAATTCGTTTTAGAGAAACGGTTTTTGATGTGCCTCCGGAAAGGGTTTTAAGTCTTTTTTGTAGTTTGCAATTGGAAAAGAAAGATTTTGTTCCTTTAAAGTTTATTTACGGCCAGATTGAAGAAAACACTATCTTTGGAATTGAGCCTATAAAATACTTATTATACAGAACGTTTGTTCTATGACTTTTGGAAATTCAAGCTACGGTCACGAAGTCAGCGGGTGCGGGGCGGCGGCAGCGGCGGCGGAGTGGCGGCAGCGGCGGCGGGATGGCGCTTATAGCGGCGTGTTCCAATGCCTAGATTTATATGGAACCGGCCTCGAAGCCAGCGGCGCGGCTCCCCGCCGCGGGACTCGCGGGAGAAAAGAGCGGCATAGTGTTCTGTTTTTAAGAAATAACGTCGGTCGTAAAATATAAAAATATTAATTCACAACACTACGTCAATGCAGCCGCGCGGGCACCGCTAGACTGGTGCGGTCACCGCTCGTACACAAATAAGATATGATTTTATGAATAAATAAAAATACACATTTTCACACGAGAGGTTGTGCGTTATATAATACCACTTATATAGATAAGGTGCAATATCTTGTTACTTAGTGTTGCCTCGTTTATTTAAAAGAAAAAGCCTTAACCCTTTCACCGAATAACGTCTTTTGAGACTATCGCAACAGTATTTTATCATTCGTAGTGTCGTAACTGCGGTTGGGTAAGTTTATAGTTGACAATATCATTACTACGGGATAGCGCGTAATGAAATACTAAACTTGATCGTAAACTGTTAAATTGTTGCCTTTAAACCTGGGACTGTTTGGTCAGTTGTACAGTGGAAGATATACTATCGATGTACTTATAAGATGTAAACACGAAGTCGTCAACCACGCAAAATTAGTAACCCTACGGTAAAATTATTTCTGGGAAACTACTTTGTTTTTGGGGTGAAAAATCACATTTTACGGTAGGTTTTGAGTGCGTTACATTGAGTCGCACTCAAAAAATTGCAACATCCGTAACCAGAACGTTCCAGGTATGGTCCAGGACAAAATAGTATCGCAATGACGGGGAGAACAGGTGCCTTTCGGCTTCGTTAAAGGTCTATTTACACCTTTATTTTATTCTGTATGGTGGTTCTGTAAGTCGTCTTTATGGTGTCGGACGTAAAGAATAGCACCATCCCATATCTTCCCGTGGGTGTCGTAAGAGGCGACTAAGGTACTTGCCAGAGAATGGGCAGCAGCGTTCTCTATGCTTTTGTAACAACCGTACTGCGATCGCCAACCCGTCTGCCAAGCGTGGCGATTATGGCAAAACCCCCCCTTCTTGGGTGAAGCCTATGTCCAGCAGTGGACGTCTTTTGGCTGAAATTATGATGATGATGATGATTTTATTCTGACTGCCTCGTTTATCTGGTGGTCACAAGCGCAACTGTTGAATATCAATCTCTGGGTTAGATTCCCAAGTAAGTAAACGTGCGATTGGGTTTTACATCAAGAATTTCTCAGTTTGTCGGTTGGACAGTGGTTGCTCAGTTGTACTGCCTCGTGAGTCTAGTGGTCTAGAGGTCCAGGGTTCGATTCCCTGGTCGGGCAAATTGTTATTGGGTTTTTCAATCTAGAATTTCTGCAGTCTGGATTTGTGTCTGGTTGATGCCATTTCGGTCGCCCTCTATTGCATGGGACTTAAACATAACTGGCGAAATGTGGGTGCACTATTAGAAACACGTCTGTCTAAACCTTCAGGGATTACAGGGTTGATGAAATGTAATTTTTCGTAGCAGCCCGGAGTCTGAAGTTGCGAGTGAGGTTAATAACGATAAGCTCGCACCTTTTTATACGGGACTCAAACTTAACTGGTGAAATGTGGAGAAAAGAGTAGGTACACCTCTGGTTAATCCCTCGGGTATGACGGGATGGTATGTGAAACCACAAATACGAACGAACATGTGGTTTGCCATTTGCCACTTAATTATAGACTCCAATCATATGCAGGCCAGATGGCCTACCAAGACGTCTTAAAACATAATTGTTGTACACCTTTTCCATTGTTGGATAGAGATGGCGCTAGACATCCTGTTTACCTTCGTCTCTTTCCCACACTGGAATAAGAGCAAAACAATACTGCTTTAAGATGTCATGGTATTCCAGCCGTGCTAAAAATAGGCCTCCCTGTACAATGGGAGGTGATGTACTAGGCACCAAGCTGACATCCAAAAGGGGTCGGTGGCTAAGTCCCGATTCTCTCGTATCTCCGCTCCGTTGTTTATGGCAGTTTATTTAAAGCCAATCTTAAAATAAACGAACAAAAGCAATGTTTAGATTTTTTAAATCTGTTATTTTAACAATGTGGCATTGACTTTTACAAGTTATACTTTAAAATAACATACCACGCTCTATTCTTAATGATTTATCCTATAAAAACGTATCGTATCAAAATTTCTAAATCTCTCGGAACGAAAAAAAAAAGAAATTAATAGAGATTTTTTTTATGAGAAAAAGTAAATAATAATATTTACTTTTATCATCATGCGATGCACTTTATCTAAAGAAGTATAATTATAGGAGCGCAACAACTATGATTTTGGTATTTAATACTTAACAAGTGCACTTGCAAATCTCATTAGTTCTATCTGAGAATCATTGAATTCTAACGTCAGTTCCCAAACCCCAATCCACCAAGTACTCTCAGAATCAGAACATCCCTAACTCCAAAACCTGATCAATTCAAACTGCAATCACCAGAGCCGCACCACTACAAATCCTTCCCACATAACGAGACTGTATCACCAACTACCAAACAGAATTATATTATCATCAAAACTCCATTCCTTACAATCTCTCACACGGGGATGCAAACTATTACCACTGAATAGAAGGATCCAGAAGGTTAGCTTCATCCCGTGAGCAAAAGTGCACGCACACAAGACACGCTTCATGTACAGCGTTGTGACTAGTATTTACTTGAAATCGCCATACTTAATCTTCTATATATAATAGATTTAATGACAGAGCTTGCAGGTTTATTAAGCTAAAGAGACAATAATCTAGACATGTTTGTTGGCTTGGTTGGAGGTTTAACCATCCAATGGAGCAAACGAAGTCTTAATATTATTTATTACGTATTGTTTGGTGGTGTGTTGCAATCCTCACTTGTCCAGGGAGAACTGAGGGTTATGTTGGACGCCTTCCTAATTAAAATATCAATTAAAAATTAAAATTCATAAATAAAATCCTATTGTTCCTACCACTACCAAGAGTCGGCAGCCCAGGAGATACTCGTACATTCATCCGCACCTCTGACTGGTCTTATTAGACCGACGACTTAAAAACAGAGGATGAGTCAAACTAAATTTAGGAGGAGAACTGTGTGTTGTGGCCCAGCTGAGGAAAGGCATGATGAGCAGTGGAATGCGATAGGTTAAGTTGGTTGAAGCGAATATGTGCGTGCGCCTGTTTCCTAAACCATTGGCCTTCTGTACCATTCTTATTCTGTGTTTTCGAACAGTGGCAAACCGATCCAGATTCCGATTGGGAAGCAATTGAATCGGTCGCTGCGTTAGTTCCGGCTATTACCTATTCATAGCTTCGCGCTGGACGACGGACCTAAAACATTGTTTTTATAGTCGATGTAATGTCTTGCAGCCTCAGCAATTTTAGATGGGCGATAGATGGGATTTTCAAAATGGTTTTGAAGGAGTTATGGGTAGGTTTAAAAGTTTATTTTAGTTGTAGTTTGAAGTGATGGTATTTGGTTTTGGAGGATGCTACGTTCAAGTATTGTGAGTATGTCGTACATTCTGGGGTTTATACGCAGGTCGAGTGCCGCAATATCACTATTCAGCTGGCTAAAATTACAAACGTTCACACTGACATACTCCTATTTAATCCAGGTTAAACATTTTTATTTTAAACGTCCTTCTCTAGTGCTCATAATAATTGTGGTCGCTATACAAGGATATCTTGTGCAAAATTAAACGCTTCTAGCTCCAGCAGTTCAAGTTGCACTTTGTCTGTGAGTGAATTTAAGAATTTTGTTACGCAAGTTCATTTTATGGTAACTGGAAGAAATGCTATCGCTTTTTATACGCAATACTTAGTGGATGCTAAAAAAACTCTTCGGAAAATAAAAGAAAAAATCACATTTTCGTTTACGTGTTTTGCTCAATCTCTAAAGTGCGTACATAAATATGATTTTATTATATAAGGCGGCAGTCGTAAATAAGAATAATATAGAATATCGTACATTTTTACAAGTTAGTGTTGGGACATAAATATTTACGCGGCATGCCTATCTTCTGCTTAGTCAACGGAATTTCATATAGGGATGGTGTTATGTTGACGGATATTAAGAAAACTTTTTCTATAACTGAAATACTTTATTACCCTGGGATAAAATCCGCGTCGAATCGTGACAAAGGCAAATAATTATGACATTGATATGGCGTGGAGTCGTAAGTTAAATTCCCAGGTTGGATTTAGTATAATATTTCATTTTCATTTCTTTTTCACAGTACAATAGAAAATGGGATTCTCAAGTGCCCCCGTAAGCAAAACAGCGGTAACTTAACAAGTCTATGTTTAAACAAACAGGGAATAATTGTTGAAGCGAATGTCTCTTGTCTTGTCTCTATCGAAAAAAATTAGAAAGTTATGTTTCTAATTCCTGCTGGTTATTTAAATGCCGTTCTAGTGGGTCCAGTGGTTATAAGCGCGACTACAGATCATTAGATTTGGAGTCTTTTAAGTAGCAGTCACGCAGTCTGGATTTGTGCCTGATTACTGGCAATAGGTACGCCTCAGCTTACATGGGACTTAACCATAACTTGCGAAATGTGGATGTGTACTTTAAGCACACCTTTGCCTAATCACGATTTATTCAGTTAGACACGGTCATCATGTGGGCAGAACATGGGTTTCGTGCAATGAAAACACACACTACACACGGTACACTGCTTTTATCGAACTAACAAATTACTTGAAATTACAATCCAACACAATAACTAGTGTTATTGTGTTGGACTCCGCCGCGATCAGACACTGACTGTCCTCCTAGCTGGGAGCTCGAAACTCGGACTCTGTAGTAAGCGCGCTTAGGTGTGGGTAGACTGGTAAGTAGGTCGCTTGACGCCACCTATGGCGCGCTTTCGATTCATTTTCTGTCCGTACTATTGACCGGATCCGACATATTTATGTCAAAAACGACTATACTCAAATAATTTACTGTGTCTTTCTAGCACAACACCAACCAAATATCTCCGCGCCCAATATTGCTTCTCGTCGAACTTAGGGGTGGTCTAAGTTTTTCAACTACAACCCGTATTAGAACCCTTGCTTGTCCCATTGTGCATACCAACCCGTCCCACCGTGGCTCGTGTTTTGTCATTCAGTGACTCGGTCCTTTGGCGTCGCTTTATTACTGGTCCTTTTGGTGTAGCTGCTGAAAGTCATGTGATGCGTGAGTATGTGACTTGTAAAAAGAAGGTAATACTTCAGTTATTTGAAGATGTGGGCATATCTTTTTGTGTGGTTGTGTATGTAAATTTCGTGACATTTTGAAATTCCGTTTCTAAACTTAATATTATAAGGAAGAAGATTTGATTGTTTGTTTGCATTGAATAGGCTCCGAAACTACTGGTCTGATTTGAAAAATTCTTTCAGTGTTATATAGCCCATTTATTGAGGAAGGCTATAGGCTATAGGCTATATACCATCACGCTACGACCAATAGGGGTGGAGCAGCAATGAAAAATGTTGCGAAAACGGGGAAAATGTGATGCAAACGAAGTTGCGCCGGACAGCTAGTCTTTTATAAAAATATATCCTTTGCCACTTGGTAACAGTGTAGTTCTCCATGCGTGAATGTAATTTTGAAATTGATAAAACCTTTTAGGCCTTTCATTGCTCTTTATTGGATCTGGGCTTACCCAACAAAAAGGGCAACGAAAGGCCTAAAGGAATAATTATAAACATATTATTTTACACACACAACCTTGCGTTTAGATAACCATGGGGCTCCGGAAATCAAACGCTCAATCATGGTTGAAGACATTAAAAGACAACCTATTATTGGTACATCTCCTCCGATGCTCCCTTTCCCCCAAAGACATTAAACAAATTAAAATCACAATAGCGTCCCCTAGCCTGTTGTTACCTACGTCGTCTTAATTTCGGCCACGTTTGTCCCGCAACCGCAAAGCTATTCGGGGAGGCCACGGTTCGATTTATCGGTCATGTCTATTCAGCCCTCGAAAGCCAAAATGCGGTATCTCAAAAAATCTAAATTCTTGTTTTTTATTTTGTCTCAGCTTGTAACCTCTCGCATCAGATGAACTCTAAAATAAAAATAAAAAAAAATAAAAAGCCTTTATTGTTGATATTAATTCTAAATTTAACAAAAGTTTTTTTGTGTGCCTAACACTTATTAACTTACATAACTATTATACTATTAACTAAACTTAATTTTTATCAGTAACTATTGTAGCACAACAGCTTAGCTTAGCTTTTAATTGGGCAAACGGTAGTTATTTTTCAACTTGTCTTCCGACAAAGGCCTCCTCTAAAGATCTCCATTCTGTCCTATTCTTTGCTGTTCGAGTCCATGTTGGACCCGCTATTTTCCTGAGGTCATCCTCCCATCTCTTAGTCTGTCTACCTCTGTTGCTTTTGCTGTCTAGCGGATACCAGTCTGTTATTAGTCTAGTCCATTTTTCTTTCTTCTCCCTTATCATATGCCCTGTCCATCTCCACTTTAGTTGTTTGTATGTTGTGTATGCATTCTTGAATTTAGTTTTACTTTTAATGTCTTTTAATTTTTCTCGGTCTTTTCTTTTAACTCCTATTGTGCTCCATTCCGTTTTGACAAACCGTTTCCGTTAGCCAGAGGTGTAGGTACCTAATAGTACACCCATAGTGCGCCAGTTATGTTTAAGTCCTATGTAAGCTGGAACGTGCCAGGCAAAAATCCAGACTGCTACTTAAAAGATTTTAAGCCCTAATAATACTAATTCCAGTGTGGGAAAGAGATGGCGCTACACATCCTGTATAGCTCTGTCTCTTTCCCACACTAGAATAAGAGTGAAACAATACTGATTTAAGACGTCATGGTAGGCCAGCATATCGACATTTGAATAACCAGCAAGAATTAGAAACATAATTTTCCATTTTTGTTCTGAAAAAGAGACATTCGCTTCAACAATTACTCCCCGTTTTCTCTAAACATAGACTTGTTGAGTTACCGCTGTTTTGCTTACGGGGTATTGGTATGTGTTTACACCTTTGGTACTGACATATAGACAGATATACTAAAGGGTTTAGAATGTTACCAGGCCTCGATGTGGGTGGAATGGTCCTCGAGAAATACCTACGTAGTCATGTTGTTTCGATTTAAGGTCCAAAATAACCCCTTTTCCAGAATTACAGTAGGTTGAAATTTAAATAATTACTTCCAGAATAATTTCATGGTTTGGTGAGATCTTTAATAAAACACATCGTAGGATGCTTTGATATTGTAATTTTAATTTGGGTAAAAATACAAGGTGTTGTTTTGCAACCTCGTCAAATTCTAGGAGGTAAATATGCTAATGATTCTCGACCCGAATCAATAACAAAATGAGTAGGTAATTTTCTTTTTTTTATTTATTTACTGAAATCGGTAACTGTGAAACACCTGTGTTTTGAACACGGGCCGTCTGATTCCCGCCTTATAACGTCGCTTACACACAAAAAAAAAACCTCAAACGTTTTTTCGATAATTTTATAATCCCTAAACCACGTTAAGGGGGTTATTCTGAAATATTGACAAACTTAAACAACAAAAAAACGCAGTGTTTTTTAATAATTTACTAGGTACCGTAATTTATATTGATTATTTATGTCTTTTGTGACATCATCCTGAATTTTGACGAGGATGCAAAACAACGCCTTGTATAATTAAATTAAGTCAAGAATTTATTACAAAAAAAAATTGAAAACAATAAAATGTTCGACTTGAAGGACTAAAAATATTCGTCATTTTGTTGTAAGGATCAGTCTAAAAAATACAAATGCCTTGCAAAAATGGATAGATTACGATTTCAACGTTATTTTCTTGTTTTCCAATCAATAATTTGTGGGCATTCTATTAAACACAAAAAGTTAGCCCGAACAGGATTGACTTTGAAACTCCAATATTCACTCTTCCTTGGTATAAGATTAAACGATTCCGGATATTAATAACATAATCTTGCTACTAAAACTTGTTTCAAATATAGTTTCTTGTCTATTTTCATCAGAAAAAGTTATAATTACTTATGTTGTACCAAGACCGATGCTCTACGAACTTTGCCGAAGTTTTCCGAACAAATTAGTATTCTTTCAGCATAGATTCGAGAGTCGTTTTTTATTTTTACCCGTGACTCCTGTTTTCATTTTCCGGAGATCAGAGCATGTCATGCCTTTGTTATTTTACGAAAATGTTTTTGATTTTTTAATAAACTAGATTTTTTTTCTGACGTCATTTACGAATGACAGTATCGCTGGAATAGTTTTAATTAGGAAAGTTTTTCCAATGGCCGATTTTTTTTTAAATATTGATTTCATAAGAATCTGTAAGTTTAAATTTCCCCTACTGAGTTTTCTTGAAGGTATTTTTCGGTGAATCCTTTTGAAATAAATGAAAATGAAAAGATCTCATAACAATATGTGACCTTCTACCCAAAGGTTTTTTTTACGTTGAGAACTTTTTTCATTGAAAGTACAATACATTTAAAAGCAATTAAAAGTTATGTATGAAAGGTTAATTAAAAGTTGGATTCTTGACCTTTCATATGCAGAAGGACCTATATAATATTTTTGTTGTTGTCAATATAAAATGACGCCTATATTCTATTGTCTTGTTGTACATTAGGCATAATAATATCATAATATATGTCGCAGTTGTCTTGATTTATTCCGTTAGACACGGTCATCATGTGGGCAGAACATGGGTTCCGTGCTATGAAAACACACTACACGAGGTACACTGCTTTTGTCGAACTCACTTACTACTCACAAATTACTTGAAATTACAATACAACACAATAACACTAGGCACCATGAATCGGGGAACAGTTTCGGGACGTCTTGACTCCGCCGTGGTCAGACACAGACTGTCCGCCTCACAGAAAGCTCGAAACATCACGACTCTGTAGAAGCGCGCTTAGGTGTGGGTAGACTGGTAAGTAGGTCGCGTGCTACCTTTGGCGCGCTTGCCGATTCATTTTCTGTCCGTACCGTTTAATGACCGGATCCTACATATATTATATTAAGTGGTAACTTTTTTCACTATTATGGTTTTTCACGCTTGTTAAATATTGACAAAAAATCTGTTGTCCAAACAGTTATCATTTGAAACATGCAGCCTGTGATATAGGTTTAATTTAGTACTGACAGGCATCGAACTTTCTTAAATCTTCATAATGCATGCTGTGGTCTTCTGTAAGTGAAGTAGTACACCTACTTGATACTTTTGAAGTCCATAATTTATTTCATATGATCTGTGTACATCCTTTGTTGGAGATCCCAAATAAATAAAAAAAATATTTCTAAGATTTATATTGTGCCAATTTAAAGTTTTGAACATATAATAATTATTATTTATTCCTTGAGAGGTGAGGCTAAGAAGTTAAACACAATGACAGTTCTTGAACTGTGTTTGAGTTCAAAGTAATTTGACCCTATTTCCATCTTTTCACACATCCGACCCTCCGACTGCTACTAAACTTGTGGAAAAACATATTATAAAATAAAACTAGTGCTGGAACAGTACCTAACTTGGGGATCAAAGCCAGGTCTTTTTGCTGCTTGCAACGCCTAGATATTTCAGAGAGGCAGTCATATCAGGCTCGAGCACCGTGATGATCAGTACGATATTTTACTGTACAATTTTGGGACCACAGTTTCGTATTTCATTTATTGAGAAACCTCATGATGTTGGTATGTAATTCCAAGTTTTACCGTAAAATATCGAGCAGAACAGGACTGTGTCAACGGTTCTATAACAATGTTACCTGATTGCAAAAATGTCCAAAACGTGAGCAAGTTTTTCATTATTACTTTATTTTTGTTAGCCCACTGACCTGACCTGAATCTAAGGGAAGCATTTTTGATTAAAGGAGATCATAGTGGTCTAACCCCATACGGGGCAAACAGTAAAAGACCCACAAATCATGCCCCCGGCCTTTTCTCGTACGTGACTAAAAAAATCAATTTTTATCCCATCTCCTGAGGGCATAAGCTGACATGGATGGAGGCGCTCTTACGTATCTTTCGAAACATGGATAAGTTAGTAAATGGAGTACTATCACGTTGTTTTTTTTCTTGGTACGTTATTAATCGTTTATGTTTGGACTATTTTCTGCCCGCGGCTTCGCCCGTGTGGAGTTTGGCAATTGCCCACGTGTGCATTTTGTAGTCTACGTGGTGGAATTTCCAAAAACGTTGAAATACGTGTTTATTAATTCAATCAAGAAACACAAAATTTCAAGCTGATCAGACCATTTTTGTAATCCTAATGTTTTCACCCTTTTTCTCCCGCTTGGGGTTGAATTTTATTTGTTTTCATTCTTCTTATTTCAAAAAATACGGAATCCGCACATATACTTTCAATCCCTATCCAACCCTCTTAGGAGGTAGATTTTCAAAAACTCTTAAATACGTATTTATTTATTTCTAACCAGAATCTTGGTATACAGGGTGTAACGGAAGAGGTATACAACGTGTATCGTTAAATGCGCAAAACCTGATAATAGTTTGATCAGAATAACGAGCAGAATCAATTGAACCACTTTTTAATATAGGTCACATTTTATCAAAAAATCTTTAATAAAAATGTTGCCCTGTCTATTTGTTTATAGGTCAAGCCATAACGTGCGCAAACCCGCCAAAATAGGTAAACAAACACAAATGTTTGTCGTCCAATTTAAATTTTCTCATACGCGGGAAAAAAAGAAAGACAGAAAGAAACGATCAGAATTTCCAGTAAAACTAAAACAGCACATAAAACCTGTACGGTTTTTTTTTCAATGATTTTGTTTTCTCTCAGAATTAGGTCAATTAAATTAAAAATCATTTGGGATGTGAGGTTTCGTGCAATTAACGTTACACGTTGTATGCATACTTAAGGGTATGCTACAGACCATCAAATTGAACATGTTTCTCCATCGAACAATCATCGTAATAGCGAAAAAATTATCTGCTGCCCCATACAAAATTTCAATACCTATTCGACTCAAATGTATGGGGCAGCAGATATTTTTTTTTGCTTTTATGATGTTTACCCCCTACCTTACACCCTTACACCCTATAGGAGGGTATATACCCTTTCCGTTACACCCTGTATACATTTTCGTGCTTCCAACTTTAAAAATGACCGATTTCGATACAAACTTTCATCCCCTATTTAACTCCCTTAGGGGCTGAATTAAAAAAAATCTTTGTCTACATTATAAAAGGAACGTCTGTGCAAAATTTTAGCTTTCTATGGCCAAGGGTTTGGGCTGGCCGTTGATGAGTCAGTCAGGACTTTTGTTTTTATTTATTAAGATAGATAGGTGACCAGCACTGACGATATGAGTCATGCATTTGCTTATCAGAGCAACAACGATACTTAATTCATTAGGATTCATATTAATCGTGTCCAATTAAGGGGTCAAAACTGCATATTTAAAGAGATATAAAGGCGCGTCCACATCTGCGCACGTGCAGAACACGCGCGCGAACCGTGCACGTTACGCGCTTCGAATGGCTATGGACACATCACATTCAATCCGCGCAAACATCTGGGGAACATGTCCAAAGGTGTCCATATTATTTGCACGTGTGTAAGCGGTGACACACCTTTAAGCTGAAATCAGACGCTCCAGTTTCTGTTTTTTTTTTTTAATTCTTACTGTCGTTTATTTGACATCTTTCGTCTGAATGCAATATGGACGAGGAATTAAAAAACAATCAATCGAGTTATCAAGTGATACCAATTGAATTTACAAAATAGATTGATAAATCGTTACTCCAGAGAGTCAACAGTCTACTCTGTGTTGTAAACAACATGGGTTCACTTCTTCGTATCTTATATGTGTAGTATCGCCGCGGGTTGACAAAGGGTCCGAGAACACTTTGATTTGAGCAAACACGGCTTTGATATAAGTTGTTTTCAC
This sequence comes from Cerastis rubricosa, assembly GCA_949152445.1. Taxonomy (NCBI): domain Eukaryota; kingdom Metazoa; phylum Arthropoda; class Insecta; order Lepidoptera; family Noctuidae; genus Cerastis; species Cerastis rubricosa. The sequence continues at coordinate 2,597,905 of OX424525.1, read as the reverse complement.
ACTGTTTTACTGGAAAAGGAAGCTCAGAATTTAGTGTCAACAAGCGTAAGCGGTTTATTTTTTGGGTGTACAGGTTTATAGGTTTTGTGTTTTTAAGATGGTAAAAGATTGTTCCATAAAACACTTTTTCTATTCAGTAACTTTATTTTTATGTCGTACTTTCTTTATTAGTATTACAGTTACACTACTGATGACAGCGTAGCTTGCGTAGCACTTACGGCGTAGCTTGCGTAGCACCTACGGCGTAGCTTGCGTAGCACCTACGGCGTAGCTTGCATTGCACAGCTTGATAGATCTTACAGATGTCAGCTACGTCGTAACCAATTAATACCGGAGTATCATCAATAACATTTCACATCTTTCTTTTTTATATTTCGACACAAATTCATAGGTTATCATGATATTTCCAAAAATAGCCAATTTATTCAAAACGTAAATACAAGTTATATTAAATTCGCCGCAAGCCGCATCGTCCATTAAATCATTTCTCATCTGAATTCATTTTGCTCGCAACACTGGACATGAAAAGGCTATTCAGTTTAATTTATAAAAAGCATGAAGGAACCATGGCCATTCCGTTTTAAATTAATATTTCCTATAGATATTAATGAAAGAGGAACTTTTGAACACATCTGTAATAAATTTGTGTGACAATAGTAGCCAGGAAAAAAAATCATAAAGATATGATGTCCTAGAATTACACCATTTCATCTCAATGTTCGCAAAGAGAAAGCTTCTAACTCTTTAACCAAGATTTTCTAACTAAGTTACCACCGCTTAACTCCTAAAAAGTTATCAAGCAACAACCAGAAAAGCTTAAGAAAAGTAAATCCCAGTAATCTCCCATAAGTATTTTCATTTCAGCAGAATTATTCGCTCAGGCCCCGAAAATGTTCGACACTCTCAAAACTAGCTCAAAATTATCTCTCAAACTTTTCACGAAGTATGAAATTATTTTATGCCCCGTCATGTTTCTGTCCTCTGTGCTTTACCCCACCGCGCTTCGCATTTTTATGCTTGTACCCGTGAAATGGTTTCTATTAAACTCTTATTGCCTGTGACGAAATCAAAGGATGTATTAATTTTCTGCCTAAAAATTATAGGCTGATGATGATGATGAAAACACACACGTGTTTTCATCATCATCATCAGCCTATAATTTTCCCACTGCTGGGACACAGGCTTCCTCTCAGTGAGAGGGCGTGGGCTGTAATCCACCACGCGGGCCCAGTGCGGTTTTGTAGATGTCATATGTCTTCGAATTTTTTGTTTTAAGACATGCCGGTTTCCTTACGATCAAAATCAAAATCAATAAATCGAAATCAAAAGTCATTTATTCAAATTAGGCTGATAATCAGCACTTTTTGAACGTCAAAATTACAAGAGACGATGTTTTCCCTCACCGTTTTTGAGGGCAGCGATGATTAAATAAATTACACAAAGTAATTTATTTGTTTGTGTTTTAATATGTTAAGATGTTACCAAATCTTAAAGTTTTTTTTCCATAAAATACTATGAAAAGCTAGTCTGTTACGAAAAGATTATTTTGCAAAGAAAAATGTATTTGTATGAGGGAACTCAAATCACTTGTCTACCTTGTTAAGTGCTTTAAGATGCGAAGAGTCATGACTGTTACTGGTTTTTGTTGCGATATTAAGTATTTTTATTTGGCGTTTGTTTTTTCAGCCAAATAAAACCCTTTTAATACGAATACATTTGGAAAAAAATATTGTTTGATCTAAAATTATCGCTACTAAGTGGTATGGTTTGCAAAGTCAAGGAATCAGAAATCATGGGCCCCACCTTTGCAGTTGTCTCCTTAAACTTAACACCTTATAATTTAGAAGACAGCAAAAATCCTTAACATAATTAAACGATACATTCATCGATAACCCTCCACTACAGAGGCTTATCATGTCTCGGACCCAAAATAAACCCTTGCTATGGCGCTAATATATCACGTGACCCGTTGGCGACCTATGTGATACGGTCATTAACCTTATTTATTGTTTTTACGTGGCCGGCCTATTGTGTACGCGTAATAGATTCCGATTTTTTTAATTTTGAAAACAAATGTACGTCTTGATTTAATTTGTACAGGGAAGGAGAGGTGTGGCATAATCGCACAAATAAAAGGTGTTTAGGTGGTTAATCGAAGTTTGAGTTTTGCATTTCCCAATGCCAGTTTAACTTACTGTTTAAAAGATGTAAAGTTTGACTCCACTGTATTTTCAAACGACTCAACAATGCTGTTCATGAAATCAAATTGCGCATAACATTAAAACATAACGTACCGCCTATAAACTCCATAAGTTTTACTTATTGTCATAGTTTAGTTATAGTCATACTTGAGTCGCATGTAGCACGGGGGTTTAAAATCAAAATATTGTTTACTTTTATTGGAGACCGTACTTTGAGTACCTTGTTTTGAGAAAAGTTGTATTATGAGATCACAGTTTATTGGTTGCAATATTAAAAATATCTACTTCAAACAATTGTCCCTATAATAGAATTTTCAATTTTATATTTGAAATTGTTACCGGCTCGCGCCGCGACAATTGCAGCAGTGGAATTAAATAATCCTATCGACAAGCTGTATGTCGCTTTGTATCGATACCTTTTGTCTCTCTGTTGAATGGCTTTATTTGGGAAGTGTTTTTTATGGATCTACTGTTTAAACTGAACTCTAGAACTTTCATCATGAAGCATTGCATGCACCCATAGGCACGATGTTTTTCGGGCGTTTTGCTTCAGGTAATATCGTAAACAGCGATTTTTACACCAACAAGTCGTGTTCCCGAAAATATTTAATTGAAATATTAACTTACAAAGCTGGTAGAAACTTAAGACATAATAAATACCTTTGCACTCAATGTTTTTATGTTATGTTTATTGTACGTATACTGTTTAAATCATAAAATAAATTAATATAAAATAGTTAAATGTGCACATAGAATGCGTTGATTATGGCTGTGTTATGGGTCACTTTGCACGCTGTCTTTATGTATTGTTTCTCCCTCACAGACCCAACCGTGGTCCAATTAATTTCAAAGAACCATCCGATGATATTCATGTTATCTTGTCTAAGTTATGTCGACGGCGATAGCTCCTTTGTTACAGGTAAATTCAGTTACTAACGACGTTCTCAGCTGCATAGCTGTGGTACATTGTTTCTATTAATTTATTGGACACATTGACGCGGGGACCAAGTATTCTGTGGTGTTACTGATATTTATCGAGTGTGCATGGTCGTGCTCGTTAAATATTCTGTCAAACCGGTTCGGATAAATTGTCCATACAAATACTTTTAGTCAGTGTCCATAGCTCGTATATCTTTAAATCATTAATTTGTCATTGTCAATAGGTATCCAGAAGCATGAATGTCTTTCAACGAGTCTTATCAAGGGGTATTGTGTTACTCATAGCATGTGGGTCAGAGGGGCAGTCATTTAACGCAAAATACTGTAATGCAGCTACTCATTTATTGTGGGCAGCATTAGTTAAAGTTTCCAAATATAACCACAAACGAGAACGGATCCTGTAACTAAACTCAGCGCTCCTCGTATTTCATCTCACCTTTATCGTAATGTTCAAATCTCACAAGTTTACGACCTCGGCCGAACATTAACGGGATGATATCTTATTATTCTCTCCCATAATAACCAAAGACGTGATTTTAAATTCAGCCGAGTTCATCTTAAGGGCTGAAATACATTGAGGGCTCATGGTGCTTTTGTTGAGATGTTTTAAACTTTCTAGTCTAGCTGGCTGTAACCAGTCTGATGTGAAGCAATGATGCGACCAAAGGTGAAGCACGCTTGCCTAAAAGAAACCGATTCACTCGAACTTTGAAGAGATCCTGATTGTAATGATCGGGAACCAGAGAAACCGGCAGTGAATTCCATGCACAGTAAATGTGGAAGCAGAGCGCAGTCGCATACTCTCAAACCTTAATAAAGGTTTATTTCCTAGGACCTGTGTACGGTGAGTAATGGGCTAGCTCACCGTCCGTCCGTCTTATGACGACAGACCGTGCCGACGGCTCGTTCGTATTCCACGCGCGCCTCAAGGAGATGTCAGCAAATCGGAAGGGGTCCGATAGGGCCGATGCCTGCAAGGGCTGCGGCTTGTTCGAAAGAGATACCGTGGCCCTGGAACGCAAAGGGCTAGGAAGGAACATGTTCAAGTTCCGCGGCAAAATAGTCCTGGTAATACGGTGTTAAGGAATTGTAAAGTACGTTTCATTGTTATTTCGTCTTAGAATCTTGCCTCCTTTTCCTTTTGGAAAAGATGAAAAGACCCGTCAGGACTGTCGTTTCGTAAAAGAATTACAAATTGTAATTAATTGTTTTGTTAAAAGATCGTTGGTATAATCCAATATTTTGTTTACAAATGGTTGCCTATACGGTGCAACATTAAGATCGTCTTGGGAAATAAATAATAAAATAATGGGCATTTAAAAAATACTGATTTTCTAGTGTCATCAACATCCTTGCCTTTTCTTATTGTTTTCTCGGCTTCTAGTGTAACCGAATACAGTTAAATATTAGTATTACACAAGGGATGACGGGCTTTTATCCCATTCTTTTTAATCAGATGTTTTACAATAGTTTTTAAATCATTACACCTTTTGTTAAGAATAATTACAGCACGGATGACAACATTTGTGTCACTTGTTTAATTTAGCCTTATTGTAATATTCTCATTTTTTTTTGTTTTGGAGACTCTTTTTCTTATTTACCGTTTGTAAATATAGTAGTTATAGATTCCTAGATACTTGGTAACTTTTTATCTCATTCAACGTTTTGTAGTAAGCAACGACTTATACTCCCATACATAAGTACTTACGCTGTAACAGAAATATTGTAAAACCAAATAATTTTAAAAGAGTAACCATAGAGTTTTTTTGCCGGTTTTTCTCCATAGGAAACGACCAACCCGAACCGAGCACCTTTTTGTCGACGTTTTATAAGTGCCCGTGTAGGCCTATGTGAAATAAAAATATTTAGATTTTAGATTCCAGGATGTATGGCTAGCAAAGAATATCTGTTTCATTTCTAGTACGTACGTTTCATTCCAGCTATGTAAGCTTAATTAATCATCAATAAGAAAGTTTATAAGAAAAGTATCAAACAAAATTCTATCAAACAAAATTCTTCCTGTCCCTTACCGATGTTGAACAAGTCACCACGTTAACCCACATGTCACCTCCTGTCACTGACAAACGAACATGTTTGACCAAGTTAAATAAACTGACGGTCGTGTAACCGCACTGCTAATCAAGTTAACGTTAATAATATCCCTTTGATGTGAGTCAGTCACACATATTGATATTAGAAAGGGGCCTCGCTTGCTTGGGGTAAAAGGACCAATAATTTATGCGTGATTTATTACCATAATTATAATTATTGTACATGGTGTAAAGGACGTCGAGGCGCACTGGCTCATTCTGTACTAGTACAGCACGACATGGTTCCAGATCCAAAAGCGCAGAATTTTCAATAAAAAAAAAAAACATTCATCATTTCAGCCCAAAAGACTTCGACTGCTGGATATAGGCCTCCCCCAAGGGTCGCCATATTGACATTTTGGGGTGTTTTGTCATAATCGCCACGCTTGGTAGGCGGGTTGGCGATCGCAGTACGGTTGTTACAAAAGTACAGAGAACGCTGCTGCCCATTCTCTGGCAAATCCCTTAGTCGCCTCTTACAACACCCACGGGAAGCTAAGGGAAGGTGCTATTCCTTATGTCCGACACCATACAGAGCAAAAAAAAATATGCCAAAGTACAATACCTGGTACATACCTTCACTATAAACTGTATTGTACAGCTTTATTTTTTAAGAACTGACGAAAACTAACAACGCTAGAAGGTAGCTGTGCTTTAAATGCTGAATTTACAATTCATGCCAATAACATAGTACAAAGAGAAGGATTTAAATTATTAATATAAAGAAACCTTTATCTGCTAACACAATTATGAGAAATGTGATTGAGTGTCTCTATATTTTTAGGTGCAATTTTTAACCATGTTTTTATTGAACACATTTACCATTAATTTGTTGTAGCGACGTATGATTTCTCCAATAAACACATAAGGACTACCAAAAAATTCTTGCCCTCTAATTAAATATTTAAAAGATATTAATGGATGCCTCAATCTCTTATGCTCGTAGGAGCTAAGTGAAGGACCCCAGCAAAAGGCATTTTATGTCGTAGAATAATAACGTCCCACAGTTATATTTTTTCAAGACATAACGTATCCATGAAAATTAACCTTTTTCCCGTGGTTTTCTTTTTAAAATACTAATACGATGTGAGGACTGAATGCTAATTAATATAAGGGAAGTATTAAACCGAGCGGCGTCAGATTGTGTTTGCGAAAAATTTACTACGACTTTGGATTTACGTCGACTATGCCTAGATTGTTGCTTATTTAGTTATGTTTTGAGCTGAATATTTTGCAGTGCAACCAGTAATTTTGATTTGGATTATTTTTGGATAAAACAAATTTTTCATTTTATTTGCGTTTAAATACTACTCACATGAAAAACAAATCTACAAACAATAGTTAATACAACTCCCCCCCAACCCGCTTGTGACAGCGACAATTTTCGCACCTGTTTTGTGATGCTTAATGTGCTGTCGACTATATACACCAATCAGTATTCTTATTTTATAAGTTTTAGGTTTCATTGAGAATCTTTGGTTCATTGCTCAACATGATATTTGAACACCTCGACTAAGTTATAGCGCAGTACTCTGGGACGTTCTACGAATACTAAATATATTCGAGACCGTCGGGGACGAGACCGTATTTTACCAGAGAAAATACTCTGCTCTACTTCAGAAACTTCGAATTTCTCTAATTAATTAAATAGTATTATAAGTAGGTTTTCCGAGATTTTTCAAAGAGGTTGTATCAGTTGATAATCTTATAACAATAGTTAAGTGAACTTTCTCATTCGATTTTAAGTTTAATCAGGACTGGCCGAATGTGACGCTTATGAGGGTTTCTTCATGGCGGCTTAGTTATGTTATTAATGTTCATTAATAAATGATTTCTTCATGGCGGCTTAGTTATGTTATTAATGTTCATTAATAAATGATTTCTTCATGGCGGCTTAGTTATGTTATTAATGTTAGTTAATAAACCGTTATAAACATTATTATTATCTTCTCCTGCCAAGTATTGGATCTGTAGAGCAAACCAAAAACGCAATACTGTCGTAATCACAACACGATTAAGACGGATTGTTTACACTGATTGTAGTTTATATCAGGCAATAGACATCGATCGAAACACAGGTTTAAATAAACCTAGTTCGGGCAGGTCGCTACCAAACATCTGAATTGAACTATGTTTACTTGCAACTTTTAAATATGTTTTAGTTATAATTTACTTATAAGTACTAACTATACCATTGTATGAGAAATAATACAACTGCACCTAAATGTACACTTTTTTGTAATACTTTTTAAATCAATTTATTTCTTATTTATTTCTTATTATTTCTTATTTCTTATCGTCAGCTAAAAAGGTACGGCTGTATTCTGCAATGGTTGTTATAGTCAAAGATATACTGCCCCTAATCTGGTGTAAAGACCCCAAAATATCCGACCGTTGTTAAAGGAACAAGGCATTTAAACGCCCATCCCTTACCAGCAACAAAGGCAAAGCGGCTCAATTTCCCTAGTAACTTAATAATAAAAAGTAAATACATTTTTAAGATTTCTGCCTACAAATAGCCGAGAGATGATCTACTCACTGATATTATTCATACCGCTTTGGTCCTTTTCTACAAAACGTCGAACAAAAGGACCAGAGAAAAGGAATGTACCTATTTTGACTTTTAATAATAACCAACAATAAGTAATGGTGGGGTTTCCTGGAGATATTTGGACAAAAGATATCGTTCAGCTGTGTTAAGGATAAGTTCTTTTTTTACTTTGATAGGCCATTTTTTGTTATGATGGCTGTTTGATGGGCACGTGGAAAATTAATGGGTACTTCATTTTTTGTAGGTTTTTTTTTTGTTACAAATGACACCCACTGCAAATGGTGTGGGCTATCTTTATAAACCTACGTGTGGTTTCCGCCATGAATGTCTTCTAATAAAAATATCCCAGCCCAGTTAATGGCAATAGGTTCACCCCTTACTAGACTGGGCTTGACCATTCCTGGCAAAATGTGGCTGTGTGAATCTTCGGGAAAGCAAGCATGATAGTCTTTTCTAAACTATGTTGGGATCGGTTTCCCGTCTTACCGAAAGCAGCTGCTGAATACCAGTACTTTACGTGGAACGGCTGAATATCTGATCTCCATACCCAACCCAGTTGCTGAGTAACACAATGCCCCTTGGCAATTCTTGTTATCAGACTACTCGTAAAGAATATAAAAAAAAACCGGTCAAGTGCGTGTCGGGCCACACACAGTGTAGGGTTCCGTAGTTTTTATAACAGCCAAGTGCAGGACGTATTCGCTGACTGATAGTTTCGTACCATGCTCTAACTAAAAGCCAAACATGGCTACCTACCTAATTTGACTTTCTATACAAACAACAACAACAACTGTTTTTAGTCAAATAAAATTGGTCGACTATTACTCGTAAACTAAAAAGCCCACTTAAGTGTGATAGTTTTCCTTTAAACTTTGTTATATATAGGTACTACTGCCGTGACTTTTGTATTTCTAACTACAACCGTTTAGTTGGTAGAGGGGGGGACACTTGACTCTAACGAAAATTGGTACTTTAAAGCTTGATAAGTCACGAACGGTTTACTTAATCAAAAAACGTATTTTTGAAAGACCTATCCAACGATATGCCACACTATGGGAAGGACGAAATAAAAATTATCATCCCCACTTTACATGTAGGGGAGGTACCCTAAATAATTGATTTTTTCAAAATTTTATTTTACCACTTTTTCGGCGTCATTAACGTGTTTACTCATGCCAAATTAAACCTTCTAGTACCAATAGTTTTTAAGCTAAACCGCGGACAGACAGACAGACAGACGGACATGGCGAAACTATAAGGGTTCCTTGTTGACTACGGAACCCTAAAAATGGTGATGTTTTGTTCTATCGCGCTCACTGACGGACGCTTTTTAACCATATTACTTAGTTCATAAGAGTGAAAGGTCATCTATCGTCAGTGAAAGCGGTAGTACGTGTGCTATGACAAACATAGCATTTATCAGTAAATGTGACACTAATCTTGAACTCGTTGCAATGCAATTGTAACGATTTGAGGAACGTGCTCGAAGCTGGGACGCTAACTTTTATGTGACATGAATATTTCAGAATCGTACTACCTTCCCGACTTCCGTTTCCTCATATCGTAATGTAAAGGTGCATGGATCACTGATAGCTACCGCATTTCTTCTTTAACACTGCTTTAAAATATTAAGCACTAAAATTACTGCATGTATACCTATAATTAAAGATAAGAAGTCATCATCATTGTCCCTGCCATGATACCAATTTATTTGGGGTCAGCGTAGCATGTCTTCTTCTTCCATACTTCCTTATTACTCGTCATTTCATCAGACACCTCTTTTCTCGCCATATCGCCCTTCACACAGTCCATACATTGTTTCTTTAGTCTTCCTCTATCTCTATTAAAGATAAAAAAGGAATCAAATAATTTGTAGTTTATTAAACGTGTTTAATCAATCACCCAACATCCATATCGATTCTCGGCTTCTCTGATCCTTCTACTAAGGGTCGTCTTACGAAGATCTTCACTGCACCTAGCCTGAGGGCGTCCTAACTTTAGCTTACCGTCCATCCATCTTGTGACGACAGGCCTTGTCGACGGCGCGTTCGTGTTCCTCGCGCGCCTCAAGGAGATGTCAGCAAATCAGAAGGGTCCAAGAGGGCCGATGCCTGCTAGAGCTGCGGGACTGTTCGAAAGAGATACCGTGGCTGAAACACAAAGGGCTAAGAGGGAACATGGATGGGTTTTAGTCAGTACAAGTCTGACACTCCCTTCCGCCCAGAGCATCACCATCCGTCCAGTCATTTGATGATTTCCCATCCCTAAAAAAGGGCGTTTTAATCCAACCCAAACAATCGATTCAGAATTGTTTTATAAAAGATTTAAATAAATTTCCTGGACTGAAGTCATTGATTTTCTGCCTTGTTGGTCTATCGCAAGCGCTACTGCTGAGCATGAGGTCTTAGGTTCGATTCCCAGGTCGGGCAAAGTGTTATTCGGTTTTTCCATTAGAAATTTCTCAGCAGCCACAGAGTCTGAATTTTTGCCCTGTCGATGGCAATGGGCTCACCCCAACTCTGCATGCACTGCTGCATGACATTTAAAATTAAATATAACTGGCGAAGTGTAGGTGTACGAGTACTATTAGGAGTATTAGGTACACCTCGGCACACCCGGACTCTGACCCCTCGGAGATAACGGCGTAATGATATGTTTTGTTTGTCACAATTTTCTTTTTCAAGTTTAAGTCCCAATCTTACTTTCTTCAAATTAAATGGCTTCGCATCCCATCTGTAAAAAGGAAACCAATAGACAGGAATACTCATTTTATGTGATTTATTGAAAAGGAATTTTCAAAATTGAATTGGTATTGAGAGGGACTCGTGTCGTGTGTACCTATATTATGTGTTGGTATTATTTCAACTACATTGAGTGAATAAGTCTTCAACAAACCAGGCAGAGAAGGAGATATAGTATCTGTTTTGGGGAATACAAATCACGTTATTCAACTTTTTTTAAACCGCTCAATTTGCCACATAAAGGCAAGGCAAGGCAAAGGAAAAATATGGGAGACCTTATTTTTCCTGGTTCTCATTTCTTTCGTCAGATCAAACTAGCCTTCCCGGAGCGCTTCCTGGTCATTTCATTATCTCTTACTGAGCCGGCTTCGGCGGTGACATCCTCAGCCAATCATTGCGTGGAGACTTTTACCAAGTATTCGTTATACGTGCAGCGTTTTTGTCTACGTCTATAATTTCTGTTTTGTACCGCCCGCGTAGAAAGTTATAGTCAACTTGATTTAGCAAAATCAACTGTATATCCAAAGCAAGAAGCTATAAATATATTAAATATGATATTATTACTTCACATAATCATTATTTTTCGAAATAATATAAGTATCGCATAACAATCTAAAAGAGAACATAAAGGTTCGCCACGTAACACGTTTACGTCCCGTAAACGTACGCTTGAGGAGCCATCAAAAGAACCTTTTAAGATGTAATGCCGCCCTTTTTATATAATATCAAAGTGTCATCTGAACTATACGTAATGAAAAGAACAATACACCTGTTAATATCTTGTATATATTACTTGTATACGGTCAATAGATAACTTACACAATTACTTTCACAACCACACGGTTCCCAGACCGATATATAATATAATATATGTTACACAAAAAAAATACTGAGTTTCCTTCGTGCCTTGGAAAGCACGTACCGGCTGTCAATTGTAGATGTTTGACAGTCGTTAAGTAGTCAGAGGCTCGGAAATCTGACAACCAGTCTAACCAAGGGGTATCGTATTACTCAGTGCTAACTGGATTTTGGAGGGTAGATAGTTATATAAGATACTGGTATTCAGCTGTATCCGGTTAGACTGGAAGCCAACACAATTGGGAGAAAGCTAGGCAGACGATAATGTACAAAAAAATGTTACAAAACTTTTTACAATTCAGCTATGGGTACAAAGGCGATATTATCACTGAAAGTGATATCAAATTCCTTGGGGATAGACAGAATGTATTTCAAAATAAACAGTAAAGGGAGTTCTTGGAGGTTTACCGGCAACAAATACAACTCTACACACAATACGCGTTAGGGTGTTTGAAGGAATTTCTTATTCATTGCTTCATGGTGTTTAAAAACTTATATGCCTGTAGCGACCTACAAAAAGCAACTTACTACAAAAAGTACTACAGTGCCATCTATGACACGACGGAAGAACTAACATCAATTTCATCGCACAAGCAAAGTTTACATCGACTTAAGACTATATAGAGAAACCCGACAATAACTGTCGAGCAGTTGCCCACCAGACACAAAACCTGTCTGGTCAGAGGATCCTCTCTTTTCAATGGAGTATTGAGGAACTATACACCCTGTTCCTCATACCTCTAAATGCCCGACAATAACGCAATGAATATTGCTGAATCGTTAAGATCTCATACATAATACTGTATGTACTGACTGTTGACTGTGCACAAACAATGCATAGTGACGGGCTATTGTTTTTAGGGTTCCGTACTTCAAAAGGAAAAAACGGAACACTTATAGGATCACTTTGTCGTCCGCCTGTCTGTCTGTCAAGACCCTTTATCTCAGGAAGGCGTGGAGGTATCGAGTTGTTTTTTTTTTTTTTAAGTTTACCTAATAGAATACGGCCGTTTATGTCGCAAAAAACGTATATTTCGACACTCCTAAAGGAAACAAAATGTATAGGGTACTTCCCGTTGATTTAGAACTTTTAAATTGGTAAGTAATATCGTCATAAACTATAAGTACAACAAAAAATCTGAAAACTATACATATGTAATTAAATCATAAAAAAAAACATATTATAAAATATTATTTTTTAGGATTAAATTAACGCGCATAACAAAAGTGAATTTATATGGAACCCTCGGTGGGCGAGTCCGAATCGCGCTTGCCCGGTTTTTTAATAATACCTACATCTTTATTTTCACAATTTTTACATTCAGAATACAAAATTAACGTCAAAGACACTGCAAAAATCAATTGTCCCAGCTCAGAAACTAATTTTCATTGGATCTGTATATTAATCAACAAGACTTCCAAAGAATTGCTCCAGAAGCGAGTCAATTAAAAAAGTTTTGACTAATGGTGGGCCTAAGGAATTGTACTTAATGGCAAAAAGTATCGGATTTTATGACTTGTGAGGCCCGGCTTTTGTTCTAGTTTAAATTAGATTTTGAAATAAGTAAATTAATATTTATTTAAATTATTTATTTATATACAGCAAGATTTTTTAGTCACCGTCCAAATTTTTTCTACACATAATGTATCATTCACTAACTCCATTTTTGTAAAAAAATCGATATGTGAAATTTTCATATTCTCATATGAAATCATTTTCTCGAAAGAATTATCCGCTCTGACTGGTCACTAAGTTAAACGTTAAAAATACTACACTTGCCGCGCAAACATTCAATGGGGCGGGGGCGACCAGCCCGCGTACCCAGGTACCCAGCGTGTACCTACGCACAGCGCAGAGGTGTCCATGATATCTCAATATTTTTGTATTGAGTGATACTAAAAGAAAAAACACGTATTCAATGGTTTTCGCCAAAGATTAAAATGTCTAAATTTGGACGGTGACTAAAAATTCATGCTGTATAGCTAGAGGAAGTAAATAAGAAATGGTGTACATTTTCGTATCGGTCCACCTTCTAGATACATGTGTGTATTAAGATACAAATGGTCTGTTGACCTTTTTTTTAAACTTTACTGCCTTTTTGGTCGAATGGTCGCATGAGGTCCTGGGTTCGAATCCCGGATAAAGTGATAATGGGTTTTTCCATCCCAGAGAATGGGCAGCAGCATTCTCTGTGATTTTGTAACAACCGTACTGCGATCGCCAACCCGCCTGCCAAGCGTGGCGATTATGGCAAAACCCCTAAAAATGTCAATGTGACGACACTTGGGGGAGGCCTATGTCCAGCAGTGGACGTCTTTTGGGCTGAAATGATGATGATGAATGATGATGGGTTTTTCCATCAGGAATTTCTCGTTATCAGCCATGGTCTACGGACTTTTTTTTTTGTGTGGCTACTCGCTGATCAACCTGCTAAGGTTGTGACTGCATAACCGGACTATCCTGTGGTGACCTCACATGGGATTACGGACGTGACGTCATGTATAAATCCAGACTCCATGTCTGGATTTGTGCTTGGTTGATGGCAATTGGCTCGCCCCTTACAAGATGGATTCCATCTACATTCCATCTTCATTTCTATTAATATGTAGATTTTGTTATATTTCCACATTATCGTGGTAGGCAGTGATCACACGGATTCTAACTCAATAGTAGCTTACAAAGACGACTCCAACATTTTACACAGTGATTCTTTAAATGGATCGATTAAGTTGTAGTTCGTTAATGTTAATAAGCTTTTGACATACGTAGTTATTTCTACCCTTGTATTGTTACTTAATAACATTAACAAAAATAACCGTTCACCATCATCTTCCAGCCTTTGTCCCAAGCATTTAGGGTCGGCGCAACACGTTTGTTTAGGGTTCCGTAGCCATAGGTTGACCCTTTGGGTACGGAACGGGACCCTATAACTGAGACTTCACTATTCTTCCATTCTCCACTGTCATTCGTCAAAGCTATCATTTTACTCCCTGCTCCTTCATATAATTTCTAACACATTCCTTCCATCTTTTCTTGGGTCTTCCTCTCCCCCTCCACCCATCAACTTAAATATGCACCAATCTCACAAAAATAACGGTTCCAAGAAACAAAAAATACTCACTTTACAAATAAGACAATGTTTTCTACCAGTAACACGAGTAAATACTAACCGACACCACATTGCTACGCAAAGCATATTTCTGCTCAAACATCTCTACTAATATAAACTCTAAATACAATACTAAAGTCAAGGACTCTATCGTAAAGTGCTCTCTGCGAAGCATTACTTTTATTTACTTGTTTACTCTATGTATTGTGTATTTAGTCAATATAGAGCAACTGCTCTATGTAGACATAAGTTTGTTTTATCTTGTTGCTGAATGGGAGAGGAAATAAAAGTAGTTCTGTCTCCAAAACCCAAATGGCGGATGCTGGCTTTACAGCTGCTAGGTTGAAGTGAAACTGTGCTGGTCACATCTGCCGCATGTCGGAGGTGCAATAGATAAAAATAACCACTCAATGGATACCAGATAGCAAGAAACGACAACGCGGCAGGCCCAGAAGGAGATGGCGGGATGAGTTGGACTCGTTCTCTAAGGATTGGCCTACAATCGCACTCGATCGCGAACAGTGGAAGAAGGGAAGGCCTTTGCTTGTAGGGGGACAATATTGGCTTATAATATAATATAATAATGTTGATATAGTAACTAACTATGGAATTTAAATGTTTAATAAGTATCTTAACCTAAGTAAAAAAAATTTAATAACAGCAAAATCCTAGGAAACTACTTCCATGAAAGTTTTTTCTGCTACTATGCATTTCTGAGATTTAAAATCTACCACGTTGGTCTAGTGGTGGCAAGTGCGACTGCTGAGTATGAAGTCCTGGGTTCGGTTCCCAGATTATCATCATCATCATCATTTCAGCCGAAAAACGTCCGCTGATGGACATAAGCTTCCCCCAAGTGACGCCACATTGACAGGTCCCGTGCGCCTCACATCCAGCGGATCCCCGAAACCTTCACCAGGTCATCGGTCCACCTAGTGGGATCAGGAAAAGTGTTATTAGGTTTTTCCATCAGGAATTTCTCAGTAACAGCCATGGAGCATGGATTTGTGCCCAGTTGATGGCAATTGGCAAGCTCTCTATTACATGAGACTTAAACAAAACTGGCGAAATTTGGGTGTACTAATGGGTGCACCTCTGCCTAACCCTTTAGGGATTACAGGCGAGATGTTATGTTATGTGTTTTGAAATTGAGAACTTTTAAAATTCAAGCACAAATCCAGACTATGGATTGCTTCTGAGAAATTCTTGATGAACATCTCAATATGATTTGCCCAACCGGAAGATCAAACCTATGTATATCACGGTGACCAATCGTGCTTACGTCCACTGGACCATCGAGCCAGTCACACCATAGCCAATAGTTTACCCTTCTATTTTATTTTAGCTTTCGTTAGTCTATTGACCAGCGAAGGGCTCGTGGCTAAATAACCAGACAGGTCAGATAGGCAGTCGCTCCTTGTAAAATACTAGTATTCAGCTGCATCCGGTTAGACTGGAAGCTGACCCCAATAAAGTTGTGAAAAGGCTAGGCAGATGATCTACTGACCAGCATCCATATGTATTTTTGAATGTATTCTAGTCAGTTTTACAAACGAACCGTCCAAAGCCGAAGCCAAAAGCTGCACGACCCGCCCATTTACGTAACCGCATCCTTATTCCTATGCAGTTATAAGTTCAGGTACCTAAGTGCTCAGGTTCAGTGAACTTAACTTCAACGAATCAAGTGCTGCATAAGCAGAGGTAGAGGACATCGAGGAGTTCGTGCGCTAAAGATTGAAGTACACGCCAAGAGAGCAGCTGTTGGAGTCGCGCCACAACGTCAATTTCAAGGAGTTTGTGGTGCGCATACCAACGTGTTTACGCCAGTTGGTGTTGGAAGAAAGTTTTTGAACTCAGGATGTGGTGTTCCGTCACCTCCGCTGGCAAATTCCACACGAACGCACACGGCATCGTGCAAGTGAAGTTTTTCTTGCATAGTTTTTTGTTTCATATACTAACACAATTGATAAAGTATGTATGTATGTGTGTAGATTAAGGCTATCTATAGGTCTTTGTTACCTACTACGGGGGATCAGCATCGCCTCGGCTTATAGGCTCGTCGTCAACCAGGAGTCTATCTAATTTCAATACCGGGCCTGCTTATAGTAGGCCGATCACCTGTATATAGCTGGGTGAAGATACCAATGACTCGCTCTAAAGCGGGTGACTGGCCCGTTGCGCCGCAAGCGTTTGGTCATCTCGCGGTAAACGGTATTTGTATTTCGTGTGCGTTTGAATTCAACAATTAATTGCTCACATGGGTTTTGATTTCAGTACCTATCACAACCTTTCAGAAAAAATATTAACTTAACTTCTATTATAACATGTGTGAAGAAAAAAATATGTGAGGACACCGTCAAGTCCTACAACCAAATTTAGAAAGACTTTTGTCATAAATCAACCCGCACTTGGTCCGCGTAGTCAACCCACTAATACTTCTCACGACAAGAAGACCCGTTTCCCAGCATTGGGAATGTTACAAGTCTATTGTCGGTGCCTATTATGCACCGAAAACTTGTGTTACATGAAACACAAACACTTCCTTTGAACACATAACAACCTACACATACCAACCAAGTCAATGTGGTAAATTGAAACTACTTAATACCCCTGTCTCCCCCGACACACGACTAGTGCCAACGTTATACAATATCAAAACTAGTTGGTCCACGTCTAACTTGCGCTGAGAGTAATCTCAACGAGTTCATAGGTAACAGTTCTGAAATAGGGATACTGTTCTGTACCTGGACTGTGGTAAATTTTTCATATTCTGTGTTTTGGAGATCTTGAGGAAAGGTTTAATAATTTTGATTGCATTTCTTAGACAAGAGGAGGTCGTGGTAAAGGAATAAAGCCCTTCTCCCATTATGATACGCACAGGCGACTCAAGTATCCTGCAAGAATCGGAGACTAGTCGCCACAAAGTATCTCACATACATTTAAATGCAGGCTCGCACACTACGCAACTGGTATCCTACGCGTCCGCGACTAGTATCGCGCGACTCCCCGTGTCAGTCGCTCGGGCGTCGCGTCTCTTCCGCGTCTAACACATTCTCTAAATATTGTATTTTGCTGATGTATAGCAAGCTTTAATAATGCAACAAGGACTATTTAGACTTTCGGTAGCAAGATAAAAATTTATTATCTTCATGTTGTAGTTCTCATCTTGTGCTGCTACAAAAAGTCGACAATTTGTTTCTTTCAATATATGGATGAATCCTTGTGATGACGTCTTCTGTTTCTATAAAAGAGAAAAACCGCAAGTGCTTCTTCGCCACTGGAATAATTTGACATAACGTCCGTCTATAAAAAACGAGTCAGCACAAATGATGAATTTAGTCATTTTTCAGTAGCATAATATGCAAGCGTCGAGTGGCGAACTAGTATCCAAGCAGTATTCTACTCGAGTATCGTATCCTACAAGTATCATAATGGGAGAAGGGCCTAATAGTCATGCTGGTGATCTTCCAGGTGTGGAAAGGGCCCAGTCTAGTAAATTTGACAGCTCGTCGAAATATTCGCGCAGGTTTACAAGGTTTATTTGACTAAGTTATTAATGAAATTTAGTGCAACATAATATTGGTTATATGCCTTTTAACTTTGTATTTTTTTCAGTTCATAAAACTCGCTCTTGTTGGGTAAATAAGGCGTCCTTGTCTTCAAAATTCGATCAATAATTAAAAAAAAAAAACTATTGAAATTGAAGTAAACCGGAAATTATTAGTATACTTACCGTTTATATGTATCCTAAACGCCTGCCATGTTTCCTCAGTGCCCGCCTAGCGGGCGAGGAAGTAGGACGTCGGAATATCGTCAATTGTTTTTCAAACTTCTAACTCGTAAAATCATGCCATCGCGCTCATGTTATGTCGAGCAGGCTGCTCTACTTAATAGTTTTAACCGATTGCAAAGAAAAGAAGGGTTACGGTTACACATGCGTTAGAGACACTAGCGCGAACGAATAATTAAGATTCTTTAAAATTAAACAAAATCAAAGATGGAGGCTACTGTCGCGTACGAGTCTGAAAGTCTGAAAACTAGTCCTACCAAAGGGGTTTCGTAATACCCAGAACTGAATGTCAAATAGGCATAGGTCGTCCTTGTAAAATACGGGTATTCAACATATTATGTAGATAGATAGAAGGCCAGATGAGTTAAAAAGTGAGGTTTATGTTGCCAAAAATATGAAATTCGGAAAGCTTTTCACTTTATTGGACATTGATTCAGATTTAATGTTTAGGTATTCGGGGCCATAACGTAACATTTTCTACATACGTAACGATCCATATTATGTTAGTAGCACATAATATTTCACAAATACATTTTTATTACTTTTATTGCCTCACGCACGGAGCCTTTTATTTGTTGAGAGGTCAAGATTGTTGTTTTATGATGTACTTCTCACTAAGACTTAATATCCAGCCAGGTACGTAGCAAAGTCGTTTGGCCCGTCATAAAGTGATTTAACACACATTAATGAACACTTGCCAGTTGCCAACCTATTTTCGGAAATAATGTTGTTCTCTGTTCTTTCAACAAAATAGTTGACTTATGTGGAGGTAAAATATCTGAGCAATTTCGGTCCTTATTGCCTTTTTTCTATGCAAAATCCTCATCTATGAGGATTTTGCAATAGAAAAAAAGGCAAGAAACGTTTTCTATGGGGAGAACAGAGTATTCGTTCGGACTCCTATACATTCACGGACACCCGGAGAGCTAACAGACCGCTTTGTTTATTTTGGGCGTACTATCCGTTTACTTAGTAGTATAAAAACTGGGTTGGAAATGAATCTGGAAAAAACTAAAATTATGTCTAACCGTAGTTCATCGCCCATCTTAGTAAATAACATACCTCTGGAGTTTGTCAACCACTACATATACTTAGGAAAACAAATCTCGTTTAATAAGGAAAGAAACACTGAAGAACTTAACCGAAGAGTGGCGATTACCTGGAACAAGTTCTGGCACCATAAGGAAATACTAAAATCGCAACTTCCGTTACCGACCAAGAAAATAGTCATGGATACAGGACTTCTACCGTGCCTCACCTATGGATGCCAAACATGGACCTTCGATTTCAAAACCAGGAACAAAATTCGGACTACCCAGAGAAGAATGGAAAGAAGTTGCCTAGGTATAAAATTGAAGGACAAGATAAAGAACGCTGACATTCGAAAGAAGACAAAAGTATGCGATGCCCTAACCTTTGCAATGAAGGCTAAATGGAAGTGGGCGGGCCACGTAGCACGTTACAAGGACGACAGATGGACTCTACGGTCAGTAAAATGGTCTGGGCCAAAAGGCACCAGACCAAGAGGTCGACCAAAGGCCAGATGGGCAGACGAAATTGTAGCATGCGCGGGTGAAAGTTGGCTAGACAGAGCTAACGACAGAGAAAGATGGAATTCCTTGGGGGAGGCTTTTACCCGAATGGGGTCCAGGCATTAAATTATTAAAATATTAATTATTATATTAAAATAAAATAAATTAATTAATAATCAAACAATAAATAAATTAAGCAAATATTAATTATAAAATAGAATTTATAATTAGAAATCATATAATTCATACAAGCGTAACAACTGTTATTGATTATTATAGACTAATAAGTATCAAATTGTATTGTTAAATATGTACTATGCATGGAATTAAATAAAGCTTTATTATTATTATTATTATTTATTTTTATACTTTTACGTATCTCGGCTTATTGCCGGATTTGTAGAATAGTACGGGCCGAAGCCAAGTACTACCCTGGGAGAGTGGTGATATGATGAGATGATGATATGGTCGGGCTGTGTGATGAAGAGTGTCCATTAGACTGTGTCTGTGCGGTGATTGAGAGGCGAGAGTGTGAGGTGGGGATCACTGCTTCATTTTCATTTTGTAAAAATTTTCTAACAATCCTGCAAGTATTAAGGATTGCGGCTTTCTGAAGGCTTTGATACGTGTATGGTGGTAAATCAAGTGTTTTTAAAGACTGGTGGAGCTGTTTAGGTATAACACCTGTTGTTGACAATACAATAGGGACTATGGCGACATTGTTAAGACTCCACATTCGGCTGATTTCGATTTTGAGATCAATGTATTTAGCGAGTTTTTCCGCTATTGTGTTTTGTAGGTTATGCGTGTTTGGTACGGCGATGTCAATGATTTGTGCGGTTTTGTTATATTTGTCTAATAAAGTGATGTCTGGTCTATTGTAGTGTATTGTTTTATCGGTGAAAATACCTCGATCGAAGTATAGTTTGTGCGTTGCGTTTTCAAGAACAGTTTCGGGCTGGTATTTATAATAAGGTACTGGAGGTGTGGAGATTAAGTTATATTTGATTGCTAGTTTTTGATGGATTATGTTCGCTATTTGATCATGTCTGTGCTTATAATCAGTCTGGACTATTGCTTTACACGCACCTGTGATGTGCTGAATAGTTTCCGAAGAACTATTGCATCGCCTACATATGTCTACTATTTGATGAACTCTCATTATGTGTTTCTGGTAATTGCGGGTTTCTATGACCTGATCCTGAATCGCTATCATGAACCCTTCCGTCTCAGGGAACAACTCGCCCCGCCTTAACCATTCGTTCGACGCTAACTTGTCGACGTTAGGTAGATTAAGGTCGTGTCGGTGTCTCCCATGCAGTGACTTTTGGGTCCATTCTTCGATTTTTGTCTGTCGGTCAGTCTGTTGTTCATTACTCTGTGTAGTCCTGTCATACATGTTCAAAGGGGTAAGTTTTTTATCATTATAAGCTATTGCTTTGTGTAAGGTTGAAGTGGAGCTTTTATAATCAAAGTATGTTCTTAATGTTGTTATTTGCTTGTTATGTAGGTTAGTGATATCTATTATCCCCCTTCCACCGTCGTTCCTTGGTAGTGTGAGTCTCTGTACACATGACCTAGGATGGTGTCTTCTGTGTTTAGTGAGAGTGGTGTTTATAATCCTTTGTAGGTTTTTCAATTCGGTCTTGTTCCATTTTATGATACCAAAGGAGTAGGTGAGAATGGGGATGGCAAAGGTGTTAATAGCTTTAACGGTGTTTTTAGCGTTTATCTGAGTATTAAATATTGTTTTTAACCTATGCTTAAATTGCTTGATAAGTGTAGTTTTGATTTCTTTATGCAGAATCTGCTTAGCCTGTATATACCCTAAGTATTTGTATGTCCCGGTTTCGTCTAATGAATCTATTGTTGCGCCTGTCTGCATTTGGTATGAATGAGTATATGTTTTTCCTGCTCTTATTGAATTGATTTTACATTTATCAATCCCAAACTCCATAGCTATATCTTTTGAAAGTTGTTCAGTTACATCCGCTAGTTCATATAGGTCATCTGGGGAGGATGCATATAGTTTGATGTCATCCATATAAAGGAGATGGTTTACTTTACAATATTGTTGGTCAGTCAGAATGTCAGTCATTGTATCGCTATATTGGAGTTGATAACCGGGTATTAATGAATTAAGTTTGTTTGAAAGAGGGTTTAATGCTAGACAGAACCATAGTGGGCTGAGTGAGTCTCCTTGGAATATTCCTCGCTGGATCTTAATGAGTTCTGTTTCGACTATTCCTGCAGATGTATTCAATTGCAATCGTGTATTCCATTTCTCTATAATATTACCTAAGCAATTGATCAGTTGTGGGTGTATTTTATATATTTTTAAAACTTCGAGTAACCAGGAGTGGGGTACTGAATCGTATGCTTTCCTATAATCTATATACATAGTGTGTAAATCATTCTTTGTACGTTGAACATGTTTGTGTATTACTGCGTCTATTGTTAACTGTTCTTTACATCCTTGGCTAAGCTTCTTACACCCCTTCTGTTCTTCTGTTAATATTTTCTGTGTTTCAAGGTGTTTATAAATTATGTGACTAATGCATGATGTCATTATTTTATATATGGTTTGCAGACAAGTAATTGGCCTATATTTTGCTGGATTCGCTGAGTCGTTAGGGTCTTTTGGTAGCATATAGGTCTTACCTTCTGTGATATATGTAGGGATCGATGCGGGGTCTTTTATAAAGTTGTTAATATAGTTAAATATGTGTGGGTGTATGTGAGTAAATTTTTTGTACCAGTAGTTGTGTATGTAATCTGAACCAGGCGCTTTCCAATTATGTACTTTTGTAAGGACGTCATGAAAAGTTGCTACTTCAACTTGATCGAAGATCATTGCTTCTGTATTAGTTTGAATGGCCTGCTCTACTTTAATCCATTCTGCTTCGGTGTTATTATTATTATTATCCGTTTACGCAACCGCCAACCAAGAATTCTGTACATCAAATGACTTTTGTGAAAAATCCGTATCGTTTTCCAGTAGGGTTTTATGTTAAGCACTTAAAAGTTGGCTCTGTATGGTGTCGGACGTAAATAATAGCACCATCCCATATCTTCCCGTGGGTAAAGAGGCGACGTAAGAGGCGAATAAGGGACTTGCCAGAGAATGGGCAGCAGCGTTCTCTGTGCTTTTGTAACAACCGTACTGCGATCGTCAACCCGCCTGCAAGCAAAACCCCCCCTAAAATGTCAATGTGGCGACACTTGGGGGAGGCATAATGTCCAGCAGTGGACGTCTTTTAGGCTGAAATGATGATGATAACTTAAAAGTTGAAATAATGGAGACATTGAATTTTAAAGAGGGTAGAGGTATCTAAAAAACAGTTATAACATTAAATTTTTGTATTGAATTGCCTTTAAAAAAAAGAGTGAAAAAGTTAGAAGTTTGACCTTCACTATCTCCGTAACTAGAAGGATCCCAAGTACGGTCCAGAAAATCAAAAATCGCAATAACGGGAAAAACTTGTGCCTGTCGGCTTCATTTAGGGTCTTTTTACACCCTTTTCAGCAAGTACGCCCAATCCCACGACTGCACGTCCTCCCAAAAAGGCGCCCACCATCTTTGAGGACTCAGTGTAAAGCGCCCTTCGATGCCCGGCTGGTCTTCTATGGTCTTTTATAGTCTAAATACATAACACATGCTTTTGTATTTATGTTCCAGTAAAGTAATTGACTCTGTGTATAATAAAAAAAGTATCCATCATTTTGTAAATAAGACATATAAGAATGAAAACTAGATACATTTAGACCTGCCTTTAGAGTCTCTGGACCCTCTTCTTCGTTCAAAAGATAACAAATCGACGCTCAGAATCTGACACGGGCATGATAAAAGGTATCCTAGAAATCTATACAGGGGGTCCTTTAATATCATATAAAGTGGGACATATTTCAAAAATACATTCTATTTTATAAATCATTGATGTATTGACAGGGAGCAAGGGTCGCGGAGGCCGGAGCTATTTATGTAACAATATGTTGGTCCGTCTTTCTAAGGGTTCCAAAGGTCAGACAAGTTGGTGTACGGGAAATCGGATAGAATGTTATGATGCTGATAAAGGAATTGATCGAGTCTGGCTTTTTGGTGCTGGAGAGGTTGTTTTTATATTGGGAGAGGTTTTGTCTGGGCTAATGCTGACCATGAGGTCTTGGCTTAGATTCCCAGGTATGGTTCTGTGTTATTGGCTTTTTCATCAGAAATTTCTCAGTAGTAGCTTGGAGTCTGGATCTCTGCCAATAGTCTCGCTCCATATTATATGGGGCTTGAACATACCTAATCGTGAAATGTGTACTAATCGATTCACATTCGTGAAAACACAGGCGTTATGTGATATTATGTTTTTTCGTTAGCCAATGATCTTCCCTATATTAAGCCACTACTCGGCGGAGATAGTCCTAATATTATGAGATGTTTTGCTGTATTTAGCAATAAAATGCTTGAGGTTTAAGTATTCTAGCACAAGTAAATCGAATTGTATTTACTAAGTGTGATGAAAAATATTTTACCAGTAAAATAGCTGAAAGTATTGTATTAATTTCACCCTTGAATGTAACAATACAGTGAGTGCAAAGAGAATCTAATTCAGCACAAACTTGGTTGTTTGTGTTGTCGCGCACAAAGTTGTTTTCTAGAGATTTTTGAAATATCTAGTTTTTGGGT
Source organism: Cerastis rubricosa (assembly GCA_949152445.1). Classification (NCBI taxonomy): domain Eukaryota; kingdom Metazoa; phylum Arthropoda; class Insecta; order Lepidoptera; family Noctuidae; genus Cerastis; species Cerastis rubricosa. The sequence goes on along the minus strand of OX424525.1, from coordinate 2,573,418 downwards.
TTTTGTCTTCTTTCACATACTTCATCTTCATATAATCTTTGACTCACTGACTTACAAAGTACCTACAGTTGACGGCTATTAAGCTCGCTTCCAATATCATGGCACTTTAACATAACTGGCGAAATGTGGGTTGCACTAAAGGTACATCAATATACCTCTAACTAATCCTTCGAAGAAACAGGTTGTGTTAGGAATATCACACATGAAAATATGATAACCTCTTAAAATATTATTACATTCAGCAGTAAAACTATTTACTGCACAGAACAATTTTTCAATACAGCGAGATTTACCTCGAAACTTTATTGCAAAACTAGGCATCCTTCAAAATGACAAACATTGCAACATCTCACAACAAAGTTATGTCTTCCATATATCTGTCCTGCTTTCAATCTGTGTTATGGACTTCATGTAATTCAGTAAGGTCTCGTACGCATGGGCGGGTTTTAACGACCACTTTTTCACATTGCACGTTACCTTTTTTTTTGGGACCATCCCGCCACGTCGTGTTAAAAAGTCTGCATCTGTCGTTATTGGTTTACGCTTATAGAACTTTCGTCGGGGTGTGTTAAAGGTTCTATAATAGGAAATGAAATGATCATTAGTATAACACACTGAGTTTAATAATGCGGTTACTATAACTAAACACGGTTTATAAACAAAGACTATGATTAGGTTACTTAATATAAATCGACGCGAATGACAGCATCGCGGGCTGGCTCGAGCGAGGGTCGGGGAGGGCATGGACCGGGACGTCGCGACGGACCTCGACGGCGAGGTCGGAAAGACTGCGGTTTGTGTCTGAACTTTTTAAGAGTGCTAGTCTCTTTGCTACTCTCCTGGAGGAGGGTGATAGCATCATCGGGAGTGACGAGGGTATGCCGAGGACGGCGTACTGTACTAATGCGCGAGGGTTCGTAACGGGCGGCCGCTGCGATCAGGAGATTACGGTGTTTAATGGCGTTATCGAAGAAACGCTTCGAAAGACGTTTCATAAACTGAAGGACGGTGGGCATTCTAAGGTCTACGTGTAGACGGTCATTACGGACATAAAAAGGGGCTCCCGTGACTCTACGTAAGAACCGGTTCTGTGCCACGAACTCAGAGACTGCATCGTCTTAAGTAGTTGAGTTCGCAAGGATGTGTGCATGTGTGGGTTCCATACCACTACATGTCCTCCCTCCTTTGATAAAAACAATTTCATAAAAGGTAAAAAAAAAATAACTATCATAATAACAATCAGTAAATTGTAAAAATAATTATATAAACTTAGCAAATAATTAAATCTAAACCATTTTATTATTTGTAAAAGAGTACTTACTTACATATAACTATTAACTATACTAAACTCTTAAATTTATTATACAAAATAAAACACTACGCTAACAAGAGCTATTCAGAATGTTGCAGAATGTGTACAAAAACAAAACTACACAAATGGATGCTTAAACTAAACACATTTGGTAAAAAAAATTAAATACATTGGTCAATAAGTTCGTACAAAAAGCTTTTAAACACGTGAGTTAACTTAACTTAAACATTTCTCTAAGTGGTTACGATAACTTATGACTAAATACATTATAAGTTGACATAATCATGTTGGTCTATTTTAAAATACAGAACACTACACCGCACTTAACATTTCACATTGATGATTTTATTACTTTGGGACTGGCCAAAAAAAAAAATGTTTTAAATGGCAAATCTTACGGTTTTTTTAACAACTCGACCCAATCTTGTTGTGACAAGTGGCTCTGTTTGGTCGAGTGGGCTCGTTGGGCTGCAACCGGAGTTTTTGCTGTTGTTTCGGGCGTAACGAAATCTGCATGTGGTGACTCAAGTGCAGAGCTAATAATAACATATGCAGGTTTAGGACGATCGAGAGAAATAGTGACTACTCGAGGACCTACTTGAACGACGTAATGCTTATCGTTTCGTTTGACGATTTTAAGTGGGCCTTCGTATGGTAGTCTTAATGAACGCTTAACTTCGTTTTTAATGAAAACATAATCCGACATTAGTTTATTATGTGTGTATTTTCGAGTTGGCTTTTAATTGCACATAATCGAAAATACCATGTACATAAATCTCTTCTATTCTTGAAAGAGCGTCGGCGGCGTTATTAAGCTCGCCCTTAACGTATTCAATTTTGTTGCAAAACGGAGAAATAAAAACCAATTGACAAAGACGTATTGACGGATCTGGATGCGCGAGAGTGCCGGCATCACTTATGTGTTGTTTGCACCTATTAAATGCGTTGATTGTTTTCGGTCCAAGCGATTTTTGTTTTGACTTTTCTTGGCATTTTACGAAGGAGTTGAGTGGGTCGTTAATCCCCTAGCTCGACTTTCGTAAGCCACGCCTGTAATTTATTGGACTCGGACTCTTCTTATGCCGCAATTAACCTGCTTTTTGTGCACCGATTATGGCTTCGAATTGGTGAAACCATAGTAGCGGGCGTGCTGTCCAGAAGTCGGCGATGCGGGAGTTTATGGATTGCTCCCGTCTCTGGCGGCTGGTGATGGTCTATGGTATAACACAGACCAGCTTGCTGAGGTGCGTAAACGCTTCCAGGTGCGGCGCCAGCCGTGGTAGCCGTGTGCGCAGGATCGATGGTAACGGCGGTATAGTCAGCGGCAGCAGCAGTGTTAGGGTTGGACATCTCGAGAATTTGATAATATATCACAGTAACAACACTAAACAAAGTCTGAATCTGTATTTAAGGCAATTGCAATTGCGGGTAACAGTATAATAGAACTTTATTTTTTTCGTCGGGGTCACCAATATGGAACTTTGTCGGTGTCACCAATATGGAATTTTTGTTGGGGTCACCAATATAGAATTTTTGTCAGGGTCACGAATATAGAACTTTATTTTTTTCGTCGGGGTCACCAATATGGAACTTTTGTTAGGGTGTGTTGAAGGTTCTATAAAATAAGAAATTAAATGATCATTTGAGAATAACACACTGACTTTAATCGTACGAGTTACTATAGCTAAACACGGTTTATAAACAAGACTATGACTACATTAATATAAGTTGACGCGAGTGACGCGGTTAGCGCGGTTATGACCGGCTGTGTGTGGTAGCGTATTTGAACTGCCACGAACTCAGAGACTGCATCGTCTTAAGTAGTTGAGTTCGCAAGGATGTGTGCATGTGTGGGTTCCATACCACTACACGCTGATCCACGACTTCGGGCAAGGTGACTCATGACTCGGCTTGTATCAAGCGACAAGCGTGAAGGTAGCATGTTTTTTTCGCGTGAGTTCTGTGGCAAGGTAGCATGCTCTAAAAAATTTATTTTTCATTTGTTTCTTTTCGTACTCTGGTCTAGTGACTCAACATGCATCTCGTGGCCAATAGTTTAGATAATTTAACGCTCTGTTCAACACGTGAAGTGCAACAACAGTGCACTTACTTAACACACTAGAAAGCTCTCTGTTGAATTTTAAAGCCTCATTTTTCCGCCAAGACAATCCAGGGTGCGGTAACAAAAAGTTGCGTTACTAAAAACGCCCGTGTGTACATAGGCCAAGAGGAATTACTGAAACTGATTGCGTATCTTTACGTCCAGAATCAGTTGTGTTTATGTTGTGTACTTGGCTTAATATCCTGATTCCAGTAGTTGTGTTAGTATTTTAGTACTCGTAGTAAATCTTGTTTTTGTACAAGCTTATTAAGATTTCTGGTGTCTCGTAAGTATTTATCAAAATGGGACACTTATGTTAATACTTTGTGCCTAGTTCATGAGTTTGTTATCTTCTTCTTCTGATTTTGAAAGAATTTGGACATGAAAAAAAATTTTGCAACGTTATTAAAACTAAATATTTTGGATCTTCATCCTCGAGTATGAAAATCCGAAACGAATGAACGAGATATGAACTATTCTTATATTTGACGTGACAAATTCTAGTAAATAGATGAACGCCCGCTGCACGCACGAAAAAGGATGTCTCATTGTAAAATTACGCTTATTGTAACGTTACGATCGGAGCGAGAGTGCCGCACGAGCGAGCGAAAGGCACGATCGGCTTGCTATTCATAAAAGTATGCGATCATTTCATCAATGTTTTGTTATGACGTTGTCACGTTAAACTATTGTCCGTAAACCGACTTTACAGACAAACATTTTTTTTTAATACTATTATTCAAATCATAAGTAGATGCAACCAAAACACACAGAAGTACAAAAAGGTTAAAGCACTGTTAAAAGAAACAATAATATAATACGGTTGCGTTATTGAAAAAAACACAACTCTAATTCTAATTCACAATAACGATCTTTCACTAACGCACAGCTTAATATCTCTTCTTACTATTACTTAACACAGTAAACTTATTCTCTTTACCTTAATAAGTACTACGTTGTTACGTACTATACAACAATCACGTACTAATCAGCTGATACAGCTGCTATAGAAAATTTCAAAACTCGACCAAAATGTCCCATAAATTTGGTTCGAGTACCTATTGAAGTTTTGTGCCTGTGAAGTTTTGTATAAGACAGCTGATTAATTTCTCGCGATAACGATGTTGGTTTAATAAAAAAGTCGTTCAGTTTGAGGGTCCATACCACATCCTTAAATAGTAGCACACCTTCCTGGTACATCATCACCACCTGCCTTTTACTAACTATGTTGGGGTTGGGGTCGGCTTCCATTCCAACCGGCATCCGTGGAGTTTCTTGCAGGTTCTTCTCCATAGGAAACGATCAACCTGAACTGAGCAACTTTTTGTCGACGTTTTATAAGTGCCCCTGTAGGCCTATGTAAAATCAAAATATTTTGATTTTGATTTTGACCGGATGCAGCTGAATACCAGTATTTTACATGAGGCGACAGCCTATCTGACCTCCACAACCCAATTAGTACTGGGCAATACGATAGCTCTTAGTAAAACTGGTTGTTAGACTTTTGGGTCACTGACTACCTGTCAAAGATCTATCTACAAATGACAGACGAGACCAACAATGGCTTAACGTACTTTCCGAGGCACGGGCAAAACTCGGTATGAAATGAGTGGTCACCCATCGACGAACCAACCTAGGCAAGCGCTGCTTAACCAAAAGATCGAGCCAAGCGGCTGTTTATTTAGCCACGAGCTTCTCCTTTCTGATACATGCTGTATAAGAAATAGTACATAGTTCGGCATACAACGCCGTATGAAGCAATTAGTCTGAAAGCATTGGTCTCATTACGTACGTCGATCGCTCTGATGGCCTGAGATCGTAAAATTTCGGGCTCGAAGTGTGTCGCTTATGCTTTTTGGCGTAAGGGTATGGAAAGTACCTTTCTACGTATTTATTTCTGTGGTTAAGGGCAGTTGTAGGATGTTATTGATATTGATCGACCTTGGGAGTTTTGACATAGAAATTGGATAAGAAGGGGTGGGTCAATTTACATTTATGATAAAAAGTTAGATGACATTTTATTACAGATAGAATTTATGGTGTGGAATTTTAATTTTACTTGTGAAAATGATATTCTATTATTTTGTAATAATATTTTGAGCGAAACGTACCAAAAAAAATAACATTTCCTCCTCTGTTTTTGTTTGATTTAGGTACCTCAAAAGTAAAGAATATAAAGAAAAAAAAGGCGGAAAGCTTTCAAAAAAACTCCGTGCAAAGTTAACAAGTCTACCAAAATAATGGCCCCCAATAATCCCTACTCGCCCGAAGTGCCTCCTCATATTAGGGTAGGCATCCAATGTCATTTGCTATCCGCATTTCCGGGACCCTACCGTGCAAGTGACACCGAGAAATTAAACTAGTCCTTCAAAGTGTACAGGAAGGGCCTTAGTTCATTACCTAAGTACGACTGAGCAATTTATCCTCTCTCGGAGCAATATAACTTAATAGGGGACTACTAAGTACACGAAAAGTTAAGTGGACCGGTCCAGAACTGACCTTTGTGTTTGGAACGTAGATCAAAGATGGAACGAGATGTGCCTAGGGACCGGTGTGTTACTCAGGAATATTGTTAAATTAAAAACATTTTGTAGGTTTTTTAGTCTTTAGACCCCGGATTTTCTTTTCGTAAATATGTGGCCCAGTGGTGGCAGCCCCGACTTACGAGCAGTAACCCGTGGGTTCGAACTCAGCCAGGCGCATTACTTTGTGTAATTTACGTCATCACCGCTACCCTCAAAAACGTGGAGAAACCGGCATGTTCTAGAATTAAAAATTCGAAGACATCTGACATCTACCAACCCGCACTGGGCCCGCGTGGTGGATTACAGCCCACTCCCTCTCATTGAGAGGAGGCCTGTGTCACAGCAGTGGAAACATTATAGGCTGGTGATGATGATGATGATGATGAAATACTATTGAGCGGTTACACTGGGCTAGAGTCGGACTGCCAAGTTATAGATCTCGAGTTCGGACCTAAGACACTCACCCCTGATTTTCGGATTCATGTGCGTATTGCATAATTATTACTTCCTTCAGTGAAGGAAAACATCGTGAGAAAATCAAACCAGCATGACTGAGAGATATTTCTCGCCTTTTGACGCCCATGGGCGGAAAAAAACCTCTCTCTGACAACAGGTTAGGAACTAACCACACGAAAAGAACGAAGAAAACAAGTAATTTTACCTGGTAAATAAAAAATCCAGGAGAAATGTTCAGGAGATTGTAAACTTGTGTACAGAGCGGTAAACACACTAGAGCCTTACGTAACACTTATCTGCTTATCCCTTCTGAGAATACCAGTTCTTTTTGTTCCTAATGGTACGCATGACGACCAATCAAAATAAAACTGTACAAATCCAGTTATGAGGGTTTACGCCTTACGACATTTCATAAAAACTTTCAAGTCCTTATTTTAGGAAATGACTGAAATGAAACTTCATACGCATTGGATACATATGTCTAAAAATTATTAATAACATTTTCGAAAAATAGTGTTTCAGCTCAATTAGATCGATTATAAATTATCCAAAAACAGAAATTTTCAATGTAACTTTTTTTTTAAAGACATTTCGAAAATGTTTTTACCTAGTAACTTTTTAGAACTATGTAGGATACATAGTACTATGTAGGACACATACACTTATGCGTATTATGTTTCATTAAATTCGGTTCAGTCATTTCGGGAAATAAGGACTAGAAAGTTTGTATGAAATGCCGTAAGGTGTAAGCGCTCTTAATGCGGATCTGTCATTGTACGGAAAACCTATCAAAACCGAGGCCATGTTATACTGGAAATGTATGGCTTGAGGTGTCGCGGTGTGTACTAGGCACTTTCACAGGAATAAAAGTTTATTAAAAAAAGTCCGTTTAATATGACTATTGGAGCTCAAATCCCGGAAATTACTTTAAATTCCAAGACCCAAAAATATTCCTTGTTTTTATAAATAGAGGGAAGTTAAAATGGCCTCTCCCTCTCATTGTCGGTAGGCCTTTTTTCAAATAAAATTCGTCGCAATGAAATGTAGGTGGGCTCCTAAATGTTTCAGAGTTCCGTTATGGGGTCCCAGACAATTGTGAATTCCTCATAAAATACCCGTAATAGAGTCAGAAACAGGTATTTTCTTTAAGGGTTTTTATAGGGACAGAAAATGGACAGAGCACCTGCCTGCTTTATGACGTAGTAAACCTGTACAAAAAAAGTCCGAATATTTTATAAGGCTTGGAAAAAAAAATGTCTGTGTCTAAGTTATTTAAATCGTTTTTGTATATGTATCTATTTAGCATTTAGTTAAGTTTTGACAGAAAATAAATATGTTAAACAGTTTGTCTTTAGTTCTCTATAGAAGAATAAGTACGGAAAATCATTTCATTTTATATTCCTCTCAGATTTAAAAGGATAATCCCAAAAAGGCTGGAAAACAGCAGTAAAACGGAACTGCGAATGTTTTCTTAGCTCTTCTTAGTTTTATTAGTAGTATCTAGTTATTACAATGTTGTTACTAGCAGCTCTCAACTTCTTATTACTTACCTGCAGGTAGGTTTAGTCAACTGCCTTCTAAGAAATCACACTGATTTAAAAATAATAAATAAAATAAAATTCCTTTATTTCAGGTTATTGAACCATATTAGTACACAACAATATAAATACTCTTTTGCCAATATTACACTATTTATGAAAAAAAAAATATTTATTTCTAAATAAATCAAGATAATGAAATGACGTAAAATATGTTATTCAAATTAATTAAAGTCAAATCAAATCAATTAATGTTAAAGTTACAGAGTAAAATAAGCCAAAAATAACACAATTAAATATGACAATTAATTAAATCATGGAATTAAATTAAGTCAGAAGCAAAAATTATAATATTCAAATATCGCTCGGGTCATGGGGCCCAAGTGTGCATTCCCTTTTCAAGGAAATATCTCGTCATCTGGTTGACACTTCGCGAGACCATTGGGGCTGGCTATTTCTTTGGGCAAAGAATTAGCATTGCCATCCAACGTGGCAATGCTGCTTTCTTCTGGGCACGTTTCTGGATGACAGGATGTGGAGGAGTATTTTGTTGCGCCCTGTTGTTTTTATGTTAGTTTATATTTAGTTAGTTAGTTTATGTAAATATTTAGTTATAGAAAATAATATATCCAGAAGACATAAAATCTATATAAAATGACAAATCAAGCACCAATAATATGCCTACTACAACAATGCCCTACGTAGGGGCAATCCAGTTGCTGAGCAGCTCTTGCCAGGACAGTATTGGACCACCCTGCCCACCAAGAACGCGCACCGCATGCGCTTGGTGGCGTGGAAACAGTCGGTACGCGCTTCCGTAAACATGCCCGAGGCGCTCCAGAAGCGTGGCAGCCCCAACACTGCTCTGAACGCGTTATTGTATTGGACTAGAAGGGCACTGCAAGTAGCCTGTGAGTAAGATGCAATAGGCTGCACGTGTAAAAGGAGTTGCAGAAAGCTTGCGAATTTAACCTGATTTGAACAGCGTGCAAACCTACGGGCTATCATATATGCTTTCTTAAATAGCGCTCTTCGCTCCCAGTCAATGTCAACATGGTTTTTCAGATCGGATGATACCCGGTGCCCCAAGGATTAAAATTGGTCCGCCCGTTCCAATGGTACACCATTCAAATGAATAGGGGGTACTTGCTGTGGGCATTTGGTGCCTCCCTGAAATACCATGAATTGACTTTTCGCGACATTATACAAAAGGGCTTGGCTGACCGCGTACTCCTCACAGATTTGAAATAGCCTTTAATTGACAGGATTATCGATTAGCTTGAAACAAGTCTTTCATCTGCGTAAACATTTTTTTGTTCGTTTAATTTATATTTGCTGGGAAAATATCTTCCTGAGCTATTTTTGCGCTATTTCGCTCTTTCTCATTTTTCATAATAAATATTATGGTAATCACTACTTTAGTTAAAAACGCCAACCAAAAAAATACCGGCATTGAGGCCGACTTGCGTCAAGTGAATCGCGTGCGCATCATTTGTTTTTCTGCGAGAGTACCGTCGTCGCGTGGATCTGCAAGTTGTGTCAAGGCGTAAAAACTGTCAATACCTTCATATGCGGGTTTTATTGCTGTCGCATGACGCATGTTGCATTCCGCTTGAACCGCGTTCTGATGCGGACGCGCCTGCAAATTGGCATTCGTAAAATCGCTTAGCGCGGGACAAGCCGTCGCTCGAAATTGTACCGCTATGAGTGAAAAACTAGTGGTGAATGAGCTGCTGGCGTTTTTGCAGCAGAAACTGGATGTGATGGACGAGGTGTCCGCTATCCAGATCTGTGCAACAAACTTCAGCGAGAATGGCATAGCTGCCGCCAAGCTGTTGCTGTTCACTGTGATGAATAAGCGTTACGAAATGGTGTCCCGCCGCCGTGACGGTACCAAGAGAAGCCTGCAGGATATAATCACGCTGTTCAAGGTGACCGATCCTGACGACGTGCCGACATTTGTGGCGAAGGATCTTAACAAGCTGCCTCCCGTCACCTTCGACCATGTCGACGTAAAGAGCCTACTGAAGGATATTGTATCCTTGAAGGCTAGTTTTATGGATTTCCTAGCGAAATTAGAAGCATCCCAGAGCATCGTCACCGTTTTGCGCAAAGAAGACTTTATTGAATCGCACAACAGTGTGGCAGTAAATAGGCCAGCAGTTAATGTACCTAGCGCTGACACGTGTTGCGGAGTCGGCTACGATATATCGTCGTCGAATTCCGCGTCAGCAGTTTCAGCGCCGGTGCGTACGTCGATTACTGAGTTTGCAGAGCATTCCGCCCGCGCCCCTCACATCCCAACGGCGGCCCCTACACGCTGCGCGGCCCGTGCCTTACAAAAGGATTACGCCAGCGTCACAGCTAGCCCCATTGGCAGTCGTAGTAATAAGCCTGTGCCTGAAAAGGCGCCGAACAAGGCTGAAAATGATGGTTTCGTGACGGTGCAGAGAAGGAAGCGCCATTCACGTACACCCAAGAACCGCTGTGGCAAGGCTCCTGCGGTGCCCGAAGTGAGCCTGCGTGCCGCCAAGCTGAATACCCCGGTGTACATTTCCCGCTTGCATTACACTACTAAAGCGGAGGACATCGTGGAGGACGTGCGCCAAAAGACGAAGTACACATCGAGGGTGCAGTTACTGGAGTCGCGCCACAACGTTAACTTCAAGGCGTTTGTGGTGCGAGTACCGTATTTTAACCTGCCCGTCGTGATGCAGGAAGACTTTTGGCCGCAGGACGTGGTGTTCCGTCGCTTCCGCAGACAAGTTCCACTGGCCAGTCAGCACAAGTGAAGTGTGAACAAGTGAAGTGCCACTAACATAGTTTTAAGTCATATTTATTAACAAAATGTTTGTAATTACTTTATAATAATATGTTAGTTTATAGGTAGGTATATATCTATGGGCCATTGTAGCCTGAAATAAATGATGTTATGTTATGTTTAAGTTATTAGCTTTCACTGTACCTAGTGCATATTCATCGTAAACTTGATTCTGTTTGTCTCATGAATAAATGGCCTCCAGTAGTATCCAAAGATAGTTCGGAATACGCGAAGTATTCAAGTTATAAGTTCCGAATATGTGGAAACATGATATACCATTACCCGCTTATAATATTCCTAATGGGGGATACAGGCCTTCTTTCGTGAGAGGGAGAAAACTGTCATTTAGCACATGGGGCGATAACCATTGGTATCATTTGTGGTTTAACGAAGTGGTCGGCTTCTTCAAGACGATTCCTTCTTCATAATTTTGAGAACAGGTGTGAATAAATAAACTACACAAAATAACGCTTCCACATTCGTTTGGAATCACAACAAACAACTCAAGTCCGTGTTAAAAAATGCAGTGATCAACATTGACTTGAGTTTTTACGAACTACAAAAACCTTAGATGGAACCATCCATAGCAACCAAATCCTATCTAAATTGATATTCTGTAAATAATAATAGTTAATAGTACTTATGTTGGTAATATAGTAGAGAAAGATTAATGGCGTGGGCACAAAATACAGACGTTTTGGACCACGATAAGGGTCTCAGACCGGGGCTTGTAGATCGATACAATACTTCTGTCTGGTGTGGTACAAGTTGGCGGGGGTTGTTTCGTTTTCAATGCTATTTAACTAATAATATTTACTTACTCTGCTCTGTATGGTGTCGGACGTAAAGAATAGCACCATCCCATATCTTCCCGTGGGTGTCGTAAGAGGCGACTAAGGGACTTGCCAGAGAATGGGCAGCAGCGTTCTCTGTGCTTTTGTAACAACCGTACTGCGATCGCCAACCCGCCTGCCATGCGTGGCGATTATGGCAAAACCCCCCAAAATGTAAATTTGGCGACACTTGGGGGAGGCCTATGTCCAGCAGTGGACGTCTTTTGGGCTGAAATGATGATGATTTACTTACTAGCTGTTGACCGTAACGCTTGTCCGGGTGATTTTTTTATAAAGTATTACTTCCCTATTTAAATCTTTTGTGAACATTTTCAGGGTCTTTTTTTGATTATTATTATTCTAGATTTAGTTGACATTATGTACTTTTTCCGGTACCTAATGTATTTCACTTTTTTTGATGATACATGATTACTTTCAAAAGTGTCGTATTATTATTGTTTTAATTTATTAATGTGAATATGAAGACTATTTGGGTCATATTATTTAGACTTAGTTTAGTTAGTTTGTCTGGCAGTTTGAGTACTTAATGTGGCCTACCCAAATGTCCTTTCTTTGGTATTATTCGTCGTGTCGTTCAGCTTCGTGGTTTATGTGTCGAGCTACACGATCACTGACAAATGCTTGCACTGACTGGACAGGTCCACTTAAATCTGTGTGGTTCTTTCTTCAAAAGACCATCTCAGACGCTAATCTGCATGGTCCTCATATGACTTAAACAATATCTGGACTTTAAAAGAGACAATGGCCTTTTTTTTTTTTTTTTTTTTTTTTTTTTTTTTTTTTTTTTTTTTTTTTTCGGATGGGAAATCATCAAATGACTTCTTCCGCTCTGGGCGGAGCGGAAGGGAGTGTCAGACTTGTACTGACTAAAACCCATCCATGTTCCTTCTTAGCCCTTTGCGTTCCAGGGGCACGGTATCTCTTTCGAACAACCCGCAGCCCTGGCAGGCATCGGCCCTCTCGGACCCCTTCCGATTTGCTGACATCTCCTTGAGGCGCGCGTGGAACACGAACGCGCCGTCGGCACGGTCTGTCGTCATATGACGGACGGACGGTGAGCTAGCCCATTACTCACCGTCCACAGGCCCGCGCCTACGGTGGCCGGGGGCCACTGGTTGCCCCCCGACGCCCGGGGCGTCTAGAGACAATGGCCTCTGAGTTCGTTTCAGTCAGGTACAAAACACTGGCCTCATTTAAAAAAACCGGCCAAGTGCGAGTCTTACTCGCACACAGGGTTCCATAGCTCCAAACAATATAATAACAATATTTTGAATTGTCATTCATTAGTTAGTAGTATTAGTTAGTAAACTTCCACACAACCGCAAAACTAAATTTGTTTTTCATAGTATGTTTATGAAAAACAAAGTTACTGCTGCAGTTTTATGAAAAAGTCCCATATCTCAAAAACTAAACATCATATCTTATTGAAACCAATTTTCGTTGATAGTTTTTTTTACGTTCTACAATCCTAAATATTTTCAGAATTTTCCTCCTCTTACTTTAGAAATTAGAAGGGGGGGGACACACATTTTACCACTTTGGAAGTGGCTCTAGCGCAAACTATTCAGTTTAGAAAAAAAATATATTAGAAACATCAATATCATTTTTGAAGACCTATCCATAGATACCCCACATGTATGGGTTTGATGAAAATTTTTTTTTTGGTTTTCAGCTCTAAGTATGGGGACCCCCTTAATTTATTGATTTTTTTCTATTTTTGTGTGAAAATCCTAATGCGGTTTACAGAATACATCTACTTACCAAGTTTCAACAGTATAGTTCTTATAGTTTCGGAAATAAGTGGCTGTGACATACAGACGGACAGACAGACAGACAGACAGACATGACGAATCTATAAGGGTTCCGTTTTTTGCCATTCGGCTACGGAACCCTAAAAAGGCGACATGTAAAAGTGTTTGTTAAAAACCTATTTGCAAAAATAAACATCATCATCATCATTAATATTTGGGTATTTTATGTTTTCTTATTAGTAACTAAAAAATATTTTCAGATGGATTTAGAATGGATTTAAAGTCGAGTCGAATCGAGTAAGCTTTGACAAAATCTGTTGAGAAAGAGATTCTCATTCTCACTTTTTAAGACTGCAAAGCATCCAAAACCGAATATAGCAGTCATCTGTATGTAAATATTGGCCAATTTCTTTGGACCACTAGCAAATTCCAATAAGCCTTTTATAATGAGGCCCTAGGGGACCGCATGGTTCTCGAGAATCAACGCTTATTGTCAAGAGAATAAACCATACATTTGCTCCGATGGTTCTGGGTACCCCCATCCACCAGACATTCAATTTGTTAAGTTTGAGCCCCGGTTTCATCGTATAACATTACTGTTTTCATGTTTTAGAGTGATTGTAATGTAATTTGGGTAGGGTGGACTGGTATTCTTCTTGTTATTAGATTCTTTTCGCGGGTAGCAGCGCTAGTTACTTAGCGTTATAGTTGCTCATCATCTGTCTGCTTTTCCCAAGCATGTTGGAGTCGGCTTCTATCTAACCGGATGCAGATGAATACCAGAATTTTACATGGAACGACTGCTTATCTGACCTCCACAACCCAGTTAGCACTGGGTAGTATGAGACCCATTGGCTGTCAAAGATCTACAATTAAAAGCCGGAACCAACGGCTTAACGTGCACGGAGGAAATGTAATGGGTTGGTGCTTGTTGTTGCTGTCTAGGTTGCTCCGCGGTCCGACCAACCTAGGCAAGCGCGGCTTAACCTAAAAATCAACCCAAGCGGCAGGTTATTATTAAATCACGAGTACCGAAACGAGCGCTAGTTACTATATCGTATTAAACATGTGCTTGCTGACATGTGGTATGAAAATAACTTAATTTAATGGATTCTTTGTTTATATCAACTATAAACACTATGGTATAAAATCTGGTTCTTCCATCCTAACAATTATATTTTCAACACAATGTAAATTGTTATATGAATAAACGAAATGAAAAACAGACAGATGTTGCTGGGGAGTTTGCTCTGACATTTCTTCTTCCCAGCTAAAACACTAGGCAGTGGCGAAATGCGGGCGTTTTGGAGGACTGATGATTATCAGTCTAATTTAAATAAATGTCTTTTGATTTGATCCCCCGGATGATAAGTAATATTGTTATTCTGACATTAATACATATTTCGAGAATTTTATCAAGTGGCTCCGAATTAAGTTCGTAAGTACTAGACAGAACAGCGTTATTATTTATTATTTAGAAAATTATTAACAGGCTAAACAAAAACGATCTTTCTAGAGCCCTCACTACGTTCTACTCATTAACACGGCATTAGAGGCAAGCCTTGAAGATTTTTTTTGCCAAAAAATTAAATTAATTTCCACAATATGACCGGCGAAATTGGTTTTGGTCTGACTATAATCTCATTTTAATTGCCGTCAACGTGGACTGGCTCTTTTGGGCTTTGATATTTCATTGCTGATTTCAGAAAATGTACCTATCAATTTACCGAATTTTTTATTTATCAAAGAGCCTTTGCCCGATGTCCGTGCGGGCTATTTAGTGGTTCATTTTGTTAGTCGATGCTAAAATATATTGATACTAAATAAACCAAGTTTCCAATAGAATGTAGGCTTTTTGAAACTTTAGGAGTTATGAGGAACAGGGTGGAAATTCCCCATCTTTTATTAAAAAGAGGCATTCAAGAGGATGAGGGTGTGTTGTGCTGTGTCTGATGGACTACTACCTAACGAAACATGTCAGGCTGTTGTAAAAGCCTAATCTCGTAGTTTACAATGTGATTTTGCGTGACTTTAAGTATGATTCTTGGTTTGTTTGTAGCGTAATAACAAAACTAATGATGTTAACTACCACCTACACTTCAAATACTGATTGAATCAAAGACCAATCATTTCACACAGTGTTCGAAACACTAATAACTTCACGCTTACTATACCTCGCCTATTTAACTACCCAACCTCCTGAGGTCACAGACCTCACCCCATTCACTAAACTTTCATGGATTGAAAACATGCTTTAAAAGCAATATTTATGTTCGTTTCACCTTTTCATTGGAACGTTTAACGTCCTTTGACGGCGCGGCATTTGTTTGAAGTGAGAGCGAGCAAGAAGAGGCTTTTGAAAGTACGATCGAATAAGCGTTGCGAGTGGAGAGGGTCTCAGAAGGATTTAGTCTAGTTATAGGGTTTGTTAATGGCGTTTTACGTGATCTTTGTAACGTACCGAGTAAAGAGTGTTAATGGTTTGTGAGTTCAGGGATACTTATTATGATTTTTCCTTCGAACGATTATTGCAGTGGTCTTTGGCGTTTGCTGTTAAGTCGATGTATTACTGATTGGCTGAACAGTAATAGGATATAATTTTTCTAGTTTTACAAGAAAAAGAAATCTTTCAGTCCAAAAATTATAATGACAAGTGAGTAACAAAAAGAATATCGAAAATAGACAAAACGTGAAAAAGTAAAAATATAAAAAGCATAAACAATATAAAAAAGGCTCCAATCGGCCACATGCTCCCTTTTTTTAAAGAAGAACAACTTTCTTTAATGGCCGCCTTAAAATGCCCGTTTGGGTCCGAACATCCACCACCCGTACCACCCCATCACGGCCCGGGTGTAAAGCAGCGATCACGCCTCGTGGCCAGGTTCCCCTCGGCAAGTTCCCGTCACCGATGAGAACCGGGTCCCCGACCTTGACGACGACATCTACTCCCGGCACGCGACGAATAAAACGCCATTTTATTTTTTCATTTGCTGCAAACTGTGGAACGGCGGCATCGTAAAGAGCTCTTAGTTGTCGGTTTGCTCCCACAAACGACGTCCCGTTGTCGGAGAATATTTCGCTGGGCGTACCACGACGAGCGATGAAGCGTCGCAAGCACATAATGGCAGAGTCTGCGGATAAGCTGACTACGATCTCTAGGTGGATAGCTCTGGTTACCATGCACGTAAATAGGGCGACCCATCGCTTCTCCCGCCTGCGTCCAATAGAAATTAATATGGGGCCGAAATAGTCCACACCTGTATAGGTGAAGGCACGTCGATGATGGGCGAGTCTCGCCTCTGGCAAATTTCCCATGGGTGGTTGTAAGGTTGTGCTTTTCAGCAGCTTGCACAATTGACATCTATGGACCACTGACCGCACGGCGTTCCTCAATCCGAGAATCCAGTACGACTGCCGCAGTTCATTAATTACAGTTTCTGTATTGGCGTGGGCAAACTTGACGTGATAATGGCTGATCAGAAGACGTACAGCTGGCTCCTTGCCACTTAGAATAATGGGCTGCTCATCGGAAACAGCAGAAGTTCTTCCTGCGAGATGTAAAAGTCCGTCTCTGAGTTTTGGGGATAAAATGGCTAAACGACTTTTCTTGGGAACGGGCTGTCCACGTGTCAGACAAAGAATTTCCTCTCCGAAGGCGCTAATCTGACTCCTCCCCAAAATATGCCTTTCCGCGCGGATGATGTCCTCTGAGACTAATGGCGCTGGAGCAGAAGAAGCATCAGACCGCAAATCGCGCTCCGGCGCGTTTACAGACTCATAAATTCCCCGAACCCAAAAATTTTGAAAATTATGACCCCGATGTTTGAAAATAGAGGAAATGAATTGATGAGTCCTGGCTGTTGCCCTTACCAGCCTAATCCAAGAACTAAAATGAGTGATGTCAGCTACAACTGGTAAAGGTAGCTGATGTGAATTGATAACATTAATGAACTCTGCGACACGTGATGAATGATTTAATGATTTTGAATGACGAAGAGATGGCTTGAGTTCTTCCTCTACAAGAATTACTGGCGTTGCGACTTTGGGCTCTAATGGCCACTCAGAAGCGGAAGCTAGGAGAAAATTTGGGCCAGATACCCAGCGTGGTTCAATACTGGCTTTCCCCCGCGTCGCATCGTCAGCTACGTTAAGTTCGGTAGGAACCCAATGCCATTCAACTACACTAGTGCATTCTAAAATCTCTCCCACGCGATGAGCCACAAAAGGTTTATAGTTTCTCGCATCGCTGCGCAGCCACCCCAACACGGTCATGGAATCACTCCAGAAAACTCGTCGGTTAGGCTTAAAGCGGTGGGCCTCGCAAATCCTAGCGGCAAGTCGAGTGGCTATCAAGGCACCTTGGAGCTCCAGGCGTGGGATCGAAACTGGCTTCAAAGGAGACACACGTGCCTTGCTAGCTATAAGTGCAAGTTTCACGTCACCGTTGGGAAGCACGAATCTCCAGTAGGCAACGGCGGCGTGTGCCAGCTCGCTAGCATCACAAAAAACGTGCAGCTCCAGTTCTGAAAAACCGCATAAATTGTAGCATCTTGGAACTTTCAGTTCCGAAATCGATTTAAGGCATTCGAACCATTCGAGCCAAGTTTCCTGGTCAGCCTGTGATAGCCTCTCGTCCCAGTCAAGATTCTTACGCCATAAATTTTGAAACATAATTCTACCTCTCACTACAATGGGTGCTAAGATACCTAGTGGATCGTAGATTCGCATTACCTGGGCTAAGACTACTCGTTTTGTGAAATGGCCTGAAGAATCTTTGAGGCCCGGGTTGAAACCTATGATGTCTTGAGCTGGTTTCCAGATTAAACCTAAAGTCCGTGTTGAGGTAGCTGAGAGTGGTAAACTACCCAACTCTACACTAGAACGATTGTTTAGTGAAACGTCAGACAACAGCTCGTTTGGCAATCGATTGAGTGCGCCAGGCTCATTTGATACCCAACCGCGCATCTCGAATCCTCCACGCTTATGAATCTGTACAATATCGACTGCCAAACGAGCCGCGTCCTCCGTGGGGATATCTACACTTCCGATGAAGTCATCCATGTATGTATCGGATGTAATAGCTTCCACAGCTTGTGGGAACTCGCTTATGAATTCCGATGCGTTTCGGTTGACAATGTAAATAGCCGTTGATGGGCTGGAGCACGCCCCAAAAATCATAGAAGACATACGATAGGTCTTTATTGGTCCCGCAGGATCATCGCGCCAAAGAAATCGCTGAGCATCTCGGTCGCACTCTTGTATTTTCACCTGCGGGAACATCTCCTTGATATCGGCGGTCAAAGCAATTTTTCCCTCCCTAAAACGCATCAAAATTCCTAGTAGCGGTTGTAAAAAATCAGGACCCGACAGAAGCATAGAATTGAGTGATACACCCTGTACTTTAGCAGCCGCGTCGTGAACAATACGAATTTTTGCCGGTTTGTTGGGATTTACCACACCAAAATGCGGCAAGTACCAACAAACCGATGTGGGCGACTGTTCTCCACACTCCTCAGCATAACCCTTAGCTAGCATGTCCTGAATATTAACCTTGTAACGTTTGGCGTATTTAAGATCCTTTGACATTTTCAGTTCAAGGCTTTTATACCTAGAAAGTGCCAATGGATAGCTCTCGGGAACGGCAAGGTCATTGGCCTTCCACAATAAGCCGACCTGGAAGTGCCCATTTGGTAGGCGTTGGGCTGTATCCTCTAGAATACTGAGAGCGCGCTGATCGCCTGCACTGCGAGGCTCATGTTTCGTGATACCGATCGCGTCTAACCTATATTGTTCCTTGATGAGGACTTCCAGGTCATGCTGCGGACGCTCACGTAAGGATACGTGGCAGGCAGTCTCCACTAAAGTTGTCCGGCTGCTTGTAAATCCAAACAACACCCATCCTAACAATGTTTTGATGGCGACAGGCTGGGTCTTTGTGCCTTTCCGGACCTCGGATGCTGTTATCAGGTGCCAGTTGTCGATACCTATCAAAAGTGTAGGCTTTGCTTCGGGGTAGCACATCTCCTCAACTATTCCAGACAGGTAGGGGTAGCGACGTAAAGAATCGCGGGTGGCCGATTGGCTTTGCAGCCCTAAGTTTTTAATTGCCCTTGCCCGCTGGATTAAGAAACTCTGTGAGGCTGATCGGCCTTTTATCTGAAAGTCTACAAACTGCACACTGCTATCCCTAGATAAACCTCCCACACAATCCAAATGTAGGCTGCCCTCGGGACCCTCGGCACCAATTTTGGAGGCGATGTCGGCATCTATGAAAGTAGCCGTCGACCCGTCGTCCAGAAGGGCGTATGTGTCTACGCTCCCAGTCGGCCCGGAGACTGTGACGGGTGCTACCTTTAATAGTGGTGGAGGTGCAAGTTCGATTTGAGTGTTGTTGACAGCTACGAGAACCTGGTCAGTTTGTTCAGCATCAGTTTTAGTCCTAGGTTCAGGTTTGTCCTCCTCCTTCACATGAGCAAATGCTACAAATTTCTCATTATGCAAAATAGTGTGATGCCTACGATTACAATCAGTTATTGTGCAACTAGCCTTATTTTTGTTACAAAACCTAAAATTGTGTGGAACTTTTTGAAGACAACGATAACAGATTTTGCTGTCTTTGACGAAACGCCATCTGTCATCGACTGTCAAAGATTTGAACGTCGGGCAATTTGACAACTGATGTTCACCTTTGCAAAATAAACAAACATTTTCCTGGTCGGATGTTTCTGCAGGCTTTGATTTATAATTCTTAGGTGAATCTGAAGCCCCCGCTCCAGACTCTGAAACGGCATGTGCTCGCTGTTTCTGTGAAAGGGTTGATGTAGATGATGTCACCTCGAATACGGCACCGAATTTCATCACCAAATCGACCTCTCGGTTTAAGAAACGCGATAATAATTCCACTCGAGCTAGGCTTAGGTCGTCGTGATTAGCAGCGAAATCCAACCATCGCGCGCGCAATAATGGAGACAGTTTGCTAAGCAGCGCTCCAAATAATTCAGGAGAACGTAAATAGTCACTGTGCTGCAATAACTTAGCAACTTCGACACAATTGTGCACACGGGTGGTGAAAACATGTAGATCTCTTACCTCCGGCCCAAGCTTGGGCAAAGCCTTGATTGCGCTCACCTCCTGTAGGACAATTTGTTCAGGCCTACCATAGCGACGATCCAGGGCTTCCATAACGTCGTTGGCGTGAGGTGCCAATACTAACAGCATGCTGACAGCTTCACGCGCCGCACCTTTTAGGGCTTGGTTCAGGCGTGCAAGGTTTTCCGTATCTGTGAAAGCACCTACCGTATCCTGAAAGGCCCGCTTGAACATAAGCCAATCAAGTGGAGATTTACCCTCAAAACAAGGAAGTTTTATAAAGCTTTTATTATTGTTGGGGCCGTTACTCTTTGCAAGTGCCTTTAGGGCCCCCACTAACTGCGTAACTCCAATTGAATTGTCTTCTCGATGAATATCAGTGGCAGCAGCCCTGTTACCCCCGCTAAAACTGTGCTGAGGTAATAGTGCAGGACTCTGTGCTGCGATACTCTGCGAAACGACGACATCGTTACGTAGTGGAAAATCCTGAGAACACAAGATAACGGTAGCATTATTAGCCCCTACCTCACATCCATTGTTGGATTGAAAACCTTTCATAGATGGCTCTCTCTCTTGATGCGAAGGTATTTTAGTAGGAAGGGCCGTACTATCTAACCATTGTTTGATACTGGCGCGGCTCCACCCACTGTGAGAACCGTGGTTACTACAATCTGCCTCAATAGCGGCTAGCTCAGCCCGATATTCCGCTTCAGCAGCTTTGCGCTCTAATTCAGTCCGCCTACTTACTACGTCTGCCTCCATTTGGGCAATTTCTAACTGAGCCACGCGACGAATGTGTTGCGCTTCCGCAGCTGATTTTCTGGCAGCAACCATCACGGAAGTGCGACTGGTTCGGTTAGTGTGAGTGCAGACAGAATGAGCGCTCGAGCTAGGCTCTAACTCAGAAGAATGTACCTGTGAATTCCCTGTGGTAGTATGTGTAGGGGGTTCTGGAACGGCCTCACTACTCGACTGGGTAGGTATATTCGAGTCATTTTGTGGCAGTTTTGTCTGTGACCTCGTCACTACCATTTTTTTACTGAAAAAAAAAATGCTGAAAAAGAAGACGAAAGAAGAAATTCCTGTGGACTAGTCTTTATACTAGACACTAGTTCGATCGGTAGAAGGACCACTTATATTACTGATTGGCTGAATAGTAATAGGATATAATTTTTCTAGTTTTACAAGAAAAAGAAATCTTTCAGTCCAAAAATTATAATGACAAGTGATTTTTTTTTTTTTTTTTTTTTTTTTTTTTTTTTTTTTTTCAGTCCATGTGGCCGATTGGAGCCTTTTTTATATTGTTTATGCTTTTTATATTTTTACTTTTTCACGTTTTGTCTATCTTCGATATTCTTTTTGTTACTCACTTGTCATTATAATTTTGGACTGAAAGATTTCTTTTTCTTGTAAAACTAGAAAAATTATATCCTATTACTGTTCAGCCAATCAGTAATACGATGTGAAAGAAACTTATTGAAAGAAAGAAAGAAAGAAAAAATATTTATTTGTCGCAGGGACATGACGTGCATAAAAAATTAACAAAAATAAAACAAAGAACATAGGTAGATGCAAGAAACAAAAATAAAAGTACAAATGTATTGCTTGCTTATAAATCTTTATTATATTATTTGAGAGCCGCCATTATTAGGCCAATGGACACATCAGCTGGCTTATGGCAAGCCCTCTAATTGCACTCCACTAGACCTCCCAAGGTCCCAGGTCGTCCCAATGACTGAGAGAGATTCTACGGATCTCAATGATGTAGGTACGGTCGGAGAAAATACTGAACTATTGATATCATTTGAATGGCTAATAACTTGACTTGCCATTCTGTAAAAATCATCATTCCACAAAAAACAGTTCAACAAAATTAAATCAAGGGTTCCAAAAACTGAAAAAGTATCCATTCCACATAGCATCTTGTTCTTATAAAACTGACGCCGTAATGGGCTATTAACGATATTTCAAAGAAACTGCTCGTAATTCGAGTCTGTTTATTTTGTTTTATGAATTTTCTTTTTTTTTTCTTTTTATATCCGTATTTTATGTTGGCACCAGTTAATGATCTTGTTTAAGCTCATAATAAAAGGGAGAATTCTTGGTATTATGATGTTACTTGTAAACTTTTATTTTTAAGGTGAACATCATCATCTGCCTAGCCTTTTCCCAACCTAGCAGCTGAGTACCAGTATTTTACATAAAGCGACTACGCGCTACGCTTGAACTGAAAAGTGGCACTCGTATTAAAAGACCGTCCATAACGTAACAGTTGCATAATAGCTATTTATGCCACTGCACTGGCGTCACTATCAAAATTAATGTTTATACTAATTTCTTAATGTGTCAATTTTCATCACAGCATCTTAAAATTTAATATCTAAAACAGAAATGTGTCTGGCACAAAATGTACCTTTTTTGTACTAAAATATAAGACCTAGGTAATGCCTATCAAGTTTTGTTAAACATTGACCGACTTATTCAGTAATTTGATTATAAAAAACTAACCACACGCTTACCTTAGCAAGTGAGCAGCTAGATAAAGTATTCCTATAAGTTATCTAACCTATACCGCTGTACCTACAAGTAAAGTAGGTAAATGGGACATCCAGATAACTTCTCGTTAGACTAAACGAGAGTAATGTTTACCTGTCTTCTCGAGGATTACATATTTACTTGAAACTATTTGAACTCGGGTCTTACGACTTATCTTGTTAGTTTGGCAGACTCGAAATAAACAGAATAGTTTAAGAACTTACTGGAACTATTTCTTTGTTATTTAACATTGCCCTGCTTTCTAAGTGTTGGCCAAGTGGCAGAAAAAGACCGAGATTTATCTCTGTGAACACTTGTTCCGACTGCTTTGTCTGATCAATCGGACAACGTGAACGTTTTTTTTTCCATTTGGTCCGATCAGGGAGTCGGACCACGAGGACTATCGTCATTTTAGAATATTAGTCCCGATCGTACGGACAACGGGTTTATTTTTTCCTTTTGGTCTGATTAAGGACTCAGACCACGAGGACCGTCGTCATTTTAGGACGGATCGTCCGATCGATTAAAACACGTAAACATTTTTCCAATTGGTTCGAATTTAAAATCTGAGATGACACTCACTGAATAGTTTCAGTGACAGTGTCCATCACCTTTGTGTTAGGTTATTTTTAACCCTGCAGACACAGTACGAGGTAGTAGTAGGACATCAAAATGTAAAGCTTTTGGTTCATGGAAGCATAAAATGTTTTTATAATTATTTATGTAATTATAAATCGGTTTATGTTACTATATTCCGGGAAATAGCTATTCCCTAGAGATGTAACTGTATCACGGCTGTAACTATCTTACTGCGACATATTATAAATAAATAAAATTGACATACTGTTCGTTGGTAAGCGCATCACTTGGGAACGAATCGACTGATTTGGTTATTTAAAATGTTCATAGTAGTTTGGAGGAGCTCGTGGCTAAATAATAACAGCCGCCCAGGTCGATCTTTAAGGTTAAGCCGTGCTTGCCGAGGTTGGTCTGTGGATTGGTGACCATAATTACATATCGAGTTTCCTCTGTGCCTCGGAAAGCACGTTAAGCCGTTGGTCCCGGCTGTCATTTGTAGATCTTTGACAGTCGTTACGAGTAGTCAGAAGCTAAAAGTCTGACATCCAGTCTTACCAAGGGGTATCGTATTACCCAGTTACTCGGTTGTGGAGGTCAGATAGGCAGTCGCTTCATGTAAAATACTGATAGTCAGCTGCATCCGGTTAGACTGGAAGCCGACCCCAAGATAGTTTGGGAAAAGGCTAGGCAGATGATGAGTAGTTTAAATTTGGTTTTTATGTACAGAAAACTTGGAAATGGTATAACGGTTTTAATTTGATCGTCCTAAAATAAATCATAATCCCTCTTTGTCTGATAAATCAGACCAAAATTAACGTTGTCTGATCGATGGGACTTTGAAGATTCATGATTCTGCTTTGTCCGATAAAGCGGACCATCATTTAATCAAAATAATTACTTAAGTATCGCAAAATGAGGTCAGATTGCTTGTGAAATTCTCTACCATTTGATTGGCCACGAAATTACTGTCTTGAATTATTCGAACAAAAAGTGATTGCTACCTTCGGGAAGTAGAAATCGATCATTCGATCGCTGAAGGGACATCAAAGAACCCCGAAAATTCTATTGAAACAAGGCACCTGCCAAACAAAATAAAAACAACTTTCCCAACTTCGAAATTCAATTCTATCTCAACAGTATAAAGTTCAAAATAAGTTTTTGGAGTCACAAATATTTTCGCGAGTGGAAAATAAGGGTGCGGAAATTAAAACCGGTAAATGGAGAAGAGACAAGAAAATATGGCAAGGCATCATAATCCACAGGTCTTTCGTGGAAATAAATGTCAAGTTTTAAGAGGCGGGAAATTAACAATTATTTTGGAGTATTCTCCTATTAGTTTAGCAGAATTTTAAAGAGCGTTTTGTTCGTCTATTTAAAAATTAGCTCAAAAATACAGTTCAGAGTGGTAAGTACGTTATGGTTGACAACACTCGCAAGAACAATGCTGTTGTGGTTTTCGACGAAACAACTTCGAAACCAGCAAAGTTTCTCTTCTTCAGTTACGCGAAAATTTTTAATCTTACAAAAACGTTTTCGATTTCAGTCCTCATCTACAGTTTCAGTTACATGGAAACAAGCAATATCTAAATCCTTTAGGAATATTCCTAAGATACTCTATGATGTCTTCTTCCTTTCTCCAACTTTTTTCTGTGCTGTCCGTTATCACCTGGGTTCGTGCCTCAAGAACTAGGAGGTTAATAAGAAGTCTTAAAGCAGTATTGTTTTAACCTTATTTCAGTGTGGGAAAGAGACTGAGCTATAGAGTACGTCTAGCGCCATCGCGTTCCCACTCTGGAATAAAACAATACTGTTGGTCTCATGTCTCATCTCCCCATTCTTACTCAGATAAAGCATAAAGTTTTTCTGATTAAGTCCTCTAATTAAGTTTGTGAAAAGACTGGTGAAAACTTTGAGCTTCTCAAGAATGTAGGTAGATGAAATAAGAACATATACATTTGAACTCAGTTCAAAACTTATTAGCACTTTTCACTTAAAAATACAATACCCTTTCTTCATCTCAAAAAATCTCAACAGAAAAAAAATCAAAGCATCTTATGAATTTAAACAAAAGGCAATTTTCGTATGCATGAAATAAAGCTCATGTTTCATTCAGTAGCATAACGAATGACATCACCTGTCATGGGTGACGTGCCCTAACAAAACATTTTGAGTGCAAGTGTCACATTGATATGCGTGTTTTCGTTTCTTTTCTTTCTTTGTTTGTTCAATAAATTTTGTTTGGAGGGAAGAAATTCTACACAAACTTACATTTTATTTATTACCAGCCACTGGGGTGCATATTTGCACCGAAAAGCTTAATTATTACAACCCTGTTATAAGTCGTTGAAGAAATAAGAAGTTTTTGTAATACTATTTGGCGGCACGGTTGGCGCAGTGGCTGTTGCGCTACGTGTCGCGGGTTCGTTTCCCGCTCGGAGCAAATATTTATATGGCTTAAAGGTACTGGTTCCGGTTATTTACACGCACTTACCTAGGTTTTCTGAGCCCAATGCGATCATTTATGACAACTTTTTTTTTTTAATGTGTGGTTGCTCTTGACTCTAGTCTAGGTCAGGGATGACAGAGACAAAGTTGACTGCGATGGTACGAGCTTACCCAGAAGAAGCCTATTCACTCTAACTTCTTATCTCGCTAAAATGTAAGTGATATCAAACAGTTGGTTTCACAGGACTGTGTCTACTACTCCTTGATATATCCTCCTGGACTATCAACGAATGGCCTCTCCTGTTGGCCACTTACCAAGCCCTGCTGATACTGCCAAAGAAATTGACATGCTTACATCCAAGTATCCTGAAAACGTAACACTCTTTTTTTGGCAGTCGAGTAAAAACAACCATAGTTTAGTAACCTTTGCTCTTATGATCTAACAAAATAAAATATTCAATTTAATAGTTGCACATAAATATCAGAATCACGTGCTATTCAAATTGGCCTCGTTTGATGTAATATGCAAATATACGAGAAATATAGGCGGGAAACTAGTTCTAAATGGGAAAGTATACAAAGCTTTGATATGTATGAAGTTTGTGAGGTTATTGGAGTTAATCCTCTGGGGTAACGGAGGAGTTTATATGTTCGCACGCCCTCGGAAAACTTCGGAATATTTGCGTATTTGAGGAGATTGAGTTCTTATAATCCCGTTTGTTACAGGTTTTTCCAGGCTTTTACTGACTTAGCAACCAATCCATCAATCAATTGGAAGATTTTATTTAGATAATACTTCTAGCTGTTGCCAGCCGCCGGTCGTTCGCGGAAATTATTATAAAAGGTTGCTTCCTGATTATTGTTAACAATTTCTTTTTCTTAAATAAAAGTAGCTTTTGTTACTCCGCATAACATCAGCTATCTGCCAGTAAAAGCTTCGACAAAATCGGCCACGCCGTTTCGGAGATTAGTCGGTACAAACAGACAGAGAGACCAACATTTTAATAAAAAGATGTTTTTTTTTGTTATAAGTTGTTTATACTTTAATATGTATCCTGAAAAAAAGGGTTATTTTGAAATTACAAACAGACATTTATAACTTTGTTTACTTGTATAGATTAAATTATGTACCTGTACAGGCAGAGCAAATTTGCCAATATACAGGATGAATAAATTGCAACGTTCTCGTTGTCCATTGCTTCTCCGTCATGCGGCAAATATGCAGCCCAGCGGCTAGTAATATATAAAATGTAAGTTTGTGTAGAATTTCTTCTCTCCAAACAAAATTTATTGAACAAACAAAGAAAGAAAAGAAACGAAAACACGCATATCAATGTGACACTTGCACTCAAAATGTTTTGTAAGGGCACGTCAGCCATGCCAATTCTTTATTCTTTTTTTTTTTTCTTTTTCGTTCTTTTGCCCAGGTGGCTTTTGATTATTGTTTTACTCCTTTTCTTGTGTGGCAAAGAGATGGCGCTAGACATCCTGTATAGCTCCGTCTCTTTCCCACACTGGAATAAGAGTTAAATAATACTGCTTTAAGACGTCATGGTATGCCAGCTTATCTCAATTTATTCGGCGTCGGCGCAGCATATCTTCTTCTTCCATGCTTCTCTATTACTTATCATATCAGCAATCATCTCCTTTCCAGCATCACTATTACTAATTAAATTTCTTTTTCTGTAGTCCAGGGTCAGTGCTATTTTATGAAAACTCAAAAATAATTTTCTCAACTTGTTTATTTAGATAGTCAACATATTTCCTTCTATCAGCGACGACATAGTTCATTATATTACAATAATGCGTTAACTCAATCACAATGCCTTAGTTAGTTATTATTGCAAATAACTAGAAATATCTTATCTATTTAATTGGTTATCGTAAGCACAGCAAATTCTATACAACTGTTGAATAAGACCTTCTGAGGAGTAGGTACAAAACTTAAAAAGGAACATCAGGTGGCCTACTAGGACGTCTTAAAGCAGTATTGTAAATCTTATTCCAGAGTGGGAAAGAGATGGCGCTAGATGTCCTCTATAGCTCCGTCTCTTTCCCACACTGGAAAAAGAATAAAACAATACTGCTTTAAGACGTCTTAGTAAGCCCCCAGAACATTGCTACTGGTGGTTTCATTACCACTAGGCTACAACAATTAGAGTTTCATCGTTCGGTTCAGCGCTGAGAGTCAAAATTTAAATAGGTCAGAAATAATTAAGGATTCATTCAAGTGGCTTTTGTGTCAGTGAAAACGGTCCTACGAGGATTAGCAACTAGGATCTACGAGTACGTCCACTTTGCTGAAATACTGTTGAATTCTTACCTATCTGATTTTAAAACTTATCAGGGTCTCCGAAAGTCCTTTAAAAAAAACTACCGAATTAAAAATCTCCTGCTTCATTTGATACCGATTAAAAGATAGCTTGTTTGATGTGAAATCATGTAAAAATACCAGAAACTCTACCTTTATATACCAAATCATTATCGAGGGTTATGGGATGAATATATTTTGTAGGTCTCGCCCACCCTCTTCCTACCCCACGTAATTTTCACATTCAATATTATTGATTGGCTCACAAGTCACGCCTCAGGGTGACAGCTACCTGTCACACATATATATCCTTTTGGATATACAGTAATAAGTTGACAACCTGTAACGTTATTTACTTATAGGGCTTAATGATGATATACTCTATCGTTTAGAGTTGAGTGTCGAACAGAGCGATGAAAGATGTGTGTATGTACAAAGTTGTTTGTCCAGCATTGAGAAGTAACTGTAAATATTTAAAACATCGGATTATGAGAGCCGCTTATTAATAATTCAGGGCGGTTACCATGACGTCTTAAAACATTATTGTTTGATTCTTATTCCAGAGTTGAAAAGAGACGGAGCTATACAGGTCACCTAGCTCCATCTCTTTCCCACTCTGGAATAAGAATGAAACAATAAGGTTTTAAGACGTTCTTTACCAGTCTGAATAATCTTACTCTTTACTTTAGTACTATGACATTAATGTATTTTTTTTTCTGAACACTAAACTTTAATTAAGTAGGTTTATAAGACAAACCACACGAACATATTTAACTGGTTATGCTGCATTTACCACGTTAGCATTTCACGAAATTTCCGCGTCAGTAGCACTAAATTGTCAACGTTTACTTTGTCATAAAATACCCAGTAATTTCACAAAGATCAAACGGTAGTTGCTCCATGTAACATACACATAGGTACCTGCATTTATTTAGCCTGAAACCAAATTCTAGGGAACTAGTCAGCAACAGCATACAGATTTCTATTTTCGAGCTTATTACAGGCAAATGTTTGTTGATGACTGTATATGCGAAAGGGGCATATAGGTATTTAAATTAACATATTATTGTAAGTAACATATTTGTGCTCAAATTAAGATTTAAGTACAATGTGGGAACTATTGCCCTTAAATTAAAAATGTTGTCACGTTTTGAAAGAAAATTAAATCTATTATAATTTTAAAACGTGACAACATTTCATCTTCTACTCGTAGTATGTGCGATCGTCAATTGGTGGTTTATGACGTCACTACCCGAGAAGCGTCCAAAGTGAGCCGGCGCCCTTGTGTTGCCATGTAAGTTCCTTCATTTTATTTAACTTTTATCGGGGTAATTTGTTTGCTTGATATCCAAAAAGGCCTACATAAATAGAATCTAATCTGGATACCTAATAGTACCCTCACGGATCGGACAGGGTTTTGTTAAAATATTGTATAGCTATGATAAGTAACGTAACAGGTGGTGGATCTTTCGAGTACATAACGGATCAAAAGCCTAGCTTCGAAAGGACTCGGTGCGGCTTACGGGCAAGAGGCTTTATTGTAAAGATTTAGCCTTGTTGGTTCAGGTATTAACGAGAGTTGTGGAAGAATAGCGGTGTGGCTGGTTTTAGAGAGGTGGTAGACCGATGGATTGGTCGTGGTTTAGGAGATCCGGAAAGGATTACAGTAAAAATAGTATGAAAATAATTACGTGAAATGTAATTTTGAGGACTTAGGCTCACATTTTTTTGGCCCATGTACCACCACTCGGTAAGTAATTTGTCTTGAATGGTTATAAAATATTGATTAATTAGAATACTTCTGTCTAAACTCAATCTGTCCAACGAAATCCTTGTATCGAAAGCCCAAGTAGTTGGCATAGATTGACAATTGTTTATTACTTTGATTATTACGACGATTTGCTTTTATAATTATTATATCATGCCGTTATTTTTAGTGGCAGTGTAAATAAAATTGTTTATTGTTCCAAACCTGGGTTACAACTATCCCTTAAATAATTTCTATTTTTTTTCTGGAGCTCGTGGCTAATTAAGAACAGCCACGCGGAACGATCTTAAATGGTATTTAGGTGCATCTCACAATTGGGAAAATACTAGACAGATGACTTTATATGTTTCTGTATAACCAATCCAATTTCCCATAGTCGCAAAAAACATCATAGCACATTTTCAGGTCTCAAATTCAAGGTCTAGTTCTCTAGGTTTTTTTTTTTTTAAAATAGGGATGTGTCATAAACCGTTATTGAATTTTTGTTAGAGGTCTCGATTCATGCACTGAATGAATCGAGACCTCTGACCAATATATAATGAGTACCAGTATTTTACATTAAGTGACTGCCTATCCGACCTCAACAACCCAGTAACTGGGTGATACGATACCCCTTGGTAAGACTGGATGTCAAATTTGGCTTCTGACTTCTCCTAACGACTGTCAAAGATCTAATAAATGACAGCCGGGTGCTTTCCGAGGCACGGAGGAAACTCAGTAAGCAATTATGGTAACCCATCCACGGACCAACCTGGGCAAGAACGGCTTAACCTTAAAGATCGACCCGTGTATTATACGCGAAACAAGAATAAGAAAAGGAGAATATCCCTTTTGCAGTAGCCCTACTACGAAATGACTAAGATTTAAAAACTCGAGTTTTTCTGTCATGGCCGACGGGTGAACAGTTATGTCTCCAGTAAAACTGTCCACTTTTGTTTCTGCTTTATATATTTCTGCAAATGGAATGTTTTGATATATGTAGTTATGTTCCGGTAACTTCTTACAAAGACGCCTTCTGTTTTCAGAGGAGTTTTCAAGTATCTACTGTATCAATGTGGGAGGGGGGGATAGGCAGGACAAGTTGTCACTATGAAGGCCTACTTGTACCACAGTGCATTGTGTAGTACTCGCCACGGGCGTGCGTGTGTGACCAGGTGCCGTACCATGACGTCTTAAAACATTGTTTTTTTTACTCCTTTTCCAGTGTGTGAAGAGATGGCGCTAGACATCCTGTATAGCTCCGTCTCTTTCCCACACTGGAATAAGAGTAAAACAATACTGCTTAAGACGTCATGATAGGTCAGCAGATTATGAACGCAAAAAGAGTAAGTAAGGATTGTAGCAGGTGGCGGTCTGTGGTTTTTGCCTACCTCCATGGTCCAATTTTTTTAGTCATTGGCAACCCTATTCACAGAATAATATAAAAAAGAACGTCAAATCATTATCACTGAAAATGTTGGTTGAAACTAGCAATTAAGCCAAAATGTGCTCAACTAAACACGAACCATTAAATGGGTACGAAGTAACTTGTTGCCAAGCCTCCAGGGAACGGTAGACCTACTCTAAATACACAATGTTCAGTAATAATTGAATGTTAGACCATCATGATTACTAATACATGGAAATTAATTAAAAACTAAGTACGGCGATTTTAACCATTAAAAATTAATACGATCAGAATATTTTCTAAACTGCGTTTTAGAGCTGCCAGTATAGTTTTGACACTGACAGTTTTTGAACGCGATTCACATGACGTGTTGATCGCGTTCAGTTGCATTGATGAAATCAATTAAATTATTTTAACATGTTTCTATGCCTGCTTACGATAACCAATTAAACGTTTCATAATATCATTAAAAGCTTTACAATCTATTTACAATATTTACATAATTTCAATATTCATTTAATAATAAAATGGAATGATCATTAAAATATCCACTTAGTGGCATTAATTGCAGTATTTTCTTAGTTAAAACCCGGATCATCCATTAAGACCAACCAGTTTATTTGATTGCCAGGTTTGTTTGCAGTATGACCAGATATTAGTTAGAGATGTACCTATGTGCAGGTTACGATTTAAAATTAATTAGGTGTTCATATTTACAATTAATTTATTTTTAATTAAGCCATGCATGGTTTCAAAACTCACTTTACCGTTGTCATGGGGGACTTCAACGCGAAACTGGGCAAGCGAGACGGAGATGAGCTGCAGGTGGGGCAATTTGGGTTTGGATGTCGGAACCACCGGGGACACCAACTGGCTAGTTTTATGGAGAAGGAGGGCCTCTATATGATGAACTCCTTCTTCAGAAAGCGTGAGCACAGGAAGTGGACCTGGCAGAGCCCCGATGGTGCAACTAAAAATGAGATTGACTTCATCATGTCAACCAAGAAGCAAATGTTCAATGATGTCTCTGTGATCAATTCGGTGAAAACAGGAAGCGATCACCGCATGGTAAGAGGCACATTGAACATCAATATTAAGCTTGAAAGGTCTCGACTGATGAAGTCTACGCTCCGACCAGCACAGATCCAGATCCAAAACCCCGAGAGCTTTCAGCTTGAACTCCAGAATCGTTTCGAGCGCCTAGGAAGCTCAGTGGACGAATGCAACGATGGATTCGTGGAAACTGTCCATACGACAGGGTCTAAGTTCTTCAAGACGCGTCGTACACAGAAGAACAAAAAACTCTCTGATCATACTCTCAAGCTCATGAAGGAACGGCGTGAGATGATCCTGCAGTCTTCAGAAGACGCGTGGAAATACCGGCAGCTCAATAGACAGATCTCTAAATCCTTGAAGAGCGACCTCCGCCGCTTTAATACCGAGCGTATTAAAGACGCCATTGAGCGGAATAAAGGCTCAAAGGTATTCGCAAGAGATCTGGCTATTAGGCAGAGCCAGCTCACGAAACTGAAGACCGACGATGGCAGAATAGTATCCGCCAAACCGGAGCTACTGAGGGAGATCGAGAGTTTTTATGGGCAGTTGTACACGTCAACCAGGAAACCCGTTGTAAATCTAGCCAATGACCCAAGAGCTAGACTGACCCGACACTACACCGAAGACATCCCGGACATCAGCCTGTACGAGATTAGGATGGCTCTGAAACAGCTTAAAAACAACAAGGCACCGGGTGATGATGGAATTACGGCCGAACTTCTGAAGGCGGGTGGAAAACCGGTACTTAAGGCCCTTCAGAAGCTGTTTGATTCCGTCATACTCGAGGGCAAAACGCCTCAGGCATGGTGCAGGGGTGTGGTGGTACTCTTCTTCAAAAAGGGCGACAATGCCCGGTTGAAGAACTATAGGCCCATCTCACTTCTAAGCCATGTCTACAAGTTGTTTTCAAGAGTCATCACGAATCGTCTCGCGCGCAGGTTTGACGATTTTCAGCCTCCCGAACAGGCCGGATTCCGAAAAGGCTTTAGCACCATAGACCACATACATACGCTGCGACAGGTTATACAGAAGACCGAAGAGTACAACCTGCCTCTCTGTTTAGCGTTTGTGGACTACGAGAAAGCCTTCGATTCGATCGAGACTTGGGCTGTACTGCAGTCTCTCCAACGGTGCCAAATTGATTATCGGTACATCGAGGTGTTGAAGTGTTTGTACAAAAACGCCACCATGTCAGTCCGACTTCAGGACCAGACCTCGGAACCTATCCTTCTGCAGCGAGGTGTGAGACAGGGAGACGTCATATCTCCGAAACTGTTCACCGCTGCACTGGAAGATATCTTCAAGGTTCTGGACTGGAGAGGGCTAGGCATCAACATCAATGGCGAGTACATCTCTCACCTTCGATTTGCCGACGATATAGTGGTCATGGCTGAGACCATGGAGGACCTCAGTACAATGCTCGATGACCTCAGTAGAGCTTCCGAAAGAGTGGGTCTTAAAATGAACATGGACAAAACCAAGGTCATGTTGAATACCCATGTAACACCCACTCCTATCAAGATCGGAGACTCTACTATCGAAGTTGTAGACGATTATGTCTACCTGGGACAAACGGTCCAGTTGGGTAGGTCTAACTTCGAGAAAGAGGTCAATCGTCGAATCCGACTCGGCTGGGCAGCGTTCGGGAAGCTGCGTGGTATCTTCTCGTCCAACTTACCGCAGTGTCTCAAGACGAAGGTTTATGACCAGTGTGTGTTGCCAGTGATTACATACGGGACCGAAACGTGGCCGCTCACAATGGGCCTCATCAGAAGGCTCAAAGTCACCCAAAGGGCAATGGAGAGAGCTATGCTCGGAGTTTCCTTGCGTGATCAAATCAGAAATGAGGACATCCGCAAGAGAACCAAGGTTACCGACGTAGCCCGAAGAATTGCCAAACTTAAGTGGCAGTGGGCAGGGCACATTGCTCGCAGAACAGATGGCCGATGGGGCCGAAAAGTTCTGGAATGGCGACCGCGAACTGGGAGACGATGCGTTGGAAGGCCTCCCACTAGGTGGACCGATGACCTGGTGAAGGTTTCGGGGATCCGCTGGATGCGAGTCGCACGGGACCGATCAATGTGGCGACACTTGGGGGAGGCCTATGTCCAGCAGTGGACGTCTTTCGGCTGAAATGATGATGATGATGATGATTTACAATTATGTGGCATTATTTTTATTACTCACTCTGAATATGTAATTCTGTATGTTAAAACTATATTTCAAACAATAAACATCGTTACACAAAAATTTATACAATATTTAAAAAAATACCCTGTCCGATCCGCGAGGGTGCTATTAGGTATCGAGATAAGATTCTATTTATGTAGTTCGTTTTCGAAAAAAAGTAAAAAAATACCCCGAAACAAATTAAATAAAATGTAGTAAAATGAGGAAACTGACATGGCAACACAGGATAACACTCCGGTCGCTTCTGAGGTAGTGACCTCATAAAAACCAACTGACGGTCGAACATACTAATGTGGAAGATGGTGTTCAGACGTTTTAAAAGTTTATAAAATTTTAGGTAAATGGTTTTAATTTGGGCGCAAAAATCGGGTTTTTAAAATTCATTCATATATTCGCTTTCATGAATATATTATGTTTCTTATTTAATTTGGTATACCTATATCCCTTTTTGGGATCGGACAGGTTTTTTTTAACATATTGTTTATGCAAACATAGTGCACTGGCTGACATTATACTAAAGTATCTTTGACAAATAGAAAATAACGAAAGGTTGATAGTTGAAAGCCACGAAAATGATAGGACATTGATTGGCATGCCAACTTATCGGCCAGTCTGCAGAGTAAATTGAAAAACAAAATGTGTTTACATAAGTAATTTGGAATGTTTCATGAGAATAATTTAAATTATTATTTTATGAATAGGAAGACATGAATAGTAAGTAGTGGTAATACTGTTTTATTTACAACTTTCATATTTAATTTATACGAATATTTAAAAGCCTATGTTCAGAATTGTGTTCAAATGGAATAATTATTGATATTGCTACATGTAAGTGTTAAAAATTGATTTAATGTCTATTTAAAACAAATATAGCACGCTTTTAATAAAACTATTTTTAAAATGCATTATTAAAAACGCTATTCTTTGGAATTTTCGTAAGTTATACTTTTAGCATTAACCAGTCGATGTTACAAATATTTTGGTAAATAATTGTATCGAATAAATCAGTTTTTCAAATACTCACCGTATTTGAAAAACTGATTTATTCGATACAATGTTTCAGGTAAATGATAAAAGTATATAATTACGTTTTACAAATGTTATTAAATACAATCCATATTAGCGTAAATGGCAAATAGTTACTAGGTATATGTACAGTCGTGATGTATAATATATACTTAGTTGTACATGCTTACTTATTTACAAAAAATACATTCACTAGTTGTCTTTCATCGTGGTTCGAATATTTACATTTTTTAAAGTGAGAGTCAGAATTTTAAATACCTTTAAAAACTCGATGTAAAAACTATTTCCAGACAAAAAAGTAGGTACCCGAAACGGTTGGCAATTAAAATACTTGTTGTAAATGCTATCGGGACACAAACTTTTACAGTGGATTCAATACATCATTTATTTTAGACCTAACAGAATTAAAAAACAGCGGTTCCATACAAAAGTCCATATCGTGAAGATATGGACTTTTGTATGGAACCGCTGTTTTTTTATAGTCATACTTACTATTATACGGATCATCAGATTTTTTAATTACCGACCAAAAATATTAACCCGTGTTACAATCAAAATCATGTGCTGAATCCTTGGTAAAAGTTATTTTCTTCGAGAATAAGGAAAAAAAGTTTTCTGTGACTTTAATTCGACATACAAAAATGTGATGAACACAAGCTTTCAGAATAGGCTGTATGAGAATAATCGGCTTTGGCAAGCCAAAGATAATCATAAGTTAAGGATTAGTTCTGAAAATGAGCCAATTGATCCCGAAGCAGACTACGCTAAATAGAAGCTCAAGAATGATATGGAAAATTCTGACTTTCACCTCTCTTAACCGGTAATGTTATATCTAATACAACATTAAATATTACTTCACGTTAAAGCGTTTCATTGAGCGCTAATTTGCAAACAAAGTATCTAGAATACGTTTATTTTTTTAGCATGGAGTTATTATGAAAATCTTTGGCTTCTTTATCTTTGTTTTTTTTTTTTAAATTAGATTTTTGTTAGGAGAAATTGAATGTGCGAGGCAGTAAAAGAAATTGAAATTGAATTTATGTATTGCATTTTTAATTGAACGTTGAAGCGACATTTTAGGTTCCCTGTTTACTTGATCGATCGTTGGCACGACACCTAAAATGCTGTTTCAGTAAATAGAATCAACTCGCACCTTTTTGGTTGTTCAACCCACTTATACACCGCGTCATAAACAAAGCGATCTGTAGCACAAATACATGTCGCTTTCTGTGGATGCGTTTCAAGCGTTCGAGTTGCAGAACAAATAAAAAATGAACGTGATAGTCGCTTTTTCGTCGATGATCGCTTTGGTTAGGTCGGCGTTAGTACAAAAAAAAAACAGTATTTTATTCAGTGCTAACAATATGCAACCAACAATAACATCATCATATATATATTTTGAAATATAATTTAATTTTATAAAATTTCTGAAAAAACAATACAGAAATTGTTTAACAACCAATCATTAAGATTACATCTTCAACTTATGATAGAACATTATTTGCAAAACATTAACAAAAAACAATAATTATTATTCTTAAAAATAAGTATATTTCATAAACTTCAAACCACTTTCAACAATGTTACTGATAAAAATAACCAAGTATGTCACAATCAAAGACATTCTAGCCAGTTCAAAACTAAAATTGCACTTGTAAGCATTAAAGATTCTTGCATTATATAACGACCGCGATAATTACTTTGGAAAACATACCAAAATGAAATTATTGCTCGAAACTTTGACTTGAATGCTTGCACGGTAGGAATTTTATATTAGGAAGAGATCACTCTTAACGACGCCAAATTGAGCCTGTCAGAAAAAGCAATAAAAGAGAATATTCTGACAAGGTGTTGATCATCATCACCTGCCAAGCCTTTTCCTACAACCCAGTTAGTAAATACCCTTTGGTTTTTTGTCCCCCATACAAGGAGTATGGGGGACAAAAAACCACTTAGATTACACTTGTTGTCAGACTTTCGGGACACTGACTACCTGTAACAACTGGCAATGTCTAAAACGGCAGACGGGAAAAACGGCTTAACGTGCTTTCCAAGGCATGGAAACTCGGTATGTAATGGATGGTCTCCTATCGCCATCTCCATCCACGGGCCGACCTTGGTAAACACTGCTTAACCTTGAAGATAAATCCGTGCGGCTGTTATCAGTTATCATACAATATTGCTAAATCTCTCATAGCGTCATCTTCCAGACAACTTTTGGACAGTAAAAAAGAACATAAAATAAAAAAAGAGAGATAGCCAGTGTTGCACTGCAGCTTATAGTCATTGTTGTAAAAAAAGTCGAGCTAGAAGTACATCGCTCGAATTGAAACGCGCATGGCGCATGACGTCTTTTTGCTTTTTTAGAAGGATATAAGGCTCTTTCCGAGCAGCTAAAGTCGATTCCATCTCCAGTGTAGTTACTCCCTTACTACTTAATGAGACTTCCAGTCATTTCGTGAAATGTTTCCCAGTCGTAAAAGTATGAAGCTGTAAATTTCTGGTCGAGTAATGACTTTTTAATTTGTTTAAATACAGTTTTTAACAGTCATTTCGAATAGTTAATTATTGAAGTTAAGTCAACAAAATTTTCTAGAGTTTTTATTGATTATGGTAGAATAAATGCAAAGTAGACTAATTAACAAAAGGCATGGTTATGTTGATTATTTATTTAAAAGTCCTTGATTGTCTTTGACTACTCTGTTTCGGCAAAAAAAAAAAAACTGGAAACACTTTGTATTTGTATCTATAAAAGTAAATAAGCATCAACCGCTACTAAAAAAATCTACCATAATATAACGGTATTGGCAGTTCATTTATTTTCACGTAGGATGAATCCTGATAAAGAAGTATTTTATAAAAATCGCCTGCATAGAAAAAAAAAAAAAAACTATATTCAGTGTTTTGATATTCATAAGTTTTGAGTGCATCGCATCCTTCGAGGATATCCAGATAGAAAACTACAATAATACTATCGAAGATAAACTCAAACATTCAAGCATCCAACAGTTTCATAGTTTTCTTTAAAAAAGTTAACATTAACCAGAACAACACACGAACACGGAAGTACTTTGATATGCATCTTGGAAACTATTAATAAACGAACATACATATGACTAAGAATCACAGTAAGGACTAGCTTTTAGAATATATTACTAGAAGTGTGGATGTACCAAAAATTGCTAAGTGTAAATGCCATTTATAAATGTGGTAGAACATAGGTCATACATTTAAGATGACAACGCTTTCTATGTTTTTAAAACACGTCATTCATATTTTGACAGCTTGATTTTAAAAAAAAACTGACTAAAATCCTCACTTTACCTATTTTTTCATGGTTGCCATCACCAGCTTATTTAGGTTTCAAGTCACATTATTTTCTCAAGAATATTGTTTAACATGACATTATTTCATATTTTTTCGCATCATTCAGCTAACTGTTTTCCACCAATATTATGACATCAATGGTGGAATCAAATCAACAAGGCGTCCAATATTTTTGCTGTACAGTTTCATGAAGTCTTTAAAAATTACAGTAAGAAAGAAAATTCCTCATTCGAACCAGAATGCACCACTCTACTTGTAGCATGGTAGAACATAACAGTAGCCCTACAAAATCCAGCACAATTGTTCCATAAATTCTGCATTGCTCATCTGAATAGAGTATCATACAAATGCATACAATATTCAAGCCGCAAGCGATTATTGCCTGAGCGAACCGATAGTTCAACCATTGAACTGAAATCCTGACTACAATCCCATTTCCATGTAACACAGCTCCCGATCACGAATCCCGGTTAATCCGTTCAAGGCAAGGGTATTATACGTTCTTGCTACAGTTTCTACTTGTATTATCATCAAGAAGGCCTAGACAAAGTGAGAATCAATCAGCGATATCGATGATGATCAAAAATAAGTTTTATTGTTGATAAACATAAGGTACAGAAAAATTCATATTTTTTCAAAGTTATGGCAGGAATACGAAGTACTTTGAAAACGGGTGATTCTTGTCGATGCCCGTTTAAAGACATACTTAAAATAAAAGAAGTTGACGGTCTTTGCGAGTTTACTGTCGAGCAAAAATGTGAAGAAATTTTCAAAGTGACATTGAGAGCGATCGATGTCTTGGAGCGAGATTTTCCGCCAAATACCAGCCTTAATGACAAACTTCAATTGCCTGGGCTTGGCAGGCAATATAGGAGAGGGTAGCTAAAGGAACAGAAGGTTAACAATGCATACAGGTTTTAACATATTATATTACTTGAATCTAATGGAATCAATATTGAAAATTTTGTAGACGTCGTAATACTAAGTACCAAATATTTTACCTTCAATATTGTTGAAAGGAAAAAAAACACAGTTAGATCTACGAATTTTTTATAATCGTTTTCCTTGTGCCTGTAAATGTAATGGATCCATCACAATCTTAGATGAGAATCAAAATATCACAATGAAATTACTTATAATGAGGAATTGCATATATGTTGCAATATTCTAGCCTCGTGCATAGTAAATATTCCCAACGATTGTTTAGACGAAAAGTTCCGTCTATATCTTAATGTCAATCACATAAATTGTTGTTCTTTTATCGCTAACGCTACAAGAGAGAAACAAATTTACGAGCCTCAGTCACGACACAGAGACTCGAGTCACTGCCGTCCAAGATTGCACGCCGCAATATATTTATTTTGTTCGACATCTATGTCATCGGTATCATATAGCCTTACCTTCTGTTTATTATTTTGTAGAGAAAGGGTAGTATGTGGACTGTAACTCTATTATAATAGTGTAGTATTCGCTAATGGCAGCCATGGCGTTGATAAGGTTAGGGTTTCACGCTTAATCCCATTGAAACGGTGCGGTAAATCTATATCCTACACAAAAGCATTGTGAGGTGAAGTAACTTATTTTAAAGTAGTGTTGAACTTTAAACATAGTAGTAGTTAAATAGCTTCTAAGTGACAAAAAGGTGCCTTTGCTTCGAAATATTTTTTCGTGGTTTCATGTCTTCACGAACAATCTTTGGTACATCCACATTTTACCTAACGAAAACATAAGTACAGTCTTTATTTAGACAGTGACCTCTTCAGTAAAGCGACTCTTATCATCTAAGTTAATAACTATAGCATGAGTCCTTGCGTGTCCTGATCTGACACCTTTCACAGTCTCAGTACTGCTAGGACTTGATTTCAATTCACTGGTCTTATTGTTCTCACTTTTATTATTGTAACCGTTACGACTTACTTCTGGTGGTCGGATATCACTACAGTTTGCTTCGCCGGAGATTTTGAATACTCCATTTTGTTTGTCTTCTTTTGTTTCCTCGTTGAGGTCTGTGCGTTTCTTAGGAGAATCAGTCGTGACGTCGGTCTGGCTTTGCTCTGCGTTGCTGTTCTCTGTGCTTTTTGTTGGACTGAAGGTTTTATGTTTATAGGCAGGAGGGGCTTCGAACGGCAAGTCCCTGCCACTGCTGGAAGATTCCTCAGCAGGTGTGACAGTGCACATTAACCTGTCTGCTACAGCACTGAATACTGTGTTCAGTTTCAAAGGCGCTGAATGGTCGGATGGAGGAGGTTTTCTATCGTAAACTGCTGCAGCGTCCTGCATGGCTCCTATTCTTCGGGATATGACTGCTCCAGTCCCACAACGCTCTCGGAGCTTTTCTAACTGGTTGCATATTTTTCTGAACTCCTCCTTTTGAAGGAAAAGATTGTATGATCAATATTTGTTAAAATATATGCTCTACTCTTATAATATCTACTCTTATTAATACTAACCGCATCCTTAAAAATAAATGAATTAATATTTATTCCGCGAATACTAATAAAGGTATGTTGCACAATAAATCAAAACAGTTGATTTACAGCCTAGATTCAGACTACAATGCCAGAAGTTTTCAGCCGGGCTAAAATAATTAAGTTCTCGTCTAACTTGTCTGGCAGTTTCTGGAAATAGAAAACCAATTTGATACTACAAAATACAGCTTTTTACACCAGTGAGATGAATAATCTAGTAATTGGATGCTGGACTGGAAATATAATCCTAATTGCCATAGTAACGTCATTCCAAAAATCATGAAGTAATTCTGAGATAATAATCTATCAAAGAAGTATTTGGGATTCGTTATGTAACCTATCTTTATGTGACCGATCGGATCATTCCTAGTAATCAGCACCAGACAATCAGTAATCAAAACACACTAACAATCCTTTTTCATTCATATGTTATTAAACATAATTGTGATATTGAGTGAGCCACCAAGTATTTTTTCCCCAAGTGATTATCATAGATTGCCTGTTTACTTAACCAAAAAACTAGCCACATCATAGAAAAAGAGTAATGCTCACCTCAAGTTCCCTCTCCGTCATATTATCGCAGAACCTCGCGCTGCGATTGGTTGTCATGGTGTAGGTGGACTCTGCTGGCCTCGATCTGAATTTGCCTGTCTTCTCCCGCTCGTCTTTGCCATGCCCCTTGTAAACCATGTAGGCCTGGTAACAAAAATGTTGAAGTAAGCAAATTGATCTATACATAATAAAAGTTTTGGAGTCCTCGAAGTATAAGTGTAAGTTTCGTTAAGGCGTTATAATTTTCCAAAATTCTTTAAAAGCTGATGCATATTTCAA
The DNA here is from genome assembly GCA_949152445.1 of Cerastis rubricosa. Classification (NCBI taxonomy): domain Eukaryota; kingdom Metazoa; phylum Arthropoda; class Insecta; order Lepidoptera; family Noctuidae; genus Cerastis; species Cerastis rubricosa. The sequence continues at coordinate 2,531,048 of OX424525.1, read as the reverse complement.
TAGATGCTGCCATTGAGGATGAAAATAAGCCTGTTCTTCTCTAGGTCCCAAGCTTCCCATCTGACACCAGCTGCCAAAGATGAACATGCGTGGGCAAAATTGTAAAATGTGTCGTGTGAAGAAGCATGCCGTTGAGAACTAGACACTGTGTCAGACTATTAGCTCTAATTATTGACTATTGTAGTGGTTTGAACGTAAAAAGGTAAAAAGGACCGAAACAAAGCGTAACATTTGCGTTTATAATATGAGTAAGAAAATTTCCTCGGATGTGTAAAATAAAAAACCAGTCTTGAATAATTCCTGTAACGCTGAATACCTGTATTAAGGCGCGCTGACAAAGACAATATACAAAAGCCATTGTCAACACATGCGATGTTCATTAATGAAGACTCGTATTTCCTTTTTAAATTCCGATATGTTCGAGTTTGATTTCTTTGATGTAGATCTTGTGTTGGGTCGTTAGAGACGAGGCTGTAAAGATGGGGTTCCCGGATGCGGAAACCCTGAGACGCATTTTGTCTCAACGTTTTGGAACATAAGAGGTTTTACGATAAACGTTTTTGGGGCGGATTTTCCTGCTGTTTTACTTTTGTTTGGAATATCGTATGTGACAACTTTAGGCGTTGATATTATTTAAGAAAATAACAATAACTTGAAGGAAACTTTTATATCATCTTTGCATTCAATAAATTCTAATTCTAGACAAAGATGCAATTTAAACTTTGGTATGCCAACACGGCCACAAATTTTTTTTTTTCGTCGTCGTATCCACTTTCCGGCAAACCAAGGTTAACCTAAACAACGAACCACGGCATTGAGAGTCTAGGGATTCTCTCAGCCTTAAAAGCCGTCAGTGATAAGACGGTAGTGACGGCCTATAAAGCGTTTAAGGGTATGAGGAACATGGTGTAAAGTTCCTCGATACTCCTTAGAAAAGGGAGGATCCTCCGATTAGACAGGTGTTGTGTCTGGTGGGCAACTGCACAACAGTTGTTGTCGGGTTTCTCTATATGGTCTTAAGTCGATGTAATGTAAACTTTGCTTGCGAGATGTAGGAAATTGATTAGTTCTTCCTTCGTGTCATAGATGGCACTGTAGTACTTTTTGTAGTAAGTTGCTTTTTGTAGATCGCTACAAGCGATTGTTGTGGTGCGAGTTAACGGAGAAAAGCTTGGTTTATTTGCTAAATATGGTGCCACAAGCAGCTGCCAGCGAAGAGTCTCTATGATCTGTACCCCAAACAAACAGACTCTTCATAACAGTTCCCGTTTCAAAGGACCAAAACAAAAGAAGACATAATAAAGAACACGAAAACATTTCCTTCTTCCAGCCACAAGATAAAACAGCATCATATAATAACGTGTGGCTTGTAGCTCTGCGGCTCTTGCCAGCTACTTTGGGACTGCGGCCAAATGAACAGCAATAACTGTTCTGCTGCGACCGCTTACTTACTACTTAGGTGGTCAGCTGATTATGCTGTCAAGTTTTGTGGACTATATTCGCGTTGATGAGCCTAATTATGACAGGTGCGCTGACGTCGTTTCTGTAGATTGCCTTGTTCCATACACTCCTGAATATAGGGAGGTGACTCCCTTTTGTATTAAGGGTTGGTATAGTTGCTGGCGTACCATGACCTCTTAAAGCAGTATTGTTTTACTTTAATTCCAGTGTGGAAAAGAGACGGAGCTATACAGGATGTCTAGCTGTCTATACACCATCTCTTTCCCACACTGGAAAAGGAGTAAAACAATAACATTTTAAGACGTCATGGTAGGGCACCTAGTCGATTATCGTGGACCAATCCTGATCCAGATTTTGTTTACTGCTTACGATTTAGTTTCCCTTTCAATATATTGGACTGATTCTAGCAAAAAGATTTTAATAGTTTTTATACAACAGCTTTACTCGTATGTCCGTGCAACAAAAGGGACATTTGGGACTTTCGACGCGTCAACCAAACCAAAACACGCCGAATATTATCTTTTAAGTGATATTGGACTTTCGTTTTAAGTAAATAAAGTTCTTTCTAGCCTACTCAACATAAAACAATATCACGCCTGTAATCTCCGAAGGGTTAGGCAGAGATGTTCCTAACAATACACCCATATTTAGCCAGCTATGTTTTATGTCCCGGCGGGCCTATTGCCATCAACCGGGCCCAAATCCTGACTCCGTGGCTGCGAGAAATTCCTGATGGAAAAACCCAAAAACACTTTGCCCTACCCGGCAATCGAACCCAGGTTCTCATGCTCAGCAGTCGTGGTTGCGACCACTCGACCAACGAGGCAGTCGACAAGCTTAAGTCGTCGATAATCAAATTGCGGTCACTGCCATTGAAAGTGAAATATCAATCAAACATGTCAAAAACTGATCCAGGATTGATGAATAAAACTTGGGGAACTAAACAAAGTTTGGGCCTCAAAACTTTGACTGAAATTGACGTTTCGTGAAGGTATTTGGGCGAATAAGTATTTTCTACCTACAATTTAATTATTAGAGCGGAAAACAAGGTAAGGTAGAATCAATTGGGCTTGTGGCCCAATAACCATGGGTTATTTGGGTTAGGTGTTAAGGCACCAATGAGTTGCCGTGCCGGCCGTGTTCGTGGAGATTCAAAAGGCTTATTAGATAACTAGCGACCCGTCCCGGCCATATTGATCTATACTAAATGCACAATATATTTAAGGTACTTAATTGGATAAGGATTAATGCTGTATTGCTGTATACAGGATCGAAGGGACATCGATGCACACGCGTTAAACTACTCGCGTACTAAATACGCACGGCAACCAATCAAGCCAGTTTATGCGGATCTCTCATTATACAGGAAATCTATGCCAAGCGACGCCATATTATGCTGGAAATGTATAGCTTGATGTTTCGCCGTGTGTACGACATTTTGAACGCCCAACGTGGAGATTTTGCATTGCTATTTTTTGTTTTTTTAATCTGCTTTTCATACCTTTTGTTGCAATTTTGTAGGAAATAGCAGATTTTTAGTTATTTTTTGGTTTTTTTAATTAATAAATAATTAATTATTAAGGGTTCAGAATATTGTTCTAAATAAGCGGTAACCGTTTATGCGTCGATGGCCCTCCCACCCTGTATGCTCTCTAAACAATCTCTATGGTATACAACTTGGCAATAAACCTATTAATCAAGCTACAGATTTAACATATTCATACTCACGGAAGACACACCGTTTGTTAAAATAATGTTGATTTTACTCGAAGGTTGAATTCGACTTGTAACCCTAGCCACAAAACTGTTAATTTATCTATAGGGACAAGAGTACCACAAATAAATAAAACAATACTTCAAGTCCCATCACGATGGCCTTTCAAACGAGATTCTGATGAAGCAACTTACACAGTTTACCTGGCAATTGAAATTCTGTAGCGAAACTAATTTCGTTCAGAACTCTTCAGCAATCGGTTTAGAACTTCGTCCACTTTCATGATTCAATATAAACTTTTACAAGGTTTTTTCCATTAGCTGTACCTCCGTACGTGGGTGCTTATGTTGGGAGAAAGTGGAAAGTGTTAAGAGTTTAGAACTACTTTGAGAATAAAGAAATACGCTTGTTGAAGAAAATTAATTTTGAATTTTTAACTCTTTATTAAGAAGTAGTGATAAAGTTTGTACTGCAGGATGGTAAGATAAGATAAGATAAGAAAAGATATTTATTTGTACATAGAAGAAAAAAGCAAGATACATTATACATGTAGGGACAAGGTTGTACAATCGAGTTTAACATTATTGGCAGATTTCCGGCCCCTAAACTAGGAACGGCAGACCTGTGTCTTAGGAGTCGGTCATTTTTCGGCTTCCGTTTTATACGATACAATACAACCGGATAACCGGACCGGATACCGGATTGTTTGCGAAGTTACCTTGTTGCCTGCTTCGGAAATTATCGACTTAGTTGCTGTGAAAAGCTTTTGATGAATGCAAACAGGTCAGTGATCTTCGCATCGCAAAAAATGAGTTCTTAAAATATTCGTGTTGTACAGGTTGTAACGGAAAGGGTATATACATACTTAAGGGATTATTTCCACTATTACGATGTTTGTCCGATAGAGAAACATGTTCAGTTTGATGGTCTATAGCACACCCTTAAGCATGTATATACCCTTTCTGTTACAACCTGTATATGCAAATATGAGGATGGTTGCATCCACTCTTATTATACATAAGCCGTGTAACATGGCAAATATACTCAGTGTGATTCCAGGCGTTGTTTCACTTGTTACCTGCGTTCGCATACATATCAATTAGTACTTCAAACGATGATTTGAATAGAGCTAATATCTAAAGGTAGCTCATGAAACATACTCAAAGAATGGTATTTCATAAGCTACCTTTAGATATCTCGTTAATGAATATTACTTAGGTCCAACTATTTATAGTTTTAATTTTATGTCTGCAATCTAGCTTTTAGTCGTAACATAAATATAATATTACCCATAAGGCTCATTCGTATTTATTTTCAATTAATGTCTTGTCCAGTCATTTATGCTTAGCAGCTTTTCTACAAAATAACGGACACTTATCCCTATATAGCTTTCACTGTGAACTCTTTTTCAATTCAAGCAATAAATGCGGAAAGCAATAATTGTTCCATTGTAGAATGTAATAACTGTCAAATGGAACGGTGAGTTTACAAGCAATGTTGTAAAAATATGTGGCAAGGCTTTTGTGTTGAATTGACGATTCAGTTTTATTTATAATCCTCTTTACCTGTTTCTTTTAGTCTGACAGCCAGTCTTACCAAGGTGTATCGTATTACCTAGTTACTGGGTTGTGGAGGTCAGATAGGCAGTCGCTTCTTGTAAAATACTGCAACTCAGCTGCGTCCGCTTAGACTGGAAGCCGACCCCAAGATAGTTTGGGGAAAGGCTAGGCAAATTATGACCTGTTTCTTAATTCTTAGAATACAAAATATTTTATGGGCTTTAGCTATGGTCTACGGCGACTTTAGTAGTTGTCGCAATCGTTAGAATAGGAGATTATATTTATTTATTTTATGAATGGTATCTTCACAGCTGACAGTACATCCACGGGCCTACGCTGTCCTCCCACAGTTTTGTACTAACGCTGTAACACTCAAATATTGTAGAACCAAATGATTTTAAAAGAGTAACCATGGAGTTTCTTGCTGGTTCTTCTCCATAGGAAACGACCAACCCGAACCGTGCATCTTTTGTCGACGTTTTATAATAGTGCCCATGTAGGCCTATGTAAAATAAAATATTTTGATTTGATTTGATTTGACATAAACAAAGAAATGATGACACAGGACATTACGCCAATTACGAAGTACACAGAAAATATTAAAATAGTAAGCAGAGAGTGACTCGAAATAATTTACATTAAAAGTTCGTGTGTGCGTGCGGGTATCGTTACAATGTGGGTGTCTGTAAATGTGTGTGAAAATGTGTGTAGGTATGTCTATATACTTTTGACAAACTGGCACTAGTGGCGTAACTGATCATCCCTCGCTTGATCCAGAATTGCGATAATCTCGTTTTTGATTCGGTTCCGTGTGGTTATAAAGGGGTCAATTTACATATTATTATGCAAATCACTAATGATTTGAGTAATCGTTGTAGGTTTGTTTAAACAAACTCTTGGCTCTTCCAATTGAAACTTCTTTTCTATAAATAAAGCTATTTGTTAATTGTCACTCAATAAACAACAAAAACCGAGTGAAATCAATTGAATTTACACGCAAAATTAAACTCGCTTGTAACGACGGCGCCGCTAATAAATCTAACACTTAACTTTTGGTATACCGCATACAAATTATTACACGTTTCAGCAAAGAGCATGTATAAATGTTTGTTTTTCAACCTCAAATATTTTAATGAAATTAGGCTCGAGGGTTCTGTAATAATTATGAGTATAAAACTTGATTCAACCTTTAATTGGGTTAAGATAAAAACAGTTTTTTTAATTCTAGTATACGGTTCTTCTTTTGAACTTAAAGCAGAAGTAAAAACCTACTTATTTGGTCAATACTCCTGACCCTGGAGTGTAAATGTGGTGCTGTTCCACAAAACATGGGACACTTAATATCATGCCCTGCGTGTCCTGCAGTTTGTATATTGTAGGAACTGATGGCCGCTACAGAGGGCGCCAAACTAGTGGCTCAGTTCTGGGCCGACACAATTTAGATTGCCAACGACACGCTAAGAAGAAGCACTCAAAGAGGCTGCTGTTTTCTATCATGTGTGTTACAAAATTAATACAGTTATATGGCCACGTGTACTCAACTAGTGTTATGTCTAAGTGCTTCTCTACTTTGTGTGGTTCTGGATAAATATAAGTATGCCTAACATTTCGGTAAGTAAGTGTAACATAGTTATATGTATGTATGTAATGTATCTTAGCTTTAGTGTTTTTAAGTTTTTCTATCAGGAGTTCCTCAATAGCAGCCACGGAGTCTGGATTTGTCCACGGTTGATGGTCACCCCCTATAATATGGGACTTTAAACATAACTGACTTTAAAAATGGAGGTCGTACTATTTGGTACACTTCTACCTAAACCTTCTGGGATTACAGGGTTATGTAATGTATCTTGTGTTAGTAATTGGGTAAAGTCTGAACGGCCCAAAACGAATGAACCGCGGGCCATTCACCGTAATAAAAAATTATCTACGTACGAAAAGCCCGGTGATATGGACATTTTTAACACACTCACTTCATGATTTTTGTAATCCTATAGAAATATATGAAACTAAGGGCAAGATTCACAAAATGCACTCTGTGTCTATATTTAATTGTTCATGTGACTTCTGCTTAGCAAAGTAAATTTAAAGAGCGGTTTGTGAGTCTTGACCTTAGATGGATAATAAATAACTAAAAAAAAATATAAAAAATCATCGTTAAATATTCATCGAACCAGCAACATTTAAGGAAGAAGGCAGACCCTGGCACATACAGGATTATTTGTAAACACCAATACAGTGCAGGAAGCACAATGAAGGCAGAAGTATCGGTGTGTCGTGATAATTTATTATTATCTTTAGACGACTGTATTTTCTAGCTGTTCCCAATGAGTCTTGACTACAGGAAATAATAAAATACGAAATTCTGTTTAATAATCGCAAAAAACAGCAAATCGTGCCAAAGTAACTGTAGCCCGTAGTAGAACTGACCGATGGAAAGTTAATTTTTTATTTTTATTTATTTTCTCCATCTTACGATTTTTTATATATTACATCAAACGGGCTCTTGTTAAAAAAGCATAATACAAAATTAAGGACTGTGTTGAAGATAAAGAAGTTTGGCTCTAGTTCCTTCTGCTCATGCGACTTCCCTGGTAGATCATAAACGACACAAATGTGTGGATGTCTCTAACTATTCCTAATTTAATTTTTTTCATTCTTTTTATTCAGATGTTTTACAATAGTTTTCAAATCATTGCACCGTTCATTCTTTGTTCACAATAGTTACAGCACTGATGGGAACATTTGTGTCAATTGTTTAATTTAGTCTTCTTATAATAATTTATTTTTATTTTTGTATAGATTATTTTTTATTTACAGACTATTTTTGAATGTGTTGACATTGTAGGCCTTGTGAATTCCTAGATGCGTATTTTTTTTTGGCCTTATCTTGTTTTAGTTTTTGTATTAAGCAACGACTTATAGTCGGCCCTACGCTGTCCTCTCATACTTACTAACGCTGTAACATTCAAATATTGTAAAACCAAATTATTTTAAAAGATTAACCATGGAGTTTCTTGCCGGTTATTCTCCATAGGAAACGACCAACCTGAACCGTGCACCTTTTGTCGATGTTTTAAAAAATAAAATATTTTCATTTTGATAAACTACAAGTATAAATGCACCAGTTACAGGCAATTTTGAATTGTCAAAAACAAAAAGATGCAGCTTCTATCGCTATCAGCAATAAAACCGCCATTGTAACCATATAATCTATCCTATAATATAATATATCCTAATTATAATACTATAATTATAATAATATTATAAAGCAGAAGAGTTTGTTTGTTTGCTTGAACGCGCTAATCTCAAGAACTACTGATCCGATTTGAAAAATTATTTCAATGTTAGATAGCCCATTTATCGAGAAAGGCTATAGGCTATATATCATCATGCTACAACAAATACGAGCGGAACAGCAATGAAAAATGTTGCAAAAACGGGGAAAATGTAACGCAGACGAAGTTGCACATGACAGCTATTAACAATAATATTGTAACAGTTGTGTTTAAATTTTGGGGCCTGATAAAGCATATTATTCTATTCTTCATTGCAGCCACAGGACAAGATTACTGTGACGCACTGTATTTGAACATTCGAAAGCTTATATCTTTAAGGAATGGGTAATAAACTTCATGGACACTTGTTTTTCACAGGTAAGACACTTTGAACAAGACATCGACTATCTGACGTCAAGATACATTGGGAACTGTGAGGACGAGAGGTCGCGTGCAGAACCAACACAGAGGTACATACATACAGTCTGACCGTAACCTTACCGTGCCTACCTTGCTCCCAAAGATGAAGCACAGCAGAAGGGTCACCGTCAGCTGCGTGTGGCAGAAGAAGATGATGTACAGGAGATCTGGGTTCGCTGGGGACTGGAGAAATAACCTGGAAAGAAAAATTGGTGTTAGAAGATACGTAAAAGTAGTTACATCTCTGTCATACTCTTTAGGTATACAAGCGTGTTGTTTTGTTACAAAAGTAGGTCGGTTATAAGTATGATGTTTAAGGCTGATAGTTGGGATGTTGGGATGGTGAGTAATATTTAGGATAACTCATCATTTCAGCCCAAAAGACGTCCACTGCTGGACATAAGCCTCCCCCAAGTGTCGCCACATTGACATCTTGGGGGGTTTTGCCATAATCGCCACGCTTGGCAAGTGGGTTGGCGATCGCAGTACGGTTGTTACAAAAGCACAGAGACCGCTGCTGCCCATTATCTGGCAGGTCACTTAGTCGCCTCTTACGACACCCACGGGAAGATATGGGATGGTGCTATTCTTTACTTCCGACACCATATAGAGCTCATAGCCATAGGATAGGTCATTAACATGTTAATCGGATCTGAAACGATGGAGCGACGATGCTGCTGATAGTAGGAAAGCAATAAGGTATATGTAACAAGAAGAGAGCAGCGGTGGCACAGTGGTGGCAGCCTTACACATCAGTGGTGACACCTTACGAGCAGTAAGCCGTGGGTTCGAACCCAGGCAGGCGCATTACTTTGTGTAATTTATTTCATCACCGCTGCCCTCAAAAACGGTGAAGGAAAACATCGTGAGGAAACCGGCATGTCCTAGAACTAAAAATTGGAAGACATGTGACATCTACCAACCCGCACTGGGCTCGCGTCGTGGATTACAGCCCACTCCCTCTCATAGAGAGGAGGCCTGTGTCCCAGCAGTGGGAACATTATAGGCTGATGATGATGATGATGAACAAGAAGAAGAATAAACAACAAAAATGTTTTAAACAAAGCAAGATTGGGACAAGGGAAAGTAGGGAAGGGAGGCCTTTGCCCTGCTGACAGAAATGGCTCATAAATTAAAATAAATAATAAGTCACTGGTATAATATGACACAAATCAAGTACATATAGAGACTACTCCACAAGAATCCTAGAACAATACAGTATAACAACACACAACGACTGAGTGAACAACATCGCAATAACCTACTTTCTATATCTCTGACGATAAGCAGTTCCCACTAAAACTTTACCCATTCCCAGATTGCTCGGAAAAATTCCAAGCTAGACTGACATATAAAACTATGCACTAGAACTTGGCAAGAAATGGCGTCTCACAACACAATCATTGTTTCCTCCGGCTTTGATGCAATATCAAATAAAGTTGGGCATGTCCGTCTCGAATCATGTATTGTGAAGGTTCCGTAGTTAAGATAAATTTTACCTATGCAAAGTATTGATTTTATAGGCCGTTAATCAATTGATAAGTATGTATTTCTGCGGTTGTAACCATATGGTGAAAACCACAGAAATACGGAAGACAACAATAATGTGTTGTTTTGCATCCTCGTTAAAATTCATGATGTTGTCACAAAATACATAAATAATCAATATAAATTACGGTACCTAGTTAATTATTAAAAAATACTGTTTTTTTTTGTTTATATTTGTCAGTATTCCAGAATAACCCCCTTAATGTGGAAGAAGGAACAAAAAATATCGAATTAATGTTTGACATTGTTTTTATTTGTGTAAGCGAGGTTTTAAGGCGAGGATCAGACGGGCCGCGTTTTAAACATGGGTGGTTCACACTTACCGATGTCAGAAAATAAGAAAAAATATTCCCTTCCCATTTTATTATTGATTTGGGTCGAGAATTATTAGTCATAGTAACCTCTTTCAATTTGACGAGGATGCAAAACAACACCTTGTATTTCTCATATCTCGAAAACTATTGATCTTTTTAACGGCATATAACCACACTTCACACGCAACGTAGTAATCCCTTGGTTTATTGTATGAGGAGTGGTTATGTAACATTCTAACGGACGGAGACACGGTCAAATGGACAGGTGATGACACGAACAGACGCACATGACGAATTAATTGATGCTGTTTTTGCCGTTTAGCTACGGAACGCTAAAAGTTTCTCAAGTACTTCTCCAAGTTGATTTACTAGTGTTCCACTTTCTCAACTAATATTTTAATGGAACTTCGTTTTTGTTACAGCTGCAGTTTTTATCTGGGAAATTTCTACTGATTGGATCTTATCAAGCTCTTTTTCTTTAACGGCTAGCAAGCAAGAATGACAAGGATCTATCGCTCGCTCGCTCTTGCAGAATTTTAATTAATTTTTATTGCGGATTTATGTTAGACGAGAGAGCGGAGTTTTTTGCTAGATTGAGTGACTTATTGATCCTTAAAGTTTTGTTTTTATTTACTCATGTTTTTTTCAAGCTTTTAATTTTGATCTTATCTTTTGCCTAACTGACTGAGTTTTTTTTTAATTTCAAAAGTGGAAGTGTAAATTGTTTAAATAAAAATAATAAATCCAGTCAAGGTGTTTACTGTTTTAAAATTCTTCTATTTTCAAAAAAACTTCAGTGAAAAAGTTGTGTATTAAGAATACTGTGAACTACAACGAGAACAAAATGTTTGTCTTGTTAGGTATAGAAATGGTTTTTTTTTTTCGTAAATTCTTGGAACGAAAAGGAACACGACAGTCAAATTTTATTTTTGATAATGGCCACTTCAAAGGACCAACGATAAATTCAGATTCAATAAATAAATAAACTACTATAAATAAATAAATAAATAAATAAAAGACCCAGCCTATCCTACAAACCCTAAGTTATTCAAGTTTCAAAATTGATCCCATAAAGTCTGAACAAAGACTCAATTATCCAAGAAATCTAGTTCATTTTAAAAGTTCTAAATCTTTTTCGCCTTCACAGGAACATAAATTGCCACCGTTACAGAATTGGGTTTTTCTGAAGACACTTAGACGGTTCATAAATGTTTCAATAAAATTCTTTTCAAGTGAACCCCTTGGTGGGATGCAAATTGTACTTAATGACCAAACTTTTTGTAGGATTTTGTATAAGAGCAAGTGATTGACGATTGAATTTTGATAATACTTTTGATTTGGGACTTTTTGGATGCGGTAGGAATCGTATCTTTTTTACCCGTCTGCGGCGAAGCCCAAAAGGAGGTTTATGTGTTTGACCTGTAGGTATGTGTATGTCTGTTTCTTCGTGCCATCGTAACTCCTTAACGGATTAATTGATTTCTATAAAATATGCATATTTAGATTCGTCTTGGTGGTGTGAATGTCACTGGTTACAACTGTAAGCTAACTAAAACATCCGAGGAAAAATTTACAATCTAAAAAAAATTAAAATATTTTAGTGATAAAACAGGATGTTACCGCAGTTAACAACTAATAGAATAAAGAAGTTCAGGTTTACTGCCCCGGTGCCATAATCGGGCAACATTCATTGGATTTATAACAAGTTCTTACAGATTTTTCATTGATAAGATTTTAATACGAGTACAAGTGAAGGATTTCAATAGAATTGATTACTGTGAAGATTTCAAAGCTAGATAATGAAGGCAGAAAGTATCATTACGACTAATAGAGAAGTAGGAGGTACGGAATAAGAAGACATGCTGTGCCGACCTTGAATCAATTTGGATAACGGCAGGATTGAAGATAATAAATTAAATTATAGTTTTTTGTGGAACCACAATACCTTTACTAGTTATGAATCCTGGCCTCAAAGACACTTTATAACATCACCATATTCCTGGGTCAGCGGATCGTCTTACGGGTGGATTTTTAGGAGTTGGAGTATAGGCTTAGGGGCACTATGAGCAGCAAAGAAAACAAAATAGTTTTTTGTTTTTGGTAAATTAAATATTCCATTTTTTCCCCCATATTTAAATCGTGCAGTTTCGAGTTAAGCTTGAGCATAGAAACTATTTAAGCTCTCAGAAGTACCCACGACGCACCGTTTCTGGGACTGTATTGGGACTCCGAATTTTATTATATTTTATATTTAATAAAACGATCTATATTACCAAAATGGTAGCTCAGATAAAATCTTTTCAAGAAATAAATTATTGTTCTAGTAGAAAATTATGAGATGGTGTAAAAAAACACGAGAAATATTGAGGAAAAATTAATAAAAAAATTCAATGTCGGTCAATCTTTCAGCTTTATCCTTAGGAGCAAAGACTTAGCCAAATTTTCGTAGATGTTTTTCTAACAGATTTCGACCGTTTTCCTTAAAGAACCTTTTCCATTGAAACCATTTAGGTTCTGAGAAGCATGGCCCTACGACGCACCGTTATCGAGATAATATTAGTGATGAAGATTAATCGAAACTTTAAAAAAAAACTCAGTTTTTTACACCATCTAATAGTCTCCCACCAGAGTAACAATTTCTTTGCAGTAAATATTTTCATCTGAGCTATCATTTTGGAATTATAGAGCGTTTTGTAAAAACAAGAAAACATATAAAAGCTCCTTACTCGGTAACGGTGCGTCGTAGGACCTTGCTTTTCGGAACCTAAATGATTTATATGGTCTAGTTTAACCTAATCTAAACTAATATTATAAAGAGGATAGATTTGATTGTTTGTTTGTTTGTTTGCATTGAATAGGCTCCGAAACTACTGGTCAGATTTGAAAAATTCTTTCAGTGTTAGATAGCCCATTTATCGAGGAAGGCTATAGGCTATATATCATCACGCTACGACCAATAGGAGTGGGGCAGCAATGATAAATGTTGCGAAAACGGGGAAAATGAGACGCAAACGAAGTTGCGCCAGACAGCTAGTACTGCAATAAAATTGGGAAATTTCCGAAAAAAAAACGGAAATTATTGTAAAAAATAAATTAAATTCTGGCGCCATGTAGTGCCCTTAAGGCTACACTCCAACCTATTCCTGGCCTTGTCCCATGTTACTTGGAGTCAACGCCACACGTTTTTAGGTTTCCGTATCCAAAGGGGTATTTCCGTTGCCGCTATAACAACAAATACTAAGAACAGAATAAAAAAAAAATTAAGGGGTCTCCCAGACAAAAATAAGTGATTTTTTTTGCTCGTTTTTATAAATAATGTTACCGAACCCTTCGTGCGCGAGTCCGAATCGCACTTGGCCGGATTTTTTCTTCCCTTCCCCTCTGTCAACCGCCACGCTATCATTTACCTCTCCTCCTTGTTCTTTCATATCATTCCTCACACAATCTATCCATCGTTTCCTTTATCTTCTTTGTCTTCTTTATCTTCTTCATTCTATATCCTCTTTCTTTGTCTTCTTTATCTTCTTTTTTCTCTCTCTCCATCCATCAACATTTATATTCATCACACTTTTAGTCACATGCGATTAAAGACCCTTTACAACATAATAATCCGTTATTTGCATAGTGTATCAAAGTGACTGTTACCCCTGTGAAACAAATTCCTTGCCAAGAGCGAGAGCCACAATAGTTTAATGAGTTCCGGGCTCTAAACTTGCTGTCGCTAGCTCTAAACTTTGCGAACTATATCGTTTCAAAATTTTGAGCTAAATTAAAGCTCTTGGTTTTCGTTTTAAAGTGAGCTTAAAGTGACTTTATAAAGCTTGAAAAACTTACGTAATGACTTGATAAAATTAAAAAACGTTATATTCATTACAAAAGGATTCATCAAGTGCCAACACAAAGGACAAGGTTCCAACACAAAGGTTCACCAATGATAGGGGGGATCTGGTACTTGGCGGCCGCTGCCGCGGCACGCTCGCTTTGCTCGCTCGCCTTCGCGCGCTAATGGTCATGGTTCTAAACTAACCTAACCTAACCCAGATGGTTCACCCACAATAAGGAGGATCTGGCACCCGGCGGCCGCTACCGCAGCACGCTCGCATTGCTCGCTCGCCTTCGCGCGCTAATGGTCATGGTTCTAACCTCACCTAACCCAGATGGTTCACCCACAATAAGGGGGATCTGGCACTCGGCGGCCGCTACCGTGGCACGCGTCCTAAGCTCGCTCGCCTTCGTGCGCTAATATGTTCATGGTTCTAACCTAACCCACATGTTTCACCAACCATATAGGCGATCTGACGCAGGAATGTATGAGGAATAATATACGAACTAAATACAATACTAACTGAATATTAGTTTAAATGTGCATTATAGAAAATGTTTATTAGGCCATATAAAATTAGGTAAACTGAAATTATATCAATAATTCATTATATCATATCATCGTTATACTAATCAAAAATTATATCAAATGAAAATAGGTCAAATGATCATTAGATCTTTTGTTATTATATCAAAAGGTACGCACCAATATTATACCTATCCGAAATTCAAGAAAATAATATTAATTCGATATTACGAACAGATACTTCTTCTTTATTTTACCCGCTCCACATAACCACAAACATTAAAAGACAGATAGACATGACTTACATGGATATATTGAGGAACACAGAAAGGAGGAACTCGTTGTAGATGGCCATGGAGATGAACCGGCTTTCGTTGAACTCAGAAGGCGCCTTCCGCACCATGATGCAGAGGCGGATGCCCCACATCAGGAATATCACCTCCACTGTTAAACAAATATTAGGAGTCAATCAAAGGAGAATAAGACTGTTGGTCTTGCCGGTAATAAATAATTATGTAGGTACTTCATATGGCAAATAAACACAATGTCATGTCTATGCTGAGATAGAGATAAGAGATCTCTATCTCAGCATAGACGTGACATTGTGTGGAGCGGGACGATCGAAATTCCTTTAAATCACGTAGAGAGTGTCATGTTCTTTACCCGTATACAAAAAATCAATCAAATCCAATGAATACTTTAGCCACAGGAAAACGTTTTGCACAGGTTCTTGACCTTACAATGTTAAACTATTATTACGGACTCAGATCTACATCATTTTGAAAAATAAGAAAATGAAAAAAAGGTTTCCTGTGGCTAAAGTATTCATTGGATTTGATTGTTTTTTTGTATACGGGTAAAGAACATGAAATTCTCTCCGTGATTTAAAGGAATGTCGATCGTCCCGCTCTACCTTGTATTATGTTGTGGCTAAATCATAAACAATGTATTTATTTCTGGCTGCAATCCTGTATTATATTTTTTTTATGTTGTCTTGAGTAATCCTTTACTAATTTTTACTTTTTCTCTTAATAAGTATATCTTGTTAAATACTTTAGGTACCAAATACTTAGATGTTCTTAGGTGGTTTCATTCGGGAATTATTTAGTATGTGTGTTTTTGTGGTAATTAAAATAATGAATAGATATGTAAACTCCAACAATACATAAATGGCATGGCGAAAGGTCAATCGCACGACTATATAAATTACTATTTATTTGGTTTTAAAACACACAAAACTTTAAACTAGTAAATAGTGACAACATACAATATTAAACACTTATTTTTTTGTTTATAAAAGGAACAAAGCGAATCACACCTCCACACTGTGCGAATTATGCTTGTAGAAACACTAAGCTGAGATAATCTGAAATCTATTGAACTATGCAATCTCCATTATTTTACACAACCATTTCTCACCCACTAACTCGCTCTGACATGTTAAACCGCTGAACCGTTCACCCCCTTCATCCCAATTGTTACACCCCCGTTCGCCCCAATTCTTACACCCCGCTAAAACCCTAAGATAATCCAGAAGGAAATGATATTTAACCCACTTCACTACAAAGTGCATTTAAGCTTTGTTGGAGTTGATTAAATTAGTAAGTTGTAAGAAGCTACACAACCAACTTACTGTTCGCAGTTTACCTCAAGTTTTCTGAAAGACTGAGCAAGTTTCCGAATTAAAGTTCAGCTTAGTGGAAATTCGAATACGGTACTTGTGATGTTGATTAAGTAAGAAAGAAAAATCTTGGGCATGTTACCAGCTGAGAGCTTTGAGGAGGAGTTTTTTGACGCCCTTTTATAATTTGTTGTTATTTTAGTTTTAATTATCTAGTTTTATTTTTAGTAATTAATTTAGATTTAGATATTAGTACTTTAATAAAAACAAAAGGAAGAAAAAAGAAAAAATATTTATTTGTTGCAGGGACATGACGTGCATACAAAATGTAAACAGTAAACATACAAAGCATAAGAAACATGTTTAATTTAAGTTACGTAGTTTTATGTATTCTACTAATTTGATTAGTAATACGTGATAATGAAAACCAAGATCGAATTATTGTAACAGTATTTGGCGACTAAAATGCGTCAATAAGGAAAGAAATTAGATGTTAGTGAAAGCCGAAGAAATCACCCATTATATACGATCAGAATATTTCACATACAATCAGTGCATAAAACCAATTTGTGATTCCTATTTGCCCCTGACATATACGAGTACATCTGAACTGCTTTATTTTCATTTACATAAAATACACAGTGCAAAATTGTTATTAATTAAATACTCAAAATAAATTATCTACAGATGATTGAAGCGGCATGGTATCCTTAAAATAACCGCGAGATTCAATAATGAAAAAGAATGGAATTTAAAAAAAGAACCTTCTGCAAGGAACACCAATACCGTAAATATAAAAAGCGATCGGCTTATTATGTCAACACAGATTGCCGAGAGAAGAAAAGAAAAAATAAACTTACGCGTTGTAAAAGAGTGGTCCCACCAATCAGTATTACAAAGGTACGCCTTGAGGTCATCCTTCGTCCTGCCAACGATGACAGCAGGTGGCGCGACCAGCGTGCGTATGGCCAGCAGAACACACGCCACCCCAACAATCACGCCGATCCGACGCAACAGGTACATGTCGGAGATCTTCACTGCTTTCGCTGACCGTACTTGGAATATTACTGATATCCTGTTGAAAAAGAAATGGAGGTTAGTTTGTCATAAGCCGGTAGCCACCCTCCTAATCTTAGATCATCTAAGGCATAGACAAAGATACATTGTATCAGTGATAACTATGACACAAACGGGACGACATAAACTACCGAAAAGCTTTAAAAGTGAGTGCTACTGGGGTATGGCTTTTTGTTTGTGCTGAATACAATTAATATGCCTACTAAGTTTGTCATAAACGCTGTGAAAAATACTTTAATTACTCATATTTATGTCGTCCTAAATCTAAAAGACAAGTTCTATAAACAACTCTCCTTCAGTAACTCCGTCTCATCTACGGATTAATATCTAGTTCAGTTTACGAAATCGTTCCAGACGACTCCTAATCCCATTTATAAACATAATGTAAAGTATTTAATAAATGCACGATCAGTTTCCTTAAACAAAACAGATCTTGTTATGCAAACATTAGGTTGAAGTAAACTAGATTATCATAAATTGGGCCCGTAAACAGATTCTCTTTTATTTACGCATTTCTGAAGAGGGCCCAAAATTTAAAAGACAACTTGATTCTTATCCCTACAAGAGGACAATTTCATTCCGTCCCTATCTAATTAAAAGAAACTTGATCGTAATCTAAAAGTTCAAGCCCAATTATATACTTGAAATGAGTCTCAGATTGAAGATTTAGAAAAAGTTGTTGATGTAAAATATATTAAGGAGGCTTATAACGTTTTCGGTGGATTATAAATTGCTTCTGAGAAAAATGTTCAGCGTCTGGTTGGAAATAAGAAAAGCAGCGGTATGTAAAAGTTTGTTTAAGATATCAAGAACCATGATTAATTAAAAGTTTTTTAACTGACATGGTCACTAATACTATCAATAACATTTGTAACAGTATTTTTACCCTGTTTATTATTTGTTTTGAGTTCCCGATATTTCGGCGCTGCTCTTGCAAAAGCCATGATTAAGGATAAACTGAAGTTATTGCGGGTGGGTGTTTATGAGCAGACAAATCGGTCTACCCTCTTTCTTGTTCGTTTTTTGCGCGCCGTACCACTAGCACTGTCGCTCTTACTGTGTAACGGGGGTTAAAAACCGCAAAAGTGTTGTAAAAATTTCGCGAGTGGACACAGTGAGTTTCGTGTGTCGGGAACAGAATCGAGTTGTGAGTGACGGAGCGCAAAAGACGAACAAGACAGAGGGTAAAATATAAAGCAATGGAATACGAATTTCTCGCAAAATTATACACAGAAAGAGGTGCTACGTAATTAGGATGTTGATTAACATACTTCCGCCAAAGTTCTTTCAATGTTCAACTTTTTCACATTTAAGTTTTAATAAGACTTGATCCCAATAACATGAATGCCATAAGCACACGGTACCGTAACTCAATACAAACTGATTTCAATTTAAATTAAACAAATTATCAACTTCAGCTTTCACACTGATGGAAAAACAAAATTGAATTTTGAACTCGAAATTATAAATTGAAAATTCAGCGTAGAGGTAGGTATGCTTTGTGTGACCCTCGGTGGCGTTTAAGGCTCATGCCCCAATGCCGACGAGGAAGCGATGGGCGACTTTTTTCTCGTTAAAGTAACGTACCACCGATTTAGGTAGGTCCCGTGACAGTGTCAAAAGAGATGCACAATATTAATAGTCTGGATTTGTGTCCGATTAATGGCAATAGGCTCGCCTGCTATTACGTGAGCCTTAAAAGTAACTGGCAAAATGTGGGTGCACTATTAGGACACCTCTGCCTAACCCTTCGGGGATTACAGGCGTGATGTTATGTTATCTATACTTAATATAATATTATAAAGCTGAAGAGTTTGTTTGTTTGTTTGCTTGAACGCGCTAATCTCAGGAACGTCTGATCCGATTTGAAAAACTCTTTCAGTGTTAGATATCCCATTTATCGAGGAGGCTATAGGCTACATGTCATTACGCTACGACAAATAGGAGCGAAGCAGCAATGAATAATGTTTCAAAATCGGGGATAATGTGCGACGCAGACGAAGTTGCGAAGTTGTTTATAAAATATTAGTAGGATAGCTGACTATTTAGACTGCCGGTGATGATTTTCTCACCACTAGTTCGTCGCAGTGACCAGAGCTATAAAAAAAACTAGCTTTTGCCGGGCAGTAGACCCGCTGAGAGAATTCCGCTATATACATAAGCTGGCTCACATACCAAACTAGTCATTTCGTGCGAGAAATCGTCCGTCTCACTCGCTTATAGTCTAGTGACAAAACTATTCAGATCACACAACTACCAAGTTTCTCGCCAACTGGATTCTAGTAGCAACTTCTACTCGCTTTTCGCTAATTGACGGTGTGGGACACGTCCCTAAATATTCTATTTCAAGGACCAGTCCTAATTCCGGGCTCAATAACGGTCCGCTGGATTTTTGTGATACCTGTATAAATAATTTGCTCTGTGCAAAGTTTTGACCCTGAAATGGGCTTTACATTTATATTTTGCAATTACGTTTTGACATGGCGACAAATCATATATTTATGCACTGATAGACAATGCTTGGCATAAAGCAATTGGTATAGAAACAAGAGTTCTTTATAACGTAGGTGAGCAGAGTACTTCGCAAACCAAGTCAAGATACTTGATTTCCTTATCTTTCTCGGGTTTCACGAGGTTCTCGTCATGTGGAACCGTACAACGTTATGTCAACAATCATTGCGCGCCACTCTGATTCGATCCACCACCACTATATCTGGCTTATTGGCTTCAATAGTCCTGTCAGTGATGATGTATTGATCCCAATACAGTGTGATATTGCCATTTTCGAGAGCTGGGCACAAGGCTGTATTTCAGAGTAAGTTGCTGATGGATAATCCTGGCTACAAGGTTGTGTCTATGCGAGTATTCTCCGATAGCTAGACGAGAACACCCGGAGATAATATGGCGGATCGATTCCCCCAGACGGTGGCATGCCCGACATATGTCAATCGTGCCATCCTTCAGAATAAAATAACATCACGAACACAGCTTGTTCCTACAACATATTTTGTCTGATGTCTGTTGTTGAAACAAATCAAACACCAAAAAAAAAACAGATTGATTGCCAAATATCTTCAAGTATAGCAAACTTTGTGACCTCCTTGGAAAAGTTTATAAGTGTGAGATGTTACACAAAAGGCAATACTGATCTTCTCGATCAAACTTTTAAAATGTTGCTCTAATGACCCAGTGACTTTACTAAGAAATATAAAACTAACTAAATCAGTATTAAGTGACTAGAAATATAAAATTCTGTTCATCAGCACCACCGTCATCGGGCCAAACACGTATTTTTGCTCGCTTGCTCTAACCCATTAAAGACAAGTACAACGAAGTATAGTTACTCGGCACCACTTACCTCCAAGTCTTCAACATAAGAGCTCCATACGTGAGACAGAACCCGACTTCCCTCAGCCAGACCCTGGCGGTGCAGGTCAGGACCGTGGGTCTTCCGTACATGACTAGAGTGGTACAGTAGATGAGGAGAGCTCCCAGGACTATGACCCTGAGAAGGGCTGGGCTTGCTGCTCTTACGACCTGAGAACAAGAAGATTTTGAGAATACAAGTTTGCAAAAATCAGTTCAACGAAAGAGAAGAGGTCAACCGACACCACAAAAGTAAAAGCCAGAATGTTATCTTGGATAATTACTGAGTCAGTGAAACACATAGTAGGTATGATTATAATAATCTAAGTGCTTCGTATTTCTACAATGACTTTTATTGGAACTTTCATGAGCATTTCTGTGGCAAATGTCCGTGCCATACATATTTGACTTTTCCAATACGTAATTCTTAGCTTAACACTTCACATTTTTCAAGTACATTAACACGAGAATATCCCGAGTTAACACGGATATTTTTTCACCTTTCATGAACCGTGAAATGTGCTTAAAACTTTTGGAAATGCTGAAAGTTGTATTTAAAATGAGGAAAACTCTGCAAAATTTTCTGCCGATAATTTGGTTTGGAAAGTATTCTGTGGTACCTCAATTTGTGTTGACAACGCTATGTTGATCGATAGTCCGTTTTGATGGATGGTTGGTGAAATAAAAAATAGAATTGGAACAGAAAAACGATGTAGCTGGTTGTTTTATGTATTATATGTATTTTTTTGTGAGGATATTTACGATCGCAATAAGTCTGATGTGGCTATAGATAGATAGAGTATACTTTAAAATAAAGAAAGCAAATATAATTCAGCTCTTTATACTACATTGGTTAGGCTAGGTAGAATTTGGTGGTTCAAAGTATTAGAAAACATCATCTGCCTAGCCTTTGCCATGTTAGTCTTCATGTTAAGCTTCCAGTCTCACGGGATGCAGCTCAATACCAGTATTTTACATAGAGCCGCTGCCTATCTGACTTCTACAACCCAGTAACTGGGTTATGCGAAAACCAGGCAGTAAAATGATAACAAATCTAAATCTACAATACACTGTGTTCCAAATCAATATTTTTGCCAGTCATATCACCTTGGGATACCCAAACAAAGTCTTTGTTTAGCAAAAATTTCAATAGCACCCTTAACTAAATTCACTTTAAAAACTGCAACGTTTTCAAAACATGCAAGGTCAAGCCTGACATGAGTGTTTCAAGCTAGTATCTGCATAGGAATTCGCCAAGATTTTGGATACCACAGCGAAATACGACACGGAAACATTGTAGTAGTTACCATATCCTCATAATTTTTGCACAGTTTTGTTGTTTTGGTATTAGACAAACCATTTTGTTTGCAAAAGTTGTCGTAAATGTGGTCAATCGGCTCACGATTTGCAACATATTTTAGTACGGTGGTTACGGGAACTTTTTTGTGTTTCACAGCATGGCTTTGCCTGTGCAAAAGTAGAAAGATATACTGGATTAGCCAGGGCCATTTCCTCTATTTGAAAACTTTTCTAATTTTATGGCATTTTTTTATTTTTTTTCAGCTAGTGAAGTAGGAGTTCTAGGTGGCACGCAGCAAAAGCGACCGGTGTTTGGTTTTTTTATTTCTACCAGCAAAGGTTTATACCAGATCAACACTGTACGATGGGCTGGATCGTTTTCTTGTCAATACAGGTTGGAATGTGGGGTGAGGCAGGGTGGGTTGAGCTCACCTACGCTCTTTAACCTGTATATAAATGAACTGATTGCCGAGCTCAGCAGTACCAGGGTTGGATGCTACGTGGACGGTATCTGTGTCAATAATATCAGTTATGCTGACGACATGGTGCTGCTGAGTGCGTCAGTCTGTGGCCTGAGGAATTTGGTGGCCCAGTGTGAGGCTTACGCCAAAGTACATGGATTGGCGTATAACTGTAAAAAATCTGAGGTCATGGTCTTTCAGGCTGGGGGTAAAAGCTCAGACAGAATGCCTCCTGTACTGTTGAATGGCACACCATTGCAGAGAGTCCTAAAATTTAAATACCTTGGTCATATATTGACCCCTGACCTCAAAGACGATGATGGCATTGAACGTGAGCGGAGGGCATTGTCGGTTAGGGCGAACATGTTGGTTCGCAAGTTTGCACGATGCTCACTTCCAGTCAAAGTCACGCTCTTTCGAGCGTACTGTACTTTTTTTTACACATGCAGCCTGTGGGCTAAATGTGCGCAGAGATCGTACAGTGCTCTCCGCGTTCAGTATAATAACGCGTTTAGGATGCTGGTGGGGCTGCCCCGCTATTGCAGTGCGTCAGGGATGTTCGCTGATGCGCATGTGGATTGTTTTTACGCAACAATGCGTAAAAGGTGCGCTTCCCTGTTGCGCAGGGTGTGGGGCAGCACCAATGGCATCCTAAGCATGATTGCAAGTCGCCTAGACTGTGTTTATGTGGGTCGCTGTTGTGCTATTTCTCATGGGCTGGCGCAGCGGTGATCCATTGTGTTGTTTGTTTTATTAGTGCTTACTAACATAGTCTTAAGTTTTACTAACAGTTTTTGAGTCATGGATACTCGAATAAAGAAATTATTATTATTATAATCAGTAAATTGGTGATAATAGAAAGCCGTGTGACAAGCGGAAACTCAAAATAATATAAAAAAAATCAGTTTCGTTTGCAACGGGCGGACTTAAGACGCAGATATATGACCGTGGATGACAAGAATAGAGTATGCAAGGACCGTCGCAGGTGGAGATCTGTATTTTGTACCCTTCTGCCGCCATGGGTAAATCAGTTTATGTATGTCATCAGCATTAGGATAAACCAAATAACTTCATAATGTATTACATAACATTGTGGAATTACATAACTCGGTAACGAACACACAAGTAATTAATAGAACTGGGGTACATAAGAGAACTCAAGATATTGATTGAGCAGGTTCGCAAACATTATGAATACTAATTACACAGAACGATATTTGATATGTTACCATGTTATTGCTTGAAGGCATCTTAGAGGTTTCTGGTATAGATACGCGATTTAAGTAGCTCTATAAATATTTAACAAGCTCCTTTCGTATCGTATGAAAGGTATAGGTAGTGTGCTCAAATTAATACATAGAGTCAATTTTATTTAAATCTAAAATAAGGGCTAATTGACCATGGTAGGGGTCCGAGACGGTAGGGGTCCGAGAGGGCTGATGCCTGCCAGGGCTGTGGGTTGTTCGAAAGAGATACCGTGGCCAAGGAACACAAAGGGATAAGAAGGAACATGGATGGATTTTAGTCAGTCAAGTCTGACACTCCCTTCCGCTCCGCCTAGAGCGGGAGAAGTCATTTGATGATTTCCCAACCTAAAAAAAAAATAAGGTCTAATTGACCAAGAAACACGTGTGGTCTGTTTTTCAAATAGTAAAAGAACTTCATTATCTGCCTAGACTTTTCCCAAACTAAGTTGGAGTCGGCTTCCAGTCTAACCGGACGCATCTGAGTACCAGTATTTTACATGAAGCGACTGCCTATCTGACTTCCACAACACAGCAACTGGGTAATACGATACCCCTTGGTAAGACTGGATGTCAGACTTTTGGATTCTGACTACTCGTAACGACTGTCAAAGATCTATAAATGACAGCCAGGAACAACGGCTTAGCGTGCTTTCCGTAAAATAGTAAAAGAACTTAGGGAAAAGAAATGTAATTTTGGACAGATCAATACTATTATGTCTATTGTTTGTAGTACTGTAACCACTCGTACAACAGATTGCAAATATTAATAAAAAAATGTACAGAAGGAGAAAACTGACTTATAACAATACACAGTTAATAAAAATGTGGTAGGTATGGTAAATACGAATTTCTGCCTCCTATACTAGACCAGAAGCCATATTGCATCAAATTCATAAATTATCAAATCACACCGACAACAGTCAAAATATGGTTTGACCGAACTTGTATAATAGTTTCGAAAAACATCACCAACCCAAAAGTTACACCGCCAATTGTTCGTTAGACAATCATAAATACTTATCCCGTAACTTCTTCAACTCCTTTGGGGGGAGGGGGAGGTCATCAATCATGGAAGCCAAAAGCCGACGCTATTCGTCACTGCCAAAGTCATAATAAGTTTTTCCTTTTACGTGATTTCTAGACGCAACGTGTTAGGAACAATTAGTGATGGCGTAAGAAATTCTAGATTAGATGCTTTGGACTTGAAGAAAATGAGACACCGCTCCGCCCAGAGCAGGAAAAGTAATTTGATGATTTCCCATCCGTAAAAAAAAACAAGGGGAAATGAAAAAAAAGGAACTTCGCTAAAAAGTATAAGTATACAGCTAAAATATAAAAATTATGTCCTGTGACTCAACTCCTGGATATAAACGAACTAATTTTTGTATGCAGAGTGGAAAGTCATGAGGTATACCTACGCAGAATTTATTGTCAGCGTCACTAAGTATTTTCTATTTTACTTTGAACCTTGGATCGGATAGTACGATAGTTAAACGGTACCAAAGGGCCTACAAATATGGGCCGATGCCTGCCAGGGCTATGGGACTGTTCGAAAGAGATACCGTGGTCCTGGAACACAAAGGGCTAAGATGGAACATGGATGGGTTTTAGTCAATCAAGTCTGACACTCCCTTCCGCTCCGCCCAGAGCGGGTGGGGACATTTGATGATTTCCGATCCGAAAAAGAGGGCCTAGAAATATTGTATACTGCCCTTGATAATGATGACGTGAAAGACAAACATGTATGTTGGTTTGATACAGGCCAACAAAAAGCTTTTGTCGATTCTATAGAGAAAGTCGTTGTACAAACACGAGTCGCTTATAAATGTAATTTGTTGATTGTGGGATATCAATTTTGTAACAATAGTTCATTTACTAAGTCAGATAAAAACAGTAGTTTTATTATCATTTTTTCATAAATATAAACTGATTTATATATTCCGGTCGCTCATACTTATCTCTCTATTAAATGAGATTCAAATATCACTCTTTCTTAGTGTGTGTAAGTTATCATAACACGATGTTTTAATTATACTCACCCTAACATGTCCATACTTGATAGTAAAATACACGATGAACGGCAGACAGGATATCACCAGGCAGGCGAGCGCGAAGATGGTGGTCCTCACAACCCAGTTCAGGGCTGCCACGCACGGGGAGCCGTCCAGGCAGGCTTCGCAACCCTCTGCGCAGGGGAGGCACTCGAAGGCATCGGGGATGGAGTAGAGGCTGCGTTGGAGCTGGTGGAAGAGAAGTTTATGTTAGAATAACCTCATGGCTTTAATCCCCGAAAGGTAGGCACAAATGTACGTCATAGTACACCCACATTTCGCCAATTATGTTTAGATCCCATGTAACGGCATTCAAGGCTCTTAATTCCACGCGTTTTGTTACGAAAATATTCCCTAAGAACATTTTTATTTTAGACCGTACTGTAAGTAAATCGGGCTTAAAACAAAAGCACATTTCTCCTAATCACCTGAGCATAATTTATCCGTCTTCCTCTAGCTTAAAACGTCGTAAGCAAGTCGTTGACACGTTTATTTTACTCAAAGAAAATGTACATATGTGAAAGACGGTAGCGGGGTGTATAAAGAGATAGCTTCAGGGGATTTATTACTTTAATAACGTGTGAGAAAGACTTGCTTTATAAGCCTTTAGTAATATACATTTTTTTAAAGAGAGCTTTTGTAGAATAATATTAACTTTTTTGTAATCAACTCGTTTGCGTAAATTATAATAGTGTTCATAGGATTGAAGTATTACATGCGTAGAATAAAAATGTGTAGACTTATTTTTCAGTGAATATTTCGTTTGGGAGTAACATATAGTTAATTTTAAGTTTATCTACTTTATTTTTCCTATAAAAGCGGTATTTTTATTATATTACATATTGTTAGATACGAGAGTAGGTAGGTACTTAGGCGGAAGGGAAGGGGTACACGTCAGTGAAACTCGCTAGGTCGTTGCATACTGTTTATTCGCTAGAGGCCTAGTGCAGAGGTAAGTCCCGGGGGCGCGGGGCGGGGCGGGTCGCAGCCCGCTCGCCGAACGCTCATAGATACATATCTAACATTCCTCCCCCTTTAGTTGGACAATCACTAAACTAACTAACTACATACTAATTACTAACTATCTTACGCTAAACTTATTCTACGTTTGAATCGTCACCATCATCATCATCGTCACCCGCCGTAGGTGTCGCGAAGGTCGGGCTAATTGCCTGTCGCCTACGCGTTATCGGTGCGGCGCGCGGAGTCGCCGTACTATCTGGTCCGAGGTCCGTCACCGGCCCTCCTCCCCCTTCTGGCTGCCCGACGGGCTCAGGGTGACTGGCAACAAGTGACGCCAAATCGGGTACTACGTCCGGGTCCCAGTCCTGATCGTCGCTCGGTGAGGAGTGCTGTCTCTTCCTTATTTGATCCATGTGCCTGGTGACTTCACTTCCTGTATGTGGTACGTATACCACATACATTATATTGCCGATTTTTTTTCTTATTATTCCTTGAATCCAGTGGAATTTTTTGTTAGTAATATTTTTAGTTATCCAAACATTTTCGTTAACGTTAAAGTCTGTTCTTTGTTTCCCGCGATAGTGTTTAGCCTGTGAGGACTGATTGCGTGCCACGGTTTGAATTAGGTCTGTGGACGAAGGTGACGGCGCGATCGGATTCAACAAATCCAGGCGTGAGCGCATCGCACGTCCGAATACTATCTCCGCTGGTGATTTATCAGTGGTACTATTTTTTGAGTTTCTGTAGTCAAATAAAAATTTTGCAATTTTTTCATGTATTGTTTTTTTATTACAACCCTCCAATATTAAACCCTTAAGCCCCTTTTTAACAATCTTCACAAAGCTCTCGGCTTGCCCATTACTGGCCGGGTGATATACGGGAGATAGAACATGCTCGATACCGTTAAGTTTACAGAAGTCCCTAAATTCTAACGAAGTAAACGATGTACCGTTGTCACTCACCAACGTGTGTGGAATCCCAAACCGCGACATCAAATCATATAATTTACTTATAACTGCCTTTGAGTTATAAGTCGAGGACATATCGTAACATTCTACCCATTTACTATACGCGTCCACGATAATTAAAAACATGTAATCATGGAATGGGCCCAAGAAGTCAATGTGAATTCGATAAAAAGGGTACGGCGGCAATGGCCAAGGCGCGAGAGGAGCATGCGCGGGCGCGGGGCGCAGCGCACAGCAAACGTCACAAGCCCCCGCTACTCGCTCGAGCTTCGCGTCTATGCCAGCCAGGAAACCACAGCCGCTTGCGAGCCTCTGCCTTCATCTTCACTACTCCGAAATGTGAACTATGTAATTCCCTACATACCTTTTCTTGCAAAGATAACGGAATAACGACTTTATGTCCACGCATCAAGATATCCTTTTCGTAAGCTAACTGTGTACGACAATTGAAAAATGGTTTTAAGCTTGCGTCATTAACTTTCCTGGGCCAGCCGTTTATAGTATAACCCTTGATTGTGGTCAAATGAGTATCGCAAGCCGTCTCGCGACGCAAATCGCTTAATGTCACCGGAAGGTCCCCCTCCACTACAAAGTTGACGTAGGTCGCGCGATCCTCGCAGTCCGCGAGCTCGTCCGGCGCATTCGTCCCCTTCTCCTCCCCGATCGCCCGCGATAGGTAATCCGCGCTGTTATGCTTGCTACTAATATACTCTATGGTATAATTATACGCCGATAAGAATATTGCATATCTCTGCAGGCGGTTGGCGGACACTTCGGGAATGCCTTTGTGGGCCCCGAATATTGCTAGCAGGGGTTTATGATCCGTTCGTAGCACGAAGGGTTCTGACCGACCATATAGGTATTGATGATATCGCTTCACCCCAAACATGATCGCAGTTGCTTCCTTTTGAATTTGTGCGTAATTTTTTTCAGCTGACGACAGCGTTCGCGAAGCGTATGATATTGGTCTTTCTAATCCGTCCCCGCCTAATTGTGATAATACGGCTCCTAGCCCTGTCGGCGACGCGTCTACAGTTAATATTATTTTAGCTTTCTGATCGAAATGCGCTAATGTTGTATCGGATGCTAACATATTTTTTATTCGTGTGAACGCGTCATCGTGACTGCGCGTCCATTCCCACTTTGTATTTTTTTTTATTAGATTATATAATGGGCTTAACACGGATGACGCGTCCGGCACGAAGTTCCTATAATAATTCGTTAGACCCAGAAACGACTGCAACTGTAGCACATTTGTCGGTTTAGGAGCTTGTAAAATTGCTTTGACTTTATCTGGCGACTTCCTAACTCCGTTCTTATCTATGACGTGACCAAGGTATGTAATCTCGTCTCTGAAGAACTCACATTTGCTCATTTGGACCGTCAATTTCGCATCGTCTAATCGTTGTAAGACCGTGATAAGTCTCTGCCTATGCTGATCCGTATTGGCACCTGTTATTAGGATGTCATCTAATAAAAATATAATTCCGTCAATATCCGATAGTAAGCATTCCATTGCGCGCTGGAAAATAGCGGGTGCACAGGCCAACCCAAATACTAATCGAGTGAATTGAAATAACCCGCGGTGTGTATTAATACAGGTTAACTTTTGTGATTCCTCATTTAATATAAACTGGTTGTATGCCATTGAAAGATCGATTTTACTGAACTGAATGCCCCCGTGTTATTTCGCTAACAAATCGTTTACAGTCGGCAAGGGATACTGATCGATTATTAACTGTTTATTTATTGAAACTGAGTAATCTGCACATAATCGGAGACTGCCGTTCTTTTTCAATACAGGCACTATTGGCGACGCGTATTCTGAGTGTTCAATGGGCTTTAAAATGCCTAGTGACAATAATCGGTCGAGCTCTTTGTCTATCATTTCTTTTAGCGCGTAAGGTACTGGTCTTGCCTTAAAAAAAATCGGTTTTGCGTCGGATTTTAAATGTAAATCAATTTTATATTTGTTAAACGATCCAAGATTGCCTGAGAAAACGTTAGGGAACATATTAGAGAGTTGCGTGTATAAATTGTAATGGGGGGTAGACTCGCGCATCGCTCGCGCGCGATCGAGCACGGCGTGCACACGTGCCGGCGCCAACTCCAAGTCGAACTCACGAATGAAGTCGCGACCAAGCAGCGGCGGCCCGCCAGCGCGCACTACGTACATATTCAAAGTATGCGTACGCCCCAAATACGAAATAGGTAACAAAACTACTCCGATCGTTTCAATATTATCCCCCGTATAACTAAATAACCTTTTGTTGGTGACTGACAAAGGTAATTTACGCTTAAAATTCGAGTTGTAGGTTTCCTCGGAGATTACGCTTACTGCTGAACCACTATCGATTTCAAACTCTAAAGCTAGACCACTGATCGTTACACGCTCCGTCATTGGTTTCCCTTTGACACACCGAATGTTGTAAAAACCCTCACCGTCGTCATCGCCTCCGTCGTCCACAGATCCTTCTTCCACAAACTTAACTTTGCCCTCGTTTGGGCACATTTTACGCAAATGGCCTTTATTGCCGCACTTTTTGCACTTGTAGTTTTTATAACGACACTGATTGACTTTATGGTTTGTAAACCCACACACACTGCACTTTTCCTTTTTGGATACGTTGAACACGCCTTCCGGGGCCGCTGCGCCGGTGCCATTGATGCCCGACGCTGCCATCGACGAAGCATCGCGCGCGCAGCGCATGCTCTCTGCCAAGTCGATGGCCTTCGCGAGGGTCAGCTCCCACTGATCCTGCACGAACAGTTTATCCCGCGCGTGTCCTGCTGCCATGCCCATTATAAATTTGTCGAGCAAGGCCTCCTCCAAATTCTTGAAACCGCAGTGAGAGGCCTCTTATCCTGGCCGCCCATTGAGGATGCGTTTCTCCTGGCCGCTGTGTTGCCGAATAAAACTTGGATTTTTCGGCGAACCCGTACCTTTTTGGTGTGAAGTGCTCGTCGAGGAGTTTTACTATTTCCTCGTAACCCAGTTCTTCCACCTTGCAGGGTAATGCCAGGTCACTAGCTAGCTTGAAAGTTGCTTCACATAACGATGTCAACAAAATCGCCCTCCGCTTGATCGTCGCTTTGTCCGTTTCAGAGGTTATGTCGTTAGCGATAAACCACTGATTTAATCGCGACTTAAAACTATTCCACTCTTGGGACAGATGGTCAAAGGTGGAAAGAACGCCATATGTTGCTCCCGTAGACATAATTGGATAATTAATGTGAGTCCGCTCGTCGCCACGTGTTAGATACGAGAGTAGGTAGGTACTTAGGCGGAAGGGAAGGGGTACACGTCAGTGAAACTCGCTAGGTCGTTGCATACTGTTTATTCGCTAGAGGCCTAGTGCAGAGGTAAGTCCCGGGGGCGCGGGGCGGGGCGGGTCGCAGCCCGCTCGCCGAACGCTCATAGATACATATCTAACACATATGTACATTATTTACAAACTGCAAGTAGATATAAAATAAAAATAAAATATGTACAATCAAAATCACAGGGCGTCAAAATATTCGTCGACATCGCTGTCAACAGGAAAAGTGCCCAGAAGGCTTGCCGCATTGCCACGTTGGATGGCAATGCTGATTCTTTGACCAAAAAAAAGGCCAGCCCTCTGGTCACGTGAAGCGTCGACCAACCGCTTGGCGATATCCCGATACAAGGTATCCAATACAAGGTGGGCACTCGGGCCCCATGGCCCTAGTGTTTCAACCCCAAACGGCTCACATACATAATTACCAATTAAATTATTGTATTTGCGCCGTTTAAGGTTTTCAGCACCTGCAGCAGCATCCCCAGCGCAGCTCACCGTGCTAGGAAGATGGAATGACGCAAGGGTGTCGACGCAAGTCACATCCCACACCAAATGCCTACCAAACTTCCATGGCATTATGGTCATACCATCTGGTCTCTTCCCATCGACGCGTGCCAAGCCATTGGATTCTAAGACAGCTGGCAACCGGCGGTGGCAAGAGCACGACGAATAAGATCATTAATGCTAGCGTGCCACGCTATCCGACCCGCGCTCTTACTGCAGGAAAGGCCATGGTGTCCGAGGCCGTCGACTGCTTCACCACATCGACAGCGATGTGGAGCCCCGCTAGGAGTGCCCAATCGCAGACATGTAGCAAGCTGGAATGTTGTGTCTTATAGTTAGGTTTTTGGGTTTTCTAGCGTTTTATTTTCCATGTTATTTTTTATAGAAGCTGTACAAACTACAGCCTCACAATTTGAAATTTTGATTTTATCATTTTTAATGTCTGCAAAAAACTTTTACTATAAAATACTGATTAAATATAATTATAACAAAGTTACGCTAACGATAATGGACAACAGGGTATTGAAAAAGTTTTCTTTGACACAATACTCCGGCTACTTTATAGTGATGGCAAACTACAGTGAGCCATGCCCTGGCCTAGCGAAAAATGAAGTTTTAAAAGAAAAACAGTTCAGGTTATACTGGTTTTGTTACCACTTACTGAGAATTTCTACATCAGCAAGCACAGCATGGCATAATCAGCCTATAACGTTCCCACTGCTGGA
Organism: Cerastis rubricosa; assembly: GCA_949152445.1. Classification (NCBI taxonomy): domain Eukaryota; kingdom Metazoa; phylum Arthropoda; class Insecta; order Lepidoptera; family Noctuidae; genus Cerastis; species Cerastis rubricosa. Next base: position 2,498,807 of record OX424525.1, on the reverse strand, counting down.
AACACAGACCACCTTTCTATGAGAAGGAGTGGGCTTTAATCCACCACGGGGGCCTAGTTCAGTTTGGTAGATGTCAGATGTTTTATAATTTTTAGATCCTGGACATGACAATTTCCTCGTGATGTTTTCCTACTCAGTTTTGTCATAATCATCTACCTAGCCTTTTTCCAACTATTCTGGGGTCGGTTACCAGTCTAACCGGATGCAGTTGAACACCAATACTTTACACGGAGCAACGGTTTATCTGACCTCCGCAACCCAGTAAGTACTGGGTAATAGGATGCCCCTTGGTAACACTGGTTATCAGACTTTCGGGCCACTGACTACCTGTAACGACAATTGTACAATTGACAGCTGCTGGGACCGTCTTAACGTGCTTTCCGAAGCACGGAGGAAACTTGGTATGTAATGGGTTTTTCCATTCACTGACCAACCTATGCAACCGCGGGTTAACCTAAAGAAGAACGAGAGCGGCTGTTATTATTTAGCCACGAGCTTGATCGATAGAAAAGAAAGAAATGTGGACGTACTAGGTATTAGATATACCTCTGCCTAACTCTTCTAGGATTACAGGCGTGATTTTATGTTCACCATCATCATCATCAGACTATAATGTTCCCACTGCTGGGACACAGGCCTCCTCTCTATGAGAGGGAGTCGGCTGTACGCTGTCTACGACATGCAGCTGGTTTCTTCACGATGTTTTCCTTCACTGTTTTGAGGGCAGCCGTGATGAAATAAATTACACAAAGTATTGTTATTATTTGGTATTATTTAGTCTCACTCATCATTCATCATTTCAGCCGAAAGACGTCCACTGCTGGACATAGGCCTCCCCCAAGTGACGCCACATTGGCCGGTCCCGTGCGCCTCGCATCCAGCGGATCCCCGCAACCTTGACCAGGTCATCGGTCCACCTAGTGGGAGGCCTTCCAACGCATCGTCTTCCGGTTCGCGGTCTAACTAATAGGTCTAACTTCGAGAAAGAGGTCAATCGTCGAATCCGACTCGGCTGGGCAGCGTTCGGGAAGCTGCGTGGTATCCTCGGCTGGGCAGCGTTCGGGAAGCTGCGTGGTATCTTCTCGTCCAACTTACCGCAGTCTCACTCAACTAATTAAGCAGCTTCCCCTAATGAAGTTAAACAGATAGTAATCAATAACTTACCAGCAAATGTTTTTCATATTCTTCTTCAATGTCACTACCGTTGTAGTACCGGTTGTCAGCTGTGGTGTTGGGGTAGTAGAACCCTCTGCGACATACGCACCGGTATGACCCTCGACGGAACCCTAGTCCGGGAACAGGGACACACTGAAACAAGGGTTGAGTTTTAATGTCGTTGATGGATTGAAAGACTTCGATTCACGACTTTATAGGCCTATGAATAAAGTCAACGGAACGGGACTGCCATCCTCAATTTATGCACAAACCATAGCTGATGCTTAACGTTCAGAAAAGCTTGTTTTATTTTGCTCAGATTAAAATAAACGCACTGTTGCAACAGTATCTGTAGGTTTAGAAGTTAAATGCTTCACAGTTTACTGTTACGAGTTTCCAACGTTTCAGAAACTCGATACTTCTCAATTTACACGCTTTTCGGTTCAGAATAAAATAAATAATGGTGTCATAAACAGTCGGGTATAAACCTACGCGTTTCAATACGTGGGCGGTAAGTACACAAAACAAAACGGGGCGATTTATTTAATGGTAGCCGACGCGCTTTATTTTTACTATACCTTCGTAAACATCTCGTACCTGTTTATGAAGGATGATGTGAAATACAACTTATTTCAAGCTAATTTGGTTTTTTAATTTGACATAATTTAATAAAACCTTAGAACATAATGGCTTGGCACGCGTTGATGGGAAGAGACCAGATGGTGTGACGATAATGCCATGGAAGTTGGGTAGGCCTTTGGAGTGGGTTGCGACTTGCGTCAATACCCTTGCGCCATTCTATCTTCCTAGCACGGTTTTCAGCACCTGCAGCAGCCGCCCCAGCGCAGCTCGCGCTGGGGCGGCTGCTGCAGGTGCTGATAACCTTAAACGGCGCAAATACAATAATTTAATTGGTAATTATGTATTTGAGCCGTTTTTAAAACACTAGGGCCATGGCCCGAGTGCCACGACCACCTTGTGTTTCGGAATATCGCCAAGTGCTTGGTCGAGTTTTCACGTGAGCAGACCTTTTTTTCGGCCAAAGAATCAGCATTGCCATCCAACGTGCCAAATGCGGCCAGCCCAGCCGACTGCCCAGAAGGGGCACTTTAACTGTTGACAGCGAAGTGGACGAATTTTTTGACGCCCTGTTATTTTGATACTTGTATTTTATTTTTATTTTATATCTATTTGTAGTTTGTAAATAATTTAGTTTAATAAAATGAAAATTTAAAACTGTAGGGAAATATTACAAAGTAGCCTTAGAGAATAAATTAAATGAAAATACTAGAGACTGAGTGGTTATGGGGAAAGTAACTAGCCATAGACTAGCTAAGCGATCCCAAAACAAATCATTTTTTTCAGTAAAAAACGATTTCTATTGAACTCTGCCCGCTAACCATTCCTTTAAAGATTGATCTCGAACCAAAACATCCTGTATTTCCTATACCCCAAATAACAGTTTGTCCGTACGTCTCAAAGGGACAATAGATGACGGATATAACCTTATGCCTACATCACAAAATGGATGAGGACCACTTTTTTATCAACGGGATGGATCCCTTGGGGTACAGGAAGACATATTGTTTCATCTTACTGGCCAATCATGTCAGAGATAGATTTGGCATTTCATGGTTTTGTATGATCCAATTTTAGAGATGTAATTTTGATTGGATATGTGTCCTATTCTTATACAAGATGTTGTTTTGCATTCTCGTCAAATTCAAGGAGGTAATTATGCTAATGATTCTCGACCCAAATCAACAATAAAATGGGTAGGTATTTTTTTATTTTTTTCTTATTTACGGAAATCCGTAAGTGTGGACCAGCCGTATTAAAACACGGCCCGTCTGTTACCGCGCTTACACGCACACAAAGAAACGCTAACAATACATACACAACGCAAACGCAACGAACATACGATAATTTCATAGGTACCTATTCCCTAAACCACGCACAGCGCGGGTGCGCGGGTATGCGGGCGGGGTGCGCGGGCGCACTCATTCGCTCGCGCGCCTAGCCCTTCCGCCGCCCCGGAACCAATTATAGTGTGCTTAATGCCGCCGACGTGTGCATGCGCGTTGCGAATTCCGCTCCTAGGTACATCGTTGAGACTTAAGTGCAAAGTGCAAGATGACGGACAATTACTCAAACGTCGAGTTGGTAGATATGGTCCGCATGTATGCCTTCAGTGGAGACAGCCTACAAGGAGCCATCCGGATGTTCTGGGAGATGGTTCCAGATCGGGAACCCCCATCACAGAGCGTCATGCTGGCTGCTACGCAGAGACTGCGGGATCATGGGCAGTTCGACGTTCCCCGGCATGCTCAAGCTCGCGGCAGCGAAGGCCTGCCTGTCGCCTTGCAGGAAGACATCCTAGAATACTCCCAGGGAGTGTCGAGATGTTGGAGGACGTTCCCCTGGCACTCCATCGCAGCAGTACGGTGTTTCCCCTCATTACATTACGGTCGGCATTTACGCGAATACTTAACCGAAAGGTTTGGTGACCATTGGATGGGTCGCGAAGGCCTTTGGCCTGGCCCGTTCTCCGGACCTGACGTCTCTAGACTTTTATTTGTGGGGAGACGTTAAAAGGTTAGTTTACTCGGAGAAAGTGGCAAGTGTTACAGAATTACGTGAAAAGATAATTAGTGCTTTCGACACTTTAAAAAGGAATGTGATACTGCTACGTAAGCTGAAGAAAAACCAGCTACGTCGTTGTCGACTGTGCCAAGAATGTGGTGGTGGCAACTTTGAACATACCTCCGGGTAACTTAAGTAGGTAATTTATTTACTATTCTATTGACTATCATTTTGTAAATACGTTGTTAGCTTAATCAATTTTATTAGTTTAAATAAGTTGATTTCAAATTTACGCTCTCAGAACGTAATTTTAGAAACGTTAGCAGAGTTAGTCACCCCAGAAGCAGACCGCATGGCGGCTGATCTCAGGGCGACTAACACTGGTGGCGATAAACTAAAAATTATCCTCAAGTCCCTACTCAAGTTAGGCGACCTCCTCCGCAACTTTAATCTCGACTAACTCCAATGGATAATACGAGATTAACGTGCACCAAACCCCGATCCCTAAAATTAGGGTACTTTAATGCCAATGGCATTAGAGGCCAGCGTGATGAGATCGCCACCTTCCTCCGCGACCATCAAATTGATATCCTCCTCGTACAGGAGACCTTCCTCAAGCCCAGTCACCGCGATCCGAGAATTGCCAACTATCGCATAGTTCGTAACGATCGGTCACGCTGCCATAAGGGCGGTACTCTAATCTATTAAAGAAAAGAACTGCATTGCATCCCTTTAGATCCCCCCTCCCATGGAGTCTCTACTCGAGACCTCAGTGTGTCGACCAGGCATGACCGGCCATCAACTGATAACTATCGCCTCTGCGTACATCCCTCCCGGCGGCACGTCCGAGGAGCACACTCTGTTCACCAAGACCTTGCCGTCCTCTTCGGCTTGAGCGACTCCGTTATCATAGCGGGCGACCTCAACGCCATATACCCCGCCTGGAACAGCACGACGACCTCTGCCAGAGGACGTCACGTGTATAACCTGGGCGAGTCCCTCAACTTCGATCCCATCGCTCCTATGGAGCACACCCACTATCCCCACGACCCCAACCAACGTTCGGACGTTCTCGACATAGCGCTACTCAAGAATGTCAACCTTAAGTTGCATTCCATCGAGAGTTTACATGAGCTTAACTCAGATCATCGACCAGTGCTCATGCACTTAGTTCCTCGCTCGGGTCCTTCTGACCCCAGCCAGCCCCCGCCGACCAAAGTGATAACCGACTGGATGAAAGTCAGCGAAAAGCTGAAATCCACCACGTCGCCTCACCTAGAGGCCATCCCCGACCACTTAGTCTCAGTCGCAGACACGACGGCCGCCATCAACTCGTTTACAGAACACGTGCAATCCGTACTGAAGGACTGCTCACGGGAAGTCCCAGCAATGAGCGATCAACGCTGGATACTTCCCGCTGACGTACGTGAACTGATAAACGAAAAGAACGCGGCCATCCGTGCCTACAGCAGCTTTCCCTGCGAGGCAAACAAAGCCCACATGCGTAATTTACAGCGTGCTGTAAAGTATCGCACCAGTGAGTTTCGTAATAATCAATGGGAAAAAACGTTAAGCGAACTCGAGCCTACCCACCTAGCCTTCTGGCAGCTGCAACGCAAGATGCGCTTCACTGAAGAGGCTTCGATGCCTCCCCTCACCCGACCCGATAAGAGCGTCGCATTCGACGACTCTGAGAAGGCCGAATGCCTAACCGACAGCCTGGAGTCCCAGTGCTCCCCCAGCTCGAAACCAGTAGACAAGCGACATCTCGATGAGGTGAACGCATTCGTCGAACGTAGAACCGCCCTGCCCCCCAAAGAAGACCCTGATGATCCTCTGCCTCCGGTCACAGCTGACGAAGTGCAAGACATCATTAGCAAACTTCAACCACGGAAAGCAGCCGGCTCCGGAATCACCAATAGGGTGTTCAAACTCCTCCCCGCTCAGCTCGTCGTGTTAATGGCGGCCATCTTCAATGGCGCCCTGAGCAACAACGCGTTTCCCCAAATATGGAAAGAGGCCACTATCATCGGTTTCGCCAAGCCAGGCAAACCCAAGTCCTCGTAGCGGCGATTGGCGGCGGCGACCTCTCGCGTCCGGCCCTGGTTCAATCCATGGTCCGGAGCGAGAGGGAATGGGAAGCCGTCGCCTCCTTCTGCGAAGCAGTCATGCTAGCGAAGGAGGTGGCGGAACGTGAGAGGGAGAGAACCTCACGTCCCAGCCGCCGCGGGAGACGCCCCGGGCGTCGGGGGGCAACCAGTGGCCCCCGGCCACCGTAGGCGCGGGCCTGTGGACGGTGAGTAATGGGCTAGCTCACCGTCCGTCCGTCTTATGACGACAGACCGTGCCGACGGCGCGTTCGTGTTCCACGCGCGCCTCAAGGAGATGTCAGCAAATCGGAAGGGGTCCGAGAGGGCCGATGCCTGCCAGGGCTGCGGGTTGTTCGAAAGAGATACCGTGCCCCTGGAACGCAAAGGGCTAAGAAGGAACATGGATGGGTTTTAGTCAGTACAAGTCTGACACTCCCTTCCGCTCCGCCCAGAGCGGAAGAAGTCATTTGATGATTTCCCATCCGAAAAAAAAAAAAAAAAAAAAAAAAAAGGCAAACCCAAGTCTGAGCCTTCGAGCTACAGACCTATCAGTGTCCTGAATGCACTTGGTAAAATCTACGAGAGACTTATGTATAAGAGACTCAAAGACTTCGCCGAGGCTAAGAGTCTCATCCCCAACGAACAGTTCGGCTTCAGGACCGGACACTCTTGCATTCAACAGGCCCACCGCATTGTAGAACACTTGAGCGCTGGCTTCCAGCGTGGAGCGATGACGAGTGTGTTGTTTTTCGACATAGCAAAGGCATTCGACAAAGTCTGGCACAACGGCTTATTATATAAGCTGTGCAAACTGGGAGTGCCGGACCGTCTCGTGCTCATCTTACGAGACTATTTGTCGGATCACACCTTCCGCTATCGCATCGGGAAGGCACTGTCTTCCCCCCACCCCATTAGAGCCGGAGTCCCTCAGGGCTCCCCGCTCTCCCCTTATCTTTACTCTGTTCACCAGTGACATCCCCAAGAGCAAGAAGGCACAGCTAGCCCTGTTCGCGGACGACACGGCCATCTATTACACTGGCTATAGTCACGACGCTATTTACAGCACCCTCCAAACCTCAGCCAACGTCCTAGGCGCTTGGTTCCGGAAATGGAGAATCGAGGTGAACCCCGAGAAGAGTCAGGCAGTTCTTTTCTTTAAACCGCGTAAAAATAAGCCACTCGCGCTCAGGCCGATCACCATGTACGGTAAACCTATCCCTTGGGAGAAGCAAGCAAAGTACTTAGGAGTCTTACTTGACAACCACCTGTCTTTCGCGGCGCACATCAAAGCAGCTCGCGACCGAGCTGCCTTTGCTATGGGTAGGCTTCATTTCATGATTTCGGCAAAAAGCAAATTGTCACTCAAGTGCAAGTTGCGCCTTTACACCGCGGTGATCAGCCCCATTATGACGTACGCTTGCGTCGTGTACGCTCACACCAAGCCTAAATACATCCATAGGATGCAAACCTTGCAGAACCGGTTCTCACGTAGAGTCACGGGAACCCCTTTTTATGTCCGTAACGACCGTCTACACGTAGACCTTAGAATGCCCACCGTCCTTCAGTTTATGAAACGTCTTTCGAAGCGTTTCTTCGATAACGCCAGTAAACACCGTAATCCCCTGATCGCAGCGGCCGCCCGTTACGAACCCTCGCGCATTAGTACAGTACGACGTCCTCGGCATACCCTAGTCACTCCCGATGATGCTATCACCCACCTCCAGGAGAGTAGCAAAGAGACTAGCACTCCTAAAAAGTTCAGACACAAGCCGCCGTCTTTCCGACCTCGCCGTCGAGGTCCGTCGCGACGTCCCGGTCCATGCCCTCCCCGACCCTCGCTCGAGCCAGCCCGCGATGCTGTGCCAGTAGTTTTAAATCAGCCCCTAAATAATGACATCATTAAGATCCAGCCTGTCCCCATGCAGTCCTCCCCCAGCGATGCCCTGAGCCGAGGCTCGTACCCCACAGGGGGTGCCCTTAGCGTATAGTCGCTTAGTTTGTAAGTTTTTATGCCCTGGCTGGAGGCCTTACTCTTAAGGCACCCACAGGATAGTCCGGTTAAGCAGACGACAACCTCCTAGGTTGAACTGCGAGATGACATTCATAAAAAAAAACCTGTTGCTTATAGTTCTCAAACTACGATTAATTTGATATTACAAACCAAAGCAATTCGAAGTATTTTCATTTAAAATAGAGACCAATACAGGTGGATGAAATTCTCAGAATCACTAATACTTTAGACCTGCTTAAATATTTTGGTAGAACAGTGATTTAAGGAATTCGATGTAGGAATTTTCTTCGACAATATCATAGCAATATTTATTGAACACAATGTTGTTTTTTATCGAGAGCCTGTTTTTCTTTTTAATTTATACTACTGCTCTAATTTTCCGAGCTGAGAAAAACCTCTGTTACATTATTCCTCCAAAAAATAAAATACTTCATCACAATATAATTGTTACAAATAAAGTATCAGTTACAAATCACTGTGAATTTAATCACGTTGACAGCAAGTGGGCACTCTGCCATTATGCAGATCATTTAACAAAGGTACAGTCTGATACGCTATTTTAATTTTAAATGAGGATCAGAATCCAGTCAATATCGGATTGAGATAATGAGATTTTGCCGATTTAAGGGAATCGAGAAATCGGACGCTACTAAATACGTTTGGACTGGAATTGTTTATTTCCGGTATTATTTTTCTATTTACTTAATCTTTTAAAATGGTTTTCTTTTTAATGAATCCTGGAAGGCTCTTTGGTATTAGGGACCCATATCTTTTAAACCGATTGTCAGATTAAATAAATGTTTTTTTGAAGAAATATTTTTGATGGCGGCCTCAGTCGTAAGCTGCTACCGTATACGGCAAATTGTCGCCAGTTACTGACTCGAATTAAAAAAAAACAATTTTACTATCATTCCCAAAAGTATTATCATTTGAAGACGGAAAACATCAATTAATACCGCGCCTGTAATCACCGAAGGGTAGGCAAAGAGGTACACACATTTTGCCAGCTATGTATAAGTTATGTGTAAGACAGAAAAACCTTGGACAAATATCGTTTATCATAAACAAAAACTAGACAAGCCACAGCGGTCAAACATTCGTTCAGATCAAGTACCTACTTGAACTTATAACAAAAGTTTTCTGGGAACCTTAAAATTAAGTTTTATTCCCTTAGGAATAAGCCGCATTTTTCTAGTTTGGTGTGACATTGTGTTATAGGACGGCACAAATCATTCGATTTCTTGTAGATTTTCTATAAATAGACGTGAACTTGCGCGCCTAAACATCTGACGCCAGTCCCAAATCGAAAAGAATACAATGTTTAACGGTGACTTGTCTAACATACCACAGATATTTATTTAATAGAATACCGAAACGTCTTATAATCCTATAGTAGTCCCATAGTACTTCAGAATCAAGTAAGAAATCCATGTCAGATACTTAGCTATTACAAATCAAATCAAATCAAATCATTTATTTCAAATAAGCCAGTTACAGGCACTTTTGAATGGTCGAACAACAATAAAAATTAAGCTACAGTGCCCATTCCAAGGCGTAGATCTCTATGGAGAAGAATGGGCAAGAAACTCCATGGACACTCTTTTAAATCAGAATCTTATTACAAAAACCTTGGTTACATCATTCATGTTGAGATGGTACATTATGTGAGAACGATGTAGCAAGACTTCACGTTAAAAGTGTCCATAGCAAAAACAAAAAAAAAAAACATTCAGAAGATAAAATAATTAGTTCGATATAAGCCGTGGCAGCTAAGAGACGACTAGGCACAACTGACAGCGCCCGTTCACGAACATGACGCATGGATCAGCCATCATTCAACTCAACCATTTTGAAGGGAACTAAATGACCCGACACACACGCCGCCATCAGCGTGACATTTGAGTGAGCATGACATACTCTCAACCGCCAGGGCACATTCAAGTCAATAAAAGACGTAGGTTTCCAGTAAATGATAGCTATCTAGTACATAGGACTCACACAATATGGGCTATGCGATTATATAATACTAAATTAATTGAATTTATACAATTCAAAGATATTTGTACAATCTTCAGCAGCTCCAACAATACTATTAAATGCTATCAATTTATGCGAACCTGTCCTTGTGGAGCAGAACCTGTCCTTGTGGAGCAGGTTTACCTATTTGAAACGGTAAATAATAATATCGTGAGAAAACCGAATTATGGAGATGTCAGCAAATCGGAAGGGGTCCGAGAGTGCCGATGCCTGCCAGGGCTGCGGGTTCGAAAGAGATACCGTGGCCATGAAAAACAAAGGGCTAAGAAGGAATATGAAAGACACTCCCTTCCATTCCGCTCAGAGCGGAAGGAGTCCTTTGATGATATCCCATCCGAAAAAAAAACAAAAAAGAACCGAATTATCCAACAATCAAAAACTCAAAGACAAGTCTCATGAAGCATCCCACCCTTTTTCCAGCCACCTGGATCCTCCTGAACTCAGGGTGGGAGACTGCATGTCAGGCTGATCCCTTAAAAGCTCACACCTTCTCTCAGAACGGGTCATCACGTAATGTTCCCACAGCTGAAAGGCCTGTGTGTATTCTAGTTCTGGGAACGTTACAGGCCGATTGTGCTTATGTTAGGGTTGAATATTATGTTTTAAATCAATTAAATTGTATAACGGCTCTCGAGGAATGACTAAATTAATACGTTATAAAAAACAGAGCCTTACCTATACCAAAATATGTTTCAATACGTGAAAAATATACAATAGAACTGGTCTTATATTGGACACTCTTATTCTGCTATACGTTGTATATATTTCCTACAATACCTATATCTCGTATTCTCAAAATCCGAACGGGCATGGGGCATACTTCGGTAGACATCCAAAGTGTTAGAACGTGACTTCAGACAATTCTAACCTTTGCTTTCGATTATATTCGAGAGTTTCTATAAATGGTTAGCCTCGTAGACTTCCAATGTCGCGGCAGGAACTATAATAGGTAGAAATACTCTATGTTATATTTTTTTCTCCTCCTGTAAATGGGTACGTTTTTGAATATCGAAAATTAATATACCTTTTAAATGAAAAATGAAAAATACCTACGCTTACAATGTCAACCCTCAAAACATCAATCAATCAATCAATCATCTTTATTTGTAAACATAGGTTATTAACAGTGTGCAAGATGTTACAGACATATTAGAGTTTCTCCATGTTTTGCCATTTGGCGTACAAATATACATTTAAAGAAGGCTTTTGCCCATTAAGTAGTTAGTATTATAAGAAGTAAACGTTTAATTAGCAGTATCAATATCAATTATATTAAAATGCATTAGGTAATGTCAGGTCAAGTTAATATTTAATGAAATATGATGATGTCAATAATAAATAGTTATGATGTCAAGAAGGTACTATTAAAAAAAAAGTTTAAAATTGATATTGTCCACAGAACTGTTAGGGTCGTCATGCTTTTATAGCCATGTTAGGAGTATACAAATACATCGAAACTTTGTATACCGATTGTAAGAAAATATCGATACATGTTACACCTAAGCTTAAATGTCTAAGATAGAAATTAATGCCGAGTTATTCAAATACCGAATGATTAAAAATATCGATAGTCATTATACCTAAGTTCAAAATGTCAACATTTAATACATCCCAGGTATTTTAATTTTGATGTTAACATTAGTGATAATCGTACCTACGTGTTGAAGTTAGCTGCGAGTCTAACTGGATTCGGTGAATACCAGAGCTTTACATGGAGTGACTGCCATGCGTAACTTTCCTCCAAAACCCAGTTAAACTGGAAGTAAAATGGCTTTTAGACTTTCGGGTAGATATAAAATATTTCTATAAAAATGAACAGACTCTTAACTCAGTATGTGCACAACAATAAAAAATCGTAGCTCTTTTTAACAAGATGACACTACAGATTTTTTCACACAGCTAAGTAACTTCCAAGGGTGAGAAACCTTCGTGCAGGAATAAAAAATCATTCATGTTTTGCCTACTATTTGACCCTCATAAAGGGTTCAGTAGTTACATTTGGGGCTTTATGTAAAACCCATGAGAAATAAGGTTACATACAGTTGCAAATGGAATAATTATTTGTGATCCATCAACCCCATAGCTATAATAAGTATGCCAACTGATTCTTTGATTCATGCGAAATGGTTTAAAAAACATGATGTTTCAATTTTTTACCAAGATTAATAAGATTTACTGGTTGCCCATTAATAAGGTCAAATTACCTATCTTATTATTTCCTTTAATGTAACAGAAAATGGGCTTTCAAAGGGACATCGAAATGAAATGCGGAAACTTAAGTAGTTACTAAGCGCAACATAAATCCTAACACAGCAATGTTGGTAGAGTATACCTACTACAACAAAATAAAAAACGAGGTCTACTTTTCTAACAGTAAAATGTGTATGCCTAGTCGGCTTTCCCAAATATTTACTCCACGGTACATAAAAAAAAAAACAAAATCGTTGCCAAACTTAGCTCTATGGTTTGTGAGTATTTGCCTGACTAAGATCAATCAGAATAAATATACCTAGTGCTTCCTTTTACTTGCTCTTTTTGTTCTGAAAATATACCTACTCTTAGGCCTCTTAGGCCAGCATTTACGGAGGAATCAAATGAAAGAAGTTGTTTAAAGCACGTCAAATTCAAATCATTTATTTCAATTAGGCCATTAAAAACACTTTTGAACGTCAAACTTTTACATAAATGAATTGATTCCACACCCATTGGCAAGAGTCGTTTCGTATAAAGAAGAATAGGCAAGAAAGTCCATCGTTACTCTTATAAAATGTTTAACAATAAAAAATATTGTTAAATATTTTTTTTTTTTAGTTTAATTCATGTATATACATGATTTTTAAAATTATATGTAATGACGATGTACCCAGAAAAATCTAAACTAATACAATGTTTTTAAAATTGCCGCTATAGTAAAATATGATGCTAAAGGTGAATGAGGAACAGGGTGTAAAGTTCCTCAGTACTCCATTGAAAAGGGAGGATCCCCCGGCCAGACAGGTGTTGTGTCTGGCGGGCAACTGCCGACAGTTGTAGTCGGGTTTTTCTATATACTCTTAAGTCGATGTAAACTTTGCATGTGAGATGTAGGAAATTGATGTTAGTTCTTCCGCCGTGTCATAGATGGCGCTGTAGTACTTTTTGTAGTAAGTTGCTTTTTGTAGGTCGCTACAGTATGCGCCATGAAAAGGTATAAATGTGTTAGGGGTTCGCAACTTTTGGATCAAATGATAACATAATCCGCGAAAACAAAACAAAACAAACTGAAACGCATTCGAAACTCGAATAGCGGCCCAATAATCTTTTTTTTTAAAGTCATTTCTAAAATGTTCTTTAATAACTTTGTAGAGCTATGTATCCTGCTTATGCGTATGAAGTTTCAATAAAATCAGTTGAGCCATTTCAGAAAATAAGGACTTGAAAATTTGTATGAAATGTCGAAAACGAAAGGCGAAAACGCTCTTAACACAAGTCAGACCATACGAGACTGTGAGCGGGGTCTAAAAGTAACAAAAACTACGAGACGACGTAATGTGGATTACTCAGCCACAAAATATCTTTATTTACAAACCTAAGATATGAAAAATTCTGTCTGATACTTGTGTCAGTATCTAAAAGCTCAGACGGCATAACACATACATTATATTATTGACGTTGTGTTAAGATAAGCAGGCTGACTTTTTTGTTACCATTGCTTCGTTACGAATACTGAAAAAAGTAATTTGTACCTCTGTTTTTAAACCAAACTTAGTTTCAACTTCTAAATAATGTCATAATAATATTATTATTAGGGGTGAGCCCTTATTAAGAGAAAAGGTTAACGGCGCTTAGCCCTAACAAAAGTATTGCCCTGTAACTTCCCTGAAGAAAAAAACAAATATTTTTTTACCATAATTATCATAATCTATATCCAACCCTACTGTGTACCATGTTTCTATCTCTATTTACGTTTTTTTTAATATTAAAAATAAAAATTCCTACCTGTCGCTTTGGTTAGGACGATAGCTAAGTTTCGGACGCGAGCTTATAGAGAATACACACCAAAGCCAAATGTCGGCAACTTTCATACGCATTTAGTTGACTGGCATGGCGACTTTGGTGTGTATGCTCCATTACCTACCTACACTGATCATATTAGCGCGGGTAGCCTTCTATTTACATCCTTATAGTGCTTATTAAAAGCGACCACGAATGTCTTAGAAAATAGACACACTATTTTTCTTACTTGCCTTCCTATTTTTGACAGCCAGACAGACCTTTACCAGATTGGCTGAATATCTGTTTTCTTGTTAGGAAAACTTTTCGATATATAATGAATAGTAGACAAAAGTCCACCATTTGTCTGCCTCCAACACGGTATCACATTTAGCCAACTGGAATAAAAGACTACGTGTTACTTGGTGAGAGCGAATTTGGTGTTTATTGGAAACGGCTGTTTTTGGGTTCGTGTTTGATTCATAATTTCTTTATGGGGAATTTTTGTATGGTCGAAGACAAGTTAGTGTTATGGAAGAGGTTTTACTCCGACGTCATAATCTTTTGGTAGTGTTCGGATGCCTTTTATAAAATAAGTCGTGTCACTTCTGTCACCGTTGTAAAACTGCTAAGCCAAATATATTTTACATGTACGAATAAAAACGAAGCTTTTATTCACAATCCAACAGGTTATGGGCCCAGGTGCGTAAAAAAAACGACCTAATGTGCTACGGTGAATAAAATTATGGGTAGGCAGCAATAAGTATTTTTTCGTAAACCGAAAATAAATTTTGTTTTTGGAGTTGAAGAAACTTCATTATGGCTACATCTATAAAGATTGATCGACTTACTGGTGATAACTATGATACATGGAAAATTCACATGCGGGCTATATTAATTAAAAATGACCTATGGGAGTTTGTTTCGGGATTATTGCCCAAACCGCAGTTAAATGATCCGAAATATGCTGAATGGTTGAAAATGGACAGAAAAGCCGAAGCCGACATACTGTTAGCGGTAAGTCCAAGTGAATTGGCCGCATTGGATGGTTTGGAAAGTTCCAAAGCCATTTGGGAAAAACTGAGATCTATGTATCAGTCCAGCGGTCCTGCTAGAAAAGCCTCTTTGTTGAAGAAACTGGTACTGACTCGTATGCAAGAAGATGATGATTTGAAGAAACACATCTCTGATTTTTTTGATGCAGTTAAGAAATTGAGAGAAATCGGTTTGATTGTCATAGACGAACTATTAGCCATATTATTGTTGTACAGTTTACCGGATTCATTCGCTATGTTTAGAACAGCAATGGAATCACGTGATGATTTACCATTAACGGAAACGTTAAAAGTGAAGATTATCGAGGATCATGAAGCTCGTAAGTCCAAGACAGCTGATCAGGGGGCTATGTTCGTCAAAAGTATCAATAAAAATAAAAATGCCAATCTGAAGAAGAATCATGACAAGGACAACAACAGTTATAAAAATAATTTCGAATGTCATCGTTGTGGTCGTCATGGGCATTTAGCGAGAGACTGCAGAACTAAGCATATCAACAAGCATAAACAAAGTGCACAGGGCTCGGAAAATAAAGAGGACAAAGAGCAAAAGACAACACTGTTATTGAGTACTACCGAAGAGGTTATGCAAGGTGAGAAAGTAAATCCTATTTGGTGCATTGACAGTGGATGCACAGGTCATATGTGCAATGAGAAGCAAATGATCGAGGATTTTACGCCGCTAGATTCAGAGCTAAATTTAGCTAATAGCGACAGAATACAAATTACCGGGACTGGTAAGGTCAAGATTTATGTAGACACGGGCAGTGAAGAACGCCAGATTAATATAGAAAAAGTGTTCTACGTATCCGACTTACGAACAAACCTACTTTCAGTATCGAAAATGACTGATTACGGATTTGAAGTTCATTTTAGAAAGAAGGATGCTATTGTTTTAAAAGACAATAAGGTGCATATGCGTGCGGATCGCATAGGAAATTTATACCACGTACGTATGAATCAAAACGATGTTAATAATGTTGAAGTCAAGAAACCCATAGACATATGGCATGAACGTCTTGGGCACTTGAACGAACGTGACTTAAAGGCTATGGCGAAAAGCGGGCTTGTTCACGGAATGAAGCTGGATGGTGAAAACATGTCGGAGTGTGCGATATGTAGTAGCGAGAAGCAGACCTGCAAACCATTTCCAAAGGGTAATGCAGATCGTACCAGCGAATTATTGGAAATAGTACATACGGATGTATGTGGCCCCATGAGACATGAATCTTTTTCGGGAAAGAGATATTTCGTTACGTTCATAGACGATAAATCTCGATGGTGTGAAGTATATTTTGTACGTAATAAAAATGACGTTCTAAATGTTTTCAAGAATTACAAAGCTGAGGTGGAAAACTTCACTGGGAAGAAGATTAAGTCATTGCAATCAGATAACGGTCGAGAATATATAAACAAAGAATTTGATTACTTTCTGAAGAATAATGGTATTGTTAGAAGGTTGTCGGTTCCATATACACCGCAACAGAATGGGGTAGCGGAGAGGAAAAACAGGACGCTAACCGAAATGGCACGTTGCATGATGCGACAAGCCGGAAGCCCTCCTATATTTTGGGCAGAAGCAGTTACTACTGCGAATTACATTCGAAATCGATGTCCGACTGTGGCTTTGAAGGGTGAGATACCGTTCACTGTATGGAAAGGAAAGAAGCCTACTGTGATATACATGCAAGTTTTTGGATCGAAGGTGTATTATAAAAACAAAGGTGCGAATAAAGTCAAAGGGAAGTTTGACTCAGTTTCCGAAGAAGGAATTTTCTTGGGATATGACATGCAATCCAAAGCATATCGGATTCAAAATCCAAAGACAAGAAAAATAGTTGTGACTCGAGATGTAAATTTCATGAATGAGACGCCATTCAATGAAGAATATAAAGATATACTTGAAAAAGAAGAGAGTATTGATGACAAGGTGACAGTTAGGTTAAATACGCCTAAAGTCAATCATGAAGATAGAGAAGAGCGCAGAGCTCTTCAGAGTGATTCTAGTAGAACATCACTCGAAATAGTCGAAAGTGAACAAGAACCTGATGAAGATATAAATATTCAGAGGAAAGATTTAGTCCCTTTAATTAAAAGAGGACGGGGAAGACCAAGATTGGTTAGAACAGGTTCGGTGGGAAGACCACGAAAAGTATACACGCCATACACGCCAGCCAATGATAGGGCTGACAGTGGATCTGGCTCTGATTATGAAGATACTAGTGAACAGTTGATAGCGGGAATAGTAACTGCCGACCCAATGACATGGAGTGAAGTTGAAAGAACTAACGATGTAAACGCATGGCGAAATGCCTTAGAAGATGAGTATTTGGCACAGATTAAGAATGTCACGTGGGAAATTGTACAGCGGCCATCTAAACGAAAAGTGATTGGGAGCAGATTTGTTTTACGTACTAAAACCACAGGGAAGAAAGTACGGCTCGTGGCAAAGGGATGTTCTCAACGGCCAGGGGAGGATTTCCACGAAACCTCGTCGCCAGTCGTGAGATCATCATCAGTAAGGCTTATAGCTGCAATATCGGCGGAGTTGGGATTAGAGATCCATCAAATGGATGTCGTGACCGCTTACTTAAATGGGTCACTAGATGAGGAGGTATTCATGGGAGTACCTGATCAACTTTGCGATGTTTTGGAGAAAATACTCGCAAATCAAAAGATCGGCTCAAAGAAGAACGTCGTTAGAGACAAGAAAGTACTTCAAACAGCTAAACGCTGGAACAAAGCATTGAGTGAATGCGAGAATAGTGTATGTTTGTTGAAGAAGTCTTTGTATGGTCTGCGTCAGTCAGGGCTGCAGTGGCATAAGGAATTGGTGAGTAAGTTGACGAGTATTGGTTTTGCAGCTTTACCACAAGATCCTTGTATGTTTGTTGCACGAAAAGGTGAGCAATTGATGTTGATTGCTATTTACGTCGATGATATTATTCTGGCTACGAATAACACTCAGTGGTTGTGTGATGTAAAAAAAAAGTTATCTAGCGCATTTGAGATGAAAGATATGGGAAAAATTGATGTTTGCTTGGGTATTGAATTTACTCGTGATGCAGAAGATAGAGTTTACATGAACCAAAGTATGTATTTAGATAAAGTTTTAGAACGCTTTGGAATGTCCGAGTGTAAACCTGCAAGAACCCCTATCGATTTAAATGTAAAGTTACAGAAACCTGAGTGCGTTAATGAGGATGTTATGAGTACATATCCTTACCAAAGCTTGATAGGTGCCTTAATGTATCTTGCTGTATCGACAAGACCAGATATAGCGTATTCTGTAAATTATTTAAGTCAATTTAATAATAATTACGGAATTGAACATTGGAAGGCGGCAAAACGCGTATTGAGATATTTAAAAGGCACATCAAAGTTTGGCTTAGTCTATGAGAGGACAGGCAAACCGTTGTATGGTGTGGTTGATGCTGATTGGGGATCAGACGTAATCGATCGCAAATCTTATTCTGGGTTTGCATTTATTTTGGCAGGTGCCCCTATAAACTGGGAGGCACGAAAGCAAAGATCAATAGCTTTATCCAGCACGGAAGCAGAATATATGGCACTTTCGGAAGCTACCAAAGAAGCTATATATCTGCGTGACTTATTGAATAATGTTGGTGTTATGTGTGAATGTGTGACATTATTCGATGACAGTCAGAGTGCAATTAAGCTTGCTCAAAGCAGGTGTTATCACGCAAGAACGAAACATATAGATGTGAGACACCACTTCATTCGAGATATGTTGGAACGAAGCGTGATTGATCTAAAGTATATGAGTACAGACAAGATGCCAGCAGATGTTTTGACCAAAGGTTTGAATGGGATGAAACATCACGAATGCTTGCGTAACCTAGGCATGACGACATGATTGCGAAGATAAAGAGTGTAAGAAGCTTATGACTTCGAGGGGAGGTGTTATGGAAGAGGTTTTACTCCGACGTCATAATCTTTTGGTAGTGTTCGGATGCCTTTTATAAAATAAGTCGTGTCACTTCTGTCACCGTTGTAAAACTGCTAAGCCAAATATATTTTACATGTACGAATAAAAACGAAGCTTTTATTCACAATCCAACAGTTAGTTTATGTTACGATTCATAAATTGTAAATTTTGATGATTAATTGAACTGTTAAAATAAGGCACGTAGCTAAAACATGCCAAGCAAACATTTTTTTGGGGTTTCAATACTTCAGGAGTAAAAAAAGTTTATTAAAGTTTTTTTATTTAAAAATGTAATATTTTCCTCATTAATGGAATTTTCCCAAAATTTTCGATCAAACATTAAACCACGGGCTGTTTTTCAAAGGTTCACAAGGCGCTGCCATGACACTCGAATAGTGGCTTCGACGATTGATTTATTGAATCTGGCAATATTGGACGCCCGCCGTATAAAATTCTACGTGCCAGACGATCAATTTACGAGTCTTTGTGCCAAGTTATATCGAAATGGATCCTCCTATTTCAGGGTTATGGATGACTATAAAACATCCTCATTTTGGTATCTTTACTAGTTATTGATTTTGTTTTAAGGAGACTGATTCTTTCAATTTTTATGGACCTGTCCTGGTTTAAGTTGCGAAACTTTCCCCTTTTTGCATTACATTGCTTTCTTTTTAGAAGTAGATTTCAGTTCGTTTTTTTTTTTGTGAAAGACATGAACAATGTTTTTTTCAGAGATCCGTTACCAATTAATGGCAAAAACGAAACCGTTATGGATTTGTCCTGTCCGTCTGTCTTTCCGTCCGTATATAACAACCATTTTACTCCAAGCCTGTTTCTCTCTTACTGTGTGGTTAGCACTGAAAATTGGAGAGAGAGAGATTCGTGCAGGAATCGTACCGACGAAATACAACGCAGCTGCCAATCGCTCAGTCAGTGCGCCAACCGTGCTCGTCAAATATTCAGAGGCGCTTTGACAGCAGCCAGTAGAGGCGATAGATACTGCCAAAATTTTTCTTACAAACCATGAGTGTGTACGTCATCTAACATCCTCCTGTATGACGAATTAATTTGTTGTTGTTGCATGTATCGTCGTTCTGTATGGTGTCGGACGTAAAGAATAGCACCATCCCATATCTTCCCGTGGGTGTCGTAAGAGGCGACTAAGGGACTTGCCAGAGAATGGGCAGCAGCGTTCTCTGTGCTATTGTAACAACCGTACTGCGATCGCCAACCCGCCTGCCAAGCGTGGCGATTATGGCAAAACCCTCTAAAATGTCAATGTGGCGACACTTGGGGGAGGCCTATATCCAGCAGTGGACGTCTTTAGGGCTGAAATGATGATGATGATGATGATGTTGCATGTATACCCTACCCCACTACCCTACATAATTACTTTTGTAAACCAAGTAGTCGTTTTCACAAATGTCCCACAAAAAACTTACCTCAACATTTATAAAACGTAGGTTTCCTCACAGACAGTTTGCGCTAAGCCGGGTAGCAAAATACGAGGGACAAATAGCGTAACAGACGTCACAGTTTGACGGGATAGGTCTAGAAACGTCTTTCATGGCCCTCAGAACTGACACGGATCAGTAAACGTCAGAAAAAATATAATATTTTGTGATGTTTTTCGTATTATCCGAAGAGTTACTCATATTTTTTTTTGGCTCGGTTCAGTTTAAATAGAGAAATATCGGTTGGACTGTTGTGTATTTATTGTGCCATGAATGTTATGAAAGGTTTTTCTCTAACATTTTTGTGGTAAATATCTGTTTGGTATTTTTCTTAAATTTTTTAAGTATCTAGCTTTTTTTTTCTTAGCCTAATGAATGTTCCACTGCTGGGTAAAGGCATCCCCTTCCTTTTTACAAACTTTTCTGTCGCGTGCAATATCTGGTCATGTTCGCCCCGCAAACAAGATCGTCACACCAGCTTAAATACCTAATATTGGTATTTCTTTTAAACACAATCTAGATACCCCTTAATACTTGTATTACTGCAAAGCTACAGCCCGTTTTCACATTTTCTAATATTTTAACTTTGGATGCTAAGCCAAGAGTTTTATATTGAACTGATAAGCACACTCAATTGACTTTATAACAAGCTTGTGACAGCTCAATCTCCATAAGAAGATTCTGTGAAACGAGCATCGTAAACAGTCTCGGTATAAAATGCACGATCGTGCAAACATGCATTATAGATAGGGTTAAGAACCCTTCCGCTTTAGTTCTCGCCAACGACCTACACGTTCAAGCGAATGCGGTTAAAACAAATGAAAGCAGTTGCTTAGAGCTTGCTATGACTCACCAAGACTCTAGGTGCGGTAAATCTGAGCAGGTTTGGCTCCTAACACGGGATTAGACAGAGAATTAAAATACTATATCAGTCAGTCAGCCAGATCAAGTCACAGTACACCAAGACCTGTCTTGCCAAGGGGTATCGTATTACCTAGCACAAACTGGGTGGAGAAAACTGTGGAGGTTAGGATAGGTTGTCTCTCCATGTAAAATGCTGATACTCAGCTGGATCCGGTTAGATAGGAAGTCGAACCCAATACAGTTGGGAAAAAGGCTAGGCAGATGACGATGATCGGTCAGAAGACATAGACACGCGGGTGGATAACTTAACGGAAGACGAGTCGTAAGTAGCATCGCCCGAGGCCGTCTACCGAGCCTAAGTTTAACCAATTTCAGGCTACCGACGTCACCCACTTCCACAATGTCAAGCACCCAACGTTGACTGTTAAGGTCTTATGATAAACATAACCGTGGAAGTGTACCCTGCCCCACATGCGACCCTTTTTGCCTTAAAAAAAACCTGGTCACGTAGAAAATAAACAAAATGAAGCACGCATTCCGACCTCCGATACATTATCGTAAAATAAGTTGAAGTTGTTCGCAGAAATACCCGTGTTGGTATATAAAAATGTCCATGAGAAAATGTATATACGTAGGTCTAAATGCGAAACAGGCTTGCTTCACTTGAAATGTTATACAGGTAATATTAATGGCAATTTTAACTAATTGTATTTTCAGACTTTTTAACGGAACTTCAAGATGCCTTCATTTGATTGTTTATTATTTATTAAGATTTAAGCTCTAGAAAAAACTTTAAAGTACCAAACATACTGAATTACTGACTTCACTTTTATAAAAAAATCTACTATAACCTTCTTTTAGAACAAGTAAAACTAAATATTCTCAAAAAATAAATAATTCATTTTTTTTATTAACGACAAAAGATTTAGTGTGTTTTTTTTTAAAATAAAATTATTTGAGTACTTTCGTACTGGCATCATTCAAAGTAGATCAGTGGTCCAAGAGTTTTGGGTAGCTGAATAGACGATTTGCAAAACTTAGACCTCCATATATAATGAAGACCTAAGTTCAGTCGTAGATCCTTATTTGCTAGCAAAGTTGAGTGGGCTTGGAATAAACTAGAAAAATAATATCGTAACCCAAAATCTTTGACCTTTTTTGGGTAGGAACCTATTATTTAATATCGGAGCTCAATAAGTAGGTCGCAGATTGCTGAAATTAAAAGCAAGTATTTTGTTATCTTGTATTTGGGATTGCAAGGTCCATGTTAGGCTATTCCAAGACTTATTGGAAATATTTAAGATCTTGTTTAGGTTATTTAAAAGGTCCTAGCTTTTGCCCGTAGCCTCATCCGCTTGGTGGTCGATAGTGGTCCCACGAAAACGTACTACACGTTACAAGTTTGACGGCACGGTTGGCGCAGTGGTTGAGCGATCGACTGCTGCGCTGTGTGTCTCGGGTTCGATCCCCGCACGGAACAAATATTTGTATGGCCAACAGATAGTTGTTCCGGGTCTGGATGTTTGTGTACGTGAGTTTAAATGTTTGTAAACGCACCCACGATACAGGAGAAATGCCTAGTGTGGGCCAAAGCTTTATTAATAAAAAAAAAAACCAGGTCACGGTCTATCCGTGTGCCACCCTAACGGCTGTGCGGATTATCTTCCCGTTAAAAGAAAGCAGACAGAATGGCCGATAAGACGGAGTTCCTATCGCATTTTTATTAATAGTTGTACGGATAAATGTCCTTTCCCACAAAAGCCGTCAATATTTATTACATTCGATGTAGGTAGGTATGTATATCGTAAATCCCCAAAATAAAAGTTTCTAACAAAAATACGCCCTGTATTTGTTCCGATTATTATTTTTTCTTTTTCATTGCTCACCCGATGTGTTTTGACGTAAACGTTCTCATGTGCTAGTGGGGTGTATTATATTTTGTTTTTACCCTGGTCAACTTTTATCGGTCATATATTGGGGGTAAAAATGAGTGCCTGGGGCCATTTCAGCGAGGCAAGGAGAATGTGTTGAAATAATTTGTGTTGTACTGAGTGCTGGTTTGGGAGCTTTTCTGTTTTATATTTTGGAACTGAAGTTTTAACAATGTCTCAAATAAAGTTGGTGCTGAATAGGTGTTTATTTTTTGTTTATTGAACAAAGAGTGTAATACATATACTCGTAACCGCAGCATATGTGTGAAACACCTCAAGACACCCGTAAGATTACGTAGTTACGTAAGATTTTTTTTGTAACACCGTCACGCCTGTCAAACTCGACGGGTTAGGCAGAGGTCTACGTAATAGTACCTAGAACCTCATTTCGCCAGTTACAATGTTTAAGTGCCAAGTAAAAGAGGGCGAGCCTATTGCAGCCAATTTTCACATATCCTAAACTCAGTGGCTGCTACTAAGAAAATCTTGATGAAAAACTTAATAACACTTCGCACTTACACTGGAAATCGAACCCGGGATTTCATGCTCAGTAGTCGCACTTGATTCTTTCTGAATGAGTGATTTAGTTTAAGAGGGTTTACACCTTACGACATTTCATGCAAACTTTCAAGTCCTTATTTTCCGAAATGACTGAACCGATTTTAATGAAACTTCATACGCTTAAGCAGGATAGATAGGTCTAAAAAGTTACTAAAAACATTTTCGAAAAACAGTGTTACAGCAAAATTATTTGAAACAGAATCTTATTTTTAAAAAGACATTCTGTATATTATGTAATTATTTTTTGTCCTATGATTCCTGCCGTATTAAATTTAATTAAAATCGGTACTTTCATTTCTGAAAATAAGGACTTGAAACTTAGTATGAAATGCCGTAAAGCGTAAACCTTCTTAAGCCTTTTTCTGATTGGACCCCACAGTGTAATCTCACTTAGATTTATATAATTCAAGGGTTAAGATAGATTTTGTTCATCTTCAAACGTATTTTATTTCAACGGTGGAAGAAAATTTCCAAACTCCTTAAGCACAAACTAATTGATTACTAGTATCAATTTGTTACTTTTTCATCCTAGTAAGGCTTTTTTATGTACTTCTAACATTCCAAGAGATCACTTTAACTACTTTTGGTACTATTAAGTGTTTCCTGAGTAAAATAATACCTGATATACGTATCTTGTCACTTCATCATCATCATCATCAGCCTGTATTCGTCCACTGCTGGACATAGGCCTCTCCCATGACACGTATAATAAACGTATATCTGATATACGTATCTTGTCACTTTCATGTCCTTTATTTTTTTTTATTCTGCACGCGCTGGGTTGTACCTGACACGTTTTCCTTGCTTAAGCTAACCTGTGTCCGGAGTCTATTTTTAGACTAAATACAGTGCGTGCTTGTGTATGAACCCATGACTTTACTCAAAAATCTTTTCATCACCACAGGGTCATCAATGCTGCAGTCAGATAGAGGTCACTTATCAATCATTTTACTACAAAGTAAAAAAAACAGCCAGCAAA
This sequence comes from Cerastis rubricosa, assembly GCA_949152445.1. Classification (NCBI taxonomy): domain Eukaryota; kingdom Metazoa; phylum Arthropoda; class Insecta; order Lepidoptera; family Noctuidae; genus Cerastis; species Cerastis rubricosa. The sequence goes on along the minus strand of OX424525.1, from coordinate 2,474,166 downwards.
ATGTTCATATTTTTTTAAGAAAGCCTGTTTCAGCGATGTCCTCCCATACTTTAGTACTAATGCTGTAACAGAAATATTGTAAAACCAAATGATTTTAAAAGAGTAACCATGGAGTTTCTTGCCGGTTCTTCTCCATAGGAAACGACCAACGCGAACCGAGCACCTTTTTGCCGACGTTTTATAAGTGCCCCTGTAGGCCTATGTAAAATAAAAATATTTTGATTTTGATTTTTTGATTTTTCTGGACATTATTGTCCACACGAGAGTTTAAAGTAATGGAAATCGAAGAAAAAAGGGATTGTATGGGGATTAAATCCCCCTTACCCTGCTAACGTATGTAAGGGATTACGCTAAGAACGCGTGAACACGTGGTGTCTGATTACATCTCCTCGCGGCTTTACGGATTACCTACCTATTCGGTAAATAATTACCGTTGATCTTTTGCAGACAGTGGATTTTTCCAAAACATAACTTCACGCTAGTATGCCCGAAGCGTTAAGCAGAGGTGTTGCTAATAGTACTTTTTTATGGATGGCATCTCGCAGTTCAATCTAGGAGGTTGTCGTCTGCTTAACCGGACTATCCTGTGGGTGCCTTAAGAGTAAGGCCTCCAGCCAGGGTATAAAAACTTACAAACTAAGCAACTACACGCTAAGGGCACCCCCTGTGGGGTACGAGCCTCGGCTTAGGGCATCGCTGGGGGAGGACTACATGGGGACAGACTGGATCTGAATGATATCATTATTTAGGGGCTGATTTAAAATTACTGGCACAGCATCGCGGGCCGGCTCGAGCAAGGGTCGGGGAGGGCATGGACCGTCGCGACGGACCTCGACAGCGAAGTCCTCCGTCCTCCACAGTGTAATCTCACTTAGATTTATATAATTCAAGGGTTAAGATAGATTTTGTTCATCTTCAAACGTATTTTATTTCAACGGTGGAAGAAAATTTCCAAACTCCTTAAGCACAAACTAATTGATTACTAGTATCAATTTGTTACTTTTTCATCCTAGTAAGGCTTTTTTATGTACTTCTAACATTCCAAGAGATCACTTTAACTACTTTTGGTACTATTAAGTGTTTCCTGAGTAAAATAATACCTGATATACGTATCTTGTCACTTCATCATCATCATCATCAGCCTGTATTCGTCCACTGCTGGACATAGGCCTCTCCCATGACACGTATAATAAACGTATATCTGATATACGTATCTTGTCACTTTCATGTCCTTTATTTTTTTTTATTCTGCACGCGCTGGGTTGTACCTGACACGTTTTCCTTGCTTAAGCTAACCTGTGTCCGGAGTCTATTTTTAGACTAAATACAGTGCGTGCTTGTGTATGAACCCATGACTTTACTCAAAAATCTTTTCATCACCACAGGGTCATCAATGCTGCAGTCAGATAGAGGTCACTTATCAATCATTTTACTACAAAGTAAAAAAAACAGCCAGCAAAATGTTCATATTTTTTTAAGAAAGCCTGTTTCAGCGATGTCCTCCCATACTTTAGTACTAATGCTGTAACAGAAATATTGTAAAACCAAATGATTTTAAAAGAGTAACCATGGAGTTTCTTGCCGGTTCTTCTCCATAGGAAACGACCAACGCGAACCGAGCACCTTTTTGCCGACGTTTTATAAGTGCCCCTGTAGGCCTATGTAAAATAAAAATATTTTGATTTTGATTTTTTGATTTTTCTGGACATTATTGTCCACACGAGAGTTTAAAGTAATGGAAATCGAAGAAAAAAGGGATTGTATGGGGATTAAATCCCCCTTACCCTGCTAACGTATGTAAGGGATTACGCTAAGAACGCGTGAACACGTGGTGTCTGATTACATCTCCTCGCGGCTTTACGGATTACCTACCTATTCGGTAAATAATTACCGTTGATCTTTTGCAGACAGTGGATTTTTCCAAAACATAACTTCACGCTAGTATGCCCGAAGCGTTAAGCAGAGGTGTTGCTAATAGTACTTTTTTATGGATGGCATCTCGCAGTTCAATCTAGGAGGTTGTCGTCTGCTTAACCGGACTATCCTGTGGGTGCCTTAAGAGTAAGGCCTCCAGCCAGGGTATAAAAACTTACAAACTAAGCAACTACACGCTAAGGGCACCCCCTGTGGGGTACGAGCGTCGGCTTAGGGCATCGCTGGGGGAGGACTACATGGGGACAGACTGGATCTGAATGATATCATTATTTAGGGGCTGATTTAAAATTACTGGCACAGCATCGCGGGCCGGCTCGAGCAAGGGTCGGGGAGGGCATGGACCGTCGCGACGGACCTCGACAGCGAAGTCGGAAAGACGGCGGTTTGTGTCTGAACTTTTTAAGAGTGCTAGTCTCTTTACTACCTACTCCCGGAGGAGGGTGATAGCATCATCGGGAGTCACGAGGGTGTGCCTCGGACGGCGTACTGAACTAATGCGCGAGGGTTCGTAATGGGCGGCCGCTGCGATCAGGGGATTACGGTGCTTAATGGCGTTATCGAAGAAACGCTTCGAAAAACGTTTCATAAACAGAAGGACGGTGGGCATTCTAAGGTCTACGTGTAGATGGTCATTACGGACATAAAAAGGGGCTCCCTACGTAAGAACCGGTTCTGCAAAGTTTGCAACCTACGGATGTACTTAGGCTTGGTGTGTGCGTACACGACGCAAACGTACGTCATGATGAGACGGATCGCCGCGCTAAGGCGAGCTTGGCAGGCGGAATATTGCACATCTCCTCTGCGGAGAAGCGAATTTACGCGCTTCTGCTTGAAATACAGCATTGCGCTGACGCGTGTCGCACCACGGCTCCGTAAATTACCACTAACAGAGCAACTAAAGTATCTGTGATCGCTAAGAAAGGGATCATCATCATTTCAGCCGAAAGACGTCCACTGCTGAACATAGGCCTCCCCCAAGTGTCACCACATTGACATAACATGGGGGGTTTTGTCATAATCACCACGCTTGGCAAGCGGGTTGGCGATCGCAGCACGGTTGTTAAAAAAGCACAGAGAACGCTGCTGCCCATTCTCTGGCAAGTCCCTTAGTCGCCTCTTACGACACCCACGGAAAGATATGGGATGGTGCTATTCTTTACGTCCGACACCATACAGAACACCGAACGCCGCGCTAATAGTCCATCCATATTTCACCAGTTATGTTTATGTCGCGTGTAATAAGAGCCGAGTCACAGATATAGACAGACCATCAACCGGGCACAAATCCAGACTACGTGGCTGTTACTGAGAAATTCCTGATGGAAAAACTAAATAACACTTTGCCCGACCCGGGAATTGAACCCATGACCTCATGCACAGCAGTCGCACTCGAGACCACTAAACCAACGAGGAAGTCAAAATTGAATTAAATAACTCTAATTCATTCCTACTATAACTGGAGAGGTATTTCACTAAGTTATTATAAAACAAAATAACTGTTTTGTTTGCATTTGCCGTTTCAATATAATTAAATACATATAGTGCCTAATTTTACATAACCTCACTGACCTATAAAGGTCAAGTAATTGAACGTCACTCAAATGTCAAATAGAAAATTGTTCTCTATGTCCTCTTGTTGGGGCTTAAGTCCACTTCAAACAGTCCAATAAACTTGCAATGTAGAGCTATCGTAACTATCGCTGCGATAGTAGAGAGGCACTTATGAAAGCGATAGAGATACAATCGTTCTTAATTCGATTATATGACTTTAGTATCTACGTATAGAAGTTTGTAGAAGCGTTGACTGGAGGTAACCTTGTTTGGAAAGTCAGACGTAAGCTTAAGATAAGGTTAAATAAATTTAAGGATTTAAAATAGAAGACGTTACAATCAAATTTATTATTAATACATGAGGTGACATTGTAAGTTATCTCTGTAAACCTTATTTTGAACTCGCGCCTTGAAAACGGATAATTATTCGAGGAAACTTGACAATTTCCCTCAAGTTGCAGGTTGTTTACAAGAAGCTGGACAGGAGGACGGTCCCCGCCTACGATCAGGCTCCACATCGGACCAAGTTATATCTTCAGTGGCCTATCTGGACTACTACTACGTTTTTCCTAATCCTCGGCTATTGTTTTCTGATTATTTTAATTATGGGCTTCAACACTGTTTAATTGTAACTCTGGGACTTTGTCGAACTGCATGCCACTGTTGATTTTGGCTTTCAGATGTTGTACTGGTATGGGAATAGCCACATTGTTCTAACTACTAGGGCTTGCCCCAAAAAGACAGTACCCAATACCTTTACGGCGACTTATTCTATTTGCAACTCCGTACGACGCTACGTCAACTCAATGACAAAGTATTACCACCGACACCTTGGTGACATGCTGATTGTTCCTAATTTTATCCATAAAATCTAGTTTTTAAAACACTCCTTTAGATCACAAAAATAGAAAACATTCCATCCGTTGATGAATACTGTTAATCTTGCTAATAACCTCGTGATAACAGAGAATCTATTGGCGCAATTTGTTTTGAAACATCCCCTTGTAATTATTTCTGTTGTAATTAAAAACTAGGGTTCTAATTTTTGGAGCAAACCTACGGGGTAGCTTAATGATTAAGAAACCTCGTTAGTGTACTTATTTTTCGAAATAATCTATAATTGAAACCAAAGATAATAATGACGAGTTAGTGCCGAGCACTAAGACCAGAAGTCCTGAGTTAGATTCCTAGATCGGGCAAAGTGTTGTTGGAATTTTTACTATATAACTGACGAATTGTGGGAGGCTCTAGTTACAACTCTGCCTTAACCTTCAGAGATTGATAGCATGATATGTTCGTATGTTATGTGATAATTTTAATCTTCGAGAAAAATACAAATTGTTACACAGAAGAAATCCCGAAAGTGTGGTCAAAGAAACTAGTTTCCAAACAGCAATATCTTAAAATACAGCTACAATAGCCCGACAACACTGTCAACATGAAAACGCATGCACGAACTAAACCTAAAGTAAAAACAAAATAGTTTTTAAAAACTCAGCACTTTTCGTATCAGGTGCAGTTTTCACCGTGACCTATTAGTATTTCCAGCAGTTTGTAACGTTTTGGATGATTTCCAATGTACCGCGGTTGTATTGCATGCAAAACTTTGAAATGTATTCGAAGGCGCAAAGCATGAAATGTAAAAATGGCCTGCCGCGCAAATTGGGGCATCCGTTTTAAAAGTCCGATAAAATATGAGCTCCTTCCTTTCCTTTTCCTTATTTCTTTGACTTAGCTGGCTTTTACTTTTGCATAATTATAGGCAATATTATGTTTAATTAGGACCCCAAAAACTACAGAGAATTTTGTGAAATTGAAGAAGAAAAGCTAAGAAAAAGACATATTGTCTAAGCGATAACATAAGCTATCAAAAAGATTATGATAGTCTTGTTGAAGTTCCTAGTTTTCTAAAACTATTTCCACTTGTGTAGACCTTCTTGTGCTTGCGTATATTGCGTACGTAATAACTAGGTATTATTATAGCTAGCCTGTACTTAAAATAAGTAATCAAAAGAAATCATTGAGTGGGCGTACTATTCGCCAGCTTCATTTTCAAATTATAATTAAAACCTATTTCTACTACTTTTTCTCGAAAAGTACTGCTCGACGATCTATAATTAATTCCTTATAATCATTTTGACTATATTACAATCTTGTCCTAGTAGAATGGTAACAGAGTTGAACTATATGTTTATTCGTGAACCTATCCGTGTTGATTATTCTTGATTGAAGGAAAACAAAATCTGGGATTTGTGGTATGGGTATACCACAAATTCCAGATTTTGTTTTCGCAGTACCTTGGAGGAAGTTATTTTAGGTTGGAGTTTCATGAATCCAAAATCAACGTAGGTATTAATTTATTCTTTTTGCTTTCTGTATTTGTCACAATCTATAACCCTTAACGACCTTTCCAGGACTTCAGGTGAGTTGAATCAAGCGACACGCTCATGCTTCACTTGTTTTAAACACGATGTCGCTATTTGCTTGTAGTTTCTGGCGAAACACTGCGGTAAGCACAAGCAAAACAGTACTTTAAATACAAAGCCCACTATTCTCAATGTAATCCAAACACCATTTCCTCTATAACCAAACACACTAGAGACATCCATTTGAGAAGCAGCACAGTATCTTCAATCCTATTTATGGCATGTTTGGTCTCCGTCCCTAGCGGCCACTTCGGCCGGCCGTCGTCGTATGCACAGGCGCAAATGACAGTGGTCCATGTTTGGCCAGCAAACATTCAATAGCCAGTATAGATGTGTTACAGAGAATTTTGTTTGAGTGGCCGTTGTGTATTGGTCTTCTATGCATCCTGGAGTATTGGGTTTTCTATTAGTCTCAAAGGAATGTGTGTCGGTTTTCTGTTTGGTTCACGTTGGGTAGTTTTTCGAAAGTTTTATTGACGTTTTCGGACTAGTTTTCGTACTCCTGAAATTAACGTTTTTATCCGTTGGCTTGTGTCTTACTACTTGCAGAATAAACGAGAGAAAAAATATATTACTCACAAACCCAACTCCTTCATCAATTTGATAGCAGAGCTGTGGTTATTAAATAATTTACTTTCTGTCTGGGTGAGGACCCATAACGATGCAGTTGTAGCAATTCGGCCGTCACCACAGGAACACCACTGAAACTCTCAAGAAACATTACATCATCATCTGCCTAGCCCAAACTATCTTGGGGTCGGCTTCCAGTCTAACCAGATGCAGCTGAGTACCAGTATTTTACATGAAGCGACTGCCTATCTGAACTCCACAACCCCGTAACTGGGTAATACGAAACTCCTTGGTAAGACTGGATGTCACGACTTAACGACTGTCAAAAATCTACAAATAAAAGCTGGGACAACGGCTTAACGTGATTTCCGAGGCACGGGAGAAACTCGGTATGTAATCATGGTCACCCAGCCACGGAACAACCTCGTCAAGCACGGCTTAACTTTAAAGATCGATCCGTGCTGCTTCCGAATATTTAACGACTGATCAAAAACTGTGTTCTCAAACACGTTCCAGTATCGAACACACTCGTAAAACGGCTCATAAAACCGCAACCCTTGCCACCTGGCTACGATCTATCACTACAACATTTACTACTTGGTCCTAAACAAGCACATTTTTCGCCCCGACCGCGACCTTAGCTTACTAAAAGATAAAGGAATGATTCAATCCCGACCTCCCTGTGGCCTAACTATTAACAAACGAAAGGTTTTATAGGTGAGGTATATATTTGAGTTATCTTTTGGCCGCACGGGTTAAACAAATCTTGCCGAGGTCGGTCTATGAATGGGTGACCACCAGTCACTCTTATCGAAGGCTGTGTAAGACGGATAGCCAGTCACTTCATGATAAATATTGTTATTCGGCTGCATACAGTTAGACTAGAAGCCGACCCCAGCATAGTTTTGGTTTAGCGGACACATTTAGATTTGGAAACTGTTTTATGAAAGACTTAAAGATAGAGAAATCTAAGTGCTTTTGTTTGAGTGCTTGAGAAAACATACAAACCAAGGCCCAGGGATATTCTATTGGCGTTAACAATTATAGAATATTCAAAAATGTATGGGCCCTTCCGTCGAGTCAATCTTTTTACTGAAATAAATATAAGAACTGCTTTAGCCAGACCTTTGGGATAAAAACGTTACGCAGTAGTGGTATACAATAGCCTATTGAAACGATCAATCAACCTACAGGTCCTGTATTGCCTACACCTCTCATATTGCATGACAATAAGTAGCTATGATTTATTATGATTACACTTTCAATTTCCAAAAAAGGCGAAGAAAATGTATCATATTTATCCATAATAATATGAATAATAAATTGGAATGCTCTCCGAGGGCGAGAAGGTACAGTTAACTGTCACATTACGAATAAATTACCTTGGTAACATGGGTTTATCAAGTGCCTTAAATGTCATGAATTTGTCATAGAGATTGGCACGCAATTGATCAAGTATTTTTGTTTTATAAATGTTTTAGTTTTCAATTTCTTAGGTATTGTCACTGCTCTCATGGCTGAACGCACCTGTCTAACTGACTGCGATTATCAGCGATCTATTTAAAGGTCGAGTGGATCGGTCGCTTCACATCAGGTAAGTGGAGGTTAAACGAAGCCTATGTAGTAAAAAAAAAAACGAAGAGTAAATTAAGGCTCATGGCGTGTCTTGTCACTTCCTTTTTTTAAGGGTAATATTATTTATGTGGCGTTGCTTCGCATTGCACCAAAAAAAAAACTATGAAAACGCACGCAAATTTCATAGTTTTTTTTTCAACTTTCGCGTTTTCATAGTTTTGTTTTTTTTTCTACGCAGACAGTTTGCAAAAACGTGTCGCTATGTCACGTAGCGTCCGTCTTGCGCGAAGCTCGACGAGCCATTGCTAACTGGTTATGCTAACCGTTGCTCTTGTCTACAAGAAATGAGTAGGTACTTGTCGTCTGCGTGAACGATTTGTATTTGTATATCTTTTCCCTATACGGAACCAACAATAGTTTGTACATTTTTGGCCGCAAAAATCAGCGATGGTCGCTTTCTGGTCGACGTTAGAACAGACGCCTAAAATAGCGAGGACTACGATGACCTATCTTTGTACCGGCAAAAAATACCCCAGCCGTGGGTGTAGCAAAAGGCACGTAATTACCAAGCTTGTGTAACCAACCTTGGTATTGTTCTGGTTTTGTTAATATTTTCATTCAAAAAGGACACTCGTGCTCATATTCTTAGCATAATCCTCTTGTTCTTCATGAATGTTTTAGGTTGAGAGTGGAGTATATTATTATTTTTCCTTATAATGACCAGTGGGTCATTATACTTTACTTATTCAGTTTTCAAGCACAAAAATGAATAGGGGCAGGATTACTTATACCTCATACGTCAACAGCAGAACTATGCTTATGTACATACTAGGCTTTTGTCATTGGCACAACTCGGTCGGCCTAAGCAGAAATAAGTCAAAGAAATTGAGTGAAACGACGGTAGGCTGAAATAATGAATAAATCATTGTTGACCCCAGCTAAGTACCGAATCGTGGGCCTGTGGACGGTGAGTAAGGGGCTAGCTCACCGTCCGACCGTCGACAACGACAGGATGTGCCGGCGGCGCGTTCGTGTTCCACGCGTGCCTCAAGGAGATGTCAGCAAATTGGAAGGGGTCCGAGAGGGCTGATGCCTGCCAGGGCTGCGGGACTGTTCGAAAGAGATACCTTGGCCCTGGTACACAAAGGGCTAAGAAGGAACATGGATGGGTTTTAGTCAGTCAAGTCTGACACTCCCTTCCTTAAGCGGGCGGAGTTATTTGTTGATTTCCCACCCGATGAATAAAAAACAAAAAGCTAAGTACCGAATGATTAACAATATTGTTCTAACAACCGCAACAGTTATTCCAAACAACTTCCCAATCAACACTTAATCTGTATGTTTCCAACTGAATTTTCTATAGAAACAGAATATAGTTTGGTAGACCCTAAATGATTGAAACTTTTGGGCTGTATACAAACCACGGGAAACTTTGCTTTTGCAGAGCGGTCTCGACCCTCAACTTGGACGATTTCGTAGGAATTGTTTCTGGTCTTGTGACCCTCAAAAAGAACCTTTATGTAGGCTTGGGTTAATGTAATTAACGGGGACAACAGAGTTTGTGCTTAAAATTAAGGCATATTCAGCCTGTAACGTCCCACTACTGGAACACAAGCCAGCTCTCTGTAAGAAGGTTAGTAGATATTTCATGTCTAAAATTTTTTGGTTCTATATCATAAAGAGTTCCTATATAACGATGTTTTTCGGCAACGTTTTAAGTTTCAGTAGCCACAAAACTCTGAAATTATTGAGGCATAATCAATAAGAATCCAAAGAAAGAGGCATCGTGTGGGAGCTACAGTCAAAATTTGTTTACAATTTTCATCGGCATTAGTGCTCATCTCTTCCTGTTTTTCTGTTTTTGTTACTATGAATTAATTTCCATTTTAGAATTTGTTAAGAAACCGACACTATATTCAAATAAGATCAATTGGTAAAGGTAAGGCCTTTACTAATTAACTTTTAAAGTTAGGAATTAATTATGTCTTTTCAAATTATCAACACAAAACTATCGCTATTATGTCTTTAGTTCTTGGTGCCTTTGAATATTCGCTATCAAAAGATCGGTCTTTAGAAGACTCATTGAACTTAGAGACAAAATTAATTTAATTCTCTTGAAAATATTATTAGAGGCTAGACATGAAAGCTTCGCGGAATTGGTGTTAAGTGTTCTATGAAGTCGACCCACTGAAAGGTACATCAATGCCTATAGACATTTTATGTAATTGATTCAAAAACCTTTGATGAAATTCAAATTCAAGGAATCATTGACCGACTCAAGTCCATTTTTGAACAAAAGTTGACTTCGTTGTCATGACAACAGTTGAAAACGCCCATTACATTGAAAAGAATATGTTTTCGAATAATTTTTCTAAAATGTATAATTCTAAAGACGGCTTCCGACCGCAAGCCGCAGCGGCAATCGCAATGACAGACCGCAACGACAATGATTACTTTTTTATTTATTTAACGTCTTTTAAAGCGCTTTACAGCCAATACAGCACATGGATACATTCTTCTAGACGTGATAACGATGGTGGATAAATCAAAAACTTATTAAATTGGAATTTTCTACCGAAAGGCTTTCGGCAATCCTGTTGGAAGTCGTTGTAGTATTACGAAACGGTATGAAAGCGGTTGCCAATTATCTTGGTCAGGGAGCCTAGACACTACTTATGCTTAAGTACTCAGAAGAGTAAAGAAATAAGTGAAACTCACCTCAGTTGTCTTCTTCTTGCATTTGTCAGTCCCTGCGAAGATGTTCAGCTGTGTGGAGCCAGACCTGATGGGGCACTGGTCGATGTCCACTCTTCGGAGATCAATGTCGATGCCGCTAGTCCCTCTGGGAAAGAAAAATAAAATTGATTAGTTACAATTTCATTAGTGCAGTGATCCATTTACAAGAAGGAAAACAATATTTTTTGTACAGTGTGGGGCTTAAGAGCGCACCGAGCTTCTTGCGGTAGGTATCTATGCGCTCCGTGTATGTGTGCGTAAGACAGAAGCGCGCGACGCTTCGGGAAGAGTGGCGGCTTTAGTTATAATGGGCGGAACTAATTTAGGTATTTCCTTCATATTATTAAAACCAATACAAATTTTGAAAATCTAAAATGTATACGTTTTAGAAAGCATGTAGTTTTGTTATTATTTAAAAGCTGATGACCTTCCGTAAAAGTTTGCCGTACCGAGGATTTATTTACTTTTTTTGAGATTACTTTGGCATTATTTTCTATCGCGAAAACTACAAGTAATCGTGTTTCTAAAGTGTATGATTTATAGAGTGAATCCTTGAATATCTTACAAATTAATTTCATAACTTAAGGTTAAGTAATAACGATGCAGCAAGGGATCATACGAACGGAATTATTTCGATATTAAGTATCGTTCCCACGGTGCGCTCTTAATATTCATCAACCTGCTCTGACAAAAAATCCTGAGGGGGTAGACAGAACTTCATTTTATCAGCGGTAATGATGTTAGAAAGGCAACAATGTTTTGGATTGACGCTACATTTTTCTCGAGATATATTTCTTCAACGTACTCGTATTTAAATCTGATGTGAAGCGGCGTCATCGCTTCACATCAGATTTAAATACGAGCATGTTGAAGAAATATATCGGCTTAGGGTGAAGCACGCTTGCTTAGAAGAAACCGATCCGAATCACTCAAACTTTGAGACATCTAGATTATTGGGAAACAGAGAAGTCGGCAGTGAATTCCACGGACAGGTAGTTCTAACACTAAAATGTGGAAGCATAGATTTGTTTGAGTTCGTTTAAAAAAAAGAAACTAAATCCATTATTTTGTGCGTATCAATATGACCCACACAAAATTATGGGTCTGTAAAAGTCAAACAAATACCTAATTCATTTGCATTTAATAAGCAAGTCTGCCTATGTACAGCAACAAGCAGTGTTATATTGTAGATGCCTATGTACATGATAAGTATCCCAGTGTTTTCTATCTGAGAAATAGGTTAAGGAGAAAATTAACTGTTTTGGTTGGTAAAATTGATTTCTCCGAAAACTCAATCTAGAGTGATATTGAATGAAAACACTTGTATTTAACCTATTTTATTGAAATATAGGTATAATATAGGTAGGTATATAACGATAAAAAATTAATATCGTAGACATTTCTTTTTAGGTAAGGATTTTTAAATTACTCAATGAAGTTCGTTACAAGTATTCAGATACTTATAACCCTACATTAAACCAAAGTAAATCATATATTTTTCATAATAATTGTCTCTACTGTGTTTTTTTCAACGTTTACACTTAAAATAACTTGCATAGCAACTAGTTTTTACAAATTGTTAGAATGTATCACAGTTTGTATTGTGTAATGGTGGGGTAGGCAGTGGTCAATATCGTACACAACGGTTGAAATTAAGATACCTTAAGATCACTGGGATTCGAGTCAAACCCAGATAAGAACTAACTCTTATCTTATTAAACTATAGTTTTGTCACATAAATATAATGGATCTATCCATGCAACAAACGAAGTTACACAAAATTAGCTAACCTAAGTCTAAAAACTAACTAGCGTCTAACTGAAACAAATCACAACAGCATTCTAAATTAGCTTCAAAAACAGACTATTAAACGTCATATTTTGTGGTACGACACTTAAAAGCAGAGCTATTTAACTTGCTCAAATTAAATTAAATTTTCATCAGAAACTTTCTAGATTAAACTGTGCTAGCGGTATTACGAAACTTGGCTGGATATCAAATGATATTCGAACTAGGAATCACGGATCATAGGAACTGTGCTCAGAATCGTAATGCGACGATTTACGAGTATGTTTGAAGATTTGGCGTATTGGTTTTGGAGATCCTTTGCCACACTGTTTGCCATCGAGAATGAATGGCGTTTCACTTTTTTTTTATATAGCGTGGAGGTCGAAAAGGATACGTAGCTTTCTGGAAACTTAAGTTAAGAACTGCAAAAGAGTCAGTATCATATTACAAGAGTCTTAAACATAACAAATATATATACACTACATATAACTGACTGATTACGTCAGTGGATCTCAAAGGACGGACTGGCCACGATTAACTGTTTCCCGCAGCATTAATATGACTTTTATATGACGCTTATACCACACTTAGACATTTTTGAGTTCATAGCAGTTTGGATGCAAATTATAGTGAGATTTATTTATTTATTTTATGAAAAATAGCTTCACAGCCACAAGCATTATTACACTGGGTATTACGCCAGTTACGAAGTAGGTACACAGAAAATTATTAAAATAGTAAGCAGAGAGTGACCCGAATTAATTTACATTAAAAGGTATCGTGTGTGACTGTGTGCGTGCAAGTATCTGTACAGTGTGGGTCTCTGTACATATGTGTGATGATGTATATATGTCTACATACTAATGACTACCTGGCACTAGATGTGAAAATTAATTCGCTTTTTGTTGTGACGAGTGGTTTTTAGAGCGACATCTTAAGTTTTGTAGGTTTAATTATTTTAGCTGATCTGGTTTTTAGGTTTATTCTTAACTTTGGCATCTACACAAATATCATTTAAAAACACAACATTATCATAACTGATTGAAGACAATTTTAATAAACTTATACTGTTAAAAGATAATTCGAGTTTTTTTATATTATTACTATACTTGACAGCCTGGTAAAATATAGGAAGTCCACTATCCACTAAAAACGACGTAGCTTTCCAAATTTTTGAGAGTAATTAATTCCTCCAGCGAGCAGGATGATTGACATTTGGTTCGACATTTAAAACTTTTGGAAATGAATAAATAATAAATATTCAGATAAATAAAGCTACATATACGATACGATTTAGGCGTTGACTATCCCTAAATACTCGCAGTAACGTATTGTGAGTATATTTATTATATTATATTAGAATAATATGTAACCAGTTTCATTCAATCCACTCGATAAATGGCGATTACACACTAAACTGTTTGCGACTGTTTATATGACGCATCCTTTACGCACAATATTATAAATCGATGAGTTTTTAAATGAGTAGAAAAATCAAATAAAATCAATAAAAATATTTTTATTTCACATAGGCCTACAATCGCACTTATAAAACGTCGACAAAAAGGTTCTTGGTTCGGGTTGGTCGTTTCCTATGGAGCAGAACCGGCAAGAAACTCCATGGACAACAATTTTGATTGTCACAAGGGATGAAAGCAATCAATCAGGGTTCTCAAGGGTTTGAGAAGAACAGTTTTTCTGTAATAAGAATCTTAACCCTAGAAAGATAATCATATTAAGTTATACGTAAAAGATAATCATACGTAAAATTGACTCCTTAGTTTTGAGTGGCTGCTAAATGAGGATTTTTTTACTGATTTGAGTAAAACTAAAAAAATAAGTTTTCTACTGCTGTAATCAATAAAATATAATAACATTTACATAATTATATTTATTCTTTTAATAATAATAAACAAGAAAATTACAAACTGCTTAATAATCAACAAAACTTAGGAACTTCTTTTTTCTTCTAAATTTTTTTCATAATCATACCATAAATTAGTATTTTTAAATTATATTCTAAGTAGTAAAAATACTATAATTGAACAATAACATGAAAATTGTATAAAAATCCGTCATAATAGTATTCGACGAGAAGCCGTTGAGCGAGTCCCTTGTTGAGAGCTTTCTTCCTCCATGGGGTCAATTTCACAGGGAGTTGCTGCCTCGCCTTCCCTCACTTCATCCACAACACCTTTTTCCTCATTGCTCTGGGCGTAATCCTCGCTCTCGTGATCTTCAACTTCGCTTTCGGTGTCAGCACAGGGCGGCTCCCTTCACCCTCTAAAAGAGCAGTCAGGATGTGGTCTTCATACAAATCTCAAATCCCCATTATGCTGTAGCAATATCAGGATAACTAAACAATATGAAAAATAAATAAAAATAACTAATACAATAAATAAACAACGCAAATAAAAATTTTACCAAATATCGTAAAAGTCACGTAAAAGATAATCATACGTAATTTTGACTCCTGTGACTATGGTATCTCAAAATTTCGGGCACTTACCTCAATGATGCGATGGCACACGCTAGGTCCCAGCCTCGAATGTGATGTCTGAAATACACGACGCCGGATTCGCAATAGTTAAAAAGATACGGCAATATTTCGTTCGCGTGGGAGTCATTTTGACGTAGATTATCTTTCTAGGGTTAATTGCTTAAACTAGTGGGATGTAGCTACTTAACAAAAATATTATATTTTTAACAATAGAACGCAGGGTCAGAGCCCATTCGTCCCCTAAAATTCGTCCCCCAGCATAAAAGTTGTAGATTCGGCCCCTATATAGGTGCCCATTGGTCTCCTGGTAGGGGACCAATTAATATTTTAATAAAAAATATTATTTTTAAGGTACCCATTCGTCCCCTCTAATATATAATACAATATAAGTTAAAGATTCGGCACCTATTCAGGTGCATATTGGTCCCCTGAGATAAAATTAGCTATATTTTATATAAGAAACGGTTAACATAGTACACTTGTGAACAGTTTACGTTAATTAGTTTATTTAATAAATCATAACAGATCATTGAAAAAAGAGCTATGATGAATGATAATCCGTCATGATAATAATATAACCTGTCGATAGGCTTACGATGTAAAATTGTCTCACTACGAATGGCTTGTTAAAAAAACGGGTTACAAATAATAGATAAGGTGTTTAAAATTGGTAAGTACTTACTCTCCAGATGTGCGCGGGGTGTGGAATGCCGAAGCGGGAGGGGTAATCTTAGCCAGAGTATCTGCGCGCGAGCAAATAACAAAGGCGTAGCCCAATACAATAGACGCTCGAATAAAGTTTACTTATTAGCGTATCCTGTAGGATTACTTATGAATTTTAATTAGTGAGTGAAGTGATCAGTGCATGTACGTGAAGAAAAAATACGTAAGTTCTACTATTTACCTATACATCCCTATTTCAAAAGACTTACATGTATATAATTGGAACGATGACATAGAAAAAACAAATTCAACTGCTGCTACTTTTTAATAGTTACTATTAAATACTTTATTTTATTTTAAGGTAAAACATAGATTTTTTGTATGCTACTGTGTATGCACTCACATAATTTTCTATTTTGTATGATAAAATATTACTTTTTCAGTGATTTTCATATCTATCTAAGAAGTGATTATTTACTGTTGATATGTGTTCTATTTTTTTGCATATTTTATATTTAATGTTGATTTATATGATGGTCAATCAAGGCTGATTTTTGTAAAAGAGTTGTATTTTGTTAGTTTCTAGGACATTGTGATTTTGTATGTGTTAATCTTATTTGAAATAAACATGATATCTACCGAATTACTATATTTTTTATTTTAGCATTTTCTGCGCGACCGTACCAGGACTACCAAGCTGCAGTATACACATATACATGTACTTATATTAGAAGAATGAATAAAAATAAATATTCTTCAGGGGACGAATGGGCCCCTCAAAAGTTCCAGGGGACGAGTGGGCACAGGGTGCGAATCTTAGGGGACGAATGGGCTCTGACTCAGAACACATTGGCAATGAAACTTTTTAATCGATTACAAAATTCATCGATCAAAATACCTACATATTCATACAAATATCTGCTCTTCTTTTACTTCATCTATCTAATAAAATCTTATGGGGTGTTTGTTATCGAACTCCTCCGAAACGGCTAGATCAATTTTTAAACAACTTCATTATGATTTATTTTGATACTTGGTAGGTCTGAGAATATTTTTTATTTCTATATTTTATTTAATTTTATGGGCTATTTTTAATACCCCTAAAATACATCAAAATTTCTACGCGAACATAGTCGCGGAGCTAGTAATTTATAAGAAAAAATATCAACCATCATTGTACCATCAAACTCGTTTAAACAAAAACTCCAACATTATTTTTAAAGTGCATCAACACAACAAAATCGATGATGACATTTTTATCACACCGCTAACCACAAATACCAACAGCATATCACTTCCGTACTCAAAATCTCGTTGATTTAAAACGACTCAAACAAAAGCCAGCACCCAATTCATTTGCCATTGAAATAACAAATTGTCCGACAATTTTCATTTGGGGGAAGCAATATTTTTGTTGGAATTTATGGCCTCGCGGGCACTTCCTGCTTTGTACTTTAGATGTACGTGATAAGGGCAATTATTTTAACGCTACTAATAAGGAATTCATGCCTTGGAGTGGGAGGTTCGATGTTATTTGTTTAATGTTGTTTCCGATTTTGAGAGGGTTATGTAGGTACCTTTTCAAATATACATGGTATTGTTTTGTATCCTCGTCAAAATGCAGGAGGTTGTCACAAAATACATAAATAATAAATTTAAATTACGGTACCTAGTTATTTATTGATAAACGCTGATTTTTTGGTTGTCTAAGTTTGTCAGTATTTCAGAATAGCTGGTTTAAGGAATAAGAAATTATCGAATAAACGTTTGTGATTATTTGTATATGTGAAAGCGCGGTTATAGGGCAAGGATCAGACGGGCCGCGTTTAAAACACGGGAGTTTCGCAATTACCGATTTTCGTAAATAAGAAAAAAAAAACATTACCTACCCATTTTATTATATTACTAGTTGTCCCGCGCAACTTTGTCTGCATCACATTTTCCCCGTTTCGCAACATTTTTCATTGCTGCTCCGCTCCTATTAGTTGTAGCGTGATGATAACCCATAACAGTCATTAAAGCTTTTAAGGAAATTAAAATCAAATTAACCGAAGATCTATGGGGAATGTCTGTTAAAGTTTGTCAAGCCATTATCGACACTATAGCACCGTACTTAGCCTTAATTTTCAATTTGTGTGTGGACCAGGGAGTCTTCCCAGACCTTATGAAATACAGCAAGGTAATACCACTTTTCAAATCTGAGGACAGTAAAGAGATCAATAACTATAGACCCGTTTCCGTGTTGCCGGTTTTCAGCAAGGTGTTTGAAAAGGTAATCCTTAATCAAATGCTCACCTACTTTAACACCAATAAAATCTTACATGACAAACAGTATGGTTTCACCAAAGGACGTTGTACGACTGACGCTGGTGTCACTTTATTAAAACATACATATACTGCGTGGGAAGAGGCACATGATGCCATAGGAATCTTCTGTGACCTCTCGAAGGCATTTGATTGCGTAAATCACCAAACCCTGCTCTTGAAACTTGAGCATTACGGTTTAGGTAAACTTGCGCTCAGTTTAGTAAAATCGTATTTGAATGATAGACAGTAGCAAGTACAAGTAAATGGTGTAAATTCAATGGGTTTAAAAGTAAAAATGGGTGTACCACAAGGTTCAATATTGGGTCCTTTCCTCTTTTTAGTATTTATTAATGACCTACCCCATTTGTTTAAAAACCAACCACAAATGCTGTTGTTTGCTGACGACACTTCTTTAATATTTAGAATAAACAGACGTGCCACAAACCTCAACGATGTAAATAACGCTCTAATGCAGGTCCATAACTGGTTTACCTCTAATAATTTAGTATTAAATGGGAATAAAAACTAAGTGCATAAGATTTACTTTACCAAATGTCAAATGTAGTGATTGTGACATAGTATTAAATCAAGAGAAACTTGAATTTGTCGATGAAACTGTTTTCTTGGGGATCACGATCGACTCAAGGCTAAAATGGGGTTCTCATTTAACATCTCTTGCAGGACGGCTGAGTTCAGCAGCATATGCTGTCAGAAAAATCCGTCAATTTACTGATGTAGATACCGCAAGGCTAGTGTATTTTAGTTATTTTCATAGCATTATGTCATACGGTATTTTACTATGGGGACGGGCTGCAGACATCGAGTCTATATTTATTCTGCAGAAAAGAGCTATCAGAGCCATATATAATCTACGTAGGCGCGATTCTCTAAGAGAACTGTTTAAGGAAATTAACATCATGACGGTACCTTGTCAATACACCTATGAAAATATAATGTACGTTGGGAAAAATCTGCATTTATTTAGTAAAAGAAGTGACCGGCACCACTATAATACTAGAAACAGGGACCAACTGGTTCAGCCAGGCTTCAGGCTAGCTAAAGTAGACTCATCTTTCATGGGGTACTGTTTAAAATGTTACAATATAAAAATAGGTAAAAAAACTTTTTAAGTTAAACGATTTTATGTTAAACATACATTGCAATGTTTAAGATAAATGTACTAAAAACCAAAAAATAATAAAATAGATAC
Organism: Cerastis rubricosa; assembly: GCA_949152445.1. Lineage (NCBI taxonomy): Eukaryota > Metazoa > Arthropoda > Insecta > Lepidoptera > Noctuidae > Cerastis > Cerastis rubricosa. The sequence goes on along the minus strand of OX424525.1, from coordinate 2,454,905 downwards.
AGTCGAGGGAATTATAAACATATGCATAGACTAGGCTAAAATATAAAAAACCGTGGGGCACGTTTTAATCAACGATTGTAGACAATTGACGTGCCCCACGGTTTTTTATATTTTAGTCTAGTCTATGCATTATGTTTATAATTCCCTCGACTGTATCTATTTTATTATTTTTTGGTTTTTAGTACATTTATCTTAAACATTGCAATGTATGTTTAACATAAAACCGTTTAACTTAAAAAGTTTTTTTACCTATTTTTATTTTCTAGTTTTTAGTTTATATTTCGCATTCTGTTTAATTCATTTAGTGCTTCATTATTGCAAGGTTTCTTGCCAATATTTAGGTTGTATAGTGCACTGTATTCTTCTTGTCAAGCCCTTTTATTTGATACCCATATTGGTGGGATTGATAAAAAATTGTTATCAGCCATTTGGTAGCGGCGGCCATCTTAGATTTCAATTTTGCATAGTAAATTGTATTCTACTTGTTGAGACCTTTCATTTGATACCCATGTTGATGGGATTGATAGAACCTAAGTTATCCGCCATTTTGTAGAGGCCGCCATCTTGGATTTTAATTTTATATAGTACATTGTATTATACTGGTTGAGCACTTTCATTTGATACCCATATTGATGGGATCGATAAAACCTACGTTATCCGCCATTTTGTAGCGGCCGCCATCTTGTATTTCAATTTTCAATAGTATATTGTATTCTGCTTGTTGAGCCCTTTCATTTGATACCCATATTGATGGGATTAATAAAACATAAATTATCCGCCATTTTGCAGCGGCGGCCATCTTGGATTTCAATTGTTTATAGTATATTGTATTCTGCTTGTTGAGCCCTTTCATTTGATACCCATATTGATGGGATTAATAAAACATAAATTATCCGCCATTTTGCAGCGGCGGCAATCTTGGATTTCAATTTTTTATAGTATATTGTATTTTGCTTGTTGAGCCCTTTCATTTGATACCCATATTGATGGGATTAATAAAACATAAATTATCCGTCATTTTGTAGCGGCGGCCATCTTGAATTTATAATGATAATGAATAAACATAATTGTATTGTCACCAAAATCCAAAGTGTATACAAAATTTCAGATTAATCGGTTGACAGGAAGACGGTGAAATTTGAATTACTAAATTTGACACAAGAATAATAAATAAATAAAACAAACGGGGTGAGCTAAATAAAACCGTTTAAAAATACCTCCCACCATTCTACAACTGAATGAAACGAAATTTAAATCTTTCATAAAGCGCACACTATGTAGGCAAGCATATTATAAGTCGGGGGATTACATTGATGATAAAAATGCTTGGCTCAATGCTGGTCCTGCTCCACAACCATAGGGGCTATCAAATTACCATGTGAAGTTACTGTGGAAGCTGCAGAAGATTGTATAAATATCTTTGCTTTGTATAGATTCAATCTCTTAGAATTATATAATTGCATAGCTCATGTGTGAAAATTATGTACTGTAAAGCCACCATTTACTGAGTACCTACATCTTACACTGACGCGAATTTACCCTGGCGGTTGAGTAAATGTCATGCTCACTTAAATGTCACGCTGATGGCGGCGGGTGTGTCGGGTCATTTAGTTCCCTTCAATATGGTTGAGTTGAATGATGGCTGATACATGCGTCATGTTCGTGAACGGGCGCTGTCAGTTGTGCCTGGTCATCTCTTAGCTGCCACGGTTTATTTTAATCATTTTATTTTTAACTTTATTTTCGAATTATTGATTTCGTCTTTTACTCTGGACGCTCTTAACTTGCCCGTATTTCTACATCGTTCTCACATACTAGTAATTCTCAACACGATTGATGTAACCAAGATTTTGTAACATATTTTGATTTAAAAGAGTGTCCATGGAGTTTCTTGCCCATTCTTCTCCATAGAGATCTACGCTTTGGAATGGGCAACTACAGTACTTTCACAAGTTATTATGTATTATAAATATGACTTTGACTTTCAAAAGTGCCTGTAATGGTCTAATTGAAATAAATGCTTTGAGTTTGAGTTTGAGTTTGATATATAGCCTATAGCCTTCTTCGATAAATAGAATATCTAACACTGAAAGAATTTTTCAAGTCGGACCATAAGTTCTTGAGATTACCGCGTTCAAGAAAACTAACAAACAAACATACTCTTCAGCTTCATAATATTAAGTATAGTTATAGATATTATAGTACGACAATATCAATTAAATCCAATCTTAAATAGTGAGCTCGCCTAACCAAGTAATAGATAATCGATATCCAATAGTCATAAGATTATTCAGTTATGTATTTTAATGAGTTCATCCCTCACTATCTGGATTAATGAAGCAGTCGATTTAGAATATTTAAATGTCGGTAGAATGGAATTTTTAAAAAGTAATTATTAAGACGACTGGGCAATTTAATTATTGTGAAACTGTCAGCCGCCAAATAATCAATTTACGTTAGGCGGAGGAATCTATTCATAATAGGTCTTTACCTATGAAATTGCCGTATTGCAGTACAGACTTTTTCAAACAAAAAAAAGTTTTGATTGGCTATGAGTTCTAAATTCAAATTAATTTTGTTTTAAAAATATGACATTCTATTTACAAAATCAGTCTTTTGTTTATTGATTAGCGTTGTATTTTCATTACATTTCAACATTTTTCCTCATAATGGATACTTTGAAATTTCGTGTAATTATGGAATATGAGTTCCGTCGTGGCACCAACGCGGCACAAACGACCCGTAACATCAACGACGTTTACGGAGAGAACTGTACAAACGAACGCACAACCCGTTATTGGTTTGCTCGGTTCCGTTCTGGGAATTTTGACTTGAAAAATGAACCTCGTGGTCGTCCGGAAACTTTGGTCAACAATGATGAATTAAATGTGATTGTTGAAGCTGATGAAACTCAATCTACAGCTGAGCTGGCAGCAGCTTTTGATGTTAGCATTAAAACAATATTGGTCCATTTGCGACAGATTGGCAAGATAAAAAAGCTTGATAGATGGGTGCCCCACGAACTTAACGATCGCCAGCGCAACGTACGCGTCGAGACTTGCCTTGCGCTGCTTAACAGGCACAGAAATGAAGGAATTTTGAACCAAATTGTTACGTGCGACGAAAAATGGATTCTTTTTGACAATCGAAAGCGCTCAGCAAGTTGGTTAGATCCTGGTTCGGTACCAAAGCAATGTGCAAAACGAAAAATGACCCCTAGAAAGGTGATGGTCACAGTTTGGTGGTCTAGTGCTGGTGTGATTCATCATAGCTTTTTACAAAACGGCGAGAGCATTACTGCAGATGTGTACATTGAAGAACTGACCACAATGATGGCGAAACTCGCACGTCTGCAACCAGCTTTGGTCAATCGGTCGTCTTCACGACAACGCGCGGCCCCATACTGCACAACAGACCGTCTCTAAGCTGCATGAGTTGGGTTTGGAAGCTCTCCCTCATCCGCCATACTCACCAGATCTTGCGCCTTCCGACTATTACTTTTTCCAAAATTTGGACAACTTTTTAGCGGGAAAAAAATTCAATTCCCGACAGGCAGTACAAAACGCCTTTGAAGAGTTTGTTGTCTCCCGTCCAGCTGATTTTTTCAAGAAGGGCATCCATAAACTGCCACAGCGTTGGCAAAGATGCATTGATTGCAGGGGTGATTACTTTGAATAAAAGAAATAAGTAATTTTGGAAAAATAATACTTTAACTTTTTTCAAACAAAACGGCAATTTCATAGGTAAAGACCTAATATTTATAAGTTGAAAATCTGTACGATCACATCAATATTTCGAATTATGAAACGGCTAGATTCTTGTAACATATTAATATTATGCAGGCAGTGTATACTGTTATACCAACTCGCACTGGGCCGCCCGCTTGGTGGGTTTAAGCCCACTCCCTCTCATTGAGAGGAGGCCTGTGTCCAGCAGTGGGAACATTATAGGCTGATGATGATGATGTATATTGTTTGACTGACCTGCAAACTGACTCTAAAATTTAGTTGGTTATCAAAGCTTTTGGGGTCACTTCTATACTCCATCGTTTTCTGGGCATTTTCGTGAAAGAAAACGAATTTTCGTAAAACGTAAAATAGGTTCACGAAATACGAAAACTCAGATAACCTTGCAATAAAGTCTCCTCTTTCATCTTTACCCGATCCCAATATAAAAAAGAATGGCACAATATAACACTGTTTACACCAAACTTCCTTCACGATTAACTTAGCAATATAACGAATTCTCTCATACATTCGCCATGTTTCCCGAATCGTGGCAACTTGTTACAATCCTTTTGATGTCACAAAAATTTAAATAACATGCTAGGATTTGCATAAACTCATGATACAAAGAGTAAGAAGGATACAGTAAGACAAGTCGAAACAACTTACTGTAGGAAATTCCCATTTATTGAATTGGAAAACGGATCAGGTTCTACTGCAGTCAAATCGTGTTTATCGTGATCCTGAGAGTCTGATGAAGTCCAAAAATTCACCAATAGCGGATACAAAATGGGTTGATGGTTTTTCGGATCAGAGACCATTCTCTGAGTTTGTTTCGGTGGTTTCTTTAGGTTCGAAACATCTAGTTTTAAAACATAACAAGTTAAGACGTGTAAACGTGTTTTTTTAAAACCTGTGTACATAAATAAAAATGATTTATGATCTATCGTCTACGACGCTATCCCAAAGTAACATGTTACAAACTTTAAATAATGACACAGAATGTCTGAATGTCACTCAGAATGTCACAGAACTAGTATTTTGATGATAGTTCCGTATAGGACGTGACTTACAAACGTGCTATTAGGAATCTAGTCGTAATTAGTTGGGTTTTGAGTAGCATCGTGAACGAACGGGCTAAGAGTGTTTTCTCTGTGGCCTTACCATATACGTACCGGCTGTTGGGAATCGCACCCAACAGCCACGCAGTCGGCACGCGCAGGCGACACGCGCAAGCGACGTGACCAACCTTCGCGTCATCGTCAACCTCATCGGCGAGCGAGGGGAGCTGTGGGCGGCGGCGCCGGCCGGCCTGCGGACACTCGCTTCCTCGGACACCACCGCGACGACCAACACCGGCCACAGAGAAAACGTTGGGAATTCTCATACGGCTGTTATTTCGCTATACCATAACATTATACAAACTTCAAAATCACAACCCAGTTACCATCCAGCTGGCAGATATTGGTTTTTATAATGATTAAAGATAGACGGTTTACGAAGAAATTTCCTATTAGGTACGAAAATTTCAAATTGTGCAACGCAAGTCTACGTTCTTCTTTTGAACATAATTTTTTTGTAGCTAATATAACAGATCGGCTCCCATATTAATCTTATAATATTCTGACAGTGTTGTAATAAAAGATTTATAGTCAAAGGGATCGGGAAAATATGGCTTCCTTATTATTTTTGGGGAAATTCGAGAGGAATGACGGTTACTCCATAAATTGAACGATTTATTGATCCCATCGGGCTTATAAGGGACTGTATGATGGTGAAGCTTGTAAAACTGTGTACTTTTTATGATGACTGAAATACACAGTAGAGGTAGCACTGTGACCTTGACCTGGTTTAGTACGAGAGCGTAGTCTGCCTTTTTTTTCCTTATCGTTTGGTTAGTGTCAGAGTTTATATATATATGCCGCCCATGGGCCTCTGAATTGGCTTTAAATGCATCCGAGAAATATTTCTTCTCAGGCATGCTGGTTTTTTCACGATGGTTTTCATCACCGAAGCATGTGATTAGTATACAATACGCACATGAATCCGAATAATCAGAGGTGCTTGCCTTGGGATCGAACTCGAGACTTATGACTTGGACTTATGACTCCGACGATCACACCACTAGGCTCTCACTGCATAACCGTCTTCAGCTTTATGTAATTATTTTATATCAATTTGTAGGTCTCCTCTCCCTCAGTGGGCTGTTATCCACCATGCCACGCGGGCCCAGTGCGGGTTGGTACATGTCAAATGTCTTCGAATTTTTAGCTATAGGACATGCCGGTTTCTTCACGATGTTTTCCTTCACTGTTAAAACCTAAACTGGGCACTTAATTGTACCTAAACATTGATATAATAATATGGAACACGAATTGCAGACAGTCAATTGAATTCTGGTCGGTGTTTACATCTTTGCTAATTGTAGTACGCAGTTACACACAACTTGATCAATATTAACACCACAAGAGACCTAGGTATTAACTTATTAAGTAACCAATGTCTAGACAAGCCTGGCACTTTAGTTATTAAACATCAACGTATTGTCATCATAAATATGTCTTTGTTAAGAGGTCTCTACGATCTTTTTGAAAAAACAAAATGGTAGCTGCGTAGGATTACTTGAAAATGAGGACCACAAATAAAAAAGGAAGCAAAAAATGTTAGCTATGTGTTAAATGTTAATCGCAGTTGAAAAATGAACCTTATAAACTTGCTAACACCTGAAAAACAATCTGAGCCTCGGAACCGGAACTAGCAAGCGACAACCGCACCTCCATTTGACTGTTTTTAGTGCTTACATCAGCTTGAAAGTGCTGCTAACAGACAGTTTGCTAGCAGGTTTAGATATTTACTTTATTCGGTTTAAAATAAAATAATGTTTGCATAAAATGTTTATGATGTGTAAAAGGTTGACGACCTTTATTTGATTTATGCCGGCATAGTTTTTATATTATTATCTATTACTGGAATCGAAATACATTATATTAAATATTATTATTATATAACTTCTTCTTTCTTTAACAGGAAAGGAGTGTTTCTGAAACTCAAACGCTGATTCCAATAAATATAAATCTTCGAACTAACTTTTGTATAGTTCGTTCTTGAATATTAAGCATTTTCTCTCCCAGAGTAAAAATTCTAAAACATTCAGGCAAATTTTTCAAGGGCTACTTAAAAATTTAGGTACTGTTGTAAATATAGCGCCCAGAACAGGGTTCTCCGTGTCATGTAAAGCAAGAATTTCCAAGAATCCATACATAAGTTTTAACAACAGATCGTCCCGATACTGCGGTATCCATGAATAATCCATTTTCTAGGACAAACGGCCGGCCGCGCGTATCACTGACCCAATCTGTGTTATTGCTCAAACGACTTCAAATGGAACTGATAACTTCTATTTTCGCGTTCAATCTTTTTTGAGGGGAGATTTCTTTTTGTCCTGTTTTTGCCGCGGAAATCGTGGTCGTAGCGCCATTTGATGTTCAATGTTTGATTTTTATGGATCATTTGTAATGATAATATTTTTATGACGTTCTTAGAGGTTTCTTTGAGGTGAAAGGATAACATAGTGTATGTTTGTTTTACCTTTCTTTACTAGCATTTCCTGTTCTATCGACAACGTCTTTTTTTCGTTTAATGGTCTTGCTTTTATAAGCTTTTGCTTTATGTTGTAACTCAGGATAACTGATATTTTATTACTTGTTTTAATGTTTAACATAAAAGTGGAACATTATTATTTCTTTGTAAAAGTGGTTAAACATTTTCCGTATTAATTTTTCTAATTTCTGCACGGATATGATGAATATTTCAAATACCTAACCATATTATTTACGCACTATACTACTACTACTTAATGTAGTTGCTAAATAAGGTAAAGACAATTTATGTCAAGCTTTAGGACATTGAGAAAATCAAAATCAATTCAGCATTAGGAATAGGGCTCTCCTAACACCGTAGAATTCAGGCCGCGTCCTAACCAAAGCGACCATCGCGCAAACCCACGATCTCGAACACGTGGTCTTGCTAACAAAGAGCGCCCTTCGGCGACAATGGAGTATTTGCGCGACCTATCGCTTTGGTTAGGAAGTGAGGTCACTCGTCAATAATCAAAAGAGCACGAGTCCAACTTACTTGAAGAAGTAACTCCCGTTGCTATACCCGAAGAAAGGCACAGTGTACGTCAGCATCCAGATGTTGCCACCACCGCAGTCATAGTACGGCTTCGACCACTTCCCGTCTTCATAAGTCACTGACAGGATCTCATCAGGCTCCCTATCAGTGTGGGCTGTGTCGTTGAAAGTGTATGTGTTGTACCCTGAAAGAGAAGGTGGCTTTAGAACGTGGCAGAATTGAAAAGAACTACCTAAGGGTTGAAGGTTTTAAGGCAGAAATTAGTTTAGAACATGAAGACAATCAGTCACTATTAGGGTAAATTTCCGTGTGACGAATTCGGCCCGTGGTCCGTTTTATGTTTTTTTTTTCTTTTGTTTTAATTCCCTGCCGGAGTCTGTGTTTCCCGATAGCTACAATCTAGGGGTATTTAAGTCAAGAGTGAATAGGTTTCTTCTAGGCAAGCGTGCTTCACCGTCGACCACATCATCGCTTACCATCAGGTGAGATAGTGGTCAAGCGCGGGCCTATAGATAATAAAAAAAAATGTGAAGAGGTATTTCCCTTCAAAGTCAAGATTTCCTGAAACGTGTTGTGATATTGTTTTGCAACTACCATTTGTACAAAAAAAAATTAAATGTAATCGTAATTGATACTTGATGACACGGTTGGCGCAGTCGCTGGGCGATTGACTGCTGCGCTGCGTGTCGCGGGTTCGATTTCCGCACGGAACGAATATTGTAGACTCACCCACGATACAGCAAAAAATCCTACTGTAGAATAAAGTTTTGTTTTTGGGGTAGTTACCACTAACGCGGCAAGGCAAGAGGAGCTTTCTACCAATACCATAATACTCCTGAAAACGATAGCGAGCGATCAGTAAGTTTTTTGGTTCACGAACGTTTCTTAGAAGTGTTTAGCAGGTACTGTCAACCTTTACATGTCAAATATTGATCGATAACACTGGCCAGTGTTATTGATCAATATTTGTTAATACCGAATAAAACATGCTTTGTTCCTTTCAACCCGAAAAAAATATAATGGACAGGAGAAAGACAGGTGACACGCAAAACGGCCGGGACAATGATATCGGGGATTAAAATGTAATTTATTCTACTTCGTGTCACGCGGTATTGAATAACTTAAAAACCTTTTTTATAGGCGAACAAAGTGTATGAAAATATCGGAACATTTCGGCGACGCAAGTTAATGTGTCGTGAAAATATAAAAATGGTATATTTTAATACAAGTGGGGAAACTTCGTAATTGCAAACGAGGCGGAATTCACTATGTTATGGAGCCGAGAACTGCAGTAACAAGTGTCCCCGTGTTTCAAACGACTTTTTTCAATACAAATAACATCATAGAACGAAAAGTTTTTTTGCCATGAATTATTAGGAAACTATGATATTTGCTTTTTTTTTCTGCATTTATGTGTATTTTCGCAGGTTGAAGGAAAAGCAATGGTTTGAAGCTGCTAAACTGACTAATGTGAAAAACAGAAAATTCTTTGAATTTAGAGCACAAATGAATGTTAATTTGTTGGATAAAATCGTTTTCATACGGGTTCTAAAATATCAGTTACGTAACAACAATTTATAAAGTAGGACAAAAGTCGCTCAGACTAACGCTCGCAACTGTACTCAGTTGCCACGAAATATAACAATGTAGTGCTTTATTTATTCATTCTCTTTTTACATAAGTTTATTCACCATTTCCCTTTGCATGACGTTTTCCGGTCACGACTGGTGGAAACTGCTCAAAATGACGGAACAAATCATATTACGATTAATAAATAGTTATATATTTTCTTCGAACGTCATGCAATTTCTTATTGTTTTTCTCTATGAATTTGTTATAGCTTGGTACTTACCTACACTTATCGGAAGATTCTGCCTAACCAGTACTTGTTAATTTATGTGAGCCAGTCAGCGTCAGTGGCTGAAACTTGTTTTAAGACTGGGCCTATGAAAGTACTTTAATATCTCATCTTCCATCATCATTCTCTTGCCCTTATCCCAATTAATTTGGGGTCGGCGCAGTACGTCTTCGTCTACCATACCTCTCTATTACTTGTCATCTCATAGGATACCTCCTTTCTTGCCATATCATTCTTCACACAGTCCATCCATCGTTTTTTTGGTCTTCCTCTACCCTTATACCCATCCACATTATCACATCATACTCAAAACTTTCCTCACGACATTTTCCTCATTCCTCCGCATCACATGCCCATACCACGACAACCTATTTCCACACATCTTTTCAGTCACCGGCGCCACTTTCAGACTTCCTCTAATGTACTCATTCCTTATTCTATCCATTCGCGTAACACCACACATCCCTTAGCATTCTCATCTCAGCCACATGCAAATGCCTTTCATTCATCCCTTTTGTGGCCCAAAATTCTGATCCATACAAGACAGCAGGTCTAACCATTGTTTTATAAATCTTCCCCTTAAGTTTAAGGGGAATGCGGGAGTCGCAGATAGTTCGCGTGACCTGCCGCCATTTCATCCATCCAATGTTTATTCTGTGCTTAACACTAGGATTTATTTCGCCATCGTTTTGCACGAGTGAACCGAGATACCAAAAGTCGGAGCAGACAGGAAGAAACGCGCCATCTAGCGCTATGACTCCAGGACTGGAGAGACCGCTGAAATCGCAGAACATGTATTCGGTTTTAGTTCTATTGATTTTCAGGCCAACATTCTCCAGCTTCTGTTGCCATTTCTCCAATCTGCTCTGGATCTCTGGTCCATCTTCACTAACAAGAACAATGTCGTTGGCGAACAGCATGCACCAGGGTGCCTCTTCCTGTATGTCCGACGTTGACATGTTGTCCGGATTTTTTGTTCTTATACAGCTGAAACGACGACGGTGACAAGAGCTCGTCTGATGATGTCGTTTTAGTTCTATTTACCTACCCAGAACTCTTAATATACATACTACCTTAAACTTATGCTAGCCTTAGTACCTTTGCTGGGTTATTTTGATTTCTAACTATTTTAAAGAAGTCTTTTAATTGGCGCCAACGATCACTAACATCGTGGTCGTTATCATACCAAGAATACTTTTCTTCTTGACTATAAAATCATAAAATTAGTCATCGGGATCAGTTGACCAATTAAAAAAAATATCTTGGTCGATTGATCCAGCGGGTCCCGCCAGTGCAGGATCAATTGACTAAAGACCCGAAAATCTAGTATTAAGTGTAAATAGAGTTATATGGTATTATACTTTACTTAGCTAAAGAACATTATAATTTCATACTGACTTGTAAGCAAAAAAAGTAATTATAAAAACGGGACCCATTGAAATCCGCCAGGAAATTGCCAAAAACTCCTCACCAAATCAACGCCCCCTACTCGTAATATAATTCGCAGAAAAAAAATAAACGTAAACAAACAAAATAAATTTTACTGTGCCAAAAGGGACCACAGCTCAGTATAAAATAAGCAGGATAATGTTGTGAAACCGGATGCCATTATTATTATTGGATTTTTTTATATTATTTCCGCGTTCGACAAAGGACTTTTATGTTGTGGAATCTCGTAGGGAAGTCAAGGTCACATTTTCAAATAAGAAGATTTCTTTCTTATCACGTTCATCACAAAGAAAATACCAATGTCTAATTAAATTCAGAAGTGATTAAAGAGCAATCTCGTATCTTATTCGGAGTTGTCGTAATTGCTTACAAAACGGAATATTAACTTATCAGCGAAATAAAATAAATAATTCTTAGAAAGTGATTGACGCTTATTTTAGTTTGAAGTGTCCTGTTGAATGTATTTTGATTTTTTGATAGTCGTGGCTCGAATATTCGATAAATAATTAATTATAATTATCGTACCAAATATCGACAGTTGGTATTATTTCTGATTTTATTCTCTTCGTTTCAGTGACAAGCAAGCCTTTCCCGAACGTTAATGTATACAAATATAAGCATAAAAAAACTATTGTAGGTCACAACAAAAGCTTTTCTTTATACTGTCCAGTTTCTGTCCGTACAATGCATTTCACGACTCATGTGAATCTATAATCAAAAACATTATTGGAAAATTAAAGCCCTCGGCAATATTTCCCGAACCTCATCTGATTTCTCGATATGAAAGTATTAAATATTGATATGTATAAAAGCAAGAATAATTACTTACGACCCTCAATAATCGAAGTGCAAATGAAGCACATGATCATTAATGCTGATTGGACTTCTTCCACTAAAAATCAGACCATTCTAGTAACTGTTAACAAAAAGTAAATAGTAACAAAAAGTACATTTTTTATACAAATGGGCAAACCTTGTATATAGGAATTAAACCACGGGCTGTACCACAGTATCTGTGGAAACAAAACACGAGCAAAAAAAGAAAAAACACGACTGTGAAATACTCTGCATTCTTAACGTAATAGTAGTGCGATAAGCTAAGCTTTATTTTTTAATTTTTGCAATGCTTAAAGGGTAATGCCACTTTTTTGATGTGACTCACTATTTAACGAATTAATTTCCCATAACAATTACTCAAAGACAGAAAAGACATTGTTGTTTTTTAACCTACAACAATTTGATATTTAAAGCACTGTGACAACTTTTCGTATAAAACAATTATTACAAACACATGAATTCCAATTTTGTTACTATTCTACCAAATGAACGCACTAGACTTTTCGGTAACACTCGGGGCGATGAAATGAAAAATAAACGTAAAAAAAACATTACATTCTCCTGTTATGAAATTCTATTTGAATACCTATTGTAAATTGTTTAACTACTTTTTTGGACTTTGCGTTTGTTTGTTATGGAAAACAAGTGAAATTATTGGAGTAAATTGTATTATTGTTCTTTTTTTCAGTAGATCTGTAATAATAATATAATAACCAGTACCAGGAATATCCATCTACAGTTACATACAATTTAGTTATTCTTGTTAATGCCCAAATAAATGATTCATATAAACACTTAAAATACCAATGTATAGATTTCATATTACAATGTAATTCCATGTGTAAGTCCCAAATAAATTATTAATATCAAAATATGTATGTCATTTAATCATTACCAGGAATATCCATCAGATAATAATGACATGGTCACATGGTTCGCATACAGATGGTATTCCAATAGTATTGGCTCTTTAATAAATGAGCTAACCTAACTGGTAATAGAGTAATTACTGTATTGAGCGTCTTAAATTACGTCCTACTGTAATGTCAATTGAGCTATTGAGGGCTTTGATACTTGCGGTAGCGAGAGTATTAGCGATTTGAGAATCAGTCAAACTGGACAAATTGTGAACAATTTGCGGACAAATTGTGAACATATTGTGGCCCGCAATAACTTCAGTTTATCCATGATCAAGTGCCTTTTGAGTGCTTGCAACTCAAAACAAATTCAACATGGTAAATATACCGTTGTCAGTGTGTTAACACTGATCTACATGTATTCGACTTTATCGATATTTTTATATCTGAAACAATACCAATTGATATTTATATCTATTGGTTCCAGATTTAAGAATCACTCGTTTCCAATCTCACAGACAAAAGAAAAAGCAAAAGTAAAGAAAAGATACCTTTCGCAAGTACGAGTACGAGCTCAGACAGCAAAAAAATACGATTCCCTTAACTTTGTTAAGTTTCAATCGTCTGTTAGAAGTTCCACGAAGAAATACACTGTCGGGTTGTTTTCCCTTTAGTCCTAGAAAAACATTGTCCTAGTCGTAATTTAGGAAAACGTTAGTACGACGGAATAAATCCGAGCTTACTCGTACAAACGTATCTTTTGTGTGATTTTGGGAGGTAGATATTTCTGATACTGGAAACGTGGTCTCAGGACAAGACTAAAGGATGAGCACACAGGCGCGACGCGACACGTGATGACAACACCTACAACGCGAGCTACTGTTCACTTAGGCGCGACACGACGCGACGCGTTTTTTATTTTATTACCACTTTTCGAGAGCACGGGGTACCGCGCAGCACGGCGCGACACACTCCGCGACAAGAAACAAAAGATTCATAGAACATTTAGTAAGGAGCCGAGCCTGCCACACTTTGCCGCGCGACGCCGCTCGAAAAGCGATCGAAAACAAATTCGAAATTTGTTTTGTATATAATTCATCATCATCATCATTTCAGCCGAAAGACGTCCACTGCTGGACATAGCCTTCCCCCAACGCCACATTGACATAAGGGGGGTTTCGTCATAATCGCCACGTTTGGCAGGCGGGTTGGCGATCGCAGTACGGTTGTCACAAAAGCACAGAGAACATTGCTGCCCATTCTCTAGCAAGTCCCTTAGTCGCCTCTTACGACATCCACGGGAAGTTAGCCGCTTGCTGTTCACTCTACTAAGGTAGATCTAAACCAAATGTCCAAGGTCACCATGGATGGGATGGTGCTATTCTTTACGTCCGACACCTTACAGAACACCATAACTACCGTATATAATACCGTAACTTGAAAATCGATTTTTATCGCCTTGATAGTTTTTTTTATCGTACCGGTGTCTTGTAAATACAAACTGGTGATCCCAACTATCATTTGTAGATCTTTAACACTCATCATGGGCAATTAGAAGCTTTAAGGTGTCGTGTTACCTGAGGATAGTGAGTCAGTTGTGGAAGTCAGATTTAGTAGTGGCTTCTTTTAAAATACTTGTGACCAACTAAGTCAATTTAAACTGCAAGCCGGTCCAGCCGTAGTTTGGCAAAAAAAGGCAGTTGATAAAATGATTCGTGACTTATGATTACTATTTCGAAGTAATACATATAATGTTTTATATTGAAGGATGGGTCATTTTGGGGTTTTTATAAGTTAACATTATTGCCTGACGTTAGTAATATTATAACAAAAAATGCTTTTTGTGTATTTGGTCACATAGACAGACTTTGTTCTTCATAACCTTGAAACAAATTTTAATCCGATTTTCACCTTTTAGAAAGTTTATGCTAACAACATATTTTTTTAACTCACGTATCATAATTTACAATTTTTTTGCATTTTTTTGCGCAATGTTAAATTTACCATATCTATCATGTATGTTTTAATCTGTGGTCTAAACTAATATTATAAAGAGGAAAGATTTGATTGTTTGTTTGCATTGAATAGGCTCCGAAAGTACTGGCCAATTTGAAAACTTATTTCAGTGTTAGATAGCCCATTTATCGAGGAAGGCTATATATCATCAAGCTACGACAAATAGGAGCGGAGCATTAATGAAAAATGTTGCGAAAACGGGGAAAATGTGACGCAGACGAAGTTGTGCGGGACAGCTAGTATAGAAATAAACGCGAGGCAGCGTACATTTTATCCATTTAATTCTAAAAGGAAATAGCGTAAAACACAGACAGACTCAAGAGTCATGAGTTCGCTACCCTTTTCACTATTGACTCGAACCTTCCCTTATCTGCAAACAAACCTTCATTTCAAAACTCCTTGACCTTTCATCTTCATAAACTAAATATTTAAAAGCAATTAAGTCTTTACAATCCTCTCTTATAATATTCTTTAGGAACAATCCAGGAGGTGACTGCAGTGACAACACCTCTATGACAGGTAGACAGCAGCTATAATGACTAATGGTTTTCTATAAAAAACACTTCAATAGATGGCGACAGTACCTCCTGTTGCTACAACGAGCAGAAAACCCGGACTCCACCAAAGCGGTGACAAGTGGAGCGGAGAGAAAACCTGCGTAAACCGACCAATCACATTGGTTAAAGTCTACATAGCGTGACTCGTCTGTTCTATGATTGGTCGAATATTGCACATCTCCTCTGCGTTCGGCTCGTCTCCGTTTTGGTGCACTTTGGGCCTTGCAAACGGCATACAATAGCTCTGTCAGTGGCTTTCACTAAGGGCTCATTTACGGAAACGCGGCGCGTCGTGCGGCGCGGCCCACTTTCAACTCTAACATATTGCGATGTATGAGAGCGTTAATGGAGAAGCGAATTTACGCGCGTCTGCTTAAAATACAGCGTTGCGCTGACGCGTGTCGCACCACGTCTCCGTAAATTACCACTAACAGAGCAACTAAAGTATCTGTGATCGCTAAGAAAGGAATCATCATCATCATCATCATTTCAGCCGAAAGACGTCCACTGCTGAACATAGGCCTTCCCCAAGTGTCACCACATTGACATAACATGGGGGTTTTGTCATAATCACCACGCTTGGCAGGCGGGTTGGTGATCGCATTACGGTTTTTACAAAAGACAGAGAACGCTGCTTCGCATTCTCTGGAAAGTCCCTTAGTCGCCTCTTACGATACCCACGTGAAGATATGGGATAGTGCTATTCTATAAGTCCGACACCATACAGAACACCATACAGAAAGGGATCATTTGGTAAAAATAAGCCTAGGTGTTAACGATTCGGTGCAATTCTTAAGTCTGCTATGAGCTTCATTGTGTTGAGATGAAACTTGCTTACACAATTGACTGTGTAATGTTATTCTAGTGTGGTGCTTTCGCTAACTCTGATAAATCCTTCGCAGTTCAAAAGTGCTTAAGTGAATTGAACTAACTGGGGATGCTTTATCGCAGTTTATTTTCTAGTTGGTTAGATGTAAAGTTTTAGAAGTTTAGCTTTACTTAGGAAGTACTAAGTGCTTAGTAAGCAACTCATGATTTATCTTGTTTGGTTTGGTTAGGTGGATATTTTATAATAGAGAACTACTATTTAATTTTACTTCTTAATCAAGCGTCGTGTTACTCAATTAATTGAGCTCTAAATAATTTTTCAAGCATAATTACAACTTAAAAATCTCAAACCTCAATTAGTCTCCATCATCTGTTTGTTTGGGTTTTATATCGTCCGTAGTGGATATTCATTTATGGACGTTAATTAATCGAAATAGGGCGGCTTCAAAATAGGCAAATATTACTCAGCAACGATATATAAAATGGATTCGTCTCGCTATTATAGTGTTCAGTATCGAGAGGCTGTATAATATTGCGGATAATTATGATGCCAATCATAATTATTATCAATCTCAATTTAAATTAGCATAAATTTCAGCCTCATCGCCATGAATTAAATATAAAATTAACCATGCTATACGAATTGTAGTTTGAACTTCTTTATAAACTTCATACACAGAAAATCACGTCTTTTTC
This sequence comes from Cerastis rubricosa, assembly GCA_949152445.1. NCBI lineage: Eukaryota > Metazoa > Arthropoda > Insecta > Lepidoptera > Noctuidae > Cerastis > Cerastis rubricosa. The sequence goes on along the minus strand of OX424525.1, from coordinate 2,437,948 downwards.
CATGGATCCCCGGGCTAGAAATACAGATTGCCAACTGCTATGATCCTTGCATATATTTATATTGCTTTGTTCACGTTCATACATCTGATCATTCACGCACGCCAGTTGCGAGTATGTAAAACCAAAAACCTGATGCCAATCAGGCTATGCGAAACCAAATTAAGCTGATATCTCATTGTACAGGGAGCTCATACAAAGCGAGGTTAGGTTAAAGGTTGTATATACTGGATGTATGCTTGTATATGTCACCTCGTGTGCTACCTCGACATCCTCCCTTACAACATCTTTATTAATAAATTAAAATTATTTCTATTAAACAAAAGCTATTACAATGTAAACGAATACTTGAATGAAAGATTATAATTAAATATATACGTACCTAACGAAGATTATTGGGCTGAACAAAGGTAATACGAAAATAGCTAACTGCTTACCAAGTATAGCATGGAATACAGTTAAAAATATATGTTTTATTTGGTTCCCTATCCATTTGCATAAAATGTTAAGACCTAATATATCTTAGCATAATTTTGTTTGGCATAATTATATTTTCGCATAAAATGTTTACGCATAACAGCTTACGCATAATTTTTTAAGCATAATTTCTATAACCATAATAATGATTAAGCATAATATTCTAAAGCATAAATTTATTAAGCATAAAGTTCTAAAGCATAACTTTTTTAAGCATAATATCCTAAATCATAAATTTATTTACGCTTGCTTTTATGCTTGCTTCTTATGTTGCATGCAAGCAAGCATGCAAAATACAAAAAGCATGCAGCATGCAAACAAGCATGCAGCATGCAAGCAAGCATGCAGCATGCAGCATTCAGGCGAGCATGCAACATGCAGCAGGCAGGGTTTCTGTCACGGCTCCGGCGCTGCGGGCCTCCGGCGGCCCCACACGTGCTAATCGTCGCAGACGACTTTCGCTTACCACCGCAGCTTCGGCTTGTTGGCCGGCTTTGCCAGCCAGCCTCAGCCGCGGCGGCTCGCTCACAGCCGCCTGCTCCTCAGCCCGCGGGCCGCCTCGCCCCTCCGCGCCTACGCGATTTTAAATTACACTCTAGGGGTAGGACAAACAAGACTACGTGGAGTCGGTTTTGCAGCAATTCGGTTCTGTCACTAACTTTTGTTGCACAGCATATTAAATTTTTAACTAACAATATTATTTAATTGTTACAGAAACTATAGCAAATTGGTTTGATTAGAATTATGTATGGGGCACTACAAGTTCACGACCACCATTTCCACCCAAAGTCTCACAACATCTAATATATTCTTCAGATAAAAGTTATCTCGCGATTGAAAAATCGTTTAAGTTACATAATTTTATGTATAATAAATCATTCGCATGAAAATTGATTTTGTTATTTATATTAATTTTATGCCTAAATATTATTATGCTAATAGTCATTAGGCCTACTAACGTTATGCGAATCAAATTTATGCTAAAACAAATGAGTCTTTAAGATGATTATGCCAACCTAAAATGTATGCCTAAAAAAATTATGCCGAAGTATTATTATGCCAAAACAAATTGTGCCAAAATCGTTATGCCGAAGTATATTAGGACAAAGAATATTATGCGAAAAGAAGGGATCCCGTTTTATTTGCTTGTTGATTTTATTTTATTATTATATTTTGTGAATTATGTGTAATTGTTTAGTTTGTCATGTATAATTTAATTTTTAATTATTAGCTCTTTCTGACTGACATTTTAACTTTAAGTAATTTGACATTTCTCTTTTCTTATATTTTTCTTTTGCAAATTTTATTCTTTAGTTTTCATGTACTTTTTAATTTTAATTTTTGGCATGTTCGAATTATATTTTTTTTTAAATTGATTTATACTTCAAGAAATATGTCACCCTACATTTTGCTGTGCCCTGACAGGGTCTACAACGGTTCTTAGCTCTAAGCCTTTTTGTTAACACCATGTTTTTACCTCGTAGTACGCAAATAAATGAATATGAATATGTATACCTGACTTTTCTGACGAACACTTATTAAGTAGAAGTGTAAGTGACTTTTGTTTATTTGTTTGTAACGCCTTCATGCCTGAACGACTGAACTGATTTCAATGAAATTGGCATACAACTAGGCCATGACCTCGCTTTTGACATATGACTATATCCCGATAACAAGTTCACGTGGGATAACTTTCGATCTCGTCTTGAGCTAAAGCTGCGGGCAAAAGCTACTTAGGTATAAATTGCAATAACTTTTAAACACAACTTAGCTTTTTAATGCTGTGTTCTCTGGTGCTAACGAAACTTGCACTAACTTTAATTTCCTTCATACACAAGTGTTCAAGTGAAGTGAATCGAATGAACTGCAGATTCTTTAAAGGAGGTGTAAAGTTAGGTTTTATTTTCTGGCCTTTCTTTTAAAGATTAAAACTTGTGGTTGGGAAAACGAAGTACTTCAAAGTTATTGGCTGTGGTTTGGATGGTTAAAGTTTTAAACTGCTTCTGGGTTTAAACCTGGTTAGACTATTAAGTGATTGGGTTTTGTTACAATGACGTGAAAGACTCTGCCAGACTGAATTAAAAAATTAATGAAGTTTTGTAAACTCATTTTTTTTTAAATTATAATAATGACTAGTAAAATTACGTTAATTTGAGCCCGCATGCACCACAACTCGCCAAATGCGTTTGGCGCACTACTACACTAAATTATTTGAAAACATTAAGTCGGTCTCTATATGATGATAATAACTCGGTCTCTGACAGAAACAGAACAACATTTCAAATACGTTCAGCGATCAACAAACGCATCTATTTAGTGATTTTTGGTGTAATCAGGCCCTTTTCTCATGGATACCCTCCGTCTAGGGCGAACGGAGGGTCATATCGGACTCTTACCGACTAAAAACCCACTGTTTCTACTACTACCACCATGTGCTGGGATATACGAGTACATTCACGCGCATCCCCGGCTGGTATCAGTCCTTAAAAGTAGTCCGTAAAAAACGTAAGCAGGCCTAAAAAATCCATACCTATCGTAAAACTTCTTACTACTTTGTTACATAGATATAACAATCAAGAGTTCTCAAGATCGTCAAAATTAAAATACCTAATATCCTAAACAAATTTTCTTCCTCCTACAATAAATAAACAACTCAAAACTTTGTTTTCTTTTATTCAAATCAGGCTGGAATTTGAACAATAAAAGTAAAATTACCTCGAAACTTTGTTCCGATCCCTTTGTTACTTCAAAACGCTTTACAAGCCTACCGAATAAATATTTTACTTGGAGGCAAAAGAAAATCTGTTGAGTGAGGGTCTCGATTGACAGACTGCGAAGTCTTTGTAAAGTACGCTGACGCGGTATTGTTTTAAATAACGCTAAATCGATCGTTTCACTATAGAACCCCGGGGAGTCGTGTTTGTATAAAAGTGAGATTGGCATCTTTTTGAAAGTCTTAGAATAATTTGACGGTACCTACTGTGCCTGCGATTTTCTGATGTTTGGGTTTAAATTAAAAAAACCGGCCAACTGCGAGTCAGACTCGCGCACGAAGGGTTCCGTACTATAGAACTTTTGTTAGGGTGTGTTAATGGTTCTATATAATATGAAATGAAATTATCATTTATTGTAACACACTGAATTTAATGTTAAGAGTGACTATAACTAAACACGGTTTATAAACAAAGACTATGAGTAGGTTACTTAATATAAATTGACGCGAGTGACGCGGTTAGCGCGGTTATGACCGGCTGTGTTTGGTAGCGTATTTGAACTGCCTCGAACTCATAGACTGCATCGTCTTAAGTAGTTGAGTTCGCAAGGGTGTGTGCATGTGTGGGTTCCATACCACTACAGTACCATTATTTATAAAAACGAAAAAAAAACTTTTTTACAAAAAAGTAATATTTTTTTAAATTTTTTTTTTCTGTTTTTATTATTTGTTGTTATAGCGTCAACAGAAATACATAATCTGTAGAAATTTCAACTCGCTAACTATCACGGTTCATGAGATACAGCCTGGTGACAGACGGACGGACGGACGGACGGACGGACGGACAGTGAAGTCTCAGTACCTAATAGGGTCCCGTTTGACCCTTTGGGTACGGAACCCTAAAAACTGGTAGGCGTCAGTTATCTGCATTGACTCCTGTATTTCTTTATTTTTTTTAAAACTTGTTTGACACATATTAAGGTACACCGCCAAACAATTGACGAACTTTTATAAGCTGTCGTAGATTTTGTATGGCAAAAGCCACCTTTGACGTTACTAATTAGTCATCTATATTACTCGACTATTAATTGTTTTAGAAACTACAAAAAACGTATTTTACAGGTCATTGAAAATTACTCGGGTATTTAGGCCTAAAATAAGCTTTTCTCACACTTCTTGCCTTTACTATTACAAACATTTATATACGCACAAATCACTTTTTTAAAGACACTAGCTACGCCTGTGGCTTCGCTCACGTGGCTTGTTGATTTTTTGGCCGAATCTATAAATTATTGGCATGTGAAGACATGGTATATTCACAAGAAACTGTAGTGTATAAGCATGTACCTATTATAGTTAAGTTATGTGACCAATGTAACCAATATATAATCGATGTTTATCCGTAATAAAAGTTAGTATCATTTCGTAGCTTGTGTTTCAATCCTAACATTATATGGCGACCCTGCCAGGATGGGCAGCCTCGCGCGTGTGCATTTGATACCATGACTCTATATGGCATGTGAATAATAAACTAACGATATACAACGTACAAGATGAAGAATTTTAAGAGACAATACTGTGAACGGTCGTGTTTTTTTCGGGCAACATTTTCGTGTCGGAAAAGTCAAAAATGGGTACCACTCAGAGTAACTCGAAAGAAGAAGTAGTGATCGCTCAAGCTGCAGCCGGTGATGGCAAAAATTCTGCTAAAACGGAACAATTGCTGTATCATGCAAGACCACTAACATAATACTACTAGTAATCGCACTGTTTCTGAGTGTTGGAGGCATTTTGATGGCGTATAAAATGTACCGGAGATGTCATGAAAAATTGGTGGAGAGACAGGTGAACGACCTGGTCTTAAGAAGATATACGAGTATACTTCGTGGTCAGCGTAAAGGGACGCAGCCGGGAGAAGTCGTGTAAACACGTAAAAAAAAAGAGTTCATAGTGCAGTGAAAGTGCGGTCCTTAGTCGTGATATAAAAAAGTGCGTAATCGTAAATCGTAGTACTGCGGTAGTGAAGTAACCACGTTAAATGAACTTAAGACTTTATTTTAAGTGTAATATTACGGTGACAGTATCGGTATCTATGAAGTAATAATGGTATGTATTATTAAATAACTTGTATGTAAGATTAATGTCGGTAGCAATCTAAATTTTATGGCAGATTTTATTGAGGAATTGTATAGTGATTTATTGAAAATACGGACGTATTTAATTAAAATAGGACCTAGTAGGAGACAAGGAAATGTATGTAATAAAAAGTTCGATGAGGCTAATATTTTGTATGAACAATACAATAATTATGTAGAAGAAATAAAAAGGATAAAGAAATTTAAAAGTGTATCAGAAATTGAAGATATTGATAAATGTGAAGCTAAGTTTCATAATTTGTACATAGAAGTTACTAAATTGTGTCAAAGTGAGCCAATAATCTCTGCCACGATGTCGAAATTCGATTTAAAAATAGCGCTGAACTTGTTACCTGTAATGAATGATACTGAATTAGTTACAAAACAATTGATAGATGGTATAGAATATTATGATTCTGTTTTAGAGAATGCGTCGAAGAATGAGTTAATGGAGTTTGTTCTAAAAAGTCGATTATCGCAGTTCGCTTAATTGAGACTCGCTAAAAAATATAGTAATGTTTCCGAATTATTAAAAGATATGAAGTATGAAGAAGAAGTTAGTTTTGATGCTGGAACTGATTCAAATATAAAATCATATAGTACGTGAAATCTGTTATTTTGAAGCAAAACGAGAGTCTGTTAACTAAATAAACTGTTGGCAATTTCACAAATTCTGCTTTCCACTAAATAAATATTGATCTTGGTTAAAACAAAACGTAAACTGTTTCCATCAATTTAGTTTCCGATTCAATAGATTGTTCTACGAGTACTAACTGAACTTTAAATATTTGATGGCGGGGTATTCCGGGGTAACCTGAATATGTCAACTTATACTCTAATGTAGAACAGAGTAAAATGTCTTTGACTTTTCCATTTACTATGTTTCTGGAACAATGGTGAACTAGGTCTGACAAAGTTAATTTAAAGATAAAGAACCAGGTTTACTCGGAAAATATGTTTAATACTCTTTGTTTGCAATTTATGTGTAAAATGATGCAATTCTACTAAATTGGATCTCGAGAGCAGCGAAGGTTCTAGAGTAGAATCCCGAGCGAAGCAAGGATTCTAGTGTAGAATCCTGAGCGGAGCGAGGAATACAAAGACTGAGATGATTTTTATTTTTCACGTGTTGTGTACTCTACTTTTTACCATTGACTGCGAGAAATAGCACCATCCCATACCTTCCCGTAGTTGTCGTAAGAGGCGAATAAGGGACTTGCCAGAGAACGGGCAGCAGCGTTCTCTGTGCTTTTGTAACAACCGTACTGCGATCGCCAACCCGCCTACCAAGCGTGGCGATTATGGCAAAACCCCCCATGTTATTTCAATGTGGCGGCACTTGGGAGAGGTGTATGTCCAGCAGTAGACGGCTTCTGGCTGAAATGAATGATGAATGAATGATGTCAGATCGCTGAGCCGGTGCTTCCAGTCGGTTTGACTGTCAAGTTTTATAAATAACCTGGTATACAATATGTTAAAGCGACCTTCCATGATGGAATCTATGCTCCTGCGCTATTTAGCACCTGTCAAAATTATTATAGCAAAAAAAATTTGCTGACATTATTTCGACAGGCGCCTGGATTATAAATAGGTATATTGCTTAGAATTTTTGTTTTTGTAAAAGATCACTGTGTTCTGATTTTTCTCTTTATACACACACAATTACCTAGCTGGACGCCAAACTTCAACTTTCTAGGTCATCTGGAAGTGGGTTAGGTTTTTGATCTATATGTCAGTCAGTCAGTGATAAAAATGCCGATTTTTAGACGACCGTATTTCAATAACGATTTGAGCTACATATATAAAATTTTGGAACGTAGCTAATCAAAGGTATTTCAATAAAAACGCTAATTTGTATGTGTTTATGTTAAATAGATTTTGAGTTATTAAGGTGTCAAATTGGCTCCAAATCGTTGGTATAATATAACACACGGCTGCTGCGGCGCCAGTTCCTTCTTTGCTGGACCTTGGCTGGCCACGTGGCCGCGTGCCTAGATTAATAACTTATGTTAAAAAAATGGCAGGCGTTAAATCTCACAACGTCAATAGTGTTCCTCTAATTTCATGTCAACTATACCTAAAACATCTAAAGAATTTCAATAACTCACCTCTTCTAAATTGATTGTGGTTTCTGATCACGCGCTCAGCATTCTTGCGCGCGATGTAGAACCATTCCGATGTGTTGCTCAAATATTTGTACTCGACCGCCAAATCCTTCGCCAGTATCGGCCCCTCGGGCAACCGGTACGCGAACGGGCAGAATAATTGGTAGTCTTTGTACTGCAGCTGATCGTAACAATTCCCAGCTGCGAAGATATCGTCATCAAATTCTACCATGGAGAAAACACTAGCGTGGAGCAAATACTCGTTGTGCATAACTGAGGGACCTGCATACTTCCATAGTCTTGTCAACATATTCGCTCTATTTACAGCCACATCTGCTTCTATCCTAAATCTTTCTTGTGCGTATCGGTCTACTACTCCTTCTCCCAAGTTCAAATGAGTACCAGCTGTACAATTCTCACCGAGTAAGTGTTGGGTTTCTATCAATCTTAGGAACTTTGTCACAACGTCTTCATGCACTGGCCTCGAAATGGTCACATTCTCAGCTGTACCGTTCAAGTCTCTTATCTCAGAATTTTCATCTAAATTATTTTTCGTATCGTTATCGTAACTATGTTCTACGTTAATGAAATGCTCTACTAATGATACGTCGTCTGTGGTGACGTCATGTCTGGCGACGGATGTGTTGCCGAAGAGTTTCTGGAAGTTATAAGGGTCTTTAGGGCCGTCATCGTCGTCTGGTGCCGCGTAAGGTCTTAAAGCTGCTATCACAGGGTCTTCGCCGGATTTGTCGATACTTTCTGAAACAAGAGATAGAAAAGATTAGTTTTGCGAGCTTTTCTAGGATCAGTGTAACTGGTATATGGCAAATTTTGAACCCAGATCTAGACAGCGGACACGGAAAAATAATGTAGTGAAGTATGTGGCAATGTCCGGTGTCATCAGCCGGTCTGCAATATATATCCGGACCAGTTTAACTGATCTTTTACTAGTAGACCTGCAGAAATTCTAAAAATGCCAGTAATTGCACTAGTTGAGTAACTTTACCAATAACATTAATATTAAAACACTCAACAAATTCGCAGAACAGTGCAATTAAATGTGTCAGCTTACTACGGTTAACGCAAACTATCGTTCCCATTAAAAGTTTCAATACTGTATACGGGAAAGCATTAAAAAACTTTAAATAATTTGTATTTATTTCAGTAAGGGTGGAAATATAATAAGCGTTTGAGTCCAATTCATTTTAACTGGCTCTTACAATTCAGACGAAATAACGGCTGCGAAAATGAGCAACATTCTCCTGCGATTTTATATCAGCGTAAATATTATATTATCTATTTCTCTGTTGGTATGTTGGGCACGGGATTTTGCAGATTTGACGGAACAGTAGTGTTGTTCAAAGAGATTTTTATTATCAATGAAAAATGCAATATTATGTATGTACCTTAAACGTAAACTCAACAAATCAAGTATGAGAAATATTACTATAATAGCCAAATTCGAAGCTATCATCTGGGTCTAGACCAATTCAGATTTCCATTGCATCAATACGCTCAGAAAATTAATGTTATTTTTTTCATTTACTCGTTATCTGACTATGATTATTGACCAAAACCAATTTACCCAAAAGTTGACGATATCGCATCAGCGGTAAGGCCGCCATTGGACATATAGACTTATAATAATGTAAAAAAGCTGTGCAAAATTTTTGACGTGTGATGGATTATAGGTACTCTATCTATGTATCTATTTATCCAGTCATGGATATCTACCAACAAACAAACTCTCTACACAGAACCGATGAGACACCTCCTAAATTTTAGAGAACTCCCAAAGTTTGACGACACGGTTGGCGCAGTGGTTGAGCGATCGACTGCTGCGCCGCGTGTCGCGGGTTCGATCCCCGCACGGAGCAAATATTTGTATGGCCTACAGACAGTTGTTCCAGGTCTGGCTGTTTGTGTATGTCAGTTTAAATGTTTGTAAACGCACTCACGATACAGGAGAAACTCCTAGTGTGGGGCAACGTCTATAAAAAAAAAAAGTTTATCCAACAAAATATTTCAGCTCACAAGTATTCAATTTCCTTGGCTTGTTGTATGTCTAAATAGTTTATACATAAACAGGAAATCAAATGCTGCAAGTAAAATGGGACTTCTAACCGGGGCGCGATCGCACGCATGCATAAGCTAGTAGGGAAGCTAGCTGTGGCTTCTAAGGTGTCTGTCCCACCGTTAGGGGGAGCCGCAAGTTATCAACTATTTTCTCGTTCAAGATAAATACAAAATATTGTAGGTACCGTGCCAGTAAAAGATAAAACTATATATGTTGATACTTGTAAGCTGAATTGTCGCTTGCTTCAATATCATCTGGCGTGCCTTCTGCCAACTATGTTGGGAGAAGTCTAATTGGCAGTTGAGTACCAGTATTGTACATGGAGCGACTGCTTCTGTGACCTCCACAAACCAGTCACTGCTTAACATGATACCACATGGTAAGACTTATCACACTTTCGGGCGTCTGACTATACGTAACATAATAATATCTTCGAACTGTTCACAACGCTGCTGACGAGAACTCTAAGTGAAACTAATAACTAGATGCTAGGTCTACGCGCTTCTCGCTACTCGCCGGCGGTGAGACAAGCGTCTAAGGAACCAATTTTTTATGGGCTGACGTTTGGCTGCATACGATTTGTGTAGTGGCTTAGGTGCGACCGCTTTTATATTTATAGTGGCTTGGCTTTACACGGCTGGAAACGGGATCTGAATTTAATAGCACTTTGGATGAAATTCGGTAAAAGGTCACCAGAAATATTATGGGAAAATATTTTTTCCCGGATATTTTGACAAAGATTATCCAAAAAATTTAAGTCCAAAGGACAGCCCAATTTTAAGATATCTTAATCTATCACTTTTCGGTCGCTTTTCAATACTTTAGGATCGAGTAATCGATTCCATGATGATTGATTCGTGCGAGGCTTCGCGACGTGGCAATACCACTATGCCGCATCGTGTAGTCGCGTCGCGCCACGTCGCGCCTGTCTGAAGAAGCCTTTACTCTTAAAGCCATCCCGTGAAAAGTGACTCAATCAATTGAGTTAAAAATACTGCAGAGAAATAAATAGAAATGTTCAGCCCTTGTTTACACCCAATTGTTTTACGTTTTGATCTCGTTGTGTGAAAAGTTTTTTTTACATAGAAAAACGCTTACTTTTTGTTTTATCCTTTTTATGAAGGGAAGTGATTTAACTGAACGAGAAATACCTCACCTGAATGAACACAGTAGGTCACTCGCAACAATATCCTTTTATAAAAGTTGTAGAAATTCGGAAACTGACGGTAAAAGCCATCTGAAACTACTCTCATAGAGAGCTTTTAGTTTGTACCTTTTTGAAGGCCCCTACCATCAATGTTAATGAATTTTTGAAGCACAAGTACGGAAAAATTTAAATATTATGCAGATGGTTATCGTGTAGTGCCATATTGGCCCAATCCTTTGAAAGGAGCTTTGGAAAGTATATTTTTTTATTTTATATCGTATGAAAGTATCTTTACCCAAGTTATGGTTAAAAACATTTTCAAGAAATAGGGCTAGGATTTAATTATTATGTTGGTGCCTGTGTGGTATTATAATATCGCAGCGAAATGCAATAAATTATACCCATAAAACAAGCAATAATGTATGAAAGAGCTGCTATTATAATTTTAAATCTATGTCCTTGGGTGATAATAAGACAATTCATTGCTTTAGCTGTGGTATCGTTTAAAACTAAAGAAAGAGAGCCTGTTGCAGACTAAAATCTGTGCAGTTAAGTACCGTAACGTAAACGCGATCGTTTTCATAGCATCCCCAAAAGTTGCGTAGCGCGTTGGCGTAGCAGCAGCGTAGCATGCGAGACTCACGTGCTACGCTCCCGGCACGCTTAGCATGACCACTGTAGAAACGGGTTGAGTCAACGGAAGAATCGACGAAATGTCAGATTGTCATTGTCTAAATGTAATTATGTCGATTCTTCTCTCTACGCGTGCTGGCTTTCTACGAGTATGATTTATTTACCAAATTGTGTTATTAGTATAGTAGTGATACGCCTCATACTAATTAATGGCGTTTAGAAAAAATGTCGTTTTCTATTGAAAAAAAATGTATTTTACAAAAAAAAATGTAAATTAGGTTCTTCCGTATAATCAACACAACCCATAATAACCGGCATTTCAGCCCTATATTTGCAAACAAAGACAAAAATGACTAAAGCGAGCAACAATTACTAACCCATAACAACAGCTCAAGGCTACCATACTCCACAATTAATGTGATCTGTAGTTACTGCAGCAGTTTAGTCGTAGATAGTCGTTCAGGTAGTTTAGACAAGGGTAGTAGAAGTTAAAATAATATTAATGAAGACCCGAGGTTGGTTGTTTTGATAAGGGGCAGTTAACTTTGCTGTACGTTCTATTTACTATGGTACTCCGCACGTGTGTGGTAATAAACCAGTTTTAACGGGTCCCTTACTCTATTCAAATTGAGTACTACGCTTGTGTTAATACTGTCATGAGGCCATTGAGGCCTACTTTAGGCACCTATCGTGATAGGTATTCATAGTGAACCGAATCTATATAGGGTGACTGGTAATTAGTGACCGATACTTAAACACATGATTGTACTCGTGATAACAAACAACTTTCCCAATGAAACATTTTTTTAAATCACAATAACACAACAGCCAATGAAATACGCGCCCGCGTGCGCCTGCGGCCTATCAGCTGTTAGCCGCATGACGCCGAGACAGAAGTCTCATTACTATCGTACCGTGCCACAAAGGGTAAGCAGAGCACCCGCACGGCTCGCAACCCCGAATTTCATGTAAATGTAGATAAAAGTGAATGAGTATAAAAAAAAAAATTCTTTGGAAAAGTTGTTTGTTATCATGAGTACAATCACGTGTTTAAGTATCGGTCAATAATTACCAGTCACCCTATACATATATATGACGGAGAAAATGTGTCCGTTCCGTTTTTAAAAAGCGTGACGTCAGCATAGCTGACGTCACTGACTATGTTCAGGGTGATCACTCATCTTCGATCTTCCAAGTAAAACACCACAAGTACACTGTATGACTCGTTTATTCAACCGACAGCGTAACCACTTATTTACATAGATCCGTACAGTTCGGCGGCTCAAGCAAGACTGACTCGATCGCCTACAGTGCGGCCGTATTTATAGGGCTCGACGTACGTGCTCGTTTAATTTTAGGTTAAGTATTGAAATTACAATGATGACATTCATTTTACATCGTAATAAATTCAAAGTAATCAACTTATGGTTTTTAAACTAATTTTTAGGACAATTAAATGATTAAACTTAGTTATTCTAGGTTTTTCTAGACGAATTGTTGTAGTTGCGCCGATACGGCCATACTGACAGGCGGTGCGCGCTCTGCACCAGCCTCGTTGGTTCTCGTCGATTTTTGTGGATTCTCGTAGACCTGAAAGAATAGAAACAAAACTTCCTCTGAGTAGTACATCTGTAAACAACTTGCGTTGTTTTGTCTTTTGAGAATATCGATTCTGATAAGGTTAGTAGGTTCTCGGAGATTTTATTAAAGGGTTCTCGGAGGTTCTCGTAGAGTTCTCGGAGGTTCTCGTAGAATTCTCGGAGGTTCTCGTAGAGTTCTCGGTGGTTCTCGTAGAGTTCTCGGAGGTTCTCGTAGAGTTCTCGGAGGTTCTCGTAGAGTTCTCGGAGGTTCTCGTAGAGTTCTCGGAGGTTCTCGTAGAGTTATCTGAGGGATATTTAGAATATTTGAATTAAGTTACTTACGGTTTTATTCTGATGAATTACGGTTTTCCGATTCCGATACGGCCACACTGACAGGCGGTGCGCGCTCTGCACCAGCCTCGTTGGTTCTCGTCGATTTTTGTGGATTCTCGTAGACCTGAAAGAATAGAAACAAAACTTCCTCTGAGTAGTACATCTGTAAACAACTTGCGTTGTTTTGTCTTTTGAGAATATCGATTCTGATAAGGTTAGTAGGTTCTCGGAGATTTTATTAAAGGGTTCTCGTAGGGTTCTCGGAGGTTCTCGTAGAGTTCTCGGAGGTTCTCGTAGAGTTCTCGGAGGTTCTCGTAGAGTTCTCGGAGGTTCTCGTAGAGTTCTTTGAGGTTCTCGTAGAGTTCTCGGAGGTTCTCGTAGAGTTCTCGGAGGTTCTCGTAGAGTTCTCGGAGGTTCTCGAAGAGTTATCGGAGGGATATGTAGCTGGTGGTTTTCTGGGTCTCGTGAAGTCGAAGGGATGGGCTTAATTGCAGCAGACTCCTGATGACCAGGTGATGCATTTCCCGCCGATACGGTCACCTGTTCACCTGGTTGTGGCGCGTGGTGCAGCTGATCATGAGCCACCTTGCGAAGTCGCCCCCTGCCGACCACCTTCTTCACCAAATATCGGTCATTTTCAAAATATCTATCGTTGTTAGGTATTGTGGAACTTGAGTTTGGATGAGAACGTTTCTTCCGTATAAATGTTGCTACTGAAATCGGTTTAGGAACAGTGGTTGTTCTGGCATTCAGTAAATCGATGCGTAATCGCTCTATCATTAACACATCCAATCACTGCCTCCACGGCGTGCTCATCTTCCAACTTGTCCTTGGTACCCTTCTCCATAAAATCCATGCCCGTGACCAGAACTCGGCAATATCCTTTGAGGAATCATAAAAATGTTCCCTGAACCTAACAATGTCTCGGGAGTATCTGTTCTCAGGTTCAAATGTGGTGATGATGTTCTTTCGTAACTCTTCCCAGGTCACCATTCAATCATCGATCCACATTTTCGCACGTCCCTTCAGCAGACTGCAGACTTTCATACGAACGTCGAAATCACTCAACTTATATGCCTCAATGGCTTGATCAATATGTTGACACCACTCACGTACTCCGACATGGGTATCCGGGTCGAAAGATGGCAGGTAAATGCCTTTGATCCTTATTTTTGATTCGGTAGGCGGAGCACACAAACGCTCTGACATTCTCTGCATCATTTCCATCATCTGCATAAGGAATTGTGGTGGTATTCCGTCCATCTGCATTCCTTGATCAGGGTATGTATGCGGTCTTGATTGATTCATGGCTTCCATTGATGTATTGGAGACCAGTCCAGGCTCCTGACGCCGAATGTTGGCTGGTTCCAGTTGCTCAGGTGGTAAACGAGCTGATGAGGAAGTGGCTTGAGTAGAAATCTCTTGCGATCCCACTTCTGATGACGGAGAAAATGTGTCCGTTCCGTTTTTAAAAAGCGTGACGTCAGCATAGCTGACGTCACTGACTATGTTCAGGGTGATCACTCATCTTCGATCTTCCAAGTAAAACACCACAAGTACACTGTATGACTCGTTTATTCAACCGACAGCGTAACCACTTATTTACATAGATCCGTACAGTTCGGCGGCTCAAGCAAGACTGACTCGATCGCCTACAGTGCGGCCGTATTTATAGGGCTCGACGTACGTGCACGTTTAATTTTAGGTTAAGTATTGAAATTACAATGATGACATTCATTTTACATCGTAATAAATTCAAAGTAATCAACTTATGGTTTTTAAACTAATTTTTAGGACAATTAAATGATTAAACTTAGTTATTCTAGGTTTTTCTAGACGAATTGTTGTAGTTGCGCCGATATATATATAAATACACACAACATAATCATCCTATAATTTTCTCAGTGTTTTGAATCAGACCGATGTGAGTGGATGTGTATCGAAATACATTTTGGTCATACCAGTAATCAGCATAAATAATGTCCCGATTGTATGAACACACCTTAGTTAAACGTTTTATTTTGAGAAGCTCGTGGCTAAATAATAACAGCGGCCCAGGTCAATCTTTAAGGTTAAGCCGTGCTTGCCGAGGTTGGTTTGTGGATGGGTGACCATAATTACATATCGAGTTTCCTCCGTGCCTCGGAAAGCACGTTAAGCCGTTGGTCCCGGCTGTCATTTGTAGATCTTTGACAGTCCGTTACGAGTAGTCAGAAGCTAAAAGTCTGACATCCAGTCTTACCAAGGGGTACCGTATTACCCAGTTACTGGGTTGTGGAGGTCAGATAGGCAGTCGCTTCATGTAAAATACTGGTACTCAGCTGCATCCGGTTAGACTGGAAGCCGACCCCAAGATAGTTTGGGAAAAGGCTAGGCAGATGATGACTGTCGCGAAAAATGGAAGTTTTATCATTGGATTATTGTGAAATTCATCTTGATAAACAACCTAACAATCATGAAAATACAACACACACAAACAATAAACTAACATTCCTACCACACCGCATTCAAGCTTGACTCATTTGGCATTTCCAAAACTTGGCCTAAAGTCAATACACTTAAATCCTTTTGACAAACGCTCCTTCAAGGACCGGGGACAAGGGTATCCCTTTACTAAGATTACAAGGATAGCCACCAAATCATGAGGGTTTTTATCGAGAAATAGGGAATACAGATAGAGCCCATGTAGAGTAGGGGGGGGGGGGTAAGAGGGAGGTGAGGGGTAATTTTATTAGACTGTGTTGAGGTTAGCGTTCGATTATTTGTTTTGGGGAAAATGTCACAAATTTTTGTTTAAGCTTGCTGTGGTCTGGGTTTTACTTGCCTGTGATATATATTATCGGAAGTCTGCCGTTTTGCCAAAAACATTTTGACAAAATTTCACTACCCAAACAAATTTTAGCAACCTTTTTTATACCAGTGCAATATTTGGAATGATTTTAGTACGCACTGTTTAAATTTTTACTTGGCAGAATATTACCAAAGATAATGTCATTATGGCATTTCATTATTTATGGCAGTCTTAAATCAAATGATTTAGATATTTATTTATTATGACAAACAATATAAAGGCAAAAATATGTTTTTTTGGGAATTATATAATGAAAAAATACTGATTTTATTTTAATATAATCATTTATTTAATACGAAAGATTTGTAACATGTGTGAAAATATGGAAAAAAGAGATTATTTTTAGCAGGCTACCGAGAACCGAACTAGTTAGAACGGGGTTAATTATTAAAAGAAAAATGGTTAGGTTAGGTTAGAACCGTGACCAGAAACGACTAGATTATATAGAAAGAAATATGCATATGATATGATAGTGTTTTGCATGAATAACCCACATTGAGCGACATTTATGATTTACCATGTACCCACTTAACAGTACACATTGTAATTTAATTTGTATATTTTGTGCAACTGACATATGCAATTTTTTTTCATAAACTAAGCAATTGACTGAATAGAAATGGTAAATTGAAAACTGATGATACTAAATATAATATTTGCCTTATTTTATTTTGCGTAAAATGTGTTATTCCAACTGAAATATTTGACTACATAAAAATTGGTAAAAGTACTAGTTGGTTAAACGTTCACTTGCCAAACATTAGGTTTTCGTTACAATTATTTGTGAAGAGATTTTTTGCTAAGTAATAATTTGGCAAATGAAATTATGCGGAAAATTTTTTGGGAAGTGATAATAATATGTAATGAATTTGTCAATTTATTTTCGATGAATTATAGGTAACCCGATATTATCAATTATAACGTGGACAAAAAGCAATCTAGCTTAGTGATTAAAACAACCATCATAACCAGTATTAACACTTTCTTTGCCATGTTCAAATAATCCATTTTCAATTGCATGCGCAAGTCTTCTATAGCTACGTATGATGACGGCCTGGGAGGCGGGTTGTGGGCACACGAACGAATTATTGTTACACCCATATGCTGGGTGGCGGTAACGGCGCTCAACCGCATCTACATGACTCGTTTCTATGACAACGGTGGCAGCAGTGTTGTTATCTTCACCTACCCACTTGTACAGCAGCAGGAGACAAACATGATGCATTTTAATTTATAATGCACTATTATGACGTCCCTCAACTGCAATTTGTAATAAAAAAGCGGCTACAGAAAGCAAAACAACAACCATGATATAAAAATAAATGCTGAGACATCATGCATGAACGTAATAACGCAACATTGCATGCCTGAATGGACATCCATATACAATTAGTAATTTATGGCAAAGATGTATTATGCTTAATGAGATCACGAATGTCATCCGCAACCAGGTTTTTAAATAAATCTGTTTGGTCATGTGAAATGTATGAATATTAAAAAGTGGGACCGTCACATTATTATGATTCGTAAAATATTCACTGGTTTCTGTTACAACAAATACAACAAAATGTTATGCAAATTTCGATATTCCAAGAACTTCACATAAGGCAGCGTCTCTCCAGAATAGTACAGTCCCGAATGCTCACTTTCTTCGGACACCTTTCAAGGCGAGACAGTCAGTCAGGTGGCGGGACATTGTGAGACGCATTACATCTGCCACAAATAGTAGCAACACTTCATGACGACCTCGACCGCTCTGTAAAAAGCGTAACAACTATGAAGAACGACAACAAATACTACCTGCAAGACTGGTAAAGGTGTTCAAATGACAGTTGGGGTCAACCATGGGTCAACGAACGTGCTTTCTGAGGAATGGAGAGGTAATGGATGGTCACCGATCCGGTTTAGCTTAACCTTTGATTGAACCATGTTGCAGCAGAGGTGTACCTAATAGTACTTACACCCACACTTCGCCAGTTATGTTCAAGTTCCATGAAATAGGGGGCCCATGCTTAGCAGTGGCGATAGCACCACTAAATCAACGAAATAAAAAGCAAATTATTCATTGGAACTTAAGATTTATGAGCTTTATTACAATATTTTTACACTTATAATAAATCATTCAATGGCATCTACGCATCTCCAAAATACATGGAACAGCCCAAACCAACCATGGAAACCACTCACAATATCACGCAACAAACAACCCATTATCTCCCTCTCTCTCTCTTGAAAACAAAAGAATACGTTATTCATTCCGCCCCCCATTCCCCAAAGAAAGGAATAAACGATAGTTAATGCAATATTTATTGTACACGTTTTTATTGGCCTGTTTCGTTTACTGACGACGTTCAAGTAATTGCCAAATATTCAGTGTTTTACTGACAGGGATGAGTAAACGAGTTAATCAGTTGTTGAAGGTACTGGCTTGATTGCTCTCAGTTTATTGGTTGTAAAATTTTAATGGGTCTACTAATGTACCTTGAGATAAGGTGGCCTATTTTAGGGACATAATTTTATTATGAACCATTTTGTGGTGTTGCTTTCATGATTCTTGATGGCCGTAAAATATAAAAAAAAAATGTGAAATGGCAACAACAATTTGATGGTTAGGTGATTTTACCATCTCATGTAGGTACTCTTTAGTAGGTTAAGGCCCCAAGTATATTAACCTACAAAAATAAGATTCTCGGTTTGGTCTATGTACGACTTTATTTACCATTGTGTGTTTTTCGAGTAGGTGTTAGCCGACTCGGAACGGGTCCAAATCAAGTGTACATAAGGTATGAAATGTTCAAAGTTCAAAACTGCATCGAAGCGAGAGATTCAGTTTTGATACTGTACGGTATGTTTACGGATTATAGAAGGATGAGCTTCTATAATCCATAAATAAAATTCACCTCGTCAATAGAAACGCAGTCTTTTCTTAGAAACTCTAAGTCCCCCGTTCCTCACTTTTTACAACGCTAATAATTTACTTAAACAGCGTGTGAACAAAGCGCCAGTAAAGGGGATTTGTACGGAGGAACAGCAAACGAAATCACTGCAATATCCCCCAATAAAGGGGGATTTTGTTTATGAAGACTACAAATCGCGACTTTCATTACACGTCGGCCCGAGGAATTGACTGCCCGTATTATGTATTGAAAGCAATTTCGCTTCGCCTTCTAGCTGACGTATTGAAATTTTATGTACCTCTTAGAGAAGATTTTTTATTGAACACCGGGGAGTATTTCAAAAGGAATCTGGTTCGGAAATATGTAACAGTACTTCGTACCTGTTGGGCTGAAAAAGGTGCCTTATGAAGAAACGGGGATATGACGCTCACTTATATTGCTTATTAATTGAAGCGAGTTACAGCAGTCGTTTTGTTGGAAATATATTTTTCAATTTTGGTCTAAAACAGTGAGTATTTGACCAAAAATTACAAACGCGCAACTCGACTCAAGACTGTATATCGATTATTTTTGAGTTATCAATAGAACCCCCCGATTCAGAGATTTTTAATAAATAAACGAATCGATTACCATTGTAATTCATAAAGAATGACGCCAATTTTAATTCAAAGTCAACTAAATAAAGACATACGAAGCCTAAACTGGGGCTTTGCCATTAACGGGCAAGTCACGATATAAATGTACTGACAATTTGCCACCAAACGCATTTTATCACGCAAAATAAACATAGTCAATGAACTGCAAACAGTATTTCGGTAACTGAAAGCATATTTGGCCGTGGCTGTTATGTGCTCAACTACACCAAACATCGTTATGTGATGTTAATTTTATGTTAACAACCGGAAAAATGTCTCGTCTTTTTTTAAGAGGGGAAGTGCCCTTTAATCTAAGTTCTTGCTAGGTAATTTACCTAAAATCATCATCATCAGCTTATAATGTTTCCACTGGTGGGACACAGGTCTCCTCTCTATGAGAGGGAGTGGGCTGTCATCGATCACGCCAGCTCAGTGCGGATTGGTAGATGTCACATGTCTTCGATTTTTTTGTTCTAGGATAAGCCGGTGTTGTCACGATGTTTTCCCTCACCGTTTTGAGAGCAACGGTGATGAAATAAATTGCACAAAGTAATGCGCCTGCCTGGGTTGAACCCACGGCTTACTTGACTCGTAATTCGGGGCTGCCACTGTAAAATCATTCGGTCAAATTTCACAAATGATTATTAAATATGCTTCGTTCCCGTGCAGCATTAAATTAGTTATTTATTATAATGAGCCTATATTGTTCCACCGGCAGTCAAAAATCCTTTCCCTCTTCCCACTTTTCGCAATCTAGTCCGATTTCAGACCAATCCTTAAAAGACGGATCCCGCGATCTCCTTCTGGGATCTATTCAAATCAAATCAAAATATTTTATTTTACATAGGCCTACATGGACACTTATAAAACGTCGATAAAAGATGCACGGTTCAAGTTGGTCGTTTCCAATTGAGAAGAACCGGCAAGAAACTCCATCCATGGTTACTCTTTTAAAATCATTTGGTTTTACAATATTTGAATGTTACAGCGTTAGTACATAAGTGTGGGAGGACAGCGTAGGCCCGACAATAAATCGTTGCTTACAATAAAAGGTAGAAAAAAAAAAGAAACATATTAATTTAGCTGCCAGCTAGCCTGTAATCCCCTGGGGTAAGGCAGATTTGCACTTACAGCTGGTACATCTACATTTCGCTAACCCAATTTCAACTAAGTGAAACTATACCAAGACCTGATTTATTGGCAAAATATTGTCATTGTAACTCTGCCTATTATCCAGGGTTCGGGCGTGGTTGTGTACATAATAAACATAATGTAATAAATGATGTGCCACCACAAGCTGAATCTAGATTTATTGAGTTTCATAGCCACTGACGATTTGTCACTGCAAATGACTGGCGGGCTATGTATCGGTGTAGGCTCGGTACGGGTGGTACACTTGCGACTAAAGTAGTCGCAAGTTTCTGTCGCAGTCTGTGTTGATGCAACACTAAGACGAGACAATTTTTTATTCCTAAATATTCTTTTTTGTTTACTTTAATTTGTATAATGTTTCTACTTATATTTACAAAGTCACGTGGTTTATTAAAGTTCTGAGCTGTTTAGTTACTGCCCAGAGGGTCATTGCGTAATACACTTACTCTGAAAATACGTTTCGTTTTGATAACACAACAACATTCAATTGGTTATTTATAATCTTATGCTTTTTTATACACCAGCCTATTCTGTCCCACTGCTGGGCAAAGATCTCCTCCATGGATTTCCAATTTTCTTTATGTATGCTTACGATTTTTCAAGAATTTTCCTTAAAAATCCTTTTGATTATGATAGCAAGTGTGCTACACAATTGGGGCGCAGCTTAACTTAGGTTCTCAGATCTTGTTGTTTTCTGAAATTATTTATCATACCATTCGTACCTAATATTAGAAAATAAAAAAATAATTAATTTGTATCCGCGTTTTACTAACAAATTCAGATAGAATAAAGTGACAATTCAAATAACTTCAAAATATCTTGTAATATTCAAACTGAAACTCACAGCATTTATTTCAATTGGAAAAACGCGAAACTGCAGTCCCAGTCACAAGGCATAATTACTTTTGAAAATACTGTAGTTGCCCATTCCAAAGCGTAGATCTCTATGGAGAAGAATAGGCAAGATACTCCATGGGCACTCTTTTAAATCAAAATATGTTACAAAATCTTGGTTACACCATTCATGTTAGAATTACATTTACTTTCTATCAAATTGCTGGTGCCAATTGCTTCTTCCCAACTGTTACCCACCCCCAAGTTCCAGATTATATCCATAAATCACTTACGAAACTTGGTAAACTGTTAACCAAACTAACCGCAATCGCAAGTATGTAACGAGCCTAACCAATCTGTCAGTCACAGTAACGGTTTAGCGCCGTCACAAATGTCGTAGTATTTCACACAAAGCAAATCTTTGATGCTGCTTACATTGCGAAACGTTGTAATTTATAGTCTGTTGGGTATACAAAAGCAAGCAAACAATTTTGAGGAGCTGACTATGTTAGAACGTAAATTTCTGATGTACTCGAAGGGCAAAGATTTATCGTAAGATTCAGTCTGCCGATACCGCTTCAAATTTTTTTTAAAGAATCAAAATCAAAATATTTTATTTCACATGGGCCTACACGGGCACTAAAAAACGTCGACAAAAGGTGCTCGGTCCGGGTTGTTCGTTTCCTATGGAGAAGAACTGGCAAGAAACTCCATGGTTTCAAAAAAGTTTCGGCAAAGTGTCGGCTTCGTCGATAATCACAATAAAATAGCGTTGTCTCGCTCAATTAGATTGAAAATTATACTCAGGATGGAAGGGACACCAATACACAAACGGAAATTACGTACATGGACTTCTCTTAAAAACCCTTCTCTTCAATTTTTACTTCACAAAAATCTCTTCTCTTCTTCATGAAAAATCTATGTGGCCACATGATATTTTTTTCGGATGTTCTTTTTCTAATTTCCAGGTAAAGAAAGTGTCCGTAAATAGTGGCGTCTATACTATAAAAATTGTTGTACACATTCCTGTAAATATTGGGGATACTACACAATTTTCCATGTCGGCACATTCCATTCGACAGTATTTGTTGAACTATAAAGCGGACACGAAACAATTGTTAGATAAAGATAAAGATAAAGATAATTTTATTTTGCAAACATGGGTAACATTAAATGGTGACAAAAAAAAAAAACATATTGAAAGTTCAGCCATATTTTACCACGTAGGCATGCAAAAGATATAGAACATCAACTTATAACTAGATAGTAGGTAGAATTAAAAAACATTACACGAAAAAGTAGGTACACAAAATAAACATTATTCTAACTTAAAAAATCTTTCTCAGTAAGGTATTCACTTAAATTATAATAAGCTTTCACCACTAAAAAGCTACGAAGTCTTTTTTTAAATAATTGGACTGGAAGCCCTTTCCAACTCTTAGGCAAGTGATTATAAATTACTGGAGCCATGCAGTAGACACTTTTGCGCATGAGTGCTGTCTTAGCTGGCTCCTGACAAAGCAAGCTATTGTCGCGTCTATTGCGGGGAAACACGTCAGCTATGCGTCTGAAACGACTCGGGTTTGCCTTCACAAACACAGCTACCTCTAGTATGTATAGACAAGGTAATGTTAAAATCTTATAACTTTTAAAGTATGGTTCACAACTATCCGTGGGTTTAATCTTAAACATCGATCGAATGCATCTTTTTTGCGCCTTGAAGGCGGTTTCTTTTTCAGTAGAGTTTCCCCAAAATATGATCCCATACCGTAAATGTGATTCTACTATGCCATAATAAGCAGTAAGAAGAGCATCTGTGTTAATTACAGGTGATAATGTATATAGAGCGTATGCAGACTTACTCAGCTTCTTACATAAGGTATCAATGTGTGATTTCCAATTTAATTTGCCATCTATTTTGAGACCCAAGAATTTTGTACTTTCAACTTCCTCTATGATATCATTATTGTAGTGTATATTTAAATTAATAGTAGAGGTCTGTTGTCTAAAATGGATAACTTTAGTTTTACTCAAATTTATTTTTAAATTATTCGCGTCTAGCCAGGTTACCATCTGTTGTAAACTATTATTAATGTCATTCTCATAATGATCTATCCTTCTACAAGGTATTGTAATCGTACTGTCATCCGCAAATAGTGTTACTGGTCGATCAATAGATTTCGGTAGGTCATTTATGTATAGTATAAATTTAAAGGGTCCCAAAACGCTGCCTTGCGGTACCCCAAATAATAATTCACGCTCTGAAGATCGAAATATTTCCTCACGTTTATTAACTGTATTGACTTTATTAATTTCAGTAATTTGTTTTCTATTTTGTAGGTAAGAATTAAGCAAATTAAGGACATTGCCTCTCATCCCGTAGGCTTCGAGTTTCTTTAAAAGAGTAGTATAGTGTACATAGTCGAACGCCTGGGTCATGTCGCAGAATACACTACATACAGGATTCCGGATATCAACATTTTTTATGACATTGTATAAAAAATCATATATAGCCATATTGATAGTCCTATGTACACGAAATCCTTTCTGTTCCTCGCACAGAATGTTATTTTTTTCTACGAATTTATAAAGTTCCCTATAAATATATTTTTCAAAAATTTTTGAAATAACGGGAATTAATGATATTGGTCGGTAATTTTCCATCCGTTCTCTATTTTCTTTTTTAAATAATGGCTTTATAATCGATATTTTTAATGCATCAGGGAAAACGCCTGCGCTAATACTTAAGTTAATTATGTGACTTAAATGGCCACTTATTTCCTTAGACACATGTTTCAATATTTTTGTAGCAATATCGTCATACCCTACACTATTTGTATTGTTTAATGATTTGATGATTCTCTCAATATCTTGTGGTATACTAGGAGCCATAAACATTGTTTTATTACAAGTGTCAATTCTGTTACATTTAGGTTTGCTAGTCACATCCAGTTTCCCTTGTACTTTATCGATAAAATAATTGTTAAATGCTTCGGCAATATCGTTGGGATTAGATAGAACGCTGTTATTATTTATAATTTTAGTAATATTAGACTTAGGTAGGTTAAATTTTGCACGATTTATAATTTGCCACGTGGTTTTAGACTTATTTTTAGATGTTGTTATATTATGATTGTTCTGGGCTTTTTGTGTTAGGTGTATAATTTTTTTGTGTAAGCGAGAGTAGTTCTTGAAAGTATATTTATTATATTTGTTTGGGTTTAATCTGAATTGCCACAAAAGCTTTCTTTTTTTTTGACTGCCTAGTTTAATACCTTTTGACAACCATTTAGGTCTTTTTGTGACATCTACTTTGATCAGTTTAGTTGGAAAACACAAGTCGTAAATTAATTTAAATAGATCGAGAAATTTATTATAGGCTTCATTCGGATCGATTGTGTCGTAAATCTCACCAAAAGAGAGATTTTTAATGTGGTTTTTAAAATACAAAATATTGTCTACACTGTAGTCTCTTTTGACGGTATACCAATACTTTAAGAGACACTTTGTTTGTACTGGACAGTGAAGCAGCTGTGCCGTATGATCGGACAAAGCCAGTTCGATTACTTCGGTTTTACATACTGAACTAAAATTATGAGCAAAGTTGTCTATACACGTCATACTGGCCATGCGAGTTGGCTGTCTTAATTCTAGTTTTAAGTTAAAGCTCATTAACAGACATTCGAAAGCATTTGAGTGGCTATTAGGTTTAAGCATGTCTATATTAAAATCACCTGCCATTACAATGTTGTTATATCGTGTGCGTGATATTTCTTTCAAAAGCGTTTCCATTTTATCGAAGCAGTAACTGAGATTATTTATATTTGGTACTCTGTAGATACATACAATAATTATTTTAAAAAGGGTGAGCTCAATCGCACAACATTCAAATATGCCTGACGTCGATATTTTTGAAATTTTAGGTATTTCCTTATATTGAACATCGTTTTTCACAAGAATACAAGCCCCTCCTCTTTTCCTGCCTTCCCTACAAAAACAGGCAGCTAGGTTATAATTTGGCACATACAGTTGATGTTGGAACCCCTCCATAATGAAATGTTCCGTTATACATAAAACATCCACGTCAATCTTTTTTTCGGACAGTTCATCTAGGCATACAGTTAAAACATTTGCTTTATTTAGTAAACCAGCAATATTTTGGTGTAACAATTTAATATGTTTTTTAACGAAAAAAAGTATCACTAGTGCTGTCTTTTGTGCACGAAGAAGAAATTGGGGGAGACTCACCATCAATTACATGAAAAACGTCGTAGCTATTAATCTCATTAAGCATTAAATTTATATTTTTAAATATGTTCATTATACCATTATTATTAACAGATCCACTTCTTGGCAAGAACATTTTATAATCATATGTCAAATAAAAGTTACTATCAAACAAATACGCGTAGTGATGAGTACAGGCATCTAAGTATAAAAGACTGTTAAAGTTTTCTATTCTCCTATTATACATCATAGAAAAGTCATTCAATTTAAATGTAGGTGCACATATTATAATATTAGTATGATTATTTTTTAAAAGTGCTTCACGCAATGTAATTATGAGATCGACATAGTTGTTCGTTCGGCGAAAGTCTTCCTCGCCGATGAAGATCAGGCAGTAATCATCCGTAGTGTAGTTCTTCAATTTGAGATCTATGTCCCTAATAAGTGCCTCTATACCACAACCCGGTATCAAGTAGTGACAAATTTTGTAATCTAATAATGTATTTTCTGCAATCGTTAGTATTTTGTTTTTGTTGTTTGTACTCAGGATGCATACCTTTCTTTGGCTTCCTTGAACTTCTGGTTTAGGTATTTTTTTTATATTAGGCGCGTGATCTGACTTATTTTGGTTTTTCTTTTCTGTAACTTCGGTATTATTGTCCTTGTTGATCGGGTTACATGTCTGGGAACCCTTGTTGAGAGTATTTTTGTTCTCATCTTTCTTTTTCGTTTTCCTCGTTGATGTTGGTGGGGTGGAACAAGACTCGCCGTATCCGACCTTTTTGTACAATTCTACAATCTTCTGACATTTTTCCAATTCCAACTTTAAGTTAGTATTCTCTAAGTTTAAATTCTCAATTTCATTATTTGCAATTATCAATTCCTCCTGTACAGATGATAATTTTATTTGTAAATTACGTACTTCTAAAGTTTCACTGGGGTCAGGTAGACTTTGCATGTTTGCATGTTATTTAATAATTATTTGTTTTTTTCCGTCTGATTGTGCCGAATGATGCTGATCCGAACTTATGTGGACCTGATATTTGCAGGAACGTGAGCCATAATGGGACACACTACGATTTCTAACTATTAATGGACAATTCCTTTACCAGAGAAAAGAAGTCTCCGTAAATAAATAAATTGCCAGAAATAAAGCCGGGACAAATTGATTGAAGAAACAAATGCCGGGCGTACGACAACCGATATCTAAATTCATCGGGTTCCCTTTCCCGATTTGGCCCGAGATGAGATAAGCAAAGGGACACATTTTGATCTTACGATTCTGCCAATGGCAGTATCGGTATTAGTCGTAGTCATACTATCAGTCGTGCGGATAGTCAGAAACCTGCAAATCTGATAACTTGTCTTACCAAGATGTATCGTGACAACTGGGTTGCGGAAGTCAGATAGGCAGTCTCGCCATGTATAATGTTGGACGTTTTGGCAGGATCCATTTGTACTGTTAGCCAAATGAAACATGTTGGAATAAAAAAGAAAGGCAAGACAGATCATAAATCATAAGTCCTTGTCCGCGAATATTTATCAAATTCTTCCGAACACCAGATCCAGATCTTCTCTGTCCAGTCCTTGGTTTGACCAAACCTAACTCGGTGGAACGCACAGCAAAGAGGCTGATTGACGACGTAAAATTGGTGAAAGCCAAGCTTCACAGCTTAGCTCATCGCCGCAAGGTTGCCTGCTTGTCGGTCTTCTACTTGCTGTACTTCGGTGAGTGTGCACAAGAAGTCCACAACGTCATCCCTCCGGCCTCCTTCTACCATCGGACATCTAGACGCACTGCTTGTTACTATCCCTACCTAATTGCTATTCCACCAATTCGTACTAAGCTTTTTCAAACGTCTTTCCTAATGCGCACGGCAAAGGAATGGAATTCTCTGGCAGTGTCTGTGTTTCCGAACGCTCATAACCCTAATCTCTTCAAAGTTAGAGTGAACAGGCTTCTTCTGGGTAAGCTCGTACCATCGTCGACTTTGTATCTGTCACGTTCGACCTAGACTAGAGTCAAGAGCAAACTCTTATCAAATAAAAAAAACCTTTTTTTTATTTCATTTAGTTTCATCCATTAAAGCCGGCAATAAAACTTTTCTGTGTTCATTTGCCCAAAATCGTATGTAAATCCGATACATAAAGCACTCAAGTCTACTGACAATTAATTCACTATGTTTGCGAGTTTAACTCGAATGCAACATGTAATAAATAAATATTGTATTGTTTATATTTGTAACTGGGCAATGTTATTTCAAGCTCGTGTCAAAACGAGTTTGATCTACACCTTCCACACATGTACCTACAGTTGTTTGGTTGTTATAGAAATTAATGACTGTTCAATTAATTACATTATTCATACATCTTTACATCAGTAAATAAAAGTGATCAACTGATAATATCAGCCGCTCGGGTCGAACTTAAGGTTAACCCGCGCTTACCGAGGCAGGTCCGTCGATGGGTGACCCTTTTATATACCCTCTCACCGCGTCGAGGTACCCTCATACCGCATCCATATATAAAAATTAAACAGTTCAATGATGAATGCCGTCATTTCTTTCGATACTATATGTAGCCATTATCCCATCACGTACAAAATTTATCAAATGTTTTGGTTCTAAATATTCTATACCAACATATTCGAGTCATAGAATATCAGCAACTTTTGCCCCTTTCTTAAGCACTTACCCCACCGTCGGCGTTTAGCGAGTAGAGCAAGTAAAGCTAGCAAGTGTTTTTTTGATAGAGTACGTGACTACGAGCTGTGGCGTGAACAGTTAGCGGCCTAATTTAACGGCACGTTTGGCGTAGTGACTGAGTGATTGGCTGCTAGTGCTGCAGGCTCGATTCCCTCGAGTTCTGGTTCTAGCTGTTTTTGTATGTGGGTTTAAATTTTTGTAATAGCAACCACGGTCTACGATAAAGGAAAAATTCTTAGTATAGGGCAACGAATCAAATTTGTACCAATCTGTACGTTTCATGAGCGAGGCAATCCTCGATAGCTCATCGCTTTCTCGTAGGCGGTGGAACAAGTGCCTCACACAACGTTATATCTCCGAGTTTCAGTGACAAATGTACGTATACAGTAATAATTCATACTGTAATTCTCTTCTGACGTCATCTCCGTGCGAATGTTTCAAACACCTGCCTATGTGGGATAAAATAAGCTTATTTACTTATGTACGGAAGGAACCTTACAGCGAATATTTAATGAGTACGGTAATGTATGAATTTTGGTACTTGTAAATAACTTTTTGAAGATAAGGAGTTCTAAAAAAATCTCAACGGAATTTTCGATGCTTCATCACAATACAAACGCGTTGTTTGCACTTTATACAGAAAGAGAAATAAAAAAGCCCGAGCAAGCCACAGCGATATTAATTAAAAAGTAATTACAATTGTAGCAGTAGCCAAGAGCAAGTCATATTGAACGAGAAATATTACAAAGAATATGTAATTAATTCAAGTTACTGCGGCCTTTGAAATGGCGATAAAAGTCACCATCTACGAATATTTTCTTAGAAATGAACATAGAATATAAGTACCCATAGACAAGTTAACGCTTTGCCACGATCTACACGCTCAAGCGACAAACGTGTTGCGACAGCAACTGCGGAAAAACCAAATGAAAGGAATTGCTTGGAGCATGCCCACAACGAAGGAAACAAATGAACACGCGCGAATCAAGTTCAGCCACATCGCATGAAGTTGTGAACGCGGCGTTAACCCGGTGTTGTTGTTAACAAAAATTTTGAAAAAACATTTTGTTAGGGAATCATTATTTTCGGCGCACCTGTATGACCAGGTGAACACGTACGATGCTAATGGAGTGTGTAAGGATCATAGCACGTGGCGTTCTGTAGCGTTTTGCCTACAGAACGCCACGTGATACGCCTACGAAAAAACTAAAACTAGTATACAGCAAATATGATGAGGGCTTCATCACGTGTTATTGATTCTGACGGCTAGTCTTGCCAAGACTAACTTGGTAGTGGAGATCAGATAGGCTCCTTGTAAAATACAGTATTTTATAGTATCCAGCTGCTTGCACTCAGACTGCCTACCCAAATATATAGTTGCAAAATAAAACGCAGATGTTTATAAGAAAGTTTGATTGATTGAACATGATTGGCACTGGATACCACTGTAAATTTTAGATCAATTTTTTTTTTTTTATATACAAGGTGTTGTTTTGCAACCTCGTCAAATTCTAGGAGGTAACTATGCTAATGATTCTCGACCCGAATCAATAATAAAATGAGTAGGTAATTTTCTTTTTTTTTATTTATTTACTGAAATCGCTAACTGTGAACCACCCGTGTTTTAAACACAGGCCGTCTGATCCCTGCCTTATAACGTCGCTTACACACAAACAAAAAACCTCAAACGTTTTTTCGATAATTTTATAATCCCTAAACCACGCTATGGGGGTTATTCTGAAATATTGACAAATTTAAACAACAAAAAAATGCAGTGTTTTTTAATAATTTACTAGGTACCGTAATTTATATTGAATATTTATGTCTTTTGTGACAACATCCTGAATTTTGACGAGGATGCAAAACAACACCTTGTATAAAAATTGATCAGGGAAGCAACCTCAGTCTGTATCCGTGGTAAACAATCACAAACTTGAGAGTCTGTGAAGGAAAACTTGTCCTGAGAAACAATTTATTGAAAGCCTACCGAAACCTTTACTTAAGTAAAGGTTTCGGTAGGCTACTAAACTTTGAAGACCTACAAAAGAGTTTTTAGGTATAACAATTAGCCTTAAATTTATTAGCAAAGACAAACTAAACTCAAACGATTCGGGACCGTAATTAATATAAAATTATGGGTTAAGCAGTCTTAATGACTCTTATATTGTCCCAAAAAGCTAAAGGAGGAAACACAAAAAAAAAAACAATAACTCACATAGGGATTGCATAAATATCCCGGGATTTGAGTAATCCCGGTTTTCCTGGCCACACAAAGAGATGAAATCGTTTAATTTTGTGAGAACATCGTCTGATGCTGTTTTAAATTTAATTACATCTTCATTCATCCCGATTTATCCCGGAGGCAGTTTTTGGACTGATTTACTGCTTCGCAATTTTTGTAAACCGTACTTTGTCCGTAATTGATTTTGAACTGTACATTTGTATAAAGACTCTTTTGGGCTTTTAGTTCATTTGAGTTTTACGGCGTCCGAATTGAGCACTTGATTGTTTTAAAAGTTTTATTGAAGACGTCAAAATTTAAGGGTTGTATTTTTTTGGGTAAGTACCAATTGGAAATATCTTATACTTAGTGATTTTGAAGTTAATAAACTTTGAGTAGGTAGGTGTTTAACATAGAAAATTAAAGAGAGCTTCAGAATAGGAAAAGAAACCCTTATCATATTCTATCGGTACTTTAAAGACACTGTACTGCACCAAGCTCTTAAAACTCTCCTAATAATTCTTTAGCACAACAACACACATATCAGTAAGTTCTTAACGTTTCCGGCCTACGCGCCAAAATAAAGGAAACTCAAAACAAATAATAGACATGGTAAATATCCCGTTACAAGTGTTATTGATAGTGTTAGTGACCATGTCAGTTTAAAAACTTTTACCATATTGTATGCAACTACTTCATACATACAGGCTTGAACAATTTCCTCGTCACAACGACATGAAACATGAGATGCCAGCGATTGGCACGTGTGAGTTGAGCGACAAATGATATCATGTTCCTTTTGTTGCATTCTCCTCCTCTGCTATAGCTATCTATGCTAGCTATGTCACTGTGGCTTGAATTTGGCTAACTAAGGATGTTGTTTTATGTGATGTAAATGTGAATTGATGTGATGCGTGTTGTATTGTATTTGTGTGGATACTCTCATAACATCACGCCTGTTATCCCCGCAGGATTAGTCAGGGCTGAATTATTATAGTACACCCACATTTTGACGGTTAAGTTTATGAGCGTTTACACCTTACGGCATTTCATACAAATTTTCAAGTCCTTATTTTCTGAAATACTTGAACCGATTTAAATGAAACTTAATACGCATAAGTAAGATATGCATCTTGCTTATGCGTCTTAAGTTTCATTTAAGGTCTAAAAAGTTACTAAAAATATTTTCAAAATGTTTGTTAAAAAGAAGGTAATTGGAAAATTCTGTTTCTATAGATAATTTATAATCCGTCTAATTTAGCTGAAACTCTATTTTTCGAAAATGTTACCAGAAAAAGTTACTTTTGAAGCCAGTGAACCAGGGAAAGTCTATGGTAACCCATATTTAGATAGGTTGATTACTCCATAAGGAGACTTGGACCTTTTCAAAATAAAGGCAATGTAAAGAAATATGTGTAAGTATCTAATATTTATTGCTGGACTTGCGTTTGGCCTACGTCCATAGAGCCGTAGGTACTGTCAGTAAAACATAGCGAGAAAGCATAACCTCTCTCTATAATTTCCCTAAACTATACAAAACCTTGATAAAAAAAAAACAACTTTACTGACGATACTGGTACCGCCATAAGTTTTAGATTCCGTTTAATACCCTCCACACCATAAAACAGACTCGTACCGTACTTTAAAACGTTTTGTTCACGCTGATCTAAGACTGGCGTGTTCTTGTCCTATTAGCAAGTCCCGCTCCTCCTTTGTTGCACTAAGTAAGAAACGTACGATCCCTTTTATTGTTGGGGGCTTTTAATAGGATCTTTGACAGTCGGTTACTTCTTTTAAATAATAGCAGTTCGTGATGAATTCATATTTTCAGGCCGCTTCCTAACCAAAGTAATCATCATCTGCGTAGCCTTTTCCCAAACTATATTAGGGTTGGCTTCCAGTCTAACCGGATGCAGCTGAGTACCAGTATTTTACATGAAGTGACTGCCTATCTGACCTCCACATCCCAGTAACTAGGTAATACGATGTCCCTTGGTAAGACTGGATGTCAGACTTTTAGCTTCTGACTACTCGTAACGACTGTCAAAGATCTACAAATGACAGCCGGGACCAACGGCTTAACGTGCTTTCCGAGGCACGGAGGAAACTCGATATGTAATTATGGTCACCCATCTACAGACCAACCTCGGCAAGCACGGCTTAACCTTAAAGATCGACCTGGGCGGCTGTTATTATTTAGCCACGAGCTCCTCACCAAAGTAATCATTGCGTCTATAATGCTGCGGCAACTTCCGGTTTACTGAACTTAGTGACTTAACGGACGCGACGATCGTTTATTTGTGCGTCTGATCGTTTTATTTAGGACGCAGGGTCAACCTGGTACTACCACACGTGAAGATTTAAGAACCCTACAAAATAACGATATTGAGTAATATATTATGATGAATACCTTTCCGTATTATATGTATAATAAATAATAAACGTATGTAGCTATAGAATTGAACACTTGAGTCAATTACAATACGCTTTCTAGTAATAAGATCGCCATTGTACCCGTGTAAAATAGTTATTGTATAGAGTTACTTAGCTGTATTACATTTGGTAGTATACAATTAAGTTTATTAATATTCTATTCTGCCTCATGCATAAAACTTTCTCACACATAAACGAATACGAACATAATTTTATTATTGATAGCATAAATTAATACTTAATCAAGTACTTTTACCTATAAATCTAGGCCGCGAAAATTAGTTAATAAACTCCTAGAAAACTAGACAGAATTTCAGCCAGTAGGCACTGTTTATTCTACCAAAAAATTCGAAAATACCTTTAGTCTGCTCGGGTAGGTAGCAATAGACGCAATAATAAAAGTTCACTACGTACATTCTACTAAATTAGTAGCAAAACATAAAGCGAATTCATTAGCAAACTATTTGTACCTCACTTCAAGTAAATAAATGGAGGACTGCCTGAATTAGTAGTTAGGAGAATAAACAGAATAACTTTTAGATTTAGGAGGATAAACCAAACATAACTTTGGAGGACGTTTGAGATGAGATGCGAAGTTAAAAGTCGTGTTGAATAATGCACGTTACTTCCTGGGAGATAAATTCACCGGGTGGGAATATTCTCATGCCTTTTTTACTGATTGGAAATTATCAAATTACCTCTCCTGCTCTGGGCGGAGCGGAAGGGAGTGTCAGAGTTGTACATACGGACTAAAACCCGTCCATATTCCTTCTTAGCCCTTTGTGTTCCAGGGCCACGGTATCTCTTTCGAACAGTCCCTCAGCCCTGGCAGGCATCGGCCCTCTCGGCCCCTTCCGATGTGCTGATATCTCCTTGAGGCGCGCGTGGAACACGAACGCGCCATCGACACGGCCTGTCGTCATAAGACGGACGGACGATGAGATAGCGTATTACTCACTGTCCACAGCCCCGCAATCTATTCTCATGCCTAACCCACAATTTTTTTATTTTTTGTGTACTTAGTTGGCGTCGTGTCATGTCTCCGTGTTCTTCTAAACTAACAAACATACATAACATTCCACACGTACATAATTCCTTTTTATATGCAGAAAAATCGCCATAATTCAGGTCGAAATTAGTTACAGATAAAAAAAAGTTGATCGTTTAAAGGCAACGTTGAAAACCAAATGCTATCAAGGTTAGTCTAAAAAACAAAATGTATATTATTGTAGACAAAAGGAAACAATCATACAACAATGGCATGTCATGAAACAATCTGTAGCAACCAAAAGTGTTTTAATAAAAAGATTTCTTTATTCGATAGAAACTAATATCGTCCAACAATATCTAAGAGTCCCAAACGCAACCCAACAGAGAATGTTGCCATTATAATAACGAAATTGGCCCAGAATTTATCTTGGCAATCCTAAATAAACTCTGAGTGAATAACATGGAATGAATGAAGGCTTTTAGTTAATTAGAAGAAGAATAATTTCTTTGGAACACACATCTAGTATCTCTTTATTGAATGTTGTGTTTAGTTATAATTAATATCGTCACTAGTAATTTTTCCCACAGCTTTCCCTGTTTGAGAAACTATTTGTAGGGTTCCATACCCAAAGGGTCAAACGGGACCCTATTACTGAGACTTCGCTATCCGTCCGTCCGTCCGGCCGTCTGTCACCAGGCTGTATCTCATGAACGGTGATAGTTAGCCAGTTGAAATTTCGACATATTAAGAATTTCAGTTGCCGCAGAATAAAATCAATATTTAATACTATACAAAAAAGGTTTTTTTTGCTCGTTTTCATAAATAATGGTACGGAACCCTTCGTGTGCGGATCCGATTCGAACTTGGCCGGTTTTTTTATTATTTGTGTATGTATGTATGCCGTAAGTTACTTAAGGACGGGCGCTAGGCGTACGTCACGTATTTTGTGATCGAAATATACAGTTTAAGGTAAACAAACGTTTTGTTAAAACTAATGGAGAATCTACTCTCAAAAACGGTGAAGGAAAACATCGTAAGGAAACCGGCATGTCCTAGAACTAAAAAATCGAAGACATTGACATCTACCAACCCGCACTGGGCCCGCGTGGTGGATTACAGCCCACTCCCTCTCATAGAGAGGAGGCCTGTGTCCCAGCAGTGGGAACATTATAGGCTGATGATGATGATGAATGGAAAAAGTTTAACCATCATGGTTTCTACACGATTGGCTATTTCTATCTATTTAAGAACAAGTGTTGTACTAGGAACGTAATCAATGTTCTTACTCTGTCGGAATAAACACTTGGTCTTTATTAGATTTTTTCTTTTCAACAATTTTTAGATTTTAGTAATCAAACTTTGAAAGTCAAACAAACACAGTATCCTATTTTTAATATAGTTTATAAGATCATTAAATATGTCTACTTAGTCCAATAAAAGTTAATTTCACTACGTTAGATTCTTGTGATGTTTTCTAGAAAATATAAATCAGATATAAGAAAAATTAACTTGGTGCAAAGTGGTTCCAAGAAACTGTCCTGGCTCTTAAATTATAACACAATTTTCTCGCCAAAGTCTTTCAAAGAATTCAATAAGTATAGTTCAAGAGATAGCTATTTATATGTTCCTTCAGAATTATAATGTGACATTAGCGTGACAGTCATTTGTCATGCAGAAACTAAAAATATTTAAGTGTTTGTAAGAATAGAGAAAGTCAGAAAAAAGTGACCTTTTCTCTATGTCTAGCCCATAACAAGTTTTATTTAAACATAAACACAAGAAAATCCTAGCTAAGCTGTCTGCTGTCAGGGCTGCGGGACTGTTCGAAAGAGATACCGTGGCCCTGGAACACAAAGGGCTAAGAAAGAACATGGATGGAAAGTCAGTCAAGTCGGACACTCCCTTCCGCTCCGCCCAGAGCGGGAGAAGTCATTTGATGATTTCCCATCCGAAAAAAAGCTAGTCTGTCTAGATTACCTAAGGTTACAAAGCAATGACATGAGTACTCCCAAAGTGAGTGAGTATTCAAACAAAGTTCACGTTTCCAAAAAGAAGGTGAAGGGCTAGCGAGAAATTCCGTCGATAATGTGATTTACTCATTTCTGAGTAGGTTCTATTTTGAATATGATACCACAAACAACGCCTCTACTCCGCAGTGAACGGGGCCACTTACCAGGCCCAAAAATTATACTATTTTGGATGAAACATCGAAACCAAAAGAAGAAGATCACAAAACCCAACAAAACCATAATTTCTGTTTTGCATTTTGTATTATTCAATGCTTATATTTTAGTGGAACACATGAACTTCGCAAGTGACTTGTATTACCAAGCCGAGTCCAAAATCAGTCTACTAAAATCTCTGGAATTGGCTTACCTACTTCTTTATCTTACTGGCTTTCCCAAAACCATCAAGATAACAGTATATTCTTAGAAACCATCTAAGGCTGCCAACAAGTCCATTCAGCCTAAACAAAGTACTTCCTTAGTTTAGTTTTCAACATGTTCAAAGTCAACAAATGTAACAATGGCGATGAAGGTTGTACATTGTTTGCAACCCCTGACACTGAAGGGGTATTAAACCATTCATAGTTTGAGCACGTAAGTTTAATTGTGGAAGTTTATGAAGATATGTCGTGGGACGCTGGTTTAATCATTCGGCTTTACTGACTTATTGTCTTATTGTTTGCTAAATGATATTGTATTATATGTATACGATACATTGTAGCAAAGATGGTCGTAAGTAGTCTTTTTCAAGTCAGATTTTAATAATTTTACAGCACAATTCAAGGAAATATCGTTGATAAAATATCGTTGTAACCAATTCAGGAATTTTAGTGCATCCTGATTGTGCAGGTTTGTCTTGTCGGCTTGTTCGAAATGGTGGTAAAAATGTAATTAATGCTTCTAATAAATTATCATTACTGTTACTATCTTTTGTTTGCGGCTTTACATAGGATTCGGAAATTATTCCTCTGGACCGTAATACCGGGAGTACCGGGACTAAAAAATCCTGTGTTCTAACCAAGAACAATGTTGGGAATCGCACCCAACAAACACGCAGTCGACACGCGCAGGCGATGTGACCGACCTAAGCGTCATCGTCAACGTCATCGGCGAGCGAATGGAGCTGCGGGCGGCGCCGGCCGGCTTGCGGACACACGCTTCTTCGGACACCACCTTGACGGACGACTCTCTCAAACGCTTAACTAGATTATTTTATGTTTGTCCGGGACAGTTGTAATATTGTAAATCTAATTGGCAATACACCAAGCCTATATATACAGTCCACTTTTATTTCTCCAAACGAGCTAATTAAACATTGGTCCTTCGAGCCGGATGTGGAATTTTTTGTCGAAATCTGTTGAGTCATGATTTATGCGTGAAAAGGTAACACACACAGAGAGCTACTTTCGCATGAACGGATAGTATGGATTCAGCTTTGCTATGCGCCATTTGTTTCATTTCTCAGTTCCGATTCACATTCCATTTTCATTACCTAAAGACAGCTTCTTCCCCAAGTAAAATACCCACAATAAATAACAATGACAAAAACCTATCTTTCCCTAATAATACCATAACTCTACAGCTAACAAATTCTAAGCAAAGTAAACCAGATTTTCTTTCGATTCCGAGATCGCGTTTACAAAGGCATCTATTAAGTTTATTGAAATAAGACATTCGTCTAGACAATAAATTGCTGCATGTTAACCAGTAACTGGAACCAAGGTCAGATCAGTGGTGGAATAAAAGTAATATTTGTGGTACAGGCAATATGGCGAAGTAAATTGGGTTCATATCTTGTTTTCATTGTTTGCTACAAACAGCGAAGAGCTTCGTATTTTCAGTGCGGAAATTCGTGAAAAAAATTGCTATTCTTTTTTCAATAACCATTTTTTCGTTTGGCAAGTTTCATAGTGGTATTAGCAAAAACAATGCTCTCGCATTTGGCTAATTAATTGGTCCTTATAAATTGATCAAGTCTCAATTCATCTAGATAAATTCGTACAAATTACAAAACTCGACAAAAGTGGTAACTTAAACTAAGCAACGTAGTAGGCCAGACAGAGCGGCGCCGTAACGCGTTACGTTACGAAGTGGTTTACCCTCCGTAATGTAACGCGTTAGTCTCCTGATAACCTACTCTTTAATGAAAATTGTATTAAAAAAGTAAAATATCTGATAAAAAGCCTGTCCTGTAATCGTAACAGATCTAAATGTATTTCCTCGTAATTGCTATGACAATGACACGTTGACTGGAGTATATACCCACCCACGTCCTCTCAAAGTTAGCCCGAATATACCTCGTGAACTTTGGCTGTAACATGCTTTCAGTAAATGAATTACATAGTTTGATAGACCCTGAGTAATATTATAACAAGGTAAAACCGGAACAATCTGTTTTAAGACTATTAAATCTAAAAGCTTTAGAAATTATTAGAAAAGCGTGTAGGTACCTACAATCGAAATCTGACATAATTATGATGTTGTTTTTTGCGCAGACATACAGTACTCAAATGAAATACTAGAAAGAATAATAATATTATATGGACTTCTTATTCCATTTCAGGCCGAAGACATCTTGCAACCAAATAAAAAAATATTGAATTATGACGACTCACATTTATAAGTTGAACTTGGCCTAACATTATTTTACGATGAAATATATGTTGGGAACTTGGCCGTATTTTTACAGTTTTAGGATCTGTTTTTTATCGTAAATTTACGGCTGCTTCTCTATCTTAGTTTATAGGCCGTCTGTTACTCCCCCAGTAAAATTACTAAGACGAAATTTTACAGGGACGGTTATCAAATATTAGAGCCAAGATCTTACTCGAATACTTTTAGAATATTGAGTTTGAAAGTATTTTGGGCTTGTTCGAAAGTTTGATTTGATTTTGATAACGCTCGGAGGCTGGAGCGATCAAGTGTTGATTGGCAATCGAGAGGTTTCAAACTATATTTTAATGTCAAAAATCTCGGTTTTCTAATAGCGTGGGCGAGTTTTAGGTGTGGGAATATTTGATCAATGTGAAATATGTAAGCTGGGTAATACAATACAAAATTATTATGAATAACAATTCTAACGCAAAAAATATACGTAAATGGGTTATCAGGTAAGTATTTTAAAAACGTGGTAAATATTAACACCTGTGAAATGCTGAATATGTATCATCATCCTCAACCTATAATGTTCCCACTGCTGGGACACAGGCCTCCTCTCTATGAGAGGGAGTGGGCTGTAACCCACCACGCTGAATATGTATAGTTACCTTTAAACATTTAACACGTACCTTATACTTTACAGTTTACTGTTTTCCACTTTCTGTCTGATTTGAAATGTATAGACAAGATAATTTAGCTTGTTGAACCGAGATCAGTTTACCAATTAGTAAATTTAAATGCATTGTTGTTGTGAACAAGTACTTCTTGCTTGTCATAGTAATACAATACCTACTATCGTTAACAAGAGATCAGCACTTGCAAATGGATTGATAGCTATTCAAAACATCACAGGTTAAGTGATAGATACTATCATTTTACAACAAACGGTATCTATATCTGCTACGTATCACCTGTCAAGGCGTTCCCTCACCGAAATATATCACCTGCAATATAACAGTTTAGATCGGAGCATTACACACATGCTCCGGCGATAAAACCATAAAATTAGCAGTATTGTAATTTCGTTATGTTTCGATTTTTAACCCCCGACCAAAAAAGAAGGGTGTTTTAAGTTTGACGTGTGTATCTGTGTCTGTCTGTGGCATCGTAGCTCCTATACGGATGAACCGATTTTGATAAAAGTAGTGTCGTTTGAAAGGTATTTTAATGGAGAGTGTTCTTAGCTATTTTTAAAGAAAATCTGCTCAGCCATTTGAAGATCATCACCTCTTTTCTAGTTGATGAAGGGACATAAACAACTTTCACAGGTAGTCTATTTGAAATGTTGTCGCTTGTCAACATGGGCATTGCTAAAATTTTGGGGGGAGGGTGTGTGTACCCCCTACACACCCTCCCCCATAATTTTATTTTGTTTTAAATTTATATCTTTCCTTGGTTTCGTTAATTAGCTAAAAGAGACGCAACACCGAGAAAATTGGAAGGAAAGGGGGGAGGCCTATCCCCAGGAGAAGAACAGTCAAGGCTAAAAAAAATATAATATAAGTTTAAAAAGCATGAAAAATTAAATAAAAAATTTAAAAAACTCCCGACACAAAATCCTCTAAAAACCCAAAAAAAAATTAATCCAGGCGTCGTAGCGTCGGGGGACCGCTAAGAAGACCGCTTAGTACAAGCACAGAACAAAGCAGACCCTCGACGCTACGACGCTTGGATTAATTTATTTTTGGCTTTTTAGATGTCTTTTGTGTAGGGGATTTTTTTTTAATTTTTAATTTAATTTTGTTTGTTGTGTCTATTTACTTCTATTACGTCAGTGAATTATGAGAACTAAGCATTACATTGCGCAATCAGTTACGATAGAAGTTGTAACAGTTACTTGTTTTTGTACGAAGTCGAATCTACTCGTAGAATTGTTTCATTACCGGCAAATGGCTACTCAATGGGGGCAGCTTTTTATAACACAGCTAAAAATTGTCACTCATACAGGTGTGTGCCTAGTAAGTAATATATTTCCATAAAAAATATTTATCGAAAACTCGATTCACACATACGTAGCGTACTTGTATCCAATATAATCAACTGAAGCAGTCTACTGTGAAATATTCTAGATGGAGCTCAGTGGAGCTAAATGGGCCACTTTGGGGAACCAATGAGGTATATTTTTACGCCTTTTACGATCTTCAAGGTTATCTTTAGAATGGTGAGAAGTGATGTCGTGTTTGTAGGACGAAGTTATGATCGATTTTGTGACACAGATGTTCGGTGCGTTGTAATAGTATTTTTAGGTGTATTTTTGCCTTAGTTTTGCCTGTCTATTCTGTTTTATTACTTACTAGCTGTCCGGCGTAACTTCGTTTGCGTCACATTTTCCCCGTTTTCGCAACATTTTTCATTGCTGCTCTACTCCTATTGGTCGTAGCGTGATGATATATAGCCTATAGCCTTCCTCAATAAAAGGGCTATATGACTTTGAAAGAATTTTTTAAATCGGACCAGTAGTTTGGGGCCTATTCAATGCAAACAAACATACAAACAAACAATAAAATCTTTCCTCTTTATAATATTAGTTTAGATTACAATGACAACGGTGGGTCTTGTGATGCTGATGAGCTTAGCTTAACAAGGGCAGACATGGTCATACATGAGTTCTTCTTTTAAGTTAAACATAATCAGCTTATAATGTTCCCACTTCTGGGAAACAGGCTTTCTGTCGGAGTGGGCCGTTCCACTGAGTAGGCTGGATGTTGTGCCTTTGAATTGTTGACGTCAGGCAAGCGGCAAGCTCCACCGAAGGCCGCATAATCGCTTCACATCAGGCGAGTTGCGACCAAAAGTAAGCCTATGTCGTGTATAAAATGACAGTTTTCCTAATCTATATAATTTCAATAATATGTTACTCCCATTACCCGACATCAACAACAAGACTCAACTCAGAGGTTAAATTTTTAATCCGAAAACAGACTAAAAAAATAACAAAGATAAAATAAAACAAAATGTAAAACTCGTTTCTAATTTCATAATTAATTGACAGTAGGTACCCGTCTCTAACTTTGATCTGACACCACTGAAATAACTTAAGAAAAAGCCGCCACAGTAAAATTATTTCCAGCTTCCAAAATTTTCGACTTAAAAAGTCCAACTAACCCTCTGTTGTCGCTTCAGGGAAGAAATAGTAAAGGAATATTCTTAGATAGTGAGAAACTATACCACATAATATATGGTTGCAGAAGCTTCATAGCGGCATCAACCTGTAACGTTTCCACTGCTGGAACGTAGCCATTCTTCCTGAGAGAAGCAATGAGTCGCAGCTCACCATGTAGGCTCAATGCAGCTTGTCTTTTTGGTTGTAAGACATGTTGGTTTCCTCACAATTTATTTATTTTGGAAGCAACTACTTATATGTTCACACCTACGACCACTCGTGAGACGCGGCGGTGTCTACTGGTCTACCACTGCTTTATACGATTTATCCAATGAGCGTAAGCGCACGCACGCATGTTCATACTTCACTCACAGCGAAAGCACGCGCACTCGCGATCGCCATTTGTTTCAGATCCGTAGAAAG
This sequence comes from Cerastis rubricosa, assembly GCA_949152445.1. Classification (NCBI taxonomy): domain Eukaryota; kingdom Metazoa; phylum Arthropoda; class Insecta; order Lepidoptera; family Noctuidae; genus Cerastis; species Cerastis rubricosa. The sequence continues at coordinate 2,395,615 of OX424525.1, read as the reverse complement.
GCATCTATGTGAACTTTCTGTACTTAGTTACGCTGTGGTCTATAATAGTTTACTTAGTTTCTTAGAATTTATTAACCCTAAAGCGACTGTACAGCGATATACCTCGACCCTAGTGCTAAGTCGTGACTTAAAGTTAATTTGTAAAACATTCCGCAGAACAACGCTCCGGTTAAACTTAAGCTACATTTTACTTGAGTGATTAATCTACTTTTGTTGGCGCTTTGATATTATAAAGTTTAGCTTTCACAGACTTAATTTTACGAAAAGTATTTAGTTTTCTGATACTTTCGGTGATGGAAAATGTCGCAAGGAAACCAAATAGACAAAATTGCATTATAGGAGCGTATATATTTACATATAAATATTCATTTTAATCAGATAACAAAGATCCATTGTTAATGATGAGGGCTGAAGAATGATGATAAACGATGATGGAATAAATTTCAAAGATGTATTAGGAATAGAATAGAATAGAAAAAAACTTTATTGTACACCAAAAATTTAACATAACGGGCTTATCAATCTGATTTATCAATCAAATCATTTAATTCGGATAACAAAGACCCATAGCATATATACCTTACAAACAAACATACATATTACATTTATAAAAACTAGGAAAACATTATTAAACTATTGTACACGAAGTGACGGCGTCGTGTTGCGCTGCATGGTGTCGCGTAGCCTTCCGCGGAATCGCCGATACATGACACCCTTCGGCCAAAACTTCTCCTTGAGGAGGGTCTCAATAAGATGAGTCGGAACTCGCACCACGAATGACTAGAAATTCGTGTTATGGCGCGACTCCAACTTCTCGACCTCTCAAGGTCCAGCTGGTCTCCACTCGAACATACTCCATGACCTCCTCAACCTTCGTGGTGTGATTGAGCCGGGACACGTAAACGTAACGTAACGTATTTATGATAACGGAGGATAAACTAGGTGTAAACGGACCCTTTAAGAAGCCAGCAATCAAGCATTCTCTATATACAAGTAACTTTACGTAAAAAATATTGCTGGGAAACTACTTTTTTACCCCACTGCGGTGAAGTTCAAAGGTAATGTGTTTGACCTGTATGTATGTATGTCCGCTTCTATTTTACCTCGTAACTCATATACGGATGAACGGATTTGGATAAATTATACGTCGTTAGATTCGTCTTAGTAGCGCGAGTGTCACTAGCACGTGAAAAAAAAGAAAAATTGCGGAATGCGGCTGCCATATCGTGAAGTTAGATTTTTTTTTGCTTCCTATACCTTCGAGTGGTGTATCAAAGTGAAGGGTTTTAAAGGGTAATTACGAAAATATATACAACTTTTATGTTTAAAAGTAATTCGAAGTGACAAAGCGTTTAAAAGTTAAAAAAGTCATAGGTAGTTTAATAAAAGCAGGTTTTATTTGTCTGCGATATCTTTAACATTTGTTAACTAATTAAATCGTATTATAATAAAAGTGAGAGCAGCCGTGGCCCAGTGGTGGTAGCCCAGACTTACGAGCAGTAAGCCATAGGTTCGAACCCAGGCAGGCGCATAACTTTGTGTAATTTATTTCATCACCGCTGCCCTCAAAAACGGTAAAGGAAAACATCGTGAGGAAACCGACATGTCCTAGAACTAAAAATTCGAAGACATGTGACATCTACCAAACCGCACTGGGCCCGCGTGGTGGATTACAGCCCACTCCCTCTCATAGAGAGGAGGCCTGTGTCCCAGCAGTGGGAACATTATAGGCTGATGATGATGATAATGATAATAAAAGTAGGAATTATTCGTCCTTTTAATTTATCCACTGAAAACAAGACTTAACTAGACTTTCGATTAAAAATTATTTTCAGTTTTTAATGTTGTTTTTTTTCGGAAGTCAGCTGTTTTTTTTTTATAAAAACATTTTTGTGGCTCTTCTCTCTCCCCTGATCATAAGTTCAAATTATTGTCAAACAAACTCGTTAGGTTAGTATATATATAAAAACCTTATGTACCAACAAAAAATTAGTGCAACACGATAACGCCACGACTCATTAGCTAATTCAAAGCTACGAATGATTACTTTTTAAAACTACTATCTTATTTAAATGAATTCATGACAATATAACGTAAAATAACATCACGCCTGTAATCCCCAAAGGATTAGGCAAAGGTGCACTTCCTAGTACACCCATATTTTGCTAGAACAGTTATGTTTAAGTCCCATGTAATAGGGGGCGAGCTTATTGCCGGTTCAAATCCTGCGTGACTGACACTGAAAAAATTCTGTGGGAATAATCCGATACACCGAACACAATGCCCGACGCGGGGATCGAACCCAAGACCTCATGCTCAGTAGTCGCACTTGCAACCACTAGACCAAAGGGGGCAGTCACTCTGTGGCAAGTGGGTTTCGTGGCAGGTTAGATAATGAAACCAAAGGTCACTTTACACGTTTATTAACACGAGACACAGAAAATATCAGGGAGTGAGTTCTTAGGTAGTCTTAAGGCCTCTCAGCACTTGGCACTGGTCACTTGGTAGATAGAAGGAAAGTTACTGCCCTGGGCTTAGCCTATGCCGCAGTACGTGGCCGGTACGAGGGCAGGCAGCGGAGCGGACAGGCGTCCCCAGAGGTCACCAGTGCGTGGGCAGCACTACGCAGGGGAGAGAACGACCGCGCGTCAGTCGCGCTCGCCGGTAGGTAGGCAGGCAGGCAAAAATAATATAATCGGTTTTTAGAACGCTACAACTCAGTACAGTATCTGTCAATGGTGTCTGCAGTGCGTCCTGGAGTTCAGTTCGGTCGATTTTCATATGAACACTAATTATTGCCACCCCACGTCCCATAAGATCTCCTTATTTGGGCAGTTCTTGAAACGCTTTTCTCAAAAAGGATTTTCGAGTATTTTGCCGCTCCTTGGTGGAGAGAGTTCCAAAGGAGCAAAGTACGTGTCAAATTACGAGAGGCGATTCAGCGGTTTTCGTTTTGACATTGATAAGGGAGTGAGTGGTAGGTCGGCATTTGTCTTGAATGTTTTAAACTGAAATATGGCTCTTCTGTTCGGTCTAAAGATTCAGAACTAATCTGGTAAATAAATATGTAAAGGTTACATGCTTATTTAATTAAGTAAGACTATGCTTAAAATTTATTTCACAAACACACATAAACTCACTCCGTTTTAGGGTTCCGTTGCCGAATGGTACAAAATGAACCCTTATAGATTCGCCATATCCGTCTGTCTTTCCATCTGTCAGCGGATACTAACTACCGAAACTATTAACATATCAATTGTGTGGTGCCACAGTTGCAATGGGATGAGTACGTGCCTTCTATGAACCCCTACACAAAGAAGATTTGGGAAAATATGAAAGAAATTAAAATAGGGTATTACACCACATAAATGTAAAACTGTGTCGTCTATCGATAGCTATTGAAAAATTATATCGAGGTTCCATAAATACTTTTTTTACACAACATGTACAATACAAATGTATATGAAGGTTTTATCTATGTACGGGGTTGTCCGCGTACACAGATAAAACCACGACACCAAACAACGACAGATAGACTGTCTATTCATCATCATCATCAACAGCCTATAATGTTCCCACTGCTGGGACACAGGCCTCCTCTCTATGATATATATAATGATATCTATGAGGAAGTGGGGTTCGTCTATTGTCAATTTATAATTAAAATATTTAGTTAAAACTTATTTTTAAGTAAGCATCAAATAATATTTGGTCCCTAACAACCATCTACAGAATCAGTTGAGCATCCAAAAGAGAATTTCTAAAAAAATGGAAACAACAACAACAAGACAACCTTATTAAAATATCTGCTTTGCAATATTTTTCCTCAAAGCTTAGAGCTTTGATCTACTATGAGAGATTGGAAGCTGTGCTTGGCACAATCCTTTATAAAATATTAGCTTCACCGATATTGACTATAGGGAAGTATAGGCAATATTTTTTATTGAGATGAAAAAAGATAGGTACTAGTAAACCTTTAAACCCGCTAAGCTTATTATAACAAATTTCTTAATTTTAGACACGCGGGTTAAATGTGTTTAAGCGGCACGCATAATAAAAGTATTCCCAAAACGCTTAGTGTGTATAGGTGGGATGTCCACCATGTACCGATGGCGCATCGCCGTTTAGTACAAAGTCTACGCTTATTTATTCATTGAAAGGCTTATTAAACTAGATAGCAGCTAAATCTGTACTATTTTTCGTTTCATTTGTTCAAAGCATGCAATGACCAATCAATTAATATGTCACCAAGACACGCAACTCTGATTTTTCAGATTCATGTTCGTATGTACATTATATCACTTGCTTCGGTGAAGGAGAACATCCTTAGAAAACCAGCATGCCTGAAAGATATTTTTCAATAGCATGTAAAGCCATCTAACCTCGTTGTTTCGAAGCTGGAGATTTTTACGGAAGTTGAAGACTTCTACTGTACGCATCGCATACATCTCGACTTGATCCCAAAAATGAAGATTCCAGAGCTAGCTTAATCCGCCATTTCACAGAAGACCTGCCAGAAACCAGCCTAGATGAAATCGAGGTGGCTCTTAGACAGCTTAAAAATGCAAAAGTCCCTAGTGAGGCTGCGATAATGACTAAGCTTTTGAAAGCGGGAGGAAGAGAGCTTTGGGAGCTTTTCAACTCGGTCCTATTTTCTGGGAGAACATCAAAAGCGTGGAGAAAGATCGTGGTCGTTCTTTTCTTTAAAAAGCGAAGCAAGACCCTATTAAAGGATTACAGACCCATTTCGTTCCTTAGCCACCTGTATAAGCGACCACCGGAGAAAGCCGGGTTTCGAAGAGGATTCAGCACCACAGACTACATTCACACAATGCGGCAGATTATGCAGAAGTCCGAAGAGCATAATCGGCTTCTGTGCCTTGCATTTGTGGACTATGAGAAGGCTGACTCTATGGAGACTTGGTCAGTTCTGGAGTCTCTGCAGCGATGCCAAGTAGACTGGCGATACATCCAAGTGCTGAGAAGTCTTTACGGAAACGCTACAATGACCATCCAAACTCAGAACCAGCTAACAGAGGGTATCCCATTCCGTCGGGGGGTGAGGCAAGGGGACGTAATCTCCCCGAAATTGTTCACCAACGCACTGGAGGATGTGTTTAAGGCACTAACATCAACGGCGAGTACATCTCACACTTGAGATTTGCAGATGACATCGTCATACTGGCTGAATCGCTGCACGACTTGCAGCAGATACTAGATGGCCAGTTGATTCTTCAATACGCATTGGTCTCGGTGTGAACTTGAACGAAACGCAGGTTTTATTTAACGAACACGTCACCCCAGGACCTATTGCTGTTAATGGCGGTCCTCTCAAGGTTGATCGAGAATATGTTTACCTCGGGCAAACTCTGCAGTTTGGTAGGGACAACTTTGAGAGGGAGGCTAACAGAAGAATTCAGCTGGGATGGGCAGCATTTAGGAAGCTTCGTTGGGTCCTCTCGTCGCGTATTCCACAGAGCCTAGAGACTAAGGTCTTCAATCAGTGCGTCCTGCCTATAATGACTTACGGGGCCGAAACGTGGACACTCACGGTACGGTTGGTCCATAAACTCAAGGTTGCTATGGAGCGGGCTATGCTTGGAGTCTCTCTGAGGGATCACATCTGGAACAAGCTGATACGACAGAGAACCAGAGTTGTCGACATAGCTCACAGAATAAGTAAACTGAAGTTTGGCTGGCCTCAAGCTCGGTGGAGCGACGATCTTCGCAAGGTAGGCTGGCAGCAACTGGATGAGAGTTGCCGAGAATCGAGTTATGTGGCGAGCCATTGAACAGGCCTATGTCCAGCAGTGAACTGCCGTAGGCTGATGATGCTGATCGAAAGCCAAGTCAGAGACCCAGTGACGGCATAAAAACTCTGACACCAGGTCAGGCATTATCATCATCTGCCTAGCCTTTTCCCAAACTATCTTGGGGTCGGCTTCCAGTCTAACCGGATGCAGCTGAGTACTAGTATTTTACATGAAGCGACTGCCTATCTGACATCCACAACCCAATAACTGGGTAATACGATACCCTTTGGTAAGACTGGATGTCAGACTTTTAACTTCTGACTACTCGTAACGACTGTCAAAGATCTACAAATGACAGCCGGGACCAACGGCTTAACGTGCTTTCCGAGGCACGGAGGAAACTCGATATGTAATTATGGTCACCCATCCACAGACCAACCTCGGCAAGCACGGCTTAACCTTAAAGATCGACCTGGGCGGCTGTTATTATTTAGCCACGAGCTCCTCAGGTCAGGCATTAACCACAACTCAATTGTAAATCTGAGCAGTATTTCATTCATCTCCACGATTTATAACTAAGGTAAAATCATTACATATCTTCCTACTTAAGATTCCAAGACTGTCTTTGGAAGTGGACTGAAAGGAAATATGTTGTGTGAGCTCTAATGAGTGCTTAGAATGACAATGAATAGCTTATATCTACTCGAGATGAAGGCATGAATAAGATATGAACTTATTCATTATTCTATGTCGTCATAGATTGCTGCGTCATAGTTTCTAATTCGGAAATTTATCCAGAGTTTCCTTAAATTTTCCTTAGAATATTTATTCAGCAATATTTCCATCAAATTAGTTCCTGAATTTTAATCCCAGGGATGAAATTGGGAACAATGTTTTTCTTCTGACAATCTTTGACGCTAATAAATAATCAACTGGTAATTCAACGCTCAGTAGCTAGCCTAATACTTGGGAATAATTGTATTACTTCGTTATAAAGGGCATTCGAGTAACGTGTTATTTTCCAAGATTTCGGTGGCGAAGTGTTGATTCTAGTTCAAAATAACAAGCTCATTATGTTTACGTAAACGTATTAACTACAAGCCTTTAATCCTCGAAGAGTTAGGCTTACGTTTGTGTGTACTTAAAGTACATCGAAATTTTGTTTAGCAATTAATGTTTTCTAAGAAAAACCAGGCTAACCAAAAATCTCACTCATCAAACCTTGTGTCCCATCCGGCAATGAGAACAATAAGGGCTCATTCCCACGAGGCAGTTTTTCGCCGGAGCTAAGCCCGGCGTCAAACCGGGTCTACTTCCGGTCGTCAGTAATGTATAGAACACTATGAAGCCATGCATAAGCCGGGCACGGTGCTCGCCGCGTCTACACCCGGTGCACAGTAAAGTATGGCAGTGTTTGAGCGCATATGCACGAGACCGGACCTACGGCCGGCGCGTGCCGACTACTCGTGCCTACGTGAAACGCAATGTTATGGAGATCAATCACGAATAATTAATTAATTAATTTGGTACAAGAGGGCCAGTGTTGTGGGACAAGACTGCGGAAGTTTATAAAAAAACGTCTCACATCATCATTCTCTTGCCCTTAGCCCAATTTATTTGGGGTCGGCGCAGCATGTCTTATACCTCCTTTCTTGCCATATCATCCTTCACACAGTCCATCCATCGTTTCTTTGGTCTTCCTCTACCCTTATACCCATCCACATTCATACTCAAAACTTTCCTCACGACATTTTCCTCATTCCTCCGCATCACATGCCCATACCACGACAACCGATTACCACACATCTTTTCAGTCACCAGCCCCACTTTCAGACTTCCTCTAATGTCATATGTAAAAAAACGTCTAACATACGAAGCACAAAATGTGTAACATTTTGTTAAGTATTTCTTTTTTCATTCGGAAGTACTTCTCAAATTTATCGTCATGTTTCATTAGTTGCTTCTGAATGAGCGTATGACACGCACCATAATCTTCTCTTTCTGTTAACATGGGATGCACCCAATATCGTCTTTGACTTTTTTTGTCGTCTTTTTTCAGCTTTTCATACAATATGTACCACGCATTAATACATTTTCTCTTTTTAACACTCAACATTTTGTACATCCACAATTCACAGAATAAAAAGAGCGAATGAAGGCTGCATTTCCATGAAACCGGGTCGTGTACAAACCGTCTTGTGTGCAGGCTAGGACGGCTTCTACCCGGCGACGGCAAAAAAAACCGGACCGTGTTAAGACCGTCTCGTGAGCATGAGCACTAATAAACTGGTTCTGAATCATAATTCGAATCTAGAACATCATTCCGAATATAAATAATCATTACATAAATTTTGCTACTTCAAGAACTATTACTTGCAAAGAAAAACTATTAAAAACTGGCCATTATTTTTATTTTTATATTAGTAGCAAGTTTCAATTAATAAAAAAATATATAAGAAAATACTCCCGCGTATCGCCTCGGGAACATCTGTCAAAGTCGGAATACCGCGAATCCCGGGGGCCATCTTGAGACGTTTCTCATTTCTAGCAATAAAAATGGCGGGACAAAATGTCACTTACTGAATGGTTGTTAGTTTCTACTAAATTGGTTTTATTGATTGATACTTTAGTTTGTAGCGAGTATTTGATTGCGGTTGGCATTTGTTAAACTTTAAATGTTTCAATTAGAAAGTGATCGTTGTTTCAATTAATGTACGTTTCAATTGATGTACGAACATGATATTGAAGTATTTTTAAGACGATTTAGGTAGTCAGTGAGTGCTGAATACTACATTAACTTGCATTATTAATTGTATTATTGATTGGTTGTTGAAAACAAACTACTATTAAAGTGTTGATCGCAAGTTTTCTGCGTTACTGATTTTTAAAACAACAAAAACTTTTTCGTAAACCTTATACTATTGAAGTGTTGTCAAATGTTCTTTTTAACTACATAAAACTTAAGTACGCTAAAAGAGATATGTTATGCTTTGTTCCATTGTTTAATACTATCAGTTTTTTTGTAAAATAATCTACAGTGATTGTCGTAAGTTAAAACTAGATCAGATATCATTTCATTAGATAGAAAATGGTGGTAACTCTCAGTCTAAAAAGCGGAATAAATAAAACCTAACCTAGCGTAAGTCACAGAGACACGCGATATTAAATCAGAGCCTGATCATATCTTGTATGATGGAGCGGCTCGGAAGTAGACCAATTCAGTTCACGAGACGCCTGCAAAGAAAGACCTTTACAATGGAAAATTTACACCAATGTGTGCAAATTAAAATATTTGATTTGACCTGGTTTTGCACGCAGTTTCGCCCATTTGGTGGTCGGAAATTATCCCACGGAAATTATACTTGGGTAAGTCTAAGTATGCTTTACTCGAGACTAGATTAAATATTTTTTTCTTTGTCTCTTCCTTTCTAGGTCTATCCGTGTGCCTTTGATTACCGTTCAGCTGTTAGGACGCAAAAGGGCAACAAGGAGACTTGAGACAAACGGAGCTACTCTCGCATTTATAATAATTAATTAGTGTCGAAGTATGGGTTTAATATTACTAGCTGCTTTTTGATCCGCCATACGCTGAAAATAACGTTCGGCCTTAGATGTACTGCTATTAATAGTTCGACATTAGCTTAATCCTCATTCGGTACAGGAGATGGCATTCTTACATCAAAATGTCTGCCTATACACAATATTGCACATCAATAATGCAAATGGTAAAGTCGTAGTTTCATTGAATCATTAGTGCCATACCACCTTCGTAGATATACGAGGGAACACACGTGGCAAGTTATGCTTGTGTCTCGAAATTGGATCGCTGCGTGTTATCGAGTATCGAGCTAAAACAATCCGGATCAGCATGTATCGGTACATGCATGGGAGCGTGCTTTGTTTCCGAATCAAGTTCTCTAAGCACGTCAGTTTTGAAGCCATGGTTTGAACAATGCTGTTGGTTCTCCTATTCATAAATAAATTTTGCCACTACTAATTAGCATCTTTATTTTTTTCTTCCACTACGGATTCAATCTATACTTCGCAAGATTTTTTTTCACACCATCGCATTTTCTATTTTATTTCAATGATAACATTAAAATTATACAGTATTACAAAAACGTCACATTTGGCAAACATTAATAAGAAACGTGTATTTTAATTTTCTTTGCATATTCAATTAAAAAATGATCACAAGAATCCTACTAGTATACTGGTGCTTAGGTACATACATTTTTTTGATGCTCCTTAACTACGTCAACATAGTAATTATCTGAAAATATGTGTATGAAAGCTTATATTTTTTCCCAACACCTTTGCACGACTTTGTAATTAAAATTCAATTAAAATGTTTGCTAACAAAATAAAACTCACCGTCGACCAACTCACGATGTTTTGCATCACAACCAGAAATTCAAACTCCTATATCGGTATTTTAAATTGGGTTTAGCAGTAACCTGAAAATTGGTTCTCCATCCCTTTTCACGATGCCTGGGCGAGAAAAAAAATGTTTTTATTTGCATAAATGAATGTTTGTCGAAGCGTTTCCTTTCGGCTCAATTCTTGAAGTGGTTTGTTTTTCTTGTTATCTACTTTAGCTGGAGTTAGGAAAATTGTTTGTAAAAGATTGGGAGTTTTGTTTTTCTAGAAACAAAAACTGGTAGATACTGTATAAATATTTATATGTCGGAGTCGATTTTAGTCATTAGCACGGACTATGAATCGAAAGCGTGCCAAAGGTCAAGCGACCTACTTACCAGTCTACCCGCACCTAAGCGCGCTTACTACAGAGTCGTGATGTTTCTAGCTCGCTGCGAGGACAGTCAGTGTCTGATCGCGCCGGAGTCAAGACGTCCCGAAACTGTAACCCGATTCATGGTGCCTAGTGTTATTGTGTTGGATTGTAATTTCAAGTAATTTGTTAGTTCGATAAAAGCAGTGTACCATGTGTGTGTATTTTCATTGCACGAAACCCATGTTCTGCCCACATGATGACCGTGTCTAACGGAATAAAATCATCTAACTGCGACATATAGATAGTTAGTAGATTTTGTCACTGTCGTCATCAATATTAAACCATTAATGCGGCCGGCTTAATATGGGCCGAACGGGGGTTGATTAATAATGATGGATCGTCTAGCACATAAACATCGATTAGCACTTCAATAACATTGACTACCCGTGTATTATTTATGGGGAACAATTTTTTTTTACTGTTATTTAAAAATTCGAGAGGTTATTATGATCAGTTGAAAAAAAATTATAGGCAGTATTTTTTTTACCGGCAGTTGGTTAATTTGTGCGACAGTAAAACATAGACAGTACCTATAAAAAAACAATTGGCCGGTTATTTCATCTTAAAATATCAGTACTTAACACGTTGAGTGCGATACCAGGTCTAAACATCTTGTATACTGCCTTGCTTACAGTGCGGCTAAGAAAAGTATAGACTGCCTTGTCTTGTCGTGCGGAAGGCATAACTTAACCAAAGTCAATTTGGTTCGGTGTAGGAAAGAGATGAATGTATATCTAAGATGTATTATTAAATAGAACCCAATGGTGTGCAGGGTCTATAAGCCTTGTGCCGCCACAATGAAAGTTTAGATTACCAGGTGTATAGACCTTGTACCGCAGGAATGGAAAGTATAGAAAAATCACTGCCGCAGCAAACGTGTTAAAATACGTAAGCAGGCTAATAAATAAATGGCCAGAAAAACGATGGAATGGGCATTTAGATAAATAGTTCGACAGTTCACTTCGGTATTTTTATTTCCAACTCCGCTTTTAACCCAACTCGGGGACATGAGGAGCGTAAGCCGAAGGCATAGGAGCGACGACGACATGGTTGTCGGAAGATAGGGTGGTAGCTTTTTTTTTCGCGAGTGCAGCGCGCTCGCCGCTCATGTTACGCCGCAAGCAGCTCAGAATGAAATTTCTTACCGACTAATTCCGTTTTGTCAACTGCCTACTCGTAACTGCCCATTTAGTTATTTTTCTGCTCAATATTTATTAAATGATCCATTTTATTATTTTTTACGACTCATTTTTGTTTACTTTACTGCTAGGTTTTAACTGCCGAACTTGTTGTTAGTAAATATGCATTTTGTAATTTTTTACTTCCTAAAATTACTATACAACGTGTAACGTTATATGCGCAAAACCTCAGACACCCCAAATGATTTTTAATTTAATTGACCTAATTCTGAGAGAAAAAAAATCATTTAAAAAACTTAAAGGTTTTATGTGCTGTTTTAGTTTTACTGGAAATGATCGTTTCTTTCTTTCTTTCTTTTCGTAAGAGAAAATTTTAATTGGACGTCAAACATTTGTGTTTGTGTACCTATTTTGGCGGGTTTGCGCACGTGATGGCTTGACCTATGAACAAAAATAGACAGGGCAACATTTTTATAAAGATTTTTTGAAAAATGTGACCTGTATTAAAAAGTGGTTCAATTGATTCTGCTCGTTATTCTGATCAAACTATTTTCAGGTTTTGCGCATTTAACGTTACACGTTGTATACAACTCTCGCCTTAGATCGGCGCCTTATTTATGTAAATCTTGCTGTAGATAAAGGGAAACAAAATAAGCTTTACTAAAATCATCACCATTTTAATCTGCTTAGCCTTTTCCCAACTATGTTGGAGTCACCTTTCAGTCTAACAGGAAGCAGCTGAATACCAGTATCATGAAGCAACTGCTATCTGACCACAACTCAATTTCAATCGAAGACTCAGTTTCAGTTGAACTCAATCGTTACACTTTTTTTAGGGTTCCGTAGCCGAATGGCAAAAAACGGAACCCTTATAGATTCGTCATGTCTGTCTGTCTGTCCGTCCGTCCGTATGTCACAGTCACTTTTTTCTGAAACTATAAGAACTATAATGTTTAAACTTGGTAAGTAGATGTATTTTGTGAACCGCATTAAGATTTTCATACAAAAATAGAAAAAAACAATTAATTTTGGGGTTTTTTTTTCATCAAACCCATACGTGTGGGGTATCTATGGATAGGTCTTCAAAAATAATATTGACGTTTCAAATATCATTTTTTTCTAAACTGAATAGTTTGTGCTAGAGGCACTTCAAAAGTGGTAAAATGTGTGTCCCCCCCCCCCTCTAATTTCTAAAGTAAGAGGATGAAAATTCTGAAAATATTTAAGATTGTAGAACGTAAAAAAAACTATCAACGAAAATTAATTTCAATAAGATATGATGTTTAGTTTTTGAGATATGGGACTTTTTCATCAAACTGCAGCAGTAACTTTGTTTTTCATTAACATACTATGAAAAACCAATTTAGTTTTGCGGTTGAGTGGAAGTTTACTAACTAATGAATGACAGTTCAATTGTTATTGTTTGGGGCTATGGAACCCTGTGTGCGAGTAAGACTTGCACTGGGCCGGTTTTTTTACTATACCTATCAAAACACCCTCAGAACGAAAGATTTCTTGATTGACGATTTTTTTAACTCACAATTTGCCACAGGTAAGGATTTTACGATCACATTTCCTAAACCGGAAAATCAAGAAAACTCAACTCAACACTAAATCACGACTGACAAATCATCGCCATTTCCCGAAAGCAGAATTATTACAAATGTTGCAAATTCACATACTTCCAATAGCGCGATTCATCAAGCGTACAATCAGCCGCACAGCGACGCAGCGGCTGAGTGAGAAACGGTAGAACATTGCCGCTCGCTCTAACTCATTAATACCGCGCTTTCGTCGCGACAATTACATAAATTCGCGTCGGGCGTCATTTTGTGTCGAGCACCGTTTAAATGGACCAGTGCGTGGATTAAATTGGAATGCTTCAATATAATTGTGCTGCGCTTGACTCAAGCAAGGAGTTTAATAACTTGTAAGTGAGCTTGTGAGAGATAGAAAGAAAAGTTAAACAACAATATTCTGTCAAATAAAACAAACAATGTATTTTAAACAAAGTCAATCTAAGTTACTCTACGCGAAAATTATTGCTGGGAAACTACTTTTTTTTGGAGAAAAATCTCGTTTTATGATAGGACTTAACTCACTCAAAACATTGCGCTGATGGATGCATTGAAAAAACAGGGATCATAGTCATTACAATAAAATTATAATATAAATAAATTGTATTAAAAAAAAAAATGAAATAAAGGAACTTTGTCCTCCAATATCTTCGTAATTATAATGTTCGCAGGTGTGGTCCAGAAAAAATTGCAACTACTTGGCTTCGTAACTGCTACACCCATTATTTTTATTCCGAGTCAGTTGTCTTGATCTTTTACTGAACTGGGCACATTTCAGCAAAAGATGCAGACAACCGACTCTGATTTCAACTGGACCTAAATGTGAGGTTTTTTGAAAACCTTCCTTTGTGAGGTATAGCTAGAAGTAATAAATAGTGTACAGGTATAGCTTATGTCAAAACGAAACACTGCAGAACGAGTGATGTGCATCGTTTAATTAGACACTGAGCTGAATGAATCTATTGAGCAATCTCGATCGATTGAGTAATCTTTTGCAATAACATTGGACGTTCCCCTTACTTAAAATGTTAAAAAAGAATATTGAATTTTGAATCTATTTGTGCTGTATAAAATATTTTACACCTTATCCAAATGACAGAAGTGTCTTATTAGATCATTACCACTATATCAATTATAAAACGAATACAAAAAAAAAGTCCTTGCTGTCTCTGCCCACTCTAGCAAGATCAAAATTCTTCTGAGAAAAATGATCAATTTTGGAGTTCTAAGATAAGTTGATTAGATGAAAGAAAATAATAAGCTGAAAGTTGTTTCAAGATACGTAAAAATAGACACAAGTCAATGAACTCTAAATTTTCGCTGAAACTAATATCTCTGTACGCCATAAATAAACTGGACTAAATTAAAACAATTTCATTATTTCAGAAACTTTAACAGCTAACCGGAAAATTTAGCATCATTAGCAAGAATGAAGCGCCAATAAAACAATTAAATACACACTATCCTAATAAAATATCCACTAACCATAACAGTACTATAAAACGATTACCCAGATCCCATTTAACCCTTGGGATAACTCCCTCGCGTCACTTTGAACTGCCGTATCCCAAACATTCTAGTTATTTAAATGATACTTGCAACATAACTTGGTCGAGTGGCTGGCACTAACGAACTCGCTCGTTTCAACGAGCCTCGTTCGGGTTGAATTTATGTGGGATCATTAAATCAGAGTTGCTATTAACGGTACAACATTGCTATGGGAGGCGTGCAAATGGTGCTAGTTTTTGTTTAGTTTTATGGAAATTTCCATTCCATAAGACTGAACGCCTGTAGCTTATCTACTTTTAGAATTCTTCTTGATATTCTCCAAAATAATGAGACTTTATTAAATTAACTTTATTTTATTAATTGTAAGGCACATGTTTGAAATGAGAATGTTAAGGAGTATGTCTAGTGTAAAGCAAATGAGGAGACCTGAAAATGGTAATTAAAAAAAGTGTGTCGTTTGTAATGATACGGGCGTGGGGTGTGAGGAAAGAGGGAAATGGCGAGTAAGTTTTCAGTGTAAATATGGATAGTCATAAGAGGAGGACTTCTCCTTTTCTTTTGGGATGAGGAAAATGTCGGGAGGAAAGTTTTGAGTATGAATGTGACTGACTTTAATAATGGAGAAAGACCAAAGAAACGATGGATGAACATACGTACTGTATGAAAAATTATATGGCTGGTAAGGGGAGGACTACTAAGATGACGAATAATATATATTTATTGAAGAACTCGACTACTACTACTAGCATTGAATAGTAGGATGCGAAATGTTATTCATCATCTGCCTAGCCTTTTCTCAAACTATCTTGGGGTCGGCTTCCAGTCTAACCGGATACAGCTGAGTACCAGTATTTTACATGAAGCGACTGCCTATCTGACCTCCACAACCCAGTAACTGGGTAATACGATGCCCCTTGGTAAGACTGGATGTCAGACTTTTAGCTTCTGACTACTCGTAACGACTGTCAAAGATTTACAAATGACAGCCATGCGAAATGTTATTATTAAATACAAGGTGTTGTTTTGCATCCTCGTCAAAATTCAGGAGGTTGTCACAAAAGACATAAATAATTAATTAAAATAACGGTACCTAGTTAATTATTAATAAATACAGATTTTTTGGTTGTTTAAGTTTTTCAGTATTTCAGAATAACCCCCTTGACGTGGTCTAGGGAATACGAAATTTTCGAATAAACGTTTGGGATTGTTTATATGTGTGGAAGAGCGGCTATAGGGCGATAATCAGACGGCCCGCGTTTAAAACACTGGTGGTTCACACTTACCGATATCAGCAAATAAGAAAAAAAATAAAAAATGACTTAACCCATTTTATTATTGATTCGGGACGAGAATCATTGGCATAGTTACCTCCTTGAATTTGACGAGAATGCAAAACAACACCTTGTTTAGATAACTTCCTTAAAATTAACAATAAACCATCTCCCAATACTAACGTTAACTTTTATACTGTCACATTTTATAAGACAGTATCACAAAGTTTTGTAAAGCTTACACTATGGCAACTTTCTTTGAAATAAACATTGTCTTGCCATTCGAGATTTCAATTACTCGTACTAAATAACATTAACAAAGACACAAAGTTTCAAACAGTCTTGGGTGTTTATTGGCATCAGAATACAGCTAGACAGGTCTTACCTGAAGAAATAAGAAAATAATATCAAACTTTCAAACTTATAGCACACTTCATCATCATCAGTTCAGCCCTTTTAACGTCCACTGCTGGACATAGGCCTCCCCCAAGTGTCGCCACATTGACATAACATGGAGGGTTTTGCCATAATCGCCACGCTTGGCAGGCGGGTTGGCGATCGCAGTACGGTTGTTACAAAAGCACTGAGAACGCTGCTGCCCCTTCTCTGGCAAGTTCCTTAGTCGCCTCTTACGACACCCACGGGAAGATATGGGATTAGCACACTTAAAATAGCCCATTTATCGAGAAAGACTATAGACGTGACCGATAAGAACGGAGCATAAATAATGAGATAAATATTTTAAAAGAGGTAGATATTTATTTCTTCTCACATAATGAGTTATTGTTTGCAATATAATATATGTCTCACCTCTACATTTAATTAAATTAAACTTTTTAACTAAAACCTGGCGCAATAGGACGTAATGTATTTCAACAATTTATCTTGGCGAACAAATAAATTGTATATTCTAAAATTAACTGGGTCAGTATCTCAAGCCGACCCAACTAAACGTTACCAAAATAAATCTGTTTTAAAATTTACGCACGATTTTATCTCACTTCCCTGCTTAGGGCAGCAAATTGCAAATATATCTTCATTGTGAATCTCACAGTACCTATCTATATGTAAAATTTTATCCCCTATTCATCTGTTAATCCTTCTTTTGTCCTATTATATTTATTTCATCTGAAAATTTGATTAAGCATAAACAAAGGACGTTGAATTTTCATATTTATTGCTTCAGAAAAGGTTATGTTAAGGCACTAGGGATGGAAGTAAATTTTTCTTTTGGTTCTAATTTTCATTACTTGTAAAAGTAGTATCATACATTATTTGGTTTCTTTGAGGCTTGTTCAAATTTAAAAGGGGCCGATAAAATTAATAATTTAAGACTTTTTCTGGATAACATAGCAATGATTGTGAGGGAAAGTTTTCAAAGTTTTTTATTTATAAATAAAAAAAACTAACTGATTTAACGGATGGATAACAACTGCATATGTAACACAGACCCAATTGTAGGTTCTCTTGAGTTAAAACCGAAAGAGTTGTTCACTATGAATGAAAAAAAAACATGTAAAAAAGCTGACTTTTTAAAAGCTTTTTAAAAAGTCAGCATTTGTTTAAGTGAAAAATCAGTCAAATGTGAACTATTCACAAAGAATATTAAAGTCCTTACTTGCTCGCACTATGTATGACATTTCATGACTTCGGCAAAAAGCAAGTTGTCACTCAAGTGCAAGTTACACCTCTATACCGCGGTGATCCGCCCCAATCAGCGCCTAAATAATAATATCATTCAGATCCAGCCTTTCCCCATGCCCTCCCCCAGCGACGCCCTGAGCCGAGACTCGTACCCCACAGGGGGTGCCCTTAGCGTGTAGTCGCTTAGTTTGTAAGTTTTTATACCCTGGCTGGAGGCCTTACACTCAAGGCACCCACAGGATAGTCCGGTTAAGCAGACGACAACCTCATAGCTTGAACTACGAGATGCCATTCCAAAAACAAAAAAAAGGACTATGTATGAGTTTTTCCTGTAATTAATTGTAACATCAGTTTCATGATTCGTTAATTTTGCAGTCTTCCAGTAAAAGGTTATTTCAGGCTATACGTAATCCGTGTACAATGTAACAAAGAAGCTCTATTTTAT
Source organism: Cerastis rubricosa (assembly GCA_949152445.1). Taxonomy (NCBI): domain Eukaryota; kingdom Metazoa; phylum Arthropoda; class Insecta; order Lepidoptera; family Noctuidae; genus Cerastis; species Cerastis rubricosa. The sequence goes on along the minus strand of OX424525.1, from coordinate 2,377,482 downwards.
TAAATCTATACATTGTATTGTCAAACCGTAGTTTAATTAAAGTTAACCTTACCAATCCACTTACAAAATCGATAATAGATTGATCCTCTATTCCGATGACACCTTCAATCTATTCGATTGACAAGAATCGTCGGATCCTACTCAAAATCAAATAGTAATGGAATTTAGACCTTTATAATTCGGTTTTAAACTTCGTTTTGTTATTTTTGTTGATCCCAGGATTAGTGTTAATTGGTAGAGCGTGTCTTTTTGTTTCGTTGTTGTTTTTGTACACTTTGTTTTTATGGTGTAATTGTTTAGGTTTTTTGTTACTCTAGTGTTGGCTTGAGAAGATTAGTTGGGGATGTTGGTAGAAGAGGTGATGGACGTACTTGAAGGCGCTTTTAATAAGCTTAAGATATATTTTTTTTTAATCATAAAATGGTGAATTATTGAATTAAAAGATCTCGCGTGGTAGATACTGACCCACTAATAAATAATAATAGTGATATGGAACAAACTAAGAATTTTTTGGAATGCGGGACAAAAGTTCAGGACAAACAGGAGACAGGAGACCTGTTTCACAGCAATGACCGGGTCGTTTATAGGCTTTTTAGATTTACCTACGCTTTGCTCATCTAACTATATAAGTATTTACTTTCTATCTACTTACGCAAGTTAACTTACTATTAGCAAGCAGGTAAAAAAATTGACAGCATAATTATTTTATATAAATAAAAAAATATTTTTTCCTCCTGTTTGAAACCACGATATTGCGTGACTTTTCAGCCTTGGGGATTAATTTAGTCATAAAACAAACATTGGTATTACGTATACCAATATTAGACTTACCTGTAACCTTTCAATGTCAGAAACTTTTTAAATGAAATGTTCACCTTCTAATTACATAACGAGTTCTGGTCGCTGACTGGGCTGACTGCCGGCGAGAATCTTCTCGCTACTAGTTTGTCGCAGCGATGCGAGCGGTGTGGTAATGCTGCCAAATAAAAAACTTGCTCCGCGAAGCTGTGATGGTGGAGGGGCTCTCGCTTGGTACGCACAAAGACAAATCAAGCCATACAAAACCAGTTTCTGCAGATCTCTCATTGTACCCTAAATCTATGCAAAGCGAGTCCATGTTATATTGGAAATTCATAACTTGATGTGTCACCGCGTGTGTACATGCGTAGTCGCGCATGTGACTGAACGCGGATAGTCCTGTCACACTCGCTCATAGCCCAGCGTCAAAACTATAGCGGACAGCAAAAAAATTACTACAGCGACATAGTACAAAAAACACTACAACGCCATCTATGCTACAAAAGCAGTACTAACATCAAAATCCTGAATCGCGTTAATAAAGTTGTACACGAATAAATATACAGGGTGCAATTTTTCAATGCCATCGCCACCACCTGCAGGGACACTACTCAAAAAATTGGAGATAGCAAATGTTACTCAAACTAACTAAAATAAACATATCTGCATTCCAAGATTTTCGAATTTTTCCACCCTGTATTGGAAAATGTGACGACAACTTTTGGGTAAGCTCGTACAATCGTCGACTTTGGCTATGTCATTTCTGACCTACACTAGAGTCAAGAGCAAACCTATCTCAAATACCAAACAAAAAACAACCTGTCGAGCAGTAGCTCACCAGACGCAACACCCGTTTGGTCGTAGAATCCTCCGTTTTTTATGGCGGATGAAAAATATATACCCTGTTCTTCATTACCTACTAAACTATCCGAACTACTCATTCGCTGTTCATTGCTCGCCAACTAGTTCCTAGTTCTCAACTCATTTTCCGCTGATCGGCGGCGGGGACAGCTACCTTAGATAAATCGTGTTATGTAATAAGACCGTTATAATTTTAGAACGAACGAAGCGCTATTTTGTTTCTTAGCCTGAAGTGATTACATTATTAGGTAATTATACCTTTTTCTGGAAATAGCTGGAGGCGTTCCGGTATTGTAATTTGATGTTCGCCACTTTCGCTCTGTATGGTGTCGGACGCAAAGAATAGCACCATCCCATATCTTCCCTTGGGTGTCGTAAGAGCCGACTAAGGGACTTGCCAGAGATTGGGCAGCAGCGTTCTCTGTGCTTTTGTGACAACCGTACTGCGATCGCCAACCCGCCTGCCAAGCGTGGCGATTATGGCAAAACCCCCCATGTTATGTCAATGTGGCGAAACTTGGGGGAGGCCTATATCCAGCAGTGGACGTCTTTCGGCTGAAATGATGATGATGTTCGCCACTTTCTGGGTGAGATTATAGCTTGCGTAGATTGGGTTTGGCAGTCGAAATTAAGTCTTTTTTCTCCTTAGATTTTCCGCCTACGTTATCTTTGTGAAAGCAGACTCTTGGATTATTATTTTTGATGTCTGAATTGAGCCTTTATTATTGAATATTCAGTGGTAATTGACATAATGTTCGTTTATTTAGAAAAGCTGCCAAGTCATCAAACGTTATCAGTTGAAACGTAATTGTATTGTATGTCTGAGGGCTAGCTCAGTCATTAATATCGCTTACTTTATAGCTTTCTTTTAGCTAGCCTTTTATTTCACTATCGACATTCACGATTTTTTTCACCAATTCCGTTTAAACGTTTTATTACGTTTGTTTGTCATTATCATAGCATAGCTACATATACATATGTAGCGTGAATTACAAATATCATATGGATCCAAGTCTGTTTTTTTTTTAACGTAACAGTTTTCATTTGCCAAAGGATTAAACGTAAAACATACCGTTACGTTTAATCCTTTGGCATAATCAGCCAATAACCAGCCTGTGACCACTGCAGAGACACTGGCTTTTTCTCGGCCGGGGATCGTAAACCACCCAGCAGGCACAGTGCGGATTGGTAACTATCACGTCTTCGAATTTTTTGGCCAAGTATAATATGCCGGTTTCCTCATGACGTTTTCCTCACGTTTATTCCACTGCGTACCAATGACCTCTTCCCGCCATTCTCAATAAAAAAAGTAATATTATTCACCTCGAATAAACTCACTTTCCCATCACTAGCCCCAGTTAGTAAAGTAGGTAGGCAGACCCTTATAATTTGGTTACGCCCGTCCGTCAATGTGATCTTTTTATTAGACCCACGTATTTGGGTCTGTGTCACACGGAATGTTACTTTCTCACCTTAGACGAGTTTTGGGGATTATCTTAGTTAGGGTCCAGTTGATTTCGAGGAGTTTGGGGGACTTTTATTCGGACGTACAGATTGTCTATTTAATTTTGTGAGGGAAAAAAGATTCTTTTTTTGGGAAAGTGTCCCTACAATCGTGGCAGGAAAATAGCTGCCTTTGGTTTTTGTTAATATCAGAAACTTGGGATGTGCTGCCTACATCCCAAAAGTTCTTACTTTTTATTTTATTCAGTAACACCCACCAACCCTGATCACTAAACCACCAGCAATTGTGGTGAAAATTAGGTTCGGCAACTTCTGTTTTGACCGCCTGTTTTACAAAAAACTAAACATCTCTATTAATAATAATATTGAATCAAGGTGTAGTTTCTCCGGCTGCGGGTTGTTCGAAAGAGATACCGTGGCCCTGGAACACAAAGGGCTAAGAAGGAACATGGATGGGTTTTAGTCAGTCAAGTCTGACACTCCCTTCCGCTCCGCGCAGAGCGGGAGAAGTAATTAGATGATTTCCCATCCTAAAAAAAAAAACGGTGTAGTTTCTCCGAGCTTCAGTCAAGCTGAGTGAATGTCTCGCACACCTCAGTCACAGCAAATAATATCAGCGTGTAATATCGACAGTAATAGTTGTGCGGACTTGCGCGGCCTGCGGTTAATGACATCACACCTGTTCTGGCGATAATTTGAACGCCCTATATATTGGTATCTGTTTGTACCTAGTTGTTAGCTTCTGAAAACGATTTAAGGGAAATTGTACAATCTAAAATCAAAGTGTTAAGCTGAAGGAATTTTAAGAAAAATCGCATCCTTCCAACATGCTCAAAAAATTCGTTTGTAATCATCGTTCATTCATAATTTCAGCCAAAAGACGTCCACTGCTGGACATAGGTCTCCCCCAAGTGAACATAAGGGGGGTTTTGCCATAATCGCCACGCTTGGCAGGCGGGTTGGCGATTGCAGTACGGTTGTTACAAAAGCACTGAGAAAGCTGCTGCCCATCCTCTGTCAAGTCCCTTAGTCGCCTCTTACGACACCCACGGGAAGATATGGGATGGTACTATTCTTTACGTCCGACACCATACAGAACACTAATAATAATATTAGGTCTTTACCTATGAAATTGCCGTTTTGTTTGAAAAAAGTTAAAGTATTTTTTTTTTTCGAACTTATGTATATCTTTTATTCAAAGTACACCCCCCCCCTCCCCTGCCAACAACCCCTGCAATCAATGCATCTTTGCCAACGCTGTGGCAGTTTATGGATGCCCTTCTTGAAAAAATCAGCTGGACGGGAGACAACAAACTCTTCAAAGGCGTTTTGTACTGCCTCTCGGGAATTGAATTTTTTTCCCGCTAAAAAGTTGTCCAAATTTTGGAAAAAGTAATAGTCGGAAGGCGCAAGATCTGGTGAGTATGGCGGATGAGGGAGAGCTTCCAAACCCAACTCATGCAGCTTAGAGACGGTCTGTTGTGCAGTATGGGGCCGCGCGTTGTCGTGAAGTAGCAGTGGAGACGACCGATTGACCAAAGCTGGTTGCAGACGTGCGAGTTTCGCCATCATTGTTGTCAGTTCTTCAATGTACACATCTGCAGTAATGCTCTCGCCGTTTTGTAAAAAGCTATGATGAATCACACCAGCACTAGACCACCAAACTGTGACCATCACCTTTCTAGGGGTCATTTTTCGTTTTGCACATTGCTTTGGTACCGAACCAGGATCTAACCAACTTGCTGAGCGCTTTCGATTGTCAAAAAGAATCCATTTTTCGTCACACGTAACAATTCGGTTCAAAATTCCTTCATTTCTGTGCCTGTTAAGCAGCGCAAGGCAAGTCTCGACGCGTACGTTGCGCTGGCGATCGTAAAGTTCGTGGGGCACCCATCTATCAAGCTTTTTTATCTTGCCAATCTGTCGTAAATGGACCAATATTATTTTAATGCTAACATCAAAAGCTGCTGCCAGCTCAGCTGTAGATTGAGTTTCATCAGCTTCAACAATCACCTTTAATTCATCATTGTTGACCAAAGTTTCCGGACGACCACGAGGTTCATTTTTCAAGTCAAAATTCCCAGAACGGAACCGAGCAAACCAATAACGGGTTGTGCGTTCGTTTGTACAGTTCTCTCCGTAAACGTCGTTGATGTTACGGGTCGTTTGTGCCGCGTTGGTGCCACGACGGAACTCATATTCCATAATTACACGAAATTTCAAAGTATCCATTATGAGGAAAAATGTTGAAATGTAATGAAAATACAACGCTAATCAATAAACAAAAGACTGATTTTGTAAATAGAATGACATATTTTTAAAACAAAATTAATTTGAATTTAGAACTCATAGCCAATCAAAACTTTTTTTTTGTTTGAAAAAGTCTGTACTGCAATACGGCAATTTCATAGGTAAAGACCTATTAATATGTTTGTAATATTTGTTTTTAATAATAAAAAAATGACTTTGGGTGTGTGATGCGAAATAAAGTAATAGAAAAAGGTTTTCTAAAAGGAGAATAGACTTAAAATTTACTGTCTTACCGGTGAAAAAATCATCTTTATTATTATTTCAAATTGCTACGTGCGTCGGATTCTGGAGTACAAATTGCCTTCATTAGTATTGACATTTAAATGTCATCGATCTCATCAGGTATATAGTAGCTACAAAGACACAAACTAATGATAGTTCACAAGTCCCATTGTTTCAAGATGAAAACAATCCGTGCGTTATTCTCAACGCATTATACAGCGGATGCAAAGAATTTAGTATTGAGTTCAATAGAATAATTTGCTTCCGTCCATCCATTTGAACGGTTGACCAAAGAGTTTTCAATTCGTCCGTATTTTTTTTTAACGTTGGTATCACGTTTCAATGGGACACTGTTTGTGAACGTATCAACGTAGCGTTCTATTCGGCCTGAATTTTGTTTGACTTTTGATTTGAGCAAATTTTATTTTCTTTTTTTGTTCGGAGTGTGCGTTTGTGGAATTGATGGGCCCGGTTTTTTTTGCGTGTTTCTAGTATGAAAGCGAAATACTCATCTGCTTTGATACAAGGACCTTTTGGCACTCGAATGGCGTTGAAAGAATCAAATCAAATCAAATCAAATCAAATTTATTCGTAAATGTAGGTTTCATTACAATAAGATGTTAGACAGAAATAGTTAGTTCGCTACATTTTACCCGAGAGCATACAAATCATAATAGAGTTAGGTATGTCAAAACAATAGACACAGAATTTGTAAATTAAATAAAACAATTACATATTAATAACACACAATTCCTTACGTACTAACACACACAATTATTAAAGTAAAAAAAATAAATAAATAAAAAATAATCATAATCAAAATGTCTTGTCCTCCATAAACTCAGCTGTGGAGTAGTAGCTTTTATTAATTAAAAATTGTTTTAATTTCTTTTTAAACATATTACTATTAAGGTTCTTTAAATGTCGTGGAATTTTATTGAAAATAATTGGAGCCATTCTATAAAAGCTTTTACTAAGGAGTGCTGTTTTACTGCGATCTACACAAAGAATGTTCGATTCCCTTTTTCTCAACCGTGGATCGGCTGGGGCTTTAACTTCGAAAAGCTGTGGGTTTGTCTTAACGAACACTGCCACCTCAAAGATGTATAATGACGGCAATGTAAGAAGTTTCAACGATTTAAAATATGGCTTACAACTATCCCTTGACTGTAAATTACATATAGCGCGTACGCATTTTTTTTGTGCAATAAAAACGAAATTCTTGTCTGTCGAATTACCCCAGAAAATTACTCCGTATCGTAGAACTGATTCTACGTAGCTATGATAGGCAATAAGCACGGCGTCACGGTTTACAAATTTGGACAGCTTATGAAGAGCAAAAGCAAAACTGTTAAGTTTTTTACAAATTTCTTCAACCTGCCCTTTCCAAGTTAGTTGGCTGTCTATCACTAACCCTAAAAACTTTGTAGTATCCGTTTTTGTGACTGAATTTCCATTGTAACTAATATTAACCGGTAGCTGTCGTTGTCGCTGACTAAAATGCATTATACACGTCTTTTCTAAGTTAATTTTTAAATTGTTTGTCTCTAACCAATCTATTGTTTGCTGTAGTGTGTCATTGATTTCATGTTCATAGTTGTAGGATTCATCTTTTTTTATCGTTATTGTACAATCATCAGCAAATAGTACAGTTGGGTGCTTGACACTTTTTGGAAGATCATTTATGTACACCAGAAATAGTGGGGGACCCAATACGCTCCCCTGAGGTACACCGTACTTCACCGTTCTAAGTTTTGACCGATAACTGATTTCACGCTTAGTTTTAATATTTATATTTGTTATTTCCGTGTATTGTTGCCGGTTGCTTAAATATGATGTGATAAGATCTAGACCTTTGCCGCGTATGCCATATCTTTCTAATTTGTCGATAAGGATTTTGTGATCAACATGATCGAAGGCTTTCGTCATGTCCATATACAGGGCGCAGATGGGTAGTGTATTATCTACACTTGACATAACTTTCTCGAGAAAATCATAAATAGCAACATTAATTGATTTATTTTTTCTGAAACCTTTTTGTTCATCAACTAGAACATGCTAACTTTCAAGAAAATTGTACATTCGGTGATGTATTATTTTTTCTATGACTTTCGAGAATATCGGTATTAATGCCACTGGTCGATAATTTCTAATTGAAGTTTTCTCTCCTTTCTTATATAACGGCTTAATAACAGATATTTTAAGTTTATCTGGGAAGACTTCTTTTTCAAAACATAGGTTTATAATTTATGATAGTGGATGACAAATAATATGATGGACTTTTTTGATAATGTTCGTTGCAATGTTATCGTTTCCTGTACTTTTAGTATTTTTGAGGGTTTGAATTGTTCTCGATACCTCTTCTGGTGTAGTTGGAGTTAGAAAAAACGATTGATTCACTCTGTCTATTTGTGGAGGTTTTTTATTACATCCTGGAGTAATTTGATCAACGTAAAAGTTATTGAATGCATTGCAGATGTCTTTAGTTTTTACTATTTCTTTATTATCGTGAATAATTTTCGTTAGTGGTTCGTGAGGAAAATCAACTTTGTTGTCTTTTATTATTTTCCAAGTTGCTTTGCTTTTATTTTCAGCTGTCTTAATGTAATGATTATTTTGTACATACTTTGTTAATCTTATAATTTTTTTGTATCGAGCTGTATATGACGTGTATTTTGTTTTATTGTTCTCAGTTTTTGTTTTACGGTATTGCCACAGTAGTTTGCGTTTTATTTTGCTGCACTTTTTTATGCCATTGGATAGCCATTTTTGCTTTTTATTAATGGTCTTTGTTACATATTTAATAGGAAAACATAGGTCGTAAAAGACTTTAAATATGCCTATAAAGTTATCGTAAGCTAAATTTGGATCATTTAGATCATAAGCTTCACTAAAGCTTAAGCTTGCAATACACTCAATAAATTTTTCCATGTACTCGGGAGAGAAGTCTCTTATTTCAATTTTCCACGAATGAATTGCACACGTTTTTTTTATATTACATTTTAATATTTGCGCAGTGTGGTCTGATAGTGCAGTCTCAATTACTTCTCCGTTGTTGCCACGAGCGTTATGAAATATATTGTCTATACAGGTACCACTAGATAAGCGAGTAGGTTGTTTAGTAAGTATTTTGAGGTTAAATCCGTATACTGTATTTAAAAATGTCTTGGTAACTTGATCACTTTTTAAAATATTTATATTATAATCCCCGCAAATTATTATAGTTTTATTAGATTTCCCACGTGTAATAAGGGATAATAAGTTTTCAAGCGTTTCGAAAAAAAGAGAAAGATGAATCTTTATATGGGTATTTTTCGGAACTCTATACATACAGACGACAATAACATTATGTTGCATAAGTTCTACGCCACAGCATTCAATTATATTAGTTTTAGATAGCTTTTTCACTTCTTTTAGAACTTTAAACTCATGAATATTTCTAACTAAAATACAAGCGCCACCTTTTCTTTTACCTCTATAGAAACTGTCACCCAATTTGTAATCCGGTAACGTGAGCATGTTTTCATCGCCTAGTACCATATTATGCTCAGTAACACACAAAACATCAATTGTCTTATTTAGCTTAGAAAGTTCAGCTAACTGTACAGTCAGCATATCTGCTTTATTAATTAGCCCTGCTATATTTTGATGCATGACATTTAAATAATTATAGACGAAAAAAATTTTCATTTGAATTATGTATGGCATTGTCTAATGTACTAGTGATGCTATTTACCCTATTTTCCCCTTTTGTGAATGAAAAGTATTCTGTTATTCTTTTTTGTCGTGACGTGTATTTGTTGTCGTTGTCGTTGTTATTTTGTTCATTTGTTTTTATTTTACTTTTTGTTTCGGTATTACATGGTATAAATTTATTGTTATAATCAATTGTATCCACAACTAAATTTATTTTGGAACAAATATTTTGAATATATTCATAACTATTCCTATATATTCCTTTAACCTGAACAAAGTTACAATATTCAAATCTACTTGATACACCACTAATCAGATTGTTTAGTTTTTTTTCATTAAGAAATCGATTCTGACAAACCGAAAGTAATACTACAGACGCCTTTGTTTGTTTCAATATACAATACAACTCATGTGATACTTTTTGTGGATCGGAATCTTCTTCCCCTACCCACAACACCAGTTTGTCATGTTGCGTAAGTTGGAGCGCATCACAGGAATGCGTAAAGACTTCCATTGGTGCTTCAGGGTATATTAATCCCTGTATGTTGTATTTATCATAGTTGTTGTTCATTCTGGACCGCACTAGTTCAGATGCTAAACCTCGGCATTGATTGCCCCCAATTATAATCATTTTCTTTGACGTTGCCTTGGTATTTTGGTCGGGAAGGGTCGAGTTACTTAGTTCGCCATCGTTCTGTTTCGGTGGGATAATGTCAGGTTTTGTTTCTGGATTGTTGATGTCGGTGCCTTTTGAAGTTATAGTACAGTCTTCTGTGTTTATATTATAACATCTTTCTTTTAAATTATTTATAATCTTTTCGTTGGTACATATGATTGTCTTTAATGAACTATTCTCAGACAACATGTTTTTTAATTCATTCTCCATTGATGCAATTTTTTCTTCCATCGCCTTCACTAGTGCATCTAATTCTTCAAGTCTCTTCCTTTCATTAGTCTGCAGACTTTGGTAACTTGTATGTTGCTGGGTGTTTGATATAAAGGACGGGAACTCACCATTTATATCCTCAGGTTGGGTAGTACTTGGAGACAAAGGTGTTTCAATAGATTTTATTTTGTTGTTCTTTTTAGCCTTCCTTTCTAGGAATGTAATGTTTGAGGAGTTTTCGATGCAAGTTGTTTTATTTAAGTTTATTAATTCGCAACATTTGTGCAACTCTTCTTTTAACTGCTTTATTTCAACGTGCATGCTATCAATTTCGCTATGAGCAGATTGAAGTTGCGAGTTCAATGATCCTATTTGTCCCTGCAGCTCTTCGCAGCAGTTGTTAGCGCCACCTAGTGACGTATTGGCTAAGCTGAACATTGTTGTGTCAAGTGATCCAGTTATGGTTTCGTGCATAGAAATGCTTCTCCTATTTTTACGGAATGTTATATTATTACTTTCTGTATCCATTTTTGGTTAAGAGTGTTATTTTACGTTCGGAAAAGCAATTTTATAAATTGTAGATTCACAAAAAGAGGCGCAGATAGTGAGGCGCGAACTTGCGACCTGTTACTCCACAAGTCTGCAATTTCGCAATGTGCCAAACTGCTTGCAAGAAGGTGCCGTGCTGAATCGTTATATGAAATGGGCAGCGTTTGGTTCGTTTCCGCGTGCCAATAGATCCTAAAATTGCATACTGAGCTACAAATTCGAATCCAAGTTACAAAATTTCGAATTAGGTATTTATTCACTAGTCCCTTGCGTGTTATCAGAGCTGCAGCAACTGTAAATTATTGTTGCACCAATGGCCAAGGTAAATTAGGTAGGCGGGGTCTTTTTGGTTTTAATTGCATAGATAGTGTTTGTTACACGTTTTATTTTTCAGTCATATTATAAATCAAAGCGCAAATTCATGATGGTATGTCATTATTACATTTGATATTTATTAATCTCACAAAATCCAAAGGCAGCATAAACATGGACTCCACGTATAACTTCTACGAGAGAAAATACCCCTGGAAAAGACTTAAAAACCCTAAAACCAGCAGTCTAACTAATAAACACATATTACGACCAAAAAATTTACATTATCGCACTTCCCAAGTCGAGGTCTCATTTTTGACCAAAAAATTATTTCACAGTATCATAACATAATTTTTTATATTGTGTACTTACATAACCATCAGTTCTCTTATTTATAAGCTTCAGGGATATTAAACTTGATATTTACTTTAGTGAAACGAGCATAGTTGGGGTTATAAGGCCCATTTTACGCTGGCACAGACATTTACGGTGTTAATACACTCTTAGTAGTAATTCCGAAATATGAAACGTAATGAAGTTTAATGTTTGAACGTAACATTTGAGGCTATATTTCGTGACTTGTTTTGATGGATATTTATGTGGGTATATTGTTAATATACCTCTGCCTAACGTTTCAAAGACTACAGGTGTGATGTTAAGTATGTCATATAGGTAATGATACAAATCGTTAGATTCGCCATGCCGTATAAAAGTTCATGTTTTTGTTTTATTGACAATGAAACCTTGTATAGCATTGACACCCTCAGACATAGTCAGAGATAAGAATAATTATGTAGAGTTTTCTCTAACTTAGCAGTTTTATTTCGGTACTTAAAATCATTCCCATATTATAAAGTGTTAAATTATCCACATGTTACATCCAACAATAAAACAATTCCGATCTTTGGATATCGATAAAATCTTGTCTACCGTTCTACGAGGGATTGGCGAGCTCAGTCTTCCAAGCGTGAATACTTTTTTAGACGACGTTTCTAAGTTCGGTGATATACCTAACGAATTTAATCTTAGGCTCAAGGTAAGCTAGCTCTAATGTAATCAGGGTAATGTATTATACAGAAGACAAAATTAGTTAAAGTATGATCTACATACATTGGATAAACCATGTCAGAGGCCCATGGGCTGCAGAAAAATCTGACATCAGGTTACTAACCACATAATAAAGAAGAGGATCTATAATCGAACACGTGGACCAACAGAAAAGGATATAAAGTTCAAAATAAACCATGACTTATTAATATCTGATGAATGAATTAATGAATTAATTTCTGATGGGGTGACCTGTTAAAGACCATATTTTTAGGGTTCCGTAGCCAAAGGGTCAAACGGGACCCTATTACTGAGACTTCGCTCTCCGTCCGTCCGTCTGTTACCAGGCTGTATCTCATGAACCGTGATAGTTAGCCAGTTGAAATTTTCACAGTTTATGTATTTCTGTTGATGCTATAACAAAAAATACTAGAAATAGAATAAAGTAAATATTTAAGATCATACAAAAAAGTGTCATTTTTGCTCGTTTTTTATAAAAAATGGTACGGAACCCTTCTTGCGCGAGTCCGACTAGCACTGGGCCGGTTTTTTTATATTAAAGCTCATTTAAATACATATAAAGTAAGGCCGTCCCATTTAATCAACCTTGATCGTAATTTTAATTAATGATGACGTTCATAATTACTGAAACGTAAACTTATAAACGTCCTTGGAAAGATAAGGTATCTTCGCGTTAAGAAATAAGCTAAAGATCGATTTCGGTTTAATGGAGGGAAGTGGGAAGTTATTCATAGATTCAAAATAATCTGCGATCTTTAAAAAAACAAGCCAAAAATAAATATAAAAATGGAAATGGGGACAATGTTTCAAATATATTATCATTCCTAAGTACTTACAGTAGTTATTAAAGGAACTCTTTTGTAAAAATGTATCTAGCTAGGCCATATCCTAACGTTAGTTAACCTATTTTTAGGGTTCCGTAGCCGAATGGCAAAAAACGGAACCCTTATAGATTCGTCATGTCTGTCTGTCTGTCTGTCTGTCTGTCCGTCCGTATGTCACAGCCACTTTTTTCCGAAACTATAAGAGCTATACTGTTGAAACTTGGTAATTAGATGTATTCTGTGAACCGCATTTTCACACAAAAATAGAAAAAATCTATTAATTTTGGGGTTCCCCATACAAAGAACTGAAAACCAAAAATTTTTTTTTCATCTAACCCATACGTGTGGGGTATTTATGGATAGGTCTTCAAAAATGATATTGAGGTTTCTAATATCATTTTTTTCTAAACTGAATAGTTTGCGCTAGAGCTACTTCCAAAGTGGTAAAATGTGTGTCCCCCCCCTCTAATTTCTAAAGTAAGAGGAGCAAAATTCTGACAATATTTAGGATTGTAGAACGTAAAAAAAGCTATCAACGAAAATTGGTTTCAATAAGATATGATGTTTAGTTTTTGAGATATGGGACTTTTTCATCAAACTGCAGCAGTAACTTTGTTTTTAATTAACATACTATGAAAAACCAATTTAGTTTTGCGGTTGACTGGAAGTTTACAACTAATACTACTAACTAATGAATGACAGTCCAAAATATTGTTTGGGGCTATGGAACCCTGTGTGCGAGTAAGACTCGCACTTGGCCGGTTTTTTTATTAAAGAATTTTTTAAAATAGAAATAATTTTACAAAATATTTTTCACCCCTCCCGCACGAAAGAAGTGTCTTTCCTCTACGAAAACAGTGAGGAAAGTTGGTTTTTCCTCACTGTTTGACACACACACACACACACTACACACACACACACACACTTATAGATTCCTAGATCCTTGGTAACTTTTTATTTCGTTCTACGTTTCGTAGTAAGCAACGACTTATTGTCAGGCCTACGATGTCCTCCCATACTTTAGTACTAATGCTGTAACAGAAATATTGTAAAACCAAATGATTTTAAAAGAGTAACCATGGAGTTTCTTGCCGGTTCTTCTCCATAGGAAACGACCAACGCGAACCGAGCACCTTTTTGCCGACGTTTTATAAGTGCCCCCGTAGGCCTACTTAAAATAAAAAAATTTGATTTTTGATTTTGAATGATCCCGTTCAGAAACTAACCTTGCCTGATTTTTTTATGTTAAGTTTTAAAGATATTTTAAAACATAAATAATTTTATGCTTAGAAAAGAAATGTTTATAAGTTAAGATTAATGTTATTTATCAAATTATTGTAAGTGTATAAGTTCAGAAACATTAAAAAAAGTTTAATATAATATTGAAAAAATTACATCGTCAAATTTAGGATTATAATTTTTGAACGCACTCAAAGAAAGAAGCCTGTGAAAGAAGGACATAAGAAGAAAAATTGGAAAAAAAAAACAAATAAGCGCGAAAAAGTTTTGTTTACGATTTTGATTACTAAAAAAAATGAGTGATTCTAGTGAGGAAGATTTAAGTTTAACTCCAAAAGAGTTAAAAAACCTTGTTTCAAATGCCGAACTAAGTTTTTTTCCCAAAAAATCGAAGGAAAGATATCTTAAAACGTTCGATACCTTCATTCAATGGCGACTTTAAAAAAATGCGAAAACTTCCTCCGAAACGGTTTTGCTGTCTTATTTCATCATCCTTCGTTCGCTCAAGACTCAAAATTAAAACTCATAGGAAAAACGAACTTTCCTCACATGTTGGATAAATAACTATTTTTTAATCATTCCATAGAAACGAACATAGCAGCTGTGCATATAATTAAAACAATTCTAGATAACAAAAACCCTTGTGAACCTTCTAAATATATCTAAATCTACATGTTATATTTGTTGTAAACGTCGTGTACCAAAAACAACAAAGCGACAAAACACACAAACGAATACAAATACAGACCTACACATAAATACTTTAGTACCCAATTAAAGTGTGATACGATATTAATGCGGGCGTTTCAGCGTTTCATCTCCCTCTGTTGTAACGTATTGTCAACAATCTTTGGGACTATTAATTACTTCGAATGTTGAGCTATAAACTGGCAAAGTGTTGATATTATTAGAAGGTAAGGAGATATTTGAATGTTGCTGTTATGTAACGTTTGCTTCTACGCCCGATTATTTATTTTGTGGTAGAATTATCATAACCTTTTACTGTGTGTTGTGACTCTGTATAAGTTGAGCTTAGTTGTCAAAATTGGTTTCAGACCGTATGTAAATAAATTCCATTAAATATGTGTACATGGATAAACTTAGTAATTTTGTGCTTCAGTAAAGTTTTTGGAAATTTATGTTTTCGTATCGTTGTAATTTATATTTTTTAATTCTGTAAGGTTTCTTCTTCTCGGCGTAGCTGGCACACATAACAGAATTAGCTTATTACTTTCATACTGCTGACACATAGGCCTAATTTCTGTAAGAGGGAATGAACCGGAATTAACCACGCCAGATGCGGGTTGTGGTCCGACTGCTCAGTCCGATCAATCGGACCACGTGAACTTTTTTTTCTGTTCACGTCTTTTGATCGGTCGCATAATAATAATAATATGTTCTAACGGTTCCACATGACGAGAACCTCGTGAAAGCCGAGAAAGATAAGCAAACCAAATCAGCAAATCTTGACTTGGCTCGCGAGGTTGTCGACATGTGGGATATTGACTCAGCGATCATTGTGCCGATAGTCGTAACAGCCAATGGCCTAATTGCCAAGAGCCTCGACCAATATCTCATGAGGCTCTCGTTAGGCAGCTGGATCAAGGGCTTGATTCAGAAAGCGGTACTCCTGGACACGGCTCGTATCGTTAGGAGGTTCCTTTCTCTGGAGCCCTGACCGTCGGTAGCTTGCACCCTATTCCCGATACCGGAGGGCGACTATTTTTATATTTTTAAATGTTTTTATTTGTAAAAATATTAAAAAAATGTAAAAGTATGTTTTGAAAATGAATTAACGGAATAATATGTTCTAAAGACCAAGTGTTCTACAATTTTGATAGACTTCGTCCGACTCCTTAATCGGACCAAGAGGAAAAAATATTTCGCGTGGTCCGATCGATCGAACTAAGTGTTCTAAAATAACGATAGACCTTGTGGTCCGACTCCTTAATCGGACTAAAAGGAAAAAAATAGTTCGCGTGGTCCGATTGATCGGAAATAGCAGTCGGACCAAGTGTTCACAGGGGGGGTTTTTGGATATTTTACAAAGCTCCAAACATAATCGTTAAATTACTTAACTTCATTCTTGCACAAGAGCAAAGCTGAGTTAAAATTTTTAAGTATCTTTGAAATGTTAGAATTAGACATAATAGTACTGTATAACTAAACGGGCTATCGCTCAAACACTCTGTCCCGAAACTGTACCCAAAAACACATCAATATTAATGGTCGTTCCGCAGCTGAAAACCAAATCATAAATCATATTGTCACTATATAAGGACAGCCTTCAATTATCGGTAACATTCCGCATGTACCTAACTGTGCGCTAGTAACGCTGAATGATTTATTATATATCGGGTGATGTTGTTATTAAGTTTATCATTTCAGCCCAAAAGACGTCCACTGCTGGACATAGGCCTCCCCAAGTGTCGCCACATTGACATTTTTGGGGGTTTTGCCATAATCGCCACGCTTGGCAGGCGGGTTGGCGATCGCAGTACGGTTGTTACAAAAGCACAGAGAACGCTGCTGCCCATTCTCTGGCAAATCCCTTAGTCGCCTCTTACGACACCTACGGGAAGATATGGGATGGTGCTATTCTTTACGTCCGACACCATACAGAGCCATTAACTTTATAGCGGGCTTCAAAGAAGGGGCCTGTGTCTGTTTCCCAGCAGTGGAAACGTTGCAGGCTGATTAGTTCGGCTGTTTTCTATTAAAAGGAATTTCTCAGTAGTAGCCCGGAGTTAAGATTTGGGGCTGGTGGTGGTAGTATGCGCGCCCCTAATACATGGAACTTAAACATAACTGGCGAAATAACAATAACAGTCTGGCCGACTCGGGAATCGAAGCCAGGACCTCGTGCTCAGCTGTCGCGTTTGCGATTACTCAACCAGCGAGGCTAAATACGAGAAGAGGCTAATGTGTTCAAACTAAATACCTAGTTGTAGTTTGTAAAAGTGCATTGAAGGCACAACAGAAGGGTCTTAAGACAAATTCATTGTATGAAAAATCGTAAGGAATCATGTTTTGAAAATAACTGCTGTCCTATTACCTACATGTTAGCTATTTTCGCTATTCCGTAGGATGTCCTTTGACCTTCCTATGTACAGTTTAAAACGGGGTCAACCTAAATAGGTCATAGGGAGGCCGTTAAAATACGTGAAATCACCATAATTTTGTGACGAACATAAAACTCCTTGTGAAACAGATCCTGGCAATAAACTGAATCCATTTTAGGATCTACATTGCCATTTTGTGGAGCTATCTAGGGGTACTAAAGAGTTTTATTTATAATCGATTTAAAGATCTTATGAGTTGGTAGACAGTTACTTCTGCCTTTACATTTCATAATGGTATTGATTGGGTATCTTAAGGTGATTCTCATAAGACAACGCTCGTACCTTAAACACTTTCCTTCTTTTCTATACAAATAAATAAAATTAAAGTGTCCGTTTATAATATTAAAACTGCTTTATACCACATGCATAAGAATGTAAATACGGTACATGTACCAAACTATTTTTTTATTTTTGCCTGTCTGTCTGTCTGTTTGTTCCGGCTAATCTCTGGAACAAACGGCTGGACTGATCTTGACGGGACTTTCACTAGCAGATAGCTGATGTAATAAGGAGTAAATAGGCTACTTGTACTATAGAAAAAATATAAAATTATTGTAAAAAATTTAATTGCAACATTACTTTTTCATTCCACGCGGACGAAGTCTTGGCTCAGCTAAAACGTAAATAAAAACGTTCTGATATCAACTGAGCTGTAGAGTCATCATCATACATAATAACAAAACGCATGTTTTATTGTATTTCGGAAGGTCTCAAAATCAAAATCAAAATATTTTTATTTTACGTAGGCCTACATGGGCACTTATAAAACGTCGACAAAAACGTGCTCGGTTCGGGATGGTCGTTTCCTATGGAGAAAAACCGGCAAGAAACTCCATGGTTACTATTTTAAAATCATTTAGGTTTACAATATTTCTGTTACAGCGTTACTACTAAAATATGGGAGGACATCGTAGGCCCGACAATAAGTCGTCTGTTACAGATGTAAACAACAGTGCACCCATATGCTGACAGTTACGTTTTGTTTGTTGTATGAGTCCTTATTACAGATTACTCTGTTAACCGATTTAAACCAAATAAAAACACTTGCAACTTACACACTTATTGCTGATTCCATGTTAATAAGACTTCCAAAAAAAAGTTAGTTTTGGCGTTTGGTTGATATTAACGGGAGCTGTTGGAAAACAATGTACAACTCGACCAAGCTAAGTTTGCACCTCGCGTCGATAACGTCACACTGACGCTTAGGTACGGTCTGCAAAAAAGGATTCAGTATGACTTAAAAAAAATAAACAAAATGTTTGTTAGATTTTACTTTGCATTTATTGTTTTTAACATAATAAATTATACATTAAATTCGCCGCATTCCAGAGGTACAAACTTAGCTTGGTCGAGTTTTAAGTGTACAGTACGACCACTTTAAGTGTGCAGTTCAGGTGGCGTTGCTTGTCAAGAAAAAACATATCGGTATGTCAAACTAGGTTCAATTATTTTAGTTCTGTGTTTTCCCGCCTGCACAGATAATTTGGTTGAACTGTACAGTGAGTTCATTTGGAACTTGAATGCCATTGACAAGGGAGCGCAGTTGGTGAACATTAGTAAAATTTGTTAAAAAAAAAACTAGAAAATATAAAAACATACACTATCAATATCCCGTTACTAGTGTTATTGATAGTGTTAGTGACCATGTCAGTTTAAAAACTTAGACATATAAATTATATTGAATAAGTATAAAAAAATATAGTTCTAAGCCACGCGCCAAAAGACCCATGTACTACCCACTAAGTTTGCTTAAACCCGTCAAGCATTACAAGCTGAAACATGTAACAATCATTAAGTGCTGATGGCGTTCAACTAAGTTGCCTATAACCGAGGGTCGGTATTGACACCGTGATTGATGATCTCAGTTTACAGTTAATGACTGCGGTTCACTTCTGGTGTGGACGTTCGTCAGTTCCGAGTTATGTATTAGTTTAAATCATTTGTGTTATTGTTGTTGGTATACATGATTTGCTTGGGTTATTAGGGGACGAGCATTTTTTACTTTTAGGGTAATATCGTTCACTATACTTAAAATACTAGCTTTTGATGGCGGCTTTGCTCCCGTCGTGTACGGAAAGTAGCCTATGACATGTAGCCTATGAAATGTAGCCTATGACATGTAGCCTATGTCATGAAGCCCATGACATGCAGCTTATGACATGTAGCCTATGACATGTAGCCTATGAAATGTAGCTTACGACATGTAGCCTATGACATGTAGCCTATGAAATGTAGCTTACGACATGTAGCCTATGTCATGTAGCCTATGAAATGCAGCCTGTGAAATGTAGCCTATGACGTGTAGCCACACTTGAGGAAAATGTAGCTTCCCATTATTAAAAAAAAAAACGGAAATAGTTCAATAGGTAGTTCCGAAGCTTACCACCCACATACAAACTTACAAACAAAATCTCTCTAATATTAGTATAGATATATGAGGCTAAAACATGTAAATAGCGGAATGTGCGTGTATTAATAAGTCTCTGCTTAGGTACTTTGGAAATACATGCATGAAGTCATAATGATATGTTTAATAAACCCATAAATATGTAAGTGTAATGAAAAATTACACCATCTGCCTAGCCTTTTCCCAAACTATCTTAGGGTCGGCTTCCAGTCTAACCGGATGCAGCTAAGTACCAGTATTATAAATGAAGTGACTGCCTATCTGACCTCGACAACTCATTAACTGGCTAATACGATACCCCTTGGTAAGACTGGATGTCAGACTTTTGGCTTCTGGCTACTCGTAATAACCGTCAAAGATCTACAAATGGCAGCCGAGACCAACGGCTTAACGTGTTTTCCGAGGCAAGGAGGAAACTCGGTATGTAATTATGGTCACCCATCCACGGACCGACCTCGGCAAGCACGGCTTAACCTTAAAGATTGACCCGTGCGGCGGATATTATTTAGCCACGAGTTCCTTAAAAATTACATCAACATAACAAAATTAAGTATTAAAGTATGTTGCTTCAATCAAAAGGGTAAAGTCGTAGGACAATATTTTCGTACTATATAGTTCCAAACCTATCGAACAAAATGGCCTCCATCGAACCAAAAAGAGGAAGCAAGCCAATATACGCAACCAATAACCGACTTAACCCCCATCACGAAACACACAAAAAGTAACAATTCCCTGACCCTCCAAATTGACTGACAGTTTCCTCAATTTCCGCCAAAAATCATCCGTCATCGCGATAAAAAAACTATTTTACTACCAATCCCTAGCAATAGATCTTTCATTTCACGAAAGCACGTTAGTCATAGCAAATTGCGCCTTATGACAATGAGTTAAGAGTCACTCGTGCATTGCCAGGAAGAGACACATTTCCTTGATATTACACATGTATGCTCAAGCATGTGTTATTGAGAGCAAAAGCAAAACTTGTGCCTTGCAGTGCTTGAGTAATATGTGAACTGATTCGTATACTTTGGTATTACTGCACGCTTCAGGAGAAAAGCTAATGAAATGAGTCCCATGTACAAGTTTTCTGTTGTAACAATGTATATTGTTATTTGTTATGTATGTACGTATATTTGGACCAAAGTATGTTAGCATGGATGTCGTGTGTGGAGGAAAGTTCGACAGAATTCCGAACGCGACTGTCGATTGTTTTGAAACAATTGGTGTGTTCGAGTTTGGTGGAGAGTTGTGACTTTGTTTTCTGACAAATAACTTTCCGTGTCCATTAGCTTTAATACAGTATACTTGTTCATAGTCATATGAGCAAAAAGCTCTCCATATATACTAAAATGGGTTTTTCACAAGCATATTAAAAACTAGCTGTCCCGCGCAACTTCGTCTGCGTCACATTTTCCCCGTTTTCGCAACATTTTTCTTTGCTGCTCCGCTCCTACTGGTCGTAGCGTGATGATATATAGCCTATGTCTTTCCCCAGGTTGAAATCTATCTTCTAGCCAAACAAACAGAGTGGCTTTCGCATTTATAATATTAGTATGGATGTAATATTTTAGGAAAGTGTGCTTTTCTATGATTTACCGATAATAATTTATCCAAGTCTGGCATAATGTATTAAATTACTGTTTTTATAAACTCAAACTCAAACTCATACAACTGTTTTTAAAGCATAATAATCATTATTTTGACTTTTAATATAACTGTCGTAGTTATCAAGATTTATTTCGTTAGACTCGGTCATCATGTGGCAGAACATGGGTTTCGTGCTATGAAAACACACACTACACGCGGTACACTGCTGCACAATAACACTAGGCACCATGAATCGGAGAACAGTTTCGGGACGTCTTGACTCCGCGGCGATCAGACACTGACTGTCCGCCTCTCAGCGAGCTCGAAACATCACGACTCTGTAGAAGCGCACTTAGGTGTGGGTAGACTGGTAAGTAGGTCGCGTGATGCTACCTTTGGCGCGCTTGCCGATTCATGTTCTGTCCGTACTAAAGACCGGATCCGTCATAATTAATAGAATATGGAAAACAAGTATTTATTTTAATATTATTAAGCTTAGGATGAAGAAAACGTTATTTAAAAACAACCTAGTTAGCATTACGCTTCATTGCCTGTAATTAACATAACTGTGAGGAAGATGCGACCTATTTTTAAACCACCTCGTTAATAATTTTATTGCCACATTGAATTTAATTGCACATTATCTGTCTCGCTTTTCCCAGCTATGTAAGGGTTAGTTTCTGACCACCACAACGTTAATGGGCTACACGATTCCTCTTGGTAAGGTTAGCGGTCAAACTTTCAGACTTATGACTATGAGTAACGACTGTCAAAGATCTACTAATGACAATCTGTACTCACGGGATTAAAAATCAAAATATTTTATTTTACAAAGGCCTACATGGGCACTTATAAAACGTCGACAAAAGAGGCACGGTTCGGGTTGGTCGTTTTCTATGGAGAAGAACCGGCAAGAACCTCCTGGTCACTCTTTTAAAATCATTTGGTTCTACAATATTTGGATGTTACAGCGGTAGTACTTAAGTATGAGAGGACAGCGTAGTCCCGACAATAAGTCGTTGCTTACTACAAAAGGTATGTCCTATTATACAATGTCCACACATTCACAAAAAATATTTATGAAAAAGAATCTATACAAAAGTAAAAATAAAACATTATAAGAACAATAAATTAAACAATTGACACAAATGTAGTCATCAGTACTGTAACTTTACTGCACAATAAATAAACGGTGCAATGATTTGAAAACTGTTGTAAAACATCTGAAAAAAAAAGAATGGAATAAATAAAATTAGGAATACTTAGAGACATCCACATATTTGTGTCGTTTATGAGCTACCAGGGAAGCCGCATGAGCAGAAGGAACTACAGCGAAACTTATTTATCTTCAACGCAGAGACTTTATTCCAAAACGCAGAGAGGTAAGGTTCGTAATGGACGGACTGAGCTCGGCAAGCATTGATTACACAGAATGATCCACCCGTGCGCCTGTTATTATTTAGCCACAAGCCTAGCAAACATTTTTTTTTCTTCTTCCGTACCCAAATTCATTTGTTTTTTCCCATAAAAAAATTTTGTATGCATGCCAATCAATCGGTTGATTTGTTTGTATTGACTTAACCTGACCACTGTTTACTTTTTTAATAAAAAACAAACAACAGGACGTTTCGTTACGTTTTGTGACGAGTGTACAGTCGAACAAGCTGTTTGGTAAACAGGCAAAATATTTGATCCATCTTTCCACTTCACCGTCAATTTTGATTTAGGTTTTGTCTGTTGTTACTTTTTATTAAACTTATAATCGTACTTAAAAGAATGATAATCTAGATTTGCCTATTCAGCACGTCGTTTTAGTATTAGGTGCAAGTGGTATCGTCGCTGATCAGTAGGTTGTGGTTTATATCCACCCACTCCCTCTAACAGAACGGAGACTTATGTCTCAGCTGTGGGCAAAATCGTGACTATGCTAGTTGCCTGCATATCAAATACCTTGTTTAACTGTACTTACCTGTGTATACCAGGCACAAGCCTAGCCCGCATGGGGATTAACATAAACGGCTTGTTAGGTTCCACTCTTTTATTGTCTCTCTTATATTTCTTTTATATTAAAACACCTTTGGGAGGACAATAAAAAATGGGAGGACAATATAAAATAAAATATGTATTTTTGTGTAGTTTCGGGATTTTCCGTACAATTTTGGAGAAGATACGTAAAACTACATTTACGTGTTATATTGCAATCTTCCTATGCAGGTATATCTCTTTGGAAAGAAATGAAAGACATTGAATTATTTCAGTGTTTCAAGGCGTTTCAGAATTGCAAAAAAAAACTGTCACTTCAGTGGTTGATTAGTATGTATAGTGTTATACATGACATCACTATTAGGAAGAGGATGAGTTGTTTGTTATTATTTATAAGAGTAGAGGTAAGACAAAAAGTATTTTGAAAGATACAACGCTGGAAAAGGTCAGGTTTGTATTTGGATTCAAATTACCTCGAAATATTTTAAGTTTTCAAGTTATTGGCACTCAACCATAAAACAATCCATAAGGCTCATTTTCGTGGAGCCAGAATATTCTGCTCTCAAGTTATTATTTTGCCTTTCCAAATAATAAAGGAAAGGCAAAGTATTATTGGACATTGTGATACTCTCAACAAGTAATTGGTTCATTAAAATATTGATAAAAATCCCTCCAGGGGTTTGTTTTATTTTTCATGCAATTAAATGTATTTATTAACTTGATTTATTACTGTAAGCTTGTATCATTTATTGCTTGGCTGCACTAGAGTGCGGTAAGTGTATTGATATTTTTATTTTAAAACATCGCTGGAGAATTGGTTTCTTTGTAGTAAAAAATGAGACTTCTTATAATTTAGATATGAAGATATTCTTCGTGATTGTGTTTTTTTTTTATATTCTTCTTTTATCGCTTCGATCTTGACAGGACGTTGAAACGATAATAAACTGTGTTAAATAATTGTGTACCTACCTACTGATGTTCGTTATTGACTTTGAAGCCATTCAACCGATGTGCCCCAATAGAAAGGCAACAATGCGAAGATTGTTTTGGACCTTAGTAGTCCAACAATGAAGAATAAAAGGAAAAAATGCATTGCAACGCATGCTGGTTACAGTTAGTTTAAAAATAAATATACAAATCATGTAATACCATGTTTTAAATGTTTGCTTATTTTATAATGTTTACAAATCGTACACTAATAACATAAAGTGTTAACAGTTAGTTACAATGATGCAATATATAATAAATAACTTCACACGTTTGTAACAAAGCGTGTTTTATTATTTATATTGCATCATCATCTTTCTGCCCTTATCCCATTTTACTTGAGCTCGGCGCAACGTTTTCATAAACGTACGTACGCACGTGCGTAAACGTTGATTGACACTTATACATTGACCTACATGTATATATACTCAATCAATCAATCAATTTCTACATCAACATCATTCAAAATCACAATCAATCAAAATTGAATCTTAATTTAGAGCTAGTAGTTTTCGTATATATCCTAGATCCGACTAAAACAAGAAAAGCTGTAGCTGCATCAAGCTAGGTTTTTGCAAATATAAAATTTGTTCAGCGCTACAAGCAGTCGGAAACATAATTATCTTCAGGAAATCCTGTTCGTAACGAAATGTAGATTGTAAATGTATTCCTATTTACATTCCCTGTATTTACTTCAGTTATTTTTTGAACCTCTCCTACATTTTCCTGTTTATTCCCTCTATCATTTATTCCAAAAACTAACTGTATACATAGGTACTATATTATATAAAAGTAGAGAGGTCATTGAGGGAAGAACCTTTTATTGTTTCCAGGAATTATTTTCCGGGATTCCGTTGTCAAAATACTGGTTCGAGTGGACGGAGGGGATCATCGGAATCAGAGCGCTCTACGTGGAGGAAAATGGACGAAACGTGTTTTTATTTTCTGGGTTGTCTACAGTCTGAATGAACGAATATAATTTTAAGGCGCGGGGAGTTAGCTTCTAAACTGGCAAACAATTTTAAGTAGGCGAGAAACTTGTGGTAGATTCTTAAATCGTTCAGAATATCGCTTTATTCAGTTAGTATTTTACTAACTCAATATTACAAAATCTCAAAAACTATATTTTAGGTGATTCGTGACTCGAACTTAAATCATTAGTCACGTCAGGTAGAATGCTTACCTGTTGCGCCATAAGAGCAACTATCGTATGTTGTGAAATCATAAAATAGTATCATATAGAAGACGTAACCGCACTCACTCTATGAATGCGATGTGTGCGTGGATGCCATTGTGAGTAGTATTACGTACGTACTGTACCGATAAAGTTTAGTAGTGTGAGTGCCTAGTTACTTATCTCCTTTGCAGACTGTACAAACGGCGACACATCAATCCATAAATTTCCAGTATAACATGGCCTCGCTTTGTATAGATTTCCAGTACAACGAGAGACCGCATAAACTGGATGTATAGCTTGTTGGTCGTCGTGCAAGTAATGCCAATAATTATAAGATGGGGAAGCTTGAGGGTCTCTATAAAGACATTCTATCAGCGATAACTATGCTGGAAAAGTAAAAAAAAAGTTTTTATATTATAGTGACTTAAGTTGCCATGCAGCTTTATGTCAGTCCTGTTGAGAGTCGATGCAGAAATACGAACGGTTTGGAAACGATTCTCATTTGTTTTGGCACTCAGCAAAAAAAAAAACAAAGCGAGAAATAGGAGAAGTGGAAGGAGGCCTTTTTTCAGGAGTGGGACAGAGCGAATAGGATAAGAAAACAAAAACTAAAACAGATATTTCATTAATCTACTTTCGTAAAACTGTGATTCATGAAAAAGGTCATAAATCAATCATTCTTGGTGTTTTCATGGCCATCCAAGCGACACTAAAAAGGTGTAAGTAAATAATGGTAGAATATTCAGCCAAAATTAACTTTTATGAGCAAGAGGCTGTTGATTGATTAATGTTTCAGCTTCAAAATCTAATCTAGTTTTGAGACGGAGAATTTCGGAGAAGTCTAATCAGATCGGGGTCTGGTATTAAGTTTTATGATGAATCTTGATAAATGATTACAGACTTTATTCTAATATCCATTTAGTCTAGTTTTAAATCGAAATTCGTTACTGAGCATTGTTCTATATAATAAGTCGGGAATCATTAACTATCTAACCCACAATTGGCCCGCGTGGTGGATTATAGCCCGACTGGGCTCAGAGAGAGAAGTGCTACGTCCCAGCTGTGGGGATCTTTTAAGCTGTTAATGTACCTAATTCGGAATCGATGCGTCCCGCTAAGGAGTAAACTTCTTGCCGAAGTCTGCGTTTTCAAAATGTTGTAGGTGGGAGTTTTCATGTCTTGAGTTAATAGGGCTTCCTTAACAGAAAGGAAACCTGTATCCCGGCAGTGGAAACGAAATAAAATGATTGTCTGAGTGAAACAGGTCTAGGCAAACACTATAATCTACCGCAACATTATTTACGACCACACAAGGAAGAGGTCTCAATCTTGTAGAGATAAACCGATCAGTGATTTGAAAAAAAGAACTATTGTAACAGTATTCGATTGAGATTCTTAAATTGCTTTCTTTATTACACACATACATTACATACATTTATCTAGATTTTGATTAAGACGAGACTGGAATTCCAGATTTACTGTAAAATAAAGTAATTTATCTTCGTCCCGCATTATTATTAAAATATGGTGGTCGTATAATAAGTTTTACGAGTGTCGGATATAAGATAAGATGTACATATGGTACTAGAAGAGACATAACATTGCTGTCTTGAATTCAGGCCTTTAGAGTGGTAGCAAAACAGAAATAATTTTTGGTGAATATGAAAAAGAAAAACAACTAATTCACTGAGCTAATAGTAGTTCACTTTTCAATTACTTTACAAGCCATTTTCCCAAAAAAGAATTTTCATAGACATAAGTAAAATTTTCACTCTGTTTAGTTCGCTCCGTATCAGAAGGACAATCTAGTAAAATGCCCTTGTAGGATAAATGACGTTAAAGCAAAACGACCCACTAGTAAAACGTCTGAAATTTAAATCGTCATACTAATAGAATGTCTGAAATGAATATACGGCATGTTTGGCAAAAGGACTGGTACACTGACGCAGAAAATAACCCGAAGATAATACTTAAGTAATTATACCTGTCCGTACGCACGTAAACACTTCCTACCAAGAAAATCTAGACACAAAAATATCACAAAAGCTCAAAAGCTAAAACGCTATCCAATTAATTAATATTAATACAATATCAGGCACTGCATGAAAGGGAAACACTGAGTCTGTGTCAATTATGTAATGGAATAATTGATTGTCCACATATCCGAGTTTTGCGGGTAATTTATGCTAGTTATGCTAAAATTGACAGGCATAATATTTACCTATGGCATGTGACATGGGTTTATGTAGATCCTTCGTGGAAATCTATTGATGAGGTTTTGATACGGATACGATAGGCCTGCGCGCCTACATAATAATATTAATACCGCATAATTATGGGAATCTTCCAGTGTGTTTAAGATTTTTTCAATTATAAACGTTTGATGGGGGTTTTTGCTAAACAAAGACGCGGGTTTATTGGCTATGCATTTTGAAAGTTGTCAATATCGCAAACAGTTGTGAATTGCGATTCCTACCCAAAATTTTGGAAACCAATATTTAGGTGGTAGAGACGATGTCAAATATTTGTCTAACTTGTGAACAAAAATACAGGCACTATCAATAACACTAGTAACGGGATATTTACCATGTTTATTATTTGTTATGAGTTCCCGATATTTCGGCGCTGTTGCAATGGATCACGGATAAAGTGAAGTAATTGCGGGTGGATGTTTATGAGCAGACAAAACGGTCTACCCTCATCCTTGTTCGTTTTTTGTGTTCCGTACCACTACCACTGTCACTCACAACCCGATTCTGTTCCCGACACACGAAACTCACTGTGTCCACTCACGAACTTTTTACGGCACTCTTTCGGTTTTTACACAGTTTTTCCAAAGTGACAGGCATAAATAGTATTTTTATAAATTGCAACAATACGTCTAGAGGGTGTAAATCAACCCTTAACGTAGCCAAAGAGCAATTATTCTCCCCGTCATTGCGTTTTTTTTTTGTTCTGAACCATACCTTCTCGTTACGGAAATATTGGAGGTCAAAGAACAACAAGTTAAAAAAAAAACTAGTTTTTAAGGTTAGAACTTTACTTAAAATGTCTTTATGATTTGCTTACTAGTTGTTGCATCCATGAGCACAATGTCTTGAGTGTGTTACATTGAGTTTTACCGTAAAATGTGACTTTTCACCCCAAAAAAAAAGTCGTTTCCAAGCAATAATGTTGCGTAGGGTTACTTAGTTTGGTGTACAGAATGCTTGGTTGCCGGCTTCGTGGAGGGTCTGTTCGCACCTTGTATAAATTAAAAACTAGAGTCGTTCTAATTAATAACTTGTGATTACAATTTAGAAGCTTAACATAAACAAACTAGGGACAGAGCTAATTTATTAAACTTTGTACACCTCACACAAAAACTTTTTATTTTATTTAGCCAAAATAATTATGTAGTTTGTTCAGTCTGGCAGGTCTAAATTAGACGTCAAAGTAATGTAATTACAGGAGGGACTAACCGCTTAGCCACGACCGACAGCGATACGCGTTTTGTACAGCGACATGCTACAAGTCACTACAACGCTACTTGTGATCAGCTGGTACTCACGCATAGGTAAGAAGTGATATTCGATGCTTCAAGTCGCGAGCCGCATCATCTGAGGTCGTCACTGCTTATTTGAACGTTCAGCTGGACAGTTAACAGTCCCAGTGGGTTTATAGTGTCGTGCAGTTGAAAATTGAAAAATGCGAACAAATTTTGGTCAGCAAATACATCATGCGTGGCAAATTTCGAGGACTAATTTGTGTTAAATTAGTCTAAAACATTGTTTGCACGTGTAACTTTTTTTTTAAAGGTTTCATTATTGTAACTTGATTTTATTTGACTTATGCTCGTTTCACAAGTAGGAGGTAAGACCTAACTGAATGCCTAAATAAAATACGCAACGGTAGGTGTTGGGGCGTAACTCCCAACAGTGAAAATGTTGTGTTGATGTTGTTAGTGGGATGTCATGTTGATTGAGTAGACAACCGATTGGTATAAAGGTTTAATTGCTACTAAAAATAACATGTTGTAAAGTATATACAATTAATGTTCGTTTAAACAATATGCAACGTTTCACTATACATAAATTTAGGCCAAGTTAGTGGCATGTACAGCGTAGCTCGTACAGTAGGCACATATGTGGCCCTAGCATTAGGCCCCAGCTTTTGCCTGCGACTTCGACCGCGTTAAGTTTCTTTTTTTACACTGAAACGTTTCTTTTACGAGATAACTACATAAGGGGAAGTCTGAAAGTGGCCCCAGTGACCGATTACCACACAACTTTTTAGTTGTGTAGTAATCGTTTGTCGTGGTATGGCGATGTGGTGCGGAGGAATAAGAGTCGTGAAGAAAGTTTTGAGGATTAATGTGGTATAAGAGTAGAGAAAGACCAAATAAAACGATGAATGGACTTTGTGAAGGAGATATGGCAAGAAAGGAGATGTCTGATGAGATGACCAAATAAACTGGGATACACGCAGGACAATGATGATGATTTCGTTTCATTGAAGACCACCTACATGATACCGCATTATAATATAAGTTTAGACTCATTAAGGTACCTGTCGCCTAAGGCCCCTAGCACACGGCGTATTTTAAACCCGCAGACGACGCGCAGATGACACGCGTATACGAGCTTCAAACGAGATTTGAACGCAACCTTGTAACCTAAGCACACGGGGCGATCGTGAAAGGCGCGTCTGCTGCGCGTATAAACGGCGCGGGCGGTGCGGTGGCGTGAGCGTGCGCCCCTCCTCTACCCCTCCTCCGACCCCTTGTACACGCTTCAAACGAGTTTCGAACGCGATTCAGACGCACGTTTGTATCGCGTTTTACGCGCGTTTTGATTCTATAAAAACGCAAAAATCGGCATCTACGGCGCAGAAAACGCGTGTTCCTGAAACGCGCGTCGTCTGCGCGTTTAAAATACGCCGTGTGCTAGGGGCCCAAGATTCAAGGGTCTGAAATTCAACAGCATGATTTTATTTTATAATTAGTATGTTCATAAACTACGTGAACATATGTAAACGTTGTTAATTATTTTGAAGGTTTTAGTGTCAGGCCTTGAACTTTGTTTGAGTTAACTAGGTTTGTGTGAGAGGGTAGCAGGCCGTCAGATGTTAGTTAGGCATAATGTTAATTAAGATTATACCTGAATGAAGACAGCAGATATCACGGCGAGAACCTTGAAGTACGTAGGTAATTATAATTCGCATTCGGTGTAGAGAAAATTATTTACGTAACACTGGTTTTATTTAATACTAGCTGTCCGGCGCAACTTCGTTTGCGTCACATTTTCCTTGTTTTCGCAACATTTTTCATTGCTGCTCCACTCCTGTTGATCGTAGCGTGATGACATATAGCTTCTAGCCTTCCTCAATAAATGGGCTATCTAACATTGACAGTGTAGCGACCAACAAAAAGCAACTTCCTACAAAAAGTACTACAGCGCCATCTATGTCACGATGGAAGAACTAACATCAAATTCCTACATCTCACATGCAAAGTTTACATCGACTTACTTAACTGTATATAGAAAAACCCGACTACAACTGTCGGGCAGTTGCCCGCCAGACATAACACCTGTCTGGCCGGAGGATCCTCCCTTTTCTATGGGGGATGAAGAACTTTACACCCTGTTCCTCAATCCCCTAAAACAGAATTTTTCAAATCGGACCAGTAGTTTCGGAGCCTATTCAATGCAAACAAACAATCAATCTTTCCTCTTTATAATATTAGTTTAGACTAGCTTTTGCTGTGGCTTCCCCCAGATGTTGAAAATTATTCTTGGGGATCATACAATCATCAATAAGCCTCTCCCATCCATAAAAAAAAACTTTTTTTTGAGTAGCCTTTACAAACATTATTATTATAGCTACCCTGTAGTGTCCCACTGCTGGGCAAAAGCCTCCCTCCATTCCTTCCAACGGTCACGATTCTGTGCTGCTTCGTTTCAATTCTCTAGGAAAACATTACAAACATACAAACATTAATTTGGCAAATGCCATTGCCTTTGGCGATGCCTTTGTGCTAGCTCAAGTTATAAGACTATAAATACCTTGGGTTTATATACCAAATGTTTTTACTAATAAACCTTAAACATCCCAGTCGATTTTGATGCCAACGTTACACAGTATAAGAAACTATAGTGACATAAAATTTCACTCATAAAAAGCTTTCTTTACGACATTTAACCATATGATAATATATTTAATAGTGTCTTTGTTTATGTCTGTACTACGTGAGCTGTGTCAAAAGATACATGTATTTCTAGTCTTCAAGGATGAAAATAAGATATTACTGAAGCAAAATATGCCTTTTATGAGTTGTGTAACATGAGGCTTATTACTGAGATGAATAAATAGAAGGTTTATATATTTATTTCACAGTTTATGTACACGCTTAAATAAAGACAAGAAGCGAGGAACGGGAAAATACGTACATATGTGATGCTTATTTCTAAAAAAATCTCTTTCAGCATTTCTGCGAAATGAGAATTGATAAAAAAGATGTTTATTTATTTTTTCACAATTATTTGTAAATGAAACGAACGGAACCATATTTTTTTGAAGAGGAAACTTCTTTAGCGGCGTTGTGCACTTTTGTGATGGGTAAAAAATGTTAAACTCGTGTCAGGTGTCACGTGTCCTGATCGAATGAATTGACATTAGGTTACGAAGGAATTTGAACTTAATGACATATGTAATTGAGTTTGGGTATGCACAATAAAACCTTCGGTTTCTCCAAAGAGGTAATATTCGTAAGACGGATTGTATTAGTTCTGAAATGTAAATTTTTTTAATGTATTAGAAATTGTCATATTTGTGTACGATAGCGCAATAAATGAATGTTGAATTTTGCCACATAAATGATTGTACTTAATTTATACTGATAATTAAAGCAATTCCTACAAAATGATTCCCTAACCATTTCTTTAATCCATTCATTCCAAAATATCAAAAATGCACAACGTTAAAATTCAAGTTTTCACTTCTGCCGGCACTCCCGGAGTGCAACGAGTTTATTTTTTTATTTTTTTGAACGATAACTGATTGCTTTCTTAGCGATTTATTTATGAGTAGCTACCAGTAACTAAGATTTTGCACTGAGCAAACTACAAACTACTCGTAATTTATTATTCCATAGAAATATGTACCTACATCGACTAAGTCTATTTTTAGACAGAGAAATACGTTAGATTGAGTTAGTCTCATCTTAGAATGTCATCTAAAAGATCTAATACTTATTTCCCAGACCTATGTCTACACATATAAAAATAAGTCTTATAAGTAATTGTGAGACAGTTGCCTATAACATTGCCAAGTCAATCGAACATCCGACTTTTAAATACTGAAGTCTAGACTCGCGCTATATTAGGAAATGTCGTGTTTCCGACAATCTTCGAATTGAAGGCAATCTCACATCCATTTTTAGATCGGATTGAATTGAAGTAGGAATAGATGCTACCGATTTCTTAATCACTTTACTTGACTGTGGAAGACAGCACGATAGCTGACATATGTCTGTATGTCTAGGTGTATGTCTGTGTGCTGTGTATGTATATATATATGCCGTATAATAATGGTTATAAGCACCGCACGGCATTATCATCCCTTCAAATTGAGCGGTTGGGATTATTTCTGCGAAACTTCACATCGACTCTGATCGGGATTGGCCAGTAAAAATGAGTCAGAAGGGGCGCTCATCCGGTGCATTGCTTAAAAGTATAATATGAGCTTTATTTAATCCTAATAATAATGTCTTAAATAAGCAAATCAAGTATCTTGACTTGGCTCGCGAGGTTGTCGACATGTGGGATATTGACTCTAGGCAGCTGGATCAAGGGCTTAATTCAGAAAGCGGTATTCCTGGACACGGCTCGTATCGTTAGGAGGTTCCTTTTTCTGGAGCCCTGACCGCAGGTAGCTTGGACCCTGTTCCCGATACCGGTGGGCTACTATTTTTATATTTTTTAATGCTTTTTTTATTGATTTTATATAGGAATATTTAAAAATGTAAAAAATATGTTTTTTAAATGAATAAACGGAATGTCTTAACTAATTTAAAAAGCTTTGCGTGAGCACGCTGAACTTTCAATTGTGAATTACTGAATGAACTACTGATTATTTACATGGGACAAACCCGCCAGAAAATTCCCAAACGACTGCAACTTCTGAAAGCCAGAATCAACAGTGACAACCAACAGAAAAACGCCATGACAGTAAACCTCGACGAAGTCCCGAAGAGAAACAATTTTACTGTTTTGGATCCCGCAACGAAATTAATCAGAAAATAATAGCGGAGGAGTAGGAAAATCATAATTTCCACTTCCCTCCTTATCGGCAGGAGGCAGAACAAAACAAGGGCAATAGTCACAATAGAACGTTTACAACAGCTGGGATAAGCACAGCAAAAACACCACAAATGCCTACAGACTAATTATTGCATGGAGATCTCTAACCATCCTTCTTTAAATGTTACCACATGTATAAGGGATCCCTTTTCCTGTATAAGTATATTCACCATATATTAACAGTGTATAAATCCTTTCCCTTAATCGCGTTTTACCAAACCTTTCCACATGAGCCAGCATACCTTTGTCAACCCTCGTCACTACTTCCTCTTTACCACAAAAATACCGAGGTTCTCTGTTTCTCACACCAAAGGTCCAAATTAGATATGCACGGTTTTAGTTAATGAGATTAGAGGTTATTTCAGAGAAGATTGATTACAATATAAATAGGTTGGGTATTTTGGAAGGTTTTAATGTTGCCTTTGGTTAGTTTTTCATTCATTTGGTTTAATATTTATTTATTTACCACCAATTATAGCAACATTACAGACAAGTCCAATACGATGGTATCAGTTACAAAATACAAGAACACAAAATATGAAACAAGAAAGTAAAATTACCTCAGTAAAAATATTAATACCTCTATTATTTAAACATGACAATGTTTATAGTTGCACGCCTCTTTGAATTATGATTTGTGAACTTTGAACAAATCAATTTTTATTTTAAGAATTTTTTTATTATATTAATTAAAAGATTATGAAAGACGACTTGTTACTTTCAGGGAGTTCGGTACGTATCTTTCTATTGAATACTTTTTGGCCAATCTGTATCTTCGAAAAACATAATGAGAAAGGCCTCCATAGAGAAAAGTTAATATTACACGTTGATAATGAAAAGGGACATACTGTAGATTAATGTACTACGTAAACGTAACGTAACGTACGTAAATATAATCAAGAGAATATGCAGTTAATTATTTAAACAAATCAATTAATTTGTCGCAGTTGTCTTGATTTATTCCGTTAGACACGGTCATCATATGGGCAGAACACGGGTTCCGTGCTATGAAAACACACACTACACGAGGTACACTGCTTTTGTCGAACTCACTTACTACTCACAAATAACTTGAAATTACAATCCAACACAATAACACTAGGCACCATGAATCGGGGAACAGTTTCGGGACGTCTTGACTCCGCCGCGGTCAGACACAGACTGTCCGCCTCACAGCGAGTTCGAAACATCACGACTCTGTAGAAGCGCGCTTAGGTGTGGGTAGACTGGTAAGTAAGTAGCGTGATGCTACCTGTGGCGCGCTTGCCGATTCATTTTCTGTCCGTACTAATGACCGGATCCTACAAATTAATTATTCTGTTTATTGTATACAAAACAATAAACAACACAAATCATAATTGCACAGCAGTTATACGTAGTGATATTGTCAGCCGTCAACAACAATCATCGATAGTCATTAGTGATAGCAAATTGGTATTCAGATCATTAAGAGCTATGTCGAAATACGATCGTTTAATTGTGAAATAATTACTAAATGTTTGTGTTTTAACCCGTATTTCGTTTAAGGGTGCTCGCATACAAAACTCGTTTTCCGGTCCCGACAAATCGTGATCTGTATCTTATTTTTTGTTATTATCAAGTAAATTACCACTCTTAATTTTAAAACGAAACTAAGTAATACTCCTGAATTTTAGAAGAGAGATCGTTTCCACATATTACTTACCACCTATTCGGATCTCTGGTTATCATTCACATGTTTATTTATATGCGAGCTTATTCAGAAAATATGAGAGGATTTTACCTAGACTAAAAATCAGCACTTTAAAACGTCATACAATACATGTAGTTGCCCCCTTCGCCACTTTTTAGTATTTTAGCTGAAAGAAGAAGTGGCAGAACAAATGCAATGTCAGACGAACCCAAACGCAAGCCTATTTAATATATAAAAAAATAAACCAAGACATTGTCGGTTAGGTTAGAAGAACATGATTTTATACCGATCGGTACCAATTCGTTCCGAAATGTACTGGAAACCTAAATCTTTGTGTACGCACCCTTATTGAAGATAGGTAAGGGTTAAATTAAAAACAAAGCGGTAATTAAAAACATAAATGGGTGGTATATGTTATTTAGCGATCGTTATGTTTTGGGGTCGGAGTTTGAAATGTTTTCCAAAAATTCTAGCATGTTGTATTGCAAGCAGAAATAATTAGCAGCATTTTTAGACTTGTCAGTGGAAATCAAAAAGTAACATCAACACCTTTTTCCAATAGGATCGATTTTCACTCTAACTGAATGCAACTTGGATACCAATAATTTACATAGATCGACTGTCTATCTGACCTCTAAAACGAATTATTGATCAAATTAGTTTGTTACAAAAAATAACAACATGTATGCACTGTACGTAAGTAAAATAACTTACTATGTTAAGATAATATCATCATCTACCTGCCGTTGTGCCAACGCACGGACGTAGAGCCAAAACTTATATTTTTGTCTTTTAATAATTTTATTTATGTACCTAATATTTGTGAGCATCACATGGGAGAATGTACAAGATACAAGATATTTATTTTGTTATAACATAAGTATACACAAATAAATGCAATATGTTAAATAAAGTTCAGTTGAGTCACTGTCATGTTTTGCCTTAATGTCGTACAAAATATAATTGATTAAGTAATTCTCAATCATCACAATGCTATTTACACATACATGCATTACATGTGATGAGACCATTTATTAAATTTACAACCATGTAATGTACCATATTCGGACAAATAAGTGAATTTGAATTTGAACGGATTGGCGCAACACTTTTATTCTTCCAGCCCCCCCCTATCAATCGTCACGCTATCATTTGCTACTTTCTCCTTCATATCATTCCACACACAATCCATCCGTCTCTTTCTTTGATTTCTCTCTCCATCTCCATCCAACAACATTGACATAACAACATCATCATTCTCCTGCCCTTATCCCAATTCATTTTGGGGTCGGCGCAGCACGTCTTCTTCTTCCATACCTCTCTATTACTTGTCATCTCATGAGATACCTCCTTTCTTGCCGTATCATCCTTCACACAGTCCATCCATCGTTTCTTTGGTCTTCCTCTACCCTTATACCCATCCACATTCATACTCAAAACTTTCCTCACGACATTTTCCTCATTCCTCCGCATTACATGCCCATACTACGACAACCTATTTCCACGCATCTTTTCAGTCACCGGCGCCACTTTCAGACTTCCTCTAATGTACCCATTCCTTATTCTATCCATTCGCGTAACACCACACATCCCCCTTAGCATTCTCATCTCAGCCACATGCAAGTGCCTTTCATTCATCCCTTTTGTGGCCCAACATTCTGACCCATACAAGACAGCAGGTCTAACCATTGTAAAAACTTAAAATATATACTAATCCAAGGTTTTTAATAATGGAAATAGGTACCGGTATTTCCGCAAGATTAAATTTCCAAGAATGTGCCCAAAGTATTGGAAGCAAATCAATTATTTTTTACAAAAAATAAGACGAAAACAGTTTTTTCATCAAAGGAAACTAATAACAAAATACTTCACCGGAAAATGTCAGAAGCAAGCGTAGGTAATATTGACAGTTTGTAATAAAAGCCGCCTCTAGCAAAGGAACTTTATGTTGAAATCTGTAACATGTTCCATCACAGAAAAAATTGCCGTAGAAAATAAACAAACCAACAACAACCTGGACTGTGTTTTTTTTTTTATGAATGGCATCTCGCAGTTCAACCTAGGAGGTTGTCGTCTGCTTAACCGGACTATCAACCTGGACTGTGGCCCAGGTTTTCCTTTATAAGCGTTAGTCGCGGATGACTTTAACTGCGCGATTTAGGAATTTGATGTTAGTTCTTCATTCAAATTCAAATTCATTTAATCATTTTGTGAGCATAGGGTAAAATAATATGAAGATGTTATAAATAAATGTTGGTCCATACTATGTCCAGCCAGAAAGTATACAAAATAGTAGTAGGTAATCAAAAAGTTAATTTACCAAAAATAAAAAAGGTCAGGTTCATATGTATCATAGATGGCGCTGTAGTACTTTTGTTATCTGTTGCTCTGGTTCTGTCAAATTGACGGTAGGGAAAAGCCTTTACGTCTGCACAAGGAACTTATAAACTAACAGGAATGAGTAGTTCTGAGCGAGAAAACTTTAAGAGTGGATGCCATCTCTTTCTAATAGGGTATCCATTATTTTGTGCTTACATTTGGGATAGTTATTATTGTGTTATAACTTCCTGACACCCGGTAGTAGTTTATTCAAAATTATGGTGTTTAAATAGTTTGATGAAGCCGACATATTATTATAATAGGGTGACAAGGGGATACTGTAGGATCACTTATGTGGTAGCAAGGCGTATCCTTTACAATATTTTCATGATACCCGTTTACAGGTCTAGCTAGAGAATTGTCACCCTAGTCGTAATTTGTAAATAAATTTAAAAGAACTTATGTGAAAAAGAAATTCCACATCCAGCAAACCCCTCCTTAGAACACTTCTTCACACAACAATTTTTTTTACCATATAGTGGAATTATGTACTTAAATACAATAAAAAGCACTTGAGAAATCAAAAATACGAATTCCGCGCGAAAGTCTATAGTAGTCACATTTTTTTTAGTGTCATATATTTATGTTGCCATTCGAAAATAACTTAATTCATAAATATTTCACAAAAATTTGGATTTAATACTATTTTGCAAGAAATGTTTTTTTTTTATATTTAAAATTTGAACATTAAATTAATCCCGTTACGATTAATGTGCTAGTTTAGCTATCAAAGTAATTTCTATTTATTTTTAATTTTCTTTTACTGGCAATTGCAAGACAAGGACGATCCTCCCTCGTAGCTATATCGCTTTGACATTTAATAATAGTAAAGATGACAGGGAGTCGTCTGTCTTGGTATGGACATGTGATGAGGAGGGATGGAACAGATGTGACTAAAAGAGTGATGAGTATGAATGTGGATAGATGGAGAAAGAGAAAAAGACCAAACAAAAGATGGATGGATTGTGTGAAAAATTATATAAAGGAAAAAGGAGTAAATGATAACATGACAAATGACAGAGGAGAATGGAGGAAGAAGACATACTTCGCCGACCCGAAATGAAATGGGACAAGGACAGGAAGATGATGATGGTCTGACGATACTTGGACTCTGTCACTGGGTGTTTTACTCGTTACCACTATTTTGGCTTGCATGTAAATTACCATAGCACGATTGCAACATCCGCCACCAACTAACACCCGTCTCGTGCCATACCCGGAGCGTACTGGCAAAATATTTTCACCGACATTTGTTGACATGACGGAACCGTATACTGGGCATAGTCTCATTCTTTTCAATACAAAAAATATAGGTAAATAACACCCCTCTTTTTTGGTTGGGGGTTAAAAACCGTCTATGATGACCATTCTAAAGCTGCTATAAACGGGTATACGCTGTTGATACATTAGAGTAGACCATGTCATGTGTTTTTCCGTGGCAGATACGCTCATAGCACGGTCATGGTATGGTACGGGTTAGTGAACAGACTCCTTTACTTATAACTATTATTTAGATCTTAAATAACATACATTTTTTCTTTTGTTTTCTGTAATCAATATAAGTTTATCTATAGTTAAGTAAATTGCCCATTTTATTAGTTAGATTTTCTGAGAACTTTGAGAATAATAGGTTTATTTTTGTTTGGGTATATAAGAAAAGTTTTAGGTAAAGAAGTTTGTTATTTATTATTGCACGTAAAATACTGAGGTTTGCAAGAGTTGATTAAGGAAATAATTATATTGGGTTAGTTTGTTTAACGTTTACCTCATTATGTTTCTAAGGGCTCATTTACGCACACGCGGCGCGTCGGGCGGGGCGGTGCCATAGGCGTTGCGCGGCGCGTCGGGCGTTTTTGCCGTTTACGGAGACGCGGCGACCGTTTGAAGCCCAACGTGGGACCATTTGCTTGTATTCGATTTGTTATGTCAAATGGACAATACAAGCCTAAGGCAGTGCCCGGGTTCGATTCCAATACGCAACAAATTTACAATCCTACCCTACCCTACCTACCCTACCCTACCTACCTACCTACCTACCATACCCTACCTACCTACCCTACCCTACCTACCTACCCTACCCTACCTACCTACCCTACCCTACCTACCTACCCTACCCTACCTACCTACCCTACCCTACCTACCTACCCTACCTACCTACCCTACCTACCTACCTACCCTACCTACCTACCCTACCTACCTACCCTACCCTACCCTACCTACCTACCTACCTACCATACCCTACCTACCTACCCTACATACCCTACCTACCTACCCTACCCTACCTACCTACCTACCCTACCTACCTACCTACCCTACTATGCTATAAACCTCACGGAGCCCGAGACCTTTCCAACGAATGCAAAACCGTGGAAATCGGTTCGTGCGTTCTGGAGTTATAGCGTCAGGAAGGAAAATTATAAATGCGACATTATAATAAAACAAGTACTTAATACCTAGTTACAAAAAGTAATATTTGACAGCAAAAAAAAAAAAGACAAAAAAAAAATTCTTACATACAAAGATTTGATCCTGCAACATTGTGATTTGCAGTCCCGCCGCAACAGTACCAAGCTAAGCATTACGATGACATTTAGTTTAAAATAGACGTTTTAATCTAATGCATGATTTGACAGTTGTCAGTTTTCAAATATTTGAAGAATATGGTCCCACGGTGGGCTGCAAGCGGGCAACGCGGCGTCCGCCGCCGCGTTATGTCAAACGCTCAAACTCAAGGAAATGGTCCCACGGTGGGCTGCAAGCGGGCGACGCCGCGTGCACCGCGGCGTTATGTCAAACGCTCAAATACAAGGAAATGGTCCCACGGTGGGCTGCAAGCGTGCACCGCGGCGTTTGGACAGTACAAGCAAATGTTAGTGCCCGAGTTCGATTCCCATACGCAACAAATTTAAAATGTCCTAGTTTCACCCAAAAAATATCATTTTGTTTTTATTTTAATTTTTTTGGTGATTTTTTTCGTAAATTCTGGGCATTTTTTACTTATTATTTACGAGTACTGTTTTTTGAATGGTTCAAAAACTAAAAGTATAGGTATTATTAAACTAGGTATTTTATAATGATTTGAAAATCATACATAATGCATTAAAATAAAACAGTAAAACCTAGTTACAAAAAGTAATACTTTACAGCAAAAAAAAAACACAAAATAAACACAAAAATAAAAATCTGATATACTAGGATTTGATCCTGCAACATGTGAATCGCAGTCCGGCCGCTATACCACCAGTCTAGGTAATCCTCTGGCAATTCGACGAAAATAGACGTTCACTTCTAATGCATGATATGACGGTTGTCAGTTTTCAAACATTTTTGAAGAATATGGTCCCACGGTGGGCTGCAAGCGGAAAACGCGGCGTCCGCCGCCGCGTTATGTCAAACGCTCAAATACAAGGAAATGGTCCCACGTTGGGCTGCAAGCGTGCGCCGCGGCGGTCGACGCCGCGTGCACCGCGGCGTTTTGTCACACGCATAAATACAAGGAAATGGTCCCACGTTGGGCTGCAAGCGTGCGCCGCGGCGTCATGTCCATTTTTTTTATATTGGGTTTTGTGAAAGCGATTATTCCAATAGATTATTTTTGTAAATTTCGATCAACTCGAGTATTAAATTAAGGAATTAAGAAATCCAAAGATGAAAATTAAAATAAATTTGTTTTAAGAGTACGTGCGTACGAGCGTTTACAATACATTTTAATTATATTCTTTTTTTAAGCTTTTATATTATTAATGTTAATTGTTTTTCGTACATTCTGACGCACCGATTTTTTTTTCCATATTTAAATTTAAATTAGGAATTCGTTCGCTGTTCTAATTTATATTGTATTTATTGTGAATTTTGTTTAAACTATCCGAAGGT
The DNA here is from genome assembly GCA_949152445.1 of Cerastis rubricosa. Classification (NCBI taxonomy): domain Eukaryota; kingdom Metazoa; phylum Arthropoda; class Insecta; order Lepidoptera; family Noctuidae; genus Cerastis; species Cerastis rubricosa. The sequence goes on along the minus strand of OX424525.1, from coordinate 2,335,727 downwards.
TAGTAGAATGGCCAGGATCTCAGTAAGATTAGGAAAAAAAAGAATTCTGTAGTTTGATTATTGTTAGGAGGTGTGGTTATATTTATTTATGGCCATGAGGTTAAAATGGTTCTTTGATATTCACTGTTTAATTATTTTTTCTATGAGCCTGCTCTGTCCCACATCTGGGCTTGCCATATCTTTCGAATTTTGTTTATCTTTTCCCTTCTTCGACTAAGTAATACTTTTTGATACTTAGAAAGCTTGGTTTAGGAATAGCAACCCAAAAAACTATGAAACCAATGTTTTAACAAAACTACAAAATATATGAGTAAGACTCTTGCCCTGAGTGTTCTGGTTCATAACTGTGCCGGGCTGTTCACGGCTACACTCAAGTGACTCGACCCACGCCACGGCCTATCATCGAAAACCTTTTTTAAACTAGATAGTTACATTTGTTTATTGTTTCAACCGCTTTGAAACAATAACCTATCGTTCCTTGAAGAAAAGGCTTATGAATTGCCGATTTTCAACCATCATCATAATCATCTCTGTTGGCCTAGCCTTTTCCCAACTGTGTCGGGGTCACCTTCCAGTCTACCCGGATGCAGCTGCATACCCATATTTGAAATGAAGCGACCTTTGACTGCCTATATGACCTCCACAACCCAGTTAACCGTTGAGGAGTTCCCTCGTGAGAAGACGATCCTGGCTGCAGGATGAGATCATGATAGAATTCATGTTTATCCATCAGATATGAACTTCTATACAAATTTTCGTGTCTGTGCTATTAACCTTTGAGGAGTTCTCTCGTGAGGAGACGATCCAGGCTGCAGGATTAAGTTATGTCTCTCATAAGAATATATTGTGCTTAAAACCAAAGATGTGAGCAAAATTTTAGCTCAATCGGTCATCGGCAAATGGTTCTAATTTAGCTTCCAAGAATGTACCCGAACAAACAGATACATACATTGCAAGTTAAATAAAAGCTTGTAAAAATTGACCAATTTATGAAAAAAATATCACTATAAAATTTAAAATAAAAACAAAATGATTATTTTCGGATAAAACTACGACGTTGTAAATTTGTTCCGTGTGGGAATCGAACTCGGGCACTGCCGTATACTTGTATCTGTCAGAGTGACATAACGCCGCGTCGGCCGCCTACATCTCAAGCAAACGGGCGTCAAACCGCTCCTCCGTAAACGCTTTCATACATCGCCATATGTTTGAATTTAAAGCGGGCCGCCCCGCGCACCGCCCCGCCCGACGCGCCGCGTGTGCGTAAATGAGCCCTAAGATTTACTGGGCTAAAGCTCTTTTATTATTCTCTTCATAGATCAACAAAAGAGCTTATTTTTTTTTTGTAAAAGTGTTTTACTAAGTTACATATTTAAGGACCTATCGTCGTTACGGACTGTAACTGCTTTGCCACTGCGATTTGCAGTTGTGACCGCCTTCAGAAAATAACAAAAGGATCATTTACGCAGACACGGTGCCTCGGGCGTCGCGTCAGGCGGCGCGTCGCGCGTATTGGCCGTTTACGGAGACGCGGTGACCTCTTGTAGCCAGATGTGGGACTATATACTTCAAGTGTTTGATAAACTGTCACAATACGCATTAGAATTGAACATCTATTTTAGACTAATTTATTATCAGTGAAGTAAGTAGCCTGGTGATTTTGCGGCCGACCTGTGAATCAGAAGTTGCAGGATCAAATCGCACTAAATTAGAATTTTCTTTTTGAATATTACGTGATTTACACACAAAAATCACTACAAAATATAAAATAAAAAAAGATTATTTTCAGTTAGAACTGCGCCGTTGTAAATTTGTTCGGTGTGGGAATCAAACCAGTGCACTGCCGTGTGCTTGTATTTTTCCGTGTGACATAACGCTGCCTCGGCCGCCTATATCTCAAACAAACGGGCGTCAAACCGCTTCTCCGTAAAAGCTCTTATACATCGTTATATATTTGAATTTAAAGCGGGCCGCACCGCTAACCGCGCCGCCTGACTCACCGCGTCTACGTAAATGAGCAGTAAGTCTTAAAATAATAACACAACAAGGCTCATATTTGTACAGGAAATTAACAAGCTAATTTGGATACTGGTCTTGTGGTCGCAAGCGTGAATACAGAGCATGTGGTACTGGGTTATATTCCCGGGTCGAAAAAAGTATTATTGGGTTATTTTTTGCTATCAGGAATTTCTCAGTAGCAGCTACGGAGTTTAGATTGATGCCGAGTTGATGGCAATACGCTTGCCCACTTTTACATGGGACTTAAAGACAACAGTTTTTATGCGAGAAACTGAAGTGGAATTGGGCAGGCCACATCGCGAGAACCACAGACAACAGGTGAAGCGAGCGCGTCATACACTGGTATCCACGAAACGGAAACAGATGCCGCGGATGACCATTGCAACGATGGCGAGACGATATCGTTGCTCTGGCAGGAATAGAGTGGATTAGAACGGCCCAAGATAGAGATTAATAGAAACAAATGGAGGAGGCCTTCGTCCAGAGATCGATGACAACTTAATAGGTTAAGTTTTTTTTTAGTGAAATTATATAGATATGTAAATTATAGGGAAATAAAGGCTATTTTTATTTATTTATTTTATTAAAGAAAACATGACTGGTGAAATGTGGGTGCACTTTTAGGTAGGTACCTACACATCTGCCTAACCCTTCAAGGATTAAGAGCGTGATGTTATGTTATATTATGTTATTAAGATCACTACAGTAAAAAATTTAAGATTAGTGCCAGCAAAACAGAAAAAACAGTCATTCCATTACCATAATATACAGACGGTTTCTATCTTATAAACGGACCGACTTCTTAAACGTCACTTGAAAAGTTGTCAACAATCTTGTTTTTTGCGCAAACTTTGTTCTGTCTGTACTACTACTGTCTTGTATAAAAGAAACGAAGAAACTCTTCTCTTTGTATCCTTCTCTAAAGGGCGTAGTTTGGTAGCGTTCGTGCTTTGTGATTTAAATTTCATTTTTAAAAGTTTGTTTTTAGCGGAATCGGGTTATGGAAGATTTTATTGTGATGTGTCTCTGTAGAAAGTGATTTTGTTGCATGTTCACTCATCAAAAGGTCCAAACAAAATGCAATCGATTTCATAGCGCTTTTATATGCAACGACTTCCAACAGGATTGACATGAGACTTTGATAACATTTTTTTTTTTAATTTAGAATCAATTTTGACATGTAAAAATCTACAAAACCACAAAACTATTTTTCGACAAATTGTTTTCACGAGATTATACAATTTTTTATTTTCATCATTTCAGCCGAAAGACTTCCTCGAAGTACTGGACATAGGCCTCCTCCAAGTGCCACATTGACCGGTATCGGTTTTATTAGGGTTCCGTAGCCGAATGGCAAAAAACGGAACCCTTATAGATTCGTCATGTCTGTCTGTCCGTCCGTATGTCACAGCCACTTTTTTCCTAAACTATAAGAACTATAATGTTGAAACTTGGTAAGTAGATGTATTCTGTGAACCACATTAAGATTTTTACACAAAAATAGAAAAAAAAACAATAAATTTTGGGGTTTCCCATACTCAGAACGGAAAACCAAAAATTTTTTTTTCATCAAACCCGTAGGTACGTGTAGGGGTATCTATGGATAGGTCTTCAAAAATGATATTGAGGTTTCTAATATCATTTTATTCAAACTGAATAGTTTGCGCTAGAGCCACTTCCAAAGTGGTAAAATGTGCACCCCCCCCCCTCTATTTTCTAAAGTACGAGAAGGAAAAATCTGAAAATATTTAAGGTTGTAGAACGTAAAAAAAACTGTCAACGAAAATTGGTTTCAATAAGATATGATTTTTAGTTTTTGAGATATGGGACTTTTTCATCAAACTGCAGCAGTAACTTTGTTTTTCATAAACATACCATGAACAACAAATTTAGTTTTGCGGTTGAGTGGAAGTTTACTAGCTAATACTACTAACTAATGAATGACAGTTTAAAAGTAAGACTCGCACTTGGCCGGTTTTTTAAAACTAACATAATAAATAAATAAATTTATTTTTAACATAACAACCACAGCTGAAATAAATCTATTGTGTTTTTGTGCCATATTTCATTGATGCCGTTCTATATTTAATCCTTATGAAATAGACGGCCTAACTTTCAATTAACAATATCAGACACAATGATACTTGGTTACTAGTCAATATTAATGCCTTAAAAAAGAAAAACCCCGACTTTACAATCCTTTAATTTCCCTTAACAGCACTCCTGAGAAAACCATTCACCATTGATTTACCATCCGAACAAAGACACACGAAAAAGGGTCATGACTTTTCCAGAATTGCACCGTTAAAACAAAATACATCTCACAATAAGTCTAAGAAGTCAGCTCACGATTCGCCACGACATGACAGCCCAAAGTCCCAGGCTCCTAGTCTATAAATCTCAGGACATTCCCCAGTGGGACATTAGAGTCTTAGCAAGCCATTTGATTTGTCGTGTTGTCGTAGATTCCTTAATTGTGATGTCCGTTTGTGGTCCAGATGTCCCTAGGAGGATAGGAGTGAAATGTTTGCAGGCCCTTTAGTGGCTTGAGAAGCCTGGTATCGCTTGCTCTAGATAGATAAAGTGATTGTTAAGGTCTTAGTGGGTGATCAAAGGCTTCGCAGATATACATATCTACGATCTAGATATACATAGCAACATTTCCAGCGCTTGGGATTAAACGGACAAAGGTCATACGTGCTTATGTGATTAATGTAAGCAACATAAATCTAAGTAAGTCCTTAAACAGTAGGTACCTACTTAACATTTCGTAATTTGCTTGCTAGAACCAAACTGGTTATTTCTTTCTCGTCCAGTTTTAGTGTAAATCATCAAAATTGGCATTTTATTTCAAGGTGTCTCGGAAACATGGATTCATTTTTATGATAGTTCGTGCCGCAGAATAGTACCTTAAATCTCTTTGGCTTTTCGAACAAAAGATGATACTTTACCCATGTACTTTACACTAAACTACTTTTATTTAAAAATCAATCATTCAGATGATTATTGTTTATTTAGATCACTAACACTAATTTATAACAATTAAAACTAAAATAACAACAAATTATAATTGGGCGTCAAAAAACTCCTGCTCACCGCTGTCAGCTGGTAACGTGCCCAATAGACTGGCGGCGTTGCCTCGTTGTGTGGCAATACAATCATAAAACATTAGCGTGTACTGTCGCTAAAGATGAACAATGGGTGGATAAGAAGCAGTCGGAATCACCGTACTATTGAAGGCAAAGCCCTTAATGGTAAAATAAAAGCCCTATGTTACTAGCTGGAAAAAATATGTGAAAGCAACTCATGGTGATGCTCGACTTAGGTTTCAGGAGTGGATCGCGAATGAAAAACCCACATCTGTATCCTTTTTTTGAAAATATGCGTAAATCATCGTAAAACCGTGTTACGTTTAAATCAAAACTGTAATAGTGTCAGAACAACCAGACCCAAATAAAATTGGATATTGTAGCAACACAACACACGCTAAGAATTTCGGTCTGTTTTGGAAGGAAACCGGTAAACTGAGTCCAGGGTCGGGCGTTCCACTGAAACAGATATATTAAGTCTCGAGCACACTATCCAGTATTACACCAGCCGGAATACACCAATTTACGCCTGTTTTCTAGACCTGTCAATGGCATTCGACCTGGTTATGTATGACAAGCTGTGGCAGAAGTTGTCAAGTGAGACTGAACAGCCTGAAGAATTCACATAGCTCCTTAAGTATTGGTATGGCAATCAGCGTAACAATGTCAGGTGGGCAGGATCACTATGATCGGGTGAGGTTGGAGTGCGGCGTAAGACAGGGTGGTCTGACTTCGCCTAAACTCTTTAACCTGTACGTGGATCGGCTGATCCGTGAGCTCAGCAGCACCCGGGAAGGTTGCTCGACTGATGGAGTTTTTGTTAACAATATAAGTTATGTCGACGATATGGTGCTGCTGAGCCCATTGATCAGTGCCCTCAGGCGCTAAATAAAGGTATGCTAGTACTATGCGGAGGCTCAGTTAAAACACGACCAAGAGCGAATTGATGGTGTTTAACTCCGGTACAAAGAGCCATGACACCGTTCTACAGGTCACATTGGATGGCAGTGCTCTCAAAAGAGTGACAGAATCTATGTATCTGGGCCACAGGGTCACCGAGAGCCTCTCCAATGATGTAGATATTGAAAGTGAACGCAGGGCATTGTCAGTCAGAACTTATATGCTGGCCCGTAGGTTTGCACGCTGTACTGCACAATTAAAGTAACCTTATTGAAGGCGTTTTCACCGCTACTGGGCTAGTTCACCATCCGTCCGTCTTTTGACGACAAGCCGTATCTACGGCGCGTTCGTGTCCCACGCGTGCCTCAAGGAGATGTCAGCAAATTGGAAGGGGTCCGAGAGGGCCGATGCCAACCAGGGCTACGGGACTGTTCGAAAGAGATACCGTGGGCCTGGAACACAAAGGGCTAATAAGGACTCCCTTCCGCTCCGCCCAGAGCGGGAGGGGTCATTTGATGATATCCCATCTGGAAAAAAGGGGCCGTTGCGTAAAATTTTGAAAAATAGTCAGTTCTTTTATTTAAAGATGAACATATTTTGTAATAAGTTAATAACATGTAGGTAATTTCATCGGCTATGTTTATTCGTGTGTCACTCCACGCCCGACAAAATGCTGTTGTGTAACACACACGCAAAATTAATAACTTGTGGTCAACGTGTTATTAATTTAACTCCGTACACATTTATCAAAAAGTTTAAATGAACAAAAATGTTTGACATAGTTCGTGCCGTGCATTCCAGCGGAAATATTAATCTAGGAATTCCGATTTGATCATGTGGTCTCCCAAATACTAATCATAAAAGGTTTTGACAACTGACAGCTTTGGAGTAAGCAATTATTAAACACTCTCATTGTGCATAAAAAGGGTGCACTTGTTACATATATATATTGTTTTGAAACATACCTCATCCAACTTTTTTTTTAAACACAAGATACTACCTATAACTTTCCTTTGAATATCTCTATGGCCTCGGTACTATTCAATTCGTCCATCAGCACAATGTTTTGAGTGCGATACATTGATTCCTACCACCAAAATTAGATTTTTCACCCCAAAATAAAAAGACATTTCCCAGCAAAATTTTGCGTAGACTTTAATTAGTTTGATGCACAGAATGCTGGTTTGACGGCTTCGTGAAAGTTCGTCAAGCTGTGATACACAACAACCCCTGAACAGCAATATAAAAATGTCACAGTTTCTCAACAACTCTCCGCAGTTCGTCGTGTTGCGGTCGGAAACTTCGATTAAAAGTTTCAACGAGAAATGAAATAACTAACTCCATCATAAAAAAACGAAGTATTTGATGACTGTGATTTGAGAGTTTTTGTAGTGATGTAAAGAGCCCTTGAAACTTGTTTTATTTTTCGTAATTATGCACTCCAGTATTTTTTTTGTAGAGTAACTTGTTTTGGCTCTAAGTAGGTACTACTAGTGCTAGAGATTCTGTTTGCTGCCAAGTAGGCTAGGTCAGGTTAAGTTTCAAGGATTATAGGTAACGCCAATTTACAACTTCATCTTTAGGCTTGTGGTCCAATTCTTGCACTATATTTTCTGTTTTAGGAAACAAGCGTGGTAAAGACAAAAGTCTATTTGGAATTTTTGCTTAGAATAAACATTTAGTACTAGAAACAGCATCCTCACTTTAAAAAAATCTTATTTAATAGGGGCGAAACACTCTTAGAGCAAGTTAACATGCATGTTCCTTCACTCAAAATTCAAACCTGATTTTTTCGCAAACTCATATCTTAAGATTCATCAATTTCCTCTCAAAATGATTACCATGTAAATGGAAGTTCTGACAAAATTCTCAAGTTTTACAAACTTTTGCGACGGTTGATCTGCAATAAAAGTCCAAAAACTTTGGCAACGCTGCCGTGAGTATGGGTTTCATAACTCAAATTAAAGTGAAAACGACGAAATGTTTTTACCTTTATTTCATACTTGAATGCTTTTGTACTGGTGACATTACATAATACCATGCTTGTATTCCCCTGAAGTGTCCGGCACAGATCAGAGGTACCTATACTACAACCAAATTTGGCATTTTAATAGTGTCACCGGGTGTGCCTAACGCCATCAACCAGGCGGAATTCCAGGCGTCGATCTGTTTGAGGAGCTCGTGGTTATATAATAACAGCCGTACGGGTCGATCTTTAAGATTAAGCCGTCCTTGGTCCGTGGATGTTTGACCATAATTACATACCAAGTTTCCTCCGCTCCTCGGAAAGCACGTAAAGCCGTTGGTCCCGGCTGTCATTTGTAGATCTTTGCCAGTCGTTACGAGTTGTCAAAAGCCAACAGTCTGACATCCAGTCTTATCAAGAGGTATCGTATTACCCAGTTACTGGGTTGTGAAGGTCAGATAGGCAGTCGCTTCATGTAAAATACTGGTACTCAGCTGCATCCGGTTAGACTGGAAGCCGACCCCAAGAGAGTTTGGGAAAAGGCTAGGCAGATGATGATGATCTGCTGCTTATAAATTCCTGATGGAGAAACTCAACCATATCCAGGACCTCCCGCTCAGCAGTAGTACTAACAACCTGTAGACAATCGATGGAGTAAGTAGTGGTCTCGTTACTCTCAAGTCAACAACATCTGCCTAGCCTTTTCCAAACTATCTTGGGGATCGGCTTCCAGACTAACTGGATGATGAATACCAGTATTTTACATGGAGCGACTGCCTATCTTACCTCCATAACCCAGTTAGTGCTGGGTAATACGATACCCCTTGGTAAGACTAGTTGTCAGACTTTCGGGCCGCTGACTACCAGTTACGACAGTCAAAGATCTACAAATGACAGCGTACCAACGGCTTAACGTGCTTCCCGAGGCATAGAGGAAACTCGGTATATAATGGGCGGTCACCCATCTACGGAACGACCTAGGCGAGCGCAGCTTAAACTGTAGATCGACCCAAGTGGCTGTAATTATGTAGCCACGAGCTCTTCAAGGTCTCGTTACTCACAAGCATGTAGAATAAAAATGGTTTCAGGTTGGTTATATTTTTGATATACAAGCTTTCCTAGGCTGATATTCATGGCAATTTCTTCACAAAAATAACAAAGAACGTACTAACAGCAAAGTGGATCTTTATGAAATTCCTAGTCAGCCCGGAATTTGGGATTGTGCCCAAAAAATAACAATACGTTTGACCCTAATTGCATGTCGGAAGACTTTAAACCTTCAGCGTAAACTGAGAACCATTTAGAATATGACCTATTTACCTACACGAAAAGAAGCGAGACAGATGTACTATTAAATTAGCCTTTTTTTCATAGGGTTCATGACAAAACTACAGAACGCTACTTGCTATGATTCCTCAGCATCATCCAGGTTCTGAATAAGAAACTTATCTACTATTTTAAGCATTTATAAATACTTCCTTGGTTCACTGTCTCATTGTAGGTCACGTAGATCTGTGCAAAACGTCGAGAAAGTTCTATGCAGAACTATGCACAAACTTCTGCGCAATCAATTCGATCGAAGCGAGGGCAACTTTTTGCAATGAAGTAAATACAATAGCATCGTATTCCATCAAAGCATACTGAAGTTATAAATTGTATCTGTCTACTGTGACCTTTCGTCTTAACAGCTGAACGGAATTGAATAAAATTTTAAACTAAGGGGAAAAAATAAATCTGCCAAGCCTTCAATCACTCAAATCATTATCTCAAGTATGTTGGGATCGGCTTCCAGTCTAACCAGGGACCGGACAACCCCGCTTATGAGTTAAGCCTTTGGACAGGGTAACCCGTACATGTGGTAACTCATATCGCAGTGTTACCTTTTGTTTGAGTTACACCCTCAAAACCCAGCGAAATGGTTAACACCTTTATTAAGGTAACCACGTGAAGTGATTAACCCCTTCAATGACATAAGCCTTTGAAGAGGTTACCTTCTCGAAAAACTTTTTTTCGTGTTACCCTGGATTACCTAATAAAGTTGAGCTGCATGTAGGTAGGGGGATACTTGCACCCGTGCGGCGCCTTATTGCCTTACTATTTTTATTTTGTTAAAAATTTAACTATAAGATCATCCAGACAATCGTTATTTTTGCATGTTTACAAGTCGCTCGGCAATTCGGTACACGGAAGATTGGCGGACCGCCGGGCGCGGTACGATGCGTGCGGTCGTGGTTATGCAATTTTCAAACTAATATCGATTGTAAACAGTGCAAATTACAATGTCTTGAGTTAGAATGGCTTACCCTGTTACAGTGTTACAGGGTGTTGAAAGGGTAACCCGTTCGTATCGGGTTAACTACACCCGTTCGAAGGTGTAACATGTATCATAGGGTTTTTTTTTGAAGCGCTTAAAAAAACCCCTTTTAAAACCCTTTCAACGAGTATCCGGCCGGTCCCTGAGTCTAACCGGGTGCTGCTGAATACCAGTATTTTACACGGAGCGACTGCCTCTCTAACCACCTGTTTACCTACGTAGTATGTAGTAAAGTATGTAGTACCGACGTTGGTGAATGCGCTACCCCCAAAACTGATATCGCATGTCCAATCTAAACAGCAACTTAAAAATGTACTTAAAAAACACTACCTCTCATTGTGCCCATAGCTAACTTAGCATCTATGGATAATGGCAATTGTATATGTGTAAAATGTGAAAATGTCCTTTTTCTGTAGGCTTACCTTAAATTTTGCTTTCTTTTTTATTATTTATAATTAAAATTCGAATTTTGTTAGTAGTAGTAGAACGAAAACAACTGCCGACAAACTGTTTTGCAGTTTGGCAGACTTTTTGTATGCTATTGCTATACAGATTTTGAATAAACAAATAAAAAAAAAGACCTCTTGGTACGACTGATCCATTTGATCCATTGATCCAACCTTGGGGTACCTGTAACGACTGTCAAAGATCTACAAATGACTGTCGGAATCAACGGCTTAACGAGCTTTTCGAGGCACGGAGGAATCTGGGTACATGACGGGTGGACTATTACTTTGGTACTTACATATCATAATATTTTTAATCCTAAGTATTCGTTTCCGTGGGAGTAACCATTGACATTTTAGGGCGAAGCCGCGCGCAAAATTTAGCATGAAAATATGTGGACCAACCAATTCCTTTATGAACCCGATGTTTCAGTATTTAATACAATCATGCTTATTTTATTAGCCGTGAGAATAATAGCCCTTAGGTTGGATATGTTCTAGAGAGGAGCTCACCAATTGGCAGCGTACCTACTTGTTGTGTAGGACACCCTGTAGCAAAATGGAGCGGTGACCTTTACTATGTGGAATGTAATTAATAAGGTTAATGTCATCTATGATAATTTAATTGCTCCTATATTTTTTTAACTAAGCAGAAAATCTACTCAAACATCATTTTTATGTGACTTGTTTGCGTTTGTGAGAGAAAAGAGCATGGCATGATTGTATTCTATTTTTGTCTAGTAATTTCGCTTTAAATACTCAAAACAATTTGTAAAGACAAGTTACTTAAAATACTCTTGATGAAAACTTGTCCATAAGTGTCGAAACAAATTGAAAAAATAGTTAACAATACATATTATTATACATGTCATAATTATACAAATTTACATCATGTTTTTGACAAGTATTATTTCATCAAGTTGGTATGTAACTGTGTACACACGGTTAGGTAATAAAATCAAAATAATGACGATCGACAGTCGACGTCTTAATTAAATCACTGTCTAAACACTGGCCGTTCTTATTTCTTCTTTTTTTGTACGAGAACAATTCCGAGCGAATATTTTTTTAAACAAGTTGTAACCTTTGTGAAAGCCTTCCAGAGTTGGAAGTAATTTTGTAACAGAAGGCTGAAGGCGCATTGTTTATTTAAACGCTTTTCTAATATTATAATGGAGGCGTTTATTTATTTAACGTGTTTATTTCGAGTGGGTTAAAATAAGGCATTACGTAGTTGTCCGTGATAAGGGTCTTCGCGACAGTTTGTTGACAATTATTAGGGAGATAAATATTTTGAGTAAACTAATGATGTAAAATGGGAAATGGTCTGCTAATTAGTAAAGATTGTATTAATTGTTGGGAGTTTCCTGGCCTTATGAAAAATAGTAAAGTGTTTCCTTTATTCAAAACAGGTATCAGACCCCACAAATTATAGACCTATTTCAGTACTACCTACTTTTAGTAAAATTTTTAAGAAAATAATTTTAGACCAATTGCAAAGGTTTTTTTTAAACAAAAATTATTACATGGCAAACAGGTCGGATTTACTAGAGATCGTTCAACTACTGGTGTTGAACTTTTTGGACATATTTACAGTGCTTGGGAAGAAATATGCGATGCGTTGGGCATTTTTTTTGTGATTTGTCCTAGGCATTCGATTGCGTTTCTAATTAAACGTTAATCAGGAAGCTCCGCCACTACGAAATCCGGAATAGCGCTGTGGATCTTTTTACCTCATACCCGAGTAATATGATCCAGACAGTTGATGTAACATCAACTGTCTCGGGAAAAGATCTCCCGGATCTATTGTAACAATGAGAGTGCCACAGGGCTCAATTCTTGGTTCTTTCTTGTTTCTTATTTATATTAATGACTTCCCTGACCTCATAAAGGATAACCACAATAAAATATTACTGAAATACAAAATAAAAAACATTTTTTACTTCTAGCATTCACGAACCGTCTGGCTACGAAAGCTCTAAGAGCAGCTACGCGCTCATAGCAGATCATATATTTTATTTTTATTTGTAACATAGTGACATTGTATCTTGCATACAAAAGAATATCTACTTGTACGACTTATTCACATCGCGCTGCAAAACGTTAAATGGATACTTTTACGTTTTCTGGGGCAGAAATGAAATGTGTGCGGATTTATTCAGAAATATATTTTATTTCGTTTTAGAAATAGTTTTCTGTAGCAACGCGTTTTTTTTTGTAAATAGTTAAAGTGTACATGCCAAATAAAAAGGAATATTACACTTACGTACGTACGCATCTCTCCCGAAAGTGAGTTTTGTTATGCAGCACACGCGAGGATTTTTACTTAAAGCCTGTCAATCTTAACATACATTATTACAGAACCATATAATTTATTTCAAACGGTAACGGTAATGATCACGGTACGGTACGGTCAAGATGCTACTTAAAAGTAAGTGGTTACAAACTCAATAATGAGTTGCCAGAATATCCTAAACTTCACACAGAAAAAAAGAAAAAAATCACTTGTAAAAGCTTATCCACAATTTCAGATACATGTTAAACCTCCGAATTAACTGAAAACAGTTAAACTATTTAACGATACTTGTTTAAAAACTGAAACCTTAAAACTGAAAGAATAACTATAGTATTTCATGCAGTGTTTCCCGGGAATGTGAATTAATGTAGCTTCCTGCAGCTACTTCTATTGTTAAAGTTTGTTTTATTAGAAAAACTGCTGAAGGCGACGTGTTTTAATTTGTGAAAGGCTTCGTTGAAAAAGGTTCAAGAATTCCTACATACATTAATATACTATGGTTCTTGTTATAATTAATTAAGTTTTGGGTTTTTACTTCTTTCGAACACGAAATAGTTCAACTCACAGAAAAATATGGGCTGGCTGTTTATGGCTAAAAATATATTTCTTAGAATAAAAAAAAGATTTGGAGGTTTGCATTAAAATAGTCCCCTCGAGCAGATAAATACATCAACTGACATATCAAGCAATGGTTTCGTTATCTTCAAAATTTCTACAAATTGAAAGTGTGTTACGCAATTGGTAGCACCCAATTGTGATTTCAGATTTATTTCAATAAAATCTGGTAACTTAATTTGAGCATCAAGATTACTTATTTGAATCCAATTGCTAACTCTCAGATATTTAAACTTCAACAAAAGACACTTAAAGTAATTGAACAAAAGAGGTTTAAAAACTGTAATTAGGTACGACAAACTGCGCTTAAAACTGAAAATGAATTTGAAAAAAATCTAGTAATCTTTAGGCAGATGACACGCTGGCAAATTTAAGTCAAAGTTTTAAGACTTCAGATAATCATCATAATGTTACTAAGATTTCCAGTTGTGGCTTGGATATACGAGTACCTAACGAAACAACACGCCTGCAATTCACGAAGGGTTAGGCAGAAATAGATACCTACTTATCATCACTTTAATTTCAAAGAACACGAATTTGGTTTCCTTTTTACAAGAAACAAAATAACACCAATTTGCATCTTCTTAAAAAATCTCTTGATAGCCTTTTTGTTGGCTGAGGTTCCCACAAAACTTCCCTCGCAGATACAACGCTGCAGGCGGTAATCTTTTGCTCATCGCCTCCGCTCAAAAATCGCTTATGTGATAGATACCTAAAGCGTTAACTTTAAATATTGTCACAGAACTTTCAGATATAGGCCAACTTTCGCAATTTGAGAACGAACTCAAACAAACTGTCTGCGTCTTTAGTTTTTATCTTCTGTACTTTAGTTTTGTCTCGCGAATGATTTCGCAAACAGTGGGTTTTGAAAGGTCTACGTGGATCGGAATTTGGAGATCGTCGCTCTATAGTGTTCCCTCTGCTGGGACACCAGCCTCCACTCTGTGTTGTGTGGTGTACTTTGGCTTACTCTCTGTAAGCCGAAGTACATCACGCGGACCCAGAATGGGCTGGTGGACAAAAATTCGTTCTGACGCAAATTAACAACAATCTATGTTCAAACTCCTGTTTAGCGCGGGTGTCATGACTAGAGGTCAAAATGTAATCATTTTTACGTAAATTCAAAGTTACATAATTAAAGCTGTCAAAAAGATGGACATGAAAATGGACTTCGATTTATAAAAAATAAAGACATAATTACTTTTATCTTTTTTTGATTGCCAAAATTTTTCCATCAGAATATACCCACAAAATAATCGTAGTATATTTCATGACAAGACTTGTATAAAACTAACTCTTGTAATGGAAAACTCCAGACAGTAGAGATACTTGAACAGGCGATCAAAATATCGTTATACCAAAATACTTTATAGTGAAACTCAGTTCAAACAGACCTAAACAATATTACAAGCGTAGACAAGAATAATTATTACTAGCTGGAACTGTTTGTTGATAGTTATCTGAGTTATGGAGTAACAGAGCTTCTGGCTGTGTCCTATCGTCACGTTTTATTTTTTTCTGCCGCGACCTAACCAATGCGATCGGTCGTGCGACTACGTGAGCGTCACATTTTTTATGTCACGCATTTTTCTAAGTTTGGCAAAATTACCTCTAAAATGGACCTTTGTGCGTCGATGGCAAACATGTGGCTTAGCGTTTTGTAAAATATCTAGAAAAATCAACATATTTGATCCTGTTTCGACCACTCGCCAAAAAAACTCTTGTCCAGTTATAACTTGAAAGTGATCATTCGCGCGACCGATTGCTTTGGGTAGGACACAAAGTCTAGGCTCTTAAGATTAATTAGCTAAAGTGTTGGGTCGCTCCCTGATATGGCAGCAAGATAATCATGTTTACTCGGTCTAAATGAAAATCGGATTGAAGGCATCGTATTTATGTTGTAGTCTCGTCATGTCTGATGTATTGGCTTAACAGTTAGGCATTGACTCATTTATAAAATTAGGAAATTGAAAATATTACTTAATGCGAACATTTGAAAACAAAAATGGAAACATTGCTTGGTGGGAATTTGGTAAAACATAATTCGTTACACGAAATACATAGAAATGAATTTTAATAATTTGAAATTTATTTGATAATTTTACTTATATTAAGCCCTAAGTTACATTGATAAACTGTTCCATTACTTAATACCTGAAAGCCTAGACGAAGTGAAATTCTATCAGCTATAGCTATGTTATAGTAGTTTTAATATATGCAAATGTACATAAATGAAATGTCCGCAATAGTAAACTTTGTTTTCGTTCCCGCAGACAAACCGTGAAAACGGTTTTGTAGGGCAAAGTTCGTACGCAAAGATTTTAACTTTGTTTTGATAAATAAATAGATAATAGGAAAGTATTGGAGTACCGTAAACTACCGGTATGTTTATATCCTGTTGAAAGTCATCATGGAAATAAAAATCCTTTTGAAGCGATTGTTAAGTTTTCTTTATAAATGAATTAAATACATACGGGACCGAAACGTGGCCGCTCACAATGGGTCTCATCAGAAGGCTTAAAGTCACCCAAAGGGCGATGGAGAGGGCTATGCTCGGAGTTTCCTTGCGTGATCAAATCAGAAATGAGGACATCCGGAATAGAACCGCGGTTATGGACGTAACCCGAAGAATTGCCAAACTTAAGTAGCAGTGGGCAGGGCACATTGCTCGCAGAACGGATGGCCGATGAGGCTGAAAAGTTCTGGAGTTGCGACCGTGAACTGAAAGACGATACGTTAGAAGGCCTCCCACTAGGTGGACCGATGACCTGGTGAATGTTGCGGGGATCCGCTGGATGAGAGTCGCATGGGACCGGTCAATATGGCGACACTTGGGGGAGGCCTATGTCTAGCAGTGGACGTCTTTCGGCTGAAATGATGATGAATTATATAAGCATCAGCAAGTATTATAGGCTTAAGTATTAATACATGGGACTTCAATATAACCGATGAAATATGGGTAAATGGGAAAACAGGCGTGTTGTTATGTTAAAAAACAAAGCGATGTCACATATACCTTTAAAAAAAATAAAACAGAAGAGAAAAGATAAGAAAAGAAGAATTGAAGATAAGATATTTAAATATATTTTTGTTTATTTTCTGTGTTTAGGTTTAAGTTTTATTTTACTTTATTTTTTTAATGCTATGTGTATGTGCTTATGTCGTGTGCCAAATAAACGTATTTTCTTTCTTTATTTTCTGTTTTTCTTTCTTTCTTTACATTCAACAAATCAGCTGCGTAAAAGAATTCTTTGTTTCCAGCTTAACATACAATAAAACCTTTTCACATAAAGTTGCACAAATGCAAATAACAAGTCTGAGTTACGACCCCATTGACCACTCTTCAAGCTGACTTACACTATACGAAGAGCCAAAATAAGTGGGCAAATCCCATTCACTTCAGCATAGCATGTTAATCTAAAGTTTCCTCGTGTTTTTTCCTTGTTCTGTGCGTGATGCGAGATTAATTTCATGAACCACTTAAATTATTTTTTGTTGGTTGTTTATAACGTTGATGTTATATTAAAGTGAAGCTTCCAGAAATCAGGGGCATATCTTAAATAATTTTACGCAGAGCAGTGATAGGAAAGTGATTAGTAGTCAAAGAGCTAAGCCACTTTTTTGTAGGTTACTATTTTACGTTTCTCGTTTCATTTCCCAACCCTACCACCACGCTAAAGTTCAAACATTCATAAGATTTTTTTAGGGTATTTGACATTGTACTATCAATTTAGTTAACACTAGGACAAAGTTGAAGTTCATATCCGCGGAAGTAGCATCGATTAGGGCTTGAACAGACTTAAAATATTAATAGGATGTTACTTTTTACTGGTTGGATTAATTCGTTATTTAGCTGCACGCAGGTATAGTCAAAAGTTTAACGACAGGACTGTTTTATGTGGTACGGTCAGCAACGACAGTCGCTAAACATATCCAAAATTATAAGAGGTCTTAGTTTTAGAACGATCCATATTAACAGACTGGAGTAAAAGACATAACAATATTTTCATCAATGGTAACACAAATTCGCAAAACAATATTACATCAGATCACACTGATGAGCACAGAAGTTGGTGTAATATTGATAAGTGTTAACCGACTTCTGATGCTGATTGTACGTGCATTTGTGAAAGTGCTGATTTTATCTTTTGTAATGAACACAACGAGTTTTATATCTAGCAATAAGCTAAATTAACCAATATCATGATTCGCGAAAGTACTAAGTTGTTATCGAATGTATAGCTAATACTTCACAATAAATAGACGAAGAATATGTATGAAGGCTGAGTTAAGAGATACTTGTCCTTGATGTCGATTTTCCAATTTGCTAGGATATCAAGGAACGAGTACAATCTCCAATGAAGGGCTGGAACAGCTGTTTGTATAGACAGGAGAATAATACTGGGAGGATTATATTATTATATAGAGAGAAAGTGAAGGTAGTGGGAGGGAGTAATTGCGTTGTTTGGTAGCTTTTGTTGTTGCTAAATGGCTTCTACATTGAATGAAAGTGTTCTTGTGGGACTAAAATTTCCTGATTATTGCACAAACAAACCTTTATTTTGTAGTCTAATCAGTCATATCCTTTTTACTGCTGCAAGATAGTCCTCCTTCCTATGAGAGGGCCTGAGCCGTCAAAAAGGTTCTCGAAAATATGTTTACTTTAAATAATTAAGACTGTTTTTATGAAAATATGAAGATTTTCAGAAAGTTTTTTTATAGCGTTATTTAAATTCAAAAGTTTTGTTAATAGAGTGTAATAGAAACAACTTTATTGGACTCCTGAAAGTCAAGTATGTGGTACACCTGGAAAATGCATACCGTTACAATTCCAACAAGCCCAAACACAGCTACTATACATTGTCTTATTATGGAGTTACGGTGCCTGTCTCTTGGCTTCATCATCAGATCTGATGGTAGAATGGTTCTTATTGAACGCAAATGCTTCACTTGTTGTAGAAAATACTAAAATCGCTGTACGTTTTCCTATAAAATTTGAAGAGTTTCCTCGATTTCACCAAGATTCAATCATCAGATCTCAACTTGGTGACTATGGGACCAAATGGAAAGCATAGGCTTTGGAATAAAAAAATAATTTTCCAAATCGGTTCGTAAATGACTGAGTTATGCGCGAACAAAAAACGCAATGCAGAGTAAACGAAAAGTTAGAATATTTAGATTTTTGTTGATTTTTTCAAAACCGCTTGTCTGATTTCGATAAAATTTTCATGGGACCATTTGGAAAGTATACGCTTTCCAACAAAAATATAATTTTTCAAATCGGTTGGCAAACAACGGAGTTATGCGCGAACAAACATAAAAAAAAAACCTTCTCCTTTTTTAGAAGTCGGTTAAAAATAGGAACGGCACCCTTCGTGCGCGAGTCCGACTCGCAGTTGGCCGGGTTTTTTATTCATGTTAAGTGAATATAATTTAGTCACTACAAGTATTTTACTATGATATCTACAAATTGAATTCCACTCACAACTTGAAATGCGCCATAATTTGCAAAATAACAAATTAATCTCACGGGGTACATTTAAGGAAAAACCCTACAAGCCAAATAAATGTCTGAAAGATTGACAATCAATCCAGGCAAGATAAAACAAGAAAACGTACTCTCCATTTGCAGTAACGGTGTTATAAATTATGTCGAACATTAAGTATTAAAGGTGTTCCACCTTGGCGCTTCTAAGTAGGGCTGGAACCCTTTCCTTTAGTCAATGATTAAGTTAGTTCGTTAACAATTCAGTATCTTTGGACCGGTAGGCTGAATTCTCAGATTAAATTAGATGTGTTTTTGAAGGAAAGCTTTTGGCAGGCTTTTCTGTTTTAGTATTTTTTTTCAGGAAAGTGTGAGGTAGTCATGTGTATTATAAGATGGTATTTTGTCTGATAACGGTTTAATTTCTGATCATTGGTTGTTTAGAGAACAAAATAAAAATACAATTTTATTTAAAATGTATAAGATCTAACGGATTCGAACTACTGAGAAATTTCTGATGGAATAACCCAATAATAATTTGCTCGACCCGGGAATCGAACCCAAGACTTCACGCTCAGCAGTCGCGATTGTCGGCGTCCATTTGAACAACGAGGCAGTTACGCGGATAAAAATCTATCTATAAACATTTTTTTAAGTTTCATTACAAAGTTAGCGAGCAATGAGTTTAACGCCCGTTCTTTCTTGGTACTACAAACGGAATTTACTCTACAAAGCAGCTTTTACATATATACATTGAAAAACTAGTCTTTTCAACGCCAAATGTTTGTTAGTTACTGAATTGTACAAACTTACTGCAAATTTCAGGTAAAGTTTTTTTATATGCCTTAAAAGGCTGGCTAGAAAATACAAGAAAGAAGCTGACATTTAAGTTAAAAAGATTAGTTAAAAATTCACCCTGTGAAATCTGGACATCTAATTTTCTCATATTACAAAAGAGGAAAGCATTTTTAGGTCATCATGCCAGACTCTCGGCAGTATTTCGGCTTTAACAGGATAAGGTGGGGTATGAATTTTACGAAAGCCTCAAAGATATGAGGTATCATGAATTTTGAAACCTTCTATGTTCGTTAGCAAGTTCGGTAACGAGTTAGGTATATTTTGTAAATATGTTGATAATATGAGAGAAAATGTATTCCTTCATGTCTTTTTTTAGCTTGTTTCTTGGTAACTGTTTGAGTTTTTTAGTTTAACAAGCATGGTGCCCGATGAGATTGCTCCTTATGGGTTCTTAGATGGCTTGTTCAGGACATGATTTTCTAAAAAAACGATGATCTAACTAACTTTTTAATGCACGTAAAACGACGAACTTTAATACAAACATTTAGCCCCTATTTAGATGATGTATTCCCGTTGTCCCCGTAATCCGTGTCCCCGTCACGGGGACATCGACAAGTCATATAATTCCTTACCGTTGTCCCCGTTATGTACATATGGGCAACGGGGACAACGGGCAGTTAAAATTTCACGTGTCGTTGTCCACTTAAAATTTTTATTTATATTTAAATTTATTATTTAGCGCGGCAAGCCTAAAACTAAAATGAAAGATATTTTGTACTAATAGATTCAAAATATAGGAACAAATAAGAGATGTTTACCTACACAAAACTCTTTTTGTTCTTCTTGTTGATACTTGTTGTTCGCCAGATTATTGAGAAAGCTCGTGAATTCAACAAGCCAACATACATCTGCTTTGTTGATTTCTCCAAAGCATTTGACTCGGTAAAATGGCCAGTATTGTGGAAAACTTTACTTGACATGGGCACGCCGAAACACCTAGTTCATCTTTGAGAAGGTTGTATGAAGAAAGCACAGCCTCAGTACGAACAGATGACATACTGTCCAGTAACTGCCACACCAGTGCAGGAGTCCGCCAAGTATTTATTATATCGCCACTCTTATTTAATATATACACAGAGCTTATAATGCGCATAACTTTGGAAGATTGGACGGATGGGGTTGCAGTTGGTGGCTACAATATTGCGAATTTGCGCTACGCAGATGACACCACTCTTTTTGCATCTGATGCTCGCCATGTGGAAGATTTACTACGCAAAATGGAACAAGTGAGCCTTGAATTTGGATTAAAGATTAATCGCAGTAAGACCAAGGTGATGATTGTGGACCGTGCCAACAATAATTCGCCAGCAGTTACTCAGGTCGCGAACTGCAACGTAGTCCAATCCTACGTATATCTTGGAGCTTTAATCTCGAATAAAGGCGGCTGAATTGACGAGATAAAGAGACATATGGCGATCACGAGAACTGCAATGGACAAAATGAAAAAATATGGAGGAACAGAGACATCACCAAAGCCACGAAGACCAGGCTCGTGCGCACTTTAATTTTACCTATATTTCTGTACGCTGCAGAAACGTGGACGTTGCGGGAGGTGGAAAGAAAAAAGATAGACGCTCTGGAGATGTGGTGCTGGAGAAGAATGCTCGAAGTATCGTGGACCGAGTTCCGCACAAATGTCTCGATACTCCAAGATCTTCACATCAGGCAGCGTCTCTCCACAATAGTGTAGTCCCGAATACTCACTTTCTTCGGACACGTTTCAAGGCGAGACAGTCAGTCCATAGAGCGGTTAGTCGTCCAAGGAAAAGTGGAGAGCACTAGACCGCGTGGAAGGTTCCTATGCGTTGGACCGACCAGATCAATTCTGCTGCGCTCCCGTGCACGAATGTACCCGGATGACTTCTGATCGGGCGAGATGGCGGGACATTGTGAGGCGTATTACATCTGCCGCAAATAGTAGCAACACTTCATGACGACCACGACCGCTCTGTCAAGAGCGTAACGAGAACGACTAAGAAGAAACACACAAAACACAACTAGATTTTTAAATCGAAATCAACAAAAGGCAAGTCATTTTTTCATTTAGTCCACACAATCAACATAGCTACCCATAAAGTAATTAAAAATTTGTTTGTGGTTGGTATGAAATGATCCAAATTATTTATAGCACACAATAGAATAACAAATGAGAATAACTAAATACCTTATTTATTTTGAATAAGTTTTAAATGAAAGGGTGGAATGAAACAAATGATTTGAATGTTATACTTACAAAAACATACAACATTTAATATACCTATTTATCTATAACGACACAGAATTAGCATAGTATAAAAACAATTTAGTTACTAAAAACAAAAATAGGATTGAACTTGTAGTTTGAACATAATAAAAACAACAACAATTTAAATAAAATTGACTACAAACATTACTTTAATTTTATACTTATTAATAATATCACAATTATTTATTCAGATTACAGAATTGGTAGTAATCAACATTTATATATTATATATATATGTAACGTTAATATAAATCTACGAAAAATACTAGTGGAGTTTTTCAAGAAAATGTATGCGTAAATAAATGTATAAATAATGCGCATCCTTTTCAAAGTCACATTTTAAAATAAGTTTCCTAAATACTCAATTGGGAAACAAACACACATATTTAATTACTATTATATTCATACATATAAGACTTTATATTTTTAAACGAATACATTCGTAAATTATAAATTCTTGTGTCGCAATCACATGTCTTACTATTAATTAGATATTATGTGTTTTTTAAATTGTATATGTAGTCATTAGTTCCATTTCATTTGTATAGGTACAATATTTTCTCTATTAAGGCACTCCCACTTCTAACTTTAACTTAACGGGGACAACGGGCATAATTTGAAAAGCATATATTACAAGAAATTAACGGGGACAGCGTACGGGGACAACGGGAAGTAATTTCAATAGTTTTATTAAATTCCCTTTGTCCCCTTTAACGGGGACACGGCCTACGGGGAC
This sequence comes from Cerastis rubricosa, assembly GCA_949152445.1. NCBI lineage: Eukaryota > Metazoa > Arthropoda > Insecta > Lepidoptera > Noctuidae > Cerastis > Cerastis rubricosa. The sequence continues at coordinate 2,312,758 of OX424525.1, read as the reverse complement.
AACGGGAATACACCATTTAGATTGTGGGGTATTGATAAAAAAACCTTCCCTTGTGTAGTGTACACCATTCTTGTGCAACCTCGCACATTTAGCAAAACCTGTTTTTATATCTACGCAAATGTTGACATTATAATTCACATATTAAGCAAATCAGTTTATTAAAACTTTTGAAAAGAAACAAATGGCTCAATATCTCTTATTTTTAATTATTGAATACTTATCTGAATGTTTTGCAATTGACATCTAAAGAATTACATCATCAACTTGGCAGTATTGTTTTCTTTAGTTGAAGTTCTTTTTTAGAATCGCCAATTAAATTGTTCTAATTGGTTTTCGTACTAATCAGGACTTCAAAAAAAAGTAACTGGGTACAGTCAATTCATTTTCAGCTTGCTTTAAAACAGATTCAGCTGGACTGTCACATAAACATTAATTGGACACGAAAATAATACTTCTTTTTACTATATCAGATAAGCAGATAGGTTCAGATAGACAGTTGCTCCATGCTCCATATTGGTATTCAGCTACATCCGGTCAGACTGGAAGCTGACCCCAAGATAGTTGGGAAAAGGCTAAGCAGATGATCAAGTCATGAGATCTGTCTGATTTTGACTTCATAAAGACACCGAATGCCTACAAAACATTTAGTCAATAAAATAAATGTTCGAAAAAGGTCTCAAGATAAGAAAACAAGAGGTAGAGGGTATTTGTTTACATCTTGCACTCAAAAAAGAACTTATCACCGTATGATACCTCATAAGCTCTCAAAGGGAATGGCCTAAATTTCTGGGACCGCTGCTAATAACGCTGGCTACACTAATGGAAAATGCACACACGAACATGTTCTCGCCACCGAATAAATTATTGAAGTTTGCATTTGCATCATTCATTACAGCGTATGCAACCTATTTTGTTCCCACTGCTGGGACACAGGCCTTCTTACTGACAGAGGGAATAGGCCGTAATCCATCACGCTGGCCTATTCTAGGTTGGTGGATGTCAGATGTCTTAATATGCTTAAGTACATTCTGATTTCCTTACGATGTTTTTCTTCATCATTTGAAAGTGAAGTAGTGGTGATGAAATAAATAAAACAAAGAAGAGCCTGTCTGTGTTGATCACACCCTTTTAACTTATTCTGGGTTGATACCACTGCGCCACCAGTCCTCACCCTCTCATTGTGGAGCAAAATGTTCGTATAATAAGAAGTAGGTAAGTTCGTCCGTGACATAATCTCCGGAGTTTTATCATTTCGCTTCGAAACGTGATTGAATAAAAATGTAACGAGATTTGAACTCATCTTCAGTCATGGGATCAGTTATACTTTAGGTATGTTGGTAGGTACCTACTACAGTTACGAGCATAAACACCTACGCAAAATTAATGAACCACTTTTTGGTGAAATATAGAGGACATACAACTTTTAACTTTCAGAAAAGATATATTCCGTAAAAAAAAAAATGGTTTCGAAGATTCTTTATTTTTATCAGAAAATTTTGTGTAGGTATGTATTTATGGCCGTGACTGTACAATAATCTTGTAGTAAAAATATTTTTCTGTTTATATTTTTAATTGGTTGTTAAAAGTATACTTACCTATAGAACAAATAATTGAGGAGCCTGGTTAAATCAAGAGCTTAAAACATTTAGTGCTATTCAGCTAGTGCTAGTGTTATTATTTATTGTTCACATAAAAATTGGGACTGCAATTAAATATGGGATCAACTATGGAGACTTGTATTTGCTAACATACAGGTCAATATTCCACAATCATTGTTTCACACACAAATGGATATAGAGAATGCCTGCGACCTTTCCAATCAGTCTTGTTTGTTTGGCTTTTTTGCTGGACTCCCTTTATTTTTACAGTGCAGGTTTTAATACTCTAGATTTTATAGATTGTACTGCCACGTTGTTTTTTTTTTCAAGTACAAGTAGAAAAACAATTGCACTGCGCACAAGGTTTACCTTGTTACAGTTTGATTGTTACGTGACTGTATTCTGTATAACTCAAGGGTTTGTAGAAAGCTCCACTTACCGACTTCCTATATTTTCACTCGTAAGCAACATTATCAGAAATTTTATAATGGTTGCCTTTGGCGTTGACTTATTCTTTTATGTTTTTATACAATAAAATAACTTACTTTAGTCTTCATAAAAATACCAACTTTACATTGAATTACAGTAAATTTGTTCTAGGTAAAAAATGAGTCGACCACAAAAATCCATTTGGTTAACATTCATTAGGTTACCTAACTTATCGCGGGAAGTGTCAGGCAATCTAGAAAACTACTCAACTACAAGAAGTTATTTGAATAGCCATTTAGTTTATTTTGTTCGTAAAGGTGAAGATGACTAAGCATTAAAAATCGTGGTACAAGTGCTTCTTTGCCAATGTTTGTAATTATTAATGTTGCCGTTCCTCTTAAAACGGGTTTGCGGTACAGCTTTGGACAGACCAATATCCAGCAATGGAGTGTGATAAGTTGAGTAGATTCATTGAAAATTGTCTTATAGTCCATCAATCTATTTTTACCTGACTTCGGTGAAGCAAAGGCGTACAGTAGAAGGGATCATATACTTTAGGTCAAAGTGGCATATGATCATGGCTCTCCTCTGAACATCACTATGCATATTTATTTAGTACATTAAAATTTATAACGTGTAAGTTGTTTATTTAATATAGACGATAAATATTGAATGGTTTGTAGGTACATAACAATCTCAGACGAGAATATTTTCTAGTTGCATGCTCTTTAGAGCGTGATTTATCAGTAGTTGGGTTTTAGTTTTTGTACTTATTTTTTTATTTCCATACAGTAACAGTGGGGTAGAATTAGTTTTAAAGTACAAATATAGCAATGATTAACAGAAATAGGAATCGATTCAAGATAATAAAAGAGCTTAAAAATAAGTACATTTCAATAGTTTTTGTAGGCTAAGTAAATTGGTAATTTTCGGTTATTAAGTCAATTAGTTTCTTAAATAATGTTATAATCTTACTATTGATTAACCTATAGATTGTTAGAAAAAAAGTCCAGGTACTTTTTTCGGTTTGTGTGGTAGTAACTTGAAGCTTTGACGTAATTAGGTAAATATATTTGCGTGGTATAATTTCCTAATAAGCTACATAAAACAGTATCCCCATTTAAGAGAAATAGTTTAATACCTTTTGTGTGTCAGACTAGCTTCAGGGAGAACAGGAAACCAAGAAAACCTCAGGATACTTTTGATTCACATACATACGTTAATTAGGACGTGTTTCAGGTTACCTGGAATGTTGTCTAATTTTGCAAACGACAACAAGAATTGGGTGTAGTTGTAGCCAATATTACCAAAAGTACCTGACTAATTAAAAGTATGTAGGTAAGCAGAAATGTAATGTATTTTTAATTCAGATTTTTAACAGAAAGACACACATACTTTGTATGGAAATATCAGAATAAACGTTCCTTACCTACACAGAATTCATAAAGTGGGAATAGAAGATTTGAATTGTTTGTTGAAATAGGTAAAAATTATATAAATTGAACTTAGTGACATTCAAAGTTTTCTTAACTTTATCAAATTAAATAATTTTGAGTTTCGCAATAATACACATATAAATACAAATATACACAAAATATATACATATATAAATATTCATTTTAATCAGATAACAAAGATCCATTGGGTTAGTAACAATATTCTTAACCTACGTTAGTACGTAATTGAAAACACAGATATTGTACAGGTGACTGGACACCTCACCAATGGGCTGTCATGCCTCGCGACTAAGGCGACAATAGGCTGGACAGCGTGATAAACCGTCGATGTTTATAACTTTTGCCATGGATTCAGGCTTCGAGACTCCCTAAATGTTGAAATTTTTGGCCGAATAAAAAAAAACTGATCTAAGTCTAGATCTCGTTGCACTTTTGTATGAAAATGCTGGTTTTCCTTTTATAACCGACGAACACTGCTCATGTGACAGGAATTCTCATCGACATACTGCTCAATTGACATGACAACCAAGAATCTAACTGGTCTTAAATCAAATGAATAGGGTACACCATGCTGACAATACCCATTTGCCTGCCAAACGTGATGGTTATAGTGTTTTACTGCCAAAATTGCATGTTTGAACAACGTAAGCATTAAATGAGCTTGGAGAGCAATAACCGAACAAGGCAGTCGTAAAAAAAAACAGAACGCAGTGTGATCACCGTTAAAAGCAACAGAAAACAAAATGATAGATTGTAGGAAATTTTCTACGGAGCGATGTTAAAATTGAACAAAAGAATATAGATTGTCTTATATGATTTGGATTGCCATAAACTACCGAAAATCATTATATCAATCCCATTGGATCGGATCTCTGTATGGTGTCGGACGTAAAGAATAGCACCATCCCACATCTTACCGTGGGTGTCGTAAGAGGCGACAAAGGGACTTGCCAGAGAATAGGCAGCAGCGTTCTCTGTGCTTTTGTGACAACGGTACTGCGATCGCCAACCCGCCTGCCAAGCATGGCGATTATGGCAAAACCCCCCATATGTCAATGTGGCGAAACTTGGGGGAGGCCTATGTCCAGCAGTGGACGTTTTTCGGCTGAAAAGATGATGATGATGAATCCCATTGAAAGCCGTTAGAGTAATAGAAAACGGTTTAAGTCCTGCTAAGTATACATAATATATTTTTTTGTTAGCCTATATTTTTCCCACTTCTGGGCACAGGTCTCCCCTTTCCAAACCTCTCTGTCCTGTGCATTTTTTTTTAACTATTTTTTATTTGTTTTCTTTGCTGCTCATAATGCCCCTAAGCGTATACTCCAACTCCTACAAATCCACCCCTAAGACGACCCACTGACCAATATGTGCAACATTCATTATTTTATTTAAATCTCAGCTTCTGTTTACATATCAATTAGTCTATAAGATCAGTTTACTAACACAGCATAGATTCAACCTTTGGTTTCAGGAAATCTTTTTTTGACCACTATCTCACCTGATGGTAAGCGATGATGTGGTCGACGATGAAGCACGCTTGCCTAGAAGAAACCTATTCACTCTTGACTTAAAGACCCCTAGATTGTAGCTATCGGGAAACACAGACTCCGGCAGGGAATTCCACTCCTTAGCGGTACGCATAATAAAAGTATTCCCAAAACGCTTAGTGCGTATGTGTGGGATTCACTCTCTCAGCAGTAATTAATGTGAAATCTCATGTTACCTAATGGCTTAGTTCCGTTTATTGACTTACCACAACTAACTAGAGGAAATCAATCAATCAATCGTTTTATTATCAGGCAGCTAAAAACTATAAAATACACAAAATAATCATACTCAAAAAAAAAATCAATTTATTGAATTCATATTCGATTACAGTGTAGTGTTTAAAGAAAAACTTGAAGGAGAAAGTACATTTTATTTAGCAATACTGAAAGGCGAACAACACATTTTGAAATCAGTCAAAATATCGATAAAGTGATGTTAAATTGACCATCAAATCTTAACGTAGAATTACAATAAAGCAATAATAAAGCCACGATTCTTCTTCAAAATACCTCCCAAGTTCGTAGGAAACAATAACGAGTCTTATTGTGACGACCAGGTAATGACGGGCTTGTATCCACAACTCAACTTTAAGAAGTATTTCGTGTATTAACAGAAAACCGATCAAATACTAATAGAACATAGGTGTAAAAAGCAGTATTCAGAAATTTAATAAAAAAAGAAACAAAATATTTTATTTAACATAGGCCTACATGGATACTTAAAAAACGTCGACAAAAGGTGCATGGTTCAGGTTGGACGTTTCCTATGGAGAAGAAACGGCAAGAAACTCCATGGTATTTTTTTCATTTTATTAGACCTGGAACTTTTTTGGCTACCGAGAAATTGAAGGCCTTTAAAGTCTATCCCCAGTAACATTTTGTGTGTGATGTACATAATGCCTAGATGACGACTCTGATGATATAGCCATGCCCAAGCCTCCTAAATAAAGAGTTCAAAATGGCCTGTCGGTCTTCAAAACACTATGCCTAACAACCATTATTATAATCTTTATTATTTTAAAATTAGGAAGGAAGGATCTTATTGTCCCCCTATGGTGTCAGTGTACGTGAAATAATTTGTGTTTCAGCGTGTTGGGGGGGAGGAGATTATGTCTGACAAATGATGAATAGCTTCGCATCCCTTGGAAGACGAGCCTTGGAGATTAGTCTTGATTATGTCAGTGAGCACTGGGTAGCTAATTTTCTTTTGTTATTTTTGGGAGGATTACTTGGGTGTAAGATAATATTTTGTCGTTTTCGATATGATTTTTTTTATATTTGCACTAAAACTACAAAATGATAATATTAACACCATGATGTGTGTACGTTGAATAAATTAATCTTTAATCTAAGTTGGCCTTTATAAAAAAAAAAAATCGTCGGTGGTTTTATAAAGTGTATAGTTTAGACTATTCTATATCTCAGATATGGATGAATTTACCCATATTTTAGACAACGAAATTAAAACAACGTCCCTAATTAATTCCAAAATTTCACCGTAAGACGAGTAAATATTAGCATAAGCAAATTTCCCGAAAATTCCCAAGAGATGTTATAAAATTAGCGTGCCACAATTTTATTAGCATCATAACAAAGCAAAGCTTCTAATAAAACTGATGAGAAGTATCATTTTCGAACTTAAAATGTCTGGCGCAATGAAACCCAATGCTACCAATTTTCCAGATGGAAAAGTTCTTGAAAAACTTCTCCATATTTCAGAAATTGCTATAAGATAGATAGACGATTATTCATCATTTATATTTTAAGGTTTTAGTGAACATTATATCGAGCACTTAGCACTAAAAAGTACAAAAAGTACCACTTTACCTAACTCACTACTCCTCTCAGCTTCAATCTGCGCGACCAGGTCTCGAGCCCTGCCGTGCATCCGCGCGAAATGAACCCTGGACCGGCCATGCCTTATGAGACTCCTTCCACCATGTCGCACACTCCTCACTTCACTTCTATAGCACTGCACTAGCGTCGCGATGTATATTAATATTAGCGTCCGCATTATTGGAGCATCGTGGCGTGCGCTCCCGACGGCCGCGCGGTTACTACTGAGAGCGTGTACTCGGAGACGGACTGATTTAAAAAAAAACAAATCTGTATTTGAATTCAAAAATGGTATTCGAATTAAAATTTTTATTTTTTATTTTAAAAGAGGATTAAAATGAGGTTTTAGTTTAATCTAGCGATCTGCGAGTAAGCATTGAGTTCACTGTAGCTGAGGAACGGACAGATATTTGTTTATCTTTCAGACAGCGACTTTGAAACGCGATTTCTAATAAGATCTTGTAATTAATTAAAGGAGAGCTGCGCTCTGATGGCTCAGTAGAAAGTCATTGACTTACGAGTTGTATCCTATCCTAGGTTAAAACCCAAACAAGTGTAGAAAAACATAATCAGGAAACTTGCATATTCTAGAACTGAAAAATTTAGACATATTTGACATTTAGTAGATGTCACATATAGAACTGCCCGCACTAAGCCGGCACAGGGTGATGATAAGGTGCTATTCAGAGGAGGCCTGTGTCCCAGCAGCGGGAATAGTATGTTTGCTGATAATACTATTATTGAAAGAGCTGCAAATCATTTCTCAAACAATAAGAAATGGCATTAAAAAATGACTTACCTCTTTCATACCTTCTTCTATAAGTCCTTGAAGATCTCAAGGGGTTACTTTTAATTAACTGCTAAGCTAGTAATTACTGTTATTGTATTGCTAATGAAAGGATTAAAAGCGTTAATAACAATAAGTTTTCAAAATCTTTGATTGAATTCTTTCAATTCAGTTCTCCTTTGTTCAATAATATTGTAGAATCTGAGTTTTAATATTAAATCCCTGGTTTTGAGATTCTGAGTTAAATAAATAGAGACCTTTTGATGAATATGAATGGCCTTTTTGTATTTTTAGTTGAAGTTTTAATTATTTGAATCTCAGAGTTAGCGATCCCAACTTACCTGTTGTAGGTTCAAATCCAGACAGATACTTTACTTAGGCATGGTACTGTCATACAAGCCTAAAAGCTTGGCTTGCCCATATAAGCTTATAAGAGCGAGCCAAGCTTTTGTAGTTTAGCGTCATTAATAGTAGCAGATATCTTCATGATGTTCTTCAGTCTGCTTGCCTTATGGGCTTTACTTTGTGTGATTTATTTCAACAATAATGCTCCAAAATAGTAAATAAAAACATCATGATTAGTGATCGGATATTCGGATGCATATTTACCAAACGTACGTTCTTTCCTGGCAAAAGGTACAAAAGTATGGAAGCGGCTATTTAAATGACAATTTTTGACGCGGTATTGCGAAATTTCATAATTCTTTATTAAGTATAAAATGTCGTAACGAATATTTTAAAATTATTTAAAACCTGTCAAGTTTGTTGAAAATAACTAGGAAAAAAATACAACAACTATTTGAATTCGTATTTTTGTGCTGAAATGTCGAATGCTAAAACAAAATGGTAAATATGTCTGGGCATAATTCATTTGGAGCTAAACGAAAAAGTTAAAAGCTAGTTTTTATTTTTTAAATAAACTCCTTTTCCCATACTGAGGCGCGCTCCATACTAGTTAACACTCAAACTTTAGGTAAATATGCATCCGAATATCCGATCTCTAATCCTGATACACTGAATATGTTTTGATGATTTATTAGTTGACGATGCGGCAAAAGTTGTGTGACGAAAAATTTTGTATTTAGAAGCACTAGTGGCCAATAACAATCATACTAATGTAGAGAAGCTGACATAGAGCTAAGGGCTGGCCTTGGTCCAGCGTTAGTCATTGCAGTTGGCCACAAACTGAAAAATGAAAACAATAAAATGTAGTATTATTTTTGTGTAATAGTATTTTTTTTTTAATTTTGTCCCACTCCACGAATTTCTCCTGTATCGTGAATGTGTTTAAAAACGTTTAAACTCACATACACAAACAGCCAGACCCGAAACAACTATCTGTAGGCTTTACAAATATTTGTTCCATGTGGGAATCGAACCCGCGACACGCACCGCAGCAGTCGATCGCGCAGCCACTGGGCCAAACGTGCCGTGCAGTTTATTAGTTGTTTACAATTCGATAAGTTCTTGTGCTTGATAACCTGTCTATATCTATTTCGATTTAATAAATAAAACACTAAATTGATATTATTTCAAAATAAATAAGTAAGAAATAACTCTATAATAGGTACAATGGCATTGTAATAGCACAAATAAGTAATATAAGTATAAAGTTTAATAAAGCTAGTACCTAGACGTTAAATATAGACGGGTCAATGACCCCGCCCACATATATCAAAGTCAAGATAAAGGTAAATATCAAATATCAGAGATGATTAAAATGCACGATTTGCAAATTAATTTACAGTGTAAGGTTTTATTCTAGGTTTTTTTGGGAAAATGGTAAGATGATGATACCATGTTTGATCTAAATTAAAAATTCATAATAATTTTAATGACTTTAAGAAAAATATTTTTGAGTGAATAAATCATTATCATCATCATCATCATTTCAGCCCTTTTAACGTCCACTGCTGGACATAGGCCTCCCCCAAGTTTCGCCACATTGACATAACATGGGGGGTTTTGCCATAATCGCCACGCTTGGCAGGCGGGTTGGCGATCGCAGTACGGTTGTTACAAAAGCACAGAGAACGCTGCTGCCCATTCTCTGGCAAGTCCCTTAGTCGCCTCTTACGACACCCACGGGAAGATATGGGATGGTGCTATTCTTTACGTCCGACACCATACAGAACAATAAATAATAATAAATCATTAAGTTTAACTTTAATGTAATAATATATTTCCATTATAATTTTGTTAGTAAGCACAGTGACGATTGGTCATCGTGCTTACTAATCTATACAAAAACAGTTTATGCGGCTCTCTAATTGTACACGATATCTATACAAAGCGAGGTCATGTTATTCTGGAAATGTGTAGCCTGCTGTGTGTACAATATTGTTTTATGGCCTAGTGCAGTGCAATGAAAGAAATAAACTTACAAAATAACCTAAACGACGTTGCCAAATAATTTTTTAAAACTCATTTTCATTTAATCTGACTAAAAACAATTAAGTTTTTGCAAGTTTTATAATTGTAATAGAAATAACGTTTTCTGACCCAAATCATACAACACATAACAGATTGCACGTTTATTTTTAAATCCGCTTCGATTTGCTTAGAAAAGGTTTATTGAAGTCTAACTTGCGCATTTGAAAGTATTGTTTACAAGTAACGAACTAAGAATATACATTTCTGCTTTGTAACAACATACTATATTAATTCATGTTACCCTCCCCAGCTTTGTGCGTAGGTAGAGATATACTATATTGAGATAAACCATTTACATAACAAACTTAACAATTGCATTAAATTTATGGATGTTAATTTTGCTGTGTAAATGGTGATAATGATGATGTGTAATGGTGATGGTGATATTTGTTTTTACTTAGTATGGTGAGAAAAAATACATAATCAAAAGCTTTACGTCACATTCTAGACAGTACGATTGGTCGCGACGAATCTACGATCATCTAAACTAATATTATAAAGAGGAAACATTTGATTGTTTGTTTGTTTGCATTGAATAGGCTCCGAAACTACTGGTCCGATTTGAAAATTAAAATTCTTTCAGTGGTATATAGCCCATTTATAGAGGAAGGCTATAGGCTATATATCATCACGCTATGGCCAATAGGAGTGGAGCAACAATGAATAATGTTGCGAAAACGGGGAAAATGTGACGCAAACGAAGTTGCGCCGGACAGCTAGTCGCTAATAAAAACCACGCTTTTTTTCAAGTGGGAAGGCGGAAATCACCGAAAGCCACTTGCAACTATCCTTTCATACTCCTTTTGCTGCGTCGACGCTCAACTACTTTATAATGTCAAAATATTTCTTTAAGTAAAAATGACACAATTGTTACCATAAATACAGCACTTACAAAAAAAAAACAAAATAAAACAGGTCTATAAAATAAAATCTCCACCTCAATGTAGCCAAAACAGAAATATCAATAATTCTCCGCTCGTATACGTCTAAGTGATATATCCCAATAAATATGATAATACCCGTCTACCTACTAATACTAGCACGTGTCTTGTCTTACACACAAGTAAATGTGTCAGAAAATCCACTTCACATAATGTTTGAAAAACACAACGTTACATCATGACTGAAATTCTCTTAAACCTACTGAAAGCAAGAATCAACAGTGGCAAACACCAGAAAAACATTGAGACGAAGCTCCCACAGAAATAATTAAACTGTCTTGGATTCCGCAACGAAATTAAAGACAAAATAATAGCAGAGGAGAAGAGAAAACATAATGTTACACTCACATTACACCATAGTTATATTTAAGTGTCATATTATACGCCAGGTCATTGCCATCATCATCATCAGCCTATAATGTTTCCAATGCTGGGACTGGCTTCCTCTCTATGATAAGGAGTAGGCTGTATTCCATTCTCGCAGGCCCAGTGCGGGTTGGTAGATGTCACACGTCTAAGAATTTTTAGTTCTAGGACATGCCGGTTTCCTCACGATGTTTTCCTTCACCGTTTTTGAGGGCAGCGGTGATGAAATAAATTACACAAAGTAATGCGCCTGCCTGGGTCCCAACGCATAGCTTGCTGCTCGTAAGTCGGGACTGCCACCACTGGGCCACCGCTGCTCCCATTTCATTGCCATCAGCTGGGTACAAAGACATTGGCGGAATTATGCTATTAAAAAAATTTTGTTGGAAAAGCCAATAACACTTTTCCTAATTGGAAATCGAATCCAAGAACTCACGCTCAACAGTGGCGCATGCGGCCACTACACTAACGCTTCTAAACTAGACTACAATAAATTCAACCCATAAACCCATATTTGAGTAAAACTTTCTCTCCTTCTCGTGTATTAAGTTAAAAATATATATATTATTAAAATGTGCTTCAAAATTCTTTAAATGCGTTTGCAGACTGTTCAACTTTATCGAAATTAATAATCGATTCAAGTCTATATCCCGATTAAGAAAGAAAGACAGAAAAACTCTTTATTGCGCACAAATAAAACGTACATTAATTGGGCCTTCTGCTCGTTCTGTGATTATCCTTTATTACATCATATACGGCTGAATTCCACCCCGCCGTAGTAATATCATTATCGCTTCCGTAGGCAGTTCTACGATGCTACGAGATACCGCTACGCCGTAGCTGCGTAGCACTATCGTAGATAATCTGGCATTTCTATAGGCACTTGGTGGCTTCAAGAATTTTCGGGCCGGGAATTTTGTATTGTAGTTGGGAAATTCACTTTCGTAATGTATAAACATTGATCCATGATAAAGGAGCTTTGTATTAGTAACAAAAACCGTTTTCGAGTATTTTTTTAAGCAGATTCACGTTGATATGAATGGTCACTCCCTTAAAAAGTTTAATGACAATTAGATTAAAATAAAGAAAGGTGACAAAAGGTAAAAAGGGTCGAACGTAACCATTAATGAGAAGAACTTTTTGAATGACAGCAATTTTATTCTAAAGTAGAAAAAAAGTGCCGTGTCGTAACCTTTTTTAACAACCTTTTCCAAAAATAGCGTTTTACTCTTTTATTTCATATTTTTGACGAATCTGTAATTTTACGATTCTTAAATGTTTAATTACTTTTTTATGTCGTGCAATAGTCTCTTAAATGATCTACTTATAAAACACTACATTTAATTTGAGCATGTCCTCGATACTTATCTGCAATAAACAATTAATGAAGAACCCAGTTTTTTTAAAGAAATGGAATAATCAAATTAGTCTAGCCAAAATGCCTTTTGACTTTATCGTTCATAAAAATAAGAATGATGAAGTTAAAACTCATTTACCGATTCATATTTGACTGATAATTTTAAAAGTAATAATACTTGTAATGTATATAGTAGATATCTTTTTATCTGTTCATATAAAGCTAACATTCAACCACATATTATGCTTATAATAACTCTATAACCCCTTCTAAAAATAAACACGTTGTATTAAATGCACATCAGACAATAGAGGGTTTTGCCTCCCGTTATTAGTCCTTATCTACCCTCTTAAGGCACAATAGACGAACAATAAGCCACCGCGAAAGCCTTATGGTTATCTGTGAGTAACGTGTATTAACCTCTTAAGTAAATTCTATGAGGTAGCCGCTTCTTTAAGTAATATTTGCATGGGTAAGCTTTTGTCGGGAAAGTATGTAATGAGATCTTTCGTTAAGTTCTAATACGGATTAGGATGTATGTATTTTTTGGTTCGTTGGTTTAATTGTCGCAAGTGTTATTTAATTTGCCATTTTAAATTCTCAAAAGCAACCCAGTGTCTGGATTTATGCTCGTTTTGATTACTGTCCCGAGGTATAAAAACAATCTACAATCTGAAGGATGCGTAAAAAAAGGGCTCCCTTTCTATTCATCATCATTTCAGTCAGAAAAACGTCCACTGCTGGACATAGTCCTCCTCCAAGTTTCGCCACATTGACTGGTCTCGTGCGACTCGCAGCCAGCAGATTCCAACAACCTTCACCAGGTCATAGGTCCTGTCCACCTATTTGGAGGCCTTTCAAGGCAACGTCTTCTCTTTCTATTACATCGGGCTTAAACACAACTTGTGAAACGTGAATACTTCTGCCTCACTTTTCAGGGGAATATAATCATATTATGTTTAAAACATAGTACGTTTTAAACATAATAAAATAAATGGTGAAATAAATGGTATGGTAAATAAATGGTGTCGGACGTAAAGAATAGCACCATCCCACATATCTTCCCGTGGGTGTCGCAAGAGGCGACTAAGGGATTTGCCAGAGAATGGGCAGCAGCGTTCTCTGTGCTTTTTGTAACAACCGTACTGCGATCGCCAACTCGCCTGCCAAGCGTAGCGATTATGGCAAAACCCTCCAAAATGGCAATGTCAAGGCGACACTTGGGGGAGGCCTATGTCCAGCAGTGGACGTCTTTTGGGCTGAAATGATGATGATGATGATAGTACGTTTGAATCAATACCAAACACTTTTAGGCAGCGCTCTCATTCAATTTCTGCTACCCGCAACAGGGTTCGCCCAGATCGGGACGGCCAACGTCTGGGAAATGTGCCCGACGGCTCCACACGCCACCTAGAGTGATCGGTTCCGCTATTAATGACTACGCAAATTGGATGGTGACCGAACGTCTGTGAATCGGGAATGTGCCTTCCAATTCACTTCGCAGGGAAGCAGTACTTCCTTACTGATACCATTAAATGCGAAAGTGACTCTGTTTGTGTATCTGTTGCCTTTTTACACCTGAACGGCTGAACGGGTTAAGATTAAACTTGGCTCACTGATACATCATGAATTAGGACCCAGGATGCTTTTTCGCCGTATATCACGAAGGCGAAGACTTGAGAACAAGCTTGTTGATTGTAAAAATGATTCGTATGAAAGTCATACGATGCGGTCCATAATCAGATTTTTTTTGACCGAGACTATTCCATAAATGTGACGGTATTAAAATCCATTAATCTATTTTATTAGTAAGGGCTGCAAGATAAGAATCAACCCGCATCCTAATCAAAGTAAAAGATCGTGCGAATACGAAATCGTGGAATTCATGTGTCACTTATTGTTCTAAAAACCGGAAGGTTCGGGTCCACCGCAACGTGTTCTTACCACGATCGCTTTAGTTTAGACGCGGCCTTAGAATGATTACTTCAATTGAAAAGGTGAGCTCACATCCATGCAATTATAATATTCTTACCCTTACTACACGGAAATTCAAAGAAAAGGGTTATCTCACATTAATATTAATCTAAATAACCTATAATTTACACCATTCCATTTAATTTAAATCGAAATATATTGTTTGTAACCACTGCGAAATTACCCGTTCGCGTGCACAAAGTCGTGAAAAGAGAAAATACGCTGATATTGTTTTCCGAGCCCGGTTCTAACAAATTGACCATAAACATGTATTTCTATTGCCCCCAATAATAATCACCACAAACCTTATAAAGTTAGTTTTTCATTGGGTACGCCAACTTTTATCCTTGGTAATTTTATACGAAACGCCCTGTTCACATTCTCATACGATGCAACTTGCATCAAGCGTACGCATGTCACTAGTATTCTTTGTATAGTGGTGTCTCCTTTAGTTTACTCGTGTTATTTTTCATTTGGTTTTGGTCACTTATTATACGTTATGCGTTAAGTTCTTGGTTGATAGGTGTAAAAATACCAATTTCGTGAGTTCCCATTACTGACGGTTACAACAAACTTTCGTTTCTAGTGGGAATAGTAAAATTGCACTTGACTCAAAGTTTCTTTATAAATTAAATACTCTATCCCAAGTGGCACAAATGGTAATGTATTTTTTAGTTTTATTCCCAACTGCTACGCTTTTCCAATAGCTAGGAAAACCCAAAAGTGACCTTTAAGTATAAAAAAAGCTGTTATTATAATAATTTTCTCATAGCATCACGCCTGTAATCCCCGGATACTAAGCCAGATATGTACCTTTAATAGTACACCCACATTTCGCAAATATGTAAGTCCCATGTGATGAACGGCGAGCCTATCGCCATAAATCGCACGAATCCAGACTCAGCACTGCTTCAGGAAAATTTCTGACTGAAAAACCTAGTCCAACCTCGGAATTGAATCCATGACTCGCTCAGCACTGGTGCATGCGAAAACTAGACTTACGAGCCAGTCGGTTTTATAAATTTTATATTTTGTGTTGTCTATATTAATTATACTGCTTTAGTATCAGAAATAAGTTGCAACGCATAAGAGGTCGAGGAAATCAAATATTTACTCACATAATATTTCAATAGCCTGCACGGAGCCGCAGAGGAGACGAGACGAAGATAAGCTTCAGGAGTGTCGTCTGAGCTCTTCGCGAACTGTTTACTCGAACTTAAAACGTATATCCTGAATAAATAAGACGGAATCGTTTCTGCGTTTTAAAGAGCAAATTTTATGAAGTCTGCTATGCTTTATTACATAATCAGCCTATAATATTCCCACCGCTTGTATACTAGCTGTGGAGACATTATTTCTCCACTTTCTAAAAGGGAGCGGGACGTATCCACCATTCGGCACTGTGTGTATTGGTGTGGATCTTTGAATTTTCGCTTCTGGCTTGTTCTAGAAGCAACAATTTCGAGTAGGTTTCCTAACGATATTTTTCTTCGCTATTTTGAGAGCAGCGGTGATGAAATTAATTACACAAGTAATGTTTACCTGAATTCAATCCCATAACCTAACACTCTTCTTTATGGTTCTGTATGGTGTCGGACGTAAAGAATAGCACAATCCCATATCTTCCCGTGGGTGTCGTAAGAGGTGACTAGGGGACTTGCCAGAGAATGGGCAGCAGCGTTTTCTGTGCTTTTGTAACAACCGTACTGCGATCGCCTACCCGCCTGCCAAGCGTGGCGATTATGTAAAAACCCCCCAAATAATGTCAATGTGATCAAAATGCACACTTGGGGGAGGCCTGTATCCAGCAGTGGACGTTTTTTGGGCTGAAATGATGATGATGAACCTAACACTCTTGTTAGTCGCCACCTGTCACTGCTCACAAACATGAACTCGATATAATGGAATGATATTTTCTAATTAGTATTACTCAATCCAGCTTTGAATTTAACATCGACATTGGCGTATTAATTAGGCAACGAACCGAATAAAACCTTCGATTCATTTCATAATTGGGAGTAATAGAGCGGTAATAAATTAAAAGCGTTCGACAACTAAACACTAATGACCTAATGGAATTACAGACAAATAGGCGAACATTACCATTGAACAAAGTCAAAGCAATTCGTAGTATTATTCACTACTAGCATTTGCCCGCAGGTCCACCAGCGTGGAGCTCGCACTGAGGTAAAGAGTTTCCTATGTCCTGAACAGGGTTATAAGGGTATGAAGAACAGGGTGGGAAGTCCGACTCGCACTTGGCCGGTTTTATTTACTTGTGTCATACATAAATGGTGCTGTAGTACTTTTTTAGTGCCGCTACGGGGTCATTGATCACTTGCATGCCAAATTTTATCGAAATCGTTTTAGCTGTTATGGCGCGAAGGCGTAACAAACAAACAAATTAATTTCCATTTTAAAATATAAGTAGGATGTTCCATTTATTGTGAAACGGAATATTAATAAAGGAAATGAACTTCTGACCGTTCGATCGAAATTCCTTTGAAATGAATCGTCGTTTCCGTATTACGAATCGAACCGAGATTTCCATTGTCCCGCGCATAATCATGATTTCCCATTATTTCGGACGACATAATCAAGATTGGCTTATTCAATGGGAAATTTATATTTTTGTTTTCGTGGTCGTTCGATGGAAATCAATGAGCACTTGAGTAGAGTGAAAGCGGATGTTTATTTTTTATTAGACTAGTTTTTATTGGATCGTGTAATGGTAATATACAACTTAAAATGTTTACTGAGTAATATTAATAGCAGCCTGCTACAGTTCCCACTACAGTTTTCCTGTATCGCAGGATTTGTCCTATTTTACCTCTTATATCTCATATACAGAGGACATGCAGCATGGGCAGATTGATTTTTTGAAGATATTGAAATCAGTAATTGGGCACACTGGCTAATTAGCTCCTGAAAATTGCTTAATTGCAAAGACATGATACGAGATGACATAAAATATAATTCGGCGCCTGTGTTTGACCAGATGTACGAACGTGGAGGAGGTAAAAGGGGTACGTAAGGATCGTACATGGTGGGCCTGTAGACGGTGAGTAATGGGCTAGCTCACCGTCCGTCCATCTTATGACGACAGGCCGTGCCGACGGCGCGTTCGTGTTCTACGCGCGCCTCAAGGAGATGTTAGCAAATCGGAAGGGGTCCGAGAGGGCCGATGCCTGCCAAGGCTGCGGGTTGTTCGAAAGAGATACCGTGGCCCTGGAACACAAAGGGCTAAGAAGGAACATGGATGGGTTTTAGTCAGTCAAGTCTGACACTCCCTTCCACTCCGCCCAGAGCGGGAGAAGTCATTTGATGAGATCCGATCCTAAAAAAGAAAAAAAAAGGATCTTACATGGTGGGCCTGTAGACGGTGAGTAATGGGCTAGCTCACCGTCCGTCCGTCTTATGACGATATGCCGTGTCGATGGCGCGTTCGTGTTCCACGCTCGCCTCAAGGAGATGTCAGCAAATCTGAAGGGGCCCGAGAGGGCCAATGCCTTCCAGGGCTGCGCGACTGATCGAAAGAGATACCTGGAACACAAAGGACTAAGAAAGAACATGGATTGGTTTTAGTCAGTACAAGTCTGACACTCCCTTTCCGCTCCGCCCAGAGCGGGAGGAGACATTTGACGATTTCCTATCAGTAAAAAAAAATCCTGGCAGGTGGCGTTTTGTGATTTCTGTCTACCCCCTTGGAAAAAGACGTGAGTTTATGTATGTTAGTAATATACGTGGGACACTCAGAAAGTTTTGCGAAACTAAAAAAAATTGTTCTATACGTACATATATTTTTATTAAATCTTTTCAAAGTACTTTCCACCAGCCTCTATACAAAGATTCATGCGCCTAAACCAGTTTTCAAAACACTTTTTCCAGTCCGCCGCAGACACCTCGTTTACAGCCTGCTCGAACCCAGCCAGCGCATCTTCCGGCGACGAAAATTGTATCCCTTTGAGCTGATTTTTTATTTTTGGGAATAAAAAGAAGTCACACGGTGCTAGATCAGGGCTGTAAGGAGGGTGACCCAGGAGTTTGACTGGCGTGCTGTCCAGGAAGTCCCTCGTTTTGAGTGCGGTGTGCGCAGGTGCATTGTCGTGGTGGAGCAGTAGCCCGCGGAGCCCTGTGTTTGGTCGCTTGTTGCTTATAACAGAGAAAACTTCTGGCAAACATTTGGAAGTATACCATTCGGCATTAATGCTTCTTTGATCCCGTAAGGGAATTGATACCAAGTGGCCAGTCAAATTAAAAAAGCTAGCGATCAAAATCTTACCCCCGCTTCTAGATCGCTTCACTTTGGTAGGCGTTGGCTCATTTTGAAACACCCAAACAGTCGACTGGCGCTTGGTTTCTGGGTCGTATTGATAAATCCAGGACTCATCACCTGTAACGATGTCGTAAACACGCCGAGACGAGCCTGCTTCAAATTTGTTAAGCATATCACGGCACCATTCCACCCGGGCCTGCTTCTGAGCATCGGTGAGGTTGTGCGGCACCCAGCGTGATACTATCCTCCTCACGCGAAGATGGCTGTGTAGAATCTCGTGAACGCTTCCCGATCCAATCTTCAATATGTGTTGAATCTCCTGATATGTAATTCGCCTATTGTCTTGGATTAAATTTTTCACTGCTAGCACGTTTTCTTCGGTAACAGCCGTCAAAGGGCGACCGCTTCTTTCGTCATCCCCCAAAGTTGGTCGACCGCGCTTGAATTCGTTATACCAACGATACACGGTTGCCTTGGAAGGGCCTTCATCCATGAATGCCATTTGAAGTCTATCGTACGATTCATCCGGTTTCAGGCGACACTTGAAATCGTATAAAATCATAGCTCTAAAATGTTCCCGGCGCAGATCCATATTTCAGTGAGACACAATACTTTGAATTAACTCGCAAAAAATGTGGAGGGAAATTTTGAAATTGGAACTTACTTATTTTTACTTATAAATAATCATATTTTCGAAAAACATAATAACTGGCCAGTCTCCCATATATAAAAACTTTTTTTCGCAATACTTTCTGAGGGGCCTGGTATTCTCTGCAGTCAAAATACTTCCATGCTATGTTGTTTTTCCGAGAGCTACCGTTATTAAATTGCACTATATTTAGAGTTTCCACGAAACTAAAGGCAATTTTGTGTATGTAATAATTATATTAATTAACTATAGAAGTCTGTAGAAGCATAGGTAGCTTAGGTTCATCAACAAATCTTCAAATTGGTTGGATATAAATTATCTTTATTAAGACGTGACAAATTATGCTTCAAATATGATAGTTTCACTTATATCGACAAACAGCGTTTTAAATACATCGTGTTTTATCACATGGTGTTTTTTGGTTGAATGTTCGTTTTTATCCACTGTTAAGTTGATTAAAGTCTCATCCGATGTCTTTAATTAACATTCCATTCATTTCTGTAATTAACACAAACTTGTTCTTGGTTTCATTAATATTATACGACAAAGACCTTTCTCAGGTTTCTTGACGATCAATTCTGCGCCTGCTACAGGTTGTTACCTTAAAAGTATGTAAATATGTCCCTCGTTTAACCTAACACCCTATGTATCTACACCCGTCACCTCCTTCCTAGGCTTAACATAAATTATAAACATAATAATTAAACGTGTATCCATGTTACTACATGATCCGTGTCAGCACGCCATTTTATCAAAGCTCAGAGAATCACGTACCTTATATTATGTTAAGGTGACACGCGAACATAACAGTAGCAAACGTTGTAATTATAAAGCTATCGTAAAACACCAATTAGTTTTGATAGGCTTTATATAAAGGGGAGCATGCACTTTGTAAGTTATGATCGGGATTTTGACATCGTGATACAACAAAAATGATTTGGCTGATGTATAATGTTGCTTTGATGGAACAAAGTTGTAAGGTGATGCAGTCAAACCGAGCGGAATATCTGCAAACATGGGACTTGATCACGACATATTATATTTCAGAACATTATCAGTCAAAGTCCGCCCGGTCTAGAGTCCAGTCCGATAGGTTCGATCACACTTGTATTGGATAGCATATTATGTTTTGTTTTTACAAATAATTGTGTATATTCTTGGTTCTGCAGCGAATTAAATGCTGGCTGCCAATAAATATTAAGAGCATTTACACCTTACGGCATTTGATATAAACTTTCAGGTCCTTATTTTTCGAAATAACAGAACCGATTTTAATGAAACTTAATACGCACCAGCAGGATACATAGATCTACAAAGTTACTAAAAATATTTTCGAAATGTCTTAAAAAAAAGATAATTGGAAATTTCTGTTTCTAAAGATTATTTATAATGGGTCTAATTTAGCTGTAACACTTTTTAGACCCTTGTATCTTGCTTATGCGTATGAAGATTTCATTAAAATTGGTTCTGTCATTTCGGAAAAAAAGGACTTGAAAGTTTGTATGAAATGTCGTAAGGCGTAAACGCTTTTAAGAACAAATTCTAAAATAAAAGAATTCAATTTGTTGTTAGAACACATGACCCATTCATTTTCGTTTCGCTTTTGTTTCTTCAGAACCTCATTCTATCGCCACAAATGGATTTATCTGTAAAAATAAGTACCCTATCAAAATCAAATATTACCAAAAATAATCCCAAAAACCTAACCCAGTTTAGATTCGTTTTCCGAACGTCGTTTTAACTTTAAATGGAATGTCAAATGCTACATATCAAAGGTGTTTCACGGTCCGCAAGTCACACGTCGAACCTACCACACTAGCTCGTAACCTAAACTTTGTATCAAGCACACCAAGGTTTATGTTCGCACTGAAACTCACCTTTTAATACTTTTTTTTAAGTGGAATATACGAAACGCTTTCGCACGTTCTGCAAATTGTTTGACAGTGGCTGTAACTGGACTATTGCATTTAATTATTGCTTTACTTTGTTTGCAAAATTCAGTTGGTAATTGGCAGACTGCGTGGATTTTATGTTTAGGTTATTTGTAGGTGTTACTAGTCTATTATTAAATTAGACGAACTTTTAGATGATAAGTGTATCATTCAATTGATACTAGAAGAATGCTGGCACAACTACTTGTACAACATACAATCTAGATCCGTGGTCGTCAAACTGCGGCCCCCGGGCCGCATGCGGCCCGCCACTGGTATTTGTGCGGCCCGCGACAAACCAAAATAATTTTACAAATACTGATTTATGAAAATGTCATCTTTAAAAAACAAAAATCGCTATCGCCTTTCCTGTCATTTAGATGACACCATGAGGATTGCATGTAGTCCCAAAGACGTCAACATAGAAGACATAAGTTAAAAAAAAAAACAACATCTTAATTGGTAAAGTTTACCTAAATTTTAATTTTTCATTGTTACTATTAATGTTGTCCTTTGTCAAAATCTCAAATAAACATTTTTATTTACATTCACTTGCACCTGCGTTTCTAGTTTACACATGCAATTCACAAGTGTGCGGCCCTCAGTACTATCGCAAATTGTCCTATGTGGCCCTTGACCAAAAAAGTATGACGACCGCTGATCTAGATTATCACAAGGAGCTTTTGAGCCGTTGTAAAAGACGTAATTACAATCATAATTTAATGAAAAAAAAAACTAAATCGTTTCAAATTATGGCATAACCAATTTATGAAAGTTGCGCAGAAAATTCTCCATCGAAGCAATCCACCGTTAAAATTATCACACAGAAGCTCGAGGAAGATAAACATTATTAAACACAGAAATATTCTTGGAAACACCATTTTAAGTGCAAAGTATCTATAAGTTGCAGCTCATTGTCCACAAATATAATTTTCCCTTCTGCAGATCTCAAATTAAACTTATAACCTCCCTTACCGCAATCGGGTAAAACCGTTACACAATTCGATGTAACAAATTCAGATATTCCAAGGACTATTCACAAAGGGAAACTGTAAGTGGTTCACCGAGACACTGTAACTTTAAATTCAACCTTTACCATTTCAGCAGTAAAGTAGGATTTGCCTTGACAGGGTATATTTACCCAAGGTTCGTCCATTTTCATCTCCGTCAGTATATTACACGAGAAATGCACTGTAAAAATCGATTTGGAATATCTCAGCTCCTAATTTAAGAGTAAATTGAATTCGATGTATGAAACGAACGATTTTCATAATCGGCGAACAGTTTCTGGTAAAAATTATAAAGAGGTGATATTATAAAGAGGTGTATTTTGGCAGTTTGGATGTAGAAGCTATGAGTTGTTTCTGAAACTACTCATCCAATATTTATTATATATATATTTGATTATTAGTACGGACTATGAATCGAAAGCGCGCCAAAAGTCAAGCGACCTGTCTACCCACACCTAAGCGCGCTTACTACAGAGTCGTGATGTTTCTGGCTCGCTGCGGGGAGGACAGTCTGTGTCTGACCGTTGCGGAGTCAAGACGTCCCGAAACTGTAACCCGATTCATGGTGCCATGTCCACGCTACTATGGTAGCCCAAAACAAAATACAGTCAAATGTCCACGCTACCATAGTAGCCCAAAACCAAATACAGTCAAATGTCCACGCTACCATAGTAGCCCAAAACATTAGTTCCGAAAAAACTCACTTACAAATGTTCCACGTCGCACTGTATCTATGGTTTTGCCCTCTATATTTTCTGTATTAAATTCCGCGTCTGTGGCAAAAACAACGAGAATCTTAGCCGTACAAAATTAAATGTCAAAAAAGTTTTAAACGTCAGGTGTCAAATTTCACCGTATTGAGTTGTTGTGATATAATTTCCCTGGTTTTAAAACGTGAGTATTATTTTATTTTAACCCAATATATATAGTGTTATATATCAAAATAAACCTCGTTAATCAAGCTTTACGAATATCTAA
The DNA here is from genome assembly GCA_949152445.1 of Cerastis rubricosa. NCBI lineage: Eukaryota > Metazoa > Arthropoda > Insecta > Lepidoptera > Noctuidae > Cerastis > Cerastis rubricosa. The sequence goes on along the minus strand of OX424525.1, from coordinate 2,289,186 downwards.
AAACATCGTAGGTTAAAAGTCTGTTGAAACGACAATATCGAAATGTAAAAGTGGCGTCATGTCGAGCGTGGTATTTTGTTAATGTTTTTTTAGAAATTATTGAAAAAATAGTTAATAAAGTGCTGGTGTTATGAAAATTGGTTCAATTAAGTAATTATTAGTGTCTCCGCAATATAAAACAGTGAAAAAAAACGAAATCTTAGTGATTTTTTTACGAAAACACGACAAAATCAATAGGTATAGAATTTATCAGAGCAGGGGTTGTTTGGTTTGGTTAATTTGGCTACTAATAAAGTGCTAAAGTAAGGACAAATGGGTATTAAAACAAAGCTTATATAGTCTAGTTTAATTATACATAGGTTTTATTGATACTAATTACAATTCTAATTGGAAAAACTTTAATTCTTGTTGGAGAAACTGAAATTCAACGCAAATTCTCAAGTTTTCATTTTTTTTAGAAATACTTATATCTAGTTGTCGTAATTAGTTTTAACGTGATTAGATTCTGTATATTTTCAGCTATACACACGTATTTTTTGTTTTCGTGTAGCTGCAGTAGTTTACGAGAAAATAAGCTTTAAATGGGAAGTGGCGCGGGGGTCTTGCGCGGCAAAAACTTCCGAGTGCGCGCGGGCATGTTTGCGGGGTAGCATGTTGACCTTGAACATTTGGTTTAGATCTGATCTAATTTTATGAACAACAAGCGGCTAGTGTTATTGTGTTGTATTGTAATTTCAAGTTATTTGTTAGTTCGATAAAAGCAATGTACAGTGTGTGTGTGTTTTCATTGCACGAAACCCATGTTCTGCCCACATGGTGAACAAGTCTAACGGAATAAAATCATCTAACTGCGACATACTGTTGAAACTTAGTAAGTAGATGTATTCTGTGAATCGCATTAAGATTTTCACACAAAAATAGAAAAAAAACAATACATTTTGGGGTTCCCCATACTTAGAACTGAAAAACAAATTTTTTTTTTCATCAAACCCGTGTTTGTGGGGTATCTATGGATAGGTCTTCAAAAATGATATTGAGGTTTCTAAACTGAATAGTTTGCGCTAGAGCTACTTCCAAAGTGGTAAAATGTGTGTCCCCCCCTCTAATTTCTAAAGTAAGAGGAGAAAAATTCTGAAAATATTTAGGATTGTAGAACGTAAAAAAAAAACTATCAAAGAAAACTGGTTTCAATAAGAAATGATGTTTAGTTTTTGAGATATGAAACTTTTTCATCAAACTGCAGCAGTAACTTTGTTTTTCATTAACATACTATGAGTTTAAGTTTACTAACTAATACTACCAACTAATGAATGACAGTTCAAAATATTGTTTGGGGCTATGGAACCCTGTGTGCGAGTAAGACTCGCACTTACCCGTTTTTTTCATGTGGTTGCTTTCTAATCAGGTGTCAGTTTTTATGCCCATGAGCCTTTGACTTGGCTTTACACGCTGTCGAAAAATATCTCTCAGGCATTTATACAATACGCAAATGAGTCCAAAAAATCAGTGGTCTTGGGTTCGAGCTCGAGACATTGATGGAAAGCTACACTTTTTAATTGCTGAATGCCATAGAGTGTTTTTCTTGCGGGCGAAGTCGTGGGCAGAAGCTCTTAAGCAAATAAGTTTGCAGAATAAAATTTAGTGCTTTTTTAGCTGTCATGTCATTTCCCCGCTTCAAAAGTAATTTTAATTACAGTAATAGAAAGTGCTCGCATTAGCCATATTTTGCAGAGTACTGTCACATCTTTGGGGCGTTGCATGCTAAACGATGCCTTTTAATAAATTATCAACCTTTCTGCCCAAAAGACGTCCACTGCTGGACATAGGCCTCCCCCAAGTGTCGCCACATTGACGTTTTGGGGGGTTTTGCCATAATCGCCGCGCTTGGCAGGCGGGTTGGCGATCGCAGTACGGTTGTTACAAAAGCACAGAGAACGCTGCTACCCATTCTCTGGTAAATCCCTAAGTCGCCTCTTACGACACCTATGGGAAGGTATGGGAAACGATGTCTTTTATGATGTTGAAAATGACTGTATTACTTTATTCGAAGTTATTCTTTATACGAAGTTTAAAATACCGATGTACGGTTTATATTGTAGGGCTGGTAAAACCCTAACAGAGAGCACCTTCTGGTGTTCCGAATATTTTTTTTCTCATCAATACTTCTCTTGTAGTCATTACCTTGTAGTCATCCCCTTTCCAGAAATACCATCTTAACATTTTGTAACAAACACAGACGAAAACTAGTAAACCCAAGAACAACTACGCTGCGGCAACACTACATTTTAGTATTCAACGCGCAAATTAAAAAAACAAGTTCGGGAAAAAAACTAACTTTTCACAATGTTCATGTCTGAATATTTCGCCGGCATTTTGTGAAACATAGTTGTTTTAATTTTGCCGTCTGTTTGTTTGTATAGTTTCGTGTTTGATGTTTTTATTAACGTTTTGGTATTGGTATCATGTTGGAAAATGTGTAACTTTATTTAGAAGTCTTGTTGATTTACATTCTATATCCATATTTGAAGTTATAACTAATGGGATTTATTCATAAATAAACGCTGCATAAAGTTAAGTAATTTGTTTATGAAAATTAACTTCATGGCTGGCAATCCAAACATATAAAAAATAATTAAAAAAAAAATACTCCAATTACGAAGTATACAGGAAACAAAGAGTGACTCGAATTATCGCATACAAATTTGTAATGGACAGCGACTGTTTGCCCGTGCATTTTTTTATATTAGAGCCAGCGTTTATGAATAAAACCTATTCTTTTTATAACGACTATGAACAAAATAATTAAATTATATATTAAAAAACCCCCGACACAAAAAACCTCTAAATATAAATTAATCCAACCGTCGCGTCGTAGCCTCGGGGGGACCGCTTTGTTCTGTGCTTGTACTATGCGGTTAGAGGTTTTTTGTGTCGGGGGTTTTTTAATTATTTTTTTTTGTTTTTTCATACTTTTTAAACTTATATAATTTTTTCTTAGCCTTGAATGTCCCACTCCTGGGCATAGGCTTCCCCCATTCCTTCCAATTTTCTCGGTGTTGTGCCTCTTCTCGCTAATTAAGGGCGCGTTTACAATTCGGCCCAAATTTTGCTGATTTTCGGTACGTTTTGTGGCTAATCTAAACCAAATCAATTATAATTAATAACTAATACAGATAGATTGGTTCTTCAAATTCATATTTTTTTTTTTTAAAAGTTATTGTTTTTTTTATATTGTAATAACGATCTTCCGTTGACATGTTTACGAAATCGGCTTGAGTTTAGGAACAATTTTTGTTCTACTATCAACATATTTTAAGATTTCTAAAAATACGGTAAGTAGGCAGACATAGTCAAATCTAAATCTAAGAAAAAAAAATACTTAAGTGTCACAAACTCGTCGAGGAGTTCCAGTAGCAGGCACAGAAGTACACCTTCAGGTCGCTCCATCAATTCCGGAGGTAAGGTCTCATCATAACTAACAAAACGACCCCAAACTCGGTACACCTAGCTCAACTCGTCGAGAAATTCCAGTAGCAGTCGCCGAAGTACATCAGGTCACTCCATGAAGTCCGGAGTTAAGTACGTATTACATAGAAGTAAGAGAAATAAAAAAACTTTTAAAGTTTCAAAATTAGTTCACTTGACACGTGTCAATGTAGTAGTTCGATTCGACGCCTGTCAATTTTGTAAACGCGTCCTTAACGAAAACAACGAAAGTTATACATTCAGAAAAAAAAAACGATAATTTAGTGGGCGGGGGGGTGCCGCCCCCTCAGCATTGCCCATGGTGACAAGTGACAAGATTTCAAATCGATTAGACCAGTTGTTTATATCCCTTCAACAACTAGAAAAGAGGTGATGATTTTCAAACGGCTGAGCAGATTTTCTTGAAACATAGCTAAGAACACTCTCGATTAAAATACCTTTCAAACGAAACCAATTTTATCAAAATCGGTTCATTCGTTAAGGAGCTACGATGCAGACACACAGATACACAAATACACAGATACACACGTCAAACTTATAACACCCCTCTTTTTAGGTCTGGGGTTAAAAAGAAAACAATGTGACATAACATAATTATGAAATTTTCGCAAACAAAAATGGGACCCAACGATTATCCCATGATCAAATTACGCGCTCAGCATCTTAGATAAAAACATTTTAATTAATACAATTTTCTCTACAGTTTGGGAAGGGTTCCGTGTATTATTTTGGAAGGAATCGAGCGATACAGCCATTTATAACATTCTAAATTTCAACAAATTTTACAAGCTGAAATCTAAATATTTACTATCTGCATTTGGTAGTAAGTTGGTAAAGTTAAAATTTGGTTGTTATAATTTTTTTTATTAGTCACTTCAGAGTGCAGTTTTAGTACTCATTTGAGTACATTTTTGTCAAACGTTGGTAGAATGCCGAAAAGATCTTTTAATATCGTTGACAGTTTTTATTGTTTAACAACATTGACACTTTCTATTAGTTTTTATCGGGTCCATATTGGCTCACCTAAAGTTCTTTACCCGAAATTGTTTTTCCTAACGATTTGTAATCCGAGTGATCATTCTTCCTAAAATTTTTCATCCTAAAGTTTTCATTTATACTATTTGTAGTGCTACCGGCGATGTTCATAACACTCATGTTTCCGAAAATTGTAATTAATAATATCATTAATGTAAATAATCTAAACTCCTACTGTTTTTTGTCATAACTCTTTTATCCCTAAACATAATTACCATAATATTTTCACTGATACTCAGATAGAAACATTTACCAAGTGTAATAAAAATATATGTGGGTAGAAGATTATATTTATAGTTTTAATTTGGCTGGGGATTAGGTCAGAGTGTCGTCTTGGGTGCCCCCAAGACTATGAAAAAAATACTTAGAAAAATTTTGCGACCAATTTCGAGGTAGCGCTCGCCGGCCGCTGCCGCGGCACCGCTCGCTCCGCTCGCTCGGCTCGCGCGTATTTGGTCACAGTTCTAACCTAACCTAACCTATGGATATCTTTCCAGGTACACACCGCAATAGATAAAAAAGTAAAAGTTACGCAAAATCAATGTATATAATACTGATTATTATGAATAAAAAGAAAGCTAAACAAAAAAGATATGACTTTGAATAATAGTGTAAAAGATGGTTATGTTGAGAAAATATAGGAAAACAAATAAAAGTATAATAGATGTTTATTGCTACTGACATTATGAAGTTGAATGCTTCGGAATTATGAACATTAGAGACAGAGTAGTTAGGAATTGCGATTGTTAGGATGAAAAATGTTAGGAAGAACATTTTCGGATTTCCAATTATCGGAGTTGAAAATTTAGGTGAACTTTGGCGCACCCGTTTTTATCACAAAACAAGCGAATAAACTTCTGCTTATAGATTCTTGACAGCTTGTAAAATAGTCTGTCTGCGTAACTGTTACCTTAAAATTATTTAAGATACAGAAGTGGGGAATCCTAAAAATACTCGCCGGAGACCGTTTAAACTTATTTAGCCTCCGTTTCAAGTTTCAATGAGGCAGAGGCGAGAAATTTTTCAGAAATACTTTTTTCTTGCAAAAAGATGCTACTATATTTGTGTAAGCTTTCTTAAATGTTTTTAATTATAAGGTAAGCGCTTTCATAAGCATTGTATGATTTTTTTCCAATTAGTTTATTTTTTATTTGCTATATGTTTGCTCTTGACTCTAGTCTACTTCAGAGGTGACTTTCATAATGAATTCCTTTTTCCGACGACGAACTCGTTGGTTTAGTGCTAAATATGAGGTCCAGTATTGGTTCGCCAGGTCGCGACCTGATAGAGCCTAGATTTGAACCTGGATGATAGCCACAAGCTCGATTCTTATTTTAAATGGGACTTACGCATAACTGCTAAATCGTAGGCCTAATACTTGTCCAGCTGTACACGTCTGCCGACCGTCAGCATCTGCATAGACTGAACGTGTATGTTGAAGATCAACTTTCAGTCTAACCGGATGTAGCCAACTTTCAGTATGTTAAACGGAGCGACTGCTTAACTACACCACCCAGTTATTTATCATAATAACACGTAATCCCCGAAGGGTAAGGCAAGGAAGGGTAAGGAAAGGTAAGGGAAAGGTGTACGAAATAGTTTAGCTAGCTTGTAAAGGAAAAAATAATTACGGCGATGGGGCCGAAAAAATCTGGAATTGCGATCGCGAACCGGAAGACGATGCGTTGAAAGGCCTCTCACAAGGTGGACCGATGACCTGGTGAAGGTTGCGGGAATGCGAGTCACACGGGACCGGTCAATGTGACGATACTTGGGGGAGTCTATGTCCAGCAGTGGACGTCATATCTTTCCACCCGGGAATCAAACCCAGGATCTCAACCTCAGCAGTCACGCTACACATCCACTGCTGGACATAGGCCTCCCCCAAGTGTCGCCACATTGACATAAGGGGGTTTTGCCATAATCGCCACGCTTGGCAGGCGGGTTGGCGATCGCAGTACGGTTGTTACAAAAAGCACAGAGAACGCTGCTGCCCATTCTCTGGCAAGTCCCTTAGTCGCCTCTTACGACACCCACGGGAAGATATGGGATGGTGCTATTCTTTACGTCCTACACCATACAGAACGTCAACCCGTACGACTGTTATTATTTAACACGTCTGCCTTCCACTGCGTATAACAAATGCCTGATAAACAAATCAGACATCACTAAATTAACAAGCTTCGCGTGGTGACGGGCCTGTAAAAATCAGAACGCATTCAGACCGATGCCTGCAAAAGGAACGCTGCTTAATCAAGTGTCAATCAACGATGAATCCAGTTCACTACTGCGCCTTTGAGCCGACAGTTCGCGTTTTGCACCATAGGCGGCGCTCGCACCTTTCATACTTCATTAGACACGATAGACTATACAGACTAGTATATACTAAAAACATACTAGTAGAAGGGGTTACCCATAGTTCTGTATCTGTAGTAAATTGCACGTGTACTCGTATACAAGGTGTTGTTTTGCATCATCATCAAAATTCAGGAGGTTGTCAAAAAACATAAATAATCAATTTAAATTCGATACCTAGTTATTTTTTAATAAACGATGATTTTTTTGGTTGTTTATTTTTGTTAGTATATTAGAATAAGCCCCTAAACGTGGTTTAGGGAATGAGATATTATCGAATAAACGTTTAAGATTGTTTTTATGTGTGAAAGTGCGGTTATAGGGCGAGAATCAGACGGGCCGCGTAACGCGTACGGGCGGTTCAAACTAACCGATTTCCGTTAATAAGAAAAAAAATAAAAAACACCTACCTATTTTATTATTGATTCGGAACGAGAATCATTACCATAATTATCATCTTGAATTTGACGTGGATGCAAAACAACACCTTGTATATTCAACACAATGTAAATTGTCATCTATGCTAATCTTTACTAATGTTATAATCTATACTTATAAACTATTAAATATTATAAAGCTGAAGAGTTTGTTTGTTTGCTTGCTTGAACGCCGCTAATCTCAGGAACTACTGATCCGATTTGAAAAATTATTTCAGTGTTAGATAGCCCATTCATCGAGAGAGGCTTTAGGCTATGTATCATTACGCTATGTCAAATAGGAGCGGAGCAGCAATGAATAATGTTTCAAAATCGGGGAAAATGTGACGCAGAAGAAGTTGCGAGGGACAGCTAGTATGAAAAAATTAAATGAAACCCCCTTCTCTTGACTCTGCAGAGTGGAAGGGATATCGACATGAAAACAGTTACCACGTATTCTCCCCATACTCCCATAAAAGGTGTAGGTATTAAACTTTTGCAGGAAACACATGTTTTTTTAAAACAACGGTGTATAAATATCGGTGTAGAAAGGCTCGTGCCTAAGCGATAACAGCTACACTGGTCGATTATCAAGGTTAAGCAACATTTGCCAAGATAGGGCCGTAGATGGGTGACCGTTCTTAACGAGGCTCCTCTGTTCCTTGAAAACCACGTGAAGCCGATTCCGTTGTCATTTGCAGATTTTTGACAATCGTTATGGATTTTCAGACGCCCGATAGTCAGACTACCAGTCTTACCAAAAGGTCATAGACAGTAAAGGCGTTGTGGAGATGATATATCTAGCCACTTCATGTAAAATGAAGGCAGTCAGCTACAACATGTTGGACTGAATGAAGACCCTGAGATAGAAGATAGATACAGCACGGATGACAACATTTGTGTCACTTGTTTAATCTGGCCTTATTGTTATATTTTCTATTTTTTTATGTATAGACTCTTTTTCTTATTTACCGATTGTTTGTAAATTTGTGGACATTGTAGGCATTATAGATTCCTTGATCCTTGGTAACTTTTTATCTCGTTCTACGTTTTGTAGTAAGCAACGACTTACTGTCGGGCCTACGATGTCCTCCCATACTAAATTACTAACGCTATAACAGAAATATTGTAAAACCAAATGATTTTAAAAGAGTAACCATGGAGTTTCTTGCCGGTTCTTCTCTATAGGAAACGACCAACCCGAACCGTGCACCTTTTGTCGACGTTTTATAAGTGCCCAAGTAGGCCATATGTAAAATAAAATATATTGATTTTGAGAAATAAAGAAGAAAAATGAAATGAGAAGAAACATCACAACAAACTAGAAGTTAAGGTAAAGACTAGACAGACACTGAACAAAATCATTTAGCTCATATGAGGCAAAAGCACAACAGGCTGCCAAAAAGTTGGGGGTTCTTGCAAAGGTGAGAAGGTACTTCACGCCAGAACAGCTGCTCAACTTGTATCAAGCGCAGGTTCGATCATGCATGGAGTACTGTTCTCATCTCTGGGACGGATCTGCCAAATACCAGCTTGATGCACTTGAGTCGATTGAAAAGCGGGCCAAGAGGCTCATTGGCAATGAGGCACTGGTCAAGTCTAAGCTCCAGAGCCTTGAACATCGTCGCCGAGTTGCCAGCTTATCGGTTTTTTATCGGTTACATTTCGGGGAGTGTGCGATGGAATTGCATGATCTGATTCCGGCTAGCCCGTTTCATCATCGGACTACCAGACGTACGGCGATGCGCCATCGGTACTTGGTGGACATCCCACACATACGCACTAAGCGTTTTGGGAATACTTTTATAATGCTTACCGCTAAGGAGTGGAATTCCCTGCCGGAGTCTGTGTTTCGCGATAGCTACAATGTAGGGGTCTTTAAGCCAAGAGTGAATAGGTTTCTTCTAGGCAAGCGTGCTTCACCGTCGACCACATCATCGCTTACCATCAGGTGAGATAGTGGTCAAGCGCGGGCCTATAGATAATAAAAAAATAAAAAAAAATGCGGATTTATTTGAAAAAGTTAGCTGAACTTATTGAAAGGATGTTCCGAATCATAACGACTTAAACATAATATGGGGAGAGTAGCACCCGTTAGTCTGTGTAGTCCATCTTTTATCAATTTACCTACCCAAAGTGAACCTAGCGTTAGCCTAAGGTTTGAGGTAATACTAAGTTTCACTAAACAGATTAGACCCAAAGTATTTTCTAACGACCTGTAGGTAGTGTCAGTTCAGGTTACTCCTTTATTCGAGCGTCCTCGCAAGCTTTATTAGGTCATCATTTGGGTGAAAATATATATTATTTAATGATACGGTACGGTACGGTTGATGTTGAATATTTGTGTTTTTTCTTCATGCCTTTGAAGAATAGGTAGTATAAAAAAAAAAGATCTCCTAAGATAGCCTTTTACATAGTACTCAAGTGAGACCGTTCATGTGTTCATCATCTATTCTTCTCCAACAAACAACATGTTGTTCTCAAGTGCTGCAATACACGTAAAAAACAAGTTCAGAGTACTCCTAGAGCGACCTCCACTGGGAAATAAACCAATTTTTTACCACAATGCAACCTTCACACAGAAAAGAATTCCTGCAGAAAATTCCAATTTTCGAAGTACGTCAATATTACCAATTTTCTTTTGCGTAAAATGGTTAAGCTGTAGGTCCCTATTTCGTTTAGGTAGAGGTGGTATTGGCTTGTTGTTTGATTTGATAGTTTCTGGTTAAGTTGGGTTAAAGCTACGATGAGTCAAACGGAAATGAATTTGCACAATAGCCGATGAGAGCTGTAGAAAGAAGAAAGGGTTTTTATGCGTTTTTTCCTTCAGTTTTTGCTAACATTTGAGAAATTTTTCGATGCACCTTCATTGTAACGTTCTGGCTATGAAGTTTTTACGATGTTTCGTGAAAGTCTGCTTCAAATTTTCTACCTAATCATTTACCTATTCTTTGAGAGTTTTCGTAAAATTAGGGTGATTGGGAAATTTCTTTCAAACTGTTTTAAAAACAAACAAAATCATACGAGGCATGGCAGCCGTATTTGCTGTCATTATTTTATGATTTTATATCTCTTTAAAGTTTGTGGCAATATGGAGTATAAAGTGGCTTTTCTGATGAACCCTTAAACGTAATAATCACGCTAAACTATAATAGTATAGTGAATGTGGTAGTTCAATAGAATAATAGGTAAATTAATTATTGCAATAGTTCGAACACACAACTCTTGCTCACCAGTACGAAGCAAAGTAAATACATAGGCAATATTATTGTAAACTACCGATTCGACTGCCTATTTCGCACAAATGCATGGACGTGATTTCTGAGTTAATTTGTAATTTATCTACATAAATATTTAGGAATAAATGGTCTCAATTGTAGTGTAACCCACATAAAAAACTATTTTTCAGTTTATAAGATCTAAGCGATCATCCGTTAGGTGACTTTGATGTGTACGGTTTTTAGTAGAATACCATTTCTCTGACAAAATCCTAACAAGAAGCTTGTTTTTAAAAGTAGGTATGCGTGTTTACTTTATGTTACAATTCCTTACTCCGAGACTAAAATAATCTTTAACACGATCTCTAAAACAACAGTGAACAAGGTTTCAGGTAAACAAATAGTAAATGTTCTTGTGTACGTGAAACCCGACTACAGAATATTCTCCTTAGAATATTCTAGAAATCTCACGAAAAGACTATCTTCGAGAGACAGTGAAACTGTATAAAGCATATTTTTATTCATTGAATTTATATTGAATTTGAAGAATCATCTGTCCAATTGTCTCTGATTTAATGTAGTTACGAGGCACAGGCAGTGCTACGAAAGATTTTTGAGTCTTTGACAAGGGGGCGTCTTTTCAAAACAATTTTGAAACTCTTTTAATTATGAAAAGGTGGCGTTAATTCCGATTAAGACATGCATGATCCAGAAAATTCTTGGACTACTTAAAATGTTGAAGCTGAAAATAATGAAAGGTGCTTGAAATATTTAACCCATTTGTGTTGAAAGCATCTACTAGGGCAACTATATCCATCATCAGCTTAGCCTTTTCCCAACCATGCTGGGGGTGACTTATAGTCTAAAATTATTTAACTGAATAATCAGATGGATCGGCGGCCTATCTGACCATCACAACCTGTTTGTTGGAGAACATGATACCCCTTGATTACATTAGTTATCAGTGTCCGTACCATGACGCTTCATTATTGTTCCATTCCTATACCAGAGAGGGAAAGAGATGGAGCTAGACGACCTGTATAGCTCCGTCTCTTTTTCACTCTGGAATAGGAATGGAACAATAATGTTTTAAGACGTCATGGTACGGATGCAGGTTTTTGGAATTCTGACTATTCGTAACGACTGTCAACGGTCTACAAGTTTAGTATATTTTAAGAATCTGTTATTATATATCAGCAATTTAAATGAATGTTGTTATTTGTAACCTTAACTGACATGGTTGTATGTACGATAGCGTATCTTGTTTCTGAAAACCACAAGGCTTGCCAATTATACGTTTATCTTAGTCTAGTTGTCTTCCAGTCGCAAGTTAACATGTTTTATCGCTAAATAAATGTCCAGTTTCGTTTTAAATGTATTTTGTTTTTAAAACGGTTAAAATCCAGCAATTTATGCTCATATTAGTCTTGGCAAAGAATGTGATATAATTGTGTTTTTACCGAAGACTTTACCCTCACAAAGGTTTTACTACTGGCACAAGAACTATTCTAGCCTACCCCAGCTCATAGTCTTCTTGTCTTATGTGCCATCGTCGATTCAGCCTTTAAGGTATAACATTTAATAGATAGACAAAGTTACTATCGAATTTAAAATATTCGTATCGACAGTAGAATCATTAAAATTTAGAACAATATCAAAACAGATCTAATTGGTCTGGTTATTACTTCGATAAACTAAAACTACGGACAATAACTAGATCCATACATTCAAATCCCATCTAAAACTAATACAATAATGCCGAACATCAAATCCTGATCAGCTTCGCTTCACGACATCCGTCATTGTCGCCAGCACTAACTCTATCCTGCTCACACTTGATGTAAAAGCTAGTGATGCTATCCCTCTCACACGTCATCTAGAAGTTATCAACTGCCCGTGCAATCCCTAATATGCGACAGTCAATCGCTTTGCGAAGCAGGGACATGGCTTCACACTAACGAGGTACTTGCTTTTAGAGAGGATTCGGTTTCTGATGTAAATTTCGAAAATAGTGTTTTATACAAAAGATAGTCATGTCTTTAGGGTTAATAAGCTTGCTTTTTAAAAACGGCCATACTAAATGCCATACATAACATCCATATCCATACTATAGTATACCAAGATTTCACCAGGTATGAGACTAGGAGCAGACAGACTTCGAGCTGCTACTGCAACTCCTGGTAGAAAAACCCGATAACACTTGAAATCAAATCTGGTAATGAAACCTAAAACTACATGCTCACAAGTAGAGCATGCGACACTTGAACCAATAGTAGACAATCTCAGGAAACAAAATTGAACAAAATACATTGCGTGGTACAACTAGATCCGTCAATCAAGCGAAGCTCTCATTTGCCAAGAGTTTCAGTGATTTTTATTCTTCATTTGGTAGTTTTAGGCTGACAATTTAACGCTCGAAGAAATTAAAAAAAAACGACTAAATATTTAGCTTCATATCTGGAAGATCATATTTCTTAGAAAAGAGGTGTCTCGGCGTAACAGTAGTAATAGAGTAGCAAATAATAGAGAAATATGGAAGAAGAAAACATGCTGCGCCGACCCACTATTTTTTTTTGGATAAATACAGGAGAATGGTGATGATGATCTGGATCAGCAGATCTTAAAAGAAGTTATTGGGAGATTTCATAAAAGCTACCAAAAATGACAAGCAACCTAAGACCAAATCGTACTTACGCCACATTATAACGCGTTAACCAAGCATCTATACACAATGCCTATCTACATACAACGTGCGGTTTCACGATTCCGCGGTCTGTTCCGTTCAGAACGGGCTTTACGGAAAACCACGAAGGCTCATGTGTATAGAAACCTACTTGGAATAGATTTTGCGAATTAGTTTATTGCATAAAACAGACATGGTTCTAGTTGCTTTTACACTGTCATATTTCGAATCAAAAGTACTTTTTTCATCAAACATTAGCTTAGTTGCTACTAGCGAGACACCTAACACAAGCAACTCCTTGCTTAGAAGGTGGTCTCCAAATGACGTATGTTTAAGAATCATGTAATTGAAAAAGGCTTTTTTTTTTACTACGTTATTTAAAGGACTATATAATCTAAACACCATATTCACATTTTTTTTAAATAGGTTGGTTCCTGCTAACTTTTAACTACGGTTTCGACCGCAAGGAAGTTAAAAGGCTACTGAATGTTACTGCCACTGCCGGGGTTGCGGGACTGTTTGCCGGGACTGCGAGATACCATGGCCCTGCGACATAAAGGGCTAAGAAGGATCATGGATGGGTTTTAGTCGGTACAAGTCTCATACTCCGTTCCGTCCAGAGCGGGGTCATATGATAATTTCCCATCCGTAAACAAAATATTAATAAAAAAAATTACTGACTGGATAAAAAGTAATCCAGTTTGAAGGTTATGGTACATATATCCGGGTCCCAAATATTATCGAAATGTATTCAGCCGTTAAGGCTTGAAAAGTTCTTTTTAGGGTTCCGTACCCAAAGGGTCAAACGGGACCCATGGGATCTGGAGGCGATAGTCCTCGCGTGCCTGCACGAATGGCGCGCGGAGGCACTACGCCGGGGGGAAACTCCGCTGCCGCAGCAAATTGTCGCTCAGCGGACAGACCTCCGGCGCGATCTCATGGCGACATGGAGAGAGCGACTGGCGCAACCCCGTGCAGGGCACGCCACAATAGTGGCGATAAGTCCCCTCTTTGAGGAGAGGCCTTCCTTTTGGCTAGAGAGGCGCCACGGCGCCCTCACCTTCCGCCTGACGCAGGTCTTCACCGGACACGGTTGTTTCGGGAGGTTCCTGCACCGAATCGGGCGGGAGGAAACGCCCGGGTGTCACCACTGCGAGGATCGGCCGGAGGACACGGTGGAGCACACTGTGGAGCTATGCCCCGCTTGGGCTGAGCACCGCCGTGTCCTCGTAGCGGCGATTGGCGGCGGCGACCTCTCGCGTCCGGCCCTGGTTCAATCCATGGTCCGGAGCGAGAGGGAATGGGAAGCCGTCGCCTCCTTCTGCGAAGCAGTCATGCTAGCGAAGGAGGTGGCGGAACGTGAGAGGGAGAGAACCTCACGTCCCAGCCGCCGCGGGAGACGCCCCGGGCGTCGGGGGGCAACCAGTGGCCCCCGGCCACCGTAGGCGCGGGCCTGTGGACGGTGAGTAATGGGCTAGCTCACCGTCCGTCCGTCTTATGACGACAGACCGTGACGACGGCGCGTTCGTGTTCCACGCGCGCCTCAAGGAGATGTCAGCAAATCGGAAGGGGTCCGAGAGGGCCGATGCCTGCCAGGGCTGCGGGTTGTTCGAAAGAGATACCGTGCCCCTGGAACGCAAAGGGCTAAGAAGGAACATGGATGGGTTTTAGTCAGTCAAGTCTGACACTCCCTTCCGCTCCGCCCTCATGTCTGTCTGTCTGTCTGTCTGTCCGTCCGTATGTCACAGCCACTTTTTTCCTAAACTATAAGAACTGTACTGTTGAAACTTGGTAAGTAGATGTATTCTGTGAACCGCATTAAGATTTTCACACAAAAATAGAAAAAAAAAACAATAAATTTTGGGGTTCCCCATACATAGAACTGAAAACCAATAATTTTTTTTTCATCACTCCCGTACATGTGGAGTATCTATGAATAGGTGTTTAAAAATGATATTGAGGTTTCTAAAATCATTTTTTTCTAAGCTGAATAGTTTGCGCTAGAGCCACTTGCAAAGTGGTAAAATGTGTGTCCCCCTCCTCTAATTTCTAAACTAAGAGTAGGAAAATTCTGAAAATATTTAGGATTGTAGAACATAAAAAACTGTCAACGAAAATTGGTTTCAATAAGATATGATTTTTAGTTTTTGAGATATGGGACTTTTTCATCAAACTGCAGCAGTAACTTTGTTTTTATTAACAGACTATGAAAAACAAATTTAGCTTTGCGGTTGAATGGAAGTTTACTAACTAATACTACTAACTAATGAATGACAGTTCAAAATATTGTTATTATATTGTTTGGGGCTATGGAACCCTGTGTGCGAGTAAGACTCGCACTTGGCCGGTTTTTATAAATAATGGTACGGAACCCTTCGTGCGCAAGTCCGACTCGCACTTGGACGGTTTTTTATAATATTGGTATGGTTTTACAATTCATTTAAAGTAGCGTTACATAAGTAGAATAAAAGGCACAAGGTATGCCGTATTAGTCAACTTTAGTAAGTCTTCTGAACGACTAAACAAACTTACGGCTCTTCAGACATATTTACATGAAATTTATCTGCATGCAATTTGATGTTAAACAACCTCAATCGATGCAGTATTCATAGCCACATATCACGCGTAGCAATCGACGAGGCGTGAAAAATATCAGATTTATATTATAGGTGCTTATTACTGAAGCCGCTCGTTCAAAGCGATTTGAATATCAAATTCTGACATAGAGTTATTCATGGATGAGTCAGTGTGGAAATGGAATTTTATTTATGTATAAAAGTCGATTCGTTGAGTTTTTAATATTAGCGCCAATTTTGTTGCGTAACTTTATAAGGTTAATTCTTACTGTTTCCCCATTTTAAAACATGACAAAGATGGATGTAAACTAGAGCTATCAATAAAAAAATAAAAAAATGGTGGACAGGTGGACACGATTTCGAAAAACAGGACAGGAATCTGTCAATCTGTTACGAGTAAGTTGTGAATCAGCTGTGGACTACGCACATTGGCAGACACTTGAGTGTGGCGCTGTTAGTGTTGAGTGTGTGGAGCTGCATCTACATTCTGTTAGACGTATCAGATTGACCAAACTTTGACTAATTTCTTAGCTACCACCGTTCTTTTTTGCGCTGTGAGATGGTTAAAATTTTCTCATTCCTTTTTAATCCTAATTTTGCAAGTATTTGAAAAAATAACTGTTTAGAAATGGATGTATTTCATGAAAAACAATCACTGATGTATTTCCAACGTTTAAATATTAGATTTCTGCTAAAGTTAACACAACTTTGCAAAGTTACTGTTTTGTAACCTACGACAATCGTGTTAGAGAATTTCTAAACGAAGATAATGTAATGAATTAGTAACTTAACGTGAAGATTAATAAATTGAATTGGAAGTTACAAAAGCAGAGGTGTTAGATAATTGTGTATAAAGTAAAATGATTAACACTTTCTCAATAAGTAAAAATAGTCTATTTACCTACATTTTCAAGTTACAAATTAACCTTTAAAAAATATAACTCGTTCAAATCAAATCAAATCAAAATATTTTATTTTACATAGGCCTACATGGGCACTTATAAAACGTCGACAGAAGAGGCACGGTTCGGGTTGGTCGTTTCCTATGGAGAAGAACCGGCAAGAAACTCCATGGTTACTCTTTTAAAATCATTTGGTTCTACAATATTTGGATGTTACAGCATTAGTACCTAAGTATGAGAGGACAGCGTAGGCCCGACAATAAGTCATCGCTTACTACAAAAGGTAGAAAAAGATGACAGTAAAAAAAAAAAAAAAAATAACAAAAAAACATACAAAGACTACAATGTCCACACATTCACAAAAAATATGAATGAAAAAGAATCTATACAAAAGTAAAAATAAAACTAAGAACAATTAATTAAACAATTGACACAAATGTAGTCATCAGTACTGTAACTATTCTGCACAATGAATAAACGGTGCAATGATTTGAAAACTATTGTAAAACATGAGAAAAAAGAATAGAATAAATAAAATTCGGAGTAGTTAGAGACATCCACATATTTGTGTCGTTTATGAGCTACCAGGGAAGCCGCATGAGCAGAAGGAACTACAGCCAAACTTCTTTATCTTCAACATAGTCCTTAATTTTGTAATATGCTTTTTTGATAAGGACACGTTTGATGCAATTTTTAAACTTTCCGTCGGTCAGTTCTATAACTGACTTTGGCAACTTATTATAAAAGCGTATACTGTTTATAAGAAATGACTTACTAGTTTTTGTTAATCTAAATTTGGGTATTACAATTTCGTGTTTACTGCGTGTGTTTAT
Source organism: Cerastis rubricosa (assembly GCA_949152445.1). Taxonomy (NCBI): domain Eukaryota; kingdom Metazoa; phylum Arthropoda; class Insecta; order Lepidoptera; family Noctuidae; genus Cerastis; species Cerastis rubricosa. The sequence goes on along the minus strand of OX424525.1, from coordinate 2,271,682 downwards.
ATTATGGAAGTCGCTTCTAATTTTGAAAAGCCCTCGGTTTTTGCGGACATATAAAATACATTCTAAGATATAAAGTGAAGGCAGAGTCAGTATATCGATCTCTTTAAATTTTGCTCTGAGGGACTCGCGAGGACCCATTTTATAGATCGCGCGGACTGCCCTCTTTTGCAATATAAAAATTGAATCAACGTCTGCTGCCGATCCCCACAGCGGAATTCCATAAGACATAATACTGTGGAAATACGCGTAGTATACTAACCTGGCTGTGGCTACATCAGTCAACTGCCTTATTTTCCTAACTGCATAGGCGGCTGAGCTTAACCTCCCCGAAAGAGTTCCAATGTGCGCGCCCCACTGCAGTTTTGAATCGATAGTAATTCCTAAGAATACAGTTTCCGCGATAACATCAAGTTTTTTGCCGTCAAGATTTAAATTAAGGTCACGTTGAGTTACATTTGGTAAAGAGGACTTTAGACATTTTGTTTTGTTCGTATTCAGTAAAAGATTGTTAGCTGCGAACCATTTCGAGAGGCATTTCGTTAGGGCGGGGTACACTAGCAAAGCTACTGTGATCAACTTTGAAAAAAGAAAAACCAATTGAAACAGGCTCGTCTATTGACAAAGTTTATCGAGGATCAATAAAATATTTCCTTAAATTAAATAGCATAGGATACAAGGATACAAACTAGGAAAGTCTCGCTTCACCTTATCAATTAAGCAATTCCATAATCACCGTTTGCATTATTCTCTTATCTTCATCGGTGCAGGCGATCAAATTATAACTTGGAACAATTTTGTGTGTGTTACAAACAAACCTTTGAAGGTCAACGCACAGTTATAAGCACTACACGGGATTAGTATCGCCTCAACTCTAGCCGTTCGGGAGTTTTTCTATCAAAATCCATACAGAAACGCACACTTATAGATCGGATTCAGCTAAGAACATGAAATCATAGCTAACATAACATAGGTTTTTAAATTTCAAAAAAATTCGTCTGCTCTACACCATAAAAATATGCTGTCGATGTAATTGTATCGTCAATCCGAGCGGGCGAGCAGTGTACGTAATGATCCCGCTGGTGCAGTGGTTATAAGTGTGTTATGGGCCTAATGCGGACTTTCGACAAATTTCCCACTTTGATGGAGGCGATTTAAATAATTTCCATTTTGAAACTCAATCGCGCCTGTGAAGTATATTTTAAGTAAAAGTGATTTGATCAAAGAACCGTGGTTTGGGCTTTCTTTGAAACCTCAAAACGTTTTTAAGTTCTTCGGGAAATAAGCCTGTTGCTAGGGTGGTTTTTGGTTGTTGCGACCCTATACCAAGTGTTTTTTTTTTAAAGTGATTATTAAATACTAGCGTTTGCCCGCGGTTCAGTCTACGTTGTCGTCCATCCTATGAACTGAACCGATATTGCCTAGGCACCAGTTTGCAGAATTTCATCGAAATCCATTCAGTCGTTAAGGCGTAAAATGTAAGAGCTGGACAGACAGACTTACTTTAGCATTGTCATTCCGTCAACTTCATCTTTTTCCTGCCTTTAACTCACGATGAGGTTGGCTCCAAATTTTCAATCGTCTTGCCGTTAAATTTTGGTCTTAATTTAGCTCATGTATGCTTTATTTTTCATTGACATTAAAAAGCTGATACTGTAGGTAAATCAAATTCAAAGGAGCGTTTAGCAACGAATAACTAGTTTTCCTAGCCTGGAGCGGAATTCGCTACAAAGCCAACACCAAACATGCACTGCACTATAATATCTAACGTTTCGATTTAAATAACAAACATGGCAACTGATAAATAATTATTATTTGCCATCTCTATTAGGTGTAACATTATTATGTATACCATCAGTATGCATGTTTTCATTTGCATTAATTTCCTGAAATATCTACTGCATACAAGAATTATTAGCAAACTACTAAAAGTCAAAAGTCAGTAAATTAGATTACTAGCAAAACTTATGCTGTTTTGCTAGTAATCTTGCAAAACAGCATGAGTTTCAATTTCATGATTAATTTCGAGTAGATTAAGCCTTAACATCAAAATAAGTGGTTTAGGGGAACTATATCCAAACTCAATTATTTGTTGCACTTCACAATTTGCCTGTAATAATAGCAATTTAAAATTAAATAAATTAATTTGGACGTTGTCAGGCACAGCATATTATGTACTTATTAGGAGTGAGGAAAGAAAACAAAACATACCCTTTCAGTTATTATGATTATGATATTAAATAATACCTATTGAAAACGTTGCTAAAGAAAAACTTTCTTTACAAAACACATCACTACGGGTATATTAAAAACTAGCTGTCCGGCGCAACTTCGTTTGCGTCACATTTTCCCCGTTTTCGCAACATTTTTCATTGCTGCTCCACTCCTATTGGTTGTAGCGTGATGATATATAGCCTATAACCTTTCTCAATAAATGGGCTATCTAACACTGAAATAATTTTTCAAATCGGACCAGTAGTTTCAGAGCCTATTCAATGCAAACAAACAAACAATCAAATCTTTCGTCTTTATAATATTAGTTTAGACAAAGCAAAGTCATCAGAACCCCTTGAAAAATGACTGCATAATCAGATCCAATCGAACCTGAATACCGGTTGCTTGACCTCAGTGGATCTCGAGCCGATCGACCTTCGCTCTCGATAGGATCCGACGCCTGATGACGCTTAAGCACGATCCACCGACCACTCCAGCTAAGTGCTGGAAGACAGAATATTTTATTTTTATTGACACGTTAATGGCACTATTTATGGCCTGAGATATACTAGTATTTGAAAAGAGGTTTGAGTTTAAAGTGAAATGTGGCTTTGTATTTTTTTTTCTCGGAATTGATTTGTTTTTTATTTGAATAGGGACCAAATACATTATCAAGCAGCTTTTTTTATTTAGGTGATCATTTGCCGTATTTTTTTTATATTTTCGGCTTTAGATCGAGACAATTGGAAGTCATGGGGATAGGCCTTTGCCCAGCAGTGGGATGACGCAGCCTAACAGTATCAGTATTTGCCGTAATAATAATATGCCAATATTCTATTCCATTACATACTTTCTGCTATCAAGGGGGGATAGTTTTCAAGGGGTATCATAACATAACATTACATAACATACATTTATTTGCAGGCAACTTTGGCTCATAGATTTATACCTTTCAGACTAACATACATACTATTAAATAGAATTACCAGTACTATCTGGGTTGTCGTGGTCAAACAGGCAGTCGTTCCGTGTAAAATAATGGTATTCAGCATCATTCGGTTAAACTGGAAGCCAACCACCCCTACCCTCCAACCCTGTGTTGGAGTTTTGTAACCCCAACATAATTGGAAAAAAGGCAGGGCAGATGATAACCTACTAGTAAAGTAGCTAGGCTTACAAAGGCCATTGTTGGGAATCGCATCCAACAAACACGCATTCGGCATGCGCAGGCGACACGCGCGGGCCACGTGACCGACCTACGCGTCATCGTCGTCAGCGCCATCGGCGAGCGAGGGGAGCTGCGGGCGGCGCCGGCCGGTCTGCGGACACTCGCTTTCTCGGACACCACCGCGACGGACGACACTCTCAAACGCCTTACTAAGTTATTATATATTTGTCCGGAACAGTTCAATATTGTAAGTTTAATCGACAGTACACCAAGCCTATATACAGTCCACTTTTATTTCTCCCCAATGAGCTAATCAAAGGGCCATAGAAGGACGATTACAATTGTGTTTCGAATTTTAGTACATGAAGACCTCTGTTTGAAGTATTGTTATATTTTTTTGAAAAAAGAAACCGTTTTATTTTATGGAAAATATACGTACCTAAGCCTGACGTAATAAATGGAATTTTATTAACAAAGCTATAAACAGATTCACCCACCAGTTGCTGAAACACTTTGCCTTAAAGCCTTCTATATAACTTTTACATTATTCAATATGAGACATTGACCTCAAACTGAAAATAAAAGATTATGACGCGTTCATTTTCAGTTTTCCAAAAAAGGACTGTAAGAACCCCATAAGTGTTTCATTTTGCGACGTCAGCTTATTTGAGGATAGCTCTAGAGAGAGGAAACTCAAGACCGCGAAGTACTGAGGTTGAGGCCGCAGAAGTACTAAGCTACTTATAAACCTGGATTTTGTGAAAAGTTCTAATTGAACGCATTAGTCAAGAGTTGAATAGAATCTAACGAGACTCGAGGGAAAAGAACGGTTGGATTTTTCAAATGATACGTGGTGATTACCTCAGGTTAATGTTTTTCTCCTAACAAACAAATCGAAAGTAATCTCAATTCTTATAACAAACACTTTATGTATTACTTTATGTATTTAGTAAAAGTTAGGAACATCACACAATAAACCTACGCTTTCACCTCACCGGCCCGTCAGTACCGACAGAGGTACTGACAAGCATTACCGTTGAACCCCGCAGTACCGTTGTCGGTACTGCTCGGACCAGACAAACTTAAACCCTAATCGTACATAAAGTAAGGATCAATATCGTCTGTAAAAACTTACGTCTATGACCAATTAGTACACGATTCAAATGAAACCAAACACTACCAACCTTATACGACAAATAATTATTAAAAAAAAAAAAGAAACTCATCTTTGGCAAATGTAAAACGAAAATGGCGGCCAGTGTGCGGAATGTTGTTATTGTGATTGGAAATTTAGTGAAAGTTTTGTGTTATGTGTTATAAACTTTAGTAAGTGAATGTATAGTTTGTTATAAGTGTATAATGCAACTTTTTAGATAGTTATTTGCTTGAAAAATAAAAAAAAAAGTGTTTTTGAGTAAACAAAAGTTCCTTTGTTGTGAAGTTTGTTAGTCGAAATTGAAAATTTTATATTTGATTCTTTTACAATGAAATATGGTCTTGGAAACATTAGTAGCAACGTAAAAAATCGTGGTAAGTCATTATTTCATGTATTCGAGGCATATCTATTCATATTTTTTGATATATCAAGTATTTTCATGCATTGAACTGCGCAGTTGGAAAACGGCCGATCTTATAAGAAGTTTGAGTTGGAATCTTATATAAATAATGTATGTAGGACTCCTAAAAAATACTGTCATTAGATTACTTGTATATTTGTGATGTTAGTTATAAAGTTTCGTATAAATTTATTGCGTAGTTTTACTAAACAAAAATAATATACGGCAACAGATCTGATTTGGCAACTTCTCTGATTTATATAGGATATTTATAATTCTCAAGTAGTTATAAAAGAGTTGTTTATATTGTAATACATGGTGTCATTCTTCAAGAATACGACACTGTTTACCGTTTGACAAAAGAGCTAATACAGCTTTAGCAATAACGTTTTTTATAGACGCCGGTCATTTCACTCGCGCGATGACGTAATTGTTTTGACAGCTGAGTGACTTATCGTTAGCGGCCTCGGGTCGGTAGTGTTAAAACTAGACGACACCTAAACTAATGCTTAAACAGTTCTTACATAGTCACAATTATAGCAAATCAGCTGAACAAAAGTTGATTCACCGCAAAATTGAATCCACCCAAGTTTCATTGTTTCGTTAATTTTCTTAGCTGCTACGACATAGCAACAATCAAAACGATTTATTCTATACTGCTTTTAGTAACTACTTGATATCACATTTTATTTCTTTCTTTTGTTCTGTATGGTGTCGGACGTTAAGAATAGCACCATCCCATATCTTCCCGTGGGTGTCGTAAGAGGCGACTAAGGGACTTGCCAGAGAATGGGCTGCAGCGTTCTCTGTGATTTTTGCAACAACCGTACTGCGATCGCCAACCCGTCTGCCAAGCGTGGCGATTATGGCAAAACCCCCCTTATGAGCGCAATGTGGCGACACTTGGGGGAGGCCTATGTCCAGCAGTGGACGTCTTTCGGCTGAAATGATGATGATGATGATTACATTTTATTTAAGACTCATCTTGTAAGTATAACATTAGTAGCAGTTTGCTTCGTAAAGAAGGAGAGGATAAGAAATCTGGTATTACAAATAATTATGAAGTTTACCAGTTTTGCTATCCAATTATAAGTAACATGAATAAAACGTCTAATAAATTGACTACAAACAATGCACATAATACCCAAAAGTTTAGACAAAAGTGTTCCCACATTTAAAAACAATAGTGCGTGGAGTCCTTCCGCGCGGAAGAAGTGTAACTTGGTAATGTGGAAATGAGTGTTTTCATACCCTCCCCATGGTAGCGTTAAATTTTTAACGCAACCTTGTTGGAAGTCGCATAAGAAGTTTCACTACAAAATAAAAATAAAAAATAGTTAAAAATAATAGTAGCCAAGCCTAGCGCTATCATCCAAACAGAAGTCCCGGCTCCAAACCGCTATTGGCAAATTCAATTTCCGTTTAAAAACCAAATAACACTTTGGCCGATTTGGGCATCGAAATCTGGCTACATCATGCTGAGCAGCAGCGCTTGTGACTACTAAACCAACGAGGCATTCAACATAGATACAACCTATTGTATACTGTTGTCGCGCTGTGAAAGCGCATGGTCGCGCTATTAGCGCGTCGGGTCTGGAGGATCACGCTATGGCGCGTAGGGTTCTAGTACCTATGATACGTGGTTGGAGAATAAGGAGAAACACGTAGCAGACTTGAAACTATTATTATAATCACCAGAAGTTTACATGGTTTGAAGACCGGTTTAAAATTAAAAGGTGTAGGAGTGGCAGCACAGTTCAGACACCCCTTTCAATTGAAAAATCGTCGCAAATGGAATAGAAAAACGATTTTTTTGAATTTAAAAGTAAGTTGGTAAATCTAAACAGAGGTCCAAAAATTAACAAGGCTTTACTACGCCTTGTTACACTGTATTCTATAGACCGTAGATAACTGGGACATTCTACAGCCTCAGCTGATCCACAGAAGGTCATCTCGATAACGCTTAAGTACTTATATCTTTGTATAGAACTTGCTACATTATACCCGCGACTTTGTTTGTGAGGCTAAGTTTCTTGTCTGGTTTGTGTTTGTCTGGCTTTAATATAACTGGCAGGAACTTTGTGCAAGTTATGAACAGTTATTAATAAAAAATATTATATGAGTTGTATGGTGGATGGGAGAGGAAATGTGTTTGGATCGTAGCATGTGGCAATTTGCTAAGTTCTGTGGTCTCTTAGTAGGCATTTGTAGAGACATAGTTATAATACTCTTTTTAACTTATAATTATGTGGTCGGAATTAGATGATTTTACGTCAATGAAGCATTAAAAAATGATAGTTTAAAGCTATTTTTACTAACTATTGTAATAGCAGACTTGAGGCCCAGGTAGTTTGTGAGACTTTACTGTCCTTGTTTCTAATTTCCTACTTCTCTTTGCCAATTTTCCACTAGGTAATCTACGAAAAAAAAAATCCAATTAGTTCAACCGTAGAACTAATTGTTTTTTTTTTATTTCGTAGATAGTAGTAGTGGTGGTGAATGATCCAAAATAACATCAGTTAAGCCCATCAAATAAACAAACAAAAAATACAAACATATTTTCATCAAGTGTGTTAGTGCCTAACAGAAATTGCTAGTGACATAATAATGTACATAATGAACTCAAATTTTTTTCTATGAGAGTAGGCTGTAGTAGTCGTAGTAACTGAACAGAATTTTGTTTTCGAAACGACAATCTACACTCACTAAAAGCTCCAAAATAACAAAGATTTACGTCATTTAATACCAACATCAGTAGACTTACTTGTAGTATAGTATACCTCCAATTAATCTGCATTAGCAGCAGCGTGGTTAGCCGCAATAGTTCGGTGGCACCAGACTTCGCAACGAGGCTTCCGGCGACTGGGACCGCAATTAACTAGGACCGCGGTCCCAGTCGCCGGATCCGTAAAAAATAAATATTTTTCTTCCGGCGACTGGGACCACTCATAAATGATAACTGAAATCAAAAAATGTACAGTCAAACGAAAAATTTTAAGATGCAATAATTGAAGAAAAATCCTTTTTGATTTTAAAACATCATTTATTGATATAAAAAAACAGCCTCTGACTACAGTTCTGTTATTTAAAACTTTCGTAATAAAAACATACACATAAATCGTGCTTATAATAATAATCAACAATTTTTAAACAATTAAGAATCAGAAAGTAATTATTTTTCACAAAATCAGCCTTTAAGTGGTACCGTAAATATAATAAAAAAATAACATAAATCACGATAAAAATTATAAACGTAGGTACTATCTATTTATACATAATTAGTTTAAAATGGCCATTTATGGCTTCACACAAAATCAGTCAAGTAAGTAATTATCACAAAATCAGCCTTAACTCTATTAAAATTTATAAATTTAAAAAACCCTTTGACCACTGTTCTGTTATTTAAAATATACTTAACAAAAGATTCACATAAATCATGCTTATATAATAATAATCAACAATTTTCAAACAATTAACAATCAGTAAGTAATTATTTATCACAAAATCAGTCTTTAAGTACTACCGTAAATTAAAAAAAAAAAACATAAATCACAATTAGTTTAAAATGGCCGTCATGGCTTCACAGAATCAGTCAAATTATATAATAACTTAAACCCTACATATAGATCAATTATACCCATATCCGGAGTCAATGTTTACCGTAATCTCTCCAAAAAATGGCCAACACTTATTTTACAAATAAGTAAGTCATTGACAGAATTATATATTTTTTTCATCTTTTCAATCGAAGAATGCTTCCTCTTCGATATTTGGATACCGTTAGGATTTTTTAATGCTCCAGAATAGTATTTCATATCTTTTATGAGTCCTTCCAGCAACTGGGCAATGTTTGGCTTTGGTTTGATGTACTTTCTAATGTGGCTATTCCATTGCTCGACAGCATTATTTGTTTTGTTTAATTCCCCATGAGTAGTAAATGTACCTGCGAGTGTTGAATTTTCTAGCCATGTTTGTACAAAGTAGTCATTAAAGTTTGTAATTTCTGCACTAATTGGCGACTCTTCCATGACATACAACCAGCCATCGTCGACCATATCTAGTGGGAGATGAGAAAGAGCCGAACATAGCTGAACATGATCTTTTCCTGGTTGAGTTTTGTCGACGCCCAATTCCTTCGCTTTACGCCACAAACTTTTTTTAAAGTGATAAAAGCAACCTACTATTTTCACACCAGGGAAAAAATGTTTGACCGCTTGTATTGATGAAACTTCGAAGTCCATGGTCATTACAGCCGGCTCCCATTCTGGTATCTGGCTTTTTATGAGTTCAAAAAGCAACTTATACGTAGATTTCTTCTTATCAGGTAGAAGTGCGTAAGCTACTGGAACAACATTTACGTAGTCTTCATTACTTCCAACATCTGCATGTATAGTATAGAGTTGATAAAATGACTTAATACAAATTTTAAATGTGCCATCAATATAGAAATGTTTTCACAGTTTAAAATATTTTTTAATTTCTTCACTTGCAAACACAATTACGCGCTTTTTTTGCCCTCTATAGTCAGCAAGCAAAAATTTTTGGTACTTTTTTGGTACTTCGACGTCGGCAGCTTTGTGAAAAGTGACTTTTTTTGCTCCAATACCATCGTTTCTTTTTTTGTAGAGTCGCTTTTCTATGTTGTGAAAATGTGGTAATTGTGTAACATACTGTAATCCCTCGTCTTTAAGAACTTCCATATTATTTTCAAACACTTGCGCAACAGGGATATTTATATCTTTTTGAACATCTTCTACACATTTTTGCATTTGGCGGTTCACTTTATATTTCGCGAGATCAATAGGTTCATGACAATGAGCAGTTTCGTTCAAAATAGTCATTGCATCGACTCTAATTTTTATTGTCGCGTTGCAAACATTTTTTCTTGCACATCGCCAGAGTTTTGAGCCATCTTTGTTTATTCTTTTAAGAATATATTCATAGCCAGCTCTTCGCAAAAGATAACGTCCTCTTTGTGTGACATCAATATAAAACGACTGTTCACCACGTGAAGTTGAAGGACTTTTTTCATCCATTTTGATAATTCTAAAATCGAAAAAAAAAGTAACTATCAAATAATCTTAACAAATGACATTTTTTTTGTGATATTAAAAAGTCGCATCAAAGATGAGAAGCAATCTAAAGTAAAAATATTTGTAACCCCGTCGTTTAACCCCCTTATTAGCTTGTTTTGTTTATAAATAAGTTAATAAAAAATTGTTTTACATACCTGAAGAGTATTAAATGAAGTCACTATACACCACCACTTACATCACACAATTTGCAACAAATAATCAGCGCAGTATCTTACAATGATCTAATATGACACTGTCTGATGCAAAACTTGACTTTCTTAAACTGATAAGCTTCTTGTTCGTGATTGGCCGACACAGTCATCGGGCGATGCAAAATTTTTCGTTTATAACAAAAGGGCTACCTGACCTTGAAATCGACAGGCAAAACGGACTCGAGTTAGAGAGTGATAGTATTATATATATGCTATGCCCTTTGTGTGTGTTTTGCCTGCATGTGTGAATTATGTAAAAACGGGCTAGCTTAATCTATTACTAAGCGCATAAAATCATGTCTAGAATGAGTCAATGATATTCATATAAATAATTTAGTTTTTTTTTCGTTTGACTGTACCGATTTTGGCTTGAATTATAGATTTTTTTAAGTTATCTATGAGTGGTCCCAGTCGCCGGAAGAAAAATATTTATTTTTTACGGATCCGGCGACTGGGACCGCGGTCCTATTTAATTGCGGTCCCAGTCGCCGGAAGCCTCTTCGCAACCTCTCGATAACCGGTCAACGCCTTCGTTTGTGGTTTTCAGCTGTTCAGACGTACTAAGAATTGTATACTAGCCGTCTATGTGACTTTAATTTTTTTTAAACCATCATTATTAAATTCAAAATTGGAAATGGTAAAAATTAAATGTCTGTTTTTATTAATATACCAAGTAATTTTGCTCTGCATTCAGTTTTTAAATCTCTACATTCTAATTATGTTTGGTCTCAGAAGTCAAGTATTGCTTAAATTGTGTTCAATGTTAACGATTTTCGAGTGATTCGCGATAGCGACGCAACTTGCAACAAATGAGTGGCGTACTTCGCCAGTTTCCGTCTGTCACTCTGCCAGTCGCGTGGCAGACGTGCTTACTCGTGGCATGCTGTAAACAATTTCTTTAATTTGTTTTTACTGCAGTCGGTGTCTCAAGATGCATGTTGGCTGAACGTGTACAGAGGTAACCAATACACTTCTTTGCAATCCGGAATTTTGACCGTTTTCACAGGCACCTTTGATGTGATGAGATAGATTTATTTATTCTCGAAATAACAATCATCTTATTTCAATATTATTTACTCGCAAGTAAGTGATTCTATGGTGATTACAATTCTCAAAACCAAGAAAATATTCCCATAAAATAAATGCAAATAAAAAAAACCTTGTACCCGACGTTATTCCTTCGAGCAAAGCAATTTAATTTCTAGGAAACGATCTGGTTGGAGCAGAGTAATTTTAACATCAGTTAAACATTCATGTTGAAAAACTTTTTGTAAATGGTTACATTTCTGTTTTCGTGACATTTAATGCAAAAAAATATTGCCAACCAAAGTTACGTGTTTGTATAAAAATCACATAAATTCAGAAAATAACTTTAAAAGCATTATTAATGCACAAAATCGTCTATCTAAAATTAAAATCTCTTACTCAAGTTTTAGCAAAATATAAACGTTTTTCTTTTATAAATTTGATCCAGTTTCCTTGATAAAGATGTCACGTAGACTTTGAAAATAGTCACTGTACAGTCTGGATACTAACGTACATATGCCTTGCCTTTTAAGTAAAGTTAAACACTAATATTCATTTTAATTCTCTTCATCTTCTTCTTCAGCGTGTCGATAGCAATCTAAATTGTGTCGGCCCTAAACTGAACCACAAGTTTGGTGCTTTCAGTAACTTCCATCAGTTCCTGTAATTAACAAACAACAGGAAACGCAAGACATGATACTAAGTGCCCTATAGTTTGTGGGAAAGCACCACATTTAGACTCCGGGGCAGAGTAATTAATGAATCTCCACCTGAGCAGGTTTTCTGTGCTGCGACTAACCTGGGTCCGGAGAATATTTAAAGACTTCCAGTCAGGGCATCCCATATCTAAGAGGGAAATTTTCAGCACGGGGAACGAATGAGTTAGATAAGGATGCACTACCTCGCCACAGTTTTAGTCTTTCCGTAGAACGCTCGTCAGTGATAATTCTCTTTATCATATAAGGCACTTGTCCCACAGCCGACAAGGAGGAGGCTAGGTAGTGTCCATTTTCTCGCAAGGTATGAATATCGTTCCATAGATTTTGGTCCCGTATCAGCAAAAGAGATACACATAATAGTTGTTAAACGTTGACTGTTCACACTGCCAGCGAAATCACTCTCTCCACTAGTTTGTACAGTGACGAAGAGCTCTAGAAGAAAAAAACTCGTTCAGAAACGCTCGCTTGGTGGATTCTCACTTTGTACTAGTGATTCGTCGTCGCGTGTAATCGCCCGTCATAATGAGAATATGACGGGCGATTACACGCAGTGACAAAACTATCTGAACTGCACACTCGATACTCCCCAACTCGCTTCTACCTTTACTCGCTTTCCGCTGATCGTTGCCGACGGGACCGGTCCTTAAGCAACGTATTGTGGCCACAATTGTGTTATGTGTGAATCTGAATCAGGCATTGTGCAGACTTTGCGAGCAACACGGCTACAAAAGCAGCGAGAATAGAGAATAACAATATTATCTTGTATTCTTGTGTTCGTTTTTTTAATAACGTAGTTTTATATCCAGACTGACATTTATAGGAAAGTTGCTTTGTTGAAACTTAATTTTAAAACTACAAACACAAATTCACGAAATGTACTTAAGGGTACACTAGTAGCCCCCGGCCACCGCGCGGGCCTGTGGACGGTGAGTAATGGGCTAGCTCACTGTCCGTCCGACTTATGACGACAGACCGTGCCGACGCACGGTGGGTTGATTTATATACGTAGTGGACTTAGGACATTAAAAAAAAAGTCATCTTATTTTTACTGATTAATGATGCAAATTTGTTCTACTATCTAATACAGTAAATTATTGTTCTATGACTTTTTATTTTACGCATTATTTTTAGTACTACAATTTTTTAAATATTTTTTTGTATAGAAAAAATCATAAAATCTAAAGAATCTCAAAAATCTGAAAACATCTCCAACTGCGATGTATATATTAAAATAGTACTATTTATTAGCTTATTTTTACAACTAGTCAGCTACTGCGCTTTGCTGCGATTTAGGAGAATTTTTTTTTTAATTTTTTTTCTTATTAAAATCGCATTTAAGTCTACAAAATCTCAAATTTCTTCCAATTGTTGGATAAGTATTTTAATAGTACAATTTATTTGCATCTAATCGTCTACTGTAGTTTACTGTGACTTAGTAGGTAGTTAGACTTTTTTAGATTTTTTTGAACGAAAATATCTTAAAAGTCACCTAAATCTTAGAATACTTAGCAGTGATAATTATTGTATTCTCTATTCCACACCACCCCAGAGGTAGAGAACTAGGCGCGTTTTTTTTATCAGTGGTCTCCCCAATAGGCCTAATCCACGACTACAAATCTGTGTTCTGTATGTGTGAGACTTACAAAGACAAATTCAAAATTCAAATCATTTACCAATATTTTTAGGAGGGGCCTGCACCATGCTCAACACCATGCTCTGACAATAACGGGTCTTCAGTTAAAACCCCTAAATTTTCTTGATCATCATCGTCAACAAATGTATCCTTAACGATCAACAAAGCTGTTGCTTCTTCTGAAAAGGCTTTGTGTTTTCGCACCAGTTTGTGTCGTATCTTTGAAATATGTGGATCAGAGCTGATTAACAAATTGTTCAAAATATCTTCATTAGTAGCTTTTCTACAGAATTTCCTCGAATTATGAGCACGATATCTCCGAAAATCTTTGTTGCGTGCTTCAGCTGCTTCTTCGGATAATTTTCCAATGGGCACTATACCCAAGCTTTCAATAATAGCTGCTCCGTGAGCTAAAACTTTGTGAACACTTGCAGGCATGTAAAACCAATTATATAATTCAATGTATAGTTCCATGGTGGTTTCGGTATAATCTTTAAACTTCAATATATCAATACGGTGACCCGACGAAATTGCTTCTAATATAGTTTTAAATCTTTTTATTAATTCTTCATTTACTCCTGTGATCGAAGCTGCAATATCGGGGTTTTCGAAAAATCTCCTCGCAGTATTCCCATCATTTGTTGTACCATGACCCTGTTTCACAACATCAATTAAAAGTCCTGTTTCGGATTTAAATGCTTCCTGAATATTTCTCTTTTTGCTCTCCATAATAGCTTTACTGTCACCTTTCACCATCCATGTCTTCAAATCTAATCTGTACGCTATATGAAGAATGCATTCCATGAATCGTATCCAGATGTGTAACGACGATAAACCATATTTATATAAATCGACATCAATTTCTTTTGCCAAAACCAAGGACAAATCATTCATTTCCTTTGGAGTAGCTTTACATATGTCACATCTTTGTGTTGATGTATCGCAAAGAACTGCAGTCGCTTTACCATCTATCATGGTTAGTATTAGGTTGTGCGAGATGGTCAAATCATCAACCACTGTCTTAACTAAATTGTTAATCTCTGCCTCAATCGCATTTTTTTCTTGCAAAATGCTGAATTTGTTTTCCTTCATGAATTTAAAAAACAGCGGACGACACCATAATGAGGAATTTGGGGAATCATTTTCCCATATAACTCTGTCACCAGACACTAATTTGATAGGAATCAAACTACCCATAAATACGCTAGAATCGTCAAAGTCCTCATCTTCTTCATTTTCTCTTCCAACTTTCTGCTTATAATTGGCTTGATTCGAAGCTCCGTCAAATCCCCATTTACTAATCAGTGTCAAATCTTTACAAGTTTCACTAATTTCGTTTGACATTATAATTCTCTTCACAGTAATATCCAATAGTGCCTGCAATTCTATCATAGCCGTTTTATCTGTTACTACAATAGCAGTTTTAGGTGGATAACATTTAATTTTTTCATTTTGCAGTGCGTAGTAAGAGGGATATACGTTGGTACCAGTTACTTCTGCGATACTTTTTCGTAGCGTATTATATTGCCATTTTGACAATTTCAAAGACAAAAACAAGCCTAAAGCTTCATCTGGAGAGAATACTGATTTCTTTTTATTTCCAAAAAGACAATCTTTTACTTTTTGCACGTCCTGTGGATGCTTGAGCAGATGCTGTAATATGTCAGCAACATCTTCCTTTCCTTCTGCTTTTAAGTTAAAAACATGGGCATGTGACAACTCCTCTGAAGCAATAGTTTGCGTAGTAAGTTCCGTACGTCTCTTTTTTTGTTTAGGACCTAATTCTGTAAATGGTTTTCTCGGACTTACTTGAGTTGATGTACCAACAGACACCTTTTCATGAGATGTAGTTGATGTGCTAGGAACTGGTTCGTCGTCGTTTTTTGCAAAATCTTTCATAAACTCAGGCCAAACTATCTCCGATGCCAACCAATCACTGTATTTACTTCTAAATGTATGTTCTTTTCGTTTAGCATTTTCCCATTTTTTATAAGTATTATAACAATACTTTGCGCAGAATTCCTTTAGCAAATTATCATTATCTTGATTTAAATCACACAATTTTGACTTGATAGCACTGTATAAAAAGTTATGATCCTTAATACTACCACTTGATTTCAATTTCACAAACATATCAACATTAGTAACTAAATCACTAAACATTTTCACAAAATTCTCGAAAATCAACTTTTAACAAAAATCAAGTAACGAGCGGGTAGTCCGTATGTAAAGGGTGGTTACAACGAACTGATATCATTGTTTTCAACTTGCTACCCCAAATATTTTTTACCTGCAAATTTACTGCCCTCTGATTGGCGCACGTCACTAATGACGACTCGTCTACTGATAAGAAAACCGGTTTTGGTGTTGTGGAAAGAGTGGTGTGGAATGCAGTTGCACAAAATATTTACAACAAACTAATAATAATAATCCTAATAATATGCACCATGCATCGAATTCTTTGTTTTATTCATACAAATTAAATCTCTGAAATTTTAGGGTAATAACCTACTTTAAAAAAAAGTTCCAAAACATAAAAGTATGGTATAAGTATATACAATGCAAATATATATTTAAAAATCCTTAAGTCCCAACTTCGCGATTTCAGCCCACCGTGCGACGGCGCGTTCGTGTTTCACGCGCGCCTCAAGGAGATGTCAGCAAATCGGAAGGGGTCCGAGAGGGCCGATGCCTGCCAGGGCTGCGGGTTGTTCGAAAGAGATACCGTGCCCCTGGAACGCAAAGGGCTAAGAAGGAACATGGATGGGTTTTAGTCAGTCAAGTCTGACACTCTCTTCCGCTCCGCCCAGAGTGGGAGAAGTAATTTGATGATTTCCCATCCTAAAAAAAAAGGTACACTAGTAGGTCATTCTATTACTCGTCTGTTTGACGGTGTAGGTTCAAAACTAAAAATTGTATCAACTGGTCTTGTCATTATATAGCCCTGTATGAAAAGAGAATTGGAAAAAAAATAATGGTTTGGAAGTTATGAGCGTCGAAACTTTCATATTTTAACACTAATTTGAACTCATCTTTGGGCGTAACAAAATAGTGACTATTGTTGCTTGAGTAGATTAAACTATGGTTATTTAAATAAATAACCTATCCAGTATAAAAATGGAAAAAGTGAAACCGTACAGGGAAAGATAATTTATTCAAATAATCAAATAATTTATTTTGAGTAGATACATTCAGTAGTTTAAATTTCCTATGATATCTATAGGGCCAAAACTCAATTTATGAAATTTAACGCGCTCATTTTCGTTATAAATCGTGGTATATTTCACTAAATAAATTTATAAATAAATAAATAAAAACACGATAAATGATACTAAATAAATTAAACAAAATAAATTAAAAACTTTACTAAATAGCATGCATATAAACCACGCCCGCCAACGAGTTTGCGCCGTCGACTTGTGCAACCTTAACTCCTTATTTTGAATCGAACAAATTGTCATCGCTTAATTAACTAGACATAGCAAACTAAGGACCCCAGTTCCTACATTCCTTCTTTATGAGATTGATCTCGATATAATTATATGGACGCACGGAACCGGGAAGTATGGAAGAAAAAAGAAGAGGCCTATACCCAGCGACGATGATAGCGAGAATCACAATCAAACTGTACAACACCAAGATAACTACTAGGTTTCCTAGCTTGCCATAAGTGGAAGTAGAACTTTAACTTCTTTATCTTTGAAAGCCATCATGCAGAAGATAGCAAAGTAATTTAGGCATTGGTGAAGATAAGCGGTAGAACAAGGGCGTTCTAAAAACCTCACAGCTTACTAGTTCTATAGCCCAACAGCGTTGATTACAATGTAGATATTCCAGATATAACAGTGTGGGTATTACCGTCATGTGTCAGCTCAAAGACGCTGTTATTAGCCTGCTGTTGTGTTAATTTATAGTCTCTTGTGATACGGAGATATATTATAGGTCTCAACGGTAGGAGGAGTGAAGTCTTGTGCTAATATATCTTTCTTTAGATGTGGCAGGTCTCTGTGATGTTGACTGTTTTGCTCATTCATTGTGGTAATAAAATTATGTCATGTTATGAAATTAGATTGAAATATATCGTTGTTTAAATTGTGCTTATTTACTTAAGAAGTACAATCGAACGGGTAAAAAAACCATATTATTCTGACAAAAGTGCATAAAGGCTCTGTTTTCCTTACTTGTTTACTTCATTATTCCCTCAGCTCCCGGAAAATATCTAGCGACGGTGACCACTATAATTGGTCTCATATGCCTTTGCTTTTCGACTCAAACTATGATTCAACTTAACTAACTATTGAATTTTCTAAAACCTTTATTACATTTTGTAATCATCGTGTTTAAAATAAAATCAGAACTCCCAAGATTCAGTCTCCTTGGCTTACTGTAATTTCAAATCTAACAAACTCAATTTTATTTCAAATCAATTTTAAATCTAGCAAAACTAAGGTTGAACTCGCCCCTGTTTGCTAGACCGTGGGCTGAACGAGTTTACCAGTAGTTTACAATGCTAACCCAATACAATCGAGGCGACTGGTTTTTTTTCCAATTCCAAGTCTATGTGTAAATAGAGGATACGTCACGCTAGCTGGCTGGGATTGTATTGAGAATAAAGTTATTTTTGCGAAACTCCGCTGGTCACGCAAGCTCGCGACCAGGTTCTACAGAGCACAGTGCAGCAAATCGATGAAATTGCACGAAATTTTATTTAAATTTGCGCTACGAAGCTTTTGTTAAACTACGAATTTTCGGTAACGTGTTATTGTAATTTATTATGTTAATTTAAAGTTCATAGTTTCCGTGCGAACTGTTTTGACTGAACTGGAATACTTAATAATTTATTACTAACCTTAAAAAAATATGTTTTCTTTAGTAAAAATCTGCAAAGAATGAAAGAATTTAAAATGATAAAAAAATTAGTATTAACTATCTAACAGTCTTTGTTATTATTATCTATTCACAAATAAACAAGGCAACCAGCTTCAAAATATCTAAAATTTCATTGAAAATTCAGTGCTTATAATTATTATAATTTTCAAAGAGAACCCATATGTTGTGGCAAACCGTGTTTAAAGCCCGCTCTCCCGCGATAAGTAGTGCCCGCAATACCACTCTTACCACTTAATATGTAGTTACCTAGGTTTATTAATTAATATAATAAATGTATGAAATATTTTTGAGAAGCTCAGTAATTATCGTGTGGTGTTTATTATTCAAAACTTTGGTAAGTGGTAATTACAAATTCATAATGTCTGTATTAATTTTAATGTGGCCCAAATTAAAATTAATACAGACATTATGAACTTGGTTTATTTTATAACGTTAACATAACATTTTATAAAACTTTGTATAGTAGACATGGTAAATGGTTTAAAGTTTTGACAAAAACTCCCAAATTGAAACTTCATTAGGGTTGAAACTATCTTAGTATCATAAAATATCATCAAATATCAGTATCATAAATATAGACAAATCAATCTTGACGTTTTATTGCGTGCAAATGACACTCTACGTCACTCAACATTAGGTCCTACAAAAACGTGCATTACTAAAGAGGCTTTGCACTCTATGGGTTGGTGATTTACAAATCCTGAGTCTCTCTTAAAGTGGACGCGTACCTAGACGCGCCGCAGGAGCCGTACGCGCTGCGATCTTCCGCATTTTCGGATGGTCCCGCGCACCTAAACTCATCGTACGCGCCGAATCGCAACCATTTTATTTACAACTAGCCGATACCCGCGACTTCGTTCGCGCCGAAATTTCAAGGCGTATGTGTGAGACTGTCTCGTTGGTCGAGTGGTCGCAAGCACTACTGCTGAGTTTGAGGTCTCGGGTTCGATTCTCGGATCGGGCAAAGTGTTATTGGGTTATTCCATCAGGAATTTCTCAGTAGCAGATATGAAGTCTGGATTTAATGTCGGGCCCGGTTGATGGGGCTCGCCACCTATTACATAGAGCTTCAACATAACTGTCGAAATGTGGATGTACGATAAAGTACACCTTCGGGAATTACAGACGTGATGTTCTGTTGTTATGTGTGAGAACTGACGGTCTGATCGTAATGTGATTATGTGGGTGGTGATGACTACAAAGGGCGCGCTTTAGGGTGGTGTAGTTCTGGGCGGCAGAGGCCCGAAACAAAATTAAAAGGCGTTGAAGCCACACTATAATATGGCTTAAAAGCCGGTACATATTTTTATCAAAGTGAACAATGCAGCGCATTGTTGGGCACTATTTATTTATTTTTTCCAATACAGTTTTGTATACAATAAAATATGTCATAATAATGACCGTCACGTGCAAGTTTTGGCTTCATGAAACACGTGAACAATCAACAAATAATTGACCGTCTGAGAGAGAAGCATGGAGTAGGTACCCAAAAGAATGCCTGCCACTTTTTAGGTATGGCCCTGACATTTGTTGATCGTCATTGCAAAAGCTTATTGTAAGGGAGTAGAGCTTCCGAAAGAGTGGGTCTTAAAATGAACATGGACAAAACCAAGGTCATGTTGAATGCCCATGTAAAACCCACTCCTATCAAGATCGGAGACTCTACTATCGAAATTGTAGACGATTATGTCTACTTGGGACAAACGGTCCAGTTGGGTAGGTCTAACTTCGAGAAAGAGGTCAATCGTCGAATCCGACTCGGCTGGGCAGCGTTCGGGAAGCTGCGTGGTATCTTCTCGTCCAACCTTCTGCAGTGTCTCAAGACGAAAGTCTATGACCAGTGTGTGTTGCCAGTGATTACAACACACACTGGTCATAGACTTTCGTCTATGATCTATTCTAGGTGGCGAGCCCCATCAACCGGGCCCGACATTAAATCCAGACTTCATATCTGCTACTGAGAAATTCCTGATGGAATAACCCTATTACACTTTGTTGGCTCTTAGGTATATATTTTTATATACCTAAGATACGAAGCCTGGTGCCGTTGCACAGTCTGGGTACATCAAAGTTTCGCATCAGCAGAACTAAAACGCCAACTTTAAGCCATCAATTCCAGCATTCCAGCCATTCCATCTTATGGGAACGGCACGCCCGTTAGCTCCAGGGAGTTGAAAAATTCAACGGGGTGTGCAGGACTACCGTCATTAGCCATCACAGTGTCTATGGATATGTATACTTTAAAATCGCCGACGATCATGTCTTAACTTTCGTTTTCTTAATGACCCACTCGTTCTTTAATCACTATTCATTTTGAATGGTTAAAAAAACGAAAACTATTTTGTAATGATTTAAAAATCATAAAGCATTAAAATATAACAAAATACCTTACAAAAAGTGAACACCGGTTGGGGATCGAACTCGCGTTGTTTTGGAAAACTTACAGCATTAAAATATTACCACAAAAAGAGCATACTGACTGCGGATACGAACTTGAAACCTTTTGCTTGGCAGGGCGGTCATAGAACCGCCAGGCTACTTACTTTGATGACAAATGGTTTAAAATAGCCGGTTTATTCTAATGCTTGTCATGACAGTTGTCAGTTGTCAAACAGTTCAGTAACGTGGACTTAATACAATATTGCTCATCCCCCTAAGTTATTAGCGCGATAATATATAGCCTATGTTACTCGGTAAAGATGTTGCTTTATAATGGTGAAAGAATTTTTTAAATCGGTCGAGTAGTTTTTGAGTTTATTCGTTACATACAAAAATACAAATCTTTCCTCTTTATAATATTAGTGTAGAAGTGTAGATTAAGTCGATTTAAACTTTGCTTGCGAGATGTAGGCAATTGATGTTAGTTCTTCCGTCGCGTCATAGATGGCGCTGTAGTACTTTTTGTAGTAAGTTGCTTTTTGTAGGTCGCTACTGTGGCTTTTATAATATTACTGCTAAGCTTTGTGATACGAAGCCTTTTGCCGTTGCACAGTCTGGGTACATCAAAGCTTCTCATCAGCAGAACTAAAACGCCAACTTTAAGCTAAAATCTTATGGGAACGGCACGCCCGTTAGCTCCAGGGAGTTGAAAAATTCAATGGGGTGTGCAGGACTACCGTCATTAGCCATCACAGTCTCTACGGATGTGTATACTTTAAAAACGCCGACGATCATGTCTTGAATTTCGTTTTGTTTATGACCCACTCGTTCTTTAATCACTATTTATTTTGAATGGTTAAAAAAAACGAAAACTATTTTGTAATTTTTTGAAAATCATAAAACATTAAATAAATCAAATTACCTAGTTACAAAAAGTGAACACCGGTTGGGGATCGAACTCGCGTTGTTTTGGAAAACTTACAGCATTAAAAAACTACCACAAAAAGAGCATACTGACTGCGGATACGAACTTGAAACCTTTTGCTTGGCAGGGCGGTCATAGAACCGCCAGGCTACTTACTTTGATGACAAATGGTTTAAAATAGCCGGTCTATTCTAATGCTTGTCATGACAGTTGTCAGTTGTCAAACAATTGAGAAATGTGGACTTAATGCAATATTGCTCATCCCCCTAAGTTATTAGCGTGATAATATATAGCCTATGTTACTCGGTAAAGATGTAGCTTTCTAATGGTGAAAGAATTTTTAAAATCGGTCTAGTAGTTTTTGAGTTTATTCGTTACATACAAAAATACAAATCTTTCCTCTTTATAATATTAGTGTAGATTAGTGTAGATGTAGATAATACTGTTCGCAAATCCACACACGCCTTACGCTCTGAATATATACGTCATCCGCGCGCGCTGTTGGAAAAGAGTTTGTGAATTTTCCGTCAATCTTGAATTCTCGTCTAGATAAAGAGCACTAGAAACAAGAAAACTAGGTATTCATCTTTAGAAAACACAAGAAATAAGTAAACATAGAAATAAATATATTCTGCACAATACATCTTGGCAACAGCCAGAAAGAAGTTATAAAATAAGAAAACTCTATAACGCGTATAGTACTGGCAGAAAGGTAGAAGACAGCGCCATTTATCACTTCGTCCATAAAATATACGATGTCTTGTGAATACATCCAATGTTAGGAATTCATTACACCGTCGGATCATAAATTATGTTAGCATTTGCTGACTCTGTAAGGTATTGGTGTTATTAGTATTTTTCTTAAATAGTATGTATGTACATTAAAATGGAAGCTAACCCCAATAAAGTTTGATAAAGGCTAGGCAGACGATGATGACAAGTACATTATTAGCTTATTCCCGCGGCTTCGTCCGCGTTAAGCTCGGTAATTTTCCCCCAAAATCATACTGGAAAAAAAGTATCATACCTATTAGTCTAGGTCAAAAACTATTTGTGTGCAAAAAATCCAAATCCGTTCAGTATGTTTTGCGTGAAAAAGCGTTTGTAATAGGAGTAAGATTTTTAGTTAAGATAAAAGATCAAACTGCCTGATCATCTGCATAATCCGACACCGAGCTACAGAAAACGTTGGAGACGGCTTTCAGTTTAATCAGATCCAGTTGCGCTCAAATAGATATCAGTACTTCAGACCGATTAGAGTGATTAGGGATTGGGCAAGGCTATTGTTGATTTCAGATACAAGTATTTCATAAATCTATAAAAAAAATCAGAAAACTGCTTTCTGAGAAAAAAGTAATTATAGATGTGTACAAAATAAGTAAACGTCGACTTGAGAATTATGTATACCGTACATCGGTGTTTTGAACTTTGGCGTTCAGTAATACAGTCAAAGGAAGAGCCATATTGAGTCTGTCGCTCTGTGAAGTTAATATTTTACCACGATTGTTCAAACCCGTAACATAATTTTTACTTGCTCGGAAAATAATTTCACGTACAATTTAAAACCACCCTCACATATACATCTAGAGGTAACTTAAATATAATTGCCTGTTTCATTTTAAACTCAACAAAATTATAAACGATCAATTCAAAAATTGTGGAGAACGTTAATAAAAATCGAATAACTCGTCTATCTGTCTATATATTTTGTGTCGACTTGAATCGACTTGTGAAACCTTAAATTTTGGTTTATATAAACCCTAAATCTGCTGCTGGTTTTATCCCAAATTTGTTATGTTCAAGATTTGTGATAAAATTTATCTTTATGTCCAATAAACCTACGCCCTTATTACATTCTGTGATTCGTTGCTCTGTGGCGGTGTTGTGATAGTAGTGTTATCTTATTTCTGAAATATATTTTCTGCTTTTCTAATACCAACAGTTAGGCAGAGTTACTTTCGTGTTTATAATAAAAAAAAAAAAAAATTATTCTGGATTATTTCAAATTATTAATAGGTTGCTTCAAAGTATTCGAATTCAAGGTGATACAATTTATTATGAAGTTGGATGGCAATCATTCATCTTCATTATAAACGATCCTCTGAGTCACTAGAAGTGACAAACAAACGCAAAGAAACGTTCAAATTTTTACATACTTCTTAAAAGGTTCCCTATCCATTTGCATAAAATTTTAAGACCTAATATAACTTAGCATAATTTTGTTTGGCATAATTATATTTTCGCATAATATCATTACGCATAACAGCTTACGCATAATTTTTTTAAGCATAATTTCGCTAACCATAATAATGATTAAGCATAATATTCTAAAGCATAAATTTGTTAAGCATAAAGTTCTAAAGCATAACTTTTTTAAGCATAATATCCTTAATCATAAAATTTACGCTTGATTTATGCTTGCTTGCATGCTGCATGCAAGCAAACATGCAGAATACAAAAAGCATGCAGCATGCAAACAAGCATGCAGCATGCAAGCAAGCATGCAGCATGCAGCATTCAAGCGAGCATGCAACATGCAGCAGGCAGGGTTTCTGTCACGGCTCCGGCGCTGCGGGCCTCCGGCGGCCCCACACGTGCTAATCGTCGCAGACGGCTTTCGCTCACCACCGCAGCTTCGGCTTGTTGGCCGGCTTTGCCGGCCAGCCTCAGTCGCGGCGGCTCGCTCGCAGCCGCCTGCTCCTCTGCCCGCGGGCCGCCTTGCCCCTCCGCGCCTACGCGATTTTAAATTACACTCTAGGGGTAGGACAAACAAGACTACGTGGAGTCGGTTTTGCAGCGATTCGGTTTTGTCACTAACTTTTGTTGCACAGCATATTAAATTTTTAACCAACAATATAATTTAATTGTTACAGAAACTATAGCAAATTGGTTTGATTAGAATTATGTATGTATACACTACAAGTTCACGACCACCATTTCCACCCAAAGTCCCACAACATCTAATATATTCTTCAGATAAAAGTTATCTCACGATTGAAAAATCGTTTAAGTTACATAATGTTATGTATAATAAATCATTTTCATGAAAATTGATTTTGTTATCTAGATTAATTTTATGCCTAAATATTATTATGCTAATAGTCATTAGGCCTACTAACGTTATGCGAATCAAATTTATGCTAAAACAAATTAGTCTTTAAGATAATTATGCCAACATAAAATGTATGCCTATAAAAATTATGCCGAAGTATTATTATGCGTAAACAAATTGTGCCAAAATCGTTATGCCGAAGTATATTAGGACAAAGCATATTATGCGAAAAGAAGGGATCCCTTCTTAAAAACTCCTAAAAACTTATTTAAAAAGCAAAAAAAACATGCTATTTTCCCATGGGGGTAGACGGAAACTATAACACGCCACCGGCGGCGATCTCTACATAATGAGAATGGACCAAAAAGTGTAGGTACCTTTTGGTCCATTCTCGTTCACACATCCATATTATATTACTATAGATACTATTTACTATATTACTATATACTATATATCATTATAAATGCGAAAGTCACTCTGTTTGTTTGTTACCTTTTCACGACTATACGGCTGATCGGATCTTAATGAAATTTGGCAAGAAGATAGATTTCGACCTGGGGACCTATATATCATCACGCTACAACCAGTACGAGCGGAGCAGCAATAAAAAATGTTGCGACAAACGGGGAAAATGAGACGCAGACGAAGTTGCGCGGGACAGCTAGTCTGGTCATACACGAACGCCCGTTGGGACTACTACGCAACTGACCTTTTTGAAGCATCAATAGGTTCAGTAATTGTCCATCTAAGTCGTCCTTTCACCACACCACATCTGTCTTGTAAATAAAATACCTTTTGTCAGTCGCCTTTAAGAGCGTTTACGCCTTACGGCATTTCATACAAACTTTCAAGTCTTTATTTTCCGAAATGATAGAACCGATTTTAATGAAACTGCATACGCCTAGACAGGATACATAGGTCTAAAAGTTACTAGTGTTACAGCTAAATTAGACCGATTATAAATTATCTATAGAAACAGAAATTTCCAACTATCTTTTTTTTTAAGACATTTCGAGAATGTTTTTTTAGTAACTCTGTAGAGGTCTCCAGAGTTACTAAACATTTTCACTTACGCATAAGCAGGATACATAGGAATTTATCCTGCTTATGCGTATAAAGTTTCATTGAAATCGGTTCAGCCAGTTTGTATGAAATGTCGTAAGAACCATCTAAGCATAATCTTTTCATTATTTGTTTCAATAACATCAAAGTCTCTCACTCATTTTATGGGCTCGCCTACATCTAGATTATAGATCTTTCCAATACCTCTCACCTAGATCTGGTATATGTCTAGACTGAAATGGTGACGAGAAAATTAACGGCAAAGATCAATCCCAGGATAACTTGATTGTGTTAGACGAGCGATTCGCAGAAGATTTTTGTCTTTTATCTAATTTGGCCTCATTATTTTATTTGGCTTTGATAGAGTTATTAAGTGTGATCACATTAGGTTTGGTTGACGTTTTCGTCTGTATTTTATACTTTTAATTTACTTTTATCTTGATTTTCTACGGGCAGTATACATAAAGTATTACATTCGTAATACGGTATTCATTCGAGGAATCTTATTTCCCGCAAATTTTGGATATGCGCAAGTGTCCATTCTAGCGAGTACATTTAATTTTCTGCATGTCTTTAGCACGGAAACTAGAAAATCTGTTTGATAAAATAAATATCTACTTACTGAGTTACGTAGTTTAAAATAGGCATTTGTTTGAAACTGAATTTTCCATTTTTTTTTTACTTTAGCTGGAATCTCATTAAAATTTTAGAACCAGCCTTTTCATTAACAAATTGATACAAACGTAGAAACCATCCCATATCTTCCCGTGTGTGTCGTAAGAGGCGACTAAGGGACTTGCCAGAGAATGGGCAGCAGCGTTCTCTGTGCTTTTGTGCAACCGTACTGCGATCGCCAACCCGCCTGCCAAGCGTGGCGATAATGGCAAAACCCCCCATGTTACGTCAATGTGGCGAAAGTTGGGGGAGGCCTTTGTCCAGCAGTGGACGTCTTTCGGCTGAAATGATGATGATGATGATGATGATGAAATGTAGAAATATTTTTACGGTATGGGTACTCTATAACGTTATCGTACTTGTCTAAATCATTCGTTAATTACAAGTATTAACATTCAATTTCCTGTTAGAGTTGCTATAAGACTCTTTGATAAAAGCTCAAATATCTGTTATAAGGTTAGTATTAAAAAGCGCTATCATTTATCATCTATAGCCTGACTTTACCCACTGCTGGGTGAAGTGTGTCGTTTCTCGTGCCAATCTCCATTTTCTTTTTTATTCTGGAGGAGAAATTATCTACCGCATACCACATAGTCCGAGGCCGGGGCGGTGTGGTTATGTGGGACCCGCATCCATTAAAATCTCCGCCGTCTTTGCCAACTTCCCGCTTTTTCTTGGAGGGGCCCCGAGTACTGCAATGCATGATGTCCGTGGCCCCTTATCGGTGCGTTTCAATTCCTCCTCCTTATGCGTTCCTATACCAGCTTCATCCAGGTGTAACCCCTTAAAAGCGTCACTATAATCGAAGAGGCGTCACATTTATTTTCCCATACAACATTCTAGAACTAAAACTACTTCGCAGTTACAAAGTTGTGCTTACCCCCCGTTTTTTACCGCGCGTCGTGGCGGCGCAAAGTTCTTTCATTAACATAATAGCGCCAGATGCGGGTAGTTATCTGAGAATTGCTGTGCAGCTGGCCTACGGTCTCAACCTCAGGGTGGGCGCTGAGTACACGGACGATTTGTGTTACTATGATTGTAAGTGATTTAAAACCGTATTTTGTTTTTTAAGAACCTTCTTCAAAAAGTAGGAGAAGGAGTGAATTTCTCACCTAGTTTTGAGTTAACTTTTTTTGCGATAATTATTACGACGGTACATGTCTGAACCAATTTTTCTTAATGTTATCGTTAAGAAAAATTATCTTAAATATCGGCGCAACTACAACAATTCGTCTAGAAAAACCTAGAATAACTAAGTTTAATCATTTAATTGTCCTAAAAATTAGTTTAAAAACCATAAGTTGATTACTTTGAATTTATTACGATGTAAAATGAATGTCATCATTGTAATTTCAATACTTAACCTAAAATTAAACGTGCACGTACGTCGAGCCCTATAAATACGGCCGCACTGTAGGCGATCGGGTCAGTCTTGCTTGAGCCGCCGAACTGTACGGATCTATGTAAATAAGTCGTTACGCTGTCGGTTGAATAAACGAGTCATACAGTGTACTTGTGGTGTTTTACTTGGAAGATCGAAGATGAGTGATCACCCTGAACATAGTCAGTGACGTCAGCTATGCTGACGTCACGCTTTTTAAAAACGGAACGGAGACATTTTCTCCGTCATATATATATCTGAACCAATTTTTCTTAATGTTATCGTTAATAATGTTATCGTTATTAATGTGGCATGCACTTTTTATTATTGTATGTTTACACATGTTTGGGCAAATAAATTTTTATCTTATCTTACCTTACATTCAATTACCTTGCCAAGTAGCCTGCCAGATTAAATTCAAGCTGTGAATAAAACCGAAAAATCAGAGTGCTTAGGCAAGTAGCTATGACTTTCAAGGCGTTTAGTAGTTCCGTATCTTTTAGGAAACTTTTAACTATCTAAATATTTTATTGCCATTTCACCTTTTTGGTACTTTGTCTCAATTTGCAACCTAAGGCTTGCAGCATTAGCTTAGCTGAATTAGCTGTTGGGCTGTCTATGGCCAAGTTATTCTCACAATTATGTACAATTGGATCTTCAAGGCTCATTAACCTTTCCATTAAAATAAAACCTTACTTCATCATCATTCTCTTGCCCTTAACCCAATTTATTTGGGGTCGGCGCAGCATGTCTTCTTCTTCCATACTTCTCTGTTACTTGTCATCTAATGAGATACCTCCTTTCTTGCCAGATCTTACTTCACAGTTCATCCATTGTTTCTTTGGTCTTCCTCTACCTTTATACCCATCCAAATTCATACAAAACCTTACTTACGTTTGATAATTCTAGAAAAATGCAATGAATCAAATCTGATTCTATTCTATTATATTCGCAGTCGGTCACTTGCACGTCCCCATAATCAGTGGTAATACGGTCTCTGTTTTGTATTTGGATTCTAATAAGGGAACGACATTAAAATTGGCATCGGAATTGTAGGGTTAAATGGGGCATTTACACGCTATCAAATGCTGAGTGGACTGATAAGGTCCTGGGGTAAACCCTCGCAATTAGAATATTATAAACAAACTGGTGTTTTTGCCAGAGCTATGAGATGGTCTGGCAAGGTTGGTGTTACAACATTCTGCAGAGCGATGGACTATTTTTTTTTCTTGAGGATGAGCAGGTTTAGGAGACATAGTGTATATTTACGCCTTTTGTTTTTAGGGTTACCCAAAGGGTCAAACGGGAACATAGTATTGAGACTTCGCTGTCCGTCCGTCCGTCCGTCCGTCCGTCCGTCTGTCCCCGGGCTGTATCTCATTAACCGTGATAGTTAGCGAGTTGAAATTTCTACAGATTGTGTATTTCTGTTGATGCTATAACAACAAATACTAAAAACAGAATAAAATGTTTAAGGGGAGGCTCCCATACAAAAAAGTGATTATTTTTGCTCGTTTTTATAAATAATGGTGCGGAACCCTTCGTGCGCGGGTCCGACTCGCACTTGGCCGGTTTTTTTTAATGTAACTGTGTTGATCACGTTTTCAAAATACTGGTAACAATCATACCACGTTGCGCATTCCTGTTGTCATTCATAATTTGCTTATGTTGATCGTATTCCAAAAAACACGCGCCTTGTTGCCTGATCGGTGTTGTCTTTTTTTTTCCTACGTGGACCAAACCATTATTTTTTTTACCTGTGTTTTCATCAATATAACTTGTGAATACCACACATTTTTACTAGGTAATTTAAACATTTTAAGCCCCATTCTTTGCAAAAGCCTAACATTCTACCATCATTTCAATGTTTTCGTTGAAAAGCATAAACCATTACAAAAATATGTGAATTTTGTTAAAATAACGCTGACCATGAGAGAGCCCGGAAAGTGATAATTTAAGTGATGTGAAAAATAAAATAAAGGTTATCGCACAGTTATAAATACGCTCTGCGTGAGGCTTTTGGGATGATATCTAAGGAACCTTATACTGCAACTTTCACTTATAAGCATCGTAACGGCCTGACCTTTGTTTAGAATTATTTAATAAAACGGTCGCTGAGCTTATGGCGGGCATCCCTGCTCGCAGCGAGCCTACCAACCCCTTGCTGTGAAAACGATGGATTTAACCGCAGACGGTGCGTTCACGGCGTGCCTCCGCGAAGCTAAGTCGGGTGTACTCCTGGTTAACGCCGATGAGTGTCGTGTGCGTTGACCTCAAATGCGAAATGTGAGTGTATTTTTTGGTGCCAGTCCTTGCATTTCGGGCCATCTCGAGTATTTGCAAAGTCAAGTGCTGTTGCAATCTGTGCTCCGAAGTTGGGACGCCTAATTTCAGAGGAGAAACTTCGTAGTTGCTGGGGAAAAATGCGCATTTTTTGAAACGGAAATTTAATTTTACGGTTTGGAGAGATGTATAATTTATGAGTCTGGCAGAAATGAGATTTGATTGCAGTAGTTTTTGGAACTAACACGTTGAAGAAAAATATTTTCTAAACTAATGTTATAAAGCATTATAAAGCAACTAATAGCATTGAATAGGCTCCGAAATACTGAACCGATTTGAAACCTTTCACTGATGGGAAGCTAAACTATCCCCGGGTGACATATGTATATTATATTTTAAAAAAATAGGGATCCTTACTAAAACTCCAATAAATAAATCTTTATTTCAGACCCATTACATAGTCCTTATATGGTTAGTGTGTTAGTAAATGATTATTCTTATTTGTTATGTTAGTATTAATTAGTCCTTTACTTATTTACTTATAGCTACCTATAGCTACCTCCATCCAACGCCTTTGGACGGGGCAGTCCGATCTGCCAACAATCACTTTCAGGATGCCGTTACGAGTATTGCGCAAGCGTTGCAACAGGGAAGTAGCTTTCTTACGCATTAGGGACTACTCACACTTATTCAGCTCTATTCAGCTTATGTCCATAGAAAACAACGATTTTGTATGGAGACGCGTACGCATCCATTCAGCTTTCCGCGTGCGTACGCGTCTCCATACAAAATCGTTGTTTTCTATGGACATAAGCTGAATAGAGCTGAATAAGTGTGAGTAGTCCCTTATGGCGTGAAAGCCATCCGTGCCAGCTTCAGCGAACATACCCGATGCACTACTACGCCGCGGTAGCCGCAACAGCATCCTGAAAGCGTCATTGTATTGTACGTGCAGGGCGTTGTAGGCTCGGCGCGTGTATGACACCCAAAGGCCGCCCGAGTAGAATGACTGACAGAACGATTTAAATAAAGTCACTTTAACGTCTGCCGTACTGCGAGCAAACCTTCGGGCAAGCATATTGCTCCTTACCGCCAACGCCCTGCGCTCAATGTCAACATCATCGCGCAGGTAACTGGTAACTACATGTCCCAGGTACTTAAAACTTTCAACCACTTTGAGCTCAAAGCCGTTGATAATGTAACCCAAGGTGTAAAAAAATACCTAAAATATTCTTTACATCGCGTGCGCTGCGTAAACTATTGATTATATAATAAAATAATGTACTACGATTTTGCAGAACACATCATTATTTACAAAAAGCATATATAGCATATGTCTAACTATTATAGTTATGCCACAATAACTAACATAATAAATTTAATTGTAATCTCACCTCTATAAAAGGCTATTTATTTGTATCTTGGTATTGATCCTTATCAAAAAAAAATACTTCATATATAAGACTGCTTCAATACCTTTATATAACTTTTTGAATTATTCAATTCGAACATTCCATATCACGAAGGATTATCACGTGTTTAAAAATGTAAGTATTAGAAAATAGTTGCGTGGTCGTCGCTCACCCTGCTCAGCTAGCTAGCTAGGCAGCACCTTATGTGATGTAGGCGTCACTGAGTTACGGGTCGTACGGGAGGGGTTATGTGTTTGTGTGTATTATAATTCTTAATTTTGAAATTTTGTTAAATACCCATAGAAGCCGAGGCGGGCTGTTAGTAAAAGATAAAAAACCTTTATAATATTTTTGTTTTACTTGCATTTGTAGTATTTCTCTATTTACATTAAATGTATGTTTTAATTTGTAGAAAGATTTCAAAAAATATTGGGGAGACAAATTAATATGATTGTTTCACGCCTTTATTTCTCAAAGGGTTAGGCAGAGGTTTTCATTTAATACACCCAGATTTTGACAGTTATGTATAAGCCCCACAGGTAGATAATGGTTTTGGAATAATACAAAAAAAACAACCTTATACTTCCTAACCCGGTACCCCCAACAAGCCCAATGACCGTACAACAAAGGGGCCTGACCTATTAACCTACTCTATTGACGGGCTCAATGATGACAGTGCAAAAACTGCCTCAATCGAACTGCCCCAAGTTTATTATGTTATACTGTCATGCTTCAGACTCGATGGGGCTTAGGCGTCTAAATTTTAAGGTTGCAATCAATACTTTATCCTACTTAATCTGACCACTGTTTAAAATTCGAATATTTGTGAGAATGGGTCTTTGTTACTTTTTCACACGAAACTGCTGAGCGGATATGGGTGAAAATTTTTAAACAGAAGGCGCTTGCATTGCAGGTTGGCCTTGCAACTTCATAAGATTCAATCAACTTAACTAACCTATCAATAACACTTGTAACGGGATATATAATTTACTATTTGTTTTATTGAAAGTGTTATCGACCATGTCAGTTTAAAAACTTATAACCTATCTACAATCTCAAAAATAAAATACGTCAGTCATCACGCACCATTCTTAATACAGTAAGATAGTTGAAATAGATCTTATAAGTTAGGAAAGTAGCCAGTGCCACCCTGCCATGTACGCGCCTGGTATACAGATGGCGTATAAGTTATAACCTTGATAAACACGAAGTATACTTTTTTACGATCCCGTTTGACAATTTAATGACCGAAATCCACGCGGGTGAAGTCACGGGATTAAGCTAGTAAAAAAATGTTTCATCTACTCAGAGACAACGCACAGCCTGGGACTGGGCCAGCAATCCCTGGATGCAGGAGCTTGAAGATTTCCACAAGAGCAGGTACACATTTTCCTCAGTGCATTTTCATAATTCCTCCGTATCCCATAATAGTGTTAACCTTGTAATAATAACATCACATTTTAATTAATATACCTTTTAACATTCTCTTACACTGAGGAAATAGGGTGTCCCTTTTACGGGCATTTACAATACTCAAATAGAAATTTGAAGTTAAATTCAAACACAAATTCAGACCAAACCATTGTTACCAAGTTAACAAAACCGATTTAAGAAAAGTAAATTTCGCCACATTTAATTGGATGAAACTGAAAAGGCTAAACAAAAGCTTAACAAAAAGACTAGATAATTAGAAACACGCCCAATGGGAAATCTCAACAAACCACTTTAAGAAAGGGTCCTTTTCGCTAGGATTGAAAGCTAATTTAAATATATGCCTTGTTTACTTGACCCAGCAAATAAACGTGGTCGTTTTTGGTAGTTGCAAAGTATTTTCTAGCTAATTAAGTTAAGTGGATAATTGGTTTAGGCATGTGCAGGTTATTAGAGGCAATTAAAAGAAATGGCGTATTGCTCCAATACTTGTTAGCAATAACCTTGCAACGTGCACTGTATTGTGGTAGGGTATTATTCTCTACTATTTTCTTAGTAGTTAATTTATGAACCTTTTCAATTAGCAAGTTAGTAATTTTTTAGGGGTATGAGGAACAGGGTGTAAAGTTCCTCGATACTCTTAAGAAAAGGGAGGAACCTCCGACTAGACAGGTGTTATGTCTGGTAGGCAACTGCCCGACAGTTGTAGTCGGGTTTTTCTATATACTCTAAAGTCGATGCTTTTTTGTTGGTCGCTACAATTTTTTTCGAGGTTTTCCGAATGCCCTAATATTGCCAGTAATTACTCAACTACCCATCTTCTCAATATATAAAAATCACGTGTCACTATGTACAATTGTACACGCTAATCTCCGAAACCAGCGAACACATTTTAATGAAATTTTGCGAGTTTTGGACTCCATAGGCAGCACTGTGCAAAGCAGCAGGGGGTCGATAGTAATGTAATACCTTCTAAAGTGAATGTGGTAAATTAGCGACATAAAAATTATGAAAAAGCGAACGCAAACACTTATTTAAGTAGCGAATAAGTAGGTACTAAAATCATAATATGTCGCAAAACTTTAAATATAAAACCCAACCTCCAAAACCGATGCGTAGTTACGTATAACCATAGCCATAGTTCAGTAGTTTCCTTCATTTCCACCGACTCACATTTATTTTATTTTTCACAAAGAAACGTTCCTTTTTTCCACATATTTTGAAACGAAAATAATTTTACCTCGGTCTATATAGTCACAAGCAATGACATGTATATAACTAGCCAAATTTTCTCGTAGATGTGGAAAAACGATTGCAACCTCTATTTGAGATGATCCATGATGATTGTGAGTTCCAAGATACTATCCCTTGTATATGACATAGAACTAGCCAAGACGTTTAAGCGACGTCTTTCTCGATCGTTCATGTGGGAAACGCGAAAAGTATTCCCAATGACGTCCACAAAGGACTCGAAATACTCTGCAAATTGTCGTTTGTGTCCAAAAGTTGTTCAAGTTAGTTTTGGAAAAGGTAACAAGCAAAATCGGAACCGGCGTTGTGAATGTTTATTTTTAGACGTAAGATAAATTCGATATTTGGAATTTTGGTGAAAACGGATTCCTTGGCAACTCTGGGAATTTAAATTTGATAACGTGTGCTATATCTGCCAGTTTAATTAGGATCCAGATTGGGTGAAGCCATACCTTTGGGAAAACGTTGCCGTTTATCCAAATATATCCCAAATAATCACCCAAATATTATATGTGCCAGAGCTACTAAATATGATATACTAGCTGTTACCCGGGACTTCATCTGCGTGTACATAAACTTGCGCCATTTTTCCGTGGGCTTGGGCAGAAACAATAGAATGCCTTGTGTTACGATCCTTACATAATACTTTTGCTTCTTTAACGTTCATACATCTGCTGGCCTACCATGACGTTTTGAACGTGTTTTACTCCTTTTCCAGTGTGGGAAAGAGATGGCGATACACATCCTGTATAGCTACGTCTCTTTCCCATACTGGAATAAGAGTAAAACAACTGCTTTAAGACGTCATGGTAGGCCAACTGGTCATGCGTCTCGTCAGCGCGTCGTGCATTATTTAATTATGAAAAGGAGCCTGTGTCATTTTACAGGCCCCTACTTGTCAAGTTTCATGATGATCGGTCACGCCACAGCATCTAAAGGTAAAAACGTACATACAAAGTTACTTCGCATTTTAAATAGTAATATTAGAATGGAAGTAAAAATAAAATTACACAATAATACCAGCTACTCTGCCATTTAAATCTCTCATAGTTTTTTATCTGAGCACTTGGTCTTTAGTTAGGCCACTTTCAAAATCTTCAGACTAACATTTTAAGGCTAACACACATTCAAAACTCATTAAGCTGGGCTTAGAAAGGTTGGTAAAGTAAAAGCTGCTATAAATTTAAAGTAAACTGCAGATCAGCACCATAACGGCTTGAGTACAAAAATGCAAGTCAACTAAGAAAATCTCTATTGTAAGGATCTGCAAGAGAAGGGTGATGAACAGACCAAGATATAAGAGTGAGCGATTCTAGAAAAGATTTTTTAAATTGACTTTTCTTGCTCACTTTTCATATGTAAAAATCTGGTGAAATAAATTCGCTTTTTTAAGGTATAATGGCTTTAAAACGCTCTAAAGTTCAAATCTTTGTAAAAGTATTAAGTGTCTCTCTCTGGTGATGTCGGCTCACCGTCAGTTCTGTCTATTAGGAGGGTGAGACAATGTACTGTCAGTGTCATCAGCAAAAAAACCTTTCAAATACGCAAACTACTAAACCGACTGTCTCGTCGAGTAACTATTGTAACTTTAGTCAATGACCTATTTCATCATAGCTTTGTTTCGAAAATACTTTACGCACACCATAAGCGATTACTGCTTTAGGAAAAGTCGCTTTTTAATTAAATGTAAGTGCCAGGTATTGCTCATGACTGTACCTAGTTCTGCTTTGCTGAATTGGCTACCTAGACCACAACGGTCGTGTGAGCGATGGTTAAAAAAATATATATTATATTGACAAAAAAATATTTTTCACGTATGTGTGTTTTCTGACTCCTGCGATAGTTGAAACTGTAGCAGGAGCCAATATCCTCCCCTAACAAAATGTATACATTTTCTTCATTTCAAATATATCAAAATCAAATTCATTTATTCACATTAGGCTGATAATAAGCACTTTTTAAACGTCAAAATTACAAGAGAAAACCCCAAAACGCCCGCCCATCGCCAATTCCTAGTGTTTTAGCTGAGAAGAAGAAACAAACAACAAACTCCCCAGCAACACATATATTATACAATGGCTTTATGGCGAATAAACAGCAAATCCGCCGTCGCCAGGCGCTTATAACTCAACCCGCCTTATAATGAAGACCCTTCGCCGTTGGTGATTCAGGGATTCTGCTGGCGATAATGGCAGATAGCCTTAATCACAGTGAGGGGTACCGTTGGCATTTCGGCTAATTGTACCCTTTGCTTTTTGCCGCTTTCTAACACACAAACTGCCGAGTAAGGCCCAAGTAATTGGCTAAACCTAGTTTTCGGCCTATTTTTGGAGAAGGGATTTAATTGTTGTTTCTTTTAATTGGTTCGAGATTGTATTTATTTTATGTGCTTTTGTCTTAGATAGCAAAAGTAATATGTATGGACTAGCTTTTGCCCGCGGCTTCGCTCGCGTTAAGTAGTATTATTATTAATTAGGCATAGTTTTTGCGGCTTTACTTTTGTTTAGCATGTGTAAAAAATTAGGGCCTACAAAACTTCTTTGTACACAATATTCTTAACTAATCTGTCATTAGGCGCTAAAACTATCAAGCTATTGGGTGAACTTACTCTTGAGAAAGCAACATAAAACCACAGATTAGAACAGATACTTCACTCAGTAGAAAACTTCCAATACCTATTACGATAATTGCCTACTCCCTCGCGTCAACAACCACTGTATGCTAAAATGCGCCTAAATGCTCAAGCGTACAGCAGTGATTGCTTCGCACCGCGCGATTCCACAGTAATCGCAGGGCTGCCTCTTCGATAAAATTAAATTAACATAACTTTTTATCTATGTTATTGAGAACTGTGAATATGTTCTGACTTTTATGTGGCAGTTAAAAATTTTATCATTTATAAAATATTTAACCAACTTAAAAAAAAGGAGGTGATCAGACATACAGGCCAAACTGAGAAGTTTGACTTGTATGGTTTGTAGGTATGTATGTTTGTGCGCGATAATCTCGCGTTTGGCTAAACCGATATCGATGCGGTTTTCAGAAAAGGATTTGTTACATTTAGGAGAACGTTTTAAAATAAGTATAATACTTCTTAGTTTGATGATGATCTTCGGAGATGTTCACTAGAAATGAAAAAAAAAGCCTTAAAAAAAGAGAACCGACTTCAAATAAAGCACTAAGCCGTAAGAAATAATTTGTTTTTTTTTTTTATGTTAGTGCTAACAGCTAGTAATTACGAATCGAAAAAGCACCGACATCAAAGAAGAAATTATTTCTTACGGTTAAGTGTTTTGAAGTCGGTTCTCTTTTTTAAAGTTTGTTTTATTATATTTGTAAGTTTGTTTTGTTTTATATATTGGTGCTGACTGTGGAAGAAACCTAGATAAAACATAATTATAGACATCAGTGTGTAGGTAAAATAAAAAAATCTTTAAAAATCTTTTCTTACGAACGAACAGCACTATTAACATTGAACGGCGTGCGCGCGCTTCGCTTGCGAAAACCGCACTGAATTTGATCCGGCGGCGGACCGAAACCGCTCGGCTGGGCGGTAGGCACTTATAGCGCGCAAGTACATGGAGTGAAGGAGGCCTGATAAAACTGTCCATGAGAGAAGCAATGTTCTCTCAAGTCAAAACCCGCAAATTTGAGAGTTTGCCCCAGAGACTTGTTTACTGTCGTGGCAAAGCAGACTTTTAGGGGAAACTGTAATCGTTTAAATTCGAACGGGATATCATTAGGTATTAATGGGATTCGTGGTATAAATACAGTTTCCCCTTTCGCACACTCAGTTAATATAGTGGCTTCCACTATATTGCGCGCTTTCACTTGCACCAAACCACCCAGCATCCAAAAAACAAAAGTTAAAGTAAGTAAGTTAAAGTTTTTTTTATTTGTGGGTGGTTGTCCAGGTGGTGGGATTATTATAAGCGGACGTCTTCATCATAGTAGCTCCAATCTTTAATTTCAGTTCAATCAGTCGAAAATCTATGAAGATTTATACAAACTTTCATCCCCTATTTTATCCCCTTTGGGGTGGAATTTATCAAAATCCTTTCTTAGGGGATGCCTACGTCATAGTAGCTTTATGCCTGCAAAGTCTCAGCCCGATCGGTTTAAAATTGACAAAGTTTCATACAAACTTTCATCCCCTATTTTATCCCCTTGGGGGTAGAATTGATCAAAGTCCTTTCTTAGCGGGTGCTTAGGTCATAACATCTACCTGCAGGCCAAATTTCAGCCTGATCCGTCCAGTGGTTTGGGCTGTGCGTTGATAGATCACTATGTCAGTCAGTCAGTCAGTCACCTTTGAGTTATATATATTTAGATTTTACAAACCAACATTATTTACAAAACTATTTTATTAATAGACTCGTTTTATCATTCTTGTACATACCATACCATTCTAAAAAACTTTAATATAACAAATCATATTACCATATTACCAAGCCAACAAGAAATCTCTCCTGTATCGACTTGATTGCGAGCAATATACCAAATGCTGAACCCCAAATACACTATCTTGCATTATCTGACCACGAAACTGGACAAACTATATCTTTTGATGCAAAGGTAGACACAACAAATTTGAAAAAATCATTTTGGTTTGAAAAAAGACGCGACTTAAGTCAGGATAATATCCAAAAATTTGTAAACTGCCTCTCATCATTGTCCTTTTCAGAAATATATGAAATGGAAGACGCTGACACAGCATTTAATTACTTTCATGACATTTTATCTTTATTTTATAATCTGTGCTTCCCTATAAGAAAGGTAAAAATAACTAATAAGCAATTAAAACATAAATGGATGACTAAGGGTATAAAAAAATGTTGTATAAACAAGCGCCGCCTATACCTAAAATATCGTTTATCAACAGCAAATAAAAACCAACATAAAAACGCCTACAGCAAATATACTTCAGCCCTTAAACGTTGTATGTTGCAAGCCCAAAAGGTAGAAAATACACGCTATTTGTCCCAATCCAGTAACAGATGTAAAGCTGCCTGGAAAATAATCAAAAGTAACAATAGTGATACAAAAAATGCACAAGACATAAACGAAATTAAATTGGACCAACAAACTTACACACAACCAGAAACAATAGCTGACATTTTTAATAATTTTTTTATTGACATGACGAATAAAACCATTGACCCATGCCTGGACTACACGCCACCGATAGCTCACGTTGAAAACACAATTTATTTGACCCCAACCAATGAGAGTACGGTATACAAAATAATTAATACTTTAAAATCTACCAACTCTGCAGGCTATGATGACATAAACACCAAAATTCTCAAATTATGCTCAACATTTTTATCATCGCATATTAGCCATTTGATAAACCTATCATTTGTTCAAGGCTTATTCCCCTCGCGTTTTAAGCTCTCTATTGTTAAACCAATCCACAAGAAAGGTGACACCAATGACATGAACAACTATCGGCCCATAACGCTCATACCGATACTTTCAAAGGTGTTTGAGAAAGTTATGCATGAAAAACTTAACAGCTTCTTGTCAAAGTATGAAATCCTAAATGAAAAACAATTTGGTTTTAGGAAAAACAAATCTACCACATTGGCTTGTTTTGCTTTATTAAAATTAATAACCAAAAGTCTTAATGATAAAATACCAATTACGTCTGTCTTCTTAGATATGTCCAAGGCTTTCGATTTCGTGAACCATAAATTGCTTCTTCTCAAATTAGATCGATACGGCATTAGAGGAAACGCGTTGAAATGGCTCGAAAGCTACCTCACCCATCGACAACAATGTGTTGAGATCTCGAGACACACAGGGCACCATAATATCGTTTCCAGATCTCCCTACCGGGAAAATAATTGTGGGGTTCCCCAAGGAACCATACTAGGACCACCCTTGTTTTTGCTGTATATTAATGACTTAGCTAGCGTAACCACCCATAACTGTATACTATATGCTGACGACACGACCCTCAGCATACAAAACGACAATTATGACGTAGGTGAATACCAGACCGAAATAAACAGGACACTAAATAAAATTATCACATGGCTCAAACAAAATAATCTCCACATAAATATTAGCAAAACCAAAATGATACAGTTTCAGACATACAACAGTAAGCGTCCACAGTTAAAGATACAATATGATAATGACACAATTGAAGAGGTTGAGAGTACAAAGTTCCTAGGAATAACTATAGACAAACACTGTAACTGGAAAACTCATATTGACGAACTTTGCACAAAGGTAGATAGATTCGTATTCGTTCTCTATAGATTAACACGTGTGGCTAGTGTTGATGCGGCTCTATGTGCATACCATGGCTATGTGTCATCAATTTTGCGTTATGGCATTATAATATGGGGTAATTCTGTAGAACTTAACAGAGTGTTTCGAGCTCAAAAAAAGTGCATTCGCTCAATATGTGGAGCGCACCCTCTGGACAGCTGTATCCCATTATTCAAAAAATTCAAAATATTACCACTCCCAGCACTATATATTTTTGAAATTTGTATTTTTGTGTACCAAAATAAGCATGATTTTAAACTGCATAATGACCTTGTATCCAGACCTAGCCGCAAAGTTCACATGCTTCGTGTACCTAGACGAAATAATAAACTGTTTTCTGATAATGTATTTTGTATGGCGACCAAAATCTATAATAAACTACCAGATTGTTTTAAAACTCTTAACTTTAGGACATTCAAATGTAAATTATTCGATCTCTTAAATAAATGCTATTACTCGTCTAATGATTTTATGAATGAAAAGTTGACCTAAATATTATGAAATAATTACATTCTCTCTCATTCTCTTTGACATTTTTAATATAATCTTTTTGACATTTGATTCCTAATATTTGACCAATTTTTTATTTAATTTGAATGATATCCTAATTTATTTGAAAATGTATTTGTACGCCGGAAACGGCAGAATATTATGAACTCTTATAACCATGTAACAACTGTATAACAATATTCTGACAAATAAATGTATTATTATTTATTATTTACCTGAATGTGCGTAGCTGAACAAGTAGAAACCAATATAACACAACCAGTCACAACCAGTAATCTGTAATTACGATAGCCGCAGCAGTTGGCAGATGAGGTCGCCCAAAGTATTGTAACTGAAACCTCTCCATGTCTTAAGTTGCTTCTGTATATAAAAAGTACGTTACGTTCATTAAAACAGTACCCTCCATTTCGGCCTCGCAGTCGGGTAAAATAAAGTCCTCCAACAAAACACATTTCAATAGTACCCGTTCTTGCGGCCGTCCAGCCGGGTCAGATTCTAATCACGTGCCGGACGTATATCTGCGTCGGGAACAACTTACAGGCATGTTGCTGCGCAATGCTCGTTGGTGCATGTTTCAGGCATTTAATGGCGTTTCAGCTGTGAGTTTTACTGTAATGGTTGGAAATGCACGTTTGGAGTTTAAACTTTCAGATACATTTTTCGGATTTGTATGCGTATTATATAATTATAACTAGCTTAGGTACAGGAAAAACATCGTGAGGGAACCAACATGCCTGAGAGGTATTTCTCGACGGCATGTAAAGCCGAATCAGAGACCCATGGGCAGCATGAAAACTCTGACTTCGGGTACACTAACCACACGATTAAAAAAAAAAAACAAAATTTGATCCACGCAGTAAATCTCCAAGCATTTCAATTTGGTTATGATTATTCACGAAGTTTCTTCCCAGCTAAAACACACAGACACGGACAACTCCGGCTCTTCACCTCGTGGTGGAGGGCAGCCGTATGACCGACTGTCTTTTGACATATCTACTAACTATGTCGTTCAATTTTATTGCTTGTCATAAGATACGGTGATAGATGGAGCGAAGTGTACAAAATATTAGGTATTTTAGTGGATACGTAGAAGACAGAACGTCTTAGGCATGAACCTCATCTAGCAGCACGGAATCGCACTTTTGCATGCCCCCTATCCTTTTCTGTCGGTCAGAACCGTCATATGCTAGAGTGAGAAATAGAGCAAGAATGCTATAGCCCGCGGCAGCATCGACGATGCGTTCGGCAGCACGGTCTACTTTTGTTCTGGCAAAGTGCTATGCCGTACTGCTAGATAAGATACCTATAAAGTGGCAAAAAAGAGCACCTTTTAAAAATATTGACGGTAATGTAATTTGGTGAACTATTTATTAAACAATGTGAAAACTCCAATCAATAAAGAGCAAATATTGTAATTATTGAGCAAATTATACATAGGGTGCAAAGGACATATGAAAATTTCGTGACGTTGGAGCAGTACAATAACATTCTTAAGCATCATAAATCATAACGGACAGAGCGCAAAAAGGTTGGCTAGCTAAGGATTTATGTTCTACTAAGGTCGGTGACTTTGCCGGTAATGATTGTTATTTTCTACTGTTCTCACGAACCCTTTTCTCTTACTTCCTGTAAAGTTTTTATTAAGGCTTATTTATTTTTACGTCACGTAGGATTAGCTGACTTAATCAGATTTTTCTTGACGTTTCTTATCGGTTTTTCTGTCGCAAGTTGACTCTAATTACTTAAAGTAAAAATATCAATAATATTTTTTTCTACTATTATGATTTTCAACTTATTATTTTTGGTTAAAGCCACCCCAAACCCTGTTGGTCTAATCCAGACGTCAAAATTAACAGGTTAACAAGACTAACCACTTTTACATTTCTAAATGCGGAGTAGCTTGTGACTCAGTAATAACAGCTACTCAAGTAAATCTAAAGCTAAACTATGCCTCCGTCTCAGAAAACTTTCAAAAGCCCTAATGTCTGGTAAACGGAAAAGTAATATTAGGAGTATCAGTGGGTATCGTACCCAGTAATTGTGTTGTGGAGACTGCTTATCTGCTGAATACCAGTATTTTACTAAATCATCATCTGCCTAGCCTTTTCCCAAACTATGTTGGTGTCGAATTCCAGTCTAACCGATTGCAGCTGAGTACCAGTATTTTACATTAATCAACTGACTATCTGACCTCCACAACCCAGTAACTGGGTAA
Organism: Cerastis rubricosa; assembly: GCA_949152445.1. Lineage (NCBI taxonomy): Eukaryota > Metazoa > Arthropoda > Insecta > Lepidoptera > Noctuidae > Cerastis > Cerastis rubricosa. The sequence continues at coordinate 2,228,334 of OX424525.1, read as the reverse complement.
TACGATACCCCTTGATAAGACTGGATGTCAGACTTTCAGCTTCTGACTACTCGTAACAACTGTCAAAGATCTACAAACGACAGCCGGGACCAACGGCTTAACGTGCTTTCCGAGGCACGGAGGAAACTCGGTATGTAATTATGGTCACCTATCAACGGACCTATCTCGGCAAGCACGGGTTAACCTTAAAGATCGACCCGTGTGACTGTTATTATTTAGCCACGAGCTTTTTACAGTATTTCACTAGATGTTATACAGGGTGTTACGGAAAGGGTATATACATACTTAAGGGTGTGCTACAGACCATCAAACTGAACATGTTTCTCCATCGGACCAACATCGTAATAGCGAAAAAAATAACAGCTGTCCCATACATTTGGGTCGAATAGTTATTGAAATTTTGTATAAGGCAGCAGATATTTTTTTCGCTATTACGATGTATGTCCGATGGAGAAACATGTTCAGTTTGATGGTCTATAGCACACCCTTAAGTTTGGATATACCCTTTCCGTTACACCCTGTATACACTTTTTTATTTTGAGGATGTCCAAATAGTCGGAAAAGGCATGCAGATAATAACCTCTTGAACATTTCAAGATCTGCTTTCTTAAGGTTCATAATCACTATTGCAACATACACCAGAAATTGACCCTTCCCAAGTCCAAAATCATAAGCAACACAGTCGAAAAATACTCTCGGAATAGACGTTAGTTTTAGTACACAGACACGCTCTCTTACTCGCTGTAGTATCGACGGGTAGTGAACCTGAAACATATTTGGCACGGGACCGGACGGCGGACGTAATTCGTCGGTCGTTATACACTTCACTGTATTTCGATATAACTTCTATAGAACGTACTTATTAACGTATATCTATTATTGTAATTCTCTACCTGAATGATGTAACCAAGATTTTGTAACATATTTTAATTTTAAAAGAGTGTCCATGGTGTTTCTTGCCCATTCTTCTCTATAGAGATCTACCCTTTAGAATGGGCAACTACAGTACTTTCACAAATTGTTATGCCTTGTGACTGGGACTGTAGCTTCGCGTTTTTTTTTTGTTTTTTGACCTTCACAAATACCTGTATTGGTCTAGTTCAAATGAATGCTTTCAGTTTGAGTTTATACAATCCGTGCTTTTGGACTAACGATTTCCTTCTTGAAGATGTGATAAAATATGGAAACTGTACTGTTGTGATAGAGAAGTAGGGAAGAAGGAGACATGCTGTGCCGACCCCAAATAAATTGGGATTAGGGAAAAAGATTGATGATGATGTTTTCTTTTGTACTTGTCAGGCATGTCAATACCCTTCGAATGATAATAGGAATGGCTTTATTAGCTCATCACTATAATACATGAACTTAGTTGAGTAACATTGACGTCCTATCAGATTCAATGCAATGAAAATAGGTATTGTGCAACAAAATTCATAGTCTATTAAATATCAATTTTTAGTTGACCAATGCAAAGCTGATTGACGTATGCCCAAGTCAGAAAACATAACAGTGAGTTTTAAAACAAACCTACATTGTTCAAACCGCATACTATCATCGAGTTTCAACTCAATTTATTGTAACTATGCCAAGCAAATAAACCGACAGACATGAAAGTGTATCGTGAAATTGAGAGATACCTCGGAGACTTTGCAATACCGTAAGTAAGTACTAGCTTACATATATCATACGAGTTGTAACTCAAGAAATCAAAAAATCAAAAATCAAAATCAAAATATTTTTATTTTACATAGGCCTACAGGGGCACTTATAAAACGTCGGCAAAAAGGTGCTCGGTTCGCGTTGGTCGTTTCCTATGGAGAAGAACCGGCAAGAAACTCCATGGTTACTCTTTTAAAATCATTTGGTTTTACAATATTTCTGTTACAGCATTAGTACTAAAGTATGGGAGGACATCGTAGGCCTGACAATAAGTCGTTGCTTACTACGAAACGTAGAACGAAATAAAAAGTTACCAAGGATCTAGGAATCTATAAGGCCTACAATGTCCACACATTTACAAACAATCGGTAAATAAGAAAAAGAGTCTATACAACAAAAAAATAGAAAATATCACAAAATGACTAGATCAAATAAGTGACACAAATGTTGTCATCCGTGCTGTAACTATTCTAAACAAAAGGTGTAATGATTTAAAAACTATTGTAAAGCATCTGATTAAAAAGAAAGAAGAAAGGAAAAAAAAAAAAATAAGATTGAGAATAGTTAGAGACATCCACACATTTGTGCCGTTTATGAGCTACCAGGGAAGCCGCATGTGCGAAGGGGCTAAGGCCAAACTTCTCTATCTTCAACGTAGTCCTTAATTTTGTAATATGCTTTGCAAGAAGTTTTCTTTTAAAAAGACACGTAGTAACCGCAATGCGTCTTGTTCCGTACCACTTTACTGCTGAAATATGAATTTAAAGTATTTTTCTGGAAAGCATTATGGATTCTCAAAGGATAAAGTAGGATTCTGTATCAGTTTGGATTCCTTGAAATGTCTTGAAATACAAACTACAGGGTGTTTGGTGCATCGTATGCCAAACTGAAGTGGTTGACTGGGGGGGTCATCTGCTATCCTTTCAGACCCCTAAACAATTCTCATGCCCTGTGGATTTTTTTTCATCGACTTTTTATTGTTTTATAAAAAAAATACCCAAATTTTACATTCAAATACAATTTTTAAAAAAAGTATAAGTCGTAGACTGTGAATTTTAATTTTATTTAGATGTGTATTGTATTTCAGTACTTTAAAATTCAAAATTAGTGACATCAGCCATCTATTTATTTTTTTATTTACTCGCAAAGTTTCGGACTCAATTAAAGCTGTCCATGTTGCAACTATTTACATGGGTATAAAAAAACCAAAAGCGACCGGGATCTTACAACTTCCTCAAAAATTCTCTAGGCTATCCGCTTGCTAGTGATGTGCCACATGCCATAAAAATCTTTTTACAACTTTGTGAATTCGCTAGAATTGTGAATCGAGTCACAAAATATGAAATTCCAAATTATGATTTCAAAGCATATTTTTGCTTAAGTGATACCTAAAAACTTATTAAATCTGTTATCTCACTCTTATAAGGTAAAATCTGTCTCGTATATTGCTTTTGGGGGGAAGAAGGGTTCTAGAAATTCATTTTTAACATTTATTTAATAATTTTGTGTGACGATGTGTTCCCCAATGCGTGGATTGATCGCGATAGCCCTATTGCATGCGCCACGGAGGTTCCGACTAGGGAGGTACTACTTCAATAGGGCCATCGCGATCAATCCACGCATTGGGGAACACATCGTCAAACATCATCATCTGCCTAGCCTTTTCCTAAACTTTATTGGGGTCGGCTTCCAGTCTAACCGGATGCAGCTGAGTACTACATGTATTTTACATGAAGCGACTGCTTATCTAACTGGGCTATGTAACTGGGTAATACGATACCCATTCCCCTTCCCCTCGGACCTCTGCCAAGAGTAGACGTGCCACAGAGTTTTTACTATTTTAAATTACAAAATATTATAATTCTAAAACAAAATATTAAAACTTAAAAAATAGGAGTGCATAAGTTTGTAGGAGTCTCAACTTGCCGAAATCCGTGAGTACGCTCTTTATGCACACTATTTCACGTATTTATACGGCAGCTGTATGTGTGACAAGAACACCAAAGCGCGCAAAGGATAGAACTGCGTCGTGTCAACGTGCGTGAAAGAGATAGTTAAGTTTCTGCCAGCTACTCGGAGAAAGGGCGCTTACGCATCTATAGTTTAAAGCATAGCTCTCACTACACTGGACGGAAAGACAAACGCTTCGCATTCCTCGATTGCGGCTAGATAAGCTTGACCTCTGGCGCGGCTGTGAAGAATCTATCGCTTACAACGTATGTTGTCCTGGTACTTGGTTTTATTAAAGCCAATTTTATTTTTATCATGCCACTAATGCAAACTTCTCCCGGTTCGCCTTCCTCCTCAATATCGTTGGCTGCAACAGAAAACATACGGAGTACTGGCATAACGTTCGCGAAGACAGCTACCGACTTACCGTTGCAACATTGTGAGTCAGAACCCGATCTCCACTCGCTTGCGATAAACATCGCAGAGCGAAAAAAACGGAAGCTTGATGGCAAGAGTACTGACGCCATGGCCCTTATTAAGGAAATGTTTGAAGGGTTTTCAAGGGAACAAGACAAACGCTTTCAAGAACTTAAAACGAGCATGGACTTAATGTCAAGTAAATATGATGAATTTTTGTCAAAAATAAATACGCTTGAGAAGGAAAGAAAATCAGATAAAATACTAATCAAGGAGTTGGAAGACAAACTGGAGATAATGGAACGTAAGACCCGCGGAACTGGCATTGAAATTCGGAATATACCGAAACAAAACGGAGAGACAAAAGAAACTTTGTGTAAAGAAATTATGCAACTAGGAAAAACGATTAACGTCGATATCAACGGGTCTTGTATAAAAGATGTCTATCGACTAAAGTCAAAAGATGACTCAAACCCGGTAATTGTGGATCTAACAACAGTAATACTGAAAGACAAGCTTCTTAAGGCTGTCAAGAGTTTCAATAAACTGAAAACGAAAGATGACAAATTAAATTCTACTCACTTGAACCGTAATTCCGTGGCCAAACCTTTATATGTAGCGGAAACACTCACGTACAAAACTCAAAAACTTTACTTCTTGGCGAGACAATTCAAGAATAGCCATGGCTTCAAATTTTGTTGGACAACAAACGGTATCGTGTACCTCAAAAGGAACGAAGACTCCTCGCATATTCGTATCAACGACGAGGCGGACTTAGAAAAAATACGGAACACAATATGACTGTTACTTGCTACGATCTATCTCTCCAAACATTTTGAAGCTTTTTTGTTGCATGCTTTCCTTTATTGTATTAATGTAAGATATGTTTCTGCCCTTTGTAATACACTCTTCAGACCACACTCAAGTCATACATTTAACTCATTTACACACCTCTCTTATCATACGTTTATTTGTAGTTTAAAAATAAATCAAACTCATATAGTTCAAAACATACTTAAAAAAATCACACACATACACATATATATAAACATACTATACAAACACTTCCTCACAAATACACACATGATAAAAACAGCACACTCCACTACAGTTATAAATGCTTTCCATAATTATGTTCAAACCCCCGATAAAAATCCCATGCAAAATTATAACTTTTACAAAAATTCGCTGATATAATCGACCTCACTGCTAACATTGATAGCTTAGCCGTATCCCACTCGCAAACTGCCGACATAGAAGAATGTCACACTATCATCGCTAGTACTTCTAATAATCAAATACTCATACTAACTCAGAACATCCGAAGTATAAACTGCAATATGTCAGGCTTTGAGATTTTGTTAAGTAGATTAAAACTGGAGTGCGACATTCTAATACTGACAGAGTGTTGGCTCTCTTGTGTATCGGTAATTCCAAAACTGGACGGATATTGTCATGTAGCGACTAAAAATAACAACAAACAAAATGATGGTGTAGTTATTTATTATAAAGAGAACCTTAATGTCCGAATAGAGGAACCTGACTTTCAGGATTGTAATTGTCTGGTGGCTATTGTAGAAGAGCAAGTAGCTATTATAGGTTTATACAGATCGCCATCATTTACCAGCATAGATCCGTTCCTTTCTTCCTTAGACAAAATACTACAACTAGTTTCGATCTATAAACACAGTGTGTTAATGGGTGACATAAACATTCCAATAAATCCAGAAAAAATAGACATGCACGGGGAACGATACTTAACTTTAGATGCTACACACGGCCTACTACCAGCACATAGCCTAATAACTCGTAGTGACAGTGAAACTTGTTTGGATCACGCCCTTATAAAGACTATAAGTCCTGCCACTACAATAGTCCCTTTCTCAACGTTAACTGACCATTATCCGGTTTTACTATGTCTACAGCTAAAAAAAACAAGGCATTATACAAAAACAACTATAACTAAAGTTAACGATGAAGGAATAGTACAAGACCTATTACAACTTGATTTTGATCCAATTTATCAGTCGGCAGATCCTAACCTTACACTAAATTACCTGATACAATCCCTCCAATATATTATTGAAAAAAATACAATAACAAAAACCTTACCAAGAAGATCAAAAATAATAAAGCCATGGATAACCCCGGGTTTACTGAGGTGCATGCGAAATAGGGATAAGTTACACAGAAAAGCGAAATTATCACCGAAAAATGAAAATATTCAAACCACTTTCAAACGTTACAGAAATTTTTGTAACACTCTGTTACGAAAAATAAAGAGAGAGTACGAAAAAAATCTAATTAATAATGCACAAAAAGATAGTAAAAAATTATGGAAAGCTATTAGAAACATTTCTAACACAACAAAATCAATACAAAGCACAAAAGAACTCCTAACATTCTCTACTTCTCCAGAGCAATCTTTGAATGAAATAAACAATTATTTCATAAATGTGGGAGCCTCACTGGCTGATAAAATTTATCAAAAAACTAACACATCTGATGGAATTTTTCAATATCACATAGATGAGTGTAACCAGCAGAGTAATTCATTTGTTCTGATGGACACTGATGAGCAAGAAGTTGAACGAGTTATAAATGGTCTAAAAACAGATAGTGCACCAGGTAATGATAAGATTAGTAGTAAATTTCTCAAATTGCATAAAAAAGTTCTTATTCCACCGATAACCAAAATTATCAATGATAGCTTACAGTCGGGCTTATTCCCTGATTCCCTGAAAAGGTCGGAAGTGTGCCCAATCTATAAGAGCGGGTGCAGAAATCGAATCAGTAATTATAGACCCATATCCATACTACCGGCGATATCGAAAATATTGGAGAAAATAATAAACACTCGCTTGGTAAATTATCTGGAAAAAAATAACCTACTGTCTAAAAACCAGTTTGGATTTCGGCATGGTAAGTCCACAGAACAAGCAGTAAACAAACTTACCAGCTTTGTTAGCACAAATTTGGATAAAGGAAAAAAATGTTTATCAATATTTCTCGATCTCGCCAAGGCATTTGATACGATTTCTGTTTCCCTCTTATTGGCTAAACTTGAAAAGATAGGAATCAGAGGTACCCAACTAGAACTCTTTAAAAGTTACTTGTCTGGGCGAAATCAGTGTGTCCGTGTCAGTAAATACAAAAGTACCTACCTCCCAGTAACACATGGCGTACCACAGGGCAGCATCTTAGGTCCCACCTTATTTCTCGTTTATATTAACGAACTGACTAGTCTTAAACTCACCCAAGGTGAAATCATCTCTTTCGCAGACGACACTGCTTTAGTTTTTACCGCCAATACCTGGGATGAGGTATTTTCAAAGATTTTGAACTTGGGTTTGAACCCATGATGGATCTCATAAGTTTGGTCACTAGGCCAAAACTGCTTAAACTACAACTCTCTATTTTTGGATGCATTCGAAGTTACTGACTTATTCGTAAATCTGCTCCCAAATATTACCTGTTAAAATTTGGTCAGTAGCCGAAGGAAATATAATAAACATCAAATATTAATTTAACATGATGCTTGACAGCAGATTTCCTCGACGATGATTTGAATTACTTCTGAAAACAATTACTCAGAATAGAATAACCTACTCCTTTTGAAAGAAATCTATCTATCTTTCTCTATTACCTACAATTTATTTGAGTCCATTGGTCACGTGCTATGAAAAAAGTTTTACAAAAAGTTTTGGGCAGCAAAGGAATTGGTATAAAGAGTGATTCAGAATTCAAAAGGAGTTTCTTTTGATCTAAAATTCTAAATCGGCCTTTGTTTCTATTGAGAAAACTTTTGTGATACGTTAAAACGGGCCCTGTTTAGGTACAACGGCTTAGGAACAAACTATTTGATGTACTCTTTAAGGTATTCTGCCAATAGGAAGGTAAGCAAAGGGATACAAATTCGAGTGTAAGCAGGATCAACTTTGTTTGTTTTTTTTTTGTCTGTAAAGAGCCTGAACTTGGAGATCCTATAAGGTGAAAATTTCATTAAAAATATCAACACAAAGATTTTATAGACACGTCTTTGTCGATTTTTAACCCCCGACTAAAAAGAGTGGTGCTATAAGTTTTACGTGTATATCTGTGTGTCTGTCTGTGGAATCGTAGCTCCTGAACAGGTAAAACGATTTTGATAAAGTTCGTTTCGTTTGAAAGGTGTCTTAATCGAGAGTGTTATAGCTATATTTCAAAAAAATCTGCTCAGCCGTTTGACGATCATCACCTCTTTTCCATTAGATGAAGGGATATTTATCAACTTCCACAGGTCTGGTTAATTCGAAATTTTAAATCTTTTCACTTGCCGCCATGGGCATCGCCAGGAGGTAGGCTACACCCCCCCCTCCCCCCTAAAGCTCATTTTTTTTTAAAGTTGTAACTTTCCCTGTGTTCGTTAATTGGAGAGAAACGAGAAAGCGTAACACCAAAAAAACTGGAAGAAATGGGGAGAGGCCTATGCCCAGGAGTGGGACATTGGAACGCATGGATTTATTTATTTTTTTGTTGGTTTTTTTTTTATTTTTATTATTATATCATCAGTATGGGTGAAATTATTTGCTGACTAACAACATCACTCTAGTAACTCCCGAAGGCTTTGGCAGTTTGTACCTATAGTAGGTACACCTACATCAATTTCACTGGCTATGTTTAAGTCCTACTCATTCGAGGGCAAGCTTATTGCTATTCATTGCCAACCGAGCACAAATCTGAACTCCATACTGCTACTGAGGATATTCCGAATGGAAAAAACCCAATCACACTTACCTCAAAATGGAAATCGAACCCATCCTAGATTCATTTCGTCTTGTCATGCTCAGCAGTAGCATGTTGACAGTGTAAAGGCTCTATTATTACTGATACTGATACTGTTAGCCTGCGTCATCCCACTGCTGGGCAAAGGCCTCTCCCCATGACTTCCAATTGTCTCAGTCCAAGGCCAATGTGGACCACTGTTTGCTGGTCTTGTCTAGCTCGTCCCGCCATCTTCTACGAGGTCTACCACGACGCCTTCTGGCTGTGTCAGGGCTCCAGAATGTGGTTATTTTGGCCCACAGATCATTGGGCATGCGACAGACGTGGCTCTATTATTAACGATCTTATAACATTCAACCTTAAAAGAATCAATATACCGTTGATTAATGCGTCTACAGCGACGGCTGCGAATTTGAAGAAAAATGGCTCTTTTCTTTGTGATTTATGGAATTATGTCTTTAAGTTTGCTATCTTATCATATTGCGATTGATAAAGGGGTGAAAACTGTAAAAAACCGGCCAGGTGCGAGTCGGACTCGCGCACGAAGGGTTCCGTACCATTATTTATAAAAACGAGAAAAAAAAACACTTTTTTGTATGGATAGATAAAAAATAATAAATAAGTAATAGATAGAAAAAATATTTAAGGGGGCTCCCCTTAAATATTTTTTCTTTCTGTTTTTTTAGTATTTGTTGTTAGAGCGTCAATAGAAATACATAATCTGTAGAAATTTCAACTGGCTAACTAATACGGTTCATGAGATACAGCCTGGTGACAGACGGACGGACCGTCGGACGGACGGACAGCAAAGTCTCAGTAATAGGGTCCCGTTTGACCCTTTGGGTACGGAACCCTAAAAACTGGGTTAGAAATAATAATGAAGTTAAATTAAATGAGGGTTCCTACGTAAATCGATATAAAAATAAAGTTATGAATAGACTAAAAATTATTATTGATATGGTGAAATGGTCCTAAGATATGGTATATATGATCTTGTTAGGGGTGAATTATACATTTAAAATAAAGTAGAGTTTAAAAAAAATTGTGTCATTGTGTAAAAAAATCATTTATAAAATCCGTGACAGTACCTAACAATATAAAACATAATTTCTTCAAAGTTCAGGAGCTTAAACTCTAAAGACCATTTCAATTGTTTCACTAAGAGAATTATAATAAAATTGTAACTGAAATATATTAAACGATTAATTACCTAAACAACTTTTAAGTTAGATACTTAACTTTAATCTTTCAATCTTTAGGCTTTAAATTCTTTGATAAGGCTTAAAGTCTTTGAAAGTAGTGTAGTTAACCCTCTATTCTGTTTCCAAAAATGATCGTAATTAGTGAGTTCTGACTAAGTACCAGTTTTTGATCTAGTGCTAATAATACCCTGTCTTAATTAAAGGACTTCATCTTGTGAACTTAAAGTTCTATTGAATTTGAAGAACAATTTAATCTGAAATGATATAGACGGGTAAGTGATGCTAAAACTTTTTCGACTATTCTTTTAATATTAGTTTATTGTCTTTTATTTCGCCTGCTGCAGTAGATTTAATTCCATTACATACATGCATTCCATTCATTACATATTCAGTATTTTTTATACTTATACATGCTTCTGAACTATTCATCTTTTTTTCTTTCTTAATATGGAAACTAATTTCAACTACAAAGAAGATCTCAAACGTTTTAAATTCAATTTCAATAATAATATAATTCAATAAGTACAATATTTCCATTACAGTTTTGGGGAGACTTTGCCCAGCTGTGGAGCAAAATACGTAAAAAAATACTATTTCAAATCCGCCATAGACCCGCGACCCGCGTAGCGAGCAATGTTAATAAATATACAAGGCCAGCATTCCCAGACTGCCTAATTAAATTCTACACAAAATTTATGAAGTTCTAAAACCGTCAGTTTTCAGTTATATGTTTGACTTTTGTTGTGAGGTTGAATTCAAGTTGACATTGTGGCTTCGGATGTTGCATTGTAAATTAGCTTAATTTAGAGAGGTGAATGCAAAATGTGCAATAATGGGTATAAAAAGACCGTTAACGAAGCCGAAAGGCACTGGTACTCCCCATCATTGCTATATTTTTTTCTTTTAGTCTGCACCATACCTTGAGGCCTCCTAGTTGCGGAGATATTCGAAGTTCCAAATTTCACAAGTTTTTTTTAAATTCAAGTTTTCAAAGGTTTAACTTTGATTAAAATAGTTCTGTGATCCCTGTGTTCAATTCATCCATTTGCACAATGTTTTGAGTGCGTTACATTGAGTCCTACCGTAAAACGTGTTTTTTCACCCCTTCGTTTCACAGCAATATTTAGTATCTATGGTTCCTTAAGAGTTTACGCCTTACGGCATTTCATACAAACTTTCAAGTCCTTATTTTCCGAAATGACTGAACCTATTTTAATGAAACTTTATACGCATAAGCAAAATACATAAGTCCAAAAAGTTACTATTAAACATTTTCGAAGTTTTAAAAAAAAAGATAGTTGGAAATTTCTGATTTTATAGATAATTTATAATCGGTCTAATGTAGCTGTAACACTATTTTTCGATAATTTTCAGCAACTTTTTAGACCTATGTATTCTGCTTATGCGTGTGAAGTTTCATTAAAATCGGTTCAGTGATTTCGGAAAATAAGGACTTCAAAGTTTGTGTGAAATGTCGTCAGGCGTAAACGCTCTTAATTGGATGTACGGAATGCTTAGTGACAACTTCAGCTGCAGGGTCCATTTACACGTTGTGTACGGGCAGTTTTACTAATAGTTGAATGTATCATCATTGGTCCTTGGGAATCTAGCTACAGTTTTACTATTGAAACTACGATTTGAAGCTCTCCTTCAAGACATAATAATCAATATGAAAATGTTTGATGTGTATTTCTGTTATGTTGGTAAAAAAGCTAAAAACCTAGCTGTCGTAGAAACAGCAGAAACCTTACCATAAGCAGTACCAGGACAATAGCATTAGCAGTAAGTAGACGAATATATTTCAGGTTGACTAACTTATTGAAATCAAGAATGCCTACACAATTTTAAATATTTATCGAATTCTTTTAGGTACAATGTAGACCTTTCTGTGTTCATAATTGATTTCCATCAATTACAGACGTATTGAAGACTAAGTAGCTTCTCTTGTAGCCGCCATTGGGATATTTATAGATATTACCCTTGTTATTTTTTTAAATGCACGAGTTGGTTTCTTACTCTGCTTTGTTGTATAATAAATATTTGTGCCAGTTTTCATTAGCTTCAAACTTTTCAATCTTAACAAACGAATTTTAGAAAGAAACGCTTTTTCGGTATTTCTTGGAATCTTCTTCTTGTGTTTTATGAAAATAATATTATTGTTTTTGTAGTTAGTTACTAGTTATATTTTTTACACAATATAATGTAGTATCTATATCTAAGAGATATGATTAAAGCAATAATACTCGCGAAACGTTAAGGTGGAACCGACAGGGCGGCCCGCGCATTACAAATTTTCTCACGGTTTTTGCAATTAACCGGTCAGTGTCAGTTTTACTGTTGAATAAAATATGATACGCAACCGTACCTAATATGGCTTTACTGAGTTATAATCAGAGGTCGGTCGGGATGAATGAAAGGCACTTGCATGTGACTGAGATGAGAATGCTAAGGGGGATGTGTGGTGTTACGCGAACATATACTATAATAACTCTACCTAATTCCGACCTCTGGTTATAATCATTAAAGTCAACAATACAATCCCTTTGAGTTCATATACTCCAATAGATTGACTTTTTATTGTAATAGTCATTCCTTGGGATTAAACGAACTTAAAGGGGTTGTATTGGTATTTTTAATGACTACAATTATGTAAATACCTAAGTTTTACGGCCGCGTATCATATTTTATTCAAAATAAAACCTGACACTGACAGACAAATTGTAAAAATCGTACGAAAATTTGAATTTCACGGGCCACCCAGTCGCTTCCACCTTAAACGATTTTTACTTAGTCAGATTCATAATAGTTCTAATGAAATAGTTTATACAATATTTTGCAACGGGACACCTTAATATTATGTCGTTGGTCACTGCCCCAAAACTCTGACAAGCAAGACTGGTTGTCAGACTTTCGGGGTCAGACCACTGGGGTGGTGGAGGTCCGATAGGCAGCCGCTCCATGTAAAATTCTGGTATTGAGCTGCATCAAGTTATACTAGAAACCGACCAAAACATATTTAGAAAAGGCTAGGCAGATGATGATGCCAAAACCACCACTTAAGGTTAAGTGGGTCAACAAACAGATATTACAAATAAGGCAAAAAAACTCTCTACTAACAATGTCCTCCAATCCTTTTATAAAAGCTGAAGAGACCTGGCTCTCAACCAATTTTTTCAAACAAAACCCGACTCAGACCAAAGACTTTTCATGACTTATAGCAATCGAGAAAAAAATAAAAAAAGGTAAGTATTAAATTATCTTTCCTTTCGCACGGTATTGTTGAAAAAGCGGCTCAACTCCAGTAGAAAAATCTAGAATGATTTTCTAGATTTTACTACGCAATTTTTCCGTAGCATTGAATTTGAAATATTGCCTTCACTTCGAGTCAGTGGGTACGAATTCCATCTCAGGCTTTTTGGCTTTAGGACTCGAGGACATCGAGGTGTGACGATTTTTCTTGAATTCGCAAGTGTGCCTAGAGAATCGTACCTATTATTGTTTTTTTATTTCATTTATTTCATTACGCTTGGAATTTCTGGAGGGATAGGTGCTGATACCTTTATAGCTCACCCACATTTTGCTAGTATTTTTTAAGTCCCATGTAATGCGAGACATCAATCAGGCACAGATCTAGACTCCTTGCCGGCTACTGAGAAATTTCTTTAGGTAACAATATCTTTTTGTCCAACTTGGGAATCGAACACAGGACCTCATGCTCAACAGACACGCTCTGGGCGGAGCTGAAGGGAATGTCAGACTTGTACTGACTGAAACCCATCCATGTTCCTTCTTAGCCCTTTGTGTTCCAGGGCCACGGTATCTCTTTCGAACAGTCCCGCAGCCCCGGCAGGCATCGGCCCTCTCGGACCCCTTCCGGTTTGCTAACATTTCCTTGAGGCGCGCATGGAACACGAACGCGCCGTCACCACGGCCTGTCGTCATAAGACGGACGGGTGGTGAGCTATCCCATTACTTATTGTCCACAGCCCCGCGCCTACGTTGGCCGGGGTCACTAGGTGGCCCCTGACGCCCGGAGTGTCTCCCGCGGCGGCTGGGACGTGAGGCTCTCGCCCTCTCGCGTTCCGCCACCTCCTTTGCTCGCATGACTGCTTCGCAGAAGGACGTGACGGCTTCCTATTCCCTCCCACTCCGGACCATGGATTGAACCAAGGCCGAACGCGAGAGGTTGCCGCGTGCCAATCGTCGCTGCGACGGACGCTTGCAACGACTAGACTTACTAATTGTCTTATAAAACAGTGTAATTGATCACTCCAAAGTCAGCTAGTTACATGTACTTCGATTGGGAAAAAAATACTAATCAGATTTATCTTAACATCTTTTTGGTCCTTTTGGTGATTTATTATTTGTTGTTGAAATATCTACAAAATGTAAACGGAGCCTTCACAAAGCCAATCAAACATTCAGTACACCAAACTCAGTCTGACGCCCGCCCCTGTAGCGTCCTGTTATGAACGCTAAGAAGAAGACCAAACTCGGGGCAAAAATTATTTTTTGGAAACGACTTTTTTAAGGTAAAAACTTACTGTTTACGGTAGGGCTCGATAAAACGTACTCAAAAGATTGCACATATAAATGGGATCACAGAAGTATTTAAAGTAAAGTTATAACATCTTCATTTTATTATGTAACAGTGAGAAGAAGAGTTGAGAAGCCTTAAATCAATAAATTCAGATTCAGAAGCAGTACTTCTGGTCACGGCACGTATTGTGAGGAGGTTCCTCTCTCAAGAGCCCTGACCACCGGTAGCCCGGACCCTGTTCTCGATGCCGGTGGGCAATTTTTTTTTTTTTAATATTACTTGTTTAGTAAAAATATTTAAAAATGTAAATTATAAGTTATAAAATTAATAAAAGAAAATAATAAATAAATAAACATTCAAAACGTCTATTTAAAAGGCATCGTGAAGGGTATTTTTACACCCTTTATAGTTGGTAGAATGTGCTAAAACTTATTCACATAACCCAATTCTCAAAGAGCACAGTAATAAATAGGTACCATAAATAATAAGCAGTAAATAATTTAACAATACATGCCAAGTTTCCAAATAATTACACACAACAAATCAAAAGCCAGAATGTACGTTCATACGTAGGTACTACCTATATATTTATATGAAACCGCATTTTGTCCAGTAACAGTTTGTCTTTATATAATCCCTGTTTCTGGCCTCCACAGCCACAAAGCTATTAATCGGGCCTGAAACTAGGCCGTAGCCTAATGCCGGTTGATATGGAATATTTGTCCACGTAATCCGCACAGCTAACATTAGTCTTTGCCGGGTATGCAGGATGGGTGGTCTGTGCGATGCACGTGAATTAGTGGGACCGAGCTGCAGGAGTAGGCTTTGATCGAGTATTTCGGCGATCGACGGTTTTGAGATTTGAGGTAAAAAGGGTTGATATAGTCAGCCTTGTTATGGGAGATTAGTGGCCGTATCTTGCTTATTTCGCATAATTATGTAGTCTACAACGGAAGGAATGAAAGAAACTAAAGGAAACTGTAAATGAAAAAAAAAACTTGCAAATCGAGAACATACAAACAAAAAAAAAATAGATAGCGGTCCCGACAGTATAGAACTCAATTGACACTAATAGCTTACCACATCTATTCCAAATACAGCGAACTTTACCAACCCAAAGATGATAAGCAGCTCATAAATACTTTCAACCGAACAAGGGTCCAATCCCAAATCAGCAGAAAAAATAACGTTTTCCGACAAACTAATAATAAATGTGTTTTCTAACAAAATATCTTAGAATTTTTATGTGACTTTCGAAACCTGAATCGGATTCAAGCGTAAAGGCTTATAATAAAAAGATTTTACAGTCAATGAATGCTGCAACAGATAGGATGGCCAAGAATATGATTTACTACTTGGATGTATGGTGCGGGTGTGAGCGAGCGCGATTTTAATCGACTTCATGAAATCAAAGATTGTCAAATCGTTATTGCAAACGTGAGCTCAACGGCCAAAGTGTGTAAAAGCTATGCACTTTTTTAGAAATTAAAGGACACAGCTCATTAGCAGGCTCAGGGCGACAAAATACTCCTCCAAAATTAGAGCCACCCGGCACCCACCCCGCACCGCCTCGTCGCACGACGTCCACTCGTTGTCGACAGGTGGTCCACGGGTGGACCCCGTCACGACGCGTTATTACCAATAAACGTCGCGCGGTCAACCAGTGGACCTCGCTTTGTCTACTAGTGGACTCCGCGCCGTCAACGAGGCTGGGAATGAAGAGAGGGTGGGGAGCGGCGCATCACCAAGTATAGTCCTCGCGTGAATCATTCGCGGGCAGCTCGCGGTTCACTTGGGGCCCGCGCGTCGGCAATGTGCAGTCAACCCAACGCAAGCATACAAGCAGCGAGTTGTTACTGAGTGGTCAACCCGCCGTTCGCGCGTAGATGGCTTACGACCGAGGTAATCTGGTGGCGATACGGAGTTGATGTAGAGATCGCATACCCAAACAAGTCCATATAAAGAATACTAGCCGCAGGAGGCGAGGCGGTGCGGAGTGGATGCCGGGTGGCTCTAATGAGCTGTGACCTTTAAAGTACACAAAAACAGTCTACCCCGAAGTTTGCTAGCAAAGAGACAGAAAACAAAAATTTAGCAAGCGGAGTATGTAAGGACGGGTATTTCGTCTGAACGGCCCAAAGCGAGCGCGGGCCATTCGACTGTAAAGAAAAATCGTCTACGTTCCAAAGGCCAGGTGATAGAATGATTTAATTTTTCACTCCTATTTTGATAGCCGCATAGTTTATGAATTTTAATAATTTAAACATTTACCTATTTGAAATCATCTATATAAACAGAATACATCTTCGTTACTGGTTGGCACGATTTCAGGTAGCAATTTTTTTTGTTTTTTTATGGGGCAAGCCCGCCACACTATTCCCAAACCCTTATCTGTTACGTCAGAGGTCTGGCAAAAAATAGGCAACCTGAAACTAGAAAACACGAACTACAGTTTAGGAAGACTGGGCAGATAAGCGTGGGGCCGTAGAAGTCCGTACCTAACCAGAATTATTTAAATACATAACACCTTGAACTCATGCCAGCCTGGCACTTTTTGGGGAAAATATTATAATATACACACATATGTATGTTCCCCAAAATGGAACAGGCATACAAATGTAATAAAAACATTATATATTTTATTTTAAATTTTCAGTTGTTGCACTCGAATGTACTTGATGTGTTTATGTTTAAATTACCGGTCCTTTGGAACGCAAACGTAGACAAGTTTTGGTTACGGTCGAATGGCCCGTATGACTCGGTTGAGCCGTTCTAACTAAATACCCGTAAGGACCACAGTAGGTGGCATGCTGAGGTTTCTGCCTACCCCCCATGAGAAAAAGCTATGAGTTTATGTGAATATAATGTTTCAAAGTTAAAGCCTATCACATCTGAAAATGTATGGAATGTATATGTGTGTATGGTCCAAAAGAGGCAAAGTATTTTTAAGTACCCAGCAACTGTGCGTTATATACAAGTTAAAAAAAACTCGGTCCGAAACGTGAGGGTATTGTTAGGTGTCAATATAACAATCTATTTATGTGATCCTTTTGAGATAAGTAAAAAAAAAACACCCCGACAAAAATTTAATAAAACGAGGAAACTTACATGGCAACACAGGCGTGAGGGCGGCGGTGGGGTAGTGACGTCATAAAGTCATGAACCGATGTTGTCTGTCTTGGCTCTGAAAATATTTTGTTATGTGGTTTGAGTGTTGATGCGACGCCAATGCGGTAGCTGTGGCGGAGATTTTATTCCATGTTTCTGCCTCCAACATTGATACAGGTACAGACAGCGTCAGTATGTGCTAACCCCTCTATGAGTACGCTAAGGGGGTAAATACTTAATAACGCTGTCTGTACACTGTCGCTCAAGGTTAGCACGGACGCTTTGTAGTACATTTGTGTCTGATTTATGCAGCTGCTCTTCAATGTTAACAACATTCACTCGCGGTCTTCCTGCATCAGCGTGATGTGTTTCGCGGCTGTAAACACTGCCCATAGCGTACTCATGGTTGCACAAACATTTGAACGGTACCGCAAAACGTAACACGTAATCTCTACGAGCTTCTGCATAATTGCAGTCACAGTAACATGTTAAAATACTCTGGATTTACAAACGACATTTCAACAAGCACAAGAGCGGATCAAACACTCTCAAGGCAATATTTACGTAAAACTGACTTAGTTAAAAATGACAAGTGTTGTAACTTCCGTTTTTCTTTCTTTATGGTTGTTTTTTTTTTAATAAGTTTATTTTTGTTTTTATGACAACCACTTTTACTACTAGTATGGTATTGTTGTCGTGTTTTAAAACAATGTTACATTTCTGGGTAACGGGTCTAATTTGGGCAATCGAAATTTTAAAATTCAATATCATGGTAACTTTATTTTATGTGGTTATGTGATTAAGATACCTTTTGGATCGGACAATAGTTCTGCGTCCGTACCATGACGTCTTAAAACATTATTATTCCATTCCTATTCCAGAGTGGGGAAGAGATGGAGCTAGACGACCTGTATAGCTCCGTCTCTTTTTCACTCTGGATAAGCGTCATGGTACGGACGCAGTTTCTCACAACTTACACCAAACGAACCCTTTACGATTCCTAGCTGGAAATTTCCTCTCTTTTATGACCCCCTGGTACGTGAAGCAGAATCACGAACGTTTCATACAGGACTGCTTGTTACTGTTGTCACGACGGGCTGTTACTTTGGTATCCGGCATGGTACTTATTAGACTTGACATTTAATATGCTATTTAAAGTATGATAGTATGATTTTCTCCTAATGTATTGATTGGCAAAATTTTGGCACAAAACCTGTACTATACGATCAATATGGTACGCTGAAATCGTAATCTATATTGTTCCGCGACAGCCATGCAAGTGTTTTTTTTTTCTTTTTAAATACACAGTTGTTTTTTTCACTCGAAAGAAAATATGCACAAAATTTTTCAAAATTACCTCATTTATATTCATTCAAAATCAAAATCAAAATATTTATATTTTACATAGGCCTACAGGGGCACTTATAAAACGTCGGCTAAAAGGTCGGTCGGTTAAAATCATTTGGTTTTACAATATTTCTGTTACAGCATTAGTACTAAATAAAGTATGGGGACATCGTAGGCCTGACAATAAGTCGTTGCTTACTACAAAACGTAGAACGAAATAAAAAGTTACCAAGGATCTAGGAATCTAAAAGGCCTACAATGTCCACACATTTACAAACAATCGGTAAATAAGAAAAAGAGTCTATACAACAACAAAAAATAAATAGAAAATATCACAAAAAGACTAGATCAAATAAGTGACACAAATGTTGTCATCCGTGCTGTAACTATTCTAAACAAAAGGTGTAATGATTTAAAAACTATTGTAAAACATCTGATTAAAAAGAAAGGAAAAAAATAAGATTGAGAATAGTTAGAGACATCCACACATTTGTGCCGTTTATGAGCTACCAGGGAAGCCGCATGTGCGAAGGGGCTAAGGCCAAACTTCTCTATCTTCAACGTAGTCCTTAATTTTGTAATATGCTTTTTTAATTAGGACACGTTTAATATAATTTTTAGACTTTCCATCGGTCAGTTCTGTAACTGACTTCGGCAACTTATTATAAAAGCATATACTATTTATAAGAAAAGACTTGCTAGTTTTGGTTAATCTGAATTTGGGTATTACAATTTCGTGTTTACTGTGTGTGTTTATATTATGGAAGTCGCTTCTAATTTTGAAAAGTCCTCAGTTTTTGCGGACATATAAAATACATTCTAAAATATAAAGTGAAGGCAGAGTCAGTATATCGATTTCTTTAAATTTTTCTCTGAGGGATTCACGAGGACCCATTTTGTAGATAGCGTGGACTGCCCTCTTTTGCAGTATGAAAATTGAATCAACGTCTGCAGCTGATCCCCACAGCAGAGTGCCATAGGACATAATACTATGGAAATAAGCGTAGTATACTAACCTAGCTGTGGCTAGTGGCATTTTTCTGATTGCATAGGCAGCTTAGCTTAACCTTCCTGAAAGAGTTTTAATGTGCGCGCCCCACTGCATTCTTCCAGTACATTTTAAACAATTTGGAAACCAAATAGCTGGATCGGTTTTCGCTTAGTTTCCACGCAGTCTGATATCAAAGGGTGCTTGAGTTTTATATTTCAAGTTGTTTTAACAGTGAGCAAGTCTTTGTGGTTTATATTGTGAAACACGAAGCTAAACCCAAGTTTCATACTTTAGCGCTAAAATAGGTACAATTTTGAGCACGTAAGCAATTTCGCTGAATACGAGGTTAGTAACCGAAGAGTTTTGAAAGTTGTTCTTGTGAACTGTTAATTTAATTTTTAAGAACAAAACAGTCTCAGTTAATTGATGTTAATAGGTAGATTTTTCAATATTTGCATAATTTATTTCTACCTGAAATATACCTTGACACTATTTAAAATTTATCGATCCAGAAGCTATCAAACAGTTATTTGAATTCCATTAATTCCTTATTTCCTAAATTGGAGACACTTAAAATAACAAAATCAGGTGATCTTCATTTTCAGTTTATATCTATCTCATGGCTAGACGATTTGGGAAATGCCAAAAAAAGAATGAATGGACTGTCTAATAGAGACATATAGTTGAAAAGGACTTTCTGGACCGCCCTCAAATTAGTAAGGACTAGTTGTCCGGCGCAACTTCGTTTACCTCACATTTTCCCCGTTTTCGCAACATTTTTCATTGCTGCTCCACTCCTATTGGACGTAGCGTAATGATATATAGCCTATAGCCTTCCTCTATAAATGAATATAATTTTTCAAATCGGACCAGTAGTTTCGGAGCCTATTCAATGCAAACAAACAATCAAATCTTTCCTCTTTACAATATTAGTTTAAGGCAGTACAAAAAGGCAGAAGAATGATGATATTAAATAATGATTGTCCTAAAAAAAAACTAAATAAAAGCAATAACTATTACCCAAAATAGCACCAAGTCTTAATCGTTGAGGACTAATCCTTGTCACTACCAAAAACGATTAATGACCTTATTTATTTTTTGTGTCCCTGCATTTAATATCCATAAGGACCAGGTTCTGGTCTTTTTGTGCCAACAAACTCATCAATCTAGCTCCTGAAGGTTAAATTCTTCGCAAATGGATGCCTGTTTTAATTTTATAGCCTAAGGATCTAATTACCCGTATTTGTGTGCCGTTAATTCGTACTTGGCAGCCATTTTGTCTGGAGTTAATGTTGGTAAAGAATACTTAATTTTGTTCGGTTAGATCTTGTATTCGGAGTCCATATTAACCGCTACTCCAGACTCCAATGGAATAATGATGCCAAATACACAGTGAAAGGTACCGTCGGACACAATTTTTTATCAATGACTCCAAAATCAAAAATCAAAATCAATTTTTTTTTTTTTTATGGGCACTTATAAAACGTCAACAGAAGAGGCACGGTTCGGGTTGGTCGTTTCCTATGGAGAAGAACCGGCAAGAAACTCCATGGTTACTCTTTTAAAATCACTTGGTTCTACAATATTTGGATGTTACAGCGCTAGTACTTAAGTATGAGAGGACAGCGTAGGCCCGACAATAAGTCATCGCTTACTACAAAAGGTAGAAAAAGATGAAACTGAAAAAAAAAAAAAATTACAAAGCCTACAATGTCCACACATTCACAAAAAAATATGAATGAAAAAGAATCTATACAAAAGTAAAAATAAAACTAAGAACAATTAAATAAACAATTGACACAAATGTAGTCATCAGTACTGTAACTATTCTGCACAATGAATAAACGGTGCAATGATTTGAAAACTATTGTAAAACATCTGAAAAAAATGAATAGAATAAATAAAATTCGGAATAGTTAGAGACATCCACATATTTGTGTCGTTTTTGAGCTACCAGGGAAGCCGCATGAACAGAGGGAACTACAGCCAAACTTCTTTATCTTCAACATAGTCCTTAATTTTGTAATATGCTTTTTTAATAAAGACACGTTTGATGCAATTTTTAAACTTTGTATCGGTCAGTTCAATAACTGACTTTGGCAACTTATTATAAAAGCGTATACTGTTTATAAGAAATGACTTGCTAGTTTTTGTTAATCTAAATTTGGGTATTACAATTTCGTGTTTACTGCGTGTGTTTATATTACGGAAGTCACTTCTAATTTTGAAAAGCCCTCGGTTTTTGCGGACGTATAAAATACATTCTAAGATATAAAGTGAAGGCAGAGTCAGTATATCGATCTCTTTAAATTTTTGTCTAAGGGACTCGCGAGGACCCATTTTATAGATCGCGCGAACTGCCCTCTTTTGCAATATAAAAATTGAATCAACGTCTGCTGCTGATCCCCACAGCAGAATTCCATAAGACATAATACTGTGGAAATACGCGTAGTATACTAACCTAGCTGTGGCTACATCAGTCAACTGCCTTATTTTCCTAACTGCATAGGCGGCTGAGCTTAACCTCCCCGAAAGAGTTCCAATGTGCGCGCCCCACTGCAGTTTTGAATCGATAGTAATTCCTAAGAATACAGTTTCCGCGATAACATCAAGTTTTTTGCCGTCAAGATTTAAATTAAGGTCACGTTGAGTTACATTTGGTAAAGAGAACTTTAGACATTTAGTTTTGTTCGTATTCAGTAAAAGATTGTTAGCTGCGAACCATTTCGAGAGAACAGTTAGACTTTCGTTGACATGTATGAAATCCTTATCTTTCCTATGAATTTTAAAAATTAGCGAAGTGTCGTCAGCAAACAGAATTATATCCGATAATTTGGCCATCATATATGGGAGATCATTAATATAAACAAGAAATAGGAAAGGACCAAGAATTGAACCTTGGGGCACACCCATCCTGACTATAGACCCAGAGGATGTCGCCCCATTCACATTTACTTTTTGCTGCCTGTTTGATAAATAGGAAAGAACAAGATCAGCAGCTTGTCCACGAATTCCGTAGTGATGTAATTTACAGATCAGCGTGTTGTGGTCGACGCAGTCGAACGCTTTTGAGAGATCACAAAAAATGCCAATAGCGTCCTGGGACTTCTCCCAGGATTCCAGAATGTGACTGATGAGTTTTACTCCCGCGTCCGTTGTCGACCTACCCTTCGTGAAACCAAACTGCTGACTATGCAGTATCCCATTAGAGTTGAAGTGAGACAACATCTGGTCCAGCATGATTTTTTCATAGATTTTACTCAGTGCTGGAAGCACAGATATCGGTCTATAATTAGAAGGATCACTCTTACAACCCGATTTGAAAATTGGTACCACTTTACTATGTTTCATCAAGTCAGGAAACAAACAAACAAACATTGATTGAATATGCCTGTTAGGACAGGCGCAATTGAGTCTATAATGTTTTCAAGAACCTTGACCGAAATCCCCCATAAGTCTTCAGTATTTTTGATATTGAGACTTTTGAATGCGTTTTTGATTGTGGCAATACATACTGGTTTAAATTTGAAGTTTGGTATGTCTTTTGTGAAGTTCTCTTTAAGAAGGCCCTCAGCTAATTCAACCGAAGAGGGGAGAGATTTCGTAACCTCTAACGGAATGTTAGTAAAGAAATTATCTAGTGTCTCAGCGACTTCCGTACAGCCGTACAGCCGACAGCCGTACGTGACGGCCGGGGGAAATGAGTAGTCGAAGAACGCCGTGTGGTCTTAGTTATTAAGAGTCTAACAGGGGTAGATGAAGGGGTCATCTACCCCAAGACGGAGGATATCCATGAAAATCATCCCGTATCCAAAAAAGATCTCAGTAAATGATTCCAGATCTAAACAAGTTTTTTGTCCAATTTTTAACAAAGAAATCTGATGTTCCAGTCTTTTTGATTGTGTTTTGGTAGGTACTTATTTAAATTTTGTATGATGTAGATGAAAATCAACGTGAGGATCATCTACCGAATCTTCTTCAAAAGTAGGTGTCACGCAGTCTTTTCAACCGTGTATATTTTAGCTATCCATCAAGCACGCTTTATATTTCGATTATTATTTATTCACTGACCTTAATGTATCACTTAAACATAAATATTTACATCAAAAAAGATTCTAAAGAGGCTTTCATATACCTAGAAAAGCCGAAAAAACTCACCGAAAGCTCTAGTAGTTATAAAAAGCACAAAATTACAAAGAAGTGATACTTATCACATTGAAAATATAACATAAAAGCGACCACAAAGTTGCCAGCTCGGCTTAAAACGGCCCATAATACTTTGTATAAAAAGGCCAGAAAATTCGAATAAAATTTTAATAAGAAGCAAAAGTAGCCGCATTTGGAGGCTCGTGCATGCATCGCTGAGTTCTAGACTTTAAACCACTTTGGCTAACGAGGAGAACGCAAAAACGTCCATCTCTTTTAAAGTCTAAATAATTTCTCGCTTTGCTTTTAATGCATTAATAATTATATTTTTTGTTGGAGGTGAGCGGGGTTCAATGTTAAGTTTAAGCAGCCGTGATTTTTTAAGGGCTTTACCTATGGTGTAATAACAGACCGATGACATCAGTTCGGTCATATGATAAGTAAGATTAGACATCGCAATCGGCGATAATAGTAATAGACAGCTGTTAGTCCAGTCAAAATTTTCTCTCAAAAACGCATGTATGTATACAAAAGCATCACAAATGTTGACAAGCCTCCACATCTCAAAGGCCGCCGAAAAGCTCACACTTTTGACTCGCATCAAAATGTGTGTGCTATTCGGCTGTCTTTACTACCCGCTACCCGACAAAACAAATAGTCTATAGAGCGGGAACCTCTAGGTAACTACCTATAACTGACGATAGTTCGTACGTCACGTCGACTTTAGGCACGTCCCAGGTAAACGCACGTGACCACAACACGTTTGCTAAGCGACGGGAATAGAGCGAGACGAGGGAGCTTACCACTGCTAAGATTCGATTATTTGCTTGTATGCTCGTAACTTATACGCGAGGTAACGGACATCGTGAGATAAACTTGAACCATAGATTCAGTAGATGATTCTAGAAGAAGTATTTTGTCGTTGTTGTGTTGTTGTTCAAAGAAAAGTGAGCCGTGTGATACTGCAATATCTAGAGTCCTAGATAGTCTAAATGTGTGGAACTGCTAATTTTTAATATCTTATAAAAATTCTCAATGCTAAGCTAAGGTCTCCCCTTGTTTCGCAGACAGAAATTTCATAAAATTTCGTTTCCCAGAAAATGTTTCATATAAAATTTGGTGCTTGTATTTTTATTTAGAATATTACTTTTTAACTACTATTTGAAATGAATGAAACCTATTTTACAGAAACACAATGCAACGAATTTTATAATCACATTTTTATTTATTTAACGAACTTATTAAACAGTGGAATTATTTTTTAACGAACATTCATCGATGTATGTTTCCGTAGTATCTTATTTCAACGAAAGTAAATATTGATTTTGAACCTTGAATTAAAAATTAAAATATTGGTCTTTAAAAGTCAATATGACTTTTTTTAGTTAGTCACAGAAGCGAATCGCTGCAAAACTGACTCCACGTAATCTTATTTGCCCTATCCCTAGAGTGTGATTTAAGCCCGCGTAGGCGTGGAGGGACAAGACAGCCCGCAACCAGGAGGTTTCTAACGCTCGCCGCCGCGGCTGAGGCTGCCCGGCTAGCCAGCCAGCAAGCCGAAGCTGCGGAGGTGAGCGTTAATATCATCTGCACGATAAGCTCGCGTGGAACCGCTGGCGCCGGAGCCCCGCCGTGACAGAAACCATGCCTGTTGCATGTTTGCTTGCATGCTTCCACGCTGCATCTTGCATGCTTGCTTGCTTGCTGCATGCCGCATGCAACAGGCATCACACTATTAGTGACAAAATTGTTTTTCTGCTTAACAAGCATTTAGCCACATTATTTTTGTGAACGCGGTGTTGTAATTTTAGAGGAGGATATGCATTTTTCAAATGCTATTCTTGGTAATAAGTTTTATATTAAATCTACACTTCTACACTAATATTATATTATTATATTATATTATATTATATTATTATATTATAATTATAAAGAGGAAAGATTTGTATTTTTGTATTTTTGTATGTAACGAATAAACTCAAAAACTACTCGACCGATTTTAAAAATTCTTTCACTATTAGAAAGCTACATCTTTACCGAGTAACATAGGCTATATATTATCGCGCTAATAACTTAGGGGGATGAGCAATATTGCATTAAGTCCACATTTCTCAACTGTTTGACAACTGACAACTATCATGACAAGCTTTAGAATAAACCGGCTATTTTAAATCATTTGTCATCAGAGTAAGTAGCATGGCGGTTCTATGACTGCACTGCCAAGCAAAAGGTTTCAAGTTCGTATCCGCAGTTAGTATGCACTTTTTGTGGTAATTTTTTAATGCTGTTAGTTTTCCAAAACAATGCGAGTTCGATCCCCAACCGGTGTTCACTTTTTGTAACTAGGTATTTTTTTTAATTTTAATGCTTTATGATTTTCAAATCATTACAAAATAGTTTTCGTTTTTTTAACCATTCAAAATAAATAGTGATTAAAGAACGAGTGGGTCATAAACAAAACGAAATTTAAGACATGATCGTCGGCGATTTTAAAGTATACACATCCGTAAACACTGTGATGGCTAATGACGGTAGTCCTGCACACCCCGTTGAATTTTTCAACTCCCTGGAGCTAACGGGCGTACCGTTCCCATAAGATGAAGCTTAAACTTGGCGTTTTAGTTCTGCTGATGCGAAACTTTGATGTACCCAGACTGTGCAACGGCACCAGGCTTCGTATCACAAAGCTTAGCAGTAATATTATAAAAGCCACTGTAGCGACCTACAAAAAGCAACTTACCACAAAAAGTACTACAGCGCCATCTATGACGCGACGGAAGAACCAACATCAATTGCCTACATCTCGCAAGCAAAGTTTAAATCGCCTTAAGACTAAAGTCTTAATTCGATTCGGGTTTTCAGGTTTCTCTATATATAGAGAAACCCGACAACAACTATCGGGCAGTTGCCCACCAGACACAACATCCGTCTGATTGGAGGATCCTCCCTTTTTCAATGGAGTATTGAGGAACTTTACACCCTGTTCCTTATACCCCTAAACTGGTGACCCCGAAATGGACGTCAACGCAGCCTTCGAGCAACGTGAGGTCATCATCATCACTTCTTTCAAGCTTTCGAGCAGCGAGTCTCACAGCCAGCCAGCTTCAAATGGGTATTCCTGACCACCAGCATGCAGCCGGAGCGCATTCCTGGTCAGCACCCTCAGCCTCTCATCAAGCGACCTTGGCACAGCACACTGCGTTTTCGGCCGGTCGAGAGCTTCTACCTCCCGGTTGACACCTCTCTAACTGTCTGCCACATCGCGGCGCTGCACTACGTCCGACGCACTGGAGCAAACGCAGCGCCAGCCCCGACTCACTGGGGTTCGCCTCACCACCGCAGTCTGTTCCGACTCACCGTGAACAATGCGGCTACGAAATTCCAACTGGCACGGCATAATACTACAAGCTGACTCATTCGACTATCGACTCTGGTCTCCGGAGGAGAGTGATGTAGCGACCTACAAAAAGTACTACAGCGCCATCTATGACGCGACGAAAGAACTAACATCAATTGCCTACATCTTGCAAGTAAAATTTACATCGACTTAAGACTATATAGAGAAACCCGACAACAACTGTCGGGCAGTTGCCCACCAGACACAACACCTGTCTGGTTGGAGGATCCTCCCGTTTTCAATGGAGTATTGAGGAACTTTACACCCTGTTCCTCATACACCTAAACCACCATTATTACAGGAGTTGCTAAAGGAGAGAGCGTTTTAATTCGACGCATGCCAAATATTCCAAATAACTTGCCATTCCAAGTTTAATTAACAGGTAGTAATTTCCCTTAAAATAAGCTTTAGCAATGACTATCAACAAATGTCAGGGCCATACCTTAAAAGTGGCAGGCATTCTTTTGGGTACCTACTCCATGCTTCTCAGACGGTCAATTATTTGTTGATTGTTCACGTGTTTTATGAAGCCAAAACTTGCACGTGTTGACGGTCATTGTTACGACATTTTTTATTTTATACAAAACTATTGGAAAAAATAAATAAATAGTGCCCAACAATGCGCCGTATTGTTCACTTAAAAAATAAATATGTTCCAGCTTTTAAGCCATATTTATAGTGTCGCTTCAACGCCTTTTTGTTTCGGACCTCTGCCAGAATTACACCGCCCTAAAGCATGCCCTTTGTAGTCATCACCCACATAATCACATTACGATCAGACCGTCAATTCTCACACATAACAACAAATCATCACGCCTGTAATTCCCGAAGGTGTACTTAATCGTACATCCACATTTCGCCAGTTATGTTGAAGCTCTATGTAATAGGGGGCGAGCCCCATCAACCGGGCCCGACATTAAATCCAGACTTCGTGGCTGCTACTGAGAAATTCCTGATGGAATAACCCAATAACACTTTGCCCGATCCGAGAATCGAACCCGGGACCTCAAGCTCAGCACTCGTGCTTGCGACCAATCGACCAACGAGGCAGTCTCACACATACACCTTAAAATTTCCGCGCGAACGAAGTCGCGGGTATCAGCTAGTCTTTTATAAAAGTAAATAAAAACTGGTTGTAAATAACGTTTCCCACCTTTTCAGGCAGATTTAGCAGCATCAAAAATGTTATGAATTTTAACAAAATTAACATAATCTTTTTGAAAGCTAATGGTTCCTTCCTACTAACCGCCGCCATTAGGCAAATGTTGAGAAATTGTTCTTGAATTATTTTTAAGAATAATAAGGGTAATGGAAAGCGTACAGTATGTTCTGTGGGTATCTAAAAATATTGTGATTAAAATTATATTAAAGTAATTTCGTATATTTTTATGTAGTATCCTTCTTTGAAATTCCTTTAATTCTAATATCACTAATGAACTTTTTTTATAAATTATGTATCATAGCTCTAACCATATTTTTTTGCAATAACAGAAAAAAAAACATCAGTGCAAAACAAAACTTAATTTATTAGATTCGCTAAGAAAAAACTCCTATTCATTCTCTCTAATCAAATTTCACCTCATTGTTATTTAAAAGAAGAAACCTATCTTTTTACTCAGATTTATAAAGGCAATATTTTAAAAGCCACACATAATGCCCTCTTTAATCTTTTAAGTAGGCATTGGAATACAAAATACAAAAGTAGATATGTGTAATTCCAGAATATTTGTGGTTTGAAAATAAGTGAATCATAAAGAATTAGTTGACTTTCAGATGTTTGATACGAAGTTGAATTACAAAAGGTTCAACCGCAAAATACGCTGCACGGTTAAAATTTACGTATTGTCTGTCTTTCTCGTTAGAGTGGACTATCATATGATACGGGTTACCTGATAAATCTCTACAAAAATATTATTGTTTGCTCTTATCTGAATAAAGTTGACAAAACAGCCCGCTTGCACTCAAATCACTTAACGCATTTAGCGTTAAATGTTCTTAAAATATCGTTTTGTTTCTATCAATAGTTTGTTTGGAGAAATTAATGGTCTCCGATCGAAGGTCCATTTCTTGCTCAAGTCAAAGCTGATTAATCGGCTATCACTACAAACTTCGGCAAAAGTCAAAGTCGAAGCCGAACCAAATCCTAATATTTCAGTTCAAGATTGGCTAAAATTTAAAAATGTAGTGTAAGTACTTACAAAGTAATAAGATACATATATTTTTTTTTAATATGTAGTGTAGGTATGACTGTTTAGTGTAGTTTGGGAAAAGGCTAGGCAGATGATGATGATGTTGAGGTATTACTGTTATTATAATACTTTCGCGCATTTCTAACAGTTTGTTCAATTTTGACGCTTGCTGAAAACCTTTGTAAATTTGGTCGAAGCCGAAGGTTATATTTGGTCGAAGTTGATTTTATTTAGCTGAAGGTGGACGAAACCGAAACTTTGATTGTTTCGGACACTATAAATTGATGTTTCTTGTTTTTCTTTTCAATACCTTTTGGATATCAAAACTCTATGAGAAGTTGAGCCAGTAACAAAGGTATTAGGAAGGAAGTAGGTGTATTTTTCATTGCCATTCAACAGTGTATGTCACTGTTCTTTTTCACAATTTAGTTTTTATTTTAGTTTTTCACAGTTTAGTTGACAGCTGACAGCTGACATGTAAACATTAAATTGAGTTGTGCTCCCGTTAAAAGTATTCCGAAAAATATTATAATTAGTCTTTGGACCATTAAAAGTGCATAAAAGTGAATCTGGACACATAAACTTGCTGTGACAGTGTTATTAACAGTGTTTGATGACTATTTATAAACAAAAAACGTAAAATAAAAACTATCAGAACGGTGACTACTAATAGACGTAAAACAAACTATATCAAGTGATTTGTTTACGCATAGACCATATTTAAGTGCAGTATAATACACCTGTTGAAAAACATGATATAACCTGTATTTTAGAAAGACGTTTTCTGATGTTGCTCATCTCGGATCCGTTTTTTATTTGAATCGCGAAGTTATTGATGCGATTACAACACCATCTAGCGCAAATCTGTGGAACTTAATTGTAGTTAGTGTTCCCTCATCCAAAATAGTGTTAACAACACAAATAAATAATTAGTTGTGCTAATTGCTGCGAAACAACGACATCTGTTGATGTTGGAGCACACTTACGACGTCAACATACGGTCGAAAATTTTAACGCTTTGAGTACTGTACACTTGGCGCATCGGTACAACGCTCGCCTTGCAAAGGTGTAACCATCGTGTCCCGAGTTCGATTCCGACTAAAGTTGACATTTGTTTTTGTGATCTATATTGGGAATATCAAATATTAGTATCATGAATTTCTTGGAGAACATAACTTTCCGTCGTACCCGCACTAGATCAGAGCCAAACAATGATGACAGTGACATAATTTCACAAACACTGGATTGTACCACCTCGAATAGTATGCCAGACATATCCGAGGATGAAGACGATCAACTATCAAAATTAAAAGATGAGATCGAAAAACTAACGGCTCAATTAAATAGTGCACACATTGAAATTGACCTATTATCGTTAGAAAATAAAAATTTGAGGCAGGCTAACGGAGACTTAATAAAGAAAAATGATATTTACAAGAAGATCACTTACAGTCCAGTGAAACAGAAAAAACAAACCCCAAAGAAAAATAAAAATTCCACAAAAACAAAGCAGACACAAACTATGGAAAACATGAGCACAGATTGTACACCTACAGACGCGATATTGACGAACAAAAGCGAAGATAACCACCTAAGTCTCTCAAGCGCTTCTCAAGAAAGAATACCTCATAGAAATCAAACTGTTTCATCTTTAAAACACAAAATATGTCTACTTAGTTGTGAAACTTCCAACAGAATATACAAGATCACTCAGAGGACACATTTATGTAATTTTGATATATGCCATTATCGCAAGCCTAACTGTAGTCTGAACCTTTTATTAGATAATATTGACGAAAAAGTACGAAACTTTACATTTAATGACTATTGTATTATTTATATTGGCGAAGTACATTTTAGGAAAACGTATAATTATATTGAACTTGTATCGCTTATACGCGAAAAGTTAGTTACTTTGAAACATACAAACTTTATAATATGTTTGCCTACGTTTAAATTTATGGTAAACAGTAATGTAATGTATAACAGCCGAATTGAAACGTTCAATAATCTGCTTTACATGGATGCGGAAACATATAATTACGCATATATCTTGGACTCAAATTTAAATCTGCCCTATACTTCCGACACATACAGCTATCGTTATGGCACCTTGAACAATAAAGGCTTAAATACTGTGATATCAGATCTTCAAGATCTCGTCTTAGACATAAGTGCCCTGAATGCTGCACCCTTAGAGGTTGATTGTTCTCAGAAAAATGAAATGAATGCTTTACCAGTCACACAAACAACAAATGATTCTCAGTTTTTTCTATAAATGTCTCAATATTCTCCATCAAAATATAGCAGGTCTAGCGAACAAATCTGATATACTTTTAGTTAGACTAGAGGAATTATTCAGTAAGGGAACTATTATAGACGTTATATGCATTACAGAACATTTTATGGAATCAGGCAATGAGGATCTAATGTATATACCCAACTTCTATCTAGCTGCTTACTATTCAAGAAATACGAAACGAGGAGGTACATGCATCTTTGTCAGAGCAGGACTGCAATATCGAATACTAACTGACGCAGCCAAACAATCGATTTCCGGACTGTTTGAATGTTGCGCTGTCGAACTTATATCTTATAACATTATTATTATTTCTATGTACAGGGTGCCTAAACACAATTATGTATTATTTTATGAAAAATTGGACAACATACTCAAAAAGCTTAGTTCTGGGACAAATAAAAACATTATTATTGCTGGAGATTTTAACATTGACGTATTGAAGAGAAATAAAATTACTCTTGAATTTGAATATTTTCTCTTACAATATAATTTAAAACTAGCACTTTACAAACCAACAAGACTCAGTAGTAATACCTGCATCGATAATTTTGCACATAGTTACAAAAGGGGCTGTAAAGCTGAAATCTTAGATCTAGCCCTCTCGGATCACACATGCCAAATACTGAAAGTGCCCATAAAACTAACTTGCAAATTACAACTTTGGAAATGTAAAAAGAAAGATTACTCGGAAGATAATTTGATTAAATTTAAAAATCTCCTAGGCAGTTTATCTTTCGTAGAAGTCTTTAATGCTATAGATGCAAACGTGTCTTTTGAAGCCTTCATGGACGATTTCTTATTATTGTATAAATTATGCTTTCCAGAAAAGATAGTAACTATCAAATTAAATAGAAAAACTAAGTGGATATCTCGAGGGATAAAGATATGCAGCCAGAAACAAAGACATTTACTTTGGAAATATCGATTTGACCCTAGCTCAACAAATAAGAATAATCTAAGGAAATACTCCACTCTCTATAAAAAAGTTATAAAATTGACTCAGAAAGCCCAAAACAATTATTTTATTAGCTCTTCTCAGAATAAATCTAAAGCCGCATGGCAAGTTATTAATAAATCTAAAACATGCTTACCACAGGAACAAATTATGACTATAAATAGAGACAATTTGACTTTTACACGCCCTATTGACATTGCTAATGAATTTAATAATTACTTTATTGACACAATTGAAAATAATATAAATTCTGATAAGATTAATGGCAATAGTTTTGATAATCTTTCATCACAATCTTTATTTATGTTACCGGTTTCGGAAAATGACATTATAAAAATTATCTGTAATCTAAAAAATACAAATACTGTTGGTTGGGATGGCGTTTGTACTAAGGTCCTAAAGTATGTAAAGGAAGATATAGCACAGCCATTAGCTCACATTATTAACCTCTCTATTTCTGATGGCATATTTCCAAACAGCCTAAAAAAAGTTATTATTAAACCTTTACTTAAAAAAGGTGACAAAACGAATATGAAAAACTATAGACCCATTGCAAAAATTTCCGTTTTGTCCAAAATTTTTGAGAACGTTATATACAACTCCATTTACACATATTTTGAAAAATATAACTTATTTTGCAATGAGCAGAAAGGTTTTCGCAAAAACATAAATATTAACTTGGCACTGTTTGATTTAATTAATAATGTTATGACATCAGTTGATAAAAATAATCCAATTTGTACTATTTTTACTGATATGACGAAAGCCTTTGATTATGTTGACCATGAGATATTGCTACAAAAGCTGTATGGCTACGGCGTAAGGGGAAATATCCTAAAATTGATAGAATCATATTTAACTGACAGAGTTCAATGCACCGAAGTCTCTCGATTATGTCCCAAAACAAAATTAGAAACTGTGCATTACTCAAAACAAAGAGCCATAAAATATGGCGTACCACAAGGTGGCGTATTGGCACCACCTCTATTTCTGATTTACATCAATGATCTCCCAAAAATAATTCAACATAAGATGGTTCTTTTTGCAGACGACAGCACCGCTATAATAAGATGCAATGACATAAATAATTATGAAAATGATATTAATGAATCTTTAACTAAAATAATAAACTGGCTTAATGATAATAATTTGAAAATTAACCTAAGCAAAACCAACATCATGCAATTCCATCAGCGTCGGGAAAATATTAACATTAATATCACATATAAAGACCATAAAATTCAGGAAGTTGATAGTGCGAAATTTTTAGGAATGACTATTGATAATAAATTGACTTGGAACACTCATACTGACATAATATGTAAACGATTAAGTAAATCTGCTTATGCACTATTCCAACTTTCAAAAAAGGTTAATATTGAGACATTGCTAGTAGCATACCACGGACTCGTAGCTTCTGTTTTACGGTACGGAATTATTTTCTGGGGGCAGTCGGCTAATAGGGAAGTTGTATTTAGGATGCAGAAACGCTGTGTAAGGTCTATGTGTGGTCTAAAAACGACAGATAGCTGTATTCCATATTTTCAAAATCTAAAAATATTGACACTGCCAGCAATGTATATAATGGAAACTGCATTGTTTGTAAAAAAAAACCCGCATTTATTTGTCAGCTTATCGGCAGTCAGAAGAAATCCATTGCGTACTCAATATTGTAACAAACTATGTAACGTTAAATGTAAAACAGCCTTAATGCGTAAAAGCCTTTTCGGCAACGCTCCAAAAATTTATAATAAAATACCGGATGCCATTAAAAATATGCCATTAATAAAATTCAAAAAGGCACTTAATAACTTGCTTATTGACAAATGTTATTACACACTGGAGGAATTTTTGAATGATGGCTCAATATAATACTGTTTCTGTAATTGGACAAAAATAATCTTAAATGATGCATTAATTATGTGGAGTTGAAATGGATTATTAATATTGACATTTAATTATTTTTTTGACATTTGCAATTAGATATTCTGATTTAGACTTTTTTTTTAAATTTAAGTTCTTGACATTTATAACTAAATAATTCCTCCTTTAAATCTGACATCACTCAATTTTTTAAATAATATTATGGAATTGTTATAGTTTATTTTGAAATTTAATTACGCATGATTTTCTAACATCTTTTTTAATTTAAATTCGTAATATTTGAGCTACATGCTCACCATATTTGTACGCCCCCTGGCATAACATAGCGCTCTGTTCACCAAACTCAACATCTGTATTTCTTTACCTGTGTTAACAAATAAAAGTGATTTGATTTGATTTGATTTGACAATGTGCACGGGTAGGTCCTTCGGTACACTGTCGGTTTTGTGGTCTCCATCTAAAAAGTGATAACCCTTCTCCTGCAAAATTTGATAAAATAATTTTTCTTTTTATTTTAAAAGCATTACGATGACTTTTTCTTTCTGAAAGTGTTGTATGAGAGTTCAAAAGTTTATGTCACGCATCTGTCTTTATTCTTTAATTTATGTGGATATTTTAAGAAGAATAACGTAACTGTCTTAACAATTTACAACTTTATGATATATTACTTTTCATTAAGTTAGATAAGTATTATTTTTGTAAAGTAAGTCTACGATGTTCCAGATTTTAGCAATTTGCGATTGGTAAGTTAGTGTACCTACGTGTATATGTTGTGAAATTAGTATCAATACTGCCTTTTCTAAGAAAACCAAATATATTAAATACCTACATAACAGACTGAATTATTAACAACTGTCAACAGTAGTATCTACAACTGAAAATCACTCTGGTACCTACACGCATATGTATAATACCTACCAGATTTTATAATACAACATGTGACATAAACACATTATTCTACCCAGTCGGGTAAAAAATGCTGTCCATCCAACTCGAAACACTAACAAACTAACACGTGAACTACACATCTAAATCTCCAAGACTTCATCACATGGGACATTTAATATAGGAAAAGGACTAGATAATGTGAAGACAAATAGGAATAGTTGGCTTTTCGGGCCAGCACTTTAACAAACCCAAGTAATTTATTTGATTCTTACCTCTCACTTAGAGAAACTCTCCTGCGTCTAGCGTATCCAAAGTGAGCCCAATTTTTCATAGTCGAGGAGATTGCTTGCAGTGCATTGCGGTCGGCCTACAATTCTAGGCATAAATCTGGAGCTCCTCGCCTACTCGAATGCATTTACATACTAACGAGACGTTAACGATGCGACTATGGTATTATGGAGTTCTTGCTCTTTAACTTCTTAATAACGTTTGTTTTTTTTCATTTAGATGGTATAATAAATGGTTTTACCAGCAGCAGCACAATAAATTAAAATAGCGATTAATTTGACAATTATTTTTACAAATTTCCGAATGTGCCGACTTATTGAAAAAACAACCAGTTTATCACAATATTTTGTAAAGTCACGGATTACTACTAAATAACGAAATCAATTCAGAACACAGCTGCAATGTTGCAGTCCCTTTTTTACGGATGGGAAATCATCAAGGGTGTGTCACACTTGTACTGACTAAAACCTATTCATGTTCCTTCTTAGCTCTATGTGTTCTAGGGCCACGGTATCTCTTTCGAACAGTCCCGCAGCCCTGGCAGGCGCCCGCAGCCCTGGCAGGCTCCCGCAGCCCTGGCAGGCAGTTTCAAGCACATTACATACCATTACTGTAAAATTCTAAAAATGGTTTTTGAAGCAATATTCCCTGGACACTTAATTACATATGCTTTACACGTAAAAGTGCTAGAAGCGGATAAGAACAGTTCTTAATCCTCTTGAAATCGGTTAGAAAATTCACAGTGACAGAGATTTTTTATATGCAGACAGATTGCCAACTGTGCACCAGCCTACAGTTCTAGGCATAAATGTAGTCTAATACAGGTCCATTTACATACCAGCGAGGCGGGAACGATACGTTTTTGTGAAGAGAAAATGGGCTGATTTATTAGAAATGGTTTTGCGTGGGTTATTAAAATAATGATGTGGTCGGGAATAATAATTTGAGTTATTTAATGTGGGTGTTGTTCTGTTTAATTGTTTATTTATTTAGATAGGTTTATTTTCGGTTCATAATGGTCTAGCCAAGCTTTACATAATAAACCCATTTTGATGACTTAATGAGCGGACTTCCTGGTTATTTAAGTTCCTGTTGGCGTTATTACATCATCACGCCTGTATGCTTGCAAAGAATAAGCAGAAGTTTATATTTAGTACACACTCATTTCTCAATCATATTGCCAACAGCAATAAATCAACCAGCTATAAATCTAGGTTCTGGGCTGCTCGAGTCATTTCACGGCAACGATTTTTATTTAATGTTACTTTGTTTAATACTAAAATTGATGGCCATGCGGCATGGTCTTTTTACAAAATAGTCTTTTTGTATAATATCTTACACCTTGTGTAATTACGTATCGTTGTCGTCGCGTCCAACATAAACAGGTCTAAATCCATGCCAGGTATGTAAGAGGCAGCCCGTTCATATATAGGGATGTAGCGACGATGCTATTACTGCCCAAGTGTATGCAGCGCAATTGTACTTGATTGCTTGCGTGAATAGTGTTGTACTAGCATAACTTGTTGTTGCATAAGTTGCATTGTCGAGTTCGGTGGAAACTTCGCCTACTCCAATTGTTAAGTTGGATTGTGCTTCGATTGTTCAATTTTAGTTATTACATTGAATACTGAAACATAATTGTGCCCACGGTAATTTATCACGAATAGCAAGCTTAATAATTTTTAAATGAAATATCTGGAACATTAGACTACTAAGATCACAACATCATGAAAAGTATGGATGAAGAATACCTCCATGTTGCGCCGATCCAAAAAAACTTGGGATAATAATAGAAAAAATATTTAAAAAATTGGTTTAGTAATAATCTGGCCTTACAAGACTCACGTAATCTGTGCGATTTCATTATTACTTCTGGAATGAACTTTGAACCATTCTATTGATGAAAACCGAATCCAAATTCGTTGCGTAGTTAAAACATCTAAGCGTACAGATGGCGGGAAGCGACTTTGTTTTATACTGTGGAGATAAAGATGCGCTAAAAAGGAAACAAAACAGAATCACAACATTAAAGCTTCTTGTTCCCACAAAAAGCTTGCCTGTTCTCCAAGTTGTGATTATTTCCTCAAACATTTTGACTGCACTACAGAACAACTAGGAAATTACTAATTCTAATGCAAAGTGAAGACTGGCAACGCATGTACTTGTAATTGTAATAACATACTGAACACGGACGGGAATAGAGAGCTGGTAACAATTTGTAGAGCTTTAGGCGCAAATGAAATTGCTGCTAGTCGGTCTCATGGTTATGACTGTACAGGTAATAGTACATTACTGCAGCGGTCTATAATGACTACTTTGCTGGTCGCGCTGATTATGGCCGACAGCGCAGCGTTGCGCAGCTCCAGGCCGACACAACGCGGTCAGCGTGCAGCACTTGATGGACGAGCTGACATAAAGGCCGAGACCGTAGGTCGAGGCCTTTCCTGCGAGGACAGCAAGGGCTGCAATGATGGCCAAGCTGAAAGGCCTAGAGAGTAGCTAGGCTAGCTCTAGGCAATCATAGCGTGACCAGCGAAGCAGTCATTGTGGGCCAAGGTTTACTCAAAAATGCAAGTACCTAATCTAAATATAATAAAACCAGCAAGTAATTTAAATAAAAAATATATTAATTAAAATTTTCGCTGAACCGCGCTTTTGTTACTTCTTTGTTTTTTTTTTAGCAATGGTAGTTAGAACTATACAGCCTAATATGGAATAAAATCTTTTTGTATCTATCTCTCTAGATACAAACAGCTGTGATGTAAATAAAATGGGTGCGCCAAAGTTCACCTAAATTTTCAACTCCGATAATTGGAAATCCGAAAATGTTCTTCCTAACATTTTTTATCCTAACAATCGCAATTCCTAACTACTCTGTCTCTAATGTTCATAATTCCGAAGCATTCAACTTCATAATGTCAGTAGCAATAAACATCTATTATACTTTTATTTGTTTTCCTATATTTTCTCAACATAACCATCTTTAACACTATTATTCAAAGTCATATCTTTTTTGTTTAGATTTCTTTTTATTCATAATAAATACATTGATTATGCGTAACTTTTACTTTTTTATTTATTGCGGTGTGTACCTGGAAAGATATCCATGGGTTAGGTTAGGTTAGAACTGTGACCAACTACGCGCGAGCCGAGCGAGCGTAGCGAGCGGTGCCGCGGCAGCGGCCGGCGAGCGCTACCTCGAAATTGGTCGCAAAATTTTTCTAAGTTTTTTTTTCATAGTGCCCCCAAGACGACACTCTGACCTAATCCCCACCCAAATTAAAACTATAAATATATTCTACCCACATATATTTTTATTACACTTGGTAAATGTTTCTATCTGAGTATCAGTGAAAATATTATGGTAATTATGTTTAGGGATAAAAGCGTTATGATAAAAAACAGTAGGAGTTTAAATTATTTACATTAATGATATTATTAGTTACAATTTTCGGAAACATGAGTGTTATGAACATCGCCGGTAGCACTACAAATAGTATGAATGAAAACTTTAGGATGAAAAATTTTAGGAAGAATGATCATTCGGATTACAAATCGTAAGGAAGAACAATTTCGGGTAAAGAACTTTAGGTGAGCCAATATGGACCCAAATAAAATCTTTTGGGATTTGATTTTTTAAAACGTTGAAACGTCAAAATAGCGGCTGTTAGAGCGGCCAGCAAAACTTTGCCGGCCGCTCCTTGAAACAGAACGGCAAGGTCGACTTTGCTCAAACAAGGTTTTCAAAATAATGACCACATTACATGCATTTTTGAGTAAAATAATGAAGTATTTCAAGCGATAATACTGGCTCGTTGGTATTCTTGTCGCGATTGCTGAGCATGAAGTCCCGGGTTCGATTATGGGTAGGGCAAATCGTCATTGGGTTTTTCCATCAGGAATTTCAAAATGGCAGCCACAGAGTCTGGATTTGTGCCTTGATGATGGCAATAGAAATGAGGGTGTACTAGTACACCTCAGCCAAACCCTTCGGGGGTTACACGGGGGGGAGGTGGGGGGTTATGTAATAATGAGCTCCTTACGGTAAGTTGGTTTGTGTTGTATTTATTTAATTAGTAAATCTTCATGAGTGCCTTTTTTCGACGATTGTCCACCTGTAACCAGTTCTGTGCCCCAGCTTTGAAAGACCCCAAGACCCCGTGAAGATCGCCAAATCAAGAAAAGCAAGGTTATTAGCATGCACGCTTGTGATCACAGATCACTGCTTCTCACACTAGTGAAGCTGCTGTCCGCTTACTAAGTAGGTTGCGCCGTTAACCGGCCAAGTTTTTAAATAAATGGATAATAAAGCCTTGGCATTAACTCCTTTTTTTAAATTGGTTAGAAGGAGGTTTCGGTATTACATTTTTCAATGCCAGGAACCTTTCTAACAGTGCCTTTTTCAGAATTCACGTAATTCAACCAAGTTTAAATTAAACAAAACACCTGCTCCGACCTAACCTCTCGACGTAACACTAACTAAACATCAGTAGGACTTTGTTAGCTCCCTGATAAGTTATAGGTTAACTTCTCAGTTGGTGTAGCGTTCACTAAACTTTGTAATATACAGGGTTTGCGCTGCGGTTCACCTTTGTATGGTAGCTGTTTTTTTTTTGTGAATGGCATCTCGCAGTTCAACCTAGGAGGTTGTCGTCTGCTTAACCGGACTATCCTGTGGGTGCCTTAAGAGTAAGGCCTCCAGCCAGGGCATAAAAACTTTCAAACTAAGCGACTACACGCTAAGGGCACCCCCTGTGGGGCACGAGCCTCGGCTTAGGGCGTCGCTGGGGGAGAATGCATGGGGACAGGCTGGATCTGAATGAGTATGGTAGTTGTGAAGTAATTTTTTTTTTTATAAAATGTTGCCTCGCTCTTGGAATTTCGCCTGTATCGTGGGTGCGTTTACAAAACATTTAAACTCACATACACAAACAGCCAGACCCGGAACAACTATCTGTAGGCCGTACAAATATTTGTTCCGTGCGGGGATCGAACCCGCGACAGGCAGCGCAGCAGTCAAGTCGAGTTTAGTAACAAGCTTTTATATTTTATTTTATTTATTAGGGAAAACAAACAATTATGCTGCGAGCAAAAGCTAGTCTGTAAATAAATGTTCATATGCCCCACGTCAGTAACCTCCGGTTCGGGGTTTTAAGGGGGTAGGCAGGTATATTGTGGTACTGTTTACCTACGTAACAGATTTATGTTTTTACTTTGTGTCGTCTATATTCCACCTAGTAGTAGTGATAATGAATACATGTTACTGTTTAACATCATTGAACAATTTTGTAATAAGTATAGGGATATACTAGTTGTAGGTGATTTTAACTTGTATTCATGTTCTGTAGCCGTAAATAATTATTACGAATACTTCCATACTTTTTGTGGATTCACTCAGAGTAACGCAGTGGGTAATTGTAATGGTCGTCATTTAGATTTGGTGTTGAGTACACTGGCAGAGGGGGAGAGTGTGAGCGTGCGCGCGGCGGAGGCGCCGCTCGTACCGATAGACGCGTACCACCCGCCGCTCGAGATCTCGGTTAGTACACACACGCGCCTGCGCCGGCGCCCCGGCTCAGCAGGCTCAGCTACACCTGACGGTAACGCATGTGCACCAGAGGGGTGGAATTTTAATAAAGCCGACTTTTTGTCATTATATGCCTTAATTGCAGCCGTAGACTGGACGCCGTTGTATGAAATGGACTCGGAAGTAGGTTTAGATTATTTTTATAATATTATTAACTCAATTATAGATGACTGTGTTCCGAAAAAAATGCGAAGGCGTGTAAACTCAAGGTACATTTATCCTGAGTGGTACACTGCTGAAGTAATTCGCGACATAAAATTGAAGGCTTTACTGCATAAACAGTACAAGGCAAGCGGGTCGAGGGTCGATTACGAAGCTTTTGCTAGGTGTAGAACCAATGTTAAAAATATGTTAGTAGTGGCGCAGGAACACTATCGGAACCGGGTTCAAGGACAAATGATGAGTGATCCTAAATCTTTTTGGAAGTATGCCAAGTCTAAGAGAGGTAGGAGAAACCCGCAAGCCATCTTGAAAGACGGGGTGGCATTATCTGGTCAGCAGTCTGTGGAAGAGTTTGCGAAGTATTTTTATTCAGTGTATAGAGTAGAGCGATCGGAGTTGGATGTAGGCGCGGCTATAGCTAGCGCAGGTAGC
Organism: Cerastis rubricosa; assembly: GCA_949152445.1. Taxonomy (NCBI): domain Eukaryota; kingdom Metazoa; phylum Arthropoda; class Insecta; order Lepidoptera; family Noctuidae; genus Cerastis; species Cerastis rubricosa. The sequence goes on along the minus strand of OX424525.1, from coordinate 2,186,126 downwards.
GGAAATGGAGCGGCACGAGTGCACTTGGACCAATTACAGTTAGTAGACGTGTGTCGTGCGCTTCAAGATCTTAAGCCGAAACGGTCTGCAGGGCCTGACGGCATTCCACCTTACATATTCAAGGATTGTCGATTAGCGCTGGCTAAGCCGCTGCTTCATATATTTAACCAATGCCTCAAAGCTGCCGTGTTTCCGGAGAGATGGAAAGTGACCCGCGTTGTTCCAGTCCCGAAAGCAGGGTCAGCAGAATCGGTGGAGGGGTACAGGCCAGTTGCAGTATTGTCAACGCCGGCGAAGGTATTGGAAACTGCTATATATAAGAGCATATACCTTCAGGTTAGCGCGCAGCTATCAGACGCGCAGCATGGGTTTCGACCAGGAAGAAGTACCACTAGTAATCTGCTCTGCCACATGGCTCAGCTGGTGCCGACGGTGGATAGTGGGGGACAAACTGATGCTGCTTATTTTGACTTCAGGAAAGCATTCGATTTAGTCGACAATGACATATTGCTTAAAAAGTTAGCAGGTGTTGGTTTCACCCCACACACTCTCCACTCTCCACTTATGTAGAATACGCGGGACACGTGTCAGATCCATATTCCACGAGGTCCGGGGTAAGTCAAGGTAGTAACCTTGGCCCCTTGGGATTTCTTCTGGTGGTAAACGATCTACCGGAAGTAATCAAAGACGCGGATTGCTTGTTGTTTGCCGATGACCTCAAATTGTCTCTCGCGGTAAAAAGCATGGATGACTGTGTCCGGCTGCAGGGTGACATCGATAAGGTTGTGAGCTGGAGCAAGGAAAACCTCTTGCAGTTTAATAGCTCGAAGTGTGTGACCATCACTTTTTCTCGTGCACACAATCCTATCATACATACCTACTACATTGACGGGCAGCCTATGGAACGGGTCACAGAAGTCAAGGACTTAGGAGTAGTTTTCAACACCGGTTTGACTTTTCGGGAGCACATCATGCGTAGCTGTAGAAGGGCGTATAGAAATTTAGGTTTCATGCTTCGTACGGTCCGAGGGTTCACGAATGTGAAAGCTATTATAGCATTGTATAATGCATTGGTGAGAAGCCAGTTAGAATGTAATGCAGTCATCTGGGCTCCACATGAAGCTAAATATAGTCTCATGCTGGAGAAGGTTCAAAATAAATTTATTAGATATTTATATTTACGTTATTACGGGGTCTATCCCTTTTACCCGTTAATGTATCCAACCTTATTTATTTTAGGTATGGTGGGATACAATGAGTTAAGGGTTAGAAGGGATCTGGCACTCGCTTTATATATATTTAAATTATTGAGAGGAAAGGTGCATAATGCAGTTATTTTGGGTCAGGTGAGTCTGTGCGTTCCGGACAGGTACGTGTGGCGACGACGGCAGCCACGACTGCTAGTGGAGCCGAGATTTTTTTTTTTTTTTTTTTTTTTTTTTTTTTTTTTTTTTTTTTTTTTTTGAATGGCATCTCGCAGTTCAGCCTCTGAGGCTGGCTACTGCTTAACCGGACAAACCTGTGGATGCCTCGAATTTAAGGCCTCCAGCCAGGCAAAAAGCTTATAAACTAAGCGACAGCGCTAAGGGCACCCCCTGTGGGGTACGAGCCTCGGCTTAGGGCGTCGCTGAGAGAGGGCAGCAAAGGGACAGGCTGGATCTGATTATCATTATTTAGGGGCTGATTTATAACTACTGGCTCAGCATCGCGGGCTGGCTCGAGCAAGGGTCGGGGGGGGGGATTTGAATTTGGACGTCGCGACGGGCCTCGGCGGCGAGGCCGGAAAGACGGCGGTTTGTTTCTGTATTTACGTTTTAACGTACTGGTTTCCCTACTGCTCTCTTGAAGGAGGGTAATAGGGTCATCGGGAGTGACTAGGGTATGCCGAGGACGGCGAATCCTACTAATACGCGATGGTACGTATCGGGCGGCCGATGCGATTAAGGGGTTACGGTGCTTGACCGCTGAGTCAAAGAAACGCTTTGAAAGACGTTTCATGAACTGAACTATGGTCGGGATTTTGAGGTCAAGGTGCAGGTTGTCGTTACGGACAAACCAGGGGGCGCCCGTGATTTTACGTAGGAAACGGTTCTGCAATGTCTGCATCCTATGAATGTGACGAGGCTTTGTGTGTGCGAACACGACACAAGCGTAAGTCATAATGGGACGTATTACTGCGGTATAGAGTCGCAATTTGCACTTAAGTGACAACTTGCTCTTAGCCGTCAGCATGGAGTGGAGCCGCGAGCTCGGACCAACCTTTTAAGGGAGGCGCCGCTGACGCGTGTATTCCGCACACTCAACCTCATAGCGAGTGAGACGGACTTATTTTATTGTTCTCTGAGTGAATTCACAAGGATTGCATTATTTATCATTAGTTATAGATATTAGTAATAAGTAGAAATTAAGTTGTTATTAATTAAAGCGCATTTATCGCATTGGGTTAGCCTGTAATGGTAGATGTAAGTAGATAAAATAAATAAAATAAAAAAAAAATAAAAAATATGAGGTTATAATGCGTACTTTTTCGTAATACATTTTAATAATAAAATTTTCATAAATTTAAACTTTTCTAATGATACTGTCTGGTATTACTGTTATTATATTACGTCTATACGCATAATCCTGTAATAGAAAATGTATAAAAGCCTCTCTTTTGATCTCGTAACATAATAATTTTTATTTCAGTGACCGTTTTAGTTTTCATAATTAATGTTACTGGAAAAACGAATTATGAAGTATCCCGAAAAGTACGTAATATTTCAGCAGGTAAAATTCATAAGCTGCAAATATGATATTCTCTTTTGTAGAAATGGTTTTGTCTGCGAACTTAATTATACTATTTTAAAAAGCTCACAAAGCGTACTTTGTTAATCTCGTACACCGTTAAATTAATACTGTGTTAGTTAAGTTGTAACCTCAATTTGGAAATATAATAAAGCTTATTTTCACGAACACTAGGGGACACTTTAAAAGGTGCTCTGCGATGTTGTGAAATCGGCTCTGTTTTAGTACAATCATACCGTTCACACAAGCGTTCTGGACTGTCTGCGTACTCCCATGGAGAATAACTGGCGTCAATTGATGTTTCTGTTCAGGCAGGCATATTTATTGACAGGGTATACAATAATAACCGCAAAGTCTCTCGTGAAGTGTCTCAGACCTTGAAACTGTTGCTCAGCTGATCGCGTCAGTTCCCATACAAAGTCTTTTTTTTTGCGAATTTCAAGAAATCAACGAGTAGTTGTACAGTTTCATGAACCACACGAGATATTTTGCGTTTATAATGTTACACTTTGTAAACCTATGTTGTTTAACATTATGTACATATATCAATTCATCGGTTATAGTGTACAATAATTCAAGTCAACAGACGCAATTAAAAGAAAATCTTATTCGTCTATTCCAAGTTTCGCGAAACTAGAAAGCCCATGAACTCTGTACAACGAAAATGAGTACGCTTATGAGATGAATATTAAAACTTGAGCGTTTATCTTTGCGAATATCTTGCAAATACAGCTATTTGCACTTACACGGTCTAAATCAGTGCAGAATGTAGAAACAGTGTAAATTAAAGTGCATATTTGCGTACTTTTGATTTAATTTAATATCTTCAGTGTTTAGATTTTGGGGTTAAGTGGTTGTAATATATTATCATGTGTGAGCTTGAAAGTTCATTTATCTGTGTATTTATTCACATTCAAAATATCTGAAGAATTTTGCCTTGATCATTCAGCTGCTACATAATGTGTGCAAAGATCCAAAATATTTGCTATTGAAGTCTTCAGATAGTGGTTTCAGGTTTGGGTGCGACTGAGTTTGAGTTTCTTTATCAGCTATTGCCCATTCTACTGGAAACTTTATGATTGAGATATAATTAAAGAAACTTAAAAGAAATACTATGAAATTGCGCTTGTCCATCAATGTCTATATCCAGTTATATAGGTGTACCCTTACCTGCGCCAAAACAACCTGGGGGGTACTATGCCGTCTTAAAGCATTATTGTTTTATTCTTATTCCAGTGTGGTAAAGAGACAGTGCTGTATGGTGTCGGACGTAAAGAATAGCACCATCCCATATCTTCCCGTGGGTGTCGTAAGAGGCGACTAAGGGATTTTCCAGAGAATGGGCAGCAGCGTTCTCTATGATTTTGTGACAACCGTACTGCGATCGCCAACCCGCTTGCCAATCGTGGCAATTATGGCAAAACCCCCCAAAATGTCAATGTGGCGACACTTGAGGGAGGCCTATGTCCAGCAGTGGACATCTTTTGGGCTGAAATGAAAGAGACAGAGCTATAGAGGACGTCTAGCGCCATCTCCTTCCCACCCTGGAATAAGTTTAAAACAATACTGCTTTAAGACGTCATGGTAGGCCACTTGTCCTTTGCCTTACGTTCAGTCTGTTTCTGGCTTCAATAGAACATGTCCCAGCTTGCCTACTCTCTAAATTAAACTTTAAACATCTTGTAGCGACCAACAAAAAGCAACTTACTACAAAAAGTACCACAGCGCCATCTATGACACGATGGAAGAACTAACATCAATTTTCTACATCTCACATGCAAAGTTTACATCGACTTAAGAGTATATAGAAGAACCCGACTACACCTGTCGGGCAGTTGCCCACCAGACACAACACCTGTCTGGCCGGAGGATCCTCCCTTTTCAATGGGGTATTGAGGAACTTTACACCCTGTTCCTCATACCCCTAAACTGGTGACCCCGAAATGGATGTCAGCGCAGCCTTCGAGCAACGTGACGTCATCATCATCACTTCTCTCAAGCTTTCGAGCAGCAAGTCTCACAGCCAGCCAGCTTCAAATGGGTATTCCTGACCACCAGCATGCAGCCGGAGCGCATTCCTGGTCAGCACCCTCAGCCTCTCATAAAGCGTCCTTGGCACAGCACACTGCATTTTCGGCCGGTCGAGAGCTTCTACCTCCCGGTCGACACCTCTCTAGCTGTCTGCCACATCGCGGCGCTGCACCACGTCCGACGCACTGGAGCAAACACAGCGCCGGCCCCGACTCACTGGGGTTTGCCTCACAACCGCAGACTGTTCCGTCTCACCGTGAACAATGCGGCAACGAGTTTCCAACTGGCACGGCATAGTACTACAAGCTGACTCATTCAACTATCGACCTCCGGTCTCCGGGGGGGGGGGTTGTAATGTAGCGACCAACAAAAAGCAACTTACTACAAGAAGTACTACAGCGCCATCTATGACACGACGGAAGAACTAACATCAATATCTTACATCTCACATGCAAAGTCTACATTGACTTAAGAGTATATAGAAAAAACCCGACTACAACTGTCGGGCAGTTGCCCACCAGACACAACACTTGTCTGGTCGGAGGATCCTCCCTTTTCTTAGGAGTATCGAGGAACTTTACACCCTGTTCCTCATACCCTTAAAATCTCAAGCAATTCAACAATCATTACGTCGTCGACCTCCCATTTTCAGTACCTACCTTAGAATGTAACACACTTATAGGCAGAGAAGTTCTGTATGGTGTCGGATGTTCTGTATGATGTCGGAGTTCTGTATGGTGTCAGACGTAAATAATAACATCATCCCATATCTTCCCGTGGGTGTCGTAAGAGGCGACTAAGGGTTTTGCCAGAGAATGGGCAGCAGCGTTCTCTGTGCTTTTGTGACAACCGTACTGCGATCGCCAACCCGCCTGCCAAGCATGGCGATTATGGCAAAACCCCCCCTTATGTACACTTGGGGGGAGGCCTGTGTCCAGCAGTGGACGTTTTTCGTCTGAAATGATGAGGCAGAGCAGTTTCGACCTACCAGTGAAAGGGTGAAAACATTCAAAAAACCCGGTTTAAAACTCCCGTGCATGTAGCGAATGCAACTCAGTCAGTTGTGAGTGCTAATTCGTTCACACGACTCGCTCCAAACCGGTTTTTAAAAGAAAAAGGGTTGTTATTTGCACCGTGAATAATTTCTCCAGATCTTTTAGGCTTCATTAAAATAACAAATTGAAAGAATTTATAAATACTTCACGATCTATTTTTCATTTACATCGTAATGTGTGGCAAAAGTCCTCGGTTTTATAACATCATCGCAAAGGCCTATACCTTACTGACAAGTTCCAAAAACTAGTTTTATTTAGACAAGCACCCCAAATTTGTAACACACACTCAATCACAATCTCAAATCGACAACATAAATAACGAAATTATTGTTTTTAATGTTTGTTTCAACATATGAAAGTCACGGTTTGAAAATCTTCAACGCACCAAGATAATATTCGATTAATCTATATCATAAGATCCCACAACATATTAATAAGACACCACATGCCTCCTTGCTCCGCTTAACTCTACAATGTATTAATAGCCGGTAAACCTAATTCCCCTACAAAGTCTCGCTTCCTCGAAGAGCACAAATAAATTCGCAAAAGAAACCTCAGCAAATCACATTTAAAGCTAATCTAGCTTAAACTAAACCACATTTACAAAAAGGTATATAAGAATATGTATATTTAGTATCAGTCCCAACGTGATCGTTCGTGGGGACTGTTCACACGAAAAACCTCAATAATATTTTTGGTTGAATTTGATATAAACCGAGTTTTGGGTCAGACGGACTTGCAAACGGAAATTTAGGAGGGTGAATCAAATACTGGGGCGAGTTTTTTTTTGCAAAATCTTGTTAGAGAAAACGACAGTTTTGAGGTATTGTTTGATAATAATACGTCAAAACTGTCGTTTAATCTCGAAGAAAAAAAAATCCTGTGATCGTTCAAATATGCCATAATTGAAATGACATTCATTCAAACTAGAAAACAATAATTTTGTTTGTCAAATATTGGTACCTAGGTTACTTCACTTCATAGAATCAGATCCTACATAAAGTTACATCCACTTTTTTTTAATATTTTCACTTTTAGTAACTCCAAACCCACTTCGCAAAGGAGATGTTTGATTTTGGGCTACCACCATGTACACTACATAGATAAATAGGAAAAAAATAGAGGAATATCATAAAAATACTAACAAAATAATTTGAAGAAGGGTATAGTCGTACAATAATTATCATTTGAAAAGTTTTTTACTACGATAACCCTATTTTTAGGGCAGCCAGGACAGTTGTCTGACGTTTGACGACTTTGACAGTTTTAAGAAGTGCCGTCTTTGAGTCTTTCTTTGCATTGAGTTTGGATTGAACTTGTTGTTTTGTTCAACCAAACCAAACAAAACAAACCAAAACCCGAGATTTTCGAAATTCCCGTTGTTTTGTTTACTAAAGCAGTTATGACAATTACATTTGATTGACGTGTATCGTAATACACGTCAATCAAATGTCATTGTCAAAATGTCATTTTTCGCCTGCTGATCACGTGCTGATCTGATCCACCATGTTTAATTTTTATGTTGTGTTGCTCTCTTTGACCAAGTTAATTTGAATGTACATTAAAACGAAGTGAAATTAAAGAAAATTGATAATAAAAAACGGTTACTGTATTATTTAGCAATATTTATATATAGTGAACATAGTGCTAGCCCAGGCTCCATACATTTCTGGAACATCTCCTTTTAATTTCGTCAAGAAATAAGTCAGTATAAAAAGTAAAAATATAACATGACAATATTTATTAAAATTCTCATATTTGTAGTCCACTTAAACTCTACTAATAAAGTCTGACCCTTCATCATTAAAATGATATAATTAACAAGCTTACTTCGAAATAAATTTCGGCAACCCTAATTGCTATATCCGGTATCAACGTCGCTTCAATTACTGGAAGCACTAACCATAATTAAATTGTATTTACGACGCAATAATTATAGTTACTAGTGGTAATTAATTATCGAATACTGGATAATTATAGGCGATTTCGGGTAGTGTTACCGCTGCTCATTACCAATTTTGGAGCGGTGTGTTTACATTGAAAGAGTGGGGAGTTATCCTGCAGCTATAAGCTGGCTGTCTATTGAAGCTAGAGCTAGGAAATCATTGACCAATAGAAATACCTAAATTAACTTACTTATTCGCTACATTTTATTGCACAGCTACAGTAGAGATTTGTTTTAAATACTTTTAAACGGAGAATGTTTGCCAAAATTAGTCCGCTTAGTTTTTGCACTCCGTAAGTAAGCCTTTATGCACTTGCACCATTAAAAATACTGCTAGACCTACCTGAACGGATGCACCTGCTACGGACCTATCTTTCAGTATACCATTTGGGGAGGTGTCCCGAGAAATTCATATTTTTGTTATTACAGTATGTAGTGTAGCGAAAATAAAAATAAAAGTCGTCACTGCTACATGTTAAAACGTATAATTTTGCTGTTATAAAAAAAACTAATACAATTTTTTATAAAAAAAATTTAAAAGGATCAAAAAAAGGAATTAAATAATGGACGACATGTAATATAATTTTATGTAAAGCAGCGAAATGGGTTGTTCAGAATTGTATAAAATCTGTAATTTTGAAAATTAAAACAAGGTGAGAAAGGGGTTGCAACGCCTACTCAGCCCTAGGCGCGATCAAAATGTATACGAGTTTAAATATTACACCGGAAAAAATACATTGCGCGACCTTTTGACACGAATAGGGTTTAAATAAATTAAATGATTGTACAACAAAAAAAAAAAAGAGAAACTATACTATTGCTAAAGATTTAAAAAAAGGATTAAAACAAAATTTGTTCCCTGAAGGTCCAGATCCTCGCTCGAAATCGGATCTTCGCTGTTGCTCCGGGTCTCAGGCGGCAAGCCTCGGAGCCAACCGCCAGTACGCGTCTCCCGACCCCTGGTCGGCCTTGAGTCGCGGCGCCGAAAGTATATGGGTCACTAGATCTTAGCTAGGATAAAAGTCCTAGAACCGATTCTGAGCGAATCTATGGTGAGAAAAATACAGAAAAATTAACACCATGCTCCGAGAGAATCTTTTAAGCAGAAAAAATTTAAAATGTTTCAAATACATACCGGTTCTTGGTGAAATCACTGATAACCGACTATACAGTACAGCACTACAAAATTTATCTTTCTTAGGTCCTTTTTTACTTTATCAATTAAATTACGAAACGGAATAATATGTCTGTTATTTCCAAAGATTTGTCGTCCATCTGAGAAAAATTTTCCTCTGTCACATCCATGGAATCGTCATATTTTTAAATTTGAACCGAAGTAAGAAAAAGTAAATTGATTAGAAATGAGGTCGACTTACACGAACAGAATAGTTTTTATTCAGCCGAAAACAGCGTGATAATGCTGCAATACCCTCTTTCTAAGAAAAAAAGGACGTAAGTACGAGTGAGAAAGAAGAAAAAAACTGGATCAGGCAAAAACAAAAAAACAGGCATCATATCTGAATCAAACGATATCGAAGTGCAACAAATACTGAATAAACACGGAGGCCACCATATCTAAACGTTATCCGCGCGAACTCGCGATATCTCAATTACATCTATGGAGAATATGAAAGAAAATAACGAACTCCTAAATCTAAATATATATTGTTCAGTTAGAGCCAAACTCTAACCTGCCACATCCTTACAATTAGTAAACTTTAGATCTAAGTAAAATTAACCTAACTTAACATAAGACTTAACTATTACCTATCAACTATAAGAAAAAACTTGGGAATCCCCAAAAATAAATAACGTGAACACGTAAAGTCCAACCTCTAGTTATAGAAACTAAGACAAGTTGAACAAAAAAAAACTAAGTTTAAGAAAGAAAACCTAAATTAATTAAGTCAAAGAAGAACTCAAGACAGAACTTAAATCAGAGAACTCAAGTCATAAAACTCAAGTTTAAATTCAAATTTAAAATTAAATGTTGAATGTCACGCCATCTGTGTTAAACTAAAAGAAACAAAATAACCTTAGAACACAAGTTGACATAACACAGAAATAAACAGATGTCACTATTAACAGATAATCTATGAAGTTTTTAATCTAATCGAAAAACTATGCAAAGAAATATTCCAAAGAGGAAAAAGGATTAGAAAGCAAATGTCAATGTCAAAATGGAACAAAGAGAATTTAATCCAATTTATTTTAAGATATCTTTGATATGATATTGTCCGGAGTGGACTGAATCACAATCCTGTAGCAAATAGGTGGTCCTTGAAATGACTCTTATTACACGGCACTTAATAAAACGTGGAGCAAGCTTCCCAGAGAAAAAATCACCTCCAGAAGACTTGGAAAAATTCCTTCTCCATACAGTATCACCAACATTTAGAGTGACAGCTGATCGATTAGAATTATATGCACGAGAGTTACGGAGAAAAGCTAAAGAAAGATTATCAGCAACCTTTGCATAAACTTCGCTGAGAGAGGATAGGTTTGAAGCATGACGAGCCCGACTGTCTGCCAAATTAGAGCTTCGAGTCTGACTATTTACATGACTGCTATCCATAAGGACCTCTCTACCAAGCATAAGAAAGTTAGGCGTAAAACCAGTAGCTAGATTAACACAAGAATTGAGGTAAAGCTTCACTTTAGGTAACATTTTAGCCCAACTTCTTTGGTTTTCACCAACCAAAATACCTAAACATGTTATAACGCTTTGGTTGTATCGCTCAACCGTATTTGCTTGGGGTGTATAATATGGCGTAAAAGTAGGTGATTGAATATGGAAAGATCTGAGAAAATTAAGGAATTGATTACTACGAAAAACTGTAGCGTTGTCACAAAGAATAGTACGCGGAACCCCAAAATTAAAGAAAATTTCAGACTCTAACGCTTTTATAACAGAAAGAGCGTCAATCCTTTTCAGAGGAACTAACCAAACATATTTGGAAAAAACATCTACCATAGAAAGGATATATTTATAACCATAATAAGCGCAGGGCAACGGACCAATTATATCGATAGAAATCATCTGTAAGGGCAAGGAAACCTCTTTAGGGTAACACATCTGACCGCGAGGTTGTGTGTTCGAAATTTTATAGGCTTTACAAACCTCACATTGACTTAACGTCGAAGTAACGTCACGGAACATATTTGGCCAGTAGAACAACTCCCTAAGCTTTAGATACGTTTTAGTAACACCGGGATGTATCGAAGGAAATCTATTGTGAATTTCCCAAATAGCGTCTGGAACCTTTTCAGCTGGTAACACCACACGCCATGGTTCAGAAGATAAAGGACTAGAAACAGGCATGCGTCTCATAAGGATACCGTTATTTATAGCGTATGCTGGGAACATTTGTGGCGTATCTCGAGCACCTATATATATCTTCTTATACCAACGGTCATTAGTATGTTCAGGACCCTGGTCAAATGACACAGGATTAGCATGGATCCTGGAAAGAACATCGGGGACTATATGTTGCGAACCTTTACGATGCACAATATCAAAAGTATATTGGGAGATAATAGTAGCCCAACGAGCTAAACGACCAGATGGGTTGTTAAGAGAGAGGAGCCACTTAAGAGCCATATGGTCTGTTATGACAGAAAACTTCATACCATCTAAATAACATCGAAAATGTTTAATTGAATCCAAAACTGACAAGAGTTCACGCTCTGTAGTACTATAATTGCGTTCAGTTTGAGAGAATAAACGCGAATAATAGGCGATTGGATGTTCCACATCGTCTATCTTCTGTGTCAGTACCGAACCAAGACCAACAGCTGACGCATCACACTGCAGGATGAATGGCTTCGAGAAATCAGGACATGCCATAACAGGCGTATCAATTAGCGCTTGTTTCAACTGAGTGAAAGCTTGATCGGCTGCATCGTTCCAACTTATTGGATCATTACCCTTTCTCTTACCGATAAGGGCAGTAAGCGGAGCAATTATAGAAGAAAACCCTTTAACGAAACGCCTATAATAGGAACACATACCAATGAAACCGCGTAATGACTTAGCTGAAGTAGGAGTAGGATAATCTTTAATAGCATCAAGTTTGCCGGGATCGGTTTGAAGACCCTTTTCATTAACAATATAACCCAAATATTTTAGTTCGCTTTTGCAAAACTCGCATTTTTTTAAATTTATAGTTAAGCCTGCTTCTTTAAGTCGAGCAAGCACCTTCCTGAGCAGCGCCATATGACTAGAGAAATCTTTAGACACGATTATCAAGTCGTCGACGTACCCAAAAATACAGTCGTCGCTGGTAGAAGTAAACTCGAAATTCACGATCATATCAGTAAGGCGTTGCATCTCCGAAGCAGCGTTCGTTAGACCAAAAGGCATCCTAACAAACTCAAAGAGACCACGTTGTGGAACAATAAACGCTGTTTTCTCACAACTTTCTCTATCAGCGAGTGGAATTTGCCAGAAAGCACTTCTAAAATCCAATGAGCTAATATATCTAGCACCACGAAGGTTGTCGAGGATATCGTGAATACGGGGAAGAGGATATGAATCTCTAACTGTCACACTATTCAGTTTTCTACTGTCGACACAAAACCGAACAGAACCATCTTTTTTTGTCACCATTACCACTGGACTAGCCCATGAAGAACGAGATGGACGAATAACACCCATACCTAACATTTTGTCAATCTCTTCATTGAGAATCTTCAACTTGACAGGGGATAAGGGATAATATCTTTGACGGATAGGGTAACCCGTAGTATTAATTTTATGGGACAACCAAGATGTTTTACCAAGACCAACTTTTTCCGAAGAGATAACTTCGTACTCTTTAATAACTTGTTGAAGACAAGCCTCTTGATCCGGCGATAGGATGTTACGAGGATGAATATAACGGACCTCGCTGACAGAGGAAACTTGAGGGGAAGAGTGCTGAACAGAAGGGATAAACATATTACCATCAATATTTTTATTAAAAGCCTGACTAAAAATAGACGTCAAACCGAATTTATTCCAAAATTCGATACCTAAAATAACAGAAGATGACATCGAACTTGCAACTAAAAACTCATGAATAAAAGTTGTACCATTAAATTTAACTGGAAGGTACACAGAACCAAGAATATCAATCGGCGAATTATTAGCCGATATAACACGGGGACAAGCGTCTTTTGATGTCAAAGAAACACCAAGTTGCTGAATAAAATTATCGCTAACAAGCGACATCTGAGCACCAGAGTCGAGCAATGCTTTAACAACTCTACCACATAATAATACTTCTATAAACGGTCGGTTATCACATGAATCTGAAGTAAACACTGGGGATACTGTAGGGAAAGAAGCGTATCGCCAGTGATCTATGCATTTTTTTGGATTACATTTCGGACATTCCCTGGTAATAAATCCAGGAGTACGACACTTAAAACAAATCATGCCTGTGATCTCTGGACAAGAGCGGTAAGAATGACCAACTTTCTTACATTTTAAGCAAAGCTGAGACTGACTACAACCAGGACAAATCTGAGGCTTACTAGATGTTGGTTGATGGGAAGTTTTGTTCGGCCTAGGTTTTGGTGAGTTAACAACTTGAGAAGTCGACTGGTCGGCAACACAATCGAGACTGGCTACCGCCTTTGGAGGTTTTAGAAAAGACTCGAAATGAGTAACGACTTCGATTAAATTATTGATGTCATGAAATTTTTGGATGGACAAGCAAGGACTGTATTTTGGCAACATGTTGTGAGTGATGATCCACAACAACTCCGACTCTTCAATAGGCTTACTCAGTTTAGCGTTTAAGTAAGAAACTTCGATAATAAATTCTCTTATTAGCTGTTCCGGTTTCTGCTTGAGGTTACGGACCTCCTGGCTTGTCTTAAATTCAAAATCGGTCGTACCGAATGTCTGAAGAAAGGCATCTTTGATCACAGAAAAAGAAAGACCCGGTCGACGGATCGACCTAAAATATTGAAGTGCGACACCTGACAAAACTTCATGAAATCGCTTAACTAAATAACCATCGGACAAATTGTCGGCCTCCCTGCACTCCTCTAAACTCGTGAAAAATTCCCGTACGCAGGTCTTACCATCGAAAACAATCTTCCACTTAGTAAGAGAGAACTGCCTGGTAAATTGTAGGCATTCCTCAGATCTTATTGGGGAAGGAATGATACTCTGTGAAGAAGCGTGAGAAGGTCTTGGCGGAATAGGAGGAGGTGGTGGTCGCGAAATAATGGGACTAGCACGACGTGGAGTCTCAACAATAGGGAACCCCTCTTCTGACATGATGTAACTAGAATAGACCTAATAACGTATGAAAGAACAGACAAAAGGCGATTGAATCCTAGCGAAAAAATAGGCACGGCATGAACAGACGGATAAAAATAATCCAGCAACCAGCAGTCAGTAAACGCCAAGCTATTAAACAAAGATACAGGCTACATAACCGTTCATACTAAGCTTACCTTGAAAACCGACGCCTATAAATTCATACGTCACCATATATACTCTACGGGTTCTAACTACCGCTAGCTAAGGATATGGAATAAAAATCTGGAGACCTATCGTTATATTTGCTGCGATAAGTGGGTAAAATAAAAGACAGTTATGTGTTATATAGTTCACAAAATTATTTTTCCTTTAAAATAAATTACATTTAATGAAAAAATATATATATATGTCAAGGAAAAATGACAGCTTCACAGATCTGAACTGGTGGTAAAAATCCCAGAATACCTTTCTAGAATGAAAGAATATCCGTATCCTGAAACAAATAAGCTTAAGAATCATTAGCTCCCGGAGGGAGTGACCATCCTCAATAAGGCAAAAAAGATTTTATGTAGAATCATTCAAATTTCAAAGTTATTAGGTAAAAAACACTTACTTTAGTTGTTCGGGCGCCATTTTTGTAGCGAAAATAAAAATAAAAGTCGTCACTGCTACATGTTAAAACGTATAATTTTGCTGTTATAAAAAAAACTAATACAATTTTTTATAAAAAAAATTTAAAAGGATCAAAAAAAGGAATTAAATAATGGACGACATGTAATATAATTTTATGTAAAGCAGCGAAATGGGTTGTTCAGAATTGTATAAAATCTGTAATTTTGAAAATTAAAACAAGGTGAGAAAGGGGTTGCAACGCCTACTCAGCCCTAGGCGCGATCAAAATGTATACGAGTTTAAATATTACACCGGAAAAAATACATTGCGCGACCTTTTGACACGAATAGGGTTTAAATAAATTAAATGATTGTACAACAAAAAAAAAAAAGAGAAACTATACTATTGCTAAAGATTTAAAAAAAGGATTAAAACAAAATTTGTTCCCTGAAGGTCCAGATCCTCGCTCGAAATCGGATCTTCGCTGTTGCTCCGGGTCTCAGGCGGCAAGCCTCGGAGCCAACCGCCAGTACGCGTCTCCCGACCCCTGGTCGGCCTTGAGTCGCGGCGCCGAAAGTATATGGGTCACTAGATCTTAGCTAGGATAAAAGTCCTAGAACCGATTCTGAGCGAATCTATGGTGAGAAAAATACAGAAAAATTAACACCATGCTCCGAGAGAATCTTTTAAGCAGAAAAAATTTAAAATGTTTCAAATACATACCGGTTCTTGGTGAAATCACTGATAACCGACTATACAGTACAGCACTACAAAATTTATCTTTCTTAGGTCCTTTTTTACTTTATCAATTAAATTACGAAACGGAATAATATGTCTGTTATTTCCAAAGATTTGTCGTCCATCTGAGAAAAATTTTCCTCTGTCACATCCATGGAATCGTCATATTTTTAAATTTGAACCGAAGTAAGAAAAAGTAAATTGATTAGAAATGAGGTCGACTTACACGAACAGAATAGTTTTTATTCAGCCGAAAACAGCGTGATAATGCTGCAGTAGGTACTAAAGGTCATATCCATTTATGATAACTTTTCGCAAAGTTCTACTTCAATGAACAAAAATACTATCTTTTAATAGACAGGGAGCGTTAAGCGGGAAAAGGAACCTTCCCATTATCACCCTTGTTTTGTAAATGATGGGCTGCCGCCGAGAATGACGGCTTTAGAACGGAGATGGAGGCTTTTAAAGTCCTGTTTAAAAGATTAATGGTATGTCCTACATTTTTTGTGTGGAAGGAATTTAGGTTTTTTAAGACGAGAATTTTTGGGTCGGAAATGGGGAGGCGGAAATTGGAGAGATTTTTTTGTTACAAGTAGACATTTTGTTTTAAAGATGAATAATTTTATGATTTCAAATTTTTGTGTACTTTTTGTTACTTTAAGTTAACCCAAAAGTTTCAAATGACTTAACCCAAACATTTATTTCATATTTTTCTGCAATTTAGTAGGTACCTTTTGCGTAAAGAATAAAAAAATATTTTTTACACATGATAAAACCTACCATTATTTTTCAGCTGAAACTTACCCAACCTTCTTGGTTTGAAATATTGCCAAAAAAACCTGAATTTTGAGACACTATGATACCTGAAAATACTGTTAAAATCCCATAATTATGTAAACCTAAAATATACTCTACAAATACATTGAAATGTGTGTACGTATCATTCTATGACTCCGAAACGCTAATGAGCGACTATTGACACTTAATTAGGTAGTTATTGATACTTGATGTTCTGTATGGTGTCGGACGTAAAGAATAGCACCATCCCGTATCTTCCCGTGGGTGTCGTAAGAGGCGACTAAGGGACTTGTCGGAGAATGGGCAGCAGCGTTCTCTGTGCTTTTGTAACAGCCGTACTGCGATCGCCAACCCGCCTGCCAAGCGTGGCGATTATGGCAAAACCCAATGTGAAGGCTGTTGGGAGAGGCCTGTGTCCAGCAGTGGACGTCTTTAAGCTGAAATGATGATGATGATGATACTTGATAGACTGTTCATATTAAATTGAAAACCTAGGGAATATATAAATACTACTATTTACTGCTGTATGGCCTACTATTTAACTTCACTTTCGTACAATGAGGAAGTAAAGATATTAAACTCTGAAGAGCGAGTGAATTGCGATTACCTACGTTTGGGTTTATTTAGGATATGATTTAGTGGGAATGTGCTTTTTAAGTTTATAATAGAACAGAGACAGAGTGTATTTGAGATTTGAATGATCTTGATGAATGACTTCTTAAGACTGTGTGTTTTTTACGGAACTTTTGTTCACTAACGCCTACGTTAAAACTTAACGCAATATTACATCGACGCGCATTGTTTGTGCACCTTAGTAGGCACATAAATTAAGCTCTGCAATATCATTACAAACATAGTATAATATTAATTAGCAATACAGATGCAGAATAATTGATGACAACATAACGACGGCGTCGTTTGTTGAGTGATCGCAAGCTTAACCCCTGCGCAGGAGGTCCTGGGTTGGATTCCCGATCTAGACAGTGTTATTAGGTTTTTTCCATGAGGAATTTCTCAGTAACAGCCACAGAGTGGATTTGGTGTGCCTTTAGGTAGCCTCTCTGCCTAACCCTTCGGGGATTAAAAACGTCATTGCATCACGCCTGTGGTATGTTATGTAAACCTTTTTTTTTTTTTAGGATGGAAGTCGTCAAATTACTTCTTCCGCTCTGGGCGGAGCGGAAGGGAGTGTCAGACTTGACTGACTAAAACTCATCCATGTTCCTTCTTAGCCCTTTGCGTTCCAGGGGCACGGTATCTCTTTCGAACAACCCGCAGCCCTGGCAGGCATCGGCCCTCTCGGACCCCTTCCGATTTGCTGACATCTCCTTGAGGCGCGCGTGGAACACGAACGCGCCGTCGGCACGGTCTGTCGTCATAGGACGGACGGACGGTGAGCTAGCCCATTACTCACCGTCCACAGGCCCGCGCCTACGGTGGCCGGGGGCCACTGGTTGCCCCCCGACGCCCGGGGCGTCTCCCGCGGCGGCTGGGACGTGAGGTTCTCTCCCTCTCACGTTCCGCCACCTCCTTCGCTAGCATGACTGCTTCGCAGAAGGAGGCGACGGCTTCCCATTCCCTCTCGCTCTGGACCATGGATTGAACCAGGGCCGGACGCATGTTATGTATACTTCTAATTAATAATTAATATTAATTAATAATAATTATAAAGCTGAAGAGTTTGTTTGTTTGTTTGCTTGAACGCGCAAATCTCAGGAAGTACTGGTCCGATTTGAAAAATTCTTTCAGTATTAGATAGCTCATTTATCGAGGAAGACTGTAGGCTATATTATCACGCTACGAACAATAGGAGCGGAGCAGCAATGGAAAATGTTGCGAAAACGGGGAAAATGTGACGCAGACGAAGTTGCGCGGGACAGCTATTGTAGTATAATCAATAAACTACATCATTGAAAATAATTAAATTATGTTATTAATTATAATACGCCAACGCACCTGTATTATGTAATTTAACCATTAATAGTAGTATTTTAAGCTGAAGTGACTGCCATTACAATGTTTGGTAGGTGTTTACAAGCCAATTGCTTGGAAAATTTGCTTAAAAACCGAATATTTGTACTGCGATTACCACAAATCTGTCAGCAATGGACAATCACATTGTTTCAAACAAATTCATTAATCAAAGTGATAGGTATGTACTTTGTCTCGTTATAAAGTGAAATTAATCGTCGTTTAAGTGTTATCTTTAATTCAAATGATGGCAGTCGTGAATGAAACAATAGCATCGGTAATCGCGATGACTGGGCAATTTACAAACTCCGACCTTTCCGACCTTTGATATATTTAACTACACGCCTGTAATTTCCGAAGGGATAGGCAGGTGTACTTAAATAGTACAACCAACTTTTCGCCAGTTATGTTCAAGTCCCATATAATAGGGGTGAGCCTATTGCCATTAACCGCGCACAAATCCATACTCCGTGGCTGCTACTGAAAAATTCTAGGCTCAGCAGTCGTGCTTGCAACCAACTAGACCAACGAGGCAGTGTGTCATGTAATATGGGTTAAGCCTATTGGTATTTACTGTATGAATCAAAGCATGAGGATCTAGATAAAGTGTCTTTCTGTCAGTGACAACAATTTATGAAAAATTAAAAAATATATGATATTACTTGGACTTGCGAAAAATATCTGTTAATCCTGTTGTTCATGCCCTCAGTACTCTTCTCTGAGCATTGGTTCTTGCGTTTAATCCAACAAGAAAACGGTGAACGTAGCGCAAGCCGAGCCTTGCCCTTGTAGGAACCTACATCGTTCGGAAAAGTCCATCCTGAATTTCTGACATGACTAACTCGCAATGCGATCGCGTTGTTACTTATGCCAAGAAGCATACGTTCTCACGTATGCTACACTAGTTTTTCTTCGGTTAAATTTTCCTGCAAGTTCTCTTTTACTACAAGGATTTTTCCTTCCTACTACTAGAGCTATCCTCGTACACCACACACAATCGATCACACGACCGCGGTGGTATTTAAAAACGTCACTAGGTACAAAATACGCGTGAGGGGGCTATGAGTAATGGCTTACATATTACACAGTGCTTGGCTGTCTGCCAATATATTCTACACTGTAACGCTGTCAGCGCTGCACAAAAGACGAGGATATCAATTATATGCGCTGAACACTTTTGCTTCTTTGTTGGGTGATCGTTGTTGGGCTTAGATGGGGATGTAAACGAGTGGCTGTTTGATAAAATGGATTGATCACCCTTTCTTGTAAAAACAGAGAAATATAACAAAATGTGTGGTTTGCTGGTCATTAGCACCCAGCAGTTCACTACAGGGTATTTTATCGAAACCCGTGCCCTTCTTCTCGATTCCCGGCAACTCTCATCCAGTTACTATCGATACCTTCAGGGCGAAGACTATTTCTGGTAAGATAATGTCACTTGTGGCTTTGTTTCACAGGCTATAGTTACCTAAGTACGTAATAGCCAGTGGTTTCGATATTTGGTATTTCAGTTTTATAGTCAGTCTCTGTAAGATTCATTTGCGATATTTTTTATTTTTATTCAAGAGGTACAACAAACAGCTACAATATAAAATATAGGAACAAGAAATACACAAAACTTATAGATAATATTGCAGCCAACAGCGCTGTACACAGATTAACTAAAGGATACAAAACAGTTAAATAATCGCTAGGGTGACAAATAGTTTTTTTTTTACTTTTTAAATTAACTTCGTTTGTAAGATGTATAGTATATGTTTATAATATGAAAAAAGAGCACAATAAAACATTCAGGAAATCTCCTTGAGTATAAGAGAACTTATGAACCTATAGGGAAGCACATGCAAAAATGTCTATAATGTTCAAAAGTCCTATTGTAAGTATCGACCATTCTGCGAACAGGTGAACGCAAGCCAGAGTTGGATTTGCAAGTACCCACTGAAAATAATCTGCCAGCGCGCACCTTTCGCTTGTGGACTGTCCTAGGAACTGCATAGCATATCATGCTGGAAAGTTCATTGCAGTCAAATTTATTTCGAACAATACTATATACATTCATGGCTTCTAAGTACTTAAGTCTATTTTCAAGTGTTGCGAGCTTATACTTTGCAAGCAAATCTTGGTATGGCAAATAATATCCAAAGCATCTATAATGCATAGTACGCAGGAATTTATATTGAACACACTTTATTTCAGTTTTCGTTGGAAGTTCTCAATCATCATCATCATCATTTTAGCCAAAAGACGTCCACTGGACATAGGCCTCCCCAAAGAAGGGGGGCTTCTGCCACTATCGCTACGCTTGGCAGGCGGGTTGGCGATCGCAGTACGGTTGTTAGAAAAGCATAAAGGACGCTGCTGCCCATTCTGAATGCCAAAGTCAAACTCTTTACTGTATTCATGTGTACATTTATTTGTTACATCTATGTAAGTAAGTTCAAACATGAAACCCGTTTAGGTTACGGCAACATAATCTGTTGGACAAAACAAGCATCCAGTGAGTAGATATACTGGATTTCAAGTTTGTTAAACGAATATTATTACTATCGATCATATTACTAGTATAAGGTTTTGGGTATTAGGTTATTACCATTCCAAGGTCTGTGAATATTTCCTGTATCTGACTGACACAATGGTCTGTCCTATTATAAAATGTTACTGGTTTCCTTCGCAGTTTAGAAGGTGCTATTACGATACACTTAAAAATAATAGGTCTTTACCTATGAAATTGCCGTATTGCAGTACAGACTTTTTCAAACAAAAAAAGTTTTGATTGGCTATGAGTTCTAAATTCAAATTAATTTTGTTTTAAAAATATGACATTCTATTTACAAAATCAGTCTTTTGTTTATTGATTAGCGTTGTATTTTCATTACATTTCAACATTTTTCCTCATAATGGATACTTTGAAATTTCGTGTAATTATGGAATATGAGTTCCGTCGTGGCACCAACGCGGCACAAACGACCCGTAACATCAACGACGTTTACGGAGAGAACTGTACAAACGAACGCACACCCCCGTTATTGGTTTGCTCGGTTCCGTTCTGGGAATTTTGACTTGAAAAATGAACCTCGTGGTCGTCCGGAAACTTTGGTCAACAATGATGAATTAAAGGTGATTGTTGAAGCTGATGAAACTCAATCTACAGCTGAGCTGGCAGCAGCTTTTGATGTTAGCATTAAAACAATATTGGTCCATTTGCGACAGATTGGCAAGATAAAAAAGCTTGATAGATGGGTGCCCCACGAACTTAACGATCGCCAGCGCAACGTACGCGTCGAGACTTGCCTTGCGCTGCTTAACAGGCACAGAAATGAAGGAATTTTGAACCGAATTGTTACGTGCGACGAAAAATGGATTCTTTTTGACAATCTAAAGCGCTCAGCAAGTTGGTTAGATCCTGGTTCGGTACCAAAGCAATGTGCAAAACGAAAAATGACCCCTAGAAAGGTGATGGTCACAGTTTGGTGGTCTAGTGCTGGTGTGATTCATCATAGCTTTTTACAAAACGGCGAGAGCATTACTGCAGATGTGTACATTGAAGAACTGACCACAATGATGGCGAAACTCGCACGTCTGCAACCAGCTTTGGTCAATCGCTCGTCTCCACTGCTACTTCACGACAACGCGCGGCCCCATACTGCACAACAGACCGTCTCTAAGCTGCATGAGTTGGGTTTGGAAGCTCTCCCTCAACCGCCATACTCACCAGATCTTGCGCCTTCCGACTATTACTTTTTCCAAAATTTGGACAACTTTTTAGCGTGAAAAAAATTCAATTCCCGAGAGGCTGTACAAAACGCCTTTGAAGAGTTTGTTGTCTCCCGTCCAGCTGATTTTTTCAAGAAGGGCATCCATAAACTGCCACAGCGTTGGCAAAGATGCATTGATTGCAGGGGTGATTACTTTGAATAAAATAAATAAATAAGTTCGAAAAAAAAAATACTTTAAGTTTTTTCAAACAAAACGGCAATTTCATAGGTAAAGACCTAATATTAAAATTTACTAACAGGGCAACCTGATTGAGATTGCAAAGTACTAACGGATAGATCTAACTTTGCTATAAAAAGTTCTTTAAGGCACTTGACTGAGACATGGGGGTCACATTATGCTGGCTAAAGTAAAACAGAACATCTATACACATATGATCTTGGTATCTCAAGGTTGTCTGGAATCCTTATCAGCAACAAAACCGCCGTTGTAACCATTAAATTAGCAATATTGTAAAATAGCTGTGTGTATGAGGAGCTCGTGGCTGAATAATTACAGCCACTCGGTCGATCATAAGGTTAAGCTGCCCTTGCTTAGGTTGGTTCGTGGATGGGTGACCAACCATTACGTACTAAGTTTCCACCGTGCCTCGGAAAACACGTTAAGCCGTTGGTCCCGGCTGTCATTTGTAGATCTTTGACAGTCGTTACAGGTAGTCAGTGGCCTTAAAGTCTGACAGCCAGTCTTACCGGGGGTATCATATTGCCCAGTACTATCTGGGTTGTGTACGTCAAATAGACAGTCACTCCAGGTAAAATACTGATTCAGCTGGATTTAAATGGACTGGAAGCCGACCCCAGCATAGTTGGGAAAAGGCTAGGCTGTTGAGATAATGTGCGTTAAAACCAACAATTCATTGAATTTATAAGTTAAGATTTCATGGTTTTCTTTTCATTTAATTTATCATGCTTGTTAGAGAGATTTGATCCTTGTGATTGACCCTATCGATCGATAGTTTATAAGAACAGGACGTTATTTTTTCGGATTTTAGCTGTTTCCATTCCAGAGTATGGCAAAGGTATTTTCGAAAACTTTTAATGCCCATATGTTTCTTTTTAAAAATAATGGAATGTTTCCTTTGAGTAAAACTTGTTATCTCCAGTATTTAGAGTACTGTCCCTCGAGGTGGCATTGAAAAATTCCACTCTGTATAATATAATATTATATTCTATTCTATGACAATATCGGATAAACCATTAACATACAATACAAAACATGCCTAGTACTGGTCATACTTTCATAGAATTGCTTCTGCTATCCCGCTAGGGAAATCATTTTATTGTCATTTTTTACTCACCCAATATAATGTGATGGACCATACCCATATTGGATTACTTGTTTTATTCGCTGGACACAAGCACAAGTGGCAACGATAATAATCGACTTGCTTGGCTAGTACTTGAAAACGAAAAAACAAGACTTTAATTTAATTGTTTTCATTGATGATTGATTGAAGGAAAACTGGAAAACAATAAAAAAAACCGGCCAAGTGCGAGTCGGACTCGCGCACCGAGGGTTCCGTACAAAAATTATTAACAATTTTTTTTATGTGATGTATCAGAGCGGGAGAAGTCATTTGATGATTTCCCATCCGAAAAAAAAGGTATTTAAAAATGTACGGTTTTCGCAATTTTTCCTTTATCTGTGCTATAAGATGTTGCTTCGTAGCAAATTTCAAGATTTTGAGTTCACAGGAAGTACCCTGTAGGTTTTGGTTCCCTTGCGAGTGTCGAAAATTTGCGGCATAAACAGCTGTATCTTTTGATTGCTTTGGCTTAGAAGTTTGATTTTTTTCACAGCTTCAAGGGGCAGTAAACCTGAGTATTTGATATAAATTCCAGCTTGATACCTTTACGCGTTCCTGAGAAAAAGGGTCTTGATAGACAGACAGACAGACGGACGGACGGACGGACAGACAACAAAGTGATCCTATAAGGCTTCCTTTTTTTCCTTTCGAGGTACGGAACCCTAAAAACAAGCGTGAACATTCATGTAACTTAAAATACTGCCAAGATTAGAAATTAAGACCATTTTGTTTAATGTAAGGTATTTGTCATAAGGTTTAAGGTATTTATCATAATTATAGATTCTTTTAAGGTATTAACCAGTCTTTAAGTTTAACAAAACTCATAATAATAACACCTTTGGCTTTTATTAATGATTAACATATAGGTAGTAATTGAAGTTTTCTTCTTTAAATTGTTCTTTTCAGTCAGGAAATTGGCCAGCTCAAAATTAGAATAGGTAGATAACCTTTTCCCAACTTGATTGGGGTCGGCTTCCAGTCTTACCGGATGCAGTTGAATACCAGTATTTTACATGGAGCGACTGCCTATCTGACCTCCACAACCCAGTTAGTACTAGGTAATACGATACCCCTTGGTAAGACCGGTTGTCAGACTTTCGGCCCGCTGACTACCCGTAACGACTGTCAAAGATCTACAAATGACAGCTGGGACCAACGGCTTGACATGCTTTCCGAGGCCCGGAGGTAACTCGGTATATTAATGATGGTCACCCATTCACAGACCAACCTTGTCAAGCGTGGCTTAACCTTAAACTTGATCTGAGCGGCTGCTATTATTTAGCCACGAGTTCCTCCATGAGGTAGATAACTTACGTACCTTACGTAATTGTACTGTGACGTTAAGATATAAGGTTTATTGGCATTTTTTTTTGGACTGTTCGTTAAGTGCAGTGGCTAAGCGATTGACTGTTGCGCTGCGTGTCGCGGGTTCGATCCCCGCACGGAACAACTATTTGTAAGGCCTACAGATAGTTGTTCCGGGTCTGGCTGTTTATGTATGTGAGTTTAAATGTGTGGAATCGCACCCACGATACAGGACAAATTCCTAGTGAGGGGCAAATAAAATAATAAAAAAATAATCAACATAATGTAACTTAAATCAGCCACCATCACTAAAAACACGGAAACGGAAGCCAAACTACTCAAAAATGAACATTATAAGAACACAAAAGTAATTTATTACACTCTTCCTCACTCGCGTAAAAACACGAACATACCTAAACTTGCTACAAAAATACCGAATTACACTTACTTACATTTTGATGGAAACACTTTCCGTGTGTAAAGTGAATTTTTCCACATTCACCGCCATCTTGAAAACGTTCCGACATTATGTGGCTGCGATAAAACGGATATCCCTGATGGATTGATGTGAGTTATCCGGATTCATTTTATCGAAAATAAAATTGGCGTGCACTTTTCTTTGATTCGGTAATTGTACTGAGGGAGTGGTTGATAGCTGATCAGGGTAATGTAACAAGTGAAGGGAAATAACAAAGAAAAGAAGCGTTTATCTACTCACCGAAAACACGTTTTTTTTAACCCCCGACCAAAAAAGAGGGGTGTTATAAGTTTGACGTGTGTATCTGTGCGTCTGTGTATCTGTGTGTCTGTCTGTGGTATCGTAGCTCCTAAACGGATGAACCGATTTTGATAAAAGTGGTTTTATTTGAAAGGTATTTTAATCGAGAGTGCTTAGTTATGTTTTTTGATTTTGATTGTTTTGACAAAATCTGCTTAGCCGTTTAAAGATTATCACCTCTTTTCTAGTTGATGAAGGGGTATAAACAACTTCCACATGTCTAGTCGATCTGAAATTTAAAATCTTGTTACTTGTCACCACGGGCATTGTCGATGGGGGAGGGGGGGTGAGGTTGATACGCCGCCCCTCCCCCCAATTTTTAGTAGCGAGAAGAAGCGAACAAGAACCGAGAAAATTGGAATGAATGGGGGAGGCCTATGCCTAGGCGCCGGAGAGTCAAGGCTAAGGAAAATAAAATAAGTTTAAAAAGCATGAAAAGAAAATCAAATTTAAAAAAACCCCGACTCTAAAAACCTCTAATAAAGACAAAAGTAAATTAATCCAAGCGTCGGTAGCGTCGGGGAACCGCTAAGAAGACCGCTTAGTACAAGAACAGAACAAAGCGGACTCCCGACGCTTGGATTAATTTATTTTTGTCTTTTTTTAGAGGTTTTTAGTGTTTTGTTTTTCTAATTGTTGTTGAATTTTGTTTACATAACATAACATCACGCCTGTAATCCCCGTAGGGTTAGGCAGAGGTGTACTTAATAGTACAAGTATACATTTCGCCAGTTATGTTTATTTTGTTTATATTTAGCTTAAACTTCTTTTTGCATCGACGTTATGAGCGGTAGAAGGAAACAAGACATTAAAATTATTTAAAATGTCACTCTCAAATTAAAGAAAGAAAACATATAATTAATACCATATGTCCGACCCACGTCAGGGCAAACGCCACAACACAGATTCAAAGGCCATAAACCAAAGTGACGATACAAAAAGTTGCAATGCAGTGCTCATGTTAATCATTTCTTGGTATAGCTATCACCTGTGTCGTTTCTTGCATTCTGAGTAAGAAATGAGTCAAATGCATTGACAACTAACTTACCGTGATTCAGTGTTGGTCATAGGTACATTAATGCAAATGAGCATTGTAATTGCTCAAAGGAAGTAAGGTTCTTGGAAAATTACTAAGAGAAAAAAAACTATACCTCCATTCGTGTGCAAAACGCGCATATTCCTATTTATTTTTACTGTATGTTAATAATAATATTGTAGGTAAATTGTTAATATATTATTTTCTCATTAGAAAAGGCATAAATGGCCTCCTCCTTTGTAAAATTGTGATCAGCATTTAGTCTTACAAGTACGATGAATATGGCAATTTATTGTAACAGAGAAATGGGGCTTTTGCACCACAGATTACTACTTACATTTTCCTTCAAGAAACTAATATTCTATTATTTGAGAACTTTTCGTTACAAAGCAGCAGAAATTCCTTGAATGGAGTTTACGCTGAGTAAAGAAAGTTGTTTAATTTAACTTTCTTTCAACACACCAGTAGCAGTCAGTTTAAAGGAAGTCGCCATTAGCAAAACGCCAAAGTAGTTCCATTTTAAAACAAAGCTTCTGAACAACTATAAAAATGGTGTAACATTAACCACGTGTACAAATTAATGCCAGTTCATTCTAACCTTCGTGGTAAGTAAAAAGCATGCATTCTCCTTGCAACTTTTTAGTTTAGTAGGTCAAAGCAATTTGCAGGACACAGACAAACAGACGCCGAATGCATCACACCCCGGTTTGGGAGAAAATTCATAAAATTAAGTGTAACCTTAATATTGGTGTGAGCTTATTGAAAAACTTATATTATTTACGCATCACGATCACAAAAACTTTTCTTGATCAAGGAGTAATTTTGACATCATCATCATTTCAGCCCAGAAGACGTCCACTGCTGGATATAGCAGGCCTCTCCTAAGTGTCGCCACATTGACATTTTGGGGGATTTTGCCATAATCGCCACGCTTGGCAGGCGGGTTGGCAATCGCAGTACGGTTTTTACAAAAGCACAGAGAAAGCTGCTGAACATTCTCTGGCAAATCCCTAAGTCGCCTCTTACGACACCCACGGGAACATATGGGATGGTGCTATTCTTTACGTCCGTCATCATACAGAGAGATAATTTTGATAGGTTCAATACAAATATACAATGGAAGAAATATTACAAACTCACAACACCTTATTGGTCAGATCTCTGCTATTACTGTTGAGATTTCAGCTATTGTATTGTAACTGACAACACAACACGGCCGTTGAACGTACAAACGCCTAGGTGAAACTACCCAAAACTGTCGAATTTTCCCAATCAACCTTGAACCGTATTCTTTTACAATAAAGTTGATAATCTATTAAAGAAATTTGACAGATTGTTGTAGTTTGATGTACGCCCGTCTGTACATACATATATCACGAACCAATCCATGAATGTTTTATTTACCTAACTATAATCTCTCCATTGCATTATAACAAAGTCACTTCTGTAGTGACAACTTTTATTTTTTATTTACGCTACAAAAATTGGCGCCCGGTAATTTTTTTTTCTTATACAACGTGTAACAAAAAGTATATAAACATACTTAAGGGTGTGCTACAGACCATCAATCTGAACATGTTTCTCCACAAACAAACATCGTAACAACGAAAAAAATATCAGCTGCTTTATACATTTGGGTCAAATAGGTCTTGAAATTTTGTATGGGGCAGCTGATATTTATAGCTATAATGATGTTTCTTTGTGGATAAACATGTTCAGATTGATAGTCTGTAGCACACCCTTAAGTATGTATATACCCTTTCCGTTACACCCTGTATAATTGAATATAAATCTAATAGAGAGAGTAGAGAGAGCTAATAAATACTAGAATAGCGAAAGCAATATTTCAAAGTGTTGGTACACACGACAGTGTTGGCTTTATTCAAACCCAATAAAGGAAATGGAATTTGATTTTCAATTAATTGATTTATTATACTTTTATACTTTTGATATACTTAAACCTCAGCACTTGTAAAATATTGTTATTTTAGTTCCATTTAAGGGGATGAAATTTAAATATTAATATTTTGAAGCGAAAGGTTTACTTTCATCTCTAATTTTTATTGTTAGAATACTATTACTAAGCTAACTGTTTCTCAATTTTTAATAGACTGCAAAAATATGAAATAAACTGCCAAACTGTATATTTTTGGAGAAAATCACTTAGAATAGAATAGAATAAAACTTTATACTGACACTACACTACTACTACTGTATTAGTAGCGTCTTAGGAACTTGCTACCATCTTATCGTCAAAATGATATAATCTGATAAGTGCCAAGTCGTCATTCTTCTGCCCTTATCCTAAGTTATTTGGGGTCGGCGCAGCATGTCTTCTTCTCAACACAACACAACGTAACGTATATCCTATTTATAATGTAAGCATCATCATCTGCCTAGCCTTTTCCCAAATTATCTTGGGGTCGGCTTCCAGACTAACCGGAAGCAGCTGAGTACCAGTATTTTACATGAAGCGACTGCCTATCTGACCTCCACAACCCAGTAACTGGGTAATACGATACCCCTTGGTAAGACTAGATGTCAGACTTTTAGCTTCTGACTACTCGTAACGACTGTCAAAGATCTACAAATGACAGCCGGGACCAACGGCTTAACGTGCTTTCCGAGGCACGGAGGAAACTCGATATGTAATTATGGTCACCCATTCACAGACCAACCTCGGCAAGCACGGCTTAACCTTAAAGATCGACCTGGGCGGCTGTTATTATTTAGCCACGAGCTCCTCCTGAAGCAAATGTAAGCAATTACTATTATAAATATGAATTTTGGTAATGAAAAAGTTATAAGTGCGCAATTTGACTAGTAACAGTAAGTAATTGAGTTCAATTAAATCTTATAAATTAACTTAATATTATGTTATGATAAAATACTTACAAAATAAATTAAGTTAAGTTTAAAACCACGAAAGTTATCTTTAGCAAATATTATAGAGTACTCGTCCACCCATTGGCTAAAAATGGCGCGCTTTCCCCGTCTTTGGCAACGTAGACGCAGATCTATCGAGTAAATCGAAAAGGGGGGGATGAGGCAGTCTTCTTGTAACCGTCGAGCTGTACAGTCTCTTCAGTATTATATGTTCTGTGTGTACATTTTAAAGAAACTGTGTATCAAAATCTCAATGTGTTTCCTTTCAATAAGCACCTGTAAAACACAGGTAAAATAAAAAAAGATCAACAACATATTCACATTAACATAAAATATCCTCATCCTGATAACTACCTCGTTAGTCAAAACTACTACTGCCACCCATCGGCGTGAGTTAACATTTACATACACGTCTGAATTAAATTAAAGGTATGGAATTTCTTAATAGCAGCCCGCCCTCTATTACATGAAACATCAAAATTAACTGGCAAAATGTGTTTCCTCCTGACAATTTTCGGTCACGAGTACCCCTTCAAAGAAACAGCATTTTATTATAATACCTATACTTAAACTATTCAATTCCAAACGACATTACTGGGGTGGAGAATCAACTAACAGCCCCAGTGTTATACCCAAAATAAACAATCCCTTCAGATCAGGCCTTAACCGGAATGCAGTGTGAATATTAAGTCAGAACACGACCAAAACTGTGGTTAAAGATAACTAGTCTATCGTTTGGCGCCTGAGTAAACCTTTCGACGATACGCTATCGGTAACGTACCTTCATTCATTTAAAACTGTTTGCTTGTTCTAGAACTTGTATTAATAGCAACTAGAGTTGGTAGTTCTATATTAAAATCGAAATATTTTATTTTACTTAGGCCTCATCATTCATCATTTCAGCCCAAAAGACGTCCACTGCTGGACATAGGCCTCCCCTAAGTGTTGCCACATTGACATTTTGGGGGGTTTTGCCATAAACGCCACGCTTGGCAGGCGGGTTGGCGATCGCAGTACGGTTGTTACAAAAACACAGAACGCTGCTGCCCAGTCTCTGGCAAGTCCCTTAGTCGCCCCTTACGACACCCACGGGAAGATAAGGGATGGTGCTATTCTTTACGTCCGACACCATACAGAACACACATACACCTACATAGGCACTTACACTTACACTTTACATAGGCCTACAAGGGCACTTAAAAAACGTCGACAAAAGGTGCTAGGTTCGGGTTGGTCGTTTCCTATGGAGAAGAACCGGCAAGAAACTCCATGGTTACTCTTTTAAACTCATTTGGTTTTACAATATTTGAATGTTACAGCGTTACTTAAGTATGGGAGAACAGCGTAGGCCCGATAATAAGTCTTTGCCTACTACAAAATGTAAAAGAAGAAACAAAAAGTTTTGACTGTTTGTTTGATAAGATTTAACTCAAAAACTACTCGCCCTATTTTAAAAATTCTTTCACCATTAGAAAGCTACATCTTTACCGAGTAACATAGGCTATATTATATAACTATTTTTGCGGACCAAGTCGCGGGTGAAGTGCTAGTAATAAATAATCACAGAAGATTTCTCGTAAGTGACAGTATAACCTTAGTTCTGTATTGAGTTGGTTGTTTTTGTTAATGTTACAGTTTTTTTTTTTATTTGTATTACCAAAAAGAAGAAATTAGTAAGTTCATGTAATACCCATTAGGTACCTACGTTTGGGACACTCAGAGTCTTTGCTGCCTCCTTTAACCGCTAGCTTCCGAAGCAATAGTGAACACTGAACTGGTGGCCTACCATGACTTCTTAAAGCAGTATTGTTTTTATCTTACTCCAGTGGGAAAGAGATGGCGCTAGACGTCCTGTATAGCTCCGTCTCCTTTCCACACTGGAATAAGAATAAAACAATACTGCTATAAGACGTCATATTAACCCCCCAGGTATCTTTCACGTTTTTCCATTGATGATCTTTTTGGAGCAGGCCCACCCCGAATAGAAAAAAAACTGCCCAAGAGAGCTAGATAAAAAAAATGATTAGGAATCCATCCAATCGAGACAGTTACACAAGATAATAGTTAGTTGAGTTTACCCACCATATTATTATCTATATTTAAAAAAAAAACTGGAGGTTTTATATTTTTTCCAGATTAATATGGGTAGTGTCCATCAATCACCTAAAAGCTATGATATCGTGAACGTGTGCGTTCTGATATCTGCCTACTCTCTCAGAGAAGATAAAGACGTGTTATGTTTCAAATGGCCTTCCAAAATACCAAATACTTTCAGCAAATTATTCGTTAAATCTTACATCTCTATTTTCTTGAACCCCTCAGGCTAATTCTCAACCCTACGTTATTGAACAAAAGTTTAATTTACTATCTCTAAATTAAAACAATATTTCATCAAATCAAGAAAAATGAAATATACTCGTTCATTGAGAACATTGTTCTCAGACATTCAGTTATCCTTTTTTAATTAGTTTATTAATAATTTTCAACAATAGCTTGCTCAGAACTCCGTAAGACCTTGTTAAATAAGAAATGGGTGTGTTATTAATAAGCTTTGTGTTTTCTTACTTTGCTTTTTTATTGTATTGTCTGGGTTTGCAGATTTATGCCTGAAATGTATAAAGAAGTTTAGCATTATATCGTTTTAGGTTCTTCTTCATCTTCTCAAATCCCAGTACATAGCGACATGTATAGCTCCGTCATTTATCTCATGCAAGTCTTGGAGGGTGCACGACGGGAAGGAGAGAAGATGTCGAGTGTGAAACATCATCCATCATTGCTGATCATCATCTGCTTGCCTTTTTCCAGTGGTCAGCTTCCAGTCTAACTGGTTACAGCTGAATACCAGTATTTTACATGGAGCGACTGCCTATCTGACGTCCACAACCCAGATAGTACTGGGTAATACGATACCCTCTGATAAGACTGGTTGTCAGACTTTCGGGTCACTGACTACCCGTAACGACTGGCAAGGATCTGTAATTGACAGCTGAGACCAACGGCGTAACGTGTTTTCCGAAGACGGAGGAAACTCGGTATGTAATGGGTGGTCACTCATCCACGGACCGACCTAGGCAAGCGCGGCTTAACCTGAAGATCGACCGATCGATTGGTAAGCCACGAGCTTTACCGACTCATCTTTTTTTATCTTTATTTATTTTAAGGGGTTTTGTCAATTAGTGATAATGTCACCCCCGTAATAGATACATTCAACAACTTAAAACTAAACAATGGGTATCACACAGTTAATAGGTATTATAATAATGAGCTCCTCAGTACCTATTCGTTTTGGTAAATAATGTCCAATAGTCGACACAACAGCTTAGCTTCCTCCGACAAGTGGGACGCTAGATTGCTATTACATGCCCCCACTTCAAATCCCACACCAAAATGAAAATTGTCTTTCATGTATGTTCCGGTCACATTCCATCAGGACATGATACCTAAATATCCTCAATCACCCCACAAACTTGGCAGTTTGGGGAGGAACTTTTACCCATTAAATATAATATTTAAATTTATTGGATGGGATGTGGCCCGAACGCATCCTCAACAAAGATACGACATATTTCCTATCGATCTCCCTTCCTTCAAACCATGGGTAACGAAGCGGTTCAGACTGTATAGTTTTATACCAAACTAGCTGTTACCCGCGACTTCGTACGCGTTAGGTTCGTGATTTGCTTAAAATAAGTCTTTTAGTCAGGAGGTTCTTGATTCCAATGTTTTGTTTGAGGTTGTAGTGGTAGTACCAGATGTCTCCAGTATTAATACAATCTGCCCAGCCTTTTCCCAACTAAGTTGGGAACATTCAGTCTAACCGGATGCAGCTGAATACCAAGATTTTACATGGAGCGACTGGCTATCAGACCTCCACAACCCAGTTAGTACTGGGTTATACAACACCTCTTGGTAAGACTGGTTGTCAGACTTTCGGGCCACTGACTACCTGAAACGACTGTCAAAGATCTACAAATGACAGCCGTGACCAACGGCTTAACGTGCTTTCCAAAGCACAATAAAGTCGGTACGTAATGGGTGGTCACCCATCCATAGACCAACCTAGGCAAACACAACTTAAACTGA
The DNA here is from genome assembly GCA_949152445.1 of Cerastis rubricosa. Classification (NCBI taxonomy): domain Eukaryota; kingdom Metazoa; phylum Arthropoda; class Insecta; order Lepidoptera; family Noctuidae; genus Cerastis; species Cerastis rubricosa. The sequence continues at coordinate 2,152,765 of OX424525.1, read as the reverse complement.
GGATCGACCCTAGCGACCTAAATTGATTTTATATGATTATTTTCGTTTGAAAGAACTTGCTTCAAGTGTGATCTCCTATTCATTTGTGAGTAAAAGTTCGAAAACCGAGTATAACTCCTCAATGTATACGAACACGCTACCGACTACTGTAAAAAAGGTTATGTTGAAAGTTGATGTCGATCAACTTTCAGAAACCCCCTTAGGGATAGAATTTCCAAAAACGTAAATCGTGATTTTGTGCATTCATGCCTCTTTTTAAAAATTACAATTATTCTCCTAAACTTAACCTTTAACCCGACATTAATTCCACCTGGGGGGTGGAATTTCCAAAAATCCCTTTCTGCCTTACTAAGAACTTACTTGCAAGATTTCAAGTTAAATAGGTCAAAAGTGGTAGTTAGTAGTTCTTGAGTGGTTTATCGGTGAGTGAATAGTATAGCGCTTTCATGTATAAATGAAAGTATTATTATGTCCTTATCCAGATTATGACCTGGCTTTGATCCAAATCCGTTCACCAGTTAAGGCGTGAAAAAGTTAAAACAGACTGATAGATGCTGTTAATATACTGTATCGTTGGTCTGGTGGTCGCAACTACTGAGTATGAGGTCCTGGTTTCGAATCCGGGGTCGGGTACTCTTTTATTTTGGTTTTCGACCATTAATTTCTGACCACAAAATCGCACGGAGAGAAGATTGTAAGACTATGGGGGAGCCCTTAGCCCAGCAGTCATTTTGATGAGATTCACTATTTAGCTTTCCTGAGAGACATGGACAGTGATAGTGACAGGGAAGTGAAACAGTCGTCATATCTCCGAAACTGTTCACCGCTGCACTGGAAGATGTATTTAAGGTTCTGGACTGGAGAGGGCTAGGCATCGACGTCAATGGCGAGTACATCTCTCACATTCAATTTGCTGACGGTATAGTGGTCATGGCTGAGACCATAGAGGACCTCAGTACAATGCTCGATGACCTCAGTGGATCGTTCGAAAGAGTGGGTCTTAAAATGAACATGGAAAAAACCAAAGTCATATTGAATGCCCATGTAACACCCACTCCTATCAAGATCGGAGACTCTACACTCGAAGTTGTAGACGATTATGTCTACATGGGACAAACGGTCCAGTCGGGTAGGTCTGACTTCGAGAAAGAGGTCAACCGTCGAATCCGACTCGGCTGGGCAGTTCGGGAAGTTGCATGAAATGTTCTCGTGCAGTGTCTCAAGACGAAAGTCCATGACCCGTGTGTGTTGCCAGTGATTACATACCGGACCGATTGGGTCGCCCACATTGGGCCTCATCAGAAGGCTTAAAATCACTTAAAGGTCAATGGAGAAGGTTATGCTCGAAGTTTCCTTGCGTTATCAAATCAGAAATAAGGACATTCGCAAGAGAACCAAGGTTACCCCAAAGTCCCGGTAGCCCGAAGAATTGCCAAATTTAAGTGGCAGTGGGCAGGGCACATTGTTCGAAGAACGGATGGCTGATGGAGCCGAAAAGTTCTGGAGTGGCGACCACGAATCGGAAGACGTTGCGTTGGAAGGCCTCCCACGAGGTGGACCGATGGCCTGGTGATGGTTGCGGGGATCCTCCGGGTGCAAGTCACACGGGACCTGTCGATGTGGCGACATTTGGGGGAGGCCTATGTCCAGCAGCGGACGTCTTTCGGCTGAAATGATGAATGATGATGATATTACTTTCTTACTAAATAATTAAAAATTTACGAAAACAAAACTATATAAACTAAAAGGGCTGGACACTGGTACTGTCGCTGTTGCCACGGGGAAGCTCAAGCAGCTTTAATAAAGTAATCTTATCGGTAACTACTTATATTTTCGAGTCGTTGGGAATTGAAGCTTTGGACCGTGGGACCGTAAGATCAGAGTACTCAATGCTCACAGTCTTTTTAAAGATATTTCTTAACGCATAACTTACGCTTTCTGTGATCCAAGAGCTGGCTTTTACTTCGCCCAGAGGCTAAATGATTGTTTAACTATAGTTTGAATGGTTAATGATAACTAAAAGGATGTATAACACTATTAAGGTAATGATTAGGAAGTCTTAAAGCATAAAAAAAAACAAAATACCTACTTACAAAAAGTGAAAACCGGGTGGGGATCGAACCATGGTTACTTTTGTAAATAATACAGCATCAAAAATTCAAAAAATAAATAAAACAATAAGTGCAAATTGGCTGAGGTTTGATCCTGCAACCTATGATTCACAGGTCAACCGCTAAACCGTCAGGCTATTTACTTCGGTGACAATTGTTCTAAAATAGCCGATCTATTCTAATGTTAGTTATGACAGTTGTCAGTTGTCAATCAGTTGAGGAATATGAACAAATTGCAATATTGCTCACCTCCCAATGTTAATAGCGTGATAATATATAGCCTATGTCCTTCCCAAGGTTTAAATCTATCTTCTTGCCAAAATCCATTAAGATCCGATCAACCGTTTAGTCGTGAAAAGGTAACAAACAAACAAACAAACAAACAAACAAACAAACAGAGTGACTTTCGCATCCATACTAATATTATAAATGCGAAAGTCACTCTGTTTGTTTGTTTGTTTGTTTGTTTGTTTGTTACCTTTTCACGACTAAACGGTTGATCGGATCTTAATGGCCTGACGGTTTAGCGGTTGACCTGTGAATCATAGGTTGCAGGATCAAACCTCAGCCAATTTGCACTTATTGTTTTATTTATTTTTTGAATTTTAGATGCTGTATTATTTACAAAAGTAACCATGGTTCGATCCCCACCCGGTTTTCACTTTTTGTAAGTAGGTATTTTGTTTTTTTTTATGCTTTAAGACTTCCTAATCATTACCTTAATAGTGTTATACATCCTTTTAGTTATCATTAACCATTCAAACTATAGTTAAACAATCATTTAGCCTCTGGGCGAAGTAAAAGCCAGCTCTTGGATCACAGAAAGCGTAAGTTATGCGTTAAGAAATATCTTTAAAAAGACTGTGAGCATTGAGTACTCTGATCTTACGGTCCCACGGTCCAAAGCTTCAATTCCCAACGACTCGAAAATATAAGTAGTTACCGATAAGATTACTTTATTAAAGCTGCTTGAGCTTCCCCGTGGCAACAGCGACAGTACCAGTGTCCAGCCCTTTTAGTTTATATAGTTTTGTTTTCGTAAATTTTTAATTATTTAGTAAGAAAGTAATATCATCATCATTCATCATTTCAGCCGAAAGACGTCCGCTGCTGGACATAGGCCTCCCCCAAATGTCGCCACATCGACAGGTCCCGTGTGACTTGCACCCGGAGGATCCCCGCAACCATCACCAGGCCATCGGTCCACCTCGTGGGAGGCCTTCCAACGCAACGTCTTCCGATTCGTGGTCGCCACTCCAGAACTTTTCGGCTCCATCAGCCATCCGTTCTTCGAACAATGTGCCCTGCCCACTGCCACTTAAATTTGGCAATTCTTCGGGCTACCGGGACTTTGGGGTAACCTTGGTTCTCTTGCGAATGTCCTTATTTCTGATTTGATAACGCAAGGAAACTTCGAGCATAACCTTCTCCATTGACCTTTAAGTGATTTTAAGCCTTCTGATGAGGCCCAATGTGGGCGACCCAATCGGTCCGGTATGTAATCACTGGCAACACACACGGGTCATGGACTTTCGTCTTGAGACACTGCACGAGAACATTTCATGCAACTTCCCGAACTGCCCAGCCGAGTCGGATTCGACGGTTGACCTCTTTCTCGAAGTCAGACCTACCCAACTGGACCGTTTGTCCCATGTAGACATAATCGTCTACAACTTCGAGTGTAGAGTCTCCGATCTTGATAGGAGTGGGTGTTACATGGGCATTCAATATGACTTTGGTTTTTTCCATGTTCATTTTAAGACCCACTCTTTCGAACGATCCACTGAGGTCATCGAGCATTGTACTGAGGTCCTCTATGGTCTCAGCCATGACCACTATACCGTCAGCAAATTGAATGTGAGAGATGTACTCGCCATTGACGTCGATGCCTAGCCCTCTCCAGTCCAGAACCTTAAATACATCTTCCAGTGCAGCGGTGAACAGTTTCGGAGATATGACGACTGTTTCACTTCCCTGTCACTATCACTGTCCATGTCTCTCAGGAAAGCTAAATAGTGAATCTCATCAAAATGACTGCTGGGCTAAGGGCTCCCCCATAGTCTTACAATCTTCTCTCCGTGCGATTTTGTGGTCAGAAATTAATGGTCGAAAACCAAAATAAAAGAGTACCCGACCCCGGATTCGAAACCAGGACCTCATACTCAGTAGTTGCGACCACCAGACCAACGATACAGTATATTAACAGCATCTATCAGTCTGTTTTAACTTTTTCACGCCTTAACTGGTGAACGGATTTGGATCAAAGCCAGGTCATAATCTGGATAAGGACATAATAATACTTTCATTTATACATGAAAGCGCTATACTATTCACTCACCGATAAACCACTCAAGAACTACTAACTACCACTTTTGACCTATTTAACTTGAAATCTTGCAAGTAAGTTCTTAGTAAGGCAGAAAGGGATTTTTGGAAATTCCACCCCCCAGGTGGAATTAATGTCGGGTTAAAGGTTAAGTTTAAGAGAATAATTGTAATTTTTAAAAAGAGGCATGAATGCACAAAATCACGATTTACGTTTTTGGAAATTCTATCCCTAAGGGGGTTTCTGAAAGTTGATCGACATCAACTTTCAACATAACCTTTTTTACAGTAGTCGGTAGCGTGTTCGTATACATTGAGGAGTTATACTCGGTTTTCGAACTTTTACTCACAAATGAATAGGAGATCACACTTGAAGCAAGTTCTTTCAAACGAAAATAATCATATAAAATCAATTTAGGTCGCTAGGGTCGATCCTCAGTTTAAGTTGTGTTTGCCTAGGTTGGTCTATGGATGGGTGACCACCCATTACGTACCGACTTTATTGTGCTTTGGAAAGCACGTTAAGCCGTTGGTCACGGCTGTCATTTGTAGATCTTTGACAGTCGTTTCAGGTAGTCAGTGGCCCGAAAGTCTGACAACCAGTCTTACCAAGAGGTGTTGTATAACCCAGTACTAACTGGGTTGTGGAGGTCTGATAGCCAGTCGCTCCATGTAAAATCTTGGTATTCAGCTGCATCCGGTTAGACTGAATGTTCCCAACTTAGTTGGGAAAAGGCTGGGCAGATTGTATTAATACTGGAGACATCTGGTACTACCACTACAACCTCAAACAAAACATTGGAATCAAGAACCTCCTGACTAAAAGACTTATTTTAAGCAAATCACGAACCTAACGCGTACGAAGTCGCGGGTAACAGCTAGTTTATAATATTAGTATGGATTCCCTTTAACTTTGATCGTTCATCAAAATATTCATGCCATCTTTGTCTGCATAATTCTTTGACATGACCAAGCCAATCCGAGTATAACGGTGTGTATGTGTAATTAATACCCTCATACGATGCTTGTTGGGCTGCTAGGTCTGCTTCTTCGTTACTCATGATTCCAATGTGTGAGGGAATCCATTGAATTGTGACGGTTTTATTCATAGACTGCAATTTACAAATTACGTCTAAAATAATTATGGCTATCGGGAACCCTCGAAGACTCGAGGGTACTTGAGCCAAGTGTTGGAGGCTGCTTTTTTAATCTGAAAATATAACCAAGTTCTCTTGATTTATACTGAGTACATATAACAGGGCTTCAGAGATAGCTATGAGTTCACAATACATAATAGAAATATTGGCATTAATACCGACTCATCAGTGTGGTAATAATATTTCGTAGTAGTCATAATATGTGGGCAATATTTAGATTTCGTATTCAGAATTCGCCAAACTGCCTCGAGCATGTAGTGATCAATGCTCATGCCCAATGTCAGTGGATCGTCAAAAAAAAAATGACTATAGTAACCATCTAGGTTCTCAAATGTATGGACCCAAGACGCACCGCTTCCGAATTATGGGCCTCCGAATTTTATTGAATTTTTATAAAACGATCTATATTTCCAAAATAGGAGCTCAGATGAAAATCTTTTCTGGTAAGAAACTGTTACTCTAGTAGAAAACTACGAGATGGTTATATAAAAAAAAGAAAATTAATGGTGGAAAAAAAATAATTAAAAAATCTCCAAGTGTCGGTCGATCTTTCAGCTTGCGTAGCCTTAGGGGCAAAGAGCCAAATTTTCAAAGATTTTTGTTCTAACAGATTTTTGCTGTTTTTTTGCAGAACCTTATTAACCTTGTCTACAGAAACCATTTAGGTTCTGAGAAGCATAGCCCTACGATGCACTGTTTCCGAGTAAAGAGCTTTTTATTATTTTTTCTTCATTTTACAAAACACCCTATATTTTCAAAATGGTAGCTCAGATGAAAATCTTTTCTAAAAAGAAACTGTTGCTCTAGTGGAAAACTATGAGATGGTGTAAAAAACACGAGAAACATTGAGAAAAAAAAAAAAGTCCTCGCGCCATAGCGCCCCTAAGGCTACCACTACCACTCTCCAACCCTCATGCCTTCTGTGTATGAGAAAAGGCCTTACAATGAAACAATACTAGACTGGTATTACTTTTATTCAGAAACAAATAGGTAAGTTTTATTTAAATGAAAAATTGCATGATTTAAAGTGCAATTACACTGCGATATCTTTAGCCAGCAGTGGTTATTTTTCACATCAGTCAGTCGACAAGATCTAAATTGCTTAATAATCTGTCTGTAAAAGTAGACAAAGGTGGTCAATATTACAAGTTTTTTTATCATTGAATTGCCCCACGTTATCTATACAATTAGTTTTATTCTTTGTTTGACTTATCACATCACATTAAGCGAAACATTAACTTTTATTTATTATTCTACTACAAAATAAAGGTATAATAGTCTCGCTGTACTTTAAAATTAATTAGGTAGGTACCTGCTACAAGAATAGTTAAGAACTCATTACTTTATCCGACTGCTAAACAAATTATAGCAGCCACTTGAGAGTTTAATGGCCAATTTACACTTACTTTTAGCGCCAGTTTTCATTATCGCAGTATTTAGAGGCGCTAATATTTTATTAGATAAACAATTTTATGACTGTTTTCACTAACCGTCCAGTAACTAAAACATTACCTGCTGGAATTTAAATTCTTGAAGATGGGACGAGCGTTCAAAATCCAACAGTACACTTCTTTTTAAGCAATTATTTGAGTGTCGCCTAGTGTTTGTGAAAACATTAGTAGCACGTATTGAGATAAGTGGTAATTCTCATTTTTGTGTGAGTTAACGCTAATGGGTATCGTGAAACGTCGTTTATTATAAACTGGTTTATAGAACTACTAACAGGCGTCTTCTTCCATGAGTACAGACACTAATCCTATCATACAAACTCTCAGTACAAACATTAGTGGGTTTATAAGGCGGTTATCACAAGACACCTCTCGTCCGCGCGGGCGGTCGGTGAACCGGATTTCAAGGCACATTGGCTTGTATGAAATCCGTTGATACCTCACACACATAGCACACCGCCCGACCGCGCGGACGAGCGGCACTCACCGTCTCTCCGCGCGTAGCTTTGCCCATAATATATCCGCTTCAAAGACGTCGCGTAGACCAGCGGTGTCGTGTAAGAATCGCCTAACCTTATATGGTAAGGTCCAAAAGTTTTCGGGTTCAACTAAAAAATTAAGGATTAATATCCAAACAAAAATGTATTAAATTAAAGGGAGACTATGTTTAAGAGCGTTTATACCCTACGGCATTTCATACAAACTTTCAAGTCGTTATTTTCCGAAATGACTGAACAGATTTTAATGAAACTTCCTACGCATAAGCAGTATACATAGGTCTAAAAAGTTACTAAAAACATTTTCGAATAATAATGTTACAGCTAAATTAGACCGATTTTTAATTATCTATAGAAACAGAAATTTATAATTATCTCAATTTTTAAAAGACTTTTCTAAAATGTTTTTTAGTAACTTTTTAGACCTATGTATAATGCTTATGCGTAGGAAGTTTCATTAAAATCGGTTCAGACATTTTGGAAAATAAGGACTTGAAAGTTTGTATGAAATGTCGTAAGGCGTAAACGCTCTTAAGACAAAAGTTTAGTAATTTACTGGCATGATAGTTTTGTATCTATCATATCAGCCTACACTTCCCTGAAGTGTGTAGGCTGGTAACTCGCAGAAACCAACTGTGCTACTACGAAGGTCGACGCGAGTTTTCGAGTCTGTGGTACATTTTAAATCAGTCGGGCCCAGTAGCAAAATTGACCCGGGTCCCATGGCCTCATGCCCAGCAGTCACAAGACCAAAATGGCAGTCCATCTATACATAATTATATGTCTAAAACTTAGTTGTGTAATAAAACAAATATATATAATTTAATTATTCATAAATTTACAAATTCTTGAGTTTTATTTATATTTTATTATTGGTGTGTGCTAGCTGACATTAATTAGATTCTTTGTTTATATAAACTTGAACACTATTTGTGTAGAATCTGGTTCTTCCAACCTAACAGACAGATGTGTTGCTGGGGAGTTTGTTCCGCCACTTCTTCTTCCCAGCTAAAACATTAGGAAGTGGCAAAGGGCGGGCGTTTTGGGGGACTGTCTCTTGTAATCTTGAAGTTCAAAAAGTGCTGATTATCAGCCTAATTTGAATAAATGACTTTTGCTTTTTTTTTAAATTAAGTAATTAATTTATTTTAAAAGATTTTGTGGAAACTACTTACCACAACACAAACATATTAGTAAGTACTTAGATATTACAGAACCTACGTTCCTACATTTCAAGCTAATTTCCGCATAAAAAAAACGTGCAATGGAAAAAACAGTCGGCGCAATTCCCCTTTTGATTACAGCCAGGCTGCGGTACAAGTGGCCACAGATGCACCGCCACAGCACAGGGCGGACGCTGTAGTACGATAAAAAATATCGATAAAAAAACCCGTATTAGTAAACATATCGTAATAGTTCTATAAACTATACACAAAGCCACCAATTTATCGTATGTACCTAATGATCACAACTATATATAGTCACGAGCATATTGTTTTGGAACTATCTTTAATGAAATAGGTCCAATATGAAAGTTGCAATAATCATTGTCCGAGATATTATTTTAGTTTTGAATGTACTGTTTTTGCACATAATCGTAAGTTTAGCCTCTTTTGCAAATCTCGCAATCGAAAAACGGTTTGCTGTAAGAAAACCCAATTCTGGGTTAAGCTCGCCGTTGTACCTACATAAGTTTTTATATTGCAATTTGTATGTGTATTTTTCTTATTTTTGTGTGCAATAAAGAATAAGAATATTAATGCAACAGTTTGATACCGAAAGGCCGACAATTGACATACATGAAATGCGATTAGGTATTTTTTTTCTGCTAGTATTAAAACATTCGCCATCTAAAGTCATCACGTGATGGAATCTTTGCTCTCAGACCTTTAATTTCACAAACATTCCAATCCCCATATCTCACACGGAACCATTGAAAAACCAATCGGAATGGGAACGTTCACAGTTTTCTCCCGTTTTTCAATATTCCGAACAATGAGCCCCGTAGCTCGAGAAAACTCGATAACATTCTCGAACGCTCGAGATTAGCTTTAAATTCAAATATTTAATGGTTTTTAAAGCACCACATTGCAGAGCGTTATTTTCAATTATTCTTTCGAACGGATATGTGGGACAATGTGCGCAGATCTGTGTTCGCAGATGCAGTTCAATTATCCGGATTGGAAGTTTTGTTAAGTAAGAGTAAATCGGATTGAATCTCGAATGCCAGCAATAAATAAAACTATTTTGAGAACCTTTGTTAAATTAAGTTTTTTACGAAAAACTTCAACATGCCAATCCAATACCGTACTTTTGAAATACACATTTAGGACGAAGTTTTTTCATAATAATAATTGCTCTTTTTAATGATATTGTTGCTCAAAATTATATTTAGCTGCAGTGTACATGTTGTTACCAAAAGACATTCCGCATTCATTTTTTAAACACTTATGGCTGGTAGAAACAACATGGGGAAATCAATGTCACGACACGGAGCCGATAAGTCAATTAACCAGTTACGACTGTACCTGTTAATAGCCCGTGAAGAGCTTGGGTTATTTTATTGATTACTCTAATAGCCTGTTGATCTTGAATTAAAACGCCCACATAATTCAAATTTTCTTACGTTTTTTGCAATTTGCAAGCTGTATGTTGTACAAAATAGGACAAATTTGCGACCACGTATGCATTTTCAGAATTATAATAATTCAGATCAACATTAAAACAGTTCTCAATTTATTAATGTAACCCAATTGAATGACAATTTCATGAAAAAGTCATTCAATGGGGTTATATGAAATCAGAGTGTTGGATTAATGAATGACACCCTAATGTCAGCGTCAAAGCGACGCGACGTTACGTGCATTAAAAGAAACCTTGTCTATGTTCAGGCAACTGCCAGTTCCTGATTGATTGACACCCTGTCGAACGACAAAACGGTCGTCAAAGCAAATTGCCTTTACAAAGAGAAGCTAGTCAGAAAGTAAAAAACCTAACAATGCTGGGTGACGATAATATCACGCCACGCCGATAGCATGTCGAGAATATCAAAGCCACGCTGGGCGACCGAGGGCGGGGAGCTGAAACGCGGCGAGGGGACTCGAGCTTTGAACGCGCACCGGCAGGCTCATCACTGCGTCATCGATCACATTACTGAGCGCTTACCATTTTTCATTCTCGCCGATTCAATCTTATTGTAAAATACAGTCCACTATTTAAAGCCATCGAGTTTCAGTCCTCCTACCACCTGGAGAAAATACCCATTCCTGTTTACTGGATTTGTTTTCCACGCAATCGCTGTCATGTTTCCAAATCAATTGGAGGGAAACGATGGGCATCTGTGCCAAGGCCCAATGCCATAAGATGTAGGTCACTGGAACCATCGAGAGAAATCGACATAATAAGAAATATTCATCGGCATAATTGATCTTAACGGTATCGGTCGCTGGGGCTAAAAAGCTCACTTCTTTATCAGAACCAGCGTATTCCCATTAAAAAAGTAACCAAAAAGTTTCTTGCCGGTCCTTGTCCATAAAAAAAAAACAACCAAACTGAACCGTGAATCGATGTGGCATGTGAACAAAATATTTTTATTTAGCATTCAACACCTCAACTGTAACACTTATCATAACCCTTTCATCCAGCTTTGTCGGGTAATAAATGTACTTTCGCTGTCAGCCAAAACATTACTGAGCTGACAAGTGGTCAGTGTGGTTGGGAGCAAGCTGACGCCATTTTGTCGCTGCGGTGCAAATCCACAAGGACTGAGCTAACCGTACCTAGTGGTCCTACGAATTGGTTTAGTGCAGTCATAGTAAGTTATTTACAGAGATTCAGTCCACTGTTATTTGCTCAGACGGTTCAAAGAATCGCAGCTGATAGTATTAGTTTAATTTATTGCATTATATGCTGCTGACGTTTCTGCAATTATGTTATGTGCATTACTAAGAACTTCATTAGTAACTTCAGTTGCAGTCGCGTCACTATATTGACATGGTTGATTGGCTGCACTTCAAGCATTATTTAAGATAATGCTAGCAAGAGAATATTAAATTTTCGACATTATTCTTTCCTGCCTCAATGGTCTAGTGGTCGCCAGCGCGACTGCTGAGCGTAAGGTCCCGCGTTCAATTCCCGGGTCGGGCAAAGTGTTATTGGGTTATTCCATAAGGAATTTCTCAGTAGCAGCCACGGAGTCTGGATTCATGCTCGGTCGATGCCAATAGGCTCATCCCATATCATGGGACTAAAACATAACTGGCAAAATGTGGGTGTAGGTACACACCTCCTCAGGTACAGTCGGCATCAGAAGTCAGTTAACACTTATCAATAACTACACCAAGTTTTGTGCTGATCAGTGTGATCGGATGTAATATTGTTTTGCGAATTTATGTAACAACTGATAAAAATATTGTGATGTCTTTCACTCCAGTCTGTTAATATGGATCGTTTTAAAACTTAAGACGTCTTATAATTTTGGATATGTATAGCGACTTTCGTTGCTGACCTTACATACACGCGTCATGTTATGATGTTATTTTTGCTTACTGAGTCATTTGTATTTATCTAGCCAACAATATTCTGTTAGCTAGATTATTACAATCATCATCATCATCATCATTTCAGCCCAAAAGACGTCCACTGCTGGACATAGACCTCCCCCAAGTGTCGCCAGATTGACATTTTGGGGGGTTTTGCCATAATCGCCACGCTTGGCAGGCGGGTTGGCGATCGCAGTACAGTTGTTACAAAAGCACAGAGAACGCTGCTGCCCATTCTCTGGCAAATCCCTTAGTCGCCTCTTACGACACCCACGGGAAGATATGGGATGGTGCTATTCTTTACGTCCGACACCATAGGGAAAGAGTATTACAAATTACAGTATTATCTGTTATTTAGTCATTTACGTAACGAGTCCGATATTTTCCCAGCGGTACTGCGGTCTGTGGCTGGATGCAGATGCACCCAAACTTTGAACTTTACAGTTAGTTGTAGGAACTTTGTGTGGGAGCTGCTGCTAATAGGATAATAATTTATTGTGGAGATAATTTTGTGATCAGACGATAACAGATGCTGGTGGCTATCTGTTTTCCATCGTAGATAGAGCAAAGTTTAAACTTAATTACCAGTTAAGCACACAGATTCTAATCGTTTGATGTCGCTCATGTCTATGCATCTAACATTCATGAAGAACAGTGATAGCCTAGTACAGACAGCGTCAGTATGTCCTAACCCCTCTACAGTCCGGCCGAGTACGCCAGGGTGGTTACTACTTAATGACGCTGTCTGTATGTAGACGTCGTACTGCCAAGTCATAGGTCTCAAGTTCGAACCGAAGACGAGTACCTCTGTTATTTGGATTCGTCACTTGCTTCGGTGAAGGCAATCATTGCGAGGAAGCCAGCATGCCTAAGAGATATTTCTCGATATGTCTATAGGAGGCATAAAGACTCTGACACCAGCGTCCGTACCATGACGTCTTAAAACATTACTGTTCCATTCCTACTCTAGAGTGAAAAAGAGACGGAGCTATACAGGTCGTCTAGCTCCATCTCTTTCCTACTCTGGAATAGGAATGGAACAATAATGTTTTAAGCGTCATTGTAAGAACGCAGGTTTGGCTCTACCCACACGATAAGGATGGTTTATGCATCTCTAATTCTCTATGCATATAGCGATTTAACTCTCAATTTGGCAACCAAACCCAACTTTTTAAAACAATCTTAAACTGCCGTCAATTTACGTTATTCACAATCATACAACATTCACGAAACAAACGATCCAATATTAACCAAACATAAATCAATCTAACATCCAAAAACAATGTCGCATCAAAATTTAATTTCCTGAAGATGGATGAGCCTTCAGTAAGATAAATCATTAATCAATTTTAAATGCAAATCTGTGAATTGGCGGGGTAAGATCAGGGAACGTGCCAAAACGCTGCATTGGGACCCCACACTAATTGGCTAGTTTCCATAAATTTTTTGTCATCATCTTAATTTGATCGTTTCCATTGGTACTCTGGAATTGGTTTATGACCCAGTTTAGGATTGATATTAAATTTTAGAGCAATGTAGGTTTTACTCGGATGGCAATACTATATATATATATTCAACGATCGAATAACTCTCGTATCGACTTTTAAATATTATTTACTAGCTGTCCCGCGCAACTTCGTCTGCAGCGCCACATTTTCCCCGTTTTCGCAACATTTTTCATTACTGTTCCGGTCCTTTTGGTCGTAGCATGATGATATATAGCCTATGTCCTTCCCCAGGTTGAAATCTATCTGCCAAATTTCATTAAGATCCGATCAGCCGTTTAGTCGTGAAAAAGTAACAAACAAACAAACATACAAACAAACAGAGTGATTTTCGCATTTATAATATTAGTATGGAAGTATGGATTAATATCACACAATTATGGGCAGATATCGGACAAGATTTAAAGAGGTTTGGAAGAAGAAAGGGGAAGCCTTTGCCCAACAGTGGGACACACAAGAAGCTAAGAAAAAACATATCACACCTGTATTACTCGAAGGAGTTTAAGAGGAGTCTCAGCAACATTTTGCCAGTTTTGTTTTTGCCCGAGGTGAGGCCAAAAGTCCATAATATCTGCCTCCCCTTGCAAATATTATACCTAATGATAGACATTTTAATCAATCAATGATACAACGACCCGAACTATGAATTCCCCTCTATCCAAGTGATTGTTTCCTAATTCTCGATTGTTTGTGTTAATTCAGTTTTGCTCAAAGTTACCGTTTGACATAACGCTGTTAGGGCTATTTCCAAGGGTTGCTGTGTTTGTTCGTAACAAATAACTATAATCTGGTTTATGTTGGACCTATTCATCTGATGTTGATTGATGTTGTTGTGATATTCTGTATGGTGTCGGGTTCTGTATGGTGTCGGACTTAAAGAATAGCACCATCCCATATCTTCCCGTGGGTGTCGTAAGAGGCGACTAAAGGACTTGCCAGAGAATGGGCAGCAGCGTTCTCTGTGCTTTTGTAACAACTGTACTGCGATCGCCAACCCGCCTGCCAAGCGTGGCGATTATGGCAAAACTCCCATGTGAATGTGGCGTTGGAGGAGGCCTATGTCCAGCAGTGGACGTCTTTCGGCTGCAATGATGATGATGAATGATTCATCTGATTGGGGTCAAATAATACATACAATAAAAACAACTGACTGTCACGTTGGTCACAACGCCACTGCTCAGCATAAGGGCGTGCGTTCGATTCCCAGGTCGGGCAAAGTGTTATCAGGAATTACACAGTAGCAGCTGCACAGTCTGGATTTGTGCCCGGTTGATGGCACCATAGGCTCGCCCCATACTTCATGTGACTTTAACATAAATGTGGGTGTACCATTATGTATACCTCAGCCTAACCCTTCATGGATTACACGCGAGATGTTCAGCTCTCTCCTGACAATGTCATTCAAAAGCCAACAGAAAAAAAAGAATCATGGGGCACTCTAGATGGACAGACACACTGACTATACATATGACACCTAATTCAACAAATGAACCTATAATGTCAGTAAATCAGTGAGATAATTGATAGGAGAAATTGATCGGGTGGTTTTCTCGGAAACAACAGATCGGAAAAAAATACGGGAAAGAGCTGGAATAACATCAAAGAAAATAATCTTGATGGTCAAAGGGCTCGGGAGTTCGTTAAACTAATTTTATAAATGGAAAGGACACTTCTTTACTAGCGGATATTTCTTAATCATCATCATCATCATCAGCCTATTATGTTCTCCCTGCCGGGACACAGGCCTCCGCTCTATAAGAGGGAGTGGGCTGTTATCCACCACGCGGGCCCATTGCGGGTTGGTAGATGTCACATGTCCCACCACCACCACCACCAGCAATGTGGTGTTGGCCCCCCATAGCTCTGCATCATTTTGAGTGGGAACCTGTTTGTCGCAGTCACGACGTGCAAGCTGACGAATATTTTACTTAAATTCTGTTTTATTTTGTTATTTTTAAAATCTTACTGTTGTATATTTTTATGTTATTGTACTTACAAATGTTTCCTATGCTTTGTACCTATGTTCACTGTTTTCATTTTGTATGCACGTCATGTCCCTGCGACAAATAAATATTTTTTCTTTCTTTCTTTCTTTCTGTGTCTTCGAATTTTATTTTTAGCTCTAGGACATGCCGGTTTTTGAGGGCAGCAGTGATGAAATAAATTACACAAAGAACCCACAGCTTACTGCTCGTAAGTTGGGGCTTCCACCTCTGGGCCACTGCTGCTCACCTGCTGATATTTTTTCATTGTTAGTAAATTATCCTCTATACCTACAATTTAACTAATTCTAAGCTCTAAATCGGTATCAGCCTCAAGGTACTTAAAACAGCATATTCTCGAAGATCCAATGGTGTGCTTAAATTTAAACGAAGCGAAAAAAAAAACTGTCGCAGAGACATGACGTGCATGCAAAAGATTACAAACAATAAACATACAAAGCTTAAAAAATATTTATAAATACAACAGGGCGGAACAAAAAAGATGACACGTTGCAAATAAATATTTTTTCATTCTTTAGATAGGTAACCTAGGTGTCTTCTAGTGATAATGAAAACACATGTACTACAGTCAACAAAACAGTTAGGTATATTGGCAAAAAAATCCACTACTATTACAATATTCACTAATAATACATGTCTTAAGTGTGAGTGAGTTTCTTTGTAATTTTCCCTTTCAAAAATGTTGAATTTCGTCGGTACTTTATTTACAAGATTTGGTGAACAACCTTACCTGTTTCGTTATATTGATATTCTGATAAACACCAACGTTATAACATGGGTGATACGATTTTGGTGATTAGGTACGCTCTTAAACTAAGTAAGCCATCAAAGTGTATCGATCGGTTCAAGCTACTAATATAACCTAAAATCACGTCCTTTAATAACGAGGGAAATCTGAGCATCGTATGTGATTATCTTGATGTAGTTAACCTAAGCCAGTTCTTACGTAGATAAAGGAATTAAATTGAGTTAGTGTTAGGTTCTATAATCGAGGTTGTTTGAAAAGATTTCTGTTAACAGTTCTTAAGATTAAAAAGCTCCAATTTTATGGAATACTAGCTGCTGCCCGCGACTTCGTTCGCGGGTTTTTTTTATGAATATGAAAAATAGATGTTGGCCGATTCTCAGACCTACCCGATAAGCATACAAAATTTCATCAAAATCGGTCAAGCCGTTTCGGAGGAGTATGGCAACGAAAACTGTGACACGAGAATTTTATATATTAGATTTAATATACTACTATAAACAAAACGAACTAACTATTTCATATTGAACAATGTAAGTAAGCTTTTAATAATATTTATCAATTTAAAATCTGAATAAAACTGCTGCAAACAAACACTTAAGTTAGGTAGGTACCTGTTTGCACCTAGGGCAAATTTCAATGCTACTGACCATAATAGCTATTCTAAAACAAGGCTATCAATCATGTCAATGTAGGAAAGCAACTTCACCAAACAAAGTTACTTAAAGATAACAAACTCTCACAAGTTAATAAGCACACTACTTAAGTACTTCTCAATTTCACCACATACTAATTACCTCTCCAACTAAGAATACTTACAATTAATCAAACAACTGCTTTATATCTTATTAATTTAATGGAACACCAAGAAACTGCCGCTAAACACAGGGCAAAGATACCAGGAGTCCAGGAATAAGGAAGAGAACTACCATTAATTAAAACAAGCTACTCCAGAATTAGCCCGTGAACTACGCGAGCGAAGTTTGTTCGGCCGGTTTAATTCAATTCTCTGGTCAGTGAACTGTGTGCTTTTGAGTTTAAAGTTATTGTTGAGTAGGCATATCTTTACTATACTCGTTGGAACCCCTAGTTGTAGTTACATATTAGGCTTAAGGAAAAAAAAGTTTCAAACTGATATTGATGTGTTCTGGGAAGTATAGGACACGAGTGTGACTAGAATTCCAAGACTTCTCTTTAGCTAATGTTATTTTTCGATAGCCATTTTATGATAACGTAAAATCAATAATTTATTTTCACACTTCCAAGTTACCAAATAAGATTCCTTCTCACTTTCTATGCAGTTTCTCTCGGTGGCTTTTTCTATGATGACTTTTTCGTTTTTCTTTTATCTATCGACTTCATTGGATATTGATGGTCCCTCTCATTGAGAGGAGGCCTGTGTCCCAGCAGTAGGAACATTATAGGCTGATGATGATGATGATGAAGGTAATGAAATCGTCTCTTGGTGTTTGTTGTCAGTCAATACATCTCATGGTTCTCTGATAAAAAACATAGTAAATACTAAACGCTTATCGCAAAAAACTAACATTAAAAAAAAACATAGAATGTGCTCTAAAATTTCGAACGCCTTCCGTGTCTACTGGTTCTCGAGACCGCGCAAAAGTTGCGTTTTCTTATAAATTACCTCGTCGGCAGCCCCAGCCGCATTTTCAATGGAACATTAAGGAAATTGCTCAGGGCAGTATGCTATATACTGAGGCCAACTATTAGTATGCAAAGCGAGTATTACTTAGGTGGACAGTCACCTTATTGAAGACGTCAAATTTATGTTGAATTGTGATGCCTACTAATGGAGGACTGATAGGTGGAATCAGGAATGTGGTGTAGCCTTTTTGGAGAACTTGTGAGTTATAACGTGAATTGACCTGTCAAATTGTTTAGTAGTTGTGTGTTGAGTCTTATTAATTGTGCCCTTACGCGGTAAACAAACGACCACAGATTGTGGAACACCCGTATCTACAGACGAGTCAAAATACTGTATCACATTGCTCGGACGGTCTGTGGTTTTAAATCACCTGCAATACAACACAGCAATATACGGTGTAAACAGATAGTTGTGTGAGGATTAGATTCCCATTCATTAGGATTAGGCCCAGTGTGGGTAAGTAGATGTCACACGTCTTCAAATTTTGATCCGGGACATGCACTTCCATTTGTCGAGCTCACGTAGTGCACTCCAACACAGGTGTCTTAAATAAATCCGGAATGTTGAATAATGATACATTGAAGAAACAAGAAGCGTACAGAGTAAGACGCTTGCTTTAATTAGGTACATACCCCTCGCGCTTACAAATTCCTTATGCAAGAAGAGGGTTCATTAAGCTCCTAGCGAGGGCACTAGAAACATACAAAGTTACATAGTTGACAGTTTCTACGCAGTATCACTAAAGATTGTATTTGACTATGTAGTGTCACCGAAGATATTTTAACACACTTACGACGGGACCTCGTGAATAGTATCTTAGTACATTTGCAACAGGAAACTGTTTGCTGGCTGTACATACCAGTGTGATGTGTCTTAGGCAATGATGCAATTTTGCTACAAGGCCTCACAGTCCTATGGCATCATTTTTAACCCCCGACCAAAAAAGAGGGGTGTTATAAGTTTGACATGTGTATCTGTGTATTTGTGTATCTGTGTGTCTGTCTGTGGCATCGTAGCTCCTAAACGGATGAACCAATTTTGATAAAAGTGGTATCGTCTAAAAGGTATTTTAATCGAGAGTGTTCTTAGCTACGTTTCGACAAAATCTGCTCAGCCGTTTGAAGAAATAAATAGAAATAAAATACCTCTAAAAAGCCAAAAATAAATTAATCCAAGCGTCGTAGCGTCGGGGGACCGCTAAGAAGACCGCTTAGTACAAGCACAGAACAAAGCAGACCCCCGACGCTACGACGCTTGGATTAATTTATTTTTGGCTTTTTAGAGGTATTTTATGTGGGAGGTTTTTTAAATTTTTAATTTAATTTTTTATTATATCATTCTAGCTGACCCCCAATTCCGTCTATTGCTCGCAGCGGTATATTAAATAGCATATTGCCTTCCTCAATAAACGGGCTATCGAACACTAATCATTTCAATTCGATCCAGTAGTTCCTGAGACTAGCGCGTTCAACCAAACAAACAAGATCTTCAGCTTTATAATATTAGTATAGATTCTCTACAGTCATTAGTCTCTAATCACTTCAGAAATAACAGACCTAAATTACAAATTCAAGAACATAACAATACCATTTATCACACTTCAATATTTTTAATCCAATCTTCAATTGTCATTACCAACAGCTGGTCTGAAAAAGCTGTTCCAAGCTATCTACATTACAAGTAGAAGCAGAATTTAATAAAATTCCAATATCCAATAATGGTCCCAAACGGTACAGTAACACGAAAGTCTTGATGTGAGAATTCACTGAAAATTTTCTCGAAACAAAATTATTTCGCTTTTAAGTGAACAGTTACAATTGTTGGGGGAGGTGTACACAAGTGGGGTATTAGTGCGAGTTACAGTGAGTACAAGTGATGCCGTCTTCGTGAATTCGTCTTTGCCCAGGAGTGGAACATTTTTGGCTAACCAAAAGGACGAAGGAAGGAAGGAGGCTATTTTAAACCATTTGTCAACAAAGTAAGTAGCCTGGCCGTTCTATGACCGCCCTGCCAAGCAAAAGGTTTCAAGTTCGTATCCGCAGTCAGTATGCACTTTTTGTGGTAATTTTTTAATGCTGTTTGTTTTCCAAAACAACGCGAGTTCGATCCCCAACCGGTGTTCACTTTTTGTAACTAGGTATTTATTTTTATTTTAATGCTTTATGATTTTCAAATCATTACACAATAGTTTTCGTTTTTTTTACCATTCAAAATAAATAGTGATTGAAGAACGAGTGGGTCATAAACAAAACGAAATTTAAGACAAGATCGTCGGCGATTTTAAAGTATACACATCCTAATACTAATACTACTACTATATACTACTAATACAGTCCTAATAGAACGCGAATGCGCGATCATCGTGGGTTTGCGCGAATTTAACTCGCACGAACGCGCGATTAAACATATTGAACTCGAATAGGTGTCCTAATTGAAATTCGCGCGATAATTGTGTCGGCGGCCAGCGCCCCTCGCTCGCTCGCATCGCTTACTCGCGCGATGATCGCGCAAACGCGTTCTATTAGGACGATGCCTAATAACGGTAGTCCTGCACACCCCGTTGAATTTTTCAGCTACTGGAGCTAACGGGCGTACCGTTCCCATAAGATGAAGCTTAACCTTGGCGTTTTAGTTCTGCTGATGCGAAACTTTGATGTACCCAGACTGTGCAACGGCACCAGGCTTCGTATCACAAAATTTAGCAGTAGTATTATAAAAGTCACTGTAGCGACCTAAAAAAAGCAACTTACTACAAAAAGTACTACAGCGCCATCTATGACGCGACGGAAAAACTAATATCAATTGCCTACATCTCGCAAGCAAAGTTTAAATCGACTTAAGACTAAAGTCTTAATTCGAGTCGGATTTTCAGGTTTCTCTATATATAGAGAAACCCGACAACAACTGTCGGGCAGTTGCCCACCAGACACAACACCAGTCTGATTGGAGGATCCTCCCTTTTCAATGGAATATTGAGCAACTTTACACCCTGTTCCTCATACCCCTAAACTGGTGACCCCGAAATGGACGTCAGCGCAGCCTTCGAGCAACGTGACGTCATCATCATCACTTCTCTCAAGCTTTCGAGCAGCAAGTCTCACAGCCAGCCAGCTTCAAATGGATATTCCTGACCACCAGCATGCAGCCGGAGCGCATTCCTGGTCAGCACCCTCAGCCTCTCATCAAGCGACCTTGGCACAGTACACTGCATTTTCGGCCGGTCCAGAGCTTCTACCTCCCGGTCGACACCTCTCTAACTGTCTGCCACATCGCGGCGCTGCACTACGTCCGATGCACTGGAGAAAACGCAGCGCCAGCCCCGACTCACTGGGGTTCGCCTCACCACCGCAGTCTGTTCCGACTCACCGTGAACAATGCGGCTACGAAATTCCAACTGGCACGGCATAATACTACAAGCTACTACTAAGACTATCGACTCTGGTCTCCGGAGGAGAGCGACGTAGCGCCCTACAAAAAGTACTACAGCACCATCTATGACGAACGACGGAAGAACTAACATCAATTGCCTACATCTCGCAAGCAAAGTTTACATCGACTTAAGAGTATATAGAGAAACCCGACAACAACTGTCGGGCAGTTGCCCACCAGACACAACACCTGTCTGGTTGGAGGATCCTCCCCTTTTCAATGGAGTATTGAGGAACTTTGCACCCTGTTCCTCATACCCCTAAACTACCATTATTACAGGAGTTGCTAAAGGAGAGAGAGAGCGTTTTAACTCGACGCATGCCAAATATTTCAAATAACTTGCCATTACAATTTTAATTAACAGGTAGTAATTTCCCTTAAAATAAGCTTTAGCAATGACGATCAGCAAATGTCAGGGCCATACCTAAAAAGGGGCAGGCATTCTTTTGGGTACCTACTCCATGCTTCTCAGACCGTCAATTATTTGTTGATTGTTCACGTGTTTGATGAAGCCAAAACTTGCACGTGGTGACGGTCATTGTTACGACATTTTTTATTTTATACAAAACCATTGGAAAAAATTAATAAATAATGCCCAACAATGCGCCGCATTGTTCACTTTAAAAAAATATGTTCCAGCTTTTAAGCCATACACATAGTGTCGCTTCAACGCCTTTTTGTTTCAGACCTCTGCCGCCTAGAATTACACCACCCTAAAGCATGCCCTTTGTAGTCATCACCCACATAATCACATTACGATCAGACCGTCAGTTCTCACACATAACAACAAAACATCACGCCTGTAATTCCCGAAGGTGTACTTAATGGTACATCCACATTTCGCCAGTTATGTTGAAGCTCTATGTAATAGGGGCGAGCCCCATCAACCGGGCCCGACATTAAATCCAGACTTCGTGGCTGCTACTGAGAAATTCCTGATGGAATAACCCAATAACACTTTGCCCGAGAAGTTATATTATTTATCCGATTTATATTATTTATTATAGAATTTATCCGAGAATCGAACCCGGGACCTCGAGCTAGCGACCAATCGACCAACGAGGCAGTCTCACACATACACCTTAAAATTTCCGCGCGAACGAAGTCGCGGGTATCAGCTAGTATTATAATAAAATAATAAAAACTCAGGTCTAATCTAGCTGTATGCCAAAAATCAAAATCTGTTCAGTCGTTAATTTTTGAAAGTCACGATTAGGATATTTTCTGTTTTAAGTAACTAAGGAGAAAATAATGTCCTCCGTCTAACATTTCCACTCATCATATTAACAAAAACAAACTATCTATCTGAAACTAATATAAATAAAATACCGGTTTAATACCCGCATTAATTGTGCAACAATGGCTATAAAACCCGGTAACGACCAACAAATAAATCATTAAGACGGATTGAGTGCTATAAATTCTTATCAGACAGACTTTATTAGTGGTGGTTTTGGGACATTCTTCGGATTCAGTGGCCTTATTGGACAAATATGCTGGTGAAATGACTTCTTAACATGACAATACATTTATTTATATTCAGGCAACTTTGGTCTTACAGACTATCAGACATAAAAATACAATTATGTTAGTAAATACTAAATTGAACCTTAAAGCTATGCTAGTAACACATCGCATAGAGAATCATGTGTTGAATTCAATCCTTTTGCTTGAGGACACATCGAATATTTGTTGTCCTTTTTTTGGTGTTAGGTTTCTCGATTATGCTACAACTACTTTAAAAGGTGTTTTTGAAGTGAAAATTCTTATGCGACTTCCAACAATACATTTTTTGGTTGTGTGAAACGTTTAACGTTACCATGGAGGAGGTATGAAAGCACTCATTTCCACATTACGAAGTTTCACCTCCCCGACCCTCGCTACCTCCCCGACCCGCGCTCGAGCCAGCCCGCGATGCTGTACCTGTAGTTTTAAATCAGCCCCTAAATAATGATATCATTCAGATCCAGCCTGTCCCCATGCAGTCCTCCCCCAGCGACGCCTAAAGCCGAGGCTCGTACCCCACAGGGGGTGCCCTTAGCGTGTAGTCGCTTAGTTTGTAAGTTTTTATGCCCTGGCTGGAGGCCTTACTCTTAAGGCACCCACAGGATAGTCCGGTTAAGCAGACGACAACCTCCTAGGTTGAACTGCGAGATGCCATTCACAAAAAAAAATACGAAGTATCACTTCTTCCGCGCGGAGGGACTCCACGCACTATTTTTTGTTTTATAAAAGGGTAGCAGAGACAAGAAAAAAAAGTATTTGCTTCTTTTTTCTTGTTTCGCTACCCTTTTAACTGGTACAGGCAGTCGCCAGGATTACCTGACCCATTTTCCTCTTTTTTGTTTTGTGAGATGGGTCAGGTAATGGTGAAGGGCACTGTACTAGACCACTATCGGCGGTCACACATCTAAACGGCGCGCGGTGTTCAACAACTGCCAGTTTTGATATTACTAGCAATGATGACTTAATGACACTGACTGCTCTTTACCGCAAAAGTGAAATTCGGCCCTAGACAGACATTTGTGTCAAATTTAGCTCTTTTAGTTTTGTAGGTCAGATTTGAATCTCACTTCGTATTATGCTTCCTACTCGTGCCATGTCACTTACATGATAAGATTTGTAGTTCAGTCAGCCTGGTTTACTAAAGTAAACTTCCCTAATTATAACAACAACAGTGTAATTTAAAAATGATACGGCAGGACAAGTTAGATTTAAATCAACATTGGATTATTTACCGCTTTTGTGTACCAGCTTTAAAAGCTTAACCCTAACGTAAGCGTTTCTGCTTCAAACGTCATCAGCGATTTTCCATCAATGTACTCTTAAACTAAAGTCGCAGCGAGATTGCAGAGTCCTTTGCATGCAGGTGTTACTGTGACTGAAACGTACCTACAAGGTTTTAAAATTGAATTTCGAAGCGAATTCCGAGGCGCATGCATTTTTTGACTGTTCATAAGTAGAACGTTTCTTTTTTAATGATCGAGTTGCAAGTGGCGGGTTACTTTCTGGAACTTTTTGCTTTTTAACCGTTTTTAGTGCTTTGATTTTGAAATTTATGGACTGCTTTGGGTGTTGAACTTTTGGAATGTTAAGTGGTAACTTCGAAGGACTGTGGGCGTCGTCCCTGCTAGATGAATACGGTTACAACCCACTTGCCTTGTTTCAGGACTTAAGATTTATAGGAGTTGTGGTTGTATTTAGAAATTATTTGATCAGTGCCAATAGCTAGAGAAAAATCTAGAAAATCTTACTACTACATATTATAAATGCAAAAGTTTGTAAGGCTATACGCATGGATGTATGCATTTCCGCAGTTAAACGCAGTTAAAGTAACAAAAAACACAACAAAAGTAAAAGATAGGTACAAAGTAGGTACCTACTAAAACATATGTTACGAGACAAAAACTTCCAAACTTATATAAAAAAAAAACTAAAAACTACATTCAGACACAAAGAAATCACTTATCCGTCAAAAACTTTTCATTAATAAATGCTTGAGCTGAGAAACACTGCTGTTGAAAATTTCCAATCGAATGTACAAACATGAAACGAAATACAAAAAAAAGCAGTAGCAATTTAGAAGGAATTTTAATGCGCCAACACTTAATTTTGGAGAGAGAAACATGATTTACAATGTTAAATTATACGCTCATGTAACAGCGATTAGCTCCCGCCAGCGTTTTATGGGATATTATGTATTACCCCTAAGGTTTATGTTAAATTCGGTAGGAACATGAAAACCAACAGTTATACCGGCCATTAAAGAACGGTAGCGTTTTCAGAGGTTTGTATACTTGTAAACAACGAGCAAGTATTATTTAGATAATTCCGGTTATTTTGTGATGCGTTAGGATACCTTCCGCTTTAGCTACGTTTAGTCTATGCTAATTTAATATTTTAAAAAGGTAAAATTTGTTTGTAACTTTTATCTCCGGAATTAACTATAACGACAATTTAAGAAATATATTTGGTAGAATACTACTTTATTCGAGGGTGCTACAAATTATATTTATTTATATCATGCATATTGGCCGAGCTATCATATTTTTTGCGGGGAAGTCGCGGGCGAAGTTAGGTCTAAATAATTCTACAATTACTTAATTACTTGCTTCATCAACTCACCAGGTCCTAATTTTAAACTTATAAAAGCCTATTTTTTCTACTCTTCCTTTATCTGATTCTCTTTTTCAATATCGACAACAACACGACACATTTTGTTAAAAATACAAAATCCGATCAAACTTTTTGCATGATGCAGGGATTTGAACTCGGAAATTCCAAGTTCACTAAACTTATTAGGCGAATCGTTGACTCAGTTTACCCAATGTGAAATACGACTAAGTGATCGAGTAAGTATGCATAACTAATCATGTACAGGTTTTTACAGTTCTCCCAGGAAAAGTATGCGCTTCGGCAATTGTCGTTTATCTTCGGAAATACGATGGCGCGATGGTGAGATTTAGTGTAGAGCAGCTATTACACCTAAGGAAGTCCTTTCTTAATTTGCAGCACCATGGATAGAAAATTATGTATTAACTATGCGCCGACCCCAAATTAATTGGGACAAAGCCAGAAGAATGATGATAGATAGAAAATTATGGATTGACAACTCTGTGCAATTCAAAAATCTTTCGATTGACAGTATTTGGTGCGACTATAGTACCCAGCAGAGAAAAGGCCTCATACTCGCACGTTGTTTTATTATAATTACACTACTATAAAACGGAAACAGAAAGATTACCGAAGAGCAAACCATTTCTGGTTGAACTGTATTTTATTTATGGTTTAATCGTACTCTCTCGGCACTTTTTTTGCATTCAATAAAACCTTTTTTTATGAAATCGATCCCGTCCTTTTTTGATCGGACATAAATATTATAAGGGTCAAAGCAGGATCACACTCATGGGGTTTTGGGTTCATTGACTGCTGTAAAAGTTGTAAAAGTGTAATAAAAAATACAATTTTATTTCTTTATCAGCTGTCTGAACCGATGAGTCAACTTGTTGGGGTTTATTGCGTTTAAAAGACGTTTCTTATAATTATAGTTTAAAGCTTCATCCCTCGTTAAATAGTTATGAGAATAAATCATGTTGTTGTTTTCTTTTTTTAATTTAAATAGCTGAATTACTAGTCAAAAAGGTGACCTGTACATGTAAGCACATACTATGTGTTTCACACTAAGTATTTACATCAACTAGTACCTATATTTTGGCACCTCAGGGAGTAAGGCCTATATATCGTTCACAAGGTCCAAAAACAAAGTGTAAAAACTTTAATTTACTAGTTTGTGCTGGGTTGAGTCGTTTACTTAGCGCCATTGTTAAACTCTTGCTGTGATATTCTGGGTTTCAAGTCTGCTCTTTTTATAAACATCGTCATTCCAACACGATCTCATTGTCATTTTGCTAAAACTTAGTAATCTGCTAAATTCATAATGGTCTGTCAAATTTCTATGTCATTTCTTTCAATGAAGTGTCAGTGGTTGACCATTGTGAAGTCATAGTGACGCCATTATATTAGTAGACTAGCTGTCCAGCGCAACTTCGTTTGCGTCACATTTTCCCCGTTATCGCATTTTTCATTGCAGCTCCACTCCTATTGGTTGTAGCGTGATGATATATAGCCTATAGCCTTTCTAGATAAATCTAACACAGGGCTATCTAACACTGAAATAACTTTTCAAATCGGACCAGTACTTTCGGAGCCTATTCAATGCAAACAAACAATCAAATCTTTCCTCTTTATAATATTAGTTTAGATTACCAAACTTGTCAATATCAACAATTATGAAATCAATGATAGGCCATTCTGACACTATTGTAATAGCTGACTTGAGGCCCTGGCCACTCAATTGATGATTTAGGTTAGCAGCTCGATACTTATGCTGGGTCTTAGAAAACTACAACGGTTTTTACTATTAGCGCAAATGCACTTTCATCGCATAGCAATATTATGTTAATCCAACTTTACATAACCATGTGCAACACACATCTTAGTTATCGAATGTATAGTTAGTAAACACCGCCACACAAACCCGGATATTAATCTTCAACACATCGACTCACAATCCGTCTACTTGAAACAACATCTACAGAGCATCATCAATTTTACGTACACATACTATGCGACGAGACAGGGAACTGTGCTGAATATGAAAAGTTACCTTACTACGTGCATGCTTTGATAATATATGAGTAGAATATAAGAGCAAACATATTCCTACTCTTATAAAGGACGAGCCAGTCATAAATATGGTAGCATGGTTGACAGTCCAGGGTGTGGCGAACGAAGCTTCAGAATCGCCACAAAATCGTTAAGGCTATTTTTAAAGATATCTAAAATTCCTCTCTAATTTTATTACTTTATCCTGTAACCTACACACAAGTATTTTCAATTCTAAAAGAATATTATCATCAAGGAGAAATTTTAATGTTTTGTTTTGTAACTAGGTCTAGTAAGTTGAGGTGGCGGAACGTGAGAGGGAGAGATCCTCACGTCCCAGCCGCCGCGGGAGACGCCCCGGGCGTCGGGGGGCAACCAGTGGCCCCCGGCCACCGTAGGCGCGGGCCTGTAGACGGTGAGTAATGGGCTAGCTCACCGTCAGTCCGTCTTATGACGACAGGCCGTGCCGACGGCGCGTTCGTGTTCCACGCGCGCCTCAAGGAGATGTCAGCAAATCGGAAGGGGTCCGAGAGGGCCGATGCATCAAGTCTGACACTCCCTTCCGCTCCGCCCAGAGCGGGAGAAATCATTTGATGATTTCACATCCTAAAAAAAAAGAAAATTCTAGTAAGTTTGATACCTAAATTACGACTTCATTTTGTTAGGTATTTTAATTTAATTTTAAGTTTGCATGCTGCATAAGTCGGCGAAATATGTGAAACCTTTTTATTTATAAGACTATAATGTAGGTACCATATTTCATACAAATAAAAAATCTTGAATCTTGAAGAGTGGAAGTCTATGTGGGGGAGGCTTTTGCTTAGCAGTGAGACAAATGGACTAAAGAAAAAAAATCCGAAGACGACTGCACAGCTAACCGTATCGGCAAAGCTGGGCTGGGCTGAGCCACAGTGACAGAGTGCAACGAGATGACTGGCCGTTAGCATCGAGTTACATAGCAACCAAGGTTTTTTTGTGCATTTGCGCCATCAGAATTTTTAAATAAAAGGCCCTTATACTTGTAAGTACTCATGTCATACTGTGCTTGTTTAGGTATCTATGACTGTACTCCTATTAAATTTTGCTTTGATCAACAACTAACTTTAATGAATCTCACCTATTATAGGTGAGCTAAGCTAAAGATATTCTAGAAACATGAAACGACTTCTAACGGACCACTGAAATTCTTGGGTTACAAGTTAAAACGATTTCTTACTAAAATGTTATTATTATACTCGTACAATAGTTGGAAGTTAGAAGTGCTAACTACGCATTGGCTATATTATGTATCCAGTACTGCTGAATCGAATGTTCCCAACGTAATAAGTATGAAACATCCCTTAGCCAAAGAAGTTTTACAAATGTACGTAGTCTATTATTTGAACTACAAAATCTTTACATAGTTCAATAGCCTCATATTCCACCCGAATAAGCGGGTTTATTTTGTGTATATTTAAAGCTAGAAAATTGTAACAACAAAATACTCAACCTGGTATTATTCTTCGACAGGATAAAGACCTTGCCTTATACAGGAAAGTTAGGTGAATTCATCGCAACATTGATTCAAAAAATATGTATATAGCTTAAATTCTTGTGTGATGAAGTAAGGAAGCATGCAAATAATATTATATTTAAAATGTGTTCCGGGCAAAAAACCGGGCACAAATCTAGACTCTGTGGCTGCTACTCAGAAATACCTCATAGAAAGACTCAACAGCACTTTTCCCCGGAATCGAACCTAGCACCTGATGCTCAACAGTCGCGCTTGCGACCACTCGACTAACAAAGCACACAAATAACATTATATTAAAAATATTCACAACCATCTAAGGATCAGTTAAAATGGTTTGGATCGGCTGCAAACACAGATCACTATAATAACCGTCGTGCTACTGATCAATTACTGATGGAAAAACCCAATAACACTTTGCCTGACTTGGGAATTAAACCCAGGATCTCATCATCATCATCAGCCTATAATGTTCCCACTGCTAGGACACAGGCCTCCTCTCTATGAGAAGGAGTGGGCTGTAAATCCACCACGCGGGCCCAGGATCTAGAGTCCAGTATTAGGAGCCACGCGTAAATTATCCGTATCGATTTAACCGTACCTTTACATGCGAATGACCTTAAATAAACCTTCAAAACCCTACGCTTCCAAAACCGTATTTCCAACCTTAACTTACAAAGTTAACGTCTACCTACAGGTAGACCTCTGCCCACCACCAAAGACAAGCTTCGCGATATAAACGATTTCACAGCGCACCTTATTAAATTTCTTATTACTTTCAACAGCAGGTCTCATCTTTATGCAAAATTCTGTTGCCATATGGCCAGGTGCTACGCATCAGTGAGAAAAGCAGAAGAACCATTCCATTTAAAACATACAAATATGCGATCTTTGCGCTACACATCGCTGCAATTCCTCACACACATCACCATCATCATCATCACCATCGTCATCATCATCATCACCATCATATCAGCCCGGAATTACATCGGAAAACCCACTACTGGGTACAGGCCACCCTTTCGTTTTAGCCGACACACAATAAAATGAAATCAGCTTTTGATTTTTCCAGAAATATTTTGGTATCTTAAGTTGTTTATAAAGATATTAAAGACTGTCTGACCAGTGATTTTAAGTTTGTTAATGTAAATATAATTTTAATGATAACTGCTATTTATTAACTTTCCAGCTATCAGGCTTGTTTATCATTAAAGTTATCTGTAGTAAGACGAATTTAAATCTGCCCTAAAAGCCGATTCCTGAGTGACCTCCAAATTAAAGAAACCACCATCTCCTAAATTCAAAAGTTTACTACAAAAAAAAAGGTGTGAAATCAGTATTTTAGTTTTCGTATCTTACTGGTGTTCCTTCTGTACCTTTCTACTTAGTTATAAGGTCAGACACGAGAGCCATACTATTTTTGGAACAAGGAAAATTCCTGGCGCGGTCCCACCGCTCTTAAATTACAGATAAAATACGTCTTGTAGGATTAAACAGACGTTTGTTATGTCGTGATTTTGTAGAGGTCGTTTAAGTATGGTTTTGTCGATATATTGGGAGATACAAACAAACGGATTCGGATACAATTATCCGCTATGTGCGTCCATTTAAGGTGGAAGTTTAATCGCGCTTTCCCATACATTGTTTTTTTTCCAAATTCTCGATACTTATATGCTTTTTGTAGAAGTAATGAAACAACATGATGTTATTACGAATTAGTGTTGTCGCAAATCCCTTCAAACATAAAGAAATAACAAGGTTTGTAGGATTTCCAGGGCCGAAAAAAAACGAAAAATCTTTGCATGTGTGCGTGCTTGGAGTCACACCATCTACCGGATATCTAAAGAACAATCAAGCCTCTTGCATAAAAAACCTCGAAATAATTATCTGCTAGGACTAGATGGCGTGACGTTGTCATTGTAAGGTGGTGACAGTAAGTCTTAGTGTGTGCGTGACTTTTGATTTCATTCTTCAAACAAGTAGGTAGGTAGGTAGATAAATCTAATTTGGGTAAATTAGATTTATAATTTCATAAGAATGAAGTTAAATATTCTTAAACTATGTCAAGTTGTTCACCAAAACCAATGTTTGAAAGTACCTATTAGGGATGAAATGTGTAATTCGGAGTTGGTTAATGGTTGGCTAATTTTATTGCGTGATAGCTAAAACTTATTAGTTATTAACAAGTAGGTATTCAGACATACCAAACATTCGTTATGAAGCCACAGCTTTTTGTACGTGGACTTTTCGCGGTTTATCTAATAAACTAATAATGTACTTACATTATATAACATTACATTCATTCATCACACTATTTACATTCATGAATGTAGGTAAGTACTACCTGCTTACCTACTAAAACATACCGACGCAGTCAAGGTTATGTTGGGAGAAAATTAAGCGTCGTAACTGTTTCTAATAATAATGATCACAGTGAAAAACACAAACCTAACTGTCGTTTTTGCTTTTAATTTCATTCTTATGTCTACGGAATAGAAGTCAAAGTCGGTTGACCGGACTGTAAAAAAGGCGAAGTGGTAACTGAACTAGAGCTATTCGTGTTATTGTGCGATTTTCCATCATGCTTTAATCTAGGCTTAGGACTAGCAGAAAAGTTTCCAAATATGCATTAGTATTTAATTTGGTTGAAACTACGTAAACTTACAAACATTAGGTATATACATTCTTTCTATTTCCAAGAAACATTGAAGCATAAAACAAAATACATCAACGTTTAATCTCGAAAATGTAGTCTTTAAATGCTTGACAGTAAAGATTATATTGATCGCATTATAATGTCTGTTAGATTTCCGAGAACCGAAATCTAAATCACAAAATTCGCGCTATCCTTTTTACTCCGCTATGTTACCCTTAGTTAGAAAGAGAGAAAGCGGATTTCTAACGAAATCCAACCAAGCGCAAACTGCCGAGTTTACGTTTGGATTTCATTTGGTGATGGATTTGATTGTCGATTCGGTTGGTGGTAGATCGTTAGCGTTTGGTTCGGATAGGTAGATTATTAGAATCAGATCTTCAAGTTTGAGAAATCTATACGAATCGATTTTCTAAATTAAACTGCATATAAGCGCAGACAAAATTAGCGTTAAATAAATAAAACAAAGATTTTTTTCCAGTCTCTGTGTCAATTTGATTTATATTTGATTAGGTATACAAAATTATACATTATGATTGCAGACGAAAATATTAGGTAAAAAAAAAAAATAAGCAGCCGTCGACCTCCTATGTTAAAAATTGCTCAGAGTAACAGGCTTTCCAAATGATCTAAAAACAAAAAGTTTGTTTCATTACCTACAGTCAATGACGTATCACTACATAGTATAAAACAAAGTCGCTTCCCGCTGTCTGTCCCTATGTATGCTTAGATCTTTAAAACTACGCAACGGATTTTGATGCGGTTTTTTTTTAATAGATAGAGTGATTCAAGAGGAAGGTTTATAAGTATAATATATGCATAATATAGTAGAGAAACACTGATAATGTTAGAGGTTTCCAATGTGATGTCGACAGACATTCTATAGTATATTTAGTATCTGCATTGCACCCGCGCGAAGCCGGGGCGGGTCGCTAGTTATAAATAAAGCGATGTTGGCGGGCACGGGCCGTACCGCCGTACGGGAGAGGAATCAATGTCAAGAAATGATTATGTAGGTATTAAATTTTTAATTTTGAAATTGTTGTGTTATACCTGTGCGAAGCCGTGCCGTGCATAAACTGGTTTTTTCATACCTTGATCAGCGGTCGTGCGTACCTACTGTTATAATTACATATGTACCTACAATACAACGAAAATGTCACAAACCGTCGCAGCGTCGTGGACACTAAAAAGTAACATTACTCAAGAATGCATGTATTGTGGTCATTATTTTGACAACCTTGTTCGAGCAAAGTCGACCTTGCCGTCAACTCAAACTAACTAAATCGCAAACTATTAGTAACTAGCACCCCGCCCTGGCTTCGCACGGGTATTTAACAATACACAAACATAAATAAACCCTTCTATTTGCGTCAGGTAACTAAAAAAAGTCTCTGTGGTGTGAAAATCTGTATGGACACCATACAGAATTTCACACCACAGATAACTTTTTTGGTTCTGTATGGTGTCGGACGTAAAGAATAGCACCATTCCATATCTTCCCGTGGGTGTCGTAAGAGGCGACTAAGGGACTTGCCAGAGAATGGGCAGCAGGGTTCTGTGGGCTTTTGTAACAACTGTTCTGCGATCGCCAACCCGCCTGCCAAGCGTGGCGATTATGTCAAAACCCCCCTTACTTATGTCAATGGCGACACTTGGGGGAGGTCTATATCCTGCAGTGGATGTCTTTTGGCTGAAATGTTGAATGATGATGAACTAAAAAATAATAATTATAAACAAAGTTTGAATATTCCCCTCCCGAACGGCCCGTACTCCAGTGACGCCTACATCGTATTAGGTGATGCCTAGCCAGCTGAGCAGGGTGAGCGGCGACCACGCAACTTTTTTCTAATACTTACATTTTTAAACTCGTGATATCTTACGAATGGAATGTTCGAATTGAATAATTCAAACAGTTCTATAAAGGTATTGAAACAGTCTTGAATATGAAGTAATTTATTTCGATAAGGATTAATACCAAGATACAAATACAGAGCCTTTTCTAACGGCGGCATTAAAATATATTTTTTTAAATAAAAGAACACTTATTGTGGCATAAATATAATAGTTAGACATATGCTGACGCGACACTTTTTGTAAATAATGATGTGTTCTGCAAAGTCGTAATACATTATTTTATTCTATCATCAATAGTTTTCGCAGCGCACGCGATGTAAAGAATATTTTAGGTAATTTTTATACACCTTGGGTTACATAATTGCAGTTTTAGTAAGGATCCCTAATTTTTTTGAAAATATAATATAGCCTATGTCACCCGCGGATAGTGTAGCTTCCCAACAGTGAAAGAATTTTTCAAATCGGTTCAGTACTTTCGGAGCCTATTCAATGCAAACAAACAAACAAACAATCAAATCTTTCCTCTTTATAATATATGTTTAGATTTAGACACAGATTAGGACAGATACTTCACTCAGTAGAAAACATCCAATACCTATTACGATAATTGCCTACTCCCTCGCGTCAACAACCACTGTATGCTAAAATGCGCCTAAATGCTCAAGCGTACAGCAGTGATTGCTTCGCACCGCGCGATTCCACAGTAATCGCAGGGCTGCCTCTTCGATAAAATTAAATTAACATAACTTTTTATCTATGTTATTGAGAACTGTGAATATGTTCTGACAAAACAAAAATAAAAAAACACTAAAAACACAAAAAAAAAACAAAAAAAAAATACAAAAAAAAAATACTTCTTAGTTTGATGATGATCTTCGGAGATGTTCACTAGAAATGAAAAAAACGGCCAAGTGCGAGTCTTACTCGCACACAGGGTTCCATAGCTCCAAACAATATAATAACAATATTTTGAACTGTCATTCATTAGTTAGTAGTATTAGTTAGTAAACTTCCACACAACCGCAAAAATAAATTTGTTTTTCATAGTATGTTTATGAAAAACAAAGTTACTGCTGCAGTTTGATGAAAAAGTCCCATATCTCAAAAACTAAACATCATATCTTATTGAAATCAATTTTCGTTGATAGTTTTTTTTACGTTCTACAATCCTAAATATTTTCAGAATTTTCCTCCTCTTACTTTAGAAATTAGAGGGGGGGGGACACACATTTTACCATTTTGGAAGTGGCTCTAGCGCAAACTATTCAGTTTAGAAAAAAATGATAATAGAAACATCAATATCATTTTTGAAGACCTATTCATAGATACCCCACACGTATGGGTTTGATGAAAAATTTTTTTTTGGTTTTCAGTTTTAAGTATGGGGACCCCCTTAATTTATTGTTTTTTTTCTATTTTTGTGTAAAAATCCTAATGCGGTTTATAGAATACATCTACTTACCAAGTTTCAACGGTATAGTTCTTATAGTTTCGGAAATAAGTGGCTGTGACATACAGACGGACAGACAGACAGACAGACAGACATGACGAATCTATAAGGGTTCCGTTTTTTGCCATTCGGCTACGGAACCCTAAAAAAAGCCTTAAAAAAAGAGAACCGACTTCAAATAAAGCACTAAGCCGTAAGAAATATATTTTTTTTTTATGGTATTGCTAACAGCTAGTAATTACGAATCGAAAAAGCACCGACATCAAAGAAAAAATTATTTCTTACGGTTTAGTGTTTTGAAGTCGGTACTCTTTTTTAAAGTTTGTTTTATTATATTTGTAAGTTTGTTTTGTTTTATATATTGGTGCTGACTGTGGAAGAAACCTAGATAAAACATAATTATAGGCACCACACGGCATCGTAATACGCGTACGAACGAACAGCACTATTAAAATTGAACGGCGTGCGCGCGCTTCGCTTGCGAGGCGAAAACCGCACTGAATTTGATAAGCCGGCGGACCGAGACCGCTCGGCTGGGCGGTAGGCACTTATAGCGCGCAAGTACATGGAGTGACGGAGGCCTGATTTAGATATCAAACCCGGAAAGACGGTGTTGAATTTTAGTAACTGTACTGTTGTCATTTTAATTAAAATTCTAGTTTATTAATATATTTTTTATTTAAATTACTTGCTGGTTTTATTAGGATTAGGTACTTGCATTTTTGAGTAAAGCACTATACAAACCTTGGCCCACAATGACTGCTTCGCTGGTCACGCTATGATTGCCTCGAGCTAGCCTAGCTACGCTCTAGGCCTTTCAGCTTGGCCATCATTGCAGCCCTTGCTGTCCCCGCTGTAATGTCCTCGACCCCGTAGGTCGAGGCCATTATCTCAGCTCGTCCATCAAGTGCTGCACGCTGACCGCGCTGTGTCGGCCTGGAGCTGCGCTACGCTGCGCTGTGCTACGCTGCGCTGTCAGTCATAATCAGCGCGACCAGCAAAGTAGTCATTATAGACCGCGGCAGTAATGTACTATTAGGTACGTACGTAGTAAGGTAATAAGAAAACAAACTTGTTTTGATAAAAACAGTGATTACATTTTGTGATATTGAGTATCGATAGTACCATTATTACCTCAAAAATTTAAGAAAACAGGTAGGTAAGTAATTTAGAAGAAATAAATATGTTGGTAGAACTAATTTAAAATTTTTATATTAGGTATCCACTCGGACATAAGACAAACCCGCACTAGGCCCGCGTGGTGGATTACAGGCCTGTGTCCTAGCAGTGGGAACATTATAGGCTGATTACGCTGCTGCGGAATATAATTGATCGGACATAAACTGCGATGAATTTTCAAGTAAGCATGCGACGGCACGGCGCGCGGCGGCGTGAAGTCTTGACTCTCTTGAGCGACCGCTGCATAACCCGGGGAAAAGTAAACATACTTATTTAATAAAATAAGCAATCCATATTAGGTATCTACAGAGCCCTTCAGCTGACCAGGTCATGACCTCCGACCGATATACCTATCAGCTGACCTAGATAGAGACCTAGACCCTTGACCTCAGTACTCATCAGCTGGCCAGGTCATAACCCCTGATCTTGGTACGAACCAGCTGATCCATGGTTACTAATATTAATGCTTCGATCGGAATTCGATTGTTTTTATTATTCAACAGATAAATAATAAATTAATTTAGTTTTGATACCTTCCTTTAAATTTTGAATTGAGTAGTAATAATATCACTACCAACATTAACAATATTTAATTGAGTCTGGAATTACCGGAATTACTTTCCGGAAAAATGGCTTATCCATGTTATTCTTTCTGTGTGCATTTATGATACAAGTACCAAAAATCATTCTACCTACTCCTATCTATGGTGATAAGCATATTACCATCATTATGTATTGTTAACAATGTATTTACATTCATAGCAAATAATTTATTAGGATATTACAACTAAATATGGATAAAAAAAAAATAGAAAAAAAGCAACTTCAAAAAAGTGAAAAATAACTTTAGTTTCAGAGAAGTTGGTGGCAAAAAAACTGAAAACAAACATGTCACCGACTTCTGAAGCTAAAGTTATTTTTCACATTTTTGCTTTTTGAAGACAGTTTTTTTTTGCAAATAGTTTTAGTTTTTTCTTAGGTGACACTAACGAGCATGGCAGTTGAGAATTTGTCATGGTATGGGTCGCTAATGTTGGCACGTGTGTTGCACTTGCATCATACAGCTTCTTTACAACTGTTTGAGCAGAATGGCCGCCGTTATTCGAGACTGGTCATCTCTTAACTGCTAGGTCACCTAGTTAATCTTTGTAGGTATTAAATTGTTATACATTGTTCTCGCATGTAGAAGCAAAAAAAATAATGTAACCAGGATTTTGTAACAACTTGTTTTTAAAAAGAGTGTCCATGGAGTTTCTTGCACCCCTAAGACGACCCACTGACCGTACGTTCTTCTCCATGAGTCTTTGACAATTCAAAACTGCCTGTAAATGGTATTTAAATAAATGCTTTGAGTTTGTATCAATTGTATTTTTTTGCCTTATAAGTGCTTATATGATTTGACTTTGATTGTTTTTATAAACAATTTATTGTATTATGTACCTAGTTGAAAAGGGGGGCAGTGACAGCCTAGTGGAAATGGCCTTGACTAATGAATTGTAGGTTGTATGTTCGAACCCTGACAGGTTCTTTACTTTGGGTTAATGAATACTAATACTACTTGAATAAAAAGCATTACTTACAATAGTTATATAATTTGTGTAAACACAACATAACCACATTCATATTTTGTTTGAACAGAACTTCATTGCGGCATTGAAAACGGACACAATGCTTTTATCAAATGGTACACTTACACAACACATTTATGACAACTAATTTGAGATTCCAGAACCAGAACATAAGATTCTCTTGTTGATGTGTAGAAGCTGATGTATAAAATATAATCTCCCTGTGATGTTTACATACCGTACCTAGAAGTTTAGTCCCTACAACCATGTCTGCTAACTTTCGGTAGATTCGAGTAGAGAAAATACAAAAGATTTTCGCACATTGAATGTTTATTGTTCCCAACAGAGAAAACGTCAATCAAACGAGAGACATTCCGTTTCAAGTTAGGTAGGTACTTTAGAATGGCAATTATTGTAAAAAAAATAGTAACTAAAATAAAAACGTTGCAGTGGCCCTTCTTGTATGTTTTTTTTTAAACATTTTTGTCACAAAATATTGATAAATATGATATCTGCATGTTTCCTAATTAAA
Organism: Cerastis rubricosa; assembly: GCA_949152445.1. NCBI lineage: Eukaryota > Metazoa > Arthropoda > Insecta > Lepidoptera > Noctuidae > Cerastis > Cerastis rubricosa. Next base: position 2,114,424 of record OX424525.1, on the reverse strand, counting down.
CGTTTTTGATGACAATGCCATCTAGCGGTTCAGAAATTAACCATTTACGTGTGCATGTGTGTGTGTGCATGGTGTGTACAGATGTGAAGTTGAGACGGCTGGTGGAAATTTCGAAAATCTCCGTTTGAGAAGAGTTAACAAGTAAGCTGTATATGTGGAAAAATCAAGACAAAAGGCTAGTTTACGCAAATAGAATATTGTCCATCAAATATATTTTAGTTATGCGTAATCATAAATAATACCCAAATGCAAGACTACAGCGCCATCTATTGAAAAAACGGCGGCGGGATGATCAACGGGACCACCTTAATAATAAACTGCATAATATTGTCTAATGGTCAATTTTAACTTAACTAAGACTTCAGCTGCTGAAGCCTTAGTTAAGTTAAAGTTGCTGGGGGCTTAGGTTTTTCTTACAGAATGTCTGTCAAGCAAGACTCAAGGATTACTAGAAACTAGATTAAAGCATATTTATGACATTACATAATAAGTATTTTAATATTAAGTTACTAACACTCTATGGATCTTTTGTTTCTGAAATAAAATTAAATTTAATTAAATATTTGATTGGTTGAAGTTGCTTTAAGTACCTAATGCTTGAGTCTCGGGTGACGTTCTGTTATACGGTCCTACAAAGTGACAAAGCGATAGATAAGGTAACATTAACTATAGTTATAACGTATTGTATTTACATATGCTACCGAAACGTCAATCAAGTTGAAAATCATTTTAAAAAAATAGGAAACGCTTTGAAATAGATTTAACTTAATTAAAATGACACATACCAGGATGTGTGATAGTATTAATTAAGCCAATAATTAGGTTAAGACATTGTTTTTATACGTTCTTTTTTAATTTGCCCTAATTAAAATCCATATTCACATATCGTAAATTACTGACTACTTATAGATGTATTTGTAATTATTTATTTAGAAACAGCCCCTAAGAGTAAAAAAAATAATCCCTTTTTGTATCGGATTTTTGGCGGAGATTAGCCGGAACAAACAGATTAATAGACAGAAACATATTGAAAAAAAATGCATTAGTAAAGACAGCATGTTCAGTAAAAAGCTGTAATTTTGTTATTACAAACAAACACTTCAATTATTTATAAAGATAGATATTAATGTAGATGTGTACAGATTACAGTGTATAGAACCAAGAAAGCGCATCGTTACGTCATACACTGATACTTTACTTATAAATCTAAATCATTAAAATGTTTAATCAATTTAAACTAACAAGTTAAGCTCTTCGCACACGAGAGTTTAACAGATTATTTATTGCCTAACTAAAGCCTTAAAAGTATTTTAAAGATTTTCTTTTTCGCTTAAAACTGTAACGCTAACAAGTCGAAGTTTCTTAGCACATCACTTTAATTTGTTCTCGGAAAGATACTCCGGCCTTCTTTTTGCAAGCACTTAAAAATATTTTTAAAAGGAAAGTTTTGTGTGGTAGTGATTTATTGGACAACAGTATTTTATAAAGTGACTATTATTTTTGATGATCTTGGCTTAGGAGGTAGGTAGGCTCTGTATGGCGAATAGCACCATCCCATATCTTCCCATGGGTGTCGTAAAAGGCGACTAAGGGGCTTTCCAGAAAATGGGCAGCAGCGTTTTTTGTGTTTTTTTAACAACCGTACTGCGATCGCTAACCCGCCTGCCAAGCGTGGCGATTATGGCAAAACCCTCCAAAATGTCAATGTGGCGACACTTGAAGGAGGCTTATGTCCAGCAGTGGACATCTTATGGGCTGAAATTATGATGATGAAATGATGGCTTAGGAGGTGCTTGGTCTAGCAGGAGATTTACATGGTAAGTGAAACGGGTGAGATTTATGTCATTAATTGAATGGCAAAGTAGTTAATAACGGGTAAGTAAGTTACGTCCTGCTGGCCTACCATGACGTCTTAAAGCAGTATTGTTTTACTCTTATTCCAGTGTGGGAAAGAGACGGAGCTATACAGGATGTCTAGCGCCATCTCTTTCCCACACTGGAAAAAGAGTAAAACAAATCATGTTTTAAGACGTCATGGGAGGCCACCTGAACGGATCAGCATCATTGAAATACTAGTGCAAGTAGAAATTCTGGCAGATATTACTGATTTTAAGTCTGTAAATGGGAAATTTGGGTATCGTTGCGGTTAATTTTGCCCGTGCTTTCATACATATTCAAGATATTATTATATTGCCGCCCCCAAGATTCAGGCGCAGCCCAGTTTGGGAACCACTGTTATCTAAGTTTCTCAAATTAAAACTTTTTTACCGATATCCACAACGATGTTAGATTAACAAAATGACTGTAACCATGTTTTAATAAATTTATTCCTATTCTATATCGTTCCCCTGCTGCAACACAAGCCTTCTCTGAGAGAGAGGGATCAGGCTGTAATCCACCACAAAGGCACAGTGTGGTTTCTAAATTATCACAATATGCCTACGGTATTCCCACAAAAGCGTTTAACCAATCTCCAAAATAAATCCACAATAACTTAACAAGAAATAAAAAAATTTATTAAAAACAAACCTTCAGTACATCCAATAAACAACTTAATCCTTAAAAAGCTATATTAAATCACGCGGTGTCACTCACCCAAATGATGTGTAATCCAATAAGCTGTGGTCATATCGCAAAATGAGCGAAGGTTATTTGTCCAGATATTAATAGCAAAACGGGTTTTATTTGCGTCGCCCTGATTGGATAGCCGAGGTCAGGCTGCAGTGGCTTCGAGTTAAATATTGTTATTAGCCTCATCTAGTTAGTGTACAGAATACAAAATTGAAATGGGAGATGATGAGACGATAGCTGTTGGCAACGAACTGCGTTTAATTTTCTTGTGATAGTACAAGCTATATCAGAAAAGTACAGCTAATATCATATAAATGTTTTTATTTTTTTACCTGTACGAAGCTTTGCTGCTATTGTTTAATAACCACATTAGATTTTCAGCAAAACATAAATGGAAAAGCAATTCAAATATACATTATTTACAAACTACATCATCATCATCTTAATTTCAGCCGAAAGACGTCCACTGCTGGACATAGGCCTTCCCCAAGTTTCGCTACATTGACATAACATGGGGAGTTTTGCCATGATCGCCACGCTTGGCAGGCGGGTTGGCGATAGCAGTACGGTTGTCACAAAAGCATAAAGAACGCTGCTGCCAATTCTCTGGCAAGCCCATTAGTCGCCTCTTACGACACCCACGGGAAGCTATGGGATGGTGCTATTCTTTACGTCCGACACCATACAGAGCTAACAACTACAAAAACATACTACCAATACGACTACTAGCTACAAACTGCAAATACGTCTAAAATAATAATAAAATATGTACAAGTATCAAAATTACAGGGTGTCAAAAAATTCGTCCACATCGCTGTCAACAGGAAAAGTTGCCCATATGCTGGCCGCATTGCCACAATGGTTAGGTAGTCTGAGGCTGTTTTGTACTTTTTAATCAATGTTGTAGGATTTAAGAATATAAAGGCTCTTACCCACCGCATCGGAGTCAAGTATGATATGTGGCACCAGATTTAATTAGATTAAGAAAAACAGACGTCGGCGATCCGTCAACGTGTTGTTACTTTCCTTGACAACCACACAAGTCAACATGGCTGCCCGCAACGACTTGACGTTCCGCTGGAGATAATTGTACACCGTTTCTTTCTACCGTCTCTCGTCTGTGGTCACAGTTTAGTTTGCCACGTGAATTATATGAAGCATTTTTGCAAAGGCGCCGTCAAATACAAAAAAGTCATAAAACTGTTACTTTTACAAAGATTTTAGCGTCATAAATGATGTTATGTACATTGCCTTCATTATTTTGTGACTCATTATTTTCAACCACATCTATCACAATCTACTTTCCATTCATACTTCGCCTCCCCTCGCGCATTATCTGATGGAACCATGCTTATTTCTGTCAATTTACTGTCACGGAAAAACAAAGCACAAAAATATTCAATTTATTTCCTCGTACAAAAATATGAACGTCAAAATATGGGATTAATTATACTTTTATGATCGACTATTAGCAATTAATTAATCTTCTGTCACTCTTTTATTTTTTGATGATTACCGTATAATCAATATAAAATTACTGGTTTTTTAACCAAGGTAAAATTAATTTAGTTTGGGTTTTTGCATCAGTTACCTAATGCCATTTGCATATCCTTCGGTTAGCACAAGCATGAGGTTAAGATAAGTGACTAAAATTCCGATTATAATAGTTTTTCTCATTAGAAACGGACAACTGAACCATATATACATTGTCTTTTTTGGTAAATCATCGAACATCCAATACCTTTATATTTATTTATTTACTTCATGTATAAAAGTGATACATAATGCGGACTTTGGGTCAGATTGCATTCTGAAAAAGGAAAATAATACTTTGTTAATAAAATAATTAACTAATATATATAGGCATACATATAAGATAAGAAAAATAATAAACAGATAAACAAATAGTTTTCAGCTCAGTTTCAACCCGAACCCATTCGTTTTCGGTATGTTTCTGAAAAACTACAAAAAAGGACTCCGAGTTTGTTAAAAGTTTAAACAACGGGGAAACAACATGAATATTGGATACACGTAACTTTTAATGAAGCCAGTAAATGTAACTACTGTATTATTCTATATATACTGTGTAGTTTCTTCACAAGTTGACAAATCTTTACCCGTTTGTTCTATTTATTGTGACATGTCTCAAGCATTCGATTATGTTGACCACAATATTCTACTAAATAAAATTGAGGCTTATGGTATAAGAGGGAATGTCCTTGAGTTGTTAAAGTCGTATTTATCGGACCGCCAACAAATTACCCACATATCAAAATTTGATATTAAAACTAAAAGGGAACACGTTTTCTGCTCTGATAAGCGATATATAACATATGGCGTTCCCCAGGGAAGTGTATTAGGCCCTCCATTGTTCCTACTATACATTAATGATCTACCAAATGCAACTAAGGAACCCATGACATTGTTTGCTGACGACAGTACTGTTACCATAGCACCTAAAAATATGATTAACTACCATTCCGATATTAATGAGTCATTGAATTCTGTAATTACATGGCTTAATGATAATAACTTGAAAATGAATCTCAGTAAAACAAAAATAATGCATTTTAGTCAACGAGAAAAGTTACGCAATACATCAAAATTTAATTTAGTATATAAAGGAAATACAATACAAGAAGTTGAAACAGCCCGATTTTTGGGCTTGACCATTGACAAGCAATTAAATTGGAAAGCTCACATTAATGAACTTTGTAAAAAAATTAGTACTTCGTCATATGCTCTTTTTAAGTTAGCACCGACGGTCAACGCAGATACTTTACTTACAGCATATTATGGGCTAGCTGAATCAGTATTAAGATTTGGAATAATTTTCTGGGGCAACTCAACTCATAAGGACACTGCGTTCAAAGCACAAAAGCGTTGTATTCGGGCTATGTTTGGGTTGCAAACTACTGACAGTTGCAAGCCAATGTTTTTACAGCACAGAATTCTAACACTTCCGTCACTTTACATATTAGAAATATCATTATTTGTAAAATCTAATCCTAATTTGTTTCCCCTTCTGACTAATAATACAGGTAGAAATAGACGTGAGAAATATAGACTTTGGGTGCAATCAGTCTCCTCCAGAACAGCATTTCTAAAAAAAGTGTAATATGCATGGCCCCATTAATATACAATAAAATTCCTAATTCCCTTAAGATATTGAATACTATTTCATTCAAGAGAGAACTAAAAAAATTGCTTTTGAATAAGGGATACTATAGTGTTACGGAGTTTTTGGATGACAAATTTTGAATTTATATTTAATTTTAATTTGTTCTAATGTTATTGTTTCAATTTTTCTTTAGTGACATTATTTTTCTATTTACTGTTATTATGTATTATTTGAATTGATTGAATTTTGACTATTGTAATTTTTTTGACTAATGTAATCTAATTATTTCTTATTTTGTAACTTCCAATAAAGTAGGTATTTTAAACTATTTTGTACGCCGAATCTGGCAAAACATGTTGAACCAGCAATCATCTGAACTTGATTTCCATCCATATGTGCATATCTATGTATCATGACACACATGTTTATACAAATAAATGCATCTTTATCTTTATCTTTATCTTTATTCAAATTTCCTTTTTTTTCTGCAAAAAAGAACCGACTTCAAAAAACCCTCATCATGAGCATATAATGTTCCTACTGATGGGACACAGGCCTCCTCTCTATGAGAGGGAGTGGGCTGTAATCGACCTCGCGGGCCCATGCGGGTTGGTAGACGTCACATGTCTTCGAATTTTTAGTTCTAGATCATGCCGGTTTCCTCACGATGTTTCCTTCACCGTTTTTGAGGGCAGCGGTGATGAAATAAATTACACAAAGTAATGCGCTTGTTCTATATGGTGTCGGACGTAAAGAATAGCACCATCCCATATCTTCCCGTGGGTGTCGTAAGAGGCGAGCAAGGGACTTTCCAGAGAATGGGCAGTAGCGTTAACTGTGCTTTTGTAACAACCGTACTGCGATCGCCAAGCCCACCTGCCAAGCGTGGCGACTATGACAAAGCAGTGGACGTCTTTCGATGATGATGATGCTTTTTGTCTTGATGATGATGATGATGAATGCGCCTGCCTGGGTTCGAACCCACGGCTTACTGCTCGTAAGTCGGGGCGGCCACCACTGGGTCACCGCTGCTCTCCATCTATATTAATAACTAGCTGATACCCGCGACTTCGTTCGCGCGGAAATTTTAAGGTGTATGTGTGAGACTGCCTCGTTGGTCGATTGGTCGCAAGCACGAGTGCTGAGCTTGAGGTCCCGGGTTCGATTCTCGGATCGGGCAAAGTGTTATTGGGTTATTCCATCAGGAATTTCTCAGTAGCAGCCACAAAGTCTGGATTTAATGTCGGGCACGGTTGATGGGGCTCGCCCCCTATTACATAGAGCTTCAACATAACTGGCGAAATGTGGATGTACGATTAAGTACACCTTCGGGAATTACAGGCGTGATGTTTTGTTGTTATGTGTGAGAACTGACGGTCTGATCGTAATGTGATTATGTGGGTGATGATTACAAAGGGCATGCTTTAGGGTGGTGTAATTCTGGGCGGCAGAGGTCCGAAACAAAAAGGCGTTGAAGCGACACTATAAATATGGCTTAAAAGCTGGAACATATTTTTTTTAAAGTGAACAAGGCGGCGCATTGTTGGGCACTATTTATTTATTTTTTCCAATGGTTTTGTATAAAATAAAAAATGTCGTAACAATGACCGTCACCACGTGCAAGTTTTGGCTTCATGAAACACGTGAACAATCAACAAATAATTGACCCAAAGTGAGTAGGTACCCAAAAGAATGCCTGCCACTTTTTAGGTATGGCCCTGACATTTGTTGATCGTCATTGCTAAAGCGTATTTTAAGGGAAATTACTACCTGTTAATTAAAATTGGAATGGCAAGTTATTTGGAATATTTGGCATGCGTCGAATTAAAACGCTTCTCTCCTTTAGCAACTCCTGTAATAATGGTGGTTTAGGGGTATGAGGAACGGAAGGGGTCCGAGAGGGCCGATGCCTGCCAGGGCTGCGGGTTGTTCGAAAGAGATACCGTAGCCCTGGAACACAAAGGGCTAAGAAGGAACATGGATGGGTTTTAGTCAGTCAAGTCTGACACTCCCTTCCGCTCCGCCCAGAGCGGAAGAAGTCATTTGATGATTCCCATCCTAAAAAAAAAAAAAGGGTATGAGGAACCAGAGAAGATGGAAGGAAGACCAGAGTCGATAGTCGAATGAGTCAGCTTGTAGTATTATGCCGTGCCAGTTGGAATTTCATAGCCGCATTGTTCACGGTGAGTCGGAACCGACTGCGGTGGTGAGGCGAACCCCAGTGAGTCGGGGCTGGCGCTGCGCTTGCTCCAGTGCGTCGGACGTAGTGCAGCGCCGCGATGTGGCAGACAGTTAGAGAGGTGTCCACCGGGAGATAAAAGCTCTCGACCGGCCGAAAATGCAGTGTGCTGTGCCAAGGTCGCTTGATGAGAGGCTGAGGGTGCTGACCAGGAATGCGCTCCGGCTGCATGCTGGTGGTCAGGAATATCCATTTGAAGCTGGCTGGCTGTGAGACTCGCTGCTCGAAAGCTTGAGAGAAGTGATGATGATGACGTCACGTTGCTCGAAGGCTGCGCTGACGTCCATTTCGGGGTCACCAGTTTAGGGGTATGAGGAACAGGGTTTAAAGTTGCTCAATACTCCATTGAAAAGGGAGGATCCTCCAATCAGACGGGTGTTGTGTCTGGTGGGCAACTGCCCGACAGTTGTTGTCGGGTTTCTCTATACAGGGTGTAACGGAACGGGTATATACATACTTAAGGCTGTGCTACAGACCATTAAACTGAACATGTTTCTCCACAAACAAACATCGTAATAGCGAAAAAAATATCAGTTGCCCCATACATTTGGTCGAATAGGTATAGAAATTTGTTTGGGGCAGCATATAACTTTTTCGCTATTACGATATTTGTCCGATGGAGAAACTTGTTCAGTTTGATGTCCCTTAAGTATGTATATACCCTTTCCGTTACACCCTGTATATAGAAAAACCTGAAAACCCGAATCGAATTAGGACTTTAGTCTTAAGTCGATTTAAACTTTGCTTTCGAGATGTAGGCAATTGATGTTAGTTCTTTCGTCGCGTCATAGATGGCGCTGTAGTACTTTTTGTAGTAAGTTGCTTTTTGTAGGTCACTACAGTGACTTGTATAATATTACTGCTAAGCTTTGTGATTCGAAGCCTGGTGCCGGTGCACAGTCTAGGTGCATCAAAGTTTCGCATCAGCAGAACTAAAACGCCAATTTTAAGCTTCGTCTTATGGGAACTGTACGCCCGTTATTTCCAGGGAGTTGAAAAATTCAACGGGGTGTGCAGGACTACCGTCATTAGGCATCGTCCTAATAGAACGCGTTTGCGCGATCATCGCGCGAGTAAGCGATGCGACCATCGCGTGTTCGCGTGATGGCAAAAACTGGGTGTCCTAACATCGCGCGAATTGACAACGCGAGCGAGCGAGGTGAATTTCAATTAAGACGCCTATTCGAATTCAATATGTTTGATCGCGCGTTCGTACGAACTCAGTTCGTGCGAACAGATTTACAAAAATTTGAGTCGCGCGACCGCGTCGTGCGATTGTCAATTAGGACACCTATTCGAGTTCAATATGTTTAATCGCGCGTTTGTACGAGTAAAATTCGCGCGAACCTACGATGATCGCGCATTCGCGTTCTATTAGGACGATGCTTTAGCCATCACAGTGTCTACGGATGTGTATACTTTAAAATCGCCGACGATCATGTCTTAAATTTCGTTTTGTTTATGACCCACTCGTTCTTTAATCACTATTTATTTTGAATGGTTAAAAAAACAAAAACTATTTTGTAATGATTTGAAAATCATAAAGCATTAAAATAAAAAAAAATACCTAGTTACAAAAAATGAACACCGGTTGGGGATCGAACTCGCGTTGTTTTGGAAAACTTACAGCATTAAAAAAATTACCACAAAAGTGCATACTGACTGCGGATACGAACTTGAAACCTTTTGCTTGGCAGGGCGGTCATAGAACCGCCAGGCTACTACTTTGATGACAAATGGTTTAAAATAGCCGGTTTATTCTAAAGCCTATCATGACAGTTGTCAGTTGTGAAACAGTTGAGAAATGTGGACTTAATGCAATATTGCTCATCCCCCTAAGTTATTAGCGCGATAATATATAGCCTATGTTACTCGGTAAAGATGTAGCTTTCTAATGGTGAAAGAATTTTTAAAATCTGTCGAGAAGTTTTTGAGTTTATTCGTTACATACAAAAATACAAATCTTTCCTCTTTATAATATTAGTGTAGATATATAATATTATAAAGCTGAAGAGTTTGTTTGTTTGTTTATTTGCTTGAACACACTAATCTCCGGAACTACTGATCCGATTTGAAAAATTCTTTTAGTGTTAGATAGCCCATTTATCGAGGAAGGCTATTAGCTATATATCATTACGCTACGACAAATAGAAGCGGAGCAGCAATGAAAAATGATGCGAAAACGGGGAAAATTGTGACGTAGACGGAGTTGCGCGGGACATCTAGTAATTATATAAAAATACCCTAAAAGCACTAAAAAGTTAAAAAATAATACTATAACCTACCTATATTAATAAACCTAACCTAACCTACGAATAACCTATTATAAAATTTAATATTTTGTTGGAGTCGGTGCCAAGCTATGTAATGAAACGACAGGTAATTCCAGAGTATTTTTCCGTTTTAGTACAACAAAGCTCGATAGATGGCGTTGTTCATTGAAGCCTCATTTCTGAATCGCGCTATGGTTTCGTTACTGACAATTATATTATATTATATTATCACGTGACTCAAGATCTTGAAATTAATCGTGCTTTGCCTTTCTTGCGTTGTTGCATTCTGTCTTCTCTGATTTTATTGATTTGTATGTAAAAATATATTTCCTTTTTATATACAAATTTAATACATTTTTAAATATTCCTTATAAATAATTAAAAAAAAAAACATTTAAACATAATAATAAAAAAAATATATATATTATTATTATGAAGTATTAACAGTATCTTTTATTTAGTTAGTATCTTTTTTCTTTGTGTCTAAATATTAGGTATTAGGTAATCTATCTTAAAGTATTTTTGTTTTTTTTTCTGATCTTATAGTTAGCACCGCGACGGAGTTTCAGCAGAGAAATTATTACTATTTAAGCATTCATATAGTCGCATAGTGTTAATGCTGTCATCGAATACATTTTCAATCATATATAGGTATAAGCTTTAAGTATGTATGTAATATAAGGGTAGAGGAAGACCAAAGAAACGATGGATGGACTGTGTGAAGGATGATATGGCAACAAAAGGAGGTATCCCATGAGATGACAAGTATTAGAGCAGTATGGAAGAAGAAATGCTGTGCTGACCCCAAATGAATTGGGTTATGGACAAGAGAATGATGATATGCGTACTGCACTTCTACAATTACCAAACGTAGAAAGGTTTTCCTTAATAGAATTAGCTCCAAAAACAGCGAATTAGAAACCACCGTCAAATATACCAATACCATTTACGAAAATAAATTGCATTTATTCGTACAATTTCATACGAAAGTCCCCCTTACTAATAAATAGGAGTGAAGTTACAGTAACGTATAGTCCAATTTATTCCTTTATTTGTTTCCTTTGCTGATCATATTTATACAAGGAAGTTGTCTCCAAACATTTTTGTGTCCCGCTAATATCTTTCAGGCAGCGTAGGCGGCGGGAATGCTCGTGTATTTTTTGTTCTTTATGTGTAGCATTTTTCTTTTTTGGAAGTTCGTTGAAAACCTCCGTGAAAAATGAAATCTATCTACTTTTATTTTAAGAATCAATGTTTTTTACTTACGAACTTTCATTATTTTCTAATACTTTATACTTAGTTAGTTAAAGTAAATAATAATAAACTTACTTAAAACACCTGGACGTTTAGGCGACAAAATACTCCTCCACATCGCTGTCATCCTGAAACGTGCCCAGAAGAGTGGCAGCATTGCCACGTTGAATGGCAATGCTAATTCTTTGCCCAAAGAAATAGCCAGCCCTTTGGTCTGACGAAGTGTCAACCAGTTGACGAGATATTTCCTTAAAAGGGGAATGCGTAGAATCAATTATGTATTTTTTCTTACACATTTTTCCGTTACTGAATGTTGATTTTTAGTTACTATTCTTTTTCTTAATGTTGGTCAATATAGTAGATATTCATTCAAGTAGGCAAACTTTGTCACTGCAGCCGAGGCAAGCAGAATTCACTTTTATATTCATTGTTAATAAGGATCCGAGAACTGCAGTGCTGAACAACCAAGTGTATCAAACGATGTGTTTCAAACACTTACGAAGAAATTAAACAATATAACAAAAAGTATTCATCATTAATTTGTCATTGGAGGAAGAAAAAGGTATGAAGCCGCAAAACATCCTAATTTTAAAAGTAGAAAATTCTAATATTTTGAATTTAAAACACGAATAAATGTTAATTTGATGAATAAAGCAATATTTTTTTTGTTAACACAATTTGAATATTTTTTATAAAATACTAGTTGTTCCGCGCAACTTCGTCTGAGTCACATTTTCCCCGTTTTCGCAACATTTTTCATTGCTGCTCCGCTCCTATTCGTCGTAGCGTGATACTATATAGCCTATAGCCTTCCTTGATAAATGTACTATCTAACACTGAAGATTTTTTGAAATCGGACCAGTAGGTCCTGAGATTAGCGCGTTCAAGCAAACAAACAAACAAACTCTTCAGCTTTATTATATTGGTATAGATTGAGGCCTTTATAGGCATGCTCCACTTTGCTATTATTAAAAAAATAATCACCGCCAACTATGAACTTACTTTATATTTATCTGGGGACATAAAACACTAGTGAAAATGATTCATGAAAAAAAAACGAGAGTAACATATACAGCATTCTGAACTCAATGGTGGTACGATAAGATTAGGATCCAGTTTACGAAGACGTGTTTTGAAAATTAATTTTTAGTCAAGTACCCATCATCAATAGCCTAGCCTTTTACAAGTAAGTTGTGGTTGGAATTCCAGTAGCTTACATGGAGTGACTATCTATACTCAAGTAAAAGCCTAAATATTAACAAATCTGATACCCCTCCAAGAAACCGATCAGTTTTAAACACACAAATAAGACAAAATATAATAAATTAAATTGCAAAATAAATTAACGTTCACAAACCAATTTTTCATATTGCTGTGTACAGATAGTTTACAGTTAAAAGGGATTAAAACAAACAAATATCGAAATTCAATCGTTTGATTGATATTTCAAAAGTTCGTACACGTGCGACCAGAATTATTGGGTGCACCGAATTTATTTTCCAAATATTTTTGTTTTTTTAAAGGAGACAATTCTTTTTTTAGAGATTTTTTTCTCTCCGTAAATTGTGGCATTTAGTAATGAAATGTTTATTCATTTCTACTTTATAATTGTCAGATAACAATGGCTATATTAGCTAAGCCTTGTATAACGGAAATATTAAGATATTAACTTAGAATACTGAACTTTTCATTTTCAAAAATGGTATAAAACAAAGTCAAAGTCGTACGTGTCAAAGAATCAATGTCAGATGATTTTTTAAATCGTCTTCGAGATTTTAGCGAAACGCATTAAAAATAGTATTTTTAAAAAAATCACAGTTTAATACTATTTCCTTTTATATGCATATTAAAGCAGATATTATTACCACTGGGTACCGTACTTTTTTTGTAAACTTAAAATAACAGAAATAAAATGACACGTTAAAAAATACCAAAATATCCCTTATATTATGATTTCAAGATTCCGTTTAGGTTTATATGTAATCTTTCGTTTATTTTAATAAAATAATTATATTGGTTAGGTTTTTTTAGTGTAATATGCATATATAACATAAGTGGATTGTAAAAAATTGTCTCCTTTATGCCTTACTTTAAAGGCATCTCAAACTGAAATCATGTGCTTTACTAAACGTTCAGTTTTATCTTTCATTAGGAATCTATTCTTTTGAACGGAAATATCTGAACATACAATTAATCCAAATTTAATGTGTGAAGCACTCGACTGAAAAAGAAAATTGAATTTATTCTCAAAACAGTTGTGTTCAAGACTTAAGCTCGTAATTTCCAAGCCACCTCCACTGAAGAATACTTACGCTATTAATAACTAAGTTCCTCTAGATAGTACAAAGCTTTCCGACTAAATCAAGTAATTATAATACATGCACATTACTAAGAGCTCTGCTAACCCCTGGGAACAGAAGTGGTACATACCCATACATTAATTAAAACGTTGGTAGAATGAGGAAACTGCGCTCAGAGAAATACTCCAGCAGGAAATATAGGGTAAAGTAGAAAATATAGCGGCTTTATTCTGAATTATATTATGTTCAAGCAATTTCTTAAAGCCAGGGGATCAACTGAACTATACATATCAAAAAAACAAAAATGTTTTAAAAATATGTCCAAATCTCTGATTATACAAGGTGTTAAAATAAAATAAAGTTGTTAAAATAAAATAAAGACAGTTTGGAAAGTCATAAATAATGAGACTAATAGGAAAAAAATAGTTAACACTACCTATACATTAGATACAAAATATGGTCCTAAAAACTCTGATCAGGAAGTAGCTCAAGAATTTGTAAATTTCTTTACCGATATACCGTCTAAAACTACTGAGGCACTAAATTCCTCACCGGAAGTCTCACTTGCTTTATTAAAGGCGAACGTGTCTGGCTGCTCGGCTGAATTTAAATTTAAACACATAAACCCTATGACAGTTATCAAAGCTTTCCGGCAAATAAAAATCAAACAGACCGAAGATGTATGGGGAATGTCTATCAAAGTTTGTACATCCATAGTTGAGACTATAGCACCTTACTTAGCTTTAATTTTTAATTTGTGTGTGGACCAAGGAGTTTTCCCTGATTTAATGAAATACAGTAAAGTCATACCTCTTTTCAAATCCGGAGATAATAAAGATACTAATAATTATAGACCTGTATCCGTGTTGCCAGTTTTTAGCAAGGTGTTTGAAAAAGTAATGCTTAATCAAATGCTCAATCATTTTAACACCAACAAAATTTTGCACGATCAACAGTATGGTTTCACCAAGGGACGTTGTACGACTGACGCCGGTGTAACCTTATTCAAGCACATATTTACAGCGTGGGAAGAGTCACAAGACGCCATAGGAATATTTTGTGACCTCTCGAAAGCATTTGATTGTGTAAATCACGACACATTACTTTTGAAACTTGAGCATTACGGACTAGGTAAACTTGCACTTAGTTTGGTAAAATCTTATTTGAGTGAAAGGCAACAGCAAGTTCAAATAAATGGTGTTAATTCACAGGGTTTAAAAGTAAAAATGGGGGTTCCGCAAGGGTCTATATTGGGTCCTTTCCTCTTTATAGTATATATTAACGATCTACCCTATTTATTAAAAAATCAACCTCAAAATATGGTGTTATTTGCTGATGATACTTCCTTAATTTTTAAGATAAATAGACGGGCCCAAAATCTAGATAACGTTAATAATGCCCTGCTTCAGGTCCATAATTGGTTCACAGCAAACAATTTAGTATTAAATGAAAAAAAAACTAAATGCATAAGATTTTCATTACCGAATGTTAAAAGTAGTGATTGTAATATAATATTGAATAATGAGAAACTAGAATTTGTCGATAATACAGTGTTCCTGGGGATTACGCTTGATTCAAGGCTGCAGTGGGGTTCTCATTTAACATCTCTTGCGGGGCGGCTAAGTTCAGCAGCATATGCTGTTAGAAAAATCCGTCAATATACCGACGTAGATACCGCGAGATTGGTCTATTTTAGTTACTTTCACAGTATAATGTCTTACGGCATTTTGTTATGGGGACAGGCTGCAGACATCGAGTCTATTTTTATTCTGCAAAAAAGAGCCATCAGAGCCATATATAATCTCCGTAGGCGCGATTCTCTAAGGGAACTGTTTAAGGACATTAACATCATGACGGTACATTGTCAATACATTTATGAAAACATAATGTACGTAAGAAAAAATCTGCATCTTTTTGGTAAAAGAGGTGACAGACATAATTACAGTACTAGAAATAGGGACCAATTAGTTCAGCCAGGCTTCAGACTCGCTAAAGTAGACTCATCTTTCATGGGGTACTGTTTAAGATGCTATAATAAAATTCCACAAAGTATTCTTGAACTGAGTGAGATGAAATTTAAAACATGCATTAAACGCACACTATGTAAGCAAGCTTATTACAAATTGGACGATTATATCGCCGATAATAATGCTTGGCTCAATGCCGGTCCTGCTCCACAAGGACAGGGGCGCATGAATTGATAGCATTAAATAGTATTGTTGGAGCTGCTGAAGATTGTATAAACTAACTTTGCATTGTATAAATTCAATTAATTTAGTATTGTATAGTCGCACAGCCCATTTTGTGTGAGCACAATGTACTAGAAAGCTATCATTTACTGGAAATCTACGTCTTTTATTGACTTCAATGTGCCCTGGCGGTTAAGAGTATGTCATGCTCACTTAAATGTCACGCTGATGGTGGCGCGTGTGTCGGGTCATTTAGTTCCCTTCAAAATGGTTGAGTTGAATGATGGCTGATCGATGCGTGATGTACGTGAACGGGCGCTGTCAGTTGTGCCTGGTCATCTCTTGGTTGCCACGGCTTATTTCGAACTATTTATTTTATTTTTGAATTCTCTTTTTTTTTTGTTTTTACTGTGGACACTTTTAACGTGCACGTCTTGCTACATCGTTCTCACATAATTTAACATCTCAACATGAATGATGTAACCAAGATTTTTGTAACAAGTTACTAATTTAAAAGAGTGTCCATGGAGTTTCCAGTTTAGTCCAGATCTACGCTTTGGAATGGGCAACTACAGTACTTTCACAGTTATTATGTCTAGTAACTGGGACTGTAGCTTAATATTTATTGTTGTTTGACTATTCAAAAGTGCCTGTAACTGGCCTACTTGAAATAAATGATTTTGATTTGATTTGATTTGATTTGTTGTTTTGCAACGTCGTCAAATTCTAGGAGGTAACTATGCTACTGATTCTCGACCCGAATCAATAATAAAATGAGTAGGTAATTTTCTTTTTTTTATTTATTTACTGAAATCAGTAACTGTGAACCACCCGTGTTTTAAAGACGGGCCGTCTGATCCCTGCCTTATAACGTCGCTTACACACAAACAAAAAACCTCAAACGTTTTTTCGATAATTTTATAATCCCTAAACCACGCCATGGGGGTTATTCTGAAATATTGAGAAATTTAAACAACAAAAAACCGGCCAAGTGCGAGTCTTACTCGCACACAGGGTTCCATAGCTCCAAACTATATAATAACAATATTTTGAACTGTCATTCATTAGTTAGTAGTATTAGTTAGTAAACTTCCACACAACCGCAAAACTAAATTTGTTTTTCATAGTATGTTTATGAAAAACAAAGTTACTGCTGCAGTTTGATGAAAAAGTCCCATATCTGAAAAACTAAACATCATATCTTATTGAAACCAATTTTCGTTGATAGTTTCTTTTACGTTCTACAATCCTAAATATTTTCAGAATTTTCCTCCTCTTACTTTAGAAATGAGAGGGGGGAGACACACATTTTACCACTTTGGAAGTGGCTCTAGCGCAAACTATTCAGTTTAGAAAAAAATGATATTAGAAACATCAATATCATTTTTGAAGACCTATCCATAGATACCCCACACGTATGGGTTTGATGAAATTTTCTTTTTTGGTTTTCAGTTCTAAGTATGGGGACCCCCTTAATTTATTGTTTTTTTTTCTACTTTTGTGTGAAAATCCTAATGCGGTTTACAGAATACATCTACTTACCAAGTTTCAACAGTATAGTTCTTATAGTTTCGGAAATAAGTGGCTGTGACATACAGACGGACAGACAGACAGACAGACAGACAGACAGACAGACAGACAGACAGACAGACATGACGAATCTATAAGGGTTCCGTTTTTTGCCATTCGGCTACGGAACCCTAAAAAACGCAGTGTTTTTTAATAATTTACTAGGTACCGTAATTTATATTGAATATTTATGTCTTTTGTGACAACATCCTGAATTTTGACGAGGATGCAAAACAACACCTTGTATGTAACTTGAACATGTGACGAAACTTTCTTAAATCTTCGGGGAACAGGTGCAATTTTATGTACTATAATACAAATTTCTACTGAGTAATACATGACAATGTTATCAAATTGAAAAGCCTTTTTTATACAGAGTGCGGCATTTAAAATTACGCATGAAATGAGTTCTAGTTTCAAGCATGCTAGTCTGAGATTACGACCCGTATTATGATTGAATACGTTCACTATATGATTGATTACGGGTTTTCTTATAGACGTGCTACGTATTGGCAGGTCGGGAAAACTAATCAGTTTTGACCCCAAATAGAGGCTAGAGTGAATAATATGGAGATGTTTTAATTCTGCTGAAAATGCCCCTAGAGTTTAATCAATCAATCTGCCTTGCCTTTTCCCAACTATGTTGGGGTCGCTTAGTCTAACTCGAATAAAAACAACTGAATACCAGTATGTTCTTTGTATAACTGACCTCTCAAAACCCAGTTACCAGGTAGGTACACGATACTGGTTCGGTAATATTGGACCATTGAATTACATTGGCCTTTCCCAAGCTGCGTCACAACACTCTGTCCTCCGCCTTCATATCCAGTCTGCCCGAACTGCCTTTTTCAAGGTCTTTGGTCTATCTACCTAGGGGATGTCGAACATTATTATAACTTCTGTTCCTTAGGAACGGATGTCTCCTGTAGTCTTCCATTAACCTAATTAATATATTTCCCAATGGACGAGATGTTACAATTAGTTATGTCAATTGATCTGAAACGGAACAATAACTTAATTACTGGTAAATGAACTGAGACTAAAATTAATTGTTGGGATTATTATGATAATTACTGCAGGTGCATATTACGGGGCTAATAACACGTAATTACTATATATTTACACCTATATAATTACATGTAAAACAATCTTTGCTGATGAAAATGCTGGAAACTTCGGTAAATAAAATAATCGGTTTCATCATTTACTGCCTAGTTTTATTGCGTTCAAGTATATATATCAAAGTTTCTTGATAAACATCTGATCTTCTGAACTCAGTTACTGGGGAACACGATACTCTTCTGTAAGACTGTCAGAGTTCTGGGATTTTGATTAACCGTAATAACAGACAAAGATCCGCATTTAAAAAAAAATAGACTTATTTTCGGACACAAAACGTCCATAGAAGGTTAGTAAAATAAACTTTTAAACTATGTTAGCTAAAACGCATTATATAATTACAGAATTAATTATATTAATATTATTATTTAATTATTATTATATAATTAGATACAAGCTTGTTGTTTGAGATGCAGTCCTGCTACAGTCTTCAGGATGGAGATGGAATAACATGGATGGATGGAATTTTTTGCCATGCCATATTTTATAAAAGAATATCGTGACAAGATCTCCTTAAAAACGAACAAAAGAGTAATTAAATTACGTGAAAACTATTTTGCGGGCAAGTATTACTTATCGTCTACTGCATCGCGGACTACCTAACTCTAGTATTTAAACTGATTAGGATTGATTCTGGACAAAGTAATCTAGAATTGTTAATTCAGTCAGAGGGAATAATTGGTCAAAGGCAAGTTCCACTGGAAAAATATAAATTATATATTAAGTATGCCCAATTGCATTTAACAATAAAACCACAAAATTCATCTACTAAGTGGAAATCATAGTGTGCGGGTTTTGTTAGAAATCACATTTTACATCAACGAAACATAGTGGTTAACCATTTAACATACAAACGAACCATAACAAAATAAAATTCCAGCCGCTAGATTAATAATTAATTATTTTTAAAACAAGAATAACTTCATAACAACTAGAACTTCCTTAACTATCAACTTTGACTTCCAACTACCTTAGTTCTATTAAACTTTCCATGCATATTTTCTTTTGAATAAAACTTGTAGATGAGACTTTTTTCTGCACGGCAATGTAATAATATTTTAGTTTTGCAATTTTCTGATATTTATCTTTGGTTAAGTATACCTATAGGTCTATTTACTTTCTGTCTAATATTCGAATATTCGGGCCAATTAATATAGTTTGTATTTTATTGGCGGTGCCTATGTTTATCTAAGAGATTCAAGTTTTAACTTACTATGCATATTTATGCTTCGAGTTTGCTAATTTTCACATTCTGCCCTTGACTTTGTTATTACAGGCTATTTGGTTTTGACTAGATCTACCGATTAGCAGCAGACGAATACCTGCCTACCAACGAATACCTGCTTTTTCTGCGTACTCATAATCTCATTGAATGAAAGGCCAAAAGGTCCTGTTCCAAAAACAATAGAGCACTTAATATACTGTCCTGCGTGTCCCGAAATCAGCTACAACGTCTCAGATGCTGGAATATACTAATATACTCGACTACTTACTGAGCCCAAATATTATAATATTATAGAAGGAAAGTCGAAACGAAAAGAATTTGCTCTTTACAGGAACTTATAGACACTACTGAAGGCGCCAAACTTAGCGCCAAATTCTGAATCGATTCAGAATTTGGATGAATGGAATGAAATGCTAAGAAGAATGAAACCATTTATTTATCAGACACAAAGTCGGTCAAATAGCCGAAAACTTGAAGCTAGTTGCCCACTGATCACAAACAGCCTTCCGTATAACGAGACCCAAACTGCTACATTTGGAACTAGTATCCAATACTAGTTCCTCGGTCGACAGGTACTCTGCAGACTCGTTCTCCGATAACTATGTAACCAAGTTACCAGAGGCACCCCTAAAGTGATTACCGGGGAACCAAATAACAGGGTTCCGTGAGCCTAACGACTTCGGATATAGACTGAATTGATGTAGTTTACCTCACTCTAGAGAGTGGGAATTGAATTGAAGATTTAGGCAGAGGTATACACCTCTGCCTAAATCTTCAGGGTTTTCAGAAGTGACGTTATGCTCTGGAGTGATTTCAGTGGAAACTGACTCATTTTGCATAATATTGAAAACGGTTTTTTGAAATGTACTTTTGACGATTTTTCAATTCACCTAAAACTTATAGAAAAGAAAAGTCAAATAAAATACAGTCAATTAAAATATAGGATATATTCCATAAAAATAAAAAATAAACCGACCGAAACCGAGCTTAAAATTTACACAGAAATGTTTTTAAAAACAGAAGCCTAAAATTATATTTTGGGACAAAGGAAGCATATTGTTTGGGACAAACTTATATTTTTTGAAATGTGAGACAAAACTTCGGGACGAACGAAGAATAAATCCATCGAATAAACAAGTTTTAATATTTATTCCCAACTAGCGACCCGCCAGAACTTCGCACGGGACCAAGAGCGAATTTTTTTTGAAAAAAAAAACGATATTTATAAAGTAACTTAATTGAATTACTACCTTTCTTACTTACCTCCCTTATATTAAATTCTCTAAATAATCGTAAAAATCTAATCAAAATCTATTATTTAGTTTATGTTATACAAGATGTAACATAATAAACGCAAGACCTCCCGTGTGGTCTCTCGGACCATGAAACAGAACAACTTTTGTTCTATGACTTTTGGAAATGCATACCTTTCTTTTTAGTTTTACCATACATGTTGATCAGCTGATCGCGTCAGTTTCTATGGAAAGTCCAATTTTTTTTTTTTTGTGAATTTCAAGATCTCGTAGAACAAAAGTGGTTCAGTTTCATGGTCCGAGACACCACACGGGAGGTCTTGCGTTTATTATGTTACACCTTGTATATGCGATCACACAGTCTGAGAGGCAGACACGAAAAGCTAATGTAAATTTATAATAGTGATGTATATAACGTGACGTAGGTATAACTAGGTATAGATATAAAGCCTGATCCAAAAATAATAACAACTTGATAATCTCGTCGAGACGTAGTCTGACAGGTAATAACATTCTTTTAGGTTATAAAAATTTAGTAACGCAGGCATGAAATTACAGATCTGAAATATTCCTTCGACTTGCTGAAAGATGTTTTCTAATTTTATATAAGGTATTATTATGAAAATTTTGATTAAGCACTGCCTACTTGTAGGACTGTTTTGAGATTGCTTTCTTGAACGAGATTTTGAGTTATTGCAAATTACCTTAGTATCAGTTTATGATTACAGAGGTTTATGTTTCACCAAAAGTGGGATTTAAAAACCCTCAAAAACGGTGAAGAAAAACATCGCGAGGAGACCGAACTCACTCATAAAACTAAAAATTCGAAGACATGTGATATCTACCAAACCGCACTGGGCTCGCGAGGTGGATTACAGCCCACTCCTTCTCATAGAGAGGAGGCCTGTGTCCCAGCAGTGGGAACATTGCAGGCTGATGATGATGATGAAAGGTGGGATTTAGAATAACACCCTACCAGCAGTTTCGTGCTTTCCACGTGTTATTGTACTGAACGCTAAAAGCATTGCACGATCTTTGCGTATTGTTATTCCAGAAATTGCAGGGTTATGATATACTTAAAATAATCAAATCTTCCCGTCTGAATTAGGACCAGGACGGCGGCAAATCTCAACGGATTAGCCAAGGAGAGAAGGAGATATTTCAGTACACAAGTGCAATCTGTATGCTTTACTTCCATAGTCCGATGGGACGGCAGTCCGACACTACCCTAACTTAGGTACAATGGAAACCCTCATGCACATTAAACCCGCATCCATAACCATAAAATATTAAACTTACATACCCTCACCCCATACTTTACAGGAGCATATTAGGATATTCATCACGATGATAAAACATTCCCAGTAAGATTGAACGATCGCTCCCTGAGGAGGAACATTGTGAGGAGGTACGTGAACGGAGGAACATGGAGCTGTATCCTGTTTGGGTAATGGCAATATTCATCATTCTTATGTTTTGTAACAGGGTTGGAGTATGTTTTTCCGTGAAAGACGACTTTATTGATACAAAACTTCTTTAGTTTTTGAGAAATTACAATACTACATCACCCTTGTAATCTCTGAAGGTTAACAGAGGTATTCCTACATTTCACCAGTTATATTTAAGCCGAGAACTGTAAAAAATAAAGTAATTAGTTTAGAGATTATAATTCATCCCCAATAGAAAAGGGAGGATCCTCCGACCAGACGGGTGTTGTGGCTGGTGGGCTGCTGCCCGACTGTAACTGTCTCGACTCTTAAGTCGAAATTCTCAATCGCGCTATTAAAATGAAATAAAATAGGTAACTTTTATTTCGGACAAGCAACATCCATAGAAGTTTAGTAAAACAAACTTATAAACTACTGTCCCACAACTTCGTCTGTGTCACATTTTCCCCGTCTTCGCAATATTTTAATTGCTGCTGCGCTCGTACACAGCGCCATCTATTGAATACTTACTCAATCCAGTCAACAGATACTACCATCTGCTAGAATCGTTTGGAGCTAACAGATAATTGTGCCTTAATTTCCAATAAAATAATATTGCAACTATGAATTGAGATGCTATTATTAAGCTATCTTATCTTTCAAGTTGGATCAAACACGGTGTGCAAATTTGATTAAAATCGAGAATCTTAAAATTAAGTAGTTTCGGAGTCCTTTCCCGACAAAGAACGTGACACGTAATTTATATATATATATATATATCGGCGCAACTACAACAATTCGTCTAGAAAAACCTAGAATAACTAAGTTTAATCATTTAATTGTCCTAAAAATTAGTTTAAAAACCATAAGTTGATTACTTTGAATTGATTACGATGTAAAATGAATGTCATCATTGTAATTTCAATACTTAACCTAAAATTAAACGTGCACGTACGTCGAGCCCTATAAATACGGCCGCACTGTAGGCGATCGAGTCAGTCTTGCTTGAGCCGCCGAACTGTACGGATCTATGTAAATAAGTCGTTACGCTGTCGGTTGAATAAACGAGTCATACAGTGTACTTGTGGTGTTTTACTTGGAAGATCGAAGATGAGTGATCACCCTGAACATAGTGTCAGTGACGTCAGCTATGCTGACGTCACGCTTTTTAAAAACGGAACGGAGACATTTTCTCCGTCATCAGAAGTGGGATCGCAAGAGATTTCTACTCAAGCCACTTTCTCATCAGCTCGTTTACCACCTGAGCAACTCGAACCAGCCAATATTCGGCGTCAGGATGGCCGATACGGAACTCGTAGAGTTCTCTACGAGAACCTCCGAGAACTCTACGAGAACCTCCGAGAACTCTACGAGAACCTCCGAGAACTCTACGAGAACCTCCGAGAACTCTACGAGAACCTCCGAGAACCCTTTAATAAAATCTCCGAGAACCTACTAACCTTATCAGAATCGATATTCTCAAAAGACAAAACAACGCAAGTTGTTTACAGATGTACTACTCAGAGGAAGTTTTGTTTCTATTCTTTCAGGTCTACGAGAATCCACAAAAATCGACGAGAACCAACGAGGCTGGTGCAGAGCGCGCACCGCCTGTCAGTGTGGCCGTATCGGAATCGGAAAACCGTAATTCATCAGAATAAAACCGTAAGTAACTTAATTCAAATATTCTAAATATCCCTCAGATAACTACGAGAACCTCCGAGAACTCTACGAGAACCTCCGAGAACTCTACGAGAACCTCCGAGAACTCTACGAGAACCTCCGACAACTCTACGAGAACCTCCGAGAACTCTACGAGAACCTCCGAGAACTCTACGAGAACCTCCGAGAACTCTACGAGAACCTCCGAGAACTCTACGAGAACCTCCGAGAACTCTACGAGAACCTCCGAGAACTCTACGAGAACCTCCGAGAACTCTACGAGAACCTCCGAGAACTCTACGAGAACCTCCGAGAACTCTACGAGAACCTCCGAGAACTCTACGAGAACCTCCGAGAACTCTACGAGAACCTCCGAGAACCCTTTAATAAAATCTCCGAGAACCTACTAACCCTATCAGAATCGATATTCTCAAAAGACAAAACAACGCAAGTTGTTTACAGATGTACTACTCAGAGGAAGTTTTGTTTCTATTCTTTCAGGTCTACGAGAATCCACAAAAATCGACGAGAACCAACGAGGCTGGTGCAGAGCGCGCACCGCCTGTCAGTATGGCCGTATCGGCGCAACTACAACAATTCGTCTAGAAAAACCTAGAATAACTAAGTTTAATCATTTAATTGTCCTAAAAATTAGTTTAAAAACCATAAGTTGATTACTTTGAATTGATTACGATGTAAAATGAATGTCATCATTGTAATTTCAATACTTAACCTAAAATTAAACGTGCACGTACGTCGAGCCCTATAAATACGGCCGCACTGTAGGCGATCCAGTCTTGCTTGAGCCGCCGAACTGTACGGATCTATGTAAATAAGTCGTTACGCTGTCGGTTGAATAAACGAGTCATACAGTGTACTTGTGGTGTTTTACTTGGAAGATTGAAGATGAGTGATCACCCTGAACATAGTGTCAGTGACGTCAGCTATGCTGACGTCACGCTTTTTAAAAACGGAACGGAGACATTTTCTCCGTCATATATATATAGATGTTAGTTAAAATCTTACTATTTATTTATACACAAGCCTTTTATTTCGAGACGTATCTGCGAACAACAAGTTATGCGATTTAGAATTTTGATTTTTGTTCTTTCCTTGTGACATAGATGGCACTGTTGTACTTTTGTACTATGTTTTTGTAGTTATTTTTTACTGTCCTCTACAACAACAATAATTTATTAAACTTACTATTAAAAATTTATATTTTACTGTTAATAAATTTGAATATTTGTTGCCATATCTATTATAAATTTGTGGCTATAGTCTTAGTCTGTGGCATATTCAATTAACCGACTTCTGAAAGCTGGCTTCTAGTGGCTTCAATACCAGATACCGCTATTCCCTATGGACTTGAATATCAATAGTAACTATACACGTGTACAAAATTGGGGAATTCCATATAGTAGGCACAATACGTGACCGTTCAAGGGCAAATTCGAGATTTTGAAAGAGTATACTTGTTCCATCTTCCAGTCTTACCAAGGGGTATCGTATCACGCAATACAAACTGGTATGTGAAGGTTAGATAGGCGGTCGTTCCATTTAAAATACTGGTAATCTGCTGCATCCGGTTAGACTGGAAGCTAACTCCAAACTTCAGCTTGTACCATCTCTGTATAAGTTAAGGTCTTTTCCCTGCAGTGACACAGTTAAAGACTGGTCATCATCATCTGCCTAGCCTATTCCCAAACTATCTTGGGGTCGGCTTCCACTCCAACCGGCTGCAGCTGGGTACCAGTATTTTACATTAAGCGATTGCCTATCTGACCTCCACAACCCAGTAACTGGGTAATACTATACCCCTTGGTAAGACTGAATGTCAGACTTTTGGCTTCTGACTACTCGTAACAACTGTCAGAGATCTATAAATGCTGCTGACAACGCAGCTGGGTCCAACGGCTTAAGGTTCTTTCCGAGGCACGGAGGAAACTCGGTACGTAATTATGGTCACCCATCCACGGAACAACCTTGGTGAGCACTAAAGATCGACCCGTGCGGCTGTTATCATTTAGCCACGAGCTCCTCGAGTTAAAGACTGGTATTTACAATAATGGTAAATATTATGAACCTTCGGCTTTGTAGAAAATTGTCTTTCCATAAACTCTACATCGTCTCATTATCTATGCGTACTGAACACCTGAATCAATCAAACTTATGACCATTTGCCTCATGCGAGGTCTCTGTCCTTGTCTAGCGGGATTCGGGTAATCTGGCTTAAAACTTAAAAAGTTAAAACTTACAGGTGTTTAGGCATATGTCGCTCATATGCTTAAATGACGTATTGGCTAATAGATGACAAAATGATTTAAGTCTTAATTAAAATACCTCATTATTTAAATATGTAAATTTAAAGAATATTCCTCCGTATAATCCAAAATTATTCAAAGAATGTCCCCAGGAATATCTAATGATGTCTAGATCAACATCATTAGATATTCCTTGTTAAACTAAGTTCATATTGACAGATGACAATACGAACTTAGTTTAACTCAGCAAAGCCAGAGTACTGATATTTAGCTCCCAGGGGTAATAAGCGAACACGTAGTGTTGGCAGCTGAATATAGTCCCGGTTTTAGCAAGTCTCGGTTATTAGGGATTTTGGAGCACCCGGGATTTTCATAATGGTTTAAGTGTTTTTTTTTTGCGCTTCTCGACGTCAAAAATTAGCGTTTTGGATTTCTAATTAAAGTAGGGAAGCTGAGCGAAACGGGAAGATGTTTGGGCACATGGCAGATGTTTGAAGTTTGATAAATAACTTCTGTAGTAGTTAAAGTTTATTATTTCCGTACCTTTAAAATTAAATACTAATTAACAGCGTTAGAGCATAACGCTGTTAATTAGTATTTAATTTTAATCACTCATCGATAACAATCTCGTGCTCTACAACAACATGGCAAGCATCATCTTCAATACTTTGTAGTTTGCAGCTCTGAGGTATCATTTATCAACAGCAGTTGAAGCAGTAGTCAACTTTTGTAAGGAATTCCTCTAACAGCTCTCTTTGAAGTGACAGCTTCAAGCTGCAACTATACAGCGATCCACTATCTTCTATTCATTGCACACGCGACCGCTTGAGTAGTTGCCACTAGTTCGTGCGGTTGACAGCTGACTGACAGTCGAGAATGACTGTTCGAGCGTTCCACGTAAGTTGTTCAATAACTGCATTGTTAAGCTGCCCGTGTATGTATGTCCACCTCGAGGTGCCGGTGTTGGTACAACGTGTACGTGTGCGCAGTTTCCTTTTTCATAAACATGTTGCGGGTTGCCAGTTCCAGAAAGGCGGTTTTTTTTTATTTTTCTCTATCTGTACAGCAGTGCCTTATAATACTTTGTTGCATGAGACGTTGCCTAGTATTCTCTTCATTTCTCAATCGCCTTAAAATACTTTGTTTCATGAGACGTTACCTAGTATTCTCTTCATTACTCAATTCCCAGTATGCAACGGTTGGCTAACCCCAAAACAAGAAATTAATCAGTTTTTTTGTAAAACATTGTGACTAGACTCGGAACATCGTTGCTATGTAATTTGTAACTTTACTCTTTGAAAGGTCAAAGGTTGTACTTAACCGAACCCTTACAGGTTTTGTAATTATAACCGAGATGTTAATTAATTTATGGTACACGGGTTCCTCCAACGTGTTTCTAAGGTGTCTTCAACATTACTATGTCATAATTTTCTTGCCCTTATCCAAATTTATTTGGGGTCTGCACAGCATATCTTCTTCTTCCATAATTCTGTATTACTTGTCATCTCATCAGATACCTCCTTTCTTGGCATATCGTCCTTCACACAGTCCATCCATCGTTTCTTTGGTCTTCTTCTACTCTTATACCCATCCACATACATACTCAAAACTTTCCTCAGTCTTTCACAATACTATGGAAAATATAAAATGCTGCCAGAACAGATTCTGACAAAAAAAATATGTAACCTGTTACCTACCAATGCAATACATTTTTAGTAACATTAAATGTCACCTAAATGTAATACTTAAATATGGATAAACGTTAGATTTTCAACTCTCGACACCAAGCCTATCGTGCAAATGAAACAGTATTTAGGTTAGACAATAGATATGGCATTTCGTGTCGTATAGAAAACGTCGAGGCAAGTTTTTACGCTTGGGACTATTGCTCCATACTTCGATATACAGCCAACAACAGTTTATACGCCTAACAATGTTTACAAACAAAACCCAATCAAATAAAACGGCCTACTGACACAATAAACTCTGCACATTACATAACAGGGAACACTAAAAACATTATTTTTACTACGAAAGTATGTAGGAAAAACATGTTTTACTATGCACGCTAAAGGGCTATAAATTGTTGAGGGCCTGAGAATGTTCACGGCGATTCTCTGGGGGAATAAATAGCAATGGCACTTTTCATCCCTTTCACTGATACAATATTTAGTTTATAGGGACAAAACGATATTTTGGCGTTTGATTTTTGTAACAAAATAAAATTACGTTTATTTCGGACAAGCAGCATTCATAGACGGCGCATTCGGGCCCCATGAATCGAGCGTTTCGACCCCAAACGGCTCAAAACTGTATCTACCAATAACGTTACGGTATTTGCGCCGCTTGGGGATGTATTAATGGTGTTCCGAAGAATTGTATTTGTTGACCTGTGCGAAACTCAAAACGTTTATTATAATTACATCTTATTTTAATAACAATAAAGATCACTATGTTTTTAAGGAAACTAAAAATCAAAGGCATAAACACTGTGAAAGGACTGAAGTTGTATCTCGTTGAATAGCACTAGTATGGAGACAGATAAAGTAAACTCATGCTAACCTGTACAGACAGCGTCAGTATGTGCTAACCCCTCTACAGTCCGGCCGAATACGCCAGGAGGGTTACTACTTAATGACGCTGTCTGTACAATCTTTATAGCCGATCTAGACAGCCATTGCTGCGTAAAATCTTGAAGTCTGAAAGGTTAAGTTTAAAACAACAGAGGATACAAAGTAAATGAATTACATCGCATAAGTACAATCGACATGTTGAGTTCAAACTTGAATGAGGTAAATGATGGAGCTGTTCAGAAGACCTACCATGACGTCTTAAAACATTATTGTTTTACTCCTTTTCCAGTGTGGGAAAGAGATGGCGTTAGGAATCCTGTATAGCTCCGTCTCTTTCCCCCACTGTTATAAGAGTAAAACAATAATTTTTAAACACATCATGGTAGGCCAGCTGGTCACTGCAAACTGAACTATCACAGAACATGACAAATCTGACTCATCGATTTCAGAAGAAGAGGAATAATGTAACGTTTCCACTGATGAGAGAGACATTTCATCTTTGTGTGCTAAATTGGTAGTTCTTCACACGTCGTTGATATTTTCTTCACATGTTTTAGGACTTTCCGACAACAGTTACCTTATTGAAACGAGAATAGGTGATTTTGTCAGTCATGTTTGTGGCTGAAAACCCCATTGCTAACTTTTTATCTAAAAAATAAGGATCCCTTGAATTTTGACAGTGTTTCACTGAAATATGAATATTGTTACTGCCTCGTTCTAGAGATCACAAGCGCGACTGCTGAGCAAAAGGTCCAGGATTCTACTCCCGGGTCGGGCAAAGTGTTATTGGGTTTTTCCATCACGAATTTCTCAGTAGCAGACATGGAGTCTGGACCTGTGCGCGGTTGATGGCAGTAAGCTCCACCCCCTATTATATGGGATTTTGACATAACTGGCGAAATGTGGGTTGTACTCGAGCGGCCTGTGGGTGTCATATACTCGACGAGACTACAATGTCCTGCGCATCCAATTTGTTACGCCTTGAGGATGCTATTGGTACTGCCATGGCGCTATAGCGCGGCAGGAATGTTCGCGGAGTCTCGCTCAGATGGCTTCCACGCTATCATGCGGAAGAAAGCGGCCTCCTAACTACAGCGTCTGCATGGTAGTGACAACAGCCTTTTGAAGATGATTGCTGCCAGACCGGACTGTCCCTTCCAGAGGCACTGGGTGGGGACAGTAATAGGTCTTAAGAAGAATAACTATTGTAAACACTAACAATACTGAACTAGTTACTTAAGCACCATTGTTACTAAAAATAAAATAATAACAAAGCTATGGACTGTATTTTGAATTTTTGTTTTCTAAACTAATATTATAAAGAGGAAAGATTTGATTGTTTGTTTGTTAATTTGTTTGTTTGCATTGAATAGGCTCCGAAACTACTGGTCCGATTTGAAAAATTATTTCAGTGGTATATAGCCCATTTATCGAGGAAGGCTATAGGCTATATATCATCACGCTACGACCAATAGGAGTGGAGTAGTAATGAAAAATGTTGCGAAAACGGGGAAAATGTGACGCAAGCGAAGTTGCGCCGGACAGCTAGTTTTTTATAAGTTACACGTCTGCCTAACCCTTCGATGATTACAAGCGTGATGTTATGTTATCAATGATGTACTGTAATATCCATCACACACTTAATTATCCGCCACCCGAGACCGATCGGTCTTTTCTAGTTACTAACAATTCTCCAAATTCCTCCTCTTCTCCGTTGTAAAACGAGAGGGTAACGGTTAATCGTGCGTCACCGTTAAATACCCCGGTTTCATTAAATAGCGGGCGGTTAGAGGCTGAGACAAGCATTCGAGTTTCATTTTTATACTAGTGTGGGATCTAGGTTTTACGTTTTTGTGAAGTTATTTTACGAGAAACTTAAAGCCTTAAGATAAGTTGAATTTTATATTTATCGATAAGATTAGAAGTAAGTAACTGAGAAGACCAAACAACATGATGGATCAGTGACAGTAAAAAATCTTAAAGCCTCAGCAAGCGAACACATTACCTTTTGGTAATACCGTAATAAATCAGTATATGTAAATTTAATAAATCTTTTATTAACATATTTAATTTTACAATGAATATATCAAAACTTCAAAAAGTAGCACAGCACAGATATGGATTAATTGCATGGGGAAATAGTACCGACCATAATAGAGCATTTATCGCTCAAAAGAAATGTGTTCGAGCTATTCAGGGCATTCCTCACGTATCTTGTCGACCATTATTTAAAAAACTCGGTCTGCTACCACTACCCTCACTATACGTACGGAACTTGTATGTTTGTACACAAACACAAATACCTATTCAGAACAGCAGCAGATGTAAGTTCTAGAAATAAGCGTGAAAAATTTAGACTTGTTTTAGATGTCGCTCAACAAAATATAGTAAAAGCTGTTTAGCTATGGCTGTACGTATGTATAACATATTACCATGTAAATTTAAATTACTAAATGGCAGACTGTATAAAATTAACTTGTTAAAATGGCTAAATGATAATAATTTTTATAGCATTAAGGAAAACCTTGAACATAAGTTGTGTTAACCAATTTGCATGCTTTAGTCTTAGGCAAAACATGTATGATCTTATCCTTAGCTCATGTAACACCTTTGTATACCATGTTTTACGCAAATAAATAAATATGAATATGAATAAAACTCATCATCTTAACTTTTTCTCTGATACTTTTTTGGGACGACCATCAAGCAAGGCACACTAATCCCAAAGTCACTGCAACTCCTGAAAGCAAAACTTAACAGTGGCTGCCACGAGAAAAGCACTAAGACAATGAAGCTCGACGAAGTTCAAGAGTTACTCTACTGTATACTATTACTACTATGTATATGCGTCGGCTACCAATCTAACCGGATACTCTTAAATACAAGTATTTCTGATAGCGCAACTGCTTATTTGATCGTCACAAGCACAACCAAATGTATCACAAAACCCCTTTATAAGACTGATAGTCACAATATTGGGCTTTTACTTACGTGTAACTTTACACCTGCTGGCCTACTATGACGTCTTAATAGTAGATTATGCACCACCCCTTGGTGTCTACGTTTCACACCATCTACGAGACAATAAAAGCAGTAGTACTAGAATCAAAGTATTTATTAAAATAACAATTACAGTCTGTTAGTAGACCTATTTAAAACAATTAAAAGTTAAAGGTAACGTTTGTGCCTGATCGTCTCGTGCTCATCCTACGTGACTTCTTGTCGAATCGCACCTTTTGGTACCGAATCGAAGGTGCGCTTTCCTCCCCCCATCCTATTCGCGCCGGAGTCCCTCAAGGAGGCGTCTTATCCCCGCTCATCTTCACGCTGTACACCAGCGACATTAACAACAACCCGAAGGCTGAGTTAGCGCTTTTCGCTGATGACACAGCCATTTACTGTTCCGGTCGGAGCCCAGACAGTATCGCTCGTAATCTCCAATCCTCCGCTAACGCCCTAGGCGATTGGTTCCGGAAATGGAGAATCGAAGTCAATCCCGATAAGAGTCAGGCGGTTCTCTTCTGTAGGCCACGCCAAATCCTCCCACCCACTCCCATCCCGATCACCATGTTTGGCAAGCCTATCCCTTGGGAAAAGCGAGTCAAATACTTGGGGTAATCCTTGACCAACGCCTCACCTTCGGGGAGCACGTAAAGACGATGCGTTCGCGCGCCGCTTTCGCTCTCGGTAGACTTCATTCCTTACTACATGCACGCAGCAAATTGTCCCTTAAGTGCAAATTGCGTATTTACATCGCGTGTATTCGCCCCATTCTGACCTATGCTTGCCCAGTTTTCGGACAAGCTAAGGCATACCAGATCCATAGGATGCACAATGAACAGTTTTCTCCGAAAGGCCACGGGAGCCCCGTGGTTCGTTAGGAATGAACAACTCCATGTTGATCTCAAAATCCCCACCGTCAAGCAGGTCATTAAACGCCTTTCAAAGCGTTTCCTAGACTCTGCTGAGAAACACCCCAACCCACTAGTTGTGTCGGCCGCCCGATACGTCCCCACCAGAACAGGGAAGATTCGCCGACCCAGGCATATCCTCGTCGAACCCGATGACCCCATCACCCTCCTTCAAGAGAGCTGTAGGGAAACTAGCACTCTTAGAAAACACAAAAATAGAAACCGATCCGTATTCCGGCCTCGCCGCCGAGGCCCCTCGCGACGCCCTAGTAACATCACCCCCCCGACCCTTGCTCGACGAGCCAGCCCGCGCCGCTGAGCATGTTACGTTAAATTCCCTAAATAATAATATTATGACCCAGCCTGTCCCTTGCTGCCCACCCCTCAATGACGCCCTAAGCCGAGGTCCGAACCCCACAGGGGGAGCCCTTAGCGAGCGGTCATTTAATTGTAACTAGTTTGTAATCCCTGGCTGGGGGCCTTAAATTCATTTGAGGTCACCACAGGATTGCCCGGTTGAGCAGAAATAACCTGAGTGGCCATATCAAAAAAAAAAAAGGTAACGTTTGATACATTAGACCAGGTGTGGAAAAACAAACTTATGTTTTTATTCGGTACATTTATTGAAGCGGAGGAGGAGTTTATTTGAGTATTAAGTAAAGTTTCAGAAACTAGGGTCTGCTGAGGACCATTTTGGATCGTGAATGTTGATGAATGTGGTGCTTGAGGTAGTGGGCTAAATGAATAGTGTTTTGACGTTGAAGATTGTGGTGACAAAGGTGTCCAAGGATCAGTTATCAACGGTGTTTTAGTTTGATGTTGTCACTAATGCGGCATCTAATTTTATCCTTATTTTGATTAGAATTTTCAATGTAGCCCTCTGCTACTACAATAGATTTCCAGCCACCGTGTCTTTTAATCTGGGTCATGTCTGCTCCTGAATCCGCCAACAGAGTAGCCGATGTTCTCCTGAAACAATAGCCCGTGTAGAGCTCGGCATTTGTCAATTTCAGGTATTTTGCAGTTTCTTTCGGCATGCTGCTGATTTTATTTTTTCCAACGACGTGCCTGGTGCACTTACCATTATCATAAGCCATGAAAAATTTGTTAGTGTTTATATTAGAGGGGCGTAGAGCTTGGTACTTTTCGATAATTCTTACGTATTCTCCACGAACTACGAATGGCCGTTCTTTCTTTGATTTTGTATCTGGCAAATTTACCAGCAACAAATCTGGATGTTTTTCAATATCTTCGATTTTAATTTTGACGAGTTCATTTCCACGACAAGCGCCATTCACTTCCAAAATCAATGCCACCTGTAACAAAAATAGGTAAGTAGTTTTGTATTTAAGTAGGATGGTAACTTACGTAATATATTATTTTTTATGTATTAGGTACATGTCAAATACTATCTTATATTTGACTGACACACTATCTTATTTTTGACTGACACACTGTGTGCCTGTTTAAGAAAGTTTATTATTTTTATTAACAACACATAAACCTTACGAAGGTTTACAATAATAATTATTATTCAACTTAGAGTCAAAACATCACAATCATCAGTACATTGCACACAAGTGATCGATTCATGAGCGGGGTAGCTAAACTATACCTATACTTAAATATAGTAAGTGGTTATGTACCTATTTTATTTACTAAAAATTAAATAAATAGGTAGGTACTTACTTTTGTGGCAAGAAAGCTGTGGTCAGGGGCTTCATTTATAAACGTTTAAACATTTTGAGCTGTGAAAACTTTTGATTTCTTAGGACGATGTCCTTCTAATTTCCTTTATAAAAATGCTAGTAATTTGGTGTATGTATTAATTTGTATATTATTTTTGATGCTTATTGTTGACCTGAGCATCGAATAGATGCACCATAGGCTACTTGGCTTCTTTGTACATGATAAATGCTGGAAGTAGACTTTTTAGTCTACTTCCAGCATTGGGCTGATTCAGATACAGATTTGACGCCCTTTGTAGTTTTCCACTTGTAAAAATCGTCGTAGGCTTTCATGTACGATTCCTTGGACTTTTCTGGGAGCAGATTGTTGGTACTGCCAATATGGCTTCGGGTTTAATGTACTCCGGAGTCATATCACTATCGTCACTCGTAATATTTTATGTAATTTGTTGTTTAACAATAAACAAAGCAAAGCAATTTTCAGAATTCGCGCCTCTTTTAATTTGTTTTCTATTTTTCTTTTAACTATATTGTATCTCGTTGTGGCCAGTTCTATTTTCTATCAATTTATTTTTTAATGCAGTTTATGGAATTAGTATGTACCTACTAGGTACCTATCGTAAATATTCGTAGGCGATTTATGTTCCAAATTCAAATCACATTACTTGACCAGCGGGTCATAATGAAATTCAGTACAATATTAATGCCCTGCTAGATCTCAGGTCGTAAATGACTTACTTTAGGTTAGGTTTGCATGACATATAATTTGACATTGTCAAGCAGGTGGTGTGAAAAGTATTATTGTTTTACTCTTATTCCAATGTGGGAAAGAGGTGGAGCTACACAGGATGTCTAGCGCCATCAGTCTGACGGT
Source organism: Cerastis rubricosa (assembly GCA_949152445.1). NCBI lineage: Eukaryota > Metazoa > Arthropoda > Insecta > Lepidoptera > Noctuidae > Cerastis > Cerastis rubricosa. Next base: position 2,078,912 of record OX424525.1, on the reverse strand, counting down.
AGACGCCAAACCTTCCGCGCGCGCGCAACTATCGCTACTCTGCCAACGGCCCACAGACAGCGTTTCTCAAACTTCTCAATCAGTTCAAACTACTAAATCAGTCTAATTAAAAATGTTTAAGTGCAAACGTTGCGGGGATGAATCATTGGACGGTGTCACTTGCTCCGTATGTGAAGGGCAATTCGACTTTCCTTGCTCGGGTATATCGGAACGCGGATATAGTAGGCTCGGTGAACGCAAACTTACATGGAAATGTGCCAGCTGCAAAGCACCAGCGATAGCCAGTCCCGGCATAAAAGTCACATCACCAGTAACAGCGGACTACGAGGCCATTCTGCTGGAGTTGAAGCGGATGTCGGCCCAAATGGAGTCGCTGCCAGCATTAGTTGAGACTGTGAAGGCCATCCAGATTGAGCTCGAGGATTTGAAGGCTATAAGAGCTGAGTTCTCAGAAGTGAAGCACTCCTTTGAGTTTGCCTGCGATGAAATCAAAGCGTTGTCTGGCAGGGTTTCAACATTGGAGAAGGAAGCAGAGTCGATGAAAAAGACCAAAGAAGAGCTAATCACCTTACAAGATCGCATTTTTAAGTTAGAGGAGCAGCAACGTGAGAATGACCAAAGGTCCCGTATAAATAACATCGAGATTAAAGGTGTGCCGATGTCAAGCAATGAAAACCTGTTTACTGTAGTGGCTAAGATCGGGGAGACCATCAACTGTCTTATCCCTAGGGAGCAAATCAATTACATAGCAAGGGTCCCATCGCGTAACGATAAGCAAAATAAAAATATCATTTGTTCTGTTCAAAGTTCTTACATGAAGAATGATTTTGTGGCTGCCGCAAGAAAACACAAAAACCTAAACACCGGAAATCTGGGGCTTCGAGGAGACAGCAAGATCTTTGTCAACGACCATCTTACACTTGAGAACAAAGTTCTCCTAAACAAAACTAAAGCACTAGCCAAAGAGCGTGGATTTGAATTTGTGTGGGTTACTAGTTGCAAAATATTTTTACGTAAAAATGTCACTTCTCCAAAGCATCACATCAAGACAGAGCAAGATATCAAAAAGTTTTTATGTTAACATTGTCGTCGAGGCTTCCTAGTATGTTGTTTACTTATATCGATCCGCTAAGTTTGAGTAACACAGGTAACTGTTTTTTGTACGCATTCCTTCCTCGCCTGCCTTTTGTTCGCTGCTCGCTCGGTGACAACCGGTTTGTTAAAACTTGCCATTATAATTTTATGCTTTATTTTCTGTCTGCTACCGTTGCGTTTTGCTATTTGGTCGAAATTTGCTTATCTCCTATTATTTTAAAGTCATTTCTTTACGCCTGCTTTTTTTGCAACTATGTTTACGTATTTTATTACCGTAGTTTGAATGTGCTTTATATTCTTTTATCTATTCAATTAAATAATAAACCTTTCAACGATTACTATGGCACCTATTAATATTTATTATCAGAACGTACGAGGACTACGGACAAAGACAGCTCTTTTCTTGAGAAATGTGTGCAGTAATGATTTTGATGTTATTTGTTTGACTGAGACGTGGCTGATAGACGGCATTTCTGACTCGGAACTGTTTGATGACCGGTATCTTGTGTGGCGACGTGACCGAGACTACACTCAAACTGGCCAGATGAGGGGGGGAGGGGTTTTGATTGCAGTTAAACGTGAACTTGCCGCTGACACGTGCAGTGAATGGTGCTGTTCCGCGGAGGATTTGTGGGTTACGTTGACGCTGCATCATAAGAAACCCCGGGTAGTTTATAAAATGCACATATGTGTCGTATATGTTTGCAGTCAGAACCACGGAAATTCTTTGGCGACGCAACTGAGCAACTTTTCGGACAACGTACTTAAAATTACCCTCAATCGTCCGTCGGATAAGTTTGTTGTTTTGGGAGATTTCAACCAACCCAATATTGTGTGGCAGCGGGCCGGCGTCGGACTTTCATTAAACCCTACAAATGTTCACGGTAATGTTCAGACTAGTTTAATTGATAATCTTAATACGAGTAATTTAATGCAATATAATGGTCAGTCGAACATCAATGGTAGAATCCTTGATTTGGTTTTTTCTAATGATGAAGTGCTCGTCAGCTGCTGTGTTGATCCACTAGTGCCTGAAGATCCTCATCACAGAGCCTTATGTGTGACTGCGGAATTCGTTGAATTGCATCGACTGCCAGTTCGGTCCTACGTAAAATTTTTATATAAGTCTGCCGATTACGACAATATTAAGCGCGAGTTGAATCGTGTAGACTGGCAAACGGAGTTTAGTAGAAGGTCGATGGATGAAGCGGTAGCATACTTTTATAGTGTATTAGGCAGGCTACATGCTACGTATATACCGACTAAAAAGGTGGTCCCTAAATCAAAATACCCTCTCTGGTACAAAAGCCCGTTAATAAAAATTTTAACGGAAAAAACAAAATTTCACACTAAGTTTAAGAAGTATAGAAACATTTCTGACCATCAATCGTTCATTTTGCTCCGTCAACGGGCTAAAGACCTGGAGCAGGACTTGTTTGACAATTACTTAGCCAAAATAGAATCTGACATTCGCGACAATCCACGGGCCTTTTGGAGGTACGTCAAGTCTAAGCAAAAATCTTGTTCTTACCCATCAGTGATGCAATTTGGCCAGGTAACGTCCACTGATGGTGACGTAATTTGTGATATGTTCGGAGATTGTTTTTACGCTAACTTTCTTGACAACACTCGTAATGCAAACAGTCAATCTTCGATTCAAGCTACGGTCGAAGAACCCAATGCCAACACGCAAGACATAAGTCAAGTAGAAATACGGCTAAGCCAGGTTTGTAGACTGCTAAAACAAGTAAATTTAAACAAGTCTGCGGGTCCTGATGACATCTCGCCCATATTCATCGTCAATTGTGCCAAAGATCTTTCAGTGCCTCTGTCCATCCTTTTTGAGAAATCTCTTGCCACTGGCGTGGTACCTAAAATATGGAAGTCGGCATATATAACACCAATACACAAAAAAGGGTCAAAGACATTGGTCGAGAATTACCGACCTATTTCGAAGCTGTGTGTGTTTGCTAAAATACTGGAGAAAATTGTGCACGCGCAAGTTTCTTCGGCACTCAAGCACATCTTAAGTGAAAGCCAGCACGGCTTCGTGAGGGGTCGGTCGACCACGTCTAATCTTGTTGTCTGTAGCGACTACCTCTCCGAGTGTATGTCGCAAAGGTCCCAAGTCGATGTTGTATATACCGACTTCAGTAAGTGTTTCGATCGGATAGATCACGTGATCCTTTTGCGTAAACTTTTATCGGTGGGCATCAGGGGCGATCTTTACCGGTGGTTCAAGTCCTACGTGGAGAACAGATGTCAAACTGTAGTTCTGAATGGATACTGCTCTAAGCCTATGAAAGTCCCATCGGGGGTTCCCCAAGGATCCTTGCTTGGGCCATTGTTATTTAATATATTTATTAACGATATCTCTTCTTCATTCCGGTACTCAAAATTGTTACTGTACGCTGATGATATCAAGATAATGAGACAAATAAATACCCTGGCGGATGCTCATCTATTACAGGCGGACCTTAATAGTTTTCAAAGCTATTGTATAAATAATAAGTTGGATCTAAATGTCTCCAAGTGTTATGTTTGCTCCTTTACACGGAAACCTACCCAGATCGTCTATAACTACATGCTCTTGGATACAACACTAAATAGGGTCAACGCCATCAGGGATCTGGGAGTTACTTTTGATGCCAAGCTCCTCTTTGATGCGCATATAGACAATGTAGTTAAGAAAGCATCAAAAGCACTTGGTTTTATTCTCCGGGTGTCCTCTGAGTTCAAGAATATTAAAACTATTAAGATTCTATACTGTTCCTTTGTCCGTAGTCATTTGGAGTATGCTTCTCAGGTCTGGAACCCCAATTATAATGTCTACATAAATCGTATTGAGAGCATACAGAAAAGGTTTTTGAGGCACATTCAGTATCGGTCTAAAACGTTTATAGCTAATTATACCTACCGTTGCAAAAAATTTCATATCCTTCCACTCTACGAAAGGCGAAAAATATCAGATCTTGTGTTTCTTTTCAAGATAGCCAATGGAACAACTGGGGTTACCGAGTTGCTTCATAAAGTTGGGCTGCGAGTGCCGTCTGTGTTCTTGCGTAGACCTCATTTATTGTACACCCCAGTGGTAGCCACTACGTACAGACGGAACTCGTTCATGGTGAGAGCGAGTCGTATGTACAACACAGCCTGCCAGGAAGCTGAGATCGACATTTTCCATACTAGTTTTAATAAATTGAAGAAAATGTTATGTGATTGCTTCTTCGAGTTTAAATAGTAATTTTTACTGTTTGGTGTTATATACCTACATATATTATCTATTATAATTTTTCAGTTTCAAATATTCTACTTACTATATGTGGAAACTTGTAATTGGCCATATTTTGTATAAACTATTACTAAATGTCTGCTTAGCTGTAAGTTTTCCTAAAAATAAATAAATAAATAAATCTCTTTCCCACACTGGAAAAGGAGTAAAACAATAATGTTTTAAGACGTCATGGTAGATCACCTGATATCTACGAATCACAGCTGGAATCAAAGGCTATACGTGCTTTTTGGAGCAAGAATAGGTGTAAAAACACACGGGTTTGATTTATACATACATAAAGTCTCACTTGACTCCGCCGCAAGCAAACACAGACTGTCCTCCTCGCAGTAAGTTTGAAACATCACGACTCTGTAGAAGCTCGCTTAGGTGTGCGTAGACTGGTAAGTAGGTCGCGCTACCTTTGGCGCGCTTGCCGATTCATTTTCTGTCCGTACTAATGACCGGATCCTACACTTACATACTTACATTATTTACACAAGGATTATAGCAACGATAATATTTAAAAAAAATACGTTGATCTCGTCTAAGTAAGGGTCTAACTCCCTAGCATCTTCTGGTAGCTGAATGGAAAATAAAATATTAATAAGTGTGGCCTAGATACATAATTGGTCTGTCTTTTTCACAGACTTTACGAAAGGGATTTAAAATTATAATAGAAGAGGTTCCATAAAACAAAGAGTTTCATTTCTGCTGAGTGCGCTTGACACTATTTTTATGACTTCAAGATGAAGAATTTTATAACACAAACTGTCGTAAAAAAGAGTTTTTTGAGAGTGAAATGAGATGGTAAATAGTGTTCTTACATCAACAAAAAACACATCTCGGGATACCCCAAGTTGTGGTTTTTTTTATGTTTCTCTCAAAAGTAATATAAAGAAATTTTTTTTAATGGATTTCGCAGTGACTTTTATAACAGCACCGAGTGTAGATTATTTCTTTTCTGATTCGAACGAAGATATTAATACGAGTAAGCTAATAATAAAGTGGGTTCGATTCCCATGTCGGGTAAAGTATTAATTTGGTTTTTTCCATCAAGAATTTCTCAGTGACAGCCATAGAGTCTTGATCTGTGCCCCGTGTAGTGTATGTAGATATCATTATATCGCACTACAAACCGATTACAGTACTGTGACGTTGCCTCGGGCGCGCACGTCGCTCGTTTATAATACCGGTCCGAGTAGTGGGGCGGGCAGTCGTTGTCGAACTGTCGGCCTGTGCGGTGGCGTGTTGGCGAGTCAACTATTAGTGTAGATAAATGTGCATATTTTACATTGGCGACGAGGAGAAAACCGTAAGTTTTATATTTTTATAAAAAAAAAAAAAACGAAAATGTAGTCTCCTACAGGTAGATAATTAATTGTATTTCGGAAAGAAATATTCAAAATATTAATACATTAGTATCTTTCATTGGACTTATAACTGTAAATAAATAATTTTGTGAAGACTGAAACAAAAAGTGGTTCGTTAATGTCTTGTTTTGCAACATAACATCACGCTTGTGTTCCCCAAGGGGGTAGCCAGAGATGTGTGATGCAACATGCCTGTTACCATTAACCGGACGCCAGGGAGGTTCCTGATGGAGAAACTCAGTGACACTGCCTGACCTGGGAGTCGAAACTGGGACCTCATGTTTAGTTATTTGATTTGTGCTACATGATTAGTAAATCAAATAGCAGTAGAATATATCTACTGGTCATTAAATTGACAAGTCATCAGAGAATGACGGTAATAGCAGTATAATATACCTACTGGTCATTAAATTGACAAGTCATCAGAGAATGACTAACAGCAGGAGAATATACCTACTGGTCATTAAATTGACAACTCATCAGAGAATGACTAACAGCTGGAGTATATACCTACTGGTCATTAAATTGTCAAGTCATCAGGGAATGTCTAACAGCAGGAGAATATGCCTACTGGTCATTAAATTGACAAGTCATCAGAGAATGACTAACAGCAGGAGAATATACCTACTGGTCATTAAATTGACAAACCATCAACGAAAATTTGGTCAGCAGTAGTGGTACTTTGGATGTACATACTGGTCATTAAATTGACAAATATTTCAACTGGGCAGATTAGTGCAAACCCTTTATATAATGGTTCCAGGTAATTTATTAATAACATGAGTTCTCAACTCACGTTAGAGAAATTTGATTGTGAGGGTGAACCTTCAACAGTAGGAACGAGATGGGAACGCTGGAAGCGGGCACTATTGATCTACCTGCAAAGCTGCTGGAATTGAGAGTAGTGTGAAGAAACGTGCTTCGCTGCTACATTTTGGTGGACTAGAATTGCAGGAAATATTCTATAATATACCAGATGCAAATGTATCACCAGCAGATGAAGTGGATGTCTTCGGAGTGGCTATAACGAAACTCGACGCATACTTTCTACCTAAACAAAGTAAGATCTATGAACGTCACCTTTTTCGATTGATAAAATAAGAGGCAAATGAAAATAAAAAATAAAAATTCCTAGTACGGCTTTGACAATAAGCTGACAAATTTCAGTTTAAGGACAAAGACGATCATATAATCGATCAAATTACAGAAAAGTGTTCTTCTAAAGAGCTTAGAAAGAGAATTATACAAACAGGAGACGCAATAACACTAACAAATACAATTGTCTAAGCAAATACTCTTGAAGCTGTAAGTCGACAAATAGAAGAATTCGGAGAAAGCAGCACATCAACTGAAAACATAAACAGAGTGAATAACACGAAAACAAGATAAGAAGTGGAAAAGAAACACAGGATGTGGAAGATGTGTGAGCTCAGGATACGCGTCTCAAGACAGTAAATGCCCAGCAAAAGAAAAAGATTGCCACAAATGTGGGCCTAAGGGACATTTTAGACAATCTGCAGGACAATGACACGAGACAGAACGAATAAAAGGAAATATGAGGGAAACAACAACAAACAAAATGAAAAAAAAAAAATGAAAAGAGATAACAAAAGAAACGACACAAACCAGATAGATCAAACAGAGCCCGAAGACATACAATATGTGTTCAAAATCGATGATGACAGTGTATTAGATTGCCATATTGGCGGAATGAAGGTTAAAATGTTAGTAGACTCTGGGTGTAAAGGCAACTTGATCACAAACAAAACCTGGGACAATATGAAACAAAATAAGGTAACGTAACCAAACAGTTGCAATAAGACTTTTTATGGTTATGGAAGTAAGAACCCCCTTGACCTAAAAGGATTATTTGACGCAAATATAAAAATCGCTGGTAGATCAGAAAATGCAACTTTTTACGTCATCGCTGATGGAACCAGAGATCTGCTTGGGAAAGAAAGTGCCATGGCTATGGTTTTCTTAAAATTGGATTAGAAATCGACCAAATGGAAACTAAGACAGAGTTTCCCAAATTCAAGGATGTTTTAGTGGAGGTACCAATCGATGAGAAAGCACAACCAGTTTCTCAACCATTGAGAAGGATCCCCATACCACTGGAAAAAAAAGTTAAAATAAAATAAAAGAACTGTTCGAGAAAGACATTATTGAGGAAGTTCAAGGATCCTCAAGATGGGTATCACCAATAGTGCCAGTTTTGAAAAATGCTGGAGATGTTCGCATAAATTTGCGTAGATATGAGGCGGGCAAATAAAGCAATTCTACGGGAAATCACCCATTGCCCAATATGGACAAGCTTCTGCCAAAAATTTAAAGTGCGAAGTACTTTTCAAAACTGGGCATAAAAGATGCTTTTCACCAGATTGAATTACATCCCGACTCTCGACACATAACAACCTTTATTACAAGTAAAGGCCTGTTCAGATACAAAAGACTAATGTTTGGAATATCCTGTGCCCCGGAATTTTTTCAAAAAACCCTAGAACGAATGTTATTGGGAGGGATGTAATGGCACTATTAATTTTATAGATGACATTTTGGTATATGGAAAAGATTTGAAGAACATGATCGAAGATAAGAATCAATAATTAAAACTCTAGAAGAAAATAATGTGGTACTGAGAAAGGGCAAGTGCATTTTCAGGGAAGAAAAGGTTCAATTTTTAGGACACGAATTATCACACTAGAGGTGTAAAACCATTAGATAAGTACGTGACAACTAGTCAAGAATTTCGTCCACCTATGAATATAGGTGAGCTTCAGAACTTCTTGGGATTAATCAACTATGTTGGAAAATGGATCCCTAATTTGGCCACAACTACAAAATAACTGCATAAGAGGAAACAGACCAAAACCACAGAATTAAAAAGTATTTGGGGCAGTAAACAGGAATTTGCATTTAACGAATTAAAATTGGCCTTGTCTAATATTCCTACTCTAGGATACTATGACGTCAAAGATCGGAGTATAGTAATAGCAGATGCTAGTCCGTTAGGACTAGGAGCAGTATTAGTGCAAATTAATGATCATGAACCTCGCATTATTGATGGTCACCGGACACAAACAGACTGTGAAAGGCGATATTGCCAGACAGAAAAAGATGCCTTAGCTCTGGTCTGGGCTGTGGAACATTTTTATGTTTGGAAAAGAGTTTGAATAGGTGACCGACCATAAACCACTAGAGGTTATATTCGGTCCTAAATCAAAACCATGTGCAAGGATAGAAAGGTGGATACTACGCCTTCAAGCATATGCATTTAAAGTAATATACAAGCCTGGCAAAGAAAATATAGCAGATAGTTTATCAAGATTGTGTAAATTAAATAAAACGTCACAGGACAAGTCTGAAAACTATATACACCAAGTTGTTGAAGGAAGCAGGTCAATAGCAGTTTCACTGTAAGAAATTATGGAGGCATCAAAGCAAGACAAGGAAATATTAAAAGTAAGTGAAGGCCTTTATAACAATAAATGGGATGAAGAGGTAAAAAATTACAAAATCTTCCAAAACGAATTATGCTTTTACGACGGAGTTTTATTGAGAGGCACTAGAAATGTTATTCCAAAAACATTGCGCAGTCAGGTACTGACAGCTGCTCACGAAGAACACCCAGGAATAGTCCTAATGAAGGCGAGACTAAGAACCACAGTATGGTGGCCTAGACATGACAAGGAAACTGAGAATTTGGTCAAATGCTGCAAAGGCTGTACATTAGTATCAGCTCCAAAACCTCCAAACCCATTCAAACGACGGGCATTACCATGTGAACCTTGGGTAGATACTTGTATTGATTTGTTGGGCCCTTTACCACGCAGCGATTACATATTAGTAATCGTTAAATATTTCAGTCGATACAAGGAGGTAAAGATTTGTCGTAATATTACCAGTGGCGACATAATAAAATCTCTAAAAAAGATTTTTTGCAGACTTGGTAACCCGATGACGATAACAGCTGATAATGGCAGACAGTTCTGCAGCGAGGACTTCAAAAAATTCTGTACTGAAAGGAATATAGTTTTGCATAATACGATACCATAGTGGCCTCAACAGAACGGAGAAGTGGAACGTCAGAACCGAGACATTCTAAAGCGAAAAAAAATAGTCAAGTTGAGCGAAAAAACTGGCAAGAAGCTTTGTTACAGTATTTGGCTATGTATAACAGTACCCCGCATAGTGTTACAGGTAAAACTCCTACAGAATTATTTTTCAAACTGCAATACCGTGACAATATACCTATGGCAGGAGACATCACACATACACCAGAAGATTCAGATGTTAGAGACAGAGACCAAGAAAAGAAAAAAACTGGGAAAGAATATACAGATAAGAAAAGAAGAGCTCGTGAATGTCAACTAGTGCCTGGGGATAAAGTTTACGTTAAGAATATGGCCAAAGATAAACTTAGCCTAAATTATGACCCAACTTCCCATACTGTAGAAAAGAGTAAAGGTGGAGATATTAGTGTTCGAAACGATATAACTGGGAAGGTATCACGAAGAAATGTAGTTAATTTAAAGAAAGTTGAAGGCCCTCGGGGAAGTTATAAGTGACCAAAATAAAGAAATTAACATAGGAGAAGATTTAAATGAATCAGAAAATGAAATAGAAGAAGAGGAAGGGTAAAAGGAAACTTTAAATTAAATCATAGTATAATGATTTACTAAATATTATTGTGCTGTGATTTTGTTAATTGCCAGAGATGCTCAATGTCTTATAGTTTTGGTTACATAAAACTAGTTAAAACAAGGAAGGGATGTAGTGTATGTAGATATCATTATATCGCACTACAAACCGATTACAGTACTGTGACGTTGCCTCGGGCGCGCACGTCGCTCGTTTATAATACCGGTCCGAGTAGTGGGGCGGGCAGTCGTTGTCGAACTGTCGGCCTGTGCGGTGGCGTGTTGGCGAGTCAACTATTAGTGTAGATAAATGTGCATATTTTACACCCCGTGAATGCGAATAGGCTCGCCCCCTATTACATGGGGCTTTGGCGTAATGTAGGCGTACTCATGGGTACTCTGCCTAACCCTTGGGGAATTACAGGCGTGATGTTATGTTATGTCATGAGCAGGGATCAGAATAGATAGTGCTATTTTGAACCTGAATGATAATGTTAATATGGACATACCCCGGGATTCCCGGGAATATTTTACTGAATGTCGATGAAGTTAAAGCAAAATATATCTATCTGTATTGTAACATTCCATAAATTAGATTATATGGGGTGTAAATCACGTCATCACGAAGCCGTCAACCAAGCATTCTGTACATGAAACTAAGTAAATTTACGCAAAAATTATTGCTGGGAAACGACTTTTTTGGGGGGTGTAACATCATGTTTTGTGAAAGAACTCAATGTAACGCACTCAAAACACTGTGCTGATGGACGGATTGAATAGTACGGGGGTCGTGGAGGTGTTTAAAGTAAAAATCTTACATTAAAAACTTGTATTTAAAAAAATACTTGTCAAATGTTGGAACTTTGACCCCTAATATCTCCGTAACTAAAAGGTTCTCAGGTATGTAAACCAAAAAAAAATATCGCAATGACAGGGAGAACCAGTACCTTTCGACTTCGTTAAGAGGTGTTTTACACCCTTTATTGAGTGGGTAAAGCGAAACCGACAGGGCTGACTTTAGGGAACAATACAATATTTGTGTGAAGCTGAATAAAATAGTTATTAAAAAATTAAAAACCGGTCAAGTGCGAGTCGGACTCGCGCACGAAGGGTTCCGTACCATTTTCTATGCACTTTTTTGTATGGGAGCCCCCCTTTAATATTTATTTATTCGGTTTTTAGTATTTGTTGTTATAGCATCAACAGAAATACATAATCTGTGAAAATTTCAACTGGTTATCTATCACGGTTCATGAGATACAGCCTGGTGACAGACGGATGGACGGACGGACGGACGGACGGACAGCGAAGTCTCAGTAATAGGGTCCCGTTTGACCCTTTGGGTACGGAACCCTAAAAATGGTTTAATAAAATAAATAAATATAATTCCCGGGATTCAGAAGGCATATCCATGGTATACTACCTATTCCTATTCCGTTCACTGGTTATGAGAAAGATAACCAATAATATTTTCCAAACCACCTGATCTCAAACGTAAACACAATAACCGACTCTACAATGCGTAAGAACAAGGAAACTTCCCCAAATAGCCAACATAACATTTACAAAGGGTTAGTTAACTATAACCAATGGAAAATCCCCCAGTCGAACGTAAACAGAATAATAATTTATAACCCTGTAACACCCCGAGTTTAGTGCCTATAAAATTGCAGCGGACTAAATGACGGGCAACGGATTTATTGGAACATTTAGTTGGTCTCTAGATATGGACTTCGATAGATAACCCTGCCTAAGTGCCTAATATGAGTTCAGAGTTACTTTGTACTTGCATCGTGTAACCGGGCACAAATCTCCGAGCCTGCTACTCCTGATGGAAAAACCCAATAACACTCTGCCCGACTAGGGAATCAAACTCAGGATCTCAATCTCAGCAGTCGTACTTGCGCTCACTGGGCCAACGAGGCATTCTCCTACTATTAGTCTACTTTTGTATTATCAACCTAAAGACCGCATAGGATGACTGGTAATTAGTGACCGATACATAAACACATGATTATACTCATGATAACAAACGTCATTCCCAAAGAAAAATTTTTTTTAATACTGATCCATTTTTATCACATTAAGAAAACAGCCATATGTGATTCGTGGTTGCGAGCCAAGCAGGTGCTCTGCCTATCCACTGTTGTACGGTACAATAGTAATGAGACAGATCCACATCACGCGGCTAACAGCTTAAAGGTCACAGGCGCGCTCGCGCGAATTCCATTCAGCTGTTGTGTTATTGTGATAAAAGTGAATGAAAATGTTTCTTTTGAAAAGGTTTTTTTTTTGTAAGCATGAGTACAATCACGTGTTTAAGTATCGATCGGTCACTAAGTCACCCTATATATGCTTCAGTTATTCACGGGTCTAAATCTTTTGCAAATGCCGGCAATACGGATGTGAATGGTCAGACAAAAGATAGATTTACCTATTGCGTGAAAATTTTAAGACTGAAAAGTTTGTAAAAGATAGCGTGAGAGTTGACAGGGGAGTATGAAAGAAGATTTTGCGAATTACTATATAAAAGGGGTAGGAAGATGATGCTAATCTCATTTTAAAGTGCCCGACTTTCTTTCATCTGGGTTTGCAACCCAGCAACATTTCCGCTTTCTACAGTTTAAAAAATTCTATACGTTATTAAACTCCCTTGTTCAATCATTGTTATTTTTTCAAATCATTTATTTTAAACCGCATTTTCTAAACAGCAACAAATCTAGGCCCAAACAGGTTACTTTTTAAATACAGGTCACATAGCCTTTTAAATACAACCTCCATCCCAAACAAGACAAAAAGACGTGCTAACGCAACTTTATAGAGTAGTTGCGGCTAACTTTGATAATGGTGTTTAATAAACAATTTTAAGTCGCGACCTAGGCCTGCGGTGCCGTGGTGCCGCGGGCGTGGGGTTGAGTAATAAATGAAGGTCGGCTTAACCCTGTGCGGCTGCAGATGGGCTATTTTTATTATAGGCCACACGCAACGGCTGTGGGGGGAGGGAATTAAAATATTATGCTTTGGAGATTTAATTTTGTTAGTTTTTTTTTGTGTAAATTTACTGCTTTGTCGCAGATGTATAGAATTTTACATAATTTTTAAATTCAGAATCTACCTCAGTGGTATTTTGATGAAGCCCATCAGATTGTATCAAACTTATACTGCATCTTATCGATTGGACAAAGGCATTCAATGAAATTATCGAAATGTGATTTACATAATAGATTCTTATTTTACGCTATAACAACTATTAAAATCATTATTTCATTACCTCAGCCAACAGTAATTACAAACAATATTACAAAAAAACTCAATGCAACACAGTTTGACATATAATTTTTTCCCACCAATTGGGCACAAGCTATTAAAAAAGATTGCGCAAATTTATTTACAAACTAGCTGTGCCTGTGGCTTCACTCACGTCAGCGCGTATTCTTTTAGCATTATCAGGGAACATTGCATGGGATCATGGAGACGAAAATAAAGATATTCCGAACATCATCTACAATATAATATACTGCCTCGTAGATCCAGTGGTTCCAATCGTGACTACTAAGCATGAGGTCCTGGGTTCGATTCCTGGGTTTGGCAAACTGCAAATAAAGCTAAAACAATATAAAAGATAATTTCTTTGCATAAAAATAAATAAACACGGCCTAAATAAAAATAGTTAGGACTTAAATGTCTAGTTGGTTATTTATCTGTTTTGTCAACTGTACACTAATGTAATAATTTCGTAAGTACTTTGACTGACTAGACGAATATAAATTGCATGATGTGCAAACTGATGTTATTTGAAGATAACCTTTACGGCTAACTAAAAATCATAAACACAATATGTGGTATAAGATAAATTGCGACATATTGTGTGCACATTGATAATGAGACATTTGCGGTGGCAATTACTTTTAAATTATATTTTAACTGTGAATATTTACATAGTTATAAACAATCAACTGATGACTTTTAACATTTTTCAAGCTCGTGCCAGTTGATCGTAGAATATTGCAACGTTGCATGTGCCAACTCATCAAGTAATCATGCGGCTGAAATGTTATGATTTTTTCTTTTTAAGAAGTTCTTCTTTCTTTAAAAAAAAGTTTTTTTTTTTTTTATTAAAAACTCCACAGAGTTAAATAATTAAATCCCTATTGTTTAAAAGAGTATCACAGTATTAATTTGTTATCTACCTCCAGTATTGATTCCTCTTGTCGGGGAGACTAGTTTCCTATAACTTCCAAATAGCCAAGTAGTATATAGGTAGAAGAAAACACACATACCCACACTTGGTAAAAGGAAAACGAGTATTTACAACGTAATCAAAGATTTATGATCGCGAAAATCATGAGGTTTACTTATTTATTGATGCCGGCAACGTCCATTGAGATGTTTAAATAAATCAGCTGTATATTATGATCTGCGCAGACGCAGCGACAATACCGGCCTTGAATAATTCGCTATTACAATGTTGGACGTGAGGCTATGCACATAAAAGTGAATAAGTACATAGGTAGCCGCATGTGGAGACGCATTATTGTGTATTTTAAATATTGTGTGTTACAATAATCGTATAAGTATTAGCTCTAATATCTGTAGATCTAAGACCAAGATTCACAGAACACACTTTACGTGTTACTTACGTGTTCATATTTCTTAATAGATGCATACGAAAGTAAAGGCAAAGTACCGTTTGTGAATCTTATTCGAATTACAAAGCCATAAAAACTGCAAAATTTTAAGACTACATTTTTAAGCGGTTTAACAGACCCACTATACAAACAAAAGATCAAAGAATATTTTTATTATTTTTAGATATTATTTTTAAGCCAATGGTTGATTGGTAGAGAATGCCTTGTGGCATTAAGTCCACCTATGTACCACTATTGTGCATGAAGTTTAAATAAATAAATAAAAAATATTGCTGGCAGTCCTCTTCTTCAAACTGGCAAAGGATACTGCGAAATATTAGAGAATTAAATAATATATTATTATTTATTTGCTTATTTATTTATTTCCCTTCCCGTTAAAAAAGATGTAGGTAGTCGAAACTCACATTCAAAATGTATTCTTGAACCATGATATTTGAATTATAAATCGTAGACTATTCTAATTAGTATGAATAATAATGATTAGTCTATACAAAACCAACTACGGAATCGTTAAGTATTTGACTACCATTTTTGGAAGGCTTTATTTACGAAACTGAAATAATAAAAATCTAATGTGTAAGATTGAGGTACACAGGAAACATCGGCAAAGTATTGGGTCGTAGCATAGCCCGATATCAATGTCAGTTTGAAAATCAAAACACATTCGCTACAAACAAAGCTACTAAGAATGATGGCAGTATCACATTGAAGATAAAAGAGATTAGCGGATCACGCCACCGATTAGTGACTGAACTGATAATAGTGGTCAACCAAAAATCACTTTTTGTGAGTAACATGAAAACTTTTGCCTAATTATGTTAAGAGAGAGCATAGTGAAGAAATGATATTAGAACATGTCAAAACTTTTTCTTTCAACTACGGAGTAATGTTATCAT
The DNA here is from genome assembly GCA_949152445.1 of Cerastis rubricosa. Taxonomy (NCBI): domain Eukaryota; kingdom Metazoa; phylum Arthropoda; class Insecta; order Lepidoptera; family Noctuidae; genus Cerastis; species Cerastis rubricosa. Next base: position 2,062,988 of record OX424525.1, on the reverse strand, counting down.
TAATCACTACAAAACCGATCACAAAGGATGTCTTTTTTGCTTAGAACCAAAACAGTGCAGAAAAGTTATATGAAATCTCATTATTGCACTGTTTTTCATTACTGCACTGTTTTAAATTTTAAATTTGGAATTAAATTTACCACAGAGGTGTAATGTCTCCTATTAAGTTAATAAAATGTATGCATTAGATCAAAAGATTACTGGCTGATGTAAAAATCGGTTGAATAAAACTGACTTGGTGAAAAAAAAAACAAATGGCGCGCATTTTGTGCCATTGTAAAACTTTGATACTTCTTATTTACCAAATAAAAACGTAAAAAATCATGGAAATTGACAGCGATAGCGATATGAATTCAACTCCAGAAAATTTATAACAGCTGCAAATGAAGTTGTTAATAACCTTTTCATCCCACCATCTCGGAAAGAGTATTTTTAATCTTCAATATCTGAGTGGAAAAGCCGTTTTTATTCTCTAGAGGATAAAGTAAATTGAATTTAGAACATCGTGTGCACTAAGTTTGTGAATTAAATAAAAACATTAAACCTATTTACTGCTACCTCTATGGTGCCGAATATATCATACAACTTTTTTTAATTTGTTAAAAACTCAGACTTGGAACCTTCTTGGTGTTCTTTTTTTTCAATTTGCTTTGTACGCGGTTCTTTACGCGGCATTTTTTCACGTCATTGTAAATTATACCGTAATATTATTTTGTTATAATTTAAAGATTATTCTGTAATACTTACCTGTCATAATGTAGTAATTAATACCTAAACTGAAATAAAAGTGTACCTATCTTGTGATTGTAAACGTTTTTTTTTTGCATTTAGTCATTTCCTCGCTGAGGTGGAATGAAAAGTTACGTGTTGCACTCGAGTGCAAAGATTTTTCACCTCGTGCCCTTTTGATTCCCTCGCTAACGCTCAGGATTCTAATTTTGAATCACTCGCTGCGCTCGTGATTCAATTTTAGAATCCTTCGCTTGCTCGGTCATCAAAATTGAACACGCGGTTAAAAAGCAACTTTGCACTCTTGTATAACAAATAACTATTAATAACTGCACTTTTAATAATTTTATGTTTGAAAGGAAGATGAATTAAACTTTGTTTCATTAACTTGAGTCTTTATTTTGAGTAGGTATATTTTGTCAGGGTAGTTGAAAGAAAAGCAGATCACGCACCTCGATAAAGTTAGTAATTAATGCACTCGTGATAACTTAGTGCCCTCGCATGCGCTCGGGCAACAACATAACACTCGTGCATTAATGACTCACTTTGCGCTCGATGCAACAATCTACTGTATTCTATTTGAAGGTTTTAATAAACAAAATGTAGTAAAAGTTAAAGTATTGCAGTATCAATGGCCTTTATGATTTTCAGGTCTCATTATAATGTCCCACAATAATCTGCGAGCAAAATTATATGTGGACTACACTAGCCCTGATGGTTTTATATTTTAGGAAATGTCCTAGCGCAATCTTTCACCATGCTCATTTTTGACGGCGCTCAGATTTACGGGAAAGAACCCAAATGTGAATGTAGGGAAAGTATTTTCAATAACATATTACACTCCAAACCCTCATAAGCAGATAAAAGTTATTCGACAAATCTTTTATAGTCATTTAATGGGCGATTTCCGAGAAAACTTGAAGTCACTTCAACACAAAACTAGACCAGATGGCCTACCATGACGTCTTAAAACATTATTGTTTTACTCCTTTTCCAGTGTAGGAAAGAGACGGCGCTAGACGTCATCTATAGCTCCGTCTCTTTCCCACATTGTCATAAGAATAAAACAATACTGCTTTAAGACGTCTTAGTAACCCCCCTGATCAAATCAAAATAAGTGTTGTAATGAACCCTAGGTAGGTTATTCCAAATTAGTAACCCCTTTTCTTGTTACAAATTTTATTTTGATCCGTGATTTTGCTCAAAAAAAGATACTGTTCTGTTTCTTCTGATTTTTTCCGATGACACCTGCTTATTGTAAACCTGCATCATCACACTGCTGAGCAAATGCATGTCCACATGGCTATCCAACTAGTGGAGTCCTAACCCAGCCAGACTCTGTAAATAATATACAGAGGGACGAGCTGGACAATAAACAACCAGTAGTCAAGATTAGCCCTAGATCAAAAGAACAGACAGCTTAGTAACCCCTCAAAATGATATAGTTCCAACGGATTAAAACCCACAAGGGTGACACGGCACCTAATATCGAATGCAACACGCGTTTACAATGTCTAATTCGAAAGCACTTTACTGCAGATTGAACTGACGCACCGAGCCCTAGGTGGCTTATTCTGCGATTATTTCAATGAAGATTATGGTAGAATAGCGGCATTAAATGACAATGTAGCTGTGATTGTGTGGGAGTTCGTGTGTGATATTATACTAGAAGTTTTATAATTTATTCTGTGGTTATAGATATCATCGGGAATAGACTAGACGTGAAATAGTTATAGGTAAATTGTGTGATGAGACTCAATTTCCTTAATTGGGCTCTTTGGAAGGCGACCGGAACTGAAAACCTCAGAATCAACACAGCCAGATTGCAATTATAAACCGCAGAGGTACGACTGGTTACAACGGAAACCATGACTGGTGACAAATTTGCCATGTATCGAATCGTTTTCATAAAGAGAGCTGTTAGCATTTGCATTCGCCTTCGGAAGTCGTCACCTTTAATGGTGGTTTTAGTGGTTTTCCCTAGATGTGTCCTGTTTTTCGCTATATTGGCCTTCAGCTTAAATTGGCCTGCAGTAAATTAAGCTTTAATTTAGCTCAATATTGTGTAATGTGCCACTGTCTTCATTCCTTATTTGCAAACTCTGGCAGTCTGCCACTGCGTATACCAGGCCCCTCAGAAAGTATTGCGAAAAAAAGTTTTTATATATGGGAGACTGGCCAGTTATTATGTTTTTCGAAAATATGATTATTTATAAGTAAAAATAAGTAAGTTCCAATTTCAAAATTTCCCTCCACATTTTTTGCGAGTTAATTCAAAGTATTGTGTCTCACTGAAATATGGATCTGCGCCGGGAACATTTTAGAGCTATGATTTTATACGATTTCAAGTGTCGCCTGAAACCGGATGAATCGTACGATAGACTTCAAATGGCATTCATGGATGAAGGCCCTTCCAAGGCAACCGTGTATCGTTGGTATAACGAATTCAAGCGCGGTCGACCAACTTTGGGGGATGACGAAAGAAGCGGTCGCCCTTTGACGGCTGTTACCGAAGAAAACGTGCTAGCAGTGAAAAATTTAATCCAAGACAATAGGCGAATTACATATCAGGAGATTCAACACATATTGAAGATTGGATCGGGAAGCGTTCACGAGATTCTACACAGCCATCTTCGCGTGAGGAGGATAGTATCACGCTGGGTGCCGCACAACCTCACCGATGCTCAGAAGCAGGCCCGGGTGGAATGGTGCCGTGATATGCTTAACAAATTTGAAGCAGGCTCGTCTCGGCGTGTTTACGACATCGTTACAGGTGATGAGTCCTGGATTTATCAATACGACCCAGAAACCAAGCGCCAGTCGACTGTTTGGGTGTTTCAAAATGAGCCAACGCCTACCAAAGTGAAGCGATCTAGAAGCGGGGGTAAGATTTTGATCGCTAGCTTTTTTAATTTGACTGGCCACTTGGTATCAATTCCCTTACGGGATCAAAGAAGCATTAATGCCGAATGGTATACTTCCAAATGTTTGCCAGAAGTTTTCTCTGTTATAAGCAACAAGCGACCAAACACAGGGCTCCGCGGGCTACTGCTCCACCACGACAATGCACCTGCGCACACCGCACTCAAAACGAGGGACTTCCTGGACAGCACGCCAGTCAAACTCCTGGGTCACCCTCCTTACAGCCCTGATCTAGCACCGTGTGACTTCTTTTTATTCCCAAAAATAAAAAATCAGCTCAAAGGGATACAATTTTCGTCGCCGGAAGATGCGCTGGCTGGGTTCGAGCAGGCTGTAAACGAGGTGTCTGCGGCGGACTGGAAAAAGTGTTTTGAAAACTGGTTTAGGCGCATGAATCTTTGTATAGAGGCTGGTGGAAAGTACTTTGAAAAGATTTAATAAAAATATATGTACGTATAGAACAATTTTTTTTAGTTTCGCAAAACTTTCTGAGTGTCCCACGTACAATACAATAATCATTGTCATCCGTTCGGTGTAGATTGCTTGGAGCTCTGCTTGCATTGAGTGGAAAGACACAAATCGTACTCATTAAATTGAAGGTTTGTTTGTGTAGGTGTGATAAAAAATTGAGGTCATTTTCAAAGAACTATGAAGATGTCCTGGAATAACCTTTTCTCACATGGCAACAGCTTGTTAACCAGAAGCACGAAATGGCTTTAGAATGAGAGTACAACTGCGGACAACAGTGTTGCGTGACTTAAGCTTAAAAACCACTTCCTTTTTCAGGTTAGTACAACATAATTTGGGATCTCTTTATTTTTAGTTCGAAAAGACAAAACCAGGGGTATTATTTTAAATTTTACAGAACGTGACTTCAAACATGGAACAATATGTTGTCTTGAGGCATCGACCTAATAGAACGCGAATGCGAGTAAGTTCGCGCGAATTTTACTCGTACGAACGCGCGATTAAACATATTGAACTCGAATAGGAGTCCTAACTGACAATCGCACGACGCGGTCTCGCGACTCAAATGTTTGTAAATCTATTCGCACGAACTTAGTTCGTACAAACGCGCGATCAAACATATTGAATTCAAATAGGCGTCCTAATTGAAATTCGCGCGATAATTGCGTCGGCCGCTGTGCCCGCGCCCCTCGCTTGCTCGCGTCGTCAATTCGCGCGATGATATGACACCCAGTTTGTGTCATCGCGCGAACACGCGATGCTCGCACCGCTTTACGATCGCGCTCGCGGTACGATCGCGCTTTAGCGTTCTATTAGGACGATGCCTTACGGTTTTACCTGTACATCGTTTTCTCACCTAAAATGTTCAAACCAACAACAACAACAAAAGTAACTCAAATTTCCAAATCCACGGTGCCATAACATAACCAAATCTATCCTAAGCCTTATTAAAGAGCTGCAAGTAACATGTCTAACGGCTAACATGGCTGTCTTTAGGCTCCAGAGTTACGTAATCCTGTTAATGTGTGCACCTTAAGACAAAGGAACACAATGCACCCCTGTTGCTGAGTGCGGGTGCATAGAGAAATTATAATTTGCTTGAACACGAGAGGTATAATCAGTTAGGAACAGACAAATTAGGAGCTTGTTTGCCAGTTGTGTTGGCTACTGATGTATATTAGTTTTCAAAACTAATATTATAAAGAGGAAAGATTTGATTGTTTGTTTGCATTGGCTCCGAAACTACTGGTCTGATTTGAAAAATTCTTTCAGTTTTAAATAGCCCTTTTATCGAGGAAGGCTATAGGCTATATATCATTACGCAACGACCAATAGGAGTGGAGCAGCAATGAAAACTGTTGCGAAAACGGGGAAAATGTGATGCAAACGAAGTTGCGCCGACAGCTAGTATAAACATAATGAGCGCAATTTGCAAAGACATGACAAGAAAATGAAGTACCTACAACTTCAAAGAGTAATGAAACAAGACAAGAAAGAATTGCAAAGCTGACAAATTATGTAAACTTTTTCAGAGGGTCATAATATAATTATTACGTGACTAATTTCAATATTCAAGAAGGTGCGCCAAAATATTTAGAATTGGCTAAATATTTTGGCGCACCTTCTTTACACAGCGCAACAGTGCACTAAAATTACATTTAGATCTAACCTTGTGAAGGCTGATGGCCGTTTTTACCAATACAATGGGCACTTGTACTAAATACATAGTTATGGGCTGATCCCATAACTATCTATGTATTTAGTACAAGTGCCTTTTCCCACAGGGGGGCCAAAGTATGTTAATTTTAAAAGAAAACATAGGCAAGTATCATGGAGTCCAGATAACTTTTATATTCAGACGTCATAGAAAATAATAATATTATAATATTATCATTATAATATTTTACTTATAAAAAACCACATGGGTCGATCTTTAAGGTTAAGCCGTGCTTGCCGAGGTTGGTCCGTGGATGGGTGACCACAATTACATACCGAGTTTCCTCCGTGCCTCGGAAGGCACGTTAAGCCGTTGGTCCCGGCTGTGTAACATCAAGTTACCAGAGGGTATCGTATTACCCAATTACTGGGTTGTGGAGGTCAGACAGGCAGTCGCTTCATGTAAAATACTGGTACTCAGCTGCATCCGGTTAGACTGGAAGCCGACCCCAAGATAGTTTGAAAAAGGCTACGCAGATGATGAAGATGATATTTTACTTATAAAAGCGTGTTCTATCAATCTTATTTATTTTTATTAGTTTTTTGACTTGCAATATAAAAACGCTACAATAAAAACCTAACGACGAAGAGATCAAAGTTTGTTTTTTTGGCAATTATCATAAATATGTTTATGGAAATTCTGTTTTTTTTTGGCTTTTGTTGTGACTAAGCCAATAGTTTAATTTCATCTGACTCATTGGTTACTAACAAAGTCTTTCGATACTGAGTCATATCGAATTCGTCGAATGCACAACTGACGATAAATCGATTCAATTAGCGGATTAGGTAACCAGATGCTTACCAACGCTGTTTGTATTGATAAGGCCATGACAAGCATTTTGAGTCACAATTCCAAGAAATTACCTACGTGACTTAAGCAAGGGTAGCTGTCACTATCCACAGCCTGAATTCACGGACTTCTGGATATATCATCTGCCGCGTGTTCTCGCGATGCTATTCAATTTCTGCCTTAGGCATTCTTATTTGCCAGCGGAGCTGATGAGGACGGTCATAGTACCGATAGTCAAGAACAAAACTGGTGACATCTCAGATAAAAATAACTACAGGCCGATCTCATTAGCTACGGTCATCGCAAAGGTATTTGACAGCATGCTTAATTCTCATTTGAACAAGGTCGTAACTCTGCACGACAACCAGTTTGGGTTCAGGCCCAAGCTGTCCACTGAGAGTGCAATACTGAGTTTAAAGCATGCTGTCAAGTATTACACAGACCGTAATACTGCTGTATATGCCAGTTTTCTTGATTTGTCCAGGGCGTTTGACCTGGTTTCGTACGAAGTGCTGTGGCAAAAGCTACGTGAACTTAAAATTGCACCTGAAATCGTTACCATCTTCCAGCACTGGTACGGCAACCAGGTCAACAACGTGAAATGGGCGGGAGCTCTGTCGGACTCGTACAGGTTGGAGTGCGGGGTGAGGCAGGGTGGCCTGAGCTCGCCTACGCTCTTCAATCTGTACATGAATGAGCTTATTGTCGCGCTCAGCAGCCGCCATGTTGGATGCCATGTCGATGATGTCTGTTTTAATAACATCAGCTATGCGGACGACATGGTGCTGCTGAGTGCGTCTGTAGGTGGTCTCAGGGAGCTCATAAGCATATGCGAGACGTACGCTCACTCACATGGTCTCAAATATAACGTCACGAAGAGTGTGCTTATGGTCTTCCGAGCTGGGACCAAAGGTTTGACGGAGGTTCCTCCAGTCAAGTTGTGCGGCGTGCCCTTGGAGCGCGTGCAATGTTTTAAATACGTAGGCCATATTGTGACGCCTGACTTGAAGGATGACGCTGATATTGAACGGGAGCGGAGGGCGCTGTCGGTGAGGGCGAACATGATAGCTCGCAGGTTTGCTCGTAGCTCCAAGGAAATCAAACTCACCTTGTTTCGAGCCTACTGTACTGCATTTTATACGAGCAGCCCGTTGGTGTCATACTTGCAGAAAGCCTACGGTGCCCTCCGAGTTCAATATAATAACGCGCTGAGGGCATTGCTGCGGCTGCCTCGCTTCTGCAGCGCGTCGGGGATGTTCGCCAATGTGCGCGTGAACTGTTTTTATGCCACGATGCGCGGGAGGGCAGCTTCGATAGCGGGCAGAGTGAGGGGCAGCGGCAACAGTCTCCTCGCTGTTGTCGCCGACAGGTTAGACGGGCCATTCATGCGGCATTGGTTGGCCTTGCACGCGCCCGTATTTAGGGCATGGGGGAGATAAGTGGTTAATTATTTATGATTTTGATGATTTTAATGATAATGTTGATTTTAATAATTTTGATGATTTTAATGATTTTGATGATTTTATGGATTTTGGTGATTTTGATGATTTCAATTATTTCAATGATTTGATAATTTTAGTGATGATTTTAATGATTTCAAGGTTTTTTAATGTTTTTGTTTTTAGTATTTTTAATTTTAATTTTTTCAATATTTTTATTATTTTTAATGTTTTAATGATTAATTTACTATTTTCGTTGTCTTTAATTGTTGTACATGGGTATTTTGCCTGAAATAAAACACAATTTATTATTTTATTTATTATAGGCCTCTCTCTTCTAGTTTTAATCTCCACGATCCTGTGCCAGCCTCATCCAGGTCTTTTCCTTGATAGCAAGTATGTCGTGTGCCCATCTCGTTCTCGAACGACTCACATTTCTTCTCCCAATCATTGGACGCGACTCGATCACAGCATTACTCCACCTGTTATCACCGCGCCTTGCTTGGTGTCCTGCCAACTCTATTTGAGTTCCATAACGTGATTTCCAATCATCATCATCATTTCATCCGAAAGACGTCCACTGCTGGACATAGGCCTCATCCAAGAAAGCGGGGGTTTTGCCATAATCGCACTCGCATTTGCAATCGGGTTGGCGATCGCAGTACGGTTGTTACAAAAGCACAGAGAACGCTGCTGCCCATTCTCTGGCAAGTCCCTTAGTCGCCTCTTACGACACCAACGGGAAGATATGGGATGGTGCTATTCTTTACGTCCGACACCATACAGAACCTTTACGTCTGACACCATCCATGATTTCCAATATCGAAGGTATTTTTCAGTCTTCGGATTTCGACGCTAGGAACTCGATATAATGTCTCGACCCCAAATAAGATAAGACATTTATTTTGCAAATATGGATACAAAAATGGTGACATAAAAAAATATAATTAGCAACAGCCATATTTTACCAGAAGGCATGCAAAAGTACAAAATACATTATTACATTAATGATTAATAAGAAAGATAACACTTTCAATTTCAAAAATAATTACGATTACAATTTCATTTCAATACAATTAAATTAAGATAAATAAAAATTAAATGTCACGTTTTTCTAATTTCTAGTCATAATAAAAATTAATCAAGAAATAGCTTTGTCCATTAAAAATTCTGTCACGGTATAATACGCTTTGTCTACTAAAAAGTTTCGGAGCTTTTTTTTAAATAATGCCAAATTTAATTCTTTCCAACTCCTTGGTAATTTATTATAGATGACTGGTGCCATGTAGCAGTCACTTTTGCGCATTAGAGTCGTTCTTGCACTAGGGAGACATAGCCTACTGTTATCACGTCCATTGTGTGGAAATACGTATTGTAATAAATAAAGATGTATTAAAACTACAAAGCTCATCATGTAATCATTGATGCTTGTACCAGCAGTAGCAATGTTATGAGCTGATTGTGCAATTGCTCATGCTAAGGTACTAGCAATGTCCGTTGTATCTGTTAAATGAAAACATTTTCTAACAGAATAGGTAAAAATGTACTCATTAGTTTCTCCTTTTATGATAAGATCCACACAAATAGCGCCATTTCTAACAAAACAATATAAAAAGGTATTCACGTATTTCCTACCTTCAAGTAATTCAGTTAAATTAATAGTAATTATTGAGTCAACGCACATTACTGGGTATTGTACGCTGATAAATGCCGTAATTGTGTATATTGTGTGCGCAAAATGGCCGCTGTATCGCTTTTGTTCGGGTTATGGTTGGTAATCATAGGTTTTCAGGAAGTACGTAAATGTTTTCAGTTTCTAGAAGTATTTTTTTTCCGATGACACATGCATTATTTTTGCACGATAAGCCTATCATGTTCCTACTACTAGGAGACAGGTTTCTTTTCTGTGAGAGGAAGTTAGCCATAATCCACCACGATTTAATTTCCAGGTTTAATTGCTATAATAATACATATAACGATTTATTTTCTATTGTTACTAACTATTATATTGCTATTGTTTTAATAACTAAAATTATTTGTATAAAATATCAAAATTTTAATATTTTTACTAATAATAACATATATCAGGGCTATTATCCCTAAATCGTATGGCAGAGGGATATCTAATAGACCCACATTACGCTATGTAATAGTCGAACCTTTTGACATCAACCGGGCACAATCCAGACCTCAATCGAACCGAGGAACTCCGAGTCCTCTGAGTCCTAAGAGTCTTGTGACCACTAGATTAACACTAGTAAATATTAATATGTTTCAAAGGTGATAAACCCAGCTATAATCCTCACTGAACATCAGCCAAAGATTACAAATTTTTCATCTTAATAAATGTACCTAATTTCTTATACCTACCGACAACGTCTGGGTTAACCACAACAAGAACAAAACTTAATCATAAGGATTATCTAGTTGAAAGTATACTTCAGGACCGCAGCGTCCGCAAAGGTCAGCATAATCCAGCATAATGCTAGGCTTAGATAAGTAACCCTTAGGCCCTAAGCACACGGCGTATTTTAAACGCGCAGACGACGCGCGTTTCAGGAACACGCGTTTTCTGCGCCGTAGATGCCGATTTTTGCGTTTTTATAGAATCAAACGCGCGTAAAACGCGATACAAACGTGCGTGGGAAGCGCGTTCGAAATTCGTTTGAAGCGTGTACAAGGGGTCGGAGGAGGGGTAGAGGAGGGGTGAGAGAGGCACAATTGACGAGGAGTTTCTGACAAAAATGCGGAAGCTACGAGCGACTACAGCGCGTCTGTATCGCTGCATCTGCGCGTATACGCGCAGCAGACGCGCGTTTCACGATCGCCCCGTGTGCTTAGGTTACAAGGTTGCGTTCAAATCTCGTTTAAAGCGCGTATACGCGCGTCATCTGCGCGTCGTCTGCGCGTTTAAAATACGCCGTGGGCTAGGGGCCTTAGAAGGTAGATACATAATTTGTACAAACTTCACGTTTCTCTAGATTTATTATTTTTGGTAGATTAGAGCCCTAAGCGGTATCTCTAGGATTTATTTTTCATTTTTTGAAAGTAATTTGTGATATAGTGTTATGTTTGCAGTTTTGCATGAGATAGACAGAGCACCTATTTTAAAAGGGTGACGTTTCATCCGCGGATGAAATATTTTGCGGAAGAGTTGTCACCTAAGTCACCTGTCGTCATATATCTATCTCTAGTTCAGTTAGAAGTCAAAGAATCTGACTACTAGAGTTGTCGTGGGGTATCGTGTAGCACAGTAACTAGTTGACTAGGCAGCCGCTCCATGTAAAATCCTGGTATTCTGCTTCAACCGACCCCGACATCGTTGGGAATAGGCTAGGCTGGTGATAAAGACCTCAGTAGCTCATTTGACCCTTAGGTTTAAGACGTGCTAATCTGAAACAACATAACTCAGGTTTATTCTACGAAAATTCTAAATTAAATGTATTTTTCTAACCACAAATCACATTTAAAATACATTTGCCTAACGAGTTTCATTAATATTCTCCTGAAAACGCTGTGTAGCGTTTTCAGCCTTAATTACAGTCTGAAATTATGAAGATATTTTACTATAACCAAAGAATACCTTTTAATTTAACTTGCCCCAAGAATTGTAATAAAATAAACTTAGCCTAGGAATTATTACAAACAATTAAGGATGTAGAATTTGCGAAATAATTCTGTCCGTACAATTTTATTTTTACCTATCATTCTCCATTATAAATGTTCGGCCTACGTACATAACAGTCACCGGCAATGCAATGTTAACACTTAGAAAAATTCTAAAGCGATTAAATAACGGTTTCTACTTCGGAATAAGACCTTTATCGTATTAACATGACTACCAAATACTTTATTCGTATAAACGTTAAACTCTAATGAATATAAGAGTAAATCACTTTTGAATTTTGCTAAGGGCATACTTTTCATTGCTCATGAGTACACCACAAATACATCACTCACCGTAATCTTCAAAACGATTTCCAGAATCAAAACGTAACATAAAACCCGTTCAGTGATTTGTGGTGCAAGTGGGCAAGTAAGTAATGATTGCTGACAGTAACCTTTGAGCGTTTAAAAAGAAGGATGTAATAAATTTTCACTCAAGAATTTTCCTGCTATAAAAATAAACGCTACGTTTAAACCCATAAACAATCAAGCGAAGAGTAATAAATTTTAATTACACAGCAATTAACTTGACAATTGCCAACTGATGGCAATTTGCTTTATTTTTAAAGCCTACAAAAACATTATACAACTGTAACAAAACGTCAGTCTGTTTTTAAAAGTTCAAATTAATAGCAGAGCTCCTTGTTCCAGAGTCTACACAACAAGAAGACTATAAATAACATTCCAATATAATTATATAAATTTTAATTATAATAATTTAAATTTTAATTATTATAATTTAAATTTTAATTATTATAATTTAAATTTTAATTACTATAATTACAATTTTATTTGAATAATTTTAAATTCATAATATTTTTAATTATATGAGCCTACTTCTGAACTCGATCTCTTCTGATAGCGATGGATGACGCTACGATGGGACATGGGCATGGAAAATGCACTGTTCACTCCTCCTTTGAAGGATAGGTACAAACCGTGATTTATTTACCCCCCATAAATAAGGCGTTTCCAAAATTTTGTATGGCTAAATTTACTTAGTTTCATGTTTTATCTGTGAATCTAACGAATACGTACAGCAAAAGATTTTTTCAAATTAAAAGAAGCCATTTTGTCAAACCGTTGTGAAACTGTAGCTAAAAGCAAAATAAATGGGTTTTCTTCCCTCTAAAGCTCTTATGCTATTTGTTTTAGTTTTCTTGAGATAGATGAAAGAGTGATAGTAACGAGAAAATCTTAAGAACTAACAAGTGGAGGCAAAAAACTGAGAAAGTAAACTTTGTACATTAAAGACATTAGAAACAGAATCACAAATAATAAAACATCGGAATCTGTTAAATGTAGGTATAATAAACCTATAGTATTTTCTTTTGGCTTCTGACTGCTCATAACGATTGTCAAAGATCTACAAATGACACAGCCGGGACCAACGGCTTTACGTGCTTTCAGAGGCACGGAGGAAACTCGGTATGTTATTATGGTCACCCATCCACGGACAAACCTCGGCAAACACGGCTTTACCTTAAAGATCGAACCGTGCGGCTGTTATTATTTAGCCACGAGCTCCTCAACTAAAAACGGTATATAAACGAATGAACATAAACGCTGTCACAAGAAACAACAAGTGCGCTAATAGCAGTAATTTTCTCGAATGTCAGCCATTTAACTTCTTCACACGTTTTTATAAGTAATTGTGATACTCACATGTTTTCAGTTCGTTAATAAACATTTTTTGCTTATGTAACTTGTCCACGTGCTGTTTATTTATAACAAAACAAAGTATTGTTGGGATGGTTAAACAATAACGATGTATTCACGGAGTTATTTCAATAGAATCAACAATAAAGTCCAAAATCCGTCTTTATTGTTGATTCAGTTGACATATTGTTGTTATTGTTTCAACAGTATCAGGCGTAATATCAATGAACAATTAGTTTATTCATACATTCATATTCTACCTCATTGATTCATCCTCTTCCTGACCTTGTCCCATGTTATTTTGGGGCAGGCTCAACACGTTTTTTGGGGCAGGCTCAACACGTTTTTTGGGGCTGGCTCAACACGTTTTTTGGGGCAGGCTCAACATGTTTTTTGGGGCTGGCTCAACACGTTTTTTGGGGCAGGCTCAACACGTTTTTTGGGGCTGGCTCAACACGTTTTTTGGGGCTGGCTCAACACGTTTTTTCTTCAATTCGCCCTTGTCAATCACGCTATCATTTACTCCTTTTTGCTTCATATCCTCACGCTTTGTATCTCATCATCATCATCATCATCATTTCAGCCGAAAGACGTCCACTGCTGCACATAGGCCTCCCCCAAGTGTCGCCACATTAACCGGTCCCGTGCGCGTCGCATCCAGCGGATCCCCGCAACCTTCACCAGGTCATCGGTCCACCTAGTGGGAGGCCTTCCAACGCATCGTCTCCCGGGTCGCGGTCGCCAATCCAGAACTTTTCGGCCCCATCGGCCATCTGTTCTGTGAGCAACGTGCCCTGCCCACTGCCACTTAAGTTTGGCAATTCTCTTGCGGATGTCCTCATTTCTGATTTGATCACGCAAGGAAACTCCGAGTATAGCCCTCTCCGTCACATGTCTTCCATCCCTGTTGTCTTCCCAAGACATACGACTCCCTTTCATCTTTTCTGTAAGAGACGCCACTTTCAAACTTCTTCACTGCTCAAGCCGTCAAATTACTATTTAATGCGTTCGTACGTAGCAAGCTGGAAACCAGCTCTTGCGTGTGGAATCCTCACGAAAGTACCTATCCACTTTTATTAGAAAAGCTTCAAAAAGCGTTCCTTAGGTACCTTTATAAGCAGAAGCACGGCTACTATCCTTACCTCTATCCGACAAAATTCTTACTGGGTTGCCTCGGATACAACTCGCTAGAGGTAAGGCGAGCTCGAAATCAGCTCACAATAGCCTGTAAGACGCTCCGTGGCGCTATAGATGCACCTGATCTGCTTGAAGTGCTGGCGCGCTTCTTTGTCCCAGACTATTACTGCCGGGGAAGAAAGCACAGGCTGTTTGCCGTGCCTACATGTCGTACTGTTGCACGTGCTAAGTCGCCAATTCCTCGAACTCTGGCTAAGCTTAATGATCTCTTGGAGTCTAGTCCAACTAGCTATCTGTTTGCGGATGGATGGATGAAGATTTTATTGGTAAGTCAGAAGTACTGTGAGAGGAATTTATGAGTGTTGTTAACCTCCTTTTATTTATACCATGTTTTATGTTCCAGTTTAATTTGCTTTAATTTGTCATTTTGTATCCATACTATATACTATATACTATAATATTATAAATGCGAAAGTCACTCTGTTTGTTTGTTACCTTTTCACGACTAAACGGCTGATCGGATCTCAATGGATTTTGGCAAGAAGATAGATTTAAACCTTGGGAAGGACATAGGCTATATATTATCACGCTATTAACATTGGGAGGTGAGCAATATTGCAATTTGTTCATATTCCTCAACTGATTGACAACTGACAACTGTCATAACAAACATTAGAATAGATCGGCTATTTTAGAACAATTGTCACCGAAGTAAATAGCCTGACGGTTTAGCGGTTGACCTATGAATCATAGGTTGCAGGATCAAACCTCAGCCAATATGTACTTATTGTTTTATTTATTTTTTGAATTTTTGATGCTGTATTATTTACAAAAGTAACCATGGTTCGATCCCCACCCGGTTTTCACTTTTTGTAAGTAGGTATTTTGTTTTTTTTATGCTTTAAGACTTCCTAATCATTACCAAATAGTGTTAAACATCCTTTTAGTTATCATTAACCTTTCAAACTATAGTTAAACAATCATTTAGCCTCTGGCCGAAGTAAAAGCCAGCTCTTGGTTCACGGAAAGCGTAAGTTATGCGTTTAGAAATTTCTTTAAAACGACTGTGAGCATTGAGTACTCTGATCTTACGGTCCCACGGTCCAAAGCTTCAATTCCCAACGACTCGAAAATATAAGTAGTTACCGATAAGATTACTTTATTAAAGCTGCATGAGCTTCCCCGTGGCAACAGCGACAGTACCGGTGTCCAGCCCTTTTAGTTTATATAGTTTTGTTTTCGTAAATTTTTAATTATTTTGTAAGAAAGTAATATCATCATCATTCATCATTTCAGCCGAAAGACGTCCGCTGCTGGACATAGGCCTCCCCCAAGTGTCGCCACATCGACAGGTCCCGTGTGACTTGCATCCGGAGGATCCCCGCAACCATCACCAGGCCATCGGTCCACCTCGTGGGAGGCCTTCCAACGCAACGTCTTCCGATTCGTGGTCGCCACTCCAGAACTTTTCGGCTCCATCGGCCATCCGTTCTTTGAACAATGTGCCCTGCCCACTGCCACTTAAATTTGGCAATTCTTCGGGCTACGGGACCTTGGTTCTCTTGCGAATGTCCTTATTTCTGATTTGATCACGCAAGGAAACTTCGAGCATAACCTTCTCCATTGACCTTTAAGTGATTTTAAGCCTTCTGATGAGGCCCAATGTGGGCGACCCAATCGGTCCGGTATGTAATCACTGGCAACACACACGGGTCATGGACTTCCGTCTTGAGACACTGCACGAAAACATATCATGCAACTTCCCAAACACTGCCCAGCCGAGTCGGATTCGACGGTTGACCTCTTTCTCGAAGCCAGACCTACCCAACTGGACCGTTTGTCCCATGTAGACATAATCGTCTACAACTTCGAGTGTAGAGTCTCCGATCTTGATAGGAGTGGGTGTTACATGGGCATTCAATATGACTTTGGTTTTTTCCATGTTCATTTTAAGACCCACTCTTTCGGACGATCCACTGAGGTCATCGAGCATTGTACTGAGGTCCTCTATGGTCTCAGCCATGACCACTATATCGTCGGCAAATTGAATGTGAGAGATGTACTCGCCATTGACGTCGATGCCTAGCCCTCTCCAGTCCAGAACCTTAAATACATCTTCCAGTGCAGCGGTGAACAGTTTCGGAGATATGACGACTGTTTCACTTCCCTGTCACTGTCACTGTCCATGTCTCTCAGGAAAGCTAAATAGTGAATCTCATCAAAATGACTGCTGGGCTAAGGGCTCCCCCATAGTCTTACAATCTTCTCTCCGTGCGATTTTGTGGTCAGAAATTAATGGTCGAAAACCAAAATAAAAGATTACCCGACCCCGGATTCGAAACCAGGACCTCATACTCAGTAGTTGCGACCACTAGACCAACGATACAGTATATTAACAGCATCTACCAGTCTGTTTTAACCTTTACACGCCTTAACTGGTGAACGGATTTGGATCAAAGCCAGGTCATGATCTGGATAAGGACATAATAATACTTTCATTTATACATGAAAGCGCTATACTATTCACTCACCGATAAACCACTCAAGAACTACTAACTACCACTTTTGACCTATTTAACTTGAAATCTCGCAAGTAAGTTCTTAGTAAGACAGAAAGGGATTTTTGGAAATTCCACCCCCAAGTGGAATTAATGTCGGGTTAAAGGTTAAGTTTAGGAGAATATTTGTAATTTTTAAAAAGAGGCACGAATGCCCAAAACCACGATTTACGTTTTTGGAAATTCTATCCCTAAGGGGGTTTCATAATGAAAGTTGATCGACATCAACTTTCAACATAATCTTTTTTTACAGTAGTCGGTAGCGTGTTCGTATACATTGAGGAGTTATAAATACTCGGTTTTCGAAGTTTTACTCACAAATGAATAGGAGATCACACTTGAAACAAGTTCTTTTAAACGAAAATAATCATATAAAATCAATTTAGGTCGCTAGGGTCGATCTTCAGTTTAAGTTGTGTTTGCCTAGGTTGGTCTATGGATGGGTGACCACCCATTACGTACCGACTTTATTGTGCTTTGGAAAGCACGTTAAGCCGTTGGTCACGGCTGTCATTTGTAGATCTTTGACAGTCGTTACAGGTAGTCAGTGGCCCGAAAGTCTGACAACCAGTCTTACCAAGAGGTGTTGGTTACCGGGTTATACCCGGTACTAATTGGGTTGTGGAGGTCAGATAGCCAGTCGCTCCATGTAAAATCTTGGTATTCAGCTGCATCCGGTTAGACTGAATGTTCCCAACTTAGTTGGGAAAAGGCTGGGCAGATTGTATTGTAGATTGTATTGATTGTATTGACTGGAGACATCTGGTAACGAACTTCAAACAAAACATTGGAATCAAGAACCTCCTGACTAAAAGACTTATTTTAAGCAAATCACGAACCTAACGCGTACGAAGTCGCGGGTAACAGCTAGTATTTTAATATGTGTAATAATTATCATTTTAATTTTAGTTGCAGTAATTGGTGGTAAACCGTTGTAATCCATACTAATCCATACTAATATTATAAATGCGAAAGTCACTCTGTTTGTTTGTTACCTTTTCACGACTAAACGGCTGATCGGATCTCAATGGATTTTGGCAAGAAGATAGATTTAAACCTTGGGAAGGACATAGGCTATATATTATCACGCTATTAACATTGGGAGGTGAGCAATATTGCAATTTGTTCATATTCCTCAACTGATTGACAACTGACAACTGTCATAACAAACATTAGAATAGATCGGCTATTTTAGAACAATTGTCACCGAAGTAAATAGCCTGACGGTTTAGCGGTTGACCTATGAATCATAGGTTGCAGGATCAAACCTCAGCCAATATGTACTTATTGTTTTATTTATTTTTTGAATTTTTGATGCTGTATCATTTACAAAAGTAACCATGGTTCGATCCCCACCCGGTTTTCACTTTTTGTAAGTAGGTATTTTGTTTTTTTTATGCTTTAAGACTTCCTAATCATTACCAAATAGTGTTAAACATCCTTTTAGTTATCATTAACCTTTCAAACTATAGTTAAACAATCATTTAGCCTCTGGCCGAAGTAAAAGCCAGCTCTTGGTTCACGGAAAGCGTAAGTTATGCGTTTAGAAATTTCTTTAAAACGACTGTGAGCATTGAGTACTCTGATCTTACGGTCCCACGGTCCAAAGCTTCAATTCCCAACGACTCGAAAATATAAGTAGTTACCGATAAGATTACTTTATTAAAGCTGCATGAGCTTCCCCGTGGCAACAGCGACAGTACCGGTGTCCAGCCCTTTTAGTTTATATAGTTTTGTTTTCGTAAATTTTTAATTATTTTGTAAGAAAGTAATATCATCATCATTCATCATTTCAGCCGAAAGACGTCCGCTGCTGGACATAGGCCTCCCCCAAGTGTCGCCACATCGACAGGTCCCGTGTGACTTGCATCCGGAGGATCCCCGCAACCATCACCAGGCCATCGGTCCACCTCGTGGGAGGCCTTCCAACGCAACGTCTTCCGATTCGTGGTCGCCACTCCAGAACTTTTCGGCTCCATCGGCCATCCGTTCTTTGAACAATGTGCCCTGCCCACTGCCACTTAAATTTGGCAATTCTTCGGGCTACGGGACCTTGGTTCTCTTGCGAATGTCCTTATTTCTGATTTGATCACGCAAGGAAACTTCGAGCATAACCTTCTCCATTGACCTTTAAGTGATTTTAAGCCTTCTGATGAGGCCCAATGTGGGCGACCCAATCGGTCCGGTATGTAATCACTGGCAACACACACGGGTCATGGACTTCCGTCTTGAGACACTGCACGAAAACATATCATGCAACTTCCCAAACACTGCCCAGCCGAGTCGGATTCGACGGTTGACCTCTTTCTCGAAGCCAGACCTACCCAACTGGACCGTTTGTCCCATGTAGACATAATCGTCTACAACTTCGAGTGTAGAGTCTCCGATCTTGATAGGAGTGGGTGTTACATGGGCATTCAATATGACTTTGGTTTTTTCCATGTTCATTTTAAGACCCACTCTTTCGGACGATCCACTGAGGTCATCGAGCATTGTACTGAGGTCCTCTATGGTCTCAGCCATGACCACTATATCGTCGGCAAATTGAATGTGAGAGATGTACTCGCCATTGACGTCGATGCCTAGCCCTCTCCAGTCCAGAACCTTAAATACATCTTCCAGTGCAGCGGTGAACAGTTTCGGAGATATGACGACTGTTTCACTTCCCTGTCACTGTCACTGTCCATGTCTCTCAGGAAAGCTAAATAGTGAATCTCATCAAAATGACTGCTGGGCTAAGGGCTCCCCCATAGTCTTACAATCTTCTCTCCGTGCGATTTTGTGGTCAGAAATTAATGGTCGAAAACCAAAATAAAAGATTACCCGACCCCGGATTCGAAACCAGGACCTCATACTCAGTAGTTGCGACCACTAGACCAACGATACAGTATATTAACAGCATCTACCAGTCTGTTTTAACCTTTACACGCCTTAACTGGTGAACGGATTTGGATCAAAGCCAGGTCATGATCTGGATAAGGACATAATAATACTTTCATTTATACATGAAAGCGCTATACTATTCACTCACCGATAAACCACTCAAGAACTACTAACTACCACTTTTGACCTATTTAACTTGAAATCTCGCAAGTAAGTTCTTAGTAAGACAGAAAGGGATTTTTGGAAATTCCACCCCCAAGTGGAATTAATGTCGGGTTAAAGGTTAAGTTTAGGAGAATATTTGTAATTTTTAAAAAGAGGCACGAATGCCCAAAACCACGATTTACGTTTTTGGAAATTCTATCCCTAAGGGGGTTTCATAATGAAAGTTGATCGACATCAACTTTCAACATAATCTTTTTTTACAGTAGTCGGTAGCGTGTTCGTATACATTGAGGAGTTATAAATACTCGGTTTTCGAAGTTTTACTCACAAATGAATAGGAGATCACACTTGAAACAAGTTCTTTTAAACGAAAATAATCATATAAAATCAATTTAGGTCGCTAGGGTCGATCTTCAGTTTAAGTTGTGTTTGCCTAGGTTGGTCTATGGATGGGTGACCACCCATTACGTACCGACTTTATTGTGCTTTGGAAAGCACGTTAAGCCGTTGGTCACGGCTGTCATTTGTAGATCTTTGACAGTCGTTACAGGTAGTCAGTGGCCCGAAAGTCTGACAACCAGTCTTACCAAGAGGTGTTGGTTACCGGGTTATACCCGGTACTAATTGGGTTGTGGAGGTCAGATAGCCAGTCGCTCCATGTAAAATCTTGGTATTCAGCTGCATCCGGTTAGACTGAATGTTCCCAACTTAGTTGGGAAAAGGCTGGGCAGATTGTATTGTAGATTGTATTGATTGTATTGACTGGAGACATCTGGTAACGAACTTCAAACAAAACATTGGAATCAAGAACCTCCTGACTAAAAGACTTATTTTAAGCAAATCACGAACCTAACGCGTACGAAGTCGCGGGTAACAGCTAGTAATCATATAAAATCAATTTAGGTCGCTAGGGTCGATCTTCAGTTTAAGTTGTGTTTGCCTAGGTTGGTCTATGGATGGGTGACCACCCATTACGTACCGACTTTATTGTGCTTTGGAAAGCACGTTAAG
The DNA here is from genome assembly GCA_949152445.1 of Cerastis rubricosa. Lineage (NCBI taxonomy): Eukaryota > Metazoa > Arthropoda > Insecta > Lepidoptera > Noctuidae > Cerastis > Cerastis rubricosa. The sequence goes on along the minus strand of OX424525.1, from coordinate 2,041,845 downwards.
CCGTTGGTCACGGCTGTCATTTGTAGATCTTTGACAGTCGTTACAGGTAGTCAGTGGCCCGAAAGTCTGACAACCAGTCTTACCAAGAGGTGTTGGTTACCGGGTTATACCCGGTACTAATTGGGTTGTGGAGGTCAGATAGCCAGTCGCTCCATGTAAAATCTTGGTATTCAGCTGCATCCGGTTAGACTGAATGTTCCCAACTTAGTTGGGAAAAGGCTGGGCAGATTGTATTGTAGATTGTATTGATTGTATTGACTGGAGACATCTGGTAACGAACTTCAAACAAAACATTGGAATCAAGAACCTCCTGACTAAAAGACTTATTTTAAGCAAATCACGAACCTAACGCGTACGAAGTCGCGGGTAACAGCTAGTTAAATAAATAAATAAATGTATGCTCATTTCTTACTTTATCCATGATAAGGTAAGGATCCGGGGTAAACGGTGAAGGAAAACATCGTAAGGAAACCGGCATGTCCTAGAACTAAAAATTCGAAAACATGTGACATGTACCAACCCGCACTGGGCCCGCGTTGTGGATTACTGCCCACTCCCTCTCATAGAGTGGAGGCCTGTGTCCCAGCAGTGTAAACATTATAGGCTGATGATAATGATGAAAGTACCGGAGTGGCACCCGCTACCTATGACGCGTATGTCGAGGCTGTAACCACAGGGCCACCACTGCTCCAATATTATGTATATACCTTATCAACCAAAGAGCATGAAGACTGAAGACTGGACTAATAGTAAGGCAAACCAGTACGTTATATAAATTAAGAATTAGGCTGCATCCTTCACCTTGAGGAATCATCAACCTCTGTATGGTCCCTCAGTGCGGTGCATTTATTGCCAAAACTCTTATATGATAAGAGCTAGACGAGTATATACAACTCGATGTGTCAGAGTATTGATGATTTTAATTAATTTTCCACCAGTGCTGCAGAGTTCAAACTAAAAAAAAAAAACTAAGTAAAAACTTCTTTGAAGATCATTGAAACTTGTTCAGTTTTTTTCTTAATTCTCTCCGAGTGCTTACTACTGCCTTTTTCTTGCCTGTCTACTGTTTCTTGTGCTACTTTTATATTGTCGATGAAAACTTTTAATTAGGCTTCCACTAACTGGCTGTTATCAGCATCCAACCTATAAGTTTTCTTAAGAAATAAAATTAAAAAGCAGCGTAGGACTAGTAAAAACAAATCTGTCGTGACTTGGTGTTAACTAAGTAAACTCAAGAGTGACAGCGCAACGGGTCTTGTTTGCGACAGTTTGATAGTAAATCCTTAATCACTCTTCAACAAGTTAATTAGAGTTCATACTTTCAAAGAATTAAGTTTTTTTACATAATCTTGTTCTGTATGGTGTCGGACGTAAAGATTAGCACCATCCCATATCTTTCCGTGGGTGTCGTAAGAGGCGACTGAGGGACTTGCCAGAGAATGGGGAGCAGCGTTCTCTGTGCTTTTGTAACAACCGTACTGCGATCGCCAACCCGCCTGCCAAGCGTGGCGATTATAGCAAAACCCCCATGTTATGTCAATGTGACACTTGGGGGAGGCCTATGTCCAGCAGTGGACGTCTTTCGGCTGAAATGATGATGATGATGATATAATCTTAAAAATCACATTGCAAAGCCCTGACATTGCCAGAAGGACCTTGTGAAAGATGGCGAGACGAGCTGGTCAAAACATGAAACGATAATTATCAGAAATTAGGGGGAGAGGCCTTTATGGCCCACCAGTAACATGACGCAGGTTAACAGTAACAGTATTTCATCTATAGCGTTCCCACTGCTGGGAAACAGGGCTTCGCTCCTTTGTGAGACCAACCATTGGGCCCTATTGTGAATTACGGCTTACTCCCCGTACTCACAATACAGCTCCAGTGTGGGTTTGTGCTAACTTAACAATAACATCTCATATTACAAAAATCTACAAAGTTTCTGATTGGACTACGAAGCAAGAATGTGACCGATTACTAATTTATTTTCCCAACATTGAATATTAGCATACAAAATTGGATGGGTACACAATGACACTAAAGCTGTACGCTGACTGAGTCACAACTAACTAAACTGACTATAGCTTTATGAAGAAAATGATAGCACACACAGAAAAACCGGCCAAGTGCGAGTCGGACTCGCGCACGAAGGGTCCGTACAATTATTTAAAAAAAACGAAAAAAAAAAACTTTTTTGTATGTGTTTTATTATTTGTTGTTATAGCATCAACAGAAATACATAATCTGTAGAAATTTCAGCTGGCTAACTATTACGGTTCAAGAGACACAGCCTGGTGACAGACGGACGGACGGACGGACAGCGAAGTCTCAGTAATAGGTAATAGGGTCCCGTTTGACCCTTTGGGTACGGAACCCTAAAAACACTAAGACTTAGCTGTTTTTTTGTGGTTAGCCTTGAATGTCCCACTGCTGGGTAAAGGCTTCCCCCATATGCTTCCAGGTACTCTTTTCCTGCGCCACCTCGAGCCAGCCTTCGTAATGCGCTTCCAAGCTATCTCGCCACCTCTAGCCATACTTTTTTTACCAAGATCTTTTCACAGTCGGTGTGATCACACTTAAGTTTACACTATTTAAGTCCATCTTGACACAATTATTATTGACGGCGCGCACTCACCACACAAGACACTGTTTGGCCAACAACAGACAAAACTATTGTGACTTTAGTGTGCGTGCTGGCTAATACGCAAAGTCAACCATCGTGCGATACTGGACAGATGTACTTGCTATGACAGTAATAACATTGAAGGCTATAACCATTACAGGTCAGTAACCCCTAGATGATGCGGGACATGGTGACGCCCTTTAACAACGACTCATCATCTTCCTGCCCTTGTCCCATGTAACTTGGGGCAGGTGCAACACGTTTTGAGGGTTCCGTACCTAAAGGGTCAAACGGGACCCTACTGAGACTTCGCTGTCCGTCCGTCTCTCACCAGGCTGTATCTCATGAACCGTGATAGTTAGCCACTTAAAATTTCTACAGATTATGTATTTCTGTTGCCGCTACAACAACACATACTAAAAACAGAATAAAAATATTTAAGGGCTCCCATACAAATAATGGTACGGAATGGTACGTTTTTATTAATAATGGTACGGAACCCTTCGTGCGCGAGTCCGACTCGCACTAGTTTGGTTTTTTTCTTCCATTCTTCTGTCTTCCGTCAAGCAATTATTTACTTCTTTTTCTTTAAAATAATTTCTCACATCGTTTCCTAGTCTTCCTCTCCGTCTCCATGCATCAACATTTATAATCATCACTTTTTTTGTCACATCGACTATTGTTACTAAAATATAGTGATAATAATATTATTAATCGAAGCAGTAATTTACAGGTGTGAAAATAAATTGTTTGTCAAGACGTAGTTGAAACGTGACTGAAAATCACGTTTATGAATACTTTTCGTTGAAAATTTCAGTATGACAAAAACATTTGCTGTTTTGCTGCATTAAAGCAATTTTAAGGTGGCCGTACCATGACGCTTAAAACATTATTGTTCCATTCCTATTCTAGAGTGGGAAAGAGATGGAGCTAGACGACCTGTATAGCCCCGTCTCTTTTTCACTCTGGAATAGGAATGGAACAATAATGTTTTAAGACGTCATGGTACGGACGTTGGTCACGTGGTGCCACTGAAAATCCAAATGAACGGAATACTGCCTCGTTGGTCGAGTGGTCGCAAGCGCGACTGCTGAGCATGAGGTCCTGGGTTCGATTCCCGGGTTTGGCTAAGTATTATTGGATTTTTCCATAAAGAATTTCTCAGTGGTAACGAAGGAGTCTAGATTTGTGCCCGGATGATGGCAATAGGCTCGTCCCCTATTACATGGGACTTAAAACATAACTGGCGGAATGTGGGTGTGCTATTCGGTACAACTCTGCTTTACCTTTCGAGGATTACAGGCGTGATGTTATGTTATAAAACGGAAGAGAGACACTACCACCATTATTATCTACCAGCGAGATATCAAGTTATGCCTTGCTTTTGGCGTGAAATGCAACAGATAGGCACAGAGTATCTTTCGCATTTTTAATACGAGTACTTAAGGAGTTTCGATTTTAAGGGTTCCGTACCCAAAGGGTCAAACGCGAACTTATTACTGAGACTTTGCTGTCCGTCCGTCCTTCCATCCGTATGTCACCAGGCCATCTCATGAGCCGTGATAGTGAGCTAGTTGAAATTTCTACAGATTATGTATTTCTGTTGCCGCTATTTAACAACAAATACTAAACACAGAACAAAATAAATATGTCGGATCCGGTCATTGTACGGACAGAAAATGAATCGTCGAAAGCGCGCCAAAGGTGGCATCAAGCAACCTACTTATCAGTCTACCTACACCTAAGCGCGCTTACTACAGAGTCGTGATGTTTCGAACTCGCTGCGGGGAGGACAGTCAGTGTCTGATCGCGGCGGAGTCAAGACGTCCCGAAACTGTAACCCGATTCAAGGTGCCTAGTGTTATTGTGTTGGATTATAATTTCAAGTTATTTATTAGTTCGATAAAAGCAGTGTAAGTATCTGTGTGTGTGTTTTCATTCCACGAAACCCATGTTCTGCCCACATGATGAACAAGTCTAACGGAAATAAATCATCAAACTGCGACATCAGAAATGCGATCAAATCGTGCTAATGCAATCACACGCGAGAACAGTGACAATAACAATCAGTGACTGTTACTTTTTGAAATGCAAAACAAATAATTGCACCTGCGGTACGAACTAAAACTCAACCAGTGAATAGCAAGCTAGTGTTGCCGGATTTCGATCCCGACAAAACATAACATATCATCACGCTTGTAATCTCCGAAGGGTTAGGCAGAGTGTACCTAATAGAATGCCACATTTGACCAGAGTGCGAGTGTGAGTTTCGAGTGCGATGCGCGCTAGTAATGCGTCATCTATCGCTGACTTGTTTTGTGTAAAATCTAACCTAACAGACAGATGTGTTGCTGGGGAGTTTGTTCCGCCACTTCTTCTTCCCAGCTAAAACACTAGGAAGTGGCGAAGGGCGGGCGTTTTGGGGAACTGTCTCTTGTAATTTTGACGTTCAAAATGTGCTGATTATCAGCCTAATTTGAATGAATGACTTTTGATTTTTTCATGTTGTGAGTGCAGTGGAAAGAAGCCAGCTTATTTGGGCAATTAAGCAAGGCGTTGAAGGGATCCGCACCTACATAGTGTAAAATAATGTAACATAGTGTAACATAATGTAACATAGTGTAACATAGTTTAACATAGTGTAACATAGTGTAAAATAGTGTAACATAGTGTAGCATAGTGTAAAATAGTGCTGTAACATAGTGTTCCGCGGCACACTGGTATACCGTGGTCATTAGTGGGTGTGCCTCGGTAAACGAAGGTTATCTTTGAAAGTTAAATAGACAGACTGAAGGAAAATCCCCTACAGATGATGCGCACTGACCATAACGAAGGAAAGGAAAACGTCACAAGTGTTCATCGCTACCGCAAATCAAGTGCCATACATGCGGACCAGGGAGAAACCAGAACTCAACGAAGCGGATTGTCGCACGAAGAAGCCGCTGCCTGTGCCGGCTGCTACGGGCATCGGGCAAACAACAAAGGGCCGCGAAGCCCTTACTGTGCGTCAATGTGTCATGCCAGTTCACGTAACCGTCCGGCGTACGTGCGTCGGTGGCAGCATGCAGTGGTGGCAGTGTACAGCGGGCCTGCCGACGGCGGCGGGGTACCGAACTTGCAGCGCGACGACTTCTGGGTGGTCGTTACAACACAGGTTAATTGTTACAGTTTAGTTATTATTCTGATTCTGAATACTCGTTGGTGAAAGGAAATTTTCCATCGAAATTTAATGGGAAACTTGTTAATCACGTTTTTGCTAAGACTGGTATAGTTCAGACGCAAGTATTCAGTACAGAATAGATTTTATGTAGTGTGTGTGTGTTTTGTGTAGTGTTAGCGATTACTCCATCAAGTTTGATGGAGTAATCGCTAATCATAGTTGCAATGTTTGCCTGATAATTATTTACAATGACGTCATGTTAGGTGGCGAGATTTTAAATCGCGTTTTTGTTGTAAACATGACGGCAAGGGAGTTTTCGTTAACGAAAATCCTTTGTGTACATTCGGTGAGGCATTATAGTGGTAACAAGTTTCAATCGGTTTTTAACTGTTATCGCAACGAATGTAACTGGCAATGAGTAGCTAAGAATTAAGTGCTACGTTCAGGCGTCTTTCACCATCATATTCAACGCAATGGTAGGTCTAAATGTCTATGGTATTCAGCTCGTGTTCTCCGATGGTCGGTAAACAGTAATTTTCGCGATTCTTATTGTTCACCTTGGTGCTGAAAAGACGACTGAAAAGCTTTTCGATTATAATTGGTTTCCAGCAAAGTCTCAGTACGTTTGAAAATTCGTAAATAGCCTTCAGTCTCATAGCTGCGTTACGTGTTAAGTAGCGAAGTCTCACTCCGGTAAAGTACAAGCCGAATTGCACGCGGTACCTAAGGTGACGATGAGCCGGTGGTACACGGTTCGTATAGACACGACAGGTTAGCTTAGCTTAACATTACAAGTGTGCTGAGTTGGCGAAACGATGGCAAAATTAAACGTTTTGCGATTGGTGATTTTAGGTTGTTAAAGATTAAAGGTCTGCTTAGAGTGATTGAGGTTTTTTTACGGTTATCCTTAACACGGAAAGCTTTAAATTCTAAGCACGCCTACAATTACGCACGCGGTGGGCTAAGGAAGATGCCAGTGGGTCACGTACTAGTCGATGTTAATAAGAATTTTAATGATGATGAGCAAGTTTAAGTTTTGGTAGAAAAACGAGTAAGGTGTTTTATAGGCCGTACTGTGCGCCCGTACCAGTAGCCATTTCGTAGCCGTAGTCCGGTAGAAGTTGGTATCTGCTTGTAGTAGTCCGTGGAAGTGCGGTGCGTGGGTGGCTCTGGCGGAGGTCGGCGTCTGGAAAAACCATAGTGTGTAGTCACTGGGTGATGCACACGGGCGATCCATTTGATGGATGCGCTAAGTTTTGATCCTTGCGCTGGATGTGTGAGAGCAATGCGATTGCTGGTCGGCTAGAGAGCCGTGGCGTTAGTGGCTTTACTCGAGGGTTTCTATAAGCTTGGTAGTTTTTTGTTGCAGTAGAGTTTTAAAGGTTGATTTGAATAAACGCTTTGAGTTTGAGTTCGACTATAGTACATGGCCCAGGGTCATCATTATTGTATTTTCGATTATTTCCATTTGGTTCGATTAAAACGAAACGGCTACTTCTACAATGTTCTTATTTCCACCACCTCGTTGAATCTAAAGTTTGGTCAGGAGTGACCGAGTGGAACAAAATTCTGTTGTGGAGTATTTGTTTGCAGGGTTACCATCACACGAGGACGTGTGCAAGCTGGATGGCCGTGTCGGATCCGGTCATTACTACGGACAGAAAACGAATCGAAAGCGCCCCAAAGGTGTCATCAAGCGACCTACTTACCAGTCTACCTACACCTAAGCGCGCTTACTACAGTGTCGAGATGTTTCGTGCTCGCTGCGGGGAGGACAGACAGTGTCTGATCGCGGCGGAGTCAGGACGTCCCGAAACTGTAACCCGATTCATGGTGCCTAGTGTTATTGTGTTGGATTGCAATTTCAAGTTATTTGTTAGTTCGATAAAAGCAGTGTACCGTGTGTGTGTGTTTTCATTGCACGAAACCCATGTTCTGCCCACATGATGAACAAGTCTAACGGAAATAAATCATCAAACTGCGACAAATATTTAAGGGGGCTTTCATACGAAAAAGTGATTCTTTTGCTCGTTTTTTTATATAATGGTACGTAACCCTTCGTGTGCGAGTCCGACTCGCACTTAGCCGGTTTTTACTCTCTAACATTAAGCTGTATTGTTTCTTCCGGTTTGAAGTTATAAGAATTTTTATCTTTAAACACGACCTTAATTTACTTGCAATAAAACTGAAACACTCTTGCAATCCTAAACTCGGAAACTGTACCTGTTTTGACCGATGTTACCCTAATGGTTATTTTATTAGGGTATTTGAGCTTCGTCAGGGTTTAAAGGGTTTTCTCGTTAAATATCGACCCTTAGAGTCATGTTAGGGTTCCGTACCCTTTGCTTATATCCTTCCGACATGGTGCGCTAGGGATGGGTGGGGGAAATAAAGATGAAGTTGATGGGTATGGAATATTTATGATGACACAGCATTATTTCTGGAAAGATAACATTTCTCAATAAATTAGTAGTTTATTTTTTTATGTTCAGGAATCATATTTGTTGTTTTTTTACAGTAAATTGACGAGTTCTGACACTGATTTGATTAAATACGCATTTGAGTGGTTAATCCGCTAAGCCGTTTGAAGATCATCACCTCTTTTCTAATTGATGAAGGGATTTAAGCAACTTCCACAGGTCTGGTAGATTCGAAATTAGAAATCTTGTTACTTGTCACCATAGGCATAGCTAGGAGGGGGGGAGCTGGTCCCGCCCCCCAGACCTCCTAAAGGCTCAAGATTTTTAAAAGTTACATTTTTCCTATTTTCTTAGAAAGAAAGGGGGAAGGCTTATTATAACCGGGAGTGGGACGTCAAAGCAAAGAAAAAATAAGATAATTTAAAAAACTGTTACCTACGTTCTAAAACAAATCAATTATTGGGGCCATAACTTTTATTGTATTAAGTTTTTAATTGCCTAAAATATCGGATTATAGGCAAAGTTATACCTTTATGTTTATAATTTCTGTAGACTACTCGCTGTTTCATTTCGAAATGATTTCATGACAGTTCCAACTAATGTTGTATCATCATGTGATGTCACAGATATTATTATAATACCAACTGGCCGCGGTAATACAGTCAGCTAAACAAAGCTTTGCTGTGATAACAATGTGATTTGCATCGTCCAGGCTTATGTCAACGTATACATAAACTACGGCGGAAGCTTGTGTTCCAGGGTATGCGTGGTCCTAGATAAAACAGTATTCTCTATAGTCTAAGCGACAACAATGCCGCAAAACTCAAAAATGAGCTGGGTTGAAGTAAGTTGCTGAAAAGTTTATAACAGTATGACCATTTTAAGTGTGCAGTTCAACGTGACACTGCTTGTCAAGTTTGCATCGCTATGTCAAATTTTGTACTTTTATTTTGGTTCTGTGTTTTGCCGCCTGCACATATAAGTTGGCTGAAGACCAGTGTTAGTTTATTTCAGTCAAACACAGTGCTGCATTCGATTTCAAAGTGATGCCTGGTAGCAGTGTATGTGAATGAGACGCATGACGCGTTTAACGGGCTTATCGCTAATACTCGCAGAATGGCATTTCCTTAAATGTCTCTTACATCAGAGGATCAGTGACCAGTGCTGCTCATTGGCCCTGGATCGAAACAATTGGAAGTCACGGAGAGAGGGGAGAGGCCTTCGCCCACCAGTGAGATGAAGCAAACTAACAGTATTAGTATATCAGAGGATCGCTTATTGAAGGCATACGCAAGCTTATTACTGACTTTAACCACTGCTGAATATAGGCCTGTCTTTGCTTGTGCCAAGCTCCACGTTTTTTTGCCAGCCTCATCAAGGCATACCCGCAATGGCAACAATGCCGCCTGTCTATCTCGCCGCCGAATTACCAACACTTTTCTTAAGAGAACCTTTAGCTTCCATATATTTCCAGCTTCTCTCCAGCATACCCACCTCAACATACCCCAGGTATGATAAACCGTTATCAGCGTGATTAATCACTACGCCACAAATAACAGCGCTTCGGGGACCGTCCCGAATAGCACTAATTATCAAACATTAACTCATTACTGACTGTTTCATATTAACGAGATGCGGATGCTGGGTCATAGGCACAAATGTGATTATTATGCTGTTTGAAACTGCAGGCATAATACTTCTAATTTTCGGAGTCATCAAATGGGAATAACAATAGCTTACTTATAGTCATAAAGACGTCCACTGCTGGACATAGGCCACCCCCAAGTGTCACACACCACATTGACATTTTGGGGGGTTTTGCCATAATCGCCACGCTTGGCAGGCGGGTTCGCGATCGCAGTTCGGTTGTTCCAAAAGCACAGAGAACGCTGCTGCCCATTCTCTGGCAAGTCCCTTAGTCGCCTCTTACGACACCCACGGGAAGATATGGGATGGTGCTATTCTTTACGTCCGACACCATACAGAGCTATTTACGTACAGTAAATTACTTAATTTAAAATAATGCTAAATAATAGTAACTTTCGAAAACGCAGTTTTATTTGCAGATGCCAAACAGATGCAAAAGCATAAGCATTAATTTTAGTCTATTCTTTTATAAACAAACAGTAAAATATTTGTACCGAACAAGACAGTTCATTTAAAATTAAAATTATCGTTTTCTTTCGTACTACTCAGAAACAGGGTCCTATTTAGGACCAAGGTACTAGGCTCGTATCTATATCTGACTTACGCACATATTATAATCAGTTGATAAATGGTTTAAACAATTTAGGTACGCCCAAGTGAGCGACAAAAACATAACAAAACTGAACGAACAACGTTGGTTATCGCCATTGCATAGTAGACCCAACCCAAATGACATAACCGCAGTTATTATGATAAAGTTCATGGATATGGAGCGCAGTCTGATCTTCAACGGCTGTAGGGTAGAGAGGACCCTTGTTAGCCTTGAAATGTTGAGTTCATTGTTCGCAATATTTTGGGGTGAAGTTCAATTCTCGGATAGCATATACTAATTAACTCTGTGTGATCTTCGGTTTCTCGACAAAATTCATTAATTCGAAATCCATAACATTTAAGAATCTTTTGCGTTCGTTGATTTGTTAGTGGTGTTTTTTTTAATAATATCTTATAATCAAATCAATTTATTTAAGTGGACATTTCTGATGGAGTGTCAAAAAGACGTTGATCGCGGATATAAATAATAGCATCTATAACATTTATATAAATGAGATCGATACTGATTACAATATTTTTTTTTATTTTTAAATCGATTTAGGTATCTCGGATGCGAGATATTATACAGGGTGTAATTTTTCAATGCCACTTGGAGGGAAACTACTCTAAATACTGGAGATAGCAAATTTTACTCAAAGGAACGATTTCTATATTTTTAAAAGGAACTAATCTGCATTCAAAGTCTTTCGAAAATTCGCTTGCCACACTCGGGAACGAACCAGCTAAGATCGTAAAAATAAAATCCTGTACTTTCATGCTATGGATCAAGAGGTTCAATCATAATGATCTCTCTAACAAGCATGATAAATTAAATGAAAGGAAAACTATTTAGATTAACTATACTACTATAACAACAACGTTTCCGTTCTACATAGATATGAGTATGGGTACTTGCCTAGTTGGGTTCAAATCAGTTGAGTTCAATCTATAAACCGATACCCTTAGGTAAATTACTAACCCCGTCCAAACTGCAAGAGGAAACCAAGAAATCTTAATCTCAATCAAGGAAACCTACAAGTGGTTCCATTAGACGAAAACTTCGATTTATCGTTAACTAAAATCGATTATTTTCAAAATTATTCCCCCAAACGTAATCCGTAACATTGTTTTAGTTAAGTTTGTAATCTTCGAATCGAATGACCGTTTCGACGATTTTACAAGTAGGCATCGATACAATGGTTGCCGGATGGCCAGCAAAAACATCACCACGGTCGGACGGAAATCGATGCAAATTGAGCGTGAGGTTTTCATGTTTAATATCCAGAACTAGTTTGGAGGACCGGACGGGGAATTATGTTTTTGCTGACAGTATCATAATTGACTTTTGTTTATAGCCTAGCTAATGGATGTCCGGTTTTTTGTTAGGACTATTACTGAGACTTCGCTGTCCGTCCGTCCCTCCGTCCGTCCGTCCGTCTGTCACCAGGCTGTATCTCATGAACCGTGATAGTTAGCCAGATGAAATTTTCACAGATTATGTATTTCTGTTGATGTTATAACAACAAATACTAAAAACAGAATAAAATAAATATTTAAGGGGGGCTCCCATACAAAAAAGTGATTTTTTTGCTCGTTTTTTATAAAAATGGTACGGAACCCTTCGTGCGCGAGTCCGACTCGCACTTGGCCGGTTTTTTAAAATTTACTTTCCTAACGAAATTGAATTTTCGATGTACAAATTGATTAATGGATGCACTTTCAAGTTTATTTTTAGAGTCATTTTATGAATTCCGTCCTTGTTTTGACCATAAACATTTATGTTTAACTTAGTGCTGTTATTTCTGTGTCGGTTTATGAAAACGCTTTTCAATGTTTGTTTGCAGGTGAAATCAACTTTTGAATGTCTGAAAAATAACGGTCTATTCATTCTCTCACACAGGCGACGATTCTTAAAGGAATTCGGATGGATTCTTCTTAGTATTGTTTCAGATTTTTATTGACCTAGTTAAATGTTTTCTACAGGATTCTGAGAAAAACGTCTGTTCAAAACAGACAATGTGGTATGGTAGTTCCATTCTCAAATGTCTCTTTTGTAATATGATAAAAGGTTTCTTTTGTGTCAAACAGTTTCCTAGAAAAATATTGATTCAACGAAAAACTCCCCAAAGAAATTATAATAAACAAAACGAATTCTATAGTCTTGAAACTTATTTTCCCCGATTTGTTTATTATAATTTGTTTGGGGAGTTTTTCGTTTGCCGATATGTCAGCACTGACATTAGTCACCTTTCAATTATGGTCGCGTTCCGTTACCACAGAATGTGTTAGGGTGCGTTCCGTTTTCCTTATTTGCGATAAGAATCGATTTTCTAAGTTAATCAATTCTAATGAAAACCAAGGGTTACAAGCATTTGATTTCACGTCACCACAAAAATGTTTTCAATGGAAAATGGAGAATCAATTTATTGATGTTGTTTTCGGAAATTTCAAATTGTTAACAATAAAGCTCAACTAATTAATTTTAGTATGTTTGAAGCGGTTTTCAACACAGTGGCTGAATTTTCCCAGAATAAGCGATGTTCTGATAGCAGAACAGGTTCGGAATTTATCCTTCTTATTAATCTGGCTGCGATTTTGTGGTAGGTACGTATTAAATGAAATTAAAACGTCCTTACGTTTTATTTGTGTTTTTGCCCATGCCACCTGTAGAACTTATTGTTAATGTCACAAGGCACGATGGGAAATCGACTGTCACTAGGAACCCACCACCGTTTAGCATTTCTAGTAACTGCCCCACTGACCTTACTTTCATTCTTCGTATCATTGATTTGCAAACTCTCTGGTGGCCGGCCTAAAGGAAAGTAGTTCATTACTATCTTGTAAAAGGAATTCTAAGGCGTAGAAAACTGTAGATGAACAAACCGAGTCAGTTTCATTATGAAATAGTATAATCTGTGTTCCACAGTGATGCCTATCAGGATATCTACATGAAAGTATCTATTAACTACACCAACTAGTGCTGTGACCATTGGACTGCTAAATGACAGGTCTCTAGTTCGAACCTTGATTTGATTTTTCGGATTCATATGCGTTTAGTATAACTATTACTTGCTTCGGCAAAAGAAAACATCGTGAGGAAACCAGCATGCCGGAGAGATTTTTCACAACATGTAAAGCCAAGTCAGACGCCCTTGGGGCGGCATAGAAACTTTGTAAAACACCAGGTTATGACTGATGAAGAACTAATACAAACTAATTCTAATGCTAACCTTCCTCGCATCTCAGACTAAATTCTGGATACGAAAAGCGATGGACAGGACAACCGGCCACATAGGTCAATAACTCAGCAATACACTGCTGTACGCTGAGGAGGAGCTCTTGGCTATGTAGTAACAGCCGCACGGGTCGATCTTTAAGGTTAAGCCGTGCTTGCCGAGGTTGGCTCGTGGATGGGTGACCATAATTACATACAAAGTTTTCTCCGTGCCTCGGAAAGCACGTTAAACCGTCGGCCCCGGCGGTCATTTGTAGATCTTTGACAGTCGTTACGAGTAGTCAGAAGCCAAAAGTCTGATATCCAGTCTTAACAGGAGGTATCGTGTTACCCAGTTACTGGGTTGTGGAGGTCAGACAGGCAGTCGCTTCATGTAAACGCAACTGCATCAGGTTAGACTGGAAGCCGACCCCAAGATGGTTTGGAAAAATGTTGGGCAGGTGATGTGATAGATTGCTATAGGCTGAGTTGACTGATTGGCTAATTTGTATCAGGCCAGCTCCTCCTGTAACCTACTTTCATGCAAACACCCTAATCCCCCAGTTACACACAAGTACGTTAACTCCATTCATAAACAATCAGTAGTGCCGCAAAGCAGTGCTCACACGGAGCGTATCATGTTTCCGTTAGCCGACATGTAGGTCAGACAGTGTTTGTTATGACACGGTCCGGCGGCGAATCAATTGTGAGCTTGATAATGTATTGGTGTGACTGATGCTCTAATGTGTAGCGGTCGCTTTTATGTTTGCGAGTAGCCGATGTGGTAGGATAGTAGTTTTAACCGATTTTGAGGTTAATCTATTTGCGATGAACATAAATATAAGCATATTTCCAGTCTTCGCGGGTGGAAGGATGAGGCAGAGTTGTAACTTATAGTATACCGATATTTACATACAGTTTGGGCTTATGCTTATAATGTTTCTGGGACGCAGGCTTCCTCTCTATGGGAGGGCGTGGGCTGTAATCCACCACGCGGGCCCAGTGCGAGTTGGTAGATGTCACAGGCATACAGGGCATACATACATCAATGAGTTTAAGCTACTTTATAAATATTTTCAAATATGTTATGTTTAAGCCTACGAGGGGTCTTCGGTAAGCCTATTCCCATCAACCGAGCTCTCCAGATTCCGAGCTGTTTCTGAGAAATTCTAGGTGAGAAAACCTAGTAACACCCCCGACGTGCAAATCGAACTCGAGACCTCATGCTTAAAAGTAGCGCTTATGACCACTAGACAAACGAGGCAGTATTTGTGATGAGAGAGATATTCAATAATGCACTGCTATTGGTTGGTGAGATACCAAAATAAATAATAAAGAAGAAAAATACGGAAGCCACTGAATTTAAAGTTATGAACTTACCTTATTATCGCCTAATTTGTATTAGGGTAGGCTATAATTAGAGCAATGCAGGCCCTTGAGAATGAATGCCACACATTTTCATAAAAGACTGACAAACAACCGTTTAGGGATCACATTCATTTATCAAATAGCGTCTACACATACATAAATTACAGGTTTTGTCCATACATATTTCAGCCTCTGTTGGTCTCTAGGCATCCTAACTTATATTATAAATGCGGCAGTAAGTTAAATTATAGATTTTAAGTCCAATGGCAACCTGTTAAAAATCCGCACTGCTTGTTATTGAGGATGCACAATATTAAGTTGGGGTATTATTTTCTTATTAAAATCTTTCCTGCGGGTACTTTCCCTCAAAGGTCTCTCCTCATCTGTTTCATAGTTATGCAGGTATTTTTTTTTAAATTCACTAAGAATACTTAAACATAGAGGCTGGGAACTTTAAGAATTTTTAAATTTATAAAGTGTGGCTGACAGCTCTCTATTTGCGATATCCGGACCGTGGTTCGTATGGCTCTATTTTGGATCATCCTGAAATTTTGCAGATGTAATGTTGTCAGGTAAACAGAAACGGACATAGGCCTTTCATCCCAACAAAAAAGTACTGTTCCCGAGGAGATCAATAATAACTTTCTTATGTTAAAGGATGGCGCCACGTGCCCGAGCCGGTTATTCTCAAATTCTAAATGAACGCGAGCGAAGCCGTGGGCAAAAACTAGTTTCCAATGATTTTGACAAAACAGGCGAAGCTATAAACTGAACATTAGCAAGAAAACCGGGATTAGCGGACTGTCTTGATTTATTTTCACACGCGCTATTCATGACCTTGGTCCCGGCTTGTGACGAGTATTCTTTCATGAATTTGAAAGGATTAAGGAGCCCAATATTAGGATGAAGTAGTCTTGAGTATTGTCCTCGTTGATGGGCACATTTATTTAATAATTGAAATACCATTCGATTCCGTGTGATATCGCGGAAGAAAATAAAAAAACATCCTCATTGCCACCAATGGAATATAGGTTTCTATTAAATAAAGAGGAATGTTTAAGAAAACGCGATACGCGATAACCTGTTGGTTCTAGTAGTTATTTGTAGATCTCTGTCAGTCGTTATGTGACTGGGTAGTCCGAAATCCGAAACTGTTCAGCTGCATCCGGCTAGGCTAGAACCCTTAAATGCTTGGGATAAGCTAGATTGATGTGGGAATAGAATTTACTTATTCTTTTGCTTGCTGTTAGTGCCTAAAATGGTGTCAGAGCCTTTATGCCGCCAATAGGCATCTGGCCTGGCTTTACACACCTTCGAGAAATATCTCTCAGGCATGCTGGTCTCCGAAGCAAGTGATAATTATACAATACGCACCTGAATCATTCACCAAAAAAATTTTGATAATATGCCTATCTTGGGTTCGAATTCGAGACCTTTGACTTGGAAGTCACACCAATAGGCTATTACTGCTTCAGTAAGTTACTATAAAAACTTTCAAGGACTTATAAATTTCTGTAAAAACTATTGTAATATTTTCTTATCAACTTTTGAAACAATCCCAAAATGTGCGGGCGTTATCAACCCACAAATACGGGAACACTGTTATAGTTTCATGATATTATTCTGTACTAAAATAACATTCGGAACAGAACTGTGAACAGAACAGACAGAATCGAGAACAATTTTAGGAACAGTTTTAGTTGGAGTCTGATAACAGTTTGAAACATTCTTATCGATATAATCTCAGAGTTTGGTATTCAACTTATCCCGTAACGGAAAATGGAACAGGATCGGCGTTAGTTTTGACTTTAGGCTATTTAGGCCCAGTTGTACTACAAATCCATACTGTTATTATAAATTCTTAGGTAACTCTCTGTTACCTTTTCTTGCCAAGCCACCGAACCAATTTTGATATTTTGGCAATATAGATAGTTTGCATCCAGGGGAAGGACATAGGCTACTCCTAATAAATTAAGCACTAAATAAAAATAAAACATCATCCTGATAAGAAAAGTTAATGTTTTGAAAACGCTCGGCTTGCTTCCTATTAGTTTCACCTCCTGGCCGTTTTCATTCCATAATGACTGTTGGCAAAAAAAGTCAATGCATAATGCAATTCGTGACGCTATGCACGGCACACAATACTTAATGTACTCTCAAATTGCTGATTAAAAATGTGTTGCTAGGCAGAGTAAACGAAAGCCAGTGGCATCACGTCAATATTAAATAGATCTCCACAAAAAGAAGAAAACAATATTATCTAAACAAAAATAGAAAGGGCAACCTCCCCGAATTGTTCCATCTGTTCCAGTAGTATTCCGATCTTTACAAAACTACACCAACTCTGATCCTGATCTACGTAAGTTTTCTATTTATCCCAAAAAAGGCGACTACGTAGGATCAACTTTTAGCCCTCAAACAACTTAGGAGTTTGCCAAATTTCGGCGCCAAGGAACAAACTCATCACACCATATTTTTCTGGTACAAAACACTGGCGAAATATCTTCAACCTTAACACCAATACTTTAGAATGTAAAATAGACTGTTTGTGTTAGAATATGTTGGGGTCCCGTAGGTTCTTATTCGAGGTAGCCGGCCGTCCAATATCGTTCAAATTCAATAAACATGCGCTCACGAATATTCTCAGGGAACATCTTTGTTTTTAGTAAAGCTTCAGAATGGAAATAGTTTATTAATATATTATCGTCTGACATATTCTCTTGAGGTCTACCGTTATCTAGACCTTAGCTATCAGGTAGAAAAGTTGAATGAGACAACGAGTTTGGTAAATTGGAAAGGGAATATTCGGACTCCGTATTCTTTTGAAGTCTTTTTCAAGAAGAAATTACCTTTATACACATTGATGGCAGTGATGATTGGTTTGGAATTACATAACCTAGGTATTTCAGATAGTAAATAATAATTTAATCATATTCATACTCGTCTTCAATGTGCAGAACGCACCAGTACAACACAGTACCACAAACACCCTTTGGAGGTGCGAAAATGACGATAAGGGCCTAAAAGCATTTAAAAGTAAGTAGGTAGACAGATAGATACGATATGTGTGGAGTACAAATATCGAATCGTATCTATTCACATAGTTTAAATATTCAGTACGTACTTAAATAGCGGTCGTATATTTCGCAAGAATTGAAAACAGTCAAATTAAAAATTAAAGGATACACACGGCCTTTTCTCGGTACAATCAATGCATCCAAGGATATGTGCAAAACCGTTCTTCCTATCGAATTTGTCCATACTAGCCCAACCAATGAGGATTAAAAATTCTTATATATAGATTCACTGGGTAGGTTCTTCAATAGCGTAACTATTAGTACTATCTATCACAATGCGAAGAACTTAAAAGAACTCACTATTAATCAGCATTCATAGAGTTAAAAAATCCGTCTGTTCGATAACGTGAACATTTTAGTTAACATTTCGTTTTTGAATTGTCGAACTGAAAGACATTGCTACTGTTAATGTATTACGTAATTTCTAAGTCGACACTGTTTGTCGTTCCCGGCTTAGTATTTCACATCTGAACAAATATTTGTGCAAGCTACAATGGTTTGGTCCAAGCCTGGAGTCATACAATACATTTGGTAGTTCTATAACAAGAATGTGAGAACTAGAAGTGTGTTTTGAAATAAAAATATTTGTCGGTTCTATTCGGGTTTCGATTTATTTACATTCTACAAGTTCGAAAATATATTAAAAATATAAAGTAGTAGTAGAAGCAGGTTGTAACTGGAAAATCATGATCTGCCTAGCTTTTTCCCTGTTCCCGAATACCTGTCTAACCGGACGCAGCTGCACGCGTAGGATGACCACTGTAGAAACGGGCTATGTCGACGGAAGAATCGAAAAGATCCTTCCGGAGACAAAACTCCTACGGAAGGATCGACATAATGACAGATAGACAATGACAATGTGTCAGTTTGTCTATTCTTTCGTCGACATAGCCCGTTTCTAAGGCGGTCATGCGACGCGTGCTGAATGCTATTATTTTAAATGATGCAACTGCCTATCTCACTTCGTTCTGGTTGTTAAAATATTCTAATATAATTTAATTAATCATATCTTGTCTTTCCTATTTTATCATAGATTTTACTTTACACCACTCAAGGATAAAACTCATCATTACAGAAGAAATGCTGACCATGAAATAGCCTCTAGAAGCGCTGTTCCTCTTAATGTCAAGTAAGTTATCCTTTCTCTAAGCAGTTTTCTTCTTAATAAACTTTGCTAACATGATGACATTAATAATGAAAAACTTTTTCAAACCTCAATATTTTAAATGAATACTCCCAAGAAGCTAAAACCGCTCACACAAGGCTTATCAATTAACCAAGCCAGTATATCACCGGCAGCTGTTGTTCTGTAATGACGTGGTTTATGTACAAAGGAGGATTGGATGGGCGCCAGACGAAGCCGCGGGCCTTAGTTAGTGCAGCCGAGGGGAAGATGCTGTGGATAATATTGTTTGGTGAATAAATATTGTATCGAGGCTTGTTGGCTGTGCCCGTGGGGATGTAATGGGCGATAGAAGTGTATGTAATTAGTAGTGGTTGCAGCATGATCACGCTGATTATTGATTCGGCTGAATAAAAACTATTCCGTTCGTGTAAGTCGACCTCATTTCTAATTAAATTTCTTTTTCTTATTTCCGTTCAAATTTAAAAAGTATGATCATTCCATGGTTTGACAAGAGAAAATTTTTCTTGTCAATTGGCGACGAATCTTTTCATAGGAAGCTTACATGGGTTTCTGTTGATAAAATACAACAAAATTATTGTGTCGAAGACGGGTTAATCTTTTCCCTTACCGTAAGAACCTAATAAAAGTTGTGGCTGTAACTATTAGCACCGTACTAGATAGTCGGTTGCATAAGTGTTTTTTACAAAGAACCGATTCGCTCAGAATCGGTTCAGGGACTATAAAACTAGCTGTGGACTGGTGTCCCGAGTACTTTCGGCGCCGCGTCTCAATACCGACCAGGGTTCGGGAGGCGCGTGCTAGCGGTTGACTCCGTGGCTTGCGACCGAAGACCCGGAGCAACAGCGGGATATCGCTGCGTGTCAAATACCAAACAAATTTTGTTTCTATCCTCTTTTTATGGTTATAGCAATAGTGTAGTTTTTTTTTTTTTGTACCACATCTTGTATTTTTTTAAGCTATTCGTGTCAAAAGGTCGCGGAATGAACTTTTTCCGGTGTCGTATTTAAGCACGGATACAATTTGATCGCGCCTAGGACCGAATAGGTGTTGCAACCCCTTCTCACCTTCTGGCTTTAATTTCCAAAATCACAGATCTTATACTATTCTAGACAATCCATTTCGCAACTTTTCTTAAATTCACATTTTATATCGCCAATTCCTTTTTTTTCCCTTTGATTCTTTTTAATTTTTTATAAAAACATTTGTATTAGGTTTTTTTTATATCGGAAAAATTATACGTATTAACATGTAGTGACGACTATTATTTTTATTTACGCTACATGGTGCAGTATGGGTTAGGTTGTGTTATAGAACCTTAACATGATAACGTTTAGAGATTAGAAATCATGTTTTTTCTACAAGTAGTAATTTGAAAAATAGCTGAAAACCTTTTAAAGAGCTACTATCCTCTTCGTTACAAAAAACTTTCACCATGCAACAAAAAAAATACTGAAATCGTGAAACATTGTCAGCTGATACATAAATTTTAATTAATTTAAGTAGCTCGAGAACAACTTAAGTAACACCCATATAAACAAAAACATCTCAATGTTATTATAAAAACTCCGAATTATGTTTTTGATTTTGCAACTCGGCTTTACCAAAATATTAATATATACAACGTGTAACGTTAAATGCGCAAAACCTCGGACACCCCAAATGATTTTTAATTCAATTGACCTAATTCCGAGAGAAAAAAAATCATTAAAAAAACGTAAAGGTTTTATGTGCTGTTTTAGTCTTACTGGCAATTCTGATCGTTTCTTTCTTTTTTTCCCGCGTATGTAAAAATTTAAATTGGACGACAAACATTTGTGTTTGTTTACCTATTTTGGCGGGTTTGCGCATGTTATGGCTTGACCTATGAACAAATAGACAGGGCAACATTTTTATGAAGATTTTTTTGAAAAATGTGATCCTCTTTTTAAAAGTGGTTCAATTGTTTCTTTTAGTTCTTCTGATCAAACTATTTTCAGGTTTTGCGCATTTAACGTTACACGTTGTATAACAGAACAGACACGCCAAAGTCTTCATATGAACATGTTAGTCCACAACATCTTTGTAACCCTCATGTATCAAGCAAACACTTTAACAAAACAAAGTCGTTCACGCCGTTAATTCCTCTAAGTTCAAACAATGTGTGAAGGTAACTGTTCATCACACAGTAACTGTTTTATTTCCCGGTGTACGTAGCAAGTCCCGAGTGAGTGCCGTAAACATCTTTGTATTCATCGAATTGCACAATACTGGAATACTTACTTTCTTTGTAAGTGTACGTTCACACGGTCTCACTTTGCAGTCAATATTTTTAGAAGAGTAACCATGAAACATCCTGCCGGTTCCTTTACGTAAGACACGACTAATTCGAACCATGCACCAGCTTCCTGCTTTCTGACGCAAATAAGTGTCTATAAAGGTTAAATTATTAAATGCTTTTTTGAACTGATAATGTAATAAAAATCGATCAACGCCGCCGGCTGCACGCACGAAAAAGGATGACTCATTGTAACGTTACGATCGGAACGAGAGCGCTGCACGAGCGAGCGAAAGGCACGATTGGCTTGAGCGTTCGGCTTGCTATTCATAAAAGTATGCAATCATTTCATCAATGTTTTGTTATGATGTTGTCACGTTAAACTATCGTCTGTAAACCGACTTTACAGACAACCAATTTTTTTTACATGATGCTCAGTTATAAAACGCTTATGAAATGCAGTTATGCTTTAATGTTTTAAAATGCAGCATTTTTTGGGTTTATGTCTTCAAAATTATGATCAACTTGAGTAGGTATATTCAGAGCTATAATTTGTACTTCCTTGCAACTGCTGTTAATCGGAAAAGCCATTGAACAAAATCTTCTCTCACTATATTCCGTGGTCATTGGGCATTATTCCTATAAGCAAGACTAAGCCAAACCACAACCACAAGCTAAGCCACTCTGAAGTCTGCGCTTCGTGTATTAGGGCACTTATTTACAAAACATATTCTATTTTGTCGTTCCTGTTGTTTACAACCGCGTCTATTGTTCGTGGCTGATGTCACAACGGGCTAAACAATGAGATTCCGCAATAGATATGGAAAAGTTGAACAGATAATGTTGTCCAAACATAGGGTCATACATGATACAGATTGTAGAACAATAGCATGTATTTAAAGAAGCATTGGTCTCAAAAACAAAACTTATAATGGGTGTAAAATATTCATAACCAAGCTGAAAGACACTTATTGTCCTCCCCGTCACTGAAACATTTTGTTGTTCTAGACAATACCTGGGAACCTCCTAGTTACGGAGAGATTGGAGGTCAAAGTTCCAACTTTTACAAAACAGTATTTTATCACCACAAAAAAAAAAAACACGGGTTCGTGAAGGGTCCGTTTACGTCCGCACGTCCTTTGTTGGTGAGGTCATCATCATCAGCCTATAATGTTCCCACTGCTGGGACACAGGCCTCCTCTCTATGAGAGGGAGTGGGCTGTAATCAACCACGCGGACCCAGTGCAGGTTGGTAGATGTCACATGTCTTCGAATTTTTAGCTCTAGGACATGCCGGTTTCCTCACGATGTTTTCCTTCGCCGTTTTTGAGGGCAGCGGTGATGAAACAAATTACACAATGCGCCTGCCTGGGTTCGAAACCACGTCTTGCTGCTCGTAAGTCGGGGCTGCCACCACTGGTGCACTGCTGCTCTGCGTTTACACCTAGTATAACTATAATTCAGAATCATTATCAGTCATACCTTCAATTTCTCAACTACATAAATTGAGGTCAGCTTCCAGTAAAAAAAAAAATGCATCTGAGTATTTTACAAGGATAAAGCGACTGCCTAACTGACCACTCCAAGACTGCTAGTCAGACTTTCAAGTTCTGTGTGAAAGTAATTAGCACTGGCAGTTAATAGATATAATTATGAAAAAAGTTATCGATGTCACAGTTGGTACCCTTTCCATCAAAGCAAAGATAACATAGCATTATACGCTACGAACCAAGTTTATAATATCTAGTAAGAAAATAAATTAACAAAACAACTAATCCCAATCGGTAAAAGTCAGTGGCATAAACCAGCTTGGACATGTTTGTATGTGGCCAGCGACTTTTTAGTCAGTTTTTATTTGAAAGCCATCTGCCTCCGCTACGTCGTTGTTCGGTGAATCAGTAAAGCCATACAGGGGTAACTGCAATGCCGTGCATTTTGTATATCAAACTAAGTAACTCTACGCAAAAAAATTGTTGGGAAACGACTTTTTTTTTGGTTTGTAAAATCACGTTTTACGGTAAAACTCAATGTAACGCTCACAAAACATTGTGCTGATAAATGCATTGAATAGACGGGAACGAACGAAGGGTCATGGAGCTATTTCAATTATAGTGATTAAAAAAAAAACTATTATTTGAAACAAAAATGTTGGAACTTTGTCCTCCAATATGTCCGTAACTAGAAGGTTCCCAGGTATGGTCCAGAACAAAAAATGATCGCAATGACGGGGAGAACAAGTGTCTTTCAATTTCATTACCTACGAGTCTATTTACACCCTTTATGTCAACAGCAAAAATCTTTTGATCTCAGTTGCGCACACATTCTATCGATTCGTAGGAACATGTAGAACTAGCTGATACCCGCGACTTCGTTCGCGCGGAAATTTTAAGGTGTATGTGTGAGACTGCTTCGTTGGTAGAGTGGTCGCAAACACGAGTGCTGAGCTTGAGGTCCCTCCCAGGTTCGATTCTCGGATCGGACAAAGTATTATTGGGTTATTCCATCAGGAATTTTTCAGTAGCAGCCACGAAGTCTGGATTTAATGTCGGGCCCGGTTGATGGGGCTCGCCCCCTATTACATAGAGCTTCAACATAACTGGCGAAATGTGGATGTACGATTAAGTACACCTTCGGGAATTACAGGCGTGATGTTTTGTTGTTATGAGTGAGAACTGACGGTCTGATCGTAATGTGATTATGTGGGTGATGACTACAAAGGGCGTGCTTTAGGGTGGTGTAATTCTGGGCGCCAGAGGTCCGAAACAAAAAGGCGTTGAAGCGACACTATAATATGGCTTAAAAGCTGGAACATATTTTTTTTAAAGTGAACAATACGGCGCATTATTGGGCACTATTTATTTATTTTTTCCAATAGTTTTGTATAAAATAAAAAATGTCGTAACAATGACCGTCACCACGTGCAAGTTTTGGCTTCATGAAACACGTGAACAATCAACAAATAATTGACCGTCTGAGAAGCATGGAGTAGGTACCCATAAGAATGCCTGCCACTTTTTAGGTATGGCCCTGACATTTGTTGATCGTCATTGCTAAAGCGTATTGTAAGGGAAATTACTACCTGTTAATTAAAATTGGAATGGCAAGTTATTTGGAATATTTGGCATGCGTCGAATTAAAACGCTTCTCTCCTTTAGCAACTCCTGTAATAATGGTGGTTTAGGGGTATGAGGAACGGAAGGGGTCCGAGAGGGCCGATGCCTGCCAGGGCTGCGGGTTGTTCGAAAGAGATACCGTAGCCCTGGAACACAAAGGGCTAAGAAGGAACATGGATGGGTTTTAGTCAGTCAAGTCTGTCACTCCCTTCCGCTCCGCCCGGAGCGGAAGAAGTCATTTGATGATTTCCCATCCTAAAAAAAAAAGGGTATGAGGAACAGGGTGTAAAGTTCCTCAATACTCCATTGAAAAGGGGAGGATCCTCCGACCAGACAGGTGTTGTGTCTGGTGGGCAACTGCCCGACAGTTATTATCGGGTTTCTCTATTATAGTCTTAAGTCGATGTAAACTTTGCTTGCAAGATGTAGGCAATTGATGTTAGTTCTTCCGTCGCGTCATAGATGACGCTGTAGTACTTTTTGTAGGTCGCTACATGACTTTCCTCCGGAGACCAGAGTCGATAGTCGAATGAGTCAGCTTGTAGTATTATGCCGTGCCAGTTGGAATTCCGTAGCCGCATTGTTCACGGTGAGTCGGCACAGACTGCGGTGGTGAGGCGAACCCCAGTGAGTCTGGCTGGCGCTGCGTTTGCTCCAGTGCGTCGGACGTAGTACAGCGCCGCGATGTGGCAGAGAGTTAGAGAGGTGTCGACCGGGAGGTAGAAACTCTCGACCGGCCGAAAATGCAGTGTGCTGTGCCAAGGTCGCTTGATGAGAGGCTGAGGGTGCTGACCAGGAATGCACTCCGGCTACATGCTGGTGGTCAGGAATACCCATTTGAATCTGGCTGGCTGTGAGACTCACTGCTCGAAAGCTTGAGAGAAGTGATGATGATGACGTCACGTTGCTCGAAGGCTGCGCTGACGTCCATTTCGGGGTCACCAGTTTAGGGGTATGAGGAACAGGGTGTAAAGTTCCTCAATACTCCATTGAAAAGGGAAGATCCTTCAATCGGACAGGTGTTGTGTCTGGTGGGCAACTGCCCGACAGTTGTTGTCGGGTTTCTCTATATATAGAGAAACCTGAAAACCCGAATCGAATTAAGACTTTAGTCATAAGTCGATTTAAACTTTGCTTGCGAGATGTAGGCAATTGATGTTAGTTCTTCCGTCGCGTCATAGATGGCGCTTTAGTACTTATTGTGGTAAGTTGCTTTTTGTAGGTCGCTACAGTGGCTTTTATAATATTACTGCTAAGCTTTGTGGTACAAAGCCTGGTGCCGTTGCACAGTCTGGGTACATCAAAGTATCGCATCAGCAGAACTAAAACGCCAAGTTTAAGCTTCATCTTATGGAAACGGTACGCCCGTTAGCTCCAGGGAGTTGAAAAATTCAACGGGGTGTGCAGGACTACCGTCATTAGCCATCACAGACCAGCGTCTACGGATGTGTATACTTTAAAATCGCCGACGATCATGTCTTAAATTTCGTTTTGTTTATGACCCACTCGTTCTTTAATCACTATTTTGAATGGTTAAAAAAACGAAAACTATTATGTAATGATTTGAAAATCATAAAGGATTAAAATAAAAAAAAAAACCTACTTACAAAAAGTGAACACTGGTTGGGGATCGAACTCGCATTGTTTTGGAAAACTTACAGCATTAAAAATTTACCACAAAAAGTGCATACTGACTGCGGATACGAACTTGAAACCTTTTGCTTGGCAGGGCGGTCATAGAACCGCCAGGCTACTTACTTTGATGACAAATGGTTTAAAGTAGCCGGTTTATTCTAAAGCTTGTCATGATAGTTGTCAGTTGTCAAACAGTTGAGAAATGTGGACTTAATGCAATATTGCTCATCCCCGTAAGTTATTAGCGCAATAATATATAGCCTATGTTACTCGGTAAAGATGTAGCTTTCTAATAATGAAAGAATTTTTAAAATCGGTCGAGTAGTTTTTGAGTTTATTCGTTACATACAAAAATACAAATCTTTCCTCTTTATAATATTAGTGTAGATAGTGTAGATGTAGACTAGCTGTCCCGCGCAACTTCGTCTGCGTCACATTTTCCCCATTTTCGCAACATTTTTCATTGCTGCTCCGCTCCTATTGGTCGTAGCGTGATGATATATAGCCTATGTCCTTCCCCAGGTGAAATCCATCTTCTTGCAAGATTTCACTATCCGATCAGCCGCTTAGTCTTGAAAAGGTAACAAACAAACATACAACGAACAGAGTGACTTTCGCATTTATAATATTAGTATGGATATGCATTGGAGAATCACTTTTAGAAAATTTTGTTCTAAGGCTGTTACATCTCCTGCCAACATCTAAGAGGAAAAACTGACACAGAGAAACAAAGATCATCAACTAGAATCGTTCAGGACTCTTAATATGAAACTCCATACTGCAACGCACACTAATAAGCCAGAAAATATGAAGCGAGGTTATGCTGATCCGGTGTGTAATGCTTATAAGTGTGCTGAAATTAGCTTTATGCATCATTTTGTAGAAATATATATAGAAAACTTTGATTTTCATCGTGGTATGTGATGTGGAGAAATTAGGAAAATGTCGTAAGGACAGTTTTGAGTATGGATGTAAATGAGTATAAGAGTAGAGGAAGACCAAAGAAACGATGCATGGACTGATTGAAGGATGATTTAGCAAGAAAGGAGGTATCTGATGAGATGACGAGTAATAGAGAAGTATGGAAGAAGATGACATGCTGCGCTGACCCCGAAAGAATTGGGATAAGGAGTCTTCGGTCAGCTGGACCCGGTCGCTACTGGGCGCGCGGGTCCACTTGAGTACATAATTAATTTTCTGTACTTTTATTGGTTAACTGGAAATACATTCAACTTTAAAAAAACATAGCTAGCAAGCTAGGATACAGTTGAGCGCAAATTGGTTTGTCAAAACAATATAAAATGCAATTCTAGGAGTATTATAAGGATTTTGATGATGTCATTTCGTAGAAAGGTGTAAAGTAAACCAAAATATGTATGTACAGTCTGCAAAGGAGTTAAGTAACCAGACACGCATACTACAAAACTATTCGGTACTGTACGTACGTACGATTGCAATGTGTGCGTGGTCGTCATTGACAGCCACGCACACATCGCATTCACTACGACTGCGACGAATGCGATGTGTGCTTCAAAATCATAGATTACTGATCTTCAAAATCATAGTATTACATTTCGCTTAAAATTTTAAAGCGTTTGTGGCCCAACGCGTAAGCCATTTACCTATGAGATTACTACTGCGTGGGTACGAATCTGCGCAGTGAATTTTCTTTTTGCGTTTTATTATTTTGAGCTAAAGCAATTAGAATCGTTTTTGTTAAGAAATTGTTTTATTTATTTAAAATAGCTTTAATTAATAAAACTATTTTTATTAAAAATCTTTATTTAAAAAATAAAAGAGCTTATAAGTTAATATGTTTTTATTATAAATGCAACAATATATTTAAAACATGCCAATACATCTTTTTATATAATAATCAATGGGCGGAGTGAATAAACATGTCACACAGATAAAAAATAATCTGATCCAGTAACAATAACATCACTCACACTCCAGTACCGCCGACTTATTATGGCTGAATATGCTGTGAGTTTTGAAGATGATAGTATTATGTATTTCGTTTATTCAGTTGTATACCCATATGAATTAAATTTTTAATGTAAAAATGAAAACATTTCAAAATACAAAATATAGTAATAATTACCAATACAGTTTCTAGGAAAATAATAGATTTTAATACGATAAAATGACAAAAAAGGCAGTAAAATGTGACTATAAGTCGGCAGTGTTTTTCGATGTTATACTTTCTCAAGATGATCCGTAATTATATTATTAATTACGGATCATCTTGAGTGTAGTAGTCATAGTTAGTGTATATTTTATATATTAATAATATTATTTCATCATCGTATCAGCCGTAGGATGTCCACTGCTGGACAGGCCTCCCCCATAGATTCTCAGTTTCAGTAATTAAATTAACCATTTATATTATTATGGTTTAATAATGAATGGGTGCCCCGTCGCTGTCTATGACAAGTTGCAAACGTCTGCTCATACTAGCAACCATGTTGTTGCAAAGGTCACTACCACGTAACGACTCCCAAGTCGAAGTCACAACGTCATCCAGATTAGACTTAGTTCTAACTTCAGATGGGTTCCAGTTCAAAACCATTTGACCCCATAAATTTTCTATGGGGTTTAAATCTGGACTCTTAGCAGGCCAATCAATAACAGTCACATCTGTCTGTGACTTTAGCCAGTCCTGCACAATATGTGCTTTGTGCACTGCACTGTTGTCGTGCACAAAATAAATATGCTCATTTGGACAGGCAACTCGCACTGTGGGCAGCATAACATTTTTTTAAATATCTAAGTATCCGCGACTAGTATTACGAGCTCCCACTTCAACGAGCTCACCGGGGCCCATCGACGACATCCAGCCCCAATACCCCAGTGTTATTCGGCCACTGGTCCTAACTGGCAAAGTATTAATTTCTCTGAATCGGTCTCCTTTCTTTCTCCATAATATTTTTCGCCCATCCTTATCTGATTTAAAACATTTTTCATCAGTGAATATGACGACATTATTTTCCCAATCAAAGTTCCGATATTGTTCCGCGAACCGAACGCGATTTTGTCGGTGCACGGTAGATAATAAAATTTTTAGCACTGGTCTGCAACATTTCAAGCCATCCGCTCGCAGGTGGTTCCGTACTGTTTGCATAGTGACGTCATGTTTCGCTGCTGTTATGCTGGTGTTAGCAAACGGATCTGTTGTATGGGGGGCAACAATCTCACGGTGCCGAGGCGAAGCATCCGTGTAAGCCAATGGTGTCGGTCCAGGCTGGCGACGGTTTATTTCGCCTGTCTCAGCGTGACGATGCACCCACAGACGAACGGTTTTTCTCTAAAAAAAAAAACAAAATATTAGAACTAAACATTCACCTCCCAACTTATACAAATTCACCTCTAAGTCGACCAACTGACCTTAATTAAGAAATAATAATTACACAAACATTAAACAATACATTTTTTCCAACAATGATTAAGCATTTATTATTATATTGACTATCCTTTGTTTAATTTCCACAAATGCAATTTACATTTTAAATATAATAGGAAAACAAAATCCAAATTGTTATTTTATTATTATCTCCTATTCATTTATAGACATATTTTTTGAATATTTCATTACAAAATACAGATAAAAAACTATTATTATAATACTGTGTAAAACGATACACGAACAGTAAAATAAACACTACGGTGTCATTAACTATTATTTTGAACTATTCATATCCACAATTCGTTCATACACAACAACACAACAGACAATCTTACTAAAATTACTGGGTCACGGTGACATTATAAATTAATAATAATTTAACTCACCGATATCATTAGGCGCCTTGCTATTTCACTCAATGTAATGTTTTGCTCACGCAAAACAACAATTTCAGCTTTTTGGAATATTGTTAAATGATGCATGGTCTAAGGTAATCAATGTATTACAATCACAAACTTCGCAAAAGTGCAAGTAAAGAAGGAGTATCTAAGGTGTAGACTGTAGTTGCTAATGCAGACTGGCTCATAACATAGGTTCACAATCAAAGGCACGAATATAATTTTAAAGCGCGGGTAGTTAGCTTCTAAACTGGCAAATAATTTTAAGTAGGCGAGAAACTTGTGATAGATTCTCAAACCGGTCAGAATATCGCTTTATTTAGAGTTAGTATTTAACTAACTCAATATCACAAAATCTCAAAAATAATATTTAGTAATGTCGTGACTCGAACTCATCTCGTTAGTTACGGCAGGTAGATTGCTTACCTGTTGCGCCACGCGAGTAACTATCCTAAACATCGAAATCATGTAATAGTATGATTTAGAAGTCGTAGGCGCACTCACTCGACGAAAACGATGTGTGCGTGGCTGTCATTGTGAGTAGTACGTACAGTACCGATATAGTTTTGTTGTGTGAGTGCCTGGTTACTTATTTCCTTTGCAGACTGTACATCTTCCATTTTAGGGGATTCTTAGTATCAATAAATATCGTCATTATTGGTTATAATGAATCAGCTGGATAGTTTATTCAGTACCACATTATTTGTGGTCCCCTTACCTACCAATAAAACGAACTACCTCCTACTAAACAAATCACGCGAACAAACAAAGGGACATACATACTACCTAGATAAGCACACAAGCAATGAACAGGCAACAGGTGCCTCCACTATGGGACATGAATACTTAAAGAATACGTCACCACCGTAAATGGCTTCACGCAGCCATACCTTAAGTGTCATAGGCAGTTCTATGGGTATCAAGAGCCATAAGGAAATGATCGTTATGATAAAACTTATCTTGAAACGCAAGTTGGTATTTTGTAATGTTAAGTGTATCCGATGTGTAGTTGGTTGTAAAGTTTATAAAGTTATCTAACCGGACATTAGTTTGGTTTAATTATTTGTACGTTGTGGCCGTTATCTCTGATGGTACAAACGAGTCAGTTACTTGGTTACGCACGTCATCTAGATAATTCGGTACTAAACGCAATGAAGTATTTATAAGGTCCAGAGAGAAAAACACAAATCTATAATTATATTATCCACCCACGATCAGACTCGGTATAGTAAACCAAATTGCTTTCGTCTACAATCTTACTAAACACTCTCACACTCATTTTTCTCTTCCTTCTCTCACACACTATCGTCTACATTTCTTTTTCTTTTCTGCTTTCGTAGGTCTGCTAGCACAAACTGATGAAATATGCAGTAGGTACTTTTATACTCAAATGTTTTATGTTATTTTCCTGTGTTATCTACAGTGTGTATATAGATTGTAAAATAAATAAATACAAATCTTTGCATAGAATCGTCTCAAAAGGAATTACATATTAACTACATATATTTTCCTGGTAACTGGAAGGTTTTGTTTGTGTGACATATGTCATTAAGTTCAAATTCCTTCGTAACCTAATGTCAATCCGTCTTACGATTTTTCGATCCTGACGGTCGCGTGCCCTGACGAGAGTTCAAAATTATAAACCCATCACAAAAGTGCACAACGCCGCTAAAGAAGTTTTCACTTCAAAAAACATGTTTTGTTTAAAGCTACCAGTGGATATAGTCGAGCGACAAATTCGTTAGTCAAAATATAATAAAACGCAATTCAAGGAGAATTATAATGATTTTGATGATGAAATCATTTTTTAGAAAGGTGTAAAAGTAAGCCAAAATCTGTACAGGTTACATGTACAGATGTACTTATTACACATGTGTAATGTGTATGTATATGTGGGTTATAATAAATCAGCTGGATAGTTTATTCAGTACCACATTATTTGTGGTCCCCTTACCTACCAATAAAACGAACTACCTCCTACCAAACAAATCACGCGAACAAACAAAGGGACATACATACTAACTACATAAGCACACAAGCAATGAACTGGCAACAGGTGCCTCCACTATGGGACATGAATACTTAAAGAATACGCCACCACCGTACATGGCTAAACGCAGCCATGCCTTAAGTGTCATAGGCAGTTCTATGGGTATCAAGAGCCATAAGGAAATGATCGTTATGATAAAACTTATCTTGAAACGCAATTTGGTATTTTGTAATGTTAAGTGTATCCGTTGTGTAGTTGTTTGTAAAGATTATAAAGTTATCTATCTGGACATTAGTCTGATCTAAATTATTTGTACGTTGTTGTCGTTATCTCTGATTGTACTTACAAACGAGTCTGTTACTTGGTTGCAGGCACGTCATCTAGATAATTCGGTACTAAACGCAATGAAGTATTTATAAGTTCCAGAGAGAAAAACACAAATCTATAATTATATTATCCACCCACGATCAGACTCGGTATAATAATCCAAATTGCTTTCGTCTACAATCTCACTAAACACTACAACTCATTTTTCTCTTCTTTCTCTCACACACTATCGTCTACATTTCTTTTTCTTTTCTGTTTTCGTAGGTCTGCTAGCACAAACTGATGAAATATGCAGTAGGTACCTTTATACTCAAATTTTTTTATGTTATTTTCCTGTGTTATCTGCGGTGTGTATATAGATTGTAAAATAAATAAATACAAATCTTTGCATAGAATCGTTTCAAAAGGAATTACATATATTTTCCTGGTAACACACCGGCAAGGTAATAAAAACAAAACAATCTTAACTGCTCATCAAAAAGTTCAATAAAGGTGTGCTTCCGATGTACGCGACCGATACGCGCGATTGTCTCACGAGACTGTGCCAGCTGGCTGTGCGACAAAACTGGGTCGTGTTTAATTTAATAGCACCTGTGTTTCACCTGGGGCCTGTTTATGAAATCCTAGTATTCCTATTACCTATGTAGCTAACCAGTTTAAAACATCCACTAGTTAAGAAGTTTTTTGAGCAGCATAGATGAAAGCGAGCTAAGTATCTCAAAACGTTTTCTAGGGCCGATATTAAGGGCATGTTGCAATTTATTAAGATTTTTAAATATCTGAAAATCTAATTAAATATGAGTTGTTATAATAGAAAAAAAAAACATTATATAAAAATTGATCATACCTTCAAGTAAATCGTAAAGATAGAAACGCGATTTAGAATCATTGGCACAATAAAAAAAACAACTCAAACATGATACTTATCACAATTTTAAACATGTACTGCTAAAAGATTCCATCATGAATTTATATGAAAGTTATAAATTAGAACAAATAGATAGAACTTTTTATCTTGAAATGAATACTTCAAGTTGAACTAAAAAGTTAAAAACATATTTTATCATTTCGTTATTATTTTTCTCCAAGAAAAAAACTATCAAAATTTAGGCATTATATCGCTCGCCCAGCGATTGTCGTTTGTTCCTAAGTACACACTGTACTGCAACCTCGCCTTAACAAATGTTAGAGTTTGAGCTCCAACACAGGTTCTTTCTGCACCTTCCACACCTTCTTTCCTGCCCGTCGTCATGCACAACTAATTGCACCCTCCAGGACTTGAACGAGGCAAACGAATACTGTTCAGGTTGCTACGTACTGGTCGGACAAAATCATCAGACAAAAAAGTCATTGATTCAAGAAGAAGAAAATAAATGTTTCTTGGTAAGTGCTTCGACTTATAATGATTCTTATCACTGTAAAATAGACACTGAATTATATGTAACAAAGGCAATGTATTTGCTAAATTAAGTTTACAAATCTCGGCTTAGACGTGTTAAAACAAATTAAGTAGGTTCCCATGTACCTTAGTCGTTTGGTGTCGCTGGTCAAAATTGTCCTTACTTTAGTAAAAAAAAAGTCTACATCTGCAAAGGTGCAACCTTGGGGGGGGGGGGGGCAAACAGCGCCATAAACTGTCCTATACACTCAGTGCTCATATTATGCAAGACTTAAAAACTCTGCTCTTGTATACAGAATCTTAGACAACTTTCAAGCATTGAACCCGAAAACTCAATGTCATACACGACAAAGTTCAAATTCCATTGCAACCTACTCAGGTATACCTCGGCAAGTGATCGTTGGCCTCAAAGGATGAGGTTTGATTAAACACGGCATAGATAAGCACGTGGTTGTATTGAAAGCTTAGATAGCCTCGAGACCGCACTGGTCTAGATTATAGAACCTGTTTGGTGGACTACATTGGCATTATGTGCATTATAAATTATGTGATTTTATTACAAACAGGCAATCAGTGGGTGATTATGAGCATCTTATTATGTCACAGCTTCGATCTTTTAATATGTTTGCCGTATTTCCTTATGTTTGTTAGAGGTTTTTTTTTTAGTTAACACAAGTCTGCACGCGTAACATAACCACTTATGTCTCTACAAAGAATCCACAGTCCCTTCACAGTTATTATTTTACCGCTCAGATTTTCGATGACTGTCAAAATCATACTATGTGTAAACGGACGTACGGATGGTTCTGTATGGTGTCGGACGTAAAGAATAGCACCATCACATATCTTCCCGTAGATGTCGTAAGAGGCAACTAAGGGACTTGCCAGAGAATGGGAAGCAGCGTTCTCTGTGTTTTTGTAACAACCGTACTTCGATCGCCAACCCGCCAGCCAAGCGTGGCGATTATGGCAAAACCCACCAAAATGTCAATGTGGCGACACTTGGGGGAGGCCTATGTCCAGCATTGGACGTCTTTTGGGCTGAAATGATGATGAATGATGATTAAAAACTCGTGAAAAAAAATAACGAGTTATGTATTGTTATTAGTTACTGGTATTTTTTTATCGCCGTAATATATAAAAAAATAAAATTGCAATGATGAGAAGAACAAGTACCATTCAGTTTCGTTAAGGGTATTAATGGGACTGAATGTATGAAGATTAAAACAGTTCCGAAAAGGCACCTATTTTTTCACTTATTTTAATTTGTTTAGTTGGCGAATCGGCAAAATTACAAGACGGTATGTAGCCATTTTTACACACATTAATAGTGTTATAAAGGGTGTAAAACACCTCTTAACGAAGTCGAAAGGCACTGGTTCTCCCTGTCATTGCGATCATTTTTTTGTTCTACACCATACCTGGGACCCTTATAGTTACGGAGATATTAGGGGTCAAAGTACCAACATTTTGACAAGTATTTTTTTTAAATACAAGTTTTTAATGGAAGGTTTTTACTTACACCTCCTCGACCCCCGTACTATTCAATCCGTCCATCAGCACAATGTTTTGAGTGCGTTACATTGAGTTCTACCACAAAACAAGATTTTACACCCCCCAAAAAAATGTTGTTTCCCAGCAATATTTTTTGCGTAAAGTTACTTAGTTTCATGTACAGAATGCTTGGTTGACGGCTTCGTCATGAGGTGATTTATACCCCGTATGTATATTTTTTGTAGCTATAAAGTTGCTATTTAGTTCCTGGTTGGGTAATTGTGAAATTATCCTTTCTATAAAAAGTAACATTTCTTTTGTTATCCGTCTGTATGTTTTCCTAATAAAATATTTACAGGCATTACTTATCGCCATATTCTGACGTGTCTCTTGCATTACCCACTGCATTAGCTATGGATACGGGTCTTTACCCAGCCCACTTCACATTTATTAGCTAACCACGCGTGGAAGCGCGTTAACTCGGCCAGCGCTAAAGGCATTGCACTCACTTGACCTTGAATTAAGTAGCCAAGCGTAAGAGTCATTTGCAATTGTTAATCTGATCTAGGAATCTTAAGCTTTTGTTTGCAACGTGATGGTAATGATAGCTTTGTATTTTTGGCTCTTGTAGATTAGATTAGATTAGTAATAAGTACGCCATGTCTGTTAAAGGCTGAGAGTATGTAGGTCTTCTGTCGACCTGAAAATCGTTTCAGGATAAAGTCCTCTTTACGCTGCCGAAAACGATTTCTGATTTCGAGATCCTTCTAAGAGTATGAACATTATGATATTTTATCAGCTTTACATAATTATAAATAAAATAACAAAAACCGTTATTCTACTATTTGTACTTACACTAGAGAATAGGTACCTAATTAGTTGTTAATCCTGTTGAGCGTCTTTCTATAGGTAAGATACGCTTTAAAGCGTTTGTCGCTTGTCTAGGGCCCGACAGGGTGTACAGTCCCTCAAAACTAAAAAACAAAACAAAACAGAAAAGGGAGGATCCTCCGACTAGACGGGTGTTATGTCTGGTGGGCAACTTTCCGACAGATATTGTCGGGTGTTCGGTGCAATATATGCAATCGAAAAGCTCAGCACATTTGCCTCCGTACATTTCCATAAATGCACGTATCGCAAATATTGCCGTTAGTGTTAGTGCGTGTTCGAATACCAATCGCGTAACTCCACCAAACCATATCAAACCATCTTAGTGCGAATTTAGCTTATATTTACCATTTTATAACCAGTCTTAATATACTATTAATAACACTTGTAACGGGATATTTAACATGTTTATTAAAAACAAACATGCGCAAACATGGTAAATATCCCTTTACAAGTTTTATTAATAGTGTTAGTGACCATGTCAGTTTAAAAACTTATAGTCTCAATATAAACTTAAACCATTTAATTTCGTATAATTTAACCAGTGGTCACAAATCAACAACCAAATCGTAACCAATCAACCAAATATCAACCAACCCAGGATTTAGAGCTAAACTAAGCAAGCACTAAATTCTACATCGGGTTTTTCTATATGGTCTGAAATCTAAACTAATATTATAAAGAGGAAAGATTTGATTGTTTGTATGTTTGTTTGCATTGAATAGGCTCCGAAACTACTGGTCCGATTTGAAAAATTCTTTCAGTTTTAGATAGCCCATTTATCGAGGAAGGCCATAGGCTATATATCATCAGCTATGACCAATGGGAGTGGAACAGCAATGAAAAATGTTGCGAAAACGGGGAAAATGTGACGCAAACTAAGTTGCGCCGGACAGCTAGTCGCTGATAACTTTAATTTTAGTTTTGTTTTGTGTCATAGATGGTAGGTACTAACTTGTGTAGATGTAGTACTTCTTAATGACGCTACAAAAGTACGGATGATTTGATTTATCCTTATTAAAATATCTGTTGGTTGTAATTATAAAATATTTTGTGTAAAATGCCGCACACATCGAAACCGTACCTTAATCGTCCTTGCCGAGACCTACAGAGCTGTAGTAATTAATCAAATGTCATGTTTTATTATTATGCAGCTATATGTAGTTTTTTGGTCACCATTTTTTTTACAAGGTTACCAAGTTCTTTATAAAGATGTTCTGTTGATCGGTGCATCAATCAAAACATAAAAATACCTGTTATTTTTATAAATTCGTGTCGTATCCACATTTCATAATAAAAAGGAAACATTTTTTTTTAAATGGTCCATGAATGACGCATCGCTGTGCCACAAAAAATGCAATTTACAAACCCACGACACTTATTTCGCACATCCTAAAAATCCAGTAACCAAATTACACTGCAACTTTGAAAACATCATGAAATCAATCAAAACTAATCTTCGGCAGAAATCATACAAATGAATGCAACACAAAATATGAGCGCACAGATGCGTTAGTTAGTGCCACAGACTACGCAATAGCGGACGAGTATGCAATGCGGTGAAACGTCACGCTGTCCAACCACGGTGCGGCAGATATGTTGCTATGGACTTGGGACACTTTTGTGGGGATTGCTCGAGTGATATTTAAAAAAGCTGAAAGCAAATTCAATTTTAAAAGCAAAAGTTCGTTACCACTATTTAAATCAGACGAAGTAGCTTGCAGTTAGAAGTCTAGTCACAATAATTATTATTAGTTTTCTCGTTTTTCTTTTTTGGTATTTTTTTAAATATTTATTAGTCTATTTTATGTGTATTTGTGTATTAGTATCTATGTATATAGACATTTTCGAAATTAATTACATATTTTTAGATATTGTTTTTGTACCTTACCACAATGTTGTCCTTTTATGTGTATTTGTGTATTAGTATCTAACTAAAAGACATTTTCGAAATTAATTACATATTGTTCGATATCGTTTTTGTACCTTACCACAATGTTGTCCTTTTTAACCCAATGGTTGACTGGTAGAGAATGCCTTGTGGCATTAAGTCCGCCTATGTACCACTATTGTACATGAAGTTTAAATAAATAAATAAATATTTGTTTGACACACATATAACATCACACGTATAATCCCCGTTGGGTTAGTGTACCAGGTGCACCTATTAGTAGGTAATGTAGCGTAATTAAAAATAAAAATCGTCACTGCTACATGTTAATACGTATAATTTTTCCGTTATTAAAATAAAACATAATACAAATGTTTTATATAAAATTTAAAAGGAGCAAAAAACTCTACTTTTCTTAAAATGTGATTTTAAGAAAAGTAGCGAAATGGGTTGTTTAGAATTGTATAAAATCTGTGATTTTGAAAATTAAAACCAGAAGGTGAGAAGGGGTTGCTACACCTATTCAGCCCTAGGCGCGATCAAATTGTATCCGTGCTTAATTACGACACCGGAAAAAATACATTGCGCGACCTTTTGACACGAATGGCTTAAAAATATTAGATGATGGTACAAAAAACTACACAATTGCTATAAATTATAAAAAAAGGATTAGAACAAAATTTGTTTTTGAAATTTGGCACCGTGATATTTCTCCCTGTAGGTCTGGATCTTCGCTCGAAACCTGACTGATGTTCCGGGTCTTAGGTGGCAAGCCTCGGAGTCAACCGCTAGCACGCGTCTCCCGACCCCTGGTCTCCGGGTCACCAGTTCACAGCTAGGTCTTAAGGTCTCAGAACCGATTCTGAGCGAATCTATGGTGACAAAAATAGAGAAAAATTAACACCATGCTCAAAAAGAATCTTTCAAGCAGTAAAAATTTAAAATGTTTCAAATACATACCGGTTCTTTGTAAAAACACTTATAGCTACCGACTATTCAGTACGGCGCTTTTAATAGGTACAAAATTCAAATTGTCTTTCCTGAGTAAACGGTTTTAAATTACAATAATTTTGGTATTTTATTTCGAAACGGAATATCATGTATATTTCCAAAGATTCGTCGCCAATCTGACGAGAAAATTTTTTCTTGACATCCAAAAGAATCATCATACTTTTTAAATTTGAACCGAAGTAAGAAAAAGAAAAATGAATAGAAATGAGGTCGACTTACACGAACGGAATAGTTTTTATTCAGCCGAATCAATAAACAGCGTGATAATGCTGCAGTAACCAGTAGCACCCATATTCCGCCAGATGTTTAAGACCCATGTAATAGGGGTAAGGTTTGTCTGCTTGATGTGATTTTAAGGATGTGTGGATGTGTCTACGCTGAGGATAACACGTCTGCTTGCCACTCTGAACCACACGCGACATGCTGCACTTAAAGACAGACCTACCTAATAACACTAGTCTTCTAGCACCTCATAGGGAAAATCCTGTGCTTAAGTGCGGTACTTACCCTTCTTAATCCTAACATAGAGTGTGCTAAAGTGTGAACGACTCTTGATTCAAGATTTCGATAGCCTGTGAAATAAGGGTTCTGAAACATGAAGACGCAAAGAAATTAAGTCTAAGTGATACCTACATAGGTGAGTGCTTTGAACAAGCTACGCAGAGAGTGGGACGCCTCACCCTCTACGTAGATTGTGTCAGAACACTCTGAAGATGAAATTCAAACACTTTATGAAGGCCGCTATCCGTAAAGCGGTTTTTGACAAGGATAAAGGTCAAATCTTGTCAAAACAACAGTCCATCCTTTGCCTCAAGGCGTAATCCGCCTTATCCTGCAATACTTCAATAACTCATCAATCAAAATAATAAACGTTGAGCTTCCAATAGAATGCCTGGACTCCTCTCAGATTTATGACATCACAATACGGTCATGTCCAAGCGTTCAAGACATGTTACGGCCAGATTTATGATTATGAACGCACCTTCAGCGTCGTAAATCTTGGTTCAAGGATTAGGTGGAGCTAAGGCTAAGGTTACGATGTTTTTCTACAGTATGGTTCCAAGGGTTTATTTTAAAATAAACGAATGTGTATTTTTTAGGATTGCTACACCGTTCTCAGGCACTAAGCTTCGATTACCAGTTTTAGTAGTCTAATTTTACATTAAGAATACTTGTAATACCATAATTTGTGGAGTTTGGAAATATGTATGTGGTCTATATCTGATAATATTAGTGTATCCAAAAGGATACATAACTGGAGCAGTACTTTATCAATCATGTCTGAAGTAACGATATCATCCTGAAGATTTTTGTAAACCTCAGTACCTAGTCTTCAGGAGATCTCCAATAAACTATGAATCTGATCTATCGTAACTAACAACTCAAGATACTCAGCTCTAAACTACGGGTACACCCACCAAATATAGCGATGGTTGGACATAATTGTGTCACCTTTATTACCAAAGGCGAACAGACTTCTCAACATGAAGAAAGGTTAAGTGTAATCCCAGTTATCGCTTTTTTTTAGTCTACACAAAATTATTAAATAAAAGATACTTTATTTCCGTGCCATTTGACATAAATCTGGTACAGAATCAGGCTTCCCGAATTTCCGAATTTTATCTGCACAAGACTGAGACCTATCTTTTAAGATTTGTGAGAATGTATGCGAAGTC
Organism: Cerastis rubricosa; assembly: GCA_949152445.1. Classification (NCBI taxonomy): domain Eukaryota; kingdom Metazoa; phylum Arthropoda; class Insecta; order Lepidoptera; family Noctuidae; genus Cerastis; species Cerastis rubricosa. Next base: position 2,001,116 of record OX424525.1, on the reverse strand, counting down.
TCAATGCGATACCAAGATAACATGGTCGGCTGCTTTAAACCCAACAACGAAAATTGTTGCTTGTCCGACATCTCTGGTAGAACCTTATGAAACAGGTTTTGTACCCTATAGTGACCTTATTGCAATAACTTTACCAGTGTATCATCATGTCTATGAATATCATCGTCATGTTGATGATTGATGACATTGCTAAGTATATGTTTTGTTGGAATTGATGTCGACGAAAAGAATTGCCAATTGGGAATGCCTTTGTTGATGATTCTTACGTAATGGTCTGGGAATCCTTAGTAGGCGAATAGGTATTGTAGGCACAGAATAATCTACCCACCATAACGGCACGTGGAAAATAAAATAGATAATGTTATACAATTCCACATGCTTGGATGTAGTTAAACATTCCTACCTTATTTTTTTACGGATGGGAAATAATCGAATGACTCCTCCTGTTCTGGGCGGAGCGGAAGGGAGTGCCAGACTTGTACTGACTAAAACCCATCCATGTTCCTTCTTAGCCCTTTGTGTTCCAGCGCCATGGCCAGTCCCGCAGCCCTAGCAGGCATCGGCCCTCTCGGACCCTTTCCAATTTGCTGATATATCCTTGAGGCGCGCGTGGAACACCAACGCGCCGTCAACAAATTCCTACCTTGCTTAAGAAAGTCTCAAAGTTTATTTAAATGATCTCTAAATTAATCTTCATCCCAAATTAAATGATGTTATGTGTGTTGCATTAGGGCGGTTTCAGACTATCGTTCGTATTTTGTAGAAAACTTACGCGCGTACACGCACGCCAAATTACGCGCTAAAAAAATAAGCGTGAAGTGAACGGGCGAGTCCGTCCCTCGCGACTCACGCTTATACGCGAGAAACAAAACGCGCGAAAACACGCGCGTAATGCTTCCAAACACAAGATCTTCAGAAAGTGCCCTAATGCCCCGTTCACGACGTCAACCGATGCGACTTGTTACGTGATTTGCGTCAAGCGAGACGCGGGTTAATCAGTGGTCTCCTTTGCGTGAGTAGCGTCGATCAGCATGTCGTGTCGCAGTGACTCGTGGAATGAAATAAACAAATTATTCATTTATTTTCTCTGCAGTCATCCCGTGAGAAGCTTGTAAAGTATCCAAGTAGTAATAGTTTATAGACGTGAACAATCATTTTGCCAGTAATTGTGTTATTTAATACTTCGACCGTGTCATACAAAGTACTGCTGATTTCCGGCTCAATTTGAAACCCTTTCAAGGCCGATAACGCATCACTTACCTTCCCCAAGGTTGTTAGTTCATTATTTTGATGATTCGCCATTTTTAACGGTTTTTTAATGTATGAAGTAGAAATGAATTTTATATAATTATCGATAGGTTAGTGTTGGACTTCTATCTCACCTGATCGTATAGTTGTAAAAGGATAATTTGGCAACTAAAATTGGAATGAACGCCATCTTGTTTTTTTACACGCTTTTCATTTTTGTGAATATTGGTGATCGTAGAGGTCAGGTCGGCGACTAGAAGCCGACGTGATATGCTAAACTGATAATGGCTGGAATGCCTATCACAAAGCCGCAGCGCCTTGCACATCAATTTCAAATGTTTTCGAACGTTTTATTCACTATATATTTCTGTTTCAGCTTTGGGAACAGCCCCTTCAGTACAAAAGGTGAATGTTTTACTAAGTAGATAGAAAACTCATTATTGCATGCAATAACAATGACAGATAACTTGTTTAGTTTATTACTTGCTCAATATTATTTTACATGAAGCTATTATGATCAAAAATATTATCTATTGTGATCAAAATTAAATACCTTCATAATGCGAAAAATAATTGTGATCTATTACAACACATTAATATTGGAACAAATTGTTAATTGAACGCCACTTATAACCGCTGTGCACATGTTCACCACAGATCAAGTGATAAACACAAAACACTTTCCACAAAAACCAAGCTTGTGACAAACATACAGTGCCGCTTATACCAGCAGCAAAGCATTTCCGTGCTCTGTGTGTGTTATCCACCTTAATAACATGTTTGTCCTTTAATGAAAACGACGACGACAGTCTAAAAAAGCCTATACAAACAACATTCACCAATTCATTGGTTTTAATCTATTTTAAGAGCCAGCATCACCTTGAAACCTCCAATCTTTACCTACAAAACTCGATTTCCTATGTAACTTCATTGTAATTGCAAATGTATGCAAATTAGGGTCATCTAATCTGAATTCGTGGCGTACATAGAGGAGCTATCAATTGGTGTGGACTCGTAACTAGATGCATTGGCTAATCACATTGCTTGGCAGGTGGATTGATGATTGCAGCACTGCCTCGTTAGTTCCCATCCTCTTGGACTAATCCGATTGACCAATAACGCGGGAATGACTGGCAATGCCAGTGGCTGGCAAGTTTTGGGATGGTTGATAAATAAAGAGTCAATTGTTTTAGTTCGGGTTTCTCCATAGTAAACTGTGTCGTGGATCAGATCAGAAAGAAAATAGGTTAAAACCGATGACCGCTGGGGTTGCCATGGCGTTGTAGTGCGTTAGGGATGTTTGCGGCGGCGGCGCGAGTAGACTGCTTTTACACCATTATGCGAAAGCGCGCAGCATCGATGGTAGCTCGAGTCATGGCCAGCCCCAACAGAGTTCTAAAAATTATTGCTGACAGGGTGGACTGTCCATATGTGGTTCGCTGCTGTCAGTTACATGTGTCACCGTATCGTGTTGTTTACTAACACTTAGTTTTAAGCATGTGTGTTACTAACTCTGTATGAGCCTTTGGTCAAAATAAAGATTTCAATTTGATTTTTGAATTTGAAAACCCCGTTCCTGACTAAATTAAATCTTTTTTTTCGGATTGTAAAAAAAAAAACTTTTAAAATTCTTGAAATAGTAGATAGTGAGACGACTATAGCCAGTTTAAAGATTAAATTGTTTGATTTAAAAATTAATTCAACATTATGTCATATCATCATTTTCAAACCAATGTCAGCTTTATTCATGTAATGTATACTTCAGTTAAAGATCGACCCGGCTGTTATTATTTAGCCACGAGCCCTCCTGAGGACTGAAATCTGATCCACTTAATTATTTTTTTCACGGCTAGCAACTTTAATAACAACATAATGATGTGATTTGATTGCGATTTTCGCACGTTTGCTCAAACACGTGAATGCACTTACAAGGAGAAATACTGCCAAAATATTAAAAATAGCAGATTAGATTGGTGTAGCAAGACAAGCACTGCGTTGGACGTCTCAAGCTAGATGGGCCAACGTCCTTATTGTGGTGGTAAGGTCATATTGTATGCGGAAGGTGGAGAATAGCTTGGGAGAGGCCAATGACCAGAATAGGACTGCAATAGACTGATTTGATTCATACCTAAATTCATGCCTAAATTAAAAAGGCAGCTGTACTCCTCGCATTGTGAGGAGGTTCCTGCCTCTGCAGCCCTAACCACCAGTAGCTTGGACCCTGCTCCCGACACCGGCGGAAACCTGTTCTTTTTTATATTTTTAAATGGTTTTAATAATTTTTTTTAAGAAATATGTAAAGATATAAAAAATGAGATGAAAAATGAATAAAGGACAGTAATAATCTTTCATTTGCAGACCTTGAAGTTCATATTGTTCGTTGCTATTACATTACTACTTTGTTTTATTGCTTGTTGTCCATTTTGTTTGTTATTGTCGTTTTGTTTTTGTCCTATACAAGATACAAGATGTTTTATTTAGCTAAATCGTGTGTATACACATAAATGCAAGATGTTACATATCACTTTCACTGCTGCTCCGGTCACCGGTGACCTCAAAACAATACATTTCCAATTGAGTCTATTGTCTGGCAGACAACACAAAAACAGCATTTAAGCGGAAGGAAGCAGATTAGCCAGCGAACTGATATTAAAATCCATCTAAAAGTTTTCAAGGTTGGCCCGCATATGCAGACAGGCAAATTGAGGAACTACATAAACGTTTTATAGTTTTAATGAGATATAAGTTGATATAGAAATTAGAAGTTATTGCCTAATAAGGAAATCACATTGACTTACCACTTTACAATACGGGATCAAATTAATGTTTGTAATGCTATCAATATCTTAATATGTTAAAACAAAAATTTACTGTTTTTTTTTATTATTTAAAAATATTTTTACAAGCTATTTAAGAACATAAACATACCACACAAACAATCGTGGGTTTAACAGTGGTATGATTCATAATAAATTCTAGATCCAGAGACGGCAACTCGGTGCCACAAAATTATTGATCCTACTTAGCAGATAATATATATAGAAATAGCACAGTATAGTTTAGTGTTGGTACTAAAAAGACACTTCTTAGATCCTTAACTCGCTAACTGCATGTATCTAAACTGTCAGCATTCTTTGACCCTAAGAAAGGCAACAAATATTTTGTTTGTCACGTCTACGGCGCGCCGTTTAGCTAGGTAATTTAAGGCCACCTTGTACGAGTATATGAACATGACATTTTCGAAAACAGTATTCGATCCATTTGTGACAAAAGCCCATAAATACATCGACAACCGGATCTCCAACATCGCATATGTCTCGAAGATATTTAAATAAACTTACACATCAAGTCTTATAGCCTAATTTAAAATGTTTAGTTAATCTTGTCACGTTCTGTGAGGAAATCAATATCTTTGATCTTTGTCTGACATTGAGGCCCAGAGCCTTTATAAATTAAGCTCAGACATTAATTAGAGAATATAAACGTTAGATAGATATTATTTATGAAAAGTTCAGATAGTCCATTTTGATTGCTATAATTCTGATACATAATGATGATTCATTACCTATTTCCAAACCGGTTTTGAAAACTAATTATCTCATAATGTGTTCCATTTCCAGGTTTATTTAATTTAAATGTCATTCTAATTGAAAATGTTTACCTAACAAAAGATTTTGTTTATTTGCTAGGACTCGCCATTTTAGCCATATAACCGATGACCGTTGAAGTAGATGCACCAAATCGGCAAACGGTAGAACAGCTGAAGCCTTAAGTCTACGAGTAGTTACAGCAAGGGTATTTGCAGGATGGCCGGTAGCAACTCGGTCTGAGCAGCAGTCGATAAGGCTTATAATGTCCAGCCAGTAGTGAAACTTGCTAGGTGTATGATAACGACAATGTAATAGGTATTTAGAAGTTAATCCTTAGTTAGCTTCATTATTTTAGATCCCTCGGCTAGACGGGGTTTAAACAGGTGGGTCAGACTAGATGCAGAAGGGGAGCACAGGGTGCTTTGGCGAAGCTTGAAAGAGCCTATGTCCAGCAGTGAACTGTGATATGCTAGTTAATTCAATGTTAGTGCGCACAGTTTAGACCTTGAAATCCAGTGTGTAGTAATAAATATGTTGGAAATACCCGTCAAGGATCGCGGTCCATTTCAAGAATGTTTACGATGTTATTATCTACTTAAATATATACGCTATTGTGCAGCGTATGAATAAAATTATACAATAATAACTAAAACAAAAAATAGAGAACATACTGCAGTATTTCTTGTGCTATAATGAATAATCTCGAATGGAATCGAAAGTATAAAATTATGATTCAAATCGTCAGTCTTGTTGGCCGTTTACATTAAGAGCGTTTATACCGAAAATGTTTTTTAGTAACTTTTTAGACCTATGTATACTGCTTATGCGTAGGAAGTTTCATTGAAATCTGTTCAGTCATTTCGGAAAATAACGACTTGAAAGTTTGTATGAAATGCCGTACGGTATAAACGCTCATAACACTAGAACTTATATTAATATTTTAATATAATTACATATTATTTAGATAGAATTTCGCCAGTTACGTTTAAATCCATGTAATAGGTGGCGAGCCTAATGCCATCAAGAGGGCACAAAGCCCCGACTCCGTGGCTTAATTAATCTTCACCATTAAACAAAAAAGCAAACCCTTTGTAAAAAAATTAATGTGAAAATAACTGTGTCAGTGTTTCTTTGTACCTTTTCATGTCTTTACGCCAGAACCTTTATACACAGATGTGTTTTCATTTAAGAATTAGGATATTTTTATTCCATTAGTAAAATAGCTTGGTACAATTTGTGACCCCTCGCGGGTGAGCCGCGGATTACTTTTAGTGCACCCAATAGTGTTATTCTGCAAAGTCACTTGGAACCTCACTCAAGTGCACTCATTTGTTTTCAATGTAAATCATCGCGGATATAACAACAAGATGCCGCCGTTCGAATTTCGAATCGATGTTTAAAGAATAGCCATAGTGTTCAAATGCTGTTGTTAGAAAATACCAAATAATTACGCGGGCAAAAGCCAGTGCAAAATACTTTTACCTTGCGTGAGTCTGAGGGTTATCGGAGAGCTAGTAATAATAATTGTTGATGTAATGTGTAATGCGCAACCAGTATCAATATGACCGATAGTCATGCTCATTAAACCACTATAATGAATTGAAAACGTAGGAAATGATTACCATCAGAAAATAATTTTCCATATTGTCCGTGACCACAATGGTTTTTGTCATCATTGATGTTAACCATCACAAGCTTTCTCATCATTATAACTAGGAAATTATGCAGTACCTAATAGTAACATAAGCCTATTACTTTTCAAGCGTTCAAAATAACAAACACATTTGTATACTAAAGTATTGCAGGGCTAAATCATGACATGCCTTTGGTTCCGGATGTCATTTGTAGATCATTGACATTTGATAAAGGTAGTCTGTGACCAAAAATTACAACCAGTATTACCTGGGGTTTAACAATGCTCCTTGGGGTTTGGGGTTTCGTATTACCCGTTTCTAACTGGGTTGTGGAAGTCAGACAGGCAGTCGGCCATGTAAAATACTGCTATCCAGCTGCATCCGGTTAGACTGGAAGCCGACTTCGACTTCGGCTGGGTCAGCTTTCATGTTTCATGTTTGGGAACAGGCTAGGCAGATGATGATCTCGAGCAGGGTCAGACAGACAGTCGACAGTTGTTGTCGGGTTTTTCTATATACTCTTAAGTCGATGTAAACTGTGCATATGAGATGTAGCAAATTGATGTTAGTTCTTCCGTCGTGTCATAGATGGCGCTGTAGTACTTTTTGTAGTAAGTTGCATTTTGCTGGTCGCTACAGACCTACCAAATATACACAAAAAAAATCGTGAATATCGGTCCAGCCGTTTCGAAGAAGTTCGATAACAAACACTGTGACACGAGATTTTTATTACTAGCTGCCGCCCGCGACTTCGTTCGCTTTGAAATTTTGATGGGTTTTAGACCCATCAATTTCCTTGGGTTCTATGTATCCTGCTTATGCGGACTAACTTTCATTAAAATCGGTTCATTCATTTCGGAAAATAAGGACTTGAAAGTTTGTATGAAATGCCGTAAGGTGTAAACGCTCTTAAATAGGATATGATACGAATACAACAAAAATTTTATGGTCAGTCGTAATTAGAATAGACCATATTACACAGTTAGGGCGTCTCAGACCAGCCTTAATATAAAGAAAGTCATTCTGCAAATAAAACCTCGCTTGTTGTAGAACTTATTAAATAGTTTATCTGACGAAGGACTACATCAAACCTTATTTTTTAGAAGAAATATCATTTCTGAGGGCCCAAGATGCCTAGAATTTGCAGGCTTTGAGATTGTACAACTTTTTGTTTTGACTCGCATTTTTTTTTTCGTTAACCGTTTTTGCTGTCTCAATCAACTTGTATCCTTGCCTTATTTGGTAATGTTAAGAAAACCTACGTAACTAACCTAGCAAAGGGACTGTATTATTGAAATCCGAAGGTTTTAAGTCGCCTGTTTCATGACGATGAAATTATTCCATCTAATAAAATATCGTATTGCTTTCCAAGCACAGCTTTCACATCATTAAGGTTTTCCAATTCAATTTGTTATTCATGTAAACGAGTATGCGTATGATTTGAACAGTAATTGCAATGGGTTATTCAGCATCACGTTTTGGTCAAGCTAGGTAAATCTTAAACATAATTTGGTTAGATAACAATATTGAATCGAGTATTTTATTATACCTAGAAAATACTTTTCTGAAAAGGCCGTTCGAATGAATGCCTGTTGGCTACAGGCTATGAAAGAATAATATGTTTCTACTTACAAAAAAATATTGTGAGAGTAATAGGTATATTTTTTAAATTATCCCTGTTCCAAAACGATACCTTAGTCAACTTTATAGAATTATAAAATAATATTTATAGGACTAATTGAACTGTAAAAGAACTTAAATAGTCAAAGTAACAGGCAATTATTAAAAAAATCAAAGCGTTAAAAAAAATGAAAAAAATATATTGGTAGTCATAATTGTATGTCTACCAATAATTTGCCAATATGTACTATCACTACTCCTCCTGTCAAAATAAATAAACCTGTAACCTGTGTAAACCTTTTGTGGACAATTATAAAAAAAAATAACTTTAGCATTATGTTTAATATTTGTTTAGTGTTTATGATGATGATGATTTATGTAGATGGTGGGTTTTAATAAGTTCAAAATAAAGCTATGAAAACTTCGTTGGCTGCTGCTAACCAACTTAAATGAAACACAAAGGACTCGTTTCAATAACCCAGTAGTTACAGGTTCATATAAAAAAATAACAAAGACTAACCTCCATTGTTTCCACACGTCTCCCTCATATCGCATTCATTCCACGCGGGGGCCATTAAAGCGTTCAGCGCATACCAACACGCGACAAGAAACACTCCAGTAAATACAAAAAAAATACTTTATTACAATACTAATTTATAATTAAATACTTAATCTGATTATCACTTTAAATGTTGACTTCGTTTCCGTGGGGGATAACATTATCTTTCTCGGTTACATCTTCCCTGTCGGACGGGGTCGTTGTCTCTTTCTTTTCCTCTTCGTCGGCTACTGAAGTCAAGGTAGGCTGAACGGTCGGATTCTCTGCTTTGTCATCTTTGTATGGCTTTCCTGTTTCTACAATGGGTACTTCCCTGTCAACCTCCTTCACTTTCTCAACGTTGTAGCTCACCGGCGCGGTGACAATCAGGTTCCCGTCACTGGTAAGCTCAGCAGTAACATCGGCGCTGCTGGAGTTTGACGGCAGCGTGTATGTGTGGAAGAACTGGCTTGCAAAAATGTCTCGGTCGTCCTGCTTGGCCTCGTGTGAACCTTGGATGAAGATGAAGTCGCCTTTCAACTTGACTTTCAGATCGTCCTTTTTGTAGTCCTTGACGTTCACAATAACTTGGAACTTTTCGTCATCGGCGTTGATTCTGGGCCCGATGTCGGCGAAAGTCGGGAACAGTTTCCAGAGAGGAGCGAATAGATTACCGAAGATGGGGAAGCTGAGCCACGGGCTATCGTTGATGTCCTCACTGTTTATTGAGGTGATGGGCAGCGGCGCCGGCTGGTCGGTGACCGGCACTGCGGCTGCCGTCGCAAGGAAAGCGCATACCGCAAACAATCGCGGCGAAAACATATTGACGTGTGCACTCGTTGGTGATGCAACTAGAACTGAGGCCGCCGCGGGTCGTGGAGGCTATATACAGGTGGTGGGGCAAGGGGGGTGCGTAAGCGCATCGCTGCCGATGACGATAGAGTTGTAATGTAAATACGGCAGTAGGCACAAACAACGGATGAGTTTACCTTTGATTCATGTTCAAGTTTGGAAACATTGATGTTTCGAACGTGTATTAGGAAAACATTTACGTTACGATAGTGGCTCTTCAAGTGGATCTGTTCTTCTACGGATGGCATTGTAGTTGACACTATTCAAATGACTGTAAGCGTCTTAATCATCATCGTGGATTTCATTCTCCGAAGCCCATTCCTACTAAACAAAACTTGCTTTATTGTTAAACCAACAAAGTATTTTCTTAAGCGTTAGGTACGTACATAAACAAGACTCAGTAGGCAGAATAGTTTTATTATGCCGTCGCATCTGTAAAAAATCAAAACAAACACATCTATGGCTTGAGGCTTGACCTTGTAAGCGGCTTCTAGACTGATCTCACAGAATTAGCTCATTTACACGTAACGATGAATCAAGCATGAATTAACAACATTTCCGATGGTACGTCTGTGAATGCGTTCCTGTCAGCACTTTGTTTTGCTGACGCTACTTTTGTTTCTTTGATGACTGCGGAAATAATTGTCTTGGTTTTTTTTCTTCCTTTGGACTTGAAAAGTGAGCCTAGAACGACGCGTGAAAAAATGTTACAATAATTCAAACGATTTTTACATTTAATTTTAAATACGTTTTGAATACTTCTTTCACTCGTAATATGTGCCAAGTTTCAAGAGTTTATTCATTTCTCTGCGTGACAGTAATAGCTTGTCGATTGCGAAAGCAAAACGATTTTTGAATCGAAACTGCAACATATTGATGTTGCAGTTTCGATTCAAATATCGTTTGAATGTAAGCTACGTTTACATCGCACGTTCGGGCAACTGTGAAAAAGGTTGTATTGAAATACAAATAATAAATCCTAATGATCTTCTTTCTTTATCGTGTGGGTAGTGCCTAACCGGGTGTCAGAATTTTTATGCCGTTCTGTCTTGGCTTTACATGCCGCCGAGAAATACCTCTCAGGCATGCTGGTTTCCTCACGATCATTTTCTTCACCGAAGCAAGTCAAATATTTACAATTTCATTTTTTATTTGCACCTGAATGCAAATAATCATCCCGATGTGGTTTTAGTGCTTCATTCTGCGTTTAGTGATTCCGATTATGAGAAGATGCTGGAAATTTTTAAACTTGTTTTAATATTAAACATGATTTAATAACATAAGCGACACTTGGGGGAGGTCTATGTCCAGCAGTGGACGTCTTTCGGCTGAAATGAATAACATAAGCTACGCGGATGACATGGTTCTCTAGAGCCCCTCAATAACGGCCCTTAGGTAGCTTGTGGCCATCAGTGAGCGTTATGCCAGTTCTCATGGTATGCCATACAACGTCAAAAACAATTAAATGTTGGTATTTAGGGCTGGAAAGGGACCGGAGAAAGTCTCTGAAGTTTATATATATGGTTCACCAGGGTTTTTTGAACGTTTCGATATCTGGGCCGCATCCTCACTGACGATCTTACAGATGACGCCGACATAGAACGGGAAAGACGGGCACTCTCGATTCGGTGCAATATGCTTGCACGCAGACTTTCATCTTGTACCACGTGCGTTAAAAAGACATTGTTCCGTGCCTATTGTCTTTGTTTCTACACATGCCAGCTGTGGACGAAATTTAAATGGTCGTCCGATTTGTGTACAATACAATGATGTACACCGCATTTTTAGCCAGATCCACACCAGGCAATCCACCGCTCTCCGATCGCACGCGGCAGTCGTAAACTAATATCCAAATAATATCAAATACACCAATAGAGGAGCGAGAGAAGATGCACGCTGCATGTGTTACTCCATAGCGAGTGAGAGTTCAACGGTAGGTGGATCAGACTGGATCGTCTGGAGCGCGTTGGAGCGGCGCAGCAAGATCGCAAGAAAATTCAAGCAGTCTGACTTAGTACGATCCGTGATCCGTGCTCCACGCTCCCGGATCACGGATCGCAGGATCGGCGATCCAAAATTGGATCGTCTGGTGTGGATCCGCAGCGGCTGCGCCAGCACAGCACGATGAGCTTGGAAGATGTGATGGCGCAAGAGTATCGACGCAAGTTGCGTCCCACACTAAAGGCCTACCCATCTTCCAAGGAAACAAAGAAATGCCGTCCAGTCTTTTGCCATCGTCGCGTGCCAAGCCGTTGGGCTCTAAGACAATGGTGGAACGCCGACGGTAACAAGAGCTCCTCGGATGATGTCGTTTATGTTCACGTGCCGCGCAAAACGGCCCGCACTTCGGCTGCATGACAGGCCGTGGTCTCCGAGGTTGCAGCTTCACCACGGACAGCGATGAGGAGTGTAGCACGCGGCACCAAGACGTAAGGAAGCAGCGAAGCGGAAGGTCGAGTCGTCGAACAAAGTGCCTATGCTCGACAACGGGAGTAGTTTGTATTGGATCTTTTACAATTTAAATGACATTATTACTACCGACCTTTTTATATCCATTTTTTGTTTTTTGTTCTTTTGTTTTATTTAAATTTGACATTCTATTTTTCTTTATTCTTTATTCTTTATTGCACACATAAAATTAAAAGATATACACACAAATAATATATAGCTAATGTACAACGGCGAGCTTAACCCAGAAATGGGTTTTCTTACAGCAAACCTTATTTAACAGGAGTATTTGCCAAAGAGGATACAGCTTTGTGCATGAACAGTACTTTTAAAACTTAATTCAACTAATTTTATAAACTAAACTAATACATACAATAAACGTAATACATACTATACATTAGATCAACATACATATAAAATACTATATATATACTATAATCATGTTGACAGGAAATGTTCTCTAATTCCTCTCTTGAACACGTCTAACGAAGGGCTATCCCGCAAGGAGTGTTGAAGTGAATTCCAAAGACGCACAGCACGAACAGTAAAAGATCCATCATACCGACTTGAGGAGTGGGGAGGGAAGCGAAGGAGAAGAGATGATGATGAGCGACAGGGTTTACCTCGAGGAACAAGATATTCGAAGCGTTCCCGAAGATACGAAGGAGCCTTAGGGTTATGAAGAACAGAGAAAAGAAAAGAAAGAGTGTGAGAATCTCGACGCTGCCGAATAGGTAACCACTTCAGCTGCTTCCGAAATTCCGACACGTGGTCGTACTTTCGAAGCCCGAAAATGAAGCGGATACACAAATTTTGCAGACGTTCGAGCTTATCAAGAAGTTCTTCAGTTGCATCAAGAAAACAGACATCAGCATAGTCTAGAAGAGGTAGAAGAAGAGATTGAGCGAGAGTAATTTTAGTTTGAAAGGGCAGGAATTTCTGAAGACGCTTAAGTGACCGATACGAACAAAAAACCCTCCTGCTTACTTCAGCAATGTGAACATGCCAAGATAGGTTGCAGTCCAAGAATACACCTAAGTCTCTTACTTTCTTGGAGTAGGTTATTGTTGATATTCACATAAAATAAGAAGACTTATTATTAATCTGTTTAACACAAATGTTTTTAATTTTTATTACATAGAAGATGACATATCGTTTTATAGTAATTTGATTTTCGTTTCGTTTTACCTTTTTTCCTGACCTTTAGTTCTATTGTATATTAATTATTTTAAATTGAATGTGGATTATTATCATTTTGAATTTGTTCTACATATACTTATGTGAATATAGTTGGGTACGTTTTTATGTAATGTTTTCGATTGTAATGCTTTAACGGTCCTATTTTATTCTACAAATATTTCTACACAATGCATATTGTTTCGAAATAAATGAATTATGACATCAGATCGCGCGAAGCTTCATTCCGCAACATTCTTAGAAAATCGACCAATCTAATACTGAGGGTCTTTAGTGAGGATTGGAACAGTCCGATCCGCAGCATGCGTACTATGACCACTGTAGAAACGAGTTTTACTACGGAAGAATCGACATAATGACAGGTAGACAATTGAAATGTGTCAATTTGTCGTTCTTCCGTCAACATAGCCCGTTTCTACGGCGGTCATGCTACGCGTGCAGATATTGGCTCAAACTCCACCGGAGTGCCAACCGAAATTATATGTTTATTTAATTATCATCTGTTTTATTTTTATTTATTCATTAACACTTACATTTGTTTTAACAGGTAAGACCCAAGCTAACAAAAGTAGTCATAAATTGCTAATTGCCCAGTCCCAAGTAACGTGTCAGGGTAGAAGCACAAGTTACACAGTGGACAACATACTAAGTGTCACCCTCTGGAATTCCGCCAAAGAGCAAGAAAATATGTCCACAGAGACACTATTGAGCACTCTTACTAAACGAATCACTGGTGCAAACTTTAATAAGTTTGTACGGGTTGCCGGAACTTTAAAAAGCCCCTCTCTCGGTCCCAACCGTAGCCTCCTGTCTGGAACGATCAATCCCAACGATTCCAATATTTGTGGATTGTTGAGCATATCAAACCATAAAAAACATATAATATTTGCCAGAGTGAGGTTGCGCCTTACTTCCAACTTATAGTACCCAACCAAACAAAGAGAGTTGGATACTTATGTGGGAAGAAAGTAAATGTTAATTTTATTTTTAGAAAAATATTTATTGTTGTTACTTAATTTAACTTAATTTTAATATGCACTGTATCTGTTTTAATAAATTGAATGTGGTTTTATTTTTATTTTACTTTTTAATTATTCTATAAATATAATGATTTACTGGTTTTGACAATAATTTAATGGACTGACAACTGATGACTTATGATACGAAATTGAATGTAATGTTTTAATTTTAAATAATTGTGTATGTGAAGAAATAAGACTGTTATCTTCGTGGAAAGTCTGATTATTAAAACATAACTGTACTTATGTAAGGTAACCTACTAAATAGAAGTTACGAAACTGAGTGTTATTTTAAGCCGGAGATATTATTTGTACGGCATCCATCGATGATACTACAAATATTGATATTTGAAGCCTTATCGCAGCATGGATACTTCTTTCTGCCATTGCAAAATAACTAGATACAAATATGACACCCGTCTATTATGTATTGAAAAATCACGAGAAAATATTTTGTGTTGCCACAAAGGTTTTTCTCGAGATTTTTGTGTGAGAGATTGTAAAGCATCGGAGTTTCTTTTATTTGTTCAGTTTATATGTAACTCTTGGAAATACTTATACTGGTTGTTTTTATTTTCGACCAAAAGATAACAAAAACTCATCATCATCTGCCTAGGCTTTTCCCAAACTATCTTGGGGTCGGCTTCCAGTCTAACCAGATGCAGCTGAGTACCAGTATTTTAGATGAAGGGACTGCCTATCTGACCTCCACAACCCAGTAACTGAGTAATACGATACCCCTTGATAAGACTGGATGTCAGACTTTTGGCGTGGTCTTCTGACTACTCGTAACGACTGTCAAAGATCTACAAATGACAGCCGGGACCAACGGCTTAACGTGCTTTCCGAAGTACGAAGGGAACTCGGTATGTATTTATGGTCACCCATCCACGGGCCAACCTCGGCAAGCACGGCTTAACCTTAAAGATCGACCCGTGTGGCTCTTATTATTTAGCCACCAGCTCCTACTATCAAAAGATAACAAAAACTAACGGAAGATTTAATATTACACTTGCAAATGTTTTCCTGTTGTCCTATCCTATATATCAATTACCTGACTGAAATAAATTTAATTTACTACATCCCTGACAGAGAACTATATGACACTCATCCATTAATTTGCTTATTTAATTAAAAAAAAAATGCTTAAACAGTGCTTTGCTCAAGTATTTTTTTTAAAACGTTGACCCACCCTAGGAAATTCTCCTGTATCGTGGGTGCGTTTACAAATATTTAAACTCACATACACCAACAGTCAAGCCCGGAACAACTATCTATAGGCCGTACAAATATGTGTTTCGTGCGGGGACCGAACTTGCGACACGCAGCGCAACAGTCGATCGCTCAGCCAGTGCGCCAACCTAGTCGTCAAAGATCCAAGTCTTTGGCATAAAACCTTCTTTGTTATATTTAATGAACCACACGCCTTTATTGTATGAGAGGAGTGTGCCGTACGAACTACCACTCGACCCTAGGGTGATTGGTGGATGTCGCACCGTCTTCGAATTCTTGGTTCTAGGACAAACCGGTGTCTGCCCAATGTTTTCCTTCACCGATTTTGTGATAGATTCTGTAAAAAAAAAAAAAACAAAGTAAAGTGTCTGCTGGAGTATTCAAATATTTTTAGGATAAAAGTCATTATCATTCATCATCATTTTAGCCCGAAAGACGTCTACCGCTGGACATAGGCCTCCCCCAAGAACTAGCTGGGGGGTTTCGCCATAATCGCCACGCTTGGCATGCGGGTTGGCGATCGCAGTACGGTTGTTACAAAACCACAGAGAACGCTGCTGCTCATTCTCTGGCAAGTCCCTTAGTCGCCTCTTGCGACACCCGCGGGAAGATATGGGATGGTGCTATTCTTTGCGTCCGACACCACACAGAGCAAGATAAAAGAATTAGAAGTAGGTAATTTCAAAACAAACTTGAGAATATCTTATTTCAAACAAACTATTTCAAATAATAGTTCTATCGCAGGCAATAACAATCTCTCTTATTTTGTATCACACATGCAATTCTAATACTTTCAGTTTTTCACTACTAGCAATTCTAGTACTAGCAATTCAACCAAACTCATTGAATTAATTACATTGTAGAGCAGATACATTTTTAATTTCCTTCAAAACCTTTCAGATTGTTGTTGCAAGTATGTTATGAATTTCACCAGATAGGTTTAATTGTCATGTATTAAAGGGCGAGCCTTTTGCCATCAACCGGGCAAAAATCCAGGCTCCGTGGCTGCTACGGAGACATTCCTAATAGAAAAACGATATCTAATGGACGAACATTTTTCCGGACCCGGGAAGCTAACCCCCAAAACCTCATACTGAGCAGTCGCGCTTGCAACCACACGACCGAAGAGGCAGTCGAAGCACACAATTCGGTCACAATAATTTTATACTGTTAAATTGAGTGAAGAAACTTCGATTTCTTGCTACGTACTACCCCGCGGTGCCCCGCATTAAATAAATACTTGTAAACGCAAATATTTCAGTACATGTTCACAAACGCAAAAAAAAACTCGTAGGCTTAGATAACAATATCTAATTACTGGAATTTTCTTGAAAAACACGCATTATTTACATTTATTTTCATTCCGCTTCATGACTCAGGTGATACTTTACTCGTTACTTTAGCTACAGAATATGAATCAGTCTTATTATTCACGCAGTTATACCTAACCATAATATTCTGACAATCAGCATTCAACCTGAAATTAAGCGTGTCCATTGATAATTTGGTTAAAGCCCATGAACTGCAAAAAATCATAAACTACTGGAAATACATATAAGGCTGAGTCAACATTGTTATAATTATATTCTAAACTAATATGATAAAGAGGAAAGATTTGATTGTTTGTTTGTTTGCATTGAATAGGCTCCGAAACTACTGGTCCGATTTGAAAAATTCTTTCAGTGTTATATAGCCCATTTATCCAGAAATGCTATATATCATCACGCTACGACCAATAGGAGTGGAGCAGCAATGAAAAATGTTGCGAAAACGGGAAAAATGTGACGCAAACGAAGTTGCGCCGGACAGCTAGTCTTTAATATGTTTGTACTATCGTAATTAATGTTTTCAGGAAATTTGACCGGATATTTGTAAAAACAGGAAAAACTGATAGAGCTTTTGTTTAGAGACCTCTAGTATGAACGCTGGACAGGACAACATATTCAATCGCATTAGTAAGTACTAAGTTACCAATATATTCAGTATTTATAAAAAAATACATCACACCTATAATCGTCGAAAAGACAGTTATATTTAAGTCCCATATAATAGAGGACGATCCTATTGCCATCAACCGAGCACAAATCCTCCGTGGCTCCTACTGTAAAATTCCAGATGTAAAAACCCAATAATTCTGTCCTGGGAATTGAAGAACCCTGGACCCATGCTCAGCAGTTGCACTTGCAACCACTGCCCCAAAGAAACATTTTTTTTTGTGTTTAAGTCTCTTTAAGTAATCCTCAACGCACCAAGTAACTCCAAGGATATCAAACCTCATGGACTATTTTTTAAATAGCTTCAAGGCCTTGTTGACAGATAATAACCCTTTTTATATGTCCGTAATGTACATCCCAAGGTTGTATGGAAGACATCGCTATCAGCGATAAGACCGCCGTTGTAACCATAAAATTAGCAGTATTGTAAAACCGTTATGTTACATTTTTGGTGTACAATAAAGTTTTATTCTATTCTAGTCAAGACTATCTTTCCTATCACTTAATGAGCATTGTTGGTACGTGCGTACTCCTACCAAAATCAAGACTGTTTTCACTAAGTCTGCACATATTTTAATCTTTGTCTGTTGCTAATGCGATGCACCGTAGGTCACGTCCACAAAGATGTTGCCAGAGGTCGTGCGGACTCGTGCGTCACTGGCATATAAGGAATAGATATCCTTCAAGGAAACAAAACAATAGCGCTAGTAGCGAGTATTGTGGTAGAACAGTGATTCTATCATAAACAGTAAAGTCGGAATATTTACCATGTTTACTATGCATTTGATAGTGTCAGTGGCCATGTAATTTAAAAACTTATATTGCTCCTGATGAACTAAAATATGTATAAGGATCCCTGCTACTGAGTGACATACCTACTATAGGCGGTATAGTCTGTGGGTATGTAATTTAAAAAATGCCATATATATATTTTTAAATACATTTTAATAATACATAACTAAAACTTATTCAGAAGAGATGGTTACCAATAACGAAAAAACCCGATACAGGCTAAAATGACTCTGTCAATCTTTTTCATATTTTATCCTCTTTTGAAACCACAAACACAAAGCGTCATCACGACTTTCCTCAAAAACTTCCTCGATATAAAGATTACCTACCTGTTCCATTTTTTTTTTCACCCTGTCACAGAATGATATTGTTGGTGTCGAAAGTGCACCTGTAGATCATGCCATAACAGAATAGTGTTTCGAACTTTGTGTTAATATAACATCACTATTTATAGATTTTACTTGTCTTGGCTGCTGAGAGGTAGCAGCAGGAACATTTTCGGGCTAATAAACCATGTAGGGTCTGCTACAAGAGGCCATATTATAATTCTTTGTTATGAATAGGAGTCTTACCAGCCAATCATTTTGTTAATTTGACGAATCATGCCATTGTTTTGATACTCAGTAGGTACAAAAAGTGCGAATACAAAGTCCGCAGCGCGTGAGCCAAGTTCAAGGATGCTCTGATGACGCAGACGCGATGTTTGTAACCGCGCCTGTTACTTGTTCGACTGGTGGTTTTACTTTTTACTTTCCATTACTCGATGAAGAATAATCTACATAGAGGACTCGTCATCTTGCTGCTCTTGTCCCATGATACTTGGGGTCGACGAAACACGTTTTTTTTCTTCTATTCTCCTCTCTCAACCGTCATGTTATCATTTACTCCTTTTTCATTCATAGTATTCCTCACACAATTCATCCATCGTTTCATTGGTCTTCCTCTCCATCAACATTAGTCAGGCCTCATAAATAAAACAAACATTAATTCTTTTGGCTACAATTGATGGTACTGTACTTCAATTTTAGTTTTATTAGTAGTGCAGTGTTTTAATGCTCGTAATGTGTTATCACTGATGTTTGATCGTCTGTTCCGGATAGTATATTTAATTGATTAGTGGAGCTAAAATAAGATAGCATTCAGGTATCTAATCAGGTAGGCTAATTAGCCAATAACTTAGTGGCCAATTGGTACTTACCTGACCTTTCTATGTTACCTTATAACTCCAAGTGCGATAGCAATAAAGGTAAATAATGTAAATATAAAGCATTAAAAATAATACAAAAGATCATGATATGCAAAGAGCAGCATGTTTAATGATTTTAATCCAGCTAGTTTAAACTATGTAACTAAAAATACGATCAAGTCGAAAAAACGATCAAAAGGATTTTTGTCTACTTTTCGTAATCTGATTAAATTTGAAGACAGTTGAAACCTTTAGTACTAATGAATTCAATGTTATCGTCATTAAAAAGGATTAATGGTAGAAACTACAGATGAACGAAAAATCTTTTTACTACTTAGGGGCCATCCGATAACCACGTGAGGCTTTTAAGGCCACTTTTAAATCCCTTATGGGATTCTCCCAGAGTTGCTCTTTTGTTTTATTACACGCCACTACCACAAAGCGGTGAGAGATTACCAGGACAGATAATTTTTAAACGGGGATCATTGTTAACTCCAAACATGAGTCTTTGGTTTTCGCAAGAGGGTTAAACATTGTATGAAAAAGGGTAGTAGCGAATTCGAGTATGTATGTGTTCATTGTGATTGCGTTATGTACTCGTTTTAATAAAACGCATAAAATGGAAGCTTCCCGTGGGTAACATCTAGGTGGTTCTTTGTGACAGACCTTTTCGGGGTCTGACGTGCAAGTTACTTTGAACTTAGTGTGATAGAGCAATTATGAAGTTAACTAAAAAGTTAATTGTGACCACCAGCCGTCTGTTCACCGGTATTCTGGCACTACCTGCTTACTATTCAGCATTTAGTTTGTTGGTGTTAAACTTTTCATGAAAAAGCTCTTTGTCATGAAAAGTTTCAAATGTCGAATGTTTCTGATGCGGTTGTTTCTGAAACTTGACGAGAAAATGTCGCTGACACTGGGTTAAATCAAAATCACAAATCGTTTTATTCAAATGATAAGTTTAAAAAAATTATTTGTGTTCTCTTGGTACGTAACTATAGTGAACCTTAAAAATAAAAACCGTTATCTTGGGCATTTTATCAAAAACGTGTATTCTTGAGAAAGTAAGTTATCAACCAAGCAATTAAAACGAACATCAACCAAATAATAAGTTTGTCTAACAGAGCTCATTCCGTTTGTCACACGCAGGTGTCTGCTGCTGAGACGGCTGCGCACCGAAACGAAGCACTCAGCGAGTTTTCCAACAATCTATACCAACTTTGATTAGCGTGCATTATTGTAGTGTCGTCGTGTCTCTCTGTGTAGCTGATAGGTTCGAAATTAAAAGTTGATTTAAAGTCAAAAGGTCAGGGATCTAACGAATTCACAATAATATAGAGAATTTCTACATTACATAGTATTAACAGAGACAGCAAGGTTGGTCCAGTGGTGGCAGCTCCGACTTACGAGCAGTAAGCCATGAGTTCGAACCCAGGCAGGCGAATTACTTTGTGTAATTTATTTCATCACCGCTGCCCTCAAAAACGGTGAAGGAAAACATCGTGAGGAAACCGACATGTCCTAGGACTAAAAATTCGAAAACATGTGACCAACCCGCACTGGGCCCGCGTGGTGGATTACAGCCCACTCCCTCTCATAGAGAGGAGGCCTGTGTCCCAGCAGTGGGAACATTATAGGTTGATGATGATGATGATGATGAACAGAGACTGAGACAGCGTCATTGGTCGAGTGGTCGTGAGCTCGACTGCTCAGCATGAGCCGGGTCGGGCTAAGTGTAAATGGGTTTTTTCCGTTAGGAAGTTCTCAGTTGCAGCCACGGAGTCAGAATTTGTGTCCGATTGACGACAATAGGCTTGCCCCCTATTATAATAAGACTTATAAAAAAAAAATACAAAAAAACCGACTTCAAAAAACACTTAACGTACTAAAAAGTTAAAAATAATACTATAACCTATCCATATTAATAAACCTTACCTAACCTACGATTAACCTATAATAAAATTTAATAATTCTTTGGAGTCGGTGCCAAACAATATAATTAGAATTAATGAATTAATTAATATTTAGAAGCTGTAAGATTTATGTTTTGCTTTTTTCTGGCCTTAGTCTGTATATAGTCATTTAGGTATCCTAAATTGCCTAGCCCTTTGGGGCATTACAGGTGTGATGTTGTATACACTATACAACATCACACCTGTAATGCCGTGCGTGAACACAAAGTTCACGTTTGGGATCGTTTTCAAATATCTTGTGCAGCATTCAGTAAAAATGACGAAGTCCCAAACTTTCATCCCTCAGCCTCAGTACATTCACATTAATTTTATATCTAATTTGGCATTACTGAAAGTCTATTAAAGTCTCAGTGATCTATAAAAACAATTTCGTAAATGCATAGCAACGACAACACAGGCCTTTTATTCGCCTTTTGAAAGTAAAGCCGCTTTAGATCACTAATTATCAAAACTCATACCTTTGTTTTACTTTCCACCGAAGTCTTCTGGAAAGGGGTTTGTTTTTTTTTTCTATGGATGCTAGCATAGTCAGCCCCCAAACCATGGTGGTGTTCGATTTGGCATAAATTAGACACTTGATAATAACCCCAATGTTAAAGCGGATAAATTGCCTTTTTTTTTGTTGTCGACATCTGAAATCGGTGCCACTGAAATCGGAGTGAGAAAATTATCATGGTATTGAATGGAGTTGTATCGTCACAGCAAAGTAAATTGATATTCAAATAAATTATTTCTATTTCAGTACTGGTTTTGCCCATCGAGTAACCTATTAGTCGTCATCGCAAATTGAAGTCAGCGGAAAAAATCAACACGTATCAATCAGCGTAAATTAGCGCTTAGATTTTCCCATTTATATTTTTGGCACTGTTTAAACGTCATGATGGCTCATAAATAAGGTTTATGACCTTTTAACATTTTTTTCTTTTTTTTATTGTTATGAACTTTTATGCAAGTACATGCCAGTCCCATCGGACATTATAACGTAAAACCTAACAACACGGACTTAATTAAACTA
This sequence comes from Cerastis rubricosa, assembly GCA_949152445.1. NCBI lineage: Eukaryota > Metazoa > Arthropoda > Insecta > Lepidoptera > Noctuidae > Cerastis > Cerastis rubricosa. The sequence goes on along the minus strand of OX424525.1, from coordinate 1,978,777 downwards.
TAAGCAGCTCCGGAGTTGGTTTGGACCAATCTGTTAGGTAAGACACCACTGACGCGTGCTCTCCGCACTCTCAATGTCTCAACTAGTGACGGTGATTTATTCCATTGTTCTCTGAGTGAGTTCACGAAAAATGCATTGTTTGTAATTAGTTACAAAATTTTATTTTTCGCATTAGGTGAACCTGTAACGATAAAACAGTTGTAAGGTGGACAAAATAAATAAAATACATCATATTTTATTTTCTCATTCTTTCATTTCTTAACTTAGAAACGTCGTCGTAAATGGTTATCTCGATCTCTCTAAGTAAATCTTCTCTTGCAGACTTAAATCTGAAAAATTCCGTCAACAGATGTATTACATCTTCCAGCGTGCCACACTCCTCACAATTTGGTTAGGTTTTTTATTAAAAATCCAAAATCCGACTTTATTACATGACTCTCATTCCCAGATTCACGGTAAAGTAAAAACATCGTAAAAATCAAATCAAAATGAAATAATAATCATTTATTTTGAACAACAAGGTCCATATGGGTTAGTGAATAAGTACTTACGAACTAAGTTAGTGGCAAAACATTTTGGTGATTTAGTGTCATTCATTTAATTCATTCATCTAATAATAATAATCGATCCGTCACATTATTTCCGGGTGTTCTCGTCTAGCTAACGGAGAATACTTGCATAGACACAACCTTGTAGCCAGGATTATCCATCAGCAACTTGCTCTGAAATACAGCCTTGTGGAATCGGAAGTGCCGTACTATAGGTATGTGCCCGACCCAGTTCTCGAAAATGGCAATATCACACTGTATTGGGATCAATCCATCATCACTGACAGGACTATTGTTGCCAATAAGCCTGATATAGTGGTAGTGGATCGATCAGAGCGGCGCGCAATGATTGTTGACATAACGGTTCCACATGACGAGAACCTCGTGAAGGCCGAGAAAGATAAACAAATCAAGTATATTGACTTGGCTCGCGAGGTTATCGACATGTGGCCTGTTGACTCAGCGATCATTGTGCCGATAGTCGTATCAGCCAATGGCCTAATTGCCAAGAGCCTCGACCAACATCTGATGAGGCTCTCGTTAGGCAGCTGGATCAAGGGCTTGATTCAGAGAGCGGTACTCCTGAACACGGCTCGTATCGTTAGGAGGTTCCTTTCTCTGGAGCCTTGACCGCCGGTAGCTTGGACCCTGTTCCCGATACCGGTGGGCTACAATTTTTTATATTTTTAAATGTTTTTTTTTTTATTATTTAGAAGGAATATTTAAAAATGTAACAAATTTGTATATAAAAATGAATAAAGGAAATAATCAATTCATAACTTATGATTCCCTATTTTAATGCTTGTTCCCTTCCTGTTACCAATGAGGTATTTACTCCGCCGTTGGTCGATTAATTACTATATACAAATTTTTCCTGTCTTTGTTTTTGCTTTAGGATAAATGGGCAGTATTTTCCAGAAAACGAGTTTTACTATGAGTCAGGGCTGAGAAAGGCATGACGACGTAGATTCAAAAATATCATGACAAATTTTTCGGACTAGACTTGGCTGTTAAAGATATACAGAGTGTGGATTTGGCCATCCGCATCCTGTATATCTTTAACAGTCCGAAACTATAAGGAATAGCCAAAAATGCTCAAAGAAGTCTTGAGCCCGATTTTGACGCTAGCATTGGATTTTTGAACAATAAATATTCCTAGCCAGGACACGAAACGGATGGTTTTGAAAAAAAAAGCATGCTTTATTATTATATCATTCGATAGCGTCGTTATTAGTCAGAAGTCAAAAGTCTGACATCCAGTCCTTGGTAAGACTGGTATCGTATAACCCAGTTACTGGGTTGTGGAGATCAGATAGGCAGTCGCTTCATGTAAAATACTGGTACTCAACTGCATCCGGTTAAACTGGAAACCGACCCCAAGATAGTAGTTGGGAAAAGGCTAGGCAGACGACGACGACTATAGCGTCATTAATTCCGGGAAGTAATGACATACGGGAAACTAAAAAGGATGAATAAACAGTTTGTCCGACTCCACTTGAGCATTATCTCCGTCAACCTTGTTGTCTCAAGCCTATAGGATATACACATGTGCACAATGACACACCTTATATTGCCATGTTGACTGCAAATGGAGAGAAAATGAAAGCGATGGCCGTTTGTTTTCACCAACAACTGCACAGGCAAACGGGGAAGTTGATACCAAGATGACTTGTTGACAGTGTACGAGAAAGTCAACCGACCTCGTTACGACTCTATTGCGATACATGTCAAAGTGATAATTAGATAACTCGATTGTTCGGTGTAGTCTCTTGACCTAGAGCATTTAGTAGTCTCGTGATTCAATTCTGTGCTGACACATCTTTGATTGAAACGATGGATATGTATGTTGTTAGATGGAGAGGGAGTGGGAGGCCAAAGAAAAAGATGGATGAATTGTGAGAGGAATGATATGAAAGAGAAAGGAGTATATGATGCCGTGACATTTGACAGGAGAGATTGGAAGAAGAAAACGTGTTGTGCCGACACGTTTATACGTCCCCAACGTTTACACGTCGTCGACACGTCCCCAAGTAAAATGGGATTAGGGCAGAAAAATGAAGATGATTGACCGGCTCTGCTCTGTATGGTGTCGGACGTAAAGAATAGCACTATCCCATATCTTCCTGTGGGTGTCGTAAGAGGCGACTAAGGGATTAGCCAGAGAATGGGCAGCAGCGTTCTCTGTGCTTTTGTAACAACCGTACTGCGATCGCCAACCCGCCTGCCAAGCGTGGCGATTATGGCAAAACCCCCCAAAATGTCAATATGGCGACACTTGGGGGAGGCCTATGTCCAGCAGTGGACGTCTTTTGGGCTGAAATGATGATGATGATGATGATGATGATGACCGGCTTAGAATGAAAATAAGCAATTTAGTTACTAGCCTGTGTTTAAAAGGTGCAAAATAGTAGGAATGGAAGTAGGTTAAGTAATACATTAAATAGTAATTAGCCTGTTAACTTAGCCTTGTCCACAGTTCTACATGCGTCTTAAAAGGGCGGCTTTAGTAGATTCATAATGGGATAATAAAATAAAATGAATCACGCAGACGCAGTTAATATTAAGAATTGTCACCTTGTGACCTGTTTGCGAATTATAACGTAATTCATTATTATCCTATTATGATTCTGCTAAAGTATATTATTATTAAGCTGCGTTCCATATTGTATTAAAAGATATTAACAAATAAGAGATCATTAGGGTCAGGGTAGTGTCGGGCACAGCAACATTAGAAGAGAGGATAGCCCTCTTTCTCTCAGTAGCAATTCAATAACATGATTAGAAATTATTAGATCAATTTATCAATTAACAAAATTAAATTATAAAATATTTTGTTATTTCATCTAAACTAATATTATAAAGAGGAAAGATTTGTATTTTTGTATTTTTGTATGTAACGAATAAACTCAAAAACTACGGGACCGATTTTAAAAATTCTTTCACCATTAGAAAGCTACATCTTTACCGAGTAACATAGGCTATATATTATCGCGCTAATAACTTAGGGGGATGAGCAATATTGCATCAAGTCCACATTTCTCAACTGTTTGACAACTGACAACTGTCATGACAAGCATTAGAATAAACCGGCTATTTTAAACCATTTGTCATCAAAGTAAGTAGCCTGGCGGTTCTATGACCGCCCTGCCAAGCAAAAGGTTTCAAGTTCGTATCCGCAGTCAGTATGCACTTTTTGTGGTAATTTTTTAATGCGTAAGTTTTCCAAAACAACGCGAGTTCGATCCCAGACCGGTGTTTACTTTTTGTAACTAGGTAATTTGTTTTATTTTAATGTTTTATGATTTTCAAATAATTTCAAAATAGTTTTCGTTTTTTTAAACCATTCAAAATAAATAGAGATTAAAGAACGAGTGGGTCATACACAAAACGAAATTCAAGACATGATCGTCGGCGATTTTAAAGTATACACATCCGTAGAGACTGTGATGGCTAATGACGGTAGTCCTGCACACCCCTTTGAATTTTTCAACTCCCTGGAGCTAACGGGCGTACCGTTCCCATAAGATGGAGCTTAAAGTTGGCATTTTAGTTCTGCTGATGAGAAACTTTCATGTACCCAGACTGTGCAACAGCACCAGGCTTCGTATCACAAAGCTGGGCAGTAATATTATAAAAGCCACTGTAGCGAACTACAAAAAGCAACTTACTACAAAAAGTACTACAGCGCCATGTATGACGCGACGGAAGAACTAACATCAATCGCCTACATCTCGCAAGCAAAGTTTAAATCGACTTAATACTATATAGAGAAACCCGACAACAATTGTCGGGCAGTTGCCCACCAGACACAACACCTGTCTGGTCGGACGATCCTCCCTTTTCAATGGAGTATTGAGGAACTTTATACCCTGTTCCTCAAACCACTAAACTGGTGACCCCGAAATGGACGTCAGCGCAGCCTTCGAGCAACGTGACGTCATCATCATCACTTCCCTCAAGCTTTCGATTAGCGAGTCTCACAGCCAGCCAGCTTCAAATGGGTATTCCTGACCACCAGCATGCAGCCGGAGCGCATTCCTGGTCAACACCCTCAGCCTCTCATCAAGTGACTTTGGCACAGCACACTGCATTTTCAGCCGGTCGAGAGCTTCTACCTCCCGGTCGACGCCTCTCTAGCTGTCTGCCACATCGCAGCGCTGCACTACGTCCGACGCACTGGAGCAAACGCAGCGCCGGCCCCGACTCACTGGGGTTCGCCTCACCAACACAGTCTGTTCCCACTCACCGTGAACAATGCGGCAACGAAATTCCAACTGGCACGGCATAATACTACAAGCTGACTCATTCGACTATCGACCTCCGGTCTCCGGAGGGGAGTGATGTAGCGACCTACAAAAAGCAACATACTACAAAAAGTACTACAGCGCCATCTATGACATTTGTGTCAATTGTTTAATTTATTGTTCTTATGTTTTATTTTTACTTTTGTATTGATTCTTTTTCATTCATATTTTTTGTGAATGTGTAGACATTGTAGGCTTTGTAATTTTTTTTTTCTTTTTTTTTTCACTGTTATCTTTTTCTACCTTTTGTAGTAAGCGACGACTTATTGTCGGTCCTACGCTGTCCTCTCATACTTAGGTACTAACGCTGTAACATCCAAATATTGTAGAAACAAATGATTTTAAAAGAGTAACCATGGAGTTTCTTGCCGGTTCTTCTCCATAGGAAACAACCAGCCCGAACCGAGCACCATTTTGTCGACGTTTTACAAGTGCCCCAGTAGGCATATGTAAAATAAAATATTTTGTTTTTGATTTTATGACGCGACGGAAGAACTAACATCAATTGCCTACATCTAGCAAGCAAAGTTTACATCGACTTAAGACTATATAGAGAAACCTGACAACAACTGTCGGGCAGTTGTCCACCAGACCCAACACCTGTCTGGTCGGAGGATCCTCCCTTTTCAATGGAGTATTGAGGAAATTTACACCCTGTTCCTCATACCCCTAAACCACCATTATTACAGGAGTTGCTAAAGGAGAGAGCGTTTTAATTCGACGCATGCCAAATATTCCAAATAACTTGCCATTCCAATTTTAATTATCAGATAGTTTTGCAATGATGATCAATGAATGTCAGGGCCATACCTAAAAAGTGACAGGCATTTTTTTGGGTACCTACTCCATGCTTCTCAGACGGTCAATTATTTGTAGATTGTTCACGTGTTTCATGAAGCCAAAACTTGCACGTGGTGACAGTCATTGTTATGACATTTTTAATTGAATACAAAACTGTATTGGAAAAAAAAAATAAGTGCCCAACAATGCGCCGTGTTCAATTTGAAAAAAATATGTTCCGACTTTTAAGCCATATTATAGTGTCGCTTCAACGCCTTTTAATTTTGTTTCGGACTTCTGCCACCCAGAATTACACCACCCTAAAGCACGCCCTTTGTAGTCATCACCCACATAATCACATAACGATCAGACCGTCAGTTCTCACACGTAACAACAAAATATCACGCCTGTAATTACTGAAGGTGTATTTAATCGTACATCCACATTTCGGCAGTTATGTTGAAGCTCTATGTAATAGGGGGCGAACCCCATCAACCGGACCCGACATTAAATCCAGACTTCGTGGCTGCTACTGAGAAATTCCTGATGGAATAACCCAATAACACTTTGCCCGATCCGAGAATCGAACCTGGGACCTCAAGGTCAGCAGTCGTGCTTGCGACCACTCGACCAACGAGGCAGTCTCACACATTAAAATTTCCGCGCGAACGAAGTCGCGGGTATCAGCTAGTACATTTATAAAATTGTCATACATTTATTAATTTATCATACACTAGCTGATACCCGCGACTTCGTTCGCGCGGAAATTTTAATGTGTGAGACTGCCTCGTTGGTCGAGTGGTCGCAAGCACGACTGCTGACCTTGAGGTCCCAGGTTCGATTCTCGGATCGGGCAAAGTGTTATTGGGTTATTCCATCAGGAATTTCTCAGTAGCAGCCACGAAGTCTGGATTTAATGTCGGGTCCGGTTGATGGGGTTCGCCCCCTATTACATAGAGCTTCAACATAACTGCCGAAATGTGGATGTACGATTAAATACACCTTCAGTAATTACAGGCGTGATATTTTGTTGTTACGTGTGAGAACTGACGGTCTGATCGTTATGTGATTATGTGGGTGATGACTACAAAGGGCGTGCTTTAGGGTGGTGTAATTCTGGGTGGCAGAAGTCCGAAACAAAATTAAAAGGCGTTGAAGCGACACTATAATATGGCTTAAAAGTCGGAACATATTTTTTTCAAATTGAACACGGCGCATTGTTGGGCACTTATTTTTTTTTTCCAATACAGTTTTGTATTCAATTAAAAATGTCATAACAATGACTGTCACCACGTGCAAGTTTTGGCTTCATGAAACACGTGAACAATCTACAAATAATTGACCGTCTGAGAAGCATGGAGTAGGTACCCAAAAAAATGCCTGTCACTTTTTAGGTATGGCCCTGACATTCATTGATCATCATTGCAAAACTATCTGATAATTAAAATTGGAATGGCAAGTTATTTGGAATATTTGGCATGCGTCGAATTAAAACGCTCTCTCCTTTAGCAACTCCTGTAATAATGGTGGTTTAGGGGTATGAGGAACAGGGTGTAAATTTCCTCAATACTCCATTGAAAAGGGAGGATCCTCCGACCAGACAGGTGTTGGGTCTGGTGGACAACTGCCCGACAGTTGTTGTCAGGTTTCTCTATATAGTCTTAAGTCGATGTAAACTTTGCTTGCTAGATGTAGGCAATTGATGTTAGTTCTTCCGTCGCGTCATAAAATCAAAAACAAAATATTTTATTTTACATATGCCTACTGGGGCACTTGTAAAACGTCGACAAAATGGTGCTCGGTTCGGGCTGGTTGTTTCCTATGGAGAAGAACCGGCAAGAAACTCCATGGTTACTCTTTTAAAATCATTTGTTTCTACAATATTTGGATGTTACAGCGTTAGTACCTAAGTATGAGAGGACAGCGTAGGACCGACAATAAGTCGTCGCTTACTACAAAAGGTAGAAAAAGATAACAGTGAAAAAAAAAAGAAAAAAAAAATTACAAAGCCTACAATGTCTACACATTCACAAAAAATATGAATGAAAAAGAATCAATACAAAAGTAAAAATAAAACATAAGAACAATAAATTAAACAATTGACACAAATGTCATAGATGGCGCTGTAGTACTTTTTGTAGTATGTTGCTTTTTGTAGGTCGCTACATCACTCCCCTCCGGAGACCGGAGGTCGATAGTCGAATGAGTCAGCTTGTAGTATTATGCCGTGCCAGTTGGAATTTCGTTGCCGCATTGTTCACGGTGAGTGGGAACAGACTGTGTTGGTGAGGCGAACCCCAGTGAGTCGGGGCCGGCGCTGCGTTTGCTCCAGTGCGTCGGACGTAGTGCAGCGCTGCGATGTGGCAGACAGCTAGAGAGGCGTCGACCGGGAGGTAGAAGCTCTCGACCGGCTGAAAATGCAGTGTGCTGTGCCAAAGTCACTTGATGAGAGGCTGAGGGTGTTGACCAGGAATGCGCTCCGGCTGCATGCTGGTGGTCAGGAATACCCATTTGAAGCTGGCTGGCTGTGAGACTCGCTAATCGAAAGCTTGAGGGAAGTGATGATGATGACGTCACGTTGCTCGAAGGCTGCGCTGACGTCCATTTCGGGGTCACCAGTTTAGTGGTTTGAGGAACAGGGTATAAAGTTCCTCAATACTCCATTGAAAAGGGAGGATCGTCCGACCAGACAGGTGTTGTGTCTGGTGGGCAACTGCCCGACAATTGTTGTCGGGTTTCTCTATATAGTATTAAGTCGATTTAAACTTTGCTTGCGAGATGTAGGCGATTGATGTTAGTTCTTCCGTCGCGTCATACATGGCGCTGTAGTACTTTTTGTAGTAAGTTGCTTTTTGTAGTTCGCTACAGTGGCTTTTATAATATTACTGCCCAGCTTTGTGATACGAAGCCTGGTGCTGTTGCACAGTCTGGGTACATGAAAGTTTCTCATCAGCAGAACTAAAATGCCAACTTTAAGCTCCATCTTATGGGAACGGTACGCCCGTTAGCTCCAGGGAGTTGAAAAATTCAAAGGGGTGTGCAGGACTACCGTCATTAGCCATCACAGTCTCTACGGATGTGTATACTTTAAAATCGCCGACGATCATGTCTTGAATTTCGTTTTGTGTATGACCCACTCGTTCTTTAATCTCTATTTATTTTGAATGGTTTAAAAAAACGAAAACTATTTTGAAATTATTTGAAAATCATAAAACATTAAAATAAAACAAATTACCTAGTTACAAAAAGTAAACACCGGTCTGGGATCGAACTCGCGTTGTTTTGGAAAACTTACGCATTAAAAAATTACCACAAAAAGTGCATACTGACTGCGGATACGAACTTGAAACCTTTTGCTTGGCAGGGCGGTCATAGAACCGCCAGGCTACTTACTTTGATGACAAATGGTTTAAAATAGCCGGTTTATTCTAATGCTTGTCATGACAGTTGTCAGTTGTCAAACAGTTGAGAAATGTGGACTTGATGCAATATTGCTCATCCCCCTAAGTTATTAGCGCGATAATATATAGCCTATGTTACTCGGTAAAGATGTAGCTTTCTAATGGTGAAAGAATTTTTAAAATCGGTCCCGTAGTTTTTGAGTTTATTCGTTACATACAAAAATACAAAAATACAAATCTTTCCTCTTTATAATATTAGTTTAGATTAATAAAATTATCATACATTTATAAAGCTTAAAACTATAAAATACTATGTATCTATATATATTGAGGAGTGTGAGTTCTAGACGACTAACAAAGTATGGTGTCTTTCGTTAAATGTGTAGTTTGCTTCCTTAATTAATAATTGTTAGAGTTTATTCGTAAAAGTTGCATCGCTAGTTTCATTTTTTATTGCATCTGTCTTGTCTGTTATCCTATTATGATTCTGCTAAAGTGGCTATTTTCGGCCCCCTGGTGGTCTACCATGACGTCTTAAAGCAGTATTGTTTTAATATTATTCCAGAGTTGGAAAGTGATGGCGCTAGACGTACTCTATAGCTCCGTCTCTTTCCCACACTGAAATAAGGTTAAAACAATACTTCTGACGTCATAGTAACCCCAAGGTCATGTTTGCGGAGCATGTCCTTATCCCACGATAGGGACCTAAGTAAGCAAAAAAATGCATAGGTTGTGGCCGTAACCATTGCGCAACCATTACTTGCTAAGATGTTAAAATGATAGAGGTACAGCATGATAGATTAAACGATGACCAACAACCAGTTACACATTTCCTGGTAAAATTTTCCTTATTTTTGTAATTGTCTCATTTGGTTGCTGTCCTTGAATTTGAGTCACATTGCAAGAACCTAACAACGTATACAAAGAAGGTGAATCACAATTAAGTGGAGGAAAAATTAGATAAATTTTTCCTCCACTAAATTGTGATTCACCCTCTCTTAACCACTTACAAAATATTCCACGACCAGACAAAAAATTTAGTCACTATAAATAAAATAATACCTCATCTAGACTTTCAAATGTGTGAAGCTAAAAATATTTTTCAGCTGCTTATAAGACAGTAATGATTCTTCAATAAGGCCAAAAAAAAAAACATTTTTTGCAAGCTTTTCTAACAACTTTTTTCCGTAGATTTGTTCCCTCTGAGTATCGAACATAAACCAAATCGGTTAACCTATAACTTCTAACTGAATGCCCGTTATCACGAGCTCTAAGCGACACCTAAGTAAATGCGTAAATTACAATAGTATTTTGGCGTTTATCACATAACATAAAATAACAAAACAGTACTGTACTTAATCCCTGAAGGATAAGGCAGAAGTGTACCTAATCTACACTCATATTTCGCTGGTTATGTTTTAAATCCCATTTAATAGAGGGCAAGCTTATTGCCATCAATCGAATCCAGACTCCGTGGCTGCTACTGAGAAATTCCTGATGGAAAAACCCAATAACACTTTGGCCGACCTTGAAATCGAACAAACGAGGTAGTCATTGTAAACAATAGTAAGCAACGGTTGGCGCAGTGGATAAGCGATTGACTGCTGCGCTTCGTGTCGCGGGTTCGATCCCCGCACGGAACAAATATTTGAAAGGCCTACAGACAATTGTTCCGGGTCTGGCTGTTTGTGTATGTGAGTTTAAATGTTTTTAAACGCATCCACGATACAGGAGAAATTCCTAGTGTGGAGCAAAGTTAAAAATAAAAACAACAGAGACAAAAAAAAAATCAGCTGCCAAATTTTGAAGACCTAAGAAAGGGCTTTGAAGAACGGGAAACTAGAGAAAACAGGACTTAGTGTGGTTCATGCCTAACCCAACGTGTCATGTTAGGTACTAAAGGCAACTCACGACGCTGCCTGCGCAGTTAGCAACGATAAACGAGACACGACGCGCACCTTTGTTTAAAAACATTAGCGTCCTTTCCAAGAACAAGCTGAGAAAATCACGATGTTATCGATGGAATCATACACGGACATCTAATCAAGGAATTTAATAATATTTTATTCACACGATTCATTTATTTCAATCACGTCTTTTTTAGGGTTCCGTACCCAAAGGGTCAAACGGGACCCTAATACTGAGACTTCGCTGTCCGTCCGTCCGTCCGTCCGTCCATCCGTCTGTCACCAGGCTGTATCTCATGAACCGTGATAGTTAGCCACTTTCTTTATTTCTTTCATAGTTAGAAATTTCTACAGATTATGTATTTCTGTTGGTGCTATAACAACAAAAACAGAATATAATAAATATTTAAGGGGCTCCCATACAAAAAAGTGTTTTTTTTGTTCGTTTTTATAAATAATGGTACGGTTTTTATAAATAACGGTTCGTGCGCGAGTCCGACTCGCACTTGGCCGGTTTTTTAGTTATTGCAGTGCCTATCTACCTACCTATAAGGCACATGTTATATGTAGGTTCACTCAATTCATAATAATGCTACAATCATAATGTGTGCGTTATTCTAAATTTCACAATCTATATTATTAATAAAAATGTAAGTAACTTTCTTTTTTTTTAGAAAATCAATTGCCACAACATGTATGACGATTGACGTAGTATCGTTGAGGACGGCTCTACCAAATTAGCTGATTTTATTATGTTTGTAAAATATTGTCAGGACAAGGTTTGTATAAAACAAAATATTGATAAATCATTTGAAATTTACACCCATGCCAAGCTGGGCGGTTTTATTTTTTAAAATCTCATAAGGGATCAGGGATCAAGAGAGATTAAAATAAATAAAACAAGCTTTACAATTAAAACTTCATACAGGTTCATTACTTTTGAAAGTCAATGGGCCTTAAGAAAACGATTATTTTCTTCCCGAAATAAAGACCATTACCTAGTACTTAATGTTAACATATACTTACACAATTATTTTATCTGTGGGAGAATGACGCCTGGCTGAAAAGAGTTAAAGAAACCATATACAGTTTAGAACATACACCAATATATAATTTAATAGTAACCTATACGATTGAAGTATAGTATAGCTCGCAGGTAAGAGAGCTCATATCTAACGATTAAAATCTTCAGCTCTTAATATAACTTAGAACCGTACATAGGTGCCAAAAGCTAGAACAGCTCTCACAAACTCGACGTAATCTAATAAAGTTTCGGCGCTGTTTTAGCACTCAAAGGACTAAAACTCTATGCAGTTGGAAGCGTCGCAGCATTAGTATCATAATAAAATGGAAATGTAATTTGGGAAGTTTTCGTGGTCAGTTGGGAATTAAAGACCATCTTTAAATTGGTCGTTATTGACGTGACAACCTCTAATAAATCGATGAACGCCAGCTGCACGCTCGAAAAAGGATGACTCATTGTACGTTACGATCGGATCGTACGTTACGCTCATTGTATCGTTACGATCGGAGCGAGAGTGCTCCACGAGAGAGCGCAAGGCACGATCGGCTTGACGTTCGGCTTGCGCCGCATCTATCTCTCTTCCACTAGATTGGCCTATGCGTCCGAGGAGAAGAAAGACAGCGGCAGCACCCAACTTACATCTACACGTGAACTGTTTCGTCGACTGTTTATAAAGTGAAGTGAAAAGTTAATGTTCATTGTTTATTACAACAACCAAATTAACAGAATGTATCAACTAAATTGTAGATTTCATTTCACACCTTCTTTGTACCCATACAAAATAGTGATAATTCAATTTTATTCATAAAAGTATGCAATCATTTCATCAATGTTTTGTTATGACTTTGTCACTTTATACTATCGTCCTTAAACCGACTCAAACTCAAAACTCAAACTCAAAGCATTAATTTCAATTAGACCATTACAGGCACTTTTGAAAATCAAAAAGAAGACTTTACAGAAAACCAATTTTTTATGATTAAATTATTGGCTTCCGTCAGGAGATAATGATTAATGACAATACAAAGTGTAAACGCAAGACCTCTCTTGTGATGTCTCGGACAATGCAACTAAACCACTTTTGTACCAAAAGTTCTTGAAATTCGCAAATAAAATTGACTTATAGGAATTTACGCGGTGAGTTGATCAACATGTATGGTAAAACCAAAAAAAGTTCAGAATGGCTCTCAGTTCAAAATCATTGAACAAAAGTTGTTCATTATAATGATCTCAGTCACCACACGAGAGAATTCGCGTTTGTCAACTCATCTCATTTTTTTAAAACGTTGCCCCACACTACGGTTTTCCCCTGTATCGTGGGTGCGTTGACAAACATTTAAACTCACATACAACAACCAGACCCGGAACAACTATCTGTAGGCCATACAAATATTTGTTCCGTGCGGTGATCGAACCCGCGACACGCAGCGCACCAGTCGATCGCTCAACCACTGCGCCAACCGTGCCGTGTCGTCGGTATGTTATAGCTTGTATAATTTCGCTTCTTTGGTAGCCTACTCTGTCCTACTCCCGGGCAAAGACTATTCTCAATTTCTTCCATATTTCGTGAATTCGCGTCTTGCCTTTTTCAGTTTTTGCATTTGCCCACTTCAGACCGCCATCACTGTAGTAGTCTGTCGCGACTCTGTTTACAAAACATTTATCAAACAAGACATATGACAAAAATAATCTTCAACTTGTCATATTTTATTTATAACTGTATTTACATCAGGAACTTAATGGTTTGTATTTATAAATTGTATGCTAAATTGTTGTTACAGAACATTCCTAATACTTTATGCCAATATAACGCTTAACTCGTTAAATGTGGCATGCCCATAACATAGTTATTCAGTAGGTACAACGTTTACTATCATTACTTTAGACTGGGAAAACCCAACTGCGTCAGTAAGCGCTAAACGTTGACTATTCTAGACATTAGCTGTTTTTTTTGTATTTGAATGTTGTCCAAGGATCAACATCGCCTCGGCTTGTTGGATCTTCGTCAACGCAACGTGGGCGAGCACGATACGGGATCGGCATTGGCAAGGTAAAGCTGGAAAGACGCGTGCGTCTAGGTCTTGACCTGCTGATGGTGGGCCAATCACCCGGTGCTAAGCCTGTGTATTGCTTATAAATGAGCGGTGAAGTTTATGTTGTGAATCAAGTTGTTTGCAAAGGTCTGATAGCAGAAGCTCAGCTTGTTGATGGCAATCTCAATCGAAGTGGCCCAGAACTTGGCTCAGAATTTGACGCCTTCGGTAGTGTCCATTAGTTTCCTGTAATGAATGACACCCATGGCGCAATATTAGGTGCACGTCATCGTTAGACATCACCACATTTACACTCTAGAGCAGGATTATCTATTGAATCTCTATCTGAGCAGGTTTTCCTTGCTTCGACCAACATAATCAGGAGTTCCTTAGCACAACTAAATTATACATAACACTAACGAAGCAAACTGCAATAAACACGAACCAAATGATCAGTACGTTTATTAAATTCGACATAACACGGGTATTACATAACTCAGTTTGCTTCAAACAAATAAGGCGTATTTACAAACGAACAAATTACAAATCGGCTATGACCAGTCACTGAGTTTTGAATAATTTGGCGTTCTCAACCTACATTGTAATATAAAGTAGGCATCACAATATTGTTCTAAGTTAGTTATTGGTAAGACTGTTTCGTTGGTGTAGTGGACAAAAACGCTATTGCCGAGAATAGGGTCGTGTGTTCGATTACCCCGCCGACCACAGTGGTAATGAATTCCTTGAGGACTTTGTCTGTAGCAGCCCGGAGTGTGGATGCGTGGGGTCGATAGCAATAGTCTCCCCTATTACAAAGGTCTCAAACATAACTGACAAAGACCTCCCTCCACTTCTTCCATAATTCGAGAACCCGTGCGTCAGTCATCTATCTTCGACGTAATCTAACCTGTTCGTCCTGTCATCTCTTTTGTAACTTGCCACGACCACACATGTCTTAGAGCATCTAAGACATGCGTGCTATTTTGCTATTTGGCTCACAGTTTGTCTAGCACTTGGCAAACATGTCTTATGAATAAAACAACGGGTTATTGTGCTCCAATTGATGAGACTGAGGACTGTGGCCTCTCACTGAGAAGGAGCGTCAACCGCCAATCCATCACGCAGACACAGAAAGGGTTGGTAGAAGTCACATGTCGTCGTTTTTTCGGTTCTATGACATCCCGTTTCAAAATTGAAATACTTTATTTCACGTACGCCTACATGGCACGTATAAAACGACGAAAAATGGTACACAGTTCGGGTTGGTCGTTTCCTATGGAAAGAACTGGCAAGAAACTCGATGGTTACTCTTTTAAAATAATTTGATTTAACAATATTATTATGTTACAGCATTAGACATACTTTAATAATTTTCTGACGATGCTTGCTTTCACTGAAATATCGTATTCTTACAACACAATAAAAATTACTACAAGTACATTATTTTGCTCGTCATCGATACGAAACGTGACGGAATCTAAACATAGCCTCGACTTCTGCTTACGCCGTAATTGGTACATGATCGATGTATCTGAACACTCCAGTAATTAATAATTATAATTAATATGTTATACCTAATCAACCATTCTGAGAAATAAAACTTCGTGACTGAGATGCGTTGTTGGTAGATAATATTCGTTGGCTGAGTTTATCTTAAGATTGTATCCATACTAATTAATATATTTTTATTTTACGTAACATCACGCCTGCAATCCCCGAAGGGTTAGGCAGAAGTGTACCTAATAGTACACCCACATTTCGCCAGTTATGTGTAAGTGTAATAGGGGGCGAGCGCAAATTCACTCGTGGTCGAAAAATTCCTGATGGAAGAACTCAATAACACTTTGCCCAACCCGGGAATTGAACCCTGGACCTCATGCTCAGCAGTCGCGGTTGCGGCCACTATACCAACGAGCAGTTTCTATTTTACCTTATTTTCTAAACTAAAATTATAAAGAGGAAAGATTTGATTGTTTGTTTGCATTGAATAGGCTCCGAAACTACTGGTCCGATTTGAAAAATTCTTTCAGTGTTAGATAGCCCATTTATCGAGGAAGGCTATAGGTTATATATCATCACGCTACGACTAATAGGAGTGGAGCAGCAATGAAAAATGTTGCGAAAACGGGGAAAATGAATGAATTATAATTAAAAACCATTTTTCTGTGGTGTTTTATTTCAATTTAAAGTTCTCTGTCCCCAAAAGAAACACCATTCACCAACTGTGGTCCCGTTGCTAGCGTAAAACTAAGACCCAACAACTAGATACGACCAGCTGTCACGGACGATCAAACAGGCTATACAAAACCAGTTTAAGTGGATATCTCACTGTGCGGGAAATCTATATTAAGCAAGGCCATCTAACACTGGAAATCTATAGCTGGATATGTCACTGTGTGTACGAGTTCTTTGGCAAGTATACCCGAAATGATTTAGACAGAACCAGAATACAAGAGATTATCAAGAACCATCGCTGTCAGCATGTTACGGTGACAGATGATCTATAGCATATTCTATCTTAGGAAAATACCCATTACAGTACAATGCGCACAAACTTATTTCTGATCATGACATCTATGATCTATTACCTAAATTATAAATAAATAAATAATGAAGAAATTTATTATTAATGTACTACATAGATTATGACATGTATTACAAGTTGTTGTTATAAGTTATTGTACTACTAACAAATTGGATCTTAGTTATCTTAAATAAACGTTTATTATTATTATTATTATTTCTTTGTCTTTTTGTTTCTTCTCATTTAAGAGAGCATTAGAAACCTTACACACGGGTCAGAACCAAGGATGTAAGGTGAGATTTAGATAGAGAATGTGGATGATAATGTAGAAGAAGTCAGAAATTTGCGGGTGATTCGACAGGTATTAAGAATGGTGGCTTTTTGCAGCATGTAAAGTGTGTGAGTGCCCATCTGTAGAGTGTTGAGGCTTTGTGTGAGAGATATAGGTATAATACCAGTAGATGAGAGAACAATGGGGACTATGTGAACAGTTTGTGCTTTCCATTGGGTTTTCAGTTCAATTGCAAGATCTTGGTATTTACTGAGCTTTTCGGAGATTGTGGTTTGAATATTATGTGTGTTAGGTATTGCTATATCTATCAGATAAACTGTTTTATTGGTTTTGTCGTGAACGGTAATGTCGGGTCTATTGTAATGAATTGTTTTATCGGTTATTATAGTTCGGTCCCAGTAAATTTTTTGATCGTTATTTTCTAATGCTACTTCTGGTTTATATTTATAATACGGTATCATTTCAGAAACTAGTTTATATTTAAATGCTAACTGTTGGTGTATGATTGCCGCGACTTGGTCATGACGGTGTTTATAATCGGTTTGTGCAAGTGATTTACATGCTCCTGTTATGTGTTGTATAGTTTCGGAGGCATTGTTGCAATGTCTGCACAAGTCAGTTGGCTGATTTAGGTCTTTTATGATATATTTTCTGTAATTACGAGTGGCAATTATTTGATCTTGTATAGCCATCATAAAACCCTCGGTCTCGGGAAACAATTCGCCTCGTTTGAGCCATTCGTTCGACT
This sequence comes from Cerastis rubricosa, assembly GCA_949152445.1. Taxonomy (NCBI): domain Eukaryota; kingdom Metazoa; phylum Arthropoda; class Insecta; order Lepidoptera; family Noctuidae; genus Cerastis; species Cerastis rubricosa. The sequence goes on along the minus strand of OX424525.1, from coordinate 1,961,216 downwards.
TTATTTTATCGACGTGTGGCTGGCTCAGGTAGGCTCGATGTCTTCCGTGTAGGGCTTTTTCAGACCATGCTGCTATTTTTTGTTGTGTACTTACGATGTGTTCATTGATTTGCGTGTTTCGGTTTTGTAGGTTTAGTGGTGTCAGTTTATTATCTGTCTCCGTTACTTGCTTGTGTAGAGGAGAATTTTCTGATTTTTTGTGAAAGTATGCTCTGAGTGAAAGTATCTGTTTGTTGTGTAAATTTTGTATGTCTATTAATCCTCTCCCTCCTTCTTGGCGTGGAAGTGTGAGTCGTTGTATGCATGATTTTGGGTGGTGTTTTCTGTGTTTTGTTAGTAGTGTATGAATAGTGCGCTGTAGTTTTTTAATATCAGTCTTTGACCATCGTATAATTCCGAACGAGTATGTGAGAATTGGTATTGCAAAGGTGTTGATGGCTTTAATTGTGTTTCTTGAATTGAGGTTGCTTTTTAAGATAAGGTTGAGGCGGTGTGAGAATTTTTTAAGCAGTTCTTGTTTAGATATCTTTTGTTGTATTTGTCTAGACTGTTTGAAACCTAGGTACTTGTATGTACTCTGTTCATCCATTGGCTCGATCGATTCTCCTGATAGAAGGGTATAACTATTATTTTGAATTTTTCCTTTTACAATGGACAAAATTTTACATTTATCAACTCCGAACGACATACAAATATCGTCAGAAAATTGTTGTGTGGAATCAGCAAGTTGATACAGAGCTTCTTTGTCAGCTGCATATAGCTTTATGTCATCCATATACATAAGGTGTGTTAGTGTATATTGTGTGTTATTGCTTTCCAGCGTGTATCCTGCATCTGTTTTGTCTAGCAATTGTGAGAGTGGATTGAGTGCCATGCAAAACCACAGCGGACTTAGAGCATCTCCTTGAAAAATTCCACGTCTTATACAAATTGGTTCAGTGGCTACGGTTGAGGAGGAGGTATTGATTTTAAGAACAGTTTGCCAATTCTGCATGGAAGTTTCTAAAAATTGTTTGAGTGTAGGGTGAATTTTATAAAGATTTAATACGTGTAGCAGCCAGCTGTGCGGAACTGAATCAAAAGCCTTCTGATAATCTATGAACATTGTGTGAATCTCCTTTCTACTCTTTACAGCGCTGTTCATAGTAATGGCGTCAATGGTAAGTTGCTCCTTACACCCTTGGCTATTCTTACGACAACCCTTTTGCTGTTCAGCTAGAATGTTGTTTTTAGTTAAATGCTCATATACTACTTCGCTTATGCAGGCTGTTAGAATTTTGTACAAGGTTTGTAGACAAGTAATTGGCCGATATTTCGCTGGGTTTATAGTGTCATTTGTGTCTTTAGGTATCATATAAGTTACTCCGTGTGTTATGTATTGAGGAAGTAAATGTGGTGATTGGATGAATGTATTTAAATAATTATGTAAGAAAGGGTGTATGCTCGAGAATTTTTTATACCAGTAGTTGTGGATGTTGTCACTGCCAGGTGATTTCCAGTTGTGTGTGCGATTGATGACGTCTATAAATGTATCTATTGGTATAAACTCAAATTCCATTTCTGGAATTTCTGGTGTAGCTTCGTTAACCCAGTCTGCGTGGTTATTATGGTGTACTGGGTTTTCCCAAATGTTGGCCCAAAATTCTCGTAGTGTTTCGGGCGCTGGTGTCTCTAGGCTTTGGTGTGTGGTGTCTTTGTTACTAGATGTAAGGTTCCTATAAAATATTTTTTCGTTGTTGATAAATTTTGCATTTTGCACCTTGCGATTCGTGCATGTGATGTACCTTTTGAGTCTACTCGATGCAGCGCTTAATTTTTGTTTTAAAGTGTCCAAAAAGTGTGCTATTTGTGTATTTGGGTTTTCGTGCTGTGCGTGTAGTTGGTATTTTCTCTTTATTTCTTCTACTGCAGCTATTAATTTTTTGCTTCTACTACCATTAATGAAATGTGTTAGTCTACCTATATTTGCTCTTAGATGTTCAATCTTCTTTTCTAATCTGATTTGCCATTTTGGTTTACTAGGTGTATATGGGCGGCGCTCATTTTGGATGGGGTCTGATATTTTAGCCCCGTTGCATGTAGCTGCCGTCCATGCTGCACAGTAAATTATGGTCTGCAATTTCGTGAATTCAGTGTCGACATTTACATGCTTAGGAAGAATGACAGAGTTTATGTAAGAAACAATGGCAGAAAACTTTCGAGAAGTTTTCTGCTTGGGGATGTATGGTCTATTAGTGGGATGTGTGTTATTAAAATTTAGCTGAGCTTGGTGAAATGTAGATTCAATTTCTGGGTTGGTTTCTGGGGTAGTATCTAAATTAGTTTGCGTAGGTCCAAATTGACCAACATCTATATTATTCAAGAAATTTTCGTCATCTATATTAACGACTGTGTGAGATACGTTGTCTGTGTCTGTGCTATTGTTTAATAAATTTGTGGTAAGAGTATTAATAGGTGTATCAGAGAAGTTAGTATTTGTAGCAGGTTGTTCGGTGTCGTCCTGATCATGATTTACATCTTCAATATTTTGTGTGTTAGTGTTACTATTCCTTAATTTTGCAGCTGCTTGGCTTTTTATTTCTTTTAGTCTGTTCTCGTGTATATATTTGTTATTTATAATCGCTCTCACTTGATCAGACAATCTTTGCTCTGTTATATGTGCTAATTCTGGATATATATTTATGAATTCCTCATGTAACTTTTTCCTATAGGCTGTTTTATTTGTTTCCAATTGTGTTACAGTATAGTATATTCTAATTATTGTTTCATTGTATTCGTTCGTCCACCTCATGCGTTGGCCGGATTGTGTACAAGGTTGTGTAGAGTGTTGCTGTATTTGAGTGTGTATCATTTGTAGTTCGGCTCTGACTTCCTCATAAATCTGATCTATTGTGTCTTGTGATAATAACTTCTTTTGTACTATGGCTCTACGCTGGTCACCTATTCTTTGTCGACTGACTTGCATAGCCGGGTATTTTTCTAAAAACTTATTGTGAAGCGGTGGCAGGTACGCATTTTTGTCGGTTTCCATACTAGTAAGGTGAAGATAAGTGCGTAGGATGAATTTATTCATTTCAATGGTCCATTTCCTACGACTTGTTGCAGTTTTAGCGGCGGGTACAGGTTCGTCGACAAAATTTGTCTCCTGTGCAACGTCCACTGACTGTATACTTATTGATGAGGAAGAAGGCGTCGGTGTGACGCGAAAAGATTGCGATGATGATGATATTGATGGGAAAAGAGATGAAGGAGATGACGAAGATGGTTGTGAAGTTTCGTCATCTATCTGAGGCAAGTTTGCCTGAAGTTGTTTTTTTGTTTTAGATCTAGTATTCATGTGTATCCCACGAGTAGCTAGGGACTTATAAAGTCGACCACAGCAGAGCCCTGCGTTCACTGTGGCAAGGGTGAATAAAACTGGAGGTCCCCTATTATCCAGAGTTGGCACACTAGCGACTAGCCTCTCCGGGTACTTAAGAAAAAAAATATGTTATTCTCCATGTACTATGAAATCACTGGGTTTGAAGTTGGCAATTACTGTTTACCTACACGGTCAGCATGACAATCAGTGGTGCTTAGATGCACCGCCGTCCATTTCAATTGAATTCGGAAATAATTGTGTATTAACATAACGTTATCCTTAATCCCCGGAGGGTCTGTCTCAAAGGCTACATCGCCATTTTGCTAGTTGTGTTTAAGTCCCATGCAATAAGGGGCGATCCTATTGCCATCAAACGTTTATTCTTCTAAACCTAACAACAGAATTTATTTTGGATTTCATCAACATTTAGAGAATTTGTTCCGGTGGAATTATGTCTATGCCTACTACATTCAATAAGTATAACATGTAGCACCCTTGGCTAAATAATGGCAGCCGCACGGGTCGATCTGCAAGGTTAAACAGTGCTTGCCCAGGACGATCCGGTGATGGGTGACCTAGGCAAGCAGTGCTGCTGCTGCTTGGAGTTTACATACTGAGTTTTCTCCGTGCCATAAAAAGCACGATAAGTTGTTAAGTCCTGTCATTTGTAGATCTTTGACAGGCGCTACGAGAAGTCAGCAGCCCCAAAAGTCGGACCACCAGTCTTACCAAGGGGTAACGTATTACCCAGTTAATAGGTTATGGAGGTCAGATAGGCAGCTGTTCTATGTAAAAATACTAATATTCAGCTGCATCTGGTTAGACTGGAAGCCGACCCCAACATAACTGGGAAAAGCTAGGAAGATGATGACAAACATTTCAATGATAATGTATAGCCAGTTAGCCATGTAGCATTATCATCGTCTCGTTGTTTTGGCAGCGCGCCCGATCAGTAGGTTACACCCGTGTGCTGCAGAACCGATCGCCAGTACTTGAATTACTAATTATAATTATTACTTGAATAACTAAATGAGTATCAATATGCTAAATGCTGAAAAGCCTCTATCATCATCTTCTAGCCCTTATAAAATTTACTCCTTCCTTTGTCATATATTTTTCTCACACAATCCATCCATCTTTTCTTGGAAAAGCTACTATGTATTTATTTGGCAAACAAACATAAACGCACACCTTTTTCTCAAAAGCTTGGAAGAAATTACAGAAAGCCAACTGCTAACATATTTGTAAACAAATTAAATAATACTAATTTAAAACTATTTTTTAAATAATAAAATAAATGTTTACATGCCAAATGGTAGAATGTACCAGGAACAAATAATGACTACTGGAACAACTCTTAAGTACCTACATTCAATGCAAATAAATTATTTCTATTATATTCTATACCATCCATTTTTTATTTATTTTTATGTTTTTATTTATTCTGTGTGAATAATGATATGGCAAGAAAGGAGGTATCCCGTGAGATTACAAGTAATAGAGAGGTATGGAAGAAGAAGACTACTGCGCTGACCCCAAATTAATTGGGATAAGGGCAAGAGAATGATGATGATGATATTCTATACCATCCTTACATACTCATTTTGCTTCGACCACGTTAATATGTACATCTGGTCATACACAAGCTGGCTGTGAAGGACTATGCAAATGACTTTTCTGAAGTACTTTGGAAAAACTTTAATTAAAACCAGCAGTTATTTCTGGATATAAACAAAGACATACATGTGTATTTTCATAATTACTTCATGTAAAGAATAATAGAAAGTAATAATTTCCTAAGCTTAGGAAGGTAATTATAACTAAAGAAACTATAATAGTTAAGGAATACTTATTAAACAAAACATTAAAGTGGCCACTTGGGCAATTACAATAGATTGTTAAGCGTTAATTGCTTGATGACTACTTACACATCCACAAACTAATGGTGTTAATTACTCAACTGAGTTATTTGTTGGTGGAACATTCTATAAAATCATTAACGATAAACGATCATTTCCAGAAAACCCAAACCATGCTCATAGTGGATTAGACCTGTCGTACTGTATGGATGAGAATGCTGGGCTGAAAAGATGTATGAAAAACAATTGCATGTAGCGGAGATGATTATGTAGAGATGGATGAGTGACAACATCACACTCCTTTATCCGTATAAAGTAAAGAATGAGTTATATAAGAGGAAGTATAAAACGTTTTTCGTAATGCGCACAGCAAAGGAGTGGAACTCTCTGCCTGCGTCTTTGTTTCCGAACGCTTACAACCCTAATCTCTCCAAAGTTACAGTGAACAGGCTTCTTCTTAAGCTCGTACTATCATAGACTTTGTCTCTGTCATCTCTGACCTAGACTAGAGTTAAGAGCAAACCCACAGCAAATAAAAAAAAAATGAAAGTGCCGCCTGTAACAGAAAAAATTAAAAGAAGTCGTTTGTCTTGGTATGGACATGATTGTAATGAGGAGAGATGAAACGCATGTGACTAAAAGAGCGATAAATTTAAAAGTTGATGAATGGAGAGGGCGAGGAAGGCCAAAGAATACATGGATGGATTGAGCGAGGAATGATATGAAAGAGAAACGAGTAAATAATGCCGTGTCGTCTTACACGCGAGAACGGAAGAAGAAAAGGAGTTACGCCGACCCCAAGTAGAATGGGACAAGGGAAAAAAGATGATGTAGTGTAAATGTGGTGCTGTTCCACAAACGATGGGGCACTTAATATCGTGTGCTGCGTGTCCAGCTGTTTGTTCATTACAGGAACTGATGGACGCTACAGAGGGCGCCAAACTAGTGGCTTAGTTCTGGGCCGACACAATTTAGATTGTCATCAACGATGATGGAATAAATAACATTTTTTGGCCTGGCTGATGGCAATATACTCGTCTCCTCTATTCTGTTGGACTTAAACTTATATTGGGCAAACTATGGGCAAACCATAAGTACACCTCCTCCTAACACTTCGGAGATTACAAGCTGATGTTATGAGTTATTATAGTACAGTTTTTAATAATTACTCTCTAAAATAAACTCAGTTAGCTATGTCATTGTCGACAAAGACATACAATTCCATATTGTGTAAGATATAGAATCAACAATAAACAAATGAGCAAAGGAATCCGGAATATTTTAGACTTCTGATAATAGCCATGTTTTATTTTTCCAAGCATTTTATAACATTACTATTGTTATGTATGTTACTACTATTGTATTGGAATGTTATGTATCTATCTTGCACCTACATAGTGAGCAACGCTATATACTGCGAAGGTGATTTTGCCATATCGTTTGCGTATTTTCCACTTTTATCGCAATGTTTTACGTTTGGTGTACTTGAAAAGTAAAAGTGACTAGGAGTATTTAAATATTCTCTAATTATACATCATCATCATTCAGCATCATTTCAGCCGAAAGACGTCCACTGCTGGACATAGGCCTCTCCCAAGTGACGCCACATTGACCGGTGGCGTCACTTGGGAATCAAATAAATATAATCACTCAATCTAATTATACAAAATACAAAATTAAATATTTACCTATTCTGCAAACTATGTCACCACAACATTTCGAAATCGATGTCATTTATGTACCAAGTCATCCAACATTAATTTCTCACATGCATAAGGCACTGATTAGTAATGCCATAACTGCAACCATATCGCGCATTTTCCAGATAACCATTTCCGGAAAACTCGTGTAAATAAATGTTGTTAGAATATTACATTTCAAATGCGCAATAAAATAACACGGTAACGATTGATAAATTGAACTCATGAGGCGTTCGATACAACAGGGTAAAAAGGTGTTAGTTTTTCTTTAGGCTTATATATAGTTTCTTAAAATCAAGGATTTATTCCGAATACATAATTTATAATGTAATTGTAATCTGAGCATGAAACCAACATGAATAAATAAAAACGGATTTGTACGCGCCTGTGAAAATCTTATCAGCAAAGTTTTTAGTAGTCAACTTTAGAATTTCCCGAGATCATTTTAGCAGTAGGCGCTACTTTTACGTCTTGGTCTTCGTCTGCACATCAAACATGATAATACGCCTTGTAAAGATTAGGCACGTTCACCTACAGTTCACCCAGCACATTTTCGAAGTCGGTTAGCTGTTAAACTGGTTCTGACAGAAAAGTTCACGAATTGGTAAAATAAAAGTCATCCGCTAAACTATTTACTTTACATCTGTCCGACTACTTACAATTTTATTTTACCTATATTTAATAAAGAAGATAGAGCCAAACAGAGCAGGGCTTTCAGCAAACATTAGAGAACAATGCGAGGTACGTTTTCTAGTGTTGCAGCTATTGATTTTAGCGTAGGGTTGGCTCGAATAAAATCGACGAGCAGAATTAATGTTTACTTTCCTTTCAATACAGTGTGTTGTTTGCAAACAACCGGCTTCAATCTTGTTTCTTGTCCAATATACAATTGCTTCTCGTAAAGTTACTTAGTTACTTACCTACATAAATCAGATATTGTTGAAACAACAATCTTGCAATCGTACTGCATGATTGTAAGATTGAGACTTCTTCAGTGGAACACGGAAAAAAAATTATGTAAGTCAGCAAGATGAGGTTCAAGAAGTAAGATAAGATTTAGACGTGGTGATGGCAGATCGAGCATAGCCCTAAAGGAATGGTTGTCAACAGACAGTGGAAGGAGCGTTCTTAGCCCATTAGCCAGATGGGTGGATAACCTACAGAATATAGTGAGGAAGACCTGGATGAGACTTGAACATACTGGGGAAGCAAATCACGAAAGAGTACTAATCATACTGAACACTGGAACATGGCTGCCAATGATGAAGTAGCGGCGCTAACCGCTCAGACTACGCAGGAATTTTATTTTAGGTATTACAATTTGTGGAAACTATTTTTTGTCATTTCCCCAGTTTACCCAAGACGAGTGTGACGAGATTATACACTTTCTTTTTAATGACATTCTAAAATAAGCTACCTATAAATACTTATAGGTAGCTTATTTATTTAAATAGGCATTGCCAATACCAATGCCTATTTTCATATTGGGATTAATTGCACATTTTTATTTGTTCCTTAATTCAGGCGCTTAATTTAAGTGAAAACAAGCATATTTTTCAAAACTATTTACTCATAAATATTACAACGCCTCCCATTGTATTAGACAACCCTACCGATTATACATTAATGTGAGCCATTCTGCATAACATTATTTGAGTGCCGCCAACGAGGCTCTGTTGACTTAATGGATTAGCTGGCTAACGTGCTGGAAATTCAAAACGGTTCGGTAAATAACAGGTACCTATTTACAATAAGTATATATTTAGAACCAGCTGTCCGGCGCAACTTCGTTTGCGTCATATTTTCCCCGTTTTCGCAACATTTTTCATTGCTGCTCCACTCCTATTGGTCGTAGCGTAATGATATATAGCCTATAGCCTTCGTCGATAAATTGACTATCTAATACTAAAAGTTTTTTTTTAATAGAAGCTGTAGTTTCGGAGCCTATTCAATGCAAACAAACAAACAATCAAATCTTTCCTCTTTATTATATTAGTTTAATATAAAAAAAAAACAGTTACAGCGGAGATTTGATGTCACTTTTTCGGTGGTAAACTATTGTTACATTCTTCTTATCTCGGTTATAATTCTCTCTCTTATCTTCTCTTATGATGATAATTCTTCTTCTTAGATGTCTGATATATTGACTCGTCCCAGAACATTACTTGCTGCTTTTCCTTACTTGGAACAACCTGGTTCAGGAGTATTTTTAAGAACTTTATGATTTAGGACATCAAAAATTATTGGTATTGCAACACTATCCGGCTGATTGTGTTGATACTGTAATATTTGAAAAATTAATTTGAACACCAGTTAAAACAATCAGAAAAATTGATCGGATTCCAATTGGAATGGCATCGGATCCCATTCATTTAATCCTATTTAAAGACTATTTCATGAAAAAATCATTCAATTGAATTAAATTAACTTTTGGATTGGTGATTTAAAAAAGCCCTGTAAAGCCATATTTGGTACGGTCTTACGGTTAACGAAGTAACTCTGTAAAATAATATTTTATTCAACATACAACCCGATACAGACCTACAAATTGCAAAAAAAAACCGGCCAAGTGCGAGTCTTACTCGCACACAGGGTTCCATAACCCCAAACAATATTTTGAACTGTCATTCATTAGTTAGTAGTATTAGTTAGTAAACTTCCACTCAACCGCAAAACTAAATTGGTTTTTCATAGTATGTTAATGAAAAACAAAGTTACTGCTGCAGTTTGATGAAAAAATCCCATATCTCAAAAACTAAACATCATATCTTTTTGAAACCAATTTTCGTTGATAGTTTTTTTTACGTTCTACAATCTTAAATATTTTCAGAATTTTCTTCCTATTACTTTAGAAATTAGAGGACACACATTTTACCACTTTGGAAGTGGCTCTAGCGCAAACTATTCAGTTTAGAAAAAAATGATATTAGAAACCTCAATATCATTTTTGAAGACCTATCCATAGACACCCCACATGTATGGGATTGATGAAAAAAAAATTTTTGTTGTCAGTTCTATGTATGGGGAACTCAAAAATTTATTGTTTTTTTTCTATTTTTGTGTAAAAATCTTAACGCGGTTCACAGAATACATCTAATTACCAAGTTTCAATAGTATAGTTCTTATAGTTTCGGAAAAAAGTGGCTGTGACATACGGACGGACAGACAGACAGACAGACAGACGGACATGACGAATCTATAAGGGTTCCGTATTTTGCCATTCCGCTACGGAACCCAAAAAAACGTAGGAAAATTTGAATATCTCGACCCTGGCGTTTTCGACTTAGTATTAAAATGATTTGACCTCTACAAAACCAAATACACACAGCGACTAACGAAACCGCCCAATCGCCAAAGCAGATCCATAAATAAACATAATATTATGTAGTAAATAACGAAGCTAATAGCTATCCACGTATAGTTTGAAAGTGACCGCAACCCTCGGCAACCGCGACCTGAATGAGGAATGATAGGGGTAATTGACTGTACCCCCTGTTACCCCTTGAGGTTTGTAAGGTAGTACATACATGCATAGTGATATGCTTATGATTGCTAATGAGGTGGTTGCGAATAATTCAGGAGGTATGCGTCCGTTTGTATGGGGGAGTTGTACTAGGCAAAATGTGCACAGCATTATGATTAGTAGCCGAATTGGCAGAAAGTGTTTTATTGCCCAAAAAAGCGTATTTGTGAATGTGGGATTATAAGGTACAAAATTATACCAAGCGATACACTTATTGCCTTTGCCATATTTCTTTATTTTAATAAAAAATCATAAAATCGAAGACGATAAAGAAATAGCATAAAAGTCAGGATCTCTGAAAGATCCTGACTTGTATGCTATTTCTTTTATACTAATTAGGCTTGCGTTTAATCACCCAGCGTGGAGAACGCTTGTCTAGCTAGAAGAATCCGATTCTATCGAAAAATAAAGAGATCCAGATTGTAATGATCGGGGAACAGAGAAGCCGACAGGGAATTCCACAGACTGACGGTTCGCGCAGTAAATTTGGAAGAATGGACCTTTGTTCGGGTTCTTGGTACTTAGGAGTTTAAGATAGCAATTAAGAGCATTTACGCCTTACGACATTTCGTACAAACTTTCAAGTCCTTATTTACCGAATTTTTCGAGTTCCTAACCTAACCCGCGACCTGGTTAGGATTTCGGGTCAGGTTCGGAATAATTCGATTATAAGGCGCGGTATTAGGCGACTCTCATGCATTTGAGGGGGTGAAGCAGATGAAGAGGGGAGTCCCGCCCCCTGCGGGGTCGAATCACACCGATGTGCGACGTCAATTTTTCTTATTTTTTTTATATAATGCATGTACCTACATTTTCCTGTCGCAATTTTTTTTAATACTTTTATATTTTTGTTTTCTTATTTTTTTCATATTAAATTAATAAGTTGATTGTTATTTTATAGAATCGAGATATTATGGAAAAAAATTAACCAGACGAATAATAAATAATTCATAGCAGCCTCATGAACAACCAAAGGCATTATAGTCGGCAGTAAGAGGTTGACGAATTTCCGCTTTGCCGACGACATAGTCCTTTTTGCCCACCAGCCCTGGAACTACAGACTATGCTCCAAGAACTGCTCGCGTAGCATTACCGCCGTAGAAACGGGCTATGTTTACGAAAGAATCAACAAACTGATGCATTGTCATTGTCTATCTGTCATTATGTAGATTCTTCCGTAGACAAAACTCGTTTCTACAGTGGTAATACTACGCGTGCTGAGCACGGTCTGCTTTAGGGTGGGTCCTCTTATAAATCGATCTAAAACCCAGCTTAAACCAACGCCGTAGTTCGTGCGCAATTTCTGTATCGGGTTGTATGTTGAATAAAATATTATTTTACAGAGTTACTTCGTTAACCGTAAGACCGAACCAAATATGGCTTTACAGGGCTTTTTTAAATCACCAATCCAAAAGTTAATTTAATTCAATTGAATGATTTTTTCATGAAAAAGTCTTTAAATAGGATTAAATGAATGGGATCCGATGCCATTCCAATTGGAATCCGATAATTTTTCTGGTTGTTTTAACTGGTGTTCAAAGTGATTTTTCAAATATTACAGTATCAACACTATCAGCCGGATAGTGTTGCAATACTAATAATTTTTGATGTCCTAAAAAAGTTCTTAAAAATACTCCTGAACCAGGTTGTTCCAATTAAGGAAAAGCCGCAAGTAATGTTCTGGGACGAGTCAATATATCAGACATCTAAGAAGAAGAATTATCATCATAAGAGAAGATAAGAGAGAGAATTATAACCGAGATAAGAAGAATGTAATAATAGTTTACCACCGAAACAGTGCCATCAAATCTACGCTGTAACTGTTTTTACTCAAAAATGCATGTAATGTGGTCATTATTTTGACCACCTTGTTTGAGCAAAGTCGACCTTGCCGTTCTGTTTCAAGGAGCGGCCGGCAAATTTTTGCTGGCCGCTGTAACAGGCCGGCAATGTTTTGCCGGCCGCTATTTTGACGTTTCAACGTTTTAAAAAATCAAATCCAAAAAGATTTTATTTAGAACACAGCTGTTTGTATCTATAGAGATAGGTACAAAAAGGTTTTATTCCATATTAGGCTGTATAGTTCCAAAAACCATTGCTCGAAAAAAAAAAACAAAGAAGTAACAAATGCGCGGTTCAGCGAAAATTTTAACTAATACGTTTTTTATTTAAATTAATTGCTGGTTTTATTTAGATTAGGTACTTGCATTTTTGAGTAAAGCACTATACAAACCTTGGCCCACAATGACTGCTTCGCTGGTCCCGCTATGATTGCCTCGAGCTAGCCTAGCTACACTCTAGGCCTTTCAGCTTGGCCATCATTGCAGCCCTTGCTGTCCTCGCTGTAAAGGCCTCGACCTACGGTCTCGGCCATTATCTCAGCTCGAACATCAAGTGCTGCACGCTGACCGCGCTGTGTCGGCCTGGAGCTGCGCTACGCTGCGCTGTCGGCCATAATCAGCGCGACCAGCAAAGTAGTCATTATAGACCGCGGCAGTAATGTACTATTTTTTTTAACTTCTAAATATGAACTTAGTAGGTGTAAGTAACTGTTATTTACCGAACCGTTCTGAAATATTTACACCATATTAGACCAATATTTTGTGTGTAGTAGGGTTTGCAGTGATATTTAATGTCTGGGGAAAGTGTTTACGTCCTCAATTTTGCTTCCACAAATTGTCAAGCAAAATGGGACATGAACGTAGCCGTAGTACTGGACGTCGCTCAGAGCCCTGAGCAGTGTTTGTGTGATGTATAGTATTAAAATAAGACACCATTAATAAGTAAATTAAAACAGAATACTTTCCCGGTTACAAGAATTCAAATCCACAGTCTAAACGTTGACAGCCGGTACATGACTTAGCGAAATATCGATTGATATGAGTTATCACGATTTAAACAGGTCACAAACACTACGTGTGTCACTTTATGAATGGATTCTAAAATAAACAATAGATTTAACACAAACTAAACACAATAAAACAATATTTTAAAGATAAATTAGCTAAGAAGTCGTTATTTCACGTCCAGTCGCCAAACCAGTCGCCAGTCTATGCAAGTACTCTCCGTTAGCGAGACGAGAACACCCAGAAATAATGTGTCGGATCGATTCATCAGGACGGTGGCATGCCCGACATATATCAACCGTGCCATCCTTTACTATGTATTTCCGGTAGTTATTCGTCATCATAACTTCTTCCTTTATGGCACAGATCAAACCTTCGGTTTCCCCGAAGAGGTCACTGAAACGCAGCTAGGATACGGGTGCTAAGAACTGTACATCGAGGCCGTGTAAGGCCTGGTAAAAGCGTCCGTAAAGCTCCTTGCTCTGCCATACCTCCCTGCGGTTATTAGTGTCTAACACTATAGGCTTGCGCCAGTTCTCGTTAGCCAGGGAAAGCGAGGTAAGGCCCTTGTCCACTGATACCACACCTCGGTGCATGGCTACGTTGGATTCTAGTAAGTTTTCTCTTAGATTGCATACCTCACGGTTGTGCAGGGTCTTAGAATTTAAGAAGCCTCGACCCCCGCACTTACATGGGATATACAGTCTCATCACCGACGACCCTGGGTGATGCATCCGATTTGCGGTCAGCAGTACGCGGATCCTCCTATCGCGAAACTTGTTTTCGCCTGACAAAAAACTGCTTAGCATCTTATTCAGGCGGCCAAAGGAGCGTTTCCTCAACGATTGTTTCATGTCAGCAGTATTGATGCCTCGCTTCTGACATTCCCAAATACTTGTAGGTTTCTGTTTAGGAGAGGAATCCGATCGGAGATTCTGGAATCCCATGGATTCCATAATCTCGCTTCACATGCATGACTGCGCATTTGTCAACAAGTTTCTGTAACCAACTACAACCAACTGTAGCTTCATCAGTTGCAAACTGTTGGGGGCAAAGAGTGTCACATCATCCATGTAAAGAAGGCAAGGTATGACCACCTCTCCTCAACCGAAAGCCTAGACTCAAACCCCTCAGTAGCATGCTATGAGGGTTCAAGGCTAGGCAAAACCACAGGGTCCCCCCTGTGGATTTGCCTAGCACTGGGTGACTTTGGCTCAGACTATCACCTTATCTACAATAAACTTTAAAAAGTCTAAAGATAGCCACTCAGAAACTGTATCATTAATGGCTTTTAAGTGTCTTCGCAGTCTTGGTATCTAAAATCTGTCTTGGCAAAAGTTTTTCCGAATTATACATAAAGCTGAGCTAGTGTTTGTGGGGGAATCCCCGAAAAAGACAGCTGTGCTAGCTTTTATTATATTTCTTAATGTTTGTATTTTGTTCTTGAAATTGTGAGGCCCTCGTCAGCCCTCCCCCCCCTTTCTGCTAGGTTACTGGACAGACGGGTGCGTGGATAGATGAATGAAAGGGTGGACATACGGACGGGGCGGATGGAAATATGCATGAAGAGGTGAACGAAAAGTAAGAATACACTAAATTAGAACAATCTAAGTCTAAATAAATTTTGTTTCTTTTGATGATTATAGCAAAATTTAAATATATAAATTCAACGACACAATTTTCTTCAAAATGTTGTCTTCTACTACAACATGAGACGTTTTCATTGTTGTCGTCTCTTGATGTCACTACTCATGACGATTCTTTTTCTCGCAGTGGTATCCCTCGCGCTTTTAAGTTGACATATTTACTTATGTTAAATCACTTTTATTTTGTTTATGGTTCCTCTACAATTTATTCTTTACAATATACAAAATGGATGAAGTTGGCGCTTACGAAATTTTTCGATATTTTTATCATTGTTGTCATATTTGTAGATTTAAGGGTCGCTTATAACGAAGATTTGGTGAAATAAAAACTTTAAGATGGCGCGGATGATATTTTCAGTTTTTTCGTCATGAGTGTCATTTTCATGGTTTTCAGGATCGCTGAAAACGGGAATGGCGAACAAACAAAATTATTATTTTTTATTTCTTCGGATTCCCTTTGCAGAACTTTGACCCTTCGCCACTGAGGTTCCCCATTCACAATTTGTACACTGATTTTTTATTAACACTTATGACTAAAATCGAACAAAAATTGACACCAACGTAAAACTAATCATAAAATAAAATATAATAAACAGCTTTCAACAACAAACAGATCGAAATTTAATTGAAAAAATTTGAGCGGCGAGCGGAACAATGTGACATACGTCCATCAGCAGCGCGCCTCAGCGGTCACTGTCACTCTGCGTAGAAATAAAAGAGATGCGAAAAGACGGCGCGAATGGCGTGATAATTCGTTCGAATCGGTAGATTATTTATCATTAAAAACATTAATCCTTACAATAAATGTATTAAATCAAACGATAAGACAGTTCCCTTTATTATTTTATATTACATCACTGTTATTAATTTAGTCTAACTGTTCTCTCGAAATGGTTCGCAGCTAACAATCTTTTACTGAATACGAACAAAACTAAATGTCTAAAGTTCTCTTTACCAAATGTAACTCAACTTGACCTTAATTTAAATCTTGACGGCAAAAAACTTGATGTTATCGCGGAAACTGTATTCTTAGGAATTACTATCGATTCAAAACTGCAGTGGGGCGCGCACATTGGAACTCTTTCGGGGAGGTTAAGCTCAGCCGCCTATATGCAGTTAGGAAAATAAGGCAGTTGACTGATGTAGCCACAGCTAGGTTAGTATACTACGCGTATTTCCACAGTATTATGTCTTATGGAATTCTGCTGTGGGGATCGGCAGCAGACGTTGATTCAATTTTTATATTGCAAAAGAGGGCAGTTCGCGCGATCTATTAAATGGGTCCTCGCGAGTCCCTTAGAGAAAAATTTAAAGAGATCGATATACTGACTCTGCCTTCACTTTATATCTTAGAATGTATTTTATACGTCCGCAAAAACCGAGGGCTTTTCATATTCATATTCATATTCATATTCATTTTATTTCAAAATTAGAAGCGACTTCCATAATATAAACACACGCAGTAAACACGAAATTGTAATACCCAAATTTAGATTAACAAAAACTAGCAAGTCATTTCTTATAAACAGTATACGCTTTTATAATAAGTTGCCAAAGTCAGTTATTGAACTGACCGATGGAAAGTTTAAAAATTGCATCAAACGTGTCCTTATTAAAAAAGCATATTACAAAATTAAGGACTATGTTGAAGATGAAGAAGTTTGGCTGTAGTTCCCTCTGCTCATGCGGCTTCCCTGGTAGCTCAAAAACGACACAAATATGTGGATGTCTCTAACTATTCCGAATTTTATTTATTCTAATAATTTTTTTTCAGATGTTTTACAATAGTTTTCAAATCATTGCACCGTTTATTAATTGTGCAGAATAGTTACAGTACTGATGACTACATTTGTGTCAATTGTAGTGTCCAACCGAAGGTGCAATTCTGGCCGAAGCCGAAGCCGAAGCCGATTAATCGGTATTCACCAAAACCTTCGGCCGAAGCCGAAGCCGAAGCCGAAGGTGTCATTGACATTGAGAAATACGATAGTTACTTTGATCTCAGAATATACTAGATACATATTGTGAGAGCTTTAGAGATTTAAAATAATTTGTAATAACAAATATGAAATATTTAAAAACAAAACACTTATTAGAATTTTAAGACGCGCTCTCAAACTTGTTTTGACTCGTTTAGTTTACTAACTGCGATTCGTTTGGTCCGGTGCGGCGGCGCGGCGAAACTCTGCTGCTCTGCACACTCTCCGTCTCGCTCTAGCATCGTTCAGTAAATTTCAAATTTTGACAACTAGCAAACCTTCGGCTTCGGCCAAACCTTCGGCAAATTTTTGGCCGAAGCCGAAGATTTTGCCGAAGGTGCTTTTTTGGCCGAAGGTGGCCGAAGCCGAAGCCGAAGCCGAAGCTTCGGTCGGACACTAGTCAATTGTTTATTTAATTGTTCTTAGTTTTATTTTTACTTTTGTATAGATTTTTTTTCATTCATATTTTTTTGTGAATGTGTGGACATTGTAGGCTTTGTAATTTTTTTTTTTTCTTATTTTGACTTATTGTCGGGCCTACGCTGTCCTCTCATACTTAAGTACTAGCGCTGTAACATCCAAATATTGTAGAACCAAATGATTTTAAAAGAGTAACCATGGAGTTTCTTGCCGGTTCTACTCCATAGGAAACGACCAACCCGAACCGTGCCTCTTCTGTTGACGTTTTATAAGTGCCCATGTAGGCCTATGTAAAATAAAATATTTTGATTTTGAGTCAAGACTTGTTGAGCAGTAATACAGTTACACTTGCTTGAAAATCAGAAGTTCCAGATTTTTTTATTGGGTTTTTTTTTCCATAAACGTATTTTGGGCCCGAAGGTCCCCCTCATAAACATGGTCAAGAGTAACATATTTTTTTTTGTTGCTCTAAAATGTATACATTTGACTAAAAAAACTGTTCAAAGTTGCCTATTTTGACTAGGTACAGCGTCTTAATGAAACTTCATACGCATAAGCAGGATACATAGGTCTAAACAGTTACTAAAAACAAGTTTGAAAAATAGTGTTACAGCTAAATTAGACCGATTATAAATTATCTATAAAACATTTTTTTAGATATTTCGAAAATGTTCTTAGTAACTTTTTAGACCTATGTATCTTGCTTATGCGTTTTAAGTTTCATTTAAATCGGTTCAGTCATTTCAGAAAAGAAGGACTTGAAAGTTTGTATAAAATGGCGTAAGGTGTAAACGCTCTTAAGCGTTCGTAAATCAGAAGTAAAGACACTGAAATAACCACGCCAACACCATCGTTTAAAATAAATTATAACAACAGAATCTTATCTTATCTTATCTTATCTTATCTTAAAAAAAAAAGAACGTCATTTTGTAAATTTAATAAACAGACCACAAACATTTAATTGCAATAAAGAGGCACAGTTGTGACAAGTTTCACTTAGCCTCTCCGTTGTCCCTCTGAGGAATATACACCCTTTCAAACAACTCTCCCATTCTGTCACCATTGAGACAAAACCCACGCTGCACACTGTCGTCGCCAAAAGACTTATTAGCATTAGCAACCGCATTATCAACTTTATTACCACGCATTATAGCTGAAATTTCGCTCTCGTAACTATGGTTCTGACTACGTGCAACTTTTGGGAATGGTTGATTTGGTTTTTGCATACCGCAGGCTACTTCGAATATGGACTCCAGCGCGAGTTGATCCTGCATCCTTCTTTGTATGGCGGTTGCCTGAACGTTGGCTACTATGTCTTTGTATTTGTTCTCGAGTTTCTCCAGGGAAGTGTTCAGTTCAGCTTGGCTTTCAACTGTCATTTCACTGACAACTTGAGCCCTCTGTCTCACTAACTGCAGCTGTAACGAACATTCTGCCAAGTGTTGCTCTCGTTGTAACTGTGCCAGCTTAGCTTCATAGATCCTAGCGCACTTAATTTTTGACTTTTCGACCTTATTAAGACGTTTTTCTAATTGTTGAGTCTTAAACCTCAAACTGTCGGCTGACAAATCCGCGCTGGATCTTTCCATTAATTTATTAACCATTGAATGAAGATTGTTCTTTTGGTCTTCGATTTGAATCTTTAAACATGCTATTTCTGCTTCTCTAATCTCCAAAAGCTTATCTTTCTCCTCAATTACTCCATCTTTTATTTTAATCAAATCTTTTTCTTTTATTGCAGCAGTTTCTTGTAATTTGTTGAAATTATCTTCATAACTTGCTCGTAAATCTTCTATTTTTTTATCAAAAAATATTTTAGTCTCTTCTCTAGCTACGGTTCGGACCTGAATTAATTCCATCTTATATTTTGCATGAATTTCTTCAATTTCATTTTTCTTTAAGTCATTGGCATTGTCTAATTGATCTTGGAGCGAATTTATTGTCTGAATCATAGTATTTCTTGAATCTTGTACTTCTTGGAGTTGGCATTTTATAGACTTCAACGTGACACTGCTTTCATTACTTCGTATAAAGGCACTTGTGGCATTGTCAACTTTTGTGATACACTCATAAATTAACTCTTCCTTTTTCTGAGTTTGCGAGTCTTCCCTTAAAGCCTCGAGCTCTTTCTGAAGCAGCATATTTTGAATTTTAATTTCTCTTAGTTTCGTGACAAGGTTATTTGCTCTACATTCAAGTTGTGCCCCGTTTTCTGTAAAATTTTGCATCAGTTCCGGACATGTATTGCAAAATACACTTTGGTTATGAGACGGCAGGTTTTGTTCTATCATCATTGGTCTAGCAGTGAATTCGCTACTAGTCATACTTTCTGTAATTTTATCAAGCCCTTGTGATGATAATCCTAAGTAGTCTGTTTCGGAAGTGGTTAATTTCTTGTTATCAAAAATTACTTTCATGCGGGTTTCATCTGAGTCGACGACGAGATATTCCACTTCGGTTGAGGACTCTGTACCAACATCATCCGCCAGAGGTTGTAACACATCAGGAGGGCGATTCAAAAATGGCAAATCTAAAACACCTCGAGCAAGTTGGTAACAAAGCACAAATATGTACTTATTCCTCAAAGCTTTTTCATTAACTTTGCAGTCCGACAGCCTCTGAATCCAGGCGTTACAGATTTTAATCACATTGTTGTCAACTAGCTGTCCTAAGTAAGGTCTTAATAGTTGCAAGTACCTTTTAAATTCTACGTCTAGATTTGGAATATCACAGTCATCCATTGTAGTTCTATTTTGTTTGTATGCATCAAAAATTTTATATTTTTATTTTCCGAAATTACAAAATTAAACGTCACTAATGTCTATGAACGTCACTAAATCCAACTGTCAATCTGTACAAAGGTTTTTTTTTTAATTCACATGTACGAACTCATGGAATAAATTAATTTAAGTAGGTCGTTCAATTTATAGGGTCTAAATTCAAATAAGTTTTTATCAAATAAAACCTTAAAAGCCTTTTGTTAATCCTAGACTGTCCCGTATGGTTACGGGCGAAAAGTTTTTAGGCACAAAAGAGATTATATTCCCGGACTCATGTAGAATAAGGCCGAATCTAAACCAATTTGGTGTTCGCGCCAACTGTAGACTCCTTCGGCCGAATCATAACCCAAGCGATCGTCGCACGAATAGGTACGAACCTGCCACAGTTTAACACTAAAATCTTAACAGTGGTGCAAAGTCAAAGAGGTACTGATACTGTTAGCCTGCGTCATCCCACTGCTGGGCAGAGGCCTCTCCCCATGACTTCCGATTGTCTCGGTCCAGGGCCAATGTGGACCACTGGTTGCTGGTCTTGTCTAGCTCGCCCCGCCATCTTCTCCGCGGTCTACCACGCCTTCTGGTTGTGTCAGGGCTCCAGAAAGTGGTTATTTTGGCCTACAGATCATTCGGCATGCGGCAGACGTGGCCAGTCCAGTCCCACTTCAGCTTAGCGGCTTTTTGAGCAACATCAGTAATCTGTGTTTTGGAGCGCAGTGTGTTGCGGTTAGTTTGCGGTTAGTTTACACGGTTAGTTTGACGCCTAGAATGCTGCGCTCCATGGCACGTTGGCAGACCTTGAGTTTGGACTTTTGAATATTTGTCAAAGACCAAGTCTGGGATCCATAGGTCAAAATGGGAAGAATGCACATGTCAAAGATAAATAATAATAATAATTGAGAAAGGACTAACACGAGCTTAGCTTTCACAATATATCACGGATTCAGTCGGCGACCCGCAAGGTATGTACCGTCAATCAGCAACCTCAAATGCGTGACTGCGATGATACAGGACGCTGTCGCGTCCAAAAATGAAAAACGGCGTTGCAACCCGCGATCGTTTGGTTTTTCGGGTTTTAAAACATATGATTGACAGCATGTGAGCCCGACGATTACTTTAGGTTAGGACACGGGTCACCGCTAAGAGTACAAAACCACTAGGGTTGCTTTTTCCTTAATAAAAAATGTTGTTATGTTATAGCTGTTATTTACTTACTCGTACATAATGTAATAGGAGTAGTACGCGTAGAAAAGATTCACCATAACATTATTATCTAGCCACGAGCCCCTTAACATATTAATATCTACGAAAGTGAAATTTATCTTTTTCTCCATTTTCCCTCGGGCAAGGGAACCTTTTATAATTCATATAAGAGGCTTTGCGACCATATGCGAGATTTAAATAACCTAAGCCGACTTAGGCGATGGGGTGTTATATTTTCTAAGTTCATTTAACTTAGTCCTGAATAATAGATTCTATGTGAGGTACTTATTTTTAAGCGCATTTTCTATTGAATGAGCATGTGATTTTATCGGAGGTTTTAGCTTTATTATTCTCTTATTTTTGCAGTCACTTTTTTGAAGACAGTGCAGGGTCGGGTTTTCAGGATATTCAGTCAGAAGTTTGAGTTGAGTATTTGGACGCGCGGTATATACCTACCTTGCAATGGGTAAATTCAGACTGATGAAAATGACGATTTTTAATTTGAAAAAGAAATAAAACTCTTATTCATTTATCTGTTTCTTGAATTAGAAAACTAAAGATTTACTTTTTTTCTAGTGTTTTCGACAAACAACCAAAGTGGGTTTTTTTTTAATGGGGTTGACACAGTTTAATTTTAAAAGATGACACAGAAGCCGATGAATTCTACTATTTTATGTTATTAAATGTTTTATGCTATTTACCTAAAATGATCAAACGTTGCACTTTAGAAAAGAAGACAATTCAAATTGGTCTTCAGCAATAAAACCTCTCTTAAATCCCAAAATACCGTATTTATATAACCTTCCTCAAGTAATGAAAACTGTTCTAAACTCCAAATAACCAGTAATAAGCACCTTAGAGTCGTCAAAATCGTCTTAAATCCCCAATCAGCTATTTAGTGGCAGTTACCGCGCTATCCAGAACTTTGGTACTATCTGGTACTCAAGTGCCCCTCTAGGAGGTATATGCTACGTCATAAACGTGACGTCATCAATGTGATGCAGTTTTACGGTAATGTTGCGATCCTAGTAGTAGTGGTTATAAGTATAAGGAATATGGAGCTATTTTGTTACTGTCTGAGTTAAGGATGCAGTAGTCCGGTCATAATATTTCTGAATAGGTTAGATTCATCATCATCATTTCAGCCGAAAGACGTCCACTGCTGGACATGGGCCTAGGTTAGATTGTGCCGTGTATATTACTAATACACAATACCTATCTGCTTACACAACCATCATCTTTCTCATCATCATCCGAAACACTGTCTGACAGTAAACGGCGAATACCAAGTGGAATAATAAGACTATGGCGTTCCCACTGTTTTGTCACAAGCCTCCTTTGCATGAGAGGGATAGGCCGTTATCCAGCGCGCTGGCCAATGGATGTCTCATGTCTTCGAAATGTCCGTCGTAGGTACTAGGGAGTACCCGGTTTCCTTCACTGTTTCAAAAGCAGAAGTGATGAAATTTCACAAAGCAAAGTTCCTGTTTGGATTCGACTACAATACCAAATTTCCGTGAAAGAAATAAAAAGTTTTCGTTTCTACATTTTATTCCCCAGCCTCAAAAAGCAGATCAGGTGCAAAGGTTCGTATCATCTATTATTCTTCGACATCTATTCGAAAATACAGAGAAAACATGAACACTACAAAGAAAATATATTCTCGAAGTCGTACGAATTTCTTCAGAGTATTTACGCATATTGAAAAAGTCATTTATTCGAATCTTTACGCCAGACGCAGTGCGTTCGAACATCAATCGTCAATTTGTCTATCACGTCACGTCCTCAGAAACTGCGAGGGTGTCAAGATGTTTGTCGCCGTGACAGACATGTTTTGTCAAAAGCGAGTAGTTTGTATACTAGTTGTGTGACAAGACTTTGCTTGCTTTTTAGAATATTTTTTAAGTTATTTTAGGTTTAAGTTTTTAAACTGACATGGTCACTAACACTATCAACAATACTTGTAACGGGATATTTACCATGTTTATTATTTGTTATGAGTTCCCGATATTTCGGCGCTGTTGCAAACGCCATGATCACGGATAAACTGAAGTTATTGCGGGTGGATGTTTATGAGCAGACAAAACGGTCTACCCTCTTTCTTGTTCGTTTTTTGCGCGCCGTACCACTACCACTGTCACTCACAACTCGATTCTGTTCCCGACACACGAAACTCACTGTGTCCACTCGCGAACTTTTTACGGCACTCTTTCGGTTTTTACACAGTTTAACCACTGGATTCCAGGCTCTTGACAGTTGAAACCCATCCTCCCGATTGAAGTTCCTATATTTAGTAATTTCAATAGCTTCTCTAACCAGTCTGGGTATATAGTGGCGTTCTGTCGAGATGACCTGAGGGTTATGTAACTCAATCCAGTGGTCACTGTCAAGAGCCTGGAATCCAGTGGTTAAACTGTGTAAAAACCGAAAGAGTGCCGTAAAAAGTTCGTGAGTGGACACAGTGAGTTTCGTGTGTCGGGAACAGAATCGAGTTGTGAGTGACAGTGGTAGTGGTACGGCGCGCAAAAAATGAACAAGAAAGAGGGTAGACCGTTTTGTCTGCTCATAAACATCCACCCGCAATAACTTCAGTTTATCCGTGATCATGGCGTTTGCAACAGCGCCGAAATATCGGGAACTCATAACAAATAATAAACATGGTAAATATCCCGTTACAAGTGTTATTTTAGGTTGTCTACACGAACTTGGACTCTGAGATTTAAGTAAATAAAGAGACATCTTTATTCCAGATTAGTAGGAAAATGCGAGACGAAAAATCGAAATTGAAAAAATAACCAGATGAAACAGTAAATGTTTTACAAAATAGTTATACGACTTCGTAAACGATGCTTTACAGGGCCCCTATGCTCATATAATAAGAAATACTTCAGTCACTTTTAACAGACAGAATCAGATATTTATTTCATGGAACACAATTAAGTTTTTCTACGTATTTCGTATGTACCTACCCCGCGTTCCGTAACGAAGTGTACAAAACACTATTGTTTTAATTTCACAGTTAATTAACTAGTACTGTTTCTGATTGAAGCGTTTTTCTATTATCTACTGTATTTTCAGGCTAAGAAAAACTTTTTCGTGTTTATTGAAAAAGTAGGCTTCAAGACAATGTGGCATAATTGGATATGAGAATGTATTGGTTTTACATTGGCTATAGCATAATAATTAGCTCATAAGTGCTTACCTACTGAAGGTTGTGCATTTGTATGGTTGGCAACGTCGTAAATAGTTATTTTTATTAGCATATAGTTGTTTTTTGTACTTTCAGATGTAAAATAAACAAACTTTCATCTGAACATGAGCTCTTAACATGAGTCTTCTGATTGAATAAATGGTCCAAGAGCTTGTCCAAATCTTCACGCTTAACACACAAATTGGTGATCACACAAATTGGTGTTGTTATCAGAGACAGGAAGATCTTGGACTTAATCCACAATGCATTCACAAGAAATGGGTTGCGTTTTTTTATGGGTATCATGTTACAAGCTAACCATAAGCTTTTACACAGCGTTTAATACTTGGCACATCTTTCAACTCGTAAGTCCTCCTCAAATTATAGAATATGCCATTAAAATATTCCAAAGCTTTTAGATCCAAAACAATTGGTCGCTCGGAATTAAAAGCCACTAAGCCCAAAAAGACAAACTAATATCTATAAAGATAATTAACGTGTAACTGACTCCCTACGTTAATTTTGCCGTTTTGATCTATTTCGTGCAACTGTAAAAAAAATCAGTTGTGATATTTTAGTACTGACTATTTAAGTTGGTAGTCAAGTTTATTTACAAAGAATTTCCTTGACCGTCATCATCAACATCATTTCAGCCCAAAAGACGTCCACTGCTGGACATAGGCCTCCCCCAAGTGTCGCCACACTGACATTTTGGAGGGTTTTGCCATAATCGCCACGCTTGGCAGGCGGGTTGGCGATCGCAGTACGGTTGTTACTACACAGAGAATGCTGCTGCCCATTCTCTGGCAAGTCCCTTAGTCGCCTCTTACTACACCCACGGGAAGATATGGGATGGTGACATCTAAAACTTTCCCCAACAACAAAACAGTACCCTCTTACTTAGCCCGCCATCAGAACAGTAACTAAGGATAATGTTTGCAATCACTTCGTAACGTACAGTGCAGCTGCCATTAGGACTAATTCGCCTATACAACGCTCATTGTTCTCCGAATAATCTTTAGTCTAAATACCACCCTACGCAACTAAAACTAGACTTTATATCGAAGCTCCAAGGTTGGTTGTACATTGGTGGTTTTATTCTATATGGTACTGATCACGCTACCCGTTTAGTATCCTAATTGGAGTGAGAGATAGGTGTAACGGAACGTGTAATGCTAGCAATGTGTTTAGGATAAGTGACGGCATTACGTGTGCAGGTTACGTCTCGTTTTACGTAAGGATTACGGATAATCAGGTGATTATAGACCTGTATGGGGTGACGGGAATTGGGAGGTCCGATCACAAAGTACCTCACTTTGGGTGAGAATGAGGCAGGTTTCTGAAGCTGAGGTTTTTACCTAATTATTATGAGAAGAACCAAGGATGGTCTGGTTAATACTTTGCTCAGGATTCATAAACATGATATACAGGATAGGTTTGTTAATGGTTTACATTCTCACTGCGACCGCGACATATACTGCTGTTCCATACATTTTGAAGTGAAGGTTTGAACTTTTGTTTGTTAAAATACCGATGAAAAATTTCTATGTGTTTCTGAATGGTGCACTGAATGCGTGATAACCGTTTGTGCTTAGATTTTCATTCCTTCCTGTATAAACAGTTTGAAAAATAGTTTTACTGTGGAAGAAATGCAGCTAAAAACACCCTCTAGACCTGTTTGCACATCAAATCACCAAAGAAAAGACATAATTTTGAGATGACAGACATATAATATTTAGCGCTCAACCCGCACACAACGTAGCGGTTCCTTGTGCGAGAGGGCTATAAAACTTAGTCAGCCATAATAAAAAATAGTCATAACAACAAAGGTAAAAGACAGTATGTAGGTAGGTGCTGAAACACCAGCTTTCCCAATAATTCCGTCACCCATTAATAGCCTAAATAAATCAATCATTTAAAAAACCACCACGCCATATCGAAACTCTTGAAATCTGTCGATGAATAGGGCTGGCAGTCCACTTTAATCTCGGGAATCCCGGCGTCCCGGGACCCCGGGAACTGGGCTAATTGGACGTCTCCTTCATCGAGCTATTGTGAACGTAATTGGATATGTCAAACCGGGTATAAGCAGCAATATGAGACTTATTCCGTGTTTAGTTATTACAGTGGACCAAGGAAGACAATGCAACAAGAAATTCATTATAAAACGAGAATAAGCACTTTTTGCAAAAAAATACACTCCGTATTGTTTTGTAAGTGTAATGTTATTCGTTTACTTGGGACTTTCTGAAATTTATTTGAGTTTCTTGTTAGAGAAATTTATTAGTCTGAAGTACTTTGTTACTTCAAAGGAAGTTAGCCATGGGACGAGTACTGTACGGTTTGAGGAGTAGGTATCAAACATAGTTTAACTTAGTTGTTATTTTTATGTATTGAAGGTAAAAATCAATTATTCCACCGGGTTATGTTTAACCAATAATCATCAAGCTGCTGTAGCTCCAATTAAGTATTTAAGGCAATTTCATAAATATAATTGTTTAAAAGTCATTACAAACATTCTTAGAACAGAGATAGTTCAGTAGTAAAATCCGCCACTCAAGAGTAGTAAGGTCAGACCCAGGTAATAATTAGTCCAAATCAGAAACAAGGCATGTCCTAGAATTAAAGATTTGAGGACATTTGTTAAATCTACTAACCTGCACTAGGCCCAAGTGGACCATTACTGTACGCGCACTTCCTCTCATAGAGAGGAGGCCTATGTAATGTCCCAGAAGTGCTTTTTTCATGTCCATCATGTAGCAATATCACCCTTTTTTTACAGATTGGATATCATCAAATGACCCCTCCTGCTCTGGGCGGAGCGGAAAGGAGTATCAGACTTGTACTGACTAAAACTCATCCAAGTTCCCTCTTAGCCCTTTGTGTTCCAGGGCCATGGAATCTCTTTCGAACAGTCCCACAGCTCTGGCAGGCAACGGCCCTCTAGTACCCCTTCCGATTTGCTGACATCTCTTTGAGGCGCGCGTGGAACACGAACGCGCCGTCGACACGGCCTGTCATAAGACGGACGGTGAGCAAGCCTATCACCTACTCACCGTCCACAGGCCGAGCATAGTCAGCCTTAGGGAACATTATAAGCTGATTATCTTACTACTTACTCATAAACGAAAAAGTTTGTCAGGATAGTTGGAAGGATGGATATTTGTTACTCTTTCATGCAAAAACTACTAAACGGATTTGGTCGAAATTTGGCACTCAGATGGTTTAGGATTTTTATGCCGGTAGTGTGATCTCGTGGGACAATTACCGAACAACAAGTGGGCGAGGCCAAGAGCTTAAGCTAGTGCTTCACATAAATAAAACATTCGTGAAAAACTACATGACAAAATTACCGCTACAATCAATCAACAGCTTTTGAAAAGCTCAAGTATCAAAAAAATTGCCAATCATTGAAAAATCATTCTGTTTGAAAAAGTCCAATGAAACGTCTTCGGACTCGACAAGTAATAGGCGAGGAAATAGTCGAGAGGTAATTGAAAGGAAGCGTGAAAGGTATTCCGAGAATGTCTGCGAGTCCCGGAAGCTTCCATTATGACAGTTGAAACTTCCACGAGGCTGGATAAGCTACCTCGTGCAGTATTTAAGTTCAGGGAAAATACTTGCACGGAAAATTATACTTTACCAGAAATGCAGTGTTGTGTAATATTTTGTCAGTTTGATTATAGAATCTTCTTGGAGAAAGATAGTGTCATCATGATGTGTGTGTTAGATCCTAGAAATAAAAATGTGTTCTCTATTTATTTCTAGGATCTTAAATGTGGTCAACATTCATCAATATCATCTTCCTGCTCTTGTCCCATTCTACTTAGGTGCAACACGTCTTCTTCCTCTCTCCTCTTTTAGACGTTAAATCAAGTCGTAAGTAAGTAAACCGTAGTTAGTCGTAAGTAAAGTCGTAAGTGGAAAATAGTCCCGTCTTTCGCGATTTATTAAAGTAAAGGCCGTCAAAAGGAAATAAAAAGTTCACACGTAGTGAGAACTGCGCACAGGCATTCCAATAAAATGATTCATCTAATAAACTTAATAATTTCATAATAACCTATCTTCAGTGCCCTTCTAGGAAACTTGCTGGTCCTACGAGGCCGAACAATCGTCCTCTTACCTGCGATATACTAACCAATGTCTCAAATTCGTTCAACAAGCTTGACAATTGTCACATTATGTCCACCCCAACAGTTTCCAAGAGTCACATGTCGAGCCTGCACGGTGTAGGCTTGACATGTGACTATTGGAAGTAGGTTGTGTAGGCTACACCACTCTGAAATTACTTGAGCTACGGTACGTACAAAGGTGAGAGGAATTCCACGCGACTTACTGGAACCCACTCCTCTCTCGGCTCTCTGGATTGGAATTTGAAGCTACTGCTAGTAGTCAAAAGGCAGGTTTTACAATAGATGTTAATTAAAGTATAAGCGATGTTGGTACAGTTAGAGAGACGGTGTGTAACATGACCTGTGTTACATGAATCTAGATGTTACGAATTAAAAGCTGTAATGATGTAAATTAACAAATCAAAAATCCCTAAGCTTGAAAGTTTTGGACCTAACTTAAAGTCCCTAAAACTTGAGGATTCATATCTTTCTGCACTATCGAATCAAAAGGTAGTCGTAACTATTTCTGTTTAACAATTGTTTACCAACCCGCACTGGGCCCGCGTGGTGGATTACAGCCCACTCCCTCACATAGATAGGAGGCCTGTGTCCCAGCAGTGGGAACATTATAGGCTGATGATGAAGTATTTTTTTAAACGTTGCCTCACCCTGTAGTATTTCTCTTGAAGCTCGGGTGTGTTTACAAACATTTAAACTGCCAAACACAGACAGCCAGACCTGGAACAACTACTTGAAGACCATACAAATATTCGTTCGATTCGGGAATCGAACCCGCGACACGCACCGCAGCTGCCAATCGCTCAGCCACTGCGCAACCGTGCCGTCTACAACAACAAATACATAATACTTCTTTGATCGGAATTGAAGCCACTTAGCTTATTCAGTAGACCATCGAAAAACTGAATGGATGATCCTCAAAAGAGTTCTTAATGAATTCCCAGTTAATTTTCCGGTAATTTTCCACAAACCTTTGACTTTAATACAACTTATTAACAACGCCCATTCGATTTCATAATCCATTGTGTCTTTCCAATAACCTTTTTGATGACTTTCGTTAATGAAGCCATAGTCAGTGTTCAATGGACCGTGCGTAACAACTTTGTCCTTCTTCCCTTAGTGAATAGCCGATGTAATGTGTTTGGTCGTTAATAAAAAATAACTGGCATTCAGTGCATTACCTACGCATAAAACTTTATATTTTTGTGAGTTTATTTAGTAGAATAATGGTACGAGATTAGGTGAACCATTGGTTTACCCTCGGCTAGACTAAGCTTTAACGACACCTATGAAAGTTACTTGACTCTTTTACTTTAGCATTTTTTCTAAAATTGCTTCTGTTCTGACACTAGCATGACTATAACCATAACACCAACACTTCAAGCAACTTATCAGCGTAGTCGGGAAAACACAGAATTAAAATACTAAAATAAATTAAATCTAGTTTGACATAACCATACAAATTTCTTGACAAGCAATGCCACCTTGAACTGCACATTTAAAGCGGTCATACTATACAGTCCTTTCACAACTAGTTAACATTTGAAAGCAGCAACAAAACAACTACCTTGTCCCAGTGGTAGATATACAAATTTTCAACAAAAGGCTGTACAGTTTCTGCCGCCCTTGTCTCTATAATTTTCATGTCCTAGATTATTTTTACAATCCAACAATTTGGTTGAAAAAGCACGTAAAATATTTTTTGGGTTTATTTTTGAGCTAATCAAAGCTCAATCATGAATGATTAATAAAGGAGGGGTTGCGGGGTAATGTATGCTACTTACTCAATAATATACATTCGGTTTGCTACACCAGATGTACAATGACAAGTGAGAGGGGAAAGTGAGGGAAAAAGATAAACATCCGCAAAATTTGTTGCAGATGTTTATCTGTAAAACATCAGTAAAGCGCCATGCAGAAGTCTTTTTGATTACTACGAAGTAGCAAACAAAAAAAAAACTCGGGACCCTAATTTACCTACTATTCTATACATCCTTATATTATTTGCCTACTCAGCCTGCTGGGAAATCCGCCACTGCCTTATTCACTTGATAACAAAGATCACTGTTATTTGACAGACTTGTCAGTGGCAGCAGATGTTACGAAAATAAAGATCAATGTCATTTTGACAGTAATGCCCAATCATCAGAACCGTACTAATAATACCGTAATCTATTATGCAAGATACCAGTAAAGATGACAATCCAGCTCTTCTATACATCTTTATCAAATACCAATGAACGTACCCCTCATAGCAATTAATCCAAGAGTAAGGCATAGGGTTCTCAAAAAATATTTCTAACTATTAACTTAGTTTATGTGAATGCTATTCATCTGTATCCAGTTCGACTGAAAGCCGACCCATACATGTGGGAAAAGGCTAGGCAGATGATGATTTAAACTGAATATTATGCTGATGACCTGACCATAATAATAAATGGAACACACGAAAACACACTATGCAATCTTATGCGCCAAGCCTTGAGGATAGTAGAAGACTGGTGCAAGGAATACAAAGTAACAGTGAACCCTACCAAAACCGAACTCGTCCTCTTCACAAAGAAAAGGAAGCTGGCAACATTACAGCTACCAAGCTTCTTTGGAACCACACTAAGCCTATCGAGTGAAACCAAATACCTGGGTATCTTCTTGGACAAACAACTGAACTGGGCGAAACACACTGATTACATCACCACAAAAGCCAGTATAGCCCTATGGCAATGTAAAAGACTACTCGGAAGAAATTGGGGCATCAGCCCCAAAATCACCCACTGGCTATACACCACAGTTATCCGACCAATCATCACATACGGCTCCTTAGTTTGGTGGCCCAGGACCAATCTAAGTACGACACAAAAGGATCTCGAGAAACTACAAAGATTTGCCTGCGTAGCAATCACCGGTAGCATGAGAACTTCTCCCACTGCCGCCTTACAGGTGATGCTGGGGCTACCACCTCTACACCTCGTCGTAAGAGAGGAGGCGGCAAAAGCGAGTTTCAGACTCGAAGCATCCGGCACCTTAAGTAATGATTCCAGAATCAAACACACACGCATCAGAATAGATGCAATCAAAGAACAGCCTATGATGGCATCTCCCATCGACAGAACCCTGAAGTCCCACTGTTTCCAAAAACACTACAACATCGTACTGACAGCGGAGTCGTGTGACTACTCAGGTACAAAGGAGCTAAGAATCTACACTGATGGATCAAAAAGCGATGACGGGACAGGTTTCGGGGTGTTCTCCGACGACCTAAACATAAAAATATCCAAACGCCTTGGAATGCTCAACTCTGTTTACCAAGCTGAGTGTGTAGGTATAATCCAAGCGGCACACGCTATAGAGGCCAGAGAGGTTACGAATACCAATATTCGAATACTTTCCGACAGTGCCTCAGTTTTCCAATCCCTAAACAGAGTAATCAGATCACGTCGAGACTAATACTAGAATGCCATAATGCCCTAGAAAGAATCACGGTACTAAACCATAACACGGTAACACTACAATGGACCAAAGGACACAGTGGATCCCTGGGGAACGATGCGGCGGATGAACTTGCCAGAAGAGGATCCAGCACAAAACCCTACGGACCCGAACCCATTATGCCCATTCCTTTCAAGCAGCTAAATAACTAGTTAAAGGATCACACTCGAACACAGGCGGAAAAATGGTGGACCTCGACACCAGGGTGTAGGCAGTCCAAGGAAGCTATGCCGTCCCTTGACGCAAAGCTGACCAGGCGCCTTCTGCGTCTGGACAGGGATGGCCTGCGTCTGGTGGCGGAGACCATCACTGGACACTGCTCACTGAATAAACACTTCCATACTCTAGTAATCACTGACAGTCCCCTGTGCAGAGCATGCATGGATGCGGAGGAAACGGTGGCTCATGTGTTGCTTGAGTGCACCGGTGTCACCAAGATTCGCGAGGCGACCCTGGGAACACCAGGATCCCTTGCGGATGCCCTGAGTAGACCGGGAAGTGTGATCTGCTTCTGGAGGGAGGTGGGCTGGTTAGAGTAACGGCCACTATGGCTCACGCACAATGGTCCACTTAAAGGACTAAGTGCGGAAACCAAAACCCCATAAAGAAGAAGAAGAAGAACTGAATACTTTCAACGAAAAGTGTCATGTCGTTCCGCCTGGAATAATTCGTCAACGGTTAAAAGTCTTTTAACTAGCCCTACCACAGCCCGTTCACAGCCCGTTCAGCCCTCAGATTATGTGATTGTGTCAACTATGAAACACTTCCTCTGATTACTTTTTAGTTACCCTGACTAAGCCGTAGCATGACATTGAAATTTGAGCAAAGTGTTTAAGCGTAATAAATTACAAACCACTTACACATGATTGTCATAAGTTCATGACAACTAGGTATACTGCATTCGCGAAATAGTTTCCAAACATGTAAACAAGTGGTTTTGAGAAAAGTCTTAAAATTGCCATACATAAAGTTAAGTTAGTACTTCAAGTTTATTTTGATGACTTTTTTAATAATATTAAAATTTCTGAAATGAACTTAATGTGTATCATTCTGCTCAGGCTCTTGCCCGTGGCTGGCGTTACGATCGTTAATTTATCATCCTTATAGGTCATTGTAACTTCCTATTTATTAGTGAAAGAATTTTCAAAATCGTAACAATAACTTTTCCTGTTGACAGCAATGTGGACGAATGTTTTGACGCCCTGTAATTTTAATATTTGTACATATTTAATTTTATTTTAAATCTATTTGTAGTTTTTTAATACGGTATATAAATTATATCTAAAAACAAAAATTCGAATAGACTTTAGGTGCTCCTGAAACGCCTACACAGAGAGCCATGACCAAACCATGTTAATTAAGATTGTAATTTAGGTATATTTATCTTTCATTACCTCATTAAGGACGACAAACACAGACGTCCTTTAATCTAAAAAGTTTGTTTTTTATTACCGCGGCCTTTGAGTTGCTATTCTAATTAATTCATCACATCCAAGTATTTGATTCGTTCGATAAACGAAATGGAAACGCCCATGACGAGAACACGACAGTCTCATACAGTGTCCTGTTCAAGGTCATCGGCGTATGTTAAAGGTGTTCGGATATTTGATTTGGCAGTACGTAGTTATTAAACAAAATTAAAATAACTACTTACCTCATCATCTGCCTAGCCTTTTCCCAACTACGTATCTTGGTGTCACCTTCCAGTCTAAGTCTATTGTATGTTGGTGTCACCTTCCAGTCTAACCGGATGAACCTGAATACCAATATTTCACATGAAGCGACTGCCTATCTTACCTCCACAACCCAGTTAGTACTGGGTAAAACGATACCCTAGGTAAGACTGGTTGTCAGACTTTCTGAACACTGACTACCTGTAACGACAGTCAAAGATCTAGAAATGACGGCCGGGACCAACGGTTTAACGAGCTTTCTGAGGCACGGAGGAAACTCGGTATGTAAGGGGTGGGCACCCATCCATGGACCAACCTAGGCAAGCGAAGCTTAACCTAAAGATCGACCCAAGCTGCTGTTATTATTTAGCCACGAGCTCTTCAAATAACTACTTACCTGTCGTTGGAATAATACAGTTCTGTAATATTTTGTAAACTCCTCCACGCGTCTAAATCGCGATAGCTTATGAAATAGAACAACAACCAACCCTATTAGTGTTCAGAGGTTTGATTGATATTAAACGACAACCCTTGCGTCGGTTACAGGTATCATTCCGTGAATACATGTGACATCATTTCCGGGCTGGTACATAATTCGGTACATATTTCGGTATTGAATACCGATGGTACGGGTTTTCGACATGAATATTAAAATCACCATTTATATTTTTCCGTAGTGTCAATTCCAGTTACATTTATGTAGTTGTATAAACTCAATTCAAAGCTCCAAAGCATATTAATGCCGCTAGTTTGACAGAAAAAACGATCAGTCCTGAGTTATTGTTTGAACCGAAAAACCAATTTGCACTTTAAGTCTGACCTCTTGCACCAATTCATCTATCAAAATCCATTGGCTGCTTTCTCGCTTCCTTTCAGTATCTTGTGCCAAAAGTAACAAAGCTCTTACACAAAGGTTTTCAAAAAATCAAAATATTTTTTATTTTACATAGGCCTACTGGGGCACTTATAAAACATCGACAAAAAGGTGCTCGGTTCGGGTCGGTCGTTTCCTATGGAGAAGAACCCGCAAGAAACTCCATGGTTACTCTTTTAAAATCATTTGATTTTACAATATTTCTGTTACAGCGTTAGTACTAAAGTTTGTTGAACTTGTGTCAGTGTTTAGTACTAGGGAGCTCAAAATACAAACAAAACTAAAAGAACAATCTTCGTGAGATATCTTTTCTACTACGGCCGTAGACTACAGAAGGCTTTGTTAACTGAAAATGCAAATTCCGGCACTTTCCTATTATCTTTTGTACAAAATCCTTGTGCAAAATGCAAGCAAGAAAACTTGTTTACTATATTTGTTGCGAACAACTTTTCAGCAGGCGCTTTGCAGTTTTTTTCAGGTTTTATGTCTGTTACGTGTTTATTGTTGAATACATTTTCATTTGCATATGAATGGTGTTCGTGTTTTATCTTTTAGCAATTTTTACCCAGAAAGTGTGATAATGTAAGTTTTGAAAGCACAATGACTGTCGTATACATACATACACCCAGTAGAAAAATAGTGACGTGAGTTTGCCAGATACTAATTTTATAACATCACAATTCACAAAAAATCGTTTTTATTAATTTGCGCCTAGCACTAAACGTCTAAGGAGTAACTTTTATTCACAATTGTTTAACTCAACCGCAAGACGCTGAGTTTCAGAAAGAAGAGTTAACTACTTTATGGTTCACTATCTTGAGCTGATCAGGCAGGAACTTTCTTGTTTGTCCGGATTATTCTAATACAATCCGCACAGAGAACGCTTACAAAACAGACCAGGTATATTACAAGACCTTAGCTCAGTTAATTTCCTCCCTTCTGGAATTCCAACAAGTCCCCCATTCCGCAATGCTCATAGTTTCTAACAATTCCTACCAAACAAAACTCATTTTGGAAGCTACAGCCTGAAAATTTTCAGCCGACGTAGGATTAATAGTAGAATTTAACACAATAGTGAGATTAATTGTATTCCCAGGTAGAGTGGAGCCGGCGTCGAACTGGCGACCTTCCAAAGTGAGGGTAATTTGTCAAACGTGCCTTCGCTTCGACTAATTATCAAGGTATCGGCACTTGACATGAGAGCTTGTTAAGGTAGGGATTTGAAATTGGAACGAGTGGCGTATTGGCACCGTTCCGTTGTAACTAATTTTTCATTATTTTTTTTCGGCTCTGTTGTTTATTTTCACTTGTATTTTTGTTTAGGATATCGCCGCGGTCTAATAGTGAACATAAATAGGTACAATACATACGTGTGGATATGCGGATGATATGAGGAGCTCGTGGCTAAATAATAACAGCCGCACGGGTCGATCTTCAAGGTTAAGCCGTGCTTGCCGAGGTAGGTCCATTGTTGGGGTCACCATCTTAACATACCGAGTTTCCTCCGTGCCTCGGAAAGCACGTTAAGCCGTTGGTCCCGGCTGTCATTTGTAGATTTTTGGCAGTCGTTACGAGTAGTCAGAAGCCGAAAGTCTGACATCCAGTCTTACCAAGGGGTATCGTATTCCCCAGTTACTCGGTTGTGGAGGTCAGATAGGCAGTCGCTTCATGTAAAATTCTGATACTCAGCTGCATCCGGTTAGACTGGAAGCCAACCCCAACAAAGTTTGGGAAAAGGCTAGGCAGATGATGACTTGAAGATGTACAAACTCACGCCATTTTATCAAGAGGGCAGGTAGAAAGTACACATCTCCACATATTTAATTACGATCCTAACACACTCCTATTGTTTCGTCCACGTTCTAATAAATCTGTGCGCTGATAATTATTTAAAAAATGTTAAAAATTTGGACTGTTATTTAATTCCCTTAACCAGGGACGACATTCAAAAGCTTACAAAAGCTTAATTAACACCTGATCTTTTATTCAACTTCCTCCTTTACATTTTTCATAGATAGCCTTTATTATTCTATGACAGAAGCTTACAGACACAAATTGCTGTTAATGTCGTCTTTGCTTCCATCCAATATCTAAATAAACACCAATTTCCTTAAATGCAAACGAAGCTATAAAAGTAAGGAGGACATAAGCTGCGGAAATTCCTTTATTTCCTCCCTACAGATTAGTACGGAACTTATCTTCATTCGACTTTACTTTTTCTAAAAAGAACGAACGCACCGTTTGTATTTGCCTTAACTGGAACGAATCCAAATTAGCGTAAAGCCAAGCTTCCGAGCTTAAGGTACGTAAGGGTGGTTGCGCATTGGCGACGACGTGAGTGTCGCATAATGCGATTCGTAGTTCGCTCTTTCGTTTTATCCGAAAGTGGCCAATAGTGAGTCTAGCTGACACAATTAAGATTCCAAAGCAAACTATACCGAACATGTTGTAGAAAAAATCAGTCCTAAATAAACTAATAACCCTGTATTTTTGGACATTTTCTGGCGATCTGTATACCTAAACATATGCCAAAATTCAAATTGTTACATTTAACAGATCAAGAGAAACACTGCCTTTGTGAGAGATGGAGAAAGAAGTGAGATAAAAAAGATTCCGATTTTTATTTTGGTTCGGAACCGTAAAAAGAAATCTCTTTAATTCTACACAAATTCAACGCACATTAACAAAAGAAAGGATCTCTACCTTTACCAGGGTACGGTACTTGATAAGCTCAAAGAAAAAATACTTCTTCTTTATTTAATAAAATTAACAATTTTTAAAAGCCTGTGGGAGTTAATCCTTAATGGTATATTTAATAGCCCCTGGGTCCCTTTCATTTAAAGGCTTATGTTTAGCAATATACTCCGAACGACTGAGCTATGGTTATTTGAATAAACAAAAAAATCATCAAAATACAAAGCGATTACAATTTTAACATTAGTAATCTATACTTCTATACTAATATTATAAAGCTGAAGAGTTTGTTTGTTTGCTTGAACGCGCTAATCTCAGGAACTACTGATCCGATTTGAAAAATTCTTTCGATGTTAGATAGCCCATTTATTGAGGAAGGCTATATATCATCACGCTACGACAAATAGGAGCGCAGCAGCAATGAAAAATGTTACGAAAACGGGGAAAATGTGACGCAGACGAAGTTGCGCGGGACAGCTAGTTTAGAATATTTGCCAACAAATCATATGCCAGCTAATAAAGGTGACGGCGCCTTTGCAGAAAGGCTTCATATGATTCACGTTGCAAACTAAACTGTGACCACAGACGAGAGAGAAGCAGTCTACAATTCTCTCTGGCGAAACGTCAAGTCGTTGCGGGTAGCCATAATGCCATATTGACTTGACATAAGTAATTCCGATGCAGCCGGTAGGAGCCTTTAAAGGCTTTAAATTATATATTATATTATGTAAAGCACAGCAAATATATTGAAGGTTTAGGTGTTAGTATTATAGTCATAGAATACTAATAGGTTACTATTTTTGTTTATTTGCT
Source organism: Cerastis rubricosa (assembly GCA_949152445.1). Classification (NCBI taxonomy): domain Eukaryota; kingdom Metazoa; phylum Arthropoda; class Insecta; order Lepidoptera; family Noctuidae; genus Cerastis; species Cerastis rubricosa. Next base: position 1,923,042 of record OX424525.1, on the reverse strand, counting down.
GTAGTTGGGGTGATAGAAATAAGTATTATTTATAACTGGTAACATCAAATAATTGTCTGTGTTGTGGTAGTTGTCTATGTAACTCTATCTTCTCTCTGTGTGCTGACGTTGCACAGAATAAACCGGTTCGTTTGAAATTCACTGAATTATGTTGTCTATTAAAAAAGTTTAATTATTGAAACAATACCTAAGTTTTATAATATCTATAACAGTGACATTCTACAAAATCAGCCTACATTTAAAAATAGTCTGTTATTGCCATTATCATCGTTTTCCTGTATTTATCCCAATTTGTTTTCGGTTACAGCATCTCATCTGCTCACCGTCTCACCATCTGTCACCTCAGTAGTAAGTATACGCCTTTGTCGCGTCGATGATAACCATACACAAATTAAATGAGCTTCAACCAAAACTCCGTCACCTCAACAGCGGTAGTCAGGCTCTGGACGATGGGCCGGTCCCTTAAGGTGCACCAGAACTTGCACTGGGAGCAGGCGGAAGATGGGAAATCGTTTGTGATGTGGCTCCACAGGCGTACTCGTAGTCAAGTGTCATGTGTAGTATTTCAATCGCAACAAAGTTTTGTAAGTTTTGTTTTGTTTTGTATATGATTTTTTTGGTCCTGACTCGTTAGTCTAGTGGCCGCGCCAGCTGAGCGTGAGGTCCTGGGTTCGATTCCCAGGCCGGGAAGTGTTATTGGGTTTTGTCCATCAAGAATTTCTAAGTAACATCCACGGAGTCTGGATTTGTACCCGGTTGATGGCAATAGGCTCGCCTCCTGTTACATGCAACTTAAACTTAACTTAACTTAACTCTGCCTAACCCTTCTGGAATTATGTTATAGTGTTATAATAAATTGCACGAGTGTGAATCAGTCCTTACGGTTTGCTACAAATGCTACAATTGGTAGAATAACGTCAAATTCTCAGCGACACTATCGCTGTTTGTCTGTTTATCTCGCTACTATTGGCTTTTATGTTACTCGGCTGATAAGCTTCGCATTACTACGCGAAATAACCATATAAGTAAAATGTGTTTGCTCAAAGTTCTACTTAAAACCTAGGGGCGAGTGATAAAACGTCTTTTTCTTTTCAAACTCGGCTTTTAAATAAAAGAATATATTATTATAGAAAAAACAAAATCTAGAGAATGGTATTTGATACTGTGTCATAAATAAACGGATTCTTCACGAAACTGTCAAGCATTTTGTACAATACGTAAGTAAAATTATTCACTTCAGACTTTACATCGCATTATCTTTCGAAATCTCAGTTTCAGATAATAATAATAATCTTTATTGGAACAAAAAAAACATATTACAAATTAATTGCGTACGTAAATAGCTACATTAATTGCAAAACTGTGTCGCAGCTATTAACGCCCACCTCCAAGAGGGAGACGACATCGTTCCACATTTCAAAGTTAAAAAATAAACGATGTTTAAGAAGATGTTTAAGAGTAATCTCCTGAAGTTTCTCACGCGCACACACATCCAGTCGCCTAGCAGCCAATATGTTTTCAGAATTAATTTAAAATATCTAAAAATGACAAAATCTAATTTAAAAAATATCGATATTGGACAAAAAACCTCATAAGAAAAATATTACATTCCTGTTAATATTGCTAATCCATAGAACATTACCACCTTAAACTAAATAATGGCGGCTGATATTCATATGTTTTGAAAGTAAATGGGCTTCCTTAATAACCGCGACAATGACAGGGGACAGGTGACAGGCGACAAATTTGTCACGATGGAAAATCTACAAATACGACTGTCGACTTGTGACTATTTGACATATTTCTGTTTATATTTGTTGACTGGCCGTCGATGAATTTTTTGCCGGAAAACATGTAAAATTTGTTTTATTAAACATTAACTTGTCATGATTGGTGGACATATATGTCGAATTGTCTGAATTTTCGACAGGCTCCTCACTCAATGTCAAAACAATCCTGCAGTTACATTATTACGAATAATTTAAAAAATGGTGTTAACGTCGTCGACGGATGGCAGTAGTAGTGATGAATATTTGGTGCTAACCTTTAAAATATTGTTCCGTTCCCACAGACAAACCGTGAAAACGGTTTTGAGGGGCATAGTTTTTAAATGAAAGTTTGTAATAAAATTGTTTAATAAATAAATAATAATAATAACCGTTCGACGTCGCACATTTAAACCAAGAATAAACTTTTCTTTTAATATAAGTGATAAAATATTTCTAAAACGATTTCGAGTGTCTACAAGAACCATCGAGTACTTGATAAACAAAATTGGACAGCAACTCACACACAGACCTTGCTCAACTGACTTTGTTGTGCTTATAAATAACTTATCGTTGCGTTGAGTTCGTGTCCAGTCGAGTCTTGGGATTCTTGAACGATTAAGAACTCTTTTGAAGACCACTAGCACTGTTTCTGTGCTGGTGGTATTGATTGTCGTTTTTACGCCCACGGTCCGTATTCTCTGTGTAGAAAATTCCTAACAATTTCGTAAAAAATGTCACGCTCTGTGAACTGTTCCCTTTCTCTGGTACGGCCTCTACTCCGTCGTCAAATCAAGACAGAAACATACGATGCATGTCTCAATATTGTATTGTGATAAATATGTCCCAAAAAGTGTCAAATTTGTCATTTACTATGACAATTAAGTTAGAGATTTTTTTCAAAAAGAATTCTCAAATACTACCTACAAGGATACTGACAAAAACACAACTAAGTACGTAATAATATTATGGTAGTATAGTACATACTAATAACTATGCTTGCAAATATTAATCTATCACTATGTGCTCGTAAATTTGCTATAAATGTGAGTCTAATTAAAATTTTACGGTTCAATCTGTGTGTCGTTAAGAATAATTGGTAGTACATCATTTCTTGCTGTTGTACGTTCTATTATAGCGCTGTTCTTCGTATATTATTAAACTTGTTTATTGCAACGTTAGTATTAGTAAGCCCTGCTTTGATATCGTTTATTTTTCTATTGGCAAGTGTGCGTGGATCGGAAAATAATGAGTCTAAACTTGTAAAAAAATATTTTTCGAGTGTCCTAAGTCAGAACTAGCTGTATACGCAATGCATGCACAGTGCATGCTGTGCATGCATGGACATGCGTTGCATTGCCCTTTTTACTACCTACCCTCCTCCTACCGGCCTACCCTACCTACCGACCTACCCTACCTACCTACCCTACCCTACCTACCCTACCATACCTTTCTCACCTTTTAAACCTTCCCGGGACTACGACAAACATTTCAAAATCAAAATCAGCCAAATCGGCCCAGCCGTTCTGGAGTTTTAGCGAGACCCACGAACCACAATTGATTTTTATATATTTAGAAGATAATTGCTAAAATAAGCCTTTTGTCGACTATGTCAGGGTTCACTTCCAGTCTTAACCGCCGATGCTGCTGAATACCAGTACCAACTACCTCCACATCCCAGCCAACATGGGTTGTGTATGTCAGAAATCCCTTCTAGGTTAGACTTTTGGGTTTTTGACGACCTATAACGATTGCAAAGAAAACGTGAACAAAGAGTACAAAACTTTTAGTTATAATAATAATATATTCATTTATTTTCAGATATACGTATGTTAGTAATGACAGGACATGACACTTAAAAGACGTAATACAAATCTGAAATAAAAAATAAAATAACATGACCGATTGGTTACTCCGATACTCGTGCGCATGTTTACTTGACTGTGTGTAGTCTTATCCAGCGCTTAATCATTGGAGAATCACACAGGTCCGACAATACGCACAGGATGCTTAGAGCATTATACTATAATAAAGATCAAAACTCAAAAATTGCTTGCATTGTTTTAAACGAGAACCTAAGGTAGGTAATCTATCGTTTTGTACCTTGAAAATTAACACGACACGAACCTATTAAGCAGCCCTAGGAAAATGCACTCGAACTATCATTATTCCTTTTCCAACTAATTTCCATAATCAAGATAAACACTGGGCTGTCACAATTTCTCGTGGAAAGCAACACAATCTTGTGCTCCTCAAATAACATAATTCTCTTAGCGGTGCCAGTAATATTGAAACTAGTCGTGCAGTTGAGACGTGCATCATTAAACTACAGTTACACTAAACGACTAAGTGAACAATAATTTTATTAGTACGGTCATGGAAACTATAAATAAGAGGTGATAATTTGTTGGGTTTAAAAAGGAAAAAGCAGATTAGTGTCTGAGATTGTATTTGAGGAAAGAACCACACAGAAATGAGTAGATAGTTTGGCCCTTTATCATCATCTGTCTAGCCTTTTCCCAAATATGTTCGGGTCGGCTTCCAGTCTAACCGGATGCAGCTGAATACCAGTATTTTACGTGGAGCGACTGCCTATCTGACCTCCACAACCCAGTTAGTACTGGGAAATACGAAGGTTTACCCCATTATGTCGGACTAAAGCAGGACTCGCAAAATTATGTTTTTTTTTTATACTCCTGTGATGCACGAAGGTGCAATATCTCATAAGTATGAAGTTGTAAAAATTTCAATATTGCCCGAGATCTTAGTGGCCCAACAGACGCCACAGGCCTCCTAATAGTAGTAACGTGAAACGTTTTATAATGTTCTGACAAAATGTCCTGATGTAATGAGCGTAAGTACACACTCGCACACGGCCACCAATCAAGCAATGCAAAACCAATTTATATGCGGATCTCTCATTGTACAAACAAATCTATACAAAACGAGGCCATGTTATACGGGAAATGTATAGCTTGATGTGTTGCCATGTGTTCGCTCAAGGAGCAAGCATGTAGGTAATTTTCAAACAGTGATTTCCTTTCCCGCATTTTTCCTGACGCATGTCATCCTACTGTCATTTCCACTCAGTGTTGGCAATTACGGAGTCGGAAATTCAGTGCTACCTACATGTTTTACACGCCATAACGGCATTGACAGATTGATGGTAAACATTTGTGAAAATCTTCCATGAAATTGTACAGTAGAATCAAAAAGTTTTTTTGTACACTAAATGGGCTTGCATTTGGCCGCAACTCGCCATCAGGCAAGGGTGGAGCACGCTTCCTAAAATAAACCGATTCTTCCTTTTACCTCTAGGTACAAGTATAAATACGCTTAAAACTTTCATTCCTTTTCTGGGCCAAAATACCTACCAACGTTGTTGTCTTGACATCTTACCGTGCTGTTTCCATCATATTACAAAAATATTTGTTTGTTTTACAGGATCCTGCTTGTAAAAAATAATATTTAACACTATCAATTTGTCAATTCAAAACTTTAAAAAGAACTTATAGCAGTTACGAGGTCAAGTCATGACGGGGGAAGTAAAGACGGAAGATAGGCAAAAGAAGTAACAGAATGGTACTCCATAGAAGCAAAGTGAAGAGGAGGTAGACTCTTTCAAAGATTGGAAGAAGACTTAAAAGCTACTGCGGAAGAGACATGGAAGACAAAAACTGACAAAAATTGGTATGGAAACGGAGGCCTATGCTAAGGAGCAAAGCAGTCTGAAGAATTTAACGTCTAAATTTAAATGGGTCATAAATGTCTTAAAGATTACTAATAAAAGCTATATGAAATTGTAATAGCAGTCGCCTAATGTAAACGAAAACAGACGTTAATATTACAGTGGTAACCCGACCGCGTTGCTCAGTTTTTGTCATAGCCAATAAGAAAGGAAATAGATACGTAACGAGGATTAAATGCCATTTGAACATCTGGAAAGGGTACCGCTTATAATCCCAGGGGATTCGGTAACGTAAGGTAATGCTCTTTACACGACGGCATTTATACTTGGACTTTGTGGGTAGAGAGACATTAGGATGGATAGAACTGTTTGTTGGTTAATCTAAGTATAAGAAAATACCACTTATATATTATTTGTAGAGCAGTTTTATTAAAAATCTTATAATATCCCAACTATGTATTTGAGGCTTTAGTTTTTAAGATCTTCGAGGTCGTTAAATTTTTGGCCGCAGACTTGTGTTCGATCACCAGGGACCCCTGGATTTTCTCTCAGGAATTTCTTCAGAGCCCAAGGTCTGGATTTTTGGCCAATTAAAATGTTTTTGTCATTTACTTTCTTTTCTGTAAATTGGTTTTTACAAACCCTTACGAGTCAATATTTTTTGTACAAAACTAGATGTTTCCTATCCGACTACTTTTAAAGGTACATAGTAACAAACGCAGAGGAATGTGAGGAATATTTGGTTGAAAGTCTACAAACCCGAACAAAGCACTATGTTTCCAGATTTATTGTGCAAAACCGCCAGTCTTTGGAATTCACTGCCTTAGTTTTACTGCGAAGTTCCAGTGAATCGGTTTCTTTTAGGCAAGCTTACTCACCTTAGGCCACGTCGTCGCTTCACACCAGAGTTATAGCCAAACGAAAGCTTATTTAGCATTAACAAAAAGGAATAAGCAGATTAGTGTCTGAGATTGCATTTGAGGAAAGAACCACACAGAGCTGAGTTGATGGTTCACCCCTAAATCATCATCTGTCTAGCCTTTTCCCAACTATGTTGGAGTCGGCTTCCAGTCTAACCGGATGCAGCTGAATACCAGTATTTTACGTGGATCGACTGCCTATCTGACCTCCACAACCCAGTTAGTATGGGAAATACGATGGTTTGCCCCTTTATGTCGGACTAGCTGTCCGGCGCAACTTCGTTTGCGTCACATTTACCCCGTTTTCGCAACATTTTTCATTGCTGCTCCACTCTTATTGGTCGTAGCGTGATGATATATAGCCTATAGCCTTCCTCGATAAATGGGCTATCTAACACAGAAATAATTTTTCAAATCGGACCAGTAGTTTCGGAGCCTATTCAATGCAAACAAACAAACAAGCAAATCTTTCCTTTTTATAATGTTAGTTTAGACTAAAACAGGACTCGCAAAATCTAGATTTTTTTATACTCCTTTGATGCACGAAAGTGCAATATCTCCTAAATATGAAGTTGTAAACATTTCAATTTTGCCCGAGGTCTCAGTGGCCCAACAGACGGCACAGGCCTCCTAATAGTAGTAACGTGAAACATTTTACGTCTCGTAGTCTATGCCCCGCGGTTATTGCACTCACCTGTTTCACAGCCACCCACGATTGAAACATTTTCTATAATAGCGCCCGTAGAACTTAACGTTATTTCTGTTTGAAGATAATATGCAGATATATACTGTGAAATTGAGTTGTTCGCGTTTATGTTATGGCTTTATTTTGTATAGTATTTGTTGAATGCTCTTTATAATCTGTGAAATGAATGCTTGTGACCTTTTAAGAATTAAGTTTTTAAAATTACAGATACGAGATGATGCAACTGAAACTGCTGCATATCTGATGAAATATTTCATTACTTGTTCTTAACGAGCTAACCAGTTAATACCCTCTTTTATGTGTTATTCGAACACAGCAGAAATCGAAATATGGATGGACTAAAGGGGATACCTCTGTCTACCCCTTCAGGGTAACAGGCGTGATGTTATATTATGTTTTAGAGGCGCGGACGGCACGGTTGGCGCAGTTGATAAGAAATCCACTACTATGCTGCGTGTCGCGGGTTCGATCCCCGAACGAAACAAATATTTGTATGGCCTACAGATAGTTGTTCCGGGTCTAGCTGTTTGTGTATGTTAATGTTTGTAAACACACCTACAACACAGGAGAAATTCCTAGTATGGGGCTCTGTTATTTTTTTAAAAGGACTTTACAAAACACATTCTCAAAATAACACGTCGTACTTGCATATTTTATAAGACGTTATAAAAATACATGGACGTAGACCCTGACTGAAAGGTTAATGTAATTGTTGACCCTTACTGCCCATGGGAGCCACAACCGGTATGCACCTGCGACACATTATAGGGCACTTCCGGGCAGACGCAGGTAAAGCACGGGTATATCCGGTGGGAAATTTACTCGGGACGGAGAAATATTATTAAGTAAGCTGTGTATTATTGATACTCATACGATTCATACAAGATTCAGTATGTTTTCCTCTTAAAAGATATTTAAGAAAAGTCTTGAATGAATGTGGATGGCTAGAGGAGTAGAAGAGGACCAAATTAACGATCGATGGATTGTGTGAAAGGTGATAAGGCTAGAGAGGAGAATAACTTCTGAGATGACGAAAAGTAAAGAGGTATCGTAGAAGAAGACATGCCCATTACGCTCGTTCCAAGTAAATTGGGAAAAAGGCACGAGAATGATGATACATATTTGAGTATTTGGTACTCTGTTTCGTGGTAAAGGCACTTGCATCTTGTGTCAGTGATTTAACTAACCAAGAGCTTGATAGAATCATCAGCGTTAATCATCATCTACCTAGCCCTATTCCCAACTAGGTTGGAATACCAGTATTTTATATGGAGAGACTGCCTATCTAACCTCCACAACCCAGTTAGTACTGGGTAATACGATACCCCTTGGTAAGACTGGTTGTCAGACTTTCGGGTCACTGACTACCGGAAAAGACTGTCAAAGATCTACAAATGAAAGCCGGGACCAACGGCTTAACGTGTTTTCCGAGTCACGGACGAAACTCGGTATGTTATAAGTGGTCACCCATCCACGGACTACCCTAGGTAAGCACGGCTTAACCTAAAGATCGACCCTAGCAGCTGTTGTTATTTAGTCACGAGCCCCTTCTTTTACTGAGATGAAGATTATTTTGTGTATTTTTGTTTATTGAATTACTAGCTGTCCGGCGCAACTGCGTTTGCATCACATTTTCCCCTTTCCGCAACATTTTTAATTGCTGCTCCACTCCTATTGATCGTAGCGTGATGATATATAGCCTATAGCCTTCCTCGATAAATGGGCTATATACCATTGAAATAATTTTTCAAATCGGACCAGTAGTTTTGGAGCCTATTCAATGCAAACAAACAAACAAACAATCAAATCTTTCTTCTTTATTATAATATATATTAGTTTAGACGAGTCCTTGTCACTTAAATAAATAAATGAATTATAATACAGAGGTTTGAAAGATAAAGACATAACTATTAGGTACGCCAGTGTCAAATAAATTTTTGTGAGACACTAAATAATGATATTTGGATATTTGAGTATTTGGTACTCTCATTCTTGTAACTTGTGTGGTGGTTTGGCTAACTTACTGAGGGCCTACACAAAGTTATAATGTTATATTCGATCAGCGATCTGCCTAGTTTTTTCCCAACTATGTTAGACTCGGCTTCCAGTCTAACCGGATGCAGCTGAATACCAGTATTTAACATAGCGCGATTTCCTATCTGAGCTGCGCAACCCAGTTAGTACTGGGTAATATGATACCCCTTGGTGAGACTGGCTGTCAGCGATAATGATGATGCAAAAGCAAAACTGAAAAATATGAATGCTTCTGTCAATACTGTTTAAAGTTGTTGTAGAAATAAATAATCCTCACTTTTCTAGGTTCTCGGATATTCTTGGAGTCAAACAAAGACCCATATCATACGCTAATAACGCAGCGAAATCTCTCGAGAACAGTAAACTTAATGCTAACCAAAAACTTAAAAGAAAAATCATAAGTTTTTCTAATGTTAGTGTTTCTGAATAAGCTCCTTAAAAGTAGGCCGACGAAATAAATGAAAAAAAAAAACATTTTCTATTATTAACTTGAGTTGGTATTATTGACACTAAAGATCCGTTCACGGCCTCGGGTGATGCGGCTTGTGCCACGAACTGTGTCAAGTGACACGCACGCGCGTCTCTTATTTTTGACCAAGATCCCATGAACGCTATCTACGTGTGTGTACGTCAAGCTGAATCTTTGTCTGTAGAAGTACCTTACTATAGGTAAGAGTAATTGGATATTATGAAAAGTCGATCGTGGTGGCTTTGACAGATATCAGGTAACAAAGATGTGTGGTGGTCACGGAATCTCCCTCTATTTCCTTCACGTGAGTTCCGTCGCATATCCCACGTGGCGTCGAACCGCAGATCTTATTGTGGCGAGTCGTGTCATGCTCTAAAGAACTTCGTTCATTTGTTTTCTTTGCCGTCGCTGTCGCAAGAATCGTGTAGCTTGTGGCCAACGCTTTACGTTCCAATGTAAAACTTAATGCCTAGTTATACCAAATGTTTTTTTTTTCATACAATAGCAAGTCGGACAGTAATTCCTATTATTTCTTTTGTTACTTCAATGGCAGTCCACTTTCTAGTACTTATTCTTGAACATAATGATGGCAACAAATGGCGAGGTCAGTCAGTGAATGTCAGGAGCGACATTATTCTTTATTCCTACCTTTATATCTTCAGCGGGGACACTATTAGACCCTAACAATATAGTTTTGGAGGTTACGTAGATGTGGAAAAAAATAGAGGCGGTGAAATTAAGAATTTCTTAGCTAACTTGGCATCAAGTTTAACTAGTGCAGTAATAGTGGTATTTGTCAATGATGTGATTGCGGATTGGGCCTTTCTGTCCTTTTGTAATAAAAAATGGCAGTGTGCTCGTAGGGTCGGAATAAATTTTGACCAACGAGCTAAAATAACTGCAATTCATTAATTTTGATAAGAAAAACATAGTAAACCTGCGCGATTATTTCGAAGGGCTATGAACTTCCTTGGGCTGGGCCTATAAGCATGTCTCCAATACATTGTCGCAATAATTTATGAAATCTTCATTTACGAAACTGTAAAGAACTTAGTATTTTAAATATTGGCAGATTAAGCACCATGCGCATCAATATTTATTTAGATAAATATTTTTACCCATCTTAGTACTAAATGAAAGTTTAATGCCGAAGCAAATAACTTTTAACTACAAAAGGTCATTCAACACACAGACTGCCAAAACAGCTAATTCGCTAAGCTCCTTTATACGAACATTATCATAGAAATATACAATCTTTTCGCTTACTAATTATGTACTTCTATCGTCTTGACGATTATATTTAATTGTTTAAGGGTACTTGGGACCCTCTCGCGCCCTTTTACGTCTACAAGAATTTCAATTGGTAACTAAATGACGCCTCCTTCTCTAGTGCCCACTTGAAGTTATATTGTTCAAGCTGAAAATAACTTTTTATTATCTTCATTATGTCATCTAAAAGAGAAATTCTTGGGTTGTATTTTTGAGCTTCGTTGGAGGGCGTGAAACAGTTGCGATCGCTTTCGAAACATTTAATATTTCCAAAGAAATCTGCAACAGGGTTGACAAAATTTTTGATGGCTATGGCAGTCTCCGGACCAGACCGCACTATGCTTTAGTTTTTTCCATTTTCGTTATTCTGAATCTGGGTTCAATTCCAGGTCGAGCAATGTTTTTAGATTTTTATAGAAGATCTTATTTGCAAAAAACCAGTCTCCGGGAAGACTGGACTTTTACTCGATTGATGCCAGGGTCGATCCCTATTACATGGGATTTAACCTTAACCGGTTAAATGTGGGTCTACTAGTTGGAGGTGCACCTCTGCTTAACCCAAATCCACCAATCGGGGAAAGCAGGAGTGATGTTATATTAGAGAACTACATTAACATCTTCATCATTTCCAGTTTGTCCAAATCGTCTTAGCTCCATGTAATCCTCAACCGTCATGGTGACAGACTCATAACGAGGGAACGACCTTTTCGCGACATTTGCACAAGAAAGTGGCCAGCTAGCCTTCAAGGTATGGTGGTAGTGACCTTAAGGGGGAAGCGAGGACACTGCTATTTAGTAATGTGGTCTTTAAGGACATTAGAACATTACTCTACCTACATTCCCTTAAGTGACCTTAGAATTATGTATTTTATTCATCAAAAGTAACATCATTATTTCAGTCTTACCATAGGGTATCGTGTTACGTAAAATCTGGTTTGTGGAGATCAGATAGACAATCGCTCCATATAAAATACTGGTAATACAGCTACGGCTCTGTATGGTGTCGGACGTAAAGAATAGCACCATCCCATATCTTTCCGTGGGTGTCGTAAGAGGCGACTAAGGGACTTGCCAGAGAATGGGCAGAAGCGTTCTCTGTGCTTTTGTAACAACCGTACTGCGATCGCCAACCCGCCTGCCAAGCGTGGCGATTATGGCAAAACCCCCCAAAACGTCAATGTGGCGACACTTGGGGGAGGCCTATGTCCAGCAGTGGACGTCTTTTGGGCTGAAATGATGAATGATGATGATGAATACAGTTACATCCATTTGTTAGACTGGAAGTCAACCCAATCCACAGAACTGATGACAACATTTGTGTCAATTGTTTAATTTAGTCTTCTTAAAATGTTTTACTTTTGCATATATTCTTCTTTATTTACCAATTTTTTGTGAATGTGTGGACATTGTAGGCTTTGTAAATTCGAAGTATATATCTGTTAGCTCCAAACGATTCTAACAGATGGCGGTATCTATTGACGGGATTGAGTAAGTGTCGTAATAGATGGCGCTGTATAGGAGCGGAGCAGCAATGAAAAATATTGCGAAAACGGGCAAAATGTGACGCAGACGAAGTTGCGCCGGACATTTATTTATACTATTTTTTTGTCTTGTTCTACCTTTTGTAGTAGCAACGACATATGCCCACGCTGTTCTCCCGTACCATTCAAATATTGTAAAACCAAATGATTTGAAAAGAGTAACCATGGAGTTTCTTGTCAGTTCTTCTCCATAGGAAAGGACCAACCTGAACCGTGCACCTTTTGTCGACGTTTTATAAGTGCCCATGTAGGCCTATCTAAAATAAAAAAAAATGATTTTGTTTTTTTGATTTTGAATGTAATCTAAATGTGAAGAAGCTCAGGCTAGTGATACTGAAACTACTTTTCACATTATTGATTTCGATGATTATCTTAATTGCGTTTAAATGGGAAAAGTTTAAGCAGTGTTTTGTGCAAACGAAATAATCAACTCGCCTTTCTGTTAATCTTTGCCTCCATAATCAAAAGCGAATCAAAACTTATTTTAACTCATTTTATCGAAGATAAAGCATTGATATTTGCCTATGTAGGGCATATGATATTAGAAATAATCGATAAAAATTCGGCCACGCAATTTCGCACATCGAGTTTATTCACGGCATTCAAACAGACCACTTTCCACAAATTTCTGTCAACCCTACTTAACTTTCATCTAAAAATACTCCACAATCTCTCAATAAAACCAGTGTCACAAATAGGAACGAGATCCATATGTTGTAATATCCGGAGTATATTCGGTTCCGGATATTAACGCGTCATCGAACACCCCTGCTCATCCGGTTCACTGATTGGCGCATTGGGAGAATCTTAAAGGGGAATAATACTTACTATCAGAATGGATCTAAGTGAAGTACGAAAAAGTGTGAAATATTTATTTGGCATAAATATTGTAGGTGTTATTTTTAGGGGTGAAAATCGATAAACTGTCAACTAAAATAAAATAATGGGAAGAAGAATCTGGATGTTTTGCTAGCAGCTTCATTGTTATTTAAAACGTACAAATGGGCGCGCTTCATATCATATAAAGTTATTTAGTATATTTTCATTTCAAAAACGTGCACAAGATATAATAAACGTGAGTTATACCAACTGTTGCTCTAATTTCTTTAGATATAACATTTAAATACTCTAAAACTTATTTCGTATAATGTTATTGGATATAACGTTTATTTAATCGAAAATCATTAGGCCTATCGTTTAAAATATATAATATTGATACCATCTTTATGGTTAACATCCCGATTCAAAGCAATCCGACTCGGATGGGTTATATTAAGTTAGAAGGTTAAGGCGGGAATAGAGTGGAGTGCCAGGTACCCTCTATGTTGGTGAATAATTTGGGGTAGGTTTGGTTAGAACAAGTACCATTAACGAGCGAAGGCGAACGAGTGAAACGAGCGTGCTGCGAGAGCGGCCGCGGCGTGACAGAAACGAATCACTGCAAAACCGAATCCACGTAGTCTTGTCTGCCCTACCCCTTGAGTGTTTTTTTAAAATCGCGTAGGCACGGATGGGCAAAGCGGCCCGCGAGCTGAGGAGCTGGTAGTTTCAACACCCGCCGCCGCGGCGGAGCAAGCCGAAGGCGCGGTGGTGAACGTAAAACACATCTGCGACGATAAGCTCGCATGGGACCGCCGGAGCCCCGCAGCGCCGCGCCGGAGCCGTGACAGAAACCATGCCACACACCACCAACACAAACTTACCCCCTTTTTGGTGTGTGTAAACTATAAAAATCCACGTAGTACGATCATTATATCGTATCTTTGATAACAAGACACATGATCAAGAAATAAAACCTTATTCTAATTTATAAAAGAACTGGCTCTAACAGACTTCAATAAAAGCTTTCCTAACAAACGTATTGGCAAAGCTGTTCAGTAGCGATCCAATATCGATACCTACATACTTACGTACATACGCCGGGCCGCGGCCCCGTCTGCGGTACCTCAGGTACAAAGCAATTCATATCCAAACGAAACAATACTACTACAACAAAGCATAAATGGAAAGTTTTTGATTGAATTCAACAAACATTACCCATGGGAGTGTGGCTAGGAACGTTGGGTAGGTACTGAGGTAAACAGGATTTACACAAACATACACTTGCGCCTTTTTTTCCCACGGGGATAAGCAGAAGTTTCAGAAAACCACCTGCTACGCTTCTTATATACCTCTTTTGCTTCTGCTTGTACAAAGAAAATTAAAACTACCTACTTGGATGATAAAAAAAAAGTTTAATTCAATAACATGTTTCTTAAACATACATGATTTGGAGATCACCTTTTAAGCAAAGAGATGCTTGTGTTAGGTGTCTCCGCTCTTCCGCTTAACATTAGACAGAGTATGCAATTAAAAAACAATATAAAAAGAAAAGAAAATATAACAAAACGAAACATAAAGGCATAAAGGAACGCACACGACGTGGGCCACTACACTTCGGGGTACTAATGGCTTCTAAGACAAGCTAAGCTAAGCAGAAGCTTCAGAACACCACCTACTGCAGCATTATCACGCTGTTTTCGGCTGAATAAAAACTATTCTGTTCGTGTAAGTCGACCTCATTTCTAATCAATTTACTTTTTCTTACTTCGGTTCAAATTTAAAAAATATGACGATTCCATGGATGGCACAGAGGAAAATTTTTCTCAGATGGACGACAAATCTTTGGAAATAACAGACATATTATTCCGTTTCGTAATTTAATTGATAAAGTAAAAAAGGACCTAAGAAAGATAAATTTTGTAGTGCTGTACTGTATAGTCGGTTATCAGTGATTTCACCAAGAACCGGTATGTATTTGAAACATTTTAAATTTTTTCTGCTTAAAAGATTCTCTCGGAGCATGGTGTTAATTTTTCTGTATTTTTCTCACCATAGATTCGCTCAGAATCGGTTCTAGGACTTTTATCCTAGCTAAGATCTAGTGACCCATATACTTTCGGCGCCGCGACTCAAGGCCGACCAGGGGTCGGGAGACGCGTACTGGCGGTTGGCTCCGAGGCTTGCCGCCTGAGACCCGGAGCAACAGCGAAGATCCGATTTCGAGCGAGGATCCGGACCTTCAGGGAACAAATTTTGTTTTAATCCTTTTTTTTTAATCTATAGCAATAGTATAGTTTCCCTTTTTTTTTGTACAATCATTTAATTTATTTAAACCCTATTCGTGTCAAAAGGTCGCGCAATGTATTTTTTCCGGTGTAGTATTTAAACTCGTATACATTTTGATCGCGCCTAGGGCTGAGTAGGTGTTGCAACCCCTTTCTCACCTTGTTTTAATTTTCAAAATTACAGATTTTATACAATTCTGAACAACCCATTTCGCTGCTTTACATAAAATTATATTACATGTCGTCCATTATTTAATTCCTTTTTTTGATCCTTTTAAATTTTTTTTATAAAAAATTGTATTAGTTTTTTTTTTAACAGCAAAATTATACGTTTTAACATGTAGCAGTGACGACTTTTATTTTTATTTTCGCTACAAAAATGGCGCCCGAACAACTAAAGTAAGTGTTTTTTACCTAATAACTTTGAAATTTGAATGATTCTACATAAAATCTTTTTTGCCTTATTGAGGATGGTCACTCCCTCCGGGAGCTAATGATTCTTAAGCTTATTTGTTTCAGGACACGTATATTCTTTCATTCTAGAAAGGTATTCTGGGATTTTTACCACCAGTTCAGATCTGTGAAGCTGTCATTTTTCCTTGACATATATATATATTTTTTCATTAAATGTAATTTATTTTAAAGGAAAAATAATTTTGTGAACTATATAACACATAACTGTCTTTTATTTTACCCACTTATCGCAGCAAATATAACGATAGGTCTCCTGATTTTTATTCCATATCCTTAGCTAGCGGTAGTTAGAACCCGTAGAGTATATATGGTGACGTATGAATTTATAGGCGTCGGTTTTCAAGGTAAGCTTAGTATGAACGGTTATGTAGCCTGTATCTTTGTTTAATAGCTTGGCGTTTACTGACTGCTGGTTGCTGGATTATTTTTATCCGTCTGTTCATGCCGTGCCTATTTTTTCGCTAGGATTCAATCGCCTTTTGTCTGTTCTTTCATACGTTATTAGGTCTATTCTAGTTACATCATGTCAGAAGAGGGGTTCCCTATTGTTGAGACTCCACGTCGTGCTAGTCCCATTATTTCGCGACCACCACCTCCTCCTATTCCGCCAAGACCTTCTCACGCTTCTACACAGAGTATCATTCCTTCCCCAATAAGATCTGAGGAATGCCTACAATTTACCAGGCAGTTCTCTCTTACTAAGTGGAAGATTGTTTTCGATGGTAAGACCTGCGTACGGGAATTTTTCACGAGTTTAGAGGAGTACAGGGAGGCCGACAATTTGTCCGATGGTTATTTAGTTAAGCGATTTCATGAAGTTTTGTCAGGTGTCGCACTTCAATATTTTAGGTCGATCCGTCGACCGGGTCTTTCTTTTTCTGAGATCAAAGATGCCTTTCTTCAGACATTCGGTACGACCGATTTTGAATTTAAGACAAGCCAGGAGGTCCGTAACCTCAAGCAGAAACCGGAACAGTTAATAAGAGAATTTATT
Source organism: Cerastis rubricosa (assembly GCA_949152445.1). NCBI lineage: Eukaryota > Metazoa > Arthropoda > Insecta > Lepidoptera > Noctuidae > Cerastis > Cerastis rubricosa. The sequence goes on along the minus strand of OX424525.1, from coordinate 1,906,074 downwards.
ATCGAAGTTTCTTACTTAAACGCTAAACTGAGCAAGCCTATTGAAGAATCGGAGTTGTTGCAGATCATCACTCACAACATGTTGCCAAAGTATACTCCTTGCTTGTCTATTCAAAAATTCCATGATGTCAATAATTTAATCGAGGCCGTTACTCATTTCGAGTCCTTTTTAAAACCTTCAAAGGCGGTAGCCAGTCTCGACTGTGTTGCCGACCAGTCGACTTCTCAAGTATTTAACCCACCAAAACCTAGGCCGAACAAAACTTCCCATCAGCCAACATCTAGTAACTCTCAGATTTGTCCTGGTTGTAGTCAGTCTCAGCTTTGTTTAAAATGTAACAAAGTTGGTCATTCTTACCGTTCTTGCCCAGAGATCACAGGCATGATTTGTTTTAAGTGTCGCACTCCTGGATTTATTACTAGGGAATGTCCGAAATGTAATCCAAAAAATGCATAAACCACTGGCGATACGCTTCTTTCCGTACAGTATCCCCAGTGTTTACTTCAGATTCATTTGATAACCGACCGTTTATAGAAGTATTATTATGTGGTAGAGTTGTTAAAGCATTGCTCGACTCTGGTGCTCAGATGTCGCTTGTTAGCGATAATTTTATTCAGCAACTTGGTGTTTCTTTGACATCAAAAGACGCTTGTCCCCGTGTTATATCGGCTAATAATTCGCCGATTGATATTCTTGGTTCTGTATACCTTCCAGTTAAATTTAATGGTACAACTTTTATTCATGAGTTTTTAGTTGCAAGTTCGATGTCATCTTCTGTTATTTTAGGTATCGAATTTTGGAATAAATTCGGTTTGACGTCTATTTTTAGTCAGGCTTTTAATAAAAATATTGATGGTAATATGTTTATCCCTTCTGTTCAGCACTCTTCCCCTCAAGTTTCCTCTGTCAGCGAGGTCCGTTATATTCATCCTCGTAACATCCTATCGCCGGATCAAGAGGCTTGTCTTCAACAAGTTATTAAAGAGTACGAAGTTATCTCTTCGGAAAAAGTTGGTCTTGGTAAAACATCTTGGTTGTCCCATAAAATTAATACTACGGGTTACCCTATCCGTCAAAGATATTATCCCTTATCCCCTGTCAAGTTGAAGATTCTCAATGAAGAGATTGACAAAATGTTAGGTATGGGTGTTATTCGTCCATCTCGTTCTTCATGGGCTAGTCCAGTGGTAATGGTGACAAAAAAAGATGGTTCTGTTCGGTTTTGTGTCGACAGTAGAAAACTGAATAGTGTGACAGTTAGAGATTCATATCCTCTTCCCCGTATTCACGATATCCTCGACAACCTTCGTGGTGCTAGATATATTAGCTCATTGGATTTTAGAAGTGCTTTCTGGCAAATTCCACTCGCTGATAGAGAAAGTTGTGAGAAAACAGCGTTTATTGTTCCACAACGTGGTCTCTTTGAGTTTGTTAGGATGCCTTTTGGTCTAACGAACGCTGCTTCGGAGATGCAACGCCTTACTGATATGATCGTGAATTTCGAGTTTACTTCTACCAGCGACGACTGTATTTTTGGGTACGTCGACGACTTGATAATCGTGTCTAAAGATTTCTCTAGTCATATGGCGCTGCTCAGGAAGGTGCTTGCTCGACTTAAAGAAGCAGGCTTAACTATAAATTTAAAAAAATGCGAGTTTTGTAAAAGCGAACTAAAATATTTGGGTTATATTGTTAATGAAAAGGGTCTTCAAACCGATCCCGGCAAACTTGATGCTATTAAAGATTATCCTACTCCTACTTCAGCTAAGTCATTACGCGGTTTCATTGGTATGTGTTCCTATTATAGGCGTTTCGTTAAAGGGTTTTCTTCTATAATTGCTCCGCTTACTGCCCTTATCGGTAAGAGAAAGGGTAATGATCCAATAAGTTGGAACGATGCAGCCGATCAAGCTTTCACTCAGTTGAAACAAGCGCTAATTGATACGCCTGTTATGGCATGTCCTGATTTCTCGAAGCCATTCATCCTGCAGTGTGATGCGTCAGCTGTTGGTCTTGGTTCGGTACTGACACAGAAGATAGACGATGTGGAACATCCAATCGCCTATTATTCGCGTTTATTCTCTCAAACTGAACGCAATTATAGTACTACAGAGCGTGAACTCTTGTCAGTTTTGGATTCAATTAAACATTTTCGATGTTATTTAGATGGTATGAAGTTTTCTGTCATAACAGACCATATGGCTCTTAAGTGGCTCCTCTCTCTTAACAACCCATCTGGTCGTTTAGCTCGTTGGGCTACTATTATCTCCCAATATACTTTTGATATTGTGCATCGTAAAGGTTCGCAACATATAGTCCCCGATGTTCTTTCCAGGATCCATGCTAATCCTGTGTCATTTGACCAGGGTCCTGAACATACTAATGACCGTTGGTATAAGAAGATATATATAGGTGCTCGAGATACGCCACAAATGTTCCCAGCATACGCTATAAATAACGGTATCCTTATGAGACGCATGCCTGTTTCTAGTCCTTTATCTTCTGAACCATGGCGTGTGGTGTTACCAGCTGAAAAGGTTCCAGACGCTATTTGGGAAATTCACAATAGATTTCCTTCGATACATCCCGGTGTTACTAAAACGTATCTAAAGCTTAGGGAGTTGTTCTACTGGCCAAATATGTTCCGTGACGTTACTTCGACGTTAAGTCAATGTGAGGTTTGTAAAGCCTATAAAATTTCGAACACACAACCTCGCGGTCAGATGTGTTACCCTAAAGAGGTTTCCATGCCCTTACAGATGATTTCTATCGATATAATTGGTCCGTTGCCCTGCGCTTATTATGGTTATAAATATATCCTTTCTATGGTAGATGTTTTTTCCAAATATGTTTGGTTAGTTCCTCTGAAAAGGATTGACGCTCTTTCTGTTATAAAAGCGTTAGAGTCTGAAATTTTCTTTAATTTTGGGGTTCCGCGTACTATTCTTTGTGACAACGCTACAGTTTTCCGTAGTAATCAATTCCTTAATTTTCTCAGATCTTTCCATATTCAATCACCTACTTTTACGCCATATTATACACCCCAAGCAAATACGGTTGAGCGATACAACCAAAGCGTTATAACATGTTTAGGTATTTTGGTTGGTGAAAACCAAAGAAGTTGGGCTAAAATGTTACCTAAAGTTAAGCTTTACCTCAATTCTTGTGTTAATCTAGCTACTGGTTTTACGCCTAACTTTCTTATGCTTGGTAGAGAGGTCCTTATGGATAGCAGTCATGTAAATAGTCAGACTCGAAGCTCTAATTTGGCAGACAGTCGGGCTCGTCATGCTTCAAACCTATCCTCTCTCAGCGAAGTTTATGCAAAGGTTGCTGATAATCTTTCTTTAGCTTTTCTCCGTAACTCTCGTGCATATAATTCTAATCGATCAGCTGTCACTCTAAATGTTGGTGATACTGTATGGAGAAGGAATTTTTCCAAGTCTTCTGGAGGTGATTTTTTCTCTGGGAAGCTTGCTCCACGTTTTATTAAGTGCCGTGTAATAAGAGTCATTTCAAGGACCACCTATTTGCTACAGGATTGTGATTCAGTCCACTCCGGACAATATCATATCAAAGATATCTTAAAATAAATTGGATTAAATTCTCTTTGTTCCATTTTGACATTGACATTTGCTTTCTAATCCTTTTTCCTCTTTGGAATATTTCTTTGCATAAGTTTTTGATTAGATTAAAAACTTCATAGATTACCTGTTAATAGTGACATCTATTTATTTCTGTGTTATGTCAACTTGTGTTCTCAGGTTATTTTGTTTCTTTTATTTTAACACAGATGGCGTGACATTCAACATTTAATTTTAAATTTGAATTTAAACTTGAGTTTGATGACTTGAGTTCTCTGATTTAAGTTCTATGTCTTGAGTTCATCTTTGACTTAATTGATTTAAGTTTTCTTTCTTAAACTTAGTTTTTTTGTTTTGTCCAACTTGTCTTTTGTTTCTATAACTAGGGTTGGACTTTACGTGTTCACGTTAATACGTGTTCACGTTTATTATTTTTGGGGATTCCCAAGTTTTTTCTTATAGTTGATAGGTAATAGTTAAGTCTTATGTTAAGTTAGGTTAGTTTTACTTAGATCTAAAGTTCACTGGTTGTTCTTCATAATTGTAAGGATGTGGTAGGTTAGAATTTGGCTCTAACTGAACAATATATATTTAGATTTAGGTTTTCGTTATTTCCTTTCATATTCTCCATAGATGTAATTGAGATATCGCGAGTTCGCGCGGATAACGTTTAGATGTGGTGGCCTCCGTGTTTATTCAGTATCTGTTGCACTTCGATATCGTTTGATTCAGATATGATGCCTGTTTTTGTTTTTGCCTGATCCAGTTTTTTTTCTTCTTTCTCACTCGTACTTACGTCCTTTTTTTCTTAGAAAGAGGGTATTGCAGCATTATCACGCTGTTTTCGGCTGAATAAAAACTATTCTGTTCGTGTAAGTCGACCTCATTTCTAATCAATTTACTTTTTCTTACTTCGGTTCAAATTTAAAAAATATGACGATTCCATGGATGGCACAGAGGAAAATTTTTCTCAGATGGACGACAAATCTTTGGAAATAACAGACATATTATTCCGTTTCGTAATTTAATTGATAAAGTAAAAAAGGACCTAAGAAAGATAAATTTTGTAGTGCTGTACTGTATAGTCGGTTATCAGTGATTTCACCAAGAACCGGTATGTATTTGAAACATTTTAAATTTTTTCTGCTTAAAAGATTCTCTCGGAGCATGGTGTTAATTTTTCTGTATTTTTCTCACCATAGATTCGCTCAGAATCGGTTCTAGGACTTTTATCCTAGCTAAGATCTAGTGACCCATATACTTTCGGCGCCGCGACTCAAGGCCGACCAGGGGTCGGGAGACGCGTACTGGCGGTTGGCTCCGAGGCTTGCCGCCTGAGACCCGGAGCAACAGCGAAGATCCGATTTCGAGCGAGGATCCGGACCTTCAGGGAACAAATTTTGTTTTAATCCTTTTTTTTTAATCTATAGCAATAGTATAGTTTCCCTTTTTTTTTGTACAATCATTTAATTTATTTAAACCCTATTCGTGTCAAAAGGTCGCGCAATGTATTTTTTCCGGTGTAGTATTTAAACTCGTATACATTTTGATCGCGCCTAGGGCTGAGTAGGTGTTGCAACCCCTTTCTCACCTTGTTTTAATTTTCAAAATTACAGATTTTATACAATTCTGAACAACCCATTTCGCTGCTTTACATAAAATTATATTACATGTCGTCCATTATTTAATTCCTTTTTTTGATCCTTTTAAATTTTTTTTATAAAAAATTGTATTAGTTTTTTTTTTAACAGCAAAATTATACGTTTTAACATGTAGCAGTGACGACTTTTATTTTTATTTTCGCTACACTACCTACTACGCTTCTTACATACCCATTTTGTTTCCTGCATGTTCATACATGCACACCAGTTGCGAGAGCCTGACGTTTCAGAGGAATATCACTGATAACTCCTGATGATGATTAACCTAACTTATATACCTTTTCGATGATGTTCTTCAAAATCATCTTCGTGTTTTTTTAACACTGCCTCGCGATGTTTCCACTCACGTCTGCCGTCTAGTAGCCACCTTTATATTATACTAGCTGTCCCGCGCAACTGCGTATGCGTCACATTTTCCCCGATTTTGAAACATTATTAATTGCTGCTCCGCTCCTATTTGTCGTAGCGTAATTATATATAGCCTATAGCCTTCCTCGATAAATGGGCTATCTAACACTGAAATAATTTCGAATCGGATTCGATTTTCAAATCGGATCAGTAGTTCCTGAGATTAGCGTGTTCAAGCAAACAAACAAACTCTCTATAATATTAGTATAGATTATATTCATCCTGTCAATATAACCAAAAATCAGCTTGATATTTTAAATAAAAAAATCTGCTTTTAGTTATTTTTTTATGAGGTCGGCGTAGCATATCATTCTCCATGCTGCGTCTCTATTAAAATTCAGACGTCATCAGTGACATGATCTTCAACAAAATTCAGTCATTGTTTCTTTAGTCTTCCCCGTGTATTGAAATAGTACAGTCATAAAACTATGTAGGTATTTCCGTCGACAAAAATCAAAATATTTACATTCAGAAACTAGTTACACCGTTTTCACGTAGGTACTAGTGTGTGGGTGTTTACATTACGTGCGGAAGTAAGTATCTATGATTGCATTCACATGAAGTTTGTTTTGTCTAACAACCGGGGAACTAAAATTAGTAGCAATAATTCACTCGTAGTCAATAATAAGCATGCATAAAATAATCAGCATGCTTGTATGACCAGCTCTAAGAACGTGGACGAGGCGCAATGTACAATTTGACTAAATATTAACCCAAATGTTTGCATGTCACAGTATTATGACTAAGTGTTCTGGATCTATGTTGATTTATGTTAAGACCGAAATTGTACCAACGCTTATAGCAAATAAACTGATTTGATTTGATTTGATTTGATTTGAATGAGTATGTAAGGACCATCGCAGGTGGCGTGAAAAATGAGTTTCTGTATCATCATTATCATCAGTCTATAATGTTCCCACTGCTGGGACACAGGCCTCCTCTCAAACAGAGGGGAGTGGGCTGTAATTCATCGTGGAGGCTCAGTGCGGGTTGGTAAATGTCACATGTCTTCGAATTTTAAGTTCTAGAACATGCCGGTTTCCGCACGATGTTTTCCTTCACCGTTTTTTAGGGCTAGCGGTGATGAAATAAATTACACAAAGTATTGCGCCTGGCTGGTTTCGAACTCACGGTTTACTGCTCGCAAGTCGGGGCTGTCACCACTGGGTTACCGCTTGTCTCAGTTTATGTATGTTTGAATGTAGTACAAACGGATAACCCCATGTAATAGTGGCTAGCCTTGCCATCAACTGGTCACAAATCCAGACTCCGTGGCTGCTACTGCGAAATTCTTTGTGGAAAAACCCAACAACACTTTACCCGACCCGGGAATCAGAACCAGGGCCACATGCTCAGCAGTCGCGTTTGCGGCCACTAGACCAAAGAGGCAGAGGATTCTATTTCTATACATTATTTATTAATAGCGATCCGTCCCGCCCCGGGCATCGCATATAGGTGCAATTTCTTTATTTCTTGTTAAAATCCATCCCTTACAATTACTATCTTTCAAGGTTTTTATATCGCGTGGTCCCATATCTTTCCGTGGGTGTCGTAAAGTAGGCGACTAAGGGATTTGACAGAGAATCGGCAGCAGCGTTCTCTGTGCTTTTGTAACAACCCATTGATTTATAAAAAACCATATCAATGTAACAATCGTACTGCGATCGCTAACCCACCTGCCAAGCGTGGCTATTATGGCAACACCCCCCAAAATGTCAATGTGGTGACACTTGGGGGAGGCCTGTGTCCAGCAGTAGTCGTCTTTAGGGTTGTAATGATGATGATGATGATGATACCGCGTGGTAAGGCTGGTCGTCGTGGTGGTCGTGGTGGTGGTGTTGACGGCACGGTTGGCGCAGTGGCTAAGCGATTGACTGCTGCGATGCCTGTCGCGGGTTCGATCCCCGCACGGAACAAATAAGTAAGGCCTACAGATAGTTGTTCCGGGTCTGGCTGTTTGTGTATGTGAGTTTAAATGTTTGTACAAGTACCCACGATACAGGAGAAATTCCTAGTGTGGGGCAATGTTTAAAAAAAACCAGCAAACAAACAAACAAACTGTCGGACTTCTGATAAACAATAACGGCTGTCAAAGATCTTCTTCACATGACAGCCTAACGTATTTTCCGAGGCAGAGAGAGAACTCAGTAGGATAAATGGTCACCTATCCATAGATCAACCTCGGCCAGCGCAGCTTAGCCTTGAAGAGCGACCTTTGCGGATGTTATTATTTAGACATGAGCTCCTCTTATGATTCAAGATATACCTACCAATAATACCTAGGTCTACAACGCACACAGCTTTCATCTCAGCTTATAATACTGTCGGTACCAATCGGAGAGCACTTTCACTGTATTTACTTTCACGTTCAGCTGTACTGGCGCGCACAAAAATGTTTGTGTGTGTACTTATTTGAGTACCCTCGCTTGTGTACCGACTCCTGTTTCGTTTAATTAGTTTGTGTATGAAGCAAATTCTGGGTATTTTGTTTGTGTGGGTTTAGGTATGCCTTTGTTAAAATATTCCATTGAAAAATATTTTCTAGATGTATTGTACTTACATGTTATGTGTCTGATGTCTGTAAATCAAATATTTGTAAAATTAACATCATTTAACTGTTTGTCTTCACCGTTAACATTTTTCAATTGTTTATTGCGTCATTTCGATAAATTATTAAATATTGGTTTGGGTATTCTATGCCAAAACTAAGTTAAGTCTATCATAAATTTAAAAAAAAATATATTAAAAAAGTTTTCATAATTCAGGCAGCCGGAAGGGTGATGCATTCAGCGAAATATTTTAACAAAAGAATTTAACTTAGATAAATTATGGTTGTGAATACATATGTTAACACTTTTGTACTCGTCTGTATGTGTTTATATCTTGCGTTATTGCCTTTTTCACGAAAACATTTAAACACCGATCGAAAGCTAAAAAGTTTATTGTAGTTATTTTAAAACACGAACACATTTTTTTTTTTTTAATAACAGTAATTGATTTTATAGCAAAAAAGTTTAAACTTCATTTAGACAAGGTGTTGTGTTGCATCCTCGTCAAATTAAAGGAGGTAACTATGCTTATGATTCTCGTCCCGAATCAATAATAAAAGTTGTAGGTATGTTTTCTCTTTTTTACTGAAATCGGTAAGTGTGAATCACCCGTGTTTTAAAGGCGGCCCGGCTAATTCTCGCCTTATAACCGCGCTTCCACAAGTACAAACAATCTCAAACGTTTATTCGATAATTTCTAATTCCCTAAACCACGTTAAGGGGGTTATTCTGAAATACTGACAAACTTAAACAACCAAAAAAATCAGCTTATATTAATAATTAACTAGGTACCGTAATTTAAGTTGACTATTTATGTGACACCTTCCTGAATTTTGACGGGATGCAAAACAACACCTTGAATATGGAAGAAGAGAGTTGCTGCGCCGACCCCAAAAAAATTGAGATAAGAGCAGGAGAATGAGGATTTAAGACTGCCTTGTTGGACAAGCCCTCCTGCTATCCTGGAATCGATTCTCATGTCGAGAAAAGTGCAATTTGGCTTTTCCGTCAGGAAATTTTACCAATAGTCGCATAAAGTCCGCATAAACAGTAGGGCCTAAACATAACTCTCAAAATTAGAGTAACTATTTAAAAAAAAATACTACTATAATATTATAAACCTGTTCAGGTGGAGATTCATTAATGACTCTGCCCTGGAGTGTAAATTTGGTGCTGTTCCACAAACGATGCGGCACTTAATATCGTGTCCTGCGTGTCCTGCTGTTTATTAATTACAGGAACTGATGGCCGCTACAGAGGGCCACAAACTAGTGGGTCAGTTCTGGCCGACACAATTTAGATTGCCATCTGAACGCTAAGTAGAAGAAGAGTATACTATAGATACACCTTCACCTTACCCTTTTGGGATTACAGGCGTGATGTTATGTGGTAATTATGATCATTGTACCTAGGTACCGTTGATCTTGCAAAGGAGCTTTTGTTTAGGATTACATTTTATTTGTGTTGTGACAGTAAATTGAGTCAAAATGTTGATATCAAGTAGAACTTTTTATGTGGATCTTGAAGCCCAAGCCCCGAAGGGTTTCTTTACTGACCCATTGTATTGCTATCTCCATCCCTCGGCTATCTCTAGCTGCAGACAATATGAAGTAAAAATAAGTAGCATTTTACCCTATAATACCTTTTCGGCTGAAATGATGATGAAATTAAGAAACCAACAACCTTAATAATACATAATTTTGTCGGGCATGCCACCGTCCGGGCGAATCAATTCGTCACATTATCTCCGGGTGTTTGCGTCTAGGTAACGGAGAATTTTTGCAAAGACACAACCCAGGATTACCTATCCATCAGCAACTTGCTCTAAAATACAGCCTTGTGGAATCGGACCCAGTTCTCGAAAATGGCAATATCACACTGTACTGGGATCAATCCATCATCCCTGACAGGACGTTTGTACCCAATAAGCCTGATATAGTGGTGGTGGATCGGTCAGAGCGGCGCGCAAAGATTGTTGACATAACGGTTCCACATGACGAGAACCTCGTGAAAGCCGAGAAAGATAAGCAAATCAAGTATACCTATTGACTTGGCTCGCGAGGTTGTCGACATGTGGGATGTGGACTCAGCGATCATTGTGCCGATAGTCGTATCAGCCAAAGGCCTAATTGCCAAGAGCCTTGACTCAATGCTTGGCTCTGTTCGTTGTTCTGTTAGACAAATTTAAAAACGGCGAATGCTCGATGTTCTGTTACAGTTAATGCTCAAGTCTATCAGCACCTTTAAGCAAAATCGATAAATTACAAAACAAGCTTATCAGTTAACAGTTTTGCAATCACAACAGTCATACTAAGTTCCCAACATAAACAGACAATCGCAGCGATTAATCGCAATCTTGTTTTGTCTTGTCTCAGATTACACTCGTATTTCACACCGAATGTTTCTAGAACTAACCTCGACTAGTCACAATCATTCCATTACTTCCCCCCATAAAGGGGAGATCGGGGATATAAATAAAAAGGAACACTGGTAGTTGGTAGGACATTATTCATTCAAATGAAGTGGAGGGGAGACTCTCGCTGACTTGACCTTAGTTATCCTTGGTAACCTCTTGGCACCACTTCACCAGTGAGCGTTGTGTAAAATTGTGGCAATCAATGAAAGTCAGGTTAAACGGTCATCTTGATGAGGCGACGGTTCTTTAAAATGGTGTACTAAGGGCTACTTTTTTTCCAAAACAAAACCATTCCAGGACATAAACTTTCTGGAATGGTTTGGTGATTTTATTCATGGGGTTTATTTTTCATTTATAACACAAAATAAAGAGTTACTAAGACCACCGATACGAGTTTATCAACACTTTTCTTTCAAATCAACTAAATGAATATCTTGTGACTTCCTTCTCTTGTAGTCCACAAGACAAGGAAGTCACAAGATATTCATTTAATTGTGGAACGCAATTAAATGAATATGAAAATGAAGACGAACCGAAAATGCCTAGAAGAGCTACTGGTCCATGAAGGAGCTTATGAAGGGAAACCTTCCTTTGTCGCTTAAGCGAAAAATCATGGACATGTGCATTCTTCCCATTTTGACTTATGGATCCCAGACTTGGTATTGACAAATATTCAAAAGTCCAAACTCAAGGTCTGCCAACGTGCCATGAAGCGCAGCATTCTAGGCGTCAAACTAACCGACCGTGTACGCAACACCACACTGCGCTCCAAAACACAAATTACTGATGTTGCTCAAAAAGCCGCTAAGCTGAAGTGGGACTGGATTGGCCACGTCTGCCGCATGCCCAATGATCTGTGGGCCAAAATAACCACTTTCTGGAGCCCTGACACAGCCAGAAGGCGTCGTGGTAGACCGCGTAGAAGATGGTGGGACGAGCTAGACAAGACCGGCAACCAGTGGTCCATATTGGCCCTGGACCGAGACAATTGGAAGTCATGGGGAGAGGCCTTTGCCCAGCAGTGGGATAACGCAGGCTAACAGTATTAGTATCAACTGCACTACACTACAATTGACGTTTTGAAGATATAGTTTAGCTATAAGGTGGCCATGCTAGATGTTTTGCACTCCGCGCACTTTTGCCACCACTAAATTTATTGTTAGGTACTGCTGCCTTCTTTAATCCCTCTAAACAAATTAAAAACCCACATACACTTTACAAATTACCTGTAATTTTGTGTAAAGTAGGTATTTCATTTTATGATGTTACTAGGTTCCGGCCGTATTTACTCAAATTACTTGTAGTAAAAATACTGAAAAACGAAGGTGATAATTCCTACACTACCTACTGTACGACGCAGTTTGCGCAGATAAGTAAATAATAAATTTTTCAGACCGTGAATTATAGTGAGGTACATTTATCAAGGCCAGTTTTAATTAACGCATTTTTAACTAATGTAAACATTTCTCTGTGACTTTTAATAAAACAAAGACTCTTAGGTCGAGCTTTATAAACGTTAATCAGCTCTATCTTGCACCGGTAGTGTGACAGTGACAGGAATAACGCTTAGCTAAAATAAGTTTTAAGTAACCTTTATAGATATGAGCTTAAATAGTTTAGAAAAAAATAAGAACGAATCTAAAACAGCTAGCTAGGTTTAGTTTCAAGGCCGCTAAAATTTGCATTTAATTTATTTTATCTTTAGTCTTTCTCTAGAGAAATAACGTCCATCTTGTGATGTGACGGATATCCAGTATACGGGTTTCTACAACTACCGTCTTTGGGTCTTTGCTTGTACAGTGAACAACCAAATTCACAAATTTTAGAAGGATTTTGTGAATTCGCACTTCTTAAGATTATTTATTGTTTTGATTTTACTAGGTTTTAAATTTTTTTCTACTGTGTCATATAAAAAACTGGCCAAGTGCGAGTTGGACTCGCGCACGAAGGGTTCCGTACCATTATTTATAAAAAAATTACTTTTTTGTATGGGAGCCCCCCTTAAATATTTATTTTATTCTGTTTTAATTATTTGTTGTTCTAGCATCAAAAGAAATACATAATTTGTGAAAATTTCAACGGGCTATCTATCACGGTTCATGAGATACAGCCTGGTGACAGACGGACGGACGGACAGCGAAGTCTCAGTAATAGGGTCCCGTTTGACCCTTTGGGTACGGAACCCTAAAAATTGTCTTTCTTTCTACAAGTATTTTTATTGATTGATAATTATATTGAGAAACCTATTAGGTCCCCTACATTGAAGCACAAAGACAAACCACCGTCAATCGACAACTGGCATGCCCCCCCTCTTTCATTCCCGAACACCAACGGTTACAAAAGTTATAATTATGTAGTTAAACCACATTAATATAACTGACATATTGCATGTTTTCCGGCGACAACTCAATAACGATAAAATGGTAGGTAAGGTAACAACATGTGAAATTACAATAATTACATAACAACAAGTTTGTACTTTTCCTCTTTTCCCCGTCCTCCCCTAAGTCCCTGGCGACCTGTTGCGTATGTTTGTTTACAATATTACGCGAAACCGGTCGAACTGTCTCGAATGTACCTTACTTACAGAGCCAACTTCAATCAAAAATCAACCTAAAAACAATAACACACGGTTGGATGTCATATGAAAATTTATACAGAGTTACAACGTTCTCTTGCATAAAATTACTCAATTACTCCAGAAAGCGGATAGACGTTTGTCCTTAATGATTTGCAAACGAGTTTGAGTTTTATTTAGTAGAAGTGACAGTTGGATTTAGAACCATAGTTTTAATAATATAGGGTGCAATGATGAAAACCAGTAATGTGTTCACGCAACGGTAGCGTCGGCAAGCAAAATGTACCGGTTTGATGAGGTTTCTATATTTTGTTACGGTATTATTTTATGCAGTGACAACAACGTAGAATACAAGTTATGCATGTTGAGAATTCTTGCATATATCAAACAAAAGGCATACAAAAAAAAAATAGTCATGGCTGCACTCATTTTGTTCTGACGAAGAGAGAACATTTTTGCTGACAAACATGGAAAAACCCTAAAAGTTATGTAAATATTATGTTTAGAATTCGTCGAAGACAAGAGAAAGGAGACATCAAATTGGTGAAAAGGCGATAATTATCATGAACAAAGTTAGGTAACAATGCAATAACAATACCTACTAAAGTTTTTTTTTTACATAATATATGTTATTATAATACTGCCTCGTTGGTCGAGAGGTTGCGTAAGCGCAACTGCTCGGCACGAGGTCGCGGGTTCGATTCCCGGTCGGGAAAAGTGTTATTGGGTCTTTCCATCGGGGGTTTCTCAGTAGCAGCCACGGGTTCTGGATATGTGCCCGGTTGATGGCAATAGGACCGCCAATTACATGGAACTTAAACGTAACTGGTGAAATAAGGTCGTACATACTATTAGGTAGGTACACCACTCCATAAACCAACGGGGTTTTTTTTTTAATTTCTGTCTTTTTTTGTTCTTTTTCGGAGATTCACTATGATGTACTGAGTAACCGTTCGTGCGTCGAAGAGCCTTTTTCCTTGTGTGCAACAAATTCCATGAATAACTTCGATCACTGTCAACTCTGCCCACCCACACAATAGGCCAAGACAATTGAGTCACCAACCACGTAACTACAAGTTCAACAACCTGTTACAATTCTACTGGAGTTACGACATTTTGTTTATTTTGGTCAACAACCAGTTAAAACGTCGCATCGTCGGTAAAAGCTTTTCTCTTTGGTTAGTGGATGTGTGTTAAAGATTAAGTTGGTTGTTGTTGGTTGTTGTTAAAAGGTTGTATGTAAATTGGTTTCTCGGAAAGGCTTTTAAAGTATTATGAACATACTATTTGTGATATTTATTTATTACTAACTTTAACCCGCTTGGTTTTCAGAAATTATTCTACAGGGAACCGAGAACCGAGATAATACGGGAATTCTATTTTGTCCTACACCCGGACCATGGTCTACCTGTAATCTGTATACTAAATTTCATTGAAATCCAGCCATAAGGGGTGAAAATGTAGCAGAGAGTCCGAGTTACGCATCTATACTAATATGACTTGTCAAACAAAGCTGAATAATTTGTTTCTTTGGTTGTTTGATCGCGATAATCTCAAAAATTACAGGTTCGAATTGATAAATTCTTTTAGTTTATAATAAGCCTATTTATCAAGGAAGAATAGAAGCTATATAACATCACGCTAGGATTATCAATGAAAAATGGTGCAAAAGCGGACGTGGTGCAGACGAGCATACGTGGTGTGACGACGACATAGCCGACCTGCACCACTTTGCAGGTCGGCTATGTAGGATTTAGATAGATAAAAATACGTATTAAAGCATCGAAAACTAAACCAAGACACACTTAAATGAGTAACGGTGACTAATTAAAAACACAATTGAAGCTGGAATCTGTGTCTTCAAAAACAACAATCACTGCGTTTAGACCTTTCAATTAAAATCCAATTTGTGCGTCAAACTTGCTGACTATTAACCCAGCTTTTACAATAGAGTCCTACTTACCCCGATAACTACAGTTAGATACATTGCCTGGTTTCGTGGTTGGAGGCACGACTGCGGAACTTGGGGTCCTGGGTTTGATTTTCAAGATTGTCGTGCAAAGTGTTATTGGGTTTATCGCAGTTTTTTTTTTTACAGGTCGAGTTTTAAAATTGGTGGTGTGACACTCCAGTAGTCGGAAAGCACGTAAAGCCGTTGGTCCTGTGCCTGATCTCTCTCCGTCGCCCCAAAGAGAGGAAAAGAAATAAAGAGATGCGCACTTATCACACATCTAATTAAATAATAATTAAAATTAAAACCAGTTGGTCCTAAACGGATGTTGTATGACGTCAAACGGAAGTGATAGTTTTACGAATAACGCATTAACCTATGCAGGAGGAAAACCGTAAAATAAATAAATTACTGATGCCTCGATGAGTCACTTCAAGCCAAATAAGAGATGGAACCGTGTCACAGTGAGACAGCTACTTACTAATATGATAAATACATTAATGTGCGTTTACTTTTTTTGTGTTGAAAGAGGTAAATAACCAAAATTAAGTGCGAAAGAGATTATTCATGTTCCACTAACCGCTTTAAAAATCTTGTGTAGTGTTGACAGAGAGTGTTTATGAAAATTCCGCTAAGACAATGCGTCTTACATTGTTTGTAACTTAATTATGAGACCAGGGATCATCACTTCGCAAACGGCACACATTTGTAGGGTTTTTCTTTTTAAGTAGAACGTGAAGAATCTAATAAAATTCCAGAAAAAGACTGTGGTCATATTTGACATCGACGAACACACACTGGGCAGTAGACTATGGTCCTCTAATACAGTGGAGGCCTCTTTTCCAGGAGTGGATCCGGCTGTAAACCCTTCTAATTTACTTTGACTTCAATCAATCTACAATCGAGCCTACAGAAATTCTTGGACCAAAGCCCGGGTGGTTCACCAGTTCACATCTAAGATTAACACGGCAGCGCCATCTCCTCAAAGTAATTTTCTTCAAATTGCACATCATATAAGTAGGTAACACACTCTCGAGAGTAAATCTGTAAATAATTACGACTCACAAGTGTAGAGACAGCAAAGAAAGCATCAATCACCACTGATTCGTTTCTTATTCAACAAATTGGAAAGGTTATTGATACTGAAACACAAAAAATAAGACGAAAGTGTTATTGTTTTTGTTTTGTATGTTGTAGGTAAGAGTAAAAGTGTTTGACCTACAAATAAGTGCATTGCTAGTTTTGCTAACGGTACTGCGCACACAGACGCGGTCATTGCCCGGCGCTTGCGCATGTGTGTGTGTGATCTAAACACGTCGCGCTGTGCAGGAGTCAACAACCTGAAGCTTTTGCTAATGAAAGTGTTAATTGAAGGAAGACAGTGTTATTTAGTTTTTGAATTCGATCTTCTTCTCGTGTCCCTTTGTCATCTTATAACTTGTAAATAGCTTAAATGCTTTTTGGTAAGTATAGAAATTAGCTAGTCTGGTAGGAAAATAATGACGAGGATAACGGTCCATGGTGAGCTAGACCTAATTAAGCCCTGACTAGAAACTCTTTCTGGATGACTTTACAAAGGCTTACTTTAGCTTATTACCAGATAATTTACAAGCTTAAGGTTGCTTTCGACCTACGTTATCCACACATTGAATTACTCGTGCTATAAATAACTGTGTAATATAATGTAAACAAAGTTACAAACACTCCACACTGCGCGAAGTTTACAAGCAAACACGATAATATTAATATTGTAGACTAAACCAATATTTGTGCCAATTCTGGAAACTCCTCCACAAGGCAGTCGCATGACTTTGTAATGTATGTTGATCAATAATACACTTGAACATTCCAGAAAATATGTTTTTGCAATACTTAACTAAACAGTAATAAATATGAAAATGTTTAGGTACACTGCTCAAATAAAAACTCTTTCAAGTTTAATTTATTGATGTTCAACTATAAAAGTATGAAATTCAATGTCACCCGATTACAAAACACCTTACAAATGAATCACAATACTAACACACGGAAACATCTGATCAAACTTTCCAAATGTTTACAACAACTGGTTTTACCGCTGCGGTTATCAATGAGCGGCGTACATTCTCGAAACTCCACCAAGCCTATATAAGCCCCGAGCTTGCCTGCAGCCGTCATAGTACATTACGAAAGCAACAACGAAGCAACGAACGATGCAGAAATACCTTTTAGTCATTGCATTCCTCGCCACCGCAGCCTGTCATGAGGGCAGAAAGCACCGGCCTGAGGACCCCTTCTCCGCGCTGGACAAACACATCACGCACACACTCGCCTACCACTACCTATGGCCTTGGAGTCAGCTCATCAGGGCGGCAGCAGCTATGGACGTCGAAGAAGCTCTAGAAGAACCCCAAATTATCTCAGACAAGGAGAAGTTCCAGGTCAATCTCAGTGTGAGGAGGTTCAAACCCGACGAGCTAAGGATCAAAGTTAAGAACCGTTACATCGTAGTTGAAGGAAAGCAGAAGATCAAGGATGATGTGCAGCAGTTTATGGCAAACCATTTCGTGCAGCGGTTCGTGCTCCCTCCCGGCAGCAAGCAGGAGGAAGTGACCGCTGTTCTTAAGGAAAATGGTGTTCTAACTGTGTCTGTGCCCAAACATGAGCTGCCTCCACCGCTACCTGAGAGAGAAGTGCCTATTGAAGTAAGACTACCAGTAAAAGTTGAAGACAAAACAGAGAAACCCGTAACAGAAGAGAAAGTTGAAGTTGCTGAAACAACAACAGAGAAAAAGGAGGTTCCTGTGCAACCGATCCAGACATCTTCCGTCACACCACTTGAGCAGTTAGAATTAGTAGAAGCAACAACCCACGTTGGCAAAATAAGGAAGAAGGAATTGAAAACAACAGCAAAAACGGCAAAGGACAACGAAGTATCTAAAGGTCTCGACGGCAACGGTTTGGATTACGCGCTAGTTGAACCAGAAGAGTGAATACAGACTGCTGTGAGTGAATTAAGACTGAACAAAGCTTTAAAGCGACCGGCAGTCGTTTAAAGAGTGTTTTAACTTTTCGAACGACAAAGTATTATTTATTTTCTACAAGAATACGTAGTCGTACTGTTGTGAATTTACAAAACATCGTTCGAAAGGTTGTTAGGAGTTGTTTTTATTTTTAAGTTTAAATGTACTTGTTGTGAAACATTTACCCCACGAATAAAATGTGTTATTTATTAGTCTGTGTGTTTCCATTCCACTCGCGCCGATTCGCGGTAATATTCCTATTATATAAGACTGTTATTTATGTTAATGTTGTGTGTAAATCTGTGTACCGCACTCTGTGGGGATGAGGAGCTCCTTAATGGTCTAAAGCCTCATTTGCATTGGCGGAAAAACTACGTGAATTATTTCGTGAGCCTGAATGACGGTCATTCTTGTTCGTTTTGGGATAAACAAAGAAAAACCTTGTAACAGAAACGTTCTTAATTTATGTTTTTCATTACTTTGGCCTAAGGATTACAGATTTTGTTTGGTAAAAGCATATTCTCTTTGTTCAAAATGTCCTTGGATAAAGCCTCATAAAATAAAAACAACACATACATTAACCCACTGTAAAATATCTTGTGAAAAAATAACAAAAAAGCACTTGACACTAGCTTAATATTCAGTAAAATAAGCTCCATGCTAAACTGTAAAGCTACAAACGTTAATCAAGAGCTGCAGTGATTATATATGCTCACGCCTTTTTCCCATGCCAATAAGCCTGATGCCCATGCCATAAGGCAGACATAATATAGGTAGACAGACAGACCGCCACCTGCTACTGTCCTTACATACGTCTTCGGTATCGTCGCCGTCATCGTGTACTCCGGTTGTGAGTACGCACTTAATCATCTGCCTACCGTTTTCCCAACGATGTTGGGGTTGGCTTTTAGTCTAAACGGCTGGACATGAATACCAGTATTTTACATGGAGCTACTGCCTATCTGACCACCACAACCCAGTTAGTACTAGGTAATACGATATCCCCTGGTCACACTGATTGTCAGACGTACGGGCCACTGAATACCTGTAACGACTGTCAAAGATCTACAAATGACAGAAGGGACCAACGGTGCTAACGTGCTTTCCGAGATAGCGATTAAACTCGGGAAGTAATGGGTAGCCCTCCACATACCCTAGCCAGCGCTTGGAGATCTACCTAAGCGGCTGTTATTATTTAGCCACGAGCTACTACGCACTTGGTATTTCTAAAAAACATCATTAGGTACGGTCCAAATGATAGGTAGTATGAAAAAAAAAAATTACCTTCAAAAATGTACAGGAAAACACTTATCTAAACACTATGCAGCGTTACAACTAGGGAACAGAGTGTTTCCGATGAGCTCTGGCAACCAATTTAAGATTTAACTTGTGTTTAGGGTGCCAGCGTCCTTGCCTATGATTTGGACTTATAACAGTAGTTGTAATTCAAGCACAGTATAACATTATTAATTTTCAGTATAATTTTTTAACCGTTTACAATAAACACTAGGTCGCGTATATAATCTTACCTCATGTACTAATATACTAATTAACTAATGTACTAATTTAAATAAACTAATTTAAGGTTTTGACTACTTCCTTGATTGATTACTTAAATTATTATTAACTAGCTGTCCGGCGCAACTTCGTTTGCGTCACATTTTCCCCGTTTTCGCAACATTTTTCATTGCTGCTCCACTCCTATTGGTCGTAGCGTGATGATATATAGCCTATAGCCTTCCTCGATAAATGGGCTATATACCACTGAAAGAATTTTTCAAATCGGACCAGTAGTTTCGGAGCCTATTCAATGCAAACAAACAAACAATCAAATCTTTCCTCTATATAAAAAGTTAAAAATAATACTAAAACCTACCTATATTAATAAACCTAACCTAACCGACGATTAACCTATGATAAAATTTAATAATTCTTTGGAGTCGGTGCCAAGCAATATAATTTGAATTAATTAATGAATTAATATTTAGAAGCTGTTAGATGTTTGGGTTTTCTGGCCTTAGTCTGTATATAGTAATTTAGGTATCATATATTGCTTGGCACCGACTCCAAAGAATTATTAAATTTTATCATAGGTTAATCGTCGGTTAGGTTAGGTTTATTAATATAGGTAGGTTTTAGTATTATTTTTAACTTTTTAGTGCGTCTAGGATTTTTTGAAGTCGGTTTTTATTTGCAAAAAAAAAAATATTTATTAATTTTTAGTGACATATTTTTAATCTAATAATAAAATATGGGTAGGCCTAGTAAAGATGCTACTCGTATGAGAAAACGGCGTCGAACTGAAACTGAGAAAAAGGAAAAAGGACAACGATTAAAAGAAATTAGAGAATGAAATGATCAACTCATTTTGAATAAGAACCCTGATCATCGCGAAAACAGACTGTCAAAGCAGAGGACCTACATGTTACGTCGGTTGAATAAGGAAAGTCAAGTCTGTGGTACACCTGGAAAATGCATACCGTTACAATTCCAACAAGCCCAAACACGGCTAATATACATTGTCTTATTATGGAGTTACGGTGCCTGTCTCTTGGCTTCATCATCAGATTTGATGGTAGAATGGTTCTTATTGAACGCAAATGCTTCACTTGTTGTAGAAAATACTAAAATCGCTGTACATTTTCCTATAAAATTTGAAGAGTTCCTTCGATTTCGCCAAGATTCCATCATCAGATCCCGACTTGGTGACTATGGGACCAAATGGAAAGCATAGGCTTTGGAACAAAAAAAATATTTTCCAAATCGGTTCGTAAATGATTGAGTTATGCGCGAACAAAAAACGCAATGTTGAGTAAACGAAAAGTAAGAATATTTAGATTTTTGTTGATTTTTTCAAAACTGCTTGTCTGATTTCGATAAAATTTTCATGGGACCATTTGGGAAGTATACGCTTTCCAACAAAAAAAGATTTTTTCAAATCGGTTGGCAAGCGACAGAGTTATGCGCGAACAAACATAAAAAAAAAAAAATACAAACATCCTTATTGAGAACCTCCTCCTTTTTTAGAAGTCGGTTAAAAATATTAGTTTACATTAAGTAGTTTAGATTTAAAGTCGTTTTTGTTTTACAAAATCGTAGAAATATCGAAACAATTTTAATCAAGCATGTCCAATCGCGCATATTAAACAGCTATGATTAAATTGACAGACTAACTTTAAATTAACTTCTTTTCGAATACTTAATAATATTAAATCTTTTATACGCCTGCCATTTAATTTACTTTCTTTGTAAAGAATATTATATTTATTACCAAGTTAAATATTACTATTTATTATTGGACGAGACTTTCTTTAATTAACTTAATACAGAATGTAAATAAATTGTGTGCGCAGCTTTTCTTTATAAAGACTTGTACTAAAAATCAAATTTTCTTAATATACTATTTAAATTATTATTTCTAATAGTAATTGCTTATGAAAAGCCAGATGTTGATCAAATCTCATAAGTAAAAAGATGTAGAAAAGAGTATTATGTTTGCAATACAAGTTAAATATCTTGCTTTTAAAAGTGCGTGTCATTGGCGTCAATGTATCTTAATTCCATTTATCTCAATTACATTATTTATTCACCGTGTTGCCTTCAAATAAGAAAAATCACCAATTATTTTCTTTAAAAGAGAAAACCTGTAGCCGACCGAAGTTGATATTAATTTCAGTCCAGTCAAGATGCACTTTTAAAAACTGCTTGTGTAGCGTATTTTTTATTTGCTCTTGAATCATTTCCGTGTCTTGTGGGTGTACATAATAGTACCTACACCCACATTTCGCCAGTATTGTTTAATTCTCATGTAATAAGGGGCGAACCTATGGCCATCAACCGGGCACAAGTCCAGGATACGTGGCTGCTACTGAGAAATTCCTGATGGAAAAACCCAATAACACTTACCCGACCTGGAAATCGAACCCAGGACTTCATGCTCAGCAGTAGCGCTTGCGACCAACCAACCAACCAACCAACCAACCACCAAAACCAACCAACCAACCACCAACCACCGAACCAACGAATGAAAAAATCATTTCCAGCGTAGTGTAAGATATGTACTCCCTACATATCTTCCAACTGTTGGAAAACCCAATATCACCTTGCTTGACCTGGGAGCCGAACCCACGAAACTCATTCATTCAGCACTAGAGGATGCAACCACTAGATCAACGAAGCAGGCTGGAAATCATTTTTAAACACTGTAACTGGTGAGTGGCTATAGTAATACATTTACACCGTTATTCCTTGTATCTTTCACGGAAACCTCGCTTAATTTGAGGATATCTTACCAATAGTTATCAAATTCTCCTTATGGGTAACATGATTTCTTAGCGTGTGATATGGCTGGCTTTCATCTTTTGACAAACAGTTACTAATTAGATATTTCACTTATTATAATTCCTCTTAGTCACAAACCAGACCTTCTCTCAAATCAAACTGTATGTACTTGTATAGCGCTGGTTTCTGCAACTCAAAGCACGTATTTTGCATACGGGACTGTATGTACTTATGTATGACCCTAGTTGTATCCCTCGGAACAAATGTACCCAGAGGGCAGTGCTCTGCGATTCCAATTCAATTGCTGACGTGGTCAGGCGCTGTGAGCTACTGACTACTTCTAAACTTTTCAACTAATATTTTAAAGAGGAAAGATTTTATTGTTTGTTTGCATTGAATAGGCTCCGAAACTACTGGTCCAATTTGAAAAATTCTTTCAATGTTATATAGCCCATTTATCTAGGTAGGTTATAGGCTATATATCATCACGCTAAAACCAATAGGAGTCGAGCAGCAATGGAAAATGTGACGCAAACGAAGTTGCGCCGGATAGCTAGTACTAAATAAATGTCTATTCTTTCTTTCTTCTATCTGAGCTTCCAATGCTTTCATCGTACCCCGGAAATTTTTAAATGTTGTGTTTAAATGTGCGTCGGGCACCATGGCAGATTGTGCATTAGGCGATAATGCACGGACCGATCTTGACAAGGGCGATTTAACCTTGAAGATGAACTTGCTTGAACCTGTGGGGATGTTATTATTTTACCACGAGCTCTTCCTTCATGGTTAGGTAGTTCATTTATAAAAAATATCTACACTGGCCGAGAGTTTTCCACGTACCTACAACAATATTGTTGCAAAGAATAATCCATCCGTCACTTCTAAAGCTAATTCAAAACCACAAACCGCTAAAACACAGGTTGTGGCACTTATTAAGAACTCCAAAACAATCTCTCAATTGTTCAAATGTAGAATGAATTACAAAATTGGGTTAGAAGTAGGAACGTTGTAAGACGTACAGATAAGCCCATAATCCCGTGGCATACAACAACTAAACTTTAGCAAACTCGTTAAATCGTCGCGTACAGTCGTTAAAATGTAACTTGAACACATCGCTGCCATTTAACTTCCCAAACAACATAATCGTGTACAATCGAGTACAGTTGTAAAAATAAATTGTCGACGAGTGGGGATCATTCGACACTGGAGCTGTCGACATGTTGGCTATAAAAGCCGTTGCATTTGAGTCTGTGCACAATGTATTTTTATTGTTTCGAGCGTGATTTTAAATGATTGGTTTAGAAACAGCCTGTATCTATTACTTGGGTAAATTGCAGAGTTATCGTGCAACAAAGATCGCTGGATGGAAGAGTGTTTTGCGGTAAACATTAATGAGACTAAATCCATCGATTGTGTCGATGTTTATGGATTTTCTTGATACATGTTTACAGTCTGCTACACTACAGTGACAGATAACACCGTAATTGTAGGAACACCGCTGAACATAAACTTCTTTCAACTGCGCTACAACATCCTGTCCTCCGCTTTCCGCAGCCAGTCTGTTTACCACTCTTTTACGATAGTCAATTCATGTAACATTTAGACTATCCTAAGTAGGTGCAGTAATTGGAGAGATACAGTTTTCTTTTACTTCAATATCACCTAGAAGTCTGCTCACCCTCGCTCAGACGACATCGATGATTACGAGAGGAGAATAAGGACAAGCCCGCCGGCACTGCTCCATTACGACGCAGGCTCTAAATTTAGATGCCCTTGCGAGCCATCAAGCACTCCCCAGTCCCGACGGATATGGAAATAAACTAGGGTTGACATCATTCCTTCTATATTTACTTTTATTGTGTTTTCCATCAAGAATTTACCAGAAGCAACTCTAGTTCTGAAATAGGCTCGCTCCCTAGCACATGTGACTAGAACATAACACGCGAAATGTTTGTGTATTACAAATACACCACTAGCTAACCCTTCGAGGATTCCAGGCGTGATGTTTTGTTATGTTATTTATATTTATTGTAATTGCTACAGCAAAAACAGTGAACCAAGGAACAGAGTAACAAAAGTTTCAACATACACTTTCTTGCACATTTTTCTCGATAGGAATTTACGTTTTTGAACATCATTTTGACTTTACTCACCGACTCCTAGGAAATTTAAAAGTACCTGTTAAAGAAATGACAGGCCCTATTATTGAGAAATCATCATCTGCCTAGCCTATTCCCAAACTATCTAGGGGTCAACTTCCAGTCTAACCGGATCCAGCTGAGTACCAGTATTTTACATGAAGCGACTGCGTATGACCTCAACACCCCAGTAACTGGGTAATACGATAGCCCTTGGTAAGACTGGATGTCAGACTTTTGGCTTCTGACTACTCGTAATGATTGTCAAAGATCTACAAATGACAGCCGGGACCAACGGCTTAACGAGCTTTTCGAGGCACGGAGGAAATTCGGTATTTAATTATGGTCACCCATCCACGGACCAACCTCGGCAAGCACAGCTTAACCTTAAAGATCGAACCCTGCGGCTGTCATTATTTAGCCACGAGCTCCTCTCGAGCTCTATTATCTATAAATACTGGTTAAAAGTAGTAGTAGTGGTAGTGATTCAGAGATAGGAATTGTTAGCTCTGCCATCAAAATAATCCAGCTTGGCTAACTTTTCTCAGTAACCTATCTTATGAAATAACTACCCATTCTCAGCCAAGACCAAACAAATACCAATTAAAACTTTAACTGGTAAAGGCCGTTAAACACGTTCTACAAAAATATTGCTAAAAGCATTTCTTGTTTTCTTATGAGAGAAAACAATTACATTTTGTTCACATTTCGCTTATAGTTCACGTCTTGCAACAGGTGCTGTTGAGCAAGCTGCCTGAGCAATAATAGGAAACGGACGGAAAATTCCAGAAGGTCCACTAGTAATTTATTAAATTGATTAATCAGCTTGTAACGTTTCCACTAGGACACAGGCTCTTCTTTATGTGTGGGAGTAACCAGCGGGCCATTCTCCAAGACGCTCTCGTTGACAAACCTCAAGAGCCTCTAGAAATGTATTGAATTGACAAAAGCTAAAAAAACTAAATATTTTAACCAATAATAACTAAAGTACACGTTTAAGAGATTGAACAAACTGATTCAGAGAAAACTACATTAGAAGTCGGGAAGCCCCCCCCCCCCCCCTTCCATTAACCTGATTCTTTTGGCAGGTCTTCTGTAATCTCTTCTTCGAGGAAACACTCCCAGATTTAACCACAACATTTCATAATATCACCTAGAAAGCATATGTTACTTGAGAGGAGGCTTTCCCTACGCTTTCACAATTCGCGGGGAACATTCTAGACTAGCTCTTACCGCGGCTTGGTTTCAAAAGGAAATTGACTCGACAATATTTTCTCCATTTTCTAAGTATTGAATAAACTTTGTATTTTATGGAGGAAAAGTAACAGGATGTATTGGTTTCTTATCATTACAAAAACGTCGTAAAAATTAACACTCGTCTCGTCGTGTTTGTTGACTATTCGCGTATAAGGCACGTACTGGGTAATAAATGAGTATAGTATGACCATTTTAAGTGTGCAGTTTAAGGTGGCGCTGCTTGTCAAAAAACATTGCATCGATATGACAAACTTGGTACTTGGTAATTTTAGTTCTGTGTTTTCCCGCCTGCACAGATAAGTTGGTTGAAGTGTATTTCATGTTTACGTATAAAGTACAATTTTATGGGTTTCCTGATATAAAATGATTAAGTATTGACATATTATTTATGGGCTACTAAAATAAGAACTTTTCAGTCAGATTATGGGCCAACTCTTTACGATGGCCCCATTGTTGGATTGATCTAAGAAATTCATACTGAGCCTGTCAATTATAACATAAAAAAACATAATAGCCCTTTCCTTGCAGTCGAGTAAAAACGTTGGTAGTCAGATTATGGTTGTGCCTTTATTTCGCAGCTGCTGAACTTAAACATAGTGTAAGTTTAACAGACAGCTAGGTGTTAACTTTTCACGATGTATTTCTATCATTTCCAGTCTTGAAAGAGAGGCAGCCCTGACATGCGACATTAAATATTAGATAGATTGATTGCCCCTGCTGCCTTAATAGTCATAAAAACTTGTGTAATCAGAACTAATATCTTATATGTATAGGGAAATTTATTCAAAGTGGTTCGTAGTTATTAGTCAAGCTACATTCGATCTAGGTTTCTTGAGCGTATCGAACATGATCTAGCGGCTACCTCACTTAGAAGTTATAGGCAATTATTTTGATGAAGAAAGTCTAAGTTAGAATCTAGGAATTGATGAGAATGCTTAGGAATAAGTACGGAAAGTTTAGTCCAGTCTCATCATCTGCCAAGCCTTTTCCCAACTTCATATTTTGGGGTCGGCTTCCAATCTAACCGGATGCAGGTGAACACCAGTATCTTACATGGAGCGACTGCCTATCTGACCTCCACAACCCTCTTAGTACTGGGTAATATGATACCCCTTGGTAAGTCTGGTTGTCAGACTTACAGGCCACTGACTGCTACTACTAGTCTAATCCAGTCTAGATGTACACAAAGTGTAGAGTACATGTCCTCATAATAATCACTTTTGCCAAATGGCTTGGAGACATGACCTTTACGGATGCAAGAAGCTCACATTCCTCGATTTGTGAAGTGAAACAAACAGGCATATTTTCAATTTTATCTTTTACAATAAATAAATAATTTTAGCTTAAATATTTACACTTAATGGCACTATAATAGGTAATATGACTATTAATTATTCTAAATGCGTGTAAACTCTTAATGAAGAATATAGTTTTATATTTACATTTAAAGCATCTAGTCATCATTAACCATTTAGGTTAATTATATATACAGCTAGTATAATAGATCCTTAGAATAAATAAAAATAAACCGACCCAGATTTCAATTACACATACACAGACAAACAATGAACATAAACTCTAAAATCTTATTAAGGATTTAATTTACCTTCAAATCAAATCGTTTTCTGTTGTTGTAATAAGATGATTTCTATATTCTGAAATTTATTTATTTACATCGTAATCAAACTGAATACAAACACATAAAAGCAGACTATATCATAACCTGAATGAGATAAATATATACCTAATTCGAATCTTATTCTCTAATGGGGCCATTTTACTTGATTTTTAGCTTTCAGCGCTGCGCTGGACCTAACTGAATTTTCAACGGCCAGCGCTCTGGGCCGGCCGTTGAAAATCCAGTTAGACAGAAAATGAGCATTACAGTTTTATTAACTAAGGACAAGTTATAAGCACATTGTTTTCTATGATAAACTTAACTAAATAATCGTATCATGACTGCCCTTTCACAGCAAAAGACCCATCGGCATCATAAATCCTCTTCTTATCACTCCCATATCCGTACTTATCATAGCCATACGGCTGATGGTCAAAACTACCGTAACTTTGGTCAAAACTACCATAACTGTGGTCAAAATGTCCGTGGTCGTGGTGGTCAAAATGGTCATGTTCAAAATGATGGTCTTCAATGTACTCGTGGTGCTGATGTTTCTGTTTCTTCAGGTAGTGTATGAACCAGAGCACGAAATGCCAGGCTTTCGTTATAAGCACGTAAAACAGGGCTCCGTATACCATCTTCAGGACGATCAACTTCGTTGCCACGACGTAGAAAAAGTGGACTGTGGACAAAGAGAATGACATATTAGTCGAAAGGCTAGCTAGAGGGTAGGAGGTGATATGAAAGACAAAGAAGTAAATGATAGGGTGACGGTTGACAGAGGAAATCGAAAAAAAAAAGTGTTGCGCTGACCCCAAGTAACATGAGATAAGGGCACGAAGATGATGATGATGGTAGCTAGAGGATCACCTACTACTACATTTTGCTTAGGATTATATGATACTAGCTGTCCCGCGCAACTTCGTCTGCGTTACATTTTCCCCGTTTTCGCAACATTTTTCATTGCTGCTCCCCTGTTTTTGGTCGTAGCGTGATGATATATATAGCCTATGTTACTTCTAATACCTGCAAGAATATGTGTACAAAGTTTCATGATGATCGGTTGAGTAGTGAAAGCGTAACAAATAAACTTACATTCACATTTATAATATAAGTAGGGATAGGTCTCATAGTTGCAGCAAGTCTGCTATCAATCACCCTGTGTCTTAACCTAAGCGATCATCGCGCGAACACGCTATCGTCACGTTTATTTCTTACGGCGAATTCGAAATTCGAACCAGCAAATGTCCGACAGAACCTTTCGGTTTTCCTAACAAATAAGTGTCGATCGCTTCGTATTGGAAAACGCGCTTGCCTAAGCAGTCACCTCCGCTCAGCTACTGAGAATTTACTAGTGGAAAAAACACCTCAAAATGTTATTTTTCATGTAAACCCCTCAAAATGTTGTTTTTCATGTTGAACCGAAATAGAATTAATGTCCTTTCCAAGAACTTTTCCTAAAACGTATACTTAGTAAAATAAAATGTATTTACGCTACCAAAACTATTCGTTATAGAACTTGAGGAACCGTAAAATTAAGGTTGTACATTATAAACATACCTACAAACTACCGTCGCTGCCGATTTTTAACAAAATCCGCGATCAAATCTAAAGCCTGGTATCCTTGCCGGTGATACGCGAACTTATCGTGGTAAGGTCCAAAATTATCACGATGAGGTCCAAAATGCTCCGTATAAGGTGCATACTGCTCCGTTTTCTGATAATGCAGGTACGGATCAGGCACATGCTTGTATATGATGGATGCCCACACCATTATAAGAAGTATCTTCAAGCTAGCTACCGTGAGGGCTATCGCCAGAACTAGTTTGTAAAGTCCAACTTTCGCAGCCAGTACGATCGCGAGGTTGGCTGCAACAAAGAAAGGACTGCGCTGTATTATTTTGTTTGGAATCTAACATCGGAATCTAATGAGGTTCATTCCATGAACTACTTCATGAAAAATTTGATCGGGTAAAGTGTTATTTGGTTTACCTATACAGAATTCACAATGACATACCGAATTCGTGCTTTGAAGACAACCTACTTTATAGGCTCGCCGCTTGTAACATATAATCCCCGAAGTGTTAGGCAGATTTGTACCCAATTATAATACACCCACATTTCGCCAGTTATGTTTAAGTCCCATGTAATAGGGGGCGAGCCTATTGCCATCACCCGGGCCCAATTCCAAACTCCATCCAACCAACTTCACAAATACCCGCAATACGAGTTTTTAAAATCTTAAAATGTTCCCGACCCAGGATGGCTAAGGTTTCTGCGGGGAAACTTTCCAATTTGTTCTCGATTTAGATTTAAATCCTCGGTCCAGACTTCTACTTTAATTCGCTGTATAAACCGACACTGGATGCTACCGGAATCAGGAATAAGGTTTCGCGGAGATCTTTTAGTTTTATATCTTTTCGTTGAAACTGGATCTATGTTTTTGTTATAAAAACTAATTGAAAGCATCTTGGAGTATTTAACTGTGTTTTCTATACGTAACATTTTGAAATGTCTGTCATCATCTATCTGCCTAGCCTTTTCCCAACTTTGTTGGAGTAGGCTTACAGTCCAACCGCATGAAGCTGAATACCAGTATTTTACATGGAGCGACTGCCTACCCGTTAGTACAGTTAGTTCTGGGTAATACGACTTTGGTAAGACTTTAGTTAGATTTTTTTCAGACTTTCAAGCCATTGACTGCCTGTAACAACTATCAAAGATCTTCAAATGACAGCCGGCACCAACTATCAAAGATCTACAAATGACAGCCGGCACCAACTATCAAAGATCTTCAAATGACAGCCGGCACCAACTATCGAAGATCTACAAATGACAGCCGGCACCAACTATCGAAGATCTACAAATGACAGCCGGCACAAACTATCAAAGATCTACAAATGACAGCCGGCACCAACTATCAAAGATCTACAAATGACAGCCGGCACCAACTATCAAAGATCTACAAATGACAGCCGGCACCAACTATCGAAGATCTACAAATGACAGCCGGCACCAACTATTAAAGATCTACAAATGACAGCCGGCACCAACTATCAAAGATCTACAAATGACAGCCGGCACCAACTATCGAAGATCTACAAATGACAGCCGGCACCAACTATCGAAGATCTACAAATGACAGCCGGCACCAATTATCAAAGATCTTCAAATGACAGCCGGCACCAACTATCGAAGATCTACAAATGACAGCCGGCACCAACTATCGAAGATCTTCAAATGACAGCCGGCACCAACTGCTTAAAGTGCTTTCCGGGGCACGGAGGTAACTCGGTATGTATTGGGTGGGTGGGTCACCCAACCACGGACCTACCTAGGCAAGGGCGGGTTAACCAAAAGAATAAGCCACGAGCTTCTGAAATGTATGTGCTTTAAAATGATTACTTATAAGCTTTTTGCGGTTTGATTACGAAATCAAATGAGAAGATCAGTGATCAAATTTAGCTACAGACTGACATACGTACTTTGACCAATACTAGCCTCGTTTCTCAAAGATTAGATATCAGTCTAATATATTTCAATAAAGATAAAATATAAAATAAAGTTGTCTACTTGAAAGGGTAACCGTTTCTTTTCCAGTAGGTATCATATTCATGAAATGGGATGACATAATAATGGTAATACATAAGTGTCACTAAACAGCAACTGACGCAATCTTTTGTGATGCGGATGTTGATATACACCTTATCATTGAACTGTGCTTTCGTTTTTTTTATAATTTTCATATTGATTCTACTTTTACCAATATCTGTCTTTTTATCTCTGTTTTTTTAACAATTGACATCAAGTGCCTTTCTACAATGTTTTTTTTTTGTTTATCACACTATTCTTAATTTAAATTGTGGAATTCAAATTTCCTTCAAAATCCAGCGAGTAGTCGTATGCTTGTCCCAAAGATCAAACCATGCATAGTCTCAATGCACGGCTAAGAATAGTAGTCATATGACGTAAAAAACTCCCTGACCATGGGTATCAGATTTGGAAAATCCCTAATCTTGAAAGTCCTGATCAGGATAATGGATCCGTCGTTTACAGTTATACGTTATTTAAGCTAATATTAAAAGCGTGTTAGTGAATACAAATGTCAGCTCTGCGAATAAGGCAAAGCTTCGCAAGCATGGACGTCCACAACTAAAATAAAATAAACGCTATCCCGGAAATTAATCCTACCCAATCCACCTCTGTAATTAAATACTTATACGAAAAGTATTTATTCAGGGAGGGTTCAGAGTAAACAAACAATTCAGAGAATAGCCGTAAAAAGCTTAATTGCAGAATAGTCTGGCGCGTAAACAATATCGATGCACAAAGGTAAACTTAATCTATTCACTTACTCAATGGACGCCATTTAAGTTCCAAAGAGTCTTGAACGTTACAAAACTCTTTACAAAAGTGAAGGCTTTTATTCAGAAAACTCTTTTGTATTAGACTTACTGTGACTCCCGACTTTAATAATTTTCGAGGACGTCAGTCAGCATTTTAATGCTGAATAAATTCACATCATCATCATCATTTCAGCCCAAAAGACTTCTACTACTGGACACAGGCATTTTGGAAGGTTTTGCCATAATCGCCACGCTTAGCAGGCGGGTTGGTGATCGCAGTACGGTTGTTACAAAAGCACAGAGAACGCTGCTGCCCATTCTCTGGCAAATCCCTTAATCGCCTCGTATGACACCCACGGGAAGTTATGGGATGGTGCTATTCTTTACGTCCGACACCATAGCAAAATGCTAAATGCACAAATCCGGATTATTAAGGAATCTATAAAATACTCAATACTATAAAGCTGAAGAATTTTTTCGGTTGAACTCACTAATCTCAGGAACTACGGACTCGAATAGAAAAAAATATTGTATTGTTGTATAGCTCATTTATCGAGGAAGGCTATATAACAACATTACGACCAGTAGCAGCAGAGCATCAATGAAAATGTTGCAAAAATGAGGAAAATGTAACGCAGACGAAGTTGTGCGGGTTAGCTAGTTTTCTAAAAAATAATATGAAATCAATACTCACTTATTAACGCGTATTTCGCTTTGCCTCTCGGCTCCACTTCGTTTGTTCTTTCACTTTTATCAGAAGCTTCCACAGACCATGATAACATAACAATGAAAATTAATAATAGCACCTTCATTTTGGTGTATTACAAAAGAAAAAAAGAAAAATAAACCTAAAACCTATTTTTCAAAAGAAAAATGGAACACTTCTTGTTGAAGAACGGAAAGTATTTAAAAAAAAAAAACAAATGTTATTAGCTCTATTGGTTCTGGTTAATTTTTTTCAGAACTTCAGCTCTGTTCAGTGCCGTATTTTAAAATGACATTTCACAGTCTGTGTTGCCATTCATACATAATGTGCTAATGTTACAAATAAACACTTTGGCCGAGAAAGTGTACTAAACATTATTACAAGATATTAACACGACTTTTCGTAATACTAAGTGAGAGTTTTTCTAAAGTGAAGTAATATTGATTTTTGTATATAGATACTCAAATGTTTATCTCTAGATTTTTCAAGATTATCGTCAGTTTGAAAATATATAAATAGGTATCGTAGGTGCAGTAAGAATCTAGTTTTCACATATTTTTTTTTGTGTTTTGCCAGGGTCCAAAATTCTCAAGACAATTATTTACTTTGATAATTATCCATGATTATTCATAACTTGATCTCGTTCATTTTTAACCCCCGACCAAAAAAGAGGGGTGTTATAAGTTTGACGTGTGTATCTGTGTATCTGTGTATCTGTGTGTCTGTCTGTGGCATCGTAGCTCCTAAACGGACGAACCGATTTTGATAAAAGTGGTGTCGTTTGAAAGGTATTTTAATCGAGAGTGTTCTTAGCTATGTTTCGAGAAAATCTGCTCTGCCGTTTGAAGATCATCACCTCTTTTCTAGTTGATGTAGGGATATAACGAACTTTCATAGGTAGTCTATTTGAAATGTTGTCGCTTGTCACCATGGGCATTGCTGAGGGGGGGGGTGCACCCCCTCCCCCCCCCCCCCAATATTTACATTTTTTTTTTAATTTATATCTTTCTTTGGTTTCGTTAACCAGGAGTAGGACAGTCAAGGCTAAGAAAAAATAAAATAAGTTTAAAAAGCATGAAAAAAAATTAAATTAAAAATTTAAAAAACCCCCGACACAAAAAACCTCTAAAAAGCCAAAAAATAAATTAATCCAAGCGTCGCGTCGTAGCGTCGGGGGACCGCTAAGAAGACCACTTACTACAAGCACAGAACAAAGCGGACCCCCGACGATACGACGCTTGGATTAATTTATTTTTTGGCTTTTTAGAGGTTTTTTGTGTCGGGGGTTTTTTAAATTTTTAATTTAATTTTTTTGACTCAAACCGCTTTTATTGTTCTAACGCACATAAATTCAGTCCTAGTGTTTTTTTTTTTGTTGGTGTTTTCGTAACTATCACTCTGGTTTGTAAAGTGAAATTGTAAAACTGTTTGTTAATTAAACACAACTTTTTTTTTTGTTCACCCTAAATACGTTTGGATACGCGTGGAGGCGGCAAATCGCATTCGGATACACGTGAAAATATTACGTAAGGTACTTATAAGTATAATACGATGGTAATTATAACTTCGAATCTTGGTTTTTATTACTTCTTAAAAGCGCCAAGTTAGAAGAACGTAACGGTAAGAAGCACACAAAATTAATACCATCAAAGGCAACTTGGAAATCAATGGACTGTTCAAAGTTCAAAAACAGAAAATACCACAAGATAAACGGGAAAGATGCTGAGCAGAACTCGGGGGCCATAGATAATTGATAATTGTTCGCGTTCTGAGGCATTTCTTTGAATTGGAATTGGGCGTTGTTGCTGGATCAACCTTAATCCTGTTGGTTTTGTAAACGCTACTACAGTAGCGCTACTGAATATTACAAAAAACAAACTTCTACTTATGTTTTTAACCCCCGACCAAAAAAGAGGGGTGTTATAAGTTTGACGTGTGTATCTGTGTATCTGTGTGTCTGTCTGTGGCATCGTAGCTCCTAAACGGATGAACCGATTTTGATAAAGGTGATGTCGTTTGAAAGGTATTTTAATCGAGAGTGTTCTTAGCTATGTTTCGAGAAAATCTGCTCAGCCGTTTGAAGATCATCACCTCTTTTCTAGTTGATGAAGGGATGTAAACAACTTTCACAGTTAGTCGATTTGAAATTTGAAATATTGTCGCTTGTCACCATGGACATTGCTGAGAGAGGGGGGGAGCACCCCGCATCCCCCCCAAAAATTACATTAAAAAAAATATATATCTTTCTTTGGTTTCGTTAATTAGCGAGAAGAGACGCAACACCGAGAAAATTGGAAGGGAAGGGGGGAGGCCTATGCCCAGGAGTGGGACAGTCAAGGCTAAGAAAAAATAATATAAGTTTAAAAAGCATTGAAAAAAAATTAAATTAAAAATTTAAAAAACCCCCGACACAAAAAACCTCTAAGAATCCAAAAATAAATTAATCCAAGCGTCGTAGCGTCGGGGGACCGCTAAGAAGACCACTTAGAGTACAGAACAAAGCGGACCCCCGACGATACGACGCTTGGATTAATTTATTTTTGGATTTTTAGAGGTTTTTTGTGTCGGGGGTTTTTTTATTTTTTTTTTATTTCTGATGATTTTCATTTTAAATGGCCTTTCAAGTAAAATGTAGTTTTCTTTTTCTTCTTCTTCTTCTTCAACCCTTTGCCACTCAATGCTGACTGTTTTAGTTTTCTTTTTACTGTTACTTAACTTTTAAAATCTGTTTCTTATAATTTGCTACAGGTACTGGTCCCAAAAACGTAAAGATAGAAACATAAAGTAAAGAAAATAATAATTCTTTCAGATTAGAGTTTTCAGTACAGATGGGCCGACTATGACTCTGGCAGACTAGACGGCCAAGCCGATCATTGCTACCGGTGGTATAGTTCAGAGGGCAACGTCCGTATAGTTTTTTTTATGTATGGATCAGCTATTTTTTTCTACTTGTTAGGATTTGTCCCATTGTAAAGGTTATAAGTTTTTAAACTAACAGGGTCGCTTACACTATCAATAACAGTCTATCCGTGTCTTCAGTTTATCCGTGATCATGGCGTTTGCAACAGCGCCGAAATATCGGGAACTCGAAACAAATAATTAACATGTGTTATTGATAATGTAAAAGTTGTTGATAATAATAAGTACAACAACGATTACGCCACATCTATTATCTTAGTTTAAAACAAAGTTACAGATAATAAGATCTTTTTTTCACACTTTCTATTGTGTACTGTAAAACTGGTTCTTGTTGAGCAAGCAAGTTGTAAATGTGAAGAGTAGGAAACTCTTCGTAAGTTGCAGGCAATTTGTCCGTAGCCTACTCATGACTGTACCTACTGAAGGTACAGTCACAAGCATACATACCTACCTTACATACGAGAAAGATTTTAATAATACATTGTTACAATAGGGGTGAAAGTAACTTATTTAGTCCCGAGACGGTGTTTGGCCAATAGTTCGAGGGATTAAATAAGTCTTTAACCCTGTGCTTTTCATTACGAATACAAGGAAACTAAAAATAAAAACATGAATTAGCTAAAGAAAAAAATAGTAAATTTTATTTCGAATTGCCGCTCTCCCACCTATTTTGTTTTTTTTTCTGTGGCCAGCCAGCTATTCAGCCATTATTTTTCATTTTCATCATTGAAAAAATGGTAAATATTTCGCCCAACTCTTATGTTATTTTAAAGAAATTGTTGAAACTAAATTATAATAAAGTTGTTTAAAAAAATATATATTCTTTAATCAATACTTTCAAAAAAGTTATTTCAATTTTACATCGCGGCTGCATAGAAAGTTGGAACATAGTTCAATGAACATGTGTAAATAGAACTAGTTTTTTTTTATAATTTGACATCTGTCAGTTGATTGCGATTCTCCCTAGGTATGAAAAGTATTACTTTCAACCCGCTCCTCAGGCTACTTCAGACCTACTTTCAGAGTATGAGTAATGAAAAGTGATTTACTCCTAAATCCATTGAAATGGTATGATGTTATTGATATTTCGAGCATATTTAACCATACTGTTCTTCTTCTTTGTCGTGTGGTAAAGTTTTTATGACACCCATGGGCCTCTGAGTTACTGTTAAGAAATAGGTATTATATTAAAAACACAAGCGTTATTCCAGTCCAAAAGAAAATAGGTTTTGATTTTTGGTGAATTTAAGATGTTTAGGCGTATATCTGTACCAATATTTTAAAACTGGGACCTGTACCTATACATAGCACACTCCCATTTTGCTAGTAATGTTCAGGTCCCACGTAAAAGGGAACGACCGTATTGGCGGCATCAATCCGGCTCACTTCTGAGTCAGGGCCCAATACCACTTTCCCCGACCTGGAATCCCAGAACCTCATGCTCAGAAGTTAAACCAATACAAAAGATGTAACTTTAATAAAAAAAATGATTTTGCTACCAGGATAATTTACAAGCAGACAAAACTGTACTGCTGAATAAGCAGGAACGGTTCCTGGTAGACGAAATAGTACATAACGGTAGAAAGCACATAACGTGAAAATTTTACGCCAGCAAACATAAGTACAGACCCCCTCAGGTCCCCCTGCGCCTTGAGGTGGCGCGCACTAGTTCCTGCGGGCCTTTATGGAGAATGTGCGGTCGCTAGATAGGCCACACTCGGAGATGGGGCCCTCCGGGTACGGCGGGCTGGTACCAGCCGGGGTTGCGCGTGAATGTACTTGTGTCAAATTTTCCCAATCTACCTTGAACCTTATTCTTTAACAATAAGGTTGATAATCTATTAAAGAAATTGGACAGATTGTTGTAGCTTGATTTGCTGGCGTATGTACATACAGCATGATTTTTTAGTCACCGTCCAAATTTAGACATTTTAATCTTTGGCGAAAACCATTAAATACGTGTTTTTTCTTTTAGTATCACTCAATACAAAAATATTGAGATATCATGGACACCGCCGCGCCGTGCGTAGGTACACGCTGGGTAACTACGCGAGCTGGCCGCCCCCGCCCCATTGAATGTTTGCGCGGCAAGTGTAGTATTTTTAACGTTTAACTTAGTGACCAGGCAGAGCGGATAATTTTTTCGAGAAAATGATTTCATACGAAAATATGAAAATTTCACTTCTTCATTTTTTTTCAAAAATGGAGTTAGTGAATGATACATACAGCATAGAAAAAATTTGGACGGTGACTAAAAAATCTTGCTGTATTGGCGAGAAGCCTCTGGCTTGAGCAAAGATTTTAAAGGTCATATTTATTTTTTAGAACTTTTCCTACTAAGTGTATTTTGCATTGCTATATATGAGACGTAGTGTCAATAATATGTTTCTATTTAGTTCAGTTTAAAACAGCACTTAAATGCTTTTACTTGCGTACATAAACATTTCAGTGATATAATCTAATGATAATGCGTAGCTCTATCTAGTAGTGCGAATATACTTAATTCTTAAAATCAACAAGTATGTATTTCAATAAACTACTTTATGATACAAGATATTCCGTAGTCGGTGTTTCGATAACATATGGATTACTCTATTCGCGATTCCTATCTATTTGAAAATATCTAGTTTTGCTAATTTAGATTTAGCAAATGAACACTCTGCTTTTAAAACTCCAAATAAATGATCTAGCACCAAAAAAGTCCCTAAAAATAAATATTTAAACCCTACTATCTACATTGATCAGCAACGCAAGCAATTTGTTAAAACGCAATCGACTATCTCTTGATTGATCCCACAGTCCAAATACATCTCCAACACATCGCTAACACGTGACCAACGCATCGCCTGATTGCGACGCTTTCAACACATAGCTTTTGTTAATAAAACCTTTGATGGATTATTTGAAGTTTTAATTAACGTGCAACGTTTAACGAAATGGTTTGTGATAAGGGTTACCCTTTCGACATTTTAAAAGTTCAGATATTTGTAAAAAAAAATTCCTTGCTCAATTTTCATTTATAATTATGTTCTCTATTTTATTAAAAAAATACTCTTAAGTCGAAAAGACCGGACCATTGGCAAGACCGGAGAACACAGATATAAATGACGGGAGCCAACATTTTTTTTTTTATTATTAATTTACTTATAAGTACTAACTATACCATTGTATGAGAAATAATACTACTGCGCCTAAATGTACACTTCTTTGTAATACTTTTTAAATAAATTTATTTAATTTTAATTTTTAATTAATTTCCGTAAAAAACGGACTCATTTTTTTACCCTATTCATGATCAATGAAATAACTGCCTGCTGTGGTGACATAGGGTGGTAGGGTAGGTACGAGTCCGCTGTATGGAAAATGGTAGTTATAATTTTTGCTTGCCATCAAAACCATAAAGGACAGTTTGGACTTTTAAAGAGCTGATTTTTTTTTCATCCAATTAATTTTATTGTCCTTGTTGATCAATATTCAGCAAGCCTAGTTAGCATGAAAAAGGCGATGAGAGAATGCTGAAAGTATACTTGAAAAGTTTTAGATAGGAAGGAGGTTTTTGGGCAGGCGCCATTTTTAGTTTTCAAAGAGATCCAAAAGCCAACTTTTGTTTTCATCTCATCGATGGGGTTTGACCCAAAAAGACTTGAAAAAGCAAAACTTCTCGAAAAAATTGTGGCCTTTCTTAAAGTAATCTGAAGAACCTGCCTATTCTTTTTTTAACTTTCAGGTGGAATAAACTTTCACAAAGTCGTTATTAGTCGAAAACGACGTGCAATTCCTTAGCACTTAAGAAATCGATGTTAATCATAAAGTGCACGAAAACCTCTCTCATTAACGATAAACCCATAAGAAGAAAGAGGTTATGGGTACTTAACCTGTCGCTACTACACATCGATACGTAATCTCGTCCCATCCCTTTTATGACTTCATTTCAAGGACTTCAATTTGGAAGTCGGTTGAAAGCCGAAGTCTTTCGGCGTTTACTCTAATTTGGAATGGTGGTAATATTGTGAAATTGCTCCCATACGTGTGTGCAATCATCGTTAAATATGGAAATAATGAGCCGTTCGCGTTTATGAGTCTAACGATATGGACTAGTGATGCGCTGACTATCATAGATGTATCTAAATTTATCGATGTGTTTGGTTCAACGAAGGGTATATGTCTAAATAATAACAGCTGCACGCGTCAATCTTCTACGTTAAGCAACGGTCGATCCATGCATAACATACGGAGACCCAGCAGTAGCTCTGCGTCTCGAAAAACACATTAATAAGCAGTTGGTTTCGGCTGTCATTCGTAGATCTTTGGCAGTTGTTACGGGTAGTCCGAAACCTGAAAGTGTTACCACAACCGTCTTACCAAGGGTATCGTGTTTTCCCGTACAAAGTTACAAGTAAGGGATGTGAAGATCAGATAGGCAGTCACTCCATGTAAAAACTGGTGGGCCAGGTTGGACTGGAAACTGACTTCATCTTAAAGTATTTATTTATTTATTTATTTATTTATTTTATCTACTTACATCTACCATTACAGGCTAACCCAATGCGATAAATGCGCCTTAATTAATAACAACTTAATTTCTACTTATTACTAATATCTATAACTAATGATAAATAATGCAATCCTTGTGAATTCACTCAGAGAACAATAAAATAAGTCCGTCTCACTCGCTATGAGGTTGAGTGTGCGGAATACACGCGTCAGCGGCGCCTCCCTTAAAAGGTTGGTCCGAGCTCGCGGCTCCACTAGCAGTCGTGGCTGCCGTCGTCGCCACACGTACCTGTCCGGAACGCACAGACTCACCTGACCCAAAATAACTGCATTATGCACC
This sequence comes from Cerastis rubricosa, assembly GCA_949152445.1. Classification (NCBI taxonomy): domain Eukaryota; kingdom Metazoa; phylum Arthropoda; class Insecta; order Lepidoptera; family Noctuidae; genus Cerastis; species Cerastis rubricosa. The sequence goes on along the minus strand of OX424525.1, from coordinate 1,865,826 downwards.
TTTCCTCTCAATAATTTAAATATATATAAAGCGAGTGCCAGATCCCTTCTAACCCTTAACTCATTGTATCCCACCATACCTAAAATAAATAAGGTTGGATACATTAACGGGTAAAAGGGATAGACCCCGTAATAACGTAAATATAAATATCTAATAAATTTATTTTGAACCTTCTCCAGCATGAGACTATATTTAGCTTCATGTGGAGCCCAGATGACTGCATTACATTCTAACTGGCTTCTCACCAATGCATTATACAATGCTATAATAGCTTTCACATTCGTGAACCCTCGGACCGTACGAAGCATGAAACCTAAATTTCTATAAGCCCTTCTACAGCTACGCATGATGTGCTCCCGAAAAGTCAAACCGGTGTTGAAAACTACTCCTAAGTCCTTGACTTCTGTGACCCGTTCCATAGGCAGCCCGTCAATGTAGTAGGTATGTATGATGGGATTGTGTGCACGAGAAAAAGTGATGGTCACACACTTCGAGCTATTAAACTGCAAGAGGTTTTCCTTGCTCCATATCACAACCCTATCGATGTCACCCTGCAGCCGGACACAGTCATCCATGCTTTTTACCGCGAGAGACAATTTGAGGTCATCGGCAAACAACAAGCAATCCGCGTCTTTGATTACTTCTGGTAGATCGTTTACCACCAGAAGAAATCCCAAGGGGCCAAGGTTACTACCTTGACTTACCCCGGACCTCGTGGAATATGGATCTGACACGTGTCCCGCGTATTCTACATATTGCTGCCTATCCCTAAAATAACTGGCAAAAAAGTGGAGAGTGTGTGGGGTGAAACCAACACCTGCTAACTTTTTAAGCAATATGTCATTGTCGACTAAATCGAATGCTTTCCTGAAGTCAAAATAAGCAGCATCAGTTTGTCCCCCACTATCCACCGTCGGCACCAGATGAGCCATGTGGCAGAGCAGATTACTAGTGGTACTTCTTCCTGGTCGAAACCCATGCTGCGCGTCTGATAGCTGCGCGCTAACCTGAAGGTATATGCTCTTATATATAGCAGTTTCCAATACCTTCGCCGGCGTTGACAATACTGCAACTGGCCTGTACCCCTCCACCGATTCTGCTGACCCTGCTTTCGGGACTGGAACAACGCGGGTCACTTTCCATCTCTCCGGAAACACGGCAGCTTTGAGGCATTGGTTAAATATATGAAGCAGCGGCTTAGCCAGCGCTAATCGACAATCCTTGAATATGTAAGGTGGAATGCCGTCAGGCCCTGCGGACCGTTTCGGCTTTTCGGCTAGTAGTTGGGAAAAGGCTAGGCAAGATGATGAATGATGACATTCAATGTTAGTTGCTGTCAGTATTTTTAGCTTGATCTCGTTTATCAAATATATTAATTTTAAAATGAGAGATACCTAAGTATTTTTGTTATTTGAATATTATTTTGAGCTTAACGAATACGGTATTCTGGAATAATTTTGCAATTTGTTATAATGAAGTTTAGGAGCTACAATTTAAGCCCATTTCGTAATCCAACTGTTTTATAATAATCCTAGCTGAATCCAAATCTAGTCGAATATTGTAACAACGTTAGTAACATATAAATTACAAATTGTTGTCAAAACTATTCGCACTTCATACTTTAATTCGGGCACTGTTCCTTTGCATACATAAACATAAAATCGCGCATGTTTCCCCGAAAAGTAAGGCGAAAGAGTACCCTCTTAGTACGCCTACATTTCGTCACTTTATGTCCAAGAAAAGATCAAGGAAAGATCCATGTAGCAGAGGGCAAGGCTATTGCTATCAACCAGGCTGCTATTGCCAGCTGATATTCCAGGCTGCTACTGAACGGGGCTGCGGGACTGTTCGAAAGAGATACCGTGCCCCTGGAACGCAAAGGGCTAAGAAGGAACATGGATGGGTTTTAGTCAGTACAAGTCTGACACTCCCTTCCGCTCCGCCCAGAGTGGGCGGGGTCATTTATGATAACCCATCCGTAAAAACAAAGCCTGCTACTGAAAGAATCCGTATAAAAATAATCTAATAACACTTTACCCGACATCGAAATCGACATACACACGACACCGACACAATCAGTTTTTTGGCTATGTTTTAATAAGTTATTAATTTTACTTGTATGGCAAAAATTTTATTATTTTAAGAGCGTTTATACCCTACGGCATTTCATACAAACTTTCAAGTCGTTATTTTCCGAAATGACTGAACAGATTTTAATAAAACTTCCTACACATAAGCAGTATACATAGGTCTGAAAAGTTACTAAAAAACATTTACGAAAAATAATGTCACAGCTAAATTAGATCGATTTTTAATAATCTATAGAAACATAAATTTCCAATTATCTTCACTTTTAAAAGACATTCGAATATTCGACATTCTGCTTATGCGTATGAAGTTTCATCGAAATCTGTTCAGTCATTTCGGAAAATAACGACTTTAAAGTTTGTATGAAATGCCGTAGCAAATAAACTGATTTGATTTGATTTGATTTGATTTGTAGGGTATAAACTGCTCTTAAATGCAATAGAACGCTCACAATAGATCACTGTCCCATCACTACTACAATATTAGCAAGAGCATAACAAATGTTTCATTTGACGATCGAACTAGTCGGCATGGTGATTAACTACATTAATGTTCTACTATGTCGACGTTACATGTAGGGTGTTAGAGCCATGGGGAATATGTTCAATTGTCATGTAGACAAAATCATGAGAAGAGAAGAAGATGCAACGTCTTTCTTTGTAGAACTGTGACCTGAGTGCCTAAACAAATAGAAATGGCAGCGAAAACAATTATGGAAAAGTCAAAAAATAAATCGTAAACTACCCTAAAGCTTATAACAATCTTGTTAAATGCCGTCGTAACTTGTTTCCTGGCGTTCTGGAATCACCAATACGATTGCGACTCGCACATCGGTATTTTAAACTTCGGAGTAAAGTAACACTCCTATTTTTCACTTGTTATGCACGTCTGTTGTTTAGTTGACGAAATGGGAATGTTATCAAACGGGATTAAGCCAAAATAAATCTCAAGTTATCGGGCAGCCGGGGAAGTGGCGAATAATCGTGAGATGTGGTATCATATCTACCTGGTGACCTCTGTAGGGTCAGAAGTCACCAGGTGATGACCTCGACCGCTTTATTAAATATTTTGCGTATGAATAGTCCCCTAAGCCTCTGTAAAGAGTGTCACGAAGAAGAAGATAATGCTGGAGGACTTGTAGGTGTTTGTGGGCGTCGATATAAACCATATAAATACAGACCTATCGGACATAGATGCTTTTTTAGGGTTCCGTACCTAAAGGGTCAAACGGGACCCTATTACTGAGACTTCGCTGTTCGTCCGTCCGTCCATCCGTCCGTCCGTCACCAGGCTGTATCTCATGAACTGTGATAGTAAAATTCAGTTGAAATTTCTACAAATTACGTATTTCGTCCTTTCCCTTCGTGCGCGAGTCCGACTCGAACATGGCTTAATATTCTGCGAAAACACAAGAAAATATGATAAGAAGATAAATGAATGAGAATAATTTACCTTGAAGTGGGTAAACAGCATTTAAATTGCACACGATTTTTCTTAGCTCTTTGTTCTTAATTCTGAGACAAATGGAACAAAAGGCAGTGGTAACACAGGTTTAATCATTCAGTAGATAGCTACAGTGACGGAAGCACATCTAAGTTTTTCTTAATTAGTTCGTGACTTAAACGTGGCCGGAGGTAAAGATATTAGGGGTGAAAGTTCCAAGTTCCAACTTCTTCACAAGTTTTTTTTTTGTATACAACATGTAACGTAATAAACGCACACCCCCAAACACCCCAATTACAGTATTATATTATAATCATAATACATACTCTGAAATTTTAGTTAAAGAGGTATAGACATTGATTAGTAAAGACTTTACTTTCCTTAAAATAAGGTTGATTTTTCTTTATTTTATATTAAAAGACGGAATTTGTATTAATACAAGTACAAGTAGTAGATAATATTGAGTAGGGAAAATACACTAAAGGAAATTTTTTGTAAGTATGAGTGTAGTCAACAGATGTTGAGTGAGCGAATGCAGGAGGCATGTGAGTTGGTGGACCTGGTGAAGTACAATGCAGAGAGGTATGAGTCGCTGACTAACAATCTCACCTGTAGTTGTGTTGCCCCTCCGCCACCTCTCATGTCACAGCATGTTGCTCCTTCTGTTTTACCCATCTTAAATCATAATCTAGCAAGTCTGAACCCCATCCAAAGTAATATCTTAGTGTATTCTGATAGATTAGGAACAGGATTTGGATCTTTGTTAAATAACCGGTCTAAACACACAGTAGTGAACCATTGTCACCATAACCTACATTTTAATGAGCTTATAAATAAAATTCAACATACACAATTAAATGAGCAGACCACAGTAGTACTTTTAATTGGAAATAGCCTGAATATATCTAAAAGGGACATAGTTAACGGTGTCGACACCCTACTTAAGTTAAGATTAGGCAAATTAATTTTATGTGCATTGCCATATTCTGACAATCTTCTTGATCAAGAAAATGTTTATATTTCTAGTTTAAATAATCTGATGCATATTTTATCATGTCGTCATAGTGACCGTCTATTGTTTTTTGATACTAACAATTTTGTTAGAGATTTTGTTTTGATTCGGGATCATATGTTTCTTCCAAAGAAAAGTCAACATTTTCTGGCTTCACTTTTATCATATTATATAAACGCGGTTATTAATGATTTAACTGAGACTAGGTTAAGTGATGATTGTGATGAAACAGTATTATCTTGTGTCTCCAATAATACTGTTACAGATTCTTTAAACTATTAGAGCCGACAAAAGAGAAGCCTGGTAATAATATTTTACTTTATCACCAAAATATAAATCGCTTCTCCGGCAAAATTTTAGACGTGGAACTGTTAGTTGATAAATACCACATGGATATTTTATGTTTCTGTGAAACTTGGTTAAAACCAGATAGGATGTTGTTTAATGTGAATAATTTTTCAGTTGCCAGTGCGTACAACAGATCCTCAGTGGGCGGTGGTACCCTGATACTTTGTAATAGCTGTCTCAGGTATAAGGAGAGGAAGGATATCACTGCTTACTCTGTTGATCGCTTATGTGAGGTAGCATGTGCAGAGATTGAAGGTCATACTGTCTTATGTGTTTATAGACCACCAGCATCAAACCTGTCATTATTCTTAATCACAATGGAAGAAATATTAAGTAAACTTTTCTTAGATAATAAATTAGTTTTTGTTTGTGGTGACTTAAATATTGATCTGTTAGTCAATTCACCAGAAAAATATAGGCTGGTCTCATTGTTTAAATCATTTAATTTAAAATATTTATTTAATGAAGCAACTAGAATAACAGCAACCTCGGTTTCATGCATAGACAATGTATTTACTAATTGCATAGTAAAAGAGTCGTTAATAATTAGTGGCGTCAGGTCAGACCATACTGGTCAACTTGTATCGTTTGAGTTAGACAAAAAGTTACACTTAGTTAAAACAATTCAATTAAGACCCCTTTCCAAAAATAAATTAATTTCTTTCAATAATAATGTTCTTACCAACCTTAATAATGCTAGTTTTGATTCAAAAGACCCCAATATAAACTACGGTACATTATTTTCCACAGTTTGCCATGAATTCAATAAAACGTGTCCTATAAAAAAAGTTAAACTCAATTCAAAATCTAAATTTAGCGAATGGGCCACTACGGGAATAAGAAAAAGCAGAGATATTTTATATAATTTATATCACGAAAAATCTCTGACTTCAGATCAAGTCTTTCACACTTATGTTAGAAACTATTCGAAAATATTCAAAAGGGTCTGCGCTCAAGCAAAATCTCAAATAATAAGTAATAAAATTGGTAATTCTAATAATAAAATAAAAACGGTGTGGCAGGTAATTAACAGAGAAACCGGTAAGAGTCAACAACAAGATAAGAGTGAATTGTCTTTAAACATAGATAACAAAACAATTTCTGACAATTTAGAAGTCGCTGAGACACTAGATAATTTCTTTACTAACATTCCGTTAGAGGTTACGAAATCTCTCCCCTCTTCGGTTGAATTAGCTGAGGGCCTTCTTAAAGAGAACTTCACAAAAGACATACCAAACTTCAAATTTAAACCAGTATGTATTGCCACAATCAAAAACGCATTCAAAAGTCTCAATATCAAAAATACTGAAGACCTATGGGGGATTTCGGTCAAGGTTCTTGAAAACATTATTGACTCAATTGCGCCTGTCCTAACAGGCATATTCAATCAATGTTTGGACAGCGGCAAGTTTCCTGACTTGATGAAACATAGTAAAGTGGTACCAATTTTCAAATCGGGTTGTAAGAGTGATCCTTCTAATTATAGACCGATATCTGTGCTTCCAGCACTGAGTAAAATCTATGAAAAAATCATGCTGGATCAGATGTTGTCTCACTTTAACTCTAATGGGATACTGCATAGTCAGCAGTTTGGTTTCACGAAGGGTAGGTCGACAACGGACGCGGGAGTAAAACTCATCAGTCACATTCTGGAATCCTGGGAGAAGTCCCAGGACGCTATTGGCATTTTTTGTGATCTCTCAAAAGCGTTCGACTGCGTCGACCACAACACGCTGATCTGTAAATTACATCACTACGGAATTCGTGGACAAGCTGCTGATCTTGTTCTTTCCTATTTATCAAACAGGCAGCAAAAAGTAAATGTAAATGGGGCGACATCCTCTGGGTCTATAGTCAGGATGGGTGTGCCCCAAGGTTCAATTCTTGGTCCTTTCCTATTTCTGGTTTATATTAATGATCTCCCATATATGATGGCCAAATTATCGGATATAATTCTGTTTGCTGATGACACTTCGCTAATTTTTAAAATTCATAGGAAAGATAAGGATGTCATACATGTCAACGAAAGTCTAACTGTTCTCTCGAGATGGTTCGCAGCTAACAATCTTTTACTGAATACGAACAAAACTAAATGTCTAAAGTTCTCTTTACCAAATGTAACTCAACGTGACCTTAATTTAAATCTTGACGGCAAAAAACTTGATGTTATCGCGGAAACTGTATTCTTAGGAATTACTATCGATTCAAAACTGCAGTGGGGCGCGCACATTGGAACTCTTTCGGGGAGGTTAAGCTCAGCCGCCTATGCAGTTAGGAAAATAAGGCAGTTGACTGATGTAGCCACAGCTAGGTTAGTATACTACGCGTATTTCCACAGTATTATGTCTTATGGAATTCTGCTGTGGGGATCGGCAGCAGACGTTGATTCAATTTTTATATTGCAAAAGAGGGCAGTTCGCGCGATCTATAAAATGGGTCCTCGCGAGTCCCTTATAGAAAAATTTAAAGAGATCGATATACTGACTCTGCCTTCACTTTATATCTTAGAATGTATTTTATACGTCCGCAAAAACCGAGGGCTTTTCAAAATTAGAAGCGACTTCCATAATATAAACACACGCAGTAAACACGAAATTGTAATACCCAAATTTAGATTAACAAAAACTAGCAAGTCATTTCTTATAAACAGTATACGCTTTTATAATAAGTTGCCAAAGTCAGTTATTGAACTGACCGATGGAAAGTTTAAAAATTGCATCAAACGTGTCCTTATTAAAAAAGCATATTACAAAATTAAGGACTATGTTGAAGATAAAGAAGTTTGGCTGTAGTTCCCTCTGCTCATGCGGCTTCCCTGGTAGCTCAAAAACGACACAAATATGTGGATGTCTCTAACTATTCCGAATTTTATTTATTCTATTCATTCTTTTTTCAGATGTTTTACAATAGTTTTCAAATCATTGCACCGTTTATTCATTGTGCAGAATAGTTACAGTACTGATGACTACATTTGTGTCAATTGTTTATTTAATTGTTCTTAGTTTTATTTTTACTTTTGTATAGATTCTTTTTCATTCATATTTTTTTTTTGTGAATGTGTGGACATTGTAGGCTTTGTATTTTTTTTTTTTTTTTTTTTTTCAGCTTCATCTTTTTCTACCTTTTGTAGTAAGCGATGACTTATTGTCGGGCCTACGCTGTCCTCTCATACTTAAGTACTAGCGCTGTAACATCCAAATATTGTAGAACCAAATGATTTTAAAAGAGTAACCATGGAGTTTCTTGCCGGTTCTTCTCCATAGGAAACGACCAACCCGAACCGTGCCTCTTCTGTTGACGTTTTATAAGTGCCCATGTAAGCCTATGTAAAATAAAATATTTTGATTTTGATTTTGATTTTGAATAAAAATGAAACTGAACTTTTAAAGTCTTATTGCCTTGAGTTACGGTCCATTTTAGTTGGTTTGACTGTACAGGGGTAGTGTGTCAGTAATTTACGTAGTTTTAATCATTTTTGGGATAAAATATAACCTATATTAAAAATGATAGAAATCGATTCAGTAAACGATTCTGAACAAACAACTTTCAGGATGTGCGTTAATTATGTTACATGTTGTATAGGTACTATTTTTTTAAGTTATAAGTATAACTTTATTTTAAATACCTCCACGACCCCGCACTATTGAGTGCATCCATTGTAATAATGTTTAAAGTGATTGAGTACTGCCGCAGAACGTGATTTTTCACCCCAAAAAAAAGTGGTTTCCCAGCAATAATTTTTGCGCAGATTTATTTAATTTGATGTACAGATGCTTGGTTGACACTGACAGCTTCGTGAAAGGTCTCGGATCGTTACGTTGGTCAGTTTTTGTTATATTTATACTAATACCATTGATTACATTCATTAAAACTTTTCCCTTTTCACTCTCACTTTTTCTTTTTTTGTTCCTTTTTTAATTTTGAATACATAAAATCACGATTCCTTTCCATCGCATGCTTTAAAACTATCGCAATTTTAACTCAATAATTTTCCAATGTTGCCTGCCAACTCGCTGTAACTTTCGTGACTTTTTTAAGTTGTAACTTTAAACTTGAGTGAGACTTGGTCCGATGCTCCGGGAAATAATTCTCTCGCTCGTTCTTTGTCGAAACTACCGTTTTTTAGGAAATCTTTTGTTACAATGAAATTCTGTAATGAATGCAAGTTGGGATTGGAATGGTGGATTTTTAAGCTACTTGAAACTGAAGTGGAAGTTTATGCAGATGATGTGGTGGCATCTCATTTGCAAATAGATAGTTTCATTAGACTCAAACTGTTAAACCTAACATAATAATAATCTCACTGCAGGACTAAAACAGAAAACGGGAAACTGCAATAAGGTTCATTATGCTTCCTTACTGTGATTCACCCACCGTTTCTTAAAGAATTCTTATTTCCCAAGGGCGGTGAACAAAACAAGTAAACAGCAGTTAGTCACTAACCACTAGATGTCGCCTTAGAGGATGAGTAAAACAAATATAAGTCATTTGATACAAAAATAATTAGGCAATCATTTAGGTGTTCTTAGTGTAACTCAAACGAGCATTAACAGTTTTAAATTAGTACTTGCAAGGTTTAGTCCCTATAAGTAAAAAGCAGCCATTTGCGAGTGGGACTCCCACGAAGGGTTCCATAGCACCAACTTATATAGGGAAACTGGTAATTAGTGCCCGATACTTTAACACGTTATTTTACTCATTATAACAAACAACTTTCCCAAAAAAACTTTTTTTTATACTCATTCACTTTTATGACACAATAATACAACAGCCGAATGAAATACGCGCGCGCGCGCCTCTGGCCTATCAGCTCAGTCACAAATTTACCAGCCATCATATATCCCAACAATATTTTTACAAACATTCAAAATTTTACTGTTGCTTTTGGGTGTAAATAGGCATACTATTTACATTCAACAGTAAAACTAAATTTGTTTTTCATGGTATGCTAATGAAAAACAAATTGAAAGTTAACTTAAGTAAAATGGCTGTGACACACGTACACACAGACAGACCGACGGACGGACAAGATGAATGTATACGGGTTCCGTTTTGGTAAAATTTAGTAACTACGTATCAAAAAAGTCTAAGCAAGGACGTCGGTAATATCGCCTACAAAAGTGTGAATAGAACCGTTTACAGCCTTAGAAGGAAGCTTAAGGCTGGATCCACATTGTAAAGCCTGTGAGACTACATGGCTGTCACTACATTAAGCTCCAATGTAATCTAAGCCCGACATCCTACTGTTACATGAGGCTTAGTTGAAAGTCCTAGGCTCATTTTTAGAGCTTTTCACAAGCCTATATTACCTAGTTTTGGCAACAATGAAACATAACAGTTTTATTTATGATACCTATCGTAAATAGAACTGTTCATCATCATCATCTGCCTAGCCTTTTCCCTAACTATCTTGGAGACGGCTTCCAGTCTAAACGGATGCAGCTGAGTACCAGTGTTTTACATTAAGCGACTGCCTATCTGACCTCCACAATTCTGTAACTGGGTAACCGTAATTTACAAACTTTAACAACATGTTGTATAAACTTCTGCCTATCTGACCTCCACAACCCAGTAACTGGGTAATACGATCCCCTTGGTAAGACTGGATGTCAAACTTTTTGGCTTCTGACTACTCGTAACGACTGTCAAAGATCTACGATATGACAGCCGGGATCAACGGATTAACGTGCTTTCCGAGGCACGGAGGAAACTCGGTATGTAATTATGGTCACCCATCCACGGACCAACCTCGGCAAGCACAGCTTAACCTTAAAGAGACCCGTGCGGCTGTTATTATTAAGCCAGTAGTAAATAAAACTGTTATGTTTCGATTTTATGGCTGTGAGATAAAATAATAATGGATCGTTTTGTTTTAGATAATATCAACTCTCTAGTAGTGGTTTATACTGTCCTACTTCGCACTGCAGAATTTTCAGGCAAACCCCCCCCCCCATCCCATCATTTTCAGCCTTTCTGGCTGAAAATGCTTCCAGAAATTATGATATTTATTACTCTTATGATTAGCTAATCTCTTTAATGATTAAGTTATTTTTTCTAAATTATTTTTAAAAAATCGTGATGTTTAATTTGTTTCTTCGACTTCGTAGAGATAGTAATTAAAAAGTACATCTTATTCTGTACTTGACAATATTACCTACTCGTACTTCTTTTATAGGTATGTAATATTTGCTCCTGAATCCTCCCTTTTGCATGGGGGAAAAAGAACTTTACACCCTGTTCTTCATACACCCAAACAGCTATATTTAAGCGCTACCTGTCCCGCGCAACTTCGTCTACGTCACATTTTCCCCATTTTCGCAACATTTTTCATTTCTGCTCCGCTCCCATTAGTCGTGATGATATATAGCCTATAGCCTTCCTCAATAAATGGGCTATCTAACACTGAAAGAATTTTTCTAATTGGACCAGTAGTTCTTGAGATTACCGCGTTCAAGCAAATAACAAACAAACCCTTCAGCTTTATAATATTAGTATAGAATTATGTCTTGTATGACAACCTCCTGAGGAGGATGCAAAACAACACCTAGTATAGATTCTGATAGTACAAAATCATACTGATGTGGCGTATCCATAAATATCTTTCTTGGTCAATGCCCATATCTCAGTCGAAAAGAGAGACGAAAATGTATGATTTGTGAAAGCGAATAAGATAGATTAGAGGGGCTTGCCTACTATTTGTCATCCAGTGAACGGCGGGGGGTGACCGATCACCCATAACATTGGATTCCGGGGTTTGAGCGACAGACGTTTCTTCTCGAAGTACTTTACTTTATCTGAGCTATGTTGAGGTGGTTTGTTACTACAACGTGTTGTTTTGCAACCTCGTCAAATTTAAGGAGGTAACTATGCTAATGATTCTCGTCCCGAATCAATAATAAAATTGGTAGGTAATTTTTGTTTTTAATCTCATTTACGGAAATCGGTAAGTGTGAAAACCCCTTGTTTTAAACTAGGGCCGTCTGATTCTCGCCTTATAACCACGCCTCCACAAATACAAACAATCTCAAACGTTTATTCGATCATTTCTTATTCCCTAAACCACGTTAAGGGGGTTATTCTGAAATACTGACAAACATAAACAACCAAAAAAATCTGCGTTTATTAGTAACTAACTAGGTACCGTAATTTTAATTGATTATTTATGTCTTGTGTGACAACCTCCTGAATTTTGACGAGGATGCAAAACAACACCTTGTATAGTTATGTTACTTACGAGTATGTTAACTTTTAATTATTAGGTATATAATAATAAAAAGTTTTCAGTAGTGAGCTCACAGTAAACCACGTACAGTGTAAAAAAAAACTGAAGGTTTGTCTTGTACATTCTCGGACCAACGGGTATTGTGTATTGTAACTATATTTATAAAAAAAAAATCAGTAACAAAGAGGTTTCTCTTTTGAACTTTCCTCATTACACCATGCCTGAAACCTAGCAATTTTCAACTGGAGAGCACCAAATTATTCCCCTACCTTTGTAAGCTGAATGCTCTGAAAGCCACAAAAACTAATACCGAGGCTTGTAAACAAAATGAGCAGTAACTCTCCATGTCTAGACTAGCAGTATTTCAGTCTGCCTACAAACTTTTCCGCCAACTAAATGAAATATCACCTGTAGGCCCACTGTTATTTACCGAAAACACTGAAAGGATACATTTTCGGTAAGAGGAAATTACAAAAAACATAACTTCACGCCTGTACGCCCTGAAGGCGGAGGCAGAAGTGGATTAATATGAAGATGCCCGACTTCACTTACATTAGGTGACTCCTAAATGAATGCCTATAAAAACTCATTCTTGGATATTCCATGGTTGAGTTAGCACCGAGAGTTGAAATTATAATAGATAGCCGGTTATGTTCTTTTGTCTCAAGTTTTGAAGGTTCAAACGTGTACTACCCTATGAAAAGGCATATAATCCCGATCTATAAGTGGAAAATGGGCCAGTGAAAATGGTAAACGAATATAATTTTTTTTAATGCAAAGGGAAACCTCTTATAACATTGTCACTTATAACGATCTATCTTACATCCGATGAATCTGTCAAAAGTGCTTACTTATTATTTGTAATGATCTTTGCCCAACGCGAAGTTCGACTGGTATTTATTTTCAGATAGAAACAAACTAAAAAAATAAGCGTGAAATAAAAATGGTGACTGCTTCCATTCACACGGTTTACGAATATTGAATTTTTATTTAAACTTCGTTTAGATTCGTTGAATCAAAAAAGTGTTTTTATTTTTAGAAAAAAACTGAGTCGTGCTTTTCATACCAAACTAAATTTTTCCAACTATAATTGGATAAACGGTGGTTTGAACTATTCTTGTATGTTTTTTTTTTCCTACAAACAGGACTACAGGAAAAATAAAGGTAAACGTAGTGACCTTGAAAGTCTTATTAACAAACAATTTGAGCAAAATCGGTTCACAATTCAAAATTCAGCCGGAAAAAGTCAATCGACCCTTAGGGGTGGTTTTTTTGAGATGCTGGCTCTCTAATAAAAAAAAATCATTCGGACTTCTTTGTAGAAAGTCACGCGTGGCCTTCCATAAAAAAAAATGTCGAAATAAGAACCTCTTCCTTTTTTTCCGTCGGGTAAAATCGGAACTATTCCTAAAATAAGCTGTCACACTATTTTTACTTGAAAAACTGGGACGCTGTAAAATTAAGAAAACTTTCCTTCGAAATACGAGATTGAACTTTAAATATATTTGAATAGTTACATTCGTTCTTGGGCGGGGAAGTCAAGAATTTTATAAATTAGAGCGGTTTTCAGGCGAGTGGAAGCGAGCGTCTTTGATCACAGCCTCCGTAAAAGTTTGGAGTTCCCATTTTTCAAGAATTTCTTGGCCAAGTATTCACAATCCGATTCGGTCACTGCTTGCGTTGGCTAAAAGTTTGTAGTATTCGCATATTGGAATGAAAGTATATTTTCCCTGTCTCTAAAAAAGCTGTCCCATTTTCCATAACCACGGAGTATGGTGCCCTTTCCAATATGTCTTCTTATTAATGGTCTGTGGCACGACCCCTCAGTGTGACCATCAATTCTGCGTTTGGATGAGCAGCGGACCAAAAAACTACTATCTTGTTACATTTGTGAGATTGATCGGTTTTTATCGTCGTCATTTCGAGGGTTTTTTTATCTATGTCAAACTGAAGCGTAATAAGGAACCTCTTTATTTAAATAAGATAATTAAAAAACTAAGGTGAAGCTAAGTGTGGATGGCGTGAGGTTGAGTTGATTTATTATTCTTGGGAACATCAACAGGCCATTTTTAGGGTTCCTTAGCCGAATGGCAAAAAACGGAACCCTTATAGATTCGTCATGTCTATCTGTCTGTCTGTCTGTCCGTCCGTATGTCACAGCTCCTTTTTTCCGAAACTATAAGAACTATACTGTTGAAACTTGGTAAGTAGATGTATTCTGTGAACCGCATTAAGATTTTCACACAAAAAGAGAAAAAAAATCAATAAATTTTGGGGGGTCCCCATACTTAGAACTGAAAATCAAAATATTTTTTTTCTACAAACCCATACGTGTGGGGTATTAATGGATAGGTCTTCAAAAATGATATAGAGGTTTCAATTTTTTTTTTTTCTTAACTGAATAGTTTGAGCGAGAGACACTTCCAAAGTGGTAAAATGTGTGTCCCCCCCCCTCTAATTCCTAAAGTAAATGGACGAAAATTCTGAAAAAAATTAGGTTTGTAGAACGTTAAGAAAACTTTCAACGAAAATTGGTTTGAATAAGATTTGATATTTAGTTTTTGAGATATGGGACTTTTTGACCAAACTGCAGCCGTAACTTTGTTTTTCATTAATATACTATAAAAAAACAAATTTAGTTTTGCGGTTGAGTGGAAGTTGACTAATGAATGACCGTTCAAAATATGGTTATTATATTATTTGGGGCTATGGAACCCTGTGTGCAAGTAAGACTTGCACTTAGCCGGTTTTTTATCAACACTTTTGATCTACAGATTGCGTGCATAAATTGGCTTAGTATTTTATGATAGTGCAGTTTTCCATTATTAAGGTAGAATTCCGAAGGTGACAAGCCGCAGCAATGACTGTCATGGCAGCGACATTGTGTTGTTTCTATTTTATTATTAAGTAGATTGATGGCGGCATTGACATGTTACATGTAGTCAGTGGCCCGAAAGACTGACAACCAATCTTACCAAGGGGAATCGTATTAACTAGTACTAACTGGATTGTGGAGGTCAAATATAGTCAGTGTGGCGGCTTATCGTCTTCTATACCCACAACTACGCCGACACCTACTCTCCAAACTGTGTATTGCCAACAGGCTCGGAGTAAAATAGCTGTTACATACGGACAGACGGACAAGAGGAATCTATAAGGCTTTTCAGTCTTAGAATTTGGCCGCGGTACCCTAAAAAGTAGACATTAATAGTAACGTACTTGAATGTTGTCATTATTTTTCACAAAGACACAAAATTCATTTGGTAAGGCATTTTCAATCTTAACTTTTATTACATGCATATAAAATAAAATATGAAACACTTACTTGTTCTGTAGAGACCTAATTGAAACAAGCTCCACTTATTATTTAAGTATATTACAATGAAACTTTCTGCAACGCTTTGTCTCGTGTTAGGGATCCGCATCTTTTAAAAGAAGTCTCTTGTTAACCAACTTTTTAAGACAAAGGCTTTTGATTAAGTTTTTTTAGATTTATGAAATTCAATTTATGAATCAAACATGATGTTAGGGACATCGTGACAAGAATCCAGGTTTTAGTTAACATAAAAAGAAATGGCTGTTTCATACAAAATTATAACACATACACTATAAAAATGTATGGAACAGCAGTTGTTTGAATTGCTGGAAGTTGTGTCGCAACGTTCCTTACACCACGTTTTTTTTTTCTATTTGAGTTGGTTCTGCTCTTGACTCTAGACTAGGTCAGAGATGACAGAGACAAAGTCAACGATGGTACGAGCTTACCCAGAAGAAGCATGTTCACTCTAACTTTGAAGAGATTAGGGTTGTAAGCGTCCCACTCCTTTGCTGTGCCAATTATGAAAGACGTTTGAAAACACTTAGTGCGAATTGGTGGAATAGCAACAAGGTAGGGGTGGTAACTTGCAGTGCGTCTGGAGGTCCGATGGTAGAAGGCGGCTGGTGCGGATGAGGTCGTGGAGTGCAACCTGTAAAAGACCGACAAGCAGGCAACCTTGCGGCGATGAGCTAAGCTGTGAAGCTTGGCATGCACCAATTTTAAGTCGTCAATCAGCCTCTTTGCTCTGCGTTCAAGCGCGGCAAGCTGGTATTTAGCTCTGCCATCCCAAAGGTGGCTGCAATACTCCATGCTTGTGCTTTATTCTTTTTTTTACTTTTTTTATATACCCAACGAACTGTTTTGCAATTTTCCCACAAGCCGGAGGATCCTATACCGGGTACACTTATAGTGATATGCTGTTTCAAACGCAAGTAGTTCTCTTAATTGCAACTTATTTTGCCGGTTGGATTTTAAGACAACATTTGACTATATGTGGTTCTTTGCGGTGTTTTGTAGTTTTTATGTATTCTGAACTATGGAAATCCCCACACTAGAATTTCTACTGTGTCGTGGGTGCGTATACAAACATTTAAACTCACATACACAAACAGCCTTAGCATTTACTGTTAAATGCTGTCTAGGCCTGAAGTATCGCTTCACTCTATTTAGGATGCCCAGCTTTTTGGCCGCAGTTTGGGCTTTATACTCAATGGTGGCGCAAAAGTTAAGACTGGACGTCAACTCCATGCCTGGGCTCAAGCTGATCAGCTATAGGAACAGATGTACCCCGGAAAGTAGAGGTTTAGTCGAAACGACTCATTTTTGCGGTAAAAAGACACGCCTTTGTTTTGGTGTCGTTAAAAGAGACCAGATTGTCATCACCCCACTGGGAGACAAGGCTTATGGTAAAATTTGTCAGCTCTACCATTGCTTCTCTCAAGAAACGAACTTCTGTATTAGTTTAATATAATTATTTATATTAAACTAATATAGAATGATCTGTATAGTGTCGGACGTAAAGAATAGCATCATCCCATATCCTCCCGTCGGTGTCGTAAAAGGCGACTAGGGGATTTTCCAGAGAATGGGCAGCAGCATTCTCTGTGCTTTTGTAACAACCGTACTGCGATCGCCATCCCGTGCTGATTATGGTAAAACCCCCCAAAATGACAATGCAGCGACACTTGGGGGAGGCCTATGTCCAGCAGTGAACTTCTTTTGGGCTGGAATGATGATGACGAATTATTTTTAATTTCCAAAAATTTTAGATTTAATTTCCAAGAAATCATCAAGCTTAATTCAAAAACCGCAAAAGTAAATCCACCCAATTGACACTGCTCACCAACTAAACACCCTTCAAAGGTACTCGTAAATAACCGCTGTAAAACGCTTGTTGATTGTGTTAAATCGACCCTAATTGACGTAAGTAAGAGATTCACTCAGGTTAATTGCGTTGACTTGGCACCCCGCCAGGTGACCAGATTTATTTGATTTTACCTCAGGGTAGTTAGGGCTGTGATCTTTATGTTCATACTATAATTATGTCGGAGACTGTCATTAGCACGGACTATGAATCGAAAGCGCGTAATTTTAAGTATTTTGTTAGTTCGATAAAAGCAGCATTCATAGCAAGAAACATATGTTCTGCTCACATGATGACCGAGTCTAACAGAATAAATCATCAAACTACGACGTAAATACGTCTGGGTCAATAAAGTGCACTAATGAGTTTTCATTAACAATATGTGAGTGTGGTACTTAGTGATGCATTCTTTTCCTTGTTTGATTTATTATATCACCACTGCACTCAAACCAGTGAAGGAAACCCACCGGCAACGCTGGAGGGTCACTCCCCCCCCCCACTACTCCTAAAGAGAAGGACAGTGTCCCAGCAGTGGAAACATTGGGCTGATTGTGCGATTCATCATTTGACGTTCCTTTTCCCAACTATGGGGTCAACATTGGTAAGAATGCAGATTGTCAGAATTTCGGGCCGCTGACTACCTGTAACGACTGTCAAAGATCTACAAATCACAGAAGGGACCAACGGCTTGACGTGGCGAGGCACGGAGGAAACTCAGTATGTAATTGGAGGTCACCCGTCCATGGCCCAACCTAAGCTAGTGCGGCCTAACCTGAAGATCGACCCGAGCGGCTCCTCCTCAGTTAGCCCTAAGTAAAGAGCAACATCGTTTCAAATAAATGAACCACACACAGAACCCGACCACTGAAAATGCCAGTACTTAAAATTCCCCCTTGTCCCTGCGATACATGTTTAGTAAGTAATTGGGTTCGTTTGATGAAGAACGTGGCGAGCGAGCACGCAGACACGTTGCAGGCAAAGGCATTTTATAGACACGATCCGTGTCGACGGTGACTCGGAGAGGGGAATATTATCGTTAAAGTGCTTTTGAGAAGTATTTAAATTGTAATAATTTTCATATTTAAAACTTTTGCTTTTTGAAATGAAATGTGTGCCTCCTAGGTCTAGTGGTTGCAACCGCCACTGCTGAGCATGCTGAGGTCCTCGGTTTGAATCCCAGGTCGGGCAAAGTGATATAGGATTTTTCCATCAGGAACCTCAGTAGCAGCCACGGAGTCTGGATATGTGCCCGGTTGATGGCAATAGGCTCGCCCCCTATTACATGGGACTTAAACATAACTGGCAGAATGTGGGTGTACTATTAAGTACAGCTCTGCCTAACTATTCGAAAATTACAAGCGTGATGTTATGTTATGTATTTAAACATAATTCCTTTGTCAGATTTTTGATGAATTTTGAATCTTTAATCGACACTATTTGTGTATCTTACTTGATCTGTAAACAAATGGTTCTTCGAGGAAGATCACTGTTTTTTTCTATTTTATCTAGAAGCTATTGAAGGATGATTTCAGACAATTATCTGCCTGTCCACAAGAAAATTATTTCTCTACGTGTTATCAATTTCTGTACTTACGGATTGTCTGGTTCGTCCTATGGTTTATTGTGGCAGTCATTTGATTGGTTTTTTATACTGATATTTTTTATATTGATATTTTTTCAGCAAAGTTCAGATAGGCAATCGCTTCATGTAAAATAATGGTACTCACAGCATCCGGTTACACTGGGAGCCGACCTCAAGATAGTTTGGGAAAAGGCTAGGCAGATGATGATTATGATGATATTTTCAGCAAAGTTCCCATTGTTCCTGCTGAGAGAGCTAAAAAAGAGAAGCTTCAGAAAAATTTGGTCGGAATCAACCCTGCGGGCCCAGAACACCTGGCAAGACATGTAAAATATTATGATATTGTAATTAAACCTCGTAGCTTGCTATCCTTTCAATGCATACAAACCACATTAATTATATTCGTGTAAGTTATAAAACTTAGCTCAAAACTTAATTACTGAGTAAATCTCAACTTGCTAACTTAACTGCCCGCATAAGAAGTTTAAATACCTATAGTTTTGTTTACTTGTTTCAGCTGAAAACATACAGTTACAGCGGGACCATGACTGAGAACCTATGAACAACTTGCTGTTTTTAATTCCTAGTAATTGAGTACAAACTGCAGCTTGTCAATTTAATTCATTAAACATTTCTTTTATTGAAAAGAAAATAAAATGATGGTTTTTGAGTTAACGACAGCAAATAATGTATTATAGCTTCAATTAAATGCTTAGAAAATAAGTTATTTAAAAATAAGTTTATTTTTCATTGATGAATGTTAATAAGTGGATAATTGTATATATAAAGTTTTAAAAAAATCGTCGTAGATAACGACTTTCAAGTTTCGTTGGCAATCTAATTACTTAACAGAAAAACACAGGCTTTTTATCAAGTTGAAAAATAGCCATAATGTCTCACAACCCAAATCTAAATGACCTACATACATACCCACCTACAGCCTATATAAGTGCACGATTCTCTGGTTTTGGTATCTCAACAAAAGGTAGACTTCCAAGTGGCGTGACCGTCGAGCTTACACTGCCTTATGTTTCCATCTGAAGTAGCAGCTTTGTTTTGCTTACCGCTTCTTAGTAAAACACTGGCTGGACGGCTAATTTATCGGGCCATTTGTACAAACAGCTGGGTGACCACTTTTCGTAATAACTTTTAGCATTTTATTATTTTCTCTACAGATATACAAATTTAAATTTGATTATTATTAATTTTATTATTGATTATTAATTCGGATCTTCGTTTGGTGGATGATGCACTACAGTTTAACGTTAGTTTTCGCTCGTTTATTTCCTTTTTACTTTTCTGAAAAGACTTCACCCAGCAATGGAAAAAAATAAGTAGGTTTTTTTTTACTTTTAAAGTTTTATATTTATGTGTACAAAAAAGGTAAAAGCAAATTTCATCAATGAATCTGATCGCGATTAGATCATCCAAACAGCGATCAAGAGCTGTTAATATCAATATTCCATGGCAATTACTACACTGACTGTATTTATGCTTGATTCTGCAGAAACTAAAAATGATTCCAGCAAACGGCAACTATTTGCAGCATCAACATTTATTACAAAAGTCAAATCAAAATATTCATACGCCATGGCCACAACAAGGTGTATGCAAATCACGTCACCGGAACTTTTTTCTTGTGGTGCCACCTGCCGGAGTGGGGCTTAATGATGTAAAAACACAGCTGATCTACCTTCATAGTGGTATGATGAACAGTAGCACGAGAACTCTCTATTAGGAAAACTCAAACTCAAAGCATTTATTTTAATTAGACCATTACAGGCACTCTATAAAGTGAAAAAATAACAAAAAACCGGCCAAGTGCGAGTCGAACTCGCGCACGTAGGGTTCCGTACCATTATTTATAAAAACGAACAAAAAAAATACTTTTTTTTGTATGGGAGCCCTCCTTAAATATTTATTTTATTCTGTTTTTAGTATTTGTTGTTATAGCATCAACAGAAATACATAACCTGTAGAAATTTCAACTGGCTAACTATCACGGTTCATGAGATAGAGCCTGGTGACAGACGTACGGACGGACGGACGGACAGCGAAGTCTCAGTAATAGGGTCCCGTTTGACCTTTTGGGTACGGAACCCTAAAAAGACGCGAAGCTACAGTCCCCGTCATAATAATTATGCCTATAAAGAAGAGAGAAAGACACCCGAGGTAAGCCAGAATAAATCAGTTTTATAAATCTGCTATTCCACTTTGAAATCGTTTTATTTTTTATGTAATTTATAATTTTGAACAAGGGGTTAATAAACATTGAATGTCCCGATGATATCGTGGTTGCAAGCAAGACTGCTGAATGTGGGGGGCCCATTCGGAACAGACAGTTTAATAAGGGTTCTCATTATTTTGAGAGTTGCGTCATAAGCCTGGTGCGGACGCGTTTTGCAAAAATATTATAGATTTTTTGGGGTATGAGGAACAGGGTGAAAAAATTCCTCGTTACTCCTTAGAAAGGGAGAATTCTCCGACCAGACAGGAGTTATGTCTGGTGGGCAACTGCCCGACAGTTGTTGTCGGGTTTTTGTATATATTCTTAAGTCGATGTAAACTCTGCTTGCGCGATTCAGTTCATTTTAGTTTTTCTGACTCAACTCATAGATGTCGCTGTAGTACTTTTTGTTCTAAGTTGCTTTTTATAGGTCGCCACAGATTTTTCAGTAACAGTTCGGAGCTGGATGTAGGCGGTATCCCCGTGCCTTGGAAAAGGACGTTACGACCTTGGTCCTGCTTCTGATCTCTCTCCGATCGTATTAGATTGCCGTTCCAATCGACTATCGATAGTGACAAAAGGGACAGTGTTAATGTATTTGCGCAAACACTTTAGCACTAAAGTATTCCTTGAGTAGTCGGCTCTGCTTCGATTAGCAGCCAAGACCAACAACACTCAGGAGAGACTATTAACACATTTTCATAATCTGCCTAGCCTTCGCTCAACCGTTGTTGTGGTCCGCTTCCAAGCCAACCAGATGCTGCTTAGCGCCAGTTTTTTACATGGAGCGACTGTCTATCTGACCTCCACAACCCAGTTAGTACTGGGTAATATGATACCCCTTGGTAAGACCCATTGCATGGTGTGTATTTTAAATTGGCTCACATCATTTAAGTCATCATCATCATCATTTCAGCCGAAAGACGTCCACTGCTGCAAACAGGCCTCCCCCAAGTGTCGCCACATTGACATTTTAGAGGGTTTTGCCATAATCGCCACGCTTGGCAAGCGGGTTGGCGAACGCAGTTCGGTTGTTACAAAAGCACAGAGAACGCTGCTGCCCATTCTCTGGCAAGTCCCTTAGTCGCCTCTTACGACACCCACGGGAAGATATGGGATGGTGCTATTCTTTACGTCCGACACCATACAGAGCGTATCATTTAAGTACCTCAAAAATATTTCAAATAATAATCATTAAAGTAACGTTCCACGTTGGCCCACCGTTAGCTAGTAACTAGCGCAACACCTCACGGGTGTGCTATGTAAACAATACCCCATACTCGGCGTCGTTATGAAAATGTATGTGCATACTAATTTGATGGCGCCGTACGCAGTGACGAGTTTGATGTAGTTGATTACTACCTGTGTACATACATAGTGGTGTAATGAACACACGCACTACGGCGAATGACGGAAATGCGACAATTCTTATCTTCGACAAAAGAGAACTATATTACTTAAAATTAAAGATAAACATTTATTCTAATTCGACCGAGAATTGGCACTTTACTATTGAAACGGCAACAAATTGACAACACAACCCTGAAAACGAACACTCTTCCACATTTCCTAGTGATTGAGCTAGGGAGAAGATATGATAGAACGAAATCCTCAAGACTCCTGAGTCCTCATCATAAAAGTGAATATTTTCACCGTTCAAAAACAGTTTTGGGACAAAACAGCTAACTCCAAAACCTTTTTAGGGTTCCGTACCCAAAGGGTCAAACGGGACCCTATTACTGAGACATAGCTGTCCGTCCGTCCGTCCGTCCGTCTGTCCGTCTGTCACCAGGCTGTATCTCATGAACCGTAATAGTTAGCCAGTTGAATTTTCTACAGATTATGCATTTCTGTTGACGCTATAACAACAAATAATAAAAACAGAATAAAATAAATATTTATGGGAGCCCCATACAAAAAAGTTTTTTTTTTTCGTTTTTATAAATAATGTTACGGAACCCTTCGTGTGCGAGTCCGACTCGCACTTGGCCGGTTTTTTTGTATCAACCTTGTTTCAGATATGACGTTCCGAATTTCCAAACTTCGCAGTTCCGCCTTCCGACATTGTTTCGGTCAAACCTCTGTCTTGTACCGTACAAAAATTATTATAAAGTTTCATCATGGAAAATGCTCTAACTCCTAAGCTCCAATATCGTAAGCCCGTAGCAAATTATCTCCTAAATCCCGATATTAGAACATCATAACAATAAAAGCCATTGTTCGGAGTAATAAAGAGCCAGTTACCGACATTGCACGTGGCCGATGTGTCGAAGTTTTACTATAACAACACGGTATTACGCATTGGCTTGGAATTCAGACAACAGGAATCGAAGTTTCGGTGCAGTGGGGAGCTAACTAGCCCTGCAAGACAAACAAGAAGATCTAAGACACGATAAGCTATCTGAAGTAACGTGATCAAACACATCCTTATATGCCTAGCCTTTTCCCAACTATGTTGGGGTCGCATTCTAGTCTTACCGGATGCAGCTGAATACCAGTGTTTTACATGGAGCAACTGCCTATCTGAAATCCACAACCTAGTTAGTACTGGGTAATACGATACCTCTTGGTAAGACTGGCTGTCAGACTTTCAGGTCACTGACTACGTGTAACGACTGTCAAAGATCTACATATGACAGCCGGGACGAACGGCTGAACATGCTTTCCGAGAGGAGGAAACTCGGTATGTAATGGGCCCAACCATGGACCAACCTAGCCATGCATGGCTTAACATGAAGACCGACCCGAGCGGAAGTTATTATTTTGCCACGAGCCAAAAGCCCTGTTCTACTTAATCAACAAACACATAATATAAGAACATATTTGCCAAGTATGTCACGTAACACTTGTACTGAGAGCAACTAGAATAAGCAGTTATCTCTTGCAAATCGATTACGATTTGGTTCACGCTCTCCTGTCCACTATCAAAAGTCTCCGGGAGCGTAGGATCATTTTATTAAAAAGGAGGAATATATTGGCACATTCACACTGAGTTTAAAACGAAGTGCCTATCAGTTTGATTCGTTTGTTTGGAATGAAGTTGAAAAAGAACCTTCTAATGACTGAGGTCATTTCAACAAACCTGAAAATCATATTGTGAGTTTCATAATTATGGATTGTCATGACGCTTCATGTAGAATACTGGTACTCAGCTGCATCCGGTTAGACTGGAAGCCGACCCCAAGATAGTTTGGGAAAAGGCTAGGCAGATGATGATAATGATGACTGTATTATATGTATTTTGACTTATAAAGGGAGTGTAGAGTTAAACAAACTATCTCCGAGCAATTATAGACCCAATGGACTTTCCAAGGTTGTTACAAAATACCAGACACTCCATGAACTACTTTAATATCATAATAAATAAAACAAGGAATCATTCCGAGCGTCTGTTCAATAAAACTTAAAGTGCTTATTCCGATAACTGCTGTGGAAGAGACCGACCAAGTTATAGCCATCTTGAAACTTTCAATCTATTGAGAAGTAGCAATATTCTTTTGAGCAAAGTTCGTCGCATTGGTGACCCAAGTTCTATTTTTATAAGTGTGGATTTCGGTATGAAAGGAAAACTAGTTGATATGTGTTTTAACCTGTTACTGGCAACTTAAATATCGCCCCTAGTATTTTATTAGATTCGGTTTACCTTTCGTGTGTTAGTTTTAGGTAATGGGTCTTGCCATCAGAAATGTCTCAGTAAAAGCGCAGAATCTATATTTGAAAATAGTCTCGCCCAATATCATACATCCAGTCTTACCAAGGGGTATCGTATTACCCAGTTACTGGGTTATGGAGGTCAGATAGGCAGTCGCTCCATGAAAATACTGGTACTCAGCTGCATCCGGTTAGACTGGAAGCCGACCCCAAGATAGTTTGGGAAAAGGCTAGGCAGATGATGAGTCTCGCCCAATATCACGAGAGATTTAAAAAAATATTTGGTTTGATATACATCGGCCTTCGGGCTGATGTTTAAGCTATTATAACAAACTATGATCTCTGTTATCACTTTGTTTGTTGCAATACTGAAAATACCTCGAAGCATTATTCTATTCCAAGTCTGTCGAATCCGTGGATATTTATACAAAATGACACAATAGATATTGAGTGTTCGCGGAAGTCGTTTGCACATAGTTTCACAGTCCCCGCTCTAATTCCGTGTCATAACTGTTACATTTCTGATTAAATCCGTTGCTTTTTAGTGATAAAGTTCTGCCATTTGATTACTGAGTTCATAGCTGTCATAAAATTTGGGTTTATTTTATTTTGAGTGTCAGTAACGGAACAGATGGGCAGTGATGGTAAATTCTGTCCCTTGCCATCGTTGTAAAGTTTTGCAGACACAGTCAAAAATATTATTTCTTACATTGTTACACAACCAAGAAAATTTAAATTAGTCTTCGTAATGACCAGTCAACGGACAGCCACGTCCTCTGTATGCTAGTACTGGTGTGTCTGAAACTTTATTGAATACCTACCTCTAGCAAGACCGCTAAAGGTAGATATTAAATCAAGTTTGCATTTTGTAATTAGACAGCTATATAAAGGGTGTAAATCAATCCTTAACGAAGCCGAAGCGCCATTGTTCTCCCCGTCATTGCGATATTTTTTTGGTCTGGACCATACCTGGGAACCTTCTAGTTACGGAGATATTGGAGGCCAAAGATCCAACAGTTTTATTAGTTAAAAAAAAGAAACTAGTTTTTAAGGTTAGAACTTTACTTTAAATGCCTTCATGACCTGTTTACTAGTTATTGCGTCAGCATAATGTTTTGAGTGCGTTACATTGAGTTTTACCGTAAAATGTGATTTTTCACCATAAAAAGTCGTTTCCCAGCAATCATTTTTGCGTAGGGTTACTTAGTTTGATGTACAGGATGTACATCAAACTAAGTACACAACTAAGCTTGGTTGCCGGCTTCGTGAATGGTCTGTTTATCCCTTGTATAACTCGTTGATCATGTCTATATAGGCTCTGGTGAGAAGTCCCATTTACACAAATGGGACTTCTCACCAGAGCCTGATGTTAGATGTTACATAATCTCCTTGCCGTAACCGTAAAATCTTTCTCAGATTCATTATAATTTTTATATCTCATAAAATAATAATATTATAATAAGGGATCTAAACCACTACATACGTACTAATACTAGTCTGGCTTCCCAACCTAAATACTAAAAATACAGTATTCTGGAAAACACTCCGCTGTGTGTAATTACAAGGAAATAATTACTGAGCTCAGACTTTAAAACGAAATTAACTCTGAACGTATAAAATAACTTTGAATTAAAGTAATTGAATCGAAATTTTCGTGAAGTTATAATAATAATAATAATAATAATTTATTCAAAAAAATATAAGGTAAACATTAAATACAAGTTTTCTTAAATCTATGTCATGTTCACTCATGGTTTGTGCCTGAACTAGGTAATCCTGTGTTTCAGGCGATTGGAGGTAACATTAATTGATTAAATAATCACATATCATATTAATCTTATTGGTACATGTGTAAAAAGGTGTATAAAATTATAATATCTTAACTTACTAACTAATACAACTAACAATATTTACTTTAGCACAAGTAATAATTTCTCTGTATCTTCATAGGACATAGCTTGAAGAGTTTCCTTAAGGAATTTTTTGCAGTTGCTATAATTTAGGGAGTACATGTTCCCATTTTCATTTAGCCTGTTATAGAGTAGCGGTCCGAGGTACATATAAAATTTTGCTGTGAAAGCATGTTTTGTACTTTTTTGAGGGCAAACTATATCTTTCCGTCTCCTGTTAGTATATTCAGTGCTGTATGGAAGTGCTGCGTGTTGTTTTAGTACAGTGTTCATTATAAATAACTGTCGAACTGTTAGCACTTCACAGGATTTATACAGGAGGTTTGTGGGGAAAAGGAAAGGGCGGCAAGTAGCCACCTTGAGAATAGCTCTTTGAGCTCTTTCAATGGCCAATAGCAAAGTCTTACTCGTCCCACCCCATGAAGTGATGCAGTAAGTCAAAATTGACTGACAAAGAGCAAAGTATACTTGCCTAATTATTTTTGAATCTGCGATAAATCGTAGCTTTTTGAATATGTATATCAGCTTACGAATTCTATTATTTAGAGCTTCCATATGCTGTTTGAAGGAAAGGGTTTCATCTAATATAATTCCCAGGTATTTTAATGTATCTGTCTTTTTAATATTGGGACATTTACACTGGTTATCTCCAGGGACTGGACAACAATGAGCATGCAACGCTATAGGGATATTCGATATTTGCTTGCGCATCGAAAACTTAATGTATTTTGTCTTCTCTGCATTTAGAGTTAGTAAGTTATTTTGAAGCCATTTATTTACAATATTAAATCCGTGTTGCGCACGATTGTAGACTTCATATTCTGAGTCAGCCGAAAAAAGTAGAGCAGTATCGTCTGCATAAGTTATGATAGTGCCATGCTCTAGCTTTAGATTGCAAAGGTCATTTATGTAGATTAAAAACAAGGTGGGCCCTAAAATACTTCCTTGAGGAACACCAAAACATGTGTTTTTTTGAAAAGCGCTGAGAACGTTTCCGATCTTTATGCATTGGGAGCGATCTTCTAAATAACTTTTGAACAACTTCAGCTGGATGCCTCTTATACCCATGATCTCAAGCTTGCGCAACAGAATTGGAATGGAAACCGTGTCAAAAGCTTTAGCGAGGTCCAGGAAAATTCCTACTGTGTGGTTACCCTTGTCCAGTTTTTGCGCTAAATAGTCAGTCAGATGGTGTACTGCATCAGCAGTTGAAACTTTAGGCCTAAATCCAAACTGCTGTTCAGAGAGAATTGATTTGTCTTCCAAATATTTCAACAACCTTTTGTTTATAATTTTTTCCAATATTTTAGATATAGAAGGCAGTAGAGAAATAGGTCTATAATTTGTCACTTGCTCTTTGCTGCCTGATTTATAGACAGGGACAATTACAGCTTTTTTGAGACACTCTGGAAAATTACCTGAAGATAAACAAAGGCGGAAAATATAAGTCAGTGGCCGTACCAAAATGTCCTTGAATCTTTTGATAATTTTATTAGATATGTTATCCCAGCCTACTGCACATTCTTCTTTCAAGGTCATAATTATACTTTCCACCTCCGTCTCGTCAGTATCTAGCAGCGCAAAGGATGTTAAAGCAGTGCTGCATGTTAAATGAGTGCTTGTTAGATTTTGAGATTGACCCAGATTTTTTTCTGCCAGACACTTTCCAACATTAACAAAGAAATTATTTGCTATGTTAGCGGATTCCAGCGGCGACAAGTGTGCTTGTAATAAACCTAAAGATGACTCATATTGTTTCGTGCTATACGTTGCATTTTTAATATATTTCCAGATCATTTTACTATTTGTTCCAGCCTTTTCCAATGCCACTTTGTCGTAGTTGCTTTTAATTTTTTTAAGGAGGTTATTGCAGAAATTTCGATATCTTTTGTACGAAATTTGCAAAACTGCACTGTCTGGATTAGATTTAGCTTTCACATGCAGTTTATCCCTATGTTTCATACAGCGTATAAGACCTGGTGTAATCCATGGTTTTAGGTTGTGATATTTTTTGCTCAACTTCGATATGACTGTGTTTTTCTGAATTGCATTTCGTAAGTTATCAATTAAATACATCATGCAAAACTGTGGGTCAGCGGAATTATAGACTGGATCAAAACTGATGACGCGTAAATCGTCTTCAAGTTTATTTATATTTAGTTTTGAAATATTGCGAGTGTCTTGTTTAGGTATTTTACAATTTAGCGTTAGTAGGGCAGCATTGTGATCGGTTATTGTTGAGTTAACAACAAGTGCAAGTGAAGGGAAATTGGATTTAAGCATAATATGATCCAAACAGGAGCCACTGTGATGTGTAGGAAAGCTGTGTGCTGGGAGCATGCCATGAAAGGCGCATAGGTTGAGGTAGTCCTGAGCAGACGCATCAGCACTTCCTGGTAGAATATTGATATTAATATCTCCAATTACAACCGTGTTTTTGACGGATGACAGGGTTTGCAAGGTCTCATTCAGAGAGTCAGTAAAGAGGCTAGTATTTTTAAACGACGGAGGTCGATATAATGCTAATATCGCAAATTCGGATCCAATTGTAACTAATAGTCTGTTACATTCGTGCATATTAGGTTCCTGAACAGAGACATTGAGATGATCTCTTGCATAAACTATCACCCCATCATTTTGGTTGTAATTTATAGTACTTTTATACATATTATATCCCGGTATTAATGGTATGTTATATTGTTTAGCAAGCCAGCATTCGGTTAAAACAATAACGTCACAATTTATGTTTAGCCGTTGCTGAAATGTAGTAAAGCTATCAAAATTCTTAAAAACACTGCGAATATTTTGTGTTAATATGGTTAGTGGAGTGTTGTAGCCGGATAGATATTGTTTGCAGTTTTCCGCTTCACAAACTTTGGACTCGGTTACAGAGAAATTATCTAACTCAATCAAATTATTTAACATAATTGCAATTAAAAATAGAAATTTAAAAAGGTCAGAAAAAAATAACTAATTAACGGCGCTCTTAGGCGCCTCCATAATCGACCGAATTGATGTACCTTTTTTCCGCCATTATTTTCGCCGGGCAGTCCGCAGCACCTGTGTTATGTTTGTCTGGTTTTTTGAAATGCAAGCAAGTAGCGCATTTTGGTTCATCAGCCTTCTTTGGACATTCTTTTACTGAGTGACCTTGATCACCACAGTGGCCGCAGGTATACGATGTCTGTCGACATGACTTGGCCGCATGTCCATACTGCTGACACTTATAACATCGTGTGACCAAAGTAAAGTCTCTCACAGGGCATGATGACCAATTTACAAAAACGCGGTCTTGCGATATCAGGGCTTTGCGTATGACTGCAGATACTTCGACTATGTAATTGCAGGTCTCAGCGTCTTTCTTACCAGACTTATGACTTATTTTAATTGAGTTCAAAAACGTCTCTAGGCTGCAGTCCTGAAGTTTTTCGGCTAGATTTTGGTTGAACAAACAGGTAAAAACCTCATTTTCCTGCAAAGATGTCGGAACTCCTATAATCACAACCCTAGGCTTCCTTTTATGGGGCTCGTCGACTGTAAGGCCTGATTTGGTAAGCTGCACCGATTGTCTCAGCTTCTCAATATCGTCCTTCGTCTCGGTGCTGATGATAACACCGCCGTTTTTCGTCTTGCGCAGACCTCTCACCTGGAGCTTCATTTGTTCGGGGCTGATAATTTTTTGGACAAGAGTTTTGGTCTCATCGCTGGTCTTTAGCTTGTCACTTGGATAGATGGCCACTGAACTTACATAACTCGGCTGGATGAAATTGTTGGCACCTTTCTTTACCATGTCAGCAAAGGTAGATCCCTGGACAGGTTTCGTCGAATCTTCGATACTCAGCTTCAGGTTTTGTAGCTGCTGCGAAAGATCGAGTTGGTTTTCGAGAGTCCTGATGTTGTAGTGCGATAGGAGGGCTTTTGCTTTGACAGACTGGTACATAACGGCCATCTGCGAGGTCCCATGGCTAACTTTCCTGCTTAGGTTAATGATGCGCGTTTTCTGCTCCACATTCAACTTTCCTTCAGCTGCAATAGCGCACACCTCGTTCAGGCTCTGCTCGATAATCGACATCCAGTTCTGAATTTCAGACGTCGAGACAACTTCAGGGGCATCGTTCTTTTGGACAGGCGCTTTAGGGGTAGAAGCGGGTACGGCCACGGGTACGGCCACGGGCACAGGTGTAGAAGGCGGGGAGCGAACACATTTACTACTCCGGTTGAAGGGACTATCCTCCATCGTGAAGCAGGTTATTCTGTTCCTGTTAAACACCGATCATTTCTACTTTATGTTAGTAGAAAAACACATTTAATATAATAGTATGCGTCACTACTGTCGATTAAACTAGGTCACAGTTTCACAAGTGATTATTTGTTTATTGAAATAATTGTTCGATACGTCTGTTCACTACGATCGGCAATATTGCAATCCAGTTGGAAGTTAGTTAGTGTTTTCACGCTTTTATTCATACGACTAAGTTAGTAGAATAGTGTTTATGCATCTCTTGAGATGCAGTCTGTCAGTTTGAGTAGTTATAACACTCAATAGAGTGTGTTGTCGTAAAATAAAAAGCTTTTAAAAAAAAAATTTAGTACCGGAATCGACGTGGTACAAAAAAGCCACCACAGGAATGAATGTTTTGGCAGGTAGCCAGAACATTCATAAACAAAATACAACTTGAAATACAAAACAATAAATAATTTATTAACTTAATAATTTACTACATTAAAACACGACATGTTTCACGCTGCAAACACAATTACAAGTAAATACCATTTTTTCAAGGCATAGCACGAGCGTAGAAAAAACCGCCGTATCCCAGTAGTTCCATTCTCTAGTTCCACTATGGGACTACTGGGATTTTTTTCTCCCAGTAGTTCCATGGAACTAGATTACTTTTTCACCTTATCCCATTAGTTCCATTAAGTACAGTCGGCGTAAATAAACTAGTTTATAATGACGTACCAGAAGTGGAGGTCCCACTGAAGTTTATTCCATTCTTGCTTGCAGACTACTCCTATGTAGATGAACGAATTCTGATTTATTGTTCTGATAATTGCAAACATCTTATGTGAAACCTTAAAAACTTTTTAGGCAACGGCACTTATACACTATTCATGGCGATATGAGTAGCTCTCAAGACACAACTCAAATTGTACCGTTGATTTATGCATTGCTATCAGGAAAGACAAAAATAATGTATAGCCTATTATTTTCGTTAATAAGTCGCAATTATACCAGATTGGACACCCCACAAATTTAAAACAGACTTTGAGTACCAGCTGTCGATGCCTTTAAGAATATGTTCCCACTAGCAGAAAACCATGGGTGTTATTATCATTACACGAGGTGTTTGTGGTAAAAGCCCAAGAATTGGGCATTAATAAAACCAATTACACTCGAAAACCCATGGCCTTATGTAATGCACTACCCTTGCTACCTAGTAATAAAATAATGGAAGGGTGGGAGTATATTAAGTTTGAAATAAAAATATTACACGAAATTGAGTTCATATCTGAATCCGAGAAACTAAAGTTAAATAGGTTTAAACTATACATGGAACGGTTTTGGTTGCGTGACGCTGAATTTATTAACCTATGGTGTGCTTTCGGCACACACAACAAGGACAGACACAGGACAACAAATTTTGTTGAGGCATGGCACGGTGGATTAAATAAGTCATTTTAGAAAACTGTAATAACTCTATATAAATTATTGCAAGTTTTATCAAATGACGCTTTGGATTATACAGTACATACAAAGAAAATACAAAATAATTTAAATCATGACACCAGATGAGATTCTAATGATATTGTGAAGGACATGCTTTTACAAAATTCGCAAATGAAACTTCTCAGTGGAGAAATTACTGTACCACATTTCTTGCAGAAGAATCGTCCGCAGTTCTCATAAGTAGAGGTAGAAAATCAAAAATAAAAACATTGTAAGTTACGTTTCTGTTACTATTACTAAGAAAATAAAAGCATTTTAGGTAACGTTTTTGTACTAATATACTCAGATCTGTTATTATATTATATTGTGGTCAATACCATTCCGATTTAACTGTACCGGAACTTATGAGACTAATTTTATCTTGCATAAACAGAATGCCAGTTCCATGGAACTACTGGGAGAAAAAAATCCCAGTAGTCCCATAATGGAACTAGAGAATGGAACTACTGGGATAAGGCGGAAAAAACGCTGTTTGCATGTTCCCTAAATTACCACTAATTAGTTTTAAAGTAGATTGTTCTGAAAGAATTTTTCAAACCGACTAGAGACAGTTTGATACTGGGCATTAAGATATATTCAACTACTTTCACATTGCTATACATTTTACTATGGCGTTTTGTTCATTTCCTATGGCACTATAAGATAGGGATTGTACTATTACATCTATGAAAAGATTACTACACACATAACCTTGTAAAAAATCTGGACAAGAAGTTACAAAAGACAAGAACACTTCTGTAACTTCTGCTTAAGGAGACCTACACCCCACTTCACTACATGGATCAATGATAATTTTGACACCGTTCAACACATCTTTTAAAATGCATTTATACTAGCTACTGTTTTCGTGGAAATGGGATGCAGCCTCTAAAATCATCTGAATATCATTACTGCTGCTGCTTCTTAAACAGCCACTTAAAGCCGTTACTGAAATCGGCTATACTAGGCAAAGACTCAGGAGTTTGAAAAGGCTCACTGTCAGCCGGCTCGTAGCTATACCCCACAGTGTTATACTCCTGGGGAGGGCCGTACATCATCTGAGAAGCGGATCCAGGTGGGCCCGACTGGTTTTTCATATAGTAGTTGAGGAGTAGACCACCGGCGTAGAAGAGCTTTTGAAAGAACGCGACGAGGAAGAAGAATGATGCAACTTTGATGATGGCTAGCTTCGATAGCACTACTAGTGCGACGATTGCTGAAACAAATGAAAAAACATGTTTAAATTGATAAATTGAACCTTTGTTTATCTATGTTCGTTTGTCCACGACGCTACTGAAAGGTAACCAGTTAAAAACTCAAATCACCATTGAGTAGACAGGTCATTCGGAGAGCTGTGGACCGAGCCATGTAGGGCATCTCCCTCTACGACCGGAGCGGGTGAACACCAAAACACGGAGACGAACGACCTTTACGGACATAGCAAAAAGAAACACAAAAAAAAAAGAAACAAAAAGAAAGTGGGTGTGGACGTGCCATTTATGCCATAGACTGGATTGAAGATGGGCGAAGAAAGTGCTGGAGTGAAGACAACAGACAGGACGGAGGAAAGTGAGAAGATAACCGGGTAGACAGACAATCTCATTTAAGGGGCTGGAAGAAACTGGATAGCTAGGACATAAAACCGCCAACAGTGGAAGGATTTCGAAGAGAAAATAGAGCCAGCATGTCACTGCACAAGTATTCAACAATGTCGGTTGCTTTTCTGTAGTGTCTTGGAAGCTGATCGACATTTAGAAGTCGGAAAGGGGCCCGGCTACCCTAAAACTTTTTATGAACATTGTGTTCAGGTTGTGAATCCTTTATCATCAATCATCCAAAATCTCAAGCATAACTTTATCCAAATCCCTAAAACCAACTCAAAAACTAGCATCAGTTTGTTACGTAAAATGTTTTTTACATTAAGATGTTTTTCTTTCTCAATTTAATTATTATTTTCTTTAGTTCCCAAGACCATAAAAAAGTATAAAATTACACTGCATTTTCCAAGGACTGAATAATATTTTTCTAAAAATATTTCAATCAGAATAGAGCGCGGTTTTGTTCTAGCTCTCTAGAAAGTAAATAAATTAGGTCCTAATTGAATTGTCAAGAGCAAAGTAAATCTTTTATTTAATTACCGTTGGTCAGGAAGAAGCTGAAATGATGTTAGCTCAGACTCGAACCTACAGAGCACGAAGATGCCTTCCAATCTTCTTCGCGAAAGGGCAACTAGAATCTACTCTATGTTCTTGTAAAGTTTAACCATTGAAATTGTCTTTTAGTGAGCTTACATTAAAAAGTGGAGTTTGACTTTGACAAATTGACTGAAGGTGGTCCGCCTGTGCTCAGACTCTTGAAATAAGGTTGGTTTTCTTTGCTGATGAATTTTCCTTTTTAAAAATAAACTCGTTCATTTAAGAGTAGTGCATCCAAAAACTACAGTAACCATCCTTAATTACGATTAAGTAGAACCTTTTTAATACAACAAAGTACGCGCGAACCCGATATTTTTCAATAACCTAAATGTTTGGAATTACCCTTTAAATTCCAAATTTAGCCTTAGTGAAATAGAAACCATTTCCTTCTGAAGATCACATCTGGAAAATAGAACGTCAATAAATTGTATTGACGAGATGAAATGTCAAACCAACCGTAGTTAGTTTCCATTAGGGAAATTGTATTAATTCTAAGTAAGTAATCCGTATGTTGAGATCTAACTTAATCTTAATTGAACCGAGTTCCTACTTATTTGTTATTGTACGTGAAAGATAATTTGTGGATCAACGGAGGATTAGCCATGATAATTTTGGTTACATTTTGGCGTCTAATCATCATCATCATCATTTCAGCCCAAAAGACGTCCACTGCTGAACATCTGCCTCCCCCAAGTGTCGCCACATTGACATTTTGGAGGGTTTGGCCATAATCGCCACGCTTGGCAGGCGGGTTGGCGATTGTAGTACAGTTGTTACAAAAGCACAGAGAACGCTGCTGCCCATTTAATTTAATATTTTACTTATATAGTAATATAAGTAAAATATTAAATTTACTATTGTATTTAACCAGTGCTAAAACACGAGCCACGATTTAAAACTCGAGGAAAAAATACTTAAAACACGGAAAAAATAAATGCAAATAGAAAAGTAACTCATTTCTTAAAAGCACTGCATTAAATTATTTCTTGATTCTTCAATTTGCACAGATTGTTTATTCATTTTGTGCCAGTTTCTTCCCTTTAGTAAAAACACGGAAGCATGATTTACGTTTCCATTTTATGTTCCCATGAACAGCATCATAACTCTCCGGCTTTATTAGGACTACAAAACTGATTTTTTCTACTTTGATTTTTTCGGTTGTAAAAACACTCCAATTAAATCAACTACTCACCCAAAAGCCTTAAAGATCCTTTCTTTTTCTTCGCCCTCGCTTCCTCCGGTAATTGTTCGTTGCTTTCCAAACAATAACAACAGACCAATAACGATAAAATAACAAACGTTTTCTTCAACATTTTGACAGAAAAATAACTTATTTATAGTCTGTATTTAAAGTGTTTTTTTTTTTTTAAACCCGCGCTTTCTGACAGTTAGCTTTTTTAATCAAAAAGTATGGAGCAACGCAATTGCTATCGAGGAGTTTTGGCATAAACTCTCCGGGTAAATATAAAATGTTTCAGTTTTAAAAGTTTTGGCTTGTTTATTTCTAATATATTTTACACTTTTCCCGAACACCGAACTGTGCGGTCTGCGTTCCCGTTAATAAATAAGTATTGGTTGGTGTGTGGCATTCGTAAATTCTTTTCTCGAAGAAAGTTTGTTCATTGTTTCCATACTTAAAGGAAACTGTGTCGAGTTTTCCTTTCTGTGACTAATTTGCATGTAAGGAAATAATTATTATGTTCTTTTGTGTAACTTTCGCGTTCCATACGTTTTGCTTGTAACTATTCAAATTTTTATGCTTGCTTTAAAAAATTTCTCCGTCATTTGCATGTGAATGATGGTTATTGAATATTTTGCATGTCACAGATATGTATGGGTTTAATGGGAAATACGTGCGTAAGTACTTACATTGTTTGTAATGTATCCGTGAGGGGAGGGAGAGCGTATATAGTAATTTATCTTCATCATCAGCCTATAATGTAGCCATACTGCTGGGACACAGGCCTCCTCTCTATGAGAGGGAGTGGGCTGTAATCCACCACGAGGGCCCGTGCGGGTTGGTAGATGTCACATGTCTTCGAATTTTTAGTTCTAGGACATGTCGGTTTCGTCACGATGTTTTCCTTCACCGTTTTTGAGGGCAGCGGTGATGAAATAAATAACACAAAGTAATACGCCAGCCTGGGTTCGAACCCACGGCTTATTGCTCGTAAGTCGGGGCTGCTACCACTGGGCCAGCGCTGCCTCCTAATTTTCATAAGAAATACCTTTTATTAATCTCATTACATATTCCTCTATCTCTGAGATAGCTAATAAATACAAGGTGTTGTTTTGCAACCTCGTCAAATTCTAGGAGGTAACTATGCTAATGATTCTCGACCCGAATCAATAATAAAATGAGTACGTAATTTTCTTTTTTTTATTTATTTACTGAAATCGGTAACTGTGAACCACCCGTGTTTTAAACACGGGCCGTCTGATCCCCGCCTAATATAACGTCGCTTACACACAAACAAAAAACCTCAAACGTTTTTTCGATAATTTCATAATCCCTAAACCACGTTAAGGGGGTTATTCTGAAATATTGACAAATTTAAACAACAAAAAAACGCTGTGTTTTTTAATAATTTACTAGGTACCGTAATTTATATTGATTATTTATGTCTTTTGTGACAACATCCTGAATTTTGACGAGGATGCAAAACAACACCTTGTATAATATAATGCGTCACTTTATATAGTGAAGAAAATTATAGGATGACAACTTAATTATTTGATTTTCTAAAAAAAAGTTCTGAGTACCTAATGTCTTATCATAAAAGTATATTCAGAACAAAAAAAAGAACCTAAAAATAAATCTTACAACACTGGAGAACCTAAAAAACTTTGACTATTAACATTTGTGCTACCACAGATCACAGCGTCCGATCTAAATGGATTACAGCAGAAATAGAAATATCAAAGAATTTATTTTGTGTTTTCATTTCATTTTACAAGACAGAGTTTTAGACAACGATAGTAGGATCAACCCTAAATAACATATTTTATTCCAGTTTATACAACGTGTTACAAAAACAATTTTTAATCCATAAATGCTACTACTCCACAGCTGAGTTTATGGAGGACAAGACATTTTGATTATGATTATTTTTATTTTTTTTCTTTAGTAATTGTGTGTTAGTACGTAGGAAGTGTGTATGTTAATATGTAATTGTGTTATTTCATTTAAAATTTGTGTCTATTGTTTTGACATGCCTAACTCTATTATTATATGTATGCTCTCAGGTAAAATGTAGTGAACTAAACCTTTTATATAACATCTTATTGTAATGAAACCTACATTTACGAATAAATTTGATTTGATTTGAAAAACTTGATTTGATAGGGGGGTTATAGGGTTTTTTCTTAGTTATCGAGATAAGATTCTGTTTAAGTAATCCTTTTTGGACAACAAATAAAAAAATATCCGTTAAAAATTAGTCATCATCATCATTTCAGCCGAAAGATGTCCACTGCTGGACCTAGGCCTCCCCAAACGCCACATTGTCATAAGGGGGTTTTGCCATAATCGCCACGCTTGGCAGGCGGGTTGGCGATCGCAGTACGGTTGTTATAAACACAGACAACGCTGCTGCCCATTCTCTGGCAAATCCCTTAGTCGCCTCTTACGACACCCACGGGAAGATATGATGGTGCTATTCTTTACGTCCGACACCGTACAGAACATAAAAAATTAGTAACGTGTACTAAAATGAAGGAACGTACATGGCAACACAGGAGCGCGGGCGTTGACTGACACTGCGGTAACTTCCCAGGTAAGTGACGTCATAAACAAATATATGTAATGAATGAGTGTTCATCATGATTCTCTTGCCAGTATCGCAATTTATTTGGGGTCTGCGCAGCATGTCTTCAAGAAGAAGACATGCTGCGCAGACCATACATCATACAGCATACTTCTGTTTTACTGATCCGCTCTTCAGTCACCTCCTTTCTTGCCATATCCATCCTCCACACTGTCAATCCATCGTTTTTTTGGTTTACCTCTACCGTTCTAGTCATCCATATCCACATTCATACTCCTTCAAACTTTTCTTACATTTTCCTCATGAGTGTAAAAATACAGGGAAGAAGGGACCCCGACGTGATGGATATCACGTAGTCAGTACATCATTCTAAACAGCACGCCACACATACCACACCACCAAATCCTTCCAATCTGAGATCTTTCCTCGATAATTTAAAAACCAATCAGCTATTCTACAAAACTGCAATACGGCAAAAATGAAAACCTCCCCAATATTGATGTATTTTAAACTAAACAAGTCCTATTTAGTTTTACAAAATACTTCAGTCGTAAGCTACACTTTTCGCCCAAAATGCTCTGAAATTTCCACTGTCAGTGCTCGGTATTTAGATTTAGTACGGTCATTAGCGCCTGTCTTTGATGCCGTGGCTCGTGGCTGGTGGCTAAACAACCCATCAACAAGTGTTGATTTACATTTTAGTTTAGCTTTAGTCAGTTCACGGGAATTTAGATAAGCTGAGCTTTCGGATTGGTGGATTTTGTAGTATTTAACATTGGGCTTGCTTAATGGCAACTGGGACATCCATTACTTGTTACATGGGCTTTGTAAATGTGTGTATTGTAGGACTTTACTTACTGTATTCGTGTGTGTACAAATGCTAGTAGGGACATGGTACACGACTCGGATTTCTTTGCTATTGTGACTGAAATATGTACAGTCTAGAGCCGAGTTCCACAATAACCGGATCCAACTGAATACCAATATTTTACACTAGCAGTTGCTCGTAGCTTGGCTCCCGTTATGCAGGGAAATTAACACACGGGAATGATTTAAATGTAGCTTTTGACACTGGATGAAAATTTAGTTTTCCGTTATTGAAAAAAATTTTGTAATTGGAACAAAAGTTCTGAAGATTACCTACATACAAACTTACAAACAATTTTTTTCTCTTAATTATATTTGTACAGATGGAGCGACTGCCTTATCTGATCTCCACAACCCAGTTACGGGTTTCGTATCAATACCCCAAGACTACAGTCTTGTACCTCATTATTCTCTTACAATACAAATCCTTTATTTCAAGCAACTAGGGCTCATTAATCAAAATACATATATAAGCATAACAACAATAAATATAAACTAATAAATACTTTATACAAAAATAACTTAATAACTACTGCACACCCCCTGCTTACCCTTATCCCAATTTATTTGGGATTGGCGCAGCATGTCTTTTTCTTCCATACTTCTCTATTACTTATCATCTCATGAGATACCTTCATTTTTGCCATATCATCTTTCACACAGTCTATTTATCGTTTATTTCGTCTTCCTCTAATCTTATACCCATCCACATTCATACTCAAAACTTTCCTCACGACATTTTCCTCATTCCTCACACATCACATGCCCATACCACGACACATCTTTCAGTCACCGGCGCCACTTTTAGACTTGCTCGTATGTCCTCATTTCTTATTTTTTTCCATTCGCGTGAACGGTCTGGTACCTGTTATCTTTAAATAATCGTCTATAGAAATATTTATTCGGTGTGACTGGACTGACATATCATGACGTTCCGTCAAAAATCTGCTCATTACTTTCTACTTGTGTAATTAAACAGCTATTGCAAAACAATTTGAAACCCGAATCACATACAAAGTCCAAACAAATACAACTATTTACTAACTGCCAATCCAGCTGCTAATAAATGAACGCAACAATTTCGTTGAAATGAAACTAGCTGCATTTATAACGCAGCTCGAAGCTAAGCGAGGCGATATTACTTATAGGGGCTAATAGAGAGCATGAATTATGTAAGCGTCACAGCCAGTGATGGGGAAATAACCCTGGAACGTGCCGGGAACGCGGGGAACGGAAACATTGAAAATTGAAACCGGGATTTTTATTTTGCAACATTAATGAAGGAAAACGGACTACGTTACGCTGAAAAGTTACTTATTGTAGAAAGGCTGATTTTTCATAAGTTAGATAATTTTTGCATAAAAACTATAATGTCAAACTATCATATTTGATGTATGTTTGTATGTATTCTACTGTTAATATAAGCTTCACGCCAAATCCAAGAGGTTTAAAAATAAAACATCGTTCAACAAAATATTTATCCCGTTATTTACGAATCCCGGGGCTTAATTTCCCGTATCGTCCCAAAAATGCTGCCGGGGCGAAGCTTCCAGATTTTTATTGAATTTTACCTTATTCCGAGCTCATTCCACTCATTGCGAAAGGCCCTGATTTTCAGTTAACTGTTTTAAAGTGTAATATTTTAACCGATTTCGAACGAAGCACTTGGAGTTTTTGTTTCTTTTTTCATTTTTGTTAGCTGGTGTTTGTGAAATACATTTTGAATTTCGTTGCTAGAAACAACAGCGTAGACACAATCTGTAACGTACTCGTAAAGAAGAAAAACATAAAGCTGTACTTGATGCGACTGTTTAGAAATGTATGATCATTTTAATAAATTATTTAAATTACAGGTATTCGGGATAAATGTCTGATAACTAGTCTTAACTTAGGATATATCGGTATTTCCAAGCAATTGAATTCTATAGGTCAGATTCTAATATCGATTGTAACAAACTGACCGATATTATCTCTTATGTCTCGTCTCGTCTTACCAAACGTCCTACATTAATTTCAGTTTAAAAATAATGTTTTTTATACCTATGTATCCCTTTTATGCGTATGAAGTTTCATTAAAATCGGTTCAGTCATTTCGGAAAATAAGAACTTGAAAATTTGTTTGAACTGTCGTAAGGCGTAAACACTCCTAGACAGTAAAGTTATCTGCCGACGTAAATTCAACAAGGGATGTTAAATGTTCATGTTTGAACGAGGTGGAACCAAAAGGAGCATGTAAGCAGTAGCAGGTGGATTTCTGTAGTTGTTGTGTTCCTATGGGAAGTAAGCTTGAGTTTATGTATGTATGAATAAGTACCTTTGGCATGCATAACGTTAGTATTTTCCTTCCAAAAATAAATAACCCCGCAACATAACGCACAATAGCCATCCGTACCGTCATGCACGCACACACTACGCTGCTATCGTTACTAATTCACAGATGTCCTCAACACTCTTGTTCCGAGCTTTGAATAAAATATCATAAGCACACGTACACTGTAGGTACATTCGCTGACAAAATATGTTCGTCACCTTGAGAGCTATTTTGTCTGCTAACTGTACGATACAAACTGTGTTATATAATTATGAGATTTCGGAAAAATTTTAACACCTTAGAATGAGTTTGGGTCATGTTCTTTACATGCCATACTGAATAAAAATTCCGACACTGATATACTCTAACAAACATACATACATAAATTCGATGGGGACTTTTTCGCATGAGGGTAGGAGAAACCACCGAACGCCATCTGCTACGACTCTGTCATACTCCTTTTGCCTATGTTCATACATCTGGAATAATACTCTAACAATTTACTTAAATTAACTTAGCTAACTCATAAAGAAGGTTTTAGGTTGATGCCTATGTATAATTATGCTAAATCTTTGCCATCAAGTAAAGTTAGTCACTTATATTTAAACATTGACGAAGGCATAAACACTTGACTGTACACACATTCCGAAAAAACATTCGTGTAGTACTTTCTACACAAATATGTTAGGAGTGTAACTACCCATATGCCTTGGCCCTAAGTACCGTTTCTTAGCTTTTCTTCAACTCAGCTTTCAGCTTTTCT
The DNA here is from genome assembly GCA_949152445.1 of Cerastis rubricosa. Classification (NCBI taxonomy): domain Eukaryota; kingdom Metazoa; phylum Arthropoda; class Insecta; order Lepidoptera; family Noctuidae; genus Cerastis; species Cerastis rubricosa. The sequence goes on along the minus strand of OX424525.1, from coordinate 1,823,547 downwards.
TCAGCTTTTAACTTCGTATTGATAAATTAGAATGCTAAACGATTTTAATAAATTAGCTTGCTTCGTGATTTCGTATACGACTCTACATATGGTAAATGTATTTTCTTCTCACTTTTAGCGGAATAACCTTAAGATAGAATAGAATACGCTAAAACTTTATTTTTCACCAACAATGATACAAAACGGGCTTACCAAACTGCTTATTTTATGGTTACAACGGTGGTCTTACCGCTGATAGCGATATCTTCCAGAAAACCTTTAGATAGCTCTTAGTTTAATAAATCACTACTTGCGTTTAAAGCTTGACATATATGCTTACTGAAAAACCCTCTGCCCCCCATTCCATATTTATTACATAATACTGTCTCAGTCTTCTTCAAAATATTCACAGAAATTGATGTTTTCAAAACTTAAACGCATTTAGTGGTTTGTGATGCAAGCGGGCCTAAAAGGAGGAGCTCTTGGCTAAAATAATAAAAGCCGCACGGGTCGATCTTTAACATTAAGCCGTGCTTGCCGAGGTTGGTCCGTGAATAGCTGACCATTATTACATACCGAGTTTCCTCCGTGCCTCGGAAAGCACGTTAAGCCGTTGGTCCCGGCTGTCATTTGTAGATCTTTGACAGTCGTTACGAGTAGTCAGAAGTCAAAAGTCTGGCGTCCAGTCTTACCAAGAGGTATCGTATTACCCAGTTACTGGGTTGTGGAGGTCAGATAGGCAGTTGCTTCATGTAAAATACTGGTCCTCAGCTGCATCCGCTTAGACTGGAAGCCGACCTCAAGAAAGTTTGGGAAAAGGCTAGGCAGATGATGATGCAAGCGGGCCTACGCCATTAAAGTACCTACGTTTTTGTGTGAAAATTAGAGAGATAAAGAACTCTATCGTTGATATTGTCAAGATGTTTTGCATATGCTTCTGAAACTCGTTTTATTTAGTCAGTCATGCGAATAAAAATAAGAAATGTTCAAACAATAAAATAACCATGTCTTCATTCAAGAATTCACAACCAAACAAAATCCCAATCGAAACAACTTCCGAGTAACGGATACCGTCACACTTCTTCGACGTACAAAAAGCACAATGTAATTGCAAGCCCTGAGGTAGCTAGTACATATCTATACTTAATATTATAAAGCTGAAGAGTTTGTTAGTTTGCTTGAACGCGCTAATCTCAGGAACTAGTGATCCGATTTGAAAATTCTTTCAGTGTTAGATAGCCCATTTATCGAGGAAGGCTTAAAGCTATATATCATATCGATACGATAATTAGGAGCGGAGCAGCAATGAAAATTGTTGCGAAAACGTGGAAAATGTGATGCAGACGAAGTTGCGCGGTACAGCTAGTGCACTTATAATAGCGGTGCACATGCACTAGATTCCAGTCACCCGGCCCGGATTCCTGCTGTAATGAGCATGGCATTCCTTGGCGCGCGCTGAAACATAAAACTCTATAACGCTGCTTGGCTATGGTGGATACGGTTCTTGTAAGTTTGAAGACTTTTCTCAAAGTCAATACCTAGATAGTTCTTACCTAGGTACTATTTTTAGTTTATGGAACAATCATCGTTAGGGTACCGACATGTCTTATACGGTAGAACCAAAAATTCCAAGACAGATTTCATCCACCAACCTGTACTAAGCTCCATTTCCTCTAACATGAACGAATCCTTTGTCCCAGCAGTGGAAACGTTATAAATTAACCGTGCTTATTAATTTTTGAGCTAATTCCGGAGTGAAGTGAGAAAAGTGCTTCCGAGCATGACTGAGATGTTGTTAAATGATCCGTAAAATAAATTATCAATTTCTTATTATTAGTTTCTTAATTGCCGCCTTATTCACACGGCATCACTTTAATTAAAACAAAAAGCTGATTATACACCTACGCTATCCTTAATAGTAATTAATCAATTAACAGAAATTCTGTTATAAATTCCCAATTGCTAGTTTCCTAATTGCCGCCGAATTAACACGGCATCACTTAAATTGAACAAAGAGCTGTTTGTAAACAACTACACTATCCTTAGTACTAATTAATCAATTAACAGAAGTAATTACCTAACATTCAACACCCGGTCCGGATTCTAATAGGTAGGTACATCAACAGAAAGTGCTGATAACATCCCACATAACGCCAATACACAACCTCAGGTGATGCTACTTGTGTCAACGTCAAGTGACACGCGCAAAATTAAAATTAAGAAAAAAAAAATACGATGCACGTCGGCGATCGCCTGCAGCTCATAATCTGGTTAGGTGACATATTAAGACTGGGTTTTTTAGGTTAAACTTAATTTTTCGTCATCACCGGTCTAGGATGCATGAATTCACAGATCTGAAGTATGTCATTCGTAGTGCAATACAAATTGTAACCCCATCAATTGGTTTATCGCAGCGGAGTCGTCATAGCTCGACTGTTCATTGGATCTGCGTGTTTGGCAATCACTCAACATTTGAAGGAATACCAGACTCTCCGATCACTACCTCGTCCAAAATACATCCGAGCGACACGGGTGCGCCAAAGTTCACCTAAATTTTCAACTCCGATAATTGGAAATCCGAAAATGTTCTTCCTAACATTTTTCATCCTAACAATCGCAATTCCTAACTACTCTGTCTCTAATGTTCATAATTCCGAAGCATTCAACTTCATAATGTCAGTAGCAATAAACATCTATTATACTTTTATTTGTTTTCCTATATTTTCTCAATATAACCATCTTTTACACTATTATTCAAAGTCATATCTTTTTTGTTTAGATTTCTTTTTATTCATAATAATCAGTATTATATACATTCATTTTGCGTAACTTTTACTTTTTTATTTATTGCGGTGTGTACCTGGAAAGGTATCCATAGGTTAGGTTAGGTTAGAACTGTGACCAACTACGCGCTAGCCGAGCGAGCGAAGCGAGCGGTGCCGCGGCAGCGGCCGGCGAGCGCTACCTCGACATTGGTCGCAAAATTTTTCTAAGTATTTTTTTCATAGTGATAAGACGACACTCTGACCTAATCCCCACCCAAATTAAAACTATAAATATCATCTTCTACCCACATATATTTTTATTACACTTGGTAAATGTTTCTATCTGAGTATCAGTGAAAATATTATGGTAATTATGTTTAAGGATAAAAGAGTTATGATAAAAAACAGTAGGAGTTTAAATTATTTACATTAATGATATTATTAATTACAATTTTCGGAAACATGAGTGTTATGAACATCGCCGGTAGCACTACAAATAGTATAAATGAAAACTTTAGGATGAAAAATTTTAGGAAGAATGATCATTCGGATAACAAATGGTTAGGAAGAACAATTTCGGGTAAAGAAATTTAGGTGAGCCAATATGGACCCGAGCGACACACTACCCTATGGAATCACCAGAACTCTACAGTTTTTTTAGTCACCAGACCTCTGTCAACAACAATCCAACATCCGCCATATTTAAACAACGATAAAGTTCACTGTGGCGTGATAGTGAAGCAAATTCTGAGCTTCAAAAACCGGGAAAATACTGTAGCACAAAACTACATTAGGATAAGTACCTACACAGTTAAACTACTGTAAAACCATGCAATTTAGATTTGGCTACAACAGACTCCCCAAGGATGTACAAAAAGCGACAATACGAACAAAGCCAGCGACAAAAGCTAGTGATTACATTAAATGTAACTGGGTTCTTGATAGTGTTCTGTTTAAACTGTTGTTGTCTCTTGAGATTTGTCTTAAAAATACGCAAATATGTTGCTTTCTCACTAATGTTCTGTTTAGTTAGCAATGTGTTTGGATAGCTAGATAATGTATTCATCATCATCATTTCAGCCGAAAGACGTCCACTGCTGAACATAGGCCTCCCCCAAGTGTCGCCACATTGACCGTTCTCGTGCGACCCGCATCCAGCGGATCCCCGCAACCTTCACCAGGTCATCGGTTCACCTAGTCGGATGTCTTCCAACGCCTCGTCTTCCGGTCGCGATTCCAGAACTTTTCGGCCGCATCGGCCGTCCGTTCTGCGAGCAATGAGCCCTGCCAACTGCCACTTAAGTTTGGCATTTCTTCTGGCTACATCGGTAAACTTGGTTTTCTTCATTTCTGATTTGATCACGCAAGGAAACTCCGAGAATAGGTCTCTCCATTGCCCTTTGGGTGACTTTAAGCCTTCTTATGAGGGCCATTGTGAGCGACCACGTTTCGATCCCAATAGATAGATAATGTTTTTTTTTGTTAAAAGCGCACATTAAACATTGTTCTTATCCCATACTGGGACAGTTTCTTTACCTAATTTATATATTTACCACTGTTCTCACAAAGGTGGTGTATGTTCTAAAACAGACTCAGAGGGGGGCCTGTGTCCCAGCAGTGGTAACAGTATGGGCTTCTTATGCGCAATAGGTCGACAGATGCATCGAAGAAAATGCAAATTACTATTTTTTTGTGAGAATAAGACAAAAACAACACAAATTATATGTGAGCAGTTGGAATTACAAAACCATTGTGTTCTTGTCTGGTGAGAAGTACTTACGGGGTTTTAAATTTAAACAAGAAAACAGAACAGTCTCCTAAGTTGATAAATGATGTGCACCCTAGCTGCAAGCGGTTGATAACTCGGTAAGTCTTGACAAAAATTGGTTTCACGAGACGCCGCGCTACGTTACCTAGCCGCATTTTAAACCAAGTGTACAAAAAGTAACATAAGAATCATGCTGTGCTTCGTTTTTGTTGTTCAGTTTTTAATATATTTTTTCTGTGTTCTGATTTTCGAAGTATAATATTTAAAATGGCAACTAAATCAAAGCTTTTGTTGGCTTTTCCTGCAAGTGCAACCACAACTGTTGGTACCTTCACTAATAGAACTCGTTCTCAAGATCCAAAGTTCAAAAGCTCTTGGACTGGCCAAGACTATGTCGAAAAGATCAACCATTTTTTTCTAGCTTATGATTACTGGAATAAAGATTAATAACAGAAAATATACTTCCAAAACTGACCGCAGACTAGAAATCATAGTGACAAAACCGCAAACTGTAGCGACAATACTCTACTAAAACGCTTCGCAGAAGGCAGCTTTGATCGACTTCTGACTTGTACCTTTACTTTAAAATTTCTAGTAAACCGTATATATTACGAGATCGATTTAATCAGTAACGAGTCACTTAAACTGAACCACTCTCAGGAAATTAGTCCGTAACTCCACTGCCAACCAAACCATTATCGCGTACAATCAAAATCAAAATAAACAAGGAAAACAAAGTAATGATAGTATTAATATCAGTATAATTGGCAAGTCATCGTAACTCAACAATAACTTGGTATAACGCGCGGCTACAAAAGATTGAAGCAATCATCGTTAAGTTCAGTCAAGGACCAAACGAGTGCAGATGGGACTCATTGATCACCTTTAAAAGTGCGCTTGTGGAATAATATTTTGTCTACACACTGCTAGGCAGGTTACAAGGCAAGAAACAGCCCCTAAAAAACGATAGGAAACGTCTTAACAACCTAAACTGGCTTTTCATGGAGAACGGTTTTGATTCTAAACAGTGGGCACATTATAAGAATGCGTGAAACCGGTGCTTAAAAATAAAGTATTTTAACACTCAAACGCTCAAAGGCAATGTGAACAGAGCCACTTTTAGCTACTAGGCATAAGAATGTGTGAAAACTCTGCTTAATTAACTTAAATAATTTCACACTGCAGGCTTCGTCAGATGGGACGAGTATTCTACGTTACTCCCTTGTGTTCTTCAGCGCATTGTTTTTACAGTATTATAACAGTCAAAGTCAATGTGAACACGCCCACTTGAAGGGTTTCAAGCAGAAGTATACCACTTACCCTAATGACAATAATGGCTTGGACAAGGTTCATTTAGTAACAAAACTTTTCCCCATCTGTAACTTTCACCAACTTTGTCCATGTTGTTTTATGTTGAACGTAAAACGCTTATAATCGCGCCCGGCGGCATCGCATTTATAGCAAATTCGTTAACCCTTCTTTATGGTTCACCAAACGACTGTTTTTATTGTGTCGTACGTTTATACCCTTCGGTGGCGAAATTTTGGGTAACCATGGGTAAGTTTTCATTGTTAACTGTCTAACAATGAGTATAATTTCACTTGTAAGCAAGCAGGAATATTTGTTTTTTAGCAAATATTAGTCAAAAGGCTTGCCCGGTGAAACTACCTGTAAAAAACTAACATGTATATGTGTGGTATGACCACAATTCTCATTCCTTCGGTTTTAGGACCATTTGCTCGTAGGACGATTTGCTAATAGGACATTTTACTAAAGTCTCGTTTTGCTTATAGGATGTTCCGATACGGGAAACGGTTTCAGTGCTCCAAAGTCCAATATATCTTCTCTCTCTTCTGACAAAATCTACATGTTAGATTTACAGTACTCCCGCTTTCACTACAACTAGCTAAATACACTGCCTCGTTATCGAGATCCTCGGTTCGATTCCCAGGGAGGGCAAAATGTTTTCGGGTTTTCCATCTGGAGTTTCTCAGTAGCCACCACGGAGTCTAGGATTCATATGCGGCTGATGGTAATAGGCTCGCTTGGGACTTGTACATAACTAACGAAATGTGGGGGTACTACTAGGTACACTTCTACCTAAAAATAAAAAATAAATCAAAATCATTTATTTGCCTAAATAAGGTACAGAAAGTTGGTAAAATGTACAGAATTGTTCTCTTATTCTGCCTTTAATTTCGGCGTGCAAATATAACATAAAGTTGCAAATTTTATTTAAATTAATTATTGATAAAAATCATGCAATTATTAAATAGAAAATCCCATTAAATTGTATTATTGAAATAAGATTTGTCAGTATAATGTCAATAAAATAATAAAAAATAAAGAAATAAATAATAATGCCAATAATAATAATCACATCAATAATGGGAGAGATTCTTCACACAATAACAATATTAATTTAAAATGGCCGAGCAATTTACAAAACTTACAATAGAAACGCGAAATAAATGTCAAGAATAATAATCATGTTTTCAAAATCATGTCATGTCAAAACTTACAATTTATAATCTAGAAACTCATGTACACTATAAAAGCATTTTTCTATTAAAAACCGCGTCAAATTATTTTTAAATCTTGAAAATGGCAGCATTTTGTATTTTGAATTTGGTATTTTGTTATACAATTTTATGCACATAATATGGCTGTTGTTACCTGTAAATGTTAGATTCGTCCTCGGTTGAAATAGCTTATTAGTATACATAGATCGGGGGGCATAGTAGCTTGTCGCTTGCTGAAAAAGTCTTTTATGTTTGAAAACAAAAATGCATGATTCTAATGTATAAATACATGGTAGTGTTAGTATTTCATATTGCCTAAAGAATGGACGACATGACTCTATTTGTTTCAACCCAAATATAGCTCTCAGACATTTTTTTTGCATTACGAATGCTTGATAACCTTTCGGGGATTACAGGCGTGATGTTATGTAGCTAAATCCAACAGAGCGGCTTTATTTAGGTACTAGCTGTCCGGCGCAACTTCGTTTGCGTCACGTTTTCCCCGTTTTTGCAACATTTTTCACTGCTGCTCCACTCCTATTGGTCGTAGCATGATGATATATAGCCTATAGCCTTCCTCGATAAATGGGCTACATAACACTGAAATAATTTTTCAAATCGGACCAGTAGTTTCGGAGCTTATTCAATGCAAACAAACAAACAATCAAATCTTTCCTCTTTATAATATTAGTTTAGATTAATTTACCTAATATGTCTCCTAGCGTTAACTCGAACGGGCACAACCGAACTAAAAAGCCTTACATTCCTGTCAACCCTCTATGTAATCCCAGTCACTTCCCACAACAGCGGAAATGAAAACCGTAACCACCGACACTCATTAAAAATTGAAAACTTTCAACAGTTATCGGTTATTTTAATACCGGAACCGCTGCAATATAAATCACGCTTTACAATTTCCGCTAGAGATAACCATGGCTATGTTTTACGGTTTTTTTGCTTCAGTTGCTAAATAAATATGTACGGTTTATCGGTATGTCAGCAAGTCAGACGTATTATACAGGCTTTTAACGGATTGGTTATATAACGCAATTTATTTGAAAGTTTAAATACAACTTTATGTTGTGCTGAAATCGTTGATCATTATTTGGCAGAATTTTCTAGATCTGTAAGAAGAATTTTCTAGGGTTGTAATGTAATTAGGTTGGGAATGGGTACATTTGATAACCTTTTTTTTACGGGTGGGAAATCATCAAATAACCCGTTCTGGGCGGAGCGGAAGGGAGTGTCAGACTTGTACTGACTAAAACCCATCCATGTTCCGTCTTAGCCCTTTGTGTTCCAGGGCCACGGCATCTCTTTCGAACAGTCCCGCAGCCCTGGCAGGCATCGGCCCTCTCGGACCCTTAAACTAAAGTGGCTGCCTGATTGAGACCGACAAACTGGAATGGGTAACCTTAAATACATATTTCTCATTATTTTTTTCTTTTAGGTTGGCTCGTAGAATATTCATCATCAGCCTATAATGTTCCCACTGCTGGGACACAGGCCTCCTCTCTTAGAGAGGGAGTGGGCTGTAATCCTCCACGAAGGCCCAGTGCGGGTTGGTAGATGTCACATGTATTCGAACTTTTAATTCTAGGACATGCTGGTTTCCTCACTATGTTTTCCTTCACCGTTTTTGTGGGCAGCGGTGGTGAAATAAATTACACAAAGTAATGCGCCTGCCTGGGTTCGAACCCACGGCATACTGCTCGTTAGTCGGGCTGCCACCACTGGGCCACCGATGCTGCCGCTGGTAAAATATGCCTTGTGGCATAAGTCCGCCAATGTACCAATATTGTACATGAAGTTCAAATTTTTTTTGTTCTTTTTATTTTAGTAAAAATAATCCTGATATCGCTAACAGATCACAATTACGTGTAAGTGCTTTTAATCCTATAAGGATTAGGTCTTAGCATCCGCTAAACTTTCTCTATTTTAATATGTTTTCCTTTCATTAATGAAGAAACAATCTTTAGTCTTAGTAAAGACCAAAATAAACTTTTGATACTTTAATAAAAATAAACAATATGGCTATACGAGCAAGCCACATAAATAAACTTAAACTGAAGCTTTAAAAGCAATTGAAAACGTTCCATAAATTAACATACGTTAGTCAGAGGCGTACCTAATAGTACACCTACAATTTGCCAATTTAGTTTATATCTCATGTAATAGGGGGCGAGCTTATTGCCATCAACAGTGACTCCGTGGCTGCTACTGAGAAATTCCTGATGGAATAACCCAATCACACCTGGGATTCGAACCCAGGACCTTAATGCTCAGCAGTCGCGTTTGTGACATCTAGACCAACGAAGCACCCAGCAATTCTCACGATAAAGTCACGATAAAAGTTTTATTTTATAATATTTTTATCTAAACTAGTATTATAAAGATTCGACAATAAAACGAAAGATGTAGAAACGACCATTAAACGAAAACGTTCGCAAACTAAAATTAGTAAAGTTTTACCATATTTTTGCACCCCTGGACGAATAATTTTTGCACCCGTAATTCCAATCTTCATGATGCATCCAACTTGATGTTATGTCACGTTATAAAAGTGATGCTATATCAAGCTTTTAGTGGGAAATGCGGAGCTGTGGCGGAATTTGACTGTTAAAGTATATTTTTCTACAAATGTGAGATTCTGTGATTGCGTTTTTTATGACTTTAGTTTCATTATGAAATACTAGTCGTTGAAGTTTTGAATGTGATAAGAAAACGGAGATGTATTACGAGAATTGTCTTTTAGAGTAAAATGGAAAAATATAAAATAGGCATTTAAGTTTAGAGCTTAAAATCAACTCAAATTCTACTCAAATTTTTTGCTTCAATTATTTTCTTATACAAGTTAAACGTAGAAGTTAGATATTTTTGTTTTTATTATACATACATAGGGTATACATGGCATAAGCAGAGGGTACGTGGGTGTACCTTATAATACATCCACATTTCGCCACTTATGGGCGCACCGAGGAAACTTCGAAATAATTCCGTTCGTTTGATCCCTTGCTGCATCGTTATTACTTAACCTTTAGTTATGTTATGAAGTTAATTTGTAAGAAATTCAAGGATTTACTCTATAAATCATACACTTTAAAAACACGATTGTAGTTTTCTCGATAGAAAATAATGCCAAAGTTATCTCTAAAAAAGAAAATAAATCCTCAGTACGGCGTAAAACCTTCACGGAAGCTTTTAAATAATAACAAAACTACATGTTTGCTATAACTTATACATTTTGGATTTTCAAAATGTGTATTGGTTTTAATAATATGAAGGAAATACCTAAATGAGCGCGCGTTCCGACCATTTTAACTAGAGCCGCCACTCTTCCCGGAGCGTCGCGCGCGCCTGTCTTACGCACACATACACGGAGCGCATAGATACCTACACGGTGCGCTCTTATTATTAAGTCCGATGTGGACGGGACGAGGCGGGCAAAATCTAGACTCCGTGGCTGCTACTGAGAATAATACTTTGCATGGCATGGGAATCGAATTTAGGACCTCGTGCTCAGCAATCGCGCTGGCGACCACACGACCAACGACGCAGTTGTTTTTATTTTCAATCAAAATAACACCGGTGTATTACCGTAAAATTAACAAAGTTTACATTGGCAATGCACCCATCCCTCCCTGGGCATGCACCCAACAACTCATCCAGTTACAAATGGGCGACCTTAAATTACAAATTATCTCGCGGCGCCGGTACAGTCGCGAGTATAAATTACATACTCCTGATTTACGTACGTGACAAATCAATTTCGTGGCTGCACTGAAACAAACTATTGCTTGTCTGATGTTTTATTGTGATTGTGTGTCATCCTTCATCCTAAATATGACTAAACTGAAAATTATAAAAGTGTTGGGCATTTTTCATGTGATTTATCGTTTTGAAAATTTCAGAATATTTCTACATCAAACCTTTTACGCCTTACGACATTTTATACAAAATTACAAGTCCTTATTTTCCGAAATGGCCGAACCGATTTTAATGAAACTTCATACCCATAAGCGGGATACATAGGTCTAAAAAGTTACTGAAAACATTTTCGAAAAATAGTGTAACAGCTTAATTAGACCGATTATAAATTTTTAAATACTAGCTGTCCCGCGCAACTTCGTCTGCGTCACATTTTCCCCGTTTTCGCAACATTTTTGATTGCTGCTCCGCTCCTATTGGTCTTAGCGTGATGATATATAGCCTATGTTCTTCCCCAGGTTGAAACCTATCTTCTTGCCAAATTCCATCAAGATCCGATCCGCCTTTGCCTTCCGCTTGGTATGTAAATTATGGTCACCCATCCACGGAGCAACCTAGGCAAGTGCGGCTTAGTACTTAACCATGAGCTCAAAAGCTAGTAAAAATTAATACAAATGAAACTTCTTACCAAATTAGTTAGTTTTTGGCTTTAACAGTAAATAAAGTCCCTGAAACAGTGTACAGTTTCAAATGACAGTCTTAAGTACCTCTCGCGCGATACTAAAGATTATTAAGCTGGATACGGGCGGTTATAACTGGAGTAAACCGGTTCTATCCAGTTTATGACATGATGGCGTCGCGAAATTGTTATTTTTATTTTCATTTTCTGTATTATGTGAGCTGAAATTGGACGAGATGCCAGGATTAAATTTTAATGCGTTGATATAAGTAAATTGCACGGATTATATTAGAACTTTATTTAAAGAGGAAGGTTGTTCTCAGGGTGGCAGACTTTTGAAAAGGTTTGAAGGAACACAGTGAAATTGAATTGAAGGACGCTTAGAATTAGAATTCAAACAAGGTTAAAAAGTGTGTCAAAGAGGTGGTTAATTAGGTCCCTAATTAAACCAAAAAATAGGCCCCAGTCCTTTCTTTGTAATGTTACACTAAAAATGTATCCATATATTTTAACTACCAACAAAATAACTACAGAGATTTCAGCAAACGAGTTTTAAAACAAAAGCGCGCAAAATAAGGAGCTCATTTTATTGACATACAATAATTTTACTTTAAAATTACGTAAAATTAACGTCAAGATAAACAGCAGGGAACTTCGCAGAATATGCCGCCGCCATCGCCAGAGGGCGCTGGTAGTTTACATGTCGAAACACTAGGATTTCATGCGGTGTTTCTTGCTTACGGATTTATATGATGGAATTTAGCAGATCACACCTTTATCGGACTCAGATCAACAACATTCAAAAGATTAATTTAATACAATTCGAATAGTAATGGAACTGGTTTAATAATAATAATCATTTATTTCAGGTCCGTGACCCATATAAAACAAAAATAAATAAAAATCCACACATACATTATTGGTCGGCTTGATTATCCCAGATAGCAAAGTTACATTATTGAGTTCAATTAAAAGTAAAATTATAATAAATGTCGAATTCGAATAAATGTCAAATAAGAATGAATGTCAAGTTAGAATAAATGTCAAGTTGGAATAAATGTCAAATGGAAAATTATTACATCACTAATTACAATATAAGAAATTACAATTTAAAAAGAAATTAATACATTTAGTTTCAAATCAATTAAATTAAATTAAATAATAGCTAATAACCCTTTAACTACATGTCGGTTACAACAGTGCCTTATATAGGGACAATCTAGTCTGCTCGCAATCATTGCCAGGACAGCGTTGGAGCTGGCTCGCACCCTGCGCACCAAGGACGCGCACCGCTTGCGCATGGTGGCGTGGAAACAGTCGGTGCGCGCTTCCGCAAACATGCCCGAGGCACTGCAGAAACGAGGCAGCCCCAAAACTGCCCTGAATGCATTATTATACTGGACGCGGAGGGTATTGTAGCTAGCTTTTGTGTAGCGAGCCCACAGACTGCACGTGTATAACGAGGTGCAGTACGCCTTGAAAAGGGTGATTTTAACTGGATTAGAACAACATGCAAACCTGCGAGCGAGCATGTTTGCTCTTTTCGACAACGCCCTCCGCTCCCGTTCGATGTCCGCATGGTCCCCGAGATCAGACGTGACCAAATGCCCCAGGTACTTAAACTGATCCACTCTATCCAGAGGTACACCATTCAGAAAAAGCGGAGGTACCGTTTCTGGACACTTAGCACCACTGGCCGCAAAGACCATGCATTGACTTTTTGATACGTTATATTTTAGACCATGCTCACCCGCGTAATCCTCACAGATTTGTACCAACCTCCTCAGACCACAAACCGACGCGCTCAGCAAGACCATGTCGTCAGCATAGCTTAAATTGTTGACACATACACCGTCAACATGACATCCAACATGCTCACTACAGAGCGCGACAATGAGTGCATCCATGTAGAGGTTAAAAAGGGTGGGCGAAGTCAAGCCCCCCTGCCTCACACCGCACTCCAGCCGATACGGCTCTGACATGGCCTCCACCCACCTGACACTGTTGACCTGATGCGTATACCAATACCTAAAGATAGCCACAAGTTCATGAGGCAGGTTAATGCTCGCGAGCTTATCCCACAGGATATCATACGCAACCAGGTCAAAAGCCTTGGATAAGTCGAGGAAACACGCGTATACCGGGGTCCTACGGTCCGTATAGTATCTGACGGTGTGCTTAAGACACAGTATGGCACTCTCCGTAGATAGTTGTGGTCTGAAGCCAAATTGGTTATCATGCAGGTTTACATACTTACTCAACTGTGTATTAAGCAAACCGTCAAACACTTTGGCTATGATGGTGGCCAGCGTGATAGGCCTATAGTTGGCTTTATCAGCAAGGTCACCGGTTTTATTTTTCACAACAGGCACCACCACAGACCTCATAAGATCCAAGGGCAGGTAAGAGTGGCTCGCGCACAGTGAGAAAAACATTGTTTTTTTAAACACTGTTTTTAACATTCACAGTTTTTTTCTGAACTTATACTATCACTCACGGGATATCTTCCATGATTACTTATTGTTTTGATTTCCCCATATTTCGACGATGTTGCAAGCGCCATGATCGAGGGATGGCTGAAGAATGTGGGTGAATGGAAAATAAATAATTATGAGCAGACAAATCTGTCTACCCTCTTTCTTAAGAACAATCAATTATCACGGAAGATATTCCGTTAGTATAAGTTTAGAACATATCTTCCCGTGGGTGTCGTAAGAGGTAACTATGGGACTTGCCAGAGAATGGGCAGCAGCATTCTCTGTGCTTTTGTAACAACTGTACTGCGACCGCCAACCCGCCTGCCAAGCGTGGCGATTATGGCAAAACCCCCTAAAATGTCATAGTGGCGACACTTGGGTGAGGCCTATGTCCAGCAGTGGACGTCTTTTGGGCTGAAATGATGATGATGATGTTCAGAACTGGTTTGTTATAAAAACTTATTAGAGCAACAAGTCTTCTTTTCTCTTTTTAGATTTCTTTTACTACTTTAGTAGACGAATTTTCAAAAATCGTGCATAACTTACTTATGCAAAAGTTTATGGTTCTAGAGTCAGCATTTGAAGCTGTACGTTGTCTTTGCGTCAAATAAAGATTTTTATTGCGTAGATGGAGCTTTGTCAGGTGGTCCAGAGTGATAGGTTAAAAGAAGAACTATTATTATTCCATCGAAATAAATAAACAAACACACAAAATACTCATCTCAACTGTACCGGTTCACATTTCTGTGTAGAGTGTATTTCTCTGAAGTTTGCCAACTTCTCGATAAGCGTGCATTACGATGAATACGGTAATTAATGTCTTCGTATTTAAGTTCTCTAGTTTCACCGCACTCCATTAGTTACTTACCGACTATGTCTGCCTCTGACGTAGTACTAAGAAATCTATATAACTCAATGAATAGAGTTTTCCGATGTATTACCGTTAGTGGGGATTTATTTTCCAAACTCTAAAATATTAACACCGGTATTCTTAGTCCTGAACTGAACTTAAGTCGGACTAACCAGGCCTACATTCTGCCCTGTTTGTTTATTAATTGACATATAAACGCCTTCTTTTCATCTACCAAATTTAAAGTCATCATCATCATCATAATTTCAGCCGAAAGACGTTCACTGCTGAATATAGGCTTCCTCCAAAACGGTGGTTTTACCATAATCGCCACGCTTGGCAGGCAAATTTGAAGTACCGGAAAACTATTTATTAAATACATCTTTAACATTGAACAAAGTGAAATATGACATCTATAGCATTGATTGAAGCATGATGCAACTATGGGTTTGACAAAGATAGGTAGCTGGAGGAGGTACCTTATTCGAAGATGCACCAATCACGGCCAAGGTCTTCTATTTTCAATTGTTGTCATGGCAATACATTTCGACTAAATCAACAAATAGATTTGGTTTGGCTCTTAGAATATGAAGTCAAAATAAGACACAATGAAAGGTTAATTCATGGTTTTAATACCTATAAGATACTTATTTACAATCACAATAAATTACATTTTCTTGCTGATATTGCTATTTACAATTTTAATTCTAAGACCTCATTCATCAAATACACTGACACACCTTTGCTCGTAAAGATATATTTTGATACTTTGATATTTATATTTGGACTCTACTGACCCCGCGTCCTAAGGAACTATGGCTCGAATACGGGATCGTCGCTCTCAGTCGGCGTTACAAGTGTACGGGTTCGCCAAAGAAAATGAAGGCAACTGTCGGATATTCGCGCGTTTTTCGCTTTGGTTAGGACGCGGCCGAAGAGATCAAATACCACAAAATTAAAAGAATCTTGATTCCAGATTCTATTCTGAAAGCCAGTCTCATTAAGGCCAACACTCATAAACCATTCTCATTCACACACACACTCACTAGACAAAGTGAAACACAATCAAATACAAGAATATGCTCTCAACATCTGCCTGGAAACAAAGTAAAAAGGGCTTTAGGACATAGGGATGTACGATGGTTTCGCTGAGTGGGGCTTTGAGTAAGGGTTGTACGGCTTCTGCTGGTTACCCCTTCTATAAGGCCCTGGAGGACCATACTCCACATGATGATGGTCGTGATGCCCATGATACTCCGGCTTCTCCTTGATGTAGCTGAGGAACCAGCCGAAGATGTAGCCAGCTTTGTGTAGCAGCAACCAGAAGGCGAACGCGTATATCAGCTTGAGAATGAAGATCTTCTTGATTACCAGGTCTACGAAGTATACTGGAAACAGAAAGGGTGTTGGTTAGTTAGATCTGAATTTGGGTGGGAATATAATAATTCGTCTTTTATTAAAGTCGTTGGGTGATTGAAAACATGAGGAGGAAAATAGGCCATTAAAAATAAAAGAAAACAAACTTTAAAGGGCTGATTTTTCCTACGTCATATAGCTTTTCATATCCTTATTCGAAGAATTATCTGTTTTTACAAAAATAAAGGATGTAATTTTATATGTTTTGGATAAAAAATATCTGACGTTAGCGAAGTCCTACGACAAGTCACAAGGACGAATATTCGCGTGACTTCCTAATCATTAAAATAAGTAAAATTAATTTCATGTCCCGCGAGGGATACGACTTTTATTTTCTTTGCTTGTAACAAATGCTAATATTTATTTATTTATTTATTTATTTAATGCAAAATGTACACAATCGTATTCGCATTTTATCTCCATTTCATTGTAGTATTTTCTGATTAACATAAATATCGAAGAAGCTAGCAACAATACCCTCAACAAAAACCCTCTTCTTTTACGTCCTAACGAATTGAAAAGATAAAATGACAGTAGTAGTATTTTCTATCATAAGTATCTTCAGATTCGTACTAAGCTGAGCACAAATCCGTAGGTTTTTGGACATAACAGTAAAGTGGACTTAGCAAAGTAATTGCTTGGCCCGACCATGCGTGTAGAGGAATTCAATAAACCAATCTTATTTATTTTTATTAATATTTACAAGATGTTAGGTAATCCTTGTTTATAAGGATATGGGTTTTTCTTTGTGTTCTGGAATTTGGCGAACGATTTTATTATTGCTGTTCCGTACTTGTTATCCGCTTTGCCAAAAGACGTTGATGATGCACCAAAATTACCTAAAGGAAGGACGATATTGCCATTACAATTTGTCGTCCCTCTTTTTTACAATGTATTTTAGGATTGTAATCCTGCGTTTGGTCAGGACCAAAGAGATCGGTCATGTAAACACCCGATGACACTCATTTGTTTAAGAAACTGGAAGGCAACCTATGTCGTGCGACCACTCGTACTTTCGCTGAAAGAAATATACGCGACCATTTCCTTGGTTATGCCAGATAGTCAGCCACTCTATATAAAATACTGGTATTCAGCTGCATCCGTTTAGACTGGAAGTTACTTTCCTCTATGACTGGAAGGCAACCTCAACACAATTGGGGAAAGGCTAGTCATCTGCCTACTGCTGCTGTTATGTCGCGGTCTTTTTGAAGTAAGTATTATTTTTCCGGGAATAAGAACTATGACTGAATATGAAATGAATAAAATTGACAATTTAGTTTACTTACAAATTGCTTAACCTTAGTAGGAAAAACCATATTCATTGTCCATGAAAACAAAAGGAATAAGTTATTTTTTATGTATGACAAGAATTTGCCGCAACTTTCATCTTAAAGTGGTTAAAAGTGTAGTATAGTTTTTTCAGTCAACATGGCTGAAAAGCCTATAAATCTGTACAACTTAAAATAAAAGTCAATACACGAATCAATCAAAGACTTCACAAAAATCCACAACATTATTGAAATAGTGACAAATAGCTTCGAACTATAGTTATCAGCCGACTGCGCCGATAAAGTGGTATTCGATAATCGCTTTCCAATGGCCGTCCACATTTGAATTTATTGAACACCATCCATTTACGATTTCATAATGAAATATCTTTGTTTCAAACTGCATATTTTGTTTGAGTGATGTCAAACTATCACTCTGTGAATTCAATCAGCTATGAATTTGTTTGGAATCCATTTTGATTTAAGCGATTGAATTGAGATCCAATTTTTTTATGTATTATTTAAATGAAAACGGTCAAAATACTATGAACTCTTTTATAGATTTTGGTTTTATCTCTTTTTAAGTATTGAAAACATGATTCAACTTGCAGTGAAACAAAATATATAATTCTTATTTACTTTTAACTTCAGAGATTCATAGCGGTGTAAAGAGAAAATAATTTGAAGTGTTTCTAGTCTTTTTCGCAATGTCTTGAAGACTTCGTAAAAAACTTACTAAACAGTCCAATTTTCTTCTTCTTCCCTCTCTCTTCGACTGCATCTTCCAACCCCTCACAATACACCACAAATACAAACACTAGCAACACCGTCAACTGACGCATTTTTACTGGCTATTCCAAAAAAGGCAAAGGTCAAAAATTATTTATTCTATTTAAATATCGATATTTATTGTCTGTATTCACCATGAATCGATCGTGTAATGGTGGAAGATCCTACATACAGTAAATTTTTAGTCTCTCAAACCGCGAATGGGTGCTAATTGAAGGAAAGCCGTGTGTTTGTTTAGCAACCACTCTCACACGGACTGCTAAACTGTAAATAATGAAGTTATGCTGAACTTGACAATCTTGTAAATTATTTAGATATATTACGTAAGATGTTTCATTGTATTTCATGACTTGTCGTTTTTACTTCAGCTTCTTAAGGAAATCGTGATAACAGAAAGTGTTTGTTGGTTTGTGTGGAATAACTTCGTAACTGTTGTGTAAATATTGGTTAAATTACACGTTTTGTTACACAATTACCTTCGAGAAACCGCCGGACGCTCGCCCGTTTGTAAATACTTGAAAGCGCAGTAAATGCGAGACCTTTTCCTTGTAAATTTAATAAGTTTACAACTCTTTTGTGGTTAACCTTTTTGTGCCAATTTTTTGTTAATTTTATGTTGTTAATTATAACAAGAACACTTGCTTTACGAAACCAAATTGAAAATTGCAATACTTACAGTACTTGTCAACAAAAATGGCAACTGTTGTTATATTGCAATAGGCAAACTCTTTCCACTATTGAGGTACTGACACTGACTGAGCATTCGCCTTGTAATCGACTTTTAAAAAGAGCGGAGGTTATGAATTCCATCATCATTCGATCTATCCATTCCATCTTTCGTTTTTTCATGTATGTACACCGCTTTTTATTTTAAATGTCTCCGAATTATCAAGTGTAGTAACTCTCTTTAGCGTAATTAATTACTGTGTCCATAGGATTATTTCTGCTACCTACCTATACTAAGTAAGTTACACTAAGAATACGAAGGTATCCCACTGAGAATACGTATTCGTAATTGATTAACTAAGGGAAATATTTAATCTTTCTCTGCCTAGTCCCTGAGGAACATAACTTATTAGTGTGATGCTTAATATCCTTAACGCAATGATATTCTAATAATTAATATCATTGCCTTAACGTTAAGAAATATTACCTTCTCTGGGATTATTGTTTTATATTTCGGCTGGCTTGAACACAGTAACAACTGTGATAACACTTTTTAATGAGCTGGTCTAGCATAGTACCTACATACAGCAACACATAAAGCATTCATTTCCAGTATAACATGGCCTTGTTTTGTTTAGATTTCCCGTACAATCAGATATCCGCACAAACTGGTTTTTTATAGCTTGATTTGGTCGTCATGCGTACCTACGGAATTTCAATATAATAAGAGACGAGCTTATAATTTATTAAAATAAATAAAAGTTTGACTACATCTGATATACTGTACCATAAAACATCACCAAACGTGTTTAGCATTTTATTTTTTAACATGTAAAACATTGTTCTTTCTAACTTATCGACGATTGTCAGAAACAGAGCGATGCTTAAAATGTTTAACACTAAACGCATTTTGGTGCAAGTGGGCTGTAGAAATGACCCAAGGACACGCAAGTTCATCATCAAATTTCAATTCATAATATAACATAAGAACACGCCTTGTATTTCCCGAAGGGTTTGGCAGAGATATATCCAATAATTACTCACATTTCGCTAGTAATTTTTAAAGTCGCTTATAAAAGGGGGCAAGCCTAATGCCATCAACCGGGCACAAATCCAGACTTCATGGCTGCTACTGAAAATTCCTGAAAAACCCAATAACACATTGCCCGACCCGGGAGTGGAATCCAGGCCCTCGTGCTCAGCAGTCCCACTTGCGACCATTAGTCCCACGAAGCACTCCATTCGAGATTCCAGTTAATAGAAGCAAACAGTTGCCGTAACACATAGCTGAAACAGCTATTTATTTAGCAGCTAACAAATCTAAATTCCTAATATTGAATACCGAGCATCAACATATTTCGTCCCGATGTCGACACCGATACCGCTACCAATTGAAAGAGCGGCGCGCGGCGCATATACCGCGGATCCCGGTCGTTGTCGATAAATATGAGGGTATCGCTAGGGATGGGTACACGTATAAATAGGGAGCGACCAGTATTAACTGAACTGTCGGATTTATCGTGTGTTTTTATGAAGTCCCCGGATAAAATAATGTTGATAAACATTTTATTTATGGAGCTCGTGGCTAAATAATAACAGCCGCCCAGGTCGATCTTTAAGGTTAAGCCATGCTTGCCGAGGTTGGTCTGTGGATGGGTGACCATAATTACATATCGAGTTTCCTCCGTGCCTCGGAAAGAACGTTAAGCCGTTGGTCCCGGCTGTCATTTGTAGATCTTTGACAGTCATTACGAGTAGTCAGAAGCTAAAAGTCTGACATCCAGTCTTACCAAGAGGTATCGTATTAGCCAGTTACTGGGTTGTGGAGGTCAGATAGGCAGTCGCTTCATGTAAAATACTGGTACTCAGCTGCATCCGGTTAGACTGGAAGCCGACCCCAAGATAGTTTGGGAAAAGGCTAGGCAGATGGCATTTTATTTAATTTAACTTTACTTTTTTTTTCTTAGTTAGGAAGCGCAATGGGAGGATATTTCTCAAACTTGGCTGGCGTCATCCATATGTCCTCTAACTAACCCATAGTGCTTCATCACATGCTCATCTGACCACCTACATAAACATCACACCTGTGATCCCAGAAGTGTTAGGCACAGACGTAACTAATAGTTAACCTGTACCTATTGCCTACAATGTTTCTTACAAAAGCTATTTAAATATCAACGTCAGTCTTACCATACATTTTTGGCCGTTCAGGTAAGCTTGTCTCATGGTTGTGCGTTGTTTCATCGCTAATTGTTTAATCGAATTTCGTTTCACATAAATTGTTTCTCATATTATCATTTCATAGAATTATCAGTACGCAGAATACTTACTTTCAAGAAATTTAAATCATCGATTTTTGTTTCATATAAAGTTTAATGTTAGAATATTCATATCATAGAATAACAAATCAAATATTCTTTATCCACATATTGTGTGTTTCACATAAAACTCATTACGAAAAATAACATTTAATCGAATGACAGTTTGTAAACGTTTCAATTCATACCTTTGGTAAAATGCATACCCTCCTATAAAATTACAACACCGAGTTCCCAAAAATAATGCGGGTAAATTCTTGTGAAGCAAGAAAATAATCTTGTTATTTTTTATTCACTAATAGTGTCCATGCCTGTTGCATGTTGTATGCATCATGCAAGCATGCAACTTGCAGCGTGCAAGCAAGCATGCAGCATGCAGCGTGGAAGCAAACATGCAACATGCAGCGTGCAAGCAAGCATGCAAGCGAGCATGCAACAGGCATGGTTTCTGTCACGGCTCCAGCGCTGCGGGGCTCCGGCGGCCCCACGCGAGCTTATCGTCGCAGATGGTATTAACGCTCACCACCACAACTTCGGCTTGCTGGCCGGCATTAGGAACCACCTGCTCCAAGCCGGCCAGCCTCAGCCGTGGCGGAGAGCGTTAGGAACCACCTGCTCCTCAGCTCGCAGGCCGTCTCACCCTCCACGCCTACGCCTTCTTAAATAACACTCTAGGGGTAGGGCAGACAAGATTAAGCGGAGTCGGTTTTGCAGCCACTCGTTTCTGTCACTAACTTTTGTAGCACAACATATTGACTTTTAATTTTAAAGGCAATATTTTAATTTAAGGTTAAAAATTTCGTTGAAATAAAATAGGATGAAAACATACATCGAACACACAATATTCGTTAAAAAATAATTCTACTGTTTGATAAGTTTGCTAGATATAAAAAAGTGTTTATAAATTGAATTGTGTTTCTGTAAAATATGATTCATTCAAATAAATAGTAGTTGAAACAAAAATATTCGAAATAAAAATACATGAACTAAATATTATATGAAACATTTTCTGGGAAACGAGATTCTGTGAAATTTCTGTCTGCGAAACAAAGTGACACCCTTGTCTTATCTTTACTTTAAGCTTCGTTTCGGTGGGAATGTTGTACTTTCACGTAACCTAAAGTAGATACTGAAAATATGCCATAATATTGTAAGCCAAAATAATGTAATATCTGTATAAAGTACGAAGGATCCAGTTAGGTTGGTGTATCACCTGAATAAGGGACTGCGACCGTAATCGTTCATTTTTAGGAGCCCGCGATTATCCCAAGCACTAAATACAGGGTTGACTCTTTGCAAATTCAGAGAGAGCATTCGTGCCATAGTGGTAACGGCCCTGACTTACCAGTTGTAAGTCGTGGGTTCGAACCCAGACAGGCACATTATTCTTATTATTAGCCTATAATTATTGTCCCACTGCAAGACAAAGGCCTCCGTACCCACCTTCCACTTTTCACGATCTAGTGCGATTGTAGACTAATCCTTGGAAAAAGAAAAAACATAAAAGTGGTATCCCACTGACTGGTTATTTTGGCTCATTGCTCCTCCGACGTTCATGTGGCAGATGTGACCAGCCCAGATACATTTCAACCTTCTCAGGCTAATCGCGACGAATCTGGCATGTCCCAGAACCAACCAACATCGCAGACATGTGACATTTACCAACCTGCACTGGACCCACGCGGTAGTTTATATTTCTTTCCACTCATAAAGAGTATCGGCCTCTGTCCCAGCAGCCGGAACATTACAGGCTAATTTCGTTTATGCTTATTTCCTGTAATAAAGATGTTTCCATCTCGTATCAAGTTCTGTATCGTCACTTAACACGTCACTCACTTTCTATACTCAAGTCCTCATTATCATCATTTACCGCCAATTTACTAACCCTACATCTCAGTACAGTCGCGCGTGGAACTCGTGAAAATTATCCAGTTAAAACGGCGCGGGCGATACGTTACGCGCCACACTTTTGTGCGCGACTGTAATGGTAACATACTGATACCTCGTTTGCGCTGTTTATTTGGTTGGCGACAAGTATTATTATGAGCGTCAGGTACCTAAATGAATATAAAAGTTGTTTATATGAAACAGGTGAATAGAATTGTGGAGCACTAATTTTCTGGTGCGTTCTGTCGAGCCAAAATAAGTTGATATACGGGCAGATTAAGGAAATATTCGAAAATAATCACGAACGCGCACTTTATTACGGCCCGTACCTTCATACAGAGGCTGGAGTCTTAGTAGAGGTTACATTATACTTTTTTTTCGCGGGTAGGTGCACAAAAGTAAAACACATGTTCCATATTCACTTAATCTAATTTTAATAGTATTCTCAATATTTAATTAAAAATTCCTACCAAATATTTAGTATTATCATACCACTAAGCACATATTGTGTGGGCAGTAATATACACATGCCCTAAACAGTTTTAATTGCATTAACTTGCTGGCTTGAGCTGTCACTTGAACTTTGAACTCACTGACTACTGCAGTTTAACACTAAGCCACAATCATGAGCTCAATAGCTGACATTGCGGAGACACAGCGCTTGGCAATGGCATCCCTCAACCAGCGGATGGCCGATTTCGAAGAACACCTTATGATTTCTTCAGCTGGGGCAGACTTGAGCGGGCTTCACAAGGACTTTTCTGTCTTCAAAGAACATGTGTGGAATGTTCTCAGTGCGTTGCAGCTGCAGATTGCTGAGGTGAGCAGGAGTGTTGACGTTATTGAGATGCGTCACAGGAAGAAGTTCTTGCTGCTGGGCGGTGTGCCTGAGAAGTCTGGTGAGAAACTGCTTGAAACCGTGGCACCCATTTTCCAGGATAAGCTTGGTATTGTTGATCTGGCACCCTCTTCACTAACGGTATGCCACAGACTGGGCATGGCTTCAGAAGGTCACTCTAGACCTATCTTGCTTCGGTTCAAGGACTCTGATACTAGGAGCCTAATTTGGAAAACCAAGACCAAGCTGAAGGGATCCCCTTATGTGGTGTCAGAGTTCCTCACTCGTCAGCGGCAATCTGCTTTTACAACAGCTCGCAAGTTGTTCGGTGTGTCTGATGTGTGGACTATGGATGGAAACATCAACGTCAAGCTCCCTAATGGCAAGCGTCGTCGGGTCTTCACTGTTGAGGAAGTCATCGCGCTGGGAGCGGAGCATGGCAAGTCGCTGGATCAAGTAGTTCCTCCAGTCTCCAACCCTGGCTCGAATAACACAAGCCCGGCGCCGGCGCAGGCTCACACTCGGTCAAGGCGGTTGGCAAGAAAGAAGTAACTTGGTTTGTTTTGTTTACTCTCACAATTCTGTTTTCTTTTTGTCTCGTTAACTTCCCTAGAGCTAGTTTTCTGTTCGCCGTTAATATTAGTAACATGTCACGATAACTTTGCTCGTGTACCGACACTCTTTTTTTTTACTATTTATATTTTCTGTTCTAGCTGTCGTGTGTATTAATATTGTCATGTCACTTTAATATGTCACTGTCACTCTCACAACAGTAACGTTCGGAAACGCGCATTAGTTTTAGATTTATTTTGTGAACAGTCTGCCGGCAGGTTATGCAATTTGATTTTTGTTTTTTGCATTTAAAATCATTATTTAATCTATTATTATTTTAGTTTACATTATATTATTTATTTAGAACTACCTTCTTAGTAATTATGTCTGATGACGACTCATTCTATTCTTGTTCCTCCACTTCTTTTTCAACTCTTGACGATTCTCTGTCCGTGAATGATCTGCTGAGTAGTGAGTGCCAGCGATTTAACAAGTGTTTTCATGTATGTCATGTCAATGCTCAGAGCATTCCTCAGCACCATTCTGAAATATTGGATTTATTTTCTGACGTCCCTTTGCATGCTGTTTTAGTATCTGAAAGTTGGCTAAAACCTGAACTTTCCTCTAATTTGTACTGTCTACCTGGCTTTATTTTAATACGCAACGACCGTACTGGGAAAAGAGCCGGGGGTGTCGCCATTTACCTGCGCAGTGATATCCCCTACAAAATCCTATCTTCTTCATCCCCAATTTACAGTGGCAACCCTGAGTACTTATTCCTTGAAATTGTTGTTAAAGGGGTTAAGGCCGTTCTAGGAGTTGTTTATTGCCCTCCTGCTATAGATTACTTCTCTACTCTAGAATCTCTCTTTGAATCAATTTCCTCAGAGTACAAACATCTCATAGTCATGGGTGATTTTAACACTGACCTCTTAAAGGATAACAATAGATCAAGCAAGCTGAGTGCGATCCTCGAGTCGTCGAATCTGTCACTCCTTAAACTTTGTCCGACTCACCATAACTTAGATTCAAGCGACTCCTGGCTCGATCTCATGCTTGCATCTTCAGTGGATCTTGTTGCCAACCATGGTCAGGTCGCTGCACCTGGTTTATCCAGACACGATCTGATTTATTTGTCCTACAAAATTAAACCCCCTAAGCAGCGGCCTGCTATTGTTTTTATCCGGAATTTTGTAAGATTGGACAAAGAAAAACTCAATTCCGATGCTGAAGCACTTAATTGGGTTGATATTGCCCAGTCATCGTCTGTGGATCAGAAAGTGGAAATATTTAATAGATTTGTACTCAAGCTCATTGACAAGCACGCGCCACTGAGGGCTGTTCGTGTCAAGCGCCCCCCTGCTCCATGGATTACCCCCGGAGTTCGGATGGCAATGAGACGACGTGACCGGGCTTTTAGAAAATATAGGCGGGACCGCTGTGAGGAGAACTGGAATCTGTACAAGTTGGCTAGAAACCGCTGCAACCAGATGGTAAGAGCATCTAAACGCCGATACATTTGTGAAAATGTCCTCAATTCTTCACCGGCTGATATTTGGAAGTTCCTAAAATCACTTGGCATATCAAAGTCCTCCTCTAGTATAGTATCTCTTAATTTGCCTTTAAATGATCTTAATAAACATTTTTCAACGTCTGCTTTGCTTGCGGTTGACGTGAAAAATAATACTATTCTTGACATAACTTCCAAGCCAATACTTCCTCCTGACTCTTTTTCTTTTTCTCCCGTGACTAACCTTGAGATCCGTAAATATTTTTCCTCTATTAAGTCTAAGGCTGTGGGCTGTGATGGGGTCAGTCGAACTATGCTATCTTTTATGATTGAGAACTTAATTCCAATTATTACTCTAATCATCAATTCATCTCTGCAGACTGGTGTGTTTCCTGCAATGTGGCGTAAGGCTTACATTATCCCTCTTCCTAAAATTTCCAACCCTAGTTTACCTAATCACTTCAGACCGATCTCCATTCTCCCTTTTCTTTCCAAGATACTAGAAGCAGTTGCTCTTAAACAATTATCTTCCTATGTATTTAAGAATCACCTCTTATCCAGTTTCCAATCCGGTTTTCGGCCTGGCCACAGCACAGCCACAGCTCTGCTTAAAGTTACAGAAGACATTAGGGATGGCTTGGAGAATTCCAAGTTAACGGTCTTGGTTTTAATAGATTTTTCCAATGCTTTTAATACCGTTGACCACGACATTCTCCTAGCCATATTGTCTCAAATTGGTGTGTCAACGTTGTCACGTGATTGGTTTTCTTCATATCTTCGTGGTCGCCAACAGGCGGTGCGTGCTGATCAGGATTTCTCTGATTGGTGCGACCTGGTAACTGGTGTTCCACAAGGCGGTATACTCTCTCCTCTCTTATTTTCTTTATTTATAAACTCCCTTACTACTATCCTCAAATGTTCTTATCATCTGTACGCTGATGACTTGCAACTATACGCTCAATCAGACATTGCCAATCTTGACAATTGCATTACATCACTCAATGCGGATCTTCGAACTATTGCAGAATGGTCTGGCAAATTTGGGGTTTCTGTAAACGTCGGGAAATGTCAGGCCATCCTCATTGGTAGTTCGTACTATTTGAGAGTTGTGAACACTGGCCAACTTATGCCACTGATGTACGAGAACTCCGTCATTTCTCTTTCACCTCACGTTAAAGACTTAGGTCTATACATTGACGACAGTTTAAGTTGGAATAAACACGTGGCTCAGGTGAGCCAGAAAGTCACATTCTCGCTGCGGTCTCTCTATAGATTCAAGCATTTCCTCCCATCTAGCACTAAACTCACTTTGGTCCAGTCTCTTGTGCTTCCCATTATCGACTATGCTGATGTTTGTTATTCTGACCTATCCCAAGAACTTCTAAATAAATTGGATCGACTACTCAATAATTGCATTCGCTTTGTCTTTGGCCTTCGAAAATACGATCACGTTTCTTCTTTCCGTTCTCAGCTTAAATGGCTGCCTATCCGACTCAGGAGGTCCCTCAGATCTCTCTGCATGCTCTTCACTATAATTAATGATCCATGTGCTCCCGATTATCTAAAAACTTATTTCAAGGTATTGGGCAGTTCTCATAGTCTTAACCTTCGAGCTTCTAAAAATCTACTTCTCCAAATTCCTTCACACCGCACTGGTTTTATGTCAAATTCTTATGCTATCTCAACTATTAAACTCTGGAACGCGCTACCCATTAGCATTAAAAGAGCCGAAAGTAAATTCACTTTTAAAAAGAAAGTTCGCCACTATTTAAGTCAGACTAAATAGCACTCATTTAAAGTCTAGTCATAGTAATTATTATTAGGATTCTCGTTTTTTATTTCAGTATTTGTTATAATATTTATTAGTCTATTTTATTTGTATGATGTGTATTAGTATCTTTGTTAGTATATGAATTTTTGAGAACTAGTGGTTTTTTGTGAATATTTATTTGTACCCCTATCACAATGTTGTCGTATTTAACCCAAAGGTTGACTGGTAGAGAATGCCTTGTGGCATTAAGTCCGCCTATGTACCACTATTGTACATGAAGTTTAAATAAATAAATAAATAAATTATAGTCTAATTATGCTAAGGGTAAGAGAAACAAAGGGTAACCACTACTGCTCTACTACACTAACCATTCTACTCTATCTATAGCCCGCTACATTACCTATTACAAACAATGGAACTTCATGATATTCATACAAATGACTAATAACATAAATTATGTAGAGTATTAGAGAAATCATTAAGTAAACCAATATCCTCTGGCATTGTCACGATAACTGGGTCCATACATCTCGCGGACAGCCCGTATTTCATTATCGGCTTACAATATGAAACAAATCGGGCTATTATTATAACAAAATGGCCACCTTAAGCCCTGCTCAATAAAGTATGACGTACGCGACTGAGGTCCGATAATGTTACCTATAGTAACGTCTCTGGAGCAGTGGTGGTCAAAGATTTTAATTTACCCGGTTTTTACCCGGCTACAGCGAAGCTAAATCATGAGCCTTCCAGTCATGTTTTTTTGCTTGCTCATGTTGTCAAGTTTAGTAAGTACCGTTTTCATCAAAATAATATCATCATCATGAATATCTTCCTGCCTTTTTTTCCATTCTATCAGACGTCATTACTCACACAATCCATACATTTTTTCTTGGGCCTTTTTCTCAGTCTCCATCCATTACTTTTCTATGTGCATGGTCCGTTGTCCGTGTTTCAGCTAAATGGAAGTAACAAATCCGCTCGATACGCGGAACTAAGACAGTATTCTTGTCCATTTTTCCAAAATTAGATTGGTCTTTATTTTTCTAATTATTACAAAGATTTTTTTTTGGCCCGTGGTTGTCAAGAAAGAACGTCACGCAATGCAAATACAAAGAGCAACCTATCAGCATAATAATATTAATGTCGACAAAGAAGCGTCGAACGCATGGCTTAAACGAGGCGAACTCTTCCCAGAGACTGAAGGTTTCATGCTGGCAATACAGGACCAAGTTATCGAGACTAAAAACTATAGGAAATATATAATAAAAAACTTGAGCACTGACTCTTGTAGAAAATGCAATAGTTCGCCTGAAACCATCCAGCATATTACAGGAGCGTGTAAATCAATAGCCCAGACAGACTACAAGCATAGACACGACCAAGTTGCTAAAATCATACATCAGAAATTAGCACACCAATACAAACTAATAGACTCCATAGTGCCTTACTACAAATATAATCCCGAAACTGCGCTGGAAAACACTTCAACAAAATTATATTTTGACAGAGGTATTTTTACCGACCGAACGATCCATTTCAATAGACCAGACATCACATTAATAAATAAAACAAACAAAACTGGATATCTCATCGACATAGCTATACCAAATACACACAATTTACAGAGTACAATAGCGGAAAAACTATCTAAGTATATTGAATTAAAAGATGAGATAACCCGACTTTGGCATCTGCAAAAAGTAACCATAATTCCTATAGTGCTGTCCACAACAGGAGTGATTCCAAAACAACTCCACCAGTCTCTTACTTCCCTGAACCTGCCCTCTACCACTTACCACATGCTGCAGAAAGCAGTAATATTAAACACGTGCCGACTGGTGAGGAAGTTCCTCCAATGTGAACCAGATGACCCGCACCAACAACACCTTCACTCAAACATACCCTCATCTTTCATTCAACCTACAGCACAGAACCGTGTTGTATCTATTTCTACTGCATCAACTCTTAACCCAGCTGATAACCACTTGGCTTAGGCCCGTGCTATCAGCATTTCCCGGCTAGCCGGAGGAACAAAAATGTCGAAACAAAAATAATAATAATAATAAATTATTTATTAATAGATAAATAATTTATTTTAATATTATTATTTATAGATAAATAATTTATTTAAAAATAAATTATTTATCTATCAATCTTCAATAGCACCTTAAAATGCAAGAAAGCTCCTTAAAAATACAACAAAGAAAAACTGGTACAAAAAATGACACATGACATATGTGTCATGTAAGAAAATCCTTAGCAAAAATGAAGTGAAGAAAGACGATGTTGACGAGATCAGCTGCTCTTCGTGCACGCCTACCGCCTCCGGACTCGTCGCCCCGCTCCGCCTCGCCGCCGCCGGAACCCAGCTTCATCGTGAGTGCTGTGACGCCGGCCGTGGCAGTTGCGTCGAGCGACAGCGACGAGTACTTCTCTCCGCCCACGACGCCACCACCTGCTCGTCGACGGGGAGGACGCCGGCCACCGGACGGCTTAGGACCTCGAGGCCCACCGGCTTCTGATAGGGTCCCAGCTCCCGGCGGAAGTGTGCAGCGCATGCGATGGACTCAAGCCATCAACGAGAACGTCATGCGCTCATACTATGGGGCTACAGAGGGAGGAAACAACCTGACCGCGTACCGTGTTCGGATGCTCTCTCTGTTTCAGGTGCTTGAGCCAGCTGTCAACGTGTCGGCACAACGATTATCGGATCAGGTGCGGGTCATCCAACGTAATCATATGTTGGACGACACCGTACTTGATCGCTTGCGAACTGAAATGCAGAGTAGTCACGTCATTGTCCCTCCGTCGCAGGCTGTGGTTTCACCACAGTCTAGTCAAATAGTCAATCACGCGGACGAGGTGAGTAATGACATGGCTACTAATGTAAGTACCCAATGCAGTGAGGAAATGAGGAGTGCTTTGGAGGGTGCGATTCGAGAATATCGGTACATGTCGCCTGAACTTAGACCACGCTTACCTCGTTTGCCCATGCATAACAGAAATAGGGCGCTGGTGGCTGTTCTGGATTCACAGTTGTCAAACTATTTTGATAACTGCGAAGACCTCACTGATGCTCACTCAATCCTATATTGTGCGGCTGTAGCGGCATGTCGTGTAGCTCATGTCAAATTTTCTGATGACAGAGCTACACGACCTAAACCTGCCGTACCGGCTTGGCAATGCAGGATTGAGCGACGTATTAGTGGGGCCAGAACACTCATCGGCAAACTGATCTGCTTCAGGGAGGGCAACAATCGCCCTCGAGTGATGCGCTTTGTGAGGCGGGCATTTGCGGGTACTGATATTAGTCCTCGAGACTATATGTCCCGTATCACAGAGCGCATCGACTTCCTGAAGCAGAAAGTGTATGCATGGGCAAACCGTATCCGTAGGTATAAGCGGCGGGTGGAACGATACACTCTGAATCGCACATTCCAAAGAGATGAAAGGTGGGTTTATAGGAGTTGGGAGCGACCCGACCAAGGTGTGTCTGACACGCGCTTACCGGATGATGACGCCATGTGCTCTTTCTGGCGCAGCATCTGGTCGGTGCCTGTCAGCCACACCGAGGGTGAATGGACTCGGGTGGTCGAGCGAGTGTGCGATCCAGTTCCAGAAATGGGGGCTATCACTATCAGCCCCCAAGACGTAGCTCGTGCAGTCCGTCCGTTACCTAACTGGAAATCTCCAGGGCCGGACGGGCTGCACAACTTTTGGATTAAGTGGATCCAAAGGTCGCACGCTCGCTTGGCGGCCCTATTCCAGTCAGCCTTAGAGTCAGGGTCGCTGCCCGAATTCCTGACTACTGGAATAACTCACCTGCTCCATAAATCGGGTAGTACTGCGGAGCCCAAAAACTATAGACCGATAACCTGTCTCCCGACAGTGTATAAAGTTCTTACATCCATTTTGAGAGCTAAAATTAGCAAACACATTGATGACAATTCGATCATGTCCGCTTCTCAAAATGGATGTAGGAACGGGTCCCGCGGTACTAAGGAGCTGCTCCTCATTGATATGGCCATTAACCAACAGGTTCGGCGTTCCCGAAGGGATCTGTCGACATGTTGGATAGACTATAAGAAGGCCTACGACTCGGTGCCACATACATGGCTCATGAGGGTGCTAGAATTGTATAAAGTTGATGCAACTCTGCGCACCTTCCTGATGTCGTGTATGGGGCAATGGAGGACAGTCCTTTGCTATCCAGGATGTCGGCATATCCAAGGGAACAGCGAACCGATAAGGATAGAGCGAGGTATTTTTCAGGGCGATAGTTTGAGTCCGCTTTGGTTCTGCTTAGCCTTGAATCCTCTAAGCACGCTGCTGGAGGATTCAGGTCTGGGCTTTCGGTTGAGGAGAGGTGGTCAGGTTATATCTCACCTTCTTTACATGGATGACCTGAAACTCTTTGCCCCCAACAATTTGCAACTGACGGAGCTACTGAAGGTAACAGAAACTTTCAGTAGCGCCATCAGGATGGAATTTGGTGTGGACAAATGTGCGGTCATGCATGTAAAGCGAGGGGGGATTGTGGAATCTGCGGGAACCCAGCTCTCAGATTCCGTAAATCTTAGATCCCTCTCAGCAACCGAAACCTACAAGTATTTGGGTATGTCGGAAGCGCTGGGCATCAATGCTGTTGACGTGAAGCAATCGTTGAAGGAGCGCTTCTTTGGCCGCCTGAGAAAAGTATTTAATAGTCTTTTATCAGGCGGAAATAAGGTGCGTGCCTTCAATGGTTGGGTCATGCCGGTTTTGATGTACTCTTTCGGCGTACTCAAATGGACTCAAACAGAACTAGACGCCCTGGATAGGAAGGTCCGTACATTGTTGACGGCATATCGAATGCATCACCCACGTTCTTCGGTTATGAGACTGTATATCCCGCGGAGTTGTGGAGGTCGAGGCTTTTTAAACGCCAAGACTCTCCACAATCGCGAGATATGCAGTCTCAGGGAATATTTCCTAGAAACCGACGTGGGGATGCATCGAGATGTGGTCGCGATGGACAAGGCCCTCACCCCGCTCTCCTTGGCTAAAGAGAACTGGCGCAAACCTGCAGTGCTTGACACTAATGACCGCAGGGAAGTATGGCAGAGTAAGGAGCTTCACGGACGCTACTTCAGTGCCCTGCATGGGCCTGATGTAGACCATGCAGCGTCCGTAGCCTGGCTACGTTCCGGGGAACTCTTTGGAGAAACCGAAGGTTTTGTTTGTGCAATTATGGATGAAGTTATGATGACGAAAAACTACCGGAAATTTATTGTGAAGGATGGCACGGTTGACATATGTCGGGCATGCCACCGTCCGGGCGAATCGATCCGTCACATTATCTCCGGGTGTTCTCGTCTAGCTAACGGAGAATACTTGCATAGACACAACCTTGTAGCCAGGATTATCCATCAGCAACTTGCTCTGAAATACAGCCTTGTTGAATCGGAAGTGCCGTACTATAGGTATGTGCCCGACCCAGTTCTCGAAAATGGCAATATCACACTGTATTGGGATCAATCCATCATCACTGACAGGACTATTGTAGCCAATAAGCCTGATATAGTGGTGATGGATCGATCAGAGCGGTGCGCAATGATTGTTGACATAACGGTTCCACATGACGAGAACCTCGTGAAGGCCGAGAAAGATAAACAAATCAAGTATATTGACTTGGCTCGCGAGGTTGTCGACATGTGGCCTGTTGACTCAGCGATCATTGTGCCGATAGTCGTATCAGCCAATGGCCTAATTGCCAAGAGCCTCGACCAATATCTGAAGAGGCTCTCGTTAGGCAGCTGGATCAAGGGCTTGATTCAGAAAGCGGTACTCCTGGACACGGCTCGTATTGTTAGGAGGTTCCTCTCTCTGGAGCCCTGACCGCCGGTAGCTTGGACCCTGTTCCCGATACCGGTGGGCTACTATTTTTATATTTTTAAATGTTTTTATATTTTTTATTGATTTTATGTAAGAATATTTAAAAATGTAAACATATGTTATAGAAATGAATAAACGGAATAATAATAATAATAAATTTTTATTCAAAGTTAAAATTGGTACAATACAACATAAATCTTAGAAATAATATAGGTATAACAAAGTTCGATGCCTGTACTAGGATAAACCTGTATCACAGGCGATTGTTTTCTAATAATAACTATTTGGACAACAGATTTCTAAACAATATTTAACATAAGTTTTCATTTAAATAGTGAAATTATATGAGTTAATTTATTATAATAATATACCTAATTTACTTAAACTCTATTATTTATTAGATTAGAACAAATTTAATGGAGGTCTTAAACATGTATACTATACAAAAAGCTAACATGTATTCTATGTCAATTACGCAAAAATATAATTACAGTATTACGATAGCATCAGCAGAATTTATAAGCACAAACAGGTTGGCTTTGGTCAAGTAAAAATCATTGTCATGACATTTTTGTAGGGGTCGAGTATTTGCTTATACAGCGACAAATCGATAGTAAGTAGTGCAGCGCAGTGGTCTCGTACAAATTCATCGTTGAGTCAGCAACTAAATATACGAAATTATATTTGTGGAATGATGCACTAGGCGCCCTCATAATCAATAGAGTTGATATATCTATGCTCTGCTATTTTCCTAGCAGGACATTCAGCGTCTCCGGTTTTATGGTCACTGGGTTTTTTAAAGCGTGAACAAGTCGCGCATTTTGGAGTTTCAGTTTTCTTCGCGCACTCAGACATCACATGGCCTGGTTCACCACAGTGACCACACGTAGAATTGATCTCTTTGCAAGATTTTGCTGCATGGCCGTACTGTTGGCATTTGTAACACCTCGTTACTAATGTGAAGTCCCTGACTGGACAGGACGACCAATTTATGAATATCCTTGATTGGGGGATAAGGGTTTTACGTATACTGGCTGAAACCTCTATAACGTAATTGCAGGTCACAGCATCTCTCTTCCCAGATTTGTGGCTTAATTTTACGGCGGCCAAGAAGGATTCCAAGGTCATATCTGGTAGCTTGTCGGCTACATTTTGTTCAAAAATACACTTGAATACTTCAATTTCAGCCAAGGAAGTCGGCACACCTACAACCACGATCCGGGGTTTGCGCTTGTTGGGTTTGTCGGCAGTTAGTCCAGATGTAGAGAGCTGGACTGCGTTCTTCAATTTATCAGCGTCGTGTTTTGTCTCGGTGCTGATAATTACGCCTCCATTTTTAGTTTTGCGGACACCACGTACCTGCAGCTTTATTTGCTCGGGCCGTATGAGTTTTTGAATCAGTTTTTTCGTTTCGTCACTTGTTTTAAAATCATTGGGATAAATAGCAACGGAGCTTAGGTTATTAGGCCGAATGAAATGATTTGAACCCCTTTTCACCATATCGGCAAAAGAAGCATTTCCCGCAGAACTAGAGTCTTGTAACGCCTGCTTGAGATCCGAAATCTGTTCCGTCAGGTCGCGCTTTTCTTTAAGGGTAGCGATCAAATTATCCGCGTGAATGGCTTTTTGCTTTAGTGACTGGTAATGGACTGCCATCTGCGACGTACCAGATCCAACTTTACGGCAAAGGTTTGTGATCTTCATTTTCTGCTCGGTGTTGAGTTTGCCTTCGGCGGCAGTAGAACAAATTTCACGTAAGTACTGCTCGATGGTCGTCATCCACCCTTGGAGTTCAGATGTTGAAACTATTACATCGGCCATTGCCGACTTGAGGGCAGGGTTTTGCGACGTCCTCAGCGATGGCGAAGTGAGGGGTTGCACTGGCCCCCTTGGATGACAGGGACTATTTTCCATTTTGTTTGTTCAAAGTTCACTATTTTATGTCCATTATTCTCTAAAACTACACTGAGCAAAAACTAATTATGCATTACGATACTAATACACTAAAGTAGGTCACTATAAATAAAGTATCAATTAAATATTGCTAACGAGCACGTCTGTACGCTGCGAGTGCATAGAATTATGTGTATAGCATATCTACTATTATACCCAAAATTAGATGAAAGTGCTCAATATCACCAACAATAATTTCCAATAGCTACAAAGCCTTACCTATCAGCAACTATTACCCATAAACTCCACCACCCCCGAGGGCTCACAGGCTGCATAAACCACTTTGGCAACCTCAGCACCGACCAATTAATTGTTGTATCGGTTTTATGACCGTTCCTAATCCCGGCCGGCCGACCATCGGCACAATCATTACACGAAAACGGCGGATTACGGCTTAATGAGCACTTTGAGAACCACTGCTACGACAAAAATAGGTTTGGATGAAAATAAAAGCTGGTGTTTCGTTTCTGTGTTGAATTGGTGAAGGGATATGCCTGTAGGAGAAATGGGTGGGTTTTCTTTTGTTATAATTCTCAGAATGTAGCTATTGGTACTTGTAAATACAAGGAACTTGGTATAAAATCATAAAGTTACTTAGTGACTGTGTGGGCAGTCAGTCAACGTACTGTTATATACACAATATTTTAAATTCTAAATGAATAATTGACCATATAAATTAATATAATGAACTTCAAAGAGGCTCTCCTTTTATTGCTTGCGGTTTTTTTTGACATACAAAAGTGCCTGTAGTGGTCTAATTGAAATAAATGTTTTGAGTTTTGAGCTTTTCATAGGACGTCTCGACCTTTGCCTTATCATTCGATGATTACAATATTTGTGATTTTTATGTATTGAACCATTAACATAAACAACTTATAAAACAACCTTTGACCATCTCAAACTTAAACTTTAAACATACTTCCAACTATTATCTCATTTCAACCTTAAATTTTCAATCTCCTAACAAAAATATCGAATTCTGAATTAATTCCACAAACTGCCCGCTCAAGATATGCAAGTGTCGATAAACTCCAATGTAAACTTGATGTTGATATCGAAGCAATAACTTTGCCTTAACTAAGCTTTGAGCAAAGTAATAAGTTTCCATATTTGCCTGCAACCTCTGAGGTTTCTCTCTCAAGGTAAATAGTTCTCTAACATCTGCACTTTGATCGGAATGTACTTGCAATGCCCCTTAGTACAGGCACATGCGAGTGAAATTATATTCTGTGCAAGCTTGCATGGCTGACCGATTCTGTTTGTGTACGCAGATCAACTCAAGCAAACGTTGCTGACTATGCACAAAACTTAAAAATTGTTTCAGTGAATGTCCACTGAAACAAAGCTTATTTTACAATGAACAAATTGACGATTCTGTAGTTGTATTTCAATTAAATCATCTACATAATACCATGGCTCAAAATAACCTTCACACACAGACATTACATGTATTATAACACCTAACAAAAACAACTAACGGTTGGTTGTTGTTGTTCTATCTATGATTTAGCGAACAAAAATGACCCCCGTAACACCATACTGCATCTAGAACACTGATGTAATGTAAGACATCCTTACATAAAGGGTCCTCTCGGAGTCACGTCCGCCTCGTGCGAGACAAACAACAGCATCACTCCCCTCCAGCACTGAACACAGGATTTATTTCAGTTTTCAGTAGCTACATGAAAGAGGGTATTATTTGAGAAAGGAGAACACTAGGAACAAATTTTTAAAGGTAATAAACTTGGCAGATAATTATGGTCCCATCCACGGACCAACCTCGGCAGCCACGGCTTAACCTTAAACATCGACCCGTGCGGCTGTTATTACGCAATATACGCAAAGGAGTACCTAACAGTACACCCTCATTTCGCTAGTTATGTTTGACCCATGTAATAGGGGGCGAGCCTATTGCCATCAACGGGGCATGAATCCAGACTCCGTAGCTGCTACAGAGAAATTCCTAATAAACAAACCTATTAACACTTTGCTCAACCCGGGACTCGACCCAAGACCTGCTCAACAGTCGCGCTTGCGAACACCAGACCAACGTCGTAGTCAAATCGTGTTATATTATAATTACTTATAAATATAAGTTATTATAGACCTAGTTAAATAACTCTCATGTGGAGACAATTATTGTTCTTTTATTTACAAGCAA
This sequence comes from Cerastis rubricosa, assembly GCA_949152445.1. Taxonomy (NCBI): domain Eukaryota; kingdom Metazoa; phylum Arthropoda; class Insecta; order Lepidoptera; family Noctuidae; genus Cerastis; species Cerastis rubricosa. The sequence goes on along the minus strand of OX424525.1, from coordinate 1,785,793 downwards.
GATTCCCCTCGTCGCAAAACGTACCATTGGCATCGTTTCAGTACCTCACGTGCCAGACAAATGGCAACACCAGACGACTGCGATATATGGTAAGCATTTACTATCGGATTGGAAGATTTCGCTACTAATAGAAAATAGAATCAAATCATTTGTTTTATGTGTCCCCCGAGCGAAGAAGTTAATGTTTTGCGTATTTGTCTAAATAAATTGGCACTGGGAATTTGACTGTAGATCTTATAGGGGATAGTAATTTTTGCCAACGTCTTAAACCGAGTGTATGTCGAAAATTATATTAGTACCGGTGATACTATCTCCTAGTCCTTATCCGGTTTATGATCTACCCATGTGACCATCGAAATTCGTTCAGCCGTTTGGTAGTATCCAAATTAAAAAAAAAACATTCAGGCATTCATAGTTTCACATTCATAATAATGTAGAATAAGTAGAATTTAAAAGCGAGCGGCATCATTAAAAAAATATTGAAAGCGCATTTAGTGTGTTGAAATCGTTTTGACTGAAATGCAGACTATAGTTACTCATTCTATAAGTTTCCAGTAGACAAGAAGAGAACAGTATAGTTAAGATATAGGCCTCCGTATTTCCCAAGCATTCAATTTTCTGTCCGTTTATTTATTGAAGAAAAGCAACAAGTATTCGCTGCTATACGAGTATGTTCATGTGTCAATATAAAGCATCGCCGCAATATCGGTCTGATTGCCGTTCCACAGACGGAGTCTACAGAGATAGGAACGGATCCATGTCGCAGAATAATTGCTTTATACATTTTTAGCGAAATTTCTAGAACAACATCACGCTTGTAGTATTCTGAAAGGATAGGCAGAGAGCGAGATAGCCATTGAGTTTCACCCACATTTCGTTAGTTGTGAGTAAATCGCACGTAATAAACTTACGGCCAAGTTCGAGTCGGACTCGCGAACCGAGGGTTCCGTACAAACCTTTGGATTTATATGATGTAACTAAAACTTACGGTTTTCGCAATTTTTCCATTATCTGTACCATAAGACGTTGCTTCGTACCAAATATTAAGATTCTGAGTTCACTTGTGGCATAAACGGCTGTATCTTTTTATTGCGTTGGCTTAGAAGTTTGATTTTTTCACATCTCCAAGGGGCATTAGACCTGAGTATTAGATATAAATTCCAAGTTGATACCTCATAATGCTTTGCCCGACCCGAGAATCGAACACAAGACCTCGCAGCAGTAGCGCTAGCGACCACTACACCATTGAGATAAAATCTCAAATAATATTTAAATAAATCGATTGTTCAAAATGTCCTACGACATCTACGTCCGCTCGTTATAGACGGAGACTGGGACGATAGCAACATATCTACGTTCAGTTTGATTGCGTTTGATATGCGGCTGTTCTACGATTTATCTGGTGTTATTGCATGCATAATGTAACGGCAGTCCTGTTCTTCTCGATGGTAGACAAAGTTGTATTGTACCCACATACACAAGATAGTAGACTATCATTGTAGGCTAAAACGGAAAGGAGATTGTTATAGACCGCCCTATAACCAACAAACATTTGACGTGTACGTTAATTTTAATTATATTTTAATATAATTTAAAAAAAAAAAAAAAATTCATGCGGACACTGTTTAATTCGTAATGGATTTTTAAAAGTGACCTCATTGATTTTATTACCAACCAAACCCGCCATCTTTCATTTAATTGTCAATGTGAATGTCACAAAATATTTGATAGTGTCGCTCTCGCTCATATATATCGATATCGACGACGATGTCCATATTATCTAGTGAAAAATAATGGATGTTCGATATTTATCACTTCCAAAACAAATGTGCAACATAAAAGTTTTTCATGCATATTTTTTTCATGGAATCAGTTCCGTGAATAATTTTAATGGAACTTATGGTGAATATGGCCAAGCACGATTATGATGAAAATATAATGACCAAGCAAACTCACAAAATGTACTTACTAGTCGAATGAGAGATTTTCTGACAAGTGAGAAAATATTAGTTCAAAAGAGGCGTTGGAAAAAAATACGTCACTGTCTCCGGTTTTTGACATCAAATAAGCTTTCTTACCACCCAGTAAAACAAAGACGTATTTTTTACCGACGCCTATTTATTGAACTATGTTTTTTCAATTTTAAGAAAATCTCTCATTGAACGATTGAAATGTCATTTACGACGCAACTCTAGTGAATTGTTATAATATCGATTCATATGAATTTCATTCATAAAATGAAAAGGGATTTAAACAGATATTCAAATGTTTACTTTTTCTCAATTGATCGTTTGTATAGAGTGGGAAATAGGTATGTAAGAACCTATACCCAGGGCTTTAAATACCGTTAAAATTTCGTAACGTTACCTTCATTTGACAGAGTTACCGTTAATATTAAAATAACGTTAATAGATTTAACGTTATTTTTGCAACATTTTATCGTTAATCTTTATAACCGTTAATTGTTTAATAACGTTACTTTTATCGTTATTTTTAAACGGTTAAGCTTTTGCCAACTTCAGTGAGTGAGTAGGGATGGGACATAGTAAATAATAATCATAATCATCATAAATCTGTGGCTCGAGTGTCAAAATGATGTGACAAGTTTTTCACACTTTTTACTTTAAGGACGCGTTTGCAAAATTGACAGGCGTCGAATCGAACTACTACATTGACACGTGTCTAGTGAACTAATTTTGAAACTTTAAAAGTTTTTTATTTCTCTTACTTCTATGCTATTCTATACGTACTTACCTCCGGACTTCATGGAGTGACCTGAAGGTGTACTTCGGCGACTGCTACTGGAACTTCTCGACGAGTTGAGCTAGGTGTACCGAGTTTGGGGTCGTTTTGTTAGTTATGAAGAGACCTTACCTCCGGAATTGATGGAGCGACCTGAAGGTGTACTTCTGTGCCTGCTACTGGAACTCCTCGACGAGTTTGTGACACTTAGGTATTTTTTTTTCTTAGATTTTGAGTTGACTATGTCTGCCTACTTACCGTATTTTTAGACATCTTAAAATATGTTGATAGTAGAACAAAAATTGTTCCTAAACTCAAGCCGATTTCGTAAACATGTCAACGGAAGATCGTTATTACAATATAAAAAAAACCGGCCAAGTGCGAGTCTTACTCGCACACAGGGTTCCATAGCCCCAAACAATATTTTGAACTGTCATTCATTATTTAGTAGTATTAGTTAGTAAACTTCCACTCAACCGCAAAACTAAATTGGTTTTTCATAGTATGTTAATGAAAAACAAAGTTACTGCTGCAGTTTGATGAAAAAGTTTCTTATCTCAAAAACTAAACATCATATCTTATTGAAACCAATTTTCGTTGATAGTTTTTTTTACGTTCTACAATCCTAAATATTTTCAGAATTTTCCTCCTCTTACTTTAGAAATTAGAAGGGGGGGGACACACATTTTACCACTTTGGAAGTGGCTCTAGCGCAAACTATTCAGTTTAGAAAAAAATGATTTTAGAAACCTCAGTATTATTTTTGAAGACCTATCCATAAATACCCCACACGTACTGGTACGATTAAACAAAAATTTTTGGTTTTCAGTTCTATGTATGGGGAACCCCAAAATTTATGTTTATTTCTAATTTTGGGTGAAAATCTTAATGCGGTTCACAGAATACATCGACTTACCAAGTTTCAACAGTTCTTATAGTTTCGGAAAAAAGTGGCTGTGACATACGGACGGACGGACGGACGGTCTGTCTGTCTGTCTGTCTGTCTACAGACAGACAGACAGACAGAGAGACATGACGAATCTATAAGGGTTCCGTTTTTTGCCATTTGGCTACGGAACCCTAAAAAGAATAACTTTAAAAAAAATGTTTCATGAATTTGAAGATGAAGAACCAATCTATCTGTATTAGTTATTAATTATATTTGATTTGGTTTAGTTTAGCCACAAAATGTACCGAAAATCAGCAAAATTTGGGCCGAATTGCAAACGCGCCCTTAATTAATATAAAATAACGCAGAGCACTGATTAAACCAAGAAAATAATGAAAAGGAAAAAAAAAGAAAAGTTACTTAATACACAAAACCGGATCTAATTAAACAAAAATGCAATAATCTTATGAAAATGAAACGTTATATTTGTCATCAATACTGACGCAGATTTATCGCCTGGGCTGTGGGTGCATATCGAGCAGTTTGGGTACGCACAGAGGGAGACGGGAACAGGCCCCGCGAGGCACAGGTTGGCGACCGAAGATGTTAATTCTAAGTATTTATTTTTTTATTGTTATTTTTAAGTATGTTTTTAATACTAGTTAGCTAATGTTGCCGGCGTCTTCGTCCGTGCGAAATTATTATAAAAATATTACTTCCCTATTTTAAATTATTATTTTTTCTCCGTCAATAGGCTTGCCCTACCAACCCGCACTGGGCCCGCTAGGTAGATTAAAGCCCACTCCATCTCATAGAGTGGAGGCCTGTGTCCCAGCAGTGGGAAAATTATACGCTGATGATGACGATGATGATGAGGCTCGCCCTATTACGTGGAACTTAAATATAACTGCTGGCGACATGTGGGTGAACTATTGGTACACCACTGCCTAACCGTTCAGGAGTTACAGCCGTGATGTTCAGTTGATAATATTTTCATCCCGGCACAAAAGCCGAATCCACACGAGCAGGTTTAACAATTTTACAAGCGCAGAGCGCTCGTAAAAGCGGTAGATGCGTAATAAAGTAAACTTATGAAGAATACCCCAAGTTTATTATTCAACTATTTTATAGCGGTCTACGACGAATCTATTTATAGACAGATTATTATAATAAGCTCTACCCTTCGTACTTATACTTAAAAATAAAAAGGGCTTGACGGTGAAAGAGGTTTAAATATTTAAGCACAGGTGCTGGTAGGCTATGTATAGGCTTATGTACTGCCCCGAGGTGCCATTACTGACTCCTGAGTGTAAACCTTTTGAATAAATAAATAGGGGTTTATAACTTTCCTATGAATCTATACTTTATTATTATTTGTTTTAATTTTAATATTATAAAGCTGAAGAGTTTGTTTTTATGTTTGCTTGAACGCGCTAATCTCAGGAAATACTGGTACGATTTGAAAAATTATTTTAGTGTAAGATAGCCCATTTATCGAGAAAGGCTATAGGCTATTATTTTGTGAAAACGGGAAAAATGTGACGCAGACGAAGTTGCGCGGAACAGCTAGTTTTATTATAATGTACCGAGACTGCCTCGTTGGTCTAGTAGCCACAAGCGCGACTGCCGAGCTTGAGGTTCTGGGTTCGATATCCCGGGTCGGGCAAACTGTTGTTGGGTTTTCCCATCAGGAATTTCTCAGTAGCAGACATGGTGCCTGAATTTGTGCCCGGTAGATTGCAATAGGCTCGCCCCTTATTACATGGAACTGTAACATAACTTGCGAAATATAGGTGCACCATTACAGGTGTGATGTCATGTCTGTTATGTATTTATTATTTTTCTTTTTTAATAGGTTAAGAGCCGATATACTATTGACACTGAATGTAATCATAATAGCTAATCAACCAAACTGCGTTCAAGAGCTTTACGCAATATTGTCACTTACAGCTCTTGAATGCAGCTCACATGATCCTTCAGTTTCAATGGTAATTTTCGCCCTTATATTAAAAGCATTTACTCCTTACGACATTTCATACCAACTTTCAAGTCCTTATTTTCCGAAATGACTGAACCGATTTTAATGAAATTTGGAAACCAGAGTCTTTCAACTTTCACAATTTGGGGTTATTCTGGCCCTGAACTCGTGGTTTATTTCGTGTGGCCTCGTCTTGCGGGGGCTGGGGTAAGCGATGAAAGCCTACGGCACCGGTCGGGTATCGTGGCCGTAACACCACTGGAGATCCAAAAAGAAAACAAAAATTAACTTGGCATTTCGCAAAATACCAACGACCTGCGAGTGATCACTGTAAAAAGCTTGCGACCAAACCGATTATTACCGCTGTCCACCCCGGGTGGACAGTGTCACAAGTTTTAAAAATAATTCCGCCTGTCCCCGGGGGGTGGCCAGTGAGAATCATTTATTGACACGGCCACAAGTTTTCAAACATTTACAGTGGCCACCTCTGCTGAACAACGTCACTATTAAAACCAAACGATCTATACCAAACGTAACTTTATTGACTTAATAATAACATATAAAGTGGACGGCAACCAAATAAATCTAAAGACCACAATCTACGTTACCAGTGACCACACAGCATGAAACCCTGAATACATTCCGTTTTTAATCAACCCTTTAAAATAATTAAAACGTTGTAATTAAAACGTGAAAGCCCATGAAATCGTATAAAAACGTATTTTTGTTTCGAATCATTTAACTTGGAGTGCTGTGCTGTAAAATAAAAGGATGTCCGTGTGGGATTTAATTAAATAGTTTAATTACATTTTAGAGTGGCCACCTAGTCCCAGTCGCATCTCGACTGGATTCTGTCCAAGATATTAGATGTAGCGAATTATTGTTTAGCTGCGATGAGGTTTAGGTGGAAAATTATTTCTTTATACTGTGTCTGATTCCTTACACATTGTACAAAGCTATACCTAATTATTATGTCATCAAATCTTATAAACATTATCGTGTAGGTAATGACATGTCTTTGTCAGACAAACATTGCTGCTGAGTTTGTTCCGAAAGTTCTTCCCAGGTAAAATACTTATGATAAGAAGTGGAAGTGATAAAGCCGTGAAGCGGCCGTTTTGGGCGAAGTTGTCTTGTGTACTTTTTACATTTAAAAATAATATTCTCATCCTTATTTGAATAAAATTATGACTTTTAATTTTTTACAGATCGCAAACGCAACGGAACTTGCTGCAGCTTCTTTCTCTTTGTTAGTTATGTACATGTCTGGACTACTCCGGAATTCTAGTTCTTTATGCTAATGATAATGATGACGATTATCAATCATGATAATTTATCCAGCAACTTGTTCATAGCTTGCACAATGTCACAAACTTACCTAACACTAGATAACCTTAGATAACTCACGGTGTCACGAAACTCGCCACGCCGGCGCCGCCGCTAGATGGCGCTATACATATTTAAAAAAATTAAACCTCCTTCCTCACGATTGCGTGATCCCAGCTTTAGAGTTTTAATTTTAAACCAAGTTTTGGCCTCACGGGATGCTAATTAACTTATGTTAATTGCGTTTTGATAATTTAACAGTCGTGTTTGTTAAATTATTCTCTGTAATTCGAAACCGCTGGGAGTTTTCATAATTGAATTTGGAAAACAACTGTTTTTCGTGGTGTTGTTCGTTCAACGGAAGGGGAAACGTGTTAAGAATTTAAGGTCTTTGCAAGCATTGTACTTCTTCTTTTATACTCTAAATGTTTTTTTTTTTTTCGTTACCCAATAACTGGATTGTGAAGGAGGCAGGACCAGTTGCATCGTGTTAGACTGGAAACCAACACCTTTTTTTAAGGATGGGAAATCATCAAATGATATCATCATCATCATGATCATTTGATGCCTGCTCTGGGCGGTGCGAAAGGGAGTGTCAGACTTGTAATGACTAAAACATATCCACATTCCGTCTTATGATGATAGGCCGTCGGCACAGCCTGTCGTCATAAGACGGACGGACGGTGAGCTACCCCATTACTCACCGTCCACAGGCCTACGGCAGACACCCGGGGAGTGGGTGATGGGAGCCAACCCCTACATAAATTTTTATGATGCACCTTAAGGTGCGTGGAGATGGTTGATGGTGTCAAGTTTTGACCAAATAGAGGCCAAAGAAACCAGGCTTGTCCAGAAGAACGTTGGGTTGGCAATATCATCAAAGTCATGGAAAACATCTGGACGAAGAACGCTAAAATCCAGAGTATTACGGAAATACGCTGGATTTATGCGTTCATGAAATCCGTGGGAAGACCCCACTATAATTTGACACGGTGTAATATTACCTGAGCTCAGTATCATCACGCTGGCGTTTCGTTATCAGTAGTCTAAGCAGTGACAGTAATCTTATAATTAATGAAATCCCCCGTCGCTGTGCCTCATGAATAGTAATAACCTTGCTCTGGACAGGATGGGGTGTGATTGATAGCGAGGATGGTTTCCACAACGTTCTGACGGTATTTTTGACAAATTTCGCGTAAAGATAGCAGTTTCCGCTAGATGAAAGTGATACTTTAGTCGATAAACAATGCATTAGAAAAAAACTATAAACAAGCTCACTTGCGTTATCATGGAATCTAGACAAATTGCACTACAGTAAATTGATCAGTGATCATCAGTGAAAACACTTAAATGGAAATGGGCAGGATATATGCTGAGGGAGAGAAATGAGAAATGGACTAGACTAATATCAGAATGGTACCCCAGGGATGGTAAAAGAAGTAGACAAATGAAACGCTGGGAAGATGATCTCAAAAGAGTTGCTGGTCCAGAATGGACCAGAATTGCAAGAGACAGAGATAGGTGGAAGTCTTTGGAGGAGGCCTTTGTCGAAGGACAAACTGTTGTTTGAAAAACGATCGTCAGTGACTAATCTTAATATAATTATTGTAAAACAGCAATAAAGGCTTATTTTATTTATTTATTAAATTGATCAGTGAAACAGCTTGGAAAGCAGCTATTTAGTTTTTGAACAACAAAATTAAAAAAAAAACTATTTTCGTCCTTCTTTCTGTGCATTGGGGTAGCGTTTCCTTATTTCTTTAACGATTGTATTTATTTATTATTTCTACGATGCTTGCACTGTGACCACAACCTCAATTCTTACACGACACACGCTGACACGCCTAATACGGAACAGCTAATAATATAATTAATGTTAACACCTGCCTACTAAAGCATAGTCCAAGAGGTAGCGCTGAAAGCAACCATGTTCCTGGTTCTTACTAAGTGCACGCGAAGATGCGCTGCGTGGAACCTGCGCGGACAGGCAGGGGTGTACGCCGTGTACGCGTTTCGACGCCGAAGGGACACCGCTCGTTGTACAAAAAAAAAACTTATTTTCCGATCCATGTTTATTAACAGACTGCACCATCTACGCCACCAGCTCACGATCTTAATAAGTAGCTACCAATTTGGGTAAAACCAAATGAGTGTTTTGCTAACTACTAACACAAATACGGGCAGACACTTTACTAACGCCTACTTCAGAATTTTTTGTGTGATTTTACCTAGTCATAAAAAAGCTTTCTCGACAATTTATGTAGGCGATCTGTGTCCAGAACTAGGTATATATCTGTGTAATAGTTATGATAACTCAGAAGATGTTCTGATATTCGTCATTTATTCATGGTGAGAGGACCCTCGAATTTGAGGATTTTATAGTAATTTTTGATACTAATAGTGGCAATCTTTGCCATTGCAGCTGAGATGCAATTCACGTGCTTTGTCTTCATAGGTTGAAGGAGAAGCAAAGATACGAGTTAATGTTAATTTGTTCAGCAAAGGAAATAATTTTACAAATAAAAATAAATTGTATAAAAAATACCTTTCAAACGACACCACTTTTACCAAAATCGGTTCATCCGTTTAGGAGCTACGATGCCACAGACAGACACACAGATACACAAATACACAGATACACAGATACACACGTCAAACTTATAACACCCCTCTTTTTTGGTCGGGGGTTAAAAAGTTTATTTTGCAACAAAGTTTTAAACAGAGGATAACAATGCCAAAAGCGAGTCAAAGCTAGAATAGAATAGAATAGAATAGAATAGAATATTTATTTATTTGCTTAGAATGTAGGTATTTACAATAAGGTGGTTACAATAATATTAAAGAATCCATTTACATTCTACCATTATGGCATGCAAACATTGATGCAGTTCATCATCAAACGTACAAAAATTGACATACAACTAAAAATTATCAGCTAGAAAATCCGATACGGAATAATAACATTTACTTAATAGAAGTTCAGTTAGTTTCTTTTTAAATGTTGATAATGGTTCCTCTTTTATGGCATTGGGAATGTGGTTAAAAATAGCCGGTGCCATACCAAAAACACTCTTTCTCAACAAAGCAGTCCTATAGCCACCTGTGCGTAACAAATTTTTGTATTGAGATCGCAAAGTTACGTCTCGGTATCTGCTTTCCGATAAAGTTAAAAAAAGCTGCCGATTACATTTAACAAAAAGAGCAACTTCTAAAATGTAAAGGCACGGAAATGTCAATAGATTCTGACTTTTAAAAATTGGAACACAGCTGTCTGTAACTTTCAAGCCAAATATTGCTCGTAAGCAGCGTTTTTGGGCCTTAAAAATACTCTCTCTTTCGCTACAATTGCCCCAAAAAATAATACCAAATCTTAAAATTGAAACAACAAGACTATGATATGCTAGTAGTACTGTTTTGATATTAACTTTTTTTTTAAGATTATAAAGTGCATATGCAGATGCGCTAAGTTTTTTACAGATTGCTTCTGCCTGTGCTTTCCATGTCAGTTGACTGTCAATTAAAATTCCTAGAAATTTTATTACATCTACTCTGTCTACATTTTGACTATTATAATTAATATTTAGTTCATTGATACGAAGTCTTTGGTAAAAATGCATTATCTTTGTTTTTTGTAAGTTTATTTGCAGGTTGTTATTATTTAGCCAATTTATTATAATTTTAATGGTGTCGTTTATTTCGTTTTCATAATTTTCATTTTTGTCGCATTTTAAGAGTGCTGTACTGTCGTCGGCAAAAAGTACCATGGGATGATGGATTTGGCGTGGGAGGTCGTTAATGTAGATTAAAAATAACAAAGGCCCAAGGACGCTTCCCTGTGGTACGCCGAATTTAATTACTCTATGATAAGACAAGTACTTTTGTTCTAATTTAGACTTTAAACATATTTTGTAAATTTCTGTCATCTGTTTGCGACCGGTTAAATATGTTTTTATTAAATTCAGGATATTACCTCGAATGCCATAGGCATTTAGTTTTTGTAGCAGTATGTTATGATTGACAAAATCGAAAGCTTTCGACATATCCGTATAAATAGCACATATAGGTGTTTTGGTATCAACATTCGGCATAATATTATTCAGCAGGTCAAAAATTGCCATGTTTATATTCCTATTTTTCCTGAACCCGTATTGCTCATGGCAAAGTATATTAAATTTAGTCAGGAAAGATGTAATTGCGTCACATATGACTTTTTCTATTATTTTAGAAAAAACGGGAATTAAAGCTATTGGCCTATAGTTCGACATATCATCTTTACTGTTCTTTTTATGGATTGGTTTTACAATTACAGTTTTTAAGTTTTCAGGAAATGTTCCTGATGAAATGCTAACGTTAATAATATGAGTTAAAGGGCCAGCTATACTATTAGCAACAAATTTTATGACTCGAGTGGAAATTCCATCATAACCTAAGCTCTTTTTGTTTTTTAGCGATTTAATTATAGTCATTACGTCTTGAGGTACCACTGGTGGCACAAATATTGAGTTAGGGTTATGGTCAATTTTCTTAACGTCGTGCATTAGGTTATTGGGTACATTAGTAATTTGGTCAATGAAAAAATTATTGAAAGATTCAGCTATTTCTTTCGGATCTGTTATTGTCTGATTATTATTTGTTATCTGTGAAATTTGTTCTGTATTTATTTTGCTGTTATTAATGATTTGCCATGAGGTTTTTGATTTATTTTTTGAGTTCTTGATCAAGTAGTTATTTTGGGCCTTTTGAGTTAATTTAATTATTTTTTTAAACCTTTTAGAGTAATTAACGAAAGCGTTTTTATTTCCTGGTGACGGCCTAAGTCTATGTTTCCAAAGTAAATTTCGTTGCCTTTTACTGCATAATCTTATGCCACGCGACATCCACTTAATTGGTTTTTCTGATTTTATTGTTACTAGTTTATAAGGAAAGCATAGGTCATGTATAAGCTTGAATATTTCGAAGAAATTGTCATACGCTGTGTTCGAATCCTCTGTGTTATATACGTCAGAAAACGATAGATTTTGCAGATAGTTATTGAACTTAATGAGATTTTCTTCACAGGTATCTCGAATCTTAGTTCTCCAAGTTTTAATCACGCACGATTTATTTACTTTTATCTTTATTAATTGAGCAGTATGATCGGAAAGCCCGAAGTCTATTACTTGACAATGGGATTTTTGTCTGGTATTGCATGCAAAATTATCTAAACAGGTATTACTATTAGGACGTGTCGCTTCATTAATTTGTAAATTGAGGTTGTAACTCTGGAGAAAGCATTTAAAATCCAAGGTTATTCTATTATTTTTTAAAACGTCTATATTAAAATCGCCGCATACAATTATTTTAGTGTGGCGATTAGTACATATATTTTTAAGAATATTATCAAAACTTTCATAAAATTTACTTAAGTTTGACAGCTTAGGCGGTCTATACATACATAACATAATTAGATTATGTTGTTTCATTTTTATGGCACAACATTCAATAATTCCTGAAACCGAGTGTTTCATTATGTCGGGTAATTCTATAAACTCATGCCCCTTTTTGACCAAAATACAGGCTCCACCGCGTTTTATGTTGCCTCTTGCATAACATGCAGCGAGCCTATAATTAGGTAGATGAAGAAGATGTTCCTGGCCCGACATTATAAAATGCTCGGTTATGCATAAAACATCTACAGTTATTTGTTTGCCTAACAGGTCCTGAATGTGCACAGTTAATAGATCAGATTTATTTATAAGTCCGGCAATATTCTGATGCATAACATAGATGTGATCAAAGAAAAAACTGGGTGCTTGTGACCGCATTCGTTTTTACATTATTTGTCAGATCATGTTCAAATTCCAGTGGTGCCATTGAGAGATCATTATTTATAAGTAACTTTAAATTTTGAAAAATATTTCTCATTCCTTGGTTATTTAATTTTCTATTGTATTTTGAAAACATAGTAAAATCGTAGAATAAGTTTAAATTCGAGTCTAGTACTGTTACATAATTATGTGATAATAAATCTAATTGAAGTAAGTTGTTAAACGTTTCAATACGCCAGTTAAACATCGTCGAATAATCGCTAAGTTTGAAAGTAGGTAGGCACAAAATAACATTTGTATGCTGAATTTTTTCCAGTGTTTTCCTTAATTCTATTGTGATTTCTACATAGTTTTTGGTGTTTTGAAAATCTTCTTCTCCAATTAATATTACACAGTAATCGCTGAACGAGTAATCCACAACTTTTTGATGCAAAGTGCTGATAAGTTGTAGCAATCCGCATTTCGGTGACACATAGTGACAGATCTGTAAGTTTGGAAAAGTCTCTTCTGCAATGGATAGAATTTTATTTGTTTTGTTAGTACTAACAATGCTTAACCTATTCCTGAAAGATTTCACATTATCTTCTATTATCGTAGTTGGAGTTGTTTTGTTTTGGTTTGGGTCTGAGGTGCGTAAAGCATTTGTTTGTTGTTTTCGTTTTGTGATCCGTTTGCTGCTTTGCTTCTGTGTTTTTATTTCAGATTTAGGTGTTGTTTGTTTGCTTTGATTCTCGGCTTTATTTCGTTCCTGAAGCAAGTAATCTTCTTCAAAGGAATAATTTAATTTGCCTTTATTAATACTTTTCCTCTTAATTACAGTTGAAAGTCTTTTAGGTGTACTATTACATATTTTTTTCAGGTTGTTTATAACTTTCTCGTTGTTAATTATGATATTTTTTAGTGAAGTATTCTCTGTTATTAAATTTTCAATTTCACTATCCGCAGATGCCAATTTCCTCCGCAAGGTGTTAACTAATGTCCCTAATTCTGTTATTGTTTCATTTTCATTAAGTTGTAATTGAGGGCAACTTAAGTTATGTTTGTCGTAAGACGTGATAGACGAGTATTCGTTGTCATCATCAACTGACAAGGATGCAAAAGAATTTTCTGTACTTATGGTTATTTTGCTTTGCTGTTTTCTTATGGTTACGTTATCACTTTCTAGTGAAAACAATTGTAAGTCAGAGTTGTTTGACATGGTAAATACGGCGTGACTCACTCAGTTGTAGATCGTAGATAAGGATCGGCACAGATCGACACGGAACGCGATCCTTTCCAGCAGTCGTGCACTGTGCGTCACAGTGCGGGTGGGCGGAGCTTACCGCTGTGGTCGGTCGCCGCGATGACACGGTGAGACACAGATCGACACAGAACCCGATCCTTTCCAACTACACGACACTGTGTTTTTTCTTTATAGTTCGTTATTTAAAATTGTAGATTTATTTTTGTGAATAACTTGATTACTACTTATTATTTATGCGTTTTGATTTCACAGTCACATAGATGGTTTTAAAAGGCACACCACAGTATATTTCACTATGTCGTTAAATTGTTTTTTACGCAAAATAGAATTTAAAATCACAGCACTCGTTTTACTCGTGTTCACGCGTTGTGTGGGTGAATACTTTTTCGTAAATCTGCTAAACCATTCATTTCAATGAAGCTTTTCTATATACCACCTTTGTATGTCAAAAATCACTATTGGGAAAAGAGAATAAATTGATTCTCGTTGACATGATGAGGAGAGTCATCCATTTAACCTGAATACCTCGAGAACTTGGCACACAAGGAAAACAATACCTACTAGCCTACTCCACAAAGCCTTGAAAAATACATTACCTACGTAGATGCACGTAATCCTGAAATACCAGGGAAATATCAAATGGTGCAGCTTATCGCGAATGTATTCTGAAATCAAAAGTTTGCATCTACGTGCCTCGTATATCAATGGGTTACAATTGAAATCGTTTGAGCAAAACTGTTCAGGACTTACTTTGACCTAAAGTTTTATTCGTGCGGTATTCGGAATACTTAAATAGTTTTCTTTAAGGATAACTATGCAAGCCGTGATCTGTAAAAATAGCACAGGTTTTGCTTGCGACCGTCGGTTTATGTTCTTTACCTATTTTCACGAATAAACATATTTGAATTTAAATTTGAATTTTTTTTATACTTTATAGAAAGCTGCTTCAGGTCTTTAAGCTAACAGATTTGTTATACATCCAATTTCATCATAACCAAAAGAGGACAAGTCCATCAAAGTTGCACTCCCTTAGGAATAAAACAATATTTGTGCCTTTTGAGGAAAATCATGGACGACTGCTTAAAAGTCACCCCGTATATTCGCATTAAATCATAGTTACGGCACTATCCTCGTGTCGCAAATATTAATCTATTTAACTTAAGGTGGTCCCGTTGATCATCCCGCCGCCGTTTTTTCAATAGATGGCGCTGTAGTCTTGCATTTGGGTATTATTTATGATTACGCATAACTAAAATATATTTGATGGACAATATTCTATTTGCGTAAACTAGCCTTTTGTCTTGATTTTTCCACATATACAGCTTACTTGTTAACTCTTCTCAAACGGAGATTTTCGAAATTTCCACCAGCCGTCTCAACTTCATAATCTGTACACACCATGCACACACACACATGCACACGTAAATGGTTAATTTCTGAACCGCTAGATGGCATTGTCATCAAAAACGTTTAATTAGGAAACATGCTGATATCATATTTATCAATATTTTGTGACAAAAATGTTTAAAAAAAAACATACAAGAAGGGCCACTGCAACGTTTTTATTTTAGTTACTATTTTTTTTACAATAATTACCATTTTAAAGTACCTACCTAACTTGAAACGGAATGTCTCTCGTTTGATTGACGTTTTCTCTGTTGGGAACAATAAACATTCAATGTGCGAAAATCTTTTGTATTTTCTCTACTCGAATCTACCGAAAGTTAGCAGACATGGTTGTAGGGACTAAACTTCTAGGTACGGTATGTAAACATCACAGGGAGATTATATTTTATACATCAGCTTCTACACATCAACAAGAGAATCTTATGTTCTGGTTCTGGAATCTCAAATTAGTTGTCATAAATGTGTTGTGTAAGTGTACCATTTAATAAAAGCATTGTGTCCGTTTTCAATGCCGCAATGAAGTTCTGTTCAAACAAAATATGAATGTGGTTATGTTGTGTTTACACAAATTATATAACTATTGTAAGTAATGCTTTTTATTCAAGTAGTATTAGTATTCATTAACCCAAAGTAAAGAGCCTGTCAGGGTTCGAACATACAACCTACAATTCATTAGTCAAGGCCATTTCCACTAGGCTGTCACTGCCCCCCTTTTCAACTAGGTACATAATACAATAAATTGTTTATAAAAACAATCAAAGTCAAATCATATAAGCACTTATAAGGCAAAAAAATACAATTGATACAAACTCAAAGCATTTATTTAAATACCATTTACAGGCAGTTTTGAATTGTCAAAGACTCAGTCTCTCTATGGAGAAGAACGTACGGTCAGTGGGTCGTCTTAGGGGTGCAAGAAACTCCATGGACACTCTTTTTAAAAACAAGTTGTTACAAAATCCTGGTTACATTATTTTTTTTGCTTCTACATGCGAGAACAATGTATAACAATTTAATACCTACAAAGATTAACTAGGTGACCTAGCAGTTAAGAGATGACCAGTCTCGAATAATGGCGGCCATTCTGCTCAAACAGTTGTAAAGAAGCTGTATGATGCAAGTGCAACACACGTGCCAACATTAGCGACCCATACCATGACAAATTCTCAACTGCCATGCTCGTTAGTGTCACCTAAGAAAAAACTAAAACTATTTGCAAAAAAAAACTGTCTTCAAAAAGCAAAAAAGTGAAAAATAACTTTAGCTTCAGAAGTCGGTGACATGTTTGTTTTCAGTTTTTTTGCCACCAACTTCTCTGAAACTAAAGTTATTTTTCACTTTTTTTTCTATTTTTTTTTTAATCCATATTTAGTTGTAATATCATAATAAATTATTTGCTATGAATGTAAATACATTGTTAACAATACATAATGATGGTAATATGCTTATCACCATAGATCGGAGTAGGTAGAATGATTTTTGGTACTTGTATCATAAATGCACACAGAAAGAATAACATGGATAAGCCATTTTTCCGGAAAGTAATTCCGGTATTTCCAGACTCAATTAAATATTGTTAATGTTGTTAGTGATACTATTACTACTCAATTCAAAATTTAAAGGAAGGTATCAAAACTAAATTAATTTATTATTTATCTGTTGAATAATAAAAGCAATCGAATTCCGATCGAAGAATTAATATTGGTAACCATGGATCAGCTGGTTCGTACTAAGATCAGGGGTTATGACCTGGCCAGCTGATAGGTATATGGGTCGGAGGTCATGACCTGGTCAGCTGAAGGGCTCTGTAGATACCTAATATGGATTGCTTATTTTATTAAATAAGTATGTTTAGTTTTCCCCGGGTGGTTATGCAGCGATCGCTCAAGAGAGTCTTCAGACTTCACGCCGCCGCGCCGTGCCGTCGCATGCTTACTTGAAAATTCATCGCAGTTTATGTCCGATTAATTATATTCCGCAGCAGCGTAATCAGCCTATAATGTTCGCACTGCTAGGACACAGGCCTGTAATCCACCACGCGGGCCCAGTGCGGGTTAGTCTTATGTCCGAGTGGATACCAAATATAAAAATTTTAAATAGTTCTACCAACATATTTATTTCTTCTAAATTACTTACCTACCTGTTTTCTTAAATTTTTGAGGTAATAATGGTACTATCAATACAAGTTTGTTTTCTTATTACCTTACTACGTACGTACCTAATAGTACCTACATTACGGCCGCGGTTTATAATGACTACTTTGCTGGTCGCGCTGATTATGACCGACAGCGCACAGCGACAGCAAGGGCTGCAATGATGGCCAAGCTGAAAGGCCTAGAGCGTAGCTAGGCTAGCTCGAGGCAATCATAGCGTGACCAGCGAAGCAGTCATTGTGGGCCAAGGTTTGTATAGTGCTTTACTCAAAAATTCAAGTACCTAATCCTAATAAAACCAGCAAGTAATTTAAATAAAAAATATATTAATAAACTAGAATTTTAGTTAAAATGACAACAGTACAGTTACTAAAATTCAACACCGTCTTTCCGGGTTTGATATCTAAATCAGGCCTCCGTCACTCCATGTACTTGCGCGCTATAAGTGCCTACCGCCCAGCCGAGCGGTCTCGGTCCGCCGGCTTATCAAATTCAGTGCGGTTTTCGCCTCGCAAGCGAAGCGCGCGCACGCCGTTCAATTTTAATAGTGCTGTTCGTTCGTACGCGTATTACGATGCCGTGTGGTGCCTATAATTATGTTTTATCTAGGTTTCTTCCACAGTCAGCACCAATATATAAAACAAAACAAACTTACAAATATAATAAAACAAACTAAAAAAGAGTACCGACTTCAAAACACTAAACCGTAAGAAATAATTTTTTCTTTGATGTCGGTGCTTTTTCGATTCGTAATTACCAGCTGTTAGCACTACCATAAAAAAAAAATATTTCTTACGGCTTAGTGCTTTATTTGAAGTCGGTTCTCTTTTTTTAAGGCTTTTTTTTTCATTTCTAGTGAACATCTCCGAAGATCATCATCAAACTAAGAAGTATTTATTATACTTATTTTAAAACGTTCTCCTAAATGTAACAAATCCTTTTCTGAAAACCGCATCGATATCGGTTTAGCCAAACGCGAGATTATCGCGCACAAACATACATACCTACAAACCATACAAGTCAAACTTCTCAGTTTGGCCTGTATGTCTGATCACCTCCTTTTTTTTAAGTTGGTTAAATATTTTATAAATGATACATTTTTTACCTGCCACATAAAAGTCAGAACATATTCACAGTTCTCAATAACATAGATAAAAAGTTATGTTAATTTAATTTTATCGAAGAGGCAGCCCTGCGATTACTGTGGAATCGCGCGGTGCGAAGCAATCACTGCTGTACGCTTGAGCATTTAGGCGCATTTTAGCATACAGTGGTTGTTGACGCGAGGGAGTAGGCAATTATCGTAATAGGTATTGGATGTTTTCTACTGAGTGAAGTATCTGTCCTAATCTGTGTCTAAATCTAAACTAATATTATAAAGAGGAAAGATTTGATTGTTTGTTTGTTTGTTTGTTTGCATTGAATAGGCTCCGAAAGTACTGAACCGATTTGAAAAATTCTTTCACTGTTGGGAAGCTACACTATCCGCGGGTGACATAAGCAATATTTTATTTTCAAAAAAATTAGGGATCCTTACTAAAACTGCAATTATGTAACCCAAGGTGTATAAAAATTACCTAAAATATTCTTTACATCGCGTGCGCTGCGAAAACACAGGACATAGACCTCCCCCAAGTGTCGCCATTGACATAAGTAAGGGGGGTTTTGACATAATCGCCACGCTTGGCAGGCGGGTTGGCGATCGCAGAACAGTTGTTACAAAAGCCCACAGAACCCTGCTGCCCATTCTCTGGCAAGTCCCTTAGTCGCCTCTTACGACACCCACGGGAAGATATGGAATGGTGCTATTCTTTACGTCCGACACCATACAGAACCAAAAAAATTATCTGTGGTGTGAAATTCTGTATGGTGTCCATACAGATTTTCACACCACAGAGACTTTTTTTAGTTACCTGACGCAAATAGAAGGGTTTATTTATGTTTGTGTATTGTTAAATACCCGTGCGAAGCCGGGGCGGGGTGCTAGTTACTAATAGTTTGCGATTTAATTAGTTTGAGTTGACGGCAAGGTCGACTTTGCTCGAACAAGGTTGTCAAAATAATGACCACAATACATGCATTCTTGAGTAATGTTACTTTTTAGTGTCCACGACGCTGCGACGGTTTGTGACATTTTCGTTGTATTGTAGGTACATATGTAATTATAACAGTAGGTACGCACGACCGCTGATCAAGGTATGAAAAAACCAGTTTATGCAAATTTGTCACTGTATAGAATATATAGACAAAGCGAGGCCACGTTATACTGGAAGTGTAAAGCTTGATGTGTCGCCGTGTGAACATACATGATAATTCCACATAAACTTACCTATTTTGTCCGAGTCGTAACATTGCGCGAATTCATACTTTACATAGTACTTTCTAACCCACCATCTTCTCGTCTTTTTTCTTTGACTTTTAATAATAATTGTGTACGCCGCAGCCAACAACACTACCTCGGTGGCTGGATATCGCCTGCCTTGTGAAACGAAACTTCGTGATGTCGCTAGATATGTCAGGCGAAGTTTCGCGAAGTCGCACGATTTCGTCTGACGTCGCTGCGGACATAAGTCGCGCGTTGTCGCCATATTTGTCAGGCGAAATCGGCCGGCTTCGCTTGACATGTCGCCGATACATGTCGTGGCACATTTGTCCCCTAGTGTATCCTTGGCTTTACTTATTTTTATTATCGAACTAGCAGGCCGCCCCGGCTTCGCACAGGTATAACACAACAATTTCAAAATTATAAATTTAATACCTACATAATCATTTCTTGACATTGATTCCTCTCCCGTACGGCGGTACGGCCCGTGCCCGCCAACATCGCTTTATTTATAACTAGCGACCCGCCCCGGCTTCGCGCGGGTGCAATGCAGATACTAAATATACTACAGAATGTCTGTCGACATCACATTGGAAACCTCTAACATTATCAGTGTTTCTCTACTATATTATGCATATATTATACTTATAAACCTTCCTCTTGAATCACTCTATCTATTAAAAAAAACCGCATCAAAATCCGTTGCGTAGTTTTAAAGATCTAAGCATACATAGGGACAGACAGCGGGAAGCGACTTTGTTTTATACTATGTAGTGATACGTCATTGACTGTAGGTAATGAAACAAACTTTTTGTTTTTAGATCATTTGGAAAGCCTGTTACTCTGAGCAATTTTTAACATAGGAGGTCGACGGCTGCTTATTTTTTTTTTACCTAATATTTTCGTCTGCAATCATAATGTATAATTTTGTATACCTAATCAAATATAAATCAAATTGACACAGAGACTGGAAAAATATCTTTGTTTTATTTATTTAACGCTAATTTTGTCTGCGCTTATATGCAGTTTAATTTAGAAAATCGATTCGTATAGATTTCTCAAACTTGAAGATCTGATTCTAATAATCTACCTATCCGAACCAAACGCTAACGATCTACCACCAACCGAATCGACAATCAAATCCATCACCAAATGAAATCCAAACGTAGTTAGAAATCCGCTTTCTCTCTTTCTAACTAAGGGTAACATAGCGGAGTAAAAAGGATAGCGCGAATTTTGTGATTTAGATTTCGGTTCTCGGAAATCTAACAGACATTATAATGCGATCAATATAATCTTTACTGTCAAGCATTTAAAGACTACATTTTCGAGATTAAACGTTGATGTATTTTGTTTTATGCTTCAATGTTTCTTGGAAATAGAAAGAATGTATATACCTAATGTTTGTAAGTTTACGTAGTTTCAACCAAATTAAATACTAATGCATATTTGGAAACTTTTCTGCTAGTCCTAAGCCTAGATTAAAGCATGATGGAAAATCGCACAATAACACGAATAGCTCTAGTTCAGTTACCACTTCGCCTTTTTTACAGTCCGGTCAACCGACTTTGACTTCTATTCCGTAGACATAAGAATGAAATTAAAAGCAAAAACGACAGTTAGGTTTGTGTTTTTCACTGTGATCATTATTATTAGAAACAGTTACGACGCTTAATTTTCTCCCAACATAACCTTGACTGCGTCGGTATGTTTTAGTAGGTAAGCAGGTAGTACTTACCTACATTCATGAATGTAAATAGTGTGATGAATGAATGTACCTAATGTTATATAATGTAAGTACATTATTAGTTTCTTAGATAAACCGCGAAAAGTCCACGTACAAAAAGCTGTGGCTTCATAACGAATGTTTGGTATGTCTGAATACCTACTTGTTAATAACTAATAAGTTTTAGCTATCACGCAATAAAATTAGCCAACCATTAACCAACTCCGAATTACACATTTCATCCCTAATAGGTACTTTCAAACATTGGTTTGGGTGAACAACTTGACATAGTTTAAGAATATTTAACTTCATTCTTATGAAATTATAAATCTAATTTACCCAAATTAGATTTATCTACCTACCTACCTACTTGTTTGAAGAATGAAATCAAAAGTCACGCACACACTAAGACTTACTGTCACCACCTTACAATGACAACGCCACGCCATCTAGTATCAACAGATAATTATTTCGAGTTTTGTTATGCAAGGGGCTGGATTGTTCTTTAGAAGTTCTTTAGATATCCGGTAGATGGTGTGACTCCAAGCACGCACACTAGCAATGATTTTTCGTTTTTTTTCGGCCCTGGAAATCCTACAAACCTTGTTATTTCTTTATGTTTGAAGGGATTTGCGACAACACTAATTCGTAATAACATCATGTTGTTTCATTACTTCTACAAAAAGCATATAAGTATCGAGAATTTGAGAAAAAAACAATGTATGGGAAAGCGCGATTAAACTTCCACCTTAACCCGGGGTACCTATTACACGTTAGTTATAGTTAATCACAAAACCGTCATTAATTTCATAAAGTTAGCTTGTTGTGATTTGGTTTTGTAGAAACATGGAAAGGAAAAACTATCGTCTAAACTAATATTATAAAGAGGAAAGATTTGATTGTTTGTTTGTATGCACTGAATAGGCTCCGAAACTACTGGACCGATTTGAAAAATTCTTTCAGTGTTAGATAGCCCATGTATCGAGGAAGGCTATAGGCTATATATCATCACGCTACGGCCAAAAAGAGTGGAGCAGCAATGAAAAATGTTGCGAAAACGGGGAAAATGTGTGTAAACGAAGTTGCGCCGGACAGTTAGTCGTTTATAAAGTAAAACTAATATCATGATCTTTGTAAAGGCAGATTGTACAATATATTTATACAACCTTATTTTTTTAGGAACCTATCCAATATGTATGTAAAAAGGAACCCCTTTTTAGGGTTCCGTAGCCGAATGGCAAAAAACGGAACCCTTATAGATTCTTCATGTCTGTCTGTCTGTCTGTCTGTCTGTCTGTCCGTCCGTCTGTATGTCACAGCCACTTATTTCCGAAACTATAAGAACTATACTGTTGAAACTTGGTAAGTAGATGTATTCTATAAACCGCATTAGGATTTTCACATAAAAATAGAAAATAAACAATAAATTAAGGGGGTCCCCATACTTAGAACTGAAAACCAAAAAAAACTTTTTCATCAAACCCATACGTGTGGGATATCTATGGATAGGTCTTCAAAAATGATATTGATGTTTCTAAAATCATTTTTTTCTAAACTGAATAGTTTGCGCTAGAGCCACTTCCAAAGTGGTAAAATGTGTGTCCCCCCCCTCTAATTTCTAAAGTAAGAGGAGGAAAATTCTGAAAATATTTAGGATTGTAGAACGTAAAAAAAACTATCAACGAAAATTGGTTTTAATAAGATATGATGTTTAGTTTTTGAGATATGGGACTTTTTCATCAAACTGCAGCAGTAACTTTGTTTTTCATAAACATACTATGAAAAACAAATTTAGTTTTGCGGTTGTGTGGAAGTTTACTAACTAATACTACTAACTAATGAATGACAGTTCAAAATATTATAATTATATTGTTTGGAGCTATGGAACCCTGTGTGCGAGTAAGACTCGCACTTGGCCGGTTTTTTCTTTTAAGCAGTATCTAAATCACCTAAACATGAATCTTCCTACGCTATATTTTTTTAATTAAAATCAGCAAACAATTTTTTTTTTTTTTTTTAATCTTTATTTAAAGAGTTTTTTCGCCAATGCGAATATGACACTCTGTAGGTATAAAACAAAATACTTATGTCTTAAAAATCTAAATACAAGTATTTAGTACAGATCTGTTCTTCAGGGCGAACTTAACCATATTTATTATGGGAATTATTTTATTTGATAGTGGGTTATATAAGTTAATATTGTGTATACCAATTTGTGTTCTCAATAAGTGATTTCGGACACATCTCATCAAAATGTGATATGTGTCCTCCTCTTCGTTACACGTACTACAAATAGGTGATGGTAGTTTTCTCATTAAGTATCCGAATTTATTTAGTGGCATATGTCCCGATCGAAGTCTTAATAATATAGTTAAGTCCACCCTACAAATAGAACAGTCATCAATCCAAGGAGAAAATGAAGGTTGTGATTGGATTGTTCTGTACCAGATTCCCTTTTCTCTAGACCGGAGATCAAAATATTCTTTCCAGTTCTGTAAACATATATTTTTTAAAAATGGTATAAGATCCATATAGTGGGGTATCACTTCAAATTCAGTGCCATCCGAACATGCCTGTTTTGCAAGAAAATCTGCCTTATCATTGCCGTCTATGCCTATGTGAGACGGAATCCACTGAATGATTATTTGTTTATTCTGGGATATGAGTTTTAAGATTGATTTAATTATTGTATAGGCTATCGGTCTACCTCGAAAAGTCGAGGAGCATCGAGCCAGGTGTTGAATAGAACTCTTTGAATCTGTATAAATAACATACTTACCTTGGTCTAATGATTCAATATATGATAAGGCTTCAGAGATAGCAATAAGTTCGACAAGCATGATACAAACATTGGTGGTGATTTTAAATTTCATATTAGTTTTGGTATGGTGGTCATAAAATGCGCACCCAATATGATCTCCGTCTTTTGACCCGTCTGTATATAATTTATGAAATTGTGAATATATAGACATACATTTTAATGTTTTCTCTTTTATGTCCGTAATATGATACTTATTCTTTGCTTTAGTAATAACGTCAATGTTTGTTTTTAAGACATCGGACAGATCAATATCAGCCATCCATGTGTCAAAGGAAAACATTTCTAATTGTTTACAAGAACTGATGGTGAATTCTTTAAACTTATCATGGATAACAACGAGCAAAGGAACTTTTTTATTTCTTTTATTGATGTAAATTTCGCTTAGCTTTTCTAAAATTGGAAGAACTGTATTTGTCAAAGAATATGTTCGTAACCAAAACTTTCCAGCAAGGAACCATCTTCTAACTTCCAAAGGCGGTAGACTCAGTTCACATTCCATGACGTGTGTAGGTGTTGTTCTAATAAATCCCCCAATTACCCTCATACATTGATTCTGTGTAATATCCAACCTACTTAAATATTTTTTGGCACTGGTATGGTACAGAAAACTAGCGTAATCTAAACGGCTTCGAATAGTGGATATATATAATCGTCGTAAATGTTTTTGGTGGACACCCCAACCAGATCCGGATAAAACTTTAAATACATTAAGGAATTTGTGCGTTTTTTGGATAATTTCATTTAAATGTTTCCCCCACCTTAAAGAACAATCCATCCACATACCCAAATATTTAACACAATCAACTATAGGTAAACAAGTACTATTAACACTAATATCAATTGGAAATCTAGAATATTTACGACCTTTTGAAAATAGACATAATTTACTTTTAGAAGGGGATATTTCGAGACCCAAATCAGCTAAAATAGACATAATGTTATTCAGCATACATTGAATATCAGCTACGGCGTCACTAATATTTTTGCTAGTTACATACATAACAATATCATCTGCATATTGAGACACAGTTACTTCATGATGTAGTTGTTTACAAATTTTAACAGTTGCCACATTGAATAGTAATGGTGATAAGGGATCGCCCTGAGCTAATCCAATTCCCGTATGTCTGTGCATAGTTATGTTATCACATTTAATATGAAGAGACCTCTCTTTCAAGAAATTATATAAATAAGAACATATTTTAGATCCCGCTCCTAAATTATCTAAAGTAGTCAATAAATTGTAAATGTCGACATTGTTATACGCGTTATTTATGTCTATAAAGCAAGATAATGTAAATGAATTAGATTCAAAACCATATTGTATTTTCGACACAAGACTAGAAAGACTATCCAGACAAGAGCGTGTTTTCCTAAATCCCACCACGTTGTCAGAAAATATGTTGTTTTTTTCCAGATGCCACTCTAATCGTTTATTAAGAATTGTGTGAAATGTCTTGCACAAGCAAGACATCAAGGAAATAGGCCTGAGTGAATCTAACGAGTCGGGATTTCTCCCAGGTTTTGGAATAGGGAATATACGAATGTCACGCCACTGTCCGGGTACAAAACTATTTTGTAAAAATAAATTGTATAATTTAATTAACATAAGTTTACCATTGGTAGGTAATTGTTTCAACATTGAAAATGATATACAGTCGCAACCTGGAGCTGTATCAGATAATTTAATATTTTTCTCTAATTCATGTAAAGAAATAGATTTCTCTAAAACTAGATTACTGGATTTAAATTTTGGCTGTACATTTATAACGTAATCAGGTGTAAGACTGTATAACAATTTCTTAGCTTGGGATTCACTTACATACAGGTTTCGATTATTGTGATAGCCCTTGAACCATTTCATTTTTCTCCACATATCTCTTGATGAAGTTGAACGATCAACCGATGAAACAAAGTTTTGGAATGATTCATTTCTCCCTCTTCTTAAGTCTCTTTGCGCGACACTAATTTTGGACTTTAACACTGATAAATTATTCGGGGTCGGGTTACTACGAAACTGTGCCAGCGCAAGCCTACGTACCGCTACAGTTCTTGATATAGCGGGATTCCAGTAGGGTTTAGGTCTGAAATTGTTGTTAGGGTTTTGATTCATTTTTATGACTGGAATGTGAAGTTCTGCTGCTTTATTTAAAATATCCAAAAACTGGTCGTATGTCTGTTGCAAATCGCCAGTAATATTGAAATTGTTGAATTTCTCTTCTAAAAATGAGCGGTACTCTTGCCAATTGGCCTTTTTAAAGTTTCTCCTTATCTCTGGTTTTCTAGTTCCTAGACAGTTACAAGAAATTTGTATGATGAGGTGGTCGCTTCCTAAACATTCATTGGTCACGATCCAATCATATTTAAAAGCTATATCTGTTGTAGCAAATGTCACATCAGGAGAAGATTTTTGTAAGATTCCATCTACTAACTTAATTCTAGTAGGAGCTCCATCATTCAGCACTGTAAAGTTATAACACAACAGAGAATCAAATATTTGTTTGCCCCTCATGTCATTTTTATATGACCAGTTAGTATGGTGACCATTCAAATCTCCTAGCAGTAGAGTTTTCCTATCGCACATTGAAAATATTTCGTCCCAATCTTGCTGACACGTACGAACAGAAGGAGGGCAATATATCGATATGATATTTTCCAGAGACTCACAATTATGAATTTTAATGTGTATAATTTCGACACCTGGATTTCTGGATTGGATTTGAGCAATTTGGGATTTAATTGAGTAGTGAACTAAGACTAAGACACCTCCATATCCGTCGCACCTATCTTTCCGATATACGTTGTAACCACTTACTCGCAGGTTGAACTCCGGTTCTAGCCAGGTCTCTGACAATGCAGCAATATGTATCTTTTCTTGAGAGAGAAGTGATTCTAATTGGGTTACTTTCTTTCTTAAACTTTGGCAGTTCCATTGGATAATTTTTAGTTTATATTTATTATTAGTTTTTGTCGCCATCGCTTGCACTTAATTTAAAACCGGACACGTTAAAAATCTTATTTAAAATCAATTGTAAAAACCACTCAAACAGTACTTGGAAACACATTTTAATTTTATCAGTTATCGTATATTTTTTCTTTAAAATAATTTCTTCAATTCTCTCTATTAAGTCCCTAGTTTTGTCATCCGTCTTGTCTTTTTTATGATCTTTACATTTCTCTTTGTTTACACCGTCTTCCATTTTGCTGGTATTACACTCCGAGTCTGAACATATACATTCCCAGTCAAAGGATATGTCGTTAATTTTCTGTCTGTGTTGTTTCTTTGACTTTGAAGCACTTAGTTTGTTGGATGAAGTGGAGGGTACAACTGGATTTACGCTACTTTCAATTGCTTCGGTTGACTTTGAATTGGCTGCACAAACAGAAGAGTACAATGGTGTAGTATGAAGAGGAGTTGAATTTATATATTCAGTGTCAATCTGCGGTACAGTAAATGGTGCAGAATTAGGTGTATTGGAGGTTTCTTTATCAGGAATTGGCGTGGAAGATGGAACGTACAACGTCAGGGCTTTCTTGTAAGTGCAGTTGAACTGGGACATGATATTTCTAATTTTCTTCTCCTTTTCATACACAGGGCAGACTTTACTTAGTGCCATATGATCAGCTTTACAATTAACGCATGTATATGAACACGTTTCACAGGTTTCGTGATTTTTACTGCATTTGGGGCACACAATTTTCTTGTTAGGGCAAATCTTTTTATAGTGGCCGAATTTCCAACAATTGGAGCATTGTGTAACCGGATAGACATACGGCTCCACGTTTATTCTGACTCCATACATATAAATATAAGCTGGTAGTGACGAACCTTTGAAACATATTCTCAAAGTTTCACTATCAGTCCATCCAGAACCATCCGAACTTCTGCGACTTAGCCGTTTTACTGCTATTATATCTGTGGCGGACGTCAAACTTTCCATTATTTCTTCGTCATTACAGTCAAGTTCTATGTTTTTAATTATTCCGAAGGTTCTCTCCACCTCCATAGTTTTTGAGATAACCCATTGCTTTTCCTTAAACTCCGTGCAATTCATTAACTTTTGTGATTCTAAAGTACTTTCAAATTGTAGCATCACTTTGAAAGGGTTGTAATACTTAATGCGTGAGATACGATTAATATTATTAGCTTGTAATAGTTTGGCTAATTTAAACTGTTTAGGTAAAGCTTCCTTGCAAGTTATTGATACTTCAATTTTGTCCTCTGATGTTGGTGTGGCAAGATTGCTTAAGCTCTTATATCTTTTACCAGTTTTTCTGACTTCGGTCCAGTTTTCATCTTCATCAATTGGATTTGGTCGTCTTTTCCTTGTTAGTACACTACTTGTTGGTTGGTCTTCAATATTCGTCTCCATCTCGTCTAGCTGTATAATTTCTTCTGTTTCTTCCGTATTCGTCGGCATTCTATTTGTGTTTACATAATTCGCTAATAGGTCGGTATTCGACATTGTTTACACTGCGAGACCACACAGGTAGCCGGCCGGCCGGCGAGGTTATATCGCGCCGCCGACCCTAACACGTGCGGTGCAGGTGGCGTCACAAAAAACTGTTTATCTAATAAGTGATTTAGATTTAAAATAAAATTGTGCACGTCTATCTCGACCGTTGGACGAAAGCGCACTGAGCAAACAATTTGTAAATTCTTTTGTACAATCTCAACATCAGACAACGAAAAATCCAGACTGAAATCCAGCTGTACCTACCTAGGTACTATCGCTTTGTATCTAGAATCTAGACGGTACCCGCTGTGAGCCGTCAAATATAATTTTATTTTCTTTGTGTAGTCCAAGAGCAGACATTCGCTTATTGTTATTTTATATCATAGAAATAAAGGGTTCTACAGACTTGTTCGGTCAGAGCTCGCTCTGTTTTAATGTTTTAATTTGCTAAGCCCCAGTAGGCTGATAATCAGCCTGTTGCCACTACTGGGGTTCTGGCCTCTCTCCTCCCTAAGAATGTTGCACAGTAGGTATGTTTACATAGGGATGTCCCCAAACTGTCCCATAAAAAAAACATAAAACCGCACTAGACTCGCGTATAGTAGGTATTATTACCCTCTGCCTCCCACAACGGGGAGACCAATTTTTAAACAGGTTTCCATCTAACTGCCAGAATCTTGAAGGTCCGAAATTCATTTGGCATAACACACTTGGCATAATCCATACTAATATTATAAATGCGAAAGTCACTCTATTTGTTTGTATGTTTGTTTGTTTGTTACCTTTTCACGATTAAACGGCTGATCGGATCGTAATGAAATTTGGTAAGAAGATAGATTTCAACCTGGGGAAGGACATAGGCTATATATCATCACGCTACGACCAATAGGAGCGGAGCAACAATGAAAAATGTTGCGAAAACGGGGAAAATATGACGCAGACGAAGTTGCGCGGGACAGCTAGTCTTCTTTAATTATGAGTTTTGAACGTATGATATTTAGTGTCTGCCAAACGATTTTCTGCGAAATGATGTTTATGCTATCCGCTGTTAAGCAAAATAATATTATGACATAAAAAGTTCTGCTATAAAGGGTAGACCCCTTTCAGCAGTGTATGAATCAGCCCGATCACTATGTATGGTAAGCCTATCCCTTGGGAGAAGCAAGCCAAATACTTAGGAGTCTTACTTGACAACCACCTGTCTTTCGCGGCGCACATCAAAGCAGCTCGCGACCGAGCTGCCTTTGCTATGGGTAGGCTTCATTTCATGATCTCGGCAAAAAGCAAATTGTCACTCAAGTGCAAGTTGCGCCTTTATACCGCGGTGATCCGCCCTATTATGACGTACGCTTGCGTCGTGTACGCTCACACCAAGCCTAAATACATCCATAGGATGCAAACCTTGCAGAACCGGTTCTTACGTAGAGTCACGGGAGCCCCTTTTTATGTCCGTAACGACCGTCTACACGTAGACCTTAGAATGCCCACCGTCCTTCAGTTTATGAAACGTCTTTCGAAGCGTTTCTTCGATAACGCCAGTAAACACCGTAATCCCCTGATCGCAGCGGCCGCCCGTTACGAACCCTCGCGCATTAGCACAGTACGCCGTCCTCGGCATACTCTCGTCACTCCCGATGATGCTATCACCCTCCTCCAGGAGAGTAGCAAAGAGACTAGCACACTTAAAAAGTTCAGACACAAACCGCCGTCTTTCCGACCTCGCCGTCGAGGTCCGTCGCGACGTCCCGGTCCATGCCCTCCCCGACCCTCGCTCGAGCCAGCCCGCGATGCTGTGCCAGTAGTTTTAAATCAGCCCCTAAATAATGATATCACTCAGATCCAGCCTGTCCCCATGCAGTCCTCCCCCAGCGACGCCCTGAGCCGAGGCTCGTACCCCACAGGGGGTGCCCTCAGCGTACAGTCGCTTAGTTTGTAAGTTTTTATGCCCTGGCTGGAGGCCTTACTCTTAAGGCACCCACAGGATAGTCCGGTTAAGCAGACGACAACCTCCTAGGTTGAACTGCGAGATGCCATTCATAAAAAAAAAAAAAAAAAAAAGCAGTGTATGAACGTTAAAAGCCGCTACCACAAGTCAAATAAATTCAGCGAAGGTACCTAGATGCCGAACGGTACATGCCGATCGGCATGAAAGCAGAATTTAGAGATAGTAAGTATATGATAAAGATATATTTATTGCATAACTGTGTACATTAAGTTCTTATCAATAAACATTAAATTTTTGGTTTCAACAATCTACCCAAGTCGGATATGCAATAGTATTTCAAGAAATTAGGGGCTTACAAACATTATTTTTTATCAAAAATCTCATGCAGATTATAAAATACATTATCAATTAACATTTTTTTCAATTTATTTTAAAACATATTTCCATTTAATTGTTTAATTGCTGACGGTATGCTTCTACTAGCTTTGTTGTTCAAAGAAATACTTATATACTGCAGAATCCAATAACTGTACTAGTGTTTAACAAGCCTTACATTTATAGTCTTTGTTTGAAAAGCCTTTCCAGTCCGAATTGCAGGCTATAACGAATTTTGATCAAACTTGATTTGTTTAGTAAAAATAACAGGGGTATGAAATGTTGCTGCAACGTTTATTTTCTTTCCGTTTGCGATTTTCTGCTCCTTTACGATGAAAAGAAAATCTTGATATTTTCTTGAAATAAGATGTGATAAGTTTTTGTGTATTCTTGCAACCCATTTCTTTGTTTGATATTGAATTAAGTTTTATATTTGTCCAGGGCAACCTTCCTTTGTACACACAGCTCCATTAAGTAGTTACCCTCCGGGCCTACTCGGCCATCCGGAGTGTTGAGGGGCTGGCATATAATCACGCTGTCTGTACCTTTGTAGCAATCTTCTGGTTAGGGCATCAAATCAATTATTTATGAATTTTCTTCATTGAGTATTTCGTTCTTTTTTATTAAAGTGAAGAAAGAAAGAATTTGCCTTGAATTATTTCCCTAATTCAGATTACCATGCAATTGTCTTATTGATTTTGAAGACCTGATTGTACAGAACTTCGCAACTGTTCGTTAGGAATTTATAGTGCCGGTCCAATTAGCCGTGCGGCCACAATTTGGCAGCCTCAGCGGCAGATCACACGAAATTCATTAAAGCAACCATTAGAGGATCGACGCCCACAGGTATTTGCATTTGTGCAGACTGCACATTTATTGCAGAAAATTGAGTCCCTAATCAATATTTTTGTGTAGTAATATTGGATAGAGAAATTCATTTTCGCATTGTTGTAAACTTATAGTTACTTATGACTTTACTAGCTTTATGCCGCGGTTTCACCTCCTGTTTAGATTAAGAATTTTATTACCTATACTTACCTAGGGAAAAGACCACCGACTGGCATAAAAAGTATCCCATTGTCGAACTCAGGTCTACATGTGTACCAAATTGACGGCACTGTTGCCGCAGTGGGTGAGCGACTGCTGCGCTGCGTGTCGCGGGTTCGATCCCCGCACGGAACAAATATTTGTACGGCCTAAAGATAGTTGTTCCGGGTCTGGCTGTTTGTGTATGTGAGTTTAAATGTTTGTAAACGCACCCACGATACAGGAGAAATTCCTAATGTGGGGCAAGTTTTAAAAAAAAAAACAAACTATGTGTGAAAATGCACACGTAGACAGACAGAGTTAAGTACCTACTTTCGCATTGAATTAGTTTGGATGAAATCAATTAAAGTAGGCAAAGGTCAAGGTTCGTACGCAATCTTTATTTTTGGCCCAATTTAATGCTTGCTTATAATACTTACATTAATATTGTTTCAATCAATATCCCGTACTAGCAAAGCTCCCCAATTTACGACCCACACGACGCCCCAAAT
The DNA here is from genome assembly GCA_949152445.1 of Cerastis rubricosa. Taxonomy (NCBI): domain Eukaryota; kingdom Metazoa; phylum Arthropoda; class Insecta; order Lepidoptera; family Noctuidae; genus Cerastis; species Cerastis rubricosa. The sequence goes on along the minus strand of OX424525.1, from coordinate 1,753,063 downwards.
CACCGTAGAGAGCCAGAACCTAGTCGCACGATTATTCGGGAATTTGCGCCAATTGCATAATTGCTACTCTGCATGTTTAGCCAAGTTACAAGCTTTTTGGAGCCTAACTTGGGTGGAACGTTTCAGTTGGACGAACGTGACTAGTCTATAATTTATTCTGCTGCGTTTTAGCGCTGAATTAGAAGGAACTTGAATATAGGTATTTTGGTATGTGAAGGTTTATGGGTGCTGACGCTGCCCAAGAACTTAGATAGATCACTCTCGTTCAAAACCTAATAAACGTGAATTAAAGTTATGCCAACATCTAAAAGGCGAAAAGTGTATGGTGGGTAAATCTGAATCTGGTTATAGGTACGGATAGTAGTATCCGAAGCCGAGGCCGATTAATCAGCAACAACCTTCGGCCGAAACCGAGAGTTTAATACAATTTTGTGTCCGACCGAAGCCGAGGCCGATTTGATGGGCTATTGCCTCAAACTTCGGTAGAAGCAGAAGGTGGACGAAGCCCAAGCTTAATTTTGAAAACACACTAACAGATTATGACGTTATTCTCATTTACTAATAAGGAAATATCTAAGTTGAAAATCGTGTTCAAGATTTAATAAAGAACATTTCAAATTCAAATGAATTTTCTGGGCGCAAAGGGAATGGTAGCATGGCAGCAGATGACCAAATCGTCAATATCCTTTATTCGCTTATGTCATAGCAAAATACGCTTTTCTAAACCGCCTTGACGCTATCCAAATGATCTTATGGAAGTTTCTGCAGAAGTAGAAAGGTTACCTACCTACTTATCAGAAATCTCGAATTGACTTCGGAAATTCGAAAATTGACTTCGAAAATTCGATTTGTTTAAAACTTACCAAATCAAATGTTTGCCTTACTTATTGCAACTCCTTATTATCAGTTATCATTAAAACATTTTTTTATGATTCGAATCGTTTCAGTTCCAACGTATTTCATTTTTCAGATTCTCCGGTGATGTCATTTTCTTTGATGATATTTTTTATACAAGAAATCCATCCCAATGGCCCTGATTCGACGAAGTGAAAATTACAAATCCAAGATTATCCCTCCCACTGATGGTTCAGTGGGATGGATAATCTTGGATTTGTAATTTTGTGTTCTTGGGGAATGAGGCATTTCCTATGTGGTCATAGGAAATGCCTCATTCCCCAAGAACATTATCTTTTGCAACCGCCATCTCCCATAATTGCTGCAAATAATCACTTTTACGTTCCACTCCGGTAGAACATGAAACTTCCATAAATTCGCGATTTAACTAAACGACCTCTCATTTACTTTAATGTTGGCGAACATAACTGAATCCAGGTAAAATTCAGTGCTTAATTTCAGGACATTCGTCTGGTATATTATTTCGGTTTGTGACCTAGGTTCCGGTAAAACGATTTCGCAGTAATGTTTTATTTCACGAAGGCAATTTAGGTATTTAAAAACTTGAAATTACTGCAGAATATGAATTCTAAGAATGTTATTGTTTAAGGTTAAAATAAAAACTCTATAAATACTCAACTCTGTTGGTATTGCTCATTATTTAATTAAACACTTTATTTTAACATACAATCTTTTAACACCACAGAAAAGAAGAATAGACAACGAATAAAAAACTTATAAATCACTTAAAATCATAAACAAAATATAATTGAGCCATTGAGATGAGATGATTGATTGATTTGAGTATTGTTTTTTTTGCACAAGACAATAAATTAATAGTTATTACATGAAATGGATCATGGAAATAAAAATCATAAGTTGCGATATATTTTTTCTGGAGTTTAAATCTCTCTCTCTCTTTATAGGTGTTTTCACTTTGGTGTAAGAAGGTGAATCTGGTGCGTTTTCCTAATTACATAATTATGAAAATTACATTCGGCAGGTTTTCTAGGTAGGCAATTAGCCTTGCTGTAGGTACCTACCTTGCAATTCTCTATAGGTCTTTTTGTATCTACACAGACAGCTTTCAAATGTGTCTCGTACTCATTACCCCAGCTGTTACTACGGCCTATTAATTTCCATACGAAATGACATTCACGGATCCCATGAGTCCAATCGCATGCTTGAGTTTATCTGTTTCCCAAACATGAAGATCTTAATATTTACTAAGTACTGCGTGGACTGTTCTAGAAAACGACCCAAAAATGTTGCTTAGCGGTTTACGATTAACGGTGCCTTTGCTGAGAATTCGAAAAGCTTAGGTAAATATCACTCCACCCACATTCATTAGGTAGCTTTTCGAAGAAAAAAAGGAAGTGTGTCGGTGAACCGAATCTAAAACGTGATGTCACGTAAAAAGTTAATGCAGATAACTTTATCATTCATCGCATCAGATTGGGGCCCAAATCCCATATCCTTTTATAATTAAAGTATCCTCCTTGGGCACATAAGCAGTTGTCGAAAATGAGGTTGGAAAGTGATTTCCGAAGAAAATGTGCTTTTTGAAAGGATGAACCGCATGATTATGATTATACCATGGTCCCATAGCGTGATACGATAACTTTGATCCAGCCGTGTTGGGGCAATCGCGGTAAAACTGCACTCCATTTTGTTTTTACTTCTGTAACCAAAGGTTATCATCAAAGCATCGTTCGGGAACCTCTTGGTGTTACCTGTTTACTTATTCGTACTTGAGTACTCCCCACCAACAATACCTAGTTATTAAGGGTGTTACCACACCAATCGATCGATCGTCGATCGATGGTAGAATTGATTAGTCGACGTCGTCGATCGAGTTTCTACTAGGTAAAACTATCGATCGATTATCGATCGATGGTCGATCGATTGGTGTGGTAACATCCAAACACACACCCCTTTTCACACTTGTGTATACGTGGCTTCCACGTGAAATTTACGATGCGTCTACGTCTACGTACTTCATAAGAACATGTTGTCTGCTGATCTGCGTGATGGGTACGTGGCATCCACGTTTAGGGTATCTACGTAACAGCAAATTAAACGTTAGCTATGATGACGATAAACGACGTACGTAATATAGTAGGTTCAAAAGCAAGGCGATCCATAATCTGACAAACTCTTGAAAAATATCTGAAAAATGTAGTCATAGTGTATATCTGGCTAAATTCCTTTTACCTAGGAACCTTTTTTGAATGGAAACCAAACAGCGTTCGCCTACAATATTCAGTGCTTACTATTCAAGCTTCAAGCTGTCAGTTTACCTCGCCCGCAGCATCAGCATAAAGATCGCATCTCTTATACAATGTATCAGGCATTACCGTACGGTAGTAAGACGAAAAGACACGTCCGCCCAGTAACACGTGCCTGCCCGGTGCATGCAAACGTTTTATTTTTACACTCACCTTCTATATTTCGCAAGAATTTTGTGCAAGGAGAAAACTGCAGATGCGATGCGATATTATATGATCATGCTCTGATATTCGCTTGGCTACTTTTAACAAATGGTTTTTTTTACGAGCAATATATATACGATTGTCTAGTTTTAATACTTTGATTCCATTTTGTAAGGATTTTGTGAAATACGTAAATGGCTATATTGAAAGAATACGAATCCATTGGTATCACGTGACTTGGCTATTTAAAATAACGTAAAAACCACATTGTTGATTATTTCGCCGTATCCCAGTAGCTCCATTCTCTAGTTCCATAATGGGACTACTCGGATTTTTTTATCCCAGCCGTTCCAAGGACCTGGCATTCTGTTTATGCAAGATAAAATTAGTAATCTATTCTATAAGTCCTGATACAGTTAAGGCTGCCCGCCCACGTCAGAATTTTGTAGAACAGATAATCGGGCCGATTTTTCGTGTCCGTTTCGACCGCGCGGCCATGACGTTTTTTTTTTAAAAAAAAAATATGCCATGAGTTTGTAAAAAATTGTAAAAGTCGATTCCCAAAACCATAAATTTGTCAAAGATAAGGTTAAAGAGTTATAAGGGTTTGAACGTGGCCGCGCCAGCGAAACGCGAAGAACCGCGCGGCCACGGAGATCTTTAAAACTACGCGTTGCAGAGACCTGAAATTCAGGTAAATAACAGATTGACTTTGTAAAAAGTTTGTAAAAATATAGAAAAAAATCCTAGGTTTATATTTTAGGAACTGTAAGACTAAATCCCCATGGCCTTCTTTTCCCCTTCTTTTGTTTCTACTTTCTACTTTTAAATCTTTAACAACAAAAAAAAACGTTTTTTTAAGTATCACGAATTTACGACAGCCTCAAATAGGCAAAAAGTTTTCTGTAATCAAAAAATCATAGTCTTATAAACTTTCAAAACGTATTTAAGGTTTTATATAATGAAACAAAATAAGTTTTTTTGCCTATAATCGGTAGTTCTACATATTTATAGATGTTGTTTACAAAAAAAACTCGCTTATACTTACATTCTCCGATAGATAATCACGACTTATTTCTACGCGATACCGTACTACAGCTCCTGAAATATAAACCTAGGATTTTTTGTGTATTTTTACAAAGTCTGACAAATTCAAATCTAGGTTTTTAAAAAAAAACAGACCTCTACGGTGCTTTTGCACCGAGATATCGGGGATAACGTGGTTGTCACCATTTCGATGGCGCGGCCATGAGGTTTTAGTCTTACAGCTCCTGAAATATAAACCTAGGATTTTTTGTTGTTGTTTTAAAAACTTTGACAAATTCAAATCTGGGTTTAAAAAAAAAACTGCAGACGTCTGCGATGCTTTCTCAGCGAGATATTGGTGATAATGTGTTTGTCACCGTTTCGATGGCGCGGTCATGGGGATTTAGTCTTACAGTTCCTAAAATATAAACCTAGGATTTTTTTCTATATTTTTACAAACTCAATCTGTTATTTACCTGAATTTCAGGTCTCTGCAACGCGTAGTTTTAAAGATCTCCGTGGCCGCGCGGTTCTCCGCGTTTCGATGGCGCGGCCACGTTCAAACCCTTATAACTTTTTAACCTTATCTTTGACAATATGGTTATGGGAATCGACTTTTAAAAGTTTTTACAAACTCATGGCATAGTTTTTTTTAAAAAAAAACGTCATGGCCGCGCGGTCTAAACGGACACAATTTTTCCTCTGATTATTTTCCTCGCTTTTTGACCAACTTTTTGTAGGACGTGTGCGTTGCACTATTGCTATCAGTGTGTTCTATTTTTCTCCTACAAAAAATCGGTCACCAATTATCGGACGTGGGCGGGCAGCCTTAATCGCAATGATATTAACAGATCTGAAAAAAAATAGTAGGTACAAAAACGTTACTTAGAATGCGTTTATTTTTCATTTTATAACTCTACTTATGAGAACTGCGGACGATTCTTCTCCAAGAAATGTAGTTTTTTATACAGTTACTTCTCCACTGAGAAATGCGATTTGCGCATTTTGTTAAAGCATGTCCTTCACAACATAAAAAGATCAAAACATGGGCACTTATAAAACGTCGGCAAAAGGTGCATGGTTCGGGTTGGTTGTTTCCTATGGAGAAGAACCTCTTACTAAAGTAAGAACAATTCAACTGTACTTGAACTATTGGGATTAAAACGTAATTAAATAACTACGCCTTGTATACTCCTGTGACTTGTCTATCATTTTTAGGGAGATGTAGCGATCAACATTGTAAATTGATTATCTTAGCTACTGGTTGCGAATTAAGAAATTCTTTTCTCCCATCGCGACTATGTAAGTTTGCGAGGTTCTTGATTCGCAACTGGTTGCGAACACGGAATAAACGTTCTTAATTCGCAACTGGTTGCGAATCGCAGTTGCGAAAACGGCCGGAGGGGTAGAAACAATTACATTTAATTCTATAATTCTAAACGATTCGATAATTTATAAACTTGTCTATAAATTTTCTATTCGTTTGTTCTGACCACGTGATTTAACGTCGAGATGACGTCATTCCCACACATTTTACTAGTTTTCTACTAGCGTTAACGATTGTAGATTGTCAACTTAGATAGGCCTAATAGGATTATGACGTTTAGTTGACTTGATACAGGGTGTAACAAATTGAAACACAAAAATGATCAAATAATATTTATTTCTCCATCCTTATCAACAAATTCATTAAAATCATCGCCTGTATGTGGCATTCGACACACAGGTCCAACAAGCGCCTTGTTACTAAGAACTTTTGCACCGACAAGTAATACATAAATAATCAAGTAGAATTCATGAAATTTTACACATAGCACATTATAAAATAGAAACCCTCAATTACTTGAAGACATGGATATAAATACTAATAGGGCATGATAGATACTTGAAACTTTTATAGATATGCAAACATTACACATGATGTTAAATAAATTATTGGGCTAAGAAATGCAGGCAGACTTTACCGCCATTGTAAATGAGATGGAACATATCATATATCTTTACAACATATAACTTTACTGGAAGTAAATAAACGAGGAAGAAAGTGTGAGGGAGTTCCTTTGGCAGCCGTCGTACTTATGACAAAGTAACAAAAACATTTCAGTTGACTGAAGAAACAGTCATTTCGTTTTTTTACTAACAATTTCTTCGCATTTCGACTTATTGGCGCGTGGAGGTTGTTTCACAAAATGACTTTATTTTGCAGTTTTTTGGATGGCAAACTTTATGACATTGGTAACCAATAGCTCAAAGGGGGGTAACTGTGAAACTAATGGCGATTGCATAGCTGGTTCTCAGCATCGTCATTGCTCGAAAATTTGGTAATGTCATTTTATATTTCAAAACAGCTTCACGTCATTGACTGGGACCTAGCTGTCGCGCCATCTACAATGAGCTTTTAACGTCCTTATACGGCCTATAGACTATAAACAGCGTTTTAGAAGTCTTTAGAAATAGGTGCAGTTGTCCTGTGTCCATTCAGCTTGTTACTAGACCAAACAATCCAACTTGCGGTTCGATAAAACCGGAACGACCAGGTTGCAGACCAGACTCCGAACACCCGACTTGACAGATAAAAAGGTGTAACTAATATAACACCCACATTTCGCCAGTTATGTTTAAGTCCCATTTAATGGGGGACGAACCTATTGCCATCAACCGGGCATAAGTCCCATATCTTCCCGTGGGTGTCGTGAATGTCGTGCCGTGGGTGTAGAGGCGACTAAGGGACTTGCCAGAGAATAGACAGCAGCGTTCTCTGTGCTTTTGTGACAACCGTACTGCGATCCCCAACCCGTTTGCCAAGCGTTGCGATTATGGCAAAACCCCCATGTTATGTCAATGTGGCGAAACTTGGGGGAGGCCTATGCCCAGCAGTGGACGTCTTTCGGCTGAAATGATGGGCATAAGTCCGAGCTCCATGGGCGATACTCAGATATCCTTGATAGAAAAACTCGAATAACATTGTGCCTGACCTGGGAATCTAACCACGGACCTCATGCTCAGCAGTTGCGCTTGCGACGAACTAGTGAAAAATAATAAATGGCTGTCCAAGTCTGGTGTCCTCTTTCTGTACCAGAATGAAAAACCTTTCAGCGAATTGACTTAAAACCTGCATGTATCAACAACCCAAATATTCGACTCTGTGTCTTATGTCTCGTCAATTTTACATAAAAAATCGTGTAAAAATCTATTACCTCAAAAATCATTTGTTTACTTACATTGTTGCTTTCGTGTACTGTTTATCTTACGTCTATTTCTCTTGGTGGTTGTATATAATGGTACTTATTTACTAGTTTAATAGCATATTTGGTGTTTTGTATTGATTTATATGTACTTGTAGGAGATAGCAAAGCATTATTTTTAGTCTATCTGGTAGCAAGTGCACAAACCCACTTGCAGCAATAATGTAGATCAATTAGGTAGAATTTGAACCGAGTTATATTATATCGCTGGTGGAAATTTTAAATGACTGAAGAGCTTTTGAGCGCGCTGCTTTAATTACAGCGTTCCGCTCAGCGCGGAAAGTTGGAACTTTCCTGTTAGTCAAATTTTCGCCGTCGTTATTTGCTTTCTAAATAGAACATTACGGGTTGAGAAGCGTGATATTTTATAGATTTTATAAGCCCTGTTTGAGATAGGACATTATTGTGTTTAAGATTGGACCAAATGCTTTCAGAACATGTAGGTACATGGTTTTCTTGTCTCAGTTCACTCTACAATAACTTCAGATCGATAAATATAATAAACACACGTAGATCTCTTGTATATATTAAAAATTAAACATTATAGATATTTTGACATTATATTGATGACGTGTCCACGTAAAAGTATTAACTATTTTGAGCACACAACAAGAGCACCCTGTCATTACAATTTTATTTGTATTAAAACTATGAAATGGCTTATTTTACACAACGACTATTTAAGCATCCAGTTAGAATAAGGAATCTTCTATTAAGTCAATAGTAATTCTAAGTTCGTATAAAAATACAAAAAAATAATAATAGCATTTGAAAATTATTGGATGGAATACACATCATTTAAATACATACACAATAAATAAATAGACGTTATTCGCGAAATAGTAACTAAGTATAAGCATAACTTAATTAAACTTAAATATAATAAAAATGAACCAGCACTGACATAATATTTAATACTTATTCCACAAATCTGTAACACCGTGTTCATAAATAAAAGATTCCTTGTTCTTTCACAGCTTTGTCCCACTATTAGCATGCAAGCTTGCCCAGTGTTGGGCACCGTGCCCACGGCCCAAGCTTAGATCTCTAAAACAATAATCTCCTAATATTATTTATTTAATTTCTTACTAAACACTGCGACAGTACGCACTCTATTTAGAAACCGTCTTTTAAATTAGAATTCGGATAGTTGATTTATATTATTAACATAGTGGCGTTATTGTAAAGTATTTTGTTGTACTGTGAAATCAAAATGAGAATAGGGTTGATCTTTGCCTCCATTTCGCCTTTCCTTTACTTTCGTCAATTGTTAAAATGTTATCAATTATCTTGCGTCAAAGTCAGCCCTATTCCAATCGGTCAACAGTATTATTTTACAACAGAATTTTACCATAATTATATGATATGAAACACAAATTGCTTACAGATCTCAACTGAGGCTAAAGAAGAAAAAAACAAAGTGAGGTAACAATATTTCGAAGAAGAAATAGTTTAAATCATTTGGACTTACTAATCCAAAGATACAACATCGCCACCTATTTATCTAAAATCTATTTCATTTATGGACTATCGTTGATAAATCTGTATTATTATTTCCTATTATAATTATCTGCATTGTAAAACAACAGTATCTTTCAGTGTAATACGTACAAAACCGTCGCGACGCGGACTACAGTTGTAAAACTTCAAGCAAGACTTGTTTATAAATATTTGATTAGTTTTATTGTGTACTGATAAAATAATTCATAAGTTTTCCAATCAAATCTTTAATCTTATTATCGTGTTAAAATTTGGAAACCCATCACGACTGTGAAGTTTCATTAGCTAGTTTTAGGTGACGCTGTAGATCAGAAATGACCACCGTTGGATGAAAGATACCTTCCCTTCTGCTGGCAACCACGCAGGCAATATAGGGTCTTGACAAAAGTGAAAGAATTGACGATGAAAACTTCATGCAACAGTATGTGGGTACTACAGTATTTGTGGACGATAAATAAAAATAATTGGAATAGATTTTGTTGCGCACTGAACATTTTTTACTTGGAATTACGGTCGTGAGAAACAAGAATGAAATACTACAATACCGAGCTCGGCATCACCGCATCGGCAGCAACTAGAGGCCGCAGATACTTATAAAAGGCATTAGAGCCAAACCGCGAAGTCAACGATGATAAGTTTGCTTTGTATTGGATATGTTGACATTATATTGACATTGACAATGTCGCTACCAACGAGGGGATTAATTCAATTTCTTGTGTGACCAGCTCATCAACATTATTAATTCAGCATGCAACAAAACCCAACCCTAATCGTTCTTTCTTTCAGTACACCGTAAAACCGCCTTTAACGTAACTTACTCAAGTACTAGAACGGTCTGTAGCCGGAGGGGTACTTGATGGGCAGTGAGGACTGCGCCGCCTTCGCGTAGAAGTTCCAGCCTAGCTGCTGGTACGCTTCTATGAGGCGCTCCTCCAGCTCCTTGGAGGGACGCTCCTCCTGGATCTTCTGGAGGAGCTTGATGGCGCGACCCCATTGCTTGAAGGTGAAGCAGTGCCACACGCCGTAGTGAATCGCCTGAAATGAGAACATTTGTTAATTTACCTATGTATACTTTTTTGGTAAATGTACACGTTTAATAAGTTTTTATAACTTGTGACGAATTTTATAGGTATGGTGCTGACAACTCAGGAAACGTGGCAAAGTTAATAAAATAATAAAAAAAAACTGTTTTCACACTGTTGTTAGATAGGTCTGCTCGCTAAGCCACCACCTAGCTTTAATATTGTTTTGTGTTGTCAACTCATGCCCAAATATATAAACGTTACTCAGTGTGAAGTTTGTCTTAGGGTGGTTTCAGATTAGTGTAATTTTAGCGCGTATAAGCTTGCGTTTTTGGAATCGCGTGTACGCGCGCCTTTTACCGCACACGCAACCAGTACGAGCGGTAACACGCTTAGAAACCGTCCATTAATCACGTGAGGCTTGAAAGGGGGGGGGGAGGGGTTTAGCAAAAATCACGAAATATCACAAGGGGGAGGGGGGTGTAGTAAGATATCACGTGTTTTTTTTTTTTTTTTGTAAAACGCGCGATTTCTAAACCGAAAAGGGCTTGTATTGTGACCTTGACTCGCCGTTGCCAGGCAACGAACGAAGTACCTGTATTTAAAGACAATATTCTAAAAATTTTAAGATTCTTTGTAAGTGCTAAAAAATACACGTGATTTTGGGTGGTGGCGGGGGGGTTAGTCTTAAATCTCACCACGTATCACCAAGGGGGAGAGGGGGAGGTTAAAAATGCAAAACAAAAACATAACGTGATTAATGGACGGCCCCTTATAAGCTCATTTAAGGTTGCACAAGTCGACGGTTCGAACTCGTTCGCGGGCGTGGCTAGTATGCATGCTATTTAATAAAGTTTTTAATTTATTTAGTTTAATTTAAGTTATTTAGTATTCATTTATCTAGTTTTTATTTACATATTTATTTAGTGAAATAAACGACGATTTATAACGAAAATGAGCGCTTAAAAATTCATAAATTGAGTTTTGACTGTATATGTTATGGAAAAACTACTGGATGTATCTACTCAAAATAAATGATTTAAACTTTTGAATAAATTATCTATCCCTGTACTGTATCACTTTTTCCATTTTCATACTACATAACCTATATTTATTTACGCCCAAAGATGAGTTTAAATTAGTGTTGAAATATGGAAGTTTCGACGCTCATAAAGTTATAACTTCCAAACCACTTTTTTTCCAATTCTGTTTCCATACAGGGCTATTTATTCCTCTATGTTATAGTGCTAACTTGTTCCATAGATAACAAGTGACATTTTAACTAACGGCAACACTATGATCCGTGACACAAAAATTAAAATATTATATTTTTTGTCTGTGACGTGCGGCTATTTTGCAAGTGTTGGAAAGTTTGTTTTGAAAGCAGTGTTTTGGGTTAATTATCAACTTCCACGCTAAAACAAAGTTGTGAGTGTTGTGACTACTTGGTATTGTGCAGGATTTAAGTCAGCTAAGTTAATTAGTACATAATTTCTGTAATATTCCGCAATTCATGATTCGAACAATGCTAGTTGGAAATGTTTTGTTGTTTTTTTTGTTTATTTAAGTTGATTACTTCTATGATTTCTTTATATCTTCTATTTTGGCACATATGTTGAAGCATTAAATAAGCTCACAACAAGTACCAACATTTGTATTCTATGTATTAAATTTATTTAGAAAAATAATATTTAGTCTGGGCGCAAAACTTCCGATCGTCAAATTTTTTATTCGGAATCTTGGGATGTTAGTAAATAATAAATATTGTACTATCCAATGTGGTTTTATGTATGTTTTATGTTAAGAATAAAAACACCATGCAATTCAAACCTTAAAACACATGGATCATCACTTGTTTTTTTTGTTATAGCTTTTTAATTGAAATCTAAGATATGTTTGAACCTACACCGTCAAAAACAGACGAGTAATCACCATACTACGTTTGTATGGAAGAATGACTGACTTGTGTAACCTTAAGAGCGAGTCGCGAGAGATACAGGAGATACTGGCATATTGCTACTGACGAACCCACCGGTTCGAGCGAACATGCTGGTTACCAATATGGGCATTAACGCGTAGAAAAATACGATAGTCTGAACCCGCTTTAAACATTATTCCCGTCACTGTAACACTACTGTTAAACTACAAAGTGCAAGACGGACATCTAAGGCACGCACCACAAAATGTTTAAAGATGTTAGTTTTGACTTTCAGCCCTAGTGTGGTAGTTACGTTAGTTACCTTGGTGTCGGTGAGGTCGGTGAACTTAAGAAGATCGGCGATGTTGTTCTGTAGAGCCTCGGTGATCTTCTCTTTAGCGGAGTTGCTCTGTGCCAGCGCACGCAGGCGGCACAGCGCCGTGCCCTTGCGCGACAACGCTTCGATCAGGTAACCGCGCTGCTTCTCCTGCTCCCTGGGGGGGCGGGGACATTTTGTAATTAACATAATAGAGATGTTGACGTCGGTCAGGTAATACAAAAATATTAGATACGTATTTTTTGTTTTATCAAATCAACAATTTTTTTTTAGTTCGAACGCGATAGGTCGAGACACTCACTACGTCACAACAAGGTATAAAATTTAAATACCCTTGACGTCATGCGCCATTTTAACTTAATATATCTCCGTAATTTTATGATTAAGTACGTGAAAACAGAAAAAAATTACGTGTCCAATACTTTTTAATAATCTACCCGAAAGACACAGAATATAAAATTGTCATCATCATTCCTATTGGTGACGTTCTTCAAACGGGGTGGGTGCGTACTAGTCACATCACTAGCGTATGTGTTTTCCCAGATGTTGGGTGTGTACTAGTCACACCACTAGCGTATGTGTTTTACCAGTTATCGGGTGTGTACTAGTCACAACACTAACGTATGTGTTTTACCAGATGTCGGGTGCGTACTAGTCACACCACTAGCGTATGTGTTTTACCAGACGTCGGGTGCGTACTAGTCACATCACTAGCGTATGTGTTTTACCAGTTGTTGGGTGTGTACTAGTCACACCACAAGCGTATGTGTTTTACCAGATGTCGGGTGCGTACTAGTCACATCTCTAGCGTATGTGTTTTACCTGTTGTTGGGTGTGTACTAGTCACACTACAAGCGTATGTGTTTTACCAGACGTTGGGTGCTTACTAGTCACATCACTAGCGTATGTGTTTTACCAGTTATCGGGTGTGTACTAGTCACAACACTAGCGTATGTGTTTTACCAGTTGTCGGGTGCGTACTAGTCACACCACTAGCGTATGTGTTTTACCAGACGTCGGGTGCGTACTAGTCACATCACTAGCGTATGTGTTTTACCTGTTGTTGGGTGTGTACTAGTCACACTACAAGCGTATGTGTTTTACCAGACGTCGGGTGCGTACTAGTCACATCACTAGCGTATGTGTTTTACCTGTTGTTGGGTGTGTACTAGTCACACTACAAGCGTATGTGTTTTACCAGACGTTGGGTGCTTACTAGTCACATCACTAGCGTATGTGTTTTACCAGTTATCGGGTGTGTACTAGTCACAACACTAGCGTATGTGTTTTACCAGTTATCGGGTGCGTACTAGTCACACCACTAGCGTATGTGTTTTACCAGATGTCGGGTGTGTACTAGTCACATCATTGGTGTAGGTGTTTTTCCAGATGTATGAATGTGGACGAGACGAAAGAAATATGTGAGGAAAATAGCAAGTTGCTTTCTGTGATTTCTGTCTACACCAAGTAGTAAATGTTTATTTGTATTTGTATGTCAGATTTATTTAACAACCAACTTTATTTATGTACCAATATATCTAAATAAGTAAAATCTGTTCTGTAACTGTTTTGTGAACTCTGCATATCCTACTCCTATGTTTAATGCATGCCGTAGCAGCCCTTAATTAAGGCTACATTGTCAAATGTAAAAATAATATGAGTACTGTAACATGTAAGTATTTTGGTGTAAGCTATGTTGGTTGTCATTAAGAGCGTTTTTACCCTACGGCATTTCATACAAACTTTCAAGTAGTTATTTTCCGAAATGACTGAACAGATTTTAATGAAACTTCCTACGCATAAGCAGTATACATAGGTCTAAAAAGTTACTAAAAACATTTTCGAAATGTCTTTTAAAAATGAAGATAATTGGAATTTTCCGTTTAATTTAATTTAGGGTCTAATTTAGCTGTTACATAATTTTTCGAAAATGTTTTTTAGTAACTTTTTAGACCTATGTATACTGCTTATGCGTAGGAAGTTTCATTAAAATCTGTTCAGTAATTTCCGAAGATAACGACTTGAAAGTTTGTATGAAATGCCGTAGGGTATAAACGCTCTTAAATAAATAAAAAAGATGGTGGTCTACAGTAGCCTCTGTTAATAAATGCTACAAAGCAAGCAAGCAGAAACATCTTACTGTTTAATCTTAGTGGCGTCGCTCCTCGTGTCATTCTTCATGCCAAGGTACGCGAGCAACTTGTCCTGCTCAATGGCCTTTATTACCTTTAAACAGAGAAGTAAAAACGAATAAAATTAAGTCAAAAATCTAACTCCTTATTTAGGACGTAATTGAATAAACGTGGGTGTTCTATAAACCCTGGCAATCCCTTAGGGCAATAAGAGCGAGGAAATTAATCATAGATTACCTTTTCAGAGATAGTAATGAGTTGTTCGCACCATGCTGTCGTAACATCGGGGTCTTCTGTAGCGTGAGGCAGTCTGAAATAATACACAGACACCATTACTTCTTGTTGATAGATGGAGAAGAGGCCTGTTCCCAGCAGTAGGAACTTTATAGTAAATGACTTAGAATAATTTAAACATAAATCATTTATTTCTAATAGCAACATTTATACGTTTAGCACTAGAAAAGTTTAGAATTCTCTCTCGGTGACATGGTACTTTGGCTCTAATGTAAAAATTAAACCTATTTTGGAAATCCATTCTATTGCTAAAAAACTACGTGCATTTTATTCTAGTCAGGTTATAGCTTAACTTTTGGAATAATATACTCGTACATACGTACAGTCAGTACCCTGCATTACTTGACTTATCTTCCCCTATTTAGATTAGTACGACAGGTCAGGGAATACAGTACAGGGCACTGATCGTAGATATCAGATTTACAATAAAAATAAATATGAGACTTACTTCTTAGCGTCCGTGGGCGCGTCGAGCGCGTGTAGGTATGAGATGTGCGCTCCGAGGAAGCCGGGGAACTTGTCCGCTAGCTCCTCGTATACTTGTTCTAGCTTGTCACCCTCTGCAGACAAATTTATCAATTTCACTTTCATGTTTCAAAACATAATATATCAATATAATGAGTCATTTGATCTGCAGTTTCTGCAAAATGGAAATTTAACATTGTGATTCTGTACGTTACCTGTGTGAGTCGTAACAAATATCGCTAATCGATAGACCTTTTTTGCGGATGTGACGCATATTTTCGCCATATTGTTCCATCTATTTTACTTTTATACGTTACGGTGCTCCGTCACCAGCTGGCCAACCATGACGTCTTAAAGCAGTATTGTTTTACTCTTATTCCAGTGTGGGAAAGAGACGGAGCTATGTACAGGATGTCTATTGCTATCTCTTTCCCACACAGGAAAAGGAGTAACACAATAATGTTTTAAGACGTCATGGTAGTGATCACCTGGAGTGATCGTCTGTAATGTAACAGATTCGATTTTGAGCACTTAATTACAATACTCCTTCTTTGACTTGATGAGCATTCTCCAATATTTTTTTAATAATGTAAGATATTATTTTGTATAGAAATATGTGATTGTTACAAATTTAGTTACATGTTCATTGTAATACTTGGTTCTACTCCTTCATTGATGTAATGTTCGATTCTGTATCGTTATATTACATGCGAATTGTTCAATTGAGGGAGCACTTTCATGCCAAGCAATATACGATACCTAAATGACTATATATAGACTAAGGCCAGAAAAAACAAAACATCTTACAGCTTCTAAATATTAATTCATGAATTAATTCAAATTATATTGCTTGGCACCGACTCCAAAGAATTATTAAATTTTATTATAGGTTAATCGTCGCTTAGGTTAGGTTTATTAATATAGGTAGGTTATAATATTATTTTTAACTTTTTAGTGCGTTTAGGGTTTTTTGAAGTCGGTTTTTTTTTGCAAAACAAATTTTTATTTGTTAATTTTTAGTGACATATTTTTAATCTAATAATCAAATATATGTAGGCCTAGTAAAGCTGCTTCTCGTATGAGAAAACGGCGTCGAACTGAAACTGAGAAAAAGGAAAAAGGACAACGATTAAATAAATTAAGGAAAGAAATATCAACGCATTTTGAATAAGAACCCTGATCATCGCGAAAACAGACTGTCAAAGCAAAGGACCTACATGTTACGTAGGTTGAATAAGGAAAGTCAAGTCTGTGGTACACCTGGAAAATGCATACCGTTACAATCCCAACAAGCCCAAACACAGCTAAGATACTATTATGTTCAATAAAACAAGTATTAAGTAACATTTGGTTTATTCTTAGCAAGCACTAGGTAGCACTGTACTGGATTTACAAACGGATGTGTGGGGTACTTGTAAATACCTTATTTGTCAAGAAGGTTTCCAAATACCTACATAATTGATACATAACATACCTTTCCCCCAAGTATGCACAATAATAATTATATAAACCAATTGTACAATACCAATAAGTATATCAACTATAAATCTATTAGCTCTTGAAGCAATTAACATTTACATAATGAGAAACAGAAGAAAATCAATACTTAATTACAGGAACTGATACTTAATACTAGCAGTTACAGAATGAAGTTGATATCACTGGGCCTGGCATAAGGTGACTTGGGATACGAGCACAATTTATGTTTCAACTTGCCACCGGTATAGCTGGCTTCTGCTCCGCTAGGTATTCCTAACATATCAGCCCATTCTTCCGAACTAGGTATCTGTATTATTTGCTCACTTCCTTGACTGTCCTCTATATCTCCTGTCTCTTCCTGTTCCTGGCTGTCTGTCTGGTCTTCCGTGCCATTAGCAGTATTCGTCCCTTCCTCTTCAGTAACATCATTCACTGTTTTTTTCTTTAGTATCTGGTCAATATGCCTATTAACAACATCTCCGTCTTCAGTTGTTACTTTGTAACTCGATGGGCCGTCTTGTCACTGTGCCTGACAACCAACGTGGTCCTCTACCGTAATTTCTATACATAACACTTTGACCAACATTGGTATCCCTATGTTTCCTCATACCATTGTTTACGATTTGCTGTTCAACTTGCTCATGTTGTTTATTGTAAGGCTGGATAGTATCAAGTAAAGTCCGTAGTCGTCTATTCATCAATAATTCAGCTGGACTTTTCCCTGTCCCTGCACATGGCGTCGCTCTTAGTCCTAACAACATATTAGGCATCCTAATATCCAATGGTAGTTGGTCCATTTTACGTAGCTTGTCTTTTACAGTTTGTACCATGCGCTCCGCTAAACCATTCGTTGCAGGGTGGTATGGTGCTGTGGTAATGTGTTTTATTTTATTGGAATCTAAGAATCGTTTCATTTCAGATGAGACAAACGGTGTACCATTGTCAGAGACCAATGTCTCACATAGCCCATGTGTAGCAAAAATCATTCTTAAATGTTTGATAACTGTTTCTGTAGTCATATTATTAACGATGAAAACTTCAGGCCATCGGGAATATGCATCGACTATAATTAAAAAAACTTTATTTTGGTAAGGTCCCGCAAAGTCAACGTTTATGCGAGACCATGGTCTTGTGGGTACAACCCACTCATAGCTGGTCTTTGGTGGCATATGTCGACTTTCGAGACATTTATTGCAGTTGCCGACCATTGACTCGATATCCTCGTTTAACTGAGGCCACCACACATAGCTCCTGGCCAAAGCTTTTGTTTGTACAATACCGCTATGAGATTTGTGTAACGTGCGTAAAACTTCACTACGTAGTGACGGTGGCACCACTACGCGACAACCTAGAAGAATACAGCCTTCGTGTATAGAGAGCTCACTCCGATGTAACCAATATGTGCGTAGCTCTTCCTCCGTGACTTTCGGAGGCCAACCGCTCAAAATATGATGTATAACTCGCGCCAGTATCTTATCCTTTTTGGAAAGACTTTCAATTTGCTGGATGTCCACAGGGAAGTCTTCTGGAGCTTCCGCCATCAATAGAACGTCACAAAGTTGTTCCTCAGGTTGCTCAGGCACTGGTTGTGGCCAGCGACTGAGACCATCTGCATTTCCTATTTGTTGTACTGGCTTGTACACTATGTTGTAACTGTGTGAAGTTAGTACAATAGAAATTCTTGTTAACCGTGGTGATATAATATTAGGTATTGGCTTTTTTGGATCAAATATACTGACCAACGGTTTGTGGTCCGTTACTATAGTGAAAGACCTTCCCATGAGGTAGTTATGAAACTTTTGAATCCCAAACATAATCGCCGTCGCTTCTTTATCCAATTGTGAGTATTTCCGCTCATGTGAATGTAATGTTCTTGAACTCATGGCAACAGGTCGCTCTTGGCCGTCCTCCATAACGTGAGACAATACTGCACCTGAACCATATTCAGAGCTGTCACACGTTAATACCAACGGTTTGTTTAAATCATAATGTACTAATGTAATATCTGAAGTTAGTAATTGTTTCGCCTTGTCGAAACTTTCTTGTTCTAGATCCGTCCATTGCCACGTGTGTGACTTGTCAAGCAACCTATGAAGTGGCTCAAGTATAGTCGCCTTGTGAGGTATGAACCTCTCATAAAAATTATACAAACCCAAAAAGGCCTGCAGCTCCTGGACATTCTTAGGCTCCGGTGTTTTAGTGATAGACTCCACTTTACCGGGCGCTGGATGAATTCCGTCGGCGTCGATGACAAATCCAAGGAACTCTACAGATTCTTTACCAAATTTGCACTTACTGGCGTTGAGTCGCAGTCCAGCTCTCTGTATGCGTGACAATACCGTGTCTAGGCGTCTGCACATATCTGGCAAGGTGTGTCCGCTAATGATAATGTCATCAATTAGAACGGCAACTCCCGGAACACCTGCCAGTAATGCTGTCATCAACCTTTGGAATATTCCTGGACATGCTTTTACGCCGAACGCCAGCCTGTGAACAGTATAAAGACCTTTGCACGTATTCAAGGTCAGCAATTTAGCTGTGTTCTCGTCTACTACTACCTGTGTATATGCACGATCTAAATCCAATGTGGTGAAATATTTGCCACCAGCAATACTAGCAAACACTTCGTTAGCAGTCGGCATAGGATAAGTATCCGACTCGGTAGCCTGATTCACCGTACTGCGATAATCGCCACACAGACGAATATCTCCCGATTTTTTAACGATAGGTACGACTGGTGTCGCCCATTGAGAAAAAGAAACTGGTTTAAGTACCCGTTCTGCCACTAGGCGGTCAATTTCCTTCTCAACCCTGTCTTTAATCGCAAACGGAACGGGGCGAGCCTTAAGAAACCTAGGCGTAGCATCTGCCTTTAAATGTATTGTAACCGGGTCACCTCGGTAAGTACCTAGACCCTGTTTAAAAACTTCATTATGTTTTTTTAACATTTCGTTAGAAATTGACATATGGAAATCTAAGACAGCATTAATACATACCTTTATGCTAAGGGCTGAAAACCAATCACGACCAATTAAGTTTGGTCCTAACCCTCTAGCTACTATAACATTCAAAACACACTTAATGTCTCTAAACGTTACTTGCACAGTTGTCTGGCCAAGCACAGATATGGGCGTCGCTGTCCAGGTATGTAGGTTCGCCGGCGCGGCGCGAAGAGTGGCGGCATCTCGTGACCGCGCTACTCGTAGCCTCCTCCACGTACTTTCGTTTATCAGCGAGACTCCAGCACCGGAGTCCACCTGCATCGTCACCGGCATGCCGTCTAGCTCAACAGTTACGTCATAGGAAGGTACTCGTAGTCCTACACTATTGACGCTGTATATACCATTCATCTGCATATCTAAGTCATTATGGGTATAATTCACTTGTCTTTTCGACCCTTTTTTCTTAGCAATACATATCTTTTCTATGTGTCCTGTTTTCTTACAGTATCGGCACGTAGCTTTAATAAATCGACATTCTCCTCCGTGGCGGTCACCACAACGGTAACACAGTCGAGAATTACTGTTAGACTGTACTGCGTTGATGTCCATAGGCTCAGGCTCTGCTGCTGTTGTTGAAGTAGTCGCCGTTATATTTGTTTCATGTGCGACATTCCCGGGGTTAGCATTTTGAATCATACGACAATCTCTCCCCGCACTCTCTTGTATTAGAGTGATGTAAGCAGAATAAAAGAGAACTGTTCCATTCGACGATTCGTGTAATAATGCCCATAATTAGTGTGTGCAGTTACAAATATAAGGTTAGGTGAGCTGCACACTACACCTCCCCTTTTTTTAAAAAAAATGTTATTATTACATTAGTGAGTACATAATGCATTTTTTTTTACTTAACACAATACAACATCTAAAGTAATACACTTTTAAACCTAATATTATATAAAAAAAACATCTTATCTTAGTATTTTAAGTTACAAACAGTTTTGTATTATTTTTATGAATTACATATTCTTTGTCATCTTTTAAAATTTTTACATTTGGTGATACATCTTCAATAACTCTGTATGGTCCTAAATAAACTTTATCTAACTTATTACCTACTTGATTTTTAATTAGAATTAAATCTCCACTCTTATATTTTAATCGATTTACATTTTTATCAAAATTAATTTTTCTTAATTCCTTACTAACTAATAAATTATTTCTAGCTTCAGCTTGTGCTCTTTGAAGTCTGTATTTTAGCTCCAAAGGGTATGAATCAGGATTATATAAAGGATCAACATATGAATTTTGTGCTATATTAGATGGTAAATTACAATTTTTTCCAAATACTAACTCAAATGGAGTGTATTTTGTCTCAGAGTGAATTGTAGTGTTAAAAGAAAAGCACCAGAATGGAAGCCAACTGCTCCAATCTGTTTTGTTGTTGTCACACTGAATCCTAAGATAAGCTCCTAGAACCTTATGAGTATTTTCCAAACCTCCTAGAGTTTCATGATGATAGGCTGTCGAAAGCAGTTTATTTATATGCAACAAATTGCAAATCTCAGTAAAAACTGATGACATAAACTCTGTTCCCTGGTCTGTTATTATCTCTTTAGGGATACCATACCTCAGAATAAAATTGTTTACAAATAACCTAGCTACAGAAACAGTATCTTTCTTTTCTAAAGGATAAGCTTCGACATATTTTGTTAAATCACACTGTAATGTCAGAATATACTTATAATTTAAATTATCTACATCTAAAGGACCCATTAAATCTAAACTAACTCTTTCAAAAGCGGTGGATGCCGTGGATGTGATAACCATCGGCTCCTTCGTATGCCTATTGGAATGCTTTTGAATCTGACAACTTCTACACTTCTTTACGAATTCTGTTACGTCATTAGTCATTCCTGGCCAATAATAGTACTTCCTAATATTATTTAACATTCTGTTAACCCCCGCGTGACCACTCGTAGGTAACAGGTGGAAGTCATTTAAGATCACAGTTTTCGTGTCTTTGTCAGTAACTCTTGTCACATCTTTAATAACAAGTAGCTTAGGAATATCATTTAAATGACTCATTTCCTTTATAAAATTGTTTACAAAAATTTCATTGCGCTTGCTTTTGATTATTATGAGCTCGTTTAGTTTGATTTGCTTACAAAAACGTTGTAATTCTCTCGCTAACACACTTACGGTTGATAACGATCGAGTAATCACAAAAATTGCTGATTTTTCTGGCACGTATTTGCAGTTTCCATTATCGCTTGTGAAATGTTTTGTTTTTTCTATCTCATTTATTGTATTTTTATTAGTGCATAATATCAATTCAACGCTGTGAATTGGTCGTTTGAGGATTTCCACTACCTTAGGTTGATCAGGCCTTGAAGTAGAGGATACCTCAGTAGTCATGTCGTTGTTGTCACAGTTAGTATGTAACCTTCGAGTCTGTGCCCTTGTCATGACCGATACTACATGCTTGTTCATATCCTTTAAGCTGTTGGATGTAATAGGTATCCGGCTCAATGCATCTGCAGCTGCGTTGTGCCGTCCTGGGACATAGCTGATTTCAAAGTCATATTCCTCAAGATATAATCTAAACTTTGTTAACCGGCTTGAAGGATCTGTCATATTAAATAAATAAATCAATGGCTTATGGTCCGTCTTTATTTTAAACTTTTTGCCATATAAATAAGGTCTAAAATGTCGAACTGCCCATACAATAGCAAGTAATTCTAACTCAATCACCGGATATCGTGTCTCAGCTGGTTTCAAGTTACGGCTGGCATACGCGACTACCTTGCTATTGCTATTAGACAGCACGGCGCCTAATCCAAGTTTTGATGCATCTGTTTGTAACGTAAAAGTATTATTGTCGCTAAAGTCCGGATAGTCAAGTATAGTCGGACTAGTAAGGATCTGTTTTAGCTTGTAAAATGCTCGCTCGCATTCATCACTCCACACGAACGCTACATCTTTCTTACATAACGCATTCAATGGATAGGCTATTTCAGCAAACTTTGGAATAAAACGCCTATAATAATTAGCAAATGCAACAAATCTCTTGACTTCGTCTACGTTCTGCGGGACAGGGTATTTCTGCAGGCATTCTACCTTTGATGGATCTGGAAATATACCTTCTGAAGTAATCTTATGTCCTAAATAAACGATTTCTTTGCGTAAAAATTCACACTTAAGAGGATTTAGTTTCAAATTCACTTTTCTTAGGCATTCTAAAACTTTTATAAGATTCTTGTTATGCGTTTCAAGACAATTTCCTACGACAATACAATCATCTTGATATAAGAAACATGATTTATAATTTAACCCAGACATTGCTATTGTCATGAGACGAGCAAAAGCACTAGGCGATGTCTTAAGTCCCATTGGACATCGTTTCATTTGATACTGCTTGTCTGTTGTAAAAGCAGTAAACTTCCTAGACTTGTTTTCTAAAGACAGTTGATAATAACCTTGACTGAGATCTAATTTTGAAAAATAGATGCTATTTGATAACGAATCTAGAATCTCAGTGATGTTGGGTAACGGAAATTTATCATCCTGTATCCTATTATTGAGTTGGCGATAGTCCACTACAAGTCTCCACTTCCTTTCTCCTGACCTATCTGTCTTTTTAGGTACTAATAAAACTGGACTTGACCATTCTGAAATTGTCTCTTCAATGATATCGTTTTTAACCATTTCATCTATTTGTCTTTGTACCTCGCTTTTCAATGCTTTAGGCAATCGATAAGGCTTCACGTACGCTGGAGACGCATTTTCCTTTAATTTTATTGAATGTTCTATTAAATTAGTAGTAGTGAGCTTATCTCCTGGCAAATGGAAAACATCGGCATATTTGGCACATACGTTTTCAATGCCTCTTTGTTCCTCTTTATTTAAATAGGTATGGAGTTGTAAAGTAGTAAGCAAAGTTCTGACTCTATCCACTGATTTACCATCGTGGTCAAACTTGCAAACATAAAAATTATCTAGGCTACTAATAATTAAATCTGACATATTTATATTAACTGAACTATCAGTTGTGTTTAAAATCCTAACAGGAATAATTCCATTATGTGGCTTCGATACTACACCCGCTGTGAACACTCCCTTATAAATTTCCTTTGACAAAATGACGCAATCACTGTTGTGCGACGTCGGGATGTGTTTAATTACTTCGCAACGGGGCGGAATTGTAAATTCATTCTTATTAACATGAACACTAACAGACTGGTCTCGGGTTTCTAAACTCAGAGTACCATTTTTATAATTTAATACCGCGTTATATCGCTCAAAAAAATCCTGCCCGAGTATACCTTCTGCGGCGCACGATAAGTGTTCAAAAATGTAAAATTTTTGTCGGAAAATTACATTATTAATTATAATATCTAAATTAATATATCCCAATGACTCTAAATTACCACTAATTCCTTTAATAACTATCTTATCCTGTTTTACTAAATTCATTACATACCTATGTCGCGACAACCATTCATACTTAAGCACACATAAGCTTGCTCCACTATCAATCAGTAAATTAAGATCTACATTACTATTTTTTTAATTGACAATTAATTATACAAAAATTACTAAAACTATGAATTGAATGAGTGTACGGTTTAGGTACGAAAAAATTCTAGTCTTTCATGACTATTTGTGTCATCATTGCGCAAATTTTCTTGGACATTGGAATGTTGCGCGTTATGCTGAACACGCTGACAATGCACCGGACGTCCGCGTAAATGCTGACGCTGACTACCTGACTGTTTGCCTCGATTTACACTGTATGAAGTTCTTTGACCTGTGCTATTTTCATGGTTGTTGTTTGAGTTTTGATTAAAAATTTTATTGTTATAAAACTGTCTATTTCCTCGGCCTCGAGGACCTCTAAAGCTTCCACGTTTATAGTTTTGGTTAGCCCTAAATTGCATAACCTGGTCTTGTGACTGGACAGACATGGATTGCTCATCTACCGCAGCCGTAATAGCTTCAGACAACGACGCAAACTGTCGTGATGCAATTATGGTGCTGAGCCGCTTATCGGCCAAACCATCGCTAAATCGTTTAATTGCAGTCTTCTCGTTGAGTGGTCGCAAAACCTCATATGCATCGCGCTTGTCGTTAGCCTGTGCAATCGTGAGATTCACAAACAACTCCTCGATCTCTGTACCGAATTTTTCTATACTTCTACGGCCTTGAGTAGCCTTTAACAATTGTGTTTGTAAAGCTACAGACGATTTTTTCGGTAATAAACAAATACGTATGTCTTCTACCAAACTTTCGACATCTGTGTAAGTAGTTTTAAGACGCAATTTTGCAATAGGCGAGAGACGCGTTTTGAGCACAAACTGTATCAATTGAGTTTTACTGGCATCATTGATAAGCGAACTATAAAGCAAGATACCATCAATAAGCTGATTGGTCACCTGCTCCTGGCCATTCATCACCGGCAAAAGAGAAATTGCCGTTCTAATATCGAATGCGTCAGCCATTTTTAGACCACAATCTGAATGTTCTATAAAATCCTTAGAATTAGTTTGACTACTACTATCTACTAAAGAAAGTAAACCCTTTATTTTCTGAAAATTTGATTGAACCTCCTGAATTAATGTTTGGAAAACCTCACAAGCTTCTTTGTCTAACTTGCGATCTTTAACTTCTTGGTTCAACTGAGTCAAAATACAATCCAGTTTATTATATTCTTTTTCTGCTTCTATTAGTTTCTTATAAGCTAAATCTTGTCTACGCCTATCTGGACCTAGTTTTACTAAATATTCTCTTAAATACTTTAATTTTGCGTGCAAATCTTGCAATTGTTGGGACATTCCTATTCTCCAAAACTAAATATTAAATAATACAGCATACTCTAATTACAATAACATAAAAAAAGTACAATAAATATAAATATGTTTGCTGTGCAAAACTTACATTGCAGTAGGTACGTTTTTTACTGACAACGTATATGTAGGTCACGACGTCTCACGTGGCGTGGATGAACGGACTTGGACTCGAGCTGACTCCCAGCGGCTCCACATCGGACCCGAACAATTTATCTCCCGGCGCCCTGCATATCCTCTCATCATAAGGCTTGAGCATTCTCCCGGCACCCGGCACTCCGACTTCTTATTTCATTTAGTTGTTTTCAGTTCTTCATACAAATTCTTCTGGTATGATTCTGTTTCTTTTATAAACTTCTAAAATCTTCATTGCTTTCTTTCTTCTAATTTTCTTCGTCTTCACAAACTCCCATCAGTATAAATCTTGGTGATTTTTTTTCAACTTCTGACATTTTCGCTTTGCTCGTTAGTTGCAAAATTTTAATTGCTGGCTAAGGGTCGCCATGTATTAGAGTGATGTAAGCAGAATAAAAGAGAACTGTTCCATTCGACGATTCGTGTAATAATGCCCATAATTAGTGTGTGCAGTTACAAATATAAGGTTAGGTGAGCTGCACACTACACTCTGAAGATAGCATAGCTTGAACAACATTATCATAAGTTAAATTGTCTTTTTTTAAGAGATCGTACTGTAACTTATTGTCGGACAGGCCGCACACGAGCCTGTCGCGTAGCATACGTTCCAAGTCGGAAAAATTGCAATCGGCACTTATTTTTCTGAGCTGCGCTATGTACTCCGCAGCAGATTCACCTTGTTTTTGATCGCGTTTATAAAACTTGTAAGACATTGAAATTTCATTAGGTTTCGGACTATAATGTTTTGTTAAAACTGTTACGATTTCACTGAATGTCACATCACTAGATTTTTTAGGCGTAATTAACGCCAGAAGGGTATCAAACACTTGAGAACCGCATATTGTATAAAAATTAGCCCTTTTTAATGAGTCCAACACAATGCCATTTGCTTCAAAGCAAAATTTTAACCTGTCCATGTAATTGTCCCAATTGTCTGTTTGAGCATCAAACTCTTTGTATTTCACTGCTCTGCACTCCATTTTAATCACTTTTAGTCCTCGTCGCCACTATTATTTTCAATAAAACAAGTATTAAGTAACATTTGGTTTATTCTTAGCAAGCACTAGGTAGCACTGTACTGGATTTACAAACGGATGTGTGGGGTACTTGTAAATACCTTATTTGTCAAGAAGGTTTCCAAATACCTACATAATTGATACATAACAGATACATTGTCTTATTATGGAGTTAAGGTGCCTGTCTCTTGGTTTCATCATCAGATCTGATGGTAGAATGGTTCTTATTGAACGCAAATGCTTCACTTGTTGTAGAAAATACTAAAATCGCTGTACGTTTTCCTGTAAAATTTTAAGAGTTCTCTCGATTTCGCCAAGATTCCATCATCACATCCCGACTTGGTGACTATGGGACCAAATGGAAAGCATAGGCTTTGGAATAAAAAAATAATTTTCCAAATCGGTTCGTAAATGACTCAGTTATGCGCGAACAAAAAACGCAATACAGAGTAAACGATAAGTTAGAATATTTAGATTTTTGTTGATATTGTTAAAACCGTTTGTCTGATTTCGATGAAATTTTCATGGGACCATTTGGGAAGTATACGCTTTCCAACAAGAATTTTTCAAATCGGTTGGCAAGCGACAGAGTTATGCGCGAACAAACATAAAAAAAAAATACAAACATCCGAATTGAGAACCTCCTCCTTTTTTAGAAGTCGGTTAAAAACGAGCAAGAAAGAGGGTCTATCCTGTTTCTTGTTGGTTTTTTTTGATTTGACTACTCATAAACACCCCACCCGCAATAAATTTATTATCCGTGATCATGGCGTCTACAACAGCGCCGAAATATTGCAACTCAAAACACATAGAGAACATGGTAACTATCCCGTTTGTATTGTTACCGATAGAGTCAGTGAGCACGTCTGCATAAAAGTTATATAGAGTAAGTTCCCTTCGCTTGTCGTACCGAGCTTGGCGATCCAGTTGAGCGTGAAGTCCTTGAGCGCGTCGACGTAGTCGTCGTGCGGCTTGGTCTTGTCCTTGGGCGGCGGCGCGCGGCGCGGCGGCTCGCACACGGCGTAGGCGAGCGCGTACGTGTACGTACCGAGCTTGGCGATCCAGTTGAGCGTGAAGTCCTTGAGCGCGTCGACGTAGTCGTCGTGCGGCTTGGTCTTGTCCTTGGGCGGCGGCGCGCGGCGCGGCGGCTCGCACACGGCGTAGGCGAGCGCGTACGTGTACGTACCGAGCTTGGCGATCCAGTTGAGCGTGAAGTCCTTGAGCGCGTCGACGTAGTCGTCGTGCGGCTTGGTCTTGTCCTTGGGCGGCGGCGCGCGGCGCGGCGGCTCGCACACGGCGTAGGCGAGCGCGTACGTGTACGTACCGAGCTTGGCGATCCAGTTGAGCGTGAAGTCCTTGAGCGCGTCGACGTAGTCGTCGTGCGGCTTGGTCTTGTCCTTGGGCGGCGGCGCGCGGCGCGGCGGCTCGCACACGGCGTAGGCGAGCGCGTACGTGTACGTACCGAGCTTGGCGATCCAGTTGAGCGTGAAGTCCTTGAGCGCGTCGACGTAGTCGTCGTGCGGCTTGGTCTTGTCCTTGGGCGGCGGCGCGCGGCGCGGCGGCTCGCACACGGCGTAGGCGAGCGCGTACGTGTACGTACCGAGCTTGGCGATCCAGTTGAGCGTGAAGTCCTTGAGCGCGTCGACGTAGTCGTCGTGCGGCTTGGTCTTGTCCTTGGGCGGCGGCGCGCGGCGCGGCGGCTCGCACACGGCGTAGGCGAGCGCGTACGTGTACGTACCGAGCTTGGCGATCCAGTTGAGCGTGAAGTCCTTGAGCGCGTCGACGTAGTCGTCGTGCGGCTTGGTCTTGTCCTTGGGCGGCGGCGCGCGGCGCGGCGGCTCGCACACGGCGTAGGCGAGCGCGTACGTGTACGTACCGAGCTTGGCGATCCAGTTGAGCGTGAAGTCCTTGAGCGCGTCGACGTAGTCGTCGTGCGGCTTGGTCTTGTCCTTGGGCGGCGGCGCGCGGCGCGGCGGCTCGCACACGGCGTAGGCGAGCGCGTACGTGTACGTACCGAGCTTGGCGATCCAGTTGAGCGTGAAGTCCTTGAGCGCGTCGACGTAGTCGTCGTGCGGCTTGGTCTTGTCCTTGGGCGGCGGCGCGCGGCGCGGCGGCTCGCACACGGCGTAGGCGAGCGCGTACGTGTACGTACCGAGCTTGGCGATCCAGTTGAGCGTGAAGTCCTTGAGCGCGTCGACGTAGTCGTCGTGCGGCTTGGTCTTGTCCTTGGGCGGCGGCGCGCGGCGCGGCGGCTCGCACACGGCGTAGGCGAGCGCGTACGTGTACGTACCGAGCTTGGCGATCCAGTTGAGCGTGAAGTCCTTGAGCGCGTCGACGTAGTCGTCGTGCGGCTTGGTCTTGTCCTTGGGCGGCGGCGCGCGGCGCGGCGGCTCGCACACGGCGTAGGCGAGCGCGTACGTGTACGTACCGAGCTTGGCGATCCAGTTGAGCGTGAAGTCCTTGAGCGCGTCGACGTAGTCGTCGTGCGGCTTGGTCTTGTCCTTGGGCGGCGGCGCGCGGCGCGGCGGCTCGCACACGGCGTAGGCGAGCGCGTACGTGTACGTACCGAGCTTGGCGATCCAGTTGAGCGTGAAGTCCTTGAGCGCGTCGACGTAGTCGTCGTGCGGCTTGGTCTTGTCCTTGGGCAGCGGCGCGCGGCGCGGCGGCTCGCACACGGCGTAGGCGAGCGCGTACGTGTACGTACCGAGCTTGGCGATCCAGTTGAGCGTGAAGTCCTTGAGCGCGTCGACGTAGTCGTCGTGCGGCTTGGTCTTGTCCTTGGGCGGCGGCGCGCGGCGCGGCGGCTCGCACACGGCGTAGGCGAGCGCGTACGTGTACGTACCGAGCTTGGCGATCCAGTTGAGCGTGAAGTCCTTGAGCGCGTCGACGTAGTCGTCGTGCGGCTTGGTCTTGTCCTTGGGCGGCGGCGCGCGGCGCGGCGGCTCGCACACGGCGTAGGCGAGCGCGTACGTGTACGTACCGAGCTTGGCGATCCAGTTGAGCGTGAAGTCCTTGAGCGCGTCGACGTAGTCGTCGTGCGGCTTGGTCTTGTCCTTGGGCGGCGGCGCGCGGCGCGGCGGCTCGCACACGGCGTAGGCGAGCGCGTACGTGTACGTACCGAGCTTGGCGATCCAGTTGAGCGTGAAGTCCTTGAGCGCGTCGACGTAGTCGTCGTGCGGCTTGGTCTTGTCCTTGGGCGGCGGCGCGCGGCGCGGCGGCTCGCACACGGCGTAGGCGAGCGCGTACGTGTACGTACCGAGCTTGGCGATCCAGTTGAGCGTGAAGTCCTTGAGCGCGTCGACGTAGTCGTCGTGCGGCTTGGTCTTGTCCTTGGGCGGCGGCGCGCGGCGCGGCGGCTCGCACACGGCGTAGGCGAGCGCGTACGTGTACGTACCGAGCTTGGCGATCCAGTTGAGCGTGAAGTCCTTGAGCGCGTCGACGTAGTCGTCGTGCGGCTTGGTCTTGTCCTTGGGCGGCGGCGCGCGGCGCGGCGGCTCGCACACGGCGTAGGCGAGCGCGTACGTGTACGTACCGAGCTTGGCGATCCAGTTGAGCGTGAAGTCCTTGAGCGCGTCGACGTAGTCGTCGTGCGGCTTGGTCTTGTCCTTGGGCGGCGGCGCGCGGCGCGGCGGCTCGCACACGGCGTAGGCGAGCGCGTACGTGTACGTACCGAGCTTGGCGATCCAGTTGAGCGTGAAGTCCTTGAGCGCGTCGACGTAGTCGTCGTGCGGCTTGGTCTTGTCCTTGGGCGGCGGCGCGCGGCGCGGCGGCTCGCACACGGCGTAGGCGAGCGCGTACGTGTACGTACCGAGCTTGGCGATCCAGTTGAGCGTGAAGTCCTTGAGCGCGTCGACGTAGTCGTCGTGCGGCTTGGTCTTGTCCTTGGGCGGCGGCGCGCGGCGCGGCGGCTCGCACACGGCGTAGGCGAGCGCGTACGTGTACGTACCGAGCTTGGCGATCCAGTTGAGCGTGAAGTCCTTGAGCGCGTCGACGTAGTCGTCGTGCGGCTTGGTCTTGTCCTTGGGCGGCGGCGCGCGGCGCGGCGGCTCGCACACGGCGTAGGCGAGCGCGTACGTGTACGTACCGAGCTTGGCGATCCAGTTGAGCGTGAAGTCCTTGAGCGCGTCGACGTAGTCGTCGTGCGGCTTGGTCTTGTCCTTGGGCGGCGGCGCGCGGCGCGGCGGCTCGCACACGGCGTAGGCGAGCGCGTACGTGTACGTACCGAGCTTGGCGATCCAGTTGAGCGTGAAGTCCTTGAGCGCGTCGACGTAGTCGTCGTGCGGCTTGGTCTTGTCCTTGGGCGGCGGCGCGCGGCGCGGCGGCTCGCACACGGCGTAGGCGAGCGCGTACGTGTACGTACCGAGCTTGGCGATCCAGTTGAGCGTGAAGTCCTTGAGCGCGTCGACGTAGTCGTCGTGCGGCTTGGTCTTGTCCTTGGGCGGCGGCGCGCGGCGCGGCGGCTCGCACACGGCGTAGGCGAGCGCGTACGTGTACGTACCGAGCTTGGCGATCCAGTTGAGCGTGAAGTCCTTGAGCGCGTCGACGTAGTCGTCGTGCGGCTTGGTCTTGTCCTTGGGCGGCGGCGCGCGGCGCGGCGGCTCGCACACGGCGTAGGCGAGCGCGTACGTGTACGTACCGAGCTTGGCGATCCAGTTGAGCGTGAAGTCCTTGAGCGCGTCGACGTAGTCGTCGTGCGGCTTGGTCTTGTCCTTGGGCGGCGGCGCGCGGCGCGGCGGCTCGCACACGGCGTAGGCGAGCGCGTACGTGTACGTACCGAGCTTGGCGATCCAGTTGAGCGTGAAGTCCTTGAGCGCGTCGACGTAGTCGTCGTGCGGCTTGGTCTTGTCCTTGGGCGGCGGCGCGCGGCGCGGCGGCTCGCACACGGCGTAGGCGAGCGCGTACGTGTACGTACCGAGCTTGGCGATCCAGTTGAGCGTGAAGTCCTTGAGCGCGTCGACGTAGTCGTCGTGCGGCTTGGTCTTGTCCTTGGGCGGCGGCGCGCGGCGCGGCGGCTCGCACACGGCGTAGGCGAGCGCGTACGTGTACGTACCGAGCTTGGCGATCCAGTTGAGCGTGAAGTCCTTGAGCGCGTCGACGTAGTCGTCGTGCGGCTTGGTCTTGTCCTTGGGCGGCGGCGCGCGGCGCGGCGGCTCGCACACGGCGTAGGCGAGCGCGTACGTGTACGTACCGAGCTTGGCGATCCAGTTGAGCGTGAAGTCCTTGAGCGCGTCGACGTAGTCGTCGTGCGGCTTGGTCTTGTCCTTGGGCGGCGGCGCGCGGCGCGGCGGCTCGCACACGGCGTAGGCGAGCGCGTACGTGTACGTACCGAGCTTGGCGATCCAGTTGAGCGTGAAGTCCTTGAGCGCGTCGACGTAGTCGTCGTGCGGCTTGGTCTTGTCCTTGGGCGGCGGCGCGCGGCGCGGCGGCTCGCACACGGCGTAGGCGAGCGCGTACGTGTACGTACCGAGCTTGGCGATCCAGTTGAGCGTGAAGTCCTTGAGCGCGTCGACGTAGTCGTCGTGCGGCTTGGTCTTGTCCTTGGGCGGCGGCGCGCGGCGCGGCGGCTCGCACACGGCGTAGGCGAGCGCGTACGTGTACGTACCGAGCTTGGCGATCCAGTTGAGCGTGAAGTCCTTGAGCGCGTCGACGTAGTCGTCGTGCGGCTTGGTCTTGTCCTTGGGCGGCGGCGCGCGGCGCGGCGGCTCGCACACGGCGTAGGCGAGCGCGTACGTGTACGTACCGAGCTTGGCGATCCAGTTGAGCGTGAAGTCCTTGAGCGCGTCGACGTAGTCGTCGTGCGGCTTGGTCTTGTCCTTGGGCGGCGGCGCGCGGCGCGGCGGCTCGCACACGGCGTAGGCGAGCGCGTACGTGTACGTACCGAGCTTGGCGATCCAGTTGAGCGTGAAGTCCTTGAGCGCGTCGACGTAGTCGTCGTGCGGCTTGGTCTTGTCCTTGGGCGGCGGCGCGCGGCGCGGCGGCTCGCACACGGCGTAGGCGAGCGCGTACGTGTACGTACCGAGCTTGGCGATCCAGTTGAGCGTGAAGTCCTTGAGCGCGTCGACGTAGTCGTCGTGCGGCTTGGTCTTGTCCTTGGGCGGCGGCGCGCGGCGCGGCGGCTCGCACACGGCGTAGGCGAGCGCGTACGTGTACGTACCGAGCTTGGCGATCCAGTTGAGCGTGAAGTCCTTGAGCGCGTCGACGTAGTCGTCGTGCGGCTTGGTCTTGTCCTTGGGCGGCGGCGCGCGGCGCGGCGGCTCGCACACGGCGTAGGCGAGCGCGTACGTGTACGTACCGAGCTTGGCGATCCAGTTGAGCGTGAAGTCCTTGAGCGCGTCGACGTAGTCGTCGTGCGGCTTGGTCTTGTCCTTGGGCGGCGGCGCGCGGCGCGGCGGCTCGCACACGGCGTAGGCGAGCGCGTACGTGTACGTACCGAGCTTGGCGATCCAGTTGAGCGTGAAGTCCTTGAGCGCGTCGACGTAGTCGTCGTGCGGCTTGGTCTTGTCCTTGGGCGGCGGCGCGCGGCGCGGCGGCTCGCACACGGCGTAGGCGAGCGCGTACGTGTACGTACCGAGCTTGGCGATCCAGTTGAGCGTGAAGTCCTTGAGCGCGTCGACGTAGTCGTCGTGCGGCTTGGTCTTGTCCTTGGGCGGCGGCGCGCGGCGCGGCGGCTCGCACACGGCGTAGGCGAGCGCGTACGTGTACGTACCGAGCTTGGCGATCCAGTTGAGCGTGAAGTCCTTGAGCGCGTCGACGTAGTCGTCGTGCGGCTTGGTCTTGTCCTTGGGCGGCGGCGCGCGGCGCGGCGGCTCGCACACGGCGTAGGCGAGCGCGTACGTGTACGTACCGAGCTTGGCGATCCAGTTGAGCGTGAAGTCCTTGAGCGCGTCGACGTAGTCGTCGTGCGGCTTGGTCTTGTCCTTGGGCGGCGGCGCGCGGCGCGGCGGCTCGCACACGGCGTAGGCGAGCGCGTACGTGTACGTACCGAGCTTGGCGATCCAGTTGAGCGTGAAGTCCTTGAGCGCGTCGACGTAGTCGTCGTGCGGCTTGGTCTTGTCCTTGGGCGGCGGCGCGCGGCGCGGCGGCTCGCACACGGCGTAGGCGAGCGCGTACGTGTCGGCGCGCCGGCCCAGCTCGTCGCGCGCCAGCGACAGCGTGCCCGACAGCACCTGCCCCACCGTCAGCCCCGAGCGACTCAGCCTGAGGGCAACATGGATGCTAATAAATACTAATATATTATGTTACGTGGAGCGACTGACCACCCGCCGCCTGACGTCCACGATTGACTTATTTTAAATTAGAAATATCTTTTTACCGTCCTTTCGACCGATTTCGACTTCTGTTGCATAGGCTATTTGACTACTTTTGGAAAACCTTTTAAAATTATTCCTTATTACTTAATAAGCGCATCAAATTGATATTTCGGAAAAAAATTATGGTATTTCATAAAAACAAACAATGATAAAGTTTAAGTTGTCAAAACCGCACGAGAAACGCTGTTGTTCTAATAGCGTTGGTCACGTGATCCGGGTGACGTCACACGCCCGTAAACATTTTGTAATAACCATAATAAAGCAGTGAACCCAAAGTAAAATTCGTCAGTTTTCAGTTTTTGTGGTTAATATGGTGTGTAGTGCCACAGTGTACAAATACGTCTTTAAAGAACCCACAAAAACTGTTTGTTTCTGTTCCAAAAAATCCCAAAAGACGAAAAATGTGGCTAAAGTTAGCTCGAAGAGACCCAAACATTGTTTCATCTCATTCAAATGTGTTTATGTGTGAAGATCACTTTGATGTAAGTAAGTAATACTTTAATATAATGAGAATCATGTTATCCTGAGATAAACAGGTGATCCATGTGTTCTGTTACCTTCAAAATATTGTACATAGGATGTTGTAGGTACAATTCATTGTTGAAGAATCAAATAAAATTTACATCCAACTATTACTCCAAATTAATAGTAACTAAAATATCGGTTGTTACAAAACGAAATATACCTTGCAGACTTGTGTAACAAAACCAAACACCATGAGACCCGGACAAAGAGAATTTACATGAACATTTCAAACATTTAACAACATAACCTAAAATAAATATTTTATGATGATCACAGTTGTAGGTTTGTAAATAAATAAGTCTTACTTACTTAGCTGTTTTTACATTTTTATGTTCTGCAGCACAGTAATCCGCGTTGTTAAAAAGAAAATTGCAACCATAAATGCGTCTATTTGAGGCAAGTTGCTTTTATCAGCACGTACATAATTTATCTCCATTTCTAGATTAGAAACAAATTTATGAAAATAGTTCTAATATTAATCAAAATTTATCAAAAAAAATCTTCAAAAATAGCCCAAAGAACGATTAAAACACGTAATAAACGAAAAGCGCGTACTATATTCAGTGATCGAAGCAGTGTTTAAATGCCTGTGACGTCACCAGGGTTGTATCCAATCACATGGCGTTACCGTTACAGATAA
Organism: Cerastis rubricosa; assembly: GCA_949152445.1. Taxonomy (NCBI): domain Eukaryota; kingdom Metazoa; phylum Arthropoda; class Insecta; order Lepidoptera; family Noctuidae; genus Cerastis; species Cerastis rubricosa. The sequence goes on along the minus strand of OX424525.1, from coordinate 1,717,908 downwards.
AAGTTCAAAAATTATTACATGTTCACCGATGAAATTTTCAAAAAATATACGTATTTTAGTTTAAATTATAGTTTAATATGTTTTTTTAAGCTATTTAGCTGATAGGATGACCACAATATTGTCAAATAGCCTATTGGAGGCATGACAAATGGCACCTGCAGTTAATAGTTAAGCCGGATTTACATTACGAAACAATTGTCACACATGATAAAACTAGTTTCGTGAAACTAATTTTAGCACATGTGAAACTTCTTTCGTTTAAATTATAGTGTCGTGAAATTATCAGTATCGCGGAGATAATGGCCCTGTCAAAATCAAAGCAGTATTTTATGATTGTACCTATTTGTCTGCAATCCAACAAAAAACCACACGTCCACTCTGCGCAGGTGCTGTCGCGACACTTGTTTCGCGTCGCATTTACATGATGAAATTAGTTACATCATGACATTAGTTATTCAAAAAATATACACATAGCACAAAACTACTCCAGTATCACAAAAGTAATGCATGCATTGTAAAACTGAACGTTTACACGTGAAATTACTGGTCAAATTAAGTGTTATAAAACGAATTTGAAGCCATTAATTTCGCAATGTAAATCCGGCTTTAGTATTGTAATTGTGTTTTCTTTCAACTACGCAGTAATGTTATCATTAATCACTACAAAACCGATCACAAAGGATGTCTTTTTTGCTTAGAACCAAAACAGTGCAGAAAAGTTATATGAAATCTCATTATTGCACTGTTTTTCATTACTGCACTGTTTTAAATTTTGAATTGAGAATTAAATTTACCACAGAGGTGTAATGTCACCTATTAAGTTAATAAAATGTATGCATTAGATCAAAAAGATTACTGGCTGAAAGTAAAAATTGGCTGAATAAAACTGACATGGTGAAAAAAAAAACAAATGGCGCGCATTTTGTGCCATTGTAAAACTTTGATACTTCTTATTTACCAAATAAAAAGGTAAAAAATCATGGAAATTGACAGCGATAGCGATATGAATTCAACTCCAGAAAATATAAAACAGCTGCAAATTAAGTTGTTAATAACCTTTAATAACTGCACTTTTAATAATTGTATGTTTGAAGGGAAGATGAATTAATAGTAGATTGTTGCATCGAGCGCAAAGTGAGTCATTAATGCACGAGTGTTATGTTGGTGCCCGAGCGCAGGCGAGGGCACTAAATTATCACGAGTGCATTAATTACTCACTTTATCGAGGTGCGTAATCTGCTTTTCTTTCAACTACCCTGACAAAATATACCTACTCAAAATAAAAACTCAAGTTATTGAAACAAAGTTTAATTCATCTTCCCTTTAAACAAACAATTATTAAAAGTGCAGTTATTAAAGGTTATTAACAACTTCATTTGCAGCTGTTTTATATTTTCTGGAGTTGAATTCATATCGCTATCGCTGTCAATTTCCATGATTTTTTACCTTTTTATTTGGTAAATAAGAAGTATCAAAGTTTTACAATGGCACAAAATGCGCGCCATTTGTTTTTTTTTTTACACCAAGTCAGTTTTATTCAGCCGATTTTTACTTTCAGCCAGTAATCTTTTTGATCTAATGCTTATATTTTACTAACTTAATAGGAGACAATACACCTCTGTGGTAAATTTAATTCCATATTTAAAATTTAAAACAGTGCAGTAATGAAAAACAGTGCAATAATGAGATTTCATATAACTTTTCTGCACTGTTTTGGTTCTAAGCAAAAAAGACATCCTTTGTGATCGGTTTTGCAGTGATTAATGATAACATTACTGCGTAGTTGAAAGAAAACTTTGTTTCATTAACTTGAGTTTTTATTTTGAGTAGGTATATTTTGTCAGGGTAGTTGAAAGAAAAGCAGATTACGCACCTCGATAAAGTGAGTAATTAATGCACTCGTGATAATTTAGTGCCCTCGCATGCGCTCGGGCACCAACATAACACTCGTGCATTAATTACTCACTTTGCGCTCGATGCAACAATCTACTATTAATAACTGCACTTTTAATAATTGTATGTTTGAAGGGAAGTTGAATTAAACTTTGTTTCAGTAACTTGAGTTTTTATTTTGAGTAGGTATATTTTGTCAGGGTAGTTGAAAGAAAAGCAGATTACGCACCTCGATAAAGTGAGTAATTAAGAGTCCCTATCAATTTTGCAATCTAAAAACCGAAAATACCACTTTTTTCAGCGCAAATTGCTCAATAACCATAAGATATCTGGTGTTTTTTTTAATGCTCAGTTATACACCGGCCATATATCTAGTAAGTGAACGAATTAGAATTTTAATAACAACTCGTCATAAATTAGGAAAATTAAAAATCTAACGTACGTTTTTACGTAAGCACGAAACACCAGGTTTTCGAATCACATTTTTGCCCAACTGGTAATGAATTACTATCTGAAAAAAATTGTACATACTGGGAACATACTGTACATACTGTACAAATTGTACATATAGTATATTAGTAAGTCAACGATTTTTTATTTTTAAATTAATTGAATAAGTACCTTAAAAAAAATGTGGTTCACACTGAAAAAACCCAATAAAATAACGTGCAAAACCGTCGTCTTCTCGTAAGAATTTGTCGAAAATTATAAAATATTATAAAACTTAAGGTATTTCTCTAACCAATCCATTTTTTTAATTATTTTTTTTTACTACTTTCTGAATTCTAATAAAATGTTTAAAAAATGCCTTATAAACCGATGCGCTAGCTCGTTGCATTCAGTCGCGCCCGAGGGCTATTCGACGATGGACCTATGTCGCTGTGACTACTGCTCCCGACGTAAAATACTTGCTACTCGCGCGTGATTTTGTAGTACGTCTGACCAGTTTTGATTATGTGAGTATATTTTTTAAAGTTATGCTTAGTGATGTTATTTTTTGATTTGTTAATCTTTTTCAAAGATATTAGTGTATTGTACTAGTAGTAAAAAGGGATTATTTTTTAGAAAATGGGTCGAAAAAGTTACCTTATTACATTGGCAAAATTAAAAGTAAAAAAAAGCAACGACTTGAAAGAACTCAGTAGACTACAGTAATGGATGTAGCGAAACGACGTGATAATTTTTAAGATACAGCATATCAACAAACAACAATCTAACAATTTTTTTATAAACCCATTCATATTATTTAAGGACATGGATTTAATCCAAGAAACGCCTGCCTCAACTATTGTCGAAACTCTCGATTCTTTAGAAGATTTAGTGTTGGAGTCGGACAAAGTACGCAATTATTTTTGTATATCTTATTTTTGTTACCAAGGATCTGAGGTGCCTAAATATCTAGGAATGAGACCTGAAGTCATAAAGAGCCGGCTTCCTTTTGTTTTTATTACCCTTGGATTGAATCTCTAAGCACACTAGTGGTGCCTAGTGTTCTAAATAGGTTATGTTTATGGTATTTAGAACATTGTAATTAGGAGTATATTCACACAAACATTCAAAGTTATTAATAACTTTGAATGTTTGTATGGATATACTAATGACCAACTTTGTAATAATAACAAAAGGAAGCCGGCTGTTTATGACTTCGGGTATTTTTTCAATTGGATAACATTCAAATAATATTTTTTCAGACTGCTCCAGCTACGCTATTAGGAATTGAAGGAAGAATAATAATTGACTACCAGTTCTTTTTTACGAGTTCACAGAGATTGCCCAACACTCTGTAAAATTTGGAGGTCAGATGAGCTATCTCAAAACAATTGAAGAAAAGCGACATGGTTTTTCATCTAAACATGTCACACACACTTAAACATACAAAAAAAATAACAATCCATATAAAACAAATCGAACATACTTTTGAATCAACCGTTCATACATATTTTATTACCTATATTGTTATTTGCTTTCGTATCCTCTAAAATAGCTTATTTTAATTTAATTTAGACGATGTATTTATCATTAAAAAATATCAACATAAACGCAAATTTATTTACTTGTAACACGGTTACGGACCAAGATTGTTTACTCCCGCTGCACTGGATGCGACAACGCACACTACGATAGTCAGTGATATTTCGAACGCTCGCACGCACACATTGCTCCGTAATAACCTAAACTAGAAGTGCGACGAAATTGTTAGGGACTCTTAATGCACTCGTGATAATTTAGTGCCCTCGCATGCGCTCGGGCACCAACATAACACTCGTGCATTAATGACTCACTTTGCGCTCGATGCAACAATCTACTATTTTGCTTTTAATACCATCCTTATGCTTACAGAATATAAGTTAAAGTCGATGGAACAGACGGTAAAAAAATAAAACGGTAAAATATTTAAATTTCTAAATTTTATTTCAAATGATAATAATGTTCTTGATTAGTGATAGATCCTTACTGCATAAATTGATTTACTTGTATGCTCATCTGATCACAGAATCCACGAGAATTTATAAATACTATATCTATTCCAAATGCGATTATAGTACAGACACTGGTTACCAAGCGACATCGCAAGTAGAAGTAGGTACCTACCTACTTATAAGCTGTATCGCAGTCGTTCTTATTAACAGAATTTGTTTCAGACCCGATCACATTGGGGACAGTTTCCAAATGTATGTGGTGTTATACTTTATATATACGGACGCGATTGCGTTACAAAACGGGTAGTACCTGTACCGCAGCCACCTTTGTGTATAGGGCGCTTCCTACTGCGCGCCGACTCTCCGGTGTCTCGAGCTTTTGTTTAACTCACCGACTTCTCTAACTCATCAATAGAGATCAGCGGAACTTACTTATCTGAAGGCACTGGTGCGATGTACAGAGGTAATAGGCTCCCGCTTGATAACGACGCCGTACTGAACTTCTTGCCGCCTGTCAGCGCCTGCAAAATATACATTTAAATTGAATACCGATAAAATATGCTAACGTACCCATGGAATGTAATGAATGTCTTGTAGCAATGGGTGAGCTGGTCAGATTTGTGATGAAAGGACTCTAAGCTTTAAAAACTTTATAGTTAAGACTAGCCTCGATTTTGAAGATTCGACTCCAAACATACGACTTGAGCCTTGTTACTAATGTGAAAGGACTTGAATCATTGAGAAAAGACTCAAAAAACAAAACGAGTCGAGTTCTTTACTAAGAGGTTGAAACTTAGTCGCGAGTCTATTAAGTAATGAACTCGAGTCGTTTAACAAAGCGAGTCGTTTACTATATAAGATCATAATAAGGTAAACAACTTCAGCCCATAACATTGTAACAAGTTGTACGCGTCAGCGTACTTACACGCGTGTCTCACGACTTGCGACTCGCACGATTCATGAACTGAGTTGTTTTCAAAAGGGTCCGAACCATTTCATTGCAGTTGAGTCGTTTAAAAATAGGAGTATTTTTAAAACGACGAGTCTTAATAGTAAGCCTCGAGTCACGAGTCGAAAACTCTTAACCTTTTGAACGCCAGAACATAAACGCCCGCGCGTGCCCTCCACGCCAAGCCACAAATTCACCGCAAATACTTACAAATAAAAAAAGGGATTTCAAAAGTATTGTTAACTTATTTCTTGATTTGACATTTAATAATTAAGATATATAAGGTCACATTTTAAAGAAATATAAATAAACACACACAAAGGTAATGATTTAAATTCCTTATTTCGTGTTATAGTGCACCACATTTTTTGTCACATATTTGTGTCGTTGGCGTACAGGGCACGCGCTTGCTTGTCACGTATACAAGGTGTTGTTTTGCAACCTCGTCAAATTCTAGGAGGTAACTATGCTAATGATTCTCGACCCGAATCAATAATAAAATGAGTAGGTAATTTTCTTTTTTTTATTTATTTACTGAAATCGCTAACTGTGAACCACCCGTGTTTTAAACACGGGCCGTCTGATCCCTGCCTTATAACGTCGCTTACACACAAACAAAAAACCTCAAACGTTTTTTCGATAATTTTATAATCCCTAAACCGCGCTATGGGGGTTATTCTGAAATATTGACAAATTTAAACAACAAAAAAACGCAGTGTTTTTTAATAATTTACTAGGTACCGTAATTTATATTGAATATTTATGTCTTTTGTGACAACATCCTGAATTTTGACGAGGATGCAAAACAACACCTTGTATGTGACGCTAGCGTCAAAAGCGTAAGCGTTCAAAAAGTGAAAAGGGTTAGGGTTCAGGGTTTAAGGACTCGATTGAGTTGCAAACCGTCATAACCGAGACGAGGTCATTTTAAAGACTTAAAAGCCTCAAGTCCTTTCATCTCTGAGTCAGCTGATATGCCACTACGGGCAAAGGCCCCCACTCCTTTTTCCTCATCTGACTAGCTTGTAGCTTACGCCACAGCTATGGTAGTATTGACTTAGCTAGGCAATACCCTTATCGGTAAAAAAGATAGATTGTTTGAACCTTTGCAGATGCGTGGCCAGTTATTTAGAAGTTTGGCCAAATAATTCATAAATTCTTTATAGAAGTCGTTTTTACCAGTGCTTGCGAGCAGTACACGTCTAAGGTGATGGGTTGCTGTAGCCGCTGCTGTATCACGGCCGGGAGCTCTTGTAGCTTCTCTAGTAGCGCCTTGTTCTCGTGACGTATGCTCAAACGAAGAGTGTATTCGCCTTTCTCTAGTTTTACTGAGTACTGGAAAAGAAGAAATAATTACGTTTTTACTATGTTCGCTTTCAAATTGTTAGATGTGCGTTGATAAATAATAACTATGAGGTCAGTGTGTCTTCCTAAGCAGATTACTATGAGACGATACCTAAGCCTCTTTTAAAGTAAGCTTAAATTGCAATGGTCAGATCATTATGATAAACATGTAGGACGCAGGTTAATATCTGGGGTTAGTCTAGTCTAGTATCAAATAAATGTTTTCGGTTTGTTAGTTTAGTAATGATTAATACACAAAGCTGATTGCGCAGACACCGGAAAACACAATAGTGATACAAATAATGATGCGCAAAATATAGAGTGAGCATGCAGTTAGGAGTGACTGAGGATATTTGGGTTTAAACCGTGCTCTAACTCCCGAACGTGTATACAACCCGACTGCGGATCATTCCGAACCGGACACGTTTATAGAACCCCTTACTGCAGTCTGGCGTTTCAAAGGTATATCGATACACAAAGAATTTAAGAAAGAAAAATACACTAAACTACTAAACTTACCTGTTTTTAAACTTTTGTAGAACTGTCTCACAGGTGTTGAGACAACGTTCTAGAAAGTTCGTCGTAATCGTTTAACTCTGCTAAACTGTTTTCTAAACCTAGTGTTCTACAAAGCTAAGTAAAGCACATCTAAACACTGTTTACCCTGTATTTTAATCTAATTTTGCTTTACTAACGGCCGCATACTTCTATATTACAGCACGTATTTACTTTAAGCACTACGAAAACAAACCATAAAGGCCGGAGCAGACTCAGTGCGTGCGCGTGGCGTGTGCGTGTGCGAAGTGGTTGTGGGCTGGCTCTCTCCTAAAATTTCTACTATTTTTGCTGTGCCCGAAGAACACAATACAGAATGCAACAAATGATTGAGTATTGAGATGTCAGCCCGGCTGCGTGGCGAGTAGTCATTTCACAATAGGGGATGATCACGATTTGTTTTTCTTTGTCTGTCGGGTAAATTATTAAAAGTATTGGACACGTATATTTTCTTTTTTCACGTGGTCATAAATTACGGAGATATATTGAGTTGAAATGGCGCATGACGTCACTTGTAGGTAATTTTTATACCTACTTGTGACGTAGTGAGTAGACTCAAACTTTAATGAGTTTTAACTAAGTAATTTTGATATTTTGATAAAACAAAAAATACGTGTCTAATATTTTTGTATTACCTGTCTGACGGACAAAATAGAATTTCGTTTTCTTTACCTAGTAATGCCCTATTGGCTAACCTGAGGTTTCAATTACTCTCTTGGAAAACATTTTTTTACACTAACTTCAGTGTAGCCAATCTCATAGGTAACGGTCCACACTAGTCTGACATCTCCCGTAGAGTCCCCAAGCCATGCGCACACCTCTAGTCTAATCCGGCCTTCGTCTACATCTAGTCTACAGATTTCCAAGTGTAGGTGTGATGATTACTTGTTTCTTTCTTAGTTTCCTGCGTCTCACCTTAGTGGGGTACGCGTCGCCGGTGGCCATGAGCTGCTTGCAACTGTTGTAGATCATCCACATCTGCGACTCGAACTCCGACTCGTACAGCATGTCGCATAGTAGCGATATTATTGGCGACACCTGGAATAGAATAAAGGTTTATTTTAATTTTAGTCGTAGGAAATCGTATAGGATGTGTACGAGCAAACCCGTACAATATCATATGTATCAATTTTATGCTGATATCGACACGCAACGAATGAATAAAATATACAATTTCAAGTCAACGAGCAGTAGTCGCATATCACCGTTTGGACTAACCACATAAGACTCATTCGCCGCGAGTCGATCAGTTATCAGTTTTGGGTGTTCTATCAATACACAAATTCAATCATTCTATCAGTTTATAATTTAAATGTACCCTTACCCGTACAAGATGTATACAGAAATAACAACTTGAATTCCACTGTCAAAATCTCAGAAGAATTGTGAGATAGAAAGATTTTCGGAGAAGTTGCGGATGCTGCTTTAGATATCGGGGTCATAAGACATGCCTAAGTAATGCCTGGCGCGCTGCTCACGGCTCCACCATGTGTTACTAGGTAATAGTCATATATTTTGATCTTGGAAATCTTGGAAATCTTAAAAGATAAAATGTCGCTTTATTCTACATCTCTGTCTTCGCCTTTCGATAGCACCAGACGTCATGTTATATGTATACAGCATAAAGCAGACTATTGGTTTAAATAAATTATCGCTAGCTCATCGTTCCGCAGTTTCAACAAACATTGATCTATTAGTATAAAGTATAGGAATCTTACCTCAGTAGCCTTCGCAATATGGAAGTTGTATGTATTGATGAGTTGGTAGATCTGTCTGCTGGGCGGGATGACGTCACGGGCTGTTAGCGGCGCTAGCTTTGATTCTGTAGGCCTGTAATTTTTTATTGATACATAAGTTACACAGCACGAAAAGCACGTTAAGCTGTTGGTCCCGGCTGTCATTTGTAGATCTTTGACAGTCGTTACAAGTATTCAGAAGCTAAAAGTCTGACATCCAGTCTTACCAACGGGCATCGTATTACCCAGTTACTGGGTTGTGGAGGTCAGATAGGCAGTCGCTTAGTGTAAAATACTGGTACTAAGCTGCATCCGGTTAGACTGGAAGCCGACCCCAAGATAGTTTGGTTAAAGGCTAGGCAGATGATGAAGTTATACAGCAAGTAACTCCCACATTTCGCCGGTTATGTTTAAATTCCATGTATTAGGGGGCGATCTTATTGCCATCAACCGGGAAATCCAGACTCCGTGACTGCTACTGAGATATTCCTGATAGGAAATCCCAGTAACACTTTGCTTGACTCGAGAAACGAACCCAGGACTAAGGGTAGCAAGAAGCCCTTCTGATAGACAACCGGTCTGACCAAGGGGGTAAGCTGTTACTGGATCTTCACCACGACATAGTTGGGAAAAGGCTCGACAGATAATGAGCCGGTATTATACAGACTCATTATATCAGTTGAAGTTGTGTGGTAATCGGTTGTCGTGGTATGGGCATGTGATGAGGAGAAATGAGGAAAATGTCGTGAGGAAAAGGCTCGACAGATAATGAGCCGGTATTATACAGACGCATTATATCAGTTGAAGTTGTGTGGTAATCGGTTGTCGTGGTATGGGCATGTGATGAGGAGAAATGAGGAAAATGTCGTGAGGAAAAGGCTCGACAGATAATGAGCCGGTATTATACAGACGCTTTATATCAGTTGAAGTTGTGTGGTAATCGGTTGTCGTGGTATGGGCATGTGATGAGGAGAAATGAGGAAAATGTCGTGAGGAAAAGGCTCGACAGATAATGAGCCGGTATTATACAGACGCATTATATCAGTTGAAGTTGTGTGGTAATCGGTTGTCGTGGTATGGGCATGTGATGAGGAGAAATGAGGAAAATGTCCTGAGGAAAGTTTTGAGTATGAATGTGGATGGATATCTGAGTAGAGGAACACCAAAGAACGTTGGATGGACTGTATGAAAGATGATATGGCAAGAAAGAAGGTGTCTGATGCGATGACGAGTAATGGAGAAGTGTGGAAGAAGACATGCTGCGCCGACCCCAAATGAATTGGGATAAGGGCAAGAGAATGAAGATGATATATCAGTTGAACACTGACCTGTAGACAGGCTCGGAGTGCTTGAGCTGCGCAGTAGGCTGCACGTCCTGCAGACGCAGCGCAGACACTAGCACGGCGCGGATGCCGTCGCCGGCGCTCATGACGAGCTTGTTGCCGAAGTCCGGCTTCAGTCCGTGGAACTCCACGCTGTAGTCCACGGTCAGCTCGCCGATGTTCGCCCAGTACTTGGCTATTACGACTTCTAGTAACACGCCTCCCTGTCAAAGTGGTGTACATGTTATTGCAAGCGATAGAGATTGAAGGAGACGATTTTAGGTTTGGTATAGTTTTATTCAAACTTTATGGTGGCTCGGAAGTTAGCTGCGAGTAACCGCCTGCGCATTACACAGTCAAGACCAGGGATGGGGAAACTTTTTGCTTCGCGTGCCCATTTTTTTTTACGAAATATATGGCGGGCCAAGTTGTTGCATTTTTGGCTATATTATATACTGAAATAAAAATATTAATATGGGTTTTTCTGAAAATGTATTGTACAATATAACAAAATAACTATTGTAATAAGAAACAAATGCAAATAGCATTAAATTAAACTTTTAAGTTAACTGTGAAGTAGAAGGTTGAGGAACGCGGGTCTTTGGGGGGACATGTGACATATGGAACTGTTTTTGTTTTCTGCATGATTTCATCACAAGCCGGCTCCATCTGTGATGCTGAAATTTTCAGCAGTGAAAAAGGGTGGTCATGCGAAAGCCTATAAAAAAATTTTTTTTTTCTTAGTTTCACTTGATTTTTATTTGATGGTCGCGGGCCGGATTTCAATGTTTCGCGGGCCGGAGATGGCCCGCGGGCCGTAGTTTCCCCATCCCTGGTCAAGACAATGAGTCTTCTGCGCCCAAGTGAAACCTAAAATTGTCTTCTGCGCAGCTGTGCGTTAGATCTTTCGAGCCGCTATTAGAATTTTTTTTTTGGTTTAATTATAAAAAAATCTGTAAATCGGTTCAGCTAAAATCTTAATCAAATCTAAATATTTTTATTTTACATAGGCATACATGGGTACTTCTAAAACGCCAACAAAAAGGTACTCGGTTCGGTTTGATTGTTTCCTATGGAGAAGAACCAGGAAGAAATTCCATGGTTACTCTTTTAAAATCATTTGGTTTTACAATATTTCTGTTACAGCGTTACTTAAGAGTCCCTATCAATTTTGCAGTCTAAAAACCGAAAATACCACTTTTTTCAGCGCAAATTACTCAATAACCATAAGATATCTGGTGTTTTTTTTAATGCTCAGTTATACACCGGACATATTTCTAGTAAGTGAACGAATTAGAATTTTGATAACAACTCGTCATAAATTAGGAAAATTAAAAATCTAACGTACGTTTTTACGTAAGCACGAAACACCAGGTTTTCGAATCACATTTTTGCCCAACTGGTAATGAATTACTATCTGAAAAAAATTGTACATACTGGGCATATAGTATATTAGTAAGTCAACGATTTTTTATTTTTAAATTAATTGAATAAGTACCTTAAAAAAATGTGGTTCACACTGAAAAAACCCAATAAAATAACGTGCAAAACCGTCGTCTTCTCGTAAGAATTTGTCGAAAATTATAAAACTTAAGGTATTTATCTAACCAACCCATTTTTTAAATTATTTTTTTTACTACTTTCTGAATTCTAATAAAATGTTTAAAAAATGCCTTATAAACCGATGCGCTAGCTCGTTGCATTCAGTCGCGCCCGAGGGCTATTCGACGATGGACCTATGTCGCTGTGACTACTGCTCCCGACGTAAAATACTTGCTACTCGCGCGTGATTTTGTAGTACGTCTGACCAGTTTTGATATGTGAGTATATTTTTTAAAGTTATGCTTAGTGATGTTATTTTTTGATTTGTTAATCTTTTTCAAAGATATTAGTGTTAATTGTACTAGTAGTAAAAAGGGATTATTGTTTAGAAAATGGGTCGAAAAAGTTACCTTATTATATTGGCAAAATTAAAAGTAAAAAAGCAACGACTTGAACTCGAAAGGCATGTGCAGTTCTTAGGTAAATTGTTTTCATCAGGTTCACTCATTAGGTGAACCAAGGGTACAGAAAGTTAACCGTGGAACACCTAGGTGAACCACTTTGGTGTTCCACGGAAATAAATAAAATAAAAGATTGTTATTAGTTACTTTTATTTCCATATAATCTAAAAATGTTTAATTATATTTGTAGAGAATTAAATAAGCAGAAATATAGATATATATAAGAATATAGGCATGATGTTATTTTTGATTATTTTCATATTCTGCAGGTACGAAAATGAGAACAAGTCACCAGGGAGTCCAGGAACATAGTTACTTACAAAAGAAACATAAACACTGAAGTACGTCTTTAACAAACATGTTCAATCACTAGTAAATGAGGTCATATCTTAGTATTATGAGATTCTTTTTTCAGGCGTAAAAGAGATTTGTCAAGCCATGGCGCTCCCATGCAGTCAAATGATGTTTTTATACAGGTAAGTAAGACTATGCGTGGCTACAGTAATGGATGTAGCGAAACGACGTGATAATTTTTAAGATACAGCATATCAACAAACAACAATCTGACAATTTTTTTATATTACATTTTCAAACCCATTCATATTATTTAAGGACATGGATTTAATCCAAGAAACGCCTGCCTCAACTATTGTCGAAACTCTCGACGATTCTTTAGATTTAGTGTTGGAGTCGGACAAAGTACGCAATTATTTTTGTATATCTTATTTCTGTTACCAAGGATCTGAGATGCCTAAATATCTAGGAAAGACACCTGAAGTCATAAAGAGCCGGCTTCCTTTTGTTTTTATTACCCTTGGATTGAATCTCTAAACACACTTGTGGTGCCTAGTGTTCTAAATAGGTTATCTTTATGGTATTTAGAACATTGTAATTAGGAGTCTATTCACACAAACATTCAAAGTTATTAATAACTTTGAATATTTGTATGGATTTACTAATGACCAACTTTGTAATAATAACAAAAGTAAGCCGGCTGTTTGACAATAAGCTGGTTGTTTGACTTCGGGTATTTTTTCAATTGGATAACATTCAAATAATATTTTTTCAGACTGCTCCAGCTACGCTAATAAGAATTGAAGGAAGAATAATAATTGACTATCAGTTCTTTTTTTACCAGTTCACAGAGATTGCCCAACACTCTGTAAAATTTGGAGGTCAGATGAGCTATCTCAAAACAATTGAAGAAAAGCGACATGGTTTTTCATCTAAATTTGTATTCAGTTTTTCTTTGTGTGGATTGCAGAAAAGCACGGTCTATGGACATTCGAAACACCTCGTATTAAAGTTGAAAAGGACGTTAAAATGTATCCCTATTTATACTTTTTATAATAAAGACACTGATAAGTATCTTGTTTTTTTTTCACCTGAAATGAGATAAACACGTAGGATAATTTAATTTTTGATAAGGTAAACCCATTGTCCAATTCAAAATTAAATAAGTGGGCACTAACATGTCACACACACTTAAACATACAAAAAAAATAACAACCCACATAAAATAAATCGAACATACTTTTGAATCAACCGTTCATACATATTTTATAACCTATATTATAATTTGCTTTCGTATCCTCTAAAATAGCTTATTTTAATTTAATTTAGACGATGTATTTATCATTTGCAGATGACCTATTTGCAGATGACAGTACTGTGACCATAACATGTAATAATAAGGACATTTACGAAATTGACATTAATGAATCTCTGACATCGATAATAACATGGCTAAATCGGAACAATCTTAAAATTAACTTGGATAAGACTACTATTATGCATTTCACTCAACGGACACAGACGGATAACGCGATTGAAGCCCGACACAACGGCTCAGTACTAAAGAAAGTCGACAATGCCAAATTTCTCGGGGTAATAATTGATGCGAATTTGAACTGGAAAGCCCACATTGAACTCGTAAGTAAAAAGCTGAGCTCATCCGCGTATGCGCTTTTCAAACTGGCCCCAGAACTTAACCAAGACGCCTTGGTAACGGCTTATCATGGATTGGTAGCCTCGGTCCTGCGCTATGGTATAATTTTTTGGGGTAACTCCACAAACAAAGAATTTGCTTTCAAAGCGCAAAAGAGATGTTTAAGAGCTATGTTTAACTTAAAATCGACAGAAAGCTGCAAACCGGTATTTAAAAAATTCAAATTATTAACCTTACCGTCTCTATACATTTTTGAAGTAGCATCTTTTGTAAAAAATAACCCCCATCTATTTCCACGACTATCAGACGCTTTTCCACGAAACAGACGGGACAATAGCCAACTTTGCTTACATTCAGCAAAAACTGCTCTAATGTCGAAAAGCTTTTTTGGTATGGCCCCTAAGATTTATAACAAAATACCTCAGTCTTACAAAGCACTGACTACAAATTTATTTAAAAAAGAGATTAGGAATTTATTAACAGACAAATGTTACTATAGTATAAATGACTTCTTAACGGATACCTTTTGACATATTATACCTTTTGACATATTATACCTTTTGACATATTATACCTTTTGACATATTATACCTTTTGACATATTATACCATTTGACATATTGTACCTTTTGACATTTTATACCTATTGACATATTGTACCTTTGATATATCTTACCTATACACATATTTTACTTTTTGGCATATTTCAATTCTATTTGCATGACAATTGGACAATATGTATTTTTGTATTTTTTATTTGTATAACGTTTCTCAAAGAAAATAATATGCACATCAGTTATTAATGTTATTATAAAATCATGTCAAATCAATCAATCAATAATCAATATGATCAAATCAATCAATCATTATGAATACAGTCACAAAAACAATGGTTAAAATAAAAACTTTCTAATCTGTATAATTGTAAAAAAAAAAACAAATTTGTACACCTCACCAGGTAAAAGCATGTACGGACCTACCCTACATAATAAGATCTTGCATGCTCAATTTTGTGTGTAAACGCATGTTTTTAACAAATAAATTATCTTTATCTTTATCATTAAAAATATCAACATAAACGCAAATTTATTTACTTGAAACACGGTTACGGACCAAGATTGTTTACTCCCGCTGCACTGGATGCGACAACGCACACTACGATAGTCAGTGATATTTCGAACGCTCGCACGCACACATTGCTCCGTAATAACCTAAACTAGAAGTGCGACGAAATTGTTAGGGACTCTTAAGTATGGGAGGACATCGTAGGCCCGACAATAAGTCGTTGCTTACTACAAAACGTAGAACGAGAGGAGCGTTTTTATTAAGCGGATTAATACAGAAGATAGTTTTCATCACACTTGCACGTAAACAGAATCTAAACATACAGGTTAACTTGGCCGTAATGCCCATATAAAACCCATTGTCGGTAAGTATTTTTTTTAAATTTATAGCACAGCACACAGAGGAGTTTACACGCAATTGAAAAATTGTCTTAATATGTTATCTAAACAGGAATTTCATTGCAATCTCGCTACATGTTACTTAAATACTCAACAAGTTGTATCATGTTCTTAATAATCGATAGTGTTTTGTATAAAAACATTGAATTTTTTTTTTCCTCTCCGTCATGGCTGTAGACCTACGTAAGTATTTGCTCTTAACGTTTCTTGACGAAACATTTGTATAATCTGTGGTGTGGGCAAGAAGCCCGCCATCCGCTTAAAAAAAGTTCACGTATTACGTAAATCGTAATAATAGTTGTGCTGACTTTCATAATTATTTACTCGCAAATGTGATGAAAAACATTGTATGTTTCACGGGCGGTACGGGAATTACGAACCTCGACTCAGAAAGCCCTCAGTCTTCGACTTCGGGCTTCTACTAGAGCCTCGATCGTAATTCCTTAGTTACCGCCCTTAATACACAATGTACTATTTATCTCTGTGCGACGATCCCGTGGGTTAATTACCTAACTCCATGCGGGCGAAACCGTGGGCGCACATGCCGCGGTTTTGCCTTCGCTTACTAAAACAATATCATTCATTCACTTACCACTAACTGGAAAGGTAATAAGGTAGGTGCTTCAGCGTTGACGTTGATCATCTTCTGCGTCTCGTGGGTCCTACAACTCTTTTTTGGTAACAATTGCATGGTGTGTACTAGGAATCTACCAGTCTTCTCTTTGTCTTCCGATGAGATCTTTAGGACTCCCCATGTGGCTTCCGGGGGAACTGTGGAGGAAAGGATCGTGGTAATATTAATAACACAATAATGGGACAAGGGCAGGAAGTTGATGAATATTTTATTGAATTTTCTATTTCAAATGTTCGTTAAATAATTTGAATACAGGGAGGAAATGTTTTGCGCGTAAGGGATTTTAACTAGTACATTATTTTGTATAATTTTAAAACATTTTGGAAAATCACTATGTACATAATCGTATTATCAATAAAACAACTGTCGTTTCAATTATTTTTTATATGCTGGGTGTTACCAATCGGTCGATCGTCGATCGATGGTAGAATGTTTTTTTATTATGGATTACTTGACAATCGATCGATAAGTTTACCTAGTAGAAACTATCGATCGACGTCGACTAATCCATTATACTATTAAGCGATAGCATCGATTGACGATCGTTCGATTAGTGTGGTAACATCCTTAGCAAGGTATGCTGGCATACTCACTACTTTTTGCTGCAAAATACTAAGAAAAGTCCTTCCAAACCCAGCTATTTTTTTTAGAAAATTGATAACACCCTTAGTTCATTTAATTTGTCTACTCCAATACACAACAAAAATAACTGAAAGCATATCTTCCAAACCTATCAATAATTGTTATAAGGCAGTAATAAGTTGACTCACCAATAACAAAATGCCTGACAATAGTGGCAGGTTTGAAGAGCACATTCTTCTCCAGCAAGCGCGGCGGCGCGGGCTCGGCCAGGCACAGCGCCTGCGGCTGCAGCACGGTCACCGGCACGCGGAACACCGGGCCCTTCTCTATGCACGACACGTCGTACGCGCAGATACTGGGGGATTCAAACGAATTGGCTGTTACTTATATTATTTTGGAAATTGATTAAATTTCGATTACAAAATAATTCAAGTGTCATAAATTCGTCATCATTCGGATTTTAAAGGCTTTTTCCGTTTTCCCCGGCTCAAAGTTGGTAATCGAAATATAACAGTGTGCTTTCCACAGTCGATATTGAGTCAGCTGTTGTCTTCGAAACAGAGAAATCAGATTAATAATTGATCTTCGATTAAATCAAGACACAAATAACAAAAGTAATAAAATGTGTTCAGCAGTATTTGCACAAAAGACTTCAACCAAAACAATTTCTAATCCACGTTTTAAAGAAAGGGTTTTAAAATTTACTGGAAAAACAAAGCCAAGATTATAGTCACCTAGTGGTGTGCGGGCCGGGCTGGAGCCCCTTGGTGTCGAGGCGCACGGTCCAGGGCCGCGCCGCGTTCATCATGTCGAGGTGCGCGGGCGCGGACAGCCAGGCGGCGTCGTGCGCCAGCGCCAGGCGCATGCCGAACGCGATCTGCTTCGAAATTATCGACTTGTCTGCAACACACGCACGCTACATAGCTTTTGTTGTATCTGCTGCTAGTACATATGTAGTACGTAGGGATACCAGTGCTGCCCAGTGAGCCGGACTAGGGTTTCACTGTTGATCTCTCTTCAACTTTAGTATTACTATAACATGACTAGCGAGAACACTTGTTGCCCGTTACTAAACAAACATTTTAAGTAAATAAATTCATTATGGCCCCGTTTATGGAAGTATGTAGTGTGTTATGAAAATAAGCTTTTGGAGCGTGTAATATTTCATTTCTTACAATCAATTTATTAGGCATTAAAATCGTATCAAAATGTAAGACAGCAGATATGACGAAAATGTATGCTGGCAAAATCAAGTTAACCATGAATCTGTCTTTCCAAAAGATTAGTCAAAACTTGACGCGCGTCAACAATCATATATCATATTCGCATGACTAGAAAATCTTTCAGTATATCTAGTCTAAAATCCAAAAATCTACATAAAATAAACATCATGGACGTACCGTCAACAAAAGTTCCAATTATTATATCCTTGAGCAAAGGTACTTTCGGGCCTACGAAATGAAAATACGGGTCAAAGTCCACTTGACACAAACAATATTAAACGGATACCAAAAAAAATCCAGCAAAATTTCCTACATCTCCTAAACTACATACCCTAATTTGAACACTACGACTTTCTACACAGAGTATAAAGTCACACTCACTCTCCGCATCGTTATGGTCTTGCAAGAAGTGTGGCTCGATGGTAACGCCGATGTCTTTAGGCGGGTCGTCGGGTCTCGGCCGAAGGAAGATGCCTTTAGCGTTGCTGGGACCGCACTGAATGCTGAAAGTTACGTCGCGTTCCGGTTGGTCGTGGTATGTGCTTAGGAGGTCGAATGCCTGTGGAAAATAAAAAGAGATTTAAATTAACTTATAATGGTACACCTTCCATCTTGCCATGTCACGTGCTCACTTGATGACTTTATAGCAGCATCAGTGAGCGGAGTTCGGGTAGCTAAATTTTATTTAAACTTTTTTGCTATCAACAGTAACAAAAATCCAAAACAAAGCATTAATATGAAATAAATCAGCAGACAAAGCATTAATATGAAATAAATCAGCACTAGTACTAGTTTTAGTAGGCACTTCTGAATCCATTGCATCAAAGAGATTTTGTACTAAGTACTACATCTTCATCCATCTGTTTCACAAAATAATGTACCTTTTCAACATTGAGCAGGCCACAGCCCTGCGCCCAGGGCTCCACATGTGACAGGTAGGTGGCTGAGTTCTCTAGCGCACGTTTGATAGAATACGGCGAGTAAGGGAGATTCTTCTGTTTCAGTCCGGATATTAAGATTGCTAGAAATAAAAGTAAAAATTAAAGTGATTATGATAATGCAAATTAATATTTCTTGAAATCCAAATTTATGTTTGTGAAGCTAAATAAAGAAATAAACTTACCTACTGCGCCGGCGACGTGTGGTGCTGCCATTGATGTTCCATTCATTAGTTGACAATTCCTTAGTGTAAATCTGTAAACATAATAGATGAAATAGGTATGTATGTCTTATTTTTATGACAGTTCAGCCTATTGCATGGAAAAAGAAATAGTTTTATAAAACCTTTGATGGACGATTTCCTCTTTATTCAAGGTGGAAGCGACAGGGCGGCCCGCCAAATTAAAATTTTCTTACGTTTTTGCAATTTGCCGGTCAGTGTCAAGTTTTATGTTGAATAAAATAAAGGGTGTAAAACACCTCTTAACGAAGTCGAAAGGCACTAGTTCTCCTTGTCATTGCGATATTTTTTTTATTCTACACCGTACCTGGGAACCTTCTAGTTACGGAGATATTAGGGGTCAAAGTTCCAACTTTTTGACAAGTATTTTTTTTTATACAAGTTTTTAATGGAAGATTTTTACTTTAAACACCTCCACGACCCGTCCCCGTCCATCAGCACAATGTTTTGAGTGCGTTACATTGAGTTCTACCAAAAAACATGATTTTACAACCCCCGGTCAGTGGGTCGTCATAGGGGCGGCCCCCAAAAAAAAAAAAGTCGTTTTCCAGCAATATTTTTTGCGTAAAGTTACTTAGTTTCATGTACAGAATGCTTGGTTGACGGCTTCGTGATGAGGCGATTTACACCCCGTATGATACGCGGTGTTATACTACGCATCGCTAGTCTGGCACAAATGTCACAAGCATATCATTGGTGACGCGAACCCATTAAATCCGCTCAACACGGCTAAACAAATTTTCACTTCAAAAAGGAGTGATGTAGAAGCTCGTCCCTGACCTAGCGACGGCGGCCACCGCCCCGCCGGGCGCGCACACGGCCAGGCCGGCCGCGCCGTCGGCGGTGGGCCCGCGCGAGCTCCAGCTGAAGGCGCCGCCGCTCACGCGCGCGCGCATGGAGTACGCCGCCGACATCATCTCCGGCGACACGTACGCGCCCACGCCTGCGCACACACACCATATCGAATCAAACATTATACTACACCATTTAATGCAACTGAGGTCATAAAATAAGAGAGTGAGAGGAAATCCCACAATAAAACCTTAGTGGAATTGCATATTATACGGATCATAGAATAACATTAAAAGAACATCTCAGCACACATCCAACGACTGGATTCCATCCGTCCACTGATCTAAAATGAATATGGCTCAAGCAGTTGTCGTTTAATGGATACAGAAATTGCACTTAAAAAAATTTGATAGTAAAGACACAAGTACAAATACATACCAATAAGTATAGGCTGCGCGATGTCGGGCGGCGCGCCCACCGTGCAGAGCGCGGGCCCGTGGTTGCCGCCCGACACCACCCACGACACGTTGTAGCGGTTCACCACGGAGCAGATTATGTCGCCGATACGACTGCGACGACAAACGTACAATCAGATAAAAACAAATGTGAGCAAGCCAGGTTATGGGACAAGAAGAGACGAATAATATCAGATAATTATCCAATTTTAGAAAATAGTATGAATATTTTAATGTGAGCTAGCAACTGAGAATTGTCAACTGACTAAAACGAGACACTCTCCGCCAGTTTAACATATTTGACTTCGATTGCGGTGTAAGAAGAAACTGGTGCAAATTATGTGGATACATGAAGAAACAAAAATTTACAGGGAAATAATGCTCTAGTGTGTCATAATAGCGATCAGGCCAGAATCAAGTAGCTCTTTTACACTTGACAGCCCTATTACACCTTACGAAAATTAGCGAAACCTATAGTTATACTACATACTATAGTTTCGATGTCTGCCTTAAGAGAGAAATTATGCAGGTATTCCCCATACCTGCATAATTTGTATTATGTAACGGCACTTACCCCGCATCAGCCCAATGCGCATGCTCCCCATAGCTCATATTAATGACATCGATCTTCATCTTCCTGGACAGTTCCATGATCTTGATGCAGGCTCGCACTAGCGCCGTGCCGGTCTCCATAGAGCCGAGGCGCGAGTCTCCGATGGTGAGCGAGACGATCTTGGCGCCCGGGGCCACGCCGTTCCGGTCCGGCTCGTCGGGGAAGTAACCGGCGGCTATTGCGGCTACGTGCGTGCCGTGGGTTGCTGGGGAGGAAGAAAACTCTTAGTCTCACTTAGAAGGTTTGGATTGAATCGTCACATCCAAGAACGAAAAAACTTTTTTGCAAAAACATCCATAAAAAGTGCATACAGTCGAACATAGAAACTTCTCCTTTTTTAGAAATCGGTTAAAATCATGTGACATCCACCAACTGCCCCAATTGTCGGATGTTGCATGGTAGATTACAGCCCACTCGCTCTCACAAACAGAGGTGGTGTCCCAGAAATAAGTAAATTACAAGCCGATTGGGGGTGATCACATTTTTATCAATTGCATTTTTTAATGCTGTGTGCACTTGTGGCATGTACTAAATATTTGTATTCTTATACTAATTCATTCTTATTCTTTATTGCACACAAAAAAAAGAAAATATAAATACAAATTGCAATATAAAAACTTATGTACTACAATGGCGAACTTAACCCAGAATTGGGTTTTCTTACAGCAAACCATTTTTCGATTGCGAGATTTGCAAAAGAGGATAAAAGGGGGGGGGGGTAGGGTTTTTTTCTTTCTTTCCTTGTCCTCACAAGTGTGATGCCATACTATCTTCAGGGTCGTACTCACAGCACATGCCGACGACCTCGAGCGTGTGTCCGTCGTCGTGTACATTGATGCTGACGGTCATCTCATCGAAGGGCGTGAGGTGTGCGTGTTCGTGGGTGGCGCTGTACTCGCCCAGCAGTGGGCCTGACGCCAGGTCACCGCTCTCTGACGTGTCGATACATGCTCTGTTGACAAAGAAAAGGAATGAAACTGAGTTTTGAATTCAATGCTAGCATGCTACATGTATCACGTCAAAAGTGCGTCCGAAGGGCCCTATTGAAATGTTAAAACAAAGATGAAGTCTTATTTTTTATTTTATTTTTATTTTATTTATTAGGGACAAAAAACAGTTACACGTTACAATGTTAATATTAAGTATTAGCATACCTAATAGTAAAAAACCGGCCAAGTGCGAGTCTTACTCGCACACAGGGTTCCATAGCTCCAAACAATATAATAACAATATTTTGAACTGGCATTCATTAGTTAGTAGTATTAGTTAGTAAACTTCCACACAACCGCAAAACTAAATTTGTTTTTCATAGTATGTTTATGAAAAACAAAGTTACTGCTGCAGTTTGATGAAAAAGTCCCATATCTCAAAAACTAAACATCATATCTTATTGAAACCAATTTTCGTTGATAGTTTTTTTTACGTTCTACAATCTTAAATATTTTCAGAATTTTCCTCTTCTTACTTTAGAAATTAGAGGGGAGGACACACATTTTACCACTTTGGAAGTGGCTCTAGCGCAAACTATTCAGTTTAGAAAAAAATGATATTAGAAACATCAATATCATTTTTGAAGACCTATCCATAGATACCCCACACGTATCATTTTCATCATTTCAGCCCTTTTAACGTCCACTGCTGGACATAGGCCTCCCCCAAGTTGCGCCACATTGACATAACATGGGGGGTTTTGCCACACGTATGGGTTTGATGAAAATTTTTTTTTTGGTTTTCAGTTCTAAGTATGGGGACCCCCTTAATTTATTTTTTTTTTTTTCTATTTTTGTGTGAAAATCCTAATGCGGTTTACAGAATACATCTACTTACCAAGTTTCAACAGTATAGTTCTTACAGTTTCGGAAATAAGTGGCTGTGACATACAGACGGACGGACAGACAGACAGACAGACAGACATGACGAATCTATAAGGGTTCCGTTTTTTGCCATTCGGCTACGGAACCCTAAAAACGCATAACCCACACTATTGTCCACGGAATTACACGAAATTTATAAGAAATAAGGAAACGGACGTATCTGTACTATTATTCCTGTTAGCTTTTCAAGTCTAAGTTTCACCAATGCAACTGATTGCAATCATTACATCTAAACTGCGTTCAAGAGCTGTTAGTGTCATCATTGCTACGGAATATTAACACTGATAGCTGACTGATCTCGTTCAGTTTCTTTAACGTCAATGTAAAATTCGCACCTAATTATTCTTTCCACACCAGCACGCGTAGCATGACCGCCGTAGAAACGGGCTATGTCGACGGAAGAATCGACAAACTGACACATTGTCATTGTCTATCTGTCATTATGTCGATTCTTCCGTAGAAAAAACTCGTTTCTACAGTAGTCATGATACGGGTGCAGTAGACGATTATTACCCGTATTAACACTTTCGCTGCCAAGTTCAAATAATTCATTTTTACTTGTATGTCCAAATATGCACGTCATCTATGCTACGTATTTACGACGTCTCGAGGGGCGGGTTGTGGGCACACAAACAAGTTATTGTTCGAGCTATGCTGGGTGCTTAGCACCGAAAGTGTTAAGAAATTTGATACATATGTATGCCCTTGATTGCTGCATCGCCCACGTATTTTTTGGACATTATCCTTGGGAATTTGCAACTTGGATAGAAAGTTTAAATACTTATATGTATGTCGTACTGTATGGTGTCGGACGTAAAGAATAGCACCATCCCATATGTTCCCGTGGGTGTCGTATGAGGCGACTAAGGGACTTGCCAGAGAATGGGCAGCAGCGTTCTCTACTTTTGTAACAACCGTACTGCGATCGCCAACCCGCCTGCCAAGCGTGGCGACTATGGCAAAACCCCTCTTATGTCAATGTGGCGTTGGGGGAGGCCTATGTCCAGCAGTGGACATCTTTCGGCTGAAATGATGATGATGATGTTGTTATAAGAAGTAGAATATTTCCTATGTCCTAGCCCTGTTTAGGAATGCACTATTATGGTTAAAAGCAACAGACATATATACAAGGTGTGCAAAAGTTGTTCAGTTTTGTGGTCCGAGCCACGAGATAAGAGGTTGTGCGTTTATTAAGTTACACTTTTAATACTACAATAGATACAAAATTTAATTTAATTTTGTTTAGTTGAATTCCCAACATACCTCCACACATCTCCATCATGGAACAACACGCAGTCATAAGTGGGCCCGAGATCATTGTATTTCTTCTCCGCAGTCTGTAGAACTTCCACCCTAGCTTCCAACTCCTCCTTCAGGATTTTGTCATCTGGGCTCAGTATAGGGTTCTTGGCCACTGAAATTAATAAATCTTGAGAGTTCATTTAATTACTCAGTTTTAAGTGTTTTTTATTTAGCCTATTTCACATACATCCCATATTTAAAACATTACGGGCAAACTGTGGTTGTACTGTGTAGTGTAGTGAACAGGGATGGGTCCCATTAAATACAGTACCTAAAAAAAAAAAAACTTTCTGTTTGTTCCGGTTAATCAACGATGGGAGTAACCAACTTTGACCATAATTTATTGAGAGAGAGCTGATGTTGTAAAGAGTAGTTTAGGCTACATTTATTTTAGAATAAGAATAAGGTTTCAATGCAAAAAAATAAAATCCTTAAAATTATTAATAAAATCCAATTCAAAATGTTAATCTACAAAACGGATAGAACAATTAAAATAGGACTTTAACTGGCTGATAACTGTTTTTATAAGGAATAACTTGGCTACTTTTATTTTAAAAAAAGAACAGAGTTCCATGCACACTAATGAATTCCATTGAAATTGATAACAAAATCCTATTTAAATAGGTAACATGTAATAATAATTGCATGCAGACTACTAGCTATTTAGTTGTTGTAGTTACTTTTTTTATTGTAAGTTATGTTTAAGATTTAAGTCTCATATCATTTTTTTTTTTCATTTCAGCCCAAAACTCGTCCACTACTGGACATAAGCCTCCCCCAAGTGTCGCCACATTGGCATTTTGGTGGGTTTTGCCATAATCACCACGCTTGGCAGGCGGGTTGGCGATCCCAGTATGGTTGTTACAAAAGCACACAGAACGCTGCTGCCCATTCTCTGGCAAATCCCTTAGTCGCCTCTTACGACACCCACGGGAAGATATGGGATGGTGATATTCTTTACGTCCGACACCATACAGAACAGAGTCTCATATAATATGTCCATAAATCCAGACTGGGTTGCTACTGATAAAAACCCAATAATTAAGACTTACCAACATCAGTTTCAAATTCTTGTAAATTCTTATTAGCCTCAGCAAAGGCTGGTTTATAGCCGACATCCCAACCATGTTCCTTCCGATGTTCTTGCATGCGTTCCTTCAACTTTGTTGGGTATAAACTGAATGCATGCAAGACTCCCACTCGCCATGACCCTGAGGGATTCTTCCATAGCTCTGGTATCTATGGAAAATAATATATCTATACTAATAGTGTAAAAGTAAATATGTAGTTAGAAATATTTATGAGAGTGAGCGAAAAGAGAGTGCACCTGTATCTGCATTCTATACATAGACCGATGGACTATAACATCTCCAGCGCCGATGGCAATTTTTTTTTTAATACTTAATATGCTTGCATTTGGTTACAACTCGCCTGATATGGACATTGCTGAGATCAGCTGCCATGACCGAAAATGGACAGAGGAGTATTATTATAAAGATGTAAGATTCGTCATTTGGATTTAAATTACTCATCTGATTTAAAAATTCTTTCACTCATGGAAAGATCTTACTATTTACAATGAATGGCACAGGATGTGTTTTCTTGACATGAGTTGTGAGCATAAGCTAGTTTATTAAGTGCGGTAAATTTCAAGGAAAGTTACCATGATTTGGTCATGTTCTTGGTTTGCCTTATCATGGGGTTTTTTTTTTGGTTGTGTTGCAATCTGTCTGGAGACTATGAGATTAGTCTTTGTGGCATACAAGGATGTTTCTAATTATTATTATTAAAGGGAACAACTTTAAAAGTGTCCCTGATTCCAAGCCATTTAAAATAAAACAAAGCCTTGCTTTATTGTTTGTTTTAGACTTCTAAGTGACTTGCATGAACTAGTAATATTTACTTAGTTATATATTAATAAAGGTTTACCAACAGTTACGGGCACAATGTATCTTATGTATACACAATTAGTCATATTCTAACACAATTTCCATTTACTTCTATTAGATAAATTAATAACTCCAAGACAAGATAATTAATGACAGCAACAATTTATTCAGCATACAGAGAACTTTTATTATGTTTTAATGAGACTTAACAAGGTCATAACAACTTTAAAAAACTTACATTGTTGTGAAAAGTAACTTGAGATTCAGGTGGAAACAAAAAGGTTGCCCGAAATATGATATGTGGCCGTAACTAATATGGCTGTTGAGTTATAAACATTAACGTCATTAATACAAACCCTTAAGTTCATTTAACCCCATAACTAACTAGCTAGAATAACTTTTTCGTGAAATAGTCATTCATTGGGATTAAATGAAATCAAATGGGTTGTATTGATGATTTTCATGACTATATTTATGTAAATACATACGTTTTACGACCGCGTATCATATTTTATTCAACGTAAAACCTGACACTGACCAGCAAATTGCAAAAAACGTAAGAAAATTTGAATTTCGCGGACCACCCTGTCGCTTCCACCATAATAAGACTCTAGTATCCACCTAGGACACATAATTAATGTTATAAAATATCCAACCTGTGAGAATCGTCGTTCAACGAACGTACCTATCAAACACGGAAAAAGTCGGAAGGAAAACTATTTCCGCAACAATTTTACCTTTAGTTTTCGGCCTGTGAGACCGGTAATGCACCCATCGACGACTTTTTTAATGACAGTACTGGTGTCCACATCCCCGCAGCCGCTGCAATCGTACCTCTCAATAACCTTCGTCTCACCCGTACTCGTTACCTGCAACCTCAGCAATAGTTAATATGGGCCAAAATTGCAATAAAGTGCAACTAAACAAATCGTGACATGACAGTTTTTTACCGTAAGTCCAGCTGCTGCAGGGTCTACGCCTGAATCGAAGATAGCAATAACGGTGTCTCTGCCATCATAACTTGCGTTTTTGTTGATAAATGAGACAACTCCCGTCTCTTTCTTCGGCAATAATCCCCAGACGGGGAAATCACAGTCGATCGGAGCGTCTGCCATTTTTGATGACCCGATAACTAGTGCACAGAACATATATACCATTGAACTAGTGTTGCCAGAGAAATAACACCGATGAATTTTCCATATTAAAACCAGTCAAGCGCGAGTCGAACTATGGGACGCGGGACGGGACGCAACTGTGTCCTCCTTTTGAGACAAACACATATAACACCTTTTTACAGTTGTAGTGTTGAGCTCTTAAAAAATGACATATAAAGAAATAAGTTATAACAATAGTTTTACGAGCACGGTTTTTTGATTATTAGAAAATTATGTGGTTCGATATCCTTCCACCGTACTTAATTGTTGCCGCTTCTTGTGCACTTGGGGGATACGGTTGCTGGTGGAGTCATTATTTATTGATTGGAAACGTAAGTCACGAATATTATTTTCCAAACTTTGTAAGACACTACTGTCATAACAAAATTGTGAAAGGTATAATTATTTGTATTGTTTAGGGGGAATCTTTATAATTCGGTACTCTCTAAAATGTCTTAATCGTTCAGGCAAAGTATGACCTATATTTCTCGATACTTACAGGCATTCTATACCGAATGTCCAGCTGGCAATGTGTTAAATACGCGGATGGCAAGATGTGGTGGAATAACTGTGATTGAGTGAGAGACAAATGGTTGCAATAAGTTGGTAACTAAGCATTACAGTACCCTAACCAGATATAGCTGAAACCAGTATTTTACATGTATCGACCTGTTTGACTGCATGAAGTGCTCTTTTATACCTACTCACAATATTAGCATGCTCCATGTTAAGTAATTGGATAAGGGCAGGAATTATTTATCATTATATTACAAACATGTTTACACACCAAAGCCATTTTCAAATCAATTTAATTTAATTCATGACACATCACATGTGTTTTACAAGAAGTTTTCATAATTAAATAATAATAAAGTTCGCATGACATGGCATGTCGGGCACAAACAATTTTTTACAATAATTCAGATAGTAAGTAGCTTAAATCATATGGTATGGCATGTTGGCAATTTGCGACATTTTCAGTTGACATACCACCGAAATGCTTGGCGGCTTTGATGTGTACGGTCCATTATAAGGCCATATTTTGTCCGTCTTTTATTCAAAAATACAACCTGCCGCACACCGTGTGGGAATAATGTGATTTATTAAGTTATACCCGCATTTACACCATTCATAGAAATATTATGGATAGTACGGATACTACGTTAAAACCTTGATTGACTTACACCGCATTTTCAATTGAAATTATTTTTAGGGGATGCCGTGAATACACAATTGCACATATATGTGTCTAGTACCTACCCACATTGATCATCATTTCAGCCCAAAAGACATCCACTGCTGGACATAGGCCTCCCCCAAGTGTCACATTGATATTTTGGGGGGTTTTGCCATAATCGCCACGCTTGGCAGGCGGGTTGGCGATCGCAGTACGGTTGTTACAAAAACACAGAGAAAGCTGCTGCCCATTCTCTGCCAAATCCCTTAGTCGCCTCTTACGACACCCACGGGAAGATATGGGATGGTGCTATTCTTTACGTCCGACACCACACAGAGCCACATGATCAAATTTACGTAAATTAATAAAAATTGCCGGCGTTCATTTTTCTTACATTGAAATGGACTTCAAAATTTAAGACCTGCCTTATCTAAAAGCTTTTTGTTTTTGTGTGGCATCTGGCAGGTCAACCTATTAGTCCGGTGAGTGCCTTGAGAGTAAGACTCCAGCCAAAGAAAGCTATTCGTGTGGCTTCACACTTAACATAATAAATTCATGTTTTAAGCTTTCAAAGTTTTTTCTATGATACTTACACTGTCACTTAAGGGATATCTTCCGAGATAAGAACTTGAGAGGTGTCAAGGGACACCCGGATGGAACGAAGTTCCTTTTAACTGGCATGCTTTCTATGAGAGAGAGAGAGAGACAGACATAGAAACACGCACACGACGCACGGCTTACAACTATAGTAATTGTCCCTGCAGCCCTTGTCCTTGTACGCCGCACGGCTTACAACAATAGCAAAAAGTGTCGTTACAACTTTTTTGGTCTTAATTTTTTCCGTCTAGCGATAAGGAACTTCGTTCCAATAAATGTCTGTGTGTGTAGGACAGGGGTCACAGAGGGCTAGGTCGACATAAACAAAAAGTATTTCATACCTTAATTAATAACTGCGCATTTAATTTTTATTAACTACATTAGTTTATTTTATAGGTTTGTGTGTGTTTGTTTAGTAGGTTATATCATTACAGAATTATGAAAAGCCTTTGATTACCTACCTGCACGAGTTTGTACACTTTCAGCTTGGTCACACTGTGGTTGCGTGCAATATTTTGGAATTAACGCTGGCAACACGCAGTTTGCTGTCATTCGAATTACGAAATTGTTGCTACTGTGCGTGCGATAATTTGCTAATATGTGGTACGAAATTCTGCCCAGTTTCTTCATTATCACGGCTGCCCTAGGTTTGCCAGGCTGGGGTCTATATCACATTCACAATTTAACAATAGGCAACGTAAGTTCACTTATAATAACATGTTAGATAACAACCTCCCAACAGTGTCTTCTTCCATAGATCATACAGAGTTCTTAGGTATTATCAGCTAAGTTTTGGGTTCACAGATAATATATTCGTCGGAGATAATAATAATCACCTGTGAAGTGAATAGATTCTAAAGAAATGTATGATGGCAGGACCCTAACCCCTAAAGAAGTTAACTCATAATACGTAAACCCAGTAAACAATAGTATAAACAACCTTCTTTGATATAACACCAATGCAGAGGTGCATTGGTGTTATATCAAAATCTTGTAATCATCTTCGTGCCATTGTCAAACTCAAACTCAAAGCATTTATTTCAATTAGACCATTACAGGCACTTTTGAAAGTCAAAACACAAAAAAAAAACGCGATGTGAAAACCTGTGAAAGTACTGTAGTTGCCCATTCCAAAGCGTAGATCTCTATGGAGAAGAATGGGCAAGAAACTCCATGGACACTCTTTTAAATCAAAATATGTTACAAAATCTCCCACGTTATTTGTAATATATTTTAAAGAACTCATTGTTTTGTTTTGCAGCACTACAGACGCAACCTCAATGACAGATGGAACCGCCAGTTGTACCAGAGGGACCTTAGGTTGACTGGTAATCCTTACAAAATTGCGGTAAGATGCATTTATTTATTTAACTACACTACACTTTTTAAACAATCACTTTTTAAACAATCAAATTAGTGCAGCTTTTTCAGCTGCAGCATTATTTGTCATTCAGTTACTTAAACCCTCCAAGAAATTATTTATGTCCAGTTTGTTTTGATTGATATGCCTATATTAGGAGCTGTGCTGTTTCTTAAAGATATTTTTTCAATTTCAGGGACTGGAAACAATTAAGGATGAAGATAGTAAGTGATACATCAGGGTATGGATCTCTTAGAAAAACTATTTCTGCAACCAGTCTTTTTCTTCAGAAAGCTCAGAGCATTCGGTTACAGGCACTTTTTAATTGTCAAAGTAGATGAAAGATACTCTCCTAGTCACTAGGAACGTCTCTGTCATCTCTGACCTAGACTAGACTCAAGAGCAAACCCATCGCAAAAAAAAAGTAATAATAACTACATGATTGTCACAGTTATTATGCAGTGTGACTAGTTGCCCCCTCAGTTGTAATATGAATGTTTGATGATAATTTGTGCCCTTAATCTTTGCCACAGGAAAAGTTACTATAATAACCTTGTCTATTATGGCATGCTGTTACATTGGGATTCATTAATAATCGAACATATGAAAATTAATGTTTGCTTATCTTTATTTTCTGCACTGCCATACAATTTAATTTACATTTGTACAATTATACTTACATGCTAGGCTTAAAGTAAAACTTGTCAGTTCATGAATATTTATCCGATTGCGATAAATCTTTGTCAACTCAATGAAAGCACGTCACTTGCACAAAAGTTCTAGGAAAAAAAACCAGGCAATCCGCAGACGGAAGCTAGTCTAATATATCAAAATTAAATATCATTCATCCGAATAGATAAAACTTTGCAAAATTATTGCTTGACCTTGTGCAAAGTGTATAGGCATAGTACAATAAATTAGAAAACCATAATGCAGGCAAAAACTAGTAATTAATAACTCTAACTAAAACAAAATGTGCCTTTAACTTTTGTTTGTTCAATTATCTTTGCCTACACATTTTGCTGTTGAGTCACCAAAGATCTCCTACAAGTTAAATAACAGATGGACTGATTCAAAAAATTCTTTTTTTTTTCAGCGAAAGAAAAAAAGAAGTAAGCAGTCAATATACAT
Organism: Cerastis rubricosa; assembly: GCA_949152445.1. Lineage (NCBI taxonomy): Eukaryota > Metazoa > Arthropoda > Insecta > Lepidoptera > Noctuidae > Cerastis > Cerastis rubricosa. Next base: position 1,686,313 of record OX424525.1, on the reverse strand, counting down.
CAAAGTAGACTTAATTAAATTATGAACTAGATTTTTCTGTTGTTAATAAACTTCTTTTAATGTATGTCTTTGCTTTTTTATACAAAATAATAGAACTTCTCCTAATCTCGTCATAAGTGTTAGTTTATAAACTTAAAAAATAATATTTTACAACATGTAATAAGTACACATTTTTTTTTATCCTTTTGTAATCCTAAGAAGATTTAGGGGTGCTACTAGCACGTACCACTAGTATATCATTCATAAACTGTGTACGGCTACAGGTGTATATTTAAGTATCGAAGACCACAGTTTCCTAACACAGGCTATTTGGCTTAAAGGTAGGCTCCAACCACTAGTTAAGGCTTACTTGTTAAAATAATAAATCATTTTTCACAACAATGCTACCTATTACAGCAGCTACATATACAACATGTAACGTAATAAACGCACACCCTCAAACACCCCAATTACAGTATTATATTATAATCATAATATGTACTCAGAAATTTTAGTTAAACATGTATAGACATTGATTAGTACAGACTTTAACTTCCTTAAACTCAGGTTGATTTTTAGGGTTCCGTAGCCGAATGGCAAAGAACGGAACCCTTATAGATTCGTCATGTCTGTCTGTCTGTCTGTCTGTCTGTCTGTCTGTCTGTCCGTCCGTCTGTATGTCACAGCCACTTTTTTCCGAAACTATAAAAACTATACTGTTGAAACTTGGTAAGTAGATGTATTCTGTAAACCGCATTAAGATTTTCACACAAAAATAGAAAAAAAACTATAAATTTTGGGGTTCCCCATACATAGAACTGAAAACCAAAATTTTTTTTTTCATCATACCCTTACGTGGGGTATCTATGGATAGGTCTTCAAAAATGATATTTAGGTTTCTAATATCATTTTTTTCTAACCTGAATAGTTTGCGCAAGAGCCACTTCCAAAGTGGTAAAATGTGTGTCCCCCCCCCCTCTAATTTCTAAAGTAAGAGGAGGAAAATTCTGAAAATATTCAAAATTGTAGAACGTAAAAAAAACTATCAACGAAAATTGGTTTCAATAAGATATAATGTTTAGTTTTTTAGATATGGGACTTTTTCATCAAACTGCAGCAGTAACTTTGTTTTTGATTAACATACTATGAAAAACCAATTTAGTTTTGCGGTTGACTTGAAGTTTACTAACTAATACTACTAATTAATGAATGACAGTTCAAAATATTGTTTGGGGCTATGGAATTCTGTGTGTGAGTAAGACTCGCACTTGGCCGGTTTTTCTTTATTTTATATTAAAAGACGGAATTTGTATTAATACAAATGAAACTGAACTTTTAAAGTCTTATTGCCTTGAGTTACGGTCCATTTTAGTTGGTTTGACTGTACAGGGGTAGTGTGTCAGTAGTTACGTAGTTTTAATTATTTTTGGGATAAAAAATAACCTATATTAAAAATGATAGAAATCGAATCAGTAAACGATTCTGAACAAACAACTTTCAGGATGTGCGTTAATTATGTTACATGTTGTATATTATGGTATAAGTTTGTTTTAAATATTCACATCTTTCTGCTGTGCTGCAGGTGTAAGTTGTACTTACCTAGCATTCTTCAGTGCTTAGTCTTCTTTCATTACTATTCTCCAAAACATCCGCAAATGCATCCTCTGCAGGTTCAAAAGTTCCTGCATTATTCTTCAACACATTCTCAAATCCATCCTTTGCAGGTTCAATAGATTCTGCATCAGTCAATGTAACGCATTTTGTTTGTTATAATTACATGTAATATGTTTCCTCTTGTAATGTTGGTACATATTTTGCCTCTTTGTAAAGAATTGATCATATCTACATTTGGATTCAATCGGACAAAGCTACGTCTTAAACTTTTTAAACCTTTATTCGTCCTATTGTATATTTTTTTCCATTCTTGGAATAAAAATCATTTTGTATAAAATTTGCAACTGTGTGCTGCTGGTGAACATTGATTGCATACTGCATCAAATATTGATAGTTGGTCACTTATCTGAAAAGAAACATGGTTTTTATTTGAGAAGGTATTTGAATTCAACGGTCCAATTGTATTCACAAAAGATTTAGTAGCTGTTTAATAGGGTAAACATAGAAACAAGGGATAAGCATATTGAGTACCCAGAGGATGATTGCAGTTATTCTAGGATTGTATTTTCAGTACCTACACAACAAAACATCTAGTATAAAATATTTTTGTCTAGATTTCTGTCAACCCCTTAAATAAATATCGGGTGTAAACCCTTAACCCACCCAAGGTTAGCCAGGGTTGCTATAGTTATTTACGAAGAATAAAAAATAGTTTTACCTCCGACCCCAATTTATTCGTGAGAATATCAATCATATAAACGTCAACGTGAGTCTCATCGTGAATCTTCATGACAACCTTGTCTTCTATGTGAACCGCGGAGTCGGCCACGGTTAAAAAAGCACAAGCAACAGAAGGTCCTAGTATCATGCAGTTGATAATACTGCCATTTACTTGTTGCATTTTGTTAGATTTCGATGCACTTTTCATAGGGTAATTGAGTACTTACACATTTATTATGGGTTATTGTTTTGCAACTCCCGTAAAACAAAAACAGATGTACTAAAACCAGGGACTGGAATCGATACCCGAAATATAGCGATATTTTAAAGAAAATACCAATACCAGAATCGATCTGGGGTAGATATCGATATTTTGTATCAGTTATTTGAGTATCGATATAAAATAATCGATAGTTATATCGAGTTTTAATTTAAAACTCCTCGCGTTATGCCGTTGTAGCAGGCAACATTGCGTGATATTTATGATGTCAAGGTTACACCTAGTTCTAGCCGGCTATATCTACTATCTAGTACATAGGTATCCGTAACAATTACACAAGATCGAAACAATTCTAACCAGTCCGAGGTTGTTAAAACTTCTGAGCTCGCTTTTGCAGCCTGAATTAACTACATTCTTCATTTTTTCTGTACCTATAATTCGAACAAGTAATTCCTATTTGAATGAAGGGTACAAAGATAATCCAACATGATTATCCGCTTCACTCGCTGTTGCACCCTTAGTTCTTAAAATTGACATTGCAAGTCGATTAATAACTTTTACGTCTGATTAGAGCTACCTACCTACATTTAAAGCTACCTCACCCGGACTTGGGTGCTTACATTTTACAGCTCGCTTCGCTTGCTCTTGCGAACCGCGCTTGGAACTAGAACAGAGGTCCTGTTTCAAAGAGATTTTATTAATGTTCTTGGTTTGTTCTTTTTCGGGAATTTTCATGTTTCGTCTATGGGAATGAAATTCAAGCAAGCCAGTCATTTTCAAGTTGACTGGTGGTGTACGAAGCAAGAAAAAAAAAAGTTGACTGGATTTGACATTGGTCCATAGACATTGACTGACAGTTGACATTGACACTGATTGAAAATGACGTTTAAGCCAAGGTTGCCCATGCCCACAATCCCACATGATTTATTTATTTACGCAATAGCCTCTAGCCTGATTTTGTGATGAATTAACTATGGATAACTGTTTTGTGGACATTACCATAGAATTCTTAGCGGTTGCCTTCCACAGCATTCTTTATTACGCGTCAGTTTACCCAGAAAGCGTCTTTGAAACTCGTAAAAAGTACAATATTGTCGTGTATCGTTCAATTCATCCCGAAGTGAATCAGTATCTTGATCTGTGCTTGAAGAGTATAGCAGAATGTTTGAAAAGTGACCAGCTAGGTTGTGTGGAGTTTGTAGTTACAGATAATGAATACAAACCTTTATTGAAATTCGTGTTTCAATTCGATAAAAACAGTCACTTTGATGAGACAATTGATGCTTATTTGGTACAATGTGAACAGAATTTGCGAGCTTTTTGCTTAAAAATTTCTTCAGTGAGCAATAACTTTAAAGATTTACCAGAAGACTGTAGTTTCTCAATATACATTCATACCAATGAGTCCAATGCTGTTGCCATGACTACCAATCCTGAGTTTGAAGAGTTCCCGCTGGTTGAAATTGGTGAGAAGCAAGAGGAGACTGACAGAATAATTCCAGTAAGCAGGTTCTCAATAAGGAGTTATGCTGTGGATACTTATGTTGAGTTGAAATAGAGTTGCTTTAGCTTGTACACAAGCAGAAGAAAATTTCATATGTTTCAGAATTGTCGCAGCATTTATATACTGACATGATAGTGGAAATTTCAAAAGCCGTAAAAGACATTTGTGCTAAAAATTTCAAATTCGGAGCCCAGCCAATTATAGCAAATCCAATAGCAACAACTGTCTGAATCAAAATATTCTTAATTGTCGAAGCATGCAATGTACTGCTCTGCACAGTTGAAAACCATTGTGGGGTCTTAGCTGCACGTCAGTTTGCTGGGCCTATTTTAAGCAGCTGTGAGACATACAATTTTTTTTTTTTTTTTGTTTATGTTTAGGTCTTTTATTTTACATTTGGTTGTGTACATATTGAGCCAAATAAATATGTTTTCTCTCTTTTACATAAGTTAAAATAACAACTTGCTATAAATACACTTTCAGTCATCAGTTCCAAATTTCAACTATCTGTGGCACAAGTGTCACATGACTACATGAGTCTCTGGAATTGTATCTAGAATGGTGCTAAATGTAAATAAAAACCATTAATACTAATCATTATGATATCCATCTTTAAATAAAAGAAGTCAACATAATTAACCATAGTTTATTATTCCCTTTATTCAATTTTATAAACAAATTTAATACATTTTTAAATATTCCTTATAAATAATAAAAAAAAAAAACATTTAAAATCGGGAACAAGGTCCAAGCTACCGGTCAGGGCTCCAGAGAAACCTCCTAACAATTTGAGCCGTGTCCAGGAGTACCACTTTCTGAATCAAGCCCTTGATCCAGCTACTTAACGAGAGCCTCATCAGATATTGGTTGAGGCTCTTGGCAATTAAGCCATTGGCTGATACGACTATCGGCACAATTATCGCTGAGTCAACATCTCACATGTCGACAACCTCGCGAGCCAAGTCAAGATATTTGATTTGCTTATCTTTTTCGGCTTTCACGAGGTTCTCCTCATGTGGAACCGTTATGTCAACAATCATTGCGCGCCGCTCTGATTGATCCACCACCACTATACCGGGCTATATAGTGGTGGTGGATTACTTTATTAGTAGTTTATTGTTTGTAGTATTTTTTTTAACTTTAAATCTTTATTCGTTTATTCCATTTCACATAGGAACTTTTATTTATTTGATTAATCTGTTATGTGATTATTGAATCAATTAATGTTACCATCAATCGCTTGAAACACTGGATCACCAGGCACAAATCTTGTATGAACTTGAAACAGATTTAAGAAAAACTGTATTTACCGTTATACCAAATTTATTAAAATTCAAAATATAAATTTTGAATTTTAATAAATTTATTATTATTAAAAATATCAAACAATACCGTCTTCGTTCTTCAACTTAACTTTCAAACATCTTAACCTTGAATATATTTCATCCCAGTCCACATAAGCTCCTATTAGTTGCCTCACATTGTTCTCGCTGTCCTCGTACGCATTCCTGCCATGCAACAATCTTATATTATTAAAGCACAGTATGTCTCCAGCTTTCGTTTTAAACCTCGCGGCGAACTTGTGGTTCAAAGCTAGGAACATGCCATGAGCCTCATACCATGGCTTGACTAAGTCAATCGGCACGGGGAACTGACTACCTCTTTGCGGAATTGAGAAATTGATTCTAGTTATTTCGCCGTGACGATCTAAGCAGATGACGGGCTCCCGATGCAGCTTGAAAAATTCGTTGCCATCTTCTGTGCCAACATCCCTCCACTCGATTTCTGTGTCAGTGAGAAGCTTGTACTGTTCTGGGTGATTCTCCTTCATGTAGTCGGCGACATAGTGGCAGTCTGACAACAAATTCTCTCCTCCTTTACTAGCTGTTTGAACTAAACAATGTAATAAATTAGCTCCCGGACAGTACTCGTAGTAGGGCAGGTCGGTGTGTAACTGTAGGTTACTTGACAAGTAGGCCACGTTACTTGTATTCGGGACATTTCGTACGACAAACTTGACCCCGTAGTGTGTCCTCTTTGTAAATCCAATCTTATTGACAACGGCGTCTATAGCTGCCTCCGAGTCCGGTGTGTTCTGAATCAACGCAACTCCATAAACAGATAACTTGTACAACCAGTCGTACAGAGCTTCGTCCGAGTTCAGTATTTCGTTGTAATCATGTTTGGAAAAGATTTTATCAAAATGTTCCTTTTGCCACGTGATCTTCTTAGGTTTGAAAATAGTTTCGGTGTAGTTCTTCTGAATGTCAGGCGTAAAACCTCTGAATTTGAGCCAGTCCAAGTTATATTCTGATGTGTGTCCGTCATACCAAGTGACTTGCAGAGAATTTTGGTCCTTAAAGACGTCTTTCGGCTTCACATTTAGGTCGAAGTTGCTCCAATCTAGTATCCGGCTTTTGGCTGAAGTATGATAGCACTGTTCACAGGGGCAGTTGTCTCTTAACCACACATATGGGAATTGTAAAGGTTCTCCGCGAATGTCTACGTTTAGTAAATCATCTGTTTTATTTTTGTATAGTCCATTTTGAGTTTGAATTAGTTTGATACAAGAGGCGCTTGGCAACGATTTATTGAAGTTTTTCGCCCTCGTAGCGAGTCTCAAGGCGAACATGTTGACGTGTTGCTCCGAGCGAGCAAGCGCCACACTGAGCAGTGAGCTGTAACTGTGATATAATTTACATTCATTTATGTTAATGAACCGGGATGGTCGCTACGCTATGCTATAACAATTAATGTTTGTGTGAGATAAACATTGCGCAATTATTTGGATACGCTAGTTCAGAAGGGCATACGTACGATAAGTTCCATTCCTTTTCCTTCATGCTTACACCGTAAAATATTATATTTTTGCAGTTCAAGTTATATAAAGACACATTATTGTCTTGAATAGGTATTAACTTAGCGCACGTTCCTGCATAGGTACTTACAAAACCAACATAATATACGTCCGTCCGTTCAAATGAAACCGGATTTCGTGAAGTCCCAATCGATGTTATTGTTGCTGAAATTATAATAATTAGTTATGCTTGTCAGTATGTTAACCTACCTACTAGTTACAACAAGTTTTTTTAAGAGATAAAAGAACCAGTTCGAACTGTTTTAGTTTTTATTTTCATGATTGCCTGATTAAAATCGCGCGGTTTTTAACTTTCAACGTTGAGCTGAGCCTTGATAATCCAAGCGCGCGCTTTTATTTAGGTGTTACTTAGTAATAGTGAAAACGGGCAAAAATGTCAAGTGTTGATATGGGTTAATTTATCTTCTTCTCTTAAATATTTGAGTAAAAGTGGCCTTTGTTTCGCTGTACTCATACCTCGATAAATGAGACATAGTCAGATTACTATGGGTATACTAGGTACAAAGTTCGCTACTTGACGAGCTGAATTATACTTTGTTAAGAGATCAAAACCAATTCACACGGGCGGGAGGTTCAAACCCACAACCTCTGACGAACTGTGATCTGATCATTGAGCTACTGTGACTCTACTGTTGAAGCAAAGAGTAACTTATGCTTCCGTAGAATATACCATGCATTCGTTACATTTAGGTAATACTTATGTAGTAGTTATTAAAACACTTGTTACATAACACTATTTAATTGTGAAAAAAAGAATAAATATAAAATACACTATGAACAACAAAAAAAAAATATAATGGTATGTACTGTAAACCAAAATACCTACTTATTTTTTTATTGCAAAAACAGCGTAATATTATAAAAAAATATTACATTTCGTAAAAGTGGCCATGATGTGACTAGTCTGGAACAGAATTAGTAATTATTTTAGAGTACCTAAGTAATTTTTTGTACGTATGTTTATGCAGTTGAAAGTGGTATTGGTTTCAACCAAACATGAATTATTACTTCAGTTAAATGTTATTAAACAGATTATTGTGAAAGAAAGTTTACCACGAACACAGTGAATTGTTTGAAATAATAGATTTCGAAACAGTAACAGACATTGAAAATATAAATTAGGTATACATAATATAAATTGCTATTACATAGTTGTTTTACAATAAGTCATATTTAATCATTATTATGTTAATCGGGACAACAAGACATTTTATGCCTACAAAATAATTAACAATATTTGTCCAGTCGTATCCAGTCTTACTGGTACGTAATCAAATGATGACATGAAAAAAAAAACGTATTTAAGGCTATAGTCTAGTTGTGCAAAACTCAGAAAGTCAAAACAAAAACAAATCGTGGCGTATTTGAATATTTGAGATGATGCTAAAGCTGCTCTACCAGCCTATTAACCGACTTGATTTATTCTTATTTTCAGGATCCACCATACAATGATAGAATAAAAAAACTTTTTTCGAATAGGTATATTGAAATTGAGTAGTCTAGTTTTCGAACATTTTGTTTGGCTTCCGCACAATGGAACCTGTCGCCTTGCCACTGCAAAATTGCTACAATACTAATAAGGAGTTACTTTTTTTTAAGATTTAGGGCATTTGCGCGAGTCAAAATCCAAGATGGCGCTGACGAAAATGTTGTTTTTCTTTAATGGGTGTCGTTTTCATGGCTTTCGGAGTCGCTGATAACGAAAATGAGAGCAGTGGTGGCCCAGGGGCGGTAGCCCCGACTTACGAGGAGTAAGCCGTGGGTTCGAACCCAGGCAGGCGCATTATTTTGTGTAATTTATTTCATCACCGCTGCCCTCAAAACGGTGATGAAAAACATCGTGACGAAACCGGCATGTCCTAGACATTATAGGCTGATGATAACCAAAATGATGAAAAAGTCGATAATTATCGTTTCCGAGATCTTCGATTTAGATTTTGACCCCATATTCGCTCTGAATGCCTTCGATTACCATGGTCATGACACCCATGACGAAAAATTCGCCACTTGTTGAATCTTTATCTTTTATTTCGATTAATCGTAAAGAATCTTATTGCAAGTATCGCTTGTGTCTTTCGCGCATGTGTAAGAAATTAAAATCATATATAGGGTGACTGGTAATTTTTGACCGATATTTAAACACGTAATTATACTCATGATCACAAACAACTTTCCCAAAGAAACATGGTTTTTATACTTATTCACTTTTATCATAATACAGGCGTCGGCGCGCGAATTCATACGGCTGTTTTGCAAATAGTGTTTTGTAATACTCATTCACTTTTTTTGTGATAAAAGAATGAGTATAAAAAAAAATTGTTTCTTTGGGAAAGTAGTTTGTTATCATGAGTATAATCACGTGTCTAAGTATCGGTCACTAATTACCAGCCACTCTATATAAAAACGCAATCCTTCTTTTCTTTGCTATCGGTTAAAACTATTATGTAGAGCACCTGCACACATGACATGAGCGCGATAGCATGATTGTGCGAGTGAGAAGTCCGAAAAATAATTGACGATATTCCGACGTCCTACTACTACAACTGCAAGGCGGTCAGTGAGGAAATTTGGCACGCGATTCTGTATATAAACCCAGACATTTAACGATTTTATTGTCATCAGATTAAGATAACAAAACTTTTTTTACGAAAACTAATGAGCCAATTTTGAAGACAAGGATGTAAAAATATTTATTGGCTCGATAAATTTTGCGATTTAGCCTCTTTTTTTTCCTAGTAAGGAGTGCTGAAACTGGGATTCGCGTTGCGCGGGAGAGGGAGAGACCTTTTCAACGCCTGATTTCCCCAACAAGAGCGAGTTTTATGAACTTCAAAAAAATACGAAGTTATAATATAACTTATAAGGCATATTAGCATTATATGTTGCACTAAAAATAATTGCAAGTCATTCATAACTTAAGTAAAAAAAACCTTGTAAACCTGCGCAAATATTTCGACGGGCTGTCAAGTTGACCAGACTGGGCCCTTAATCACAACACTATCAAAGTAGCTTACCACGAGTATCTTTCTCTGTAAGTAAAGCCCTAACTTTTGCAAACAATAATTGTTTATCTAAAATAACTTAAACAAACAAAGAAACATAGATTCTACGTCCGATAGTAGTACAAGGATTTAAATAAGATGCGCGCTACTACGTCAAAAAATTGACAGGTTTTTTTTTCGTTGCGTGGTGACATTTGGTATTTAAATAGTATTGTCTCGCTCACACATGCAGACAATAGCATCTATTGTTCCATGTGGGATATACAAGGTGTAACATAATAAACGCAAGACCTCCCGTGTGGTCTCTCGGACCATGAAACTGAGCCATTTTGTTCTACGAGTTCTTGAAATTCACAAAACAAAAATTCGACTTTCCATAGAAACTGACGCGATCAGCTGATCAACATGTATGCTAAAACTAAAAATAAAGGTATGCATTTCCAAATGTCATAGAACAAAAGTTGTTCGGTTTCATGGTCCGAGAGACCACACGGGAGGTCTTGCGTTTATTATGTTACACCTTGTATGAGCTCACTTTTTTGCGAGACCTAAATACGGTATATAAAATAACATCACGCCTGTAACTAAGGCCTGCAGTAAGGCAGAGGTGTACCTAATAGTACACCCACATTTCCCCAGTTCTGTTTAAGTCTCATGTAAGAAGAGCCAATTGCCATTTACCACTCCGTGGCTGCTACTGCGGAATTCCTCATGGAAAAACCCAATAAATACATCTGACGGAGACGATACATCTTACGATTTAAATCTCTGCGTACGGATGTCAAAAAAAATGAATGAATTAACATCATTTGACAAGTCTCTTTTGCTTCAATAAAATTAAAACTATTAAATCTTAATGTTTGATCTGTACTTTGATTTTATGGTAAGCGTTGCTAAGTACTCCTCGTATGTTCCAAATGTCTTCAAATCTCTCTGGTTGAGTGTTGAAGTTGCTATCCGTCGCCTTCGCCCATAACTGCAGCTGTGAAAAAAAGAACGATCAGCTCTATTGATTGTTGACCTCTTCTAATTTTATTAGTAGAGCATGGATGACAAGTGGTTACCCGTTTTTTGCAGCGTATGTTCATAAACTCGTGTGATTTAACAGCTTACTATTGAAATGAATGTCTCACCCGTGGTGTAAGAATACCACACTGCGATCACCGGTGTCTTGAAAGAGCCATTCTACTAACGGTGAAGAAAAACGTGAAGAAACTTAGTCGCATCCTGGTATCTACAAGTTGTTGTTGTCACAAAAGACATAAATAATCAATTTAAATTACGGTACCTAGTTAATTAAGTATTAATAAACGCTGATTTTTTTGGTTGTTAAGTTTTCAGTATATCGGAATAAACGTTTGAGATTGTTTGTATGTGTGAAAGCGTGCTTATAGCGCGAGGATCAGACGGGCCGCGTTCAAAACGCGTTTGGTTCACACTTACCGATTTCCGTAAATAAGAAAAAAAACCGGCCAAGTGCGAGTCTTACTCGCACACAGGGTTCCATAGCCCCAAACAATATAATAACAATATTTTGAACTGTCATTCATTAGTTAGTAGTATTAGTTAGTAAACTTCCACTCAACCGCAAAACAAAATTTGTTTTTCATAGTATGTTTATGAAAAACAAAGTTACTGCTGCAGTTTGATGAAAAAGTCCCATATCTCAAAAACTAAAAATTATATCTTATTGAAACCAATTTTCGTTGATAGTTTTTTTTACGTTCTACAATCCTAAATTTTTTTAGAATTTTCCTCCTCTTACTTTAGAAATTAGAGGGGGGGGGACACATTTTACCACTTTGGAAGTGGCTCTAGCGCAAACTATTCAGTTTAGAAAAAAATAATATTAGAAACCTCAATATCATTTTTGAAGACCTATCCACAGATATCCCACACGTACGGGTATGATGAAAAAAAAATTTTTGGTTTTCAGTTCTGAGTATGGGGAACCCCAAAATTTATTGTTCTTTTTCTATTTTTGTAGGAAAATCTTAATGCGGTTCACAGAATACATCTACTTACCAAGTTTCAACAGTATAGTTCTTATAGTTTAGGAAAAAAGTGGCTGTGACATACGGACGGACAGACAGACAGACAGACAGACAGACAGACAGACATGACGAATCTATAAGAGTTGCGTTTTTTGCCATTCGGCTACGGAACCCTAAAAATACCTACCCATTTTATTATTGATTCGGGTCGAGAATCATTAGCATGAATTTAACGAGGATGCAAAACAACACCTTCTATAGTCAAGTTAAAGTAATTATTTGAACTTAAGTAATTACTTATGAATTTTTTAAATGAAATTGACAACAATTTAACCGAAGTTAGAACCGACAAAGAAAGCAAAGCTAAGAATGCTAACTTTTGCAGTTGCAACTTCAAGCAATTAATAAGCAATAAATAACACAAATTGTATCTTAAATAATGACATTTACTCAAGTAAACACTTTGACTTGTTTATATATGTTAGAACCGACAATTTAGAAGACACGAGACAATCACCAAACCGCGCAGGGTTCGTGTGGTGCGTTATGGGGGGGTCTCACTCACAGAGAGGCCTTTGTCACAGCAGTGAGAATATCATAAGGTGATCTTTACGATGATATAGCAAGAAACGAGATAGCTGATGAGATGATAAGTAATAGAGAATTGTGGAAGAAGAAGACGTGCTGCGCCGACCCCAAATGAATTCAGATTAGGGCAAGATAATGATCTATACGTGTCCATGGCAATCTAAATTATCCCAGAATTGGGTGACGTTTGGTGTCAATTATAGTGATTATGCTCCGAGAGGATTAATATTAGTCATGAATGTTCTACCCTACCTCCGTCTGCCCCTTCTTGACGGGTATCCTAGCCGTCCACAACGTCCAGCCGTAGTGCTGCTGAGGCGGAGCATCATCGCACTGCATCTCTTCAGCCTGCACCCACGTGTTGCCGCAGTCGGGGGAGATGTCCACCCGTAAGATCTTGGCGCCACCGCCGGAGTAGGCGTAGCCTGGTGGTGGGCAAGAGAAGAGGTAAAGTAAGTGATAGTGCCTGTTCAAAGTGTGCTATTGGATTTTCAACACTTGGCTCACTGAATAGAGACGAACTTAATGTGATTTTTTGTGAAAACCAATGAACCATAGGTGGAATTCAAATTATAAGTCTTGAATTAGGTTTTTGAATTATTGTTATTATTTTTTGAATCATTGTGTATGACAGTCGTCAAGAAGAAAAAAATAATCTGGCATCATTTATTCCAAGCCAGCTGAAAACCAAAGGCTTATACCAACACAACCAAAGTATCTGGAATGTAGCGAAAAGTGACTTTTTACGGGTTTTGACGAACGAAATATTGATATAACCCGGGAAGAAGTGGGGGCAACGAACAGCACTAAGTTATTTGAACCTTATTCCTTACCCCTAACCTCCACGCATCCATTCTTGACAGCGACAGTGTCTCCCTCTGCCGGGTCACAGATAGCGGACGTGACGGGCAGGCTGTATATGGGTGGGGCGGACGCAAAGTCAGCAGTCTCCCAAGTCTTGGACGCGTTGAATGAACGATAATCTTTTTGGTGCCAGTGGGAGGGACTCTCGTCGTAGGATATTGTTATTGATTCTGTGCGGAGAGAAAAAAATTGTAAATATGCTTATTAAGGGCGAATTTCATCGATGCACCGCGTTCAAGATCTGTCAGACCGAATATTCCAAAACAATTAAGTACTGAATGCGTTTAGATTCACTAGCGAAATTCATTCTAAATTGTTAAAAGGTCTAAAAAAATGGGGATGTTGGTGGTGTCAAGTGCAGTAACAGTATGTTTTAGTGAACCTGTACTCTTCAGCTTAAAGTCAAAGTCCCGCAAATCGCAATAAAACAAATCAACCAATCACTGTTGAACAGAATCATCAACCACTAGGATTTGTAACTATTTTATCAAGTGAGCAGTAACATATCGTCATAGATGAGCGTTTTCCCATCCCTAAAGCGGACGAGCAATATCCGCCGGTATTGAGCTTGCATAATCATTTGCGGACCTCACTAAATCCAAGTCACTGGCATGCCTTTTTCCTGAACTAGATGCGTCTAGTTCTTGATTCCTATGAAAACTTCAGACTAACCCAGCCACTTCACACTCCTGACAGCCGGAGCTCCCGGTACAACGACCCTCAGCGGATACCCATGATCAGGCGGAAGCGGTAGACCGTTCATACTGGTTGCGAGTAGGATGCGACCATTTGGATTCAAAGCCTGATCCAGAGGGATTGATGTCGAGAAATTCACTCCAGTTGCGTCGATGTCTGAGCCTGTGAACTGAAGATAAAATTTGGTAAGAGATTTGTAGGAAGAAAACTGAAAATTATGAGCTTAGTAAAATTATCATGAAAACCATTAGTATACCTCTAAATCCAACCCTAAACTGAGTATTTCATTTGGAATTATTACAAATCTTCACATTGTGTGGGCATTTTTCAAATTCAGTGAATCAGGGACCGTATAGAGGTCCGTCTCCTCATTGTTTATAGTTCGGAACAGAGACGGAGCTAGGCAGGGTATATGACGCTATCCCTTTTTGTCACTGGGGCAATGACGACTTTTGTTTCATCGAGTCATTTTAGGTCCTGATATCCTATCCTACTTAATATTGTAAATGCGAAAGTTTGTTAGGAAGGATAGATGTTTGTTACTTTTTAAATACTGATGGTGTAAACACTACTGAATGTATCTGGATGAAATTTAGCACAGGGATAGGACAGACAATAGTTTGGAATAGCACATATACTCTGTATGGTGTCGGATGTAAAGAATCACCAACCCCTATCTTCCCGTGGGTGTCGTAGTAAGAGGCGACTAAGGGAATTGCTAGAGATTGGGCAGCAGCGTTCTCTGTGCTTTTGTGACAACCGTACTGCGATCCCCAACCCGTTTGCCAAGCGTGGCGATTATGGCAAAACCGCCCATGTTATGTCAATGTGGCGAAACTTGGGGGAGGCCTATGCCCGCCCAGCAGTGGACGTCTTTCGTCTGAAATGATGATGATGATGAGCACATAGGATATTTTTTAGTAGTACGATCCCGTGAGACAGTTACAGAACAGCAGTGGCAGATTTACAAATTTTCAAGGTATATAGGGTGTAAAGTTTTCTGCCGCCCTTGCCTCTACAATTTTCATGTCCTAGATTATTTTTACAATCCAACAATTTCATTGAAATTGCACTAAAATAATTTTTGGGTTTATTTTTGAGCTAATCAAAGCTTAATCATGCATATTTTTTCTGCAATTTCGCTCTTTTCACTCATACTAAGTGTGGGCTGAGGGCGCAGGGACCGATAACTGGTGGTGGACGGCGAACTAGCTGTTTTACTCTAGATATGGAAGTTTGCTACACTGAATGTACAATGATAAGTAAAAGGGGAAAGTCATCCGCAAAATTTGTTTTAGACTTTTATCTGTAACTAGCTGTCCGGCGCAACTTAGTTTGCGTCACATTTTCCCCGTTTTCGCAACATTTTTCATTGCTGCTCCACTCCTATTGGTCGTAGCGTGATGATATATAGCCTATAGCCTTCCTCGATAAATGGGCTATATGCCACTGAAAGAATTTTTCAAATCGGAACAGTAGTTTCGGACCCTATTCAATGCAAACAAACAAACATACAAACAAACAATCAAATCTTTCCTCTTTATAATATTAGTTTAGATACATCAGAAAACAGCCATGCAGAAATATTTTTGATTTCTACGAGGTAGCAATAAAAAGAAATTTGGTCCCTTAATTTGCCGCTCTAGGCTCCAGCCCAAGTACTCAGCCTGCTGGTAAATCCGACACTGCCGAAAAGAACGCGGGCATAAGCTAGTAAAA
This sequence comes from Cerastis rubricosa, assembly GCA_949152445.1. Classification (NCBI taxonomy): domain Eukaryota; kingdom Metazoa; phylum Arthropoda; class Insecta; order Lepidoptera; family Noctuidae; genus Cerastis; species Cerastis rubricosa. The sequence goes on along the minus strand of OX424525.1, from coordinate 1,670,535 downwards.
GATATACGTTACAATGACGTGTTTCCCGACGGTGTTCTGTGTGTCGACGCCGCAGTACACCAGCACGTCCCGCAGGTACACCCCCTCCCACACCGCGCTACTGATGGCGCCGCCTTGCCAGCTGATGCCCTTGACTGGTTTCACCTGCTTTTTTATACCAAGCAAAACGGAAAGGGTTTATATTAGTCAGATGAAACGGTTGATTATGCGTAAAGGTCATGCCATAAATCCCCAAATCGAGGCGAACGGGATTCTTTCCATAAAAATATGGATGGAACTTATCCCGATGTAGCGAGTAAAAATTAGATCCAGTACAATGCTTGTACTTGCTTCAAACAAGCAGAATTTAACGGTTTCAAGTTCTCTTTTCCATTATTTTAAATTTTATGCATATCAATTTTTTTAGGAAAAGTTGTCCTAAAGGCACTCCCGGAGCATTCGTCTGTAAAGTAATAATCCGGGACTATTTTGTTCAGAATTAAATGATTGTTACAAATTGTATCATTACAGGTTGCGCAGTTTAATGTTCGGTTCCCCTCAAACCTGATGTAGGTAAAGCTGGAATCTGAACTGTTATATTACAGGCGAATACATCCGTCTAGAGCAGCGTTTCCGAAATGGTGGGTCGCGCCCGGTACCGGGCCATCAAAATAAAATACCGGGTCGCAGCATTTCTACATTATTTAAAAAAAATAAAATATAATGCACAAGTAAAAAACTGTATAAAGGCGGGCTTAATGCCTTGGGTATTTTCTACCAGTCCACCTTAGACATCCTTTCGCATAAAATAGGCGATACTGATCTATTTTACTTAATGTAATCAGCGGGGGAAGAGGTTTTAAAGTATTGAGTGGGTCACTAAGGGCCAGTGTGACATTTACCGGGCCATGGCAGAATAATGTTTGGGAAACACTGGTCTAGAGTGAGCAGCACGTGGCTAATAACAGCCGCACGGGTCAATCTTTAAGATTAAGCCGTGCTTGCCGAGGTTGGTCCGTGGATGGGTGACCATATTTACATACCGAGTTTCCTCCGTGCCTCGGAAAGCACGTTAAGACGTTGGTCCCGCTCATTTGTAGATTTTTGACAGTCATTACGAGTAGTCAGAAGCTAAAAGTCTGACATCCAGTCTTACCAAGGGGTATCGTATTACCCACTTACTGGGTTGTGGAGGTCAGATAGGCAGTCGCTTCATGTAAAATATTGGTATTCTGCTGCATCCGGTTAGACTGGAAGCCGACCCCAACAAAGTTGGGAAAAGGCTAGGCAGATGATGATTACTCTTTAAAACCATCTTATTACAAGCTAAGCAGACTTATATTTTATAACCTAACAACTTAATCGAAAGCATGACAGAGTCTGTCAGCAGCAGTTTAACTGGTATAATTGGCAGACTAAATTAACGACTAGGTATGAATCCAAAGATTTAAATAGTAACATGTGCCTTCACAGGCGAAGGTCGCGCGAAAGTGATCTCAAGTAAACTCGCACATATGACAGAGTCTGTCATGCTTTCGATCAGACTGTCAGCTGGATCCGGCTAGACTGGAAGCCGACCCCAAGATAGTTTGGGAAACGGCTAGGCAGATGATGACTCCCGTCGATCATAAAACCAACCTACCTCATTCATCTCACTCCTTCTATTCCCGGCACACATGAGCGCAGCCCGCACGGTCGCCTTCGGGAACATTTCCAACTGTTGCAGACTGAACTCTTTGGTCCGAACGCTGCCGTTCTTAATGATGACCCTCACGCTGTGCCGGGACGATTCCAACTCTGGAACAGGCATGTGTTGACGGACGTAAAATAATTCGCTGCAAAGAAAAGAATAGCGTGAGGAAAGAAGAGAGATGTTGCGTTGTTACAGGTAAGCAAGTATGACATTAGGAAACCATTTTTTCCAGGTAATTTTTAAAACATTCAAGTGATTCGTGCAGTAAAGTGAATCTTCTTATTATCGTGTCGATGACAATTTAAATTGAGTCAGCACAAAACGAGTTCGGGACTTTCAGTAGCGTCCATCGGCTCCTGTGATGTGCAAGCAGCAGGACAGGTAGGACACGATAAAGTAAAGTGAATAAGGTGACTTTCACAGGACACTGCTGAATCAGCAAGCAAGTAAGCAGCAGTTAAGCTGGTGTAATTGGCTTTAATTATCAATATATTTAATTAAAGACTAGGTATGAATCCAAAGATTTAAATCGTAACATGTGCCTTCACAGGCGAAGGTCGCGCGAAAGTGATCTCAAGTAAACTCGCACATACTGCATAGGGCGTAGGATTTTAATCTTTGCGAAATACAAATTTATTAATCTGAGACTTGACCATAAAGTTTTAGATTTGTGAATCCCGTTCCTGAAGGCCTAGGCCTACGATGAAGATGAGAGAAGTGTTAGAAAATCAAACAAAAATGTAAAACAAAAGCATTCACGGTCACATTTACAAACATACTTGGGCGTGTCGAAGTGGGCTATCTGCAACTTGGCGGGTATCTCCGCGTTGAAAGGCTTGGCGGTCTTCACGATGAGCCGCTTGTCTCTGCTCGGCTCCTTAACCCACATCTCGTCGTCCGTGTGGTCCACTATGTCGTCCTCATGAAGGTTTCCTGTGAAAGTGCTGCTCATGTTTTTATTGGGAACTTGGTTATTTTTGGGGTTAAGAGGAGTGATTTCTTTTGTAAGTAGTTTGGCTTCTTAGAGTTCTGCCGAGCGCATCGTCGATGCTGCCGCATGCGATAGCACTGCCGCTCTGTATTTTTTGGTCTAGCAAATGACGTAGTAGTAGTGACGAGTGTAATTTATTAGATCACCGCTGCTCTCAAAACGGTGAAGGAAAACATCGTGAGGAAACCACCATGTCCTAGAACTAAAAATTCTAAGACATGTGACATCTACCTACCCGCACTGGGCCCGCGTGGTGGTTTACAGCCCGTTCCATCTCATAGAGAGGAGGCCTGTGTCCCAGCAGTGGGAACATTACCGGCTGAGTATCAAGGGGTTTTGATGTAAGTGGGCAGACCGGTCACCACGAATAAGAGGTAACGAATTTACCCGTTTCTTTTCCAAAAGAGACAAAGTTAAAAAAAATCGGGTTGCACTCCGTGAGTGCCGCCAGTACCGAAGGTTTTGTTTGTGTGACAGATGTCATAAAGTTCAAATTCCTTCGTAACCTAATGTCAATCCGTCTTACAAATTTTCCAGGTTTGGAAACACAAACTCAATGCCAGATGTCATAAAGTTCAAATTCCTTTACAACCTACGTGACTTAACGGTAACGTGTCCTGACGCGAGTTCAACTTTTTTTACCCATCACAAAAGTACACAACGCCGCTAAAGAAGTTTTCACTTCAAAAAAACTCGTGTCCGTGTAATTTCATCAACATCTATAATTATCAAATCACAACACAGCTATGGTACAAAAAGGCTGATTCAGGCATACATAAGAACATAGGTATGTTGATGGATGAAGCTGAAATTATTTATTAACACTTACCTATCCTATAAGACTCCAACAAGGTATACACCTCCTGCGTCTTATGCATACCGTACACGTTCCAGAAGGGTTCAATACTGAGCCCTCCCGCGTTCATGATCTGATCCCCTCCCGGGTGTGAGGGTAAAAATGATGTTACGTCGTACACGCCGTTCTTGTAAGTCACCCAAAAGCTTTTCCTGTGAAGGGAAATAAAGGGGTCATTGATAATTTGAGAAAGCACACACATATTAACACACAAGGAATCTGCCCACTACATCGTATCATACCATGACCGACTGACTGTGCTATGAACGTATCAGGCACGGAAAGAAACATGATACGGACTATGCCCACTAAAACGTATCAACAGCGATTCATAACCGTTTTATAACGGTTATCATACGCGGTACAACCTCATATTCTTTGTATACAACGTGTAACGTTAAATGCGCAAACCTCAGACACCCCAAATGATTTTTTAATTCAATTGACCTAATTCTGAGAGAAAAAAAAAATCATTAAAAAAAGTAAAGGTTTTATGTGCTGTTTTAGTTTTACTGGCAATTCTGATCGTTTCTTTCTTTTTAGGGTTCCGTAGCCGGCAAAAAACGGAACCCTTATAGATTCGTCATGTCTGTCTGTCTGTCTGTCTGTCTGTCCGTCTGTATGTCACAGCCACTTATTTCCGAAACTATAAGAACTATACTGTTGAAACTTGGTAAGTAGATGTATTCTGTAAACCGCATTAGGATTTTTACACAAAAATAGAAAAAAAACAATAAATTAAGGGGGTCCCCATACTTAGAACTGAAAACCAAAAAAAAAAAATTCATCAAACCCATACGTGTAGGGTATCTATGGATAGGTCTTCAAAAATGATATTGATGTTTCTAATATCATTTTTTTCTAAACTGAATAGTTTGCGCTAGAGCCACTTCCAAAGTGGTAAAATGTGTGTCCCCCCCCCTCTAATTTCTAAAGTAAGAGGAGGAAAATTCTGAAAATATTTAGGGTTATAGAACGTAAAAAAAACTATCAACGAAAATTGGTTTCAATAAGATATGATGTTTAGTTTTTGAGATATGGGACTTTTTCATCAAACTGCAGCAGTAACTTTGTTTTTCCTAAACATACTATGAAAAACAAATTTAGTTTTGCGGTTGTGTGGAAGTTTACTAACTAATACTACTAACTAATGAATGACAGTTCAAAATATTGTTATTATATTGTTTGGAGCTATGGAACCCTGTGTGCGAGTAAGACTCGTGCTTGGCCGGTTTTTTTCCCTCGTACGAGAAAATTTTAATTGGACGACAAACATTTGTGTTTGTTTACCTATTTTGGCGGGTTTGCGCACGTGATGGCTTGACCTATGAACAAAAATACACAGGACAACATTCTTTAAGAAGATTTTTTGAAAAATCTGATCCATATTAAAAAGTGGTTCAATTGATTCTGCTCGTTATTCTGATCAAACTATTTTCAGGTTTTGCGCATTTAACGTTACACGTTGTATAAAAGTATGAGACTATGGCCCACTACGATACAAATGCCATAGTGGCAGCTAATGACATGGTAGAGTTGTCAGAAAGGGTGTATGCTACGCTACAAGCTTTTAATGTGTGGTTCACAGCAAATAAATTATTGATTAATAGTAAAAAGACTCAAATAATGTTATTTAAGACTACAGCCCGTAACAAAGATAACTTAAATGTATACTAAATTATTCAATGGAATTGTTAGATAATGATGCATGTTCCGATGACCCGTCTGCCAGGTAGGCTTATAGAGAGAGACAACTTTAATTCGCTTGAGGAAAAGCTCTTTAAACATTGATCATTCAAGGATTTTGAAGAGTTGACCGAACCAATATAACTACGAAATACCAATGATGTAGATCTGCCTGATCAATAAAGATTGTGTCATAATTATGACACGATGCGATCATGCAACGCCGGTTTTATGCCTGAGGCATCGTCCTAATAGAACGCGAATGCACGATCATCGTAGGTTCGCGCGAATTTTACTCGTACGAACGCGCGATTAAACATATTGAACTCGAATAGGTATCTTATCTGACAATCGCACGACGCGGTCGCGCTACTAAAATGTTTGTAAATCTATTCGCACGAACTTAGTTCGTACGAACGCTCGATCAAACATATTAAATTCGAATAGGCATCCTAATTTAAATTCACGCGATAATTGCGTCGGCGGGCCGCTGTGCTCGCGCCCCTCAATCGCTCGCGTCGTCAATTCGCGCGATGATAGGACACCCAGTTTTTGTCATTGCGGGAACATAAAATCAACCCGTACATTTGCTTTGTTTCTAACTACTAGGTACTTAAAAGAATGACACATCAGTAGACAAATATTTATGTAGACATGCCTACATATCTGACCTTTTAACATAAGAATACGTCAGTTACTTGTATATACAAAATTATTAAATGTTGACACTGTTTTGTTATCAAGAACTTCGTGGGTAAGTATTTCACTTTGCCCGTTGTCACTAACAATAGGCGACAACAAAATGTAATACGTACATAATTTTGCATTATGGCTTTTTTATTTTTTTCAGCTCTCAATCCATGGAGCGCTTTTATTTAGGCATGAGCATTACATATGGGTGTAGCCTAAGTGAAAAAGGTCAAATGGTGTTTTTAATTAGCATAAACCTTCGTTAGTAGCTTATCGGTTCAGTTCATCAGTATCAGTTTTAGTATAGTACTTAATACTAGTATTTCTGAAAAAAATTAAAATATATTTTTTTTTCACAAAAAGCTTCATATACTATGAATTGTGTTTGGAGCCTCCATTTAGGCAAACAATGCCTGTGTTAGGAGATTTTGCTCTTCCATATCTTAGATTTCTATCATATATGTTTTTTTTTCCTTTCTTCTTTTCATCCTTCGAAGTTATCGTATCAGTTTTCCTCTCACTGAGTGGCGGCATGTATTATATGCTGCGCCAAGTTTCATTCCAAAAAAGTAACACAAAATACAACGTGCATAGCCATACAACAGATTCTACTATTTAATTAAAAACAATCATTTCATCATTTCCAAATACGTAATCGTAATCACCGTCATATCTTGACAACAACACGGTGCAAAAATAACTTGTATCTATATACTACTTGCTCTTATCAGTGCCAAGCGAGCCAAGATTGTTACCAAACAGAAGCCGATAACATTACGTAAAAATGTACGATTCGAATCATGAGGTCTACTCTCTTTCTCCGAAACCTAACTTCGGCAACGAACGAAAATTAAACGTAGTTACGTTTGTGACCTTATTCTATATCATTTGCAGACGCACACAATAACATTTAATACATTCGTTCACGTTGTCTGTGAATTCGAACTACTTGTGTGCATCCGCAAACGATATAGATTAGGGGCACACAAGTAACTACGTTTAATTTTCGTTCGTTGCCGAAGTTACGTTTCGGAGAAAGAGAGTAGACCTCCAGTTTCTTAGCAGCATTTGTTGATCTTGTCATTTTAATCTAATGTGCAGATTTTATCTGCCGAGGAAAGTTTCCTTTTTCTATTTGTTTTTAACCAAATCGCAGAATAAAATGGAACTGGACTGGCCACATCTGCCGCATGTCGCATCAAAATTGGGCTAAAGTGGCAACAAATTAGGTTCCAGACAACAGAACCGTCGCGGTAGGCCCAAAATGAAATGGTCTGACGTGCTGGACTCTTAGCAAACGTATTGGGCCCAAAAAGCAAAAGAGAGAGGAACAGGGAAGGGAAGCCTTTGCCCTGCAGTGGGGCACATAATAAATAATCATATTTGATTTTTGGAGGTAAGTACTAGAACTGTCTCAGGTAGTCTAGTCTAGTAGTATCGCAGCAAAAAACCCTATTCATCACAATGATAATTTTTCTGCCCTTATCCCAATTTAATTAGGGTTGGCGCAGCATGACTTCATCGTCCATTCTTCTCCATGCCTCGTTATCTCAGTAGTCACCTCCTTACAAGCCATATGATCCATCAGCATAGTCTTTTATTGTTATTTAAACATCTTTATCAATAGTTAATCTTGGTTTACCAATTGTATTATTGAATAATCGTTAAATCACCGGGTGAAGTTTAGGTAGAAAACGGTAGGGCTAATGTCACACAAGTCACCAATATTTGTAGTAAGGAAGCTTTTGGATATAATTTCCGGGACATCGCATTTTTTTTTCCTGTACAAGAATCAGTATTTGTCTTATAATTATTGCTATCAATACAGCTTTGAAACAAATATATATGAATAAAAAAGTTACTGAAACATTAAACAGCCACAACAGAAATATTTTAAGGAAACTAACGAATTCACCTGTTGTTTTTGGATACAAACGGACAAACTGATGATACATTATATAGTCATGTTTGCCAAATAATGATTGCGCAAACATATCAATTTGTCACAAAACAACTGGGGAATTTGTCAATTTCCTTAAAATATTTCTATTCGGGATTTTAATAAATCTACGGCTATGATTTCAGCCCGGAATGTGGTCTTGTTTCATACTTTTTTATCGCTCGAAGTTCTTGTTGAAATAGTGCTTAGTCATTAAAGGTAAAATATACAAAAAATAAAAGTTAATATTGCCTGCGTACATCACATTCTGTAAAGATGCTGATTTATTGCTTACCAAACTACTGCCTGCCTGTTGGCTATAGGTAACTGCATTACCTAACAACATAATAGCATGTATTAACGGCAAAAACGTTGACTGGCATTTATGAAGTGGCAATTATTTTCCTGCTTGTTTGCTTGACAGGTGAATGAGTATATAATCATGGCGATTTTCCTACTGTGCTATCAGTATGTTCGTGTAAAGTTGGACGGGCACCTAGACGTGGATGGTCCTGCGCACTTAACCGCGGCCTACGCGCCGAATTGCATCCATTATTTAAACAGTATTCCTGTTCGGCACTCGGCACAGGCGCTTTAGGCACCGAATTTGATTACGTCATCAGCGTACGCTGTAAGAATCCGTATACCTACCTTACAGTGCGACGTTGCACACTATTTCATATAAAGATTTATTAAATGCGATGTCTGCTGCGCGTACGGCTGCTGCGGCGCGTCTTACACCAACACCTTTATATAACATAAAGGTGTTGAAGCAGTCTTAAATATGAAGTCATTTATTTTGATAAGGATTAATACCAAGATACAAATAAAGTGCAAAAAGGCACTAAAGGCAAGCGGCGGCATTTCAATTATTTTTTTAAAATAAAAGAACAGTTATTGTGGCATAAATATAATAGTTAGACATATGCTGTCGCGACATTTTTTGTAAATGATGATGTGTTCTACAAAGTCGTAGTACATTATTTTATTCCATCATCAATAGTTTTCGCAGCACACGCGATATAAAGAATATTTTAGGTATTTTTTTTTTACACCTTGGGTTACACGCGGATAGTGTAGCTTCCTAACAGTGAAAGAATTTTTCAAATCGGTTCGGTAGTTTCGGAGCCTATTCAATGCAAACAAACAAACAATCAAATCTTTCCTCTTTATAATATTAGTTTAGATTTGAGTAAGGGTGTAATTCGACTCAACATTTAGGTATTTGCATATTTAATTTTGAACATATCATTTTGGAATAACAGCGCGGTGCTACGGTATCTCTTGCGTGAGAGAATTCGTGATCAACAAACACGACTTAAAGTAACAGTAACTTACTCATTGTCATGTTTGCTAACTTCGTCAGCCCTGAAGGTAGGCAGGTCTGGTCTCTTGTCGCCTGCCTCCAGTGTCTCATTGCCAGGGTTCTTCCTTTTACTGTCATTATTGTTAATTTTTTCTGAAATTTAAATTATGCACAATCTGCAATGAAAATAATGACAAAAATATTTTACTTTAACATTTGTATTATTGTCTGGTTTTATAAGTATTTAAGTACTCAGTTGTTTATTTTTACCTTAATACATTTTATTTTAATCTCTTAAGTTCCTGGCCTCAATTCAGCCTTTAATAGCATTTAATTAAATACTTTAAATGCATGTAAATGAAAATGAAATAAATAGCCTGAATTTCCCCAATACATCTGGTATTGAGGAAATTCAAGCTATTTATTTCAAAATGTTGAAATGTTTTCAGTCAATTCTTAGAACCAACCAACTGATAAAACTTAAATTATTCATTTACCTGTGTATATCGTTTCAATACCTAGTACACCATGCATTACACAAGACATTTAAATACCTACATTTTATACATTTGGTAAAATCATTTTAGTTTTTTGATCCACCAACCCGCACTGAGTCTGCCTTCACTTCCAAACAAAGGGTCACAAAAGGTCAGACAAAGGGTCAGATTCCAGCAGTGGGAACATTATGGACACCTTTTATAATTGAGGTAACGTTTCGATACTATAAGTAGTAGTAGTAGGCACCTCATAGTAAAGAATTCAGTTATCGGTATGGGTTTTGCTAGGCTGATAACATACACCTTTTACCAATTATCAGTGTGTATGAGGCATGCGTAATGGTTAAAAAAAAAAAAGATCAAAATAATAATTATCTCAGGGCTAGTTATATCACACCAGACTATCATCTCCCTAGCCTTTTCCCAAACTATCTTGGGGTCGGCTTCAAGTCTAACCGGATGCAGCTGATTACCAGTATTTTACATGAAGCAACTGCCTATCTGACCTCCACAACCCAGTAACTGGGTAATACAATACCCCTTGGTAAGACTGTCAAACTTTTAGCTTCTGACTACTCGTAACAACTGTCAAAGATCTACAAATGAGCAGGACCAACGGCTTAACGTGCTTTCCGAGGCACGGAGGAAACTCGATATGTAATTATGGTCACCCATCCACAGACCAACCTTAAAGATCGACCTGGGCAGCTGTTATTATTTGGCCACGAGCTCCTCACACCAGACTATCTGGATACAATATTTAAATCTTATCATACACATATAATGGAATGCAATTAGAATCAGGATGGCCAAGGCAATAACACACCCTTAGCTTCTACATTCAGGTTGGAAAGGAATGCAGAAATGTTTGTTCACCTGAAATAAATTACCTGCTACGACAGTTCCAACGATCACAGAACTGAATAGTGCTGTTGCTACTGTTCTTCTGTAGCTACCAGAGTGTCTGTTTTGTTCTCTATGGCCATTATGTTCTTGATTTGAAACTTTTACTGCAGTTGCAGCAAGGTTTAAGAATTTGTTCTTCTGATTGATTGTTCTGAAAATAAATGAATTAATCAGTTGAATAGGATGGAAAAAGATTGGTCACTAGTTCATTGCGTAATATATCAAAATAATTTATCTCGAAACTAAGGTGTAAGTGTAAGGAACTCTGACCAAAAAAAAGCGTAAAAAAATTTGCTAAGATAATCCTCCAAAGGCATTACGAATATTACAATATATGGTTTCTATTTATGTATTTAGATTACATTTACCTACGCAAATTTTTTCTTATTTTCTCAGCATGGGTACAATTAATGAATAAAAACCTTACACTTACTTACCTTGGTGCTATAATTAAAAAAAAAAACTAAGTAAACACTAAACGTTTTAAACATCCAAAGATCAATTTTGTTGATTTTAGTTTGACACAAACAAAATCAGTAAGTTATTTGGACGGAATTTTCACTGACTCACCTTAGTATTATGTTTTTTAGCGACATTTTGATCGAAATTCTTCAAAACAATGTGTTGTTACGAAGTTTACATGTTACACAAGTAACATAAAAAATATTGTCTGTTATCGACTATCACAATAGTATTCCGACCTCGTACACTGGACTATTTGTTACGACGACCTTTTATCATTTATTCTGTTTATCACTAATCTATCAAACAACTCGCGAGCAAAATTACGAAATATGCAACTCAACACCTTCCGACTGTCCCGTAATGACACTGACACTATTGATGGGATTAAATGTCATAAATGACAATCAGCTGATTCAGTCCGACAGTAGTTCTACGTTTAGTTATTTGGTTATGAGCAAAAAAATAATAATATGTCAGGCCTTTTAAACTAATACACGCTTTTATCCGATTTCCAAACGGAAGTGTTATTTATTCGTTTGATTTTTTTTATTTTAAAAGAGTGTTCTCTGTCACGAATTCATGGTAGAGTTGAAAAACGACAACCCGGTGAGTAAAATTTAAAGTGAAACCAGAACCTGTAATATAGAGCACCATAAACAAAGACATTCAAATATTACGCGATCATAAATAATAATAATTATTTTAGGTAATTTGCATAGGTAACTTACTAGGTACCTTGTTTTCTTTACGACGTCCTATCGTCGTCGGAATAAAAATTAAAAGTGACTGATGCACTGAATAGCGGCAGGTGTTCGCTAAATATTGTTGTGACAACATAATTATCTATTTGAGAGGCTTATGAGAAATAATGCGGATTGATCAGCTGAAAGCCAGTCAGGTATTCCTTTTTTACTTGTCCGTTTTGAGCAGTGATAGCCTAGTGGTGGAACCGTCGGACTGCCAAATCAAAGGTCTCAATTTCGAACCCAAGACACCTACCACTGATTTTTCGAATTCATATGTGCGTATTGTATAATTATCACTCATGATTCAGTGAATAGAATAGAATAGAATAATTTTTATTTGCGTAAAAACATGGTACATTTAGGTCTTATAAATAGGGTTGTGAACTTACATGTTTTGCCATAGAATGGCATACAAATATTTGAAAATGTTAAACGTGAATTTTAGTATGAAACATAAATTTGTTAAAATATTAATACTATAGCACTTACAATTTAAGGCTTCGTATCCATTCGAAATCTTTAAACAATTAATATGAACTTAAAAATAAAGAATAAAAAACTAGAAAACGCAGCAACATGAAATATTTTGTAGACTCTCAGTAACCATATCTATCAGTGTTGAAGACAGCGCCATCTATGGTCACCAACGGGAGAAGCGACGAGAGCCGGGGAACTTTTCTACATAATCTACATGCGCCTGCGACACTCGAAGCTACTTAGTTCGCCCACCTACCAAGAGAGGACGGCGACGCAACACTATATAAACCCATGAAGCCCATTGCGCGGCCCTTCTTTTCTGCCTCGACCTTCCTACTACTAACTTGTTTTATAATTGAATTGCCTATTAAATCTCTGTGCCACGAGGAGAATAAATCAGTCATTTTTGTTGCCATTTAAACCCTGAATCTCAAAACCCCCTGAAATTAAGGACGCACCTTAACATTGGTCCTTCCAAGCCAAATCATCTGATCACCACGCTACCAGTGAAAGACTTCAGGAGTGCCTGGCAATCTTTTCTCCTCTCCTACTCATTCTGTGTGTGCTAAAAACGTGTTTTTATATTCAGGAACGCATAGACCACAGTCTAAGAGCAAACACAAATTGGTTGAGTTTCTTGCAAACGTGTTCTATATGTAATTTCCAGTGACAGTGCTGATCAAGAATGAGTCCATGAAATTTATATTCACTAACTTCGTTTATTTGTTGTCTTTGACAATTTACTTTAAATGTTTTTGGTTTTGAGTTGTAATTTTGAAAGTTTATGTATTGGGTTTTACTAAGGTTTGCACAAAGATAATTATTTTCTAGCCATTTTAAAACTTGAAGGAAAAACATCGTGAGGAAACCAGCATGCCGAACCCAAGTCAGAGCCCCATAGACGGCATAATAACTCTGACACGGTTAGACAATAACAACACGATAAAGAAAGAACTTATCCGTGTCCGTGTTCACTAGCTGCTAGCCACTAGCAACGTTTTCCATTTCGTAATCTCGACCCACCGACCTCTCGCAGAAGGCCCTAGCAGATTGTCCTAATTGTAGAGCTGTTACTATGGAGTCGTGTTATGTAGGACGTGGTTGTGGAGAGGTTTACCTGTACATGAATGTATACTATTTATTTATTTATTCAGTAATACATTTCAAGCTAACAGTAATAGACCAAAACGCTTAAAAGTTAACAATAATCATATTAGAATTTCAAATACATAGCATCTCCAATTAAATAAATATATGCCAAGTGGACTACTATGTGCATATGACGCGTCTGGTATGTTAGTAGAGAGGTAATGGCATCGTAGGGCAGCCCATGCGAATAGGGAAGGAAGAAGCATGTTGGGCCGCAGGGTACCTGTCACTGTGTTCGGGTATTTTTATTCGGCTCATAGTAGCCATCAAGAAGACTTGTGGTGTTTCAGTCTGTAGGACATCCAGAGAAAACTCCCCGTTCTATCTTAACTGAAGGCAGATCTGTATGGGGGCTTCCCAAATAAAAAGATTTGCTTCTTTAGGAACAACGCTACCTATATTACATTTTATAGGGCGTTGCATATTAAAATGCATGTTCACTGTTTGTAGTAGGTAGGAGCAAAAAATGCTACGTTTGTGCGTCGTTAACCTCTTTCTCATGTTCTAATGAGATTTTAAAGACTTTATACATTAGTTATATGTTACACGTAGAAAAGTGCTCTTTAAGAATCCTTTTAAAGTCTCAAGAATCTAAAACGTGACTTTTTCTGAATTAAAATGTATTTTTTGATGGTGGGCAAGTGAGCGTCATGCATCCGTAGTAATAACTAGTTAGATACCATATTGGCTAAATTATACTCTAGTGCCTTTGGTTTTTTGGCTAAACATTTTTTGTATTCGTATCCATCGCAGAACCGATGGCTTAACACGCTTTCAGACTCACGGGGGTATCATACCGCCCACTTTCATACTTCGAGCTGTCAGTTAAAAAATCCTACTGGAAATAGTTATTTGTTATACAAGAGTGCAAAGTTGCTTTTTAACCGCGTGTTCAATTTTGATGACCGAGCAAGTGACGGATTCTAAAATTGAATAAAAAAAAAAAAAAAAAAAAAAAAAAAAAAAAAAAAATATTTCTTGTGTTATTAAAATAAATAGTGTAACAATTGTAGATAGGCCAATAAATAAATCGTTTCCTATTGAATCACGAGCGCAGCGAGTGATTCAAAATTAGAATCCTGAGCGTTAGCGAGGGAATCAAAAGAGCACGAGGTGAAAAATCTTTGCACTCGAGTGCAACACGTAACTTTTCATTCCACCTCAGCGAGGAAATGACTAAATGCAAAAAAAAAACGTTTACAATCACAAGATAGGTACACTTTTATTTCAGTTTCGGTATTAATTACTACATTATGACAGGTAAGTATTACAGAATAATCTTTAAATTATAACAAAATAATATTACGGTATAATTAACAATGAAGTGAAAAAATGCCGCGTAAAGAACCGCGTACAAAGCAAATTGAAAAAAGAACACCAAGAAGGTTCCGAGTCTGAGTTTTTAACAAATTAAAAAAAAGTTTACTTTATCCTCTAGAGAATAAAAACGGCTTTTCCACTCAGATATTGAAGATTAAAAATACTCTTTCCGAGATGGTGGGATGAAAAGTCTATTTCAGTTTTCTCGACCTGAGAATCAGACCCATGCTCGACCCCTCAATATGTAAGTAGGTTAAAAGTTTGCCTGTGTGTTTCTCTAACTCTTCAATTCCACGCGTGGAAAAGTACGTCTCGGAGGTAGTTAATCAATAAAATCCTTTCATTATTACATTCCGTCGCACAGCAGTGTTTTATTGCTCCCCTTACGAGTAATAGCCTCTCGAACTACAAGTGGAATAAAGTTTACTTATACCTCTCCTGCAGGAGAACAGTGGGAAACGCCTCTAGAAAAACTGACTGTGCGTTCCCACTGGTGAAACATTTACATAACAACAAGTTACAACTACAGTACTTTCACAAGTTATTATGCCTTGTGTCTGGGACTATAGCTTTGCGTTTTGTTCTGCTTTTTGACTTTCAAAAGTGCCTGTAATGGTTTAATTGAAATAAACGCTTTGAGTTTGAGTTTGTTGACATCTGTACTCCATTCTTCAGCAAAGTTTTTTGTTCAAGGTACATCTAGGAAATCGGAAAATTTTGTTGGTAACGACACCATAAATGAAATATGAATTTTTACATGTTTAATTTAGCGTAGACGGTCCAGAGTTTTCGTTGACAGGGCTGCTCTTATCTCTTCGTCGATCGTCCTGAGGCATTCCTTTTTTTAGTTTTTAGTCTGGTAAGAGTTGAAAATCCCAATTCACATAAATAAGTCGTTGTAAATGGCAAAAGTATTGCAATAGTATGCTTAGAAAGCAGATGATTTTTTATATTTCACACCTGTAAAGAACTGTTCTTAATCAGTTTCTTATTTTTTTTTTTTAATTTTCGATTTATTTTCATTTCCAACAGTTCTTCCTGCTCATTATTATTATTTTATAATTATTTCAGCCCCAAAGACGTCCACTGCTGGACAAAGGGCTTCCTCCAAGAAGAGGGGGTTTCGCCATAATCGCCACGCTTGGCAGGCGGGTTGGCGATCGCAGTAAGGTTGTTACAAAAGCACAGAGAACGCTGCTGCCCATTCTCTGGTAAGTCCCTTAGTCGCCTCTTACGACACCCACGGGAAGATATGGGTATCTTCCTGCTCGTTAATCGGTAATTGCCAAAAGGGATCCTCTCGGAGAATGGATTTCGAACGCTGTCCATTGGTTGTAGAACTTATATTAGATCAAGAAAGGAAATAGAAATTAATTATCTCTGCAATGAGCTTCAAGTGTTTCTGTGTTGAACAATCAAAGTTTGCACTTTTTTTTTGGATGAGCTGCCATGACATTTGGGAACATTTCATAATAGCATTGGTAGCGAGACCTTATTTTCCGCGGCACACACTTTACAGAACACTGATCTACTCTGTCTCTCTGCTTAACTAAAATCTTCAGTAGTTATTGCAAGTTGGTTACGTGTTTTTTTTAAACAGGATCGTGGGCTCGGAAGTAGTTAATACGGAGATGGGACAGTTTTCTTTTTAAAACCATCGTGCACGAATAGAATGCAGCTGTCTGTACTTTTCAAGGAGATGGATAAAACACAAGCTTCAGTACCCAAAAGGTTAAACGGGACCCTATTACTGAGACTTCGCTGTCCGCCTGTCACTAGGCTGTATCTCATGCACCGTGATAGTTAGCCAGTTGAAATTTCTACAGATTATGTAATTCTGTTGCTGGGGTCCATATTGGCTCACCTAAAGTTCTTTACCCGAAATTGTTCTTCCTAACGATTTGTAATCCGAATGATCACTCTTCCTAAAATTTTTCATACTAAAGTTTTCGTTCATACTATTTGTAGTGCTACCGGCGATGTTCATAACGCTCATGTTTCCGAAAATTGTAATTAATAATATCATTAATGTAAATTTACTACTACTAATTTATTTAACTCCTACTGTTTTTGTCATAACGTTTTTATCACTAAACATATTTACCATAATATTTTCACTCATACTCAGAAAGAAACATTTACCAAGTGAAATAAAAAATATATGTGGGTAGAAGATGATATTTATAGTTTTAATTAGAAGGTATGACTATTATTTGGGGGTATACTTTACATAACGTAAATATAAAACCACCATAAAACGTCGTCTTGGGGGCACTATGAAAAAAATACTTAGAACTACTTTCGCGACCAATTTCGAGGTAGTGCTCGCCGGCCGCTACTGTGGCACCGCTCGCTTCGCTCGCTCGACTCGCGCGTAGTTGGTCGCAGTTCTAACCTAACCTAACTTATGGATATCTTTTCAGGGTTGTGCGTATGTTTCATCTCTAATTGTTTAATCAAATTTCGTTTCACATAAATTGTTTGTGATAATATTATTTCATAGAATAATGAATACGCAGAATACTTACTTTGAAGAAATTTAAATCATCGATCTTTGTTTCAAATAAAGTTTCATGTTAGAATATTCATATCATAGAATAACAAATCAAATATTCTTTATCTACATATTGTTTGTTTCACATAAAACTTATTACCAAGAATAACGTTTAATCGAATGACAGTATGTAAACGTTTCAATTCATACTCTTGATAAAATGCATACCCTCCTATAAAATTACAACACCAAGTTTACAAAAATAATGCAAGTAAATTCTTGTGAAGCAGGAAAATAATCTTGTTATTCTCACTAATAGTGTCCGTGCCGGTTGCATGCGTCATGCAAGCAAGCATGCAACTTGCAGCGTGCAAGCAAGCATGCAGCATGCAAGCAAGCATGCAACATGCAGCAGGCATGGTTTCTGTCACGGCTCCGGCACTGCGGGGCTCCAGCGGTCCCATGCGAACTTATCGCTTGTTGGCCGCCTTGGCCGGCCAGCCTCAGCTACGGCGGCGAGTGTTAAAACCACCTGCTCCTCAGCTCGCGGGCCGCCTTGCCCCTCCGCGCCTACGCAATTTTAAATAACACTCTAGAGGTAGGGTAGACAAGACTACGTAGAGTCGGTTTTGCAGCCATTCGTTTCTGTCACTAACTTTTGTAGCACAACATATTGACTTTTAAAGAAAAATATTTAATTTAAGGTTAAAAAATTTCGTTGAAATAAAATATGATGGAAACATACATCGAACAAACAACATTCGTTAAAAAATAATTCTACTGTTTGATACGTCTGCTAAATAAAAAAATGTGATTATAAAATTCATTGAATTGTGTTTCTGTAAAATATGTTTCATTCAAGTAAATAGTAGTGGAAACAAAAATATTCGAAATAAAAATACGAGGACCAAATAGTATGTGAAACATTTTCTGCGAAACGAAATTCTGTGAAACTTCAGCCTGCGAAACAAGGTGACACCATCTTTGCAGTTATCAAGTTACGCAAAATTAATGTATATAATACTGATTATTATGAATAAAAAGAAATATAAACAAAAAACATATGACTTTGAATAATAGTGTAAAAGATGGTTATGTTGAGAAAATATGGGAAAACAAATAAAAGTATAATAGATGTTTATTGCTACTGACATTATGAAGTTGAATGCTTCGGAATTATGAACATTAGAGACACAGTAGTTAGGAATTGTGATTGTTAGACTGAAAAATGTTAGAAAGAGCATTTTCGGATTTCGAATTATCGGAGTTGAAAATTTAGGTGATTTTTGGCGCACCCCTGTTGCTGCTATAACAACAAATACTAAAAACAATATAAAATAAATATTTAACCTCTCTATCCTTTCGCGCGAACAGTAAAACCCCGCGTGTAGCCCTTCGGGGGCCACTTGATTACGCCATCGCGTGAGTCATCCGATATCGTAAAGATAAACACTTATAACTCGAGTTATATTAGCTCTAATCTTAAACGGTAAACAGTGTCGGGTTCGTGATGAACGGGGCCATTTATTAATAATAAACAACTCTTTTAGAACTACTTGAGAATTATACATATCCCATAGATATGAGAGAGATCGCAGCAAATACGTCTGTTTTCGTTGCTTATTTTTGTTTGGTAAAACTACTCATTCAATTTACACGAAAATTTATATCTAACAACACAAATATACAAGTAATCTAATGACAGTGTTTTTTAGGAGTCCTACATATATTATTCTTATAAGATCCTAACTCAAACTTCTTGTTAGAATCGGCCATTTTAGAATTCCGCTGTTCAAAGCATGAAAATACTTGAAATATCAATAAATATGAATAGATATGCCTCGAATACATGAAATAATGAATTATCACTATTTTTTCTTTGCTACTATTGTTTCCAAGACCATTTTACATGGTTAAAGAGTCAAATTATATTTTTTAATTTCGAATAACAAACTTCACAACAAAGGATTTTTTGTTGGCTCAAATCATAATTTTTTTGTTATTTTTTCAAGCAAATGACTATCTAAAAAGTTGCATTATACACTTATAACATACTATACATTTACTTACCAAAGTTTTACAACGTATATCTCACAAAAACAACACTTTTCCGAACATAATAACACGGGTTGCCATTGACGTTTGACATTCGACATAGACGAGTTTTTTTTTTAAATTTAATAATGTTGTGCCGTTTAGTATTACTAACGATTGGTTTTGTTTGAATCGACTACTAGTTGACCATAGAGGTAAATTTTGACAGAACGATTTAGAAATTTACTTTTTTTAATATTAGCGTTTAAGTTTGCCGGTGCGCCGTTGATCCTCGGCGTACCGAATTCGGTACGGCGAGGATCAGCGGTAACGCCCGCGC
Source organism: Cerastis rubricosa (assembly GCA_949152445.1). NCBI lineage: Eukaryota > Metazoa > Arthropoda > Insecta > Lepidoptera > Noctuidae > Cerastis > Cerastis rubricosa. Next base: position 1,650,967 of record OX424525.1, on the reverse strand, counting down.
GTACCGAATTCGGTACTCCCATACAAAATAATGATTTTTTTTGCTCGTTTAAAGCTACGGAATAATGGTACGGAACCCTTCGTGCGCGAGTCCGACTCGCACTTGGCTAGTTTTTTTGTTATTTCCGTTACCGTTTTCACTGAAACCTCGAAAGTCACTTCGTGTAGGCGCCGTGCATTCAGTTTGGTACGAGCCCAATGCTGTTCTAAAAAGTCATAGGCAGACTAATATTTACTGCTGTAGGTAGTTCGTCACATCACAGGTCAGCCCCAAGCTGACCCTGGGATGTGACCACTCGAGGCGCCCTAAGAGCGTTTAAGTACATCACTCTGTGAAGCTCTTTTAATGCGCCATAAATTGAAATTAAAGTGAGTGCGACCCATGAAATATGTCAAAAATATTTCACACAACAAATTTTTATTTTTACGACCCCTAATTCTTATTTTATAGCCGAAATTGCGGTCATAATGGTTCTACCTTCGATTTTTTCGACGAAATAATCGCTCAGTTTTATGTCACTGTCAGAATGTGTTGAATGGAAAACTATTATTGTGTTTTTGTTATAATACTTTTATGGGTTCCATGTGTTGCTGTTATGGATGGAAGTTCGGTTGGTTACATAGGTACCTACACAAAATTGATATTTTTGTGTCATACCGAGTCCCGCACCGCGCCAGTTTGTACTGAAACTCCAAACTGAAAGCATTTATTTCAATCAAACCATTTACTGACATTTTCTGTATGGTGTCGTACGTAAAGAACAGCACCATTCCATATCTTCCCGTGGGTGTCGTAAGAGCCGACTATGGGATTTGCCAGAGAATGGGCAGCAGCGTTCTCTGTGCTTTGTAACAACCGTACTGCGATCGCCAACCCGCCTGCCAAGCGTGGCGATTATGGCAAAACCCCCCTTATGTCAATGTGAAGGCACTTGGGGGAGGCGTGTGTCCAGCAGTGGACGTCTTTAAGCCGAAATTATGGTGATGATGATTTACTGACACTTCGAAATTGTCAAGGAGCCAAAAAGTTGAAACTAGTTGCCCGTTCAAAAACGTAGATCTATACTTGTAAGATACTGGTTTTGTACCACTAGTAAGAAACGTGTGGTTTAATGTTACAATTCCTACTTGGTATAGATAACGTCCTACCATGCAAACCGCCTCAGAAAGCTCAGCGTAAATTAGTTGTCTTGTTGTTTCTACCGGTATTCATACGTTCTATAATAGAAATTCATCCGGAAAATTGCTAGGAAAACTTTGAAAGCGTCTGAAGTGGACGTAAGTTATGATCAAATGTTTGAAAGTAATTTTCTTTCGGGGTGGTGGCAATGATTTAGAGATCTTCATGTGAAAAGCGCGTCTTAATAAATGTTTATTCTACGTTTAAAGCGCATTTTTAAATACAGCAGCTTTTGAAACTCTAACGGAAAGGTAATTTTGATCGTTGAAATATTATATTTATATACGTTTTGCAATTTGCAAATTGGATCTTATGTTTCCAAAATTACAGAAAAATCACTTGTGAATAAAAACGGAACATAATTTTTTTTAATAAAAATCAAGATCACTAGTATTTCTTAAAGAATTTAACATTAAAAAGTTTATATATCTGTATTCGTTTCAAGGCAGTGTAACGAGCTCCTATTTATTAAGCCTCACTCAGGTGCGGCCACAGTAAGAGCGCGGAAACTAGCGAATAAATAAAAACAGACTTTTAATAGCATCCATTTTATACTTTCGATGATAACACGTTTAGAACTGACTCTCAATGTGGGCAGGGAAGGTATAATGACTTTCCCATAATAGAAACCCGGTAGTCTGACGTATTATTTCCTGCATTTTTATTGAAAACTAGCTGTCGGCCAGGCGTTGCAATGCACTTTTTCCTACCTACTACCTCCTACCCTACGTACCTAGCCTACCCTACCTACCTATACCCACCCTAACCTATCTACCTACTCTACCCTACCCTACCTTACCTACCTACCCAATCCTAATCTACCCTACCCAATCCTACCCTACCCTAGCTTTCTCACCTTTTAAACCTACCTTGAACTTCTACAAATATATTAAAACCAAAATTAGCCAAATCGGTACAGCCGTTCTCGAGTTTTAGTGAGACTAACAAACGTCATTTTTATATATGTAGATAGAAATCTGGAATGCGGTTTTATTAGTGGTAAATAACAAACGTTTATTATCCTAGAATCGTGTTCCAGAAAATTAGAAACATAAATGTGAATTTAAAATCAATAAAGGAAATGAAAATTGTATTTATTGTAGTACTGTGTAGCTGGAATGAAGTAACATACTTCTTAGAAACACGACCTTAATAAGTCAACGTTATTGCCACTAGCATATCATGGTTGTCATATACGAGAGGAAGATAGCTATCGAATATTACGAAAACCGATCACCTTCCTAGAACGTTTGAGCGATTCAATATCTTCGGCAATTTTGTCAAATTCAAATTCATATATTTTTATTTGTAATACCTTATTCGTTTGTATACTAACTCGGTAATTATCAGCAACATTTTGCAGACGTTAGCATTTTGTGTTTTTTGGATGTCAATTTGATCTCATTTCATCATTTCAGCCCAAAAGACGTCCACTGCTGGACATAGGCCTCCCCAAGTGTCGCAACATTGACATTTTGGGGGGTTTTGCCATAATCGCCACGCTTGGCAGGCGGGTTGGCGATCGCAGTACGGTTGTTACAATAGCACAGAGAACGCTGCTGCCCATTCTCTGGCAAAACCCTTATTCGCTTACGACACCCACGGGAAGATAAGGGATGGTGCTATTCTTTACGTCAGACACCATAAAGAGCAGAGATCTCATTTATGTACAATATATGCCGAATATCTACAGTGGTTGTGAGTGCTAAGATAGAGAACTCAGCCTTGGGAAATGTATGAATTTTAGTTCTTCATTTGCCTCATAGATGGCGTTAGCAATCTTTTTGTTTATATGGCTACACACTATTTCTGCTTTGTCTTGGCACTGTCTAGCCAATGAACTCGATACTTGTAATCATTGACTTTACATTTGCAAAATGATCGTTCCGTTCTCATTGGGACCCCGCTTCAATCACGAGGTCCGATTTGCCCGGGCCTCGGATCCCGGGGTACGGTTATTGAAAAAGTTAGCGGCGCGGCCGAGGCCTGGCCGTGAATTAATGCCGCGCAAATACGGGAACTCATACTTTACCTTATCGAGGACTGGGCCAAAGAAATGTATCTCAGAGATTTCTTAACGAATCCACTTTTTCTGTGACTACTGATTATGTATATAAGACTTTACTTTTTAATTAGTTAAAATATTGCCCTGGCTGGAGGCCTTACTCAAGTCACCCACAGGATAGTCCGGTTAAGCAGACGACAACCTCCTAGGGTGAACTGCGAGATGCTAATAAAAAAAAATTGAAATATGGTGGATAATGGATTTTTGTTAAGAACTGTAGTTTTTTTTGCGAAGCTATGGAGATTTTAGAAGCTTACATAAATTTAACTTCGCCCCCTAATTTCTTAAGGGTTCAGCACAGGTGTACAGCAGATATGAGTACGCCTACACTTTCTCCAGTTATGTTTAAGTACCATGTTTTCTATTGCCTTCATCATCATCATCATCATCATCATTTCAGCCGAAAGACGTCCACTGCTGGACATAGGTCTCCCCCAAGTTTCGCCACATTAACATAACATGGGGGGTTTTGCCATAATCGCCACGCTTGGCAGGCGGGTTGGCGATCGCAGTACGGTTGTCACAAAAGCACAGAGAACGCTGCTGCCCATTCTCTGGCAAATCCCTTAGTCGCCTCTTACGACACCCACGGGAAGATCTGGGATGGTGCTATTCTTTACGTCCGACACCATACAGAACATTTGTCTTCAACCGGGTACAAACCCAGATTCCGGGCTGCTACTGGGAAATCCCTGATGGAAACCACCATGACCACCACTTTACCCAACCTAGGAATCAAACCTAAAAAGTCAGTAGAAGCGCTTGCGGTCATAAGACTAACGAGGCATTCTAAATACTTACCTCACCAGGAATGTTGTTGTGTTGACCACCTATCTGTACCTATTATACCTCTGTCTACCCTTCGAAGACCTACAGGCGAGAGGTTTTGTTTACCTCAAAATGATAAATACACTGTATCTTTCTCCCACCTTTTCCATTAGCAAGAAAATTAAGCTATCACGAATAATAAGCGGGATTGAAGGATGACTCGCCGAATTTCGATAATGTTCTCTCAAATGATGGATCAGGTGGGATCTGGGGTAATATTGATTGTGTAAACTTTGCTTATAATGAAGTTGATTTTCACTTCACGAAGAGACGGTCGATTAGGTGTCACGTTTTCTTTACGATACATTTTTCGTTTGAGTCAGATATTCAGAATATGAGTCAGAACAGAAACAGGTGTTGGTGTTTTGTACCCCTTAAATATTTAATTTATTTTGTTTTTAGTATTTATTGTTATAGCAGTAACACAAATACATAATCTATAGACATTTCAACTGGCTAACTATCACGGTTCATAAGATACAGCCTGGTGACAGACGGAAGGACGGACAGCGAAGTCTCAGTAATAGGGTCCCGTTTGACCCTTTGGGTACTGACACTGCGAAATATTCACTGAAGATGTTAAGTAAAGATACAAAACCTTTCTTTAGCACCAGAGGGCCTAGAGAAAGTTTCTGAAAAAAATTGAACTCCTGTACATGATTGACAAAAGCTATCGAAACCCATAATTAATCATGTCAATTTTGAAGAAAAATGTCTAAACACATTGAAAACGATTGCCATTTGCCTAGGCTGAAGTTTCGAATCCACATATTCCGGGGTGTTTAACAAAATGGATACCTTCACCTGTCTGATCATTTTGAAGTTTTACACACGAATGCATCTCGCAACATTTCGAAATTAAGTATTCAAAAGCATAGTCTGTTGTTCTTTCTTTTAAAACTGCACTGACTTGTTTAACTTCGTGGGCGTACCAAGCTTACGTCCAAGCTTTTAATGGACCCGTTCTACTTCTGCCTCTTCAGTTATTATAAAACTTTTCAACACGGAAGTCATTCCGCCGCACCCTACACGTGCCGACCAAGTTTAAATATTTAACTTCAGTTTGCTTGTCCATGTCTGGCTTATTTTGAAATTAAAGTTGCTGCATTATTTGCTAAATAGATGCGTTTAAAATGAGGTAATAGTTTTAATGGGACAGAAAATTTGAAAACAGAGTTTCTCGATTGTTATGGAAAAATTTCAGATTTTGAAATTACATTTTAATGATAACGCTACCTATCTTATTAAGAGCGTTTATACCCTACGGCATTTCATACAAACTTTCAAGTCGTTATTTTCCGAAATGACTGAACAGATTTTAATAAAACTTCCTACGCATAGGCAGTATACATAGGTCTAAAAAGTCACAAAAAAAATTTTTCGAAATGTCTTGTAAAAATGAAGATAATTGGAATTTTCTGTTTCATTAGATAATTAAAAATCGGTCTAATTCTTTCGGTCTGCTGTAACATTATTTTTCGAAAATGTTTTTTTGTAACTATTTAGACCTATGTATACTGCTTATGCGTAGGAAGTTTCATTAAAATCTGTTCAGTCATTTCGGAAAATAACGACTTGAAAGTTTGTATGAAATGCCGTAGGGTATACACTCTCTTAAATTACGCCAACTCTTTAAAGTTAGCACACATTGTAAGCGTTGCACCGGGTTGCTAGCACCACAGCTCTTCCCGATATGAGGTGCTATGGAGTACCGGTGGAGTTGCACATAAATAATAATGTTTGGCTCGAGTTGAGATGCTGACCCGTTGCAGTGTTTGTTTTTTTATTAAATTCCTAAAAACCTTCCAAATACCTGTGATAACAGGAAAGTGTTGATATTAAATAGAGAGAATAAAGTCACAACAGCATTTAAATTGGACATGAATACAAGCTACAAAAAAAAAACAAACCAATATTATAACGGCCGACACATGCTTCTAATAATGATCTGAAACGTCAGTCTAGTTTTACTTAACAACATTATTTTCCTAACTCTGAAAGCCACAAGAGCGTGAAAGGAAAATATAAATGATTTCAGTGTATTATAGTGCAATATTTCATTTGAAACGTTTGTCAGCGGTCGGATGGTTGGGTTCATCTCGTTAAACTGAACCTACGTACTTCCATTACGTATGGCAATAGCAATAGGAATAGGTGTAGGTAATAAAAGTCCAACCAAGATTATTCCTTATAATCTATTAACACAGTCTTCAAGGGCAAGTGTAACTACCATTCTCCAAAAACGACAAAACAACTGGTGTTATATAATTAGGTATATCCTTACCATAAATAAAATCTAGATGACCAAAAGTTTTGTCAGAAAGTACGCATAGTGAAGATTCTGGTAATTTAGATTGTAGTGTTTTTACATCTGTGACATTAGCAACATAGTCGTTGTCGCTTGCCAGGAACACCCACTTCATCGTAGTATCAGACAAGTCATATGTCGGGGGGCTGAATTGTCTATAAGTTATAAAGTTTTTGAAAGTTCCAAAATCGTATTCAGTGAAGCCGTTGTTCTGCATTTGCCCCCATCTGATGAAGTTTTTAAGAGAAGTTCCAGATGGAGTATGACCAGCCACTACAGGCAAAACATCAGGGGTAATCTGGAACTCATTGAAACCTAAAACTGCGAATATAAGTACAGAGCAAAAAGGATATGCTAGGTTAGTAGTTCCGCACAGAAATTCTCCAGAATTTTGCACTAGTCCATTTCGTTTTAATACTTCTTTATTGAGGAAATTGCCTGTCAGTTGTAATCCTGGGGCAATAAGACTTTGGATGTTTATCACAATAAACTTTGCGTTTTCTAACCATGCCGTCGGAGATAAGCCAAAGCCAACCTTTATCTTAGCGTTGTATTCCGGCCTCTTTGCGCAAAGAATTAGTAACATACTAACTCCTTGTGAGTGAGCAACGTACGATAGCTGAGCTTCACCTGTCTTAAGCAAGATATAATCTATGGCTGCTGGTAGATCATACAAGGCCATTTCATCAACAGAAAAGTCCCAGAAAGCTGAATCTTTGTCAGGATCATACTTGGTATGGTTTCTGCTGTAAAAGTTTCCTCTGGTATTGGGAACCCAGACGTCGTAGCAGTTGTCAGAGTAGACATAGCAGTGAGCCTTTCCAGGTCCTGGTATGAGGCAGTCATCACCACTGAGGTAGAGGCCATGCATAAATATTATGACACCTTTGGAAACCTTGCAGCTTTCTTTGACAGGTAGGCGGAAAAGCCCCAAGATGTATCCATCTTGTGTGGTCACAAAATGTTGTTCAGCTGAGTAACCATCGTAATTCGCAAGTTCCGTGAATGTTAGATCTTGTCTTGGTGATAGGCCGAATGGAGACGCCACATTATCATCACATAAAACTGTGTGTATTGAGCAGAGCAGGATCAGGGCGTAGATAAAATTCATGTCTGAGGTTGAGTTCCTGAAAAATAAAAATCAAAGATAAAATCGAATCATACCATACAAAACACTCACTAGTATTTCTTATCGTTTCTTTAAATGCATTTAACACTACAATGCCGACACCTTTCTTAATATTTTATTGATTATCATCACCATCATTCTCTTGCCCTTATCCTAATTTATTTGTGGTCGGCGCAGCATGTCTTCTTCTTCCATACTTCTCTATTGCTTGTCATTTCACGAGACACCTCTTTTCTTGCCATATCATCCTTCACACAGTCCATCCATCGTTTCTTTGGTCTCCCTCTACTCTTATAACTATCCACATTCATACTAAAAACTGTCCTCACGACATTTTCCTCATTCTTCAGCATTACATGCCCATACCACGATAACCGATTACCACACATTTTTTCAGTCACCAGCGCCACTTTCAGACGGCGTCTTATGTACTCATTTCTTATTTTATCCATTCGCGTAACACCATACATCCCCCTTACCATTGTCATCTCAGCAACATGAAAATCCGTTTTGTGGCCCAACATTCTGATCCATTCAAAACAGCAGGTCCAACCATTGTTTTGTAAATCTTCCTCTTATATGATTAATAATAAATAATTCAGTTACTATACAAATGCTGCTATCATACCTGCATTTTTTATCAAGACATTTGATAACAATCATGCAAGTTGTAAAGTAATTATTAGGTAAAGGTATAATGTTTATAATGTACTAAAGCCCGGTATAAACTGCTGATTTGGTGTTGTTGCACCAACGTGACTGATAAGCAGATGACTGATAATTTAAGGTTAAAAAAAAAGTTGCTCCATGCAAACGTGCACTACCTACACGGTCCAGATGTACAATAGAACATGCATAGAAACTCCCTAAACATCTCCCTCCCATTTTTTCGAGTAAATTATGTTGATATAAAAAAAAACTCCTTTAATTTTGGTTAGTGGAAAGGAAATCCGTGTAAGCCAGTTTAAGCGTTCGCTAAAGACCTGTCAAGAAGGAACCTCAATCCCTTCCTGGACTTAAAGTAATTGAAGGAACTCCGCGGGCGTTTTGACTATACGACTGTCCCGATCTCTTACCTGTCCTGGGTACATGAGGATATTCCCTCTCAAACAATAAAGATGAACTACATATTGTTACATGGGCACGCAGTTGCCCGTTTTTAGGGTTCCGTAACTCAAAAGGAAAAAACGGAACCCTAATTTATCTCGGGAACGCGTGAAGGAATCGAGCTGAAATTAAATATACTCAGGTCTACGGTCTCTTGAAGTTGTGATAAAATTAAAATTCTAACGTAAAAAAAGATACGGCCGATTATGCCAAAAAAAAAACGTATATTTCGATAATTTCAAAAAAACAAAATGAATACGATCCCGTTGACCTAGAAGTAAGAAAGGCAAGTAATATCGTGTTATCCCAGAAATTCAGAAAAATTGAATCATAAAAAATATAGTCTTTACAAAATACCTCGGTGGGCGAGTCCATCTCGCTCTTGTCCAGTTTTTTTTTAGAGGAAACTACCATTACAATTACCGCACTATGGGTACATACTACAACCTTCAAGTGCGCTCTGTTGGGATACACAAGCCTTTACTCTCTGTGAAAGGACATGGCCGCAATCCACCATTCGGACCCAGTGCGGGTTGATAGATGTCACATGTCTTCGAATTTTACATTCTAAGCCATCCGGTTTCTTCACGATGTTTTCCTCTAATCGTTGTGAGACCACAACGACTACTCTCCTCTCTATCTCTCTCTCTCTCCACTCTTGTTCTACTTAGTTAATGAAAACAAGTACTAACCTTTTCTGTTACATGGATATGAAGACCAAGTATACTCCTGGGTTTATGAACTTACGCTATATGTGTTTCAACAGTTCCGCCTTATATAGCACCTGAAATATTATTTTAATCTTTATTGTGTTTTATAAGATAGCGAGTTTATAAAAAAAAAGACATCTACACACGAGTTAAATTTCACTATATTCCGTGTTGGTTGTGTGTGACAGAATTGAAATTACCATTGTTCTTCTTCTCGAATCGATGACGTAGATTTCACCCGACCAGTAGCGACCTCATCGGTTCTTTCGTTTCCCTTATTCAAGTCCTGGAGGGTGTAGTTAGTTGTGCACGACGGGCAGGAGAGAAGGTGCAGCATATCTTGTATTGGGGCTCCACACTCACATTGTGTTCAAGATAGGGTGATAGTACCCTATCTAGCCAGATTGGATCTACCATTACAATCCAATTTTTTTGAACATCTAGGTTCTCCTAATCCATTATATTTGCAAGTCAATCGATCTGCATTGTCAACAGTAGCTCTTTGACAGTGATTACGGATGGCCGGAAACCAGAAAGTCGGACAAGCACTCTTGCCAAGTACCGAGTAACCCAGTTTCGCGAGGAGGCCAAGGCACGGGGCGAGGGACTGGTGCAGAATAAGTTTTCGCATCTCCGGTCCCAGCTCCATCAAGTTTTAGTCCTGTCACTGCCGACCGTTGTTCACTCGATGGCCGGCAGTGCAGTGTCCGGTGATGCGGTGGTGTTCTTCTGCCAAAAAGGAAAGTCGCAGAAGAAAGCTTCGGAGAGAAAAAGGAAGATGACGACCTCCCGCCATCTCCTCGCCCTCCATCACACTGGATCCTTGAAGTTGGGCACGTAATGTTCCACGCTAACCTCTGTTGGACTTAACTCGGGAACTTTGAACCTCACTTCCCCCGAGACGAGGTCCGCATGGCAAGCAGGTCGGCACTAGTCGGAGGCCGCGAAGGTCGCATTAGATCCCGCTGCCCCCAGATGCAAATGACCGGTGTGGTTTTAGAGAATACTTGTCTGACAGACCCAGGGGAAGGACATCCATTGTGGATATCCAAAGAGACAACAAAAAGGTCAGCGGCGATGCGGTTTTAGGCGAGAACTTGGAATTTTTTGAAACAAGCTATATTTTAGCATTTAAAAAATCGATTCCTTGTCCTGACGGAGCCCTGAATTCTCAGACATTCTTCAGTTTCATGAGGTTAAATGAAAGAAGTACTGCCACGCTGTTATGTGATTCTTACAGATAGTCCACTCATCCACTGTTAAATATATGGTGGAGTCTAGATTTCTTCTTTAGATTTTCTTCTTGTCTTTTTGCAGATTTTTGTCGTTTGAAGATTGCTTAAGTAACTACCTATGAAGAAAAAGTAATTAATATAACTACCTATGTATACACAGGCTGTTTTAATATCGTCTTCAACAAATAAATGACGGACAAAAGTAAATTCCTACTTAATGATATTTCTTTTTGATATCTTTTGTTTAACTTCCGAATTACAGGTTGTACCTGGTAAGGCTCAGGCGCAAAATGTCGCTTTCGCAAAATGTCTCTTTCGCAAAATGTCTACTTTTAGTAAAATATCTCTTTCTCATAATGTCGCTTTCGCAGAATGACTCTTGCTCAAAATGTCGCTTTCGCAAAATGCCTCTTTCGCAAAATGTCGCTTTCTCAAAATGCCTCTTTCGCAAAATGTCGCTTTCGCAAAATGTCGCGATTGTAACTTAGACAAAAATTTTGCGGTTAGTGGGTCATCTTAGGGGCAGATTTGTAGGAGTTGGAGTATATGCTTAGGGGCACTATGACAAGCAAAGAAAACAAAAAAAAACAGAAATTTGAAAAAAAAAAACAACCTTATTTTAAACTTGGCAAAATTTGGTTGGAGTGCAGCCATAAGGGCGCCATAGCAAGCGGACTTAAAAAAAAAAAACAATAACTTTCGGTATTTATTACACAATCTCATAGTTTTCCAATTGAGCAACAGTTTCTTTCCAGAAAAGTTTTTCATCTGAGCTACCATTTTAGAAATATAGAGCGTTTTGTAAAAAAAATAAAAAGCCCTTAACTCTGAATCGGTGCGTCGTAGGGCCATGCTTCTCAGAACCTAAATGGTTTCTATGGACAAGGGTAATAAGGTTCTGCAAGAAAAACGGCCGAAATGTGTCAGAAACAAAATTTTCGAAAATTTGGCTGTCTTTGCCCCTTACGATACGCAAGCTGAAAGATCGGCCGACACTTAGAATATTTTTTCAATTTTTTTCTTTTTTTTAATATTTCTCATTTTCTTTTACACCACCTCATAGTTTTCAACTAGAGCAACAGTTTCTTTCCAGAAAAAAAAATCATCTGACCTACAATTTTGGAAATATAGATCGTTTTATAAAAATTAAATAAAATTCGGAGGCCTATAATTCGGAAACAGTGCGTCTTGGGTCCATACTTCTCAGAACCTAAATGGTTTCTATGGTCAAGGTTAACCCGAAACTGATTTTTTTTTCAAATTTCTGTTTTTTTTTTTGTTACTTTGCTTGTCATAGTGCCCCTACGCATATACTCCAACTCCTACAAATCCGCCCCTAAGACGACCCACTAACCGCAAAATTTTTGTCTAAGTTACAATCGCGACATTTTGCGAAAGCGACATTTTGCGAAAGAGGCATTTTGAGAAAGCGACATTTTGCGAAAGAGGCATTTTGCGAAAGCGACATTTTGAGAAAGAGTCATTCTGCGAAAGCGACATTATGAGAAAGAGATATTTTACTAAAAGTAGACATTTTGCGAAAGAGACATTTTGCGAAAGCGACATTTTGCGCCTGAGCCCCTGGTAACAGTTTTTTTTATTTATACAATTCGTAAGTGTTTTGCAAACAGAAGAGAAATACAAAAGTAAGTTAATTTAACACACACATAGCACGGGCAAATCACAGTTCTTTTTTTGTTACATTTATCAAACACGTGTAGGTCCACGTGTTGGATTACAGCTTACAGCCGGGCTGCTTCTCAAGTAGATGAGGTCTGTGTCCCAGCTGTGGGAACATTATTGGCTGATTTTGAAGGTACTACCTAGTTTAGAACCAGAATGTTTGATAGTTTGTCTCGGAAATATCGGCTGAGTTGAGCTTGTGATGCGTGTTGTGAAATTCAATATGAATAAAACAATTTTATTTATTCAGTTAGGGCTGAGAATCAGTATTTTTGTCCTATATAGACTGTAGACTGTCAGCTAAAGTTTTAGCTGGGAAGAAATGGTGGTACGCAAAACTCCTCACCAAGATTTTAAAATTAATAAGAAGTGAAAATCATAATCATAAAAAACCGACCAAGTGCGAGTCTTACTCGCACTCAGGGTTCCATAGCCCCAAACAAATATTAAAACAATATTTTGAACTGTCATTCATTAGTTAGTAAACTTCCACTGAACCGCAAAACTAAATTTGTTTTTCATAGTATGTTAATGAAAAACAAAGTTACTGCTGCAGTTTGATGAAAAAGTCCCATATCTCAAAAACTAAACATCATATCTTATTGAAACCAATTTTCTTTGATAGTTTTTTTTACGTTCTACAATCCTAAATATTTTCAGAATTTTCCTCCTCTTACTTTAGAAATTAGAGGGGGGGGGGACCCATTTTACCACTTTGGAAGTGGCTCTAGCGCAAACTATTCAGTTTAGAAAAAAATGATATTAGAAACCTCATTATCATTTTTGATAACCTATCCATACATACCCCACACGAACGAGTTTAATGAAAAAAAAAATTTTTGGTTTTCAGGTCTATGTATGGGGAACCCCCAAAATTTATTGACTTTTTCTATTTTTGTGTAAAAATCTTAATGCGGTTCACAGAATACATCTACTTACCAAGTTTCAACATTATAGTTCTTATAGTTTCGGAAAAAAGTGGCTGTGACATACGGACGGACAGACAGACAGACAGACATGACGAATCTATAAGAGTTCCGTTTTTGCCATTCGGCTACGGAACCCTAAAAAGGACTTCTAGTTGACTAGCAGCGCCCAGCGGTTTCATCCCCACAGACCAGGATATAAAGTAGACTTTGTGCTATTCAGGGTATAAGCTATCTACATACCAAATATCATCCAAATCCGTTCAGCCATTAAGGCGTGAAGGAGTGACAAACACACACACTCACAAACTTTCGCCTTTAAAATGTTAGTGTGATACACTGACTTTGTATGTAAGCATGTATGACCAGATGTATGAACGTGGACGGGGCGAAAGGAGTGTTAGGATCGTAGCAGATGGTATTCTGTGGTTTCTGAAATATAAAACTCACACCTTTTTCCCATGGGGGTACCCATGGGAAAAAGGTGTGAGTTTTATATTACTAGCTGTCCGGCGCAACTTCGGCGTTACATTTTCCCCGTTTTCGCAACATTTTTCATTGCAGCTCCACTCCTATTGGTCGTAGCTATAGCCTTTCTCGATGAATGGGCTATCTAACACTGAAAGAATTTTTCAAATCGGACCCGTAGTTTCGGAGCCTATTCAATGCAAACAAACAATCAAATCTTTCCTCTTTAAAATATTAGTTTAGATGTATTTTTTTTTTCTATTAAGTCGCATTTAAATAAACAAATACCAATAAACAGATATAACACACTACACAACTTTACGCTTATTATCTCCGGAGGATTGGGTAGAGGTGTATACCTACCTAATAGTACACCCACATTTCGCCAGTTCTATTTAAGTCCCATGTCATGGACGGCGGGCCAATTGCCATCAACCGCCCCATAAATCCAGACTCCGTTGCTGCTACTGAGAAATTCCTGATGGAAAAATCCATTAACAATTTGACCGACCTGCTAATCGAGCCCAAAACCTCATGGTAGGCAGTCTGATAAAAAATATCTGTACTTAATATAATTCTACGAATATTATGAAGGCATTAAGAGTTACCGAACATACGTATATGTAATGGAAGCCAAACTGATCGGTAACAAATACTCACGAGACATTAAGGGAACGCAATGGCGCGGCTGATCTGCTGGACTTGGCTCTACTACAAGAATATGGACGACTTTAACTTATACTAAGTATTATAGTAAGTAATTCTTACAATGTTGACAAATTGAGATCAGTCTTGCTGGGATGACACTAACTGTTGTTCCTTACTTCCCTATTACTCGACATCTCATGAACTGACTTCTTGATAAGCATTCATCACGGCCACTGAGGATGACTATAGTTTGTTCAAAAGTGCCTTGGTTATTGAGTATACGTACCTTGTTATATCTGTTTTGCGGGGGTTACGATATGGAACGGTCTGATGGCTTATGTTCTATTTGGATGCACTCGCGACGGTGACCAGCAAAGGAGAGCTCGCTTGATACGTGTCATCCCCTGATGAGGTTGGCCGCCGCGTGCGTTGCCAGAGTAACCAATTATGTTTGCGTAGGTACCTGAGCTTACAAAGGTGGTAAGTGGTTCCGTACCTTTGTTTATAATGTTCAGGTTTGTTTGGAATAAATATTTAGTTAAAACTCACCCCTTTTGTTTGTATCTGATCCTTACTTTTCCACAGCGGGTGATGCGCGTCGCAGTCTGCGGAGGCGATCAGGTCACACTTGTGTGACTTGGAGTATTGCACCAGGTCGGCTAGTTCTTTGGGAGGAACATCACCTTCGCTCGGCATGTACACTGAAGCTATAACTAGGATGGTTTGCTTTTCGGCGAGGATTTTTTACTGCAGTGAGGTCTCTAGAACAGAATTGGTTAAGTATGGTGGTTACTTCCTTGGAACCAGGTTCCTGCGGTTTGTCACTCACCGACATGTCGTAGTACTGCCGAGTCCACTTTGTACCACGGGTTCTGGGCACAAAGAATTCTGTGCAGCGTGGTAACTTCGGTGATGCGGGTATGAATGAGGAGCCCTGCTCTGATCCTATTCTTTAGCTCTGACTGTCTGACAACAGCTACAGTGGTGTCCGGAATTGGTGATGGCATGGTTTTGACCGCTCTGTCCAACAAGCTGAGTGCGTTCGCATTCTCGTACCACACCGCTAGGACCCCATCCGGCAGGAAGGGACGTCCACGGAAGGATGGAGCTTGCGCGCCTGTGGTGGCAGTGGAGACAGTACTGATTGCAGGATACTATCGTCGATAGCATCCCAAAACTGCTCTGCCTCTTCCGATGAGAGGTCCCTCGGCGGGATGGCGATAACCGCTACTCGCAGAAGCGACTGAGTCACGTCCGCCGTAGCTCACCGTCCACTTAGGCTTCGTGTCAGTCTGGGAGACTGGGTCTCGTCTAGACGAGAGCACTTCGAAGTAGCGCGCCCTTTCAGGCAACTGAGTTCCGGTTTGCCCTTCGGCCGCGAAGTGATGACCGCAGAAGCTTCCCTTATGCATGGTCACTTGTGTGCGGCTACGGTCCACTGTAACACGGTGGTGGTGTTCTCAGTGGATGGTATGCTCTCCACAAGGCCAGACAGGTCCAGGCTGGACCCCGGTCCTGAGCACAGGTTGCCCCCCCCAGAATACGAGGGATTAACCGAGCTAGGCTCGGTGAGGGATTCTCCACACTAGTGGTAGTGGTACCCTCCTGGGGTAATAATTTTTTCCTCTGTGCCTGTATTTTGTTTTGGGGCTGAGGATAAAATTGCCACCACCCAGTCTTGGTTAGGTGTGGTGCTTTTTGGGGGGATTTAGTGTCCCAAAGCTATGCGGGCCTGGGTGTGGTTATGCCCCTCCACTGTTCGGCTATGCAGGGTTGGTGCCTGGCGTTTTTTGTTGCGTCTATTTCTTGTGGAATTAAACCAAGAACAGGGCGGCAACCTCGTAAAGGTGAAACCACCAGACTTGCGTTAAGGATCTACACGACTGTGGCGCTCCCCTTCAAGACCCCGCCACCTTACTGCAGTAGGGAAGAAGTAAGGAAGGCTTGCATCTATACTACCAAGTACAGCGTAAGCAAAGCATGTCGTTGTGCACCCGCAAACGTAAAAACAAACCATAATTACATACATGGGGTATGTAATTATGGTGACCCATCCACGGACCGACCTCTGCAAGCACGGCTTAACCTTGAAGATCGACCCGTGCGGCTGTTTATTATTTAGCCACAAGCTCCTTATAAAAATTTTCAACCAACTGACAATTTTCACTGTTTGAAATCAATCGCTTTTCATAATGATTCTTTTTCAGCAGTTTCTTTCGAATCTTTAAACCATAACTATCAAAAGGAAATAACAATCAGTTGCCGTAAAAGCGGATAATTTTCAAGAAAAGTAGCAGAATTTTCCTCGAAGTTCTGAAGTTATGTAGTAATCTTCAGGAAATAGGGACCAGGTTTCTGCATTGGTTTGCAAATGGGATGCGAGGGTGCAAGGCCAGCTTACCGGCTCTTAATTTATAGGTAATATGCTGCGGTGCAGTGCAACGCAATGGCGTGGAAGATACGTCGGCTGCCACAACTGGGGTAATGGAAAGCTAACACGAGTATACAGTTAACTGGGTAGAAAATTGAGCTTTATTACATTATAATATGGGCAGATGGAACATAAAGGATGACGTCAGAAAGTAAACGTTTTGTTTCTGTTTAAAGATGCATTTACATGGACTAAAAGATCTGCACCCCAATTGCCTAACAGACTAACACAATCTGATGGATATTCGAAATTTGCAGTACAAATTTACACGGCAACGTAAATAGCGCAATGAATATTGTTGAACTGTCAAAATGGCATTGCCATTATCTGGGGGCAGTCCCCCACCAAGTCTAGCAAAAAAAGGCACAGCCGTACCATCCTTTTCTCGAACCCATTCAGGACATTTTCGACCCTTCCGTACCTTAATTCTTGTTAAAGCTAGAACTTGAAATTTCTGTGCCTAACCGCTCTAACTCGCTCAAAATGTGTCACGTGACGAGAGCATATTGTAACAAGGTATATTCCTGAATTTCATTCAATTTGAACTTGTAGTTTAGGAATTTTAAAGAATTTTAAAGATAATACTTTATTGACTGTATGCTCCACTGCAAGTACCATGGGGATTATAACATGTATTTGGCCGAGTTGGTTGGAGTGCAATGATTCCTTTAAAAAAAAGTTATGGCAATAAGTTGTCTTATTGGGCAATCGTAATAGTAAGATAAATTCTAATCACAAGATTCTGCGCACACTAGGCCAACTAAACGGTCTGATTGCCGACGTTTGCGCAAACCATACAGTCGGTGGACTGTGATCGAAACATTGCTCGTTGCAACAATTTGGGTAGTTAGAAACTTAGAACTATCGTCCAAATCGGCCGAATGCTTGTAGTACTAAAATCATCATTTTTGAACAGCAAAACCCTACCTTTCTTTGTTTTAATTATTTTCCATGTTAACAAATTAATTTACTAAAGTTTCCGCAAAAACATGACTAATACAGGAAAAATATTACTCTCGTTGTAATATGTGATCTCTTTTGACGTACTTAATATGCTCTTATTATGGATTTGTATTTTCTTTCGATATATTCAGAAGTCTACGAAACAATCCCCCATGCCATAGAACCACGGGTAATTAAAATTACCCATGGACCCGGTAATGGGTCGAACCACCGGGACCACGGGTAACGAGTGCATTATTGTTAAACGGGCCGGTGTCAACTCTACGTTCAAAGCGCGTATTTTGCGTACGGAGTCGACCGATTAAACATACATAGCGCCTTGCTGATCTAGCAGTTGACCGATAGTTTAGTTTGAGGGCAATCGTGCAGCGCATCAAACTGATTTATGTCTGTTACCTTTTCACGGCTGTTCAAGTGGACTGCACGGATTTCGGTAAAAAATTGGAATATAGATTGGATTCTGGCGCAAGACTTAAATGTACATTAGATTATCACGATAATGGTTAAGGGAGATGAGCAATATGCACACTAACAATATTATTTAACTGTTTGGCGTGACGTGAAATGACAATGTATGTATCAGAACGACTATTCTATTCTACCTGTCAGCGAGAGAAATAAGTGCGGGTTTAGGAGCGTTTACGCCTTACGGCATTTCATACAAACTTTCAAATCCTTATTTTCCGAAATGATTGAACCGATTTTAATGAAACTTCATACGCATAAGCAGAATACATAGGTCTAAACATTTACTTCTATACTATTTTTGCTCGGGAGTTTGTTCCGCCACTTCTTCTTCCCAGCTAAAACACTAGGAAGTGGCGAAGGGCCGGGCGTGAAAAGTGCTGATTATCAGCCTAATTTGAATAAATGAATTTTGACTAAAAAACAGAAATGTCTTTAAAAGTCTCTGTTTCTATAGATAATTTATAATCGGTGTAATTTAGTTGTAACACTATTTTTCCGAAATGTTTTTAATAACTTTTAAATGGCAATAAAATCTACACACAACAAAATCTATTTTGGACCTTTAGCGCTTTTTTTCAATTAGAAATTACGAGTATTTAAAATAGTAGATTATTATTATATGATTATGTTGCCGTGCGATGGACAAGTCATACTATTTATTACAGAATTTGCATTAGATCTCACAACTTTTTACAGTAGAAGAACAACTTTGCGAGACTTGGCATTATTGTACATGTTATGTTTTTGATGGGATATATTTGTTACGCCATCAGATGTCTGATTGTTTTTCCCACCTCTGCAGATATTGCAGTCCTAGTGGCTGCAGAGATATCATAAAATCATAACGCAATTTTAATTAATTATAATAAAGGTTTCAACTACATTCAAACCACATAGCAAAATTAATCAAATCACACCCCTAAACATCTCTTCACATAAATATTCACGAGCGATTCCAAAACAAAGCCGAGGCACATAGTTGTAGTATATATTAGTGGTAGAGACGGCGACGTAGTGGGTACCAGGCAAGCAGGAATGTTTGGAGGCGGTCGCCGCGATATCGCTGAGCAGCCGGTGCGAAAAGACGATGTGGTATATTGAGAAAGTGTCTCTTTGGTAGACCGATAATAAAATTGGTAAAGGGAGAAAACAAAGAAGAAAGATTTTTTTGCGCTAGCAAAAATATTAACCAACGTTAGGTAAAAAATGGATCTCATTCGATGCAAAAAAAGCCATCGCTCAGCATTATGCTGTGACGCCATGGGAAACAGTGGCCCAGCGCTCATATTCAGCTGCATTAGGTTGGACTGGTAGACGATCTCAACTAAGTGGGGAAAAGGTTAGGCAGATAATAAGTTCGTAACCACTATTTAAATCAGACGAAGTAGCTCGCAGTTAGAAGTCTAGTCACAGTAATTATTATTAGTTTTCTCATTTTTTATTTTGGTTTTTGTTAAAATATTTATTAGTCTATATTATGTGTATGTGTGTATTAGTATCTATGTAACTTATAGACAATTACGAAATTAATTACATATTGTTAGATATTGTTTTTGTACCTTACCACAATGTTGTCCTTTTTAACCCAATGGTTAACTGGTAGAGAATGCCTTGTGGCATTAAGTCCGCCTATGTACCACTATTGTACATGAAGTTCAAATAAATAAATAATAATAATGTCTTTGTGATGGACTAGGAAATACGTGTCCAATTCTCATGCTAAGTAGCAAAACATACTATTTGGCGACATACGAGTACGAACACACTAATTTCCAAGAAAATATATTAGTAATTTTACTCTTGGTTTCGCAATACTAAAGAGTACCTAAAAAAGCAAAAAAACGTTTCTCTCAATTTCTTCTATTTTTATTTCCATCTGAAATCCAAAACCAGACATTCCATCCTTCAATATTTTCACAGCAACCTTTTTGTAACGAAGAGAAAGATCACTGTGATTAAACACTGTTTCTGATCACACTGTTCTGTTCAGATAAAAACGTGAAAGTTTAAAACAGTCTTCAGATCACTGTGATTTTGTTAGACTAACAGCAAACGTATTTTCACAACAATAAAGATCAGTGTCTGGCAGAATTGACGTAATAGACGTCACTTTGCTAACCATGCATAGTCATCTAAACTCCAAACTAAACGTATAATAATATGCAAAATCTCTGCTCAATCGGTTGGAGATAACGGTTTTAAAAAAAACCAGTTGCAAGATTTGACCTAAACAAACATACACACAAACATTGCAAGTTAAATAAAAGCTTGTAAAAAAAAGGATCACTGGTTTTGACTGTGCTATAGGTGTTGTAACTGTTTGTGAAAGTACTACTGAATGAAGAAAAATTTGAATTTCGAAACCATCTTCATTCTTTCGTAGATTCAAGTTTGAACTTGGAATCGATAGTATGCGCAGAATGTTGGAAATGAAAGCGTTCAGTAGGTATTATTGGGTAAATTAACCGCTGCTTTGGCCGCGTCGTACAAGTTCTGACCAAGTTTGTGTGTGTTTGTTTATATATTTATGATATACCAGCTCTGTGGAATGTTTGTAGATGTTTGCACCGGCTATTTGTGTAGCTAAATCGGTACTTACCAATATCTGAATGATGGTGAAGGTCAACTTACACCTTAAGCCTTAAACTTGTGTAAGTTAATTGACTTGCTTGAGTTCTTAATTGCTTTTAGCGATAAGACCATTGTGTCGGGCCATTGTGTCATTCGATGTTTCTTTTTATGTTAATTTAAAAAAATCCATCAAAAACATAACATGTACAAAAATACCAAGTCTCGCAAGCAATTCTTCTACTGTAAAAAGTTGCGAGATCTATTGTATATCAAATCAAATCAAATCAAATCATTTATTTCAAATAAGCCAGTTACAGGCACTTTTGAATGGTCGAACGACAATAAAAATTAAGCTACAGTCCCAGTCACAAGACATAATAACTGTGAAAGTACTGTAGTTGCCCATTCCAAGGCGTAGATCTCTATGGAGAAGAATGGGCAAGAAACTCCATGGACACTCTTTTAAATCAGAATCTTGTTACAAAAACCTTGGTTACATCATTCATGTTGAGATGGTACATTATGTGAGAACGATGTAGCAAGACTTCACGTTAAAAGTGTCCATAGCAAAAACAAAAAGAAAAACATTCAGAAGATAAAATAATTAGTTCGAAATAAGCCGTGGCAGCTAAGAGACGACCAGGCACAACTGACAGCGCCCGTTCACGAACATGACGCATGGATCAGCCATCATTCAACTCAACCATTTTGAAGGGAACTAAATGACCCGACACACACGCCGCCATCAGCGTGACATTTGAGTGAGCATGACATACTCTCAACCGCCAGGGCACATTCAAGTCAATAAAAGACGTAGGTATACATTTCTGTAATAAAAAGTATGACTTGTCCATCGCACGGCAACAATAATATAATATTTTAGATAGTCATAATTTCTAACTGAAAAGCGCTAATGGTCCAAAATAGATTTTGTTGTGTGTAGATTACATCAAACTAAACTATCGATTAACTGCTAGATCAGTAAGACGCTATACGTATTGTTTAATGCCGACTCCGTGCGGAAAATACGCGCTTTGGACGTGAAGTTGACATCAGACCGTTTAATAATAATCGGCCGATTTGGACGATAGTTATAAGTTTCTAACTACCCAATTTGTTGCAACGAGCAATTTTTTCGATCACAGTCCACCGACTGTATGGTTTGCGCAATCGTCGCTAGTCAGACCGAAGTTGGCCTAGTGTGCGCAGAATCTTGTGCTTATTATTACGATTACCCAATAGGACAACAGCTTATTGCTATAACTTTTTTTTGAAAGGAATCATTGCACTCCAACCAACTCGGCCAAATACAGGTTATAATACTCTGGTACTTGCAGTGGAGCATTCAGTCATTAAAGCATTATCTGAGATGTTTGACTCTGATAATGCTTTAATGACTGAATGCTCTGAATGATCTGAGTCAAACATCTCAGTTTGTACTGATACTCCACGCAACTGTATCTGCGATTCCAACGGAACAAGCCGGCGTGAGAGAATGACTCCGATTTAGATTTCTGCAACTTCAACTGCTGTTTTGTATGGTGTCGGACGTAAAGAATACCACCATCCCATATCTTCCCGTGGGTGTCGCAAGAGGCGACTAAGGGACTTGCTTAAGAATGGGCAACAGCGTTCTCTGTGCTTTTGTAACAACCGTACTGTAATCGCCAACCCGCCTGCCAAGCGTGGCGATTATGGCAAAACCCCCCTTATGTCCCCCCCGTATTTGTGGCGTTGGGGGAGGCCTATGTCCAGCAGTCGACGTCTTTCGGCTGAAATGATGATGAACTTCTAAGAAGAGGTCAAAATTCTTAAAATATCTTCGTTGATTGCCACCCAGAGCGAGTAAGGGGAAAAAAATGGCTAAAAGGTTGAGTCGATTTCATTTCGAAGTGTCAGTGACGAATAATTTTATTAAACCGTAAAAATAAATCTGTAATCGCATATCATTTGTATAGGATTACATTATCTTATGCAGTTTTAATTTCTAGAAAACTGGACTGAAATGAAATGTATGTTGCAATTTCCCTCGCTTTTTTAGGGTAAATAAATAATTGTGTTCGAATCTTGAAGTTTGTTGACTGCTATAAGTATCTTAGAATTATGATGATATATACCCTACCCTATATACCCTACCCTACCCTACCTACCTACCTACCTACCTACCTACCTACCTACCTACCCTACCCTACCCTACCCTACCTTTCTCACCTTTTAAACCTTCCCTGGACTACGACAAACATTTTAAAATCAAAATCAGCTAAATCGGCCCAGGCGTTCTCGAGTTTTATCGAGACAAACGAACAGCAATTGATTTTTATATAATATATAGAAATATATATATATATCTATAGAAATTATAAAAAATAAATTATGTTACACTGAATGTTAAGACTTAATTGAGATGCTACCGTTGCGCGTTGGTTTAATTTTGTGAAATATTCTTGCGTCAAAATCAAAATCAAAATATTTTTATTTTACATAGGCCTACAGGGGCACTTATAAAACGTCGGCAAAAAGGTGCTCGGTTCGGGTTGGTCGTTTCCTATGGAGAAGAACCGGCAAGAAACTCCATGGTTACTCTTTTAAAATCATTTGGTTTTACAATATTTCTGTTACAGCATTAGTACTAAAGTATGGGAGGACATCGTAGGCCTGACAATAAGTCGTTGCTTACTACGAAACGTAGAACGAAATAAAAAGTTACCAAGGATCTAGGAATCTATAAGGCCTACAATGTCCACACATTTACAAACAATCGGTAAATAAGAAAAAGAGTCTATACAACAACAAAAAATAAATAGAAAATATCACAAAATGACTAGATCAAATAAGTGACACAAATGTTGTCATCCGTGCTGTAACTATTCTAAACAAAAGGTGTAATGATTTAAAAACTATTGTAAAACATCTGATTAAAAAGAAAGGAAAAAAAAAAATAAGATTGAGAATAGTTAGAGACATCCACACATTTGTGCCGTTTATGAGCTACCAGGGAAGCCGCATGTGCGAAGGGGCTAAAGCCAAACTTCTCTATCTTCAACGTAGTCCTTAATTTTGTAATATGCTTTTTTAATTAGGACACGTTTAATATAATTTTTAAACTTTCCATCGGTCAGTTTTGTAACTGACTTCGGCAACTTATTATAAAAGCGTATACTGTTTATAAGAAAAGACTTGCTAGTTTTGGTTAATCTGAATTTGGGTATTACAATTTCGTGTTTACTGCGTGTATTTATATTATGGAAGTCGCTTCTAATTTTGAAAAGTCCTCGGTTTTTGCGGACATATAAAATACATTCTAAAATATAAAGTGAAGGCAGAGTCAGTATATCGATTTCTTTAAATTTTTCTCTGAGGGATTCACGAGGACCCATTTTGTAGATAGCGCGGACTGCCCTCTTTTGCAGTATGAAAATTGAATCAACGTCTGCTGCCGATCCCCACAGCAGAATGCCATAGGACATAATACTATGGAAATAAGCGTAGTATACTAACCTAGCTGTGGCTATATCAGTTAACTGCCTTATTTTTCTGATTGCATAGGCAGCTGAGCTTAACCTTCCTGAAAGAGTTCTAATGTGCTCGCCCCACTGCAGTTTTGAATCGATAGTAATCCCCAAGAATAGAGTTGCCGCTATAACATCAAGCTTCTTGCCGTCAAGATTTAAATTTAGGTCACGTTGTGGTACATTTGGTAAAGAAAACTTGAGGCATTTTGTTTTATTCGTATTCAATAAAAGATTGTTGGCTGCGAACCATTTCGAGAGAATAGTTAGGCTTTCGTTAACACGTAAGACGTCCGTATCTTTTCTATCAATTTTAAAGATTAGCGAAGTGTCATCAGCAAATAGAATTATATCCGAAAATTTGGCCATCATATAAGGGAGATCATTAATATAAACAAGAAACAGGAAAGGGCCGAGAATTGAACCTTGGGGCACGCCCATCTTGACTATAGACCCGCAGGACGTCGCCCCATTTACATTTACTTTTTGCAGCCTGTTTGATAAATAAGAGAGAACAAGATCAGCAGCTTGTCCACGAATTCCGTAGTGGTGTAATTTACAGATCAGTGTTTTGTGGTCGACGCAGTCGAACGCTTTTGAAAGATCACAGAAGATGCCAATAGCATCCTGGGACTTCTCCCAGGACTCCAAAATGTGACTGATGAGTTTTACTCCCGCGTCCGTTGTCGACCTACCCTTCGTGAAGCCAAACTGCTGGCTATGCAGTATCTTATTAGAGTTGAAGTGAGACAACAACTGGTCCAGCATGATTTTTTCATAGATTTTACTCAGTGCTGGAAGCACAGATATAGGCCTATAATTAGAGGGATCACTCTTACAACCTGATTTGAAAATTGGTACTACTTTACTATGTTTCATCAAGTCGGGAAACTTGCCGCTGTCCAAACATTGGTTGAATATGCCTGTTAAGACAGGAGCAATCGTATCAATAATATCTCCAAGAACCTTGACGGATATCCCCCATAAGTCTTCAGTATTTTTTATATTGAGACTTTTGAATGCGTTTTTAATTGTAGCAATACATACTGGTTTAAATTTAAAGTTTGGTATGTTCTTTGTAAAGTTCTCTTTAAGAAGAGCTTCAGCAAATTTAGCTGAAGAGGGGAGAGATTTCGTAACCTCTAACGGAATGTTGGTAAAGAAGTTGTCTAGAGTCTCAGCGACTTCTAACTTATCACAAATTGTTTTATTATCTATTTTCAAAGACAATTCAGTCTTATCTCGTTGTTGCGTCTTTCCTGTTTCTCTGTTAATTACCTGCCATACAGTTTTTATTTTATTCTTAGAAACACCGATTTTATTACTTATTATTTTAGATTTTGCTTGAACGCAGACACTTTTGAATATTTTTGAATAGTTTCTAACATAAGTGTGAAAGACTTGATCTGAAGTCAGAGATTTTTCGTGATATAAATTGTATAAAATATCTCTACTTTTTCTTATTCCCGCAGTGGCCCATTCGCTAAATTTGGATTTTGAGTTGACTTTAACATTTTTTACAGGACACGTTTTATTAAATTCCTGGCAAACTGTGGAAAATAATATACTGTAGTTTATATTGGGGTCTTCTAAATCAAAACTAGCATTAGAAAGTTTGCTAAGAACATTATTATTAAAAGATTTTAATTTATTTTTGGAAAGAGGTCTTAATTTAATTGATTTAACGAAGTGTAACTTTTTGTCTAACTCTAAAGATACAAGTTGTCCAGTATGGTCTGACCTAACGCCACTTATTAATAAAGACTCTTTTACTATGCAATTAGTAAATACATTATCTATGCATGTAGCTGAGGTTGCTGTTATTCTAGTTGCTACACTAAATAAATATTTTAAGTTGAATGATTTAAACAATGAGACCAGCTTACATTTTTCGGGTGAATTGACTAACAGGTCAATATTGAAGTCACCACAAACAAAAACTAATTTATTATCTGTGAAAAGTTTACTTAATATTTCTTCCATTGTGATTAAAAATAATGACAAATTTGATGCTGGTGGTCTATACACACATAAGACAGTATGACCCTCAACCTCTGCACATGCTACCTCACATAAGCGATCAACAGAGTAAGCAGTGATATCCTTCCTCTCCTTATACCTGAGACAGCTATTACAAAGTATCAGGGTACCACCACCCACTGAGGATCTGTTGTACGCACTGGCAACTGAAAAATTATTTACATTAAACAGCATCCTATCTGGTTTTAACCAAGTTTCACTAAAACATAAAATATCCATGTGGTATTTATCTACTAACATTTCCACGTCTAGAATTTTGCCGGAGAAGCGATTAATATTCTGGTGGCGTGTTGGATCAAACAGTGCCGAGCCGAGTACTCTGCCAGTGAAAAAGGGGTTAATCACACAGACATTAACATTTCACCATTTTTTTAGGGTTTAAAATTAACGTAGCATAAACTCCTATGAACTAGAAGACCACCTTTAACTCCAACCTCCAATCTCTAGTAAAAATGACACTCAATTTACAAATATGATATTGCAAACAATATGAAGGTCGTATATGCAAGCTATTAGCTCCCGGGCGTGATGGATGATGGTCCCCGGCGAGCTCACATATTGGAGGAGGAAATTGTGTTGCACCGCAGCCGAGCTAGTAAACTGAATTATAGCTTGGCTTGTAATGAGCTCTTATTTTGTGAAACCTTATAACGTTGCCGCGTTGCTACGTTATTGCAACAGGGATATTTTGGAGTTCGAATGACATTGTAATATATACTTATCACACGCTGGAGGTAAACATTTGTGAAATGTATTGTAAAAGTAATATTGCTAGTTAAAATTTTGGTCTCGCGACGATGGATTCTCGAATAACTACGGATTCGTATGAGAGGTCGCTAGTCACACAAGGAGCTCATCAGAGTTTGGTATCTTCTTGCCGCGTTTTTTTTCATTAAATAACATAACATTACGCCTGTTATCCCCAAAGGGTTAGGCAGAGATGCACCTGATAGTACACCCATACTTCTCCCGTTATGTTAAAGTCCCATGAAATAGGGGCGTGCCTATTGCTACCAACCGGGCAGAAATCCAGACAGCGCGAGCGTGGCTGCTACAGAGAAATCCCTTATGAAAAATTCTCAATAACATTTTGTCGGACCTGGGAATCGAACCCAGGGCCTCATTCTCTAATCATCATCATCATCATCATCAGCCTATAATGTTCCCACTGCTGGGACACAGACCTCCTCCCCATGAGAGGGAGTGGACTGTCATACACCACGCGGGCACAGTGCGGTTTGGTAAAATCAAAATCAAAAATCAAAATATTTTTATTATAAACAAGGTGTTGTTTTGCAACCTCGTCAAATTATAGGAGGTAACTATGCTAATGATTCTCGACCCGAATCAATAATAAAATGAGTAGGTAGTTTTCTTTTTTTTTTATTTACTGAAATCGTTAACTGTGAACCACCTGTGTTTTGAACACGGGCCGTCTGATTCCCGCCTTATAACGTCGCTTACACACAAACAAAAAACCTCAAACGTTTTTTTGATAATTTTATAATCCCTAAACCACGTTAAGGGGGTTATTCTGAAATATTGACAAACTTAAACAACAAAAAAACGCAGTGTTTTTTAATAATTTACTAGGTACCGTAATTTATATTGATTATTTATGTATTTTGTGACAACATCCTGAATTTTGACGAGGATGCAAAACAACATCTTGTATAGGCCTACAGGGGCACTTATATAAAACGTCGGCAAAAAGGTGCTCGGTTCGGGTTTGTCGTTTCCTATGGAGAAGAACCGGCAAGAAACTCCATGGTTACTCTTTTAAAATCATTTGGTTTTACAATATTTCTGTTACAGCATTAGTACTAAAGTATGGGACGACATCGTAGGCATCGATGTCAAATGTCTTTGAATTTTTAGTTCTAGGACATGCCGGTTTCCTCACGATGTTTTCCTTGACCGTTCTCTGATGTGGTCGGTTAAAAAACCCAGAAGGTTTTTTTTCTATTGTTGTAGGGCACAGCACAGCACATTCTGAAAATCTGTTGTCATTTAGCTCAATTACCATGTGCCTTTACATAAATTTACTGTAAAGATGTTATATAACGTAAATTGGAGTAAGTACTGGTCATACACGAGCAAATCGCTGAGCTTGGCACACAACCAACTAAATAAATATCAAATAGCTCTCGACGTTTCTCTGAACTGAAGGTCAAGCTATCAATTGTACACGTGCGAAAATAAACGGAAAAATAACGAACAGATGGTTGCAGAAGGTATGTTGTGTACGAAGTGTGTTCGAAGGCAAAAACACACCAGTTTTTTTCGGTTGAGCTTTGGTAGGTTACCCGCACTTCTTTTCGTGATTGTCACTGCTTTGATTGAAGCTACGTATTATGGCCAAAATTATTTCAAGAATCACTTATCTTATCATCATCATCATCAGCCTATAATGTTCCCACTGCTGGGACACAGGCCTCCTCTCTATGAGAGGGAGTGGGCTGTAATCCACCACGCGGGCCCAGTGCGGGTTGGTAGATGTCACATGTTGTCGAATTTTTAGTTCTAGGACATGCCGGATTCCTCACGATGTTTTCCTTCACCGTTTTTGAGAGCAGCGGTGATGAAATAAATTAAACAAAGTAATGTGCCTGCCTGGGTTCGAACCCACGTCTTACTGCTCGTAAGTCGGGGCCACCACTGGGCCACCGCTGCTCTCACTTATCTTGTTTGCATGTAATTAAATTGTGTACTTGTTATGAGTTGTCTCGTGGTCGCAAGCGCTACTGCTGACCAGGTTGGGCAGTGTTATTGCTTTATCGGCTTTGACTATCAAGAATTTCTCAGTAACGGTTAGGAGGTCTGGTTTTGGGTTGTTCCATCGATATGTGAATGCATTCTGGACTACAATGTTGAATTTGCAAAATATATGTGAATGTACTAAAGATATAGAACCCTTGAGAGAAAATGAGAAGTAATTTTATGTCATTAAAATAAACTTATTTTCTTCTTTCACTAAAAATCATAAAGGCTTAAAGTCACCCAAAGGGCAATGGAGAGGGCTATGCTCATTGTTTCCTTGTGTGATCGAATCAGAAATGAGGACATCCGCAAGAGAACCAAGGTTACCGGCGTAGCCCGAAGAATTGCCAAACTTAAGTGGCAGTGGGCAGGGCACATTGCTCGCAGAACAGATGGGCGATGGGGCCGAAAAGTTCTGGAATGGCGACCGCGAACCGGAAGACAGTGCGTTGGAAGACTTCCCACTAGGTTGACCGATGACCTGGTGAAGGTTGCGGGGATCCACTGGATGCGAGATGCACGGGACCGGTCAATGTGGCGTCACTTGGGGGAGGCCTATGTCCAGCAGTGGACGTCTTTCGGCTGAAATGATGATGATGATGGTGAAGAATCATAATCACGAAAGAAATAGTCGTTGTACGGAACGTTCGATCTTTCATCTTTGTCCTGTCCTGTTGAGATATGTAGGTATTTCTTTTTTCAAAGTGCTCCTTCAACAATCTTCTATAACATTGTGATAGCACGCTTGTTATGATTTTTGCGCCACGTTTATTATTTCCTCTTCATATTCTATCCCGGAGTAAAATGTCCCATGTCGTAAACTGACATTTACGCTTTTTATGACGAACTAGAGTTTTGTGCTCGTGGAGGCAGTTATTTATTTTTATCTTTATGCTTGAGTTGTATCCCGGTTTTATATTTATTAGTACATAGATACAGGTATCCAGAGTATATTCGACACAAAAGAAGGGAAAGTCGTGATAATTATTTCGCATGCTCATGAAATAGCATCGATACCTTACCTTACCTACCTTACCTTTTATCTCACCCACCGGTAAGGTAAAAGAAAAAGATTCACTGAAAAGATAAAAGAGGTCTTCTCCTCTTTAAGAAAGAAAGAGAGAAAGAGTCTGGGGATTCGTTACGGTGCAAGCGGTGCTTTCTTATGCAGTTTTAAGGTCCAAAAAATGCTGATCCTCAGCCGATATCGAGTCTATTCGAATCAATGATTTTTTGCTTTGATTTATACCTTCCTAGTATACAATTTAAGTGCAATGAACTGAAAAATGAAAAAATATTCTTATTTTTTTGGTAAATTAATTTAACCTTTCTCTTAATACAAAAGTTATTACAACAAGTTATCTACATCTACACTAATATTATAAAGAAGAAAGATTTGTATTTTTGTATGTAACGAATAAACTCAAAAACTACTCGACCGATTTTAAAAATTCTTTCACCATTAGAAAGCTACATCTTTACCGAGTAACATAGGCTATATATTATCGCGCTAATAACTTAGGGGGATGAGCAATATTGCATTAAGTCCACATTTCTCAACTGTTTGACAACTGACAACTGTCATGACAAGCTTTACAATAAACCGGTTATTTAAACTATTTGTCATCAAAGTAAGTAGCCTGGCGGTTCTATGACCGCACTGCCAAGCAAAAGGTTTCGAGTTCGTATCCGCAGTCAGTATGTATTTTTTGTGGTAATTTTTTAATGCTGTAAGTTTTCCAAAAGAACGCGGGTTCGATCCCCAACCGGTGTTCACTTCTTGTAACTAGGTATTTTTTTATTATTTTAATGCTTTATGATTTTCAAATCATTACAAAATAGTTTTCGTTTTTTTAACCATTCAAAATAAATAGTGATTAAAGAACGAGTGGGTCATAAACAAAACGAAATTTAAGACATGATCGTCGGCGATTTTAAAGTATACACATCCGTAGACACTGTGATGGCTAATGACGGTAGTCCTGTACACCCCGTTGAATTTTTCAGCTCCCTGGAGCTAACGGGCGTACCGTTCCCATAAGATGAAGCTTAAACTTGGCGTTTTAGTTCTGCTGATGCGAAACTTTGATGTACCCAGACTGTGCAACGGCACGAAGATTCGTATCACAAAGCTTAGCCGTAATATTATAAAAGCCACTGTAGCGACCTAGAAAAAGCAACTTACTACAGAAAGTACTACAGCGCCATCTACGACGCGACGGAAGAACTAACATCAATTGCCTACATCTCGCAAGCAAAGTTTAAATCGACTTAAGACTAAAGTCTTAATTCGATTCGGGTTTTCAGGTTTCTCTATATATAGAGAAATCCGACAACAACTGTCGGGCAGTTGCCCACCAGACATAACACCCGTCTGATTGGAGGATCCTCCCTTTTCAATGGAGTATTGAGAAACTTTACACCCTGTTCCTCATACCCCTAAACTGGTAACCCCGAAATGGACGTCAGCGCAGCCTTCGAGCAACGTGACATCATCATCATCACTTCTCTCAAGCTTTCGAGCAGCGAGTCTCACAGCCAGCCAGCTTCAAATGGGTATTCCTGACCACCAGCATGCAGCCGGAGCGCATTCCTGGTCAGCACCCTCAGCCTCTCATCAAGTGACCTTGGCACAGCACACTGCATTTTCGGCCGGTCGAGAGCTTCTACCTCTCGGTCGACACCTCTCTACCTGTCTACCACATCGCGGCGCTGCACGTCCGACGCACTGGAGCAAACGCAGCGCCAGCCCCGACTCACTGGGGTTCACCTCACCACCGCAGTCTGTTCCGACTCACCGTGAACAATGCGGCTACGAAATTCCAACTGGCACGGCATAATACTACAAGCTGACTCATTCGACTATCGACTATGGTCTCCAGAGGAGAGTGATGTAGCGACCTACAAAAAGTACTACAGCGCCATCTATAACGCGACGGAAGAACTAACATCAATTGCCTACACCTCGCAAGCAAAGTTTACATCTACTTAAGACTATATAGAGAAATCCGACAACAACTGTCGGGCAGTTGCCCACCAGAAACAACACCTGTCTGGTTGGAGGATCCTCCCCTTTTCAATGGAGTATTGAGAAACTTTACACCCTGTTCCTCATACCCCTAAACCACCATTATTACAGGAGTTGCTAAAGGAGAGAGCGTTTTAATTCGACGCATGCCAAATATTCCAAATAACTTGCCATTCCAATTTTAATTAACAGGTAGTAATTTCCCTTAAAATAAGCGTTAGCAATGACGATCAACAAATGTCAGGGCCATACCTAAAAAGTGGCAGGCATTCTTTTGGTTACCTACTCCATGCTTCTCAGACGGTCAATTATTTGTTGATTGTTCACGTGTTTCATGAAGCCAAAACTTGCACGTGGTGACGGTCATTGTTACGAAATTTTTTATTTTATACAAAACTATTGGAAAAAAAATAGTGCCCAACAATGCGCTGTATTGTTCACTTAAAAAAAAATATGATCCAGCTTTTAAGCCATATTTATAGTGTCGCTTCAACGCCTTTTTGTTTCGGACCTCTGCCGCCCAGAATTACACCACCCTAAAGCACGCCCTTTGTAGTCATCACCCACATAATCACATTACGATCAGACCGTCAGTTCTCACACATAACAACAAAACATCACGCCTGTAATTCCCGAAGGTGTACTTTATCTTATATCCACATTTCGCCAGTTATGTTGAAGCTCTATGTAATAGGGGGCGAGCCCCATCAACACCCGACATTAAATCCAGACTTCGTGGCTGCTACTGAGAAATTCCTGATGGAATAACCCATTAACACTTTGCCCGATCCGAGAATCGAACCCAGGACCTCAAGCTCAGCACTCGTGCTTGCGACCAATCGACCAACGAGGCAGTCTCACACATACATCTTAAAATTTCCGCGTGAACGAAGTCGCGGGTATCAGCTAGTCACGAATATATTTTACTGTATCAAGAAAATATGAAATTAGTGTCTTTATTTGTTTTGTTATCAAACCGCAGAGCATCAACTGGTAACACGATGTATCGTCTTGTTTCTCATAGAGGTCGTTGAAAACTCGAAAGAGTTTGTGTTACGAAGAAAGAAGTAAAGCCTCCGGTAACTTAGTTGGTACAAAATATCAATTAAATGTAGGTAAGTTCATCTTCTTCTTTTCGTGTCGATTAAACTCAAGTTTTGTCAGATCAGTATGTAGTAATTGGCTTCCTTTAAATCCTGAAAGGTGCAGGTGGTTGTGCAGGAAAGCCTTTTTTCTTTGGATGGGAAATCTTCAAATCACTTCTCCCGCTCAGGGCGGACCGGAAGGGAGTGTCAGACTTGACTGACTAAAACCCATCCATGTTCCTTCTTAGCCCTTTGTGTTCCAGGGCCACGGTATCTCTTTCGAACAACCCGCAGCCCTGGCAGGCATCGGCCCTCTCGGACCCCTTCCGATTTGCTGACATCTCCTTGAGGCGCGCGTGGAACACGAACACGCCGTCGGCACGGCCTGTCGTCATAAGACGGACCGACGGTGAGCCAGCCCATTACTCACCGTCCACAGGCCCGCGCCTACGGTGGCCGGCAGGCACCGGGAGGTGGCAGGAAAGCCTGGTGGGGCATTTCATGCAAAGGACATTCTAGCTGTGTTGATTGGGAAAGGCTCTCCAAGGTCTCTCCCAGGTCTCTCCAAGGTCTCTCCAAGCTACGCCTCAACACGTGGTCCTCCAATGTCTGCAACCAGTCTGACTTCATCAACATCATCATCCACAGCATGAATTCACTGACTGCCGGGTGTATGCAGCTCTTTTCTTGTACCAAAAATCTCCACGGTCCTGTGCCAGCTTCATCCATGTTTTTCCCCCGACGGCTACTATGTCGTCTGCCCAGTCTGACTTAGCCACGTTTTAAAAGTCGTCGGCCCATTTACCCGTACAACATATAAAGATATATAAACATCGTTTATTAACTTGAATATGACATAAATGCGATCACCCAGTAAGCATAACTTTATCAATTTGTTTGTTCAAGTAACTTTGGCTGGCAAGGCTATTGAATAATTAGGAATTTTGGTTATATTATCTTTGTTGAATGTTTAAATTCTCTGTATGGTGTCGGACGTAAAGAATAGCACCATCCCATATCTTCCTGTGGGTGTCGTAAGAGGCGACTAAGGGACTTTCTGGAGAATGGGCTGCAGCGTTCTCTGTGCTTTTGTAACAACCGTACCGCGATCGCCAACCCGCCTGCCAAGCGTGGCGATTATGGCAAAACTTCCCATGTTATGTCAATGTAGCGACACTTGGAAGAGGCCTATGTGCAGCAGTGGACGTCTTCCGGCTGAAATGATGATGATGATGAATGTTTAAATTGATATGGTTCAATGAACATGTACCATATTTTAAAAAAAACATGTAATGGCCAATCTACTTCTCGTCAGCGCTGGCTGGCGCAACCCAAGTACCTACATATTTTGTATGTTCTTTTTCAGACTTTCTGGCTTGAAAATAATACTGTTATGACTTTTACAGATATGTTACAGACTTCCGGTATTGCTTATACCAGGTCGTCTTGATTGCATTAGGCATCGATGATAATAAATTAATGAACGTCAATATTTAAGAATTTTTCCAAAAACCAATGATGCAGTTTTAGTTTTTATCAAAATTAGGCTTGAGACTCCTTTGGGTGTTTTTCGCTATTCCTCATAGTTTCTGATTTGGCCTTTTTTCCACTTGACAAATTCAGCCTGTATATCTCGGCTCCGATGCATTTTGGATAGAAATGTTCATAGAAGAAAATTAATGTCTTATTGTGTTCTTACTAATGAAACATTTTTCAAAACCCAAATCTGGAATAGCACATGGGCTATATATTATCGCGCTAATAACTAAGAGATATAAGCAATACTGCCTAAAATCGACAACTGTTTGACAACTGTCATAACATACAGTGTCCTCTGTAGCCCATCCAATGGCTATAGATGAATAGACGGTAATATTCAGAAGTACGGGTTACAGAAAGTTAACCGTGAAACACTTTGGTCAACCAGGAGTACAGTTTTACCGTGCTACACCTAGGTGAACCAGGGGTACAGAAAATTAACCGTGGAACACCTTGGTGAACCAAGGGTACAGAAAGTTAACCGTGAAACATCTAGGTGAACCACTTTGGTGTTCCACGGATCAGAAAGGAGAAATATGTTCCGATTTTCAAGCCATAGTGTCGCTTCAACGCCATTTAATTTTGTTTCGGACCTCCGCCGCCCAGGATTACAACGCCCAAAAGGACGCCTTTTGTAGTAATCACCCACATAACCACATTTTGATCAGACCGTCAGTTCACACAACATCATAACAAAACATCACGCCTGTTGTTTCCGAAGTGTTACACCCAGGTGTACTTAATCGTACATCCACATTTCGCCAGTTACGTTGAAGTCCTACGTAATAGCCATCAAACGGGACCGATATTAAATCCAGGCTCCATGGCTGCAACTGGGAAATTCCTGATGGAATAACCCAATAACATTGCAATATTGCCGGTCGTAGTGAACAGACGTATCGAACAATTATTTCAATAAACAAATAATCACTTGCGAAACTGTGACCTAGTTTAACCGTCAGTAGTGACGCATACTATTTACTAAATGTGTATTTTCTACTAACACAAAGTAGAAATGACCCGTGTTTAACAGGAACAAATAACATCGTGCAGCAGCACGATGGAGGATAGTCCATTCAACCGGAGTGGTAAATGTGTTCGCTCCCCGCCTTCTACACCTGTACCCGTGGCCAAACCCGTGGCCGTACCCGCTTCTTCCCCTCAAGTGCCTACCCAAAAGAAGGATGCCCCTGAAGTTGTCTCGACGCCTGAAATTCAGAACTGGATGTCGATTATCGAGCAGAGCCTGAACGAGGTGTGCTCTATTGCAGCTGAAGGAAAGTTGAATGTGGAGCAGAAAACGCGCATCATTAACCTTAGCCGGAAAGTTAGTCATGGGACCTCGCAGATGGCCGTCATGTACCAGTCCGTCAAAGCAAAAGCCCTCCAATCGCACTACAACATCAGGACTCTCGAAAACCAACTCGATCTTTCGCAGCAGCTACAAAACCTTAAGCTGAAAATCGAAGATTCGACGAAACCTGTCCAGGGATCTACCTTCGCTGACATGGTAAAGAAAGGTGCCAACAATTTCATCCAGCCGAGTTATGTAAGTTCTGTGGCCATCTATCCAAGTGACAAGCTGAAGACCAGCGATGAGACCAAAACTCTTGTCCAAAAAATTATCAGCCCCGAACAAATGAAGCTCCAGGTGAGAGGCCTGCGCAAGACGAAAAACGGTGGTGTTATCATTAGCACCGAGTCGAAGGACGACATCGAGAAGCTGAGACAACCGGTGCAGCTTACCAAGTCAGGCCTTACAGTCGACGAGCCCCATAAAAGGAAGCCAAGAGTTGTGATTATAGGAGTGCCGACATCTATGCAGGAAAATGAGGTTTTTACCTGTTTATACAACCAAAATCTAGCCGAAAAACTTCAGGACTGCAGCCTTGAGACGTTTTTGAACTCAATTCAAATAAGTCATAAGTCAGGTAAGAGAGACGCTGAGACCTGTAATTACATAGTTGAAGTATCTGCAGTCATACGCAAAGCCCTGATATCGCAAGACCGAGTTTTTGTAAATTGGTCATCATGCCCTGTGAGGGACTTTACTTTGGTCACACGATGTTATAAGTGTCAGCAGTATGGACATGCGGCCAAGTCATGTCGACAAACATCGCATACCTGCGGCCACTGTGGTGATCAAGGACACTCTGTAAAAGAATGTCCAAAGAAGGCTGACGAACCAAAATGCGCTACTTGCTTGTTCTTCAAAAAGCCAGACAAGCATAACACAGGTGCTGCGGACTGCCCGGCTAAAATAATGGCTGAAAAAAGGTATATCAACTCTGTAGATTATGGAGGCGCCTAAGAGCGCCGTTAATTAGTAATTTTTCTGACCTTTTTTTAAACTTCTATTTTTAACTGCAATTATGTTAAATAATTTGATTAATGAGTTAGACAATTTCTCTATATCCGAGTCC
Organism: Cerastis rubricosa; assembly: GCA_949152445.1. NCBI lineage: Eukaryota > Metazoa > Arthropoda > Insecta > Lepidoptera > Noctuidae > Cerastis > Cerastis rubricosa. Next base: position 1,613,864 of record OX424525.1, on the reverse strand, counting down.
AAAGTTTGTGAAGCGGAAAACTGCAAACAATATCTATCCGAATATAAAACCCCACTAACCATACTAACACAAAATATTCGCAGTGTCTTTAAGAATTTTGATAGCTTTACTACATTTCAGCAACGGTTAAACATAAATTGTGACGTTATTGTTTTAACCGAATGCTGGCTTGCTAAACAATATGACATACCATTAATACCGGGATATAATATGTATAAAAGTACTATAAATTACAACCAAAATGATGGGGTGATAGTTTATGCAAGAGATCATCTAAATGTCTCTGTTCAGGAACCTAATATGCACGAATGTAACAGACTGTTAGTTACAATTGGATCAGAATTTGCGATATTAGCATTATATAGACCGCCGTCATTTAAAAATACTAGCCTCTTTACTGACTCTTTGAATGAGACCTTGCAAACCCTGTCATCCGTCAAAAACACGGTTGTAATTGGAGACATTAATATCAATATTCTACCAGGAAGTGCTGATGCGTCTGCTCAGGACTACCTCAACCTATGCGCCTTTCATGGCATGCTCCCAGCACACAGCTTTCCGACACATCACAGTGGCTCCTGTTTGGATCATATTATGCTTAAATCGAATTTCCCTTCACTTGCACTTGTTGTTAACTCAACAATAACCGATCACTGTGCTGCCCTACTTACCCTAAATTGTAAATTACCTAAACAAGACACTCGCAATATTTCAAAACTGAATATGAATAAACTTGAAGAAGATTTACGCGTCATCAATTTTGATCCAGTCTATAATTCCGCTGACCCGCAGTTTTGCATGATGTATGTACTTGATAACTTACGAAATGCAATTCAGAAAAACACAATCATATCGCAGTTGAGCAACAAAAATCACAACTTAAAACCATGGATTACACCAGGTCTTATACGCTGTATGAAATATAGGGATAAACTGCATGTGAAAGCTAAATCTAATCCGGACAGTACAGTTTTGCAAATATCGTACAAAAGATATCGAAATTTCTGCAATGATCTCCTTAAAAAAATTAAAAGCAACTACGAAAAAGTGGAATTGGAAAAGGCTGGAACAAATAATAAAAAGATCTGGAAAAATATTAAAAACGCAACGCATAGCACGAAACAATATGAGTCATCTTTAGGTTTATTACAAGCACACTCGTCACCGCTGGAATCCGCTAACATAGCAAATAATTTTTTTGTTAATGTTGGAAAGTGTCTGGCAGAAAAAAATCTGTGTCAATCCCAAAATCTAACAAGCACTCCTTTAACATGCAGCACTGCTTTAACATCTTTTGCGCTGCTAGATACTGACGAGACTGAGGTGGAAAGTATAATTATGACCTTGAAGGAAGATTGTGCAGTAGGAGGGGCTAACATTTCTAGTAAAATTATCAAAAAATTCAAGGACATTTTGGTACGGCCATTGACTTGTATTTTCCGCCTTTGTTTATCTTCAGGTAATTTTCCAGAGTGTCTCAAAAAAGCTGTAATTGTCCCTGTCTATAAATCAGGCAGCAAAGAGCAAGTGACAAACTATAGACCTATTTCTCTACTGCCTTCAATATCTAAAATATTGGAAAAAATTATAAACAAAAGGTTGTTAAAATATTTGGAAGATAAATCAATTCTCTCTGAACGGCAGTTTGGATTTAGGTCTGGAGTTTCAACTGCTGATGCGGTACACCATCTGACTGACTACATAGCGCAAAAACTGGACAAGGGTAACACAGTAGGAATTTTCCTGGACCTCGCTAAAGCTTTTGACACCGTTTCCATTCCTGTTCTGTTGCGCAAGCTTGAGATCATGGATATAAGAGGCACCCAGCTGAAATTGTTCAAAAGTTATTTAGAAGATCGTTCCCAATGCGTAAAGATTGCCAACATTCTTAGCGCTTTTCAAAAAAACACATGTTTTGGTGTTCCCCAAGGAAGTATTTTAGGACCCACCTTGTTTTTGATCTACATAAATGACCTGTGCAATCTAAAGCTAGAGCATGGCACTATCATAACTTACGCAGACGATACTGTTCTACTTTTTTCGGCGGACTCAGAATATGAAGTCTACAATCTTGCGCAACACGGTTTTAATATTGTAAATAAATGGCTTCAAAATAACTTACTAACTCTAAATGCAGAGAAGACAAATTACATTAAGTTTTCGATGCGCAAGCAAATATCGAATATACCCTTATCGTTGCATGCTCATTGTTGCCCAGTCCCTGGAGATAACCAGTGTAAATGTCCTAATATTAAAAAGACAGATACAGTAAAATACCTGGGAATTATATTAGATGAAACCCTTTCCTTCAAACTGCATATGGAAGCTTTAAATAATAGAATTCGTAAGCTGATATACATATTCAAAAAGCTACGATTTATCGCAGATCCAAAAATAATTAGGCAAGTATACTTTGCTCTTTGTCAGTCAATATTGACTTACTGCATCACTTCATGGGGTGGGGCGAGTAAGACTTTGCTATTGGCCATTGAAAGAGCTCAAAGAGCTATTCTCAAGGTGGCTACTTGCCGCCCTTTCCTTTTCCCCACAAACCTCCTGTATAAATCCTGTGAAGTGCTAACAGTTCGACAGTTATTTGTAATGAGCACTGTACTAAAACAACACGCAGCACTTCCATACAGCACTGAATTTACTAAAAGGAGACGAAAAGATATAGTTTGCCCTCAAAAAAGTACAAAACATGCTTTTACAGCAAAATTTTATATGTACCTCGGACCGCTACTCTATAACAGGCTAAATGAAAATGGGAGCATGTACTCTCTAAATTATAATAATTACAAAAAATTCCTTAAGGAAACTCTACAAGCTATGTCCTATGAAGATACAGAGAAGTTATTACTTGTGCTAACGTAAATATTGTTAGTTTTTTTGTTATCTTGGTTTTTTCAATTAAGTTAAGATATTATAATTTTATACACCTTTTTACACATGTACCAATAAGTTTAAGATTTTGGTTTTTCAATTAGTTAGTAAGTTAAGATATTATAATTTTATACACCTTTTTACATATGTACCAATAAGATTAATATGAAATGTGATTATTTATATTTAACCAATTAATGTTACCTCCTATCGCCTGAAACACAGGATTACCTAGTTCAGGCACAAACCATGAGTGAACATGACATAGATTTAAGAAAACTTGTATTTAATGTGAACCTTATATTTTTTTTTTTAATACATTATTATTATATTATAACACTCTCATGCTCAGCAGTCGCGCTTGCGACCACTCGACCGACGAGGCAGTCTCGCACATACACCTCAAATTTCCGCGCGAACTAATTCGCGGGCAACAGCTAAGTTAAATAATCAAAATACAAAATGATACCTTCCGCTTGTCAGCTTCCAGTGTGCCGAATATATATATTATAATTAGTTAAGATTTTAATGATTATTGATCAATAATTTTGTTACAACTAACTTAATTTATATTACACAGTTTATTGAGTGATCCGATGTTATGTTTAGGTTTTTGTTGAAATGTATCAGTTACTTGATTGCATTCCTTTTGTAACCGACAAGTGAGAATGTTGTAGTGGGAACTCTGAACGAAATAAATCTGAGAACCGAGTGCAACCATATTTTTATTTTGACCATTGTATCTGACCACAGTTTTACAGATATTTGTACGATAATCGTATCCGAGGTTTACGTATGGCTACAGTAATCGCAGCTTAACCTCACAGACATGATTCTTACTGCTATTCTTATGCCACAAGACTCATACAATTTTCTATTTACCACATAACAAGACATAAAACAGGGAAAGGAGTTTCAGTTTATGTGTGTTTTGCGCTCGGCCATAGTTTTACGTTCCGGTATAAAACCGTGAAGATCGCCTATGTTCGCGGTTCGTTATCTAGAGGAAAGTGCCTAGGTAATAATAATAACCCTGGACGAGGAAAACACAATTATGGGTTAGGAGCTATTATTCTTTACAAGAATTGGGAAAAGGTACCTACTTAAAATTAGAAAAACCTGACTTGCTCGTTATAGCTGAAAAATGTTCTTTTCAGGGAATTTGTCTCAATAATAAATCTATTTTGTTTATGCGTATCCAAAATACAAGATTACGTAAAAGCTTCTCTTTGTCTTATAATTAAAAAGAGAATAACTCTCATTCTTCATCATTCTTCTTCATTTGACCTTTCAAATAAACTTATTGGCAGTCAAGCTTATCGCGTTTGAACTGACTTCTCATAGAAAAGGCTCTTCGACTTTTAACGCAAAAAAGTTCTCGGTAGTATAAACTTGGTATATTTTAAAATTCATAACCGAACTCCGAAGCCGAAAGTCCTATAAAATCAACATCTTTTATAATACTTTTACGTGTGCTAAAACCTTCGAGGCTAGTTTCTCATTGGCGCCTTAGTGATTGGCCACGAACCACACGATCAAGGGACACGCGAGTTGCTAATCTGGATATCCCTACGCGTCGCCTCTTCGTGACAGTTCGTTCAATTTCGGCGCTTGCTAAAAGCCGCCAAAGTTTTTGCCGAATCCGAAGGTTTGCCAATGGTGGTTTTTTTTTTGCTGAAGGTGGCTGAAGGTTCTGTCGGACACTAGTATTCTAGTGTCTAATTTATAGTTATTCTACCTCTGACTTTGCGTCACTGTCAAAATCGCGGTGAACTTCATTGTTGTTGCAATTAGGTTGTTGTCACTAAAAAATAACAAGTCTGTCCAAACTAAAGTGATATTTATCGTTGTCATTATAAGGTTGCTTTTGAGTGCTGCTATCAGGAGGTAAAATAACTGTGAAAGACCTGTAGACCATGCCTACACGCGTTACGTGACCACTGTTGAAACGGGTTATGTCGATGGAAGAATCGACAAAATGACAGATATCTGCCATTGAATCACCGCGACGAAGTGACTTGCTACTCTCGCGAAGGAAACAAAAGATGCACGCTCTTTTTGCATGACGCAAGTTGAGTTGCATCGACTAAAGTTGTGAACAGGTCGTTAAGTATACAAAAATCTTCATAGCTCGTGCCTCTATGGCGCCTATACGCAGTCGAGTGTGGTATTAAAAACATGGAGCGTGTTATAAAAGCGTTTGCTATGATGAGGGGCGGCCGGGTGACGCTTTTTGTGATCCGCCACTGTGACGGTCATTAAAAAGGAAATACTTATATGGACAGTATACTGGGCTGAAAAAAATCTTGTATTTGCATTTGTTTTGATGAATCAGCAATTTATTTCGCTCTGGATTATAAAGTAGACCACCAATTCAGTTACTGGACTTAAACTCTTACTGGATCCAGGGCATTTCAGCAACGTTCAGATTATTCTAGAAGAAATCTAGAGCTGAATGACATCACTGGACTGGAATGATACTGAAATGCGAACCGGGCTTCTGTAGTAGTAAGTTTCTGATTGAAATATCTCAAAAATACAGCAGGCATTGAATGTCACCTGGTTTGCGCGTATGTATGTAGACTAGTGTGTATATACCCCCACTTTCCACAACCTTGCATGAATGTGTCATTTCACACCGAGCGCCCGCGTCTATGAAGAACATTCTTTACTTTTTCTGAGTCATTATAAGGGCAATGCGCGCCCTGCCTCTAGGGTTAGCATTTCAAAAATTAAACAGTCCAGAAGAAAAGCAGTAATTTTACTCTGCAATCTTAGTTGTTCCAGAATTTAATAATCATCTACCTAGCCTTTTGCCAACTATGTTGGTCGGCTTTTCGCGGCTTAGCCTGAAGATTGATCAGAGCTGCTGGTGCTATTTAGACACGAGATCCCCCTTCCGCTCCTGTTCCAGAAGTGAAAGACCTTTTTTTTTTTTAAGTAATTTCCAGTAAGTGAAAAGTCAGATTAATAAAAGGCGGTCAAGCCAGACATGTCTGGACAAATCGGAAAGTGTGGTAACCCTACTTGTGTGGTGTTAAGAGCCGTGACATTCTGATGACGTCACGGTGGTTAGCTTTTATAATGCGTACAAAGAGGTTGGGCAACGTTCTATTATATGACGTACAAGGCATAAAATGTACATAATATAATATTATACATAGGTATATAACAAGGGAAAAGTGGTGATAGTACAAAATAAAGCTTTCTTTTTGAGGGTTTAACAATATCCTTTGATATGCGACCATGTCGGGCAATTTAACTTGTGTTGGTAAAACTTAAAAATAAAATGCGCTTGAGGGCCTGACTTTCTTTTAAATTTATATTAACTAGCACATTATTCTGCAATTGAAAAGGTTATTCTTAACGTTTCCGATTTTTAAATTTTTTTTATATATTTTCTTTATTTATTTTCTTAACATATCCTTTACATTTTTAAATATTTTTACAAAACAACATATTAAAAAAAAAACATTTAAAAATATAAAAAATAGTAGCCCACCAGCATCGGGAACAGGGTCCGGGCTACCGGTGGTCAGGGCTCTTGAGAGAGGAACCTCCTGACAATTCGTGCCGTGTCCAGAAGTACTGCTTTCTGAATCAAGCCCTTGATCCAGCTGTCAAGCGAAAGACTTCTCAGATGTTCGTCGAAGCTTTTAGCTATTAAGCCATTGGCCGACACGACTATCGGCACAATGACTGCTGTAGTCACGTCCCACATGTCGACAACCTCTCGAGCCAGATCTAGATACTTGAATTGCTTATCTTTCTCTGCTTTCACGAGGTTCTCATCATGCGGGACCGTTATATCAACAATCATTGCGCGACGCTCCAATCGATCTATCAACACAATGTCAGGCTTATTGGCAACAATAGTCCTGTCAGTGATGATAGGTCGATCCCAATACAACGTGATATTACCATTATCGAGAACTGGGTCGGGCACATACTTATAGTATGGCACTTCTGATTCCACAAGGTTGTATTTCAATGCAAGTTGCTGGTGGATAATCCTGGCAACAAGGTTGTGTCTATGCAAGTACTCTCCGTTAGCCAGACGAGAACAACCAGAAATGATATGTCTGATGGACTCACACGGACGGTGGCATGCCCGACACACGTCCACCGTCCCGTCCTTCATAATATGTTTCCGGTAGTTATTCGTCAGCATAACTTCGTCCATTATTGCACAGACAAAACCTTCAGTTTCCCCGAAGAGGTCACCAAAACGCAGCCAGGATACGGACGCTAAGAAGTCTACATCGGGCCTATGTAAGGCCCGGTAAAAGCGTCCGTGAAGCTCCTTGCTCTGCCATACCTCCTTGCGGTCATTAGTGTCTAATACTACAGGCTTGCGCCAGTTCTCGTTAGCCAAGAAGAGCGGGGTAAGGCCCTTGTCGACTGAGACCACATCTCGGTGCATCCCCACGTCGGCTTCTAGGAAATATTCCCTGAGACTGCATACCTCACGGTTGTGCAGGGTCTTAGCATTTAAGAAGCCACGACCCCCACACTTCCGCGGTATATACAGTCTCATCACCGACGACCGTGGGTGATGCATCCGATTTGCAGTAAGCAGTACGCGGACCTTCCTATCTAGGGCATCAAGTTCTGTCTGAGACCATTTGAGTATGCCGAAAGAATACATCAAAACCGGCATGACCCAACCGTTGAAGGCGCGCACCTTGTTTCCGCCTGACAGAAGACTGCTTAGCACCTTATTCAGGCGGCCAAAGAAACGCCCTCAACGATTGTTTCATGTCAGCAGTATTGATACCTAATGCTTCCGACATACCCAAATACTTGTAGGTTTCTGTTGAGGAGAGGGATCTAAGGTGTACGGAATCCGAGAGTTGAGTTCCCACGGATTCCGTAATCTCCCCTCGCTTCACATGCATGACTGCACATTTGTCCACACCAAATTCCATCCTGATGGCTCTACTGAAAGTTTCAGTTACCTTCAGTAGCTTCATCAGTTGCAAATTGTTGGGGGCAAAGATTTTTAGATCATCCATGTAAAGAAGGTGAGATATGACCTGACCACCTCTCCTCAACCTATAGCCTAGACCTGAACCTTCCAGCAGTGTGCTAAGAGGGTTCAAGGCTAGACAAAACCACAATGGACTATATTTTCATTATTATATTTATAATATATTATATTTATTAATTACATATATATATTTTTTCTGCTATATAGGCTTGTGTTTGACCGCAACTCGCCATGTGAAGCGATGATGGGGCCTAGGGTGGAGTACGTTGGCCTAGCAGAAACCGATTCACTCGAACTTTGAAGGGATCCAGTTTATAACGATCAGGAAACGGAGGAGCCAGCAAAGAATTCCGCAGCCTGGCGTTTCATACAGTAAATGTGGAATCATAGGGCTTTGTTCGAGTCCGTGACAATCACATGACCATCTCATTAGGATGGCATGACGCGATTACTTTGTCTGAAAATCATCATCATCATTCTTCTGTCCTTATCCCAGTTTATTTGGGGTCGGCGCAGCATGTGCCATGCACTTGTTTGAACATCAATACTCAAAATTAGAAGGTAAATCATATAAAACTGGCATGCCTATGTTGCTATGTATTAAGTTAACACACTATAGCAATGTAGGAAACTGAACGAAAGAGTGAGTGAAAGGGATGGATGTATCAGAAGAGAGAGAATGTATAAGAAAGATAGCGTAAATAAATATAAGACGAAGACGTGCTAGAACGCTTTATTTAAAACTAGCTGTCCCGCGCAACTTCGTCTGCGTTACATTTTCCCCGTTTTCGCAACATTTTTCATTGCTGCTCCGCTCCTATTGGTCGTAGCGTGATGATACATAGCCTATGTCCTTGCCCAGGTTGAAATCTATTTTCTTGCCAAATTTCATTAAGATCCAATCAGCCGTTTAGTCGTGAAAAGGTAAAAAAAAAACAAACAAACATACAAACAAACAGAGTGACTTTCGCATTTATAATATTAGTATGGATATACAATTTTACAAGTTTATTTCCATTTGTTTCTCTCTGAACCCACATTCCCACAACAATGACATCCATTAGCACCAGATCGCACTATATTTTAAATGTTTCATCGTAAAACACTAATGTAATCCTGAATCAACATTGTTCTACCAAATGATGAAACAATTAATGCTGACTCCTTCATGGGATTGGTTTGTTATAATGACACCTCCAAAGAGTACCTACTTTAAAGCCTCAGTGAAATCTTTACAGACAAATTGCGTACGGCTCCGGATACCAGACCCTGGTAAACTAATATACTGACATACGTACGTACTGTCTTAACTCACATGGGTTGTAAAATATTACACTTTGTCCTGGTCACTAAACCTTCTTCATCCAGATATAAAAGTATTTTTTCGTCAAGTCAAGTTCAGGGTATTAAATACATAGTTTAATAAAAGTAATCATGATAGACAAACAATTAAAATTCCATGGATACACTCCATCACAATTTCGGTTGGCAACATAATAATTCCAAAAACATAAATTGGTATAAAATGAAATATTAGGTCATGGCGAATCCCCGTGCCTAATGGACAGACCTTTTTGTGGCCATTAAAACTGTTTTTAAAAGCCTTTTATTTTATGCGATTTAAAAAAGAAAAATACTATATAAAACGGTAGGATACAAGGATAAATTGCGAGGAAATAGACGTGTCCTAAAACCGACAAAGAGGAAGGCATGTGAATTTCGGCACATTACCTTTGGGCATGTGCCCCAGCAGTGGAGACATTATAAGCTTATTAAGAATGAATTTTATTTCAGAAACAAAAGATCCATAGATTGTTAGTGACTTAGTATTAAAATCCTTACTATCTAATGTTAGTACCAATTACCCTCTGCACAATTTTTTTAACAATCGGTGAGCTAAGGCTCTCCGCTACTGTTCTCAGGATGCTGTTGCGACTGTCTCTCACTCTCCTGAGTAGCGAAGTAGTTTCCTTTCACACAACCGCATGAAAACCGTCGGTACGAGCTTGTGCAAACATCTCCGACGCACTGCAGTAGCGAAGCAGTCTCAACAACATCCTGATGGCATTATTATACTGGACGCGCAGGACATCCAGTGATCTTTTGGTGTGATTGACCCATAGATTGCCCGTGTACAGCAAGTAGTGTCTGGCTTTGAAAAGAGTGGTTTTGACTAGGTCGGTACACCGAACATGTTGCACCGGACCGCTAGTGCCCTGAGCTCCCTATCTATATCTGCAATTCTTATTATGCGTTAACTTAAGAATTTATGACACTTGTGACCAGATGAAGAGAATTTTTAAATTCAGATTAGTCTTCAAAGAGACGATATAATTTAGATATTATAAAAGGTTTTGAATCCTATTTTAACTGTTGAGGCTTCACACAGAAGCACATGTATATATTATATGTTTCCACGTGCTTGCCGGGACACAGCCACGGTTCTGAGAGCGTGGGAGCTAGTAACTAGCAGGTGGCGTTTAGTAACTCACGTCTTTTCCCACAAGAAAAGGCGTGATATATGAGTTTATTTATTAAAATATAACACAAAGTGAAGCGCCTGCCTAGATGTGAATCCACGACCTACAACTCAACTTGATGAGTCGGAGCTGATACCATTGGTTTACAATTGCATCCTGTGGTTAGCTTTTTTCTCCTTATGTACTTACATACCTGAGTTTCCTTCGTGCCTCGGAAAGCACGTTAAGCCGTTGATCCCGGCGGTCAATTGCAGATCTTTGTCAGTCGTTAATGGCCCTTAATTCTGACAACCAGTCTTATCAAGGGATATCGTATAACCAGTACTAATTGGGTTGTGGAGGTCAGCTAGGCAATCGCTCCATGCTAAATACCACGAACCGACGTACGTACGTACCTAATTACCCGCTTATCCTGTAGCCTCGTCCAAAACGTTTTATTCGTGTCACGTACCGTCCCTCTCATATTTTTATTGTCCGCAACAGCTTAAGAAAATGCCCCTCACTGAAAAACAAGGGCTTTTAATGGTTTTCTGTGAAAACAATATGAATTATTGAATAACTCGTGTTTTTTCCATTGTGATGGAATTGTTGAGAAACCTTTTATGTAAAGTTATATGTTACTGTTATTATCTTACTGTGGGGTACATGGATTTACATGTATTGATCGGAAAGAAGTTCACTTCCATGTTGATAATTGCGGATCATGAGTCCAGATTTCCTCACGATATTTTAAACGAACATTTCAGAATGTTAAACGAACTCCAGGCAGAATACATATGGTATGTTTTTTAAAGGCCATACCTTTGTTCTACGTTCTCGACCCCTATTACATTGGACTTAATAACTAATGTGCAGTCAGTACCTTGCATTACCTGACTTCGGTTACACAGAAAAAGAAAGTAAGTAAAGTAGGGTAAGGCAGAGGTGTAACTAATAGTACAGCTAAAATTCGTCGGTTATGATTAAGCCCCATGTTATAAGAGGCGAGCATATTGCCATCAACCGAGCACAAATCCAGACTCCGTGGCGGCTGAAAAATTCCTGATGGAGGAACACAATAGCACTTTACCCGAGCCGGGAATCGCTTCGTGCACTGAAACCTCGTGGCAACGTGTTTCATTTAAAAGTGTAATAACTTGCATACTCAAGCGGTCAGCGCTACAATTTGCTGCAAGCGCTGGACTGCTATTAAACTTGTTTGAGGTTGGGTTGGCGCGTGGTGTGAACAAACGTGGACTTTTAAATTGGCCTGTGTGTTTGAATGGTGAAGGTTAAAACAATAGAAGATCTTGGAGTATCGTTGTATGCAACAAATAGAGATCAAGGTTTGGTTCGGATGTTCTTAAAACCAGTGCATTCAAGAAGATGAGTTGATGTGTGAGATGGAGCGTTGAAGACCAAGAAATAATAGAAGATCGAGATTATACAGTGTTCAACAAATTGTGTTTTCATACCTTTAAAGTTTAATTATTCAGTGTTTTTCGACTTGACTGGCTCTTGTAGATAGAGTTTTTTGTAAAGGGCACTTCCAAGGAAGTATTTCTGCTTCACAAGTGTTCACGCCGGGAAGGTATCTCTGCTTCCTTGGTAACTGCACCGTTGGCCTCGTGGGGTCCTGGTTTCGATTCCCGGGTCGGGCGAAAAGAACTATAGGGTTTTTCCAGTAGCCCGGAGTTTGGGAGTTGGCGTTATGATACCCCCGTGCCTCGAAAAGCACGTTAAGCCGTTGGTCTTTTCGCCCGACCCGGGAATCGAAACCAGGACCCCACGAGGCCAACGGTGCAGTTACCAAGGAAGCAGCGATGCCTTCCCGGCGTGAACACTTGACACTAAATAGATGTTTCATTATAACTTCAGCGGTACCACTAATATACATATTTGGCGGTAGTTGTGAAGCAGAAATACTTCCTTGGAAGTGCCCTTTACAAAAAACTCTATCTACAAGAGCCAGTCAAGTCGAAAAACACTGAATAATTAAACTTTAAAGGTATGAAAACACAATTTGTTGAACACTGTATAATCTCGATCTTCTATTGTTTCTTGGTCTTCAACGCTCCATCTCACACATCAACTCATCTTCTTGAATTTACTGGTTTTAAGAACATCCGAACCAAACCTTGATCTCTATTTGTTGCATACAACGATACTCCAAGATCTTCTATTGTTTTATTAACCTTAACCATTCAAACACACAGGCCAATTTAAAAGTCCACGTTTGTTCACGCCACGCGCCAACCCAACCACAAACAAGTTTAATAGCAGTCCAGCGCTTGCAGCAAATTGTAGCGCTGACCGCTTGAGTATGCAAGTTATTACACTTTTAAATGAAACACGTTGCCACGAGGTTTCAGTGCACGAAGCGATTCTCGGCTCGGGCAAAGTGCTATTGTGTTCTTCCATCAGGAATTTCTCAGCCGCCACGGAGTCTGGATTTGTGCCCGGTGGATGGCAATATGCTCACCTTTTATAACATGGGGCTTAATCATAACTGACGAATTTTAGCTGTACTATTAGTTACATTAGGTGGTATCTTCTCGTCCAACTTACCGCAGTGTCTCAAGACGAAAGTCTATGACACTGATCATAGACTTTCTTTCTTTCTTTGTTGGTCGTACGCTCAAGCAATGGAAAGAGATCAATCTGTTTCCATTCACAGAACAAAGAGTTCACATGTGCACTATAATATCTCCCGCACCGATGTCTAATCTACGATAAATTAACCGCCGTGACGGTTAACGGTCAGGAGGACTATACTAATTGCGTTAAGTACTTTCGAGCAAGTTTAGTTGTAGGTGCTAAGCAAATTTTGGCATGGTGTGAAAGATCTGGTTTTTATGTTTAAAGCGAGGCATCCAACCATATGTGTAGACTGTAAAATAAAACTGCAGTGCACATTTTATGAAAGTAGAACTCCCAAATAAATTCTACCATTTCTAAGCCATAAATATCAGAGGCCATATATTTTAAATAAAAACCCTGGACCGGCGAACTTTACCAGGACTACGCTCTAAAATATTATAGCGTGCTTAATCCTAGCCTGCATCTGCGATTTTCAACTAAACCCATTAAACAGGAAACAAACTTACACTTGCAGTTGAAACACTCTTACGCTTTTCCAATAAGGTTGCTTTTTGCGAATGCACAAATTTTTAGGCAACATTACTTTTGCGGTTTACACTGACTTTACACCCTTGTGTTAAGGGTGGATTTTGGAGGTTTGTGTGGTTAGTAAGTGTGCCTTAACTTGTTGCATACGACTTTGGTTCCGTGGTTTTATATTTACTAGGACATGCATGGCTGGCTGTATGTGGCTTTGTCTAGGTATAGTTTTACGATTTTAACGTTATGTTAAAGAAAACTCCCGTTCACCAGGTGAATTTCGTGGCTTTGTTTTATAATTTTCCTAGATAATACCTGGAGATTCTCAGTTACAATGTCGGAAAATAACTTTGTAATCAACATCATACACTACAACGAATAACAAACTAATAAATTAAATAACTAAAATAACAATAAACTATAAAAGAGCGTCAAAAACTCCTCCTCAACGCTGTCAGCTGGTAAATTGCACAAGAGACTGGTGGCATTGCCACGTTATATGGGAATACTTAGCCTCTGGCCAAAGTAAAAGCCAGCCCTTGGGTCACGGGAAGCGTCAACTAAGCGTTTAGAAATTTCCTTAAAAAGGCTGTGAGCACTCGGACCCCTGGCCCCGGAGTTTCAAAACCAAACGGCTCGAAAATTTACAAAGGTTTACACAAAGGTTATATATACAAAGGTTACTATATTGTTGTAACTAGATTCAGATAATTGTTGAAACCACCGCTTTCAAGAATCATTCAAACTTGTATCTTCTAGAAGTAAAATGTCAAAAATCATAAAATACATTTTCCAAATGGATATTAAAATCTTTAAGATATTCGTGCCTTTGTTAAAACCAGTCTGGTAGTTTTTAATAAACGTTAAAACGCTGTATTTTTCATGAACTTTCGTTTTACGAGTTTTTTTTTATTTTGAAGTAATGTTTTGTGGATGGTTTTGGATTACATGGTTAAATAAAAGATTCATGAAATAAACAGCTTTCCCTAAATGCAACGGACATAATTATACCGTAAGTGTATTTTATAGTAGGTAATACCCGCGGCTACGCGCGCGTGGAGATCGGTAATTATCCCACGAGATCGTACTACAGGATTCAAAAGTATCATAAAGGGTGTAAAAAGACCCTTAACGAAACAGAAACATTTGTTCTCACTGTCATTGCGGTCATTTGTTCTGGACCATACCTGGAAACCTTCTAGTTACTGAGATATTGGACGTCCGAGTTCCAACTTTTTTTCAACTACATCCCCACGACACTACTAGTGGTGCGGTTTAGTAGTGCAGAAGGGAAGGTGGGTACTTTTATAAGTGTTTGGGTTTACTATTTAATGCATCCATCAGCACTATGTTTTGAGTTCATAACATTGAGTTTTACGTAGGGTTTTTTTTTGCGTAGGGTTATTTAGTTCGATGTACAGAATGCTTGGTTGCCGTCTTCGTGAAGCTATCTGTGTGCCTTCATGCAAATCCGTTCAGTATTCTTTGCGTGAAAGAGTAACAAGCATCCATACATACATCGATCCTCCCAAACTTACGCATTTAAATTAGGAGTAATATTCGAGAATCACGGGCACACGACAATACAGTATATATAATTTACCACACTGCAAGCAGGCTGCGTAATTTCAGAGGAAAGTCATCCACATCTGGAAATAAATCACCAGTTCGAGCGGTCTTGTACTTGCCGCATCTAGTGACTGCTGCAGGTTTGGCAAGGTCATCGGTTCACCTTGTTGCCCACTGCCACTTAAGGTCGCCAATAATTCGGGCTATGTTGATTACTTTGGTTTTCTGCGGATCTCTTCACGTATGATTTGACTACGCAGAAGCACTACCCTCTAAATACACCAAGTACATGTGTACTAGCCATTGTAGGCTAAGATCCCGCTATACAACGACCTTCACCGAGCTGGTTAATGGATGAAACTTATTTTATATTAAATTTAATATGTCACTAAATATATTGCATATGGGTTGCCTAAAAAATTTCAGTCCAGGATATGATTAATTATTAAAAAAAAATAACATTTCACCGGTTTGGTTAATAAACAAATACCATAGCAATCGAAAGTATAAAGCCTATAAAATATGCAAACGTTAGGTTGCCTTTTTAGGGTTCCGTAGCCAAATGGCAAAAAAACGGAACCCTTATAGATTCGTCATGTCTGTCTGTCTGTCTGTCCGTCTGTATGTCACAGCCACTTATTTCCGAAACTATAAGAGATATACTGTTGAAACTTGGTAAGTAGATGTATTCTGTAAACCGCATTAGGATTTTCACACAAAAATAGAAAAAAAACAATAAATTAAGGGGGTCCCCATACTTAGACTAACTGAAAACCAAAAAAAATTTTTCATCAAACCCATACGTGTGAGGTATCTATGGATAGGTCTTCAAAAATGATATTGATGTTTCTAATATAATTTTTTTCTAAACTGAATAGTTTGCGCTAGAGTCACTTCCAAAGTGGTAAAATGTGTGTCCCCCCCCCTCTAATTTCTAAAGTAAGAGGAGGAAAATTCTGAAAATATTTAGGATTGTAGAACGTAAAAAAAACTCAACGAAAATTGGTTTCAATAAGATATGATGTTCAGTTTGTGAGATATGGGATTTTTTCATCAAACTGCAGCAGTAACTTTGTTTTTCATAAACATACTATGAATAACAAATTTAGTTTTGCGGTTGTGTGGAAGTTTACTCACTAATACTACTAACTAATGAATAACAGTTCAAAATATTGTTATTATATTGTTTGGAGCTATGGAACCCTGTGTGCGAGTAAGACTCGCACTTGGCCGGTTTTTTATTCATTAACCAGACCGGTGCAAGTTACTAGTATCGATTTACCTGTTTATACCTGCCTATCCCAGAGTTGTGACGGGGAAAGGAAAGGCTACGTCATTTAATTGACGTATTAAATTTAATATTAAATAAGTTTCATCCATTAACCAGCTCGGTGAAGGTCGTTGTTTAGCGGGATCCTATACTATTGCATTTGTATAAACGGCAATATTTCAAATCTGCGGCCATTTCGGAGAATCGGACTAGTGAAGAGCCTAGGACTAGTAAGAAGCCACATCAATTGTTTTTGCGATTAAAAAATTTAATCATTATTTGTATGGCCGTACGGTTCCCTTTACCTTGCGCACGGACCATAAGCCACTGTTAACGATTTTTGGAAATAAGAAAGGCGTGCCGGTTCTAGCCGCGAATAGACTACAAAGGTACGCTTTGTTTTTATCGGCATATAATTTCAATATTGAATATGTGAAAAGTAATGACAACGTAGCAGATTTTTTGTCTCGTTCCGTGGCCACTCTGTTAAACGAGAGCGAAGAGATAGATCGTTCTTTGTACATAAATTTTGTGGGTGAATCAGTACTTCTGCCAATCACTCTCGAAGATATTCAAGCTGGTACAAGGCGTGATAAAGTATTGCAGAAGGTGATAGACTTCATTAAAAACGGATGGCCAACTAAAATTACGGATCCGGTTATTCGACCGTTTCATTTATGTCGAGTTGAGTTAGCAGTAGAAAACGAATGTGTTTTACGAGGCCACAAAATAGTAATTCCTTCTTGTTTCCGGGAAAGACTGTTAGATGAACTACATAGTTCGCATTTTGGGGTAGTAAAAACGAAGTCCGGGGCTAGAACACGCATGTGGTGGCCAAATATAGATAAAAACATCGAAGAAAAAATTGGTTCATGTAGTGTGTGCAACACGTTCCGCAATAACCCGCCCAAAGCGTCGTTGACTCCGTGGCCGTACCCAGCGCGCGCATGGGAGCGCGTGCACATAGATATGTTTATGTTGGATGGTAAGCAGTTTCTTATCGCTGTAGACGCTCACTCTAAATGGGTCGAATGTTTTTTAATGCAAAAAACAAACAGTGAATCAGTAATTAGTAAACTGTGCGAAATGTTTAGCAGATTCGGGCTAGTTCACACCTTAGTATCTGATAACGCTACTAATTTTTGTTCAAACGAATTTGACACATTTTGTCCATTAAACGGGGTACAACACATGACAGGGGCACCGTACCACGCGATGTCAAACGGCCAAGCAGAGAACAGTAAACCCCATACGTGTGAGGTATCTATGGATAGGTCTTCAAAAATGATATTGATGTTTCTAATATAATTTTTTTCTAAACTGAATAGTTTGCGCTAGAGTCACTTCCAAAGTGGTAAAATGTGTGTCCCCCCCCCTCTAATTTCTAAAGTAAGAGGAGGAAAATTCTGAAAATATTTAGGATTGTAGAACGTAAAAAAAACTCAACGAAAATTGGTTTCAATAAGATATGATGTTCAGTTTGTGAGATATGGGATTTTTTCATCAAACTGCAGCAGTAACTTTGTTTTTCATAAACATACTATGAATAACAAATTTAGTTTTGCGGTTGTGTGGAAGTTTACTCACTAATACTACTAACTAATGAATAACAGTTCAAAATATTGTTATTATATTGTTTGGAGCTATGGAACCCTGTGTGCGAGTAAGACTCGCACTTGGCCGGTTTTTTATTCATTAACCAGACCGGTGCAAGTTACTAGTATCGATTTACCTGTTTATACCTGCCTATCCCAGAGTTGTGACGGGGAAAGGAAAGGCTACGTCATTTAATTGACGTATTAAATTTAATATTAAATAAGTTTCATCCATTAACCAGCTCGGTGAAGGTCGTTGTTTAGCGGGATCCTATACTATTGCATTTGTATAAACGGCAATATTTCAAATCTGCGGCCATTTCGGAGAATCGGACTAGTGGTTATAACTTTCAATCTTGAGATGTATCGATATTGTAAAAGTTCTAGAGAGTGTACTTTCGATATCACGGGAAATTCCATAGAATCAATTTGAAAAACTTGTATCATTTACAGAATTGTAAGAATTTGATCAGAGAAGGTCCTTGCTGCGATCTCAAGACTGCTGAGACAAATTGTTACTTCCTAGGGGAATAAAACAGAGTTCGATTCCCAGGTCAAGAAGAAGAAGAGTGTCGTTCCAACAACAAGAGAAACCTTAACTAATTTAATTATGAATAACTTAAGATCTTAACTAAGTACTTAAACCTACCTACAACGTAGAGGGCGCCAGGAAGGTTTTGGCATGGAACCTTCCAATCCAATGCAGAACGGCCGGCTGGCGTGGGTTCTCACTAATAATGTGGTGGCAATGTTTTAAACAATAGATATAAAAAGTACATACGATTACGGCACGTGCACTTAAGAAAGTTTCCAAAAATCCTCTACAACTAAAGGGCGTGACAGTAGGCTGTAGCAAGTAATTAATCACCATTTAAGTAAAAGTAATAACTAACACAAAATGGACTAGTAAGCAGCTATTAATGGTACCTCACATCTTTATTCATTAGTTCATCTTCTTAGTTCATCGCTACTTGAGTAAATATTTAGAACATTGAAATTTTGGTTCATTACAATGTTACTTTAGAAAAAAACGTAAGTAATAAACTAACGCGCACCAATTACTTCAAAACCAGACCAGTATTCCAAGTTCTTTGGAATATAAATTCAAGAGGGATATCTTCGCGTCGTCGTAAAAACTCGAAACTAGTGAGTCGCAGTGGGAAAACTCGAAGTATTTCCTATAACTGCTGGAACCCTAGCCGCGGGGTGTAAATAATGAAGCATGGCCGCCGAGGGGCACAATTAATATTGACTGGTGGGTCCCAAGAGGGTTGCGCTGCGTGTAGTCTTTCTGTGTGCTATGTTATGGCGGATAAAATGTGTTGATGATACTCGGTTCTTGTAATTTAACGGGGTTTTGTGACTATGGATCGTTTGTTCAATGCTAGCATAACAACCTCACTGCAACATGAACATGAACTTATCGTGTGCAATTTTCCGTTTTGACACCCAATTTTACGTCTTGACACTAAATTTTACGTCTTGCTACTCAATTTACAGCGAGTGCAACCGAAGTGTCGGAAGATATGATTCAGTTAAGCAGTGCTCGTATCTCAACGTTCTGGTCGACGATCTTGTTCTTAGATACGTTATGTCATCTTATATATAAAATTCTCGTGTCACAATGTTAGTTACCATACTCCTCCGAAGCGGCTGAACCGATTTGTATGTGGTTGCATATCGGGTAGGTCTGGGAATCGGCCAACATCTATTTTTCATATGCCTAAAACCGATCAAAATTTCTGTACCAGTGCTATACTAACTTTCTGACCCCAAGAACGCAACATACATTCATCTTATTTAATAATCTCAATGCTCAGTGGAACGAGTTTGAGATTAATCATGGTATTCTACAAAGCACTGATAACCAGATAAATTAATACTAAACAAGATAAGTGTGATATATCTGTTCATTATTTTGTAATGTGGTAAGGTTTTTACGGCAGTTGATTGCCAGCCAATATACGAGTGTTAGTTGAGCTCCGTGTTTAATTGCGATATTCCTCTAAATACATAACATTTGGCGACGAGTTGATATTCACGTGTATAAATAGTGTGTGTGTAAATACGGGAAGTGTTTGCAATGACGGAGAACAGCATTTCGGATAGATCAGAACGAGTTAAATCGAGCATGATGGTGTTTGGCGGCAGTCTCTCATTTGATCACCGAAGTCAAGAGTGGAGCATTTTTAAGAGTCGGTTTATCCAGTACTGCACGGCGAACGACATTCAAGACAACACCGATAAGTCTGGAATTAAAAGACGAGCTCTTTTGCTCACTGCATTCGGAGACAACACCTACCGCGTGGCGAGAGATTTGGTATTTCCCGACAGTTTAGATACGATCGAGTACTCAAGTTTGTTAGAAAAGTTAAAAGTTCACTTACAATCTAAGAAGAGTACTTTCGCAGAACGTTACAAGTTCTATAAAGCAGAGCAACGGACAGGCGAAGACTTAACTGAATGGGCGGCTCGCGTCCGAAATCTGGCTCAATTTTGCGGGTTTAAGAGTGAACTAGAAACTGCCTTACGGGACAGGTTCGTCCTAGGTTTGGATAATACCAAAGAAAAGGAAAAATTGTTTGCTGAAAGTATTGAAACGTTGACATTTAGCAAGGCGTTGGAGTTGGCTCAGAGCGTGCGCTGTGCCCGCGCCGCACTGCAGATGGCGCGACCGGCCACGAGTGGCGTGGAGGCGCTAGCGGACGCATCAGCGCAGCCTGTGTTTGCGTTACAGCGGCGCACGGGCCACGGCGGCGCCGGCGCCGGTGCCAGTGCCAGCGGCAGCGGCTCCGCTCCAGGTTCACGTGGTGATAACTCGCGAGTGTCCAAGTGTTGTGAGGTGTGCGGTTACAAAAATCACACGAAAGATCAGTGCCGTTTTGCTAATTACAAATGTCAAAAGTGCAACAAAACAGGACATTTGAAAAGAATGTGTAAGGCTAAGATAAGTGACAACAATTTTCTAGAAACGGATGACGATGGCGCTAATGAGGGTATTTATAATTTATTTAACATAAAAAACTCAGTCAGGGACCGACCAATCTCGCGAAAAATCTTGATAAATGAAAAAGACATTACAAATGTGAAATTGATTGTGGCAGCGCTGTCTCAGTTTTGCCCGCCATTATCTATCAACAGCTGATCGGAGGCGATAACGTAAACTATCAATTAAAGCCGTGTAAGGAAGTCTTTAACTTTTATACAGGTGTGAAAATTGCCCCGTTAGGTTGTTTATCAGTGCCGGTGACATTCGAAGGTTGCACAAATAACATGGTATTTTTTGTTATAAAAACGAATGAAAAGCGATTACCACTTTTAGGCCGCGACTTTATGAGATTGTTTAGGTTACACCTATATAGTAACTTGAATTGTAACAATGTATCAATAGACTCGACGGATGATATCTCCACCGAGAAAGTGTTAATTAAAAAATACTCAAGTTTATTTTCTGGGGAATTAGGGAAGTTTAACAAATATAAAGTTGGCTTGAAAATAAAACCAGGTGCACAGTTAAGATTTTTCAAGCCCCGGCCTGTACCTTTAGCTCTAAAGCCTAAAATAGAAGAGGAACTAGATCGATTATTGGCTGCCGGTATCATAGAAAAAGTTGATTATGCGGACGTAGCCACACCAATTGTGCCAGTTTTGAAACCTGATGGCAAGGTTAGAATTTGCGGAGATTTCTCTATAACATTGAATAAAGCATTGTACTTAGACAACTTCACTCTTCCGCGAATCGAGGACTTGTTTGCCAAGCTCCATGGAGGAGTCGAGTTTAGCAAATTAGATTTGAAATTAGCGTATCTTCAATTGGAACTCGATGACTCAAGGAAATGGTGTGTAATAAATACACATAGGGGCTTGTATAGGTACACACGGTTAAATTTCGGCCTGGCTAATGCACCGTTTATATTTCAACGCACAATGGAACAGTTGTTAGGCGACATTGAAGGCGTATGCATATACTTAGACGATATTCTGATAACGGCTTCTAATAGGAAGTTGCATTTAGAGAGGTTAGAGCAGGTAATGCAGAGGTTGCAAGATTGCCGGGTTGCGATTAAAGCACGATAAATGCGAGCTACTTAAAAGTTCCGTGGAGTATTTAGGTTATTTAATAGATAAGAATGGTCTCCATAAATCGAATAGCAAAATTGAAGCTATCGTTAATTGTAAACCACCAAGTAACGTAAATGAATTGAAGTCATTCTTGGGAATGGTAAATTACTATCGGTGTTTTGTCCCTAACATCGTCAGTATTAAATCCGCTAAATAGCTTACTAAAAAAAGATGTTAAATGGGTTTGGGACAAAATACAGGCAGATGCATTTAAGAAAATAAAAGAAGAACTGGCATCGGATCGTGTGCTGGCGCACTACCACCCCGAGTACGTGACGGTGGTGACGTGCGACGCTGGGCCCGCCGGCCTGGGAGCCGTGCTCGCGCAGCGCCAACCCGACGGTTCCGAGCGCGTAGTGGCGTATGCGTCGCGATCTCTGACCAAAGCTGAGCTTAACTACGCACAGATCCAGAAAGAAGCCACATCAATTGTTTTTGCGATTAAAAAATTTAATCATTATTTGTATGGCCGTACGGTTCCCTTTACCTTGCGCACGGACCATAAGCCACTGTTAACGATTTTTGGAAATAAGAAAGGCGTGCCGGTTCTAGCCGCGAATAGACTACAAAGGTACGCTTTGTTTTTATCGGCATATAATTTCAATATTGAATATGTGAAAAGTAATGACAACGTAGCAGATTTTTTGTCTCGTTCCGTGGCCACTCTGTTAAACGAGAGCGAAGAGATAGATCGTTCTTTGTACATAAATTTTGTGGGTGAATCAGTACTTCTGCCAATCACTCTCGAAGATATTCAAGCTGGTACAAGGCGTGATAAAGTATTGCAGAAGGTGATAGACTTCATTAAAAACGGATGGCCAACTAAAATTACGGATCCGGTTATTCGACCGTTTCATTTATGTCGAGTTGAGTTAGCAGTAGAAAACGAATGTGTTTTACGAGGCCACAAAATAGTAATTCCTTCTTGTTTCCGGGAAAGACTGTTAGATGAACTACATAGTTCGCATTTTGGGGTAGTAAAAACGAAGTCCGGGGCTAGAACACGCATGTGGTGGCCAAATATAGATAAAAACATCGAAGAAAAAATTGGTTCATGTAGTGTGTGCAACACGTTCCGCAATAACCCGCCCAAAGCGTCGTTGACTCCGTGGCCGTACCCAGCGCGCGCATGGGAGCGCGTGCACATAGATATGTTTATGTTGGATGGTAAGCAGTTTCTTATCGCTGTAGACGCTCACTCTAAATGGGTCGAATGTTTTTTAATGCAAAAAACAAACAGTGAATCAGTAATTAGTAAACTGTGCGAAATGTTTAGCAGATTCGGGCTAGTTCACACCTTAGTATCTGATAACGCTACTAATTTTTGTTCAAACGAATTTGACACATTTTGTCCATTAAACGGGGTACAACACATGACAGGGGCACCGTACCACGCGATGTCAAACGGCCAAGCAGAGAACAGTGTTAAAACAATCAAGAATGGGAAAAGCAATTTTAAAAAGTAATAGCAGCACGAATGTAACTCAGAAAGTTTTAAATAAGTTATTATTCGATTATAGGAATTCTAATCATATTTCTACTGGTTTTTCACCAGCACAGCTGATGATTGGTCGTCCTTTACGTTGCCGACTTGATATGTTAAAGACTCCTTCACACTCACAAATAACTTCATCGCCTTCGTCGTCTGCGGCTAAAGATAATGTAATAAAGGCACAAAAGAATCAATGCAAACAGTACGGTGGGAAAAGAAAAATATCTTTCTCAGTAGAGAACAGGGTATTGTTAAAATATTATCAAAATAACGGTACTAAACATACTTGGAAACAGGGTGTAGTAAAAGAATGTTTGGGTTCTCGAATGTTAACTGTACACATACCTGATATAAATCTAGATGTAAGAAAACATGTAGATCAAATACTGGCGTACAAAGGGAGCTCATCATTGGGCCAAGATGACGATGTGAGTGATTTCGGAGAGTATTCGAGCGAGCCCACGGCTCCACCTAGCGAACCTGAGGTCCGTAGGGCGGCAGAGCCGAGTGTGACGTCACCAGAGCAGACTACGGCCTCCACCGCATCTCCTGCGCGAGATGGTAGGGGAGAGGAAGTACGGTCTGACACTGATGATGAGTTCCTAGACGCAGGATCACCTGTTGCAACTGATGATGATCATAATGATCCTAAAAGCGAACACACCAACAAGGGTAGTGATAAGGAACAACAGGATCCTTCATCTTTGCGCCGGTTTCCGATTAGGAAAACAAGAAAACAAATTAATTATAAGTTTTAGATAAGCATAATTAGTAATTAGGTTAGATTAGTGGTGGAGGGATGTGATATATCTGTTCATTATTTTGTAATGTGGTAAGGTTTTTACGGCAGTTGATTGCCAGCCAATATTCGAGTGTTCGTTGAGCTCCGTGTTTAATTGCGATATTCCTCTAAATACATAACAATAAGATAAGATAAGATAAGTCTTTATTTGCCTTAAACATGGTATAAAGTTGTTACAGTCAGGTATTATTATAAAGTCCACATGTTTAGCTATACAGGAGATGAATCAATTCATCATCATCATTTCAGCCCAAAAGACGTCCACTGCTGGACATAGGCCTCCCCCAAGTGTCGCTACATTGACATTTTGGGGGGTTTTGCCAATGTATCAATTGCATGCAAAATAATATTTATTAGTTATTTGTGGTTCAATGTCACAGATACAAATTCAATCAAATTATATTATAGTTTTATCCACAATGACAAAAGTCCAGAAAATTATAGTTTATTGTTCAGAAAATCTTTAATGTCGTAAAACATATGTACAACACAGGCATATAAAAAAGTCGGGGGTCAGTCGCCTCGAGGGAAGCCAGTATTCGTCAATGACGATCATTCAGATGTACCGAACCTAAAAGGGCGGTAAATTAATTGATGCTTGTACCGCGGTGATGTAGTGATACGTCACCACCCGAAAGGGCGGTCAAACAGTGAGGAAAACCGATTATATCGATGCAACTATACGTCTTAAACATACTACAGAAGTTGCAAACCTGGCCCTTTTATACTCTTGGTGACAAGGATTCTGAAACATTCTGGAATCAAGGGCAAGGTTCAGGGGCCCTGATTAGGTGGGGAGGCAAGGGACCTCAAAACTCAACAAGCTACCAATTTTAGAGCTATCTCTCTCTTTACCTGCAAAAGTCTGGAAGTCGTGCACGCCATTTGCAACGTCGGACCCTATTCTAATGCACATCGGACATGAGTCTCGGCCCTCATTCTACTACTTGGAAGCGAAGAAACATCCCAGAAAGTTTCCTGTGTTTAAAGTACCTACTGGGTCTGAGAATCGTTCGAATTTGCAGGATCCAAGACTGTTAAATTGTTTGTGATGGGAAATCGTCGAGGTTCATAGAATCGGTGCCTTTTTGGTGGTCGCTACTAGTGATTCTGGCTTTCAGGAGTTGCAGTGGTCTGGGGAATGTGCAGTGTCCCAAAAAAAAAGTTCGAGTTTATCTGGCGTTTAGGTATGTCGAGCCTCGGGTACTATGAGGGAATAGTATACTAGTTATAGCTAGAGTGCAAGTCCTCGACACAAAGTCGCACTAGTGGCGTCGTCGCGTCGTGTCGTCTAATTAGTCGCACTTGGCGCCTCATCAGCAGCTTCACAGTCATACTAGACTTGTTACCACTAACATAGGTACGGTATTTCAACTAAGAACAAAATGGCCTGGTTGCCTGGTCGACTACTGAGCAAGAGGTCCTGAGTTCGATTCCAAGGTTGGACAGAGTGTTATTGGGTTTTTGAGAGTGTTATTAAGTCTGGACTATTGTCTGGTTAATGGCAATTGGCTCGCCCCTTTTACATGTGACACCTGTGCCTGACTCTTCGGGGATTGCAGGCGTAATATGTATGACTAGCTGTCCCGCGAAACTTCGTCTGCGTCACATTTTCCCCATTTTCGCAACATGTTTCATTGCTGCTCCGCTCCTGTTTGTCATAGCGTGATGATATTTAGCCTTTAGCCTTCCTCAATAAATGGGCTATCTATTACTGAAAGAATTTTTCAAATCGAATCAGTAGTTCCTGAGATTAGCGCGTTCAAGCAAACAAACAAACAAACAAACTCTTCAGCTTTATAATATTAGTATAGGTATGAACAAATGGTAGAATAGGGTCACACACACATGAACATACATACATAAATATATGGATGCTCCAGTTTACAGGTTATTCGTGAGTAAGTTGGGGCTGTGGATTAAGACAAGTGGTTACGTGTTGTGCAACAACAAAAAGTTTAGTTGATGACCCTTATACCAGCGTTTGATTTCACAAAAGGATTACTTGGTATACTGGTTGTCTTTATACTGTGATACCGCGTATTTGTCGCGTGTCACGTAGGTACTTCACGGATGCGCGTCGCCTTGCAAGAACAAATTGATACTTCAATTTTGTTGAAACGTCCAAGGCAACTTTTTTGGCGTATTTGGAGGCCCGAATGTGATATTCTTAGATATTCGTAAAGCTTGATTAATGAAGTTTATAATACTACAAACATTGGGTTATAAATATAATAGTATTCACGTTTTAAAACCAGAGAACATAAATCACAACACGAAAATACGGTGACATTTGACACCTGACTTTTAAAACTTTTTTGACATTTAATTTTGTACGGCTGAGATTCTCGTTCTTTTTGTATTCGACGCGGAATTTAATACAGATAATATAGAGGGCAAAACCATAGATACAGTACCACATGGAACATTTGTAAGTACGCTTTTTCGGAACTAATCGATTGGGTAACTATGGTTACTGGGACGTTTGACGGCATTTTTTTTTTGGGTTACTATAGTTACTTGACTTTTTCACTGGCTAGGTTGTCTTCAAAGAATTCCTGAGCATTCTTTGGAGTTCTTCATAACTTAAAAAATCTAGCTGTACGAGAGAATATTCAACATTTTCTAGAATTTTTCTTTTTTAGCTACATTTTTTAAATTTAGGAATGTTCACGAATTCTTTAACAGACAATCTAGTCTTCAAAGTATTCGGATCTCAATCGCTATAGGATACCAAGATCGACTGAAACCAAACCTGTTTTCACTAACAGTTAGCGGTGCCTAAATCAATGCCTAAATATGATTGCATTCTTGGTATTCAACTCCCTACGCTACATTGCTTAGTATTGAAAATCATAAGAAGAGCTTTTGATTAGACTTAGTGTTAGTAAATATGGGCATAAGGTACTAGGTTGAAAATTCTATGTACCACCGCGCTCATTGACGTCGACCACTTTTCAACCTTATTACTCAGAGCATAAGGTTGAAAAGTCGTCGATCGTCAGTGAACTCGGTAGTACCATATAAAAGGTGTTGTTTTGCATCCTCGTCAAAATTCAGGAGGTTGTCACAAAATACATAAATGATCAACCTAGTTAATTATTAATAAACATAGATTAAAGGACACAAAGGCCGTAAAAGTGTCTACACGTAGAGTTTCTTCACCATGAGAAAAACCTGTCATGAAATGAAACAGAAAACGATTACGCACTTAAAACCACCTACACTTAAATTAAACCTGTAAACAACAAAACGCCCTGTCAAATCAAATCCAAATCATATATTTCAAGTAGACAAGTTACAGGCACTTTTACATAGTCGAACAACAGTAAAACTGGAGCTATAGTCCCAGTCACCAGACATAATAACTGTGAAAGTACGCTTTGCCCATTCCAAAGCGTAGATCTCTATGGACAAGAAAGGGCAAGAAACTCCATGGATTCCCTTTTAAATCAGTATCTTGTTACAAAAACCTTAGTTACATTATTCATGTTGAGATGGTACATTATGTGAGAACGACGTAGCAAGACGTGCACTTTAAATGTGTGACAGTACATGCTCACTTGACCTCAAAGCGTGGTCCGTACCTCTGAGTACATTCTGTGAAGTATGCGGCACAATGTTCACGTTTTATGGCTTACTATGGTTAATTGAAGCGACTGAGCAGCTCGGAATTAGGTTGAAGAAGGGTTTACTGTGCTCTACTGGAATTGTTAGATTATTTTGTTTGATTTGTAGTCTTTAGATGGTGGATAAACCCGAATGGTTCTGGAGTGGCAGGCCTTTACTTCACTCTCCACTCAGTGTAACGATTATCAGGCTCCGCTGAATGAAAGATGCATAGGAACCCTTGATGTGTGGACGTGCGGGAAGGCCTATGTGGGTGTTTTTCAGGTATAATGCTGATGATGGTGATGAGAGTTTAACGCATTACATTAATAACGTCTGACTTTGCTGTTGTTGATTATAAAATACATGAGGAAATCGATTTCAATGCGTTTCGCTTTTCTACAAGTACTTGCAACAGAAATGACATTTCTTTGTGTGTGAAGAAGATGTCGGTTCTATAAGTAATTTCAGAAAAAATAATTAGACGTTACAAAATCAACAACAATTTGAAGTTAA
Source organism: Cerastis rubricosa (assembly GCA_949152445.1). Lineage (NCBI taxonomy): Eukaryota > Metazoa > Arthropoda > Insecta > Lepidoptera > Noctuidae > Cerastis > Cerastis rubricosa. The sequence goes on along the minus strand of OX424525.1, from coordinate 1,585,437 downwards.
GTTTCTTAAGTTCTCTGTTCTACGTAGTGAACGGATTAATTCCCAGTAAATTCTGTAATTTCCTTACAGGATACTAGGGATGTAACTTCAACGGCTTCAGTATTCTGCAAGCTAAGTTAAATTGTCATGTTAGATCCTCGAGAACAAAGGATGAGAACATCATGTTCTTCACGGTAGTATAATCTTGCGGTGAATGTTGCTTTAGTTTAGCGTCCATAGTTGTCACTTCTGTGCTATGGAAAACTGTTAATTGTTTGCAGTAGGTGAGTTCAGTCGCTTGCTATCAACGTGAGTAAACAAAACTGCATTAAAATAAAAATAAAACGTTGTAGTTTCTCCTGTCGTGGGTGCGTTTATAAACATTTTAACTCATAGCCAGACCCTGTTTGGAAGTCTAGCAACTATCTGTAGTTCATACAAATGTTTGTTCAGTACGGGATTCGAAACGGAAATACGTAGCGCGGCTCAGGCGCAAAATGTCGCTTTCGCAAAATGTCTCTTTCGCAAAATGTCTACTTTTAGTAAAATATCTCTTTCTCATAATGTCGCTTTCGCAGAATGACTCTTTCTCAAAATGTCGCTTTCGCAAAATGCCTCTTTCGCAAAATGTCGCTTTCTCAAAATGCCTCTTTCGCAAAATGTCGCTTTCGCAAAATGTCGCGATTGTAACTTAGACAAAAATTTTGCGGTTAGTGGGTCGTCTTAGGGGCAAACAGAAATTTGAAAAAAATTATCAGTTTCGGGTTAACCTTGACCATAGAAACCATTTAGGTTCTGAGAAGTATGGACCAAGACGCACCGTTTCCGAATTATAGGCCTCCGAATTTTATTTAATTTTTATAAAACGATCTATATTTCCAAAATGGTAGGTCAGATGATTTTTTTTTCTGGAAAGAAACTGTTGCTCTAGTAGAAAACTATGAGGTGGTGTAAAAGAAAATGAGAAATATTAAGAAAAAATTAAAAAATTGAAAAAATATTTTAAGTGTCGGCCGATCTTTCAGCTTGCGTATCGTAAGGGCCAAAGACAGCCAAATTTTCGAAGATTTTGTTTCTGACACAGAAACAAAATCTTCTCTTTTAATCTTATATTTTTTTCAAATTTCTGTTTGCCCCTAAGACGACCCACTAACCGCAAAATTTTTGTCTAAGTTACAATCGCGACATTTTGCGAAAGCGACATTTTGCGAAAGAGGCATTTTGAGAAAGCGACATTTTGCGAAAGAGGCATTTTGCGAAAGCGACATTTTGAGAAAGAGTCATTCTGCGAAAGCGACATTATGAGAAAGAGATATTTTACTAAAAGTAGACATTTTGCGAAAGAGACATTTTGCGAAAGCGACATTTTGCGCCTGAGCCATTAGTTGAATTTGGACCTCAGACTCTATGGTAGATTACATTCAGTTTTCATAAGTTGGACTACTTTTGACAATGTCACTTCTTCTTGGTCTCTCGTAATAAAACTACGTACAACATATTATAGTTATTTTTATTAATCTCATCACTACCAAATATTGAGGCTAGCCTCACTAAATGTTTAGTTGGCATACCGTACTGTTTAATAAATCAGTCATTATCTAGCAAGATCGTGTTTCACTTAAGGCAGTGCAGTGAGAGGTAGGTAAATAATTTAAACTCAAAAATAGAAGAATTTTCAATGTTGTACTGTTGAACCACAAATCAATACAATTTCATATACTTAAAAACATTTACATGCCAGCGGCAAAAAGCGTCTCTTTAAAAGGTCAGTGCGGGCACACCCATAATACCCATAAAAACGCTCTCAAACGCCTGTCAAATAAGCCGCTGTATCTTTGCAGTGGGTTTCGTAAGCAGAAACAATATTAACCGGGCTCCAGTTTAATTTCCATAAGAAAATAAAAATGCCCGTTATTTGTCTTTGGTGAGAGGGGGATCTTGGTTTTTGTGCGGAGTACTACTGGTACTGGATGGGTTTTAACGCGAGTATTTTGTGAGCAAAAAAACAAACGCTAAAGACCGCTATTGGAGGACGACTTTTGGAAGTAGGTAAAAGCAACTGTTTAACAGTTGCTTTTACCTACTTCCAAAAGTCGTTTATTTAAAAATCCAAAAACTGTTAAACTGTTCTTCTTCACAATTACTTTATTAATATTATTACTAGGTGATAACCTAGAACAACTCGCTTCGTAGCTCAAAGATGAGTCCGTAGAATCATTCTTGGGTCATAAGCAAAACTACCAGCAGTTCCTACTCAACTCACTACTACCGATATTTTGCCGCCATTACCGTATCGGAAGTCGAAATTGAGCTACGAATCTAAATAACAGTAAGAATAATATTACTATTTAACTTATTACTTAAATATTATATTTTTAAATATTTTTTTTTTACCTTTTTTGTTTTATAAGAAATATTTAAAAATATAGTAAATAAGATGTAAAATGAATAAAGGAAAATATTACTATTAAAATATAAGATTATTCTAAATATAAAAGTAAAAATCAGCATGATTTATAGCACGATGACCAATAATTAATATTTTACTTATTACAAACTTCCGTAAATAAACAAGTTTTGATAGAATTCACAAGTTATTTATAATAAATTTGATAAATGTGTTTTTAAAATGCACAATTTTTAATAGAAATTCTTACATGAATTTTAATCAAGCTAACACAACTAAATGCAGAGGGCCTAGACAAAGTGATTTTTCAGCAAGATCAAAACAATCGCATAGTTAGTTTTATTGGTTGCAAATACACTCCTGAGCATGAGGTTCTCTGGGTTCCATTCCAACGCCTGGAAAAGTATTTTTGGGTTTTTACATAAGAAATTTCTTAATCAGTGTTTTCGCAACCATGGATTCTGGATTACCAAGTCTCGTTAACATGATTAATAAAAAAAAGATAAAAGCTAGCAAAAATTACAACACGAACATTCCTCGAACGCAACTCGCCTCTCACTGAGTTAGTACCTCGTAACAAAGTCCATAATCCTTAACTTATTATTTCTCATTTGCATTCAGAGAGACGTGATTTTCAGCTGGAATTTCAGCAAAAGGTGTTATTGTTTGTCAGCACTATTTAAGACTATGTTTAATCCTGTCTCCGCCTATAACTCTTAAATTATCTTCACTTGGTTCCTTTATTTAGCTAAATTAGAGCATTTTCAGCTAGGTACGAGTATAAGGTGACTCACGAACATTTGTAGGTATGCTGATACAGAATCCGGCGGTGTTTCGAAATTTCTTTGATATTTTTGGTGTTTCTGACAACTAAAGCCTTTTGCACAACAAACCGCTTAACACATTTGTTGCCAAAACGTATTAAATAATTCATTCTGTCGCTGTTATCTTTACACGATTGACAAAAACAGGAAAGTTTCAAATTAATTTAGTTTAGTGAGTCTTGTTAATTAATTTTACATAAGTAAAGTTATTTAATTTAACATAACTTTCAGTAGATGTTTTCAATCAAATATAATTAATAAAACATACAAAAAAATTACAACAATCCGACTTCAAGGAAAATTGTCATAGAAAGTGCCAGAAGAGTACTTACAAGGCGACGTAAACGTCCAAGGTTGCTTTCTGGGAAGCAGCCCTATATTACATTTCCAGAAATTATCTCAGGCATATACAAGGTGTTGTTTTGCAACCTCGTCAAATTCTAGGAGGTAACTATGCTAATGATTCTCGACCCGAATCAATAATAAAATGAGTAGGTAATTTTCTTTTTTTTATTTATTTACTGAAATCGCTAACTGTGAACCACCCGTGTTTTAAACACGGGCCGTCTGATCCCTGCCTTATAACGTCGCTTACACACAAACAAAAAACCTCAAACGTTTTTTCGATAATTTTATAATCCCTAAACCACGCTATGGGGGTTATTCTGAAATATTGACAAATTTAAACAACAAAAAAATGCACTGTTTTTTAATAATTTACTAGGTATCGTAATTTATATTGAATATTTATGTCTTTTGTGACAACATCCTGAATTTTGACGAGGATGCAAAACAACACCTTGTATAAAGAAGAAACTTCAGGTTAAATTGTTTTAACTTTTTCTTACAATTCTTTACTTACAGGACTACCTAGTTGGTCGAGTGGTCCTGACTGCTGTGCATGAGTTCTGGGTTCCATTCCCAGGTTGGCCAAAGTGTAATTGGGTATTTCCATCAGGAACTTCTCAGTAGCAGACACGGGAGTTTTGATTTGTGCTCGGTCGATGGCAAAAGAATCGCCTCCTATTACGTGGGACTTAAACATAACTGGCGAAATGTGGATGTACTATTAGGTACGCCTAACCCATCGGGGATTACAGGCGTGATGTTCAGTTAAGTAGTACGTACAGGAACAAAACGACTGTTTTATCATCTCTTAGTCAGTCTTGGTCACTTGGGCCTTGGTAGATAGTGCCTGTTCAAACGCAGTGAGACATGCTTTCAATAACCACAAACTACTAATGCCGTTTCTCATGGAGCATTGAAGACCGGGCTCTTCCTCTTAAAATCATCTTTGAGTCGTCTTGAACAATATTATCTTTTATTAGTCATCGTCTGATCGAATTTTCCAACAGTTACTATAAAGTTGTGGAAGAAATAAAAATAAACTGCACGGAGAGTGGTTGAGGGATTGACTGTTGCGCTGAGTGTATTATGTGATTTTGTTAAGGCCTACAGGTAGTTGCTCTTGGTCTGGCTGTTTGTGTATGTAAGTTTAAAAGTTTGCAAACGCAACCACGATTCAGGAAAAAAAACCTAGTGCTTGGCAAGGTTTTTGGAAAAAATCAAATAGTAAAGAAACTTGTAAAACGAGTTGAAATAACTTTATTTTATAGCCCTAGGTGCGCCGACTGTTGATAAAACATATTCAGAGGAAGATATAAAACATCTATTTCTTTTTATAACCATACCCACTGCCACCCAACAGTGGGTTATAATTGTTGGTCCTCGAGTTCACATCATACTGGTCTTTCCCAGTTTGATACTCGTATTGTTCCTTCTGGCCTGGGTAGTATTGTTCCTTCTGGTCTTTCCCAACTTGATACTTGTATTGTTCCTTCTGGTCCTTTCCGGCTTGATACTCGTATTGTTCCTTCTGGCCTGGGTAGTATTGTTCATACTGGCCTGGGTAGTCATACTTTTTAGCTGGATAGCATTTAGGATCCAGCCATTTATAGAGGTCCATACCTGGTATCTGCTTGCAAGGTATTATTTTGTTCCTGAAATATTAAGAAATTAAGTCATTTATATGCACATTACACTTGTATGTTATTTTAATCTGCATCAGCCCTCTGCTGGGCAAGAGTTTTCTGTGACAGATAAAAATGTTTACTTTGTTTTCTTTGTTAAAGAATATTTAGTGTTGAATACAGGTTTCTGGGTCATGGCTCCGTAGGCGAAGAAGCTATTTTGCTAATTGGCTCTTGTGCATAATAAGTCGATGCTTTTTCTGTGAAAGGCAGGCAGTCTTCTTATAGTTTCTTTTGATAGCAAGAATGTAGTGGAAAATGTATCTTGTTTTCATTGCAAATTTAAGACAGCAAAGACGAAAATCAAAACATTTATATTTTACTAACTATCGATTCGAAGATTTACTAATGAGCTAATTTGTTTACAACCTGACGTCAACCTTGTTCTACATCGCATGTCCAGTCGTGATATTAGAATAAAACCACTGGGCAATAGCCCACTAGATAGAACATCAGTTTGATCGGAGGATACTACTTTTTATTTGAGAATAAATAAACTTTCTCCCTGTTCTTCATACCACATAATGATGTATCGTATACTCAAACACCCAGGGACAGAAAACAGAAATCACAGAAACATAAATATCAAGAATATTTCACCACTTACTCCTTGCCAACGTTGAGCAGAGCCTTAGGCTGTATCTCTTCGACACCGTCGCCGTTGTCACACAGCAGTCGAGCCACACTGGTACTCCTTACTTCGTTCAATTGAGCTGTTGGAGGAATGTATTAGCTAAGTTTATAAAGCGAATAATTGTTTAACCGTTTTGGTGCCTAAAGAAGGGTTTTTAGGTACTATTCAGGCATCCCCAAAAAATGCCTGGGTAGTTAAAACAGTCATACTTGCCAATACAGACAGTCTGAAACCATTCATTGTCATTGTCATACCTAAGCCTCCTGATGTGGAAACTAAAATGCAATAAAGCCAGAAAGTGATGGTAGACGCATTGCTGTTGATGGCTATATATCAATAGGGAATCATCGAGTTAGCAGCGTCTAGACGTGGTAGTCAAAATAAAATTCGTGGCGCCAAAAGTGCAACTTAGGTTGATAGCACAACTTAAGTCGCGGATCGACTTCAAAGCCGTCAGTTTTCATTCAGCTTTAGTTTCATAGTGCAACTGTTTGAGTGGAAAGTGTTAACAATACCGCAACTAGCAGTAGCAGCTGAGGTGTCTTCGTGCGCTGTGATTTTTACTAAACTAGACGACGCTGCTTACACATTCTTCTTACTTCTATTCTTCACTACTTACGCAGAGTCAATGCAGCGTGCGAATATCCATTCTCAAAGAAGAACCGGTCAGACCTCCTCCAGTTCACCAGGTTCTCCACCATGATACAGAACAGAGTGGGCCCCACCCAGGCACCGTGCAGCAGTCTCTCACTGTAGATGGCCACCATCAGCTCCATGTCATCGACCTCGTCGTTGTAGATGCGACGGAGCTGTTCCACTTTCTGGAGTATAAGAAACCTTTTTGGAGATCACAAGATAATTCTTAGGCGTACACGACGCCACTTACAAGTAATATCAATGAAAACCTGTTAGTAGGTCGATTACTCTTTAGAGACGCTTATAAGATAAGCTAAGAATCGAGTAACTATGCCTGCTAATGACTAATCTTCTTCTTCTTCCGTCAAAACTATTTGAGAATATCAGCGTAAGCAGTGATCAGCTCAGATGATAAACTAGTCAGTATGCAGATATCGCTACTAACTGATGAAACAATTCTTACATCAGGGTATATGGTGTCTTTGAAGTCCTTAAACTTATGAGCTACAGGTAAGCCGCAAATCTTCCTGTAGTCGTTGTACGGAGGCAGACCCTGGTCTCGTCCCCTCATGATGTCAATAGCGCTGAGGTCTGAGGATGATTGCAACTCCCCGAACACACGCTCCGCTAACTGTAACCGGAAACAAGAATTCATTATAAATCTTGCGTTAAAAAAATCAGAAGGGGGAGTTTTCTTTGGTTCATATTGGTTGGATTAGGGTAAACAAAACGCCCAGATCACGTCCTCAAGCGGTGTGACTAGCGTGGCGACATGAGTCGAGTGACAAGCGGGTGCGTCGCTTGTTTCCATGAGTACGAGTACTTTCGTTCCGTAAGTGGCGACGCGGTGACTTTTAGCATGCTCTCAGGCTTAGCAACTTTTCAATTGTTTTCTCTGCAAACACGTGTGTCGTTTGAGCATGTAGCCCTAGGCCAAGTGGAAAAGCAATATATTTTTTTAATACGTTATTTGGAAACAACCAGTGAAAACATTTATCGCCAAGTGTTACATTGTATTTTACTTACATCCGGCTCAATAGTGTAATCGAACTTGGCGGCTCTCTGCCTGAAAGCTCCTTGCGTCAGATCAGCCTCAGTGTTGTTCACCTCGAGGATACCGCTCCTGAACTCATCGTCTACCGTGGTGCGAGTGCCGAGGTATTTACCCATGCCGCTGTAGAGGCTGCGAGAGTAACAGTAACACTTTAAGACTGCTCTTCAAGTGTAACCGTCAGACGTGATGTTATGTTATGTTACTTGAAGATGTGCAATACAATGGCTTTGATGGAAGTAGTTTTTTTTATAACTTTGCGCCACACTAGGCTTTTTTTCTGTATCGTAGGTGCGTTTTACAAACATTTAACTCACATACACAAACAGCCAGACCCGGAACAACTATCGGTAGGCCATACAAATATTTGTTCCGTGCGGGGATCGAACCCACGACACGCAGCGCATCAGTTGATCGTTCAACCACTGCGCCAAACTTGCCGTCACGTTATTCTACGGACATATATCTTATCAATGCGAGATATCTTGGCAATGTGAGTCTCGACTATAGAAACATGGATTTTTTTATTTTCATTATAGAAAAACATACAGCAGAGAGATTTCTGATAACTTCAATTGAAAGTAGCGAAAATAAACTATTCATTAATACTGTAATATTTCCGTAATCACAATCTTCCTATCACCAGGCAGTGTAACTGCTAACGAATGATATATTTTTTTTTCAAACACCAAATCGAGGTATTATTTATTACCATTGTCAGCGCATCATCATGTGCAATGCCCTTAGTCCTGTTGGCATGACAACTTTCAGTTAAGAGTGTCATTTACCTTGTTTTCCTCTGCTCTTGTTTTTGTGGGAGGGAGTGGGCCGTATTCCACGTAATGCAGGTTGGTATATGTCACATGTCTTCGAATTCTTGGTTCTAGGACATGCCGGTATCCTCACGATTTTGAGAGTAGTAATGATGGTGATAACTACGGTATCATACGCTGAACTTACTCAGTCCTGCCATCCTGGAAGGTGTGGAACCACCTTGTGCCGATCAAATACTCGTGGTACACCCCCGGCTTGTGCCGTTCATCAAAGTCGTTGACGTAGCCATTCGTGTCGTATATCACTCCGGTCTCCAGGGCGTTCTTAGGACCTAGATGGAAATGGAGAACTATAAGTTTAAGAATCATTTATTTGCATGAAAGACAGGTGTTACCAGATGGATATAAAAGTTGATGATGTATTCACAAACCATAAATTCTATATGTAAATATACCATGGATTCTAACTTACTAGGTCCCAATTTTTTTAGGCAGTTATTGAAAATAGAAATACCCATTTGACACACATTATTTTTAGATAATGTTGTATTACAAAAGGGAATCATATTTTCGTAGCATCTCTTGGTCTTTGCTTTGTGTAATTGTCACCTTTGAATCTAAAGAATTCACTATACTTCCTTACAAAGACCGATACCTCAAACACATACATGCTGGTCAAAGTCACTATGTTGAGTTTTTTTAAATAAAGCCCTGCATGATACAAGTGGACCGATACCACAAATAGCTCTAACACATTTCTTTTGAACAATAAATGCCCCACATTATCAGCCCATACCTTAAAATTGATTCCACATAACCACTATATGCTATACGATATTTTTTACAACTAATATGTACAACAGAGTAAAATCCCACCATACCATGCCCACTTTCTTTTTGCCATGACATCTCTTCACTACCTGGTGGTGATGTAGGACGTAAGGCCTTCCCAACGATATGCTCATGTATAAAATCCTAAATTAAGACTGGTAAAGGTTGCCTAAGGCATTAAGTCCTCCTTTTCAGCTTATGTTTGCGTAAAGTCTGTAAATTTGTAATAAGGAAATAGATGTTTGATTAATTATTATATTGTTGAATTATATCAGCATTTTAAAAGCTGAAAAGGAATTCTTTTATCCATCATCACTTTTTCAGCTTTCAATTTGATTTATTTATTTTTCCATTTATTTATTAATTTTTGCATAACTTTAGATTTCAGCCAGAAATCAGTAATCATGTAAAGATTTAGCACCATTTATTTCCTTACCCAGGATCTCAGCCATCAGTTCATAATACAGCATATACTGCCACTGCGCGATGTTGATCTGGCGAGCCGTCTCGAACAGCTTCTGGTCGTCCCAGCAGGGGTTGAGCTGGGCCAGGTTGCGAGCCAGGCGGTTGTGTTCGCGGTAGAACCACATCGCCGTCAGGTAGATGCCCGCCAGTACATTACCGTCGTAGAAGTCACCTGGAAAAGGGGGAAGTCTAACGAGGTATCTGGGGGTTGTTGTATTGTAGTCATGCCATGAGTAGAAATATAGTCCTGCAGTATATTTTTATTGGGTTGATTAAAGCACAAAAACATTTTGACATAATACGATACCACAATGATAATGGTCGCAACAATAATATGAATTTTCTAATGAAAATGAACAAGTTCAATTTGGCCAAGGCAAAAGGGATCAACGTGTACGTAAGAAATATCTTATTAAATATATAAAAATATTACTATATGCGAAAGTTTGTGAGGATGGATGTTTGTTACTCTTTCACGCAAAAACTACTGCGCGGACTTCTTATCCCGGTAGTACGATCCCGAGGGACAGTTATCGCACAACACGCGGGCGAAGCCGCGGGAATAAGCTAGTGGCAGCATATATGAAAAAAATCTCTGTCCAGTATTTTCGTTCTCCAATTCTACTTACCAAACTCATAACACGCATTCTCAACAGGTCTCCTGTTATTGATGCAAATCGGAGCGGTGCCAGGTGGTCTCTCGACGCCGTCCTTTTCATCAGACTTGAGCAGTCCTCCCTGGTACGTTCTGATCTGTCTCTCTCGCACGTCGGAGTAGCCGTATACTACTGATAGATCTTGGAGAGGAGTTGGAAGGTTGTACTGTAAAAGAAATATTGTGAAGGTTATGAACTAGCTTACCATCTCACACGAGTGGTGGATTACAGCTAACTCTTCTACAATTCCATTCTACCACAACTACTGAGATCGGCTACCGATCAAACTTAATGCAGATGAAAATCAGTGTTTAACAATGAGCAAGCATCAATCAATCAATGGCCTCTCTAACCTCAACAATCCAGTTACTGGGTTGTGGAAATTGTTTCTCAGACTCGGTAAAGAAAGAAACTTAAAGTTTCGACTTAAAGAAACTGCTTATTCTTAACAATAACTAATGGAAAATCCTCACCCTTTCAGCCGGCAGCGTGTTGGGTATGCAGCCCATTTCCTGATACGTTGAGAACCTGGTGAGGTTCATGCATCTGATGCCGGTCCGCCGGAGATAGGGGTCATCTTGGGGTACGGGGATAGGGATGCACAGGGGGTTGACGCGGTTAGGGGTGTTGCCGAGACAGCAATCGCTGGCGATCGCGTAGCGAACTGAAGAAGAATGCAATGTTATGAGGTAAGCGAAAAATAGCACTTGGATATAAATCAAAGCAAAAAAGTCATACAAATAGCTAACTACGTGCTCCCTTTCACCGGCTTCATAAAGTTCATAATTCATTCGTAGGGCTTGGTATAACCTTTTACAACAAGCTACCATCTTCCTTTTTAGACTTGCCATTTAATGCGTTTAAAGCTAAAGTAAAATCTAACCTTTGTTCAAAGGCCTACTATTCCATTAACGACTATATAAACGACAAGCACGACTGCTGAGCTTGAAGTCCCGGGTTCGATTCTCGGATCGGGCAAAGTGTTATTGGGTTATTCCATCAGGAATTTCTCAGTAGCAGCCACGAAGTCTGGATTTAATGTCTGGCCCGGTTGATGGGGCTCGCCCCCTATTACATAGAGCTTCAACATTACTGGCGAAATGTGGATGTACGATTAAGTACACCTTCGGGAATTAAAGGCGTGATGTATTGTTGATTTATGTGTGAGAACTGACGGTCTGATCGTAATATGATTATGTGGGTGATGACTACAAAGGGCGTGCTTTAGGGTGGTGTAATTCTGGGCGGCAGAGGTCCGAAACAAAATTAAAAGGCGTTGAAGCGACACTATAATATGGCTTAAAAGCCGGAACATATTTTTTTCAAAGTGAAAAATACGGCGCATTGTTGGGCACTATTTATTTATTTTTTCCAATAGTTTTGTATACAATAAAAAATGTCATAACAATGACCGTCACCACGTGCAAGTTTTGGCTTCATGAAACACGTGAACAATCAACAAATAATTGACCGTCTGAGAAGCATGGAGTAGGTACCCAAAAGAATGCCTGCTACTTTTTAGGTATGGCCCTGACATTTGTTGATCGTCATTGCAAAAGCTTATTTTAAGGGAAATTACTACCTGTTAATTAAAATTGGAATGGCAAGTTATTTAGAATATTTGGCATGCGTCGAATTAAAACGCTCTCTCCTTTAGCAACTCCTGTAATGATGGTGGTTTAGGGGTATGAGGAACAGGGTGTAAAGTTCCTTAATACTCCATTGAAAAGGAGAGGATCCTCCGACCAGACAGGTGTTGTGTCTGGTGGGCAACTGCCCGACAGTTGTTGTCGGGTTTCTCTATATAGTCTTAATTCGATGTAAACTTTGCTTGCGAGATGTAGGCGATTGATGTTAGTTATTCCGTCGCATCATAGATGGCGCTGTAGTAGTATTTGTAGGTCGCTACATAACTTTCCTCCGGAGACCAGAGTCGATAGTCGAATGAGTCAGCTTGTAGTATTATGCCGTGTCAGTTGGAATTTCGTAGCCGCATTGTTCACGGTGAGTCGGAACAGACTGCGGTGGTGAGGCGAACCCCAGTGAGTCGGGACCGGCGCTGCGTTTGCTCCAGTGCGTCAGACGTAGTGCAGCGCCGCGATGTGGCAGACAGCTTGAGAGGCGTCGACCGGGAGGCAGAAGCTCTCGAGTAGCCGAAAATGCAGTGTGCTGTGCCACTGATTAGAGGCTGAGGGTGCTGACCAGGAATGCGCTCCGGCTGCATGCTGGTGGTCAGGAATACCCATTTGAAGCTGGTTGGCTGTGAGACTCGCTGCTCGAAAGCTTGAGAGAAGTGATGATGATGACGTCACGTTGCTCGAAGGCTGCGCTGACGTCCATTTCGGTGTCACCAGTTTAGGGGTATGAGGAACAGGGTGTAAAGTTCCTCAATACTCCATTGAAACGGGAGGATCCTCCAATCACATAGGTGTTGTGTCTGTTGGGCAACTGCCCGACAGTCTGTTGAAAACCCGAATCGACTTAAGACTATAGTCTTAAGTCGATTTAAACTTTGCTTGCGAGATGTAGGAAATTGATGTTAGTTCTTCAGTCGCGTCATAGATGGCACTGTAGTACTTTTTGTAGTAAGTTGCTTTTTGTAGGTCGCTACAGTGGCTTTTGTAATATTACTACCTAAGCTTTGTGATACGAAGCCTGGTGCCGTTGCACAGTCTGGGTACATCAAAGTTTCGCATCAGCAGAACTAAAACGCCAAGTTTAAGCTTCATCTTATGGGAACGGCACGCCCGGTAGCTCCTGGGAGTTGAAAAATTCAACGGGGTGTGCAGGACTACCGTCATTAGCCGTCATAGTGAATACGGATGTGTATACTTTAAAATCGCCGACGATCATGTCTTAAATTTCGTTTTGTCTAAGACCCACTCGTTTTTTAATCGCACTATTTATTTTGAATGGTTAAAAAAACGAAAAAAAAAAAACGCTCTGTATGGTGTCGGACGTAAAGAATAGCACTATCCCATATCTTCCCGTGGGTGTCGTAAGAGGCGACTAAGGGATTAGCCAGAGAATGGGCAGCAGCGTTCTCTGCGCTTTTGTGACAACCGTACTGCAATCGCCAACCCGCCTGCCAAGCGTGGCGATTATGGCAAAACCCCCCATGTTATGTCAAAGTGGCGTAACTTGGGGGAGGCCTATGTCCAGCAGTAGACGTCTTTTGGGCTGAAATGATGATGATGATGATGAAAAAAACGAAAACTATTTTGTAAAGATTTGAAAATCATAAAGCATTAAAAAAAAATCCCTAGTTACAAAAAGTGAACACCGGTTGGGGATCGAACTCGCGTTGTTTTGGAAAACTTACAGCATTAAAAAATTACCACAAAAAGTGCATACTGACTGCGGATACGAACTTGAAACCTTTTGCTTGGCAGGGCGGTCATAGAACCGCCAGGCTACTTACTTTGATGACAAATGGATTAAAATAGCCGGTTTATTCTAATGCTTGTCATGACAGTTGTCAGTTGTCAAACAGTTGAGAAATGTGGACTTAATGCAATATTGCTCATCCCCCTAAGTTATTAGCGTGATAATATATAGCCTATGTTACTCGGTAAAGATGTAGCTTTCTAATGGTGAAAGAATTTTTAAAATCTGTCGCGTAGTTTTTGAGTTTATTCGTTACATACAAAAATACAAAAATACAAATCTTTCCTCTTTATAATATTAGTGTAGATGTAGATGTAGATAAGAATAGTTGGTCGCTGGGTTTAACTCAAGACAATGTTTATGTTCTTTCTCCAAACTAGCTTACTGATTGTTATATAACTTCATGCATAGATTTTATACTTTATTTTTTTATTATCTTTTTTTTATTTTACTTTATTTTTATTTATTATATTTCGTCTGTATGCACGTGTAAGCGGGCACGCCCTTTATGCTTTAATAATTCTTGTTTTTTTTAAATATTTTATTATTGGTGTGTGCTAGCTGACATGTGACATTAATTAGATTCTTTGTTTATATGAACTTGAACACTATTGTGTAGAATCTGGTTCTTCTAACCTAACCGACAGATGTGTTGCTGGGGAGTTTGTTCCGCCACTTTTTCTTCCCAGCTAAAACACTAGGAAGTGGCGAAGGGCGGGCGTTTTGGGGGACTGTCTCTTGTAATTTTGACGTTCAAAAAGTGCTGATTATCAGCCTAGTTTGAATAAATGACTTTTAAGTATTTTTACAAGGACTTAGAATAGGACTTCAGCAAATAATTTCATAAAAAAAATTGTGTTCCATTTTTTAATGTGATAGTGGCTATGCAAGAAACCGATTCTCATTGTTGTATCGAAATGCCATTATAAAGTGTTAAAGCAGTTAGCGTTGTTAGTAGTCGGGCCGTCTACGTTATGGTGCGTTAATTGGGTAATTCTTCTCTAATATTTTTTTGAATTCCTTTCAAAACTTACGCAATACTGTCAGGTCTGCAATATCCACGGTGGAGAAGACGAAGACGTGTGTCGCCAGAGTATTGAACTCGTGGTCTTCTGGGTAGCCGTCACTCAGGATCTTGGTGCGCAGCAGACGCGCTGATGGTAGCTCGGAGCCATTCATAGCTGGTCGCAAGTTGTTGCCTGAAATGTACAGTGTTCAGCTTGTTCCACAAGTTCATTCGTTGAAAAAATGATTGATTAAAAAGCAGTTTAAGATTAAAGCACCTGTCGCAGCGCCAAAAATATACAGTATTTCTATTAAGACAACCTGCAAGCCCAGCTTACCAAGTCCAAACTTAGCAGGCCTCATCCGCAGCAGAGGGGTGGGTGATCCCCCGCGGGACGGGTACTTCGGGTTGACGCATGTGCCATCGATGCGGCGACCCTCGTGCTTCTTGCATGGCTCCACCTTCACCGTGCATTGTCTGGTGGATGCAAAGATATTAAGTAAACAAACAAAAAAACAAACCATTAACAATTTTATAGCTGTAGTTGCACAAAGGTTTTGCTATGGCGCCATTGACAATACAAGTTAGTGATTAGCACACAGCATGTTGTCTTCCACACTTCTTTAGTAGCCATCTTTTTAATCGTCACCCTCTTTCTAGTCATAACATTTTTCACACAGTACACACGTGCTTTTGTGGTCTTCTTTTAACTTTCATACTCAGAACTTTCCTCTCAACATTTTGCAGTAACAGGTAGGTAATAATTTGGAAGTAAACAGTTACACAAGGTTAGGTTGACAACAATTATGTACTTACAGAGTCAAATTCGAGCTTGTCAACTGCTTTCCCCGGTCATCCTTTATTGGTTTACCGAAATAAGCATCGTAGATCACTTGTGACACCACAAAGTGAGCGAGGAACAGATACAACGCGAATTTGACGATCATCGCGGGCGAGGGGCGCGAAATCTTTAATTATTTCCTTCGTTTACTGTTGCACTTATTTATGCTGTTGGTTTTAAGTACTGATAATTTGTGCTAATTGTTTTTTATTTGACTGATTTATTGTTATTCAAGGATTTGTTTGGAAAAGGCTAGGCAGACGATGAAATCGCTTGCAATTTTCGACTGTAATGGCATAATTTAGGATTTATTTTTCGATAGTTGCATGGTAACCATAAAATTTGCACATAAAAAAAATTTATGTTTCATTTTTGGTGTAAATACAATAAAGTTTTATTCTATTCTTTAGTTTATGTAAATCCTATCCTTTTTTTTTTCTTTCCCATTAACATTATCGTTGATAGAATGTCTCTCGAGTAGATTCTCTAGACCATTCAGGCGTACTCGTGACGTTTTGTTAAGTAAATGGTAATAATTGCTTTGATTATGCTGTTGAGATGTTTGTTGTGTCATTGTGTTCAGTTTATACCACATCTGAATAAATATAGGTAAGGTAATTTTCTACCTAATGTATTCATGACAAAAAACCGTTCATGGCTCGTTGATTAATTCGAAGTATTGTTAAGATGTACCCAAATTTCGGGAATTCTAAGAAGACGAGCAAATTCAGAATCATTCATGTTATTGTTATATAAACATCGTGGGTATATTAAAAATCGACGTTTTCAGTTTATAAGAAAATAGCTTTTAATGTTATTAAGTTGGTTGATCTTATTATCATGAATCTACTCGTAATTTATACTGTACCTCTTTTGTTAATGCTTTGGTCCGACAAAATAACCGAAAAGATTTTTATCTGACATAGCAATAAAACCGAAGAACTCAAAAACAAAAGCTATTTTGTAACCTCTACACCACTTTAAGTACATTAGTACAATTACGGAACACCTCACGACCACTAAGCGAAAAGAATTAAGTACAATATCGCATGTGCAACATAAACATGAATACTCATGAATCAATAATCATAAACTTCCGTTTTCCACTACACAGAATTAAAATGTCATTACTGCAGCTGAACTGATAGGTGTGAATACTGATGTGATTGTAAAAAAATATGCATAATATCTCTTTTCTCGCACTGCTGAGCGAAACATCAGTTTACAAGCAATTTTGCAGAAAATACTTCGTGGTTGTGGAATCGACATCACGATCATCATCAAATAAAAAAATCGCCAATAGATTTGCTTAAACTCACCAAGACGAGAATGGACTCAACATACGGTAAGTGGTCCTTTGAGTCGCCTTGAACCCAAACCTTTAGAAACTAGCCAATTTAATTAAATACAAGCAAAAATCATTATGTTTTTTTATTACCAATGCAAACTGTGTTATCGTACTAGTACTATAATTGAATATCATAATTATAAAGAATGCATAAATTTATATCTATTGATCTAGACAAGACCACCAGATAATAATATCCACTAAAATATTATTAAATTGTATTTTGCTTGCTTGTATACACAAACTTGAGTAACAAACAGACATATAGGATTTCAAATGAAAAAAAACCATCAACAAATAGGGATAAAGTGTTCATGGAACAAAACCAAATTTTATTATTAAGAAATAATTAAAAGTCAAATGGAAATCAATCAATTAATAATTTAATCAGAATCAATAAGAACACAAGTGTCTGCCATTCTAACAAAATTAACCGGACAAGGGTCGGCCACAAAAATGGACTCGGAAAATAACCAGCCGTCTTCTGGGTAATCCGTCAGTTCGATATCTTCAGATCTTTCTTCTAAACTAGATGGGTAACACATAGTGACAGTACTTAGGGCACCAACAAGGGTAAGCACAGCTACGTAAACCTTCATTGTTGTCTTAACGTTTCCCTGCGAAGGTTTTGTGAAGGAATAGTCAGAGAAGGATGGTTGCTGCAGTCTACATGAATACTGGAGAGAGATAAGGAATACTGTTTATTTTATACGAGTATATTTTTCATAACAAATTATCGATTCAAGTTAAATACTACAAGAATGAGAGTGTTTAAGCAAAACGGTGTTATTATTTCGTTTAAAAATAAATACACATAACATCATGACACCCGTAATTCCCGAAGGGTTAGGCAGAGGTGTACTTATTAGCCATTTATACCATGTATGAGTGGGCGAGGGTATCTCCTTGTTTCACAGACAGAAATTTCATAGAATTTCGTTTCCCAGAAAATGTTTTCACATAATATTTGGTCGTTGTGTTTTAATGTTTCACATATTTTTATATCGAATATTTTTGTTTTAACTACTATTTACTTGAATGAAACATATTTTACAGAAACAACACACAATCACTTTTTTAACAAACTTATCCAACATCAGAATTATTATTTAACGAATATTGTCTGTTCGATGTATGTTTTCATGGTATTTTATTTCAACGAAATTATTAACATTAAATTCAATGATTGTCTTTAAAAGTCCATATGTTGTGCCACACAATTTAGTGACAGAAACGAATCGCTGCAAAACCGACTCCACGTAGTCTTGTCTGCCCTACTCCTAGTGTAATTTAAGCCCGCGTAGGCGCGGAGGGGCGAGGTGGCCCGCGAGCTGAAGAGCAGGTGGCCCCGGAGCACCGGAGCCGTGACAGAAACCGTGCCTGTTACATGTTGCGTGCTCGCTTGCATGCTGCTCTAACTATTAGTGAGAATAACAAGATTGTTTTCCTGCTTGACTAGAATCTAACCGCATTATTTTTGTGAACGTGTTGTTGTAATTTTATAGGAGGCTATGCATTTTTAAAAGGTATTCATTTTTGAAACTACCACTCGATAAAATGTTATTCATGGTAGTAAGTTTTGTTTTAATAAACAATATGAGGATAACAGTTATTTGTTATACAAGAGTGCATAGTTGCTTTCTAACCGCGTGCTCAATTTTGATGACCGAGCAAGCGAAAAAGCTCAGGATTCTAAAATTAGAATCCTGAGCGTTAGCGAGAGAAACATCTTTGCACTCGCGTGCAACGCGTAACTTTTCATCCCACCTCAGCGAGGAAATGATTAAATGCAAAAAAAATAACATTTACAATCTCAAGATACTTTTATTTCAGTTTAAGTCATCATCATCACTACATAGTATAAAACAAAGTCACTTCCTGCTGTCTGTCCCTATGTATGCTTAGATCTTTAAAACTACGTGACGGATTTTGATGCGGTTTTTTTTTATAGAGAGAATGATTCAAGAGGAAGGTTTAGGTGTATAATTTATGGTTTGCGGACGTAGTCGCGGGCAGGAAGCTAGTTACAGAATAATCTTTAAATTATAACAAATACTTAGGTGTAATTAAGAAGAAATTATAGCAACGTTGCTACAGTTACTTAAGTTGAGTGTAATATTTTTGTTAGGTACTTTAATGTTGATGTTAGTAACTTGTGTACTGTTTTTCGGTAACCTATGTCATACTTAATAGTTGTATCGATTCATCGGATTCCCTTGGCGTATACGTTGGCAAGAGAGGGCGATGGTTAGTTGTTTCGTAATGGCTCATTTTTGATGTAGTAGTGCCAGTCCAAGGATCTGACTGAGGCTCTTTCAGTGTAATGGCTCATACGATGCCTTTACATATTTTAGACTTATTTTGGATGGAATCATCTATGTATCGCTTTACAACCAACATTGGACTTCCAGCCTCCATGGCGCTTAAGGGACAGGAGATCAGCTCCTGATTCGGCCAAAAGTTCGTCGGAAACAATAACCTGTGTACAATAGTGGTTTTGGAAGTTCAAGTAATGTGGTTATCGTGGGATACTGCCAATTTTATTAGCACCCATAGGCTGTCCAACACACTTTCCGTTGCGATATTGTAGAAAATATCGATTTATTGGAGTGTTAGGCGGGCTTAAGGCTTGATATTTCTCAACAATTGTTACGTATTCCTTGCGAAAGACATCGTGTGGTCTCTTTTTGTTTTTGTATTAGGTAAATTAATTACGCGACATTGTAAATAGTAAGTCATCTGAATGTTTCTAATGTTTTTGACATTAATTTGTGTTAATACATTAGTTCGACATGCTTCGTTTATACCAATAATAAGAACAAACTGTAACGTAAAGAGTATTGTAGTAGATAAATTAATAAAATTGATGTGCATACATAATTATGCCTATCAACATCGACTAAGTACGTAGTAGCTTATGTTAAGTAGTTGAATAATATACTTAAGTAGATACTGAATGTGCAACTCACTTACTTGTGCCGCCAAATATACGGAATCAGGTGCTTCGTTTAGATACTTTGGAATTTCAAATGCTGTGAAAACATTCGATTTTTTTTTTGTTAATGATCAGATGAGGCTCTTTTTAAATATTCCACTAATTTAGGATAGGTGTCGATATGCATGTCTTTTTTCATCTTTATTGTTGCTCTTAGCATCTTATACGTACTTACTCCATACAGTGTTCGATTTATATGCCAGCAAAACGTTTTCTGAGTAAGTTTTGGCTCCTTTGGCTAGTCGTCACGTGTTAAACATATCGTACTGTTTCAAATACTTCTCCCGTGATTGTTGAGGGAGAAAGCTCATTTGCGCATTATTAACAGTTTCAGTCAATTCTGTTGGCGTCAAATAAACTTTCTCGTGGCTAGAATCACTAATTTTAGGTTTTTCACTTGTTTTCAAGTTTCTTTTTTTAACCTAAGGTTTTAACCTAAGATTTCAACAATATGACGTGAAAAGAAAATGACCCGCGGCAAAGCAAATTAAAAAAAAATGTAGACCAAGGAGGGTCGGAGTCTGAGTTTTTAACAAATTAAAAAAGGTTTACGATAAATTCGGCACCATGGAGGTATATTAATAAATAGGTTTAATGATGTTTTGAATTCACAGACTTAGTGCACACGATGTTCTAGATTCAATTTACTTTATCCTCTAGCCGTCTAGCGTATAAAAATGGCTTTTGTACTCAGATATCGAAGAGCAAAAATACTCTTTCCGAGATGGGGGGATGAAAAGAACATTTGATTTATTCTATGATATAAATATTCTAACATTAACGGCGCACCTTCGTTTGCGTCACATTTTCCCCGTTTTCGCAACATTTTTCATTGCTGCTCCACTCCTATTGGTCGTAGCGTGATGTAGCTTTCCTCGATAAATGGGCTATATAACACTGAAATAATTTTTCAAATCGGACCAGTAGTTTCGGACCCTATTCAATGCAAACAAACAAACAAACAATCAAATCTTATAATATTAGTTTAGATAAATCTCTTTTTTTTTTGCTAAAATGACGCAACGTCTTCCGGGCGGGTACCGAACCCGCGACACGCAGCGCAGCAGTAGCGGAGCGGTGGTAGCGGAGCTTGGCCACTGCAACTTACGAAAAGGCTAGCAGATGATGATGGTCAAAGAACGAGTGGGTCAAAAACATAAAACAAAACGTAATTTTAGACATGGTTGTTGGCGATTCAAATATATACACATCCGTAGACACTGTGATGGCTAATGACGGTAGTAGATAGATATATAGATAGATAAATCATTTATTCAGTGCACACAAAAGACATAACACACACACACAGAAGCACAATTAAATGATACAGATTACATGAATATACATATATAAAACAAGGTACCAAATTACAAAAAGAAAAAAAAACATATTTACGAAACAGAGCAACACCATGACATATGTATTTCAAATAAAATAATCAGTATATACGGTGCGGTGTGCGTCTCAAGGTTGCACCAAATGGGTGTCCAGCTCAGCATGTATCAGGCATGCACCTGACGCTGATATTCTGCTGGATCCTTGTAGTGATATACGGATGTCGAGCAGACGAGATGAAATTGGTGTTGTGACAAAGTGCTATTTATGCGCGGAGTGAAATTATGTGAGAATACACTCAACTTAAATTTATTTACTTAAATTTCTACAGCAAGTATTTTTACTGTATTGGAAACGTTCTTGTTCATTTTTCATAAGTGTGTGTTTGAGTACTTGAGCATTTATTAGGTTGTAAATGTGTTGTGTAGGTGTAGTACTACATACCCCACTGAATATCTGAACTCTCTGGTGTTAACGGGCGTGACGTTCCCATTTACTGGAGGTTAAAGTTGGCGTTTTAGTTCAGCTAATGCGAAACCTTGATGCACTCCGACTGTGCAACGACACCAGGCTTCGTATCACAGAGCTTGGCAGTAATATTATAAAAGCCACCATTATTACAGGAGCTGCTAACGGAGAGAGCGTTTTAATTCACCTCTTGCCCATTATTACAAAGAACTTGCCATTTCAATTTTTTTTAAGAGTTAGCAAATTCCCTTAGAAGAAGCTTTTGCAATGACGATCAACAAATCTCAGGGCCAAACTTCATTTGGGCACTCCATGCTTCTCAGACGGTCAATTATATGTTGGTTATCTTCGTGTTTCTAGGAGCCAAAACTTGCACGTGCTGACGGACAATAATAAGTATGTCGGATCCGGTCATTAGTACGGACAGAAAATGAATCGCCAAGCGCGCCAAAGGTCATCACGTGATTTACTTACCAGTCTACCCACACCTAAGTGCGCTTCTACAGAGTCGTGATGTTTCGAGCTCGCTGCTAGGAGGACAGTCAGTGTCTGATCGCGCCGGCGTCAAGACGTCCCGAAACTGTTCCCCGATTCATGGTGCCTAGTGTTATTGTGTTGGATTGTAATTTCAAGTTATTTGTGAGTTCAACAAAAGCAGTGTACTGCGTGTAGTGTGTGTTTTCATAGCACGAAACCCATGTTCTGCCCACATGATGACCGAGTCTAACGAAATAAATCATGACAACTACGACAAGTATTTTGGTGTTGTTTACAAAACGGTATTAGATTATATAATTAAATTGTGCCAACAATGCGTCTGATTGTTCACTTTCAAATATGTTCAGGATTTTAAGCCGTAGTGTCGCTTCAACGCCTTTTAATTTTGTCACAGACCTCTGCCGCCCAGAATTACACGAAAAGGACATCTCTTGTAGTCATCACCCATATAATCACATTTTGCTCAGACCGTCAGTTCTCACACATAACAACATCATAAAATAAAATCACGCCTGTAATTCCCGAAGGGTTACACACAGGTGTACTTAATGATACATTACATTTTGCCAGTGTTGAAGTCCTATGTAATATGTCCTTCTGATGCACCTTGCAGGTCGCATCTTAGGAAACTCCTTAGATCCCCCACAGTCGGTAGATTGGGGCTCTACCGACTTCTACTCCTACTCCTTCACTGTACACGCTGCGCGGTTGTGGAATGCACTTCCGCCTGACATTAGAGACTGCCAAACTGTTGCCAGGCTGGCGAGCCTATTGGTGGCAATAGGCTCACTCCTATTACATAGGACTTGACACGGTTGATGGTAACCGGGCCCGAAATTAAATCTCTCCGTGGCTACTACTAAGAAATTCCTGATGGAATAACCTAATAACAGCGTCAAATACATACACTTTAAATTTTCTGCGCGAGTGAATTCACGGGCAACAGTTAGTTTATTTATACTTCAGAGAAATAATACTTAATTTTATACACGTGCCTATTAGATCATAGGTTGGTAGTTGAGTGTTTATGCAAAACTAGATTAAATAACAAACTTCCTCGGTAATCTGCCTGCCACTTTATACAATAACTTCAAATAAATTGATACTTGACAGCAGTGGTGGCTACGAAGGCTAAGTAGTCCCCAATCATAGCCATGGCCTAATTGAAATAAATACTTTGAGTTTGAATGGCCCAAACACACTAATACTTTGTGTTATTAATTTTATCTCCACTGGTAGATCAAGGAAAAACTCGTGAGGAAACTGGGATGCTCTATAATTAAACTAAACTCACTAATATAAATTTATTTTATCTACTTCGGTTTCGTTATATTCGAAGTACAAAATTGACAGCGGTTTCATTATGATACCCATAACGACACAAGTTGCATTATGCGAATCATATTGCAACTTGTACACACTTGAACATACAGCCAGGTACCTATAATATTACTTCGAAATCGAGACAATGTAAATGATGTTTCTAAAAATGGAACAAGTTTAGAACAAAAGTATCGTATACTATTTGGCTGTTGCGGCTACAAGATCTTTGCCTTATACTTATTAAAGACTAAATAAACAAAATTAAAAAAAGTGGACGCGGGATAAAAAATCTGAGTGAAATTTTATTCGAAATTTTATTAAAAATGTCTTCAAAATTAAGTGATATTGAAAACACTCCACCAGATATAACAAATAGAGCAGTTGCGGCTACTAATAATTGACTACCAAAATCAAGACATGTTTGAGAAATGTTATGAAACCGAAGTAGATAAAAATACTTATTTGTCTATATCTGTGTTTTATTCCTTCCTTCGTAGATAAAATCTTGTATGCAACTGCGTTATTGGACGGTCTTTTAATAACTCGTGCCCACCTATTTCGGTGCGCGCTATGCTTGTACCGAAAAATGGCACTCGTATTAAAAGACCGTCCATAACGTAACAGTTGCATAAATAGCTATTATTTTATAACCAAACATTTTTAACAAAACCAAAGACATTTTCGAAAGCCTTGGAATTTTGAAAGAAAGTGTATTTTTTGAGAGAGTTTTAGGTATATAATTTGAGGTGCTGGGTTGTGAAAGTAAGTTATCAATACAATTGAGGTAAAAAAAAAACAACAAGAGTATCACGACGAAGTTTAATCAACAGGCACACAAGAATTATGCAATCTTACTGTATTTTCTGGACAAAAGTTTACAACAAATAACATAAACGAATTGTCGAAATTTTTCGTTCGGTTTGTCTCCAGCTTTTTAACTTCAACATCCTTGAAAGCCTTATTATCTTGGGAGTTCAATACACTGATTAATAATACAGAAACTAGTAACGTAGCTATGTACTTCATTTTAACTGATTTCAGTGTATCTCTTACAGTGGAATGGTGTGTTGCTGTTGGTTGATACTTTTTATAACTTGCTCCGGTACAGTCATGACGAAAAGCTGTGACAAAAATCCAGTGTCTGTTCCCTATACTTAAATTTTCTAAAACGTTCTATCATTATCTGTCATTGTGTACAAGAGTTGCTTCTGGCTTCTGGAACGAAAATAGACTCAAAAATTAGCTTATAATTGTCAATCACATGTCAATAATACGTATGTGTGGGTTTGGTTTATTTACTTTTATTATCTACAGCTAGTCAGATGACTTGAATTGCGTTTAGTTTTGTCACGTCGAGGTTTCTTTTTGACCCGAAACCGGACGTTATTTACATGTCAACAAGTGTTAAGTTCTAAATTTATTTTATCGCTTTTTATAATTTCGGTACTTCAATGCTGGCTGTACAAACAATAAAAAAAAACAAAGTACGTACGATTTGAAATGCATAGTTTAATCAACTGAACATTTCAAAGTTAAAAATCAACTGGAATCCACACTAAACATTAAACCAGAAGTAATCCTATCTTCTGGGTAACGCGGCGCTCCTACATGAAGCTGGTCTGGACTGGTTGGGTAGCACATAATGATATAGACACAAAACATAAAAATATTGCTAAGAAAAATTTAATTGTTGTCAGCTGCTCTTGGCTGTATCTCGTGTTATGGTATAGTGTAAAGCTAGGTATCCATTCGAGGCAGCCTCGAGCCGAGCGGCTGCCGCGACCCGAGGCAGATCTAGTGGAGACCGTGCCGCGATTCGAGGCTTGCCGCGACTTGAATCAATCGAGGCGGCCGCGCAGCGAGCCAAATTAAGTATGTCGGTAAATGGCCATGCTCAAAAAGCCTCAGTGTGAGCCCTGCGTTGAGTGGATACGTTTGTACGTATGCTCGGTACGCGCCCAAAAGGAAAAAGATAAATGTATTGACTTAATTAAGTTATATGAAAAACACAGACATTTGTGGGATCCAACTTCACCGCATCATTATAATAAACAATTTAAAGAAGATTCTTGTAAAATAACAAGCAACGAACAGAAACTACCCGTTACCGAAGTAAAAAAAAACCGGTCAGGTGCGAGTCTTACTCGCACACAGGGTTCCATAGCCCCAAAAAATATAATAGCAATATTTTGAACTGTCATACATTACTATTCATTAGTTAGTAAACTTCCACTCAACCGCAAAACTAAATATGTTTTTCATAGTATGTTTATGAAAAACAAAGTTACTGCTGCAGTTTGATGAAAAAGTCCCATATCTCAAAAACTGAAAATCATATCTTATTGAAACTAATTTTCGTTGGTAGTTTTTTTTACGTACTACAATCGTAAATATTTACAGAATTTTCCTCCTCTTACTTTAGAAATTAGAGGGGGGGGGACACATTTTACCACTTTGGAAGTGGCTCTAGCACAAACTATTCAGTTTAGAAAAAAATTATATTAGAAACCTTTATATCATTTTTGAAGACCTATCCATAGATACCCCACACGTATAGGCTTGATGAAAAAAAAATTCTTGGTTTTCTGTTCTAAGTATGGGGAACCCCCAAAATTTATTGTTTTTTTTCTATTTTTGTGTGAAAATCTTAATGCGGTTCACAGAATACATCTAATTACCAAGTTTCAACAGTATAGTTCTTATAAAAAAGGGAAAAAAGTGGCTGTGACATACGGACGGACAGACAGACATGACGAATCTATAAGGGTTCCGTTTTTTGCCATTCGGCTACGGAACCCTAAAAAAGCACGCTTATTGGATCTTTTCGGAGGGAAAAACCTCGGCATAAACAAAGTATCATTATGGGATCTTGAGAAATTGAGAAAATTGTGGCTCGGAGGGGGAAACCGACCCTTTATAGTCTTAAGAATTAATACGATTTAGGAAAAACGAAAATTTTATCAGCCTAGGGTAATTTAGGAACAGTCACATGTGGTCCTTGCCGCTCGATACAATATTATGTGGGCTCAAGTGGAAATGCATAAACTTTTAGCAGCCCACGGCACACTCAGGATGAGGCAGCTCGTCACGAGGCTACGCAAGTGGATACCCAGCTTAATGGTTTAGTGACGATGCCTTCTACATTTATAATCCTGTAAATTCTGTTATTTTTATATTTCTGTAAATTACTTCAATTACTAGGTGACAACTACGTCATTAAATTTAAATCGTGTTGTAAATAACTGTTGAATTAAATGTAGATTATACTTATTTGCTAGAGTAAATAATCCAAGAATAACAGTGTTTAAGTAAAACTGAGCCATTATTGACAATATACATAAATGTGTAGTAAGTTTTTTTTTAAACTGTATTCAGTTTGATCGGTAGTCGAGCAGCTCGTGGCTAAATAATATCAGCCGCACGGGTCGATCTTTAAGGTTAAGCCGTGCTTGCCGAGGTTGGTCCGTGGATGGGTGCCCTTAACTACATACCGAGTTTCCTCTATGGCTCGGAAAGCACGTTAAGCCGTTGGTCCCAGCTGTCATTTATAGATCTTTGACAGTCGTTACGTGTAGTCAGAAGCGAAAAGTCTGACATTCAGTCTTACCAAGGGGTATCGTATTACCTAGTTCCGCGGTTGTGGAGGTCAGATAGGCAGTCGCTTCATGTAAAATACTGGTACTCAGCTGCAACTGGTTAGACTGGAAGCCGACCCCAAGATAGTTTGGGAAAAGGCTAGGCAGATGATGATTAGGGATTGCAATCCAGCGGCGTTTTCAATCCAGCTGGATTCTTGCTGGATTGACCTGAATCCAGCTGGGTCCAGCGGATCCAGAAAATGTGGAACGAAAATAAAAAGACGAAATTTTTTAAAGACTTTTTTTATTAATTTGTACTTCTTGCGATAATCTATGAAATCTTTCACTCATTTGGTGATATCTTATATCAATTTGCTTTGGTTTCTTAATCATTTGAGATCAAAAGAATCAACTATAAATTTAATAACAAACATATCGTCATATAATATAACATTTTAGATAATGTTTTTAAGTATAAACTCAAAAAACCAATAAAAACCAATCTTTATACACATGACACAGCTTTTTCCAATCAAAATTGCGCATTTCAGCAAACTTCTGAAACTCCTAAATAACTGAATAGTCCACTGTTGGATATGTACCTACTTCCTACAATTAAAGGTAGGTAATAAAAAAAGATCGGTTTAAATATGAAAACAAAAAGATTTCGCGATGTGTTGACGAACTTCACCAAACGTGTCTTCCTTTTCCTTCTTCGAGAAAGTAAGAGACATGAATCAAATCAACATTAATACTTAATTATTTTTCATTACTCATACTCTGAAAGTATGTCTGAAGTAGCCTGAGGAGCGGGATGAAAGACATACTTTTCATCCCTAGGGAGAATCGCTTTCAACTGACAGGTTTCAAATTATAAATAAAAAACTAGTTCTATTTAGACATGTTAATTAAACCATGTTCCAACTTTCTATATAACTTAAAGTTAAGTATTGATTAAAGAATATATTTTTTTAAATAACTTTATTAAAATTTAGTTTCAACAATATCTTTAAAATAACATAGAGTTGGGCAAAATATTTACCATTTTTTTATGATGAAAAAGAAAAATAATGGCTGAATAGCTGGCTGGCCACAGAAAAAAATAACAAAACAGGCGAGAAAGCGGCAATCCGAAATAAATTTTACTAATTTTTTCTTTAGCTAATTCATGTTTTTATTCTTACTTTCCTTGTATTCGTAATGAAAAGCACAGTGTTTACCTCGGGTTAAAGACTTATTTAGTCCCTCGAACTATTGGCGCCGTCTTGGGCCTAAGTAAGTTACTTTCACCCCCTTTCACAATGTACTATAAAATAAACATTTTACTTTACTTACCATTTAGTCTCGCAAACAACAACCAACACGAACTCAATATGCACTTTAGTGACACAAAAACACTTTGATTTATAAAATAAACAAAAAAAAACTAAACAATAGAAATTGATACGTTTGCGGATCCGCACACGTATCAACAGGATCCAGCATGTTTACAAAGGCGCTGGATCCAGCTGGATTGCTGTATGCTGGATCCAGCAATTGCAATCCCTAATGATGATGTAGTCGAATCTTGTTTAAGGGTTGCTTAGCCGATTCGGTTGCTTATTTACTTTGGATGGTGCTTCCGATAATGAGCCGAAGCGATGATACAGTGCACTGTTCAAGTGATTAAGTTTAAGTGGATGTTGCGCCAGACTAGAGACACTTAGTATAGCGGCCTTTATTCTGTATACAGATTAAAAAAATCAAAAAAGAACACAGTATTTCCATGGTTTTAAGTTTTCACTTCTGTCGGTAGCCCTTAAGACTGCCTCAATTTTTTTTTGTAAATTCTTTTCGCTAGTTTTTTTCATCATAAATAGTTTTTGACTACAGCAGCAATTTCTTCCCCAAAAACTTTTTAAGTTCAGAAAAAAACAATATTAACAGAAAACAAGTTTAATCAACACGAACACATTTATTTACGATTCTGACAAAATCAAGGGGACATGTGTTAGCCCGAATTATTGAATTCGACGACACACCTCCAGGAACTTCCACAGTAGGGTCTTCTGAACTGGTCGGGTGGCAAATCACTACATAGACACTAATAACGCAAACTAAAAGTATTGGTAACAAATACTTCATTGTAGTAACTCTTGACTGTTCCCCGTGTAACGGTATAGTAGAATAGTTCAACAACCATGCTCTATGCGATTATATTTAAACCTCTAGTAATTACTGTACTACATTTCTTACTAAACTAAATACCTTGTCGTGTAGTGGTCGGAAGCGCTGCTGGTCCTGCCCCCGTATTTACAAACGCTCGGTTTCGATTTCGATTCGATACGTCGTATGTCTATCTTGTTTTGGCATTACGAAAGTCAACAACAACAAACGACAAGACAAGACAAATAACAACGACAAGACAAGACATACGACTTTCCGAATCGAAACCGAAACCGAGCGTTTGTGAATACGTGGGCTGGTCCTCAAATCAGACCGAGTACTATTGGGTTCTTCCATTGGGAATTACTCAGCAGCAGCCGAGATTTTGAATTCATGCCCGGTTCATGGCAATTGGTTCGGCCCCTGTTAAATGGTCGTCAATCATAAATGGCATGTGGGTGCGCTGTATGTAGTCTGGCTAACACTGCGGAGATTACAGCTCTTTTTTATATAAACCAGTATATTTTTCTGACCTAAGTATCTCCAGGAACTTACATTTCAGTCGTAATGTTATGTTATTGTTTAGAAATGACCAATAATGTATACTCGATATTGCAGCGTCACTACCTTAAATTAGGAAGAATTTCAGTAACAAGAAAAGGAAGGCATAAAAGACTATGATTATTCACTGCAGAAGAATAAAATAAACAGGCAAATAGTAAGGCTCGTCTCTTGCTACATGTGACATAAACATAACTGAAAATGGAAAGAATAAAATAAAAAAATCAGGTATCAATAATCAATTTTTATCTACGGGAACACACGTATTTGCCACTTTCACAAAATCTTCCGGACATTCGTCTGCAACAAACATAGCACCTGATATCGCCATTCCTGGAACATCTGGAAAATTTGTCACGTCTGGAACACTCTTTTCTGCACTGGATGTGAAGCATATTGTCACACAAACACACAAAATGACAGAAATTAAAAACTTTATATATAATTTCATATTAGGTATCACTGTTCCCCGTGCCGGTTTATGGCGAATTACTTATACGTTATGTAGGTACTCGTATTTATAGTTACGGAAATGACTAGCCATTTAAAATAAACTGTAGCGTCACTATTTTACTCTTCACCTGAACTAAACGTTAAATTATGTTAAATAGCAAAGTTAATTTGACCTTGAGCTTTTTTGCTCTATACAGCTCAAATCAGATATTTTTATAGGTTTAAGATGTGGAGAAGCAATAAAAATTTTCATAAAGAATAGGTGGTTCTATATCTCAGTGTGGCTATATTAATAACAAAATTACATCATTCCCAAGTTTTACACAATTATGTGTCGACAATAACCTTGTAGGCTCAGACATAGAGATTGTAATTTTAAATACATGTGTATGTTTAAATGCCTTTGAATGTCTGTAAAATGTACAAAAATAGCTACAAGAGTTTTTTCAATTGATTGAGTTATTCAATTGATGTTTTTCTGCACAATTTTCACCAACCAATTCTTTTTGTACCATCTGGACATTGAACCCTAGTAAACAATAGTAAAGTATTTTAGTACTTACATTTCGTACCTTCCTGTGCTGACAAACGGCGAATCTTTGACTGTATCACGTTATTCTTACGTTCTTGAGAGCACATGATAGAACAGCACACCAAAGCTCACGAATTTGTGTGAACCATAGAAAGCCATCGAATGCAGTCGCTGTGGCCGAAATCGGCTAGATGGGATCATCATCATCCTGATCGAACAGAATTGATAAAAGAAGCAGATAGAGGTTGAAAAAATTCACCGATTTCTGGCACTTATATGCCGCATTTATTCACCTTTTTACATCACTGGGATACCTCATATATTCAGCACTATGCTGAGATAAGGACCTGTTGACCTCCTACTGGACCAGTTTAATATGTCTTATTTTATTTATTTTTCTCTTTAGTTTTTATGTAATTCAGTTTTTTTTTTGTTAATTTTAACCATTTTTTTTTCCTAATAAATACTGTTTCTTCGTCACATTTATCACTAGAACACAAACGAAAACTACAGTCACCAGTCACGTATTTCATGTTGAGTGTTTCTTTTATTCTGAGATGTTAAAAATGATGATGATGAAAAAAAATGATTTTAGACTTTTTATCGACACGTTTTATATGACTTATAAGTATGTATTTATTATTATATGAATGTTCTGTATGGTGTCGGACGTAAAGAATAGCACCATCCCATATCTTCCCGTGGATGTCGTAGGCGGCGACTAAGGGATTTACCAGAGAATGGGCAGCAGCGTTCTCTGTGATTTTGTAACAACCGTACTGCGATCGCCAACCAGCCTGCCAAGCGTGGCGATTATGGCAAAACCCCCCAAATTGTCAATGTGGCAAAACTTGGGGGAGGCCTATGTCCAGCACTGGACGACTTTTGGGCTGAAATGATGATGATGATGGTGTTATATGTATACATTTTTTTTTGTAAATTAGGAAACTAGATTTTTGATGTCACTCCTCCTTTTAAATAATTATGTTAATTAGTTATGCCTAGTTTGGGAAGTCAACTTTGGTAAGGATAGTTTTGCGCAAGCGGTCGCCGTGTTCGTCATACATAAGTCAGCCGTTGCAAAACCGGCATTGAACATCATATTACATAGTTTACGATCTTTAATTTTGAAGGTCACGTCTACAACAACACAATTATCTGCCATTAATGAACATTATACATACATAATAGTACATTATGATATAAGTGCGGTAAGTTGAAATCAAGCAAGCAGAGGCTGTAATTATCAAATCGCACGTATGTCATACGACGTTTTATAACATGTTTGCGAGGAAATAAATAAAACTTGGACTTTCTTTAACGAATAAATCTTTAATCACTTGTTAAAGCAGTTAGAATTTTTTTAACAATTTGTAAAATAGATTGTTACGTTGCCAGTTGGCATTTTTCAATGATGTCAAGTTATTATTATTAGTTACAATTTCACCAGTCTCTCTCTCTCACTCTCTTGAGTGAAAGTAGGACAAACGAGACCACAGAGTTCTGCAGTCGGTGGCGGCGACGGATTATTCCGAACCTGACCCGAAATCCTAACCCGGTCCCGGGTTAGGTTAGGAACTTGAAAAAAATTATAACAATTCTTCCGAACCTAACCCTCTTCCTAACCTGACCCGATATATCATTCCTATCATAACTCATTGCGATGTGGTAGTTTCCCACTCCACTTTCGGAGAATAAAAGGCATAGGTACCTTTTCCCACTTTCAAAAGTGTTAAATCTTCACTTTATTATAAAAATAACAAAAAAGAAAACATTGAAAAAATAAAATTTAATAAACCCGAAGATGTGGAAATTCCACCAAAGTATACAGATTTTTTTATAGCAGACTATCGTGATGACGATAACCGCATTTTAGTATTTGCTAGTGAAGAGGCGAAAAATCTCATGTCCTCATAGGAACATTATTTTGGTGATGACACTTCTAAAAGTAACAAAATAAATATTTAATCTTACCGTATGTGTTTATATAGTAAGTTCAAAGAATGATTCTTAATAAAAACGTTATTATTTTTTACTACAGGCACTTATTAATGTTTTTGTTAATTGTTAATTAAACGATAAAACGATAAAAAAAAAATAATAATAAATAAATTGAAAAAAAAAAACTGTCAAACTGACGGCACAAATTTTCACACTTTTTACTTAAATTAATTTGAAATTTTTAAGAAAACCTATAATATTGGTGATAAAGTAAATAAAAAAGGGATAAAAAATAACTATTTAACGCGTGTCCTGAACAAATGTAAGATTTGTGACAGTTGCAGAAGATATAGTTTCATGATGTTTGTATCATGATGTTTGTATCCTGTGAAGTTTCAAGGATAAGGAGCGCAAAAACTGATGGTTCCTGATCGGCGGCGGCGATTCGGGGCGGCGGCAGCGCGGCACGGCGCGCACTGGCGACGTCTGCTCCGAGCTCGTCTGCGAGCTGGAATTGACCTGACCGCTTACCCGGTTTTCCTGCGACTACGTCCGGCGCTGGCGTTTCGTAGTGTTCGTGCAAGTCCAGAAAACCAGTGTTGTAATATTAGTGTTTGTGACTTCAGTGTTTTGATATTAATTTAGTTTATTATATTTTGTTTTGTTAAGTCTGTATTTATGCATAACAGCAGCAGCGATGTGGTCGGTAATAGTGCATGTCAACCTCCAACGTCGCTGACCACCCTGGAGAGATGCCCGCTTTGTACCCAAGCACGGTTTTTTAAAGGTAAGCGGGGTCTGAATGTGCATATTGGAAAAGTACATAAACTACAAAATGCACCAACTTCAGGCCCTGTTTTAACACCCTCAACCGCAACACAGGCAATATCTTCTTTCGATCCACTTTGGAAAACCCTATCAAAATTCAAAAACTCCGTTCCTATACTGAAGCGAGTTCCCCGAGGCGCTAGACCAGTTGTCGCACAAAACCTAGCAGGTTGCGTGCGCCTTGCCGTCCGAAAGAACTCGCTAAGTGCTTGGGAACAACTGCTCACCTTCCCTTATCGAATTCTTCACGTACAAAAGAATTTGGCAATCAAAAAATCTTTAACATCACAAATTAAAGAAAATTGTAATATTTCGGCTCGAGATTTAGACACCAAATTACCGAAACAGAGATATACCTCTTCAAGAGGTATATCCCATTTGGTGGAAAACAAGTTAGGGGAAGGTGACATTAGTGGAGCAGCCAGGATTCTTTTCAGTAGCGATGTGCTGGCACCGTGCTCCCCAGAAACACTCGCAGCTCTGGAGACCAAACACCCTGCCCCAGCGGATGGCCTTTCTTTTCCCGACCCTCCTGATTCAGACATACACTCCCTCACCATTACAGGTCGAGAGGTGGTCACAGCTGTTTGCTCCTTCCGGAGCGGCTCCGCCGGTGGCCTCGACGGCCTAAGTCCTCAACACCTAAAGGACCTTATCTGTTCAGGCGCCGGGGAAGCTGGTGAGCTACTCTTGAAGGAGCTCACAGCTCTGATTAACCTTATGCTCTCCGGCAAGGTGAACGAGGCCGTCATCGACGTCCTATACGGGGCAAATTTATGTGCCCTGCGCAAGAGGGATGGCGGCATTCGTCCCATTGCCGTGGGAACTGTCTACCGTCGTATGGCAGCCAAGATTTGCTGTAAATTTTTTGGTGAGGCTGTTTCGAAAAAATTTCAGCCCCTGCAGCTAGGTTACGGCTCTAAAGGGGGCTGTGAGGCTGCCGTACACGCTTTGTCGACCTACCTAAATTCTGGCAAAGGTGAGGTCATTCTGAAGGTTGACATAAAGAATGCCTTCAACTCAGTAAATAGGGACACCTTGCTAATAGAAACAAAAAAAGAACTACCCCAAATTTATAGTTTTCTTTGGCAATGTTACAGACACCCATCAAAATTACTATATCACGACAACCTTTTGGAATCTGCTGTTGGCTGTCAACAAGGTGACCCCCTCGGGCCAGTGATTTTTAGTTTAGCTATTCATCCAATTGTTCGACAACTAAATTCTAAATTTAACGTTTGGTATCTTGATGATGGAACCTTGGGAGGCGATGTAGATACCGTGTTAAATGACCTAAATTTCTTAAAAAATGAATTTCATTCCATTGGCCTTGACCTAAATCTTTCGAAATGCGAGTTATATGAAAAGGACAGTACCGACAGACAACAGACTATTTCTAAATTTAACGCAATAGCCCCTGGCATCAAAATTATTGAGAAAAGCTCTCTTCGTCTCCTCGGGGCTCCAATCCATGAAAATTCTTTTCCCGATTTCATAGAGGAAAAGATTCAAAATTTTAATGATGTTTCGGAAAGATTGCTCCAAATTAACATGCATTCGGCCATCACCATAATTCGGTACTGCTGTTTCGGTCCTAAATTAACATATTTCCTTCGTGCTTCCCCTTTATGGAAGCACACACATCTTTTGGACAAAATGGATCAAATTTTCAGACATACTTTATCATCCATTTTAAATGTGGCTTTGGACGACCGAGCTTGGGCACAAGCAAGTCTTCCCATTCGCATGGGAGGACTCGGCGTCCGCAAAATTTCTAGTATTAGTTTACCGGCTTTCATATCCTCGGTCCACGGCACTGAGAAATTAATCAGGAATATCCTGGCTTCCACACTGATTGATTTTGATGTGCCGTGCCTCTCCGAGGCCATCGATGCTTGGAAACTCGCTTGCCCGAATACTGAAGAACCCGAAAATCCATTTTCCCAGAGACGGTGGGACGAGCCGCTCTGCAGAGTAGTTCAGGACAATTTACTTCACACAGCTGCTACTACTGCTGAGCGTGCACGACTGCTTGCTGTGGGTGAATGGGAGTCGGGTCTTTGGCTTCACGCACTCCCGTCGTCGAGCATAGGCACTTTGTTCGACGACACGACCTTCCGCCTCGCTGCTTCCTTACGTCTTGGTGCCGCCTGCTGCACTCCTCATCGCTGTCACTGTGGTGAAGCTGTCAACAGCCTCGGACACCACGGCCTGTCATGCAACCGAAGTGCGGGCCGTTTTGCGCGGCACGCGAACATAAATGACATCATCCGTCGAGCTCTTGTTACCGTCGGCGTTCCAGCTATCTTAGAGCCCAATGGCTTGGCACGCGACGATGGCAAAAGACCGGACGGCATGTCGTTGTTTCCTTGGAAGATGGGTAGGCCTTTAGTGTGGGACGCAACACGCGTCGATACTCTTGCGCCATCACATCTTCCAAGCTCATTGTGCTGTGCTGGCGCTGCCGCTGCGGCTGCGGAGAACCTCAAGCGGCGTAAATATAGTAACCTTTGTGGTAACTATATTTTCGAGCCGTTTGGGGTTGAAACTCTGGGGCCGTGGGGTCCGAGTGCTCACAGCCTTTTTAAGGAAATCTCCAAACGCTTAGTTGACGCTTCACGTGACCCAAGGGCTGGCTTTTACTTTGGCCAGAGGCTAAGTGTTGCCATTCAACGTGGCAACGCCGCCAGTCTCTTGGGCACGTTACCAGCTGACAGCGTTGAGGAGGAGTTTTTTGACGCCCTTTTATAATTTGTTGTTATTTTAGTTTTAATTATCTAGTTTTATGTTTAGTAATTAATTTAGATTTAGAAATTAGTATTTTAATAAAGATCTTTTCTGTCTTTCAAAAAAAAAAAATATTGTTAATGTTATATATAGATTGATAACGTATTGGAAATATCAACGGGTCAGTTTAGGAAGAGAATTAGGTTCGGAAGAATTGTTATAATTTTTTTCAAGTTCCTAACCTAACCCGCGACCGGGTTAGGATTTCGGGTCAGGTTCGGAATAATCCGCTGCGACGGCGGCGACGATGGTGGAATGTACGCGCGTGTGCTCGTAGATGATCGAGAGTCAACACTTGGCTCCAAATTTATATTCCTTGTAATGCGGGAGATAATTTCTTCTTTATTTCTCATCCAGTCATCTATGTAGTACATACCCCATACAGGCTACAGGCTACACAGTTCGACCGCCACCCTCCGTGACGTTTTAGAGTCAATAAGTTCGCACCTGAAATGGCGAGCAATGTAGCCGAGGATCTTCTGAAACTGTGCCCTGTGTATTCATGTGGATCATTCAAATTTAAGAAAGTGGCAATTTGTTTCGGCATGTGTCCAAATTTATTTATGCCAATGGGTTGGCTAGTGCATTTTCGATTTTGGTAATTTTGAAAAAGTCTGTTAGAAATCGCTTTTGTTGAACGAAGCGCTTCGTATTTCTTCACCCGCACTGGATCCGCGTGGTGTACAGCAGTGGGAACGATATTGGCTGATTAGTGCTATGTTACGTTTAGCAGTATGTAAATCACGCAAAGCAGGAGCAGGAGCTTGTGAGTTGTGGCTAAATAATAACAGACGCTCGGGTCGATCTTCAGGTTAAGTCGAGTTTGCCTAGCTTGGTTCGTGGATGGTTGACCACCCAGTACATACCGTGTTTCCTCCGTGCCTCGGAAAGCACGTTAAGCCGTGGGTCCCGGCTGCCATTTATAGATCTTTGACAGTCGTTACTGGTAGTCAAAGAAGTGAAAGTTTGACAACCAGTCATATATTATCCAGAACTAACAAGGTTGTGGAGGTCTGGTAGGTAGTTGCTCCATGTAAAATACTGCATCCGTTGAAACTGGAAACAGACCCCAACAGAGCTAAGAATAGGGTAGGCAGATAATGAGTAGGTAGATCACGTCGTAGATCTGCCTGGCTTGACCCGATTAGTTCCCATATACCTTCTACACCTTCCAATACTTGTACCTACCTCTCGACGGCCTCTCGTTCGTTCTTCAGAGTTTCTTTCAGGATTACAGAAGTTAAAGATTCGCTGTGTCACCCAAATATCCTGCTGCCCTTTGTCTACCCACAGACTTACACTGCCTAGTATCATAGTGAAAAAAAAAACTTACATCAATGGAACACAAACTACGTGCTCACATCGTGTAACGGTGCGGCGCTGCCAACGTGAAATGGAACGACGTCGTATTGCGCCCCGGTGTCATGAACCGTACGCCGCCGCGCCGGCTCACTGCAGCAAACATACGTTCAAACTTACATTTGCAGTTTCTTTTCAAATATGGACTGTGAAAGACGTATTCCCTTCCTGTTATTTCTAAGACGGCAAATGAAGAAAAAACTGATTTTTAGAAATTTGTGATGAAAATAATCTAATTTTTGTCGCCCTATATTCCCTTTTCCTCAATTTCCTCCATTAATCCCTATATTCCTCAATTGTCTTGTCACAGAGAACGGGACTTGCCTCCACAAATGAAATTAAGAGACTAAGAAGTAAGTAGAAATGTCAAATATCGAAAACAGCCCTCGGAGTATTCTACCTAATAGCAGCCCTGCGACCAAACCTCAACCTCCTTACCATGCGGTAGATGGAAGATTAGAAGCATTGGAAACCTGAGATATTAGCAACTGGTTGACTGGTTGACTGGTTGGTTGGTTCTCTGTATGGTGTCGGAAGTAAAGTCTTTTGGGCTGAAATGATGATGATGATGATGATCCCCATCAACAAATGCCTAGACGATATCTGTCTCATTGGTCAGGAAGGAAAACTGAACTCCGAGCAAAAGCTGAGGATCAACTCCCATTCGCGGAAGGTAGAACATGGCGTTTCTCAAATGGTATTTTACTACCAGGATTTCAAGCTATAGAATTTCTAAATTTTGCTCAAGTGTTGAAAGAAAAACGGGACTTCACGAATTGCCTTAAAATTTCCAGCAAACAATTCAAGCTAGCATTAAAAAAACTGCAACAAAACAACAATGACAGAAAAAGTCTCGTTTGCTGACATGATTAAAACCAACAAGAATAATTATTTGCACCCAAACAACCTCAGCTCCAACAGATAAATTAAAATGTAGTGACGACACAAAATCTCTGATCCAAAAAATAATATGCCCGGAACGATTGTTAATTTTACAAATACAATTAAAAAAATGTCAAGTTAAATCAAAAGAAAACAACGATTATGTAACAATTGATTTAATCTTCTTCTTGACAAATATCATTGAGATCTCTTACACGACCTCCCGGACAAAAGTCTGCAACTGCCGCAGAACCAAGAGATGGCCCTGTGGTTTGTAGGCTTATTTCTATGTCTGGTTGATCTTCAATATTGCTATAATAATTTGTATCATGTAAAGGTCGAACCTCTTTCCCGTACTCATCCACTTCTATCACTTTCACTCTCTGTACCCACACTTCTACACCACTGGGGTACCTGAAGTACTGACTGTTCACTAGATCTAACACTAGAACACTCACACGAGTATTTCATGTTAACTTCTTCTTGTCTTACTGTGGTAATTTGTCGATTACAACTGACTTTATAGATTTTTATCAATAGAACACTTAAACATTTTTTTTTATATAAGGAAACTAGATTTTTGCTAAATCATCATGTTTGGTTAAAGTTGTCAACAAATATTTAGAAATATTATTAAAAGAGGCTTGCTTTCGAAACAATTAAAAAGAGTGGGTTTGTCAAAAAGTATCAGTTAATGCTTTAAAATCCATACTAATATTATAAACTAGCTGTCCCGCGCAACTTCGTCTGCGTCACATTTTCCCCGTTTTCGCAACATTTTCCATTGCTGCTCCGCTCCTATTGGTCGTAGCGTGATGATATATAGCCTATGTCCTTCCGCAGGTTGAAATCTATCTTCTTGCCAAATTTCATTAAGATCCGATCAGCCGTTTAGTCGTGAAAAGGTAACAAACAAACAAACAAACAGAGTGACTTTCGCATATATAATATTAGTATGGACTAGTATGGATTAGTATATTAGTATTAGTATGGCTGCGAAAGTAACTCTCTGTTTGTTTGTTACCTTTTCACGACTAAACGGCTTATTGGATCGTTATGAAATTTGGCAAGGAGATAGATTATATCTTAGAGAAGGACATAGGCTACTTTTTATCGCTGAATAAAACATCAAAATTATCACGCGAACGAAGTCGCGGGCAGCAGCTAGTGTTTCATAAACCAAGCAGCCAAACCGTGTGTAGCTGTGCATATATTATCGATGTCGTGATTAACGTTTTGAGCATGGATGTGGATGGGTATAAGAGTAGAAGAAGACTAATAAAACGATGTATGGACTGTGTGAAGGATGATATGACAAGAAATGAGGTGTCTGATGAGTTGACGAGTAATAGAGAAGAAGAAGAAGTATGGTAGAAGAAAACTTGTTGCGCGACGACCTAAAATTGGGATAAAGGCAGGACCTACCCTTCAACGGCCGCTCGTTGGCAATGTTGTTCGTTCTCCAGAATTTTTGTCAGATTTCAGGAGTTAAAAAACTCGCAGTGTCACCAACAGTTCAGTCAACTACACTTCGACTGCCCACGCACTTACACTGACTCTGCGTCCTAGGTTCTAATCTGATGCAGCTGAATAAATATAAGAACTCATAGTACCAGTGTTCTTAATTGGTATCGTTGAATAAGTTGAAATTAAATAAGTTTTACGTAGTATGGGAATGAATTTGGCTTTGGTTGGATTAAATTAGCAGGTTTAAGGCCACCGTTTTTATGAATCAGACATCATCGCTCGCAGAACCGGTACAAACCATCAGACTGGTCAATGTCGCAACAAGGCTAACAAAATTAACATAATTAAATAAAGGAGCGTCTGATTCCATAACGTAATATTGTACAATTTTCTGTCAGTGTTTAACTATTGTCTGCTTTGACCTAGTGGATCCTAGCATGACTATTGCGCATGGGGTCTAGGTTCAAATCTCCAGTCATACTAAAATAAGTTATTAAAAATCTTAGTAGCGACGACGCGACATAACGTTAGGCGGCAGCCCCGGGCATTGAGTGCATAGTATAGGATTGTTACAAATACAATAAAAAGAAAACGTCAAGACAGTCTAAACGAAAACAACAATTATGTAACAATTGATTTAATCTTTTTCTTGACAAACACCATTGATACCTCTTACACGACCTCCCGGACAATAGTCTCCAACTGCCACAGAGTATGCGGACCCTGACCCTGACTCTGGAGTTTGTAGCCTTATATCTATGTCTGGTTGATCTTCAATATTCGTATAATAATATGTATCATGTAAAGGTCGAACCTCTTCCCCGTACTCATCCACTTCTATCACTTTCACTCTCTGTACCCACACTTCAACACCACTGGGGTACCTAAAGTACTGACAGTTCACTAGATATAACACTAAAACACAAGCTAGAACCGCACACGAGTGTTTCATGTTTATTGTTTCTTGTCTTACTGTGAGTAATTTGTCGATGACTTTAGCTTTATACATTTTTATCAATATAACACAAACACAGTTTTTATACAAGGAAAATTACTACTACTAAAACAGATACAATATTACATATATCAATTTCCGAATAATCAATGCTTGGATAAAGTTATTGACATGCTCAAAAATGGGTTGGATTCGAAACAATTAAAAAGAGTGGGTTTGTCAAACAGCAGCAGTTAAATTGATGAAATATTTGTCAATTATGGCGATACTTACATTAATATTTTTTCATAAACTAAGTAGTCAA
Organism: Cerastis rubricosa; assembly: GCA_949152445.1. NCBI lineage: Eukaryota > Metazoa > Arthropoda > Insecta > Lepidoptera > Noctuidae > Cerastis > Cerastis rubricosa. Next base: position 1,544,158 of record OX424525.1, on the reverse strand, counting down.
ACATTGTGTAGCTGTCCATCTATTATGTAGTCTGTTTTACCGTATTCAGCTACAAAGTTAATAAGCACTGCATCGGATCACCTCAACTTATTCTTATGATCACGATCCAAAGCAATACCGTTACGGTGCTTATAAGTGTGCGTTGCGGTAGAAATTTTAATTATTACTATATAACAGGTTAAATGGTTTGAGCTTTTATAGAAATGGTTATGTCATTCAATACATTTAAAGGGTTCTGGATAAGCCACAAATAAAATAAAAATTAAATGTCTACTTTTTGACAGCGTCCATCGCCAAATCTGACAGTATCTCCCGTGCAATGATCCCCCGCCGCTGCAGTATCTCCCCCACCTGTATGTGGGTTTCCTAGTTGTTTAAACTCTTCCTCGCTATATGCGTCGCCTTCTACCTGCTGCTGTAAGACTTGTACTTTTCCGGTTCTTAGTGGCTGATTGCCAAAATTTACATCAGTATCTTTTGGAAGTTGATATCCTTTAGCTTCACTTTCCTCCAGTTCAATCACCTGCACATGATCTACTGTTACTCTTGCTCCCCCGGGGTACACCACGTAGTGAGAAGATGAATACGTTAGATCGATGACTACAGCACAAACTAATATTATTGCCAAGTATTTCATGTTGACTTCTTCCTGTGTCACTAGATGTGTGGTGATTAATACTGCAGCAGTTTTAGCTTTTATATCGTTGGAATGGTCATGTACAAGGTTTTTAAAAATTAAAAACTAGATTTTGAATGTCACTACTTCTTTGTGTTTTTGAATATTTTGTATTTAAATTATTTAAGCCTGGTTCAGGAAGTAAATTTTGGTTTTGTACAGACAGCCGATACAGTCAATAATTCATGTCATCATCGTGCATCATCATCACGTACAGAATCTGTTTCTGCATAGTGTAGGATAATCAAAGTTATGACTACAATAACAGAATTAATAATAATAAGAAACATTTTTTAGACCGCGAAATTCAAATTTCTTAAGTTATAGTGTCAGGCTGTATGTTGAACAAAATATGATCTGCGACCGTAATGCGCATGGATTTACATACTTTTTCATGAAATTGTCATATACTGGGATTAAATGAACTTAAAGAGATGGTATTGATGGTTTTAATTATTATTATTCTATAACTACATATCTGTTACTATCACGGAACATATTTTAATCTACATACAACCTTATACCGCCGCGCAAATTGCAAAAAACATAAGAAAATTTGAATTTCGTGGTCTTCCCTGTCGTTCCACCTTAAAAGATTTTCTCTGATTCGTTGGGTCTGTCGTCTTAAGGTAGTTATCGGCGGGAGGTGGGCCAGCACAAAAAACCGGCCAAGTTCGTGTCGGACTCGCGCACTGAGGGTTCCGTACAACAAATATAAAAATATTTTTATTTTATGATGTAACTAAAAATTTATCGTTTTCGCAATTTTTACTTTATCTGACGAACGAAGCAACGTCTTATAGCAAGACGTTGCTTCGTACCAAATTTTTAGATTCTGAGTTCACGGGAACTATCCTGTAGGTTTTGATTCCCTTGCGAGTGTCGAAAATTTGCGGAAATTTGCGGCATAAACGGCTGTATCTTTTGATTGCGTTGGCTTAGAAGTTTGATTTTTGCACGGCTCCAAAGGACAGTAGACCTGAGTATTTGATATAAATTCCAGCTTGATACCTCCAAAAAAGTTCCTGTAAAAAGGGTCTTGACCGAAAGACAGATGGACAGACGGACAGACGGACTGACGGTCAACAAAGTGATCCTATAAGGGTTCCGTTTTTCCTTTTGAGGTAAGGAACCCTAAAAATTTGTGGACATCACACGAACGGGTTATTTACCATTTTCAAGTAAAAAATGAAACAAAGAAAACGCACTGTGGGCACGGAAGTGTCTCCCGCCATATCCTTGATATCTGATCTTGCCCGGGCAAAGCTCCTCATTGAATGCTGCAACTGGTAGCTGGCTGGCTGGGAGTCCTGGTTGTCCTGGTTTTCCCGGAAAATTACGAGTTTAAATAGTAATTTTACTGTTTGGTGTTATATACCTACATATATTATCTATTATAAATTTTCAGTTTCAAATATTCTAATTAATATATGTGGAAACTTGTAATTGGCCATATTTTGTATAAACTATTACTAAATGTCTGCTTAGCTGTAAGTTTTCCTAAAAATAAATAAATAAAACGTACAAAATTGTTCTCTTATTCTGCCTTTAATTTCGGCATATTTTATTTAAATTAATTATTTATCAAAATCATGCAGTCATTAAACAGATAATCTATTAAAATTAATACAATAAAAAAAAAGAATGCTTCCTGTGTCACTGTCAGATGTGTGATGATGAATGCTGCATATTTTGCTTTTATATCTATGGGACGCACACATACTAGGTTCTTATTATAATCAAGAAACATGAATGATTTTTTTAAATCAAAATTAGTAACGCGTCAGGTGGCTGACTTTGGTAAAGTAGGTACCCAGACGGACGCTGCATTCATGATTCATGCATCATCACTTGCAGAACCGGTACCTATGTAACAGCTTCTTGTGTGATTGACAAGGTCACGACAATAATAGCAAAATTAACCAAAGTTATAATAAAAAATGTTATACGAGTAATGCAGCGCTAGCTAGCATTTAGAGCGGTGGTGGCGCTATGGTAACGGCCCTGGCTTACGAGTTTTAGGTTGGTGGTTCGAATCCAGACAGGCGGGTTGCTTTGAGTATTTTTTTTATCTCCACTCTTGCGAGCAGAACAATTAATTACACAAAAGACGGTGAATACAAGAAATCGTAGACAAGTGATTTCTACCAACCCGCACTAGGCCCGCGGTGTAGATTTTTGCCCATTTCCTCTCATAGAAAGGAGGTCTGTGGCCCAGCGATGAGCACAGAGCGATTGGCTGCTGTACTGCGTGTCGCGGGTTCGATTCCCACACAGAACAAATATTTTTATGGCGGTCTGTGTGAGTCTAAATTAATGTTTGTAAATGCACCCACGAAACAGGAATGTTAAACAAGTTTTGTTTGACTGTTTTGCTTAGAAGTTTTTTTATGCTGTTCTTTATTTGCCTTTCGTTCTGACTGTGGTCATGCAAGTCTTTTCAAAATTATTTGCCTCTGGTTATAACAATCTGATAGTAGCAAAGATAATGTGATTTTGACAACAGTGATGTCGTCAATCCTGCAATAATCAAATCGTTCAATAAAACAAAAACATAGCCAATTAGCCATTTAATTAATAAATCATTGGTTACACAAGAGCCACCAAGTCTTGTAGCGTTACCCGTACAATGATCAGCGGTAAAATACACAGCGCCGCCCTTAGGTGGTCCCTCCGCTTTGAGTTTCTCCACGTCCAACGGTTTTTATCATGGTGGTTCTTCATCGTGACTCGTCGGCACTGGCGTTTCTTTTCTAGAGAGTCCACCGTAATCCGTTGGAAATACTGCTGCGTCACCAGCCAGTTCTGTCACCTGCACGTTGTCTATCCACAGTACACCTTGGCACCGTCGGGGTACGTTTTATAGTAAGAATGTGTTATATTAATCACTAGAACACAAGCTAGTACTGCAGTCAAGTATTTCATGTCTGCGGCTTCATGCGTATGTGAGATATTGCTCATGAGTGCTGGATTAAATACTTTTTTAAAGATGGAATGCGCTCATACAAGTTCCTATTATGTTGTTATTAAGACGATACTATGTAAATTGTTGCATGTATATAGATATGTTTTTTATTTGACTTGTGACTTTTCCTTGTATTCTATAATAAGACGAATGAAAAAAAAATTCGCCTTGTTTGGAAGTTTATGAATATTGACACTATAATCTCGAATTGTCAAGGTTAAAAAACAACGATTGGTATTTAAATTTATTTATATACCATTTTTTTTATATTAGATAATCAATCAACCGTGCAGTTCAGTGTTTAAGCTTACAGATTAATCAAATGCACTAAAAAGCTAACCAGGAATTGAGTTTTAGTGTTAATATTTGAATGATTACTATTACATTCAAAGCTCTCTTTTAAGTCGTTTGTGTCACTCCACAGCTGCTATAATTCCTGTATCTGTTTTCTCCAATTGCGTACTATAAGAAGAACTTTTGGGATCTTCAGGTACTTCTTCATCTAGCACCCACACTTGTTTTTTGCCCTGTCTTGCACTTGGTATAACAGTTAGTCCATATCTGATATCTATGGGTGGGGATTTTACAAGTGTATGTAACGGTTGAATCTTCTTGTGAGCTAGAGTATTACTTGCATCATCGTTGACATGATTTCTTGGCAGTGTCGTTTGTAGTCTTTCATCTATAGTTGGTAGGTTTTTTTGCTCGTCATGGGTAGGCAAAAGAGGTAAAACCTCCTCTCCGTATTCGTCCACTTCTATCACTTTCACTCTCTGTAACCACACTTCTACACCACTGGGGTACCTGAAGTACTGACAGTTTACTAGATCTAACACTAGAAAACAAACTAGTATCGCACACAAGTGTTTCATGTTAACCGTTTTTCCTTAATGCTTCCTACTAAATGAATTTGTTTAAAGCATACTGGCGTTTATATTTCTCTGATAAAATAATGATACCTATAGCACACAAACAAAAATTCAAAACTGGATTCAAAGACTGCATTTGTAATCTATTTTTTGGATTCTAATGGACTCAAATATGTGGTTACGACAAGTAACCGGAAATCAGGTCGTCCTCGACAACAGATGTGCAGATGAGTAATATATTGAATAAGTAAGTTAAAGGTCACAGGTGTTGTGTGATGCTAGTGTTTTTATATGCTTTTATTCAACTCGCCGTGTTAGTTAGTATTTTAGTTTGTTTCATAGTATGTATTGGTTATATCTTGCAAACTGAATTTCAAGCCACTTTTAGCTCAATCGGTTGGGGGCAACCGATTGAGCTAAAAGTTTGCAAACACCTTTGATTCTGGTGACAATACATTTTTATGACCTACATTACTTAATCCTGCCGCCAAGATCGTCACAAGAGAACTCCTTGTCATGTAATGAAACACCGCAGTCTGAGTTAGCAACTGATTTATTAGATGTGAAGGTATACTTGCATATTAAGTTATACACATTTAAGTGCAAGTACCCACAACATTCCTCAACGGTAAATAGCGCGGACACAAAACTTTGCATACGCGTTCAATTTTGATACTTAAACATGATTTCTATCATGACCTCGTCCTGCAGCGAGGATCGTCTTCTCACGAGGGAACTCCTCAACAGTTAATAGCGTGGGCACGAGGAATTTCGTATGCGCGTATAACATTGATAGATAAAGATAATGATAATTTCTATCATGACCTCATCCTGCAGCCAGGATCACATCCTCACGAGGAAACTGTTTAACGGTTAAAAGCGCGCATACAAACCTTTGTAGAGTTCATATTTGATGCTGAAACATGATTTTCTCTTATGACTTCATCCTGCAGCCAGGATCGTCTTCTCACGAAAGAACTCCTCAACGATTAATAGCACGGATACGAAAATAGTGTTGAGATCAGGATGCGATATCAGAAATACTTATGACAAAACTAAAAAGTGAAAAAAAAAAAACCTTTATAAAGATAAGCTTTTATAAAGATGTACTTAAAAGAAGAAAATAAACCTTGTAGTAAATAAAAACGGACAATATTGGTTTTCATAAAAGCTTGTTTTGTATAGTTTTGTACCGACCTACAAAAAACAACTTATTACAAAAAGCACTTCAGCGCCATCTATGAACAAACTGAAGAATTTAGTTCCCTTCAAAATGGTTGAGTTGCATGATGGCTGATCCATGCGTCATGTTTGTGAACGGGCGCTGTCAGTTGTGCCTGGTCATTTCTTAGTTGCCACGGCTTATTTTGAACTATTTATTTTATTTTTAAACTGTCGTTTTTTTTTTGTTTTACTAGTACTGTGGACACTTTTAACATGCACGTCTTGCTATATTATTCTCACATAATGTACCATCTCAACATGAATGATGTAACCAAGGTTTTTGTAACAAGTTACTGATTTAAGAGTGTCCATGGAGTTTCTTGCCCATTATTCTCCTTAGGGATCTACGCTTTGGAAAAGGCAACTACAGTACTTTCACAGTTATTATGTCTTGTGACTGGACTGTAGCTTCATTTTTATTGTTTGACTATTCAAAAGTGCCTGTAATTGGTCTACTTGAAATAAATGATTTTAGTTTTTTAATCATTCGTGGTGCGAGTTGCGACTCATCATATTGAGACCTTCCTCAAGGAGGAGTTTTGGCTGAAAGGTGTCATGTATCGGCGATTCCGCGGAAGGCTACGCGACACCATGCAGCGCAACACGACGCCGTCACTTCGTGAACAATAGTTTAATAATATTTTCCTAGTTTTTATAAATGTAATATGTACCTATGTAAGTCTGTAAGGTATGTATGCTATGGGTCTTTGTTATCCGAATTAAATTATTTGTTTGATTGATACAGAAAAGAAGCATCGGCTCAAATGAAGCGACATGAAAATCTCTAACAAATCGAATCGGAATTACGTTGGGTATATCAATCAGTAGAAGGATGCACATTAGTCGAATACGTGTTAGAAATTATTAAAGACAAATCGAACGTCATATTATATAATAAATACATATGACATAATATTACTATACTCAATGCTATCCGGTCGATCACCCTCAAATGACCTTGTCTGGCCAAAAAACTAATTGAACTACGGATCGGTCACGAGATAATATCTAAGACTAACTATCATTACATATCAGCCTTGTCGGTCTAGTAGTCGCAGCAAATAGTTGTGAGGATCACCCGGAGGACACGGTGGAACACACCGTGGAGCTCTGCTCTACGGTTAGTCTGAGCAGCGCCGTGTACTCGTAGCGGCGATTGGCGGCGGCGATTTCTCGTGTCCGGCCCAGGTTTAATCTATAGTCCGTAGCGAGAGGGAATGGGAAGCCGTCGCCCCCTTCTGCGAAGCAGTCATGCTAGCGAAGGAGGTGGCGGAACGTAAGAGGGAGAGAGCCCCACGTCTCAGTCGTTGCGGTAGACGCCCCGGGCGTCAGGGGCCACCTAGTAGCCCCCGGCCACCGTAGGCGCGGGCCTGTGGATGGTGAGTAATGGGCTAGCTCAAAAATTCGTCCGTTTTATGACAGACGTGACAGAGTGTCGACGGCGTTTTCGTGTTCCACGCGCGCCTCAAGCAGATTTCAGCAAATCGGAAGGGGTCTGAGAGGGCCGAAGCCTACCGGCGCTGCGGGACTTTTCGAAAGAGATACCGTGGCCCTGGTACACAAAGGGCTAAGAAGGAACAGTACAAGTCGGACACTCCCCCCCGCTCCGCCCAGAGCGGGAGGGGTCATTTCATGAGTTCCTATCCGTAAAAAAAGGCAAATAGTTACTGGGTTTTCCATCAGGATTTTTTCAGTAGACGCCCGGAGTCTGTATTTGTGCCCAGTTGATGGCATTAACCGGGGGTTACCTAGGACTAGACAATAACTGGAGAAATGAGAGTACTACTTACTCTGCGGGGATTACAGGCGAGATTTTTGTTAATGTCAGTAAAATAGATGCTATTGATGAAATCAACGTCATCGACTTTTAATCTTAATCAGATGCAGATAATCGCAATGCATACCAATATCCCGTCTAACAAGTACATGTCTCATTAAATAACTCGCCAATTCTTAAGAAATAATTAATAATCTCTACATAGAATGAAACAAAGTCGCTTCCCGCCGTCTGTACGCTTAGATCTTTTAAACTACGCAACGGATTTTAATGCGGTTTTTATCAATAGACAGAATGATTCAAGAGCAAGGTTTTTAAATACTTGTATAATTTATCCTTGAAAAACATATCAAAATTCCCTAGCGAACGAAATCGCGGGCAGCATCTAGTTAATTTATAAATTAATCACTTTTTGTCGTCTTTCGGGCACCAGTGATCTTGCCACTTGTTAAGGTTTATCCCCGGTATCTGTTCACAAGGCACGGGATAGTTCCTGAAAAAAAAAAGAATAATATAATTAAAGCTCATACAGAAAGTTTTGTACTTTATAAACACCATTGAAGTCTATCAGACGAAAGCACGAACTTAGGATAGGAATTACTAGATGCTGGTTTTTAGGGGTCCGTACCCAAAGGGTCAAACGGGACCCTATTACTGAGACTTCGCTGTCCGTCCGTCTATCTCATGAACCGTGATAGTTACCCAGTTCAAATTTTCACAGATTATGTATTTCTGTTAATGCTCTAACAACAAATACTAAAAACAGAATAAAATAAATATTTAAGGGGGGCTCCCATACAAAAAAGTGTTTTTTTTCTCGTTTTTTAATAAATAATGGTACGGAACCCTTCGTGCGCGAGTCCGACTCGCACTTGGCCGGTTTTTTTACAATAGTTTACTTTCTACAAAACAAAAGTATGCCGTAGGAATGGCCGCGTAGGTTCGATCCCAGGCAAGAAATGTGTTAATTAGTTCATAACCTTATCAATCAAAAGAGTTAGAGGAAAACATCGTAAAGAAAACTATGTCCTACAAGCAAAAATGTTATGCGTATGTATGTACAGACCGCGTTAGTATGTGCTAACCCCTCAAATTTTTATTAAATAATAGCAATAATAAATATCATTAAGACATTTTACTTTTTTTAAATATTTAAAAAAAAATAACAAAAAATACTTTTTAAATGAAATAAACATGACAAAAAGCAAGTTTTACTTCTAGAATTTGAACCTCCAACCTCATGCACTTCAAGCGGTCTTGAAACCTCCGGACTGTTTATACGTAAACAAACTTTTTGTAAATGTTAAGCCTATTATTGCTAGTTGTTATACCCAATAATAGAAGTATTAATGTTTTATTGAACATATCTAATTTAAAAACATAGTTAAAAAAAAAAATACAAACTTAATCTTTTTTATTCAATAAAACAATAAAATATTTTTGCAAAATACAAAAACCAACTAGGCCCAACACGAATTTGAACGCGCATGTTTTTTGGGAGGGGGTAAGTACTTAATGGAACTGTGTGTACGAGTGACTACCTCGTGCCCGCGACTGCTGATCATGAGGTCCTGGGTTCGATTCCCGGGTCGGGAAAATTGTTATTTATTTATTTATTTATTTGTAACACCTTAAACTATCCTTACAGGTTACGGTTATCCTTACGGTTATTGGCTTTTTCCATCAGGTATTTCTCAGTAGTGGCCACGGAGTCTGGATTTGTGCCCGGTTGATGGTAATAGGCTCGCCCGCTATTACATGAGACATAACTGGCGATAATATGGGTGTATTATTTGGTACACCTCTGCGTAATCCTTCGAGGTTTACAGGCGTGATGTTATGTTTATGTATATGATATCCACCGACTCGCACTGGGCCCGCGCGGTGGAGGATCGAAAAGAGGCCTGTGTCCCAACTGAGGGAACATTATGGGCTGATTATTTTACAGCCAGTGTATAAAATGAGCATTACACAAGGTCAAAGTTTAGGTGCAGCGAGCGCGTCCTGGAATAAACGAATTTTAAAATTTAAGGTTTTTAAAACATCTTGCCTGCCCAAGTATCAGCCAACTGTAAAAACTTATTGAGCCATTTCCCATCTCATGATCCTCAAGTTTTTCCAGCCGGTTGATAGATTGATCAGCCTGTACATGTAACCCGTAAATAAATGGGGTAGGTGAAGGCAATATGTTTAAAAGGCCGGTATCTGCGGGTTTCTGTATCGAACGCACGTACGCTATAGTAAATATTTTACGTCCGATCGACTGTATTTTAGTTGCCTGCGAAAGAGATGGTTTCTTTTCACTTATTTATTTTATTTTCCTTCATGCGTAAAGATTATTGGTACTTTTGTACAGTTGGAATCTTTAAAAAGTCTTGTGAGTTGTGAAGATTTGGTGACTATCGTGATATTACAATGCCGAGATTTCAGTTTCCAGCCAAAAAAAGACTCCCTCCATCGTACTTTGTGTTCTGACAATGTCACAGTTTGTACTCAATCAGCTTATAGTGTTCCCATAGCTCGGACGTGCGCCTCTCAATGAGCCAGAGTGACCCGTAATCAACCACGCGGGTCCAGTGCGAGTAGAATGGATGTCACATGTGTTGAGATTTTCGGTTCTAGGACATGTTTTTATGATGAAATAATTTACCCAAGTAACTCAAGTTATATGTCTCCGTTTCCACCGGGCTAAATCTGCTACAGGCAGTGTGTAGGTACACAGAAACTAAAATCAAGGACTGCTGCTATTCAAAGTGAACTCTTACCAATGTGATCTCCTGAAGAACGCAGCGGGTTGTATCTGTTTGATGTTATCTCCGTTATCACACAGCACACGCGCTATGCTTGTCTTCCGTACTTCGTTCAGTTGAGCTGAAATATGAGAAAACCACTTTTTGATTGACAACTATTTAGGCTATGTATTACACTGTCAGGACATTTAGGCGACTCCTAAATGCATGCCTAAAAAATAAACACACTGTTAGATTTCCAACGCTGACGATTTTGTTTAGGTGCCGCCTAGTATAAGTGAGAACGGGTATAAGGGCTAGAAAAGAGTTGACTCCATGCAATGACGACTAATATAGAAGACTAGAAGAAGATCCCGAACCAATAGCGATATAAGGGCGGGATAATGATGATCGTAGATGGTTTCCCTTTGAGGTATTTTCGTCCCAAAATCTATTTGTTATTGTTCTTCAAGTACAAGTACTTACAGATCGTTAAAGCAGCAGGGAAGTCTCCATGTTCAAAGAAGAATTTATCGGAGAACCTCCACAGCAGCAGGTTCTGTGTGATGATGCAGTACAGCGTGGGGCCCACGTATGTCCCCGGCATGAGCCTCTCTGTGTAGATGGCTAGCATGAGCTCCACGTCTTCAACATCGTCATAGATGCGGCGCAGGGTTTCTACTTTCTGGAAGAGATTTAGCACCATACTAGTAAACCCTGTTGGATTTTATTTTCGGCGAGAAGCCGCACGTTGCAGATCTAACGACGTGATCAATGTCCTAACGGCACTTCAAATTTCGTCTACGTCTGAAATCTTTATCTTAATCTTCGATGTTTTCTATAACGTTTACTGGATTTTGATATTCTTATCTAATGTGATCGGCTAAAATGAGAACAAAACATCCTTTGACATTTACCTGGTCATCAGTGAGTCGGTAATAATAATGTTTCTCCTCAATTATTTTGTTCAGTCTTAAGACAAACTGAATTGGATCCAGATTATGAATACTCAGCATATGCACTTACATCTTTATCGATAGTATCGTAGAAATCTTCCCAGCGTTTAGCTGGCTTCATCCCGCAGATCTTTCGGTAGTGGTTGTAGGGAGGAAAACCAGCGTCTCGGCCTCTCATCATGTCAGTAGCTGGCAGGTCATTCACCAGCTGCACATTGCCAAAGTAGCGCTCTGCAAGCTGTCAAAAAAAAAAAAATAAGAACAGAGAAAATTAAATGGGCCCTCACTGGCTACAAATACCCCAAGATAGAGAGAATTGGGCTTTCATGGGGAAGGCCTTTACCTGCGAATGGGTTCTTGTAGATTAAATATGAATAAATTAACTCTACGCTATAGGACTTAACTGTAATTTAATTAGCATGAAATAAAAGGTTTTTTTTTTATAAAATATAATTTCTAAAAACTGCTTCCGATCATGTTTTAAAGCAGTTCTAGTCTAGTCATCATAAGTCCTAAGCCTTTTATTCATTTGTTGACACAGGTACAATAAATAGTTGTTATAAAAAATTTAATTGTTCTGTATGGTGTCGGACGTAAAGAATAGCACCATCCCATATTTTCCCGTGGGTGTCGTAAGAGGCGACTAAGGGACTTGCTAGAGAATGGGCAGCAGCGTTCTCTGTGCTTTTGTAACAACCGTACTGCGATCGCCAACCTGCCTGCCAGGCGAGGCGATTATGGCAAAACCCCCCTTACGTCAATGTGGCGTTGGGGGAGGCCTAAGTCCAGCAGTGGACGTCTTTCGGCTGAAATGATGATGATGATGATGATAAAAAATTACGAGCGCGCTATGTTATACCCGAAGGTGTACAAATATTAATAAAGATTTTGATTGACATTAAAATTGATAACATAATTACATTCATGGAATGCATATAGATCATCGTGAAGAAACCAGCATCCTGAGAGATATTTCTAGATGGCATATAAAGCCAAGTCAGAAGCCCATGGGCGGCTTAAAAACTCTGATTCCACGTTAGGTACTAACCAGAAGATACAGAAGAAAGACGAAGAATTATGTTTTGATCGACGCAAGCTAAGTGGGATGGCGCGAGTCACATCTACAGGAAACATGAGGACAGAGGAGCGAGGATCGCCACACATTGGGCGCCTGTTGACGTCCGTCATCACCAAAGCAGGCCTTAGAAACTCTAGCGTGACAATCTGGACCCGTTTTAGCTTCATTGGCCGCAGAAGGTGGAAGTTAGAGAAAGAGAGGGAGATGGGGAGACCTTTGCCCCGCAGTGGCACAGCGTAAATTAAAAAAAAAAGGCGTATTCATTGACACGAATAGGTTTAAATCTAGTTAACTACATGTATTGCCTCACTTACATCAGGAGCCATGACGTAATCGAACTTGTCAGCGGGCTGAATGAGGCATCCCTCCGTGAGGTCAGCTTCAGTGTTGTTGATGGCGAGGATGCCACTCCTCAGCTCGTCGTCAGGCGTGGGTCTACTGCCAACGTACCTGCCGTCCCTGTACAGACTGATGAAAACAAGTTTAACTTCTATCTGTTTCTTCAATAATTGTTTTGAAATACGTAAGGGTTACACATCTGTTCGGTTTGGCATGATTTGGTCCAGCCGAGACGCAAAATCAAATATACTATGCAGTAATGTTCGGGAAAAAGCCGCAATTATTTGGGCTTTCCACAAGTGATATTTTTGTTCGCAGTAGAGTATTGCGAATGTCTTATAAATTCAAAACTCTTGATATAATTGGATAAGCGGTTAGTTATTTAGTTAGGTATAACCGCATGATACCTTATACAAATGCTATAACCTAACGTGGACGTAATTATGGGAGAAGAAAGAGGAGGCAGTGGGTGATCCCGGGTTGAAATGATAATGAAGTTATGAGGACACATGAAAATACGATTTGCTCCATGTTCTGTAAGGATTGTGAGCACTTACTCCGTAGGACTGGACTGGAAGTTGTGGAACCATCGGATGCCGACAATGTACTCTCGTAACACTCCCGGCTCGTAACGATGGTCGAAGTCGTTGACGTAACCATCTGTCTCGTATATGATGCCTTCTGCTTGGGCGTTCTTTCGACCTGCGAGACACGAGATAGAAATAGTAACATGTCCTTGATTAGTTTATTGCTGACAACCAAGAAAAATGTTAGAAAATCAAGATCTGGTTTACGATAACCAAATGTTACTGTAACAATTTCCTAAGTGTTTATACACTTCGCTTTGCATCAATTTAATTCATCAGTGACTTATTTGTAGACACCAGAACCCTCATTAGATTTCAAAAAGTGCAGATATATTATATCCTCTCGGGACACAGCATGAAGTTGGTCATGTTCTGAGCAATGCACTCTGAGGTCTACAATACTCCATTTTACCAACTTGCGCTTTCAGTGATCTAACCTGGATACGCCACTGATTTAGTGCTGTCGATAAAAGCATAATTATGCAGTTCACGTCAAAATCAAAACCAACTAAGCAATTTATAATGACCAGGACTAATGGAATAAATAAGCTGTTCTGCGAGGTTGATTTTTCTTACCGAGGAATTCTACAATGAGTTCGTAATAGAAGATGTACTGGTACTGCGCTATGTTGATCTGCCTGGCAGTTAGGAACAGCTTCTCGTCGTCCCAGCAGGGATTCAGCTTAGCCAGCTGGCGAACTATACGGTTGTGCTCCCTGAAGAACCACATCGTAGTTAAGTATATCCCAGAGAGGAGGTTGCCTTGGAAGTCGTCGCCTGTGGAGTGAGAATTTTAGAAGTCATTGTTCTTTTTAAAAGGTAGCCCCAGGTTCCATCCTATCGTGACGTCACATGTAAGGACAAAATTAATCTACACATGTCCTAAGCTTTGCTTAGTATGATGATGTAGGCGCAAACTACCCCTAGGACCCACGGTCAGGCACGAAACAAATGCTTACAAACTTAACGAACCTCACAACTTACTTAGCAGACTTCCCCGTGCATATTCTACTTAGCAATATACTCAACTTTAAGATCAGAAAGAAAAGACATCCTATGATCTAGGTTTAAAGTTATATAATCTTACATCAAGGGGGCTAATGTGTCAGTAAAGTTGAGTACGATAGCTTGCAGATGTAGTAGTATAAACTTTATCAACAGTCACAATTGTTGGAATACTCATGAAAGCACACTAAGAAAACAAGAAATTACTTGCAAAGATGGTTGACTTAAAAACATTTTTATTACATGTGACTTAAACACGTTACAAGAACAATGGGATAACTATTAAGTCACATTACTAAACTTAAAGACAGTAGGCGTGCGTACCAAAGTTATAGCAGCTGGTTTCAGGAGGTTGTATGTTGACGCAAAAGGGGCTGTTTCCCTGCGGTACTTCGCGATCACCTTCCATCCTGAACGCCAGTTCTCCCCCTTGGAAAGCTCGGATCATTCTGTTCCTGGCGTCGTAATTCCCATAAACAATTGAAAGATCCAGCAGAGGAGTTACTACGGAATACTGGGAAGGATATAATTTGGTTGTATTAAGAACAGACTAAACTGCCATCTAAAAAAAAACTACAAATGATACTACATTAAATAATTAGAGTTCCCGGATGAGGCCAGTCCTATCATATACCCAGCCTGCATAATTGAAGGTTGGTTGGAAGGGAGACAACCTTTAACCGCTGCGATCACCAATCCGATGACTAAACGTAGAGAGCATGAAAAGTTTCCATTTCACCTGTTCCGTATCAGAGGTTAAGGATCCTAAAAAAATAGTAGACTAAGAAGTCACTTACTCTTTCAACTGGCAAAGAGATGGGTAGACACCCAAGGTCCTGGTAAGTGATGACTCTGGTCAGGTTGAGGCATCTAATCTGGGTGATGCGCAGGTAAGGGTCGTCTCCAGGCACAGGGATGGGGATGCAGATAGGGTTTACCCGGTTACGGGTGTTACCCAAGCAGCAGTCACTGGCTTTAGCATATCTGTCTGTGATAGAATTTGTAAAATTTTTAATGCTGATTTCTCGTAAAAATCCTCGAGCATCAATTTCATATGACCTAACACTAACCCAAGGAGGTTTTTTTGTATTAAATGGGTTGCGCTGGGGCCGTGTGCGGTATCTACATAAATATTAAAATGAAAAATTTGTGTCAGCCTACTTTAAAGGTCAGAAATCCGTGTAAGACTGCCATTTCAGCTTCAAATTAAACTTACTGACGTATAAAAGATCCACATTATCAGCCACCGTAGTCACAAAAAAATGGGTAGCGAGCGTGGAGAACTCGTGGTTGGTGAAAAATCCATCTGCGATCAGGGAGGTGCGGAGTAACCGCGTTGATGGTAGCTCAGACCCGTCTCTCGCTGGCCTTAAGGTGTTGCCTGTTTGAAAGGATTAAAAAGTGACTATAGTAGTGAGCTACTTTTTCTGCAGTGTACCTAATGGAGCTAAATTTATTATAATTAAATTGATCAAAAACAAAGGTAGGCTTAATACGTCATCGTTATCGCTTCTTCTCCTTCGTGTTGTTGGCACGGCATTCCTCATATTTTATATTTTTATTAGCCTATTCTGTCCCACTGATGGACAAAGGCTTCCCTCATTCCTTTCCAACGGTGTTTTGCCTTCTCTGGCTAATCAGTCAAGAACGCGTCCAGATTGTCACGCCAGCGATTTTTGGACCTGCCTTGGTGACGACGACTGTCTTCAGGCATACATTGTGTGACAGTTCTGAGCTAACTGTTCTGACTTATCCTGGAAAAATGACCATGTACCATTCTTACCTCGCAGACTTATCGTCAACATTGGCGACGCACGATACCTGAAATTACCAAAAGAAAAAGGTGACCGTTTCTGCGGTTAACTATGTCCAAGGCCCACATACCTGGTCCAAACCGTGGTGGCAGTAGTCTCGGGAGGGGTGTCATGCTCGCTCCACGGGACGGGTACTTGGGGTTGCTACACGTGCCGTCTACGCGTCGTCCCTCCTCCTTGCGACATGGTTGAACCGGTATTATGCATAAGCTGGGAACATGTTTTTATTATCATCAGTTTCACCAAAGTCTCGTACTGTGTGGATCTTGAATTGGTGATAAATGACACACGAGGTTTACGACCTCGAAACCTTGAACTTTTCCTTTTCTAGATTCCAATATTGGAAAAATTGCTTGCAGATGTGTATATTTTCTTATGGATAATTCATCATCATCATCATTATTTCAGCCGACAGACGTCAACTGCTGGACATAGGCCTCCCCCAAGTGTACATAAGGGGGTTTAGCCATAATCGCCACACTTGGCAGGCAGGTTGGCGATCGCAGTACGGTTGTTACAAAAGCACAGAGAACGCTGCTGCCCATTCTCTGGAAAGTCCCTTAAGTTCCCGTAGGTGTACCTACGGGAAGATATGGGATAAGGATAATTAGTTTAATATTTATTATTTTTCTATTAGCACCTTGATGTTAATCAAATTAATATCCTAATTTATCTAATGGCAATTGGTAAAACCGGCGAGGTTATGTCGTCTAGTGTGACCGCAAAGTGTACTATTGTTATTTTTAACATTTCTTACTAAAAGGTTGCATGGTGGACCACGTGCTGTGTTTTTTGCATAAATCTAGTCAATAATAGGTAAAACTTGACGATCAATGTACTTGTTTATTTGGTCAATGGTCATGTTTTAAAATCTTGTCTAACGTTTTAATCTTTCCAAAAATATCGTGTTTGACAGTTCTGCCTTGTCTTTTCCCAACTATACTGGGGTCGGCTTCCAGTCTAACCGGATGCAGGTCAATACCAGTATTTTACATTGAGCGACTGCCTATCTGACCGCTACCGGATTGTGGAGGTCCTATAACGACTGTCAAATATTTAGAAATGACAACCGGGAACCGCGTTACGAAATTTCCGACGCACGGAAGAATTTTGAAATGCATGAAGTTTGTAATGCATGGTTACCCATTCATGGTCCAACCTTGAAGATCCGTGCGGCTGTTTATTTAACCACGCTCACTTCATCGTGTTTAACAGTTAGTTAGTCTTAACACGGGTATGTGTTATTGCAAACATTCACTTACCTCGTCCCATTGGTGACGCCTTCCAAGTAGTTGCTCCGCTTATCCGTGATAGGCTTCCCGAAGTACGCATCATACAACACTGGAGCTTCTTGTGACAATACAGATACGAATATCACAAATAAAGGTAAAAGGATTTTCCAATCCATTGTTACAAGCTATGGTTTTGATTTGAGCAATTTTTATTTTTTAAATGAGTTCTTAGGCTATTCTATTTCTTGGTATCTAAATGAGATCGTTAAAAATATAGATTCACTAGTCTTGATACAAACCGACTTAAAGATTCAAGTGTGTAAATTAAAGTGTTTATTTATACCTATCATTGTTTGATTGCCGTGTAGTTTTTAGAGCAAAGTAATTATATTTGTAGCATTGTTATGATAATGTTGGCACGATCCGTTACATTATAATACATTGTAGTAATTTTGTTGCACTTTATTTCTTACACTATTGGGTTTCCATATCCAATTAGGAACCCAACACCAAAAACTACTGAACATCGGTAAAACATTTGGTGGCTTAATTTGTTACATTTAAATCCTACTATGATAGCCTGTTAGGCACACGTCGACTTACCAGTAACCCACTATACATATTATACTTAAGTATTATTAAGTACCTACACATTATGCGTTACAAGTGTTACAACTTCAATCTTTGTATGACTTTTTCAGTAGAAGAACGTTTTCTGAAATGAAATTAATTTGCAATACTATACAATTGATATTCGTTGAAGTTGAAATAACACCGATTGGGAACATGTGTTGGTCGCTTCGTTTAAAATCCAGTCCAATGTGTTGATTCCTCAAGCCAAGAAAAGGAATTTCCAGCAATAGTAATTAAATAACTGTCTTGGCACAGGACCAATATTTGCATTGGCTAAAGGTGTAGTTTTGGTGTTTTGATAAATCTGCAAAAGGGTGCGTGCAATGCATGCGTGCAATGCATATCGTGCAGATATCTAGAACAATGCACCCGTGAAAACACTTATAATGATTGGTTTTCATAAACGTTTGGTTCTATATAAGTTAAGTACAGAATTATTATACGAGTAATTAAGAATATAATCACCGGTGTGATTAATTAAGTTTTCCGGAATTTATAATCAATGAGATTAAAAACGTTTAGCGAATAGATTTTGTGTTTCTACACTTTAGTATTATTAACGAAGTCAAGTTTTTAAGATTGGATGTAGGAGATTGTGACAAAACTACACAATAAAATAAAAAAAAATAAATTAAAAATTTAAAAACCCCCGACACAAAAAACCTCTAAAAAGCCAAAAATAAATTAATCCAAGCGTCGTAGCGTCGGGGGTCCGCTTTGTTCTGTGCTTGTACTAAGCGGTCTTCTTAGCGGTCCCCCGACGCTACGACGCTTGGATTAATTTATTTTTGGCTTTTTAGAGGTTTTTTGTGTCGGGGGTTTTTTAAATTTTTAATTTAATTTTTTTTCATGCTTTTTAAACTTATTTTATTTTTGCCTAGCCTTGACTTTCCTACTCCTGGTTAACGAAACCAAGGAAAGATATAAATTAAACAAAATATAAATGGGGGGGGGTGCACCCCCCCCCTCAGCAATGCCCATGGTGACAAGCGACAACATTTCAAATAGACTACCTGTGAAAGTTTTTAAATCCCTACATCAACTAGAAAAGACGTGGTGATCTTCAAACGGCTGAGCAGATTTTCATGAAACATAGCTAAGAACACTCTCGATTAAAATACCTTTCAAACGACACCACTTTTATCCAAATCGGTTCATCCGTTTAGGAGCTACGATGCCACAGACAGACACACAGATACACAGATACACAGATACACAGATACACACGTCAAACTTATAACACCCCTCTTTTTTGGTCGGGGGTTAATGCGCGAGTGCTATAATTTACTTATTTATCAAAATCAAAATCAAAGTCAAAATATTTTATTTTACATTGGCCTACATGGGCACTTATAAAACGTCAACAGAAGAGGCACGGTTCGGGTTGGTCGTTTCCTATGGAGAAGAACCGGCAAGAAACTCCATGGTTACACTTTTAAAATCATTTGGTGTTTATATTTCATGGTACCTTTATGGCATGTTAAAACCAAAAAGTAGTAGAAATAATCAAATCTCGGAAATAATTCAGTCCCCTGTCTAGCTGAATTAGTCAAGGTCGAGGACACTTGAATATGGCTGAAAAAAAAAAAAATCGTACTGAAATAACAACAGGTAAAAAAAAAAATTTTTTGTTGGTCTATGTCACAAGCTAGCGACCGAGAACTGGATGCGATTCTCAGGGAAGAGTGCCATAGTAGCTGCCCGGCCTAGTCTATGTTTGATGATGATAATAGACGCGCTCACTTGTATGGGAATTTTAAATACCTATAACTAAGTGTGTCAGGGATAGCCTTCACACATTTAGTTAATCCCTCTTGGAAAAAAAACGATGCTATGTTAAAAAATACGAACAAGAAAAGTAATCAAACGGTACCTTTTTATATTTCTTGATCTAAAATCTAAGCCTTTACTCTAACCCAGTGCAGAATTCACACTAACATTCAAACAAAAAAGTTCCACATCTAGACTCAGTGAAAACACTAAAGTTTCCGCTTTCCAGTCTAGTAGCCCTACATACTGGCGGAAGTGGCAACCGTCGGCACTTTCCGCCAATCGACCGTTGGATTTTTCCGCCGCGGTGTCGGATCAGGGTATAAGGATATTGAAAGGCATGTTTTAACCGCCGCGTGTAAGTTTGTTGGAGTGATAGTAGGAGTATTTTGAAAGTCCTAATTTTTTTTTGATTTTAGTTTTCATTTGTTATCATGATGCTTTGTTAATTTTTGGGACATTTTATATATGGTTTTGTGGTAAGTTTAAGTTTATTTGTTACTGGTTTAAAAAAGAAACTAAGCAGAGCCTTTTATTAAACATGGCATCTACATTCCGCCTGTAAAATAAAAACCATAATTAGGAGACAATTTGAAACATCACTTTATTTTGTTGTTATTAATTCCGTCATTCAAATCCGCGTGTTTTCCAAGCGATAAAGTCTAAACAAATAAATTCGCAAACCAGGTCATTTTCCTTTTACGCACCTTCTTCTAAAAATTACGTAAAATTGTAAGGCACGTGTATGTGCTTAACTTTTTGGGTTTGTGGCCTTTCATGCAAATAATAGGCCATCAAAGAAACCAAAATAAATATCAACCAGGGCATTATTAAAATGAGCTCAGAATAGTTGAAATATCTAAGGGTACTTACTTTATTTCCAGGGCTGCGGGACTGTTCGAAAGAGATACCATGGCCCTGGAACATGGATACACGTCTGACACTCCCTTTAGCTCCGCCCAAAGCAGGAGGGGTCATTTGATGAAATACCATAGGTAAAAAAAAATGGCTACATGGAGGTATGAAATAATACTTTAATTATAAAGTCAATATGGCTTCCAACAAAAACGGTCCACTGGAGATTTAGCGCACGCTAGTCACATCTGGAGCGAGGCCATCAAGAAATATGGGGAAGCGATTGCCGTCTGTCTGGACATCTCGAAGGCCTTTGATAGGGTTTGGCATAATGGCATTATAGACAAGCTTCCATTATACGGCTTGCCCACTAGTTTCTGAGGGTGGAAATCTGACTACCAGAGAGAACGGTCAATACGAGTCGTTATTGATGGGTGCTCGTCTGAACAAATTAAGCTAAGCCACTTAGATTGATTGTAAATCAAGCTATATTATAATGTGGGCTGCGGCGCCGAGTGTATAATGTCACATGAGCAATATTTGACAGTTTTTTTTTAAATCGAAATCAAGTGAGCGTCTATGTTAATTTTATTGTAATTCGTGATAAAACGATAAATTTAACGATTTGAAATCTCATAAATTCCAAGTAAACGATGTACAGCTATCCTAAAACATTGAATAAAAAATATCTTTTCGATTCCTATCGTATGCCGTGAATATCATATCACCTAAATATGATATTCACGGCATTTAAAATACCTCAAACGCATTCAAAGGAAGGGGGAAGGCCGGATATTGCGACACGAGGAAGTGACAAATATCTTGTCTACACGTCACGTCGACATTCATAGCGTTTTCCTGGATATTGACATATTTTATAGGTACGTTTTGTTCAGGCTGATTTGTCTTCATGGAATCAGTAGATTTTAAAGAAGATTTTCATTTTATCATTTGTTTATAGGTACTTAGTGACATTCCTGTTGAATGATATAGCTAGACAGAAGGTGATTAGGGAGAGAATGAGTAATAGAGAAGAATAGAATAAGACATGCTGCGCCGAACCCTCACTGAATTTGAACACGCGCAGGAGTATGATAGTGAGGACTGACAATTCTGTTAATTCTTGCAACTGAATTAACATCTAATTCCAATCTCTGAGCAGTTGTAATTGGATCTTCTTTTAAATAACAGCCAATAAAGCTACTGGTACAAAAGATAAACAACTGATTAAATTAAATAGGCGTCTAGAAAAGTCATGATTAGGTACAGTGGCTTCCTATAAAGCAATATCGTTAGGTACAACAAAAACACGTTTCCTAGATCGTATTATTTTCTTGATAAATAATTTCTCAAGTATTTACTAACCTAACCCATTAAAAGTCATTTCAACCTCGACGTTGTCCCCAAAGTTGATAAAATCTTTTTAAAAAAAGTTCGATCCTGCAAACAAAAGCGCGACTTTCAATTCTTTTGTTGGAATCGCACGTTTGGTTGGTTCAGCACGGGAACGCACGGACTCGTATAACCGTGTATCTACGACGCATCAGTTACACTGGCAGTAAAATGACGGCAGGCCACAGTGAAATCAGACAAAATTCACGTATACGGTACTATTTAGGTCAAAGAGTTTTATAATGAAAAAATACGCAAAGTTGAATTTAATATAAGTTCAGTAAACAGGGTAAACCCTCAAAAGCGGTGAGAAGAGAACTAAACATTCGAAGACAGTGACATCTACTAACCCGCACTGGGCCTGCGTGGTGGATTACAGCCCACTCCCTCTCATAGAGAGGAGGCCTGTGTCCCAGCAGTGGGAACATTATAGGCTGATGATGATGATGAAACAGGGTAAAAAAAACAAATAATTCGTAAAAAAAAATGCCGCAATCATATTTATTGTGGTTAAAAATGTTGCCCCACGCTAGGTTTTTCTTTCGGCATTGTGGGTGCATTTACTAACATTTAAATTCACATACACAAACAGCCAGACCCGAAAAAACTAACTACTGGTAATCCAAATATTTGTTCCGTGCGGAAATCGAACCCGCGACACGCAGCGCACTAGCCCATCGGTCAGCCACAAAGCCAACCGTGTTGACGAATATGCTAAGCGTGCTGATATGATAATGATATGCTATTTTACACTTACTTTTCGTATGACCACACGAAACGCAAAAAAAAACATTTTTCAACACAAAGAAAAGACGTAAAAGGCTCTTAGCAGTAAATGTTTATATCCAAATCATAATTGCGGTGAGATGGGCGATTTCTTACCCATTACCTCAACAATGAGTCGTTTCCCCGAACTCAATTTGCGTGCCATCAAGTGGTAAAGGGTTTCCATCGATGCTAATACATTTCGTATAAGTATTATTCCATGTTTAGCTTTTTTTGGCGAAGGAAAAGGAAAATAAGGCATATTGGGAGAGAAAATTACGCAAGATTTTATCACAGGTTACGAGTACCTGTAGGTACACAAGTGCGCAATAATGATGACAACCTTTGATTTGCCCTCAATGTGCCAGGAAAATATTGGTATTCCTGTGCCTTGTCCGTAGTACGTATCACTTCAGAATGGTAAACACCTCTATCAATTATTAAGCAGGCGTTTTATTATAAAGACGACCTCTAGGTCAAAGATTCTTGGGTTCAAAATTTAAACTGGCCGTTTTTTTCTCGTCATTCTGATCCTTTAGGTGTTGGCGTATGCTGTACTGTACGATGCTAGCTTGGAATTGAAACTTAGGGCCATACGAACGGCAAAAGCTGTTAAGATTTATACAAGATGTTTCAGATTAACAAACCATAGTATCACGTCTATTTGTGTCTATGTTCGAAAAACATAACTATTTAGTACCACGTGCGTTCCACTACGAGACCTTGAACGATGTAATATAGTCCATCAGAGTCCGAAGCCCAACACATAGGGAATTACTAACGAACAGTTAAGGGGCCGGGCACAGATGTGCACGCACATTACCCGGTAATAGTGCGGCAGTATAATACTATAGCTTCTAGAGCCATGTGTGTCACGATTACTAAAATGGCACTATACATTAGTCCTACACATTAGTATAACTTGCAATGATAGCCATGATACTGACGACTGTTTGTAATAGGCATTCTAAAGAAACAACGTTACGCCTAATCTCCAGGCGCTCTCTCTCTATTTCTCGAGTTTCGTAGAAGTGTCAAAACCTATTAAACCGCTCAAGTGAGTGTCGGGCCACGCGCACTGTAGGGTTCCGTAGTTTTTATAACAGCCAATTTTTTTATGAAACTTATTTAGGAATGAAGCATTAGCGCGATACAACTGACGATAGATGGCGCTAACGCTATCTATCGACATTTCTATGGAGTTGTTCGAAATTTTCGAGTTAAATACAATTGGTCGACTATTACTCGTAATCTTATAAATCCTACTTAAGTGTGATAGTTTTCCTTTAAAATTCATTATATATAGGTTCTACTGCCGTGACATTTGAATTTCTAACTACAACCGTTTAGTTGGTAGAGGAGGGGACACTTAACTCTAACGAAAATTGGTACTTTAAAGCTTGATAAGTCACGAACAGTATACTTAATCAAAAAGCGATCTTCCCAAACCCCTAAAATTTTTGAAAGACCTATCCAACGATGTCCCACACTATGGGAAGGCCCACTTTACATGAATAAGAAGTACCCTAAACAATTGTTTTTTTCAAAATTTTATTCAATCATTACCGTGTATACTCATGCCAAATTACAACTTTCTAGTACCAATAGTTTTAGAGCTAAACAGCGGGCAGACAGCCAGACGGAAATGGCGAAACTATAAGGGTTCCTTGTTGACTACGGAACCCTAAAAAAGCAGACTCATATTTAAGTAAGTTCGATGCAGGGCGAGCCTATCAATCATCGGGCAAAATTCCAGACTTCCGTATGCTGCTGAAAATATCTTCTAAAAGCAAAACGAAATAACACTGGCTGGTCTGAGAATTGAACTTAAGATCACCTGCTCGGTAGTACTACTCGCGACCACAACACAAATGACTGAAATGTCTTTTGATATTGTTGATTCGAATTCGAGAGGCCTTTGCCTAGCGTGGTGATGTTGCAAAGAGTAATGGCAATTTGAATCACCACTAGAGCCTACCCAAGTGGCAATCGTTTTTAGGTAGCCTTTTCGGTAACTTATGTTAGTTTTAACTTTTCTATCATAGTTAGCACTGTTAGAATGACTTATTGTACCTTAAGATATCCGCTCAGCTGAAGTAACCCTCCATAACTTACGCGCTAACAAGAAAATCCGTGCAAACCAAACCGCCGCCGCTCCTAACTTCATAAAACATCACACTTATCATCCCTTACCAGAAGAAGACAGCATTATCGCGGAATAGCTCTGTCTTTCTCTTCCCCAGAACAATGATTTGAAGCCGGATCGAGTTCTATCAGAGAGGATTAATATTCCATCAAAAGTACTTTCAGAGAAATGCAATATCGCCCGGAGCGAGCGTCGACAAACAATTAAAGTGAGCTTTATGAAACGGCTCTCGACCGTCAAAATGATTAGAATCTTGTTATTAAATTGAAAAAAGGTTGACGGGTATGATGAACACTGTGTTATTTTAATGATGAAGGGAGCTTGGTTATGTTTTTGTTTAGCCAAAGTTACTTAACCTGGTAACCTGGTGTCCTCACTAAATATCAAAGTATTTATCAAACGTGGTTTTCTAGTGTTATTCAATTCCTTTATTTCAATCAACAATTTTGGATCATATAATACCAATAGCTACATTAAATAACAAATATTAGAAAAATAAATAAAAACAAGAGATAACACACTTTCATTATGAATTACAATTTAAATTGGCAAAGTCAACAAATTAAAATTGGAAATTATCATAAGGCGATTTGTTGAATTAATAACACTTGAAGACAATAGTTAGTAGTAAAAAAACTTGCAGTTTATCTTAATTTATCGATGTTATTCTTACTTTGGTTTATTTTATTTAGGAAAGGTTCTTCAACAGGCAAGAGAATAATAAAGACTCCCAAACACTAAACTCGATGTTACCGAAAGAAAAGTTGGACACTTTCGATAAGGGGACCCAATTGCAATACGCGTAGAGAACATAATTGTAGAGTGACTGGTTCCGTCTGAACCCGCTTTTATCGAAGGAATAGTCGAACTACTTGACAAGCAATGGAAAGAAATGCTCGCTCTTGGCGAAAACTACGTGACTGTTTGTAGAGAAACTTCCTGAAGCCCCGAAAGGGGGCAAGTGCTTTATGCAACTATCGAGGGCAGTATGATTTTATCGGTTTTATACCTACTATATCTAGCTATACAGGGAGATGGGTAGATGAAAATGTTACCTACCATCGAGGGTCAAACCTGGATAAGGCATGATAAGATAAGGCACTGGAACGTGGAGGTTGCCACAAAACCAGAGAGGCTCATACACCACCGTGGATTAAGTCGGGCTCATGATGATAGCTATACTCGTGAATTCACATGTTTGTGCTTACTCACTTTATAATTTTCTGGAACTAATCATTCCACAATTATTTATTCTTCTCAGTTAGCTCTTTTCAAAGCATTTAACTTAACTGTGAATATTGAAAAACATTGAGATTTTAGTTTTCTTTCCAACATTAATGGTTGATTTTCAGCACGAGTGCCTTCTATCAGCTACGTCCCTATACCCCTCTAGACAAGGTTATCGCTCACTGTTTACAAAAGAAACGCCCGCACTTATCCGCCGGGCTCGGTCCAATCAGAGTGCGGTACTTAGCAGCCGTTGTGATAAAATACTGCCACAATAATATGTTTCGGGATTTTTATGGCCTTTTGTTATATTTTCTCCCTGTAGACTGTATGTCAGCAAGAGATAATGTATGAGGATATATCAAAATACGAATAGATAAAGAATAAGTGTCGCTTGAACTGTTAACCTAAAAATAATCCCGGTGGCCGGGGGCCACTGGTTGCCCCCCGACGCCCGGGGCGTCTCCCGCGGCGGCTGGGACGTGAGGTTCTCTCCCTCTCACGTTCCGCCACCTCCTTCGCTAGCATGACTGCTTCGCAGAAGGAGGCGACGGCTTCCCATTCCCTCTCGCTCCGGACCATGGGTTGAACCAGGGCGTGATCCCACTGCTGAGCAAAGGTCTTTCCCCGTAACTTCTAGTTTTCTCGACTGAGGGCTAAATGCGGTCGTTAGTTTTGTCCAGCTCGTCCCTACATCTTCTACAAAGATTGCGACGCCGGTCATAGATTAGTAAATAGACAACAGACCGCTACTATCTTTACTTTCAGTCTCGGAGTGGAATAGGCTTCTTTACAAATATATTTTTTTCTGATTATAAAGCCACTGTGTTCCACTGTGTTCCGCTGCAGGCAAGTCAACATAAGATGTATAATGTGTAATTATATAGATGGATATAATGTAATTATATGGATGGATATAATGTAATTATATGGATGGATGATATTTTATTTTTATTTTATTTTTATTGCAAGGGACAGTAAACAGTTACATTATGAGAACTTACAACTAGTTTAACAAAAACAATTATATAGGCTATAATGCAACCCACAACACTGTCCACAGGTAGACATAAAATTTAAAGAAGAAAAAAAAATGTTTAATCGCTAGGAAATTTAGTAGCAGTGTGCAGTAATATAATATAAGCATTAAAAATAGAACTTAAAAATAGAGTATTATTACAGTAAAATAGTACAGTATAATTTAACACTCAAATATAAACATTTAATTTCACAGGTTTCACTTAATTTTAATACTATAGTAAAGATCGGAGGATAAGGCTTTGAAATCTACTCAAAGTGCAACTGAATATGTAAATATTTTCAAATTTTGAGTTATAAGTGTCAATCATACGGCGGATAGGTGAGCGCAGACCAGAATTAGTTCAGCAAGTGTTCGTTGCAAAAAGAGTACCCGCGCGTACCTGCCGCCTGTGAAATGTTCTTGGTACAGCATAACAAATCATGTTGTTTAGATTTATACAGTTGAACCTGTTTCTGATAATGTTATATAAAATAATGGCATCAAGGTAGTTTCTTCTTGAGCTTAGGGGCAAGAGCTTGTACTTGCTGAGTAACTGAGTGTAAGGTAGGTAGGTTTTATGGCGTCTATAATGCATGCATATGGATATAAAAAACGAATTGTAATTTTGAGAACCCACTCTTGTACATTTTTGCTAGTCTATGTCTATGTCTATTCCTGGCCATGTTTGCAATGCAAACACGTCTAAATTGTAGTAAGCAAGTAGCCTATAAAGAAGGTAGTTGTCACAGGAGTATTATTTGTGCTAGCTGAAATAAATTACCAAACTTACCTCCCGAGCCGCGCGCTCTGGCCTTCATCCTGTAAAATATGACATTCTGAGAACTGCCGGAAGTTTCCACCATAAGTACTTCGACGTAAAAGCTTTTTGAAGGCAGCTAATTAGCCCAATCATTTTTATATTGGCTTTCAGAGTATTAATAGATTTTGCCGAGTTGAATGAGGACTCTTCTTTAAATAGAATTAAGAGCTCTTTTGTTACTATCCATGGCAACAACGGAGAAATAATAGATTTGTTGGTATAGCTATGGTTTTGAGAGTATTAATGTGTTGACAAAATAAATAGGAAAGGTAATTATGAGTTGAATTACTAACATAACATATCTCCTGTTTCTCGCAAGTGTAAGACAGAGATCTATCTTCACTCAAAAATTTCTTCCGTGATGTTTAAGACCAATATAAATGGGGGCGTGCCTATTCACGGAAATAGGCACGCCCCCTATTATATTGGTTTTCTAGAAGCAGCCACAGACTCTGAATATGTGGCCGTCTCCGTTGCTGCTTCTGAGACATTTCTTATTTAAAAACCCAGAAACACTTTGCCTAATTTGGGAATCGAACCAAACACGTAATGTTTAGCAGTATCTAGATGCAAGATAGCTAAATACGATCTCTAAAATATACAATAACAACGACATACGGTTACAATATACTAATTACATGATGAAATATTGAATAATTGTGCATGTGTTAATAACACTTGAAACGGGATATTTTCCATGTTTATTATTTTGTTTTGAGTTCCCGATATTTCGGCGCCGTTGCAAACGCCATGGTCACGGATAAACTGAAGCTATTGCGGGTGGGTGTTTATGAGCAGACAAATCGGACTACCCTCTTTCTTGTTTGATTTTGCGCTCCGCGCCATAAGCACTGTCAGTCACAACTCGAAACGAACAAGAAAGGTAAAGTTGGAAATGTAAATAATTATAAAAAAAAATAGCCTATTACTGTCCCACTGCTGAGCAAAGGCTTCTCCTTATACAGAGAAGGCACGAGCATTGATCATCACGCTTGCTCAAGACGGGTTGGCGATATAAAACCTACATTATTTTAATTCCATGAATCCTCACGACGTTTTCCTTCACCGATGTCAGTGACTTTCATATGCTATTTCAACATAATATGCTACGTAATTCGGCCCATCTTTGTGATTTAAGAATCGGAAAGGTTTGGTCCCTTATTCGTTTTTATCGTGAGTGCGGATCCTCGGCCGCAACAGATTCCCGAGCATATGTAAATAAGCTAACATCTGCCCTTCGTATTGTTTCTCTATAAAATATGTGGACATAAGTAAAGGGTTTTGTCTTCAAATGGGATTTGCTGATTGGGGATTCGTTATGTTTGGATTTCGACTTTTTTATGTAAGTAATGTTGAAGGCCTAATGCAGTTCATACTCAGACTGGATGAGGATAAAGCAAGAGGAGTATGAAAGGATTGTAGCTAGTGGCGATCTGATGTTACTGTTTCACCCCATGGACGGCATGAGATTATTCTTAACTAGCTCTTTTTCGCGTCTTCGCTCTCGTTATGTACGGAAATAACCCACGGGAAAGTTTTAAATGCAGCCTATGACACTTGGGGATAATGTAGCTTCCCGTTAGTGAAAGAATTTTTGGAATCGGATCAGTAGTTCCGAAGATTACCTCCTACATACATACAACTTTTACATCTTCATGATCTATCTATATCTCATCATCTGCCTAGCCTTTTCCCAAACTATCTTGGGGTCGGCTTCCAATCTAACTAGATGCAGCTGAGTACCAGTATTTTACATGAAGCGACTGCCTATCTGGCCTCCACAACCAAGTAACTGGGTAATACAATACCCCCTATTAAGACTGGATGTCTGACTTTTGGCTTCTGAATACTCGTAACGACTGTCAAAGATTTACAAATGACAGCCGGGTCCCATCCACGGACCAACCTCAGCAAGCACGGCTTAACCTTAAAGATTTAACCGTGCGGCTCTTATTATTTAGCAACAAGCTCCTCAATCTATCTATAAAGAAATCTAAGTCCTGATGACTAAGATATCAACGCATAGCTTAAGCCGCTGGCAGCTGGTCCTAGAGACCTGAAATTTAGAGGGTGTGTTCTTTGTGTAGGGTAAGGGAGGAGCTCGCGGCTACATAATAACAGCCGCACGAGTCGATCTTTAAGGTTAAGCCGTGCTTGCCGAGGTTCACCGTGGATGGGTGACCATAATTACATACCGAGTTTCCTCCGTGTCTCGGAAAGCACGTTAAGCCGTTGGTCCCGGCTGTCATTTGTAGACTTTGACAGTCGTTACGAGTGGTCAGAAGCCAGAAGTCTGACATCCAATCTTACCAAGGGGTATCGTATAACCCAGTTACTGGGTTGTGGAAGTCAGATAGGCAGTCGCTTCATGTAAAATACTGGTACTCAGCTGCATCCGGTTAGACTGGAAGCCGACCCCAAGATATTTTGGAAAAAGGCTAGGCAGATGATGATGTTCTTTGTGTAGAGTATATCCACTAAAAAGGGTTTTTTGAAATTCCACCCCTAAAGGGGTAAAACAAGGGATGAACGGTTGTATGGAAAATCGGTCATTTTTAAAGTTAGAAGCATGAAATTATACATGTACAAGCTTCTGGTTAGAAACAATTAAATACTTTAGCGTTTTTGAGAATCGACTCCCTAAGGGGGTAAGATAGGAGTTGAAAGTTTATATGCGGAAACCATCATTATTGTAGGTAGGAAAAATTAGATTAAATATTGAAGTTTCTAAGGAAAATAAATGAATACGTCTTTCGTCGTTTTTGAAACTTCAACCCCAAACGGAAGAAAAGGGGTGGAAACATTAGTATGACAAAACTGTCTGATCAGCTTGAAGTTTACTATTTGTGTTTCTTGATTGAATTGATAAACAAGAATTTCAACGTTTTCCCCTCAGACGACCCAGACGACAAAACGGGTAGAAATTTTTTATTTTTGTTTCGAACTGCTAAGGTGTCATTTTCGTTGATTTCGGGGTCGCAGATAACGGAAATGACGTCAAAATGAAAATCGAAGATGGCGCCGAGGTATATTTTTTATTTCTTTAATGGGTGTCGTTTTCGTTGTTTTCGGGGTCGCTGACAATGAAAATGAGGTCAAAATGAAAATCCAAGATGGCGCCGAGGAAAACTTTCGGTTTATTCCTTCATGGGTGTCGTTGTCGTGGATTTCGGGGTCGCTGATAACAAAATGAGAATCTTCTTCGATATTACAATTTCATTTTGACCTCATTTTATAAGGGCAAATAATGAAATTTAAATTACACAATATCTCAATATCGTCTCCTAGGCTATGGCGGGCATTTATTTAAGTGAGAACTGTTTCTGGGAGTTTTCCGGGAGTTAAATAGTTTTGGTTAATCTGAGCATTCTTTAATTAAAAAAAAAATAACCTAGCTAATTTACTCCATTAATTACATCAAAAGGCGTGGATGGATGACTGGGGCATTTGAGCTACGGCATCGTAGCTCGGAACGATCTAAAAAAACGCCGTAATATACTTTTTTTCAACCAGAATGAATTCTCTGGCTTTATGGAATAGAATGAATTCTTACTTTGAAAATCACTGACTTTTACCCAACTATTTAGCCTATACTTACACTTACGAGCCAGCGAAGCCGCGGGCAACAACTATTATTAATTAAAATGACTATTTTCGACATTATTATGCGGGGGTAAGGCGCAACTGGGCAATGACCGAACTCCACGCGGTCGAGGCCGCGGGCCGAAGCTAGTATAGATTTTATCCAGAACTTTACAGACTTATTGATATTCAATTCGTTTGTGAGTTTCGTAGGTACTAGTACTAACGATCTGTCCTTTGTTAGTCTCCAAGTTCAATGTATGTGCGTCTTAATCCTATGACATGTAACTGCTACAAACGTTCTTGATAAATGACAGTCGATTAGCAACTAATGTTGAACCAAAATGCATGTAGGTAAAGGTTAGTACTGGTTAATTCGTTTTTCCTTTGGAAACCAGTACTACGAAGTATCTGCTGGTTAAACTCCCAAAGGCAGATGAAAAAAAAGAATAGCTAAATACAGTAATTGTTGCTGTTTTTTGGTGTGTAAAAAGTTATTTTTACGCCACGCGAAATCTTGAAATAGAAAAATATTTCAAAAATGAAAGAAGAGCAAATGGGTGTTCATACGATTTAAATAACACTGTTACAAAAATAAGACTAGAAAAAAATACTAGGAAAATTATAAACATCGTGTTCGCGTTCCCAAAATATTAACAAACTTATTCTTTTTTTGCTACTTTTAATTAAAAATACCACTTATTTTAAGTTTTATGTAATTTACGACGTAGATTGAATAAACCTTCACTACGCGGCACTGAGCACAGTTTCCCAAAACAATGAAAGAAAACAACGTGAGGAAACTGGTGTGAAAACCTTATGTTAGACCCGAGTGTAGGCAATATGGCTATTGCCCCACACCCTCTCACAGAGTAGACGCCTGTTTCCCAGCAGTGGAGATGTTTATAGGCCGATTAGCAATGAAGAACATAATCGCCTATAAAAAAGGTATATTTAAAAAGACGACTTAGGTAAATAGTACCTACTGATCGGCGAGAACCTGAATTCTAAGATATTTTATTAAAATCCTCTTTTCTCTAACATTTATATCTAAGGCAGAGCTGTTGTTTATTTAGCGACTCAATTAAGAGAATCTCTATCGCTTTATCGCATAATCTATCTGTCCTCCCTGCGAAGGTTTTATTTAGAAGGCAACGCTGAGTTATTGCAATTGTTTTTAAAACTTTTCTCTTGACTGTAAGGATGTTACACAAGAAGGTAGAGTTTGTTGTGGTAAAACAAATAATATCAGAAACTTTATTTATTTACTAGCTGTCCGGCGCAACTTCGTTTGCGTCACATTTTCCCCGTTTTCGCAACATTTTTCAATATTGTTTCACTCCTATTGGTCGTAGCGTAATGATATATAGCCTATAGCCTTTCCCGATAAATGGGCTATCTAACACTGAAAGAATTTTTAAATCGGACCAGTAGTTTCGGAGCCTATTCAATGCAAACAAACAAACAAACAAGCAATCAAATCTTTCCTCTTTATAATATTAGTTTAGATTTATTTTACTATTTATGTACACACAGTAGAAATCACAGGAAAAAACATAAAATATTTGAGTACAAAGGTACTGCTAATATCATACGAAATTTCTGCCGGCAGACCTGCGAAAGAAAAATGAAAAAGACATGTAGACGATAGTGTGTGAGAGAATGAAGAGAAAATATGTTTATGTGCCTTAACTAACTTAACCTATACTATTTTTTAATATAAATACATATTTATCTAAATATAAATACATAATGCTAGGATATAAAAATACATATATATAAATCAGAATTGAGAGGAACTTTGATCTTTTTCCTGTTTATTTATGGTCGGCGCGGCATGTTTTCTTCTTCCATTCATCTCTTTTACTCTTCGTCTCAACAGTCACCTCCATTCTACCCATATTATCCTTGACACCGTCCATCCATCGTTTATTTAGTCTTTCTCTACTGTTATAGCTATCTATATTCATAGTCAACATTTTCCTCACTGCATTTTCTTCATTCCTTCGCGTGTCCATATCACGATTACCGACATCTTTGTTCAGTCGAATTAAAACACCGTGACTACAACGCACTACGCATCGTACTTGATGTCAGCATACCCTGCGAACATTGGCACATATGTAACAACCCGACAGCAATCTTCGGCTTGCTCACTAGGCACAACACCCGTCTTAACTCCTTACATTTAAATACACAAAATATTTGACGCCGTTTACTCTGCGTCAGATGTATCATTATGAAATCAAATCAATGTAAGTTATATCTATGGTATCTGTGTTGCTATGACAAACAATAAACTACCTTCTACGACTTCGGGCGGGTAACTTGTTGAGATATTTTTATAGGTATTCAGGGCAAAAATAACACAGAATGATTTATATTTATTTATCTATCAGATTTAATTTTCGATCAGACTATTCAGTGGGTAAGTGGAGGATTTCGTGGCTTAATATTAACAGCCACTTGATCTCCAAGGTTAAGCAGTGCTTGACTAGGTCGGTCCGTAGATGGGTGACCATCATTACATACTACCGAGATTTGTCTCTGCCTCAGAAAAAACGACCGTTGCTCCCGGCCGGCATTTCTAGATATTTTTTTATTTATTTTATTTATTTGTAACACCTTAAACTATCCTTACAGGGTTTACCCTAATGCGACAGTTCAGAACTTAAACTAATTACACTTTATACTTAGATTTTAAAAAATTAGAACAATACAAAATACAGCATTATTCAATTATTACATAATAGGTAATTATTATAATGGTGGATAAAACAACAAAATAGTACATACATAAACACAAACACACTTTACTTACGTTTTATAATAATTTCACTTGTAGCATAGTAATAAATATCTGGCAGTCGTTTTATGAGTAGTCAGAAGTCCGAATGTCTGACAACCAGTCTTACCAAGGGTATCAATCGTATTACCTAGTTACTGGGTTGTGGTCTGACAGGCAGTCGCAAAATCTAAAATTATGGCATTCAGCTGCATCTGTAGTAGTAGTTGGGATAAGACTGCAGATGATGATGAAAGTACAAAAACCAGTAATCGGTATCATACCTACGAGTATTAGGCTGTTGCGGTTTTCAGTAATCTTTGGAAGTGAACATATTTTGTCTTATAATTAAAAATGGAAACAAAAAGACAGAGCAACTGAAAGAAGTTACGTTCTAAATATGCAAGAAAATCAATGCCCATGTATTATTCTAATTCACAATATTTGTTATTTCCTGAATGTAGAAGTTTGTCCTCTACACTTTATATACTTTTCTGATCACGCACAAACACAATTTAAAGTTTTTCCGAATCAGTTTGTGTGGGGCTCTCGTCCCTGTAATAAAGGGCTTCTTTGGAAAAGTCGCTTTATGTAATTTTGTGTACCTTCGTTGTAGTCATAGGAACCTTTCACAAATTGCCTCTATTCAGCCACCCGCTCTTTGAGGCTTTGAATGTTAAAATAATTTAGGTATTACTTTGACAACTTTGCTTCTAAATTATGGACACTTAAATCAAAGCCCAAATCTAACTGGCGTTGAAGGTCATCTTGATATTTTTTCTCGTTTATATTATGATTTTTTTTCAGTTAATTTCATTTACTATGTTAACAATTCAATTTCAATCACTGATATCTTACGACGATATGATAATCAAAGCAGTATCTACCAAAAAATGGTTTTTCAATCTTGTTGTAAGTCGTTGATGATATTTCAAAAACGTTGTGAAAGTGATTGTAAGTTGTTTGATTGTTGTGTAGTTTATCTATCTGCTATACATTTTTGTTTAGTACTAGCTTCGGCCCGCGATTTGGTGCTTGGCAAAATGATAAAATGTTTTACATCCACGTAACGTCAGAACTTGCACCTAATTATTTATTACGTACTACTACAGTAATAGGCAGGAGGACTCAGAATCAGTCAAAGTCAAAGAGATTTTCAGAATGTTTTCACATTTTAAGTCATAAATGGTAGCGATGAAACTCTTTGCTATCAAGAACGATATATTTTACATGAAGTGGTTTAATGTGTACGAGACAATAACTTTCAGCGATGAGGCAAACGTTTATAAATGTTTATATTTTTTTTATAAATAATAACTGCAAAAAAAAAACAACTACAAAAGACACTTTATTGCTATAAGGTTAGCAAAAAATTTTTATCTGTACGGCTCACTTCAGGGCAAAGGTATTCCTTCCCTGTTTTTGCGACAACTTGGTCCCATTTCGCTACAGGCGTCAAGCCATGATGTTAGGTTGGGAAAAAAAAAACTCGTTGAAAGCATGTTTAACACAATACTCAGCCCAATACTCAGGTCTTATAGTTACCTTGTGTTTCACAGTTGCCCGCTTCCGCCCATGACTAGCGCGGTTGGTAAGTCAACCAATTTGTAAAGGTTTCCAGTTTCCGCCCTTGAGGATGGCATTGAGAAGTGTGCTCTGTATCTTGAATTTAAATTGACCAACTACTTTCGTTTTGTTTATTTTACTTTAAGTCTTGGTTCTTTGGAGATCTCAAGTCGTCTTTACTGTACAGAAAGGCAGCAGCAATTAATTTAAAAATAATGTCAATAAAGAAAATTTGCATCCACTACTGGATTATACGTTATTGACGAGCAATAATATCAGCAAACATTTAATTTCCAAGAGCTTATCGAACCATAACTTAAAATAAATACCTATAAAAAGGTACAGGTTGTGCTTGAACTCTTCTTAAGCACCCAAGAAACTTAGAACTAGACAAAACAATAAACTGTTCTCACTACAAATTTTCGGTGCTAACTTAATATTTCCAAAAACAAACTTAACCTTACCCAACATGTTATTTTAAATTTAAATTCCATACAGTCCACGCATTAGCCGGCGCGGGCCGTTGCGTTCCGTTGCCCATTTATTTTACATGTGATGGAAAATTCCCTGAACGTGGAAAGGGTTTTAACGCGGCACGATGCGATGGTCAGGAAAAACGCGGGGGTACCCACTCCACTAACACAAGCCTGAGTCCGTCCCTGTTCATACACTCGGACAGAACTTAACGGTGATTGGATGAATCGGGCCGTGTTTGCGAATGTGTGCGTACAGCGTGTCTGTTCGTACAGGTTCGGTGCAAGTGTGTTCGTGTCACCTTTGTGTGTATGTGTGTGTGTTTGATGGCAGACAGCGTTCCGCGTCGTCACCACGACTGATTGAACCCACCTGCTGCCCGAACGATGGGAACAGTAACGACTATGTTTTCGATGGGGATTTTTTGTTCGTAGTTAGAACGGTTTATCGCGTTGTAGCTTGTGAGTGATATCATGATATGTAAGCAGCTTTTGAATGTAAGGTATGTTGCTGTTTATAGTTTTGAAGCAATAGGCCACTTCAAAGTTTCTACAATATTTTGCGATATACACACCTACGTGTTCTAAACCATACGTAAGTACTATATATATATTTTATAGCACCATAGAATTGTATTTTTGAGGTTTGAATCAGTACTGAAAGAACAATTAAAATAAACTTGAAACTATGTTATGTTTATACAGGGTGGGACGGAAAGGGTATATACATGCTTAACCTTTTGAACGCCATTGTCACATACTCGTGATAAACAAGCGTGTGCCCTGTACGCCAACGACACAAATATGCGACAAAAAATGTGGTGCACTATAACACGAAATAAGCAATTTTAATCATTACTTTTGAGTGTTTATTTATATATCTTTAAAATATGATCTAAATATCTTAAATAATTAATGTGTTATCAAGAAATTAATCAACAATACTTTTGAAATTTATTTGCTGCCCCATACAAAAATTCAATACCTATTTGTTAACGCATCAGTCCCACCGTTGGCTCCTGTTAATTCAGCGCAACTCGTAGATAATAAGATTTTAGCTATAAGTATTTTACCAGGCGTTTTCTGTACTGTCCTGGCTTACGTTTTTCTTTTTTCTGTCAATAAATCAAAGTTGGTTCTCTGCGTGCTACATCCTGAGTTTTAATTCTATAAATTCCTGCGAAGTATCCACAGTTTTATTCATGGTCCAATCGAACCGGATAATACATTATCCACATACTAGCGAAGTGGAATAAGCTGAATTGGATAATTTGGAAATTTTATATTGAATGTGTGCTGGAGTGACGAGGTAGCAAACACGTGCTTGGAAGAAGTGTGATTAAGACATTAAGTGAAATAAAACAGGAAGTGTTTATGCATTATAATATTAATCAAATTCACCCAACACTCATTATATTAAAACAGGTAAAATAAAATATAGGAATTAAGTATTTATTAATAATAAGGTTAGTAACATATTTTATATTACATTCACAAAGTAATTTACTTATTTTATTCCTTTGTGTACCTATACATATTTACAAGGAATTATTTACAGAGCATTAGTTAGGTTAAATCAGATTTGTATAATCATAGTTAACGCGTGCTTTAAATACAGTACAGTAGTGTTATTGTTAA
This sequence comes from Cerastis rubricosa, assembly GCA_949152445.1. Classification (NCBI taxonomy): domain Eukaryota; kingdom Metazoa; phylum Arthropoda; class Insecta; order Lepidoptera; family Noctuidae; genus Cerastis; species Cerastis rubricosa. The sequence goes on along the minus strand of OX424525.1, from coordinate 1,506,234 downwards.
CCTACATTAGTTAGCTATTTAGTTCACAATATACAAATATGATTGTCTAATTGCTCTGTATGGTGTCGGACGTAAAGAATAGCACCATCCCATATCTTCCCGTGGGTGTCGTAAGAGGCGACTAAGGGACTTGCCAGAGAATTGGCAGCAGCGTTCTCTGTGCTTTTTTAACAACCGTACTGCGATCGCCAACCCGCCTGCCAAGCGTGGCGATTATGGCAAAAACCCCCAAATTTCAATGCGACACTTGTGGGAGGCCTATGTCCAGCAGTGGACGTCTTTTGGGCTGAAATGATGATGATGATGATGAATGATGATTGTCTAATTCAGACCTTTAATATTTGACCTTTGTAAACCTTTAAAAAGTAGATAATTGTTTTGTTTGTTACGTTATTCTTTAGAATAGTAAACCTTACATACTTTCCTAATATCAGCAGTGATAGATACAATTAACTAAGTCAACTTTGTACACTTAATAACTTAGCCTATATTTGCTTACAGTCTCATTAGTAATTACGATAGGTATTTTTGTAACGAATAGTTTTGTTATAACATTATAATTGTGTAATTACAGGTCTACGACACTCACCTTTCAAAATGACTGATATTAAAGAACTTAAAAAGAAGCGAAGCAGTTATAAAGGAAGATTAACAGTATTTGGAACTTATTTAAGTAATCTAAAGGATGCCGATTTATCCCCCTTTCAGGTAATGGAGTTGCAATTGCGAGTCACTAAATTAGAGGATCTGTTTAATGAATTTAACGAGGTTCAATTGAAAATAGAATGCATGTGTGAAGCTTTTGATGTTGAGACACTCGAAAGAACCACAGTTGAATCTCAATATTATGGGTTGCTAGCTCAAGCTAAAGTTATGTTAACTAACTTTGCAAAATCTGAGCAAGATGAAGTAAAATCGAATTGCAGTAGTAGTAAGCGTCAGTTCGTCAAGTTACCTACAATCCAATTACCCAAATTCACAGGATCATATGATAACTGGCTCGAATTTCGCGATACCTTCGCAAGTCTCATACATGGCAATGACGAAATAGACGAGATTAATAAATTTCATTACCTGAGATCCTCATTAGAAGGATCTGCTGCTATCGTGATCCAGTCAATTGAGTTTTCTGCTCAAAACTATAATGTGGCATGGGAGCTTCTTTGTGAACGATTTAATAATGAACGGTTATTAATTGAAAACCACGTTACAGCGTTGTTCAATATCGAGTCAATCACTAAGGAGTCCTCAACTGCATTAAAAGGTATTGTGGACAATGTTAACAAGAATATCAGAGCGTTAAAAACATTAGGCGAACCTGTTCATAGTTGGGACACATTACTTATCTATGTAATTCGACAAAAATTTGATTCTAAAACGTTAAGAGAATGGGAGGAATTCAAAGGGCGTATCGATAAATCTAGACGAATCACGTTTGATCAGCTTATTGAATTTATGCGCAATCGCGCTGACCTACTAGAAACACTGGAAAAGTCACGTCATTCAACAACTAATGTAAAACATACCACTAAAATAAAATCTTTTGTTACGACAGAAAACACCAGTAGTTCTTCATCCCATAGTTGTCCAAAATGTAAAGGTGATCACAACCTCAATTCATGTCCACAGTTTCTATCTTTAAGCGTCAACGATAGAATGTCTTTACTACCTAGCTATAAGGTGTGCTATAATTGTTTACGTCACGGTCACTATCCCAATAATTGCAAGAAATCAGGCTGTAAAATATGTAAACACAAGCACCACACACTTATTTATAACGCAGATTTCAAACCAAAACCTGTTTCAAACAAATCAGCTGATGGTACGACCGATAAGGCTAAGGTTGAGTCATCATCCACTGGCGACGCAAACAATAGTCACGTTGCGCTCTCAGCTAATATCTCTGCGCATTCGCATAGGAGCGGCACAGGCGACATCCTGTTGTCAACTGCGTTAGTTAGGTGTTACGATGTCAATAATAAAGAATACATCGTTCGAGCTCTTCTTGACTCTGGTAGTTCGTCGTGTTTAATGACAGAGAATTTATTTAATAAGTTAAATCTGCCTCATTTCAACACAGATAAATCTATACAAGGCATAAATAAGTCCATTACGCTTGTGGAGAAAATGTGTCGTGTGCACATTAAATCGTTGCACGAATCTTACGATAATGATTTAATATGTTTTGTCTTGCCCACAATAACTGATAACGTTCCCGCTAGACAGGTACATGTGAATATACCCTCAAATATTCACTTAGCTGATCCGTATTTCCACACACCCGCTTCTATTGATATTATTATCGGAGCAGACGTATTTTGGAGTTTATTAGGATCTAATAAGATTTTACTAGGTGATGGGAAACCAACACTTTATCAAACTAGACTTGGTTGGCTAGTTTGCGGCCCAATTAACGGCGGCTATATTAATTCAATTAAATGTAATTTTACGAATATTACTGATCATGAAAGTTCTTCCAGTTCGATTGAGTTAGATGACATCCGAAACCAATTGACGCGTTTCTGGCAGCTCGAGGAAGTTTGTCATGAGTCATCAACTTATTCAGCTGAGGAGAAAATGTGTGAAGAACACTTTATAAACAACACAACGCGCTTAGCAGATGGCCGCTTTAGCGTTAAATTACCGTTAAAGGAATCTTCGAATAGTTTAGGCGATTCATATTATCGTGCAAAACGATGTTTTCTGTCACTGGAGCGCAGAAATCTCAGCCAACCTTCACTCGATAAAATGTACAAAGATTTCATGAATGAGTACATTTTATTAGGCCATATGTCAGAGTGTAATATTAATGAAGATCAGTTGTCATACTTTATTCCTCATCACGGAGTACTGCGCGAGAGTAGTATTACAACTAAATTACGGGTGGTATTTAATGCTAGTGCACCCACTACCTCTGGTATTTCTTTAAATGCAATACAGATGGTGGGGCCTACCGTCCAGGACGATTTGACTACAATAATTCTTAGGTTTAGAATGCATAAGTACGTCCTCTCTGCTGACGTGGAGAAAATGTACAGGCAGGTGTCTGTACATTCATCAGATAGGCACCTGCAGCAAATTATTTGGCGTGATGATGCTTCTAGTACTCTCAAGGCTTATCAATTAAATACTGTTACCTATGGCACGGCTAGTGCACCGTTTCTCGCTACTAGGTGCCTCAAACAGATAGGCCTTGAATGTCAGGATCAGAAGGTCGCCGATGTTATCCTTCATGATTTTTACGTGGATGACCTTTTGACTGGTGCGGACGTGTTTGAGGAGGCTCAACTATTGCGCCATAAGGTGACGGATGCTGTGGCGTCTGTTTGCATGCCTTTAAGGAAGTGGAAATCTAACGAACCCAGTTTAATTTCAGAATCATCTGGCGAGTCTTTTGATTTCCACAAGGAAAGTGATGTCGTCAATAAGACACTTGGTCTTAGCTGGCGAACTGACACAGATGATCTGTGTTTTCCTATAAACATTCTTGAATGCATAGAAAATACTAAGCGTGGAATGTTAGCAGTAATCGCGCGAATTTTCGATCCTCTGGGGTTGTTAGCACCGTGTGTTGTGAGCATGAAGATGTTGCTTCAGAAACTTTGGCTGGACGATATAAAGTGGGATGACCAGCTATCACCTGAAGTTGTAGCAACATGGGCGAACATAATTAAAGCCTTACCGTGCCTTCATAATTTACGTGTCTCACGTCGTGTGGTCTGTGACGCATACAAACAGGTGGAATTTCACATTTTTACTGACGCTTCGGAGCGAGCTTACGGCGCTTGTTTGTATGTTCGCAGCATAAATGAGCAGGGTGACGCCGACGTCCGATTATTAATCGCTAAAAGTCGCGTTACTCCTATTAAACCACTAACAATACCGAGACTTGAGCTCTGTGCTGCTGTGCTTGGTGCAAGTTTATATCAAAAGGTTGCTAATTCTCTTCGCATTACACCAGTTAGTGTAGTTTTTTGGACCGATTCCATGATAGTGCTGGGTTGGCTAAAAATGTTACCTATTAAATTAAATACTTTTGTTCGCAACCGTGTTGCCGAAATACTAGAATTATCAGGTGCAAGCACTTGGAAACATGACGTCGACACACGACAATCCAGCTGATTTAATAACCCGCGGAGCGGAACCTACCGCTATGCAATCACTGGATTTGTGGTGGTTCGGTCCATTGTTTTTAAAGTGTGACAGTACCACATGGCCACCCTCTGCTATAAATCCAGGAATCTTACCAGAGATGAAATCTAGTATTTTAGTTAATTTAGCTCAAGATTATCATGCTAACGAAGATTTATATAAATCATTCATCGAATTTAATCGTTTTTCCAACCTTAATAGATTACAGCGTTCTGTTTGTTACGTTTTTCGTTTTATTAATGCATGTAGAAGGCGTTCATTAAATACATCTTATTTAAACTCTCAAGAATTACAAAATTCATTAAACTTTATTATTATTCAGTCGCAAAAAGAGTCTTTTCCTGAATATAATTTACTAGTAAATAATAAAAAATTACCACATAAAAATAAATTATTAAGTTTAAACGTGTTTCTAGATGAACATAAAATTATTCGTGTAGGTGGTAGATTAAAGAATTCCGACTATTCGTTTGAAAAGAAACACCCAATATTATCACAGTCCACTCATCACTTTGTTAAACTTTTATTTAGATTTGAGCATATCAGATTGATGCACGCAGGTCCTCAATTATTATTAAGTACAATTAGAGATACTTACTGGCCACTTGCTGGTCGCAATTTAGCCAGAGCCTGTTTTCGACAATGCGTTCGATGTCAGCGCCTAAAGCCACAGCCAGTTGTCCCTCAGATGGGTAATCTTCCATTACATAGACTCTCACCAGCCGATTTTCCTTTTCAAAGCGTAGGAGTTGACTACGCAGGCCCTATAATCTCGTCTAGTCGTCAAGGTCGTGGATGTAGATTAGTTAAAGTATATATCGTTATTTTTGTATGCTTCACTACAAAGGCCATACACTTAGAGTTGGTGGGTGACTTGACGAGCAGTAATTACTTACAGGCTTTACGTCGGTTCATGTCTCGAAGAGGAAAACCTCTCAATATTTATTCCGATAACGGAACATCGTTTGTAGGAGCATATAATGAGATAGCTGATTTTTTGAAACGCAATTGTGACTCCTTATCTGATAGTGCAGCTCAGGAGGGTATTAAATTTTATTCCTGCTTACGCTCCACATTTTGGCGGTCTTTGGGAGGCGGGTGTCAAGTCGACCAAATTTCATTTGTTCCGAGTGTTGGGCAATTGTCATCTAACGTACGAGGAGCTTAACTCCGTTTTGGTTCATATTGAAGGAATTTTAAATTCTCGGCCGCTCACACCATTATCGTCCAATCCAGAAGACCTGTTGCCTCTCACTCCAGGTCACTTTTTAATTGGACGACCTCTCACGTCTCTTCCTGTAAAGGATATCCGGGACCACTCTACTCATCATCTGACGCGCCATCAACGTATTGAGCAGCTACGGCAGCACTTTTGGTCGAGATGGAGCAAGGACTATGTCTCCGAGCTTCAGCAGCGTGTTAAGTGGCGTACGGACGATGACAGCCTGAACATGGACTCCCTCGTTGTCATTAAGGAGGATAACCAGCCGCCGTTAAAGTGGAGGTTGGGCCGCGTTGTTGGTCTTCATCCTGGCACAGATGGCATAAGCAGAGTTGCCGATATCAGGACCTCAACTGGGACTATCAGAAGGGCATTCTCCAAGATTTGTCCGCTATTACAAGATGACAACTGTTGAAAGGCGAGCTTCCAACGGCCGGGGGCATGTTAACGCATCAGTCCCACCGTTGGCTCCTGTTAATTCAGCGCAACTCGTAGATAATAAGATTTTAGCTATAAGTATTTTACCAGGCGTTTTCTGTACTGTCCTGGCTTACGTTTTTCTTTTTTCTGTCAATAAATCAAAGTTGGTTCTCTGCGTGCTACATCCTGAGTTTTAATTCTATAAATTCCTGCGAAGTATCCACAGTTTTATTCAATTCGTCCCAAATGTGGCAAGCTGATATTTTTTTCGCTCTTACGATGTTTGTCCGATGGTGAAACATGTTCAGTTTGATGGTCTGTAGCACACCCTTAAGTATGTATACCCTTTCCGTTACACCCTGTATAAACACCAACAAGCTTGTTCTTACATGTTTTGAAAAAAATGTTTATTAAATATAGTAATGAATTGCTCTCACTATCCATTAACCCTCTCTGAGTCACCATTCTTTACCATCAGAGTTCAGAGTTCATTTATTTTTCAGAAACATGAGTAGGTATTGCAGCATTATCACGCTGTTTTCGGCTGAATAAAAACTATTCTGTTCGTGTAAGTCGACCTCATTTCTAATCAATTTACTTTTTCTTACTTCGGTTCAAATTTAAAAATATGACGATTCCATGGATGTGACAGAGGAAAATTTTTTCTCAGATGGACGACAAATCTTTGGAAATAACAGACATATTATTCCGTTTCGTAATTTAATTGATAAAGTAAAAAAGGACCTAAGAAAGATAAATTTTGTAGTGCTGTACTGTATAGTCGGTTATCAGTGATTTCACCAAGAACCGGTATGTATTTGAAACATTTTAAATTTTTTCTGCTTAAAAGATTCTCTCGGAGCATGGTGTTAATTTTTCTGTATTTTTCTCACCATAGATTCGCTCAGAATCGGTTCTAGGACTTTTATCCTAGCTAAGATCTAGTGACCCATATACTTTCGGCGCCGCGACTCAAGGCCGACCAGGGGTCGGGAGACGCGTACTGGCGGTTGGCTCCGAGGCTTGCCGCCTGAGACCCGGAGCAACAGCGAAGATCCGATTTCGAGCGAGGATCCGGACCTTCAGGGAACAAATTTTGTTTTAATCCTTTTTTTTAATCTTTAGCAATAGTATAGTTTCTCTTTTTTTTTGTTGTACAATCATTTAATTTATTTAAACCCTATTCGTGTCAAAAGGTCGCGCAATGTATTTTTTCCGGTGTAATATTTAAACTCGTATACATTTTGATCGCGCCTAGGGCTGAGTAGGCGTTGCAACCCCTTTCTCACCTTGTTTTAATTTTCAAAATTACAGATTTTATACAATTCTGAACAACCCATTTCGCTGCTTTACATAAAATTATATTACATGTCGTCCATTATTTAATTCCTTTTTTTGATCCTTTTAAATTTTTTTTTATAAAAAAATTGTATTAGTTTTTTTTATAACAGCAAAATTATACGTTTTAACATGTAGCAGTGACGACTTTTATTTTTATTTTCGCTACAAAAATGGCGCCCGAACAACTAAAGTAAGTGTTTTTTACCTAATAACTTTGAAATTTGAATGATTCTACATAAAATTTTTTTTGCCTTATTGAGGATGGTCACTCCCTCCGGGAGCTAATGATTCTTAAGCTTATTTGTTTCAGGACACGGATATTCTTTCATTCTAGAAAGGTATTCTGGGATTTTTACCACCAGTTCAGATCTGTGAAGCTGTCATTTTTCCTTGACATATATATATATTTTTTCATTAAATGTAATTTATTTTAAAGGAAAAATAATTTTGTGAACTATATAACACATAACTGTCTTTTATTTTACCCACTTATCGCAGCAAATATAACGATAGGTCTCCTGATTTTTATTCCATATCCTTAGCTAGCGGTAGTTAGAACCCGTAGAGTATATATGGTGACGTATGAATTTATAGGCGTCGGTTTTCAAGGTAAGCTTAGTATGAACGGTTATGTAGCCTGTATCTTTGTTTAATAGCTTGGCGTTCACTGACTGCTGGTTGCTGGATTATTTTTATCCGTTTGTTCATGCCGTGCCTATTTTTTCGCTAGGATTCAATCGCCTTTTGTCTGTTCTTTCATACGATATTAGGTCTATTCTAGTTACATCATGTCAGAAGAGGGGTTCCCTGTTGTTGAGACTCCACGTCGTGCTAGTCCCATTATTTCGCGACCACCACCTCCTCCTATTCCGCCAAGACCTTCTCACGCTTCCTCACAGAGTATCATTCCTTCTCCAATAAGATCTGAGGAATGCCTACAATTTACCAGGCAGTTCTCTCTTCCTAAGTGGAAGATTGTTTTCGATGGTAAGACCTGCGTACGGGAATTTTTCACGAGTTTAGAGGAGTGCAGGGAGGCCGACAATTTGTCTGATGGTTATTTAGTTAAGCGATTTCATGAAGTCTTGTCAGGTGTCGCACTTCAATATTTTAGGTCGATCCGTCGCCCTGGACTTTCCTTCTATGAGATCAAAGATGCCTTTTTTCAGACATTCGGTACGACCGATTTTGAATTTAAGACAAGCCAGGAGGTCCGTAACCTCAAGCAGAAACCGGAACAGTTAATAAGAGAATTTATTATCGAAGTTTCTTACTTAAACGCTAAACTGAGCAAGCCTATTGAAGAATCGGAGTTGTTGCAGATCATCACTCACAACATGTTGCCAAAGTATACTCCTTGCTTGTCTATTCAAAAATTCCATGATGTCAATAATTTAATCGAGGCCGTTACTCATTTCGAGTCCTTTTTAAAACCTTCAAAGGCGGTAGCCAGTCTCGACTGTGTTGCCGACCAGTCGACTTCTCAAGTATTTAACCCACCAAAACCTAGGCCGAACAAAACTTCCCATCAGCCAACATCTAGTAACTCTCAGATTTGTCCTGGTTGTAGTCAGTCTCAGCTTTGTTTAAAATGTAACAAAGTTGGTCATTCTTACCGTTCTTGCCCAGAGATCACAGGCATGATTTGTTTTAAGTGTCGCACTCCTGGATTTATTACTAGGGAATGTCCGAAATGTAATCCAAAAAATGCATAAACCACTGGCGATACGCTTCTTTCCGTACAGTATCCCCAGTGTTTACTTCAGATTCATTTGATAACCGACCGTTTATAGAAGTATTATTATGTGGTAGAGTTGTTAAAGCATTGCTCGACTCTGGTGCTCAGATGTCGCTTGTTAGCGATAATTTTATTCAGCAACTTGGTGTTTCTTTGACATCAAAAGACGCTTGTCCCCGTGTTATATCGGCTAATAATTCGCCGATTGATATTCTTGGTTCTGTGTACCTTCCAGTTAAATTTAATGGTACAACTTTTATTCATGAGTTTTTAGTTGCAAGTTCGATGTCATCTTCTGTTATTTTAGGTATCGAATTTTGGAATAAATTCGGTTTGACGTCTATTTTTAGTCAGGCTTTTAATAAAAATATTGATGGTAATATGTTTATCCCTTCTGTTCAGCACTCTTCCCCTCAAGTTTCCTCTGTCAGCGAGGTCCGTTATATTCATCCTCGTAACATCCTATCGCCGGATCAAGAGGCTTGTCTTCAACAAGTTATTAAAGAGTACGAAGTTATCTCTTCGGAAAAAGTTGGTCTTGGTAAAACATCTTGGTTGTCCCATAAAATTAATACTACGGGTTACCCTATCCGTCAAAGATATTATCCCTTATCCCCTGTCAAGTTGAAGATTCTCAATGAAGAGATTGACAAAATGTTAGGTATGGGTGTTATTCGTCCATCTCGTTCTTCATGGGCTAGTCCAGTGGTAATGGTGACAAAAAAAGATGGTTCTGTTCGGTTTTGTGTCGACAGTAGAAAACTGAATAGTGTGACAGTTAGAGATTCATATCCTCTTCCCCGTATTCACGATATCCTCGACAACCTTCGTGGTGCTAGATATATTAGCTCATTGGATTTTAGAAGTGCTTTCTGGCAAATTCCACTCGCTGATAGAGAAAGTTGTGAGAAAACAGCGTTTATTGTTCCACAACGTGGTCTCTTTGAGTTTGTTAGGATGCCTTTTGGTCTAACGAACGCTGCTTCGGAGATGCAACGCCTTACTGATATGATCGTGAATTTCGAGTTTACTTCTACCAGCGACGACTGTATTTTTGGGTACGTCGACGACTTGATAATCGTGTCTAAAGATTTCTCTAGTCATATGGCGCTGCTCAGGAAGGTGCTTGCTCGACTTAAAGAAGCAGGCTTAACTATAAATTTAAAAAAATGCGAGTTTTGTAAAAGCGAACTAAAATATTTGGGTTATATTGTTAATGAAAAGGGTCTTCAAACCGATCCCGGCAAACTTGATGCTATTAAAGATTATCCTACTCCTACTTCAGCTAAGTCATTACGCGGTTTCATTGGTATGTGTTCCTATTATAGGCGTTTCGTTAAAGGGTTTTCTTCTATAATTGCTCCGCTTACTGCCCTTATCGGTAAGAGAAAGGGTAATGATCCAATAAGTTGGAACGATGCAGCCGATCAAGCTTTCACTCAGTTGAAACAAGCGCTAATTGATACGCCTGTTATGGCATGTCCTGATTTCTCGAAGCCATTCATCCTGCAGTGTGATGCGTCAGCTGTTGGTCTTGGTTCGGTACTGACACAGAAGACAGACGATGTGGAACATCCAATCGCCTATTATTCGCGTTTATTCTCTCAAACTGAACGCAATTATAGTACTACAGAGCGTGAACTCTTGTCAGTTTTGGATTCAATTAAACATTTTCGATGTTATTTAGATGGTATGAAGTTTTCTGTCATAACAGACCATATGGCTCTTAAGTGGCTCCTCTCTCTTAACAACCCATCTGGTCGTTTAGCTCGTTGGGCTACTATTATCTCCCAATATACTTTTGATATTGTGCATCGTAAAGGTTCGCAACATATAGTCCCCGATGTTCTTTCCAGGATCCATGCTAATCCTGTGTCATTTGACCAGGGTCCTGAACATACTAATGACCGTTGGTATAAGAAGATATATATAGGTGCTCGAGATACGCCACAAATGTTCCCAGCATACGCTATAAATAACGGTATCCTTATGAGACGCATGCCTGTTTCTAGTCCTTTATCTTCTGAACCATGGCGTGTGGTGTTACCAGCTGAAAAGGTTCCAGACGCTATTTGGGAAATTCACAATAGATTTCCTTCGATACATCCCGGTGTTACTAAAACGTATCTAAAGCTTAGGGAGTTGTTCTACTGGCCAAATATGTTCCGTGACGTTACTTCGACGTTAAGTCAATGTGAGGTTTGTAAAGCCTATAAAATTTCGAACACACAACCTCGCGGTCAGATGTGTTACCCTAAAGAGGTTTCCTTGCCCTTACAGATGATTTCTATCGATATAATTGGTCCGTTGCCCTGCGCTTATTATGGTTATAAATATATCCTTTCTATGGTAGATGTTTTTTCCAAATATGTTTGGTTAGTTCCTCTGAAAAGGATTGACGCTCTTTCTGTTATAAAAGCGTTAGAGTCTGAAATTTTCTTTAATTTTGGGGTTCCGCGTACTATTCTTTGTGACAACGCTACAGTTTTTCGTAGTAATCAATTCCTTAATTTTCTCAGATCTTTCCATATTCAATCACCTACTTTTACGCCATATTATACACCCCAAGCAAATACGGTTGAGCGATACAACCAAAGCGTTATAACATGTTTAGGTATTTTGGTTGGTGAAAACCAAAGAAGTTGGGCTAAAATGTTACCTAAAGTGAAGCTTTACCTCAATTCTTGTGTTAATCTAGCTACTGGTTTTACGCCTAACTTTCTTATGCTTGGTAGAGAGGTCCTTATGGATAGCAGTCATGTAAATAGTCAGACTCGAAGCTCTAATTTGGCAGACAGTCGGGCTCGTCATGCTTCAAACCTATCCTCTCTCAGCGAAGTTTATGCAAAGGTTGCTGATAATCTTTCTTTAGCTTTTCTCCGTAACTCTCGTGCATATAATTCTAATCGATCAGCTGTCACTCTAAATGTTGGTGATACTGTATGGAGAAGGAATTTTTCCAAGTCTTCTGGAGGTGATTTTTTCTCTGGGAAGCTTGCTCCACGTTTTATTAAGTGCCGTGTAATAAGAGTCATTTCAAGGACCACCTATTTGCTACAGGATTGTGATTCAGTCCACTCCGGACAATATCATATCAAAGATATCTTAAAATAAATTGGATTAAATTCTCTTTGTTCCATTTTGACATTGACATTTGCTTTCTAATCCTTTTTCCTCTTTGGAATATTTCTTTGCATAAGTTTTTGATTAGATTAAAAACTTCATAGATTACCTGTTAATAGTGACATCTATTTATTTCTGTGTTATGTCAACTTGTATTCTAAGGTTATTTTGTTTCTTTTATTTTAACACAGATGGCGTGACATTCAACATTTAATTTTAAATTTGAATTTAAACTTGAGTTTTATGACTTGAGTTCTCTGATTTAAGTTCTATGTCTTGAGTTCTTCTTTGACTTAATAGACTTAAGTTTTCTTTCTTAAACTTAGTTTTTTTGTTTTGTCCAACTTGTCTTTTGTTTCTATAACTAAGGTTGGACTTTACGTGTTCACGTTAATTATTTTTGGGGATCCCCAAGTTTTTTTCTTATAGTTGATAGGTTATTTGGTCCCCAAGTTTTTTCTTATAGTTGATAGGTTATTTGATCCCCAAGTTTTTTCTTATAGTTGATAGGTTATTTGATCCCCAAGTTTTTTCTTATAGTTGATAGGTTATTTGATCCCCAAGTTTTTTTCTTATAGTTGATAGGTAATAGTTAAGTCTTATGTTAAGTTAGGTTAGTTTTACTTAGATCTAAAGTTCACTGGTTGTTCTTCATAATTGTAAGGATGTGGTAGGTTAGAATTTGGCTCTAACTAAACAATATATATTTAGATTTAGGTGTTCGTTATTTTCTTTCATATTCTCCATAGATGTAATTGAGATATCGCGAGTTCGCGCGGATAACGTTTAGATATGGTGGCCTCCGTGTTTATTCAGTATTTGTTGCACTTCGATATCGTTTGATTCAGATATGATGCCTGTTTTTTTTGTTTTTGCCTGATCCAGTTTTTTTCTTCTTTCTCACTCGTACTTACGTCCTTTTTTTCTTAGAAAGAGGGTATTGCAGCATTATCACGCTGTTTTCGGCTGAATAAAAACTATTCTGTTCGTGTAAGTCGACCTCATTTCTAATCAATTTACTTTTTCTTACTTCGGTTCAAATTTAAAAATATGACGATTCCATGGATGTGACAGAGGAAAATTTTTTCTCAGATGGACGACAAATCTTTGGAAATAACAGACATATTATTCCGTTTCGTAATTTAATTGATAAAGTAAAAAAGGACCTAAGAAAGATAAATTTTGTAGTGCTGTACTGTATAGTCGGTTATCAGTGATTTCACCAAGAACCGGTATGTATTTGAAACATTTTAAATTTTTTCTGCTTAAAAGATTCTCTCGGAGCATGGTGTTAATTTTTCTGTATTTTTCTCACCATAGATTCGCTCAGAATCGGTTCTAGGACTTTTATCCTAGCTAAGATCTAGTGACCCATATACTTTCGGCGCCGCGACTCAAGGCCGACCAGGGGTCGGGAGACGCGTACTGGCGGTTGGCTCCGAGGCTTGCCGCCTGAGACCCGGAGCAACAGCGAAGATCCGATTTCGAGCGAGGATCCGGACCTTCAGGGAACAAATTTTGTTTTAATCCTTTTTTTTAATCTTTAGCAATAGTATAGTTTCTCTTTTTTTTTGTTGTACAATCATTTAATTTATTTAAACCCTATTCGTGTCAAAAGGTCGCGCAATGTATTTTTTCCGGTGTAATATTTAAACTCGTATACATTTTGATCGCGCCTAGGGCTGAGTAGGCGTTGCAACCCCTTTCTCACCTTGTTTTAATTTTCAAAATTACAGATTTTATACAATTCTGAACAACCCATTTCGCTGCTTTACATAAAATTATATTACATGTCGTCCATTATTTAATTCCTTTTTTTGATCCTTTTAAATTTTTTTTTATAAAAAAATTGTATTAGTTTTTTTTATAACAGCAAAATTATACGTTTTAACATGTAGCAGTGACGACTTTTATTTTTATTTTCGCTACAGTATGCACACACAAAAGCATTCAAGATGTTAAGTACATTGCAGACAAGAACACAGTCATGTTTTACGTTTACGGCTTACAAATATGTATTATACTAACATTTGAGCAACTTTTTAATTAATTGTTACTATTAAACATAAAAAAAAAAACATAATTAATTAAAATTAATTTGTTAACGATTGCAATAAATTACATTTTCTATAGGTACAGCATAAGCAATTCAAATATCAATTAAATTAGATAAGTAGAAGACTGCCAAGCGTGGCGATTATGGCAAAACCCCCCCAAAATGTCAATGTGGCGTCACTTGAGGGAGGCCTATGTTCACCAGTGGACGTCTTTTGGACTGAAATGATGATGATGAGATAAGTAGAAGAACCAATTCAATCAAAATTAATTCAAATGTCAAAATAATTTAAAAAACCAACAACATTCAACAGAACCAAACTTCGGCCCCCATTAGAATTAGCATGTTTTCTCCATTAGAAACTCAGCAATACTATAGAAACATTGGGCTAAATACTCTAGTAGGTTTTTTTATATAAATTAGTACTTAACAGCCTAGTTACCTGTTAACCGTATTAATTAACAAGACTGATTTTATCTGCTGCTGTATTGAGATAGTTGAAACACTGAATTATTTAAAACGACAAGTTAAACTAGTGTAGGTATTTGTTTCAGCGTACCATATAATTATGGGATTAAAATGACCTGTTAGTCTCTGAATGACATTAATAGGGGGCGTTGTTGGTTAGAGATTGTAAAAGGATTTAATTAATTTTGTGTTAAAAAAAAAACAAGTCACCACGCTAAGCTGACGCTGCTTTACCAGAAATTCCAATTTGCAGTTTGTGTAGTATTTATGTAACGAGTAAAACGGTAGTGTTTCCCTAAAGATCGGTAATTATGGCCGTCTCGTGTGGTCACCGGCGCGTGTAAGTAACATAGGACTGACAACTGTACCACAAACCTTTTCCCACTAGTTCATCGCTTAATCGAATATCCATCACGTTAGAAATCATTATGTAGTGTTTGTTGGTCAAAGAAAATGTCTGGCACATGGTGTGAATAGTTTCATGTATGCGTGTTGAATGCATGAATTGCACTGCTATTTATGCATTCATTACAAATTCAGATTTCATTTATTTATAGTTTTAAATTACACTATTAAATACGCTGGTAGAGAAAAAACTACCACCACGTAGCACGAATGCACCCGGAGAGGTGGGCAAAGATCGTCAGTCACGACGCCTGACGGAGGATATCGCCGTCGAAATAGACCACGGCGAAGGTGGTGTGACTATCTGATCTTGTTTGCTGGCGATCATGGCCAGATATCGCACAAGATAGAGAAGATTGGAAGGAGAAAGGGGAAGCCTTTGCCCAGCAGTGGGAAAAATGAGGCTAACAAAAAAAAAATACGCTGGTTTATGTTATCCATATAATTAGTAACAAATGAAGGTGTGTAACATAATGCTAAATGCAGGATTCTTTTTTAGTTGGTCAATGAAATATCCAAGAACAATATCACAAACGCTTACCAACATAATCCTGTTTATAATCTCATTGAAGCGCCATCACGCACTGTATCAGTGCTGTTCACAATAGTTTTATTTTTCACTGGTTCATTTATTTTTGAAATAAGGAACTTATCCTCCTTTCCTTCAAATTATTTTTAAATTTTTGCACGTTTTTTTGTTTTCAGCCTGTCATAATTATCTACAAGATCAAATAATTTGTTTAAATCTAACTGTAATTCAAATAAGTACATGGATATTTTCCATTTTAGTTTTGCCCGGAATAAAATTTAAAATTAAGAAAATTTAACCAATAAAGAATAAAGTGGACTTGATCGGATGGAGTCGGAATAACTGGCATAATGCGAACTGTGCGAGGTTTAATTAAAGGAATTCTCATGGCGACCACCTGAAGCCACTAGGATTAGACAAATGAAGTACGTAACCATTCGTATAGTGGTGTTTGGTTCTGTGGTAATATTGGATAATAAAATAATCACTGTGAGCGAGTCAAAATCTGTTTTCTTCAATCAGTCATTTTGGAATGCAGTAAATGATTTTTCAAAATCATTCATTCATTCCGTCGTGCGCCCCAGAGCTAACCGGTAGTCTCGTTCTCACTCAGTGCAATAACAGCCCAGTGTGCGTAACAGTGCGTGTGTGACTCATTAACCCATCGGTGTTATCGGCAGTTTTTGTGCTCGTGTGCGAAGCCGCATAGGCAACAGAGTAGTGTTGTGGACAGAGACTTACAAACCTCTTACCTGTCATGAATACTTTAAACAGTACCTTCGACCAAATTAGTGACGTCGACAATCCACCACCATCCGGTGAAATGAGTATTGATGGGTCTTTAATAGAGAAGGAGTCACCTCCTCCTTACGTCACATTTCGTAAAGGCACATCGTGCAATAAGGATCCAGACTGGCGTGATGAACTCAAAGATTTCCAGGCAAATATAAAATCTATGTTCGAGACTTGCTTAATAAAACAGGATGAAAAATTTGCGTTACTTTTATCCAAATTTGAAGACGTAAAGTCATCCATTAAGTTCATGAGCGACAAATATGATTGTCTAGAAGTGAAATTGAAGGATTTTGGCTCCCGCGTGTCGCAGCTAGAACTAAAAGTTTCTTCTCCCGATGCAGTGCAACAACGAATTGCAACACTTGAGGCAAAGTTGGAAACCGCAGAACAGAAGTCGCGGAACTGTAACATCGAGATAAGCAATATGCCTGAAAAGCGCGGCGAAAATCTTATGTCGATCCTTGAAAATATATCCATCTTAATCAAGCAACCGCTATCACCTCGTGACGTCATTGCTATTCATCGTGTGCCCCTAATGAATCCGAAATCGTCAAGGCCAAAAAACATAGTTGTAAAACTTTCCAGCCAAATACTACGAGATAACTTCATTGCATCAGCGCGTCTCAAAAAGGGAATCACATCTGAAGAACTGAAATTAAGCGGTAATCCACAACAGAAAATTTATCTAAACGAGCATCTTACGCTACAGAATAAGAAGTTGTTTCGTCAAACAAAGGAGATTGCAAAACAAAACGGGCATCGATTTGTTTGGATTAAACACGGAGTTATACTCGTTCGCGCTGACATCCCCGAAGCGGCTTTTACTATTCGTTCCGAAATGGATTTATCTAAAATCAAGCCCTACAATAAAGTTTCTGGATAATCCGTTAAATTCTTTAAATAGCTATAATCATTTCGTTTTCATATTTTGTTACATATTAGTTTGTTTACCATATTGTCTGTGCTCTCTGATTCATATATTATTCTGTGTTGTTTGCGCAGTTCCTACTAATGATGCGAGTGCGAAATATTTTACAATTACCCTCGCTTATCTAAATATTTGTTCATTTAACTTAAATTTTAGTACATTTCTGATTTGTTTTGTGCTAAGAACTTGTAAGCTTATTCTAAATAATGTAGTTATTGTTCATTTAACTTTATTTTTTTACTTTGGCATTCATATTCTCAGTTACTTTAAAGTTATTAAAATCATAATATTATCATCTTACCCACATTTTTATCAATTGTATTTGCAAATGTTTTTAACGTTTATTATGTTGTGTGTTTACTATTTCTGTTTTACATATTATAATTTGCTTAAGTCGGAAACTGTAATTGAACTTGACTCCAGGCTTTGTTTTGGAAACGTCTTCCATAATATATTATCTTCTGATTTCGATGGATAAATACAATTTAAATGTTTATTACCAAAACTGTCGTGGACTGCGTACCAAACTACATACATTATTTATGAATATCTTGTCATTTTCATATGACGTAATAGTTCTTACGGAGACCTGGCTTACGCCAAGCATATCCGATGCTGAGTTTATTGATGACCGTTATTTAGTGTTTAGATGCGACCGCGACCGCTGCACCACAGGGAAGCGTGATGGTGGCGGGGTACTGATAGCCGTTCTACGGACATTGCGACCAACTAGTATTTTGGTGCGTCCCTTTCACGCTGATATTGAACACGTCTTGGTGCAGCTGCCGGGGTCGCAGCCTACAAAACGTCATATCATAAGTGCAGCCTATATACCGCCGCGTTCTTCGGACGATTTGTACACATCTCACTTCGATATGTTGCTAGACATTATCAATGACACTACTACTGACGCATTCTACATAACGGGCGACTATAATCTACCAGGCATTAACTGGCTGGATTGTAGTGGATGTAACTATGTTGTTCCACAACCAACGGATAATTCGGGCGGTAATTTATGCAATTTTATATCTTTGTCTAATATTTTTCAATACAACACGTTGAGGAATAATCTGGGACGCATGCTTGATTTGTTTTTGTCGAACGTGGACTGTGAGTCCAAAACATGTACACCATTGCTTCCGCTTGATGTTTACCACCCGCCTTTTTCAGTAGCTACATCATTTATTACAAGATTTATACCAATGAAACGACACTTATCTATGAGACACAATTTTTTTAAAGCTAATTACAAATTAATTAACAACGACTTGAACAGGTTGGACTGGAATCAACTGCTTTGCAACCTTTCTGCTGAACAATCGGTTAATGCATTTTACGATCAAATTTATAGTATAATTAAAAGTCATATTCCGCTATCTCGTCTCAACAATTCTAGTTTCCCTTTGTGGTTCTCACCTTCTCTCATTCGTATTTTCAAAACCAAAGAAAAAGCTTGGCTGAAATGGAAAACGTACGGTAATGCATCGGACTATGTAAGTTTTTCTACTCATCGAAAACGTTTTAAATCCGAATGTGACAATTGCTTTAGAAAATATATGAAATCGGTCGAGGACAGTATTCCGCTTGGCATTAAACATTTCTGGATGTACGTCTCAAACAAGAAGGGCAAGGCGGAGATTCCAGCAAACATGTTTCTTGAAAATCTTAACTCAAATAATCCAACAGAAATTTGTAACATGTTCTCCACTTTTTTCACCTCTGTTTATGAACCTACGAACTTAAACCCCTCAACGTGGCAGCCACCTAGCTCATACGCGGATAATTCACCTTATATTTCTGATATCTATTTACCAGTAAATGTTGTACATAAAGCAATAAAACAATTAGACTTAAACAAAGGTGCAGGCCCCGATGGCTTGCCACCCGTGTTCATAAAGAATACCAAAGAAAATATTGTACTGCCACTCTATATTATATTTAATAAATGTTTACGAGAAGGCACTTTTCCCGATATTTGGAAACGGGCACATATCACACCAGTGTTTAAGAGTGGTGACAAAAACAACATACAAAATTATCGCCCTATATCTATACTGTCCACCTTGTCGAAGCTTTTCGAGAGTCTTGTACATGGTGAAGTGTACTCTCATATTCACAACCTCATTATTGGTGAGCAGCATGGATTTGTCAAACGACGTTCGACGAATACTAATCTCATGTTATTCACAGACTTTCTGTTCAAAAACATGGATGAACAAATTCAAGTTGACGCTGTGTACACGGATTTTCGGAAGGCCTTTGACAAGGTGGACCACAAACTGCTTTTAGATAAGATTGCATACAACGGTATCCGTGGCAACTTGTTGCGATGGTTCATGGCTTACATATTTAACAGGTCGCAAAAGATAGTTATTAATGGTTTCCAATCAAACTCAATCATTGTCACCTCCGGGGTGCCCCAGGGTTCAATCATGGGCCCACTACTTTTTGTTCTGTTTATTAATGATATTAAGAAATGCTTCATTCATTCCCAATTTCTAATGTATGCCGATGATATCAAAATTTTTAAGTCATGCAAAAGCACACAGGACTGCCTATTTCTGCAGGAGGACCTTGATAGACTTTCTCAATATTGTTCATCCAACAAACTTCAACTTAGCTTACCTAAGTGTAATGCAATCACTTTCACAAAAAACAAAAACATCATAATATTTAATTATAGTCTTCATGGTATCTACTTGCAAAGAGTCGAGCACATACGAGATCTTGGGGTTGTAATGGACTCAAAATTGCACTTTAATCTTCATATTGATAACATTGTTAACAAGGCGTATCGTATGTTTGGTTTTGTCATGCGTTCTTCAAACGACTTCAAAAGACCGTCTACTTTTCTACTTCTATACAAAACGTTGGTCCGCTCTCAATTGGAATTTGCAGTACCGATTTGGAGTCCCATTTTTGATGTATATATAAAAAGAATTGAAATGGTTCAAAAAAAATATTTACGTGCCATGCACTACAGATGCACTAAGTCCAAATTACCATACATACAATTATTAAAACATTATAAATTACAAAGCTTGGAGTCAAGACGCAGCCTGCTGATGGCCATGATGCTTCATGGTCTGTGTAATAACAGATTCGACTGTGTAGATATTACCAATAACCTATGTTACATTGTACCTAGAACTGTAATGCGCCGAGAGGCGCGCGTGCCGCGGCTGTTTCACACTGCAAGGTGTAGAACTCACGCTGGCGCACGGGCGCCTCTTCGACGCATCGTAGATACGTATAACACACACTTTATCGAACTGGATATTTTCACGCTTACACACTGTAAATTCAAAAGGATGGCTATTGAGTCTTTAAAGTAACCTTCTAAAATTATTGCCACTGTATTACATATGAGTACTTTTAAATTAAATTAAATTTTCTGGGAAATTAATGCACGCATTTAACTAGTTTCTTACCATTATTTCGCGGACATTGGTGTGGGTTACACGTTTACTTAGTTTTAAATTTATACTGTTGTACTTTAATTGTAATGTGTAACTGTTAAATGTTCCAATAAAGTAAAATAAAAAAAATTAAAATAAAAAATAAAAATGATTGATTTACTGCCTTCAAAAATGTGTCAGTATTGCGGTCACATCTGACTCAAAATGTAATGAGATCATTATGAACCCTGTTAGGAACAAAATAGTAGGAGATAGGAGATTATATCTTCAACAGAAGGATGACAGTTGCTATCCTCTTTACTGTTACTGACAATTAACAGCGATTACCATATCACTTGATAAAAAGGTCATTATTCCACGTCATATGTGCATTTACGGCTAGATTGATCTTGCCTCCGATTGACCATATTTCGTACATATCTATGAAAGCATACGAAATACACTTAACACGTATTCAAAAAAACTAGAGGCTTTTGAATACCAGCTACATTACACAGTCTTTAGTATGGATTTCACATGCGGTACCCTAAAAAGTAGGTTTTAATGGCGGTCGAAATAAATTAATGGCATTTTACGGAACCACCCACAAACCACTCGGGGGATGCGCTTAATTGACTTAATTTATATTTATATAAAACGTAAAGAGCTACTGTTTGTCCGTTGGAAAAGTTAGCGGGGATAACAGTAAGCAGAACCTATACAAATGCTTCAATTAAACCGCTCTTTTAATTTTCTAACGCTCGAATCACCGAAATGAGTTGAAACTACAGGTTCCAGCATCAGTTTGACCATACTCATAATTAAATACTGTAATAAAAAACATTTATCATGCCTTAGAATTATGTTCACAATGCTTAATTAAAGTTTTTAATTCAAATGCACTATGTTACCTCAACCAATACATATGAAGTCTTCAGACAATACGTTTTCTTAGGTTCAATAATCTCGCAAACAGAGCCAAGAGCTGGAGCTAGTTCTCAAAAATATATTCATTGGAAAGCGCCGCCTTGTCTTAATTTTTCCCTGATATCTTTTTAATGGAGTATTATAAAAGCGTTAGACCGGCTCCTCCTACGCCCTGGGGTTATACGAACAGTTCTACTAGTTTACAGTTATTTTATGCAAAGGAGATTAATGTTAATTACTTGGTTTGTCTTAGAAGTTTAAAAGATTATGGTGAAAAACATATTGTATTTTTTTTCATTTTTAGGGTTCCGTACCCAAAAGATTTTGACCCTTTTATTGAGACTTCGCTGTCCGTCCGTCCGTCCGTCCGTCTGTCACCAGGCTGTATCTCATGGACCGTGATAGTTAGCCAATTGAAATTTCTACAGATTATGTATTTCTGTTGCCGCTATAACAACAAAAACTAAAAACAGAATAAAATAAATATTTAACAGGGCTCGCATACAAAAAAGTGTTTTTTTTTCTTGTTTTTTTATAAATAATTTATTTATTTATTTAAACTTCATGTACAATAGTGGTACATAGGCGGACTTAATGCCACAAGGCATTCTCTACCAGTCAACCTTTGGGTTAAATACGACAACATTGTGATAGGGGTACAAAAAATATTCACAAAAAACCACTAGTTCCTCAAAAAGTGTAGTTTCTCAAAAATTCATATACTAACAAAGACACTAATACACATCATACAAATAAAATAGACTAATAAATATTATAACAAATACTGAAATTAAAAACGAGAATCCTAATAATAATTACTATGACTAGACTTTAATTAAGTGCTATTTAGTCTGACTTAAATAGTGGCGAACTTTCTTTTTAAAAGTGAATTTACTTTCGGCTCTTTTAATGCTAATGGGTAGCGCGTTCCAGAGTTTAATAGTTGAGATAGCATAAGAATTAATAATAATGGTACGGAACCCTTCGTGCACGAGTTCGACTCGCAATTGGCTGGTTTTTTATTATTATAAACAACCCGACTTGACCTATACATACTCGTATATGTATAATAAAACCTCTGCTGTTTATATTTTATTAATATTTATTTATTTATACAAATACTTATTGCACTTACAGTTTGCACCAAAGCATGCAGCAAGCCAACAACATAACATTAGCTGAAGAAAACGCAATAATTAAGAGGGATGTCTAGTGGGCCTTTCTCCTTACAAACGTATTCCGCTGTTTTCTTCGTGGATAATGCGTCTAGAGCAATGATTTTTTTCCAAAAGATCTAGGTCTTATTAATACATGCCCCTATCATTTGCTTTTTGTTCAAAACATTATCACTACAAAAATTATGACAATCCAAAACTCTGAAAAAAGCTCGTTTTGAGCGTCATGTTCAGACGAATAGCCGTTGCTGCGGCTATTCGTCTCGCGTGCGTACACACACACGCACACGCGCACACACACACACGCACATCATTCCTAAACATTGGAATTGTTCTTATTTTATTTTTTATTGTCTTCTAATTTTCTATTAATCCAATTTATTAAAATGTTTTGTTATTTTTCAAAATGTCTAATTAGCACAACTACAAATATATGTTTTTAATTTAAAGTTATCGCAACTCCGGCCCCCAAGATACAGGCACAGCCTAGTTTGGGGTCCACTGTTATCTAAATTTGTTAAAATAAAACTTGTTACCGATATCCTTAATGATGTTAGACTAAGAAAATTACTGTAACTATGGTTAAAATATTCTTATTCTTATAGATATACTTTGCCTCAAAATTTTGATATAAGAATTATTTAGATCACTTTAGTTTTGAAGAAGAAAACAACGGAATACAAAACGTCTTTTGGTCAAGATTTTTGTAGGTAAAATCACCCTTGAGTTGCAGTTGTCCCTTTCGCACTTTACGGGGGCTTGTTTGGGCCCAGCGCCACGGCAATAGTTTCTTCAAATACCTAATCTTCAAATTCCTCGAGACTAGAATCCCCTCTTAAGCATAGCTTTATTACTGCTCGTAAACACATCGAGATCTGGTTCCTGAGCAATCAGGGCGTTCAGCAGATTTATCGCCAGGGCTGTGGGTGCATATCGAGCAGTTTGGGTATGCACAGAGGGAGCCGCGAACAGGCCTCGCGAGGCACAGGCCCGCGACCACCGCAGCCGGTCCGGAGCAAACAATGAACAGGGTGCTAGAGTAAACGCGTCGTCAATTGTATTATTTAGTAATGCATCAACAGCGCACACTTACGTCTCAGTTCTAACGTCTTGGTGCCTACCATTCCCGAGATAAACAGAGACTGATACAAATAGGGGTCATATCCATATGTTTTTTTTATATAGGTAGCGAGCAAATTTTCGTTGGACCCATTCTAGCATGAGATGACTATCTAGAGATGTCCAATTGAATGTAAACCAAACTTTGCTCAAGAAATCTCATAAAATGCTCTTAAAATTAACAAAATCCTCGAACATAATTTCAATTCACCGAATAATTACAAATCTGAAGCCGATGCCCCCAACCCAATTAACCGAGATCAGTTCAAACAGTGATTACAGACTCCGACGATGTTTGCACTCTTAATAGATCTATGACAGGCGAAACTTTTCAGAGTAAACTCCACCGATACCTCACAATCCTGCCAGACGAAAATGTACTTTAACAAAAAAGGAATAGAAGTTGTGATGACAGTAACTGAAGTGGTGAATGCAGCACTTATCGAGTTTGTATTTCAGAGATTGGATTAAAGGAGCACTTTGATTGATTTAGTGTATCGTTGTTCTTATGTCGAGAGTTTGTACATATATTATTCCTTATTTATTTTCGATACCTGTGGGCACAAGGTGATGACGGAAACCTTTTCAAAACTATAAAGCAATTTCACAGCTTTTACTAGTGTGCAGACTATAACGCTAAAACGCTAATACGCTAATATGCTAACGCTAATTTTTACCTGTTTTTCAGCGTCTCTGTCTTAAAATGTAGATAAACTACCGGTATCAGTTGCCATACGAATATCTGATGAAATTCTTGCTGGTAATTAGTATCCCGAGAGTATGGCAACTAAAATAATATTAGTATTGCCCAAATGCGCAGTAATTACGATGTAGAGGTCATTGCCAGCAGAACAGATGCTAAATATTGATAAAGTGGAAGCTCAACATTAAATATATGTTCACTTAAAGCAAAACATCTTAAGGAAAAACGTCGTGAGGTAAGCGGTATGTCCTAGAACCCAAAATTCAAAGGCATGTATGGAGCGGTCCTACAAAAAAGAAGCTACTACAGCAATAGAGTACAAAAAGTTCTACAGCGCCAGTATGAGATAAATAAAGAACTAACACCTAAATTCTGAATCGCGCTATTAAAGTTATCTTATATAGAAAAACCCGATTACAACTGTCGGGCTGTGGCTCACCACACACAGCACTCGACCAGTCGGCATCTTTACATCGTTCTTTTGGATCCCAATAATATGTGTTACCTCTAGTCCACCAATGTGCGCTGTGGGGGATTATGATCTCTTCAGAGGGTCCTTGTATAACATTTTTTATTTTATAAAACTCTACAGTTAACAGAAACGACGGACATACCTACTAGTTATTATCATGTACGCCTATGTATGTAGATAGTAAGAGGGTCGTACGAACAATGCTCTCGCATACTAATTAGTTCGTCTGTCTAGTGTTACTTTATTTTCTTTTGATAAACTTTGTCTGTGTGCAAACAAACTGTGTTCTGGGTGTAGTCTGTCTATTTTCAGATCTTAAAGGTTGTGTCTAGGTGTTTGGGTGCAGTTATAATCGGTCTATATTGTTCCCGCTGCTACGATACAATGACACAAGCCACCTCTCTATAAGAAGACGTGAACTTAGTGCGGGTTGGTATCCAGAGCAGTGGTGAAAAAATAGTTTACACAAAATAAAAGCGCTTGGATTCGAATCTGCGACCTTCACCTGGTAAGTAGCGTCCTTACTGAGCCACTGCTCCCCATTGCGTATCGTCAATCGAAAATGACTAAAGGATTATATATTATAGGCTGAGAGAATTGGGTAATTGGTCCTTAGAGGCGGATTAACTTAGCAAATTATAATTATGCGGGATTATGATTATTATTAAGTCTTATTAGATTTTCGGCATTAATACCACTAGGTATCTCAGCAAAATAGCTAAGTTGAAAAGTATTTTTTGGGAAGGCTAGAAAAGTAAACGTTTAAAGTGAAAGCCATTGGTAACTTATAAACACATGCTGAACCATTTTTCTAGCATTCCAAGTATTACAGTTGTTTGCAACTTGAATCTTAAAACATGTTCCCGGTCAGCAATGTTAAACTTACCACCCCACCGTACAACGAGCGAATGCAAGTTCTCACGTAAAAAAAAACCTTTTTGCTATATAATTAGTATGGTATCATACGTAACTTCATGTCTAAAGGATATATTTATGTTAAGACATATTTACTTATGTATATATTTTTACATAAGTTTTTCTTTATTTTAGACGGATAAAACTAACACACAGCTTAACGCTCACCCTAATTAGCCAAGTTCCTTTTACAAGATCATTTAATGATACCTCAAATCTTCAAAATCGAAGAAAATCTTATTTTATTTCTTTACTTATACTACTTTATTACTATATAAATGCGGAAGTTTGGATGGATGTTTGTTGCTCAATAGGGATGATGACTGGGTAAATAAAACGAAATTCTATTTTGTCCGTCAGTCAGGTAATACAAAAATATAAGGGAGTATTCCCGTGACACGTATTTTTTGTCTTATCAAATTAACAAAAAAATACTTAGTTAAAACGCATTAAAGTTGGAGAGTGGGGGCTCACTACGTCACACGTAGGTATAAAATTTACTTACCAGTGACGTCATGCGCCATTTCAACTCAATATAACTCCGTAATTTTATGATTACGTGAGAAAAGATAAATTACGTGTCCAATACTTTTTAATAATCTACCCTACTTTAAAGAAAAAAAAAATGTCATCACCCCTATTAATGAATGAATGAATGGCAGTACGGATCTGGATGAAATTTAGCGAAAAGAAAAAGAAGACCAGACGGCATGACGCTGATGCCTTGGCAGGTGGGTAGACCTTTGGTGTGGGACGCAACCTGCGTCGATACCCTTGCTCCATCTCATGTTGCAAGCACGACGGGCTATGCTGGAGCTGCTGCTGCGGCTGCTGAGAGCCTCAAACGGCGTTAATACGGTAACCTAAATGGCAGTTAAAGTTTTGAGCCGTTTGGGGTCTTAACGCTCGGGTCATGGGGCCCATGTGTGCATTACCTTTTTAATGAAATATCTCATCGACTGGTTGACACTTCGTGAGACAATGCTGCCAGTCTTCTGGGCACGTTTCCAGATGACAGCGATGTGGTGGAGTATTTTGTCGCCTAAGCGTCCTGTTGTTTTTAAGTTAGTTTATATTTAGTTAATTAGTTCATGTAAATATTTAGTTTTAGAAAATAACGACAGAATGTAAATAAATCTTAACGAATTCCCACTTGCAAAAGATAGATTATAATTTGGAACAGCACACAGGCACAGGCACTCAACTGTTTGACAACTGAGTGGTGTCATAATATGCATTAGAATAGAATGGCTATTTTAGACAATTTGTCATCGAAGTACTCGTAAGTAGCCTGGCGGTTCAATGACCGCCCTGTATACCAGAGGTTCCGAGTTGTAATCGCAGCCAGTATGCATGCACTTTTTGAGATTATTTTTGAATGCTGTAAGATTTCCAAAACAACGCGAGGTCGAGTCCTTTATGATGTTCAAAGCATTACTTTATAATTTAAAGGTTTTTTAAACATTTAAAAGACAATATAAAAAGTTTAAAATAAAAACAACATTACAGTTTTTGGATAAAACCCACATCGTTGTAAATTTCTTTCGTGCGGCAATCAAACCCTTGACTCGCAGCGCAGCAGTTAATCGCTTAGCCATTGCGATTGTGCTGAATCTTTAGCAGGCCCAACTACGCAAGGACCGCAATATGTATAGCTGGGGCTGTAGCTTCCGTGGGCATTGCTGCAACTTTGCTAACCGGACTGCACATTCCGTTTTCAAATTTGCCACTGAATCTTGAAGCGAAGATACCCTAACATACAACATCACCAAAAACAGCGGCTAGGGAGTCGTTTTGTAGCAGTGCAAGTATGGGACGAGTGCACAATATCGCACAAGCATGCATTAAAGGACGCGCAGCGTTAAACCGATAACATCCGCGGCAGGCAAGTTCCGATGAGTGACGTTGTCGTTTTGCTCGTATTTTTTTAATTCGGAGTTTTGCCGCTCCGAATTACAGCGCCCATAAGGACGCCTTTTGTAGTCACCACCCACATAAGCACATCCACACAATCCAGACTCCGTGGCTGCTACTGAGAAATTCCTGATAGGATAACCCAGTAACACTTTGCCCAACCCGAGAATCGAACCCGGGACCTCAAGCTCAGCAGTCACGCTTGCGACCACTCGACCAACGCACCAGTCTCACACATACACCTCAAAATTTCCGCGCGAATGAAGTCGCGGGTAATAGCTAATTATAAAATATTTAGCACAAGCTTTTGCAACACCACTGACTTCAAAGGTCAAAGCTTGCTTTGATTGGCGCAAGCTTCTTTGCAACCACTTAGTTAGTGAGATGCAACTTTGTAGAGAGAGCATAAGGTTTAAATTAAGTCCTCTGAGGCTTAACGTTTGAACATCATAAGTGAGTATTTTTTTATCAAAGGTGCCTTTTAGGAGGACGTGTATCGTGTACTTGTGTGTATCTTTAGAAATCAGTGTCCAATTGTACGGCTACGAGAAAACTAAAAAAGGTCATATTTTTCTGTAATTTTTAAACATCTCTCACGAATCCTATCCTTGAAATATTTTATAAACTAGGTACCTCACGAGAATACGTGTTTTATAATACGTTAGTAAATTTTTAATTTCCCCAATATTCTATTTGTGGGAAATATAAGGCAGGCGCAGGAGTTACTGAAGAAAAACCAAGAAAATTCATACGACCGAAATTTTTTCGGAAATTTCCACTAAGCTAATAAGTTTCCCTTTTTTTTTAAATATATTTTTTGCATGTTTATGGTTTCCTCGTAGCTATGAACTAGGTATTTTTGTTTCGCGATAGACACCTAAATGCCTGACAAAATAAAAGCACGTTGTTGATTTTTCAACTTATAGGCGCTGGATGAGACTGGCCGAGGATCATGCTCACTGGCGTGTCATGGGAGAGGCCTATGTCCAGCAGTGGACGAGTGCAGGCTGATGATGATGATGATGATGATAGGCGCTGAACCGAGCGTGTTAAGTCTAAGTGTGGGTTTTTAAAACACTGTGTTATACAAGGTGTTGTTTTGCATCCTCGTCAAAATTCAGGATTTTGTCACAAAAGACATGAATAATCAATATAAATTACGGTACCTAGTAAATTATTACAAAACACTGCGTTTTTTTGTTGTTTAAATTTGTCAATATTTCAGAATAACCCCCTTAACGTGGTTTAGGGATTATGAAATTATCGAAAAAACGTTTGAAGTTTTTTGTTTGTGTGTAAGCGACGTTATAAGGCGGGGATCAGACGGCCCGTGTTTAAAACACGGGTGGTTCACAGTAACCGATTTCAGTAAATAAATGAAAAAAAGAAAATTACCTACTTATTTTATTATTGATTCGGGTCGAGAATCATTAGCATAGTTACCTCCTAGAATTTGATGAGGTTGCAAAACAACACCTTGTATAACTCAAGTTTAGTAACAAAATGATATCCAATTAATCTTTTTGCTGAAATATTCTGAGAACTCGTAAAAAGTACAGACACACAAACTTGTCCGAAAGTCTGACAACCAGTCTTACCAAAGGATACGTAATTCGCTTCATGCAAATACTAGAATTCAGCTGCATCGGGTTAGACTGAAAGCCGGCCCCTACAAAGTTGGGAAAAGGCTAGCGGTGACTTTGAAACAAACTTGCAATATTTACAAACACGTGCATCATAAAACAACACAGCACACAGTCATTCGAGCAACCATACTCCTGCAACCCGACACAAGCAACTATCTTAGCTCAGTTTAACCCGTGCATAGTCCTTGAGATCTCTCTATAAGACATTTAATTGTTTCTGAGAGTCACAGAGCTCAGAACCGCCGTTAATACCTAGAGACGGCAGAGCCAATAAAAATGGAGTCGAAAACGCACAACTTTTGTCACGGACCGCTTTCAAAGCCGATATAGTTTATATACGTCATTACTTCATTAGTGTGTTAGTGCGGGTAAAATCACAAATACATAAAAGATAGTTTCTGGATTATAGAAAATCTTAGAAGTACCTGTATCCAACAATTATGTTATGCTAACGAGAGCCGTATGAAACTGTGCCATAACGCTGTTAAAACCGCAGTGGTCTTTGTGTTGGTATGTTTATATTTTTCACAATGTTTTGATTCAAAAAAAGTATTACGTTTGATTGATGACCAAAATGTTGGCAATGTCGCCCCTAGCCGCGCAGTCGATACGTCTACGTGCTCTGTAGTGCGATCTAGCGTGAAGGTGGAGATAAGTATTATTTTCTTTTTAGATAGCTTGCCATGTAAACAAGGCGCAAGGTCGCATCGATCGCGACGCCGACATTTAAATAAAATATATTCTGCGACATGGAAACGCACTCGGGGCGCTGAATGAGAATTTGAAGTTGTTTTGTTTCTAGTCTTTTTAAAGAATGTATTTATTTTTATTCTATTTTTATTTGTCCGCAAACTTATGTGTCACAGTGCCCTTGAAACTCTGTGGAATCACTGATAAGGCCACGTAAGACGTGCAATTTTCTTTTTCTTCTTCTGGTGCTTCTCCAATTAATGAAGTTGGGCCATCAACTCAATATTTTTCTTGTCATAGCGTAGTGGCATAGTGGGCCAGTTCAGCGACAGTTGTAATTTCGATCTTTTCGCTATTTTTTCCTAACTAACACAAGTTTTTCTTGGCAAACCTTGGGACGCGCAACCCATGCGTATTTTATTTTTAAGTCACGAGCCTCTCTCAAAATAACTTACCCTATAAGATAATACCAAACTCACGCCAAATAACACTCCAGTCTACATTCCAAGGTATCCACGTTCACGTTCACGACCTACACTACTGCTCACCACAACACAACCGCATTAGTCCGCTAAGTATTGGTGCGGAGAGTAATGGCGGCGGCGCGTGTCTCGAATGCGAATATAATAAACTATAACAGCTTACTGACCGTCCCCTCAGTAGTTTATAACGTACAGTATTTCAACTATGAACAAATGATCAAAATCGGATTAAACACATATTCTGAGTTATTACTCGAACTCTCTTGCTCCGACACCACACAGAGCCTCTCTCTGGCTCTGTATGGTGTCGGACGTAAAGAATAACACCATCCCTTATCTTCCCGTGGGTGTCGTAAGAGGTGAATAAGGGATTTGCCAGAGAATGGGCAGCAGCGTTCTCTGTGCTATTGTAACAACCGTACTGCGATCGCCAACCCGCCTGCCAAGCGTTGCGATTATGGCAAAACCCCCCCAAATGTCAATGTTGCGACACTTGGGTGAGGCCTATGTCCAGCAGTGGACGTCTTTTGGGCTGAAATGATGACTCGAACTCTAAGCAAGGTCAAGGTTACAGCTAACTAGTGAGTAGGAGTGTGTGCATAACTATACAGATTTTTTTTTATGTGCTTGGAAAGTATACGACTATTTTACCCGCAGCTGTCGGTACCGGGGTTTTGTTGAGGTGATTGCAGCTGTGATAACGAGTAATAGGGAAGTATGGAAGAAGAAGACATGCTGCGCCGACCCCAAACAAATTGGGATAAGGGCAGGACAATGATGATGATGATGATCCGTGTTTGTTTGCCAAATGGGTATAGTTGAAATACTGGTTGTCTTTGCTTTGTGCTGTACCACGGTCTGTGGGTAATGGACCTCCTTGTATAGCCGTTCGGAATATTAAATGATCACCATATTGGTGTAGTTGGTGGTGGTCCGATAGCGCGTATTTAAATCTTACCGAGTCCGAGTAAAAGTTTGCATTTTTGTGCGAAGTTTCTGTCACTGTCTGGTTCCGGTGTCCGCAACTAGACCCTAATCTGTCTGCACCGGTAAAAGTTTCTGGTATTTAAAGCTCGGAACCAATATTGAACTGGTTCAAATTTCTCAAATCAACCATTTTGTTTTTAAAATTGTGTCTTCTTATTAAATCAAACGCCTTTACTTGAAAAACTCAGAAAATAAATCTAAAATATCCTTAATAACTCCAAAATATCTTTTAATATACAAAACCTTCTTAATATTTTAATCGACAGTTACAAATCTCGAACACTTCATAGTTTACCATATCTACATGGCAGTCTTGGACCGCCATCATTCGGAACACTTGCTAAATCCCCTTCATCCATAGCCCGGACGCTATCACTGCGGTGACAAGGGTCACCTGAGCTGTACGCCAACAGCGGGTGACACTCCCAGTACCAGCTCCGTTCACGACCTCGGGTAATACGGCGTATGACAACTGAAAAAAGTGACGCGCGTCACACGTTTTCGCGGCATGAGTAGTTTTTGGGGACATTATTGACTGAATTGTGGCAAGTTGCTAGCTTCAATGTATCATGAGCTTATCTGGTGGTCGATTCTGTTAAGCTTAGCTTTAAGGAGTAGCAGTGTTTTGGAATAGTGGTGGGCTTCGTGTGAGTGCCGTCGCTCGGCAAGTAAGAAAGAAAACATTGTGACATACCAAAGGTGCACACAAAAATAAAAATAAAATGTTGTGTGTCTCGTGGCTGCGCCAAATAGGCCCAGTTTAGCAAACACGTAGCGTCGCGTTGACTCTGAACAACTTCTTTCATTTGTTTTCACAGCGTTACGCTTGAAGAGTGTAGTTCGTGGGCACGGGGTAAACGATCGTGTTATTGTCTTGATGGTTATTCGCCATTTTGTTTGAGAACTGAATATTAATTGGGCGGTCGATGAGTGATGGAATTAATTTAGAATATTTAGTTGTGAGTTACTGTATAGGGAGGATCAATTTAAAGGTTTCCTTTTCAAGGCCAACTCAAATCATGCTTTGATGTTAATTTCTAATACCACTTATCGATACCTTAATGATTGCCAGTATCAGCAATGCACTGTTGGATTTTTAACGCTCGCCTCAGCGTCGAGAGTTGTAATTCCAAATTCATGAGTTTTAGGGTATTCATTGAGTTGCTATCGTTTAGTGTTATGATCAGAGGTCGGAATTAGGTAGAGTTATTTTTGTAGTTGCATCGAAATGTTTATATTAATACAGATGTTCCCTTGCGTGTGCGCATTGGAATTTTGCAACTTCGGAAATACGATATCGGATGGTTGAAGTTGTGTAAAAGTAAATAACTTTTTTATTTAATAAATCACGGGATTTTCTGCTCTTTAAAATTAATCTTGGGATTTGAGGCATATCCAATTTATTCTTCTGCTGTATGAAATCAGTGTAAATACACAAATAACTCTACCTAATTCCGACCTCTGGTTATGATAGGCCGATTAATTATTTGCTTTTTGTTAAATTTAAAC
Organism: Cerastis rubricosa; assembly: GCA_949152445.1. Classification (NCBI taxonomy): domain Eukaryota; kingdom Metazoa; phylum Arthropoda; class Insecta; order Lepidoptera; family Noctuidae; genus Cerastis; species Cerastis rubricosa. Next base: position 1,473,117 of record OX424525.1, on the reverse strand, counting down.
ACAAGCTACTAAATCAATGAAAATGTTACTATACTAATTAAAAAGTGCTAGTTTTAAGTTTCTGACTAACTGCCCGACTCCTTGGCATTTCAAAAGTACCTGTAAATGTTTACATAGAAATAAACGTTTTGGGTTTTTGAGATAAATTCTAACATTGCCGTAAATTCATTCTTTCACACGGCTCAAAAGACCAGCCTGAAACAAACCACAAAAGTCATATTTCGAAACACACAAACTTTTTGCACCACAGAGCTTAAAGTGCTAAAAATAACGAGCCTCCGACATTTCAGGTCACAGAGATATTAAAACCTGTTTTGCTCATTTTGCGTCTAAACGTAGGAAATAACTGCTGCTATGCTGGATTAATTAAAAGGCCACATGACTGCAATAATTGTTCGACAAGATATTAAGCTGAGTTTGGCTTAGCTACTGGGAAGATGACCTATGTTATATTCTAATAATTAGTTCGATAGCAATAAATCGTTTTGTTTTTTTAGCCTGAATTGGCCCACTCCTAGGCATAACAAGCTTTTATAAAAATAAATAAAAAACATGTTAGTGCAATGCAACACATGTGTTGACTTCGTTTAATTCGTTTTATAAAAACTTCATCCTTTTTTTGGGCCTTGCCGCGTTCGAGTTTTATAATGTGACACGAAGGTGACGTGTAGTGGGGTAAGTAACATGCTACGACGTAGCTGGCGTAGCAGCAATATCATCACGTCCGCTACGCCGTAGAAACCGAGACTCCAGTATTCATAGGGTGTAACCAACAACGCTGGTTTCAATTACGAGATGCTTAAGCGTCAAATAATGCATGTTTGAACCACACATACCTTGGATTAATCGTGGACAATCGTTTTAGCTGAACTTTCCACGTGGACTCAGTCTGTGATAAGTTGCGGGCTGTGCTGGCAAAGTTTTACATTTTGAAACCCAAAGTTCCGTTCAAAATCCTACTCAATATGTATATTGCCTTAGTGGAATCAATTATAGCTTAAGGAATTACGAGCTATGGCCGAACATTTAGATCATAAATTGAAAGCATTTCCAAATTGCAAGTTAGACTTTTAAAACTCATCGTACCCCGAAAAATAAAGCACCAAAGTAAAGATAATGTCCTCGAATTATTTAAATATTGTAAAATTTTGCCAGTACAGACTAGAATCGGCATGGCCCTCTTAATTGAACAATTTAATAACAAACATATTCAAATAATTACAAGAAGTATCACCAGGATTAAACCAATAGTACCTCAGACCAGAAATTATTATGGTAGGCGAACAGTAAAATTTCTAATTCCCACAATAATCAATGAAATACCAAAATCCATAAAAGACGAAATAAACGTGAAAAATTTCAAGCAAAAATACAAAAAAATACTATTACAACTGCATTAACAACTTAGTCCAAGGAAATACTTCACAAAACACTAATACAAAATATAAAACCGCAGCAACCTGTGTAGGATATGCTGACTAGAATCGGTTTTATAATGAGCGCGCAATAGCAAGCAACTTAGATTCTAAATATTACGTGTTTAGAATCTAAGTTGCTTGCATTACTTACTGATAGATGTTTACGGCTAAAATATTTTTCATGTACCTACATTTTTTGTTATATTTATTTAGTAGTGATTAAGCAGTGTTGATTTAGCGAATGTGAGTACCAATACAAACCATGTCTGGTTTAATGGTACAAAACGAAGATAACCCGTGTATGAAGATTATAAGTTTAAATAATGATAAAAAAAAAGAATGGTCACTAATCATAAGTTAAATTCAAGCTGAGTTAATGAATACACCTCAATATCACTGTACTGCTAACTATGTCTGTAATTGTTCATGTTGTCAAATTCAAATTCATTATTTTGTGAACGTAAGTGAAAAATAGGTGGTAAAATACATAACATTCAGAAACTATCTATGTTCCGCCGTTAAGCATACAAAATATTTCTATAAATTAATTTACATCAAGAAAATAACTAATCTCAATGACTTTTGTTTACAAAGTAAAGTTGAACAAAGTAAACAAATAAACACATAATATCTCTATATCTATATCTCGGTATCTTCAATCTAAAAACTATCTTTAAACCGTATTGAGCGTGATTGAGACACGAGAACAAATAAACACACAATAAATAAAATCTAAATACCTAGATTTGAGTCTATAAAGTTTAGTAGACCGCAGCACAAACACAGGCCTGCCTAACAAAGTCCCAGCCTTTGCTATTATTTGCGTTTTTAGTGGTATTTGATCAGCGCCGCCCCAAAGCGCTACAAGATTTAAGATAAGATTTAAAATTAAAACGTCTGCGATGTTTTTCTTTTTTCTTTGTCTTGTAACCATGTTGTTTGTTTTTTTTTTTATTATGAGCTTGTTCTCTCACTTCATCATAATCCTTCCATCATATTATCGCCATAATTATTCTTAATCAAAGCTTTCTTCTTTTTCTGTACACTTTATAATTCATAAAGAATAGCTTGACTGCTGTCTGCTCGGTTGGTGGCAAGAAGTTCGCCCCCAATTACATGAGACATTTGACTATAAAACCGGCGACATTGAGTGTACTAGAAGTGCACCTTTGCCTAACCCTTCAGGGATTAAAGGTTAAAGAACCGAACAGTAGGTTTCACCGTTTAGGTCATAGACCCATCCGTGTTTATTTTGTGATTTCATCCAAATTACTAAAGTTAATACGTATGGATTAAAAACACACCTAAACGTGTCTACAGTTCACTTACTTTCTCATCATGGCTATGGCTACTGTACTGTACGAAAAAAAAAATTAAACGTTCTTTAAAAAGGATTGATTCTAGTGACACGCTGTGTTAAAGGTGCTCATTGTATAACTTAATTTTGGTTGTGCGTTATTTCATAGCTAATTGTTTCAACGAATTTCGTTTCTCATATTATCATTTCATAGAATAATCAATACGCAGACTTTGAAGAAGTTTAAATCATCAATTTTTATTTCAAATAAAGTCTAATGTTGGAATATTCACAATCATGTTATTCTCACTAATAGTGTCCATGCCTGTTGCATGCAGCATGCAAGCGAATATGTAATATGCAACAGGCATGGTTTCTGTAACGGCACCGGCGCTGCGGGGCTGTGGCGGTCACACGTGTATTAACGCTCACCACCTACTCCTCAGCTCGCGGGACGCCTCGCCCCTACGCTCCTACGCAGGCTTAAATTACACTCTAGGCATAGGGTATATAAACTACATGGAGTCGGTTTTGTAGCGATTCGTTTTTGTCACAAAATTTTGTAGCACAACATATTGACTTTTAACCTTACCGTCCCGCGCGTACCGAATTCGGCGCAAGCGTTACCGTTGATCCTCGCCGTACCGAATTCGGTAACTTAAACGCTAATATAAAAAAAAGTAAATTTCTAAATCGTTCAAAATTTACCTCTATGGTCAACTAGTAGTCGATTCAAACAAAACCAATCGTTAGTAATACTAAACGGCACAACATTATTAAATTTAAAAAAAAAACTCGTCTATGTCGAATGTCAAACGTCAATGGCAACCCGTGTTATTATGTTCGGAAAAGTGTTGTTTTTGTGAGATATACGTTGTAAAACTTTGGTAAGTAAATGTATAGTATGTTATAAGTGTATAATGCAACTTTTTAGATAGTTATTTGCTTGAAAAAATAACAAAAAAATTATGATTTGAGCCAACAAAAAATCCTTTGTTGTGAAGTTTGTTATTCGAAATTAAAAAAAATAATTTGACTCTTTAACCATGTAAAATGGTCTTGGAAACAATAGTAGCAAAGAAAAAATAGTGATAATTCATTATTTCATGTATTCGAGGCATATCTATTCATATTTATTGATATTTCAAGTATTTTCATGCTTTGAACAGCGGAATTCTAAAATGGCCGATTCTAACAAGAAGCTTGAGTTAGGATCTTATAAGAATAATATATGTAGGACTCCTAAAAAACACTGTCATTAGATTACTTGTATATTTGTGTTGTTAGATATAAATTTTCGTGTAAATTGAATGAGTAGTTTTACCAAACAAAAATAAGCAACGAAAACAGACGTATTTGCTGCGACCTCTCTCATATCTATGGGATATGTATAATTCTCAAGTAGTTCTAAAAGAGTTGTTTATTATTAATAAATGGCCCCGTTCATCACGAACCCGACACTGTTTACCGTTTAAGATTAGAGCTAATATAACTCGAGTTATAAGTGTTTATCTTTACGATATCGGATGACTCACGCGATGGCGTAATCAAGTGGCCCCCGAAGGGCTACACGCGGGGTTTTACTGTTCGCGCGAAAGGATAAAGAGGTTAAAGTAATTTTAGGTTAATAATTTCTTTGAAATAAAATACCATGGAGACATAAACAGAACAAACAATATTTGTTAAAAAATATGCTACTATTTGATAACGAATTGAATTGTGTTTCTGTAAAATAGTAGTTTCTAGGAAACGAAATTCTGTGAAATTTCTATCTGCGAAACAAGGGGATACCCATAATTTTATAACCATTACTATGTTTCGCGATTACTGATCTGTGATAGGCAGTGGTCTATAATTCAGTACTCGAAGCCCGGTATTGGCGGGTGACACAAATACCTCAGAGTTTTTAATTTTTGTACAAGCTGGTTTTACTCTGGACAAGCACTGGTGGCCTGTGCTGAACCTAGGCTGGCGCGTTAATTGTAATTGATTTCATCGCCATTGCTCGCAAAACTGTGAAGGATAACATCCTAAGGAAACCGGCATGTCCTAGAGTCAAAAATTGATGACATGTGACATCTACCAATCCGCACTGGGCCCGCGAGGTGAATTAAAACCTTTTGCCTCTCATTGATAGAAAGACTGTGACTATTATTGGTGGGAACATTATAGGCAGATCATCCAGTTTTCGACGATGTTTTTCTTTACCGTTTTGAGACCAGTGGTCATGAAATGAATACGAGATACAATCACAGTCAGTTGTACTTTTCACCTTTAGTTTTAATAGAAATTAAAAACAACAACTTGGAACTTTTTGCTAAGCCGTGTTTGAAATTAACAGTAATAATGTTGATGTCTGTAAACCAGAAAAGTTTGGGGAGCTGCGGTTAAAAGATACGCCGTTTTATGACCACTCCGCGCAAAGTTACGGAAAACTCTGGATAAACTCCGTGAATTTCTGCGTTTCAAGTATTTAGTACTAATGTTTCGGTCTTCAGGGTATCTTTTTAGCTTTGTCATCTAGTTTTTGTGCCGAAAATCCCATGGTTGGTACAGCAATCATACATCGAGATTATTGAGATATGAAAATCTACAATCTTAAAGGATCCTATGAACTTTGGGCCTAAGACCCGCAAAATTTAAATCTATCTCAAGTAGTAGCTTACAATTAGGACTTAAAGAACAAGTACCTAAGTCAGCGGAGAACAGAAAATATAAACACTTGAAAAACGTCGTTTATTCCTGTTTTTTGCCAAAGTAAACCCTAGCTTAATTTTACTTTAAATTTGCATTTTAATAAAATTTGACATTACATTTTTTTTTTTTTTGTATTTAGAAATATTTTTTGAGGATTCATCATAAATGAAGATCCCATCAGGCACACAAGAAAGAGGTCCAAAGAATATGAGACATTTAAATCAAAGAGGAGGAGTGGCGAAGGGCGGGCGATTTGGGAGACTGTCTTTTGTTATTATGACGTTCAAAAAGTGCTGATTATCAGTATAATTTGAATAAATCACTTTTGATTTTGATCCCTCTCAGATATATTTACATACTTAACTGCCAGCCCCACAAACCCTCGCAAACAATCGCAACTGGTAGCAGTCGTACGTCCCACAATAAGAACCTGAACGAATCCAATCCATTACTCGCTCGTGCGCTGGTATACATGTAGAGCTTTTGGTCAGCAATACACGTGCCGCTCAAATTATACAAGGTCATGTCGGATTGTTTTGTCAGGATTATAACTATTGGATTTTGGATCAGTAACCCCCGGTTGTGTGTATCCGGGGGTTAAAGGGTTGAGTTTAAAACCTGGATGTGGCAACTGGCAAACTAGAAACATACGTAAATTCCTCCGGTACTTGCGATATCGGTTCCAGTATTAGGGTACCACTGAGATCGTTTCGCAATACTGAAGGATTGATCAGTAGGCCTCAGATGACCCAGACCTTGATTAAGGTAGACCAATGAGATTGACACACTTATTAGCGCATAATACCAACAATTAGCTGTGCAGCTGCAGCTATGATGAGCTGTGGCTGGACAACCGTGCATGCTACGCACTACCCGCGGAATAGAAGACCGAGCTATCTACCTGGCTGTCACCAGTAACCGACGTTCTGGAAACATCAGGATAATGATTTTCTTTAGGCAGTCTAGATCTTAACACGAGCTCGATTTTGAGACCTCACGCAGTCCCGTATTGGGGTGATTCTATAATTATTTTTATTTATAATTACTCTTTTTTCAATAATTATATTTTTGTGTATACCTTCTTGTCTTCTGAGTTTTATTTGCCGGCTGAGCTTCAACCGTTACAGTGACGAGCGTTCGAGTTATTGAAAAGTTGAGGGAGTTCCGCGCGGGAATCGCATTCGCAGGGGATCGGATGTAGTCGAGATTGTGTCGTTTATGTCGCACGTCACGAGAAAGGGACTGACGACCGACAACGCAAATGGACCAATATACTTTTGGATTCAACGGATATGTTGAAGGCTTGAACATTTTCCTTCTATTGCCGAGATTCTACGAGAAGAATGGCGTTTTCTGAAACATAAATCGCGAAACAGCCAATAATCATAATAATCCTAAATCAGCCAATTTTCCAGCCAATGCTGCAATGCTCAGTTTTATAACATGAGACATTCTCACTCATACCATAAATGCAAAACTTATTCTGAATGACTGTTATAACTCTTCACGTGTTAATGGGATAACTGGGTTGGGATATCTAGGATAATTTTATTCCAGTAGAAGTACCAACTACCTACAGTTTAGTCATATGTTTAAGTAACATGAAACAGGGAGCAAATGTATAAAAATGTGCTGGTGGACTAAATCAAAAAAATCTATTTAACGATTTTTTTCCGTTTTTATTTTGTGAAGCAGATAATTTTCTTATGACTTCCCTTGAAAATACTTCAGGCTGTGATACAAAAGTGTGTTACGCAGTTGGGGTGCGGGCTCAAATTCTGACTTTGGGCAACCACTGAGAATTTCTAAGGTAAAAACGTAATATTTGCACTGCCTTCCATCGATATTGAACCCTGGGCATTAAGCTAGTAGTAGCGCTTACAACTGATCAAACAAGATTTAAGCTCAGTCTAATACTCATTGTCTTCAGAAACTATTTCCAATCATATTGATTCCGTCTTCCATTGTTTCCCAATATAGTTTAATATCACTGCAGTAATTGAATACCAACTTCAGCTACAAAAACTGAGGCGGACATCAGATGCCAATCTTAACCTTAATTGGAACGCAGATTAATTAACGTATGTAACTCTTGCATTTTAGATGTACTTTTTGAAAAATATTAATTAGTGAAAAACGTCAGATGTAAAAAAGGACGAATAGACAAACATGACGATTTTTTTTGGTTTTGAATATGCAACTCTAGTTGAGGTAGAATTTCTGCCTATCCCCATGGGCAGAGGCGTGAGTTTATATATGTTTGTTACTTCTATGTAGATAAAAAATCCATCAACCAGACAATTGGAGCTACGACTTTTTACCAGTGGAATATCGATGGACAATAAAAAACACGGGACCATTTCTACTTAGGTACCTTTGTATGTGGGGATTTACCGAAGCCCCAGGCGATCACAGTTAACACAAAGGAAGTATGTTTTTCTCTTTTTTTGACCTTATGAACTGAATTAATGACTCTACCCAGGATCTTTCCCATGTGTAATACATCTTTTTTCACATTAGTTTTTTTGAATTCAAGTGTATGAAAATTAACTTTGTAATTATCGTCTTCCAAATTTTTGTATTGTAAAAAACTAAACAAGGTTCTCACTTCTTAAAATGAAAACATAAAAATTACAATTGAAATAATAGTGAAAAACAACAGTATTTTTCTTAATTACTCTTCTTCTTCTTTAACCTTATGATCCATATTATCTAAATTATTACGAGTATTCACTACAAAATATGAGCCGTTTCAAGGAGTACCGCTTTCTGAATCAAGCCCTTGATCCAGCTGCCTTACGAGACCCTCCTCAGGTCGAGACTCTTAGCAATTAAGCCATTGGCTAAAATGACTATCGGCACAATGATCACTGAGTTCACATGTCGACAACCTAGCGAGCCAAGTCAAGATTCTTGATTTGCTTATCCTTCTCGGCTTACACGAGGTTTTCGTCATGTGGGATAGTTATTTATCTCAACAATGATTGCGCACTACTCTGATCGATCCACCACATCTATATCAGGCTTATTGATACAGGATAGTCCTGTCAGTGAGGATGGATTAATTCGATTTTAGTGTGCCATTGCCATTTTCAAAAACTGGGTCGGGCACATACCTCTATTACGGCACTTTCGATTGAAGAAGGCTGTATTTTAGATTCAGTTGCTAATGGATAATCTTGGCTATAAGTGTCTTTGAAAATACTCTCCATTAGCCAAACGAAACACCCAGAGATTGGGTCGGCTTGATTTGCCTCAACGGTGACATGCCCGACACAGTCAATCGTACCGTCGGTAGTTTTTCGTCATCATAACTTCATCCATAATTGCACAGACAAAACGTTCTGGTTTCTCCAAAGAGGTCCCCGCAACGTAATGTAATTACTGGCAACACACACTGGTCAAAGACTTTCGTCTTGAGACACTGCGGTAAGTTGGACGAGAAGATACCACGAAGCTTCCCGAACGCTGCCCAGCCGATTCGGATTCGACGATTGACCGCTTTCTCGAAGTTAGACCTACCCAACACGACCGTTTGTCCCAGGTAGACATAATCGTCTACAACTTCGATAGTAGAGTCTCCGATCTTGATAGGAGTGGGTGTTACATGGGCATTCAACATGACCTTGGTTTTGTCCATGTTCATTTTCAGACCCACTCTTTCGGAAGCTCTACTGAGATCATCGAGCATTGTACTGAGGTCCTCCATGGTCTCAGCCATGACCACTATATCGTCGGTAAATCGAAGGTGAGAGATGTACTCGCCATTGACGTTGATGCCTAGCCCTCTCCAGTCCAGAACCTTGAAGACATCTTCCAGTGCAGCGGTGAACAGTTTCGGAGATATGACGTCTCCCTGTCTTACACCTCGCTGCATAAGAATAGGTTCCGAGGTCTGGTCCTGAAGTCGGACTGACATGGTGGGGTTTTTGTACAAACACTTCAACACCTCGATGTACCGATAATCAATTTGGCACCGTTGGAGAGACTGCAGTACAGCCCAAGTCTCGATCGAAGGCTTTCTCGTAGTCCACAAACGCTAAACAGAGAGGCAGGTTGTACTCTTCGGTCTTCTGTATAACCTCTCGCAGCGTATGTATGCGGTCTACGGTGCTAAAGCCTTTTCGAAATCCGGCTTGTTTGGGAGGCTGAAAATGGTCAAACCTGCGTGCGAGATGATTCGTGATAACTCTTGAAAACAACTTGTAGACATGGCGTAGAAGTGAGATGGGCTTATACATAGTTCTTCAACCGGGCATTGTCGCCCTTTTTGAAGAAGAGTACCACACCCCTGCACCATGCCTGCGGCGCATACTGCGTCCCCATAGCTCTACTGAAAGTTTCTGGTACTTTTAGTAGCTCCACCAGTAGCAAATTCCTGAGGGCAAAGAGTTTCAGATCATCCGTGTAAAGTAAGTAAAATATAACCTGACCAGCTCTCCTTAATCAATAGCTTAGTCCTGAATCCTCCAGCAGCGTGCTTAGAGGAATGCTAAGCAGAACCAAAGTAGACTGAAACTATCACCCTGAAATATACCTCGTGCTATCCTTATCGGCTCGCTGTTCCTCTGGATTTGCTGACATCCTGGATAGCGAAGGACTGTCCTCCATTGCCCCATACACAACATCAGGAAGGTGCGCAGAATTGTATCAACTTTATACAATTCCAGCACCGTCATGAGCCATGCATGTGCCACCGAGTCATAACCCTTTTTATAGTCTATCTAACATGTTAACAGATCTCTTCAGGAACGGCAAACCTGTTGACTAATGGCCATATCAATGAGGAGCAGCTCCTTCGCAACGTGGGACCCGTACCTATATTATTTTTTAAAGGAGGACATACCAAAATTTTCGTCAATAAGAATTTTATAGACTATCGGAAGACACGTGATATGTCTTTAATTTTTAGGTTCCGCAGTACTACCCGATTTATGAAGCAGGTGGGTTATTGCAGTAGTCAGGAACTCGGGCAGCGACTGGAACTTACATTAGTAATTATGTCATTACTCATTACAATATGTCTTACTGTTCATAACCATAAAAGTCATTTTACTAACACATATTTATACGAAGCGACTTGTTGGTTTTGAACGAGAATAAAATGATAGCTACATTTATCATTATCTAATAAAATCTTCTTCATGAGAACATAATTCTGTGAATGTTTGTCATACTAAGAAGTTAAAATACATTTTGATAAAATTATATTAACACTTTATTCTCGTAATTTAAGGCCTATTTTATATCTTTAAATTAAAGTAAAAATTTGTATCTTCGTAAAATAGCTGTTTAAAAATTACGAAAAAATTGAGCAGATGTATTACCATCCAAAGATCCCAAAAATGACATAACACTAAAACTAAGATCACGGCAGTTATCATTTTATTCTCCGGGGACGGCGACCTCTGCGTCTCTTCGAGGATAACAGGAGTATTGTTGTTTTACCTTGAAGAACTTACCCACCTCTACAACTGCCTGTAATTAAATGCTTAAGCCAGTTTGCATCAACCGGTGGGTAGAAAAGTAGTCAAATTCTTAATGCTTACAATTTTCCAGCCAAACAACAATCGATGTCTGAATTCGTAATTTATACGAAGCGGATTTTCATTTTATTCCATCTGAGATTAACATAATATATTTCATATGAGGCCCAATAGATACCCAAGCTTAAAGTGGGGTTCACTATTAGCCGCACGTCGAGGCACAATAGAGCAAAAGTAACCATACGCCAGCCGACTTAAGTACCATCTCCTGTAACACAAATCCGCGTAGGTATTACAGGGAATGTAGGAATTTGATTTTATATCAGAAAGTATAGAATGTAAACGAATACTTTTCGAGAATACGAACATGCTGTCTTACGGATCACGGATATTTACGCCCAACTTTACAAAACTTCCCAGTCACGCAAAACAGAAACTTATCTCGTAGGTTTAGGTGCTATGAAGAGTGCACTAAAAAGATTGTTGAGGACCAAACCCTAGGAAGCAGACAGTCCATTCTAAAACGACCCTTCTGACATTGCAATAAGGGTGTTCTATTAGTCGGTATTGTGTCGGGTACCCCACGTGTCCCGATTATAGTATATTTGTATTGATAGTTTTCGAATATCTTGTTGTATCGTGCGGTTGATATTCAAGATGCGTAGAGAAGGGTCTTACTTTTTATATATTTCGTGTAAAATATTATGTTTTGTCACGTAGTTCTGTGCGGGTTAGAGGGACCGTATGAGGTGAGTGCGGGGCATAATATATAGTGATTGATAGCATAGCTGCTCGGTAACGTTAAGACCGCTCCACCATTCCTTGTGCCGTCGCCAGTGGTTGCTACCAATAAATACTTTTATAGAGATGGATGTATTGAATTTTAATGGGGTTTTCCTCTTTTATGATTTTTGTTAAATACTTTTTTTTTTGTCTCAAAACGACGCATAGTTGCCTACCTCGTGACTTGCCCGTGCTACTACCAATCAAATCAATCAAAATTTTGGATAGACTCTCCAAAATTAATTTACATTCCGCTTTCACCCTTATCAGATATTGTTATTTTGGCCCAAATTTTATGTATTTTCTCCGTTCTTCTCCTGTTTGGACGAACCAGAACTTTTGGACAAAATTGACCAAATTATACGCATCACATTAACATCCATTCTTAATGTGGCCCTGGACGACCGAGCGTGGCTGCAAGCCACCCTACCAATTCGTTTTGGTGGCCTCGGCGTCCGCAAAATTTCTAGTGTAAGCTTACCGGCGTTCCTGTCCTCTGTCCACAGCTTTTATCTCTCTCCCTGGTTGATTCGGAAGTGCCGTGCTTGACGGATGCAGAGGACGCCTGGAAAGTGGCATGCCCGGATACGGGTCGGCCCGAGAGCCCGTTCTCCCAGAGACAGTGGGAAGAGCTGCTCTGCAGGTTGGTACGGAATAAATTATTAATACGTCAACCAATACTGCTGAGCGTGCCCGCCTGCTGGCTGTGGGTGAGTGGGAGTCGGTCTCTGGCTTCAGGCACTACCGTCACCTAACATAGGCACTTTGCTAGGTGACACAACATTCCGGCTCGCTACATGTCTGCGATTGGGCGCTCCTAGCGGGGCTCCACATCGCTGTCGATGTGGTGAAGCAGTCGACGGCCTCGGTCAGCATGGCCTTTCCTGCAGTAATAGTGCAGGTCGGATAGCGCGGCATGCTAGCATTAATGATCTTATTCGTCGTGCTCTTGCCAACGCCCGGGGTGCCAGCTGTCTTAGAACCCAATGGCTTGGCACGCGTTGATGGGAAGAGACCCGATGGTATGACCATAATGCAATGGAAGTTGGGTAGGCCTTTGGTGTGGGATGCGACTTGCGTCAACACCCTTGCGCCACCCCATATTCCTAGCACGGTGAGCTGCGTTGGGGCGGCTGCTGCAGGTGCTGAAAAACTTAAACGACGTAAATACAATAATTTAATTGGTAGTTATGTATTTGAGCCGTTTGGGGTTGAAACACTAGGGCCATGGGGCCCAAGTACCCACCTTGTGTTTTGGGATATCGCCAAGCGGTTGGTCGACGCTTCACGTGACCAGAGGGCTGGCCTTTTTTTTTGGTCAAAGAATCAGCATTGCCATCCAACGTGGCATTGCGGCAAGCCTTCTGGGTACTTTTCCTGTTGACAGCGATGTCGACGAATTTGCCAAGCAAAAGGTTTCAAGTTCGTATCCGCAGTCAGTATGCACTTTTTGTGGTAATTTTTTAATGCTGTAAGTTTTCCGAAACAACTCGAGTTCGATCCCCAACCGGTGTTCACTTTTTGTATCTAGGTATTTTTATTTTATTTTAATGCTTTATGATTTTCAAATCATTACAAAATACACTTCTGGACACATCTATTGGCCCACCTTGTATTTTCAGTTTCGTTTGGTCCTAGCTAAAATTTTATATTAGGTCGAGCAAAAAGTTATTATGCAGTTTTGAACCTGGCACATTCACAATTTCATTCAATAGTCTTTCTTTGAATTTCGAACACAGAATTTAAAGAAACAAAAGACAATTTGGAGCCTGTTTGTTGATATCAAACAATCGAATACTAAGAAAACTTGGTTTTATTGGTTTACTTGGATTTAACTCTTGAAAAAGTGATTGATATCTTTGGTTTTGCAACAAACATTACTTATTCTTAACATTAAGGTGAGGTTCTATCAATAATCTATGGATACTTCACCTGAAGTCGCCGCCCAAGCTGTGGCACTTATTCAGGCCGGACACAGCCAAAGAAACGTGAGAGCTCAACTTAATTTAAGTCGATCTGCGGTCCGAAATGTTTATCGGAGGTACCTAGAGACTGGCGGCTTTGTTCGTCGCCAAGGAAGGCCACGATCTCGGGTCACAACTGAAAGGCAGGATCGATTCATCGTGACGACCAGCTTGAGAAATCGTCACCTTACCATTGAGATACAAAACCAACTTCGCGACTTCCACGGAGTATCTGTGAGCGCTCGAACTGTTTGGAGAAGGTTAAAAGAACGCGATATGGTACCACACAAGCCAGCTAATGGGCCCAAACTAACGCGAGCCCACCGAACAGCGCGCCTTCATTTCGCACGCAGTCATTTAAATTGGACACAGCAAGATTGGAGCCGTGTACTCTTTTCTGATGAGTCTAAAATTATGTTACATGGCAATGATGGAAGGAAGAAGGTCTACCGACGTAAGGGAGAGCGTTTCGCACAATGCTGCTTTGAAGAGAGGGTTGCTTATGGCGGTGGCTCATGGACTGTCTGGGGCGGTATATCCGCGAGCGGCAAAACTCAACTTGAGGTTGTTACAGGACCACGGCTGCCAACATTAAATGCTGAAAGGTACATTCGTGAGTGCTTAGAACCTCACGTGATACCATACGCGGACTATGTAAAGAAGAAAGAAAAGAAAACATATTTATTTGACACATGCCACAAGTGAACACAATAAAAAATAAAAAACTTAAATCAAACAGAAAATAAAAAATATAATATTGTGTGTCTCACGGCTGCGCCAAATAGGCCCAGTTCAGCAAACTGCCGAGCAGCTAGTGCCCGACGCTGGTTTTCAACTAGACCTGAGAGATAGTGACGAGACGGACGTAAAACAGTTTTATACGTTGTGTTAATATGTGAATGAGAAGGTACTTACATACATATACATTAATAACAATAATAACAAATACATTAATAGGAAATAAAACAACATTGTAATAATTATAGTGAAAAAGAGTAACATAAAACAACAAAAAATACAGGAATGAGACGCACTTTCCCAGACTTCCAAACGCACAATGTTTCGTATCCGCGCACTTAGTGGCTCAACACGCTGCAAGCAGCCGAGCGTGACGGACTAACAATACAATTTGTAAAAACTCTAGGTAAAAAATGTACATATTAGGTCAAAATATTTTCCAATGGAATTGGAGCAAAAATATGTGTGTTTCGTGTAAAACAATTGTACCGTAATCCAGTTAATTAGATATGCAGGTAGGTTCAGAGTTTGTAAATCATATTATTGAGACATTTAAAGCGACCATATCCAACTTACGTTGCGATTCTATCAGATACTGCCGTAAATGTTTTCTGAAAGTTTTTATTGTGCTTATCATTCTAATAGGTGGTGGCAGGTTATTCCATATTTTGGACGCCGCATAGCGAAAGCTACCTCTGAAGGCTGCTGTGTTATGAGACTGAGTCGAGAGCTGCTGCGCGCATTGTCTTCTCCCACACTCGCGTCTACTAGTTAACCAACTAAGTTTATTATACAAGTAGTCAGGTTTTTGAAATTTAACCACACCGAACAGTAGGCACGCCAAGTGTAGCTTACGTCTGGACTTCATTTTGAGTGAGAAATGCTTGTTAAGAAAAGGTGTTACGTGACTTCGCCGAGGAATATTGTAGCAAAACCGGGCACAAGCGTTTTGTACTCTTTGGATGAGCCGGTCTGTACGAGCTAACAGGCGCGGGCCGTATACTGTGTCGGCGTAGTTTAACCTAGATAGTACCAAGGTTTCCACAAGCTGTTCCCGTAGTGATTCAGATAAGTAAGACCTCATCTTATATAAAACCTTCAGGCGATAAAAACAGTTTCTGACAGAGTCTGCTACGTGCTTCTCAAAGGAGGTCTTTGTCCATCTCAAGACCCAGATTTCGCGCCTCATAAACTCGCTCAATTTGGTTGCCCATTAGTCTCAGGTTAAAAGTCGAAGGTAGTCTAGCCAGCTGGTTCCTGGTGCCAAAAACTATATACTTAGTTTTAGATGGGTTCAGTGATAAGCAGTTCTCCTCAGACCAAACGGCGATTCTTTCAAGATCTTCGTTAAGATCTTTAATGGCGCTGTCATACTCGTCGGGTCTGAAGGAAATATATAGTTGTACATCGTCGGCATAAATATGGTACTTGGATTTCTGTAGGCATCTAATTATGACTGCGCAGTACAAAATAAAAAGAATGGGACCTAAAATAGAACCCTGCGGTACTCCTCGCTCTACGGGAATAAGAGCCGATCTAAGTGTGGTCCCGTCACTTAACCGCAAGTCAACTAGCTGTTCCCTATTACTGAGATAACTGCGGAACCATTGTAAAGCTTGGGGGTCGAAACCGTAATGTTTTAACTTCGATAATAATAACGGGATACTAATAGTGTCAAATGCCCTGGAAAAATCCAGTAAAACCAATATTGTACACATTCCATTATCTTGGGCAGTCAATATATTATCAGTTACATCTAGTAAAGCAGTGGATGTACTACGCTGTTTTCTAAACCCTGATTGTAAATCTGGTAAAATGTTATTTTGTTCCAGAAATAGCGTAAGTTGGTGGCTGACAATTTTCATATGTGGGCTCAAATTTCCTTTTTATGCATGATAATGCAAGAGCCCATGCGTTCGGCATCGTCAGGGAATATCTTCGGGATGTGAACATCACAGTTATGGACTGGCCAGCCAGAAGCCCAGATATGAACCCCATTGAACATATGTGGGACGAGCTAAAAAGACGTGTTAGGGCTCGTCAGCCAGTTGCCCAGACGATGCAGGAGTTGAAAACTGCCATAGAAGAGGAATGGGAGATGATCCCTCAAAATTTCATAGAGCGGTTGATAAACTCTATGCCTAATCGTATGAGAGCTGTGGTAGATGCCCATGGAGGCAACACGCGTTATTAAATTAAACCTTTATTTGATAAAACATGTTTTTTATTCAAAAATCAATTGCCTTTAACAAGGCGCATATCCGACTTGTTAGGCGTAGCTCCATGTCGTATGGTATTCTGAATTCAAATTTAAAACAATACGATCGAAAAAGATGGTAAAATGTATCAGGTTTAAAACTGCATCAACAGTTTTTGTTCAATCTAGCAATCATATTTCGGTAGGGGCCATCGAAACCTAAACTCTAAGGTGGGCCAATAGATGTGTCCAGAAGTGTAGTTTTCATTTTTTAACCATTCAAAATAAATAGTGATTAAAAAAAAGAGTGGGTCATAAACAAAACGAAATTTAAGACATAATCGTCGGCGATTTTAAAGTATACACATCCGTAGACACTGTGATGGCTAATGACGGTAGTCCTACACACCCCGTTGAATTTTTCAACTCCCTGGAGGTAACGGCTGTACCGTTCCCATAAGATGAAGCTTAAACTTGGCGTCTTAGTTCTGCTGATGCGAAACTTTGATGTACCCAGACTGTGAAACGGCACCAGGCTTGGTATCACAATGCTTAGCAGTAATATTATAAAAGCCACTGTAGCGACCTACAAAAAGCAACTTACTACAAAAAGTACTACAGCGCCATCTATGACGCGACGGAAGAACTAACATCAATTGCTTACATCTCGCAAGCAAAGTTTAAATCGACTTAAGACTAAAGTCTTAATTCGATTCGGGTTTTCAGGTTTCTCTATATATAGAGAAACCCGACAACAAATGACGGGCAGTTGCCCACCAGACACAACACCTGTCTGATTGAAGGATCCTCCCTCTTCAATGGAGTATTGAGCTTTACACCCTGTTCCTCATACCCCTAAACTGGTGACCCCGAAATAGACGTCAGCGCAGCCTTTGAGCAACGTGACGTCATCATCATCACTTCTCTCAAGCTTTCGAGCAGCGAGTCTCACAGCCAGCCAGCTTCAAATGGGTATTCCTGACCACCAGCATGCAGCCGGAGCGCATTCCTGGTCAGCACCCTCAGCCTCTCATCAAGCGACCTTGGCACAGCACACTGCATTTTCGGCCGATCGAGTGCTTCTACCTCCCGGTCGACACCTCTTTAACTGTCTGCCATATCGCGGCGCTGCACTACGTCCGATACACTGGAGCAAACGCAGCGCCAGCCCCGACACACTGGGGTTCGCCTCACCACCGCAGTCTGTCCCTCACCGTGAACAATGCGGCTACGATATTCCAACTGGCACGGCATAATACTACAAGCTGACTCATTCGACTATCGACTCTGGTCTCCGGAGGACAGTGATGTAGCGACCTAGAAAAAGTACTACAGCGCCATCTATGACGCGACCAAAGAACTAACATCAATTGCCTACATCTCGCAAGCAAAGATAACATCGACTTAAGACTATAATTATAGAGAAAACCGACAACAACTGTCGTGCAGTTGCCCAAAAGACACAACACTATTCAGGTTGGAAGATCCTCCCCTTTTCAATGGAGTATTGAGGAACTTTACACCCTGTTTCTCATAACCCTAAACCACCATTATTACAGGAGTTGCTAAAGGAGAGAGCGTTTTAATTCGACGCATGCCAAATATTCCATATAACTTGCCATTAAAATTTTAATTAACAGGTAGTAACTTCCCTTAAAATAAGCTTTAGCAATGACGATCAACAAATGTCAGGGCCATACCTAAAAAGTGGCAGGCATTCTTTTGGGTACCTACTCCATGCTTCTCAGACGGTCAATTATTTGTTGATTGTTCACGTGTTTCATGAAGCCAAAACTTGCACGTGGTGACGGTCATTGTTACGACATTTTTTATTTTATACAAAACTAGCTGCTGCCCGCGACTTCGTTCGCGGGGTTTTTTATGGATATGAAAAATAGATGTTGGCCGATTCTCAGACCTACCCGATATGCACACAAAATTTCATCAAAATCGGTCAAACCGTTTCGGAGGAGTATGGCAACGAAAACTGTGACACGAGAATTTTATTTATTAGAAGACTAGCTGTTACCCGCGACTTCGTACGCGTTAGGTTCGTGATTTGCTTAAAATAAGTCTTTTAGTCAGGAGGTTCTTGATTCCAATGTTTTGTTTGAAGTTCGTTACCAGATGTCTCCAGTATTAATACAATCTGCCCAGCCTTTTCCCAACTAAGTTGGGAACATTCAGTCTAACCGGATGCAGCTGAATACCAAGATTTTACATGGAGCGACTGGCTATCTGACCTCCACAACCCAGTTAGTACTGGGTTATACAACACCTCTTGGTAAGACTGGTTGTCAGACTTTCGGGCCACTTACTACCTGTAACGACTGTCAAAGATCTACAAATGACAGCCGTGACCAACGGCTTAACGTGCTTTCCAAAGCACAATAAAGTCGGTACGTAATGGGTGGTCACCCATCCATACACCAACCTAGGCAAACATAACTTAAACTGAAGATCGACCCTAGCGACCTAAATTGATTTTATATGATTATTTTCGTTTGAAAGAACTTGCTTCAAGTGTGATCTCCTATTCATTTGTGAGTAAAACTTCGAAAACCGAGTATTTATAACTCCTCAATGTATACGAACACGCTACCGACTACTGTAAAAAAGATTATGTTGAAAGTTGATGTCGATCAACTTTCATTATGAAACCCCCTTAGGGATAGAATTTCCAAAAACGTAAATCGTGATTATGTGCATTCATGCCTCTTTTTAAAAATTACAAATATTCTCCTAAACTTAACCTTAAACCCGACATTAATTCCACTTGGGAGTGGAATTTTCAAAAATCCCTTTCTGCCTTACTAAGAACTTACTGGCAAGATTTCAAGTTAAATAGGTCAAAAGTGGTAGTTAGTAGTTCTTGAGTGGTTTATCGGAGAGTGAATAGTATAGCGCTTTCATGTATAAATGAAAGTATTATTATGTCCTTATCCAGATCATGACCTGGCTTGTGGCTTTGATCCAGATCCGTTCACCAGCTAAGGCGTGAACAAGTTAAAACAGACTGATAGATGCTGTTAATATACTGTATCGTTGGTCTAGCGGTCGCAACTACTGAGTATGAGGTCCTGGTTTCGAATCCGGGGTCGGGTAATCTTTTATTTTGGTTTTCGACCATTAATTTCAGACCACAAAATCGCACGGAGAGAAGATTGTAAGACTATAGGGGAGCCCTTAGCCCAGCAGTCATTTTGATGAGATTACTATTTAGCTTTCCTGAGAGCCATGGACAGTCACAGTGACAGGGAAGTGAAATAGTCGTCATATCTCCAAAACTGTTCACCGCTGCACTGGAAGATGTATTTAAGGTTCTGGACAGGAGAGGGCTAGGCATCGACGTCAATGGCGAGTACATCTCTCACATTCAATTTTCCGACGATATAGTGGTCATGGCTGAGACCATAGAGGACCTCAGTACAATGCTCGATGACCTCAGTGGATCGTCCGAAAGAGTGGGTCTTAAAATGAACATGGAAAAAAGCAAAGTCATATTGAATGCCCATGTAACACCCACTCCTAGCAAGATCGGAGACTCTACACTCGAAGTTGTAGACGATTATGTCTACATGGGACTAACGGTCCAGTTGGGTAGGTCTGACTTCGAGAAAGAGGTCAACCGTCGAATCCGACTCGGCTGGGCAGTGTTCGGGAAGTTGCATGATATGTTCTCGTGCAGTGTCTCAAGACGAAAGTCCCCGTGTGTGTTGCCAGTGATTACATACGGAACCGATTGTGATTGATTCACCCACATTTGGCCTCACCAGAAGGCTTAAAATCACTCAAAGGTCAATGGAGAAGGTTATGTTCGAAGTTTCCTTGAGTGATCAAATCAGAAATAAGGACATTCGCAAGAGACCAAGGTTACCCCAAAGTCCCGGTAGCCCGAAGAATTGCCAAAAAGTGGCAGTGGGCAGGGCACATTGCTCGCAGAACCGAGATGACCGTTGGAGCCGAAAAGTTCTGGAGTGGCGACCACGAATAGGAAGACGTTGCGTTGGAAGGCCTCCCACGAGGTAGACCGATGGCCTGGTGATGGTTGCGGGGATCCTCCGGATGCAAGTCACACGGGACCTGTCGATGTGGCGACACTTGGGGGAGGCATATGTCCAGCAGCGGACGTCTTTCGGCTGAAATGATGAATGATGATGATATTACTTTCATACTAAATAATTAAAAATTTACGAAAACAAAACTATATAAACTAAAAGGGCTGGACACTGGTACTGTCGCTGTTGCCACGGGGAAGCTCAAGCAGCTTTAATAAAGTAATCTTATCGGTAACTACTTATATTTTCGAGTCGTTGGGAATTGAAGCTTTGGACCGTGGGACCGTAAGATCAGAGTACTCAATGCTCACAGTCGTTTTAAAGAAATTTCTAAACGCATAACTTACGCTTTCCGTGATCCAAGAGCTGGCTTTTACTCCGGCCAGAGGCTAAATGATTGTTTAACTATAGTTTGAATGGTTAATGATATGTATAACACTATTTGGTAATGATTAGGAAGTCTTAAAGCATAAAAAAAAAACAAAATACCTACTTACAAAAAGTGAAAACCGGGTGGGGATCGAACCATGGTTACTTTTGTAAATATTACAGCACCAAATATATAAAAAAAAAACAAACAATAAGTGCATATTGGCTGAGGTTTGATCCTGCAACCTATGATTCACAGGTCAACCGCTAAACCGTCAGGCTATTTACTTCGGTGACAATTATTCTAAAATAGCCGATCTATTCTAATGTTTGTTATGACAGTTGTCAGTTGTCAATCAGTTGAGGAATATGAACAAATTGCAATATTGCTCACCTCCCAATGTTAATAGCGTGATAATATATAGCCTATGTCCTTCCCAAGGTTTAAATCTATCTTCTTGGCAAAATCCATTACGATCCGATCAGCCGTTTAGTCGTGAAAAGGTAAT
Source organism: Cerastis rubricosa (assembly GCA_949152445.1). NCBI lineage: Eukaryota > Metazoa > Arthropoda > Insecta > Lepidoptera > Noctuidae > Cerastis > Cerastis rubricosa. The sequence continues at coordinate 1,451,601 of OX424525.1, read as the reverse complement.
AAACAAACAGAGTGACTTTCGCATTTATAATATTAGTATGGACTATTGGAAAATATAAATAAATAGTGCCCAATATTGCGCGCTATTGTTCACTTTAAAAAAAATATGTTCCAGCTTTTAAGCCATATTTATAGAGTCGCTTCAACGCCTTTTTGTTTCGGACCTCTGCCGCCCAGAATTACACCACCCTAAAGCACGCCCTTTGTAGTCATCACCCACATAATCACATTACGATCAGACCGTCAGTTCTCACACATAACAACAAAACATCACGCCTGTAATTCCCGAAGGTGTACTTAATCGTACATCCACATTTCGCCAGTTATGTTGAAGCTCTATGTAATAGGGGGCGAGCCCCATCAACCGGGCCGACATTAAATCCAGACTTCGTGGCTGCTACTGAGAAATTCCTGATGGAATAACCCAATAACACTTTGCCCGAACCGAGAATCGAACCCGGGACCTCAAGCTCAGCACTCGTGCTTGCGACCAATCAACCAACGAGGCAGTCTCACACATACACCTTAAAATTTCCGCGCGAACGAAGTCGCGGGTATCAGCTAGTCACTATTAATTTTGAATGGTTAAAAAAACGAAAACTATTTTGTAATGATTTGAAAATCATAAAATTGAAAAGAAAAATTTAAAAAAATACCTAGTTACAAAAAGTGAACACCGGTTGGGGATCGAACTCGCGTTGTTTTGGAAAACTTACAGCATTAAAAAATTACCACAAAAAGTGCATACTGACTGCGGATACGAACTTGAAACCTTTTGCTTGGCAGGGCGGTTAAAGAACTGCCAGGCTACTTACTTTGATGACAAATGGTTTAAAATAGCCGGTTTATTCTAAAGCTTGTCATGACAGTTGTCAGTTGTCAAAAAGTTGAGAAATGTGGACTTAATGCAATATTGCTCATCCCCCTAAGTTATTAGCGTGATAATATATAACCTATATTACTCGGTAAAGATGTAGCTTTCTAATGGTGAAAGAATTTTTAAAATCGGTCGAGTAGTTTTTGAGTTTATTCGTTACATACAAAAATACAAATCTTTCCTCTTTATAATATTAGTGTAGATGTAGAAATGTAGATGTAGATTAATTAAAACGATTAAATAAACTAACAACAAACTATAAAAGGGCATCAAAAAACTCCTCCTCAACGCTATCAGCTGGTAATGTGCCCAAGATAACAGTGGCGTTGCCAGGTTGTATGGCAAGGTTAAAGTCTGGTGTCACGGGAAGCATCAACTTGACGTTTCGAAATATCCTTAAACAGGCTGTAAGTAATCGGACCCCACGGCCTCCGAGTTTCAAACCTAAGCGAGACGAAAATATAGTTTTCACAAAGGTTACTTATATTTACGCCACTTGAGGTTCTCTGCAGCCGCAGCGGCAACGTCAGTACATCGCGATGAGATTATAAGATATGATGGCGCAAGAGTATCGATCGACACATGTTGCGTCCTACACTAAATGCCTACCCGTCTTCCAAGGAAACAAAGACATACCGTCCGGTGTTTTGCCATCGTCGCGTGCCAAGTCATTGGGTTCTAAAACAACTGGAACGTCAACGGTGATAAGAGCTCGTTAGATGATGTGTTTTGAGTTCTACTTACCTACCCAGAACTTTTAATATTCACACTTACAACAACAAATGACTTAATAGCTTAAGTCATTTGTTGTTGTAAGTGTGAATATGAGCCTAGTACTTTTGCAGGGTTTTTTAATTTATTTTTATTTTTATTAATTGTATTTTAGATGTGTTATTTATTATCATCACTGTTTGTAATGTTTTTCTTTCTTTTTTTGTGTGCAACTGCCAGTAGTAACACGGGCATTAAATATTTTCCCGTGCTACCACTTTCAACTGGGGTAGTAAACATGATAGTAGCACGGGCATCCTATCATCATAAGGGGAGTGATATGAAGATTCGAATAACGTTATTGCGACGCACGCAATTTCGAAAAACTTTACGAGTGGCACGACAGGTCGAAAAAACATTCAGTCAAAAACCTATAACCTACATATCTACATAGTGACTTTATAATTTTTATTAGATTTCTCTGTTTTCCAAAACATAGTGGTTACCACAGCTTACCAAAGGGTTTGCTGCTGCGTTGTTTTCAAGCGTATGTTGAAATATCTCACTTGTCGAGTTGTACCCGTTCTCAAGTTCTTCAAACTTTTGCTACTCCTCGAGTTTCCTCTAAATACTATAACTAAGGAAAACAGCTCTAAAATGTAGGAAATACTCGTTCTAACTAATAGTTGGAGCAGTCTTAAGTCAGTTGCCCAAAAGACACAACACCATTCAGGTTGGAAGATCCTCCCCTTTTCAATGGAGTATTGAGGAACTTTACACCCTGTTTCTCATAACCCTAAACCACCATTATTACAGGAGTTGCTAAAAGAGAGAGCGTTTTAATTCGACGCATGCCAAATATTCCATATAACTTGCCATTAAAATTTTAATTAACAGGTAGTAACTTCCCTTAAAATAAGCTTTAGCAATGACGATCAACAAATGTCAGGGCCATACCTAAAAAGTGGCAGGCATTCTTTTGGGTACCTACTCCATGCTTCTCAGACGGTCAATTATTTGTTGATTGTTCACGTGTTTCATGAAGCCAAAACTTGCACGTGGTGACGGTCATTGTTACGACATTTTTTATTTTATACAAAACTATTGGAAAATATAAATAAATAGTGCCCAATATTGCGCCGTATTGTTCACTTTAAAAAAAATATGTTCCAGCTTTTAAGCCATATTTATAGAGTCGCTTCAACGCCTTTTTGTTTCGGACCTCTGCCGCCCAGAATTACACCACCCTAAAGCACGCCCTTTGTAGTCATCACCCACATAATCACATTACGATCAGACCGTCAGTTCTCACACATAACAACAAAACATCACGCCTGTAATTCCCGAAGGTGTACTTAATCGTACATCCACATTTCGCCAGTTATGTTGAAGCTCTATGTAATAGGGGGCGAGCCCCATCAACCGGGCCGACATTAAATCCAGACTTCGTGGCTGCTACTGAGAAATTCCTGATGGAATAACCCAATAACACTTTGCCCGAACCGAGAATCGAACCCGGGACCTCAAGCTCAGCACTCGTGCTTGCGACCAATCGACCAACGAGGCAGTCTCACACATACACCTTAAAATTTCCGCGCGAACGAAGTCGCGGGTATCAGCTAGTCACTATTAATTTTGAATGGTTAAAAAAACGAAAACTATTTTGTAATGATTTGAAAATCATAAAATTGAAAAGAAAAATTAAAAAAAATACCTAGTTACAAAAAGTGAACCACGGTTGGGGATCGAACTCGCGTTGTTTTGGAAAACTTACAGCATTAAAAAATTACCACAAAAAGTGCATACTGACTGCGGATACGAACTTGAAACCTTTTGCTTGGCAGGGCGGTTAAAGAACTGCCAGGCTACTTACTTTGATGACAAATGGTTTAAAATAGCCGGTTTATTCTAAAGCTTGTCATGACAGTTGTCAGTTGTCAAAAAGTTGAGAAATGTGGACTTAATGCAATATTGCTCATCCTATCTATTATTATCTATTATATTGTGAACCACTGCTGCATGGTTCACGTACAGACTAATTTTAAGATATTATTTTAATTTTGTTCGTGTAGTATAATATAATGTATAATTGATAAAATGAATAATTAAAATTATGTAGGTATAGATGATATAATGTATGTCAATTTAAATGTAACATCTTAAATTTGTTTAAATTATTTTTTTTTTAATATGTATGGGTCAGCTGATTCGGGTCGCTAATACAATGTTTGTCCTTAAGTATGTATATAAATTAACTAATTACTTGACATTTATTCTTATTTGACATTTATTATGAATTTACTTTTAACTTTTAATTGAATTAAATAATGTTTTTACTGAACTTTGCAATCTGGGACAATCAAGCCGACCAATAATTTATGTGTGGATTTTTGTTTATTTTTGTTGTATATGGGTCACGGACCTGAAATAAATGATTATTATTATATTATATTATTATATATCTATTCACATAATTTACAAACGTACTTACTTATATCTGTACTAACTGGGTTGTGAAGGTCAGAGAGCCCAGATAGGTAATCGCTCCATGTAAAGTGCCGGTTTTCAGCTGAATCCGGTTAGACTCGGACAAGACTAGGCAGATGATGACTTATGTGCGACATTTAAATCTTCTACTTAATATCGCTAGCACAGATGTGGCTGTACCTTGAATTAAATGCGCCCGGTTTGGTCACGGATTTATTTTATCAAGGGCTAATTATGTTACCCGCATCAACCAAATATTTGGTTTTCCCGAACACGACAGATTCAGAAGATGGTCGCGTCTCTCTTTCGTTGACAATGACATTTGAACAGTATCTATTGTCTTACTCACTCATACTCTTGTATCTATAATTCCAAACGAGATGTTTGAGTTGACTTTTCTCAGTAAAACAATTTTTACCGCGACATAAATACGATGAGACCACATCGTCTATGTTGATACTCAGTGGTTTATCACCAGAATACCCTGTGCAGCTGTGTTACTATTGACGAAGGCTGTTTGAGCTGCTTCGCATCATTTTTGGTCTACCTTTACTCTAAAATATATTATCTATTAGAAAAGAAGGAATAAAGAAGGAATTTGCCAGAGAATGGGCAGCAGCGTTCTCTGTGCTTTTGTAACAACCGTACTGCGATCGCCAACCCGCCAGCCAAGCGTGGCGATTATGGAACCCCCCAAAATGTCAATGTGGCGACACTTGGGGGAGGCCTGTGTCCAGCAGTGGACGTCTTGTGGGCTGAAATGATGATGATGATTAGAAAAAGATATTATTATTATTTATTAGAATAAGGTTGAACGAACTGTCTTTTCACAGAATCCCTTAATTAATTACTGGTCTGTACCACCAGACATTAATATTGACAAGCGATGAATCACACGTCATTTTGTGAAAACTTACTAGTTTAATGGTTATCAATATTATTGCGATTCTCAGGACTACACATAGTGGATCGAGAGTGATTTAAATATTAGAAATATTTAAAATATTAGTTTGTAACTTTGAAAGTTATAAGTAGACTCGTGTACGTTGAACTGCTGAGATAAAGTTCTATCTTTGTTTATTAGTAACAAACTTTAGTAAAGTGTTGCAGTGTTTTTAAACTTACTGTTTCAACAATCAGTTTTCAAACTAGCAGACTATTAAATAAATGGGAGCTTATTTGTTCACAATTTAAACTGTAGAAAGAATCTTAATTTTTTTTAAATTTAAAATAGGTACACTAACTGTTCTCACTTAAATCAATGCCAGCCATAACCTAGGGGAGGATAATGAGACATTGTGTTTTTTTTTTCAGGGTCCCTGATAACGAAAATGGGGTCAAAATGAAAATCCAAGACAGCGCCGAGGAAAAGCTTTTGTTTTTCTTTCACGGGTTGCGTTTCCGTGGTTTTCCTGGTCGCTGGCAATGAAAATAAGGTCAAAATGAAAATCCAATATGGCATCAGCGACCCTGAAAACCACGAAAACCATGAAGAAAAAACAGAAAAGTTTTCTCGGCACCATCTTTCCACGTTGAAATACGTGTTTAATTCAAATTCAATCAAGAAACACAAATAATAAATTTAAAGTAGATCACACCTTTTTTGTTATAGGTACTAATGTTACGACCCCTTTTTTCTCGTTTGGGCTTGAATTTCCAAAAACGATGAAATACGTATTCATTTATTTTTGCTCAGAAAGTTCACTATTTAAATTCATTCCTCTTAATTAAAAAATGACGGATTTCGCATATGAACTTTCGACCCCTATCTAGCTCTCTTAGGGGGTAGATTCTCAAAAAATAAAATACGTATATATTTATTTCTAACCAGAAGCTGATATTTCATGCTTCTAACTTTAAAATAAATGTCTGCAAAAACCGAGAACTTTTCAAAATAAGAAGCGACTTCCATAATATAAACACACGCAGTAAACATGAAATTGTAATACCCAAATTTAGATTAACAAAACCTAGCAAGTCATTTCTTATAAACAGTATACGCTTTTATAATAAGTTGCCAAAATTAGTTACAGAACTGACCGATGGAAAGTTTAAATATTGCATCAAATTAAAAAAGCATATTACAAAATTAAGGACTACGTTGAAGACAAACAAGTTTGGCTGTAGATCCTTCTGCTCATGCGGCTTCCCTGGTAGCTCATAAATGACATAAATGTGTGGATGTCTCTAACTATTCCTAATTTAATTTTTCCCATTCTTTTTATTCAGATGTTTTACAATAGTTTTGAAATCATTGCACCGTGTATTCAGAATAGTAACATCACTTGACTGATGACATTTGTGTCAATTGTTCAATTTAGTGTTCTTATAATGTTTTTTTTACTTTTGTATAGATTCTTTTTCATTTACCTATTTTTAGTGAATGCGTGGACATTGTAGGCTTTGTAAATTAAAGCATTTTTTTTCTACCTTTTGTATTAAGCAGCGACTTACTGTCGGGTCTACGCTGTCCTTCCATACTTTAGTACTAACGTTGTAACATTAAAATATTATAAAACCAAATTATTTTGAAAGAGTAGGTAATCATGGAGTTTCTTGCCGGTTCTTCTCCATAGGAAACGACCAACCCGAACCGTGCATCTTTTGTCGACGTTTTATAAATGTCCATGTAGGCCTATGTAAAATAAAAATATTTTGATTTGAATTGGTAGAAAAATGATCGATTACCATAAAATCGTTCATCCCTTGTTTAACCCCTTTAGGTGTGGAATTTTGGAAAACCCTTTCTCAGTGGATACCTTCTCTTCACAAAGAACACATCCTCCAAATTTCAGGTCTCTAAGACCAGTGGTTTGGGATGTGCGTTGACATCTCAGACAGTCAGTCAGTCCCGACTTTGAATTTCATAGATAATCCAAATAAAGGTGTACATGAAATTCACATACTCTATTAAAGCAACATCTTAATCAATTAAGAAGTCAAATGACTGAGTTTTTTCACACAACGATAAAAGTGTCACTAAGTGGAAAAAAACCATGGCATTTGGCAATGCTATGCCTCGAGCTGGGAATCGAACCCCAAATTTCATGCCCAACAGTGGCGCTTGCGACCGCTAGACGAATTAGAGATATGGTGAAGACATAATATCTAACACTATTACATTTTATGATAATTTAAAATACCTACTACTGTATACTTGACATAATACCAGATACGACTCTATAAGGAGGTGTAGCCCTTTGTCTACAACTTACTACAAGCATTAATTCTAGCTACAGTTACGTTCATGCCTGGATTCGGACCGTAACTAACCAATAACCGCATTATGTTGAACTTAATCATGTAATGCGGTTACACTAAACAATGTACTACATCGGCAAGCTATACACGATGGCCGCCTCGTATAACGCTTATTAGTGGCCTAGTGCGATTCCTATTACCGTAATGAATAGTGATTGTGGACATTAATTTATTGTGTATTGCTATCGGCGACATGTTAAGTGTGGTAATTTGGATGTTTCAAATCAAATCATTTATTTCAAATAAGCCAGTTACAGGCCCTTTTGAATGGTCGAACAACAGTAAAAATTAAGCTACAGTCCCAGTCACAAGACAAAATAACTGTGAAAGTACTGAAGTTGCACATTCGAAGGCGTAGATCTCTATGGAGAAGAATGGGCAAGAAACTCCATGGACACTCTTTTAAATCAGAATCTTGTTACAAAAACCTTGGTTACATCATTCATGTTGAGATGGTACATTATGCGAGAACGATGTAGCAAGACTTCACGTTAAAAGTGTCCATAGCAAAAACAAAAAAAAACTATTAAAAGATAATATAATTAGTTCGAAATAAGCCGTGGCAGCTAAGAGACGACCAGGCAAAACTGACAGCGCCCGTTCACGAACATGACGCATGGTTTGTAAAACATACAAACTACCACATTGATGAGTGTACCCTTTTGATGAGTCTTTATATATATACCCTGTTGATCTTAGCTTTCGTCAGTCCCAAAAGTTTTTGAGTTTTGTCGCTGAGAGACAATCACTTTCTCCAAACCCTATGGTATTTCATAAATTAGCCTTGTCTTGTAGTGCGGACATACAGATTGATCCTGACATCGGACTTTCACAAATAATGTACGGAAATAATTATCAAACCCCGGTGTCCGGATCCAGTCCGGAGTCTATACTAATCGGTTTAGCTTTAATCAGTCATATTTATCACAACCAAAGGAAAAATTTAATAATTCTGTAGTAGCAAAATTAATTAAGAGCGTTTATACCCTACGGCATTTCATACAAACTTTCAAGTCGTTATTTTACGAAATGACTGAACAGATTTTAATGAAACTTCCTACGCATAAGCAGTATACATAGGTCTAAAAAGTTACTTGAGCGATGACGGGTGTGTTGTTCTTCGACATAGCAAAGGCTTTCGACAAAGTCTGGCACAACAGCTTATTATATAAGCTCTACAAACTGGGAGTTCCGGACCGTCTCGTGCTCATATTACGAAACTTTTTGTCGGATCGCACCTTCCGCTATCGCATCGGGAAGGCACTGTCTTTCCCCTTACCCCATTAGAGCCGGAGTCCCTCAGGGCTCCGTCGTCTCTCCCCTTATCTTTACTCTGTTCACCAGTGAAAGCCCCAAGAGCAAGAAGGCTCAGAAGCCCTGTTTGCGGACGACACGGCCATTTATTACACTGGCCGCAATCACGACGCTATTTACAGCACCCTCCAAACTTCAGCCAACGTCTTAGGCACTTGGTTCCGGAAATGGAGAATCAAGGTGAACCCCGACAATAGTCAGGCAGTTCTTTTCTCTAAACCGCGTCAAAGCTGCTCGCGACCGAGCTGCCTTTGCTATGGGTAGGCTTCATTTCATGATTTCGGCAAAAAGCAAGTTGTCACTCAAGTGCAAGTTGCGCCTTTATACCGCGGTGATCCGCCCCATTATGACGTACGCTTGCATCATGTACGCTCACACCAAGCCTAAGGACATCCATAGAATGCAAAACTTGCAGAACCGGTTCTTATGTAGAGTCACGGGAGCCCCTTTATATGTCCGTAATGCCCACCGTTCTTCAGTTTATGAAAAGTCTTTCGAAGCGTTTCTTCGATAACACCATTAAACACCGTAATCCCCTGATCGCAGCGGCCGCCCATTACAAACCCTCGCGCAAAATAAGAAAACCGGCCAAGTGCGAGTCGGACTCGCACACGAAGGGTTCCGTATTTCGAAATATTAAATAAAAATGAGCGGCAACGTTTGCTCGGAGATTTTTTTATCTAAGTATATGAATGTTACTACCTGAGCAAATTGTATCTAGAATATTCTACTTATGTCTACAATAGAACATTATTGTACCCGTTATATTAAACGGCATCATTCTACCTGTCATAATGAACGCTTTTCCTGAAATTTGAAGCAAGTTAAGGTTTTGGTCCTGGTTGAAATTCGTACATATTTGACAGTCGCACGAATGTCTAACTAAAAGTCTTACCAAAGGGTATTGTTGCGCAGTACTTGGATTGTGGAGGGTGATCTAGTAGAGGAACCGTCTGTTTTTAGTCTGATAATATGGGTAGACAGGGAAGATTAAGATGACGACGATAAAAACTTTTCAGTAAGTATATTAGAAACTATTGAAGATCACTGTATCGCTAACCTTCAAAGTGTTTAAGTTTTTCATTTTTAAATCTTTACCATTCAAAATGGGCTTTATAACTCATGTCTGCTGCCCAACAATGGCCCATTTTCGATAGGCTCTATAGCCTCTGTTGTGTAGCAGGCCATTCATCTCAACATGTAGCCAGGGGTCGACCTGAATGTCACAGCCGTCCGGCCCCTTCCTGTACTTGACATTGAAATTTTATTTGTGTACGGGTGTGAAATATTGGGATTTTTGCTAGTTATGTTTTCCTGGTACCTTACACGTGTTAGCAAATAAAGAATATTTTGATCTAAAGTGAGATAAATAGAAAATAATTTTAAATATTGTTAGTAAGTATAATATTTTGCGTTTCAGTAAGGAGTATATGGCCAGATATTATGAAATGAAAGGTCAATTCTAGAAATAAAAACTACCAAAAAGAGAGAAAATGGTTAACGGGTGTAATAACTACGACGATTAAACCCAGATAATTATATCTAGGATAAAGATAGAAAACGGAATTCAAGCATTCATGACTTAACCAGCAAAAAGTTCTAACCCAGAATCGCGCGTCATTAAAATAATGACAGAAAATTATGCAAAACTTTGACTAGCGACGATCATTTTAAAATTACTCGCGAGAAAACTTCAAGTTAGTTGAGAACGCGTTTCCTTAGTTAATTAGCGGCTCTGATAATTACATTAGCAGCTGCACAAGAGGCTGTGTCTCGCGAGATGGCGCCGTCAGTTAACTCAAGTTTAATGGTTCGACTTAACTGCGCAGTTAACTATAAGTTCATTTTGAATGTTAAAAGAAAATGGGAACGATATTGGTAGCTGGTGTCTAAGGTAAAGTGAAGTATGGAGATTCCTCGGTGCCCAATGAAACCTCGGCAGATTGTCAACGCGACGAACCAAGCGTGTCACGTGTAAAGACTTTGAGTTTTTATTTGCTTCTAATCCTTCAGGACAATAAACTGTTTGAGTAGGTTTCGGTATTGTTGTCCCAGTATCGTGGCGAAACCTATGAAACGATTAGAATAAGTTTTCCTGTAATTTAAACATTGTTTAAATTCGTTAGTGAGAAAAAAAATAAAACCTTTTAGGTGGAGACGTCTTTGGAAACTGAGTGTTGTAGGTTTGTTGACTTGTCTATAGAAGAAATACCGTAATAATAATACTACCGTTCTTCGTCATTACTGTGAGTATCTGTCAGCCTGCGTTCCCTGAAGGGTAAAGACACAGGAGTATGTATGACTTTACGCCAGTAACTTTTGAGTCCTGTATTTCTCGGTACTAGCTATACTAACAATATACGCGGTTGTAGATACTCATGCACTATTAAAGACTCCTAACGCTGACGATGCATGTGGCGTATTTCTGGAGGAACTAGAATTTTTGTATGGACAGTGGCTAAAACTTTGCCACCGAGGAGATCGGAAGTAGTCGCTCGGTAATATATAACATGTCCACTACGTTGAAAAGTAATATGCAGATAGAAAACCAGACTGAGATAGACACACAAACAACAGATAATAAATACTTTACATTTAAAATGGAGGATATAAAATCATCGAAAAAAATCATTTTTTTAAGTGAAAATTTGAGAATCAAGAGCCAAACACCTATTCAAAGCACAATAAAACGAATACGTAGTTACATAACTGCGTACACGTAGTCCTGCGTCCCCGACTCCCCAGAGCGTTCAGCTTTGCCTACATTATGCTAAGTCCGAAGGTTCGCTTTGTTATGCTAATGAAAATTCGTTACTTTCACTCCGTATGAAGCGCCGACAGGTTTATTTATTTTGTATAAAATGGATTTGCGCTCTTATCTGTATGCTCGTTAATCTAAGGCCATAGACCGGCTCGAACCGTGGCTATCAACGGGTTATGATATAAGAAGAACAAAACTTAAGTTTAACCGGATTAACCTAAGTGAACCCAGATAGATTTAATAAACCTATCCGGAAAAGCCTACTTTTTCTAAAAGTTTAGGTCATTCTAATATTAGGAGTTATAGTTCATAGTTAGTATCGTAATAGTTCTAACCCTTTTGTGCCCTAGCAATAGAAAGGAAAACCCAAGTTTAATCAACTGCTACCGGCCGCACCAAGGTATAGCCGATTAGAACTACATACATAGGTGTAACCATACTTCGGCTTTTAGCCGTAACATAGTTACTTTTTACAAGCTTTAATTTAACTTGCAATGTATGTGTAGCAACCTACCAAAAGCAACTTACTACAAAAAGTACTACAGCGCCATCTATGACACGACGGAAGAACTAACATCGATTACCTACATCGCGCAAGCAAAGTTTACATCGACTTAAGACTATATAGAGAAACCCGACAACAATTACTGTCGGGCAGTTGCCCACCAGACACAACACCTGTCTGGTCGGAGGATCCACCCTTTTCTATAGGGGATGAAAAATTTTACACCCTGTACCTCATACCCCTAAACTGGTGACCCCAAAATGGACGTCAGCGCAGTCTTCGAGCTACGTGACGTCATCATAATCACTTCCTCAGGTTTTCGAGCAGCAAGTCTCACAGCCAGCCAGCTCCAAACGGGTATTCCTGACCACCACTAGCATGCAGCGGAAGCGCATTCCTGGTCAGCACCCTCAGCCTCTCATCAAGCGACCTTGGCACAGCACACTCCACTTTCGGCCGGTCGAGAGCTACTACCTCCCGGTCGACACCTGTCTCATGCTGTCTGCCACATAGCGGCGCTGCACTACGCCGACGCACTGGAGCAAACGCAGCGCCGGCCCCGACTCACTGGGGTTCGCCCCACCACCGCAGTCTGTTCCGACTCCCCGTGAACAATGCGGCAACGAGTTTCCAACTGGCACGGCATAATATTACAAGCTGACTCATTCCGACTATCGACTTCCGCTGTCAGATTGAGCTGTAATTTTGCACACACCTTTAGTTCTAAAGACAATACATTCTTATGACAGACATAACTTAATCCTGCAACTAGGATTGTCTCCTCACGAGGGAACTCCTCAACGATTAATAGCGTGGACACGAAACTTTGCATACGGGTTCATATTTGATTTATAATTACGATTTTTATCATGACCTCATCCTACAGCTAGGATCGTCTCCCTTACCTGATCCCACAGCCAAGATTGTCTTCTCAGAACTCCTCAACGGTTAATAGCATGGATATGCAAAAAGTGGTGAATTTGGGATAATAATGTGTGGTCAGAAACGATTATGGCAAAACTAAAAATGTTAAAATAAAATTATAAGTCAAAAAACCTTTTTTATAAACAAGCTTTTGTTATGATGCACTGAAAAAGAAGAAACTAAAGAAGATAGTTTTCACATAAGTTTGTCGCGTGAATGGCTAATGCTATAAAAACTATACGCGACAAGCTTTAGCGAAAACTATCCTTTATCGTTTTCATTTACTCCAAGATTGATTTTCTTCTTTTCAGTCCATCATAATAAAAGCTTGTTTTATAATTTATTTTTTTTTCTATGTCAGTTACAAACATTTTTACCTGAAATATAGGTTGTGTCCAGGTTAAGGATAACAATTACCACAGTGCAGGTTTTTATCCATTTTTAAATGTACACGGGGCACATTAAGTCCAAAACACACAACAACGTCGTATTGAAAACAGGTCAGTTTTAACTTCCTTTAGCAAGTCGCAAGCGCAAAACCAAAAATCAGTAAACAAACAATCGCAAATTTAGTACTTAATGTCAAACTGTCAGTAAGGCAAACGACATGTAATTCATACAGCCTACGATAAGTTTTCTCTTTAAAAATAATTTGATTTTAATTAATATTGACATGCATATATTATTTGAACTATGTGTAAGGTATAAATAGGTCGAATAATATTAAATTAATGATACCTGTGCACTAATTCTATAAAATAGTTCGTTAAGGATTATTTGACGATTCCTGCTTGGCTGAATGTCACTTACTCGTGTCAAATAAACACTGACCTTCAATAAAAATAAGAATGACTTAAACGGATATCAAGTTAAATATTTTAATGATTCCTGTATTTTATACCCTTCTTAAACAAACTTGAGAATTATTTTATTATACATATTTTATTTTAAATACATTTAGGGACAATTCGTAGTGTTTGTTCATTTCAGGCATTTTATGGGCATTGCCCTTTACTCAACAAATTCGGATAATATTAAGTTAACCCGTGTAAACCCAGGTTTACTTCTTTTTCTAACATTACCACAGTCACACAGTCAGACAGTCACGCCTTTTTTCATCAGATTATTCCTTTTGTCATCCACTCACACTGTTTGCGAGTACTACGCACCTGGCCTCTCTTAAGAACATCAAGAGACATCAAGAACATCGAGATGTATGGCGAATAATTCTACTGTTAGATAATTTAAAATTTAATTAATGTGATTATAAAATTCATTGCATTGTGTTTCTGTAAAATATGCTTCATTCAATTAAATAGTAGTTGAAACAAAAATATTCGAAATAAAAATACGAGGAACAAATAGTATGTGAAACATTTTCTGCGTTACGAAATTCTGTGAAACTTCAGTCTGCGAAACAAGGTGACATCATTTTAATTTAATATTGAAAATGCTACCAATTAACCGGCTATGTATTTGTGACAATATAATATTCAGTGAAATGTTGTTTCGGTGTGGTGAAAATATGGCAAATGAAAAATTTCAAAAGAAGCTTCGGCCAATAGCAAAAAGTTATTTTGGAAATCGGCGAAAGGTAGTTCGGTAAAATAATACTTATGACACATTATACTTCGATGATCTAAAAATATCTCAAATAATGCATATATCAATAAAAATACATGAACTAAATATTATGTGAAATATCTTCTGAGAAACGAAATTTTGTGAAATTTCTGTCTGCGAAACAAGGTGACACCCTTATTAGTATTTGTTATTTAGAGTTTGTATTTTGATTAATATTTCGTTATAGTTAGTAACATTTAGGAAAGGGACCTTTCATTTATCTTTCTATAGGTATCTATTTATTATTAACTAAATTAGAGACTTCAAAGTTATTTACTCTGACATTACTGAGGCAAGCTTGAAAGCCCGACGGAGACCTTTCAGAATGTCAAAGCCAACCTTAATTCAACGTTAACATTAAGAGTCGTTTCCTAGAGAACGACGGAACTACCTCGAAATCGTCCATCTTGCTACAAAAACAAAATTTAGTACAGATCTTATCGCGAGATAATCTTTATCTTTCTCAAACGGCGAAGACTTATTTTGATAGAGTTCTCGAGAACGCTTTTTAATCAGTAATTAGATTATATTGCCCTCCAGTCCCTCCTCTGTCGTCAAGCCAAGTAAATGTTTCAAGATTCTTTATCTAATGAAAATATTTTGTAGGTATTCAAATTGTGAAGCTCTTTGAATTTCCTTTTTTAATTGGACATTCTAATGTTTAGATATTTAGTTTATTTACCTTAACAGCTAACTCGTGCCTTTCTTTAAATATGTGTTCCTGTACCTGAGTGCTATATAACACACGCTTTATAGAATGGTGACATTAGATGTAAAAATTATAACCTAGTCTAAGATCCCGCCTAAGAAGGACCTTCACCTATCTGTTTAATGCACAAAAAATATGTTTAAGCATTCATTATACCATCTAGAAAGACTTATACACTAGTTTATTAGAAAAGTGGCATACAAGGAGATAAACTCCGATTCGTATTTAGAACAGAAAAGTATGGAGAGTAATCTCGGATAGATAACAAACCCCATAAATATAATATGAAAAACGTAGTTTTTCTAGGAATGTAATTATTTTATTTAAACATCAAATAGTTACTTTATGGGTGTGATCGATATGATAAACACACCAAGGCACTTCTCACGACATAGTTTTTTGCTACATCATTGTGACCTATCAACAATCACGGAACATAGCAAAGTCATACATTGAAGCGTCTAAAAGACCGCAATTTAACTTTAAACGAATCAGTACAGAAACAAATATATCAGTTATAGTCACAGTCCACAGACAGTATCAGTTGGTAGAACCCATTTGGAGAAAGATCAATCCATTAGAACGAGTCGACACCGCGGTATCCACGGTCCGATCTTAATGTACTGCGTTAGTGATGGGCAGCGCAGGCTTTTGAAGTCAATTGGCTATATAATTGGTTGTACAGATTTCACATTTTGGGAAAATTTGATTTACAGTTTCAGGTAATTGTATAATAATTAAATGCCATAAAAGTTTATTATGTGGTTATTTTATTTATTATGGGACAGTAAACAGCTACAATATAATATTTTTACAAATAATAAAATAGGTTCATTAGTAATAATGAACCTATTTTATTATTATGCACACAGAAAAAATAACATGGATAAGCCATTTTCCCGGAACGTATTTCCGGAATTTCCGGATTCAATTAAATATTGTTAATGTTGGTAGTGATATTATTACCACTCAATTCAAAATTTAAAGGAAGGTATCAAAACTATATTTTTTTATTTATCCGTTGAATAATAAAAACAATCGAATTCCGATCGAAGCATTAATATTTTTAGCCTTTTTATTGCCACAACTTTTTATAAATTGTTGCACTTAAATTTCAATCAAATCGACCAATTCCGGAGGAATGTCCATATTAATATATAATTTTCGGATCAATTACCCCAATTCAACTTACCTACTCTGATCTATGATAATAATATTGCAGCCCACTACATTATCCGCATGTTAACAAAATTAAGATTAGGTAAAAAGTGTCACTAGATCAGTATTATTCAGATATATAATAATTTGTTTATGAAAAATAGGTATTAAAATACAGTACAGTGAATTATTAAATATAATCAATAAAAAAATGGATGAAATTAAAAAAAAAATTCAATGTGGTATTGTTCCTTATTTAGTATCACAGAAAGTGAAATTATAAAAGAGGAAATGACAGTACAAAACAATCCATCTTTAAAAATAATTAAAACAGTTGAAATATTAGGTCTTTACCTATGAAATTGCCGTTTTGTTTGAAAAAAGTTAAAGTATTTTTGTTTCGAACTTATTTATTTCTTTTATTCAAAGTAATCACCCCTGCTATCAATGCATCTTTGCCAACGCTGTGGCAGTTTATGGATGCCCTTCTTGAAAAAATCAGCTGGACGGGAGACAACAAACTCTTCAAAGGCGTTTTGTAGTGCCTCTCGGGAATTGATTTTTTTTCCCGCTAAAAAGTTGTCCAAATTTTGGAAAAAGTAATAGTCGGAAGGCGCAAGATCTGGTGAGTATGGCGGATGAGGGAGAGCTTCCAAACCCAACTCATGCAGCTTAGAGACGGTCTGTTGTGCAGTATGGGGCCGCGCGTTGTCGTGAAGTAGCAGTGGAGACGACCGATTGACCAAAGCTGGTTGCAGACGTGCGAGTTTCGCCATCATTGTGGTCAGTTCTTCAATGTACACATCTGCAGTAATGCTCTCGCCGTTTTGTAAAAAGCTATGATGAATCACACCAGCACTAGACCACCAAACTGTGACCATCACCTTTCTAGGGGTCATTTTTCGTTTTGCACATTGCTTTGGTACCGAACCAGGATCTAACCAACTTGCTGAGCGCTTTCGATTGTCAAAAAGAATCCATTTTTCGTCGCACGTAACAATTCGGTTCAAAATTTCTTCATTTCTGTGCCTGTTGAGCAGCGCAAGGCAAGTCTCGACGCGTACGTTGCGCTGGCGATCGTTAAGTTCGTGGTGCACCCATCTATCAAGCTTTTTTATCTTGCCAATCTGTCGCAAATGGACCAATATTGTTTTAATGCTAACATCAAAAGCTGCTGCCAGCTCAGCTGTAGATTGAGTTTCATCAGCTTCAACAATCACCTTTAATTCATCATTGTTGACCAAAGTTTCCGGACGACCACGAGGTTCATTTTTCAAGTCAAAATTCCCAGAACGGAACCGAGCAAACCAATAACGGGTTGTGCGTTCGTTTGTACAGTTCTCTCCGTAAACGTCGTTGATGTTACGGGTCGTTTGTGCCGCGTTGGTGCCACGACGGAACTCATATTCCATAATTACACGAAATTTCAAAGTATCCATTATGAGGAAAAATGTTGAAATGTAATGAAAATACAACGCTAATCAATAAACAAAAGACTGATTTTGTAAATAGAATGTCATATTTTTAAAACAAAATTAATTTGAATTTAGAACTCATAGCCAATCAAAACTTTTTTTTGTTTGAAAAAGTCTGTACTGCAATACGGCAATTTCATAGGTAAAGACCTATTATATTAAATTGAGAAAAAAGGACTCACGTAGTGTGAGTACTTATTATCAATAGGTAAGATTTTAAAAACATTGGACTTAAATTTCGATTTAGAACATACAATAAATGAAGTTATAACTACTATAAGATTCCACCAACCGTTATGGACAGCAAATAAATTAATAATATAGATATATTATTCGTTTGATCCTTTTTTTTTAAGATTCCAAATATGTCATTAAAATTGAATAAAACCAGATGCTTTATCTCATAAAACCATGTAAACACTATTTGTTTAAGTTTTAATTTAGTATTTTCAACCAATTTTAAAGTAGTTTACTCAGTCATATTTAAGAAAAAAACATTGTCTGTTTTTTTCTGTGTCTGGAATTGAGCCATAACACTTCAATAATGAAATAAAACAACTTTCGGCTTACAAGTCTCCGCAGTCCCATCCCTAAAAACATTCAGCATTCTATCGGGCAAGTTCGTTTAATGACGTACGATCCGAGCGTCCGCGAATATTTAAAATTGAATTTCTGTTGATTGGCACCGCGACGATTAGTACTGAGGACTCCTTCGATTTTTTTTTTGTCGATAGATTGATTGGTAGATGCATTTTTTAGCAATGCGGTTACTATGGTTACATGAATATGGTTTTCGGAATTGCTTTCCCTTATTGATGTGATCAATATGTTAAATGTAGGTTATATGAGTAACATACATTCTCTTGGGAATAGCATAAACTACAGAACTCATCCTGCTACGATTCAAGTAGGTGCATACTTTTTTATTTCATCCACGTTCATTGATGCTGTTTTATCCGGGTTTTCATAGCTTTTATCAATCAACTCATCAGTCAAAAGTTGTGTTTCGTCAGACAAGTATATTCGCCATTCACGCATTTCTAAATATGCCTTCACACATCGATATAAACGACAAATAGCGTCTTGCCACTAAGCCTGTATACCTGTCTGGTCATAAACAACTGGCTGTCAAGAAAAACTTCACGAAAAACAACAACAATATCTAATTTGAAAACCGAACAAAGCCACGAGCGAGACGAGTATCTAAGAAACAGTTTGATTGATCCTAAAGCTACGGTGCGGGGAATAAGAGGGGAAGGGGTGTTAGTGCAGAATCACTGTATTAGATAAAGTTTGTAAGATAAATCGCAAGTTGGAATATTAATAGCAGGTAAACGATTTTACCTGATAAAGTGGGAAAACGGATAGTTTTATCAAACGCCATTTATTTCTCAGAGAATCAACATCTGCCTAACCTTTATGCTACTATGTTGGGGTCGGCTTCCAGTCTAACCAATCACACCAAAGAATACCTAATATTGTAAATGGAGAGACTACCTATTTATCTGACCTCCACACATCAGCTAATACTGGGTAATACAATACCCCTTGGTAAGACTCGTTGTCAGACTTTCGGGCCACTGAGTTCCTGTAACGACTGTCAAAAATCTACAAACGACAGCCGAGACCAACAGCATAACGTGCTTTCCGAGGCACGGAGACACGTTGGTATGCAATGGGTGGACCCATCAACAGGCTTTTCTTGAAGATTGATCTGAGCGGCTGTTGCTATTAAGCCACAAGCTCCTCATTTATTTCTCATGAGAGAAATATTGTAGTTATCTAAACTAATATTATAAAGATGAAAGATTTGATTTTTGTTTGTTTGCATTGAGTAGGCTGCGAAACTACTGGTTTGATTTGAGAAATTCTTTCAGCGTTAGATAGCCCATTTATCGAGGAAGACTATAGGATATATATATATATCATCACGCTACGACCAATAGAAGTGGAGCAGCAATGAAAAATGTTGCGAAAACGGGCAAAATGTAACGCAAACGAAGTTGCGCCGGACAGCTAGTAGCAAAATACTTATTGAATGTTGACACGGCCACTGTCTCAAAAGGTACCTGAACTGAGGTTCCGGCTATCACGTGGCTTAGAAACTGGGTTGCGAAGGTCAGGTAGCCGTGACCGAGTGAAGTGCTTCCATCTTGTAGAATGGAAACGATGAATGTCTTGACTAACGGCGGTAGGTACTATGTACACTGTCCGGGGTTACGTAAGATGTTCATATTTTATAGAAAATAACATCATCATTCATTCATCATTTCAACATAAAAGACGTCCACTGCAGCTGGACATAGGCCTCCCCCAGTGTCGCCACATTGACATTTTGGGGGGCTTTGCCATAATCGCCACGCTTGGCAGGCGGGTTGGCGATCGCAGTACGGTTGTTACAAAAACACAGAGAACGCTGCTGCCCATTTACTGGTAAGTCCCTTAGTCGCCTTTTACGACAGCCACGGGAAGATATGGGATAGTTCTATTCTTTACACCATACAGAACAGAAGAAGAAAATAACATAACGTTTGCATTCCCCGAAAGAAAGTAAAATTATGAGGCATAGATGGCGAGTCTACTGCAAGAAACCATGCATAAAACCTAAGACTTAGAGGTTATGGAGGTTAGGTCAAAGATCAAAACTATTTTTTTTTTCCAAAAACAAGTTCTAACTGATACATACAACTGATACATAAGTTAACGTTAAATAGCTTTATAACCACTATCAATCAATCAATAATTTTATTATCAGGCAACTAAGGCCCATACAGAAAATACACAAAATTATATTATAAAGTAACAAATAAACTAATACATATTAAAAACCTTAAACTATAACTAAACACGTAATGTTGACGGCGACTATGTTTTGCGTGTGTTACATTACGATAATGCTTCACACCAAAACATCAAATCGTTTCCCATCTTACTTTTTAAATTAAACGCTACAATATTATTAACCCCGAACAGTATACAA
The DNA here is from genome assembly GCA_949152445.1 of Cerastis rubricosa. Classification (NCBI taxonomy): domain Eukaryota; kingdom Metazoa; phylum Arthropoda; class Insecta; order Lepidoptera; family Noctuidae; genus Cerastis; species Cerastis rubricosa. Next base: position 1,430,817 of record OX424525.1, on the reverse strand, counting down.
AAAAATATTTGCTCTATTAGTAAGGTAAGTAAAGGGAGGTGAGTAGAGAGAGCTGATGTGGGGCTTCACGTAGGATCACATGATCACAGACGTTACTAGAGATTTAGTTGCCTAGGAACGAGCCAGTTTTATGGGGCCCATAAATAATGATCGCAGGTATGCAGCTAGAGTGCTTCTCAGTATTGTCGACGAAGGAACATAGATCTTTAAACATTTTAGAAAATGTTTTACACATTTTCTACAAGCCATCTAAAGTATTTCTCTTTTACTACAAAAAGAAGTATTGAATTATGTGACAACCTTTCCAGCAGAGTCAGTCTTTATAATGTGATTTTTAAACTATAAAAACCTATAAAAAATGTTGTTGCATAGTCCATCTGGAATTTCTCTGTAATGCTCAGATTTGTGCCTAGCTGATAGCAATAGGCTCACCCTCCATTACTTAGGACTTTAACACAGCCGGCGGAATCTGAGTGTTTTATAGAAACACGTCTCGCTCTCCAGTGAAACAAAAACAGGCGTGATATGCTACTATAAAACCCATATATATCATGATAATAAGCCCCAATATGACAACTAAATCACAGAACATAGTAATTCCGAATTCAATAACAAACAAAACTAGGACAGCTCAAATGTTTCGATCCCGCCACAATATACATAGACGTAAGCTACGAGACTGCTACGCGTGGGAGGTACGAGCTACGAGCGTAGTAGCTACGGCGTAGCGCGTAGCAACGTTGTTATCGTATATTTTGACGGCGTCTGGCAATCAGCTGATGCGTTTGTAGAATAGTAGATTACAATAACATGTATTGTTATTTGTAAATGTACTTTATATCACGCTTATTTCTCTTACAAGACAAGTAGAAACTTAACTACATTAAAACCGTTTCATAAAAGCAACTTTTTGGTACGGTATAATTTGTTAGTGCACAAGTTCAACTTGTATAGCGCAACGGTAAATAATACAAAATGAATAAATAGTCATTTGACTCACATGTATTTAGACAACTGTAGGATGCCAACCGAAGACTGTTGACGTAACTGTATTTTGGCTGAAGCTTATGTATACTACAACCTTTGGCCACGCACTGCTTTGCCATCGTGGAAGTCCGAAATTGTCCCAAGGGAACGTACTAAAAAACCATCTTATGTCCGTACCCATGTCATGGCCATGTCAAAAATCGAAACGACGATAGACAAGGAAAAGAATTAGAAAAACTTAGGAAATGTTCCAAATGTATACAGCAATAGTATGTTGAAAGGTTTACCGTAACGTTTGGTATGGACAGTTGGCGTCAAAGACATTAATCAAGATAATGCGGGTAGGAAGATCAATCACATCGGCTCAATAGTTCTTTGACATTGTTCAAGGTCGAATCGGAATTGTGAGAGGAGGGGAGTCGGTAGTTTCGGAATCGTTTTCTGTGAAAAAATAATGTAATTAGACAGTAAGGTAACTTTAGACAGACCAATGAAAAAAACTGTATACTCTAAAAAACAAGGCAGTTTTTCAGCTCTCCGTTCATTTAATTAACTTGGCAATGTGTTATGAAATGTACAGAACATCACGCCTGCAATCCCTGAAGGGTTAGGCAGAGGTGTACTTAATAGTACACCACATTCACCATTTATGTTGAAGTCTTTCTGAACTTTTTCAAAAAAAGCTGGCACAGTCACTCCCACAATGTTGTATGGTGGGATTTAGTCTTAAGTGTCACATTTGGCAAGATTAATTTTTGCCTTTAAATATCTTGTCAAGACGCCACTTAAACGCACTTCATCGCAGGAGATGTGACAACCACACATATAAGTTTCATCATTCGCCACAATGATAACGATAAATTAAAAAACTACATAAAATCATTCCACCGTCACTCTTACCTCAAACTTACAACCACACAATAAAAACTACTCCACAGAACAAACGCTAGCAATTGCTGTGATACTGAATAATATCATACATTTGTCTAGCTCGGGGAGCGCAGCGAGCTTATGGGAATTGAACGAGTGTTCCACTGTACGCCACCAAGTCGTCCCACTAGTGGGGCAAAGTGGAACGTTTCGGGTTTTATTATTATTGAATACTTTTAACATAGAGTAAACAGGTGCACCAAATGCCACAGGTATTTAGCTGTCAACCTATAAGTGATACAGAGACAAACAGAGGTAGATGCAAGTCCGTCACTTGAGCTGCCAAATTTATATTAAAATTTTGTCCCAATGACTACACGTTGGACCAGAGTGGAATAACCCGATTTGAGGCAGCTCGCCTCGCATTCGATAGCGCGGTAGTCAGCAGATACTCGTTAATATTATAGACCTGAATCTGTGTTTCGCTGGCACATGGTATGTACAAGAATTACGGATGAGGTTCCTTAGGTTGATGGTGATCAATAGTTTTATTTTGTATCCATGAAAAGGTAATTGGAAACAGCTTGAGAACCAAAAGATAATAATAAAATAAAAAATAGGTTTATATAACGAATAAATTCAACATTTTTGTATACAGCTGTTACTCAAATGTTATTCAGAAGAATCAGATAAATCAAAACCAAATCATATTTCCCTTTCATTCAAACAAGATTTATCTGATTCCTTCATGATTTTAAAACAAACAACGTTATATCGTAAAAAAGCAGTCACATAAACATTTAAACTGGGATACGAGGACACAAACCATTTCCAAATTCACAGTTAAATTAAACGACCGAGGCGTTGGAATCAATTCGGTGGCCATTTAAAAAGGAATCAATGTTATCTATTCACGCATCGGTGGTGATGACATGGAAATATGCCGTGTGTCGCTATGGACGAAGCCGTTGGCTAATGTTTCGTGTAGTTATCTATGGCTTTTATACTTTTTTGGGCAAAAAAGAGGAAAAAGATTCGTCGTTGTGGAAAACATAATTATCGTGTTTTAATGTCTGTACTTTTCATGTGTGAAAACAGGTAAACAAAAAAGTGGGATTATGAAGCTTTAATTTTTTCTGTTAATTAAGAAAACATTAACACTGATTTGTTTAAACCACAGCTTATAATTTGTCGTTGACACAAAACCGAACATTTGTGTGGGGTTTTACTAGCTAGTTTAATTTAACCCTGTTTACTCCATCCACAAAAGATGGCAATATTTTTTTTTGTAATTTACCCGTACAAAACCTGCGCTGTATATTTTCCTGTCATCTTCAGACAACCGGAGCAATATTCATACCCGACGGTAAATTGATTTACATCCATGAATACATTATGTGCTTTGAAATAAACAAATAATTCTCAAAGAGGACACTGAAAAGTTTCATCGTTAATATTCAATTGATAAAACTTAGTTTTAGGATCTTATGATCTCAAATGATTTTATGTAAAACAAATCTATTTCTAAGGGAATGCAAATGAAAGCAAAATACGGATTTTCCGTGAAAGCAATTAAATTGTTCATACTTATATTTTTTATGTACGTGTCACAAACTTTTATTAATGCACAAGGCTATAGTTAAAAAACATTGTATAGTGGTGTAGTGAAATTCGGAAGCGAAGAAAACCGTCTATGACAACAGATAGTAAAGGAAACAACGTGTGGAATACAGGAAAAGTAGTGGATGTTTCTCGAAAACAGCCCTCGGAATTACGTATGCGTATTTCTAAAACTATAGGATATGCCCGCGTTTTCCTAGCACAAAAACTGTGCAAACCTTAGAAGAAAATAACAGAACTGATATTGTGGGTATACTTAAAGGGACCTCTGCCTAGACCTCTGCCTAACCGCTCACGGATTATGACACGATGTTAAGTTAAGCTTCCTTAGTTACGCAATTAAAGATTTACTTAGAAAACCACAAAAATCTCTAAAATCAAAGCAGGTGACTAAAACAATATATAACTTAAACATAAACGCTCGCAAATCGTTAAAAACACAAACCGTCAGCCGTCAAGCGAATTCCAAGGAGGCATAAATCCTTTTCCGTCGGACTTTTTTAATAAGCATCAAGGTGTGGCGGTGTGTGGTGGGGGAGGGTGGGCCGGAGGGGGCGCGGGACTGGCCTGGGACCAGACGCCCGCCTACGCGCGTCGCTGCGGACGTCTCCACGTCCCGCGTCCCGCCACAGTTCGCCAGCGGTGGGCCGCGTGCCCGCCGCGTCGCCGCGACCACTACACTACCAACACGTTACATTTACGTATTTTCTACATATTTATATTTTTAATTATTTAAGTTAAAGGTGAGTGCTGATTAATCAAGCTTTCTAGTGGATTTTTTTTTGGTAAGGTTTCGTGTTTCGTTATTTTTGTTGCTTTATTTATTTTTGCTTGTTTAATTCTTTTAAGTGTGATATTTTCTTGGTGTTTATTGTTGTGAATTTGGGTATGCGGGAATACGTCTTATATTAAAAAAAAACGCATTTTAGAAGAACCGGAAGAATACCGCTGTTAATTTATCGATGAGCGGAAAATAATAATGCTTATGAGTAAAGCTTGAAAATTAAATAACCCCGCTTATAATTTTGAGTTTCTCACATCTGATAACAGTCAAATGGACATTAGAATAAAATTAATGAACATTATCATTAAATTCCTGTCAGAAACCGTTTACGTCTTCGGTCATTAATTAATTTTGAATTAAACCATGTTCCATTTAAATTACGAGTGGACAGTTTAAGCATCTCTTAATTAATTTAAATCAATTAACGCGACCTAAAAAGCTCAAATTCTTAAGTAAAAATTATGGTCCCTTTCTTGGATCTTAAAATGGCTTTTAATTTGTCAAAATAATTTTAATGTGACGTGATTTAATATGACATATTTTTAAGAAATATAATGTCGTGGTTTTCTAAATTTTCACAATATCGTGCTCAATTAATCGTTACGTTTTGCGGATATTATAGTGCGTGCGGTAGTTTCCTCCCGCGCTTTTACTAGTTTATTTTATAGGTTGACGCTTTACAAGCGTTTGTAATAACTTCGTGGGTTTTACAGCTTATAAGTATCCATTGACGCTTGTATAACATCTTTTGTTTTTACTATTACAGGTAGGATTTGTTTTAAATCCTTTGAGATGATAGTTCACTGAAAGTGGAAGTCGTAATGATATGTGTCGTCGTAGTCGTAGTCGTAGTGATATTCCGTGTAGTCGCCAGCTAAGCCTGGTCAGAGGCGTAATCAACTGTAATACTTAGCAAACTGCAATTACTAAAGCATAAACCTAAATTTAAACATTATTTTTTTGTCAATAAACTGTAGCGGCGGTACTTGACTGAGGAATATTTATTTAACGGTGGAGCTAACTAGTAACAGCCGTATGGCCGTATTTTCAAAGCTAAGCAACCCTTTTTGGGTTCGGTTCTTGCATGGATTGCCTTCGATTTCACCATCATTGCATAGAAAAAAATAATTCATATCTCCGAAAGCACGCTAATCAGTTGGTCCCGACTGTCATTTCTAAATATTTGACAGCCCTTAGGGATAGGTAGAAGTCCAAAAATTTGACAGCCAGTCGTGCCGAAGAGGTCCCATGTTACCCAGGAACTGGGTTGTGGATGTTAGATGTAAGTCGCTCCAAGTAAAGCACTAGTATTCAGGTGTACCTAATTACATTGAAATATACTTTATTTTACACGAAAATGTTTACATAGCTCTTTTACAATTTTCTTAAATCTAAGGCGGTCTTATCGCTGATAGCGAAGTCCACCATTCCTGCGCCCTTTCTTAGCCCTTTCTACTTAGAAAATCCTAGAGTAACATGTTATTACTTAGTTAGGTATTGTATTAATTACCAAGGGATGCCTCAGGCGTACTGTCCTCCTAGACAAGCAGAACTTAGAGAGTGATACGAATACTAATGAACACTAATGAGCATTTCTAGTAAAATTGAATAGAAAAATAACCTCCAAAATAGGCTGCTCGCTATTATAAGCAGCTGGAATGATCCTGCTGTAAATTATTTTGATAAAGGCTCATTTTGCAACACTTATTTGTTGGGGTAGAAATATGTGTATGTTATCCAACAATATATATACATAGTGAACTAAAAAACGAAAGAATGTGAGAAGGATGATGTGGCTAGTAAGCTGAGATGACAAGTAATAGAGAAGTGTGGAAGAAGAAGACATGCTGCACGGCATCCCAATTTATGTGGGGTCACCCACATAAATTGGGATAAGAGCAGGAGAATCATGACATGGTAAAATAAATAGTTTCAATCGCAATTAAATACGTTATATTCTTTACGGCCATTAGGCTTGATATAGAGAGATTAAATTCCACAATATAATTTTAAGAAATAATCCGAAAAACATTGACAAAGTTATCAAACCTTCGTCCTACCCAAAACTCGACTAAAATAGACCACGATACAATAACCAGCGTATGTTGTTCAAAATAAACTAAACACAATAGGTGAGTACAGTCCTATTGAGCAAGTCGTGGGTGGAAATGAACGGCTTAATTAATACGCAGAGCTGAGTAACTAGCTTGTCACTACACTATAACGTACCCACTTGAACCACGTAGCTACAATATATATATATACATGCTTACATGAACATGTATAGGCCTACCAAGTTAAAACCCTTTGGTAAAGGAATAGAGCTTTAGTTATATTACGTGGTTCTAACTATCATCAAAGGTGAAAGTGTAATAATGTAATAATAGGTACCTACACCATTTCAGGCTTAGCTACTTATATTTGATAACTATGTAGTCAATTGTTATAAATATATATGTAACCGGTAATGGTAGAAACAACAAACGGAACTCCATCTGATTGTTAAAATAATCAGTATGGTATAGTTTGCATGCGCCTAGCTTTTCAAGGCTATGTTAGGTTCATGTTTCAAGCTAACCGCCTACAGTTGAATACCGGTAACGTACATGGAGCGACTATCTCCCCTCCACAACCCACTAGCGACTACCCGTCGCAACTGTCTAATATCTACGAACGACCACAACAAGGAACAAACTGCTGAACATGCTCGAGGCATCTGGTTAGTTGTAGTTATTGCATAAATAAATAAATAAACTTTCGAGGTTTAACATTCCTCTTCTGCCTAGCTATTCACTAGCCCAAACTCCGGAGCAAGCAAAATACCGATTGATTATATACTCTGCCTGGGTCTTTCTCAGACGGCTCAAATATCACGCATATTTGAGCCGTCTGAGAAAGACCCAGGTCCGGGTCGAAATCCAGTACGAAATGGACAACTAGGAACTTGATATATTTTTTTAAAACGGATACGATCAAAATATTAGGAGGGACTTTTTTTTTATGGATGGGAAATCATCAAATGACCCCTCACGCTCTGGGCGGAGTGGAATGGTGTGTCAGACTTGTACTGACTAAAACTCATCCATGTTCCTTCTTAGCCCTTTGCGTTCCAGGGCCACGGTATCTCTTTCGAACAGTCCCACAGCCCCGGCAGACATCGGCCCTATCGGACCCCTTCCAGTTTGCTGACATCTCCTTGAGGCGCGCGTGGAATACGAACGCGCCGTCGGCACGGTCTGTCGTCATAAGACGGACGGACGGTGAGCTAGCCCATTAGTCACCGTCCACAGGCCCGCGCCTACGGTGGCCGGGGGCCACTGGTTGCCCCCCGACGCCCGGGGCGTCTCCCGCGGCGGCTGGGACGTGAGGTTCTCTCCCTCTCACGTTCCGCCACCTCCTTCGCTAGCATGACTGCTTCGCAGAAGGAGGCGACGGCTTCCCATTCCCTCTCACTCCAGACCATGGATTGAACCAGGGCCGGACGCGAGAGGTCGCCGCCGCCAATCGCCGCTACGAGGACACGGCGCGTTGCTCAGACCAGGTGAAGCTGAGGTTCACAGTGTGCTCCACCGTGTCCTCCGGCCGGTCTTCGCAGTGGTGACACCCGGGCGTTTCCTCCCACCCGATTCGGTGCAGGAACTTCCCGAAACAACCGTATCCGGTGAGAACCTGCGGCAGGTGGAAGGTCAAGGCGCCGTGACGCCACTCCAACCACTCCTCAAAGAGGGAACTTATCGCCTCTATTGTGGCGGGCCCTGCACGGGGTTGTGACAGTCGCTCTCTCCATCTCGCCATGAAATCGCGCCGGAGATCTGTCCGCTGAGCGGCGATTTGCTGCGGCAGCGAAGTTCCCCCCTGGCGTAGTACATCCGCGCACCATTCGTGCAGGTGCGTGAGGACTATCCCCTCCAGATCCCATTGCGGCAATCCGGCCAAGACGCTCGCCGCGTCGCTGGAGATCGTGCGGTAACCCCGGACTAGCCTTACGACTACCACCTTCTGGGGCTCGTTCAGGTAGGTGGCGGCTCGCCGCCTTAAAGAACGCGTCTGCGTCTACATACTTCTCTTTTGTTAAGGTTTATAATCGATTTCAGAGGCTTGCGATCGATTCACCGAAATCAATTTTAAGGGTGTATACCCTTAAAATCAATTTTAAGGGTGTATACCCTTAAAATTGATTTCGGTGAATTCATTTTATCCACAACTATTTGAATTAATTTTTATTCACGATAATAAAAGTTGTCTTACATGTATTCGATTTCAATAAAAGAGATTAATATTAAATATTCGGGTTACTTTTGAAAATACCTAAAATTTTGCTAATTATTTTGACTTCAGTGGTATTGATTTCGGTGTTTTAGTAGGAAATGTCTTAAAATAAATAACTATAGGCACTAAATATAAGCATCACAACAATCGTAGCATTTCTTTTTAGGTAGTATAGACTCTTTTTAATGTTTAAATTAATCTAAAGTTCTTGGTTCATGCTAAATATCAATATATTGGGGAGCCCCGCTGTTTGGGGCTGTCTTCTGTCTTATTTCGGTCTGGAGGGTTTAAAGAAACTTAACACAAAGTGGATGCAGGGGCGTATTTACCCTAAAGCGAAAGGGGCCATGGCCTGAGGCGGCAGGCTGCTACCTCGCTCAGCTTTTTGGGACTTATATAATAGTAATAGTAAAATGTAACTTACCATTACTTAATTTCGAAAATGTTATTGATAAACTCCTCCTTTTTTCATAAGATAGATTGTACTTTTTCAAGCTTGCAGCTCCGTAGCTTACAATTCTGTATCAATGTTGAGAAGAAATTCTAACAAATTCGAGACGGGGTTGTAACAACTGTCGAGCTCGCTATGCTCGGTGTTATAGCCTAAGATATCTGAATTGTTCTGAAACTTTTATGCATAATTCGCCAAGTCACTTCAATACAATCTGTTTAAATGATAAAAGGAAAATCTAATATCTCCAAAGCGGGGCGCTAAAAATCTTCGAGCTCGCTTCGCTCGCTCTTGCATCCTACGGTCTGTTGATAATTCTGCATTTTTTATATACTAAAAAAGTAAGTTGTCACTCAAGTGCAAGTTGCGCCTTTATACCGCGGTGTTCCGCCCCATTATGACGTACGCTTGCGTCGTGTACGCTCACACCAAGCCTAAGTACATCCATAGGATGCAAACCTTGCAGAACCGGTTCTTACGTAGAGTCACGGGAGCCCCTTTTTATGTCCGTAATGACCGTCTACACATAGACTTTAGAATGCCCACCGTCCTTCAGTTTATATAATAATTTCTTTATTCGAGTATCCATGACTCAAAAACTGTTAGTAAAACTTAAGACTATGTTAGTAAGCACTAATAAAACAAACAACACAATGGATCACCGCTGCGCCAGCCCATGAGAAATAGCACAACAGCGACCCACATAAACACAGTCTAGTCGACTTGCAATCATGCTTAGGATACCATTGGTGCTGCCCCACACCCTGCGCAACAGGGAAGCGCACCTTTTACGCATTATCGCGTAAAAACAATCCACATGCGCATCAGCAAACATCCCTGACGCACTACAGTAGCGGGGCAGCCCCACCAGCATCCTAAACGCGTTATTATACTGAACGCGGAGAGCACTGTACGATCTCTGCGCACATTTAGCCCACAGGCTGCACGTGTAAAAAGAAGTACAGTACGCTCGAAAGAGCGTCACTTTGACCGGAAGTGAGCATCGTGCAAACCTGCGAACCAACATGTTCGCCCTAACCGACAATGCCCTCCGCTCACGTTCAATGTCATCATCGTCTTTGAGGTCAGGGGTCAATATATGACCAAGGTATTTAAATTTTTGGACTCTTTGCAATGGTGTGCCATTCAACAGTACAGGTGGCATTCTGTCTGGGCTTTTACCCCCAGCCTCAAAGACCATGACCTCAGATTTTTTACAGTTATACGCCAATCCATGTACTTTGGCGTAAGCCTCACACTGGGCCACCAAATTCCTCAGGCCACAGACTGACGCACTCAGCAGCACCATGTTGTCAGCATAACTGATATTATTGACACAGATACCGTCCACGTAGCATCCAACCCTGGTACTGCTGAGCTCGGCAATCAGTTCATTTATATACAGGTTAAAGAGCGTAGGTGAGCTCAACCCACCCTGCCTCACCCCACATTCCAACCTGTATTGACAAGAAAACGATCCAGCCCATCGTACAGTGTTGATCTGGTTTCCATACCAAAACTTATAAATATTTAGAAGCTCTGTGGGTAAATTAAGCTGTTCTAACTTATTCCATAACACATCGTAGGAAACCAGATCAAAAGCCTTAGATAAGTCCAGGAAGCAGGCATAAATAGGCGTCTCACGCTTCGCGTAGTATGTGACAGCATGCTTAAGACACAACACTGCACTCTCAGTTCCCAACCCAGTCTTGAAACCAAACTGGTTGTCATGTATGGTTGTTCTTTTATTCAGTTGTGCATTAAGCATGCTGTCAAAAACCTTTGACAGCACAGTAGCTAGCGAAATGGGCCTATAGTTACTGCTGTCAGAGAGGTCACCAGTTTTATTTTTAGCGATAGGCACAACCACTGTTCGCATCATCTCACTAGGCATATAACCATGACCCATACAAAAGCTATACAGCATAGCAAGTACTCTAGACAAGTGAGGGCCAGCATATTGGAGGTGCTCGATGCTAAGCCCGTCATGGCCGGGTGACTTACCTCTAGACATTCGTCGAATCGTTCGAGTAATCTCTGCGGCCTTAAATTTAACCCCTATTTCCATGCCGGGCGTAACATCGGGCACTGACCGCGATGTGCCTAGAGGAGATTTTACAAAAAACGCCTCCTTAAAAAGATTGGCAATGTCTTCTGGCTCACTCATGCCCCCGACGCTCACAGGAATGCCCGGTCTGGTTTTCAGCTTATTTGTATTTTTCCAAAAACTACGAAAATCATTCTTAGCATGATGTGAGGCTAGAATATATTTTAACTTCGTCTTCATGGTCTTGGCACCACTTCAACCTCGACTTGAATATTCTCCTAGCCTTACACATTTCGTTATAAACTATCCCACTCGTAGGTTTACCATACCATGCCCACAACAGATATTTCTGCCTAGCTTCCCTGTGAGCCCCAGCAACATGTTTGTTCCAGCCAACAATTACCCGCCTTGAACGTCTATCGGCGCTTCCCCGACCCGCCAATGCTGCCGCACTCAAAGCGTGTATAACATCTGCATACAGCTTATCAATTATAATTCTGTGATTTGGATCGTTACACATATTGTCACAACATCCACCAAGTTCGTGTGGGAAGTCAATTAGTTTTAATCTATCATGAGAGTTACGCTGATAATCTTCTATTTGATTTTGAGTTCTTTCCCCCCACACAACCTTGTTAACACATACATCATTGTCACATTTCTTTGGAAGAATCACATTCAAATCACATTCGATAACCAGTGGCAGGTGGTCAGACCAAAGCACATCATAAACTACATACACATTCCTGACAGTGGTCACAGCCGCCTCTGTTACTACACAGTGATCGAGCCACCTCTTTGAGCCATGCGCCTCACTCAAGAATGTGTATGTGTTCGAATGTAATCCTAACATTTCTGTATCAATACAAGTCCATTTTTGTTCACTACTATAGCTGGCAAGTTCAACATAAAATAATTCAGATGGGTGCGCATTAAAATCTCCTAACATATACACATAATCTATATTACAGCTATCAATGATCGCACTCACCGAGCTCAAGACGTCCGTAAAATCCATTAAATTCCGTGTAATGTCCGTGGGCATATAAACACTAAACACTAAAAAGGATTTATCCCTTAACACAATTTTCAAGGCACATATACGTGGATTATCGCACTGCACAACAACAACATTTTGGAACAGACTTTTTCTCCACAGCAAGGCGACGCCACCGTAGGGTCTACCACGAAGTATGCCTGCTGACGTATCTACCGCCGATACTCCGGTACAGCCAAACTCACTGCTTATTGAGTCAAGAAACGTGATTTCTTCAGGCAGTAACCACGTTTCCTGTAGCGCAATGACATCAAACTGCTTACATAAGTCACGAACACTTTGAATGGAGCGCTTGACATTTTTACAATTAAATGACACTAATTTGCACACATTGTAAATATTATCGTTATCCAGCATTCATAAGTTTTTGTGCGCCGACTTCCTTGACGGTGACTAAATTATTTAAACGCTTTGGTCTGTAGTTCACAAAACGTCGAAAAATAATCCCCTGCGGCCACAGCTGATCATCCAAATACAATTGAAGCTTACTCTGGGACACAAAGAATTTATACGCATTATGTTCGCACTGCCGCTGAATGTTAATCCTTTCTAGGTCAACTTTTTCTCCAGTTTTCTTTTCAATATAATCGGTTATGTGCGACTCAGAAGCGTCCCTATGTACATTTGATATAAACATGGGGATTTTTCTGTCAGCTGATCTGAATTTCTCCTCAGATTCGACAACATTGCTACCAGTGCTTCCTTTAAGGCGATTCTTATATTTTGGTTTCTTATAATGCACCACTGTAAAACCATCAGGATTTTGGTGAATTTTATGAAACGTCTTTCGAAACGTTTCTTCGATAACGCCATTAAACACTGTAATCCCCTGATCGCAGCGGCCGCCCGTTACGAACCCTCGCGCATTAGTACAGTACGCCGTCCTCGGCATACCCTCGTCACTCCCGATGATGCTATCACCCTCCTCCAGGAGAGTAGCAAAGAGACTAGCACTCTTAAAAAGTTCAGACACAAACCGCCGTCTTTCCGACATCGAGGTCCGTCGCGACGTCCCGGTCCATGCCCTCCCCGACCCTCGCTCGAGCCAGCCCGCGATGCTGTGCCAGTAGTTTTAAATCAGCCCCTAATAATGATATCATTCAGATCCAGCCTGCCCCCATGCAGTCCTTCCCCAGCGACGCCCTAAGCCGAGGCTCAGGGCTAAGGGTACCCCACAGGGGGTGCCCTTAGCGTGTAGTCGCTTAGTTTGTAAGTTTTTATGCCCTGGCTGGAGGCCTTACTCTTAAGGCACCCACAGGATTGTCCGGTTAAGCAGACGACAACCTCTTAGGTTGAACAGCGAGATGCCATTCCAAAAAAAAAAAAAAAACATCAGTATCATAAAAAATATAAAAAAGTACCATAACTTGTGTTAGGGTACTTTTTTATATTTTTTTCTCACAATATCCTGCCATCCCCTTCTAACCTAACCTGTCCAAGTCTGGGTGCCAAAAATCCCGCGCTCGCTTCGCTCGCTCTTGCATCCTATGAGTTTTCCAGTTGATGCTTGAACTACTCGTATAGTTTTCTATAGGAACATACGTTGAAGCTGTAAAACGTAAAATGTTGGTGAGTTGAAAATTCTGTGGCTAACAAGCTAGAAAGAGCAACAGCTCTTTCTTAGATACGAATTAGTTTATTAGATATATTCTTATTGTCCCGTCACTTATATATAACATCAGCGAAGAATTATTTGATATATTTGATTTCGTTGATAAGAATATTGATTTTGGTGGACAACATTTAAAAAAAAAAGTCCCTTCGTATCCGTTTGGTCTATACGATTCCCTGAACTACCAATATATTTTAAATTAACTCCAGATTTGATATTTCATGATAATAATGACGAAATTAACAAAAAAAAAATTGACACCGAAGTCAACCAAATAATGAGTTTCCTGATAATGACCCACCTCATCAAATGCCGCTGTCGTCCATTTTACAAGCCAATTTATATAATGTATTAGACCTGTATCCCGGGTGCCACTGTTATGGCACACGTTGACCGTGCCCTGGATACTAGCACATAAAACAAACCCCTTATAAACGAAGGACGGCCATTTGCATTTTTTCAACATTTTGGTGCTAATTATGTGGATTTGACCTGCTAAAATGTGTTTACAGATAAAAAAAAATCCTTTGAACATTTTTTTGCACTTCTTCGGAGACTTGGTTTATGGCTGATTAATGGCAAAACAGTCGCCTACAATTACACAGAATTAAACATTACAGTCGCTATGTGTTGTGTATCTATTCCTAACCCTTCGGGGAGAACAGGCGTGATGGTGTGTTCTGTGGATTTACACATACTGGCGAAGTGTATTTTGTTGCTAAAAGAAGTGTGCCACAAGCGCTGAGTGCACCGCGTTGTGTAAGGTGCAAGAGTTAAAAAACTATGATACCTGCTACAAACAAAGAAATGTTTAGACATTACACCAAGTTGACGACACCATATTAGTTAACTTAACTAAATTATCTGAACTTTGGGTTACATCATGTTTTTAATATTTTGTATGTCAAAAGGACCTATAAAGGATCATTCCGTAAACGGTCACAGAAAAATCTGAATATGCAAAGAAGCACAATATTGGATCCCAACAGTCTCCTTACCAACCTTAGTAAGGGTTGAGAAACTCGGATGACCTTTAGCAGTTTAGCTTATGTAAACAATCTTATGGGTACAAATGCCACGTTCAAGGACGTAGCGTTCATTTAACTCAATACTATACGTAAATTATAGAGAGAGTAGACATCAGTAAAGTGCAAAATTGAAATTAACATAGATTTATGGCACTTGTTATAAATCAAAACTAAGGCCGCCATTTTGTTTTTTCCAATACAATTTCCACAAAAAAAAATTACAAATGTTTGTTTACCAACATCCCTCCTGACAATGATATTTAAGCGTTATAAAATACATGCAGCACTGTATGGCGCAAAAAACAATCGCCAAACTTCGCAAAAGTAATTACATTTTTCACAAAGGCTACAAGAATTTTCTTTTTCCTTAAAATCGCAACAGTCAGTGCCTGTATACCTGTACAGCAAATTAATAAATATAATTATAAAGGAACTTTGTACACGGCAAATACAAAGTTGGACAAGTATCTACAGAAATGTGTCAAAAGTTTGAATTTTAGAAGAAAATTAATCTGAAACTCGGTCTGAAGTCGATGAGCGACACAATCATATTTAGCCGATTTCTCGTTGTAATTATAGTCTTCTGGTTGTAATTAAGGAAGAAGTTATTGTTAAAACGGTAAAGAAAGGTTATAATTTGTTTTTAATTTGACTTTTTTATATCATCATATATCATATCATAATGATCATCATATCGTCGGTCAGTTTTGAGCATCTGGTATGTTGTTTTGGTGGATCCGACTTAAAAGACCAGAAGGATGCATGCAGTTTTTTGCTTGGCTCAGTAGGTAGGTAATATTGATGGCCCTGAAATGTAGTTGCATACTTACTTCAGGTTAGTAATATTTTCAACCGACATAAAAAAAGAGTTTATCAATTCAACCTGTATGTATGTAATATTGTCAGAATTGTTCAGTTTTTGTAAATGTTAGTCTATACTAGCTTCTAAACATGTATGCCAAATTTCATCAGTGTATGTATGTTTTTTTGTTTGTATGCTTGTCTACGCATATGTCAAGAAGTATAAGTCAGAACGCAAATCTTGTTTTTACTTAGATAAGGTATAGTTCAACTGGGAACACGGCAAGTTTCATCAAAATCGGTTCAGTTGTTTTTGAGTTAGAGAGCAAGCGTGTATCACTCACTGGGAAAACGGGTAGTTGGCTTAGCAGCGTAATTCTAAATTAATAAAAAAGTAATTTAACAAAATTGAAACGACTTCAAAAAATTAGAAAACGGAGAAATAAAAGTTTAGTCTTTAAAATAATCCAAATACCTAAATATGCCATTTTTTTTGAGATCGGTGTCAGTTTTAATATTTAGGACTAAATGCGCCTCGCGTAGCTTTTAGCTGTCCTTGACGAATATGGCTGGCACCAACCTCAAAAATATAGTTCAATTTTTTTAAAGTACTTTTTTTCTACATCAGAATGTCAGTAACACATGGTACGCAGAGTTTATGTCACAAAGGACCAAACACAATGCCCGCAGTATTCCCAAAAAACAAATTCCTCGCAATCTCTCCCCTCCTCCTCCTTCATCCCTCACGTCACTAATCGCTCACACTCCTGAGCCCTTCAATTCCCTCTTATTCACTCACACACGAAGGAGTGAGAGAGAACACTCGAGTAGACCCGACCCCCTAACGTCTTATTTGGGTCAAGTTCAACCACCATCTGGGCCGTTTAGTGCTAACTTTGACAATAAATATCGACTTCTTAAGAATTATTATGAAGACAAAAGTATTATGGGCATGGTGATGGATACCATAACATAAGACTTAACCTAAGACGACCCACTGACCAAGATTGCTTATGTTGAGAAAAGTTTTTAGACTGCTATGTTAGTGTTCTTTAATCACAATAAAATACTCGTTTCTCCTTACTTGCATAAAAGGCGTTTTTAGGGTTCCGTACCCAAAGGGTCAAATGGGACCCTATTACTGAGACTTCGCTGTCCGTCCGTCCGTCTGTCACCAGGCTGTATCTCATGAACGGTGATAGTTTGCCAGTTGAAATTTCCACAGATTACCTATGTATTTTTGTTGATGCTATAACAACAAATACTAAAAACAGAATAAAATAAATATTTAAGGGGGGCTCCTATATATACAAAAAAGTGATGTTTTTGTTAGTTTTTTATAAATAATGGTACGGACACTTCGTGCGCGAGTCTGACTCGCACTTGGCCGGTTTCTTTTTATAGCAGTCTTTTGGAGGATCCACCGACAAAGCCAACCGCCCGTTGTCTCGATTTAACAGCATGGCTGAATGATCAAATATTAGTCAACTTCTTTTAAGACTCAGTCTTTTTGTACCCATTCTGAAAGGTAACACCTGACTGTGTTTGAGCTATGTGCTAATAAGAACCTAAAGGGGTAAAAAAGCCAGCTCAGCGGACTTTAGTTCGCCTGAAAAACTGTTGGTACAGTCAAAGCATCCCTTCCATTTGTCGCTGAAGACATATCCCTGTAATTCCCCGAAACCCGACATCTACCTTCCGATCAATAGAGTACCTACCTACACGAAAAATAACTGGTTCTCAGTTAATGTCACCCAATCACTTGTTTTTTTGGTCCCCCGCAAAAAGCAATAAAAGTTTGTTCGAGCAGAAATCTCAATTTGCCCAAAGTTTAAAGAGCCCTCAGTTTATCATCTCTATAACATTATAATTGGTTTATCGTGAGTTGTGATTTTAAGATAAAATTAACTTTTTTTTTTTGGCTTACCTCGGTGTCTTACGAATTCATAGAAGCTCTTGAAAAAGAAATTTTCTAGATTTTGTAGACCAGAGTTTACTAAAAAAAAAAAATTTGTTAAATGAAAACTAGCTGCTCACAACGACTTCGTCTGGAATAAATTTCTTGTTTGTAGTTAAAAACACATATACTCTAATAAGTTTGTCCTACAAAGAAACAGTTTTGAAACGCAAATTGTATTATTTAAGTTTAGATTATAATAATATTATTGTGAAAAATAACCTGTAAGTTTTAAAGTAGCAGTCTGTGTGTCTGATACCAGTTTTTCTCTTTAACACGATGTAACTACCAAAAAGCGAACAAGCGTTTTATTTTTTACGAAAATAAAAGCGTGTTGTAGTTTTTTAACTAATCACATGGGCGTTGCACGCATCACACCAACAGTAAAATACTATAAAAATAAAGCATTTAAAAATGCCTTGGTAACCGCGTTTTACACTACAAGTACAGTCAATAACAAAAATGTATGTCCGTATTCATTGTTTGGTAATATATCAGAGTTACCGGCACCTGTATTGTTTGCGATACCGCTCGTAAATTTGTTTTATTGCTTTCGATATCAATTTTCGATGCAAAATGTACCTACTTTTTGTGGCTTAAATTGGCAGCCGATTGTTCGAAATTTAAATTTGCGCATATTTTTCAGCTCTTATTTACAGATTTATTGAAAGGGTTTAGCCATTTTGAACATACGACTATCATATTAAAATTAACTGTTTAATACAGTTAATTTTACCTTTTTGGGTTTATTCATAACCATATTTTTTATCACAAATGTAATCAAAGTTAATCCATTAAACCATAGTTTCCTATTTGGAAAGAATACGCATTATGTTATAAAATGATATTACAACCATATTTTTACATCATTGCATTCTATCTACAGATAAATCAACATTAACTGTCGGATAAATCCATTTATTGAAAATCGCTCTGGCAGCGAAGGAACAAGAAGGAAGAATAATTTCTGCGACAAGTTTATCTGGAGCAAGTTGTCAATAAAATGTTGTAGTTTTGGAAAAAAGGAGGTTCCAATATTTCTATCAGTGCACGGTTCAGGTCTTTTGCGGTAGTACTTATGTATACCACAAACATGCGGGAAGTTAGGAATATTTCTTGCTACTGGAAGCAAACACCTCTCTGTGTCAACGAGGTGTTCAGTTCGCACGTGTGTGTGTCACAGTTGCCAACCTGAAAATGACAGTTATACAGTGAAATAGTAAGTTGCTTTAATCTGTTCTCAAATGAATTGTAGCTGAAATTGCAGTACTGTGTAATAACCCACATTTTTCTTAAATGAACAGCCACTAATGGCCCGTTGCCGCCTGCACTGCATTGCGCCGACCGCCATTACTTTTTCTTAACATGTCCGATGGCAAACACATAATTAATTTGGTGATTTGCCGAAAATACAGCAATTTAGCTCCTCTCGTGTGTTTTAGTGGTACGAATTATCAGTCTAAAAACCTAAGTAGGTAGTAAAAAGACACACGTTTACCCATTAATACAATGCGATCAAAGTATCATTGGCACCATCATAATTGCTAATGTGCACATATTGACGAGCTAACAAATTACTACGTGTGTTAGTTTCCGACCTTTTAGCTGGGACTGTTATCATGTTTCCAAACCAATGGAATTTGCATATCTCCTAACTCACTACACTCACAGCGCACAGTAAACAGAGATACTGGAATTAATGCCCATATTTAGATGTTATTCGTGTACAGATCAATAATTGATTTAATGCTTGCAGTAATAATTAATATAAAAATAAAATTATATTAATATATAAAATAAATAAAAATAAATGCATCTATACCATATTGCATTAAAAAAAAATCCTCATTTTTAATATTGCGCTCTGACAAATCACTTCTTTTCAGTGTAACTTAACTCGTCATCGCGTAAATTAAATGAAACATTGTGAAAAGACTAGTGTTCACCAACTTTTTCGCTGACCATAAAAAGTCAGTGTTTGGAACAATTCGGAGGAGCATGTCCCCATTATTTACTACAGCAACTTTATATATACGTGAACAACTTTTTGGAATTCACCATGTCTGTTTGCGTTTACATATTCTTCGTTCTAGGAAATGCCTCTCTTTCAAAGTTAACTAGGTAGAAGTTATACGAATTGGATCAAGTTACTTCTGAATCTACTGGTATTTTCTCTCGAATTTTCACACTGATAGTGTAATATTCAATCATCGAAGCGAAGTCTGAGTTCGCAGAACAGTCGAGAAGCTTCGACCACAACTTCAAATCCATTGTTATCAAAACTATCTAATGTTTTGAGACATTATTCAGTTGTGTTTAGATAAATATTTATGCCTTACGATCTGTGTTCTGATCGTCACAAGTTGTCTGTAAGTTAACTTTATTTGTAGTAATTGCCGTTGGGCGTAAAACAAATACTGAAAATTATAATTAAAATATGTTTAGTTAAAACAAAAGCCGAACATCACATGAGGCAGGTAATCTTCAAATTAACAAATTATTGCGGTCCTTACATGGTACACGGTAACGATTCCCATCCCGCAAAGTTGCCTGCAGCGCTCTGTGGGACTTTTATGCGGATTTTAAAGTTTAATATGTTTTATTTTGTCGTGATTTCTTACCGTGACTGTGATTAACTAATTAGGATGCAACGCCAATTTGTAATTACTTACAGTAGAATATTATGGAATGTCTTTTTTTACAAGAGTTCTATTGCATTTTGTTGAAGTTGGTCAGAAATAAGCAGTAGATAATAAAGTATTTTTCAATAATGACCTCATTTATCTGAGGTCTTGCTAATGTTCAAAAGTAGAAATTCATCGTTCATACTAAAAATCTAAAATTTTGTCATCCACTGGCGGACAACGGGTATCTTAAATCGCGGAGTCTACCCATGACATTTTGTCTAAGAGTTCGTTATACATAACTTGCGAAGGTAAGCACTAAGGAAGGAATTCTGAAAATTCATCCCTTGAGCGGGTTACATGGGGGATGAAAGTTGATATGACAGTTTATTTTCTTCTGATGGACGCACAGCCTGTCTTAATAAGACATATTTACTGAAAAAAAGCAAATGATTCCTTTATCATTTCCGAATTCGCTCTACGGACCCGACCCCGAATCCCGCCAGCTTTACCCCACAAGGCTAGCAACACAAATGAACATCCAATAACATGCTCCGAATGAAATTAATCAAAGCATGCATAATAACATGAATTGTATCGAGGATTAGGTCGGATTGCTGTACCGGAGACATGTTAGCAGTGGCCCCGTCACAATGCTGTAATGAGCATAAGCCGATTTGGCGAGATTGTGGCAAATAATTCTCGTATAATTGTCTTGTAGAAATGTTAATGTTATTGGAAGATACTGTTCGATCCCAGGTTCAATTAAAGCGTAAGAGCAATATTAATTTGATCAATGTTACTTTTTTTGCTCGTTTTTCTTCTGAGGGTGTCGATGGCACACTATCTATCTGATCTAAATTAAGTCGGCCCAGAACTGAGCCACTAGTTACTCATTGATTACTACGTTCATAAAAATATTAAAGTGAGAACAAAAAAAAAAACATTTAAAAATATAAAAAAATAGCTTTCCGCCGGTGTCGGGAGCAGAGTCCAAGCTACCGGTGGTTAGGGCTGCAGAGACAGGAACCTCCTCACAATGCGGGCCGTATCGAGGTGTACTGCCTTCTGAATCTGGCTCTTGATCCAACCCCCAAGTGAGAGCTTCGACAGATGGTCGTCGAGGCTCTTGGCCATAAGTCCATTGGCGGTTACGCCAATCGGCACAATGATAGCCGAGTCCACATTCCACATATCGACCACCTCGTGAGCCAAGTCGAGATATTTTATTTGTTTCTCTTTCTCAGCTTTCACGAGGTTTTCGTCGTGCAGAATGGTAACATCGACTATCATTACGCGGCGCGCTGATCGGTCTATCACCACTATGACAGGCTTATTGGCGACAATAGTTCTGTCAGTAATGATAGGCCGATCCCAGTACAGCGTGACATGGTCTTTCTCGAGAACTGGGTCGGGCACATACTTGTAGTACGGTACCTCAGATTCCACAAGTTCATATTTAAGGCAAGTTGCTGGTGAATAATCCTGGCTACTTGGTTGTGCCTGTGCAAGTACTCGCCGTTAGCCAGACGAGAACAACCAGAAATAATATGTCTGATGGACTCACCCGGACGATGGCATGCCCGACACACGTCCACCGTCCCGTCCTTCATAATATGTTTCCGGTATGAACGCATTATTATTACGAATTATTTATTTATCAACTAGTTTCCGAGGTTTTTTCTTACCAAATTAGTAAAGAATGCTTTCAGGAAAAATAGAGAAAAGTAGGAGAATTATCTTTGGGTTTCACTAAAAAGCAGTTTCTAGTTTCATCGTTGTATTCCAACCGATATGTTTTCTGATTAAAGATAATTTAATCCTTTCAATACGTTTAATTGATGAGTTAATGAAGTCAGTATAATTAACACTAATAGGATTTAACTCCACTCATCAGCTGTTATAATACATTCAAAGCCAATTAAGATTTCCCTTTGTGAGAACATCATGAAAATAAGTACCTATTGTAATTCATCATCATCATCTGCCTAGCCTTTTCCCAAACTATCTTGGGGTCGGCTTCCAGTCTAACCGGATACAGCTGAGTACCAGTATTTTACACGAAGCGACTGCCTATCTGACCTCCACAACCCAGTAACTGGGTAATACGATACCCCTTGGTAAGACTAGATGTCAGACTTTATAGCTTCTGACTGCTCGTAACGACTGTCAAAGATCTACAAATGACAGCCGGGACCAACGGCTTAACGTGCTTTCAGAGGCACGGAGGAAACTCGATATGTAATTATGGTCACCTATCCACAGACCAACCTCGGCAAGCACGGCTTAACCTTAAAGATCGACCTGGGCGGCTGTTATTATTTAGCCACGAGCTCCTCAAGTACCTATTGTAATTATCACTATTAATAAAGGATGCACTCAATTCGCGGACCTCATGCCCAATTTAATGATTGTTGCAGTATAAAGTGTATTTCATTTTTAATATACCTAGGGAATGTCAATACCATGTCATTTTCGAGCTGGCCTGATTCGGCAAAAATCAACCCGAACACTAATTCAAAAATAACTTCTTTTTAGGGTTCCGTAGCCGAATGGCAAAAAACGGAACCCTTATAGATTCGTCATGTCTGTCTGTCTGTCTGTCCGTCTGTATGTCACAGCCACTTTTTTCCGAAACTATAAGAACTATACTGTTGAAACTTGGTAAGTAGATGTATTCTGTGAACCGCATTAAGATTTTCACACAAAAATAGAAAAAAAACCATAAATTTTGGGGTTCCCCATACATTTTTTTTTTTTTTTTCATTATTTTGGAACCGTATGGTTACCTCATAATAATTACAATCTAGCCTTGAGGCTAATAAGTAATTTAAATTTAACTTAATTTACTAATAAATTTATACTAAAGAATGTGTCCATTAGCACTTTTCTTATTGTCTCTATTATGACGGAAACACACTTAGTTCTTGTGTTCTTAAAAGGTAGCACTCACTGCACTCCGTAACAATCACTAAACTAATTCAAAAGGCTTAGTCCTTTTCAGTCTCCTTACTATGTCCGTGGTGTCAAGGAGCTGAATAGCCTCGACATTCACATGTTTATGAAGTCTTTGTTCATGAGCTTCGGCGTATTTTTTAATAACTTTAACGACAAGGTCCACTCCTAAGTCCCGGTGGATGTCCTCGTATCTAATGTACCAGGGAACGTTTACTATGCTCCGAAGTACCTTATTTTGAAATCTTTGAATTATTTCAATATTGGTGCGTTTTGTACAGCCCCAAAGCTGTATACCGTATGCCCATACATAGAACTGAAAACCAAATTTTTTTTTTTCTTCATACCCATACGTGTGGGGTATCTATGGATAGGTCTTCAAAAATGATATTGAGGTTTCTAATATCATTTTTTTCTAAACTGAATAGTTTGCGCTAGAGCCACTTCCAAAGTGGTAAAATGTGTGTAATTTAACCCTCTAATTTCTAAAGTAAGAGGAGGAAAATTCTGAAAATATTCAGAATTGTAGAACGTAAAAAAAACTATCAACGAAAATTGGTTTCAATAAGATATAATGTTTAGTTTTTGAGATATGGGACTTTTTCATCAAACTGCAGCAGTAACTTTGTTTTTGATTAACATACTATGAAAAACCAATTTAGTTTTGCGGTTGACTTGAAGTTTACTAACTAATACTACTAACTAATGAATGACAGTTCAAAATATTGTTTGGGGCTATGGAACCCTGTGTGTGAGTAAGACTCGCACTTGGCCGGTTTTTTTTAAACCATTAACTGAAAATAACTTTTAAAAAACCTTGAAAACAGCCAGACATAAAATTACGTTTCAAAAATACCTGCTTAAAAATACCAGGCACATAATACCATTCTATTTTTGCATCTCTAAGTACGTATATGTGCCTCTATCTCGCTAAGTAGACATGTATGTAGAACCCTTGCGTGCGGGGTAGATCAAATTAATGTGTAATTAAGAAAGGGCCCGTCTTGTTCTTGTTTTAATTACATTTAATTAAACATGTGACGCACGGATTATTTTTAGTCGGATAATGGAGGGTTGGCGATCATTTTCGTAAGAGTTTGTGCATTTTGAAAATTGCAATATGGGTGTTAAATGTGCAGAAAATACCAAAATAAATTATACGAAGGAAATTTTGCAGGCTCACATTATAGAAGAAAATTACATAACGTGATTTCAGTCTGATAAAGTTATAGTCGTTGCGGGTAGTCGAGCCCGAAAGTCTCAATAACCTAGTACCTTAATTGCTTGTTGAGATCAAATTAGCATTTTCCGTAGTAGTGGTAGTTTCTAGAAGTACATGATACTACTCGTATAAGCCCATGCCAACAGAAAAAAAAAGAATGAAAAGAACCTTTCTTGGAAACTTGTGGTTTCCAAGGCCACAGCAGCCATGTTTTTCAATTTTCGCTGAATCGGGTGACGGATTTTTTCATTTCATAAGTTCTGGTTTTCTGGTTTTAAGCCAGGTTCTTAAAACCACTGACCGTCCTTTACTAAGTAGAAATTAAAAGCCGCATTGAAAAACAGTTTATTAACCAACATTCCATGAGGGTTAGAGGTGGAAATTTTTGTCACAATAGAAAGATAAAAACATAAATTTCAATATAAGAAACTTTCGCAGTTACCAACTAAATAGACTGACAGTCAGAAACATCATCTCATTGCCGTTGCAACACAATTTCCTCTTCTATTCGTCCCCGGCAACCATCACGCTATTATAGTAATAGTACATTTATTTGTCAGAATATTGTTACCGAGTAGTAACCTAGTTATAATTATATTTACTTTCATGTGGACTGTGAGTACTTAGGTATAATCATCATCATCAGTTCAGCCCAAAAGACGTCCACTGCTGGACATAGGCCTCCCCCCAAAAGGAAGGTTTTTTGTCATAATCGCCACGCTTGGCGGGCGGGTTGGCGATCGCAGTACGGTTGTTACAAAAGCACAGAGAACGCTGCTGCCCATTCTCTGGCAAGTCCCTTATTCGCTTCTTGCGACACCCACGGGAAGATATGGGATGGTGCTATTCTTTACGTCCGACACCATACAGAAGTGGTACTTAGGTATACTGGAACTGAAACAAATATTCTGCTCATAACGCTGAAATCACATGTACGTAATGTATTGTACCTAGCCAATATTAATAGGCAGTTTTTTTAAGGTTCCGTACCCAAAGGGTCAAACGGGACTCTATTACTGAGACTTCGTTGTCCGTCCGTCCGTCCGTCCGTCTGTCACCAGGCTGTATCTCATGAACCGTGATAGTTAGCCAGTTGAAATTTCTACAGATTATGTATTTCTGTTGACGCTATAACAACAAATAATAAAAACAGAAAAAAAAATATTTCCTTGGCTCCCATTAAATAATTTTTTTTCTGTAAAAAAAACACTTTTTTGTTTTCCCATACAAAAAAGTATTTTTTTTTTCGTTTTTTATAAATAATGGTACGGAACCCTTCGTGCGCGAGTCCGACTCGCACCACTTGGCCGGTTTTTAAGTTTCACATCATTGCTAATCCAAACAAAAATTTCCATTTGCACTTCAAAAGATCAATCAACAAAATAACATCATCGCTCAAACGAAAAAAGGTAATAACAAAATAATATTTTCATTTAAAGAGTCCGTCCGATTTGATCGCCGCGCTATGAAACACGTTGGCAGGAAATGAAACGCGCGCCGCTACGCTAACATCATACATTTTGCTTTTACACCCAGGAATTTCATATTTTTTTAGGGCATTTTTATAAGTAGTCTGTCAGATTTATTTGTTTTGCGAAACATTTGTTTTCGTTGGCATGGTAGAAGTTTGACGAGATATGATGATGTATGATATTTGAATTATACTTTTCATAGTAATCTTAGCTTTAAAAGCTAAAATTATCGCAATACTATTATGCTTCACGTTGTGGGCTACAAGTAATTAATTAAAAACCGGCCAAGTGCGAATCTTACTCGCACACAGGGTTCCATAGCCCCAAACAATATTTTGAACTGTCATTCATTAGTTAGTAGTATTAGTTAGTAAACTTCCACTCAACCGCAAAACTAAATTGGTTTTTCATAGTATCTTAATGAAAAACAAAGTTACTGCTGCAGTTTGATGAAAAAGTCCCATATCTCAAAAACTAAACATCATATCTTATTGAAACCAATTTTCGTTGATAGTTTTTTTTACGTTCTACAATCCTAAATATTTTCAGAATTTTCCTCCTCTTACTTTAGAAATTAGAGGGGGGGGGACACACATTTTACCACTTTGGAAGTGGCTCTAGCGCAAACTATTCAGTTTAGAAAAAAATGATATTAGAAACCTCAATATCATTTTTGAAGACCTATCCATAGATACCCCCCACGTATGGGTATGATTAAAAGAAATTTTTGGTTTTCAGTTCTATGTATGGGGAACCCCAAAATTTATGTTTTTTTTTCTATTTTTGTATGAAAATCTTAATGCGGTTCACAGAATACATCTACTTACCAAGCTTCAACAGTATAGTTCTTATAGTTTCGGAAAAAAGTGGCTGTGACATACGGACGGACGGACAGACAGACAGACAGACATGACGAATCTATAAGGGTTCCGTTTTTTGCCATTCGGCTACGGAACCCTAAATAACAGTGGCAGCGGTACAAGCTTTCAGGAATAATTTCTTGCTTAGTTGGTTTTGACATACTTTTCGATTTTCAGAGATTATTCGTAAGGGTTTTAGTATGAAAGAAGAAGACATGCTGCACCGATCCCAAATAAATTGGGATAGGGGCAGGACAGCGATGATGATTCGTTAAGGTTTTACTTTTAATATTTTGTGTGAAATCATACGACAAAGGACAAAGTAGTAAGAGGAAAGAGGACAGGGTGACATACTTCTAGCGATTATTATGGTAGAAAAGTGTATGTCATTGACATAAGCTACCGAAAGCTTATGTACCAGTTCGATGTCATGTCGCAGAAAGACGCAAATGCTTTGAACTTTACTTGTCCAGGTCATGCCATTTTTCATCATCATCATCATTTCAGCCCAAAAGATGCCACTGCTGGACATAGGCCTCCCCCAAGTGTCGCCACATTGACATTTTGAGGGGTTTTGCCATAATCGCCACGCTTGGCAGGCGGGTTGGCGATCGCAGTACGGTTGTTGCAAAAGCACAGAGAACGCTGCTGCCCATTCTGTCGCTAATCCCTTAGTCGCCTCTTACGACACTCACGGGAAGATATGGTGCTGTTCTTTACGTCCGACACCATACAGAGCAAATGCCTTTTTTAAGCTGACATAATTGTCTCTACTACATTACAATTTAAAAAAATATATCACAGAGTTTGTAAGGAAAATAAACAACTTTTCCGACCATTTCATAATTTAGGTTATTGACAGCAGCGAACTTGACAAAGGGACGAAGGGTCACTTCTGAAGGAACAAGTAATATTACATTTGTTAGAGAGTGATTTCGAAATGAAAATTATGTTTTATGCCATTTCGTAATGCTTTAAAAAAATATGGCAGTGGTAACATCTGCCTGACATCTTTTTTTATTCGGCAGGCTTTTTATAATTGGCTGTATTATGGTATCGTTTTCACAAGGCATCCTTTTGTGAAAGTCTTTTGTTCCGTTTATTGTATGTTTACTTACAGAATAGGAGGATCTCGTCTCCTCTTTCAGTAATATTCACCAGTCTTATTATTGTCCTGTTTACAATACAGTTGCAGCAGTCATTTATTTCATGTTGCTTGCCAAACCTTTTGAATAAGTTACTAAAGTAGTGACTGATTATACTGACAGATGTTAGGTAGTGGTAGTAGGATTTTCACACGCAAAAAAGGTACTGATTGATGATCTGATGTTTCAGAAAAAAAAAGGAACTTTATTGTAGACTAGCTTTTGTCCACCTCTTCGTTAGCGTGGTGGTAAAAAAACCTAACGCAGGTCTATCCGTGTGTCAACCGTCACCTAAATCCGTTCAGCAAGCAGGCAGCCTGACTGTCAGACCGGTGGCGTTGCTTTCGCATTCATATTAATAAAGTATGTACTAAATAAAAACATCGTGTTGCTAGGGAAATAAATAATCTCAATTTATCTCAGTTTGTACACAGAGCACACAAGTACAAAGGGTCCTACAGTCCCCTTGGGTAGAACGAGCTAGATCGCCTGCGGGAAATGCTCTTTGAGTATTTTCTTTTTGAAGTTTGACATAGTTTCTTTTTGCTGTTGTTTATAGGTAGAAATAAGATATGTGATGGATATGCTACAACATGATTGAAATAAGCTGCAGTCTTTTTATTATTTTTCCGTTAGGAAACTATTAAGTCTCACTGCTGTTCAAAAGCCTCTTACCTTTAACTATTTTTCTGTGTTTCATATTTGCTGCCAATTTGCCAGGAACGAATCCAAATCGTCATGCCAGATAAAATTGCCTGGGCCCAGGCCTGTGATTGCTTTGATTAAAGTGTGCTGATTAGCATCTAACAGTTTTGCTCCGTTTCCTACAGATAATTATCAATTTCGTAATGCTTTATTAGTTAAGAAACTAGTTACTTGGCCTAGATTTAAATTAACGTCGCCATTATATTTTTCAATACTTTTTCCACAGTCAGTAAAATTAATGTAGGTATACCAACCATGCTTAACTGTCATTGTTATTCATGTGCCAATAGAACCGTGCAGAACAGTAATTATACCTCAAAACAAGAACATGCAAAGCTGTCATTTGGAAAAACGATTACACGATAAAAGAGAATAATAAGGGCTCTTGCAAAATAATTATGATTTTTTTCTC
Organism: Cerastis rubricosa; assembly: GCA_949152445.1. NCBI lineage: Eukaryota > Metazoa > Arthropoda > Insecta > Lepidoptera > Noctuidae > Cerastis > Cerastis rubricosa. Next base: position 1,401,939 of record OX424525.1, on the reverse strand, counting down.
GAGGTTCACAAAGATAAAATGCTTATCTCAGCACAACGGTACCGTTTCTACAATGATGAACATTGTTTTTGCGTAATTATATTTACAGAAATAAAGAAATAAGATAAAATTATTTAATGTCTTCTTACAAATCTAACTTAATGATGCCAATTGCTTTCTCCTTGCCTTGCGTAGTTTATGGGCAGGTTTTTGTTTTCAACCGTCCATACATACTATATTTGTATGAGTGGACGTTCAACTACATAGTCAGTTATGGTGCATCATAATTAATATGATATTTTACAATTTAGGTAATGGTAATTAATTTACGTTCATACTAATACCAACAAGTAACATACGCTCGTACATATACTCGAAAGGCACGCCTCGCGACGATTAAAAAAAAATGTGCGGATCATAAGATGCACTCTCTCTGCCCTTACCTTACCTTGGTAAAATCTTGGTTTGATAGGTTAACACTTTCGGTGCTAAGCTCCCAGCATATGTGTCGAACAAATGTGTATTCGTTCGTGTGCGCGCAAAATGTCTCGCGAGTCATCTTTATGAGACCAGGGTAGAAGCCTTTAGATCTTATAAAAACTGAAAAAAAAATAATTATAAAAAATATACTTAAAAAAAATGATTATATAATTTATTAAATATATTTTTTTTACCGAGGGATTTTTTAAAAACTTCAAGTTCGGGAAGGGGAATAGGAGGGGTCCCCTATTCCCCTTCCCGAACTCCAATCGCCCGTAAATTATTTTTCGTTTGATTTTTATAATATTCTCCTACTTTTCCAATGGGTTTCATCCTACTATTATTTTTTTTTCGTTCAAAAATTATCAACCCTGGTCTATATACGTAGCTATGATGAATTGCGCATTCAAGTAAAAATGAATTATTTGAAGTTGGCAGCGAAAGAGTTAAACCGGCAAATCTTACATTCCTGCGATGAATACCCATCCCAAAATTCATATTGTTGTTATTTTGCAGGTGAACAACGCAACGTGAAGAGAGCCAGCGGAACTGATAGATGAGAACGGAACACACGGTCGCGCGCACACAATATGGCGTCTTTCAAAGGTAAGTCAAGAATCTCTTGTTTTTCTTAGAGTGTATCTCTTGAGTGCTATGTTAGCCCGATGGGATAGATTTCAACTCATTGAAATACCTCTACTATCATGGTAAAAAGGCTTGAGTTAATTATGTGTGTATGTAAGAGGTATACATACGAGTATGGGTTTACACGCAATCCATTGAACGTCCTTTAATGTATGGGTACTACAAAGATAAGTTAAGCAAAAAAGGTCGCCTTACTCTGAATGCAGTAGGTACGTAAGCCGTTATAATTTCATTCTATGTGGATTTTTTTCATGATTTCATGCACCAAAATTGTCTATTACGCAAGAAGTATATTAAAAACACTTAAAACTGTAAGAGTCTTTTTTGGGTTCCGTAAAGGAAAAAACGAAACCGTTATAGGATCACTTTGTTGTCCGTCTGTCTGTCTGTCGCTCTGGCTGTCAAGACCTTTTATCTCAGGAACGCGTGGAGGTATCGAGTTGAAATTAAACCCATATACTCAGATCTACAGTCCCTTTAAGCTGGCAAAAATCAAACTTCTTAAGTTTTTTACTTTGCTCTACACTAGCTTTCTCTTGTACTGTGGGTGTGTTTACGGTTCGATCGAACCGGATACTGACAGATACTTCAGTTCATTATCTGTCCGGGTCTGGTGTCCGGGGCCCTGTCAGCAACTAGTCTGTGCCGGTTTGACAGAACCTTCAGTGAAGCATTATAAACATTTTAAGAAAATAAAACACTAATTGCCAAAAAAATAATGTAAATTAAAAACGTCTGGTGTTCGTGACGCTTTGAGCGTGATTGCGAGGCAGTTTGTTGCCATGGGCGCGAAGTGAATGCCTCCCATCGCGGGATCGCTTAGCGACACATTACGGGATCGGGAATATTTGCCGACAGGATCATTCAAATACAATTGTTATAGGATTACGAGCATTTTACTTAACTGCTGCTTTTCCATTGAGGCCGACTAATCGTTTACTTTATGTATGGTTAAATGGCGCCTAAAATCGTCGACGAGTCTTCTAGACTTATTTTCTGCCATGGCAACCAATCTCAGCAGAGTCTAGCCATCAAAGCGGGAGTTAAAATGTTGCAAGTTTTCCCAGCATACACGATATGTATACCCTTGTGCCGCCTCATATTCATCCGTTACCTCCAGATTATAATTAAACGTAATAAGCCGATATTGGGCACCTCGGCTCGAGTCCACACAAGTCCTTATCAGTTGCCGACACTTGCTCGTGGTTGTTCATGTATTAACTTAGGTATCTTTATGATATGTTGTATCTATTGAGGTACAAAGGATAATAATGTACCTACGAAGTACGAACTGTTGTTGTGGCAAATGAATTAAGAGATGTGTGAAGACGTGACAAGCTTTAGAACGTTTAGTACAGGGAAGTTTCCTTAAATGAGCTGTTGGAACAACTGAGTCTGATGTGGTGAAAAAAACTGTTGATTGCGTTTTTATTTCTAAATATTTTATTGTTGATGTGCGTAGGCCGTAGGCCCCGGTGTTTCGCAAGAGAACATGATGCGGCATAATTAGGCAAAGTTTGATCAATAATAATAACAAATACATTTGACATAACATAAGACTACCACAAAACTGTATGGTGTAACTGTATGTTCTCTATGGTGTCGGACGTAAAGAATAGCACCATCCCATGTCTTCCCGTGGGTGTCGTAAGAGGCGACTAAGGGACTTAGCAGAGAATGGGCAGCAGCGTTCTCTGTGCATTTATAACAACCGTACTGCGATCGCCAACCCGCCTGCCAAGAGTGGCGATTATGGCAAAACCCCCCTTCTTGGGGGAGGCCTAGGTCCAGCAGTGGACGTCTTTCGGCTGAAATGATGATGATGATGATGATGACCACAAAACTTGATAGGTTAACATAAATTGAATGAGCCAAGTTTTTCATAAACTCTGTCTACATTGCGACAATTCACAACAACATTAAATAAGTAGAACTAGCTAAAGACGATAATACAGCATTGAGCCTGTAATGCTGTCAATCGTCGTGAATTACCTCCCGAGCGGGATGCATAGCTGCTACAAGCACGTCGCTTACTCAACGGTACCGACTGCACAGATTTACTAACTTGACGACCCACTTGCTTTAAAGCGAAGTGAATGGAGAAACGAATAAGCTTTTATTATTTAAGAAAACTTATGCACAGTCCAGTAAGACTGAAAGAGCCAAAAAGTTTGACTAAGATAAAATAACAGTAAAAAAAAGAATAATATCAGGAAAATGAACATGAATGACCATGACATATCCACGTACGTCTAATATTCCCGAAGAGAGATTTTCTGATATTATTAAAGTAGAATATACTTATAGAACTATATGTCGAGGTTTTCAATCAACTAACGCGTAGAGTTGATGGATCGGAAAATTCTGACACCTAAAACCGTTCAGTACTGGTTTTTAGCACACGCAAACATAGTTGCAATTATTTTGCAACCATCCGGTGCGCGGCGGAATCAAATAAACAATACAAATATCCGGTGCATCTAATTGTGAGCGAATACTACTCGTGTTATACATAGGTATTACTTTCCCTTTAGTTTGTATATTCAAACATTTTTAATATCTCTTCGATAAGTCGGTTTCGTAACTTTCTCGTGACAACTTTTGTCGTTCAACTTCGAGTACTGTTAGAAGTCCGAGCTTTTACGAAACAAATTGTTTCATAGACTATTATTATCCAGCTTTTTGAATTCAATTTTCGAGGACATAGTTCATTTTGTATTTAAAGCACGATCTGACTGAGAGTTTAGTCGATATAAGAAAGAAGAAAAGATGTTTTAATGCGGAATAAATAAGACCATTATAAAATAATACAAAGTATTTAAAATCCAACACTTTACTAATTCTTAGCAAAATGTCATAAAGGAAACCGTCAATCAGGGCAACATATCTGTTAGCACATTGTAACAAACTACAACTACTACTATTGGATCTACACAACTTATCTAATGCAAAGTGGAACCCTATTCCACAACTGTAATTTCACATTTGCTTCTGCATTTAAACGAAATAATATATACCATACAATTTAATTTTGCTCCTCCAAAGTCGTCTAAAGTCACCACTCGTTCAAAGCAACACACTGATTCATAAATTACAAGAATATACTGGACCTACCCCTAAGTACAATGTCTTGAATGACCTTAGGTATGTACTATTAATACTTTGACCCACATAACGTCTCGTGTCCGATCGGTTTGCGTTGACGACGCACCGAGTTTAAGGTTAGCTGGCACTTCTGCTATGTTGATCGAAATAACTTTTACGTCTTAGAATAGCCAACGATTTTTAGCAGCTAATTGGACATTTTAAATAATTTTGAGTGATTGTGATCCTAGCGCAGCAGTTGTATGTTTTTACGAGGAGACAAGAGGTAAAATAATTTTTGTATATCGGGAATTTGGCATTATGGGTGCTGGCCGAGGTTATTTCGTAATCTAAAACTTCGATTGTTATACTTTTATTATATATTTTTCAAAACAAATTCACCAGCGAAATGTACCACGTAAAAAATTGTAAGGTCATGTTATGTTAATGTTTATGTCAGTATAGTAAGGTCATATCCATAACAAACATATGGACATCTACAAATCCTCACACCAAACTGTTGATCAATGCAAACTTCAAGAACCGTCCCACTTATCTTCCACATTTCATATTCAAAAACTTGCTCCCCAAATGACCAGGTCCCCATTAGTCCTTAACATGTTCCAAACCTAATCAAAGTGCTATCTGTTTGAGTTGAGCTGTGTCGAGTTGTGTCAGCACACGAGCGCAATTAAGCGCCCGTAACGGTCCCACGTGTCAACTTGCACAATTCGATACTTCTAGTAGTTGTGCTGTTGACTTTTATCAAGTTCTGGATTATGAGGTTCTTATATGCTGGTTTCGTTCGGAGATGGTGTTTGTGTTTTGTTTCGGTGATATGAAGGATTGGTTAAACCAGTACGGACAAACAACGGACGCAGCCCCAGACAACATTGGAGTTACATTGACTGATACTTTAATTAAGGTACGGTCCAATTGCTAGCTGACTCCGGACACCGAAATATCCGTCACTGTCCGGTGTCCGTAAGTGGTCGGCACTGGTCACATCCGTACTGGTTTAACTGAACCTTATGTTCGTAACGAAATGTCCATGACACAAAACCACCGAAACTGGAGATATTTGGAAGAGACCTAAACTTAGCATTGGGTGGCCAAAGGCTGAAGAAAAGACTGAGATAGACATAGATATTTCAGTGAGTGGAATCACTCATCGTAGCTAAACGTTCTCTTCCTCAACCTAGCTCAAAACAAGAGATATGAATTGTCGATCAAAAACTACCGACAATTTCGTCTTTTCCAGCAATTCTTTTTACAAGCTTGAATTTTTTCTCGTAGAAAAATAAATTTTAATAGCATTTCAAAATCCGGTCCATTTTAAAATGGAATCCAATAGGTTGTCAATTTGTAACTTCACTGAAAACGACGGCATTTCAAAAAACAAACATGTCATCATTTCAGCCGAAAAACGTCCACTACTGGACATAGGCCTCCCCCAAGAAGGGGGGGTTTTGCCATAATCGCCACGCTTGGCAGGCGGGTTGGCGATCGCAGTACAGTTGTTACAAAAGCACAGAGAACGCTGCTGCCCATTCTCTGCTAGGTCCCTTAGTCGCCTCTTACGACACCCACGGGAAGATATGGGATGGTGCTATTCCTTACGTCCGACACCATACAGAACAAACATGTATGAAGCGAGAAACGACGCCACGCTTTATAAAGTCGGACAGCTCTATGATTCGTGCAAATATGTACACCTGGCGAAGAAATCCGAGGCGAGACTTCGAAATACCTTTCCCGATCCAATCAGCGTATTGTGCCATTTTCGCGTTTACCAGTAACATTTCATGACGTGCAGCTGAAAATTTAACGGTTTTTTTTGTGATTGGCATCTCGCTGTTTAACCTAGGAGGTTGTCGTCTGCTTAACCGGACCATCCTGTGGATGCCTTGAGTGTAAGGCCCCCAGCCAGGGCATAAAAAACTTACAAACCAAGCGACTACACGCTAAGGGGGTGCCCTTGGCGTGTAGTCGCTTAGTTTGTAAGTTTTGTGGGGTACGAGCCTCGGCTTAGGGCGTCGCTAGGGAAGGACAGCAGGTTGGATCTAAATGATATCATTATATAGGAGCTGATTAAATCTGGCACAGCATCGCGGGCTGGCTCGAGCGAGGGTCGGGGAGGGCTAGGATCGGAACGTCGCGACGGTCATTACGGATGTAATATGAGGCTCCCGTGACTCTACGTAAGAACCGGTTCTGTAAGGTTTGCATCCTATGGATGTATTCAGGCTTGGTATGTGCGCACACGTCGAATGCGTACGTCAAAATGGGATGGAATACCTCGGTAAAGAGGCGCAACTTGCACTTGAGTGACAACTTGCTTTTTGCCAATATCATGAAATGAAGCCTACCTATAGCAAAAACAGCTCGGTCGCGAACTGCATTTATCGGAAATGTCAACCAAAAAAATTTAATCAAAATACAGCGTGTATCTGAAATGTGCCGTCATATTTAAGGGTGTGGTACAAACATACGTTCAACCCAAATGTATGACAGCTGATATTTATTCGTAATTTTGAAACGTGGTTCAGTTTTATGTGCTGTACCAATCCTTAACGTTTAAATATGACCACACATTATCTAATACACGCCGTTGTAATGTACCAGTTAAATGTATACAATTTTCACCTAAATCCTGTGTCTTAACCAAATCCTTTTACACTTGGTTTGTTACGCACATTCTCTTCTCTCATCAACATAAAATATATTCACCTGTAATTCCCTCAAACACACCTGTATAACGTTTAAGCGAATTTAGCTAAATATACAGAATGAGCGTTATCCGCGAGTGCCAACACAATATCGTTTTAACAATTTTGTAATTAGCACCCTCTGACAAACGTGTAGTCTTACTTACATTGGGGGACACGTTTAGAGTAACACTGCGGCATTGGGAATTATTCTTCAGAAATCAAGTTTACTAAATTCGGCGATGGGCTAAAACGAGGATAAAAATAAAGAAAGAACTGCTATTCTAGTATTATCACTTGGCAATGGTAGTAACATAGCATCACGCCTATAATCCCCGAGGGGTTTAGGTAGACATGTGCCCCACATTTCGTTGCTTATGCTGTTGACAATCATAGATCCAAATCCAAATAAAAAAAGTTTCTGGAACTTATTAGTAATAAAAAGCAATCTACTTTAACCATTAATCATGTAACAGCATAACCACGACTTGTAAACAAGAACTTAACAGTGGTCGTTTTGAAGTTGCGACCATACTTAGAGCAACTAAAGTAAAGGACATTGTTCAGTGGTCGTAAGTAACGGCCGAACCCTTCGCTATTTATGTTAATTGTTCTTGCTGCAGACTTAGTTCTGATGAGCCGTGTTGCTCCTGTCTAAAGCTTTCTTGGACACGACGGTTTTCACTAATTGTATTTTATTACGATGTTTTTGCGGTTTTATCGAGTTTGGGAATCGTTATAGTTGGTACGATATCATCATTATTTTGTAACTGTGAGTGGTAGAATATAATCTATGCTCCTCAGTCGTTGCTCTGTCATACCGCAACTACCTATGTTGTGATCGACTTCCAGTCTAATTAGCACATATTCTTCTAATTTTTTCATGCTGCGTGCCATGATGCGGCAAGACTGGTAAATTTGTCTAGTGGAGGCAAGCGCTATTGCTGACTACGAGGTTCTGGGTTCGATTTCCTCGTCGTGCATTATGTTATTGGGTGTTTCTACCACAATATGATGTCTCAGCAGCAGTCGGGAATCCGGATTTGTGCCCGGTTCATAGCAATTGTCCACGTACTGCATGTCAGTAACACATAACTGGTTTTCTCTCTTTTTTTCTGGCTGGAGCTATGAGACACGTCTCTGATATACCCTTCGGGGATTACATCCATACATGTGTTCATGTAGAGACACTAATTGTAAGCCTAATCTTCTATCTTAACTCGATGTAATATAATAGGTCTTTACCTATGAAATTGCCGTATTGCAGTACAGACTTTTTCAAACAAAAAAAAGTTTTGATTGGCTATGAGTTCTTAATTCAAATTAATTTTGTTTTAAAAATATGACATTCTATTTACAAAATCAGTCTTTTGTTTATTGATTAGCGTTGTATTTTCATTACATTTCAACATTTTTCCTCATAATGGATACTTTGAAATTTCGTGTAATTATGGAATATGAGTTCCGTCGTGGCACCAACGCGGCACAAACGACCCGTAACATCAACGACGTTTACGGAGAGAACTGTACAAACGAACGCACAACCCGTTATTGGTTTGCTCGGTTCCGTTCTGGGAATATTGACTTGAAAAATGAACCTCGTGGTCGTCCGGAAACTTTGGTCAACAATGATGAATTAAAGGTGATTGTTGAAGCTGATGAAACTCAATCTACAGCTGAGCTGGCAGCAGCTTTTGATGTTAGCATTAAAACAATATTGGTCCATTTGCGACAGATTGGCAAGATAAAAAAGCTTGATAGATGGGTGCCCCACGAACTTAACGATCGCCAGCGCAACGTACGCGTCGAGACTTGCCTTGCGCTGCTTAACAGGCACAGAAATGAAGGAATTTTGAACCGAATTGTTACGTGCGACGAAGAATGGATTCTTTTTGACAATCGAAAGCGCTCAGCAAGTTGGTTAGATCCTGGTTCGGTACCAAAGCAATGTGCAAAACGAAAAATGACCCCTAGAAAGGTGATGGTCACAGTTTTGTGGTCTAGTGCTGGTGTGATTCATCATAGCTTTTTACAAAACGGCGAGAGCATTACTGCAGATGTGTACATTGAAGAACTGACCACAATGATGGCGAAACTCGCACGTCTGCAACCAGCTTTGGTCAATCGGTCGTCTCCACTGCTACTTCACGACAACGCGCGGCCCCATACTGCACAACAGACCGTCTCTAAGCTGCATGAGTTGGGTTTGGAAGCTCTCCCTCATCCGCCATACTCACCAGATCTTGCGCCTTCCGACTATTACTTTTTCCAAAATTTGGACAACTTTTTAGCGGGAAAAAAATTCAATTCCCGAGAGGCAGTACATAACGCCTTTGAAGAGTTTGTTGTCTCCCGTCCAGCTGATTTTTTCAAGAAGGGCATCCATAAACTGCCACAGCGTTGGCAAAGATGCATTGATTGCAGGGGTGATTACTTTGAATAAAAGAAATAAATAAGTTCGAAAAAAAAAATACTTTAACTTTTTTCAAACAAAACGGCAATTTCATAGGTAAAGACCTAATATTAATATAATAACTAAACGCAATTAGCAATACATTCAATGGAATTAATTCCCTAATATAATAAGGCTTTGAATAGCATTCAGAGCGCGGTGCACAATTTGCACGCGAGTGTACGACAATTGTCTCGCGCACAAGACTCGTATTAATTGAAGATCATCGTATGTATAATACCATATACATACTTATGTATAATAGCACGACCATGACAGAAGTAAATACAGAAATCTTGATTGTAAAAAACTTACAAACACACTTACGAACAATTATAGGATTGCAATCTTAAACATAAAGAAGTAGAAGGTAGTCTATCTGCCCAGACTTTTTCCAAATATTTATGGGTAATTTTCTGGTCTAGAAACTATAAAAAAAAATGTAAAAAATATTGAATGTAGACTGTCTCAGTTTCTAATCCCGTAGTTAGACTGTTTTCAGACTTCTTTGGTTGGGTGATCAACTGATCATGCGCATCAAAACACCTGACTTCAGAATATCGTTTTCCTTATACTTGTTTTGTTGAGGTCTAAAGTCGTGAGGAAAGTTTGGAGTATGAATGTGGATGGGTATAAGAGTAGAAGAAGACCAAAGAAATGATGGATGGACTGTGTGCAGGATGATATGGCTGGAAAGAAGGTGTCTGATGAGATGACAACTAATAAAATAGAGAAGTATGGAAGAAGAAGACATGCTGCGCCGACCCCAAATAAATTGGGATAAGGGCAGGAGAATGATGTTCTGTAGAGGTTTAATCGAGTGCAGTAGCTCTATGTAAAATATGAACATGCATATAAGTTTAGCTTAGTTTATTTAATAATAGTTTAGCAAAAAAAAAAAAGCACTAATCATTAAAAGAGCATAAAATACAAATTATCATAAATTAAGAATGAAAATACAAATAAATAATAATAAATTAAGAGTTACTCGAGAAATACAATAACAATTTAAACTAATCGTTTGTCAGTAAAAATAAATGAATAATTAACTCAATTACCTAAAACCATTATTTTAGGTCATACAATGTGTGTTCGGTTAGCCAGCCTTTTAGTTTACGTTTGAAAGCATTATCAGACGTCGCACTTAAAATATCATCGGGTAGACGGTTGTATACTGTAAGGTAATAATACACACAAACCTTAGCTTGACATACTCGAGTAAGTACTGGGGTACTTACTCGAGTGTGTCAAGCTAAGGTTTGTGTGTATTGAAACTACTGCGTGTCTAGTATCAGTGTCGTGTGGCGCAGTGAACAAACTGTGGCCCTTAGCGTGACATTCAGTGTAATAAGTTTAGTTGTAATTGAGCCACCTGGGAGGTTAGTTATCGGGTCCTCTGCTGTTTACACCGGGACTAGAACTTGTTGTGAGTGCTTTTGTTTATATTGTTGTTTTGTTCCTAACCTCTAGATGGTAAGTTAGTTGAAGTTTTTTTGTTCTAAAGTTGTTTAATATCTTATCATATTACGTTCAGAACTTGGTGACTACTGTAGACTTATTTTTTACAACTTGTAGTTTGCTCAGCGATTTTGATCTGTCAAATTGGAGATTTTTTTATGGGTTTCTTTATAATAAACTTACAATAACAACTTTCATTTCGTAATAAACTTCTCGAACAGATGAAACTACAAATCATAAAGATTTATTTATATTCAGTTGTTGATTTTGAAATCAAACTTGTGGATATTGCTAATTAAAGGATTTAAATTAACAATAGCTACTTACCTAACTAATTTATTATAACTACAAATAATCAACAATCATTGAGTCCATTGTACATAACTTTCAATTAGACAAACTATTATTAATGAATTATTTCCAAACTATTGTACAATATCTACTGATTACAATACCACTGCTTTGTTTAGCCATAAGTTAGTACTCGTACTTACAACTATTCCGAAACAAAGTCTCGTTGAATCCATACAAAGTGTCGGTACAGAAATAGTTCGTGCCTATATGAAAGGTTGTAAAAGGTTAAATATATCCTTCTCTGTTGATAAAATTCTTTACAGTACATTTTTAAACAAAGTTTGACATTAGAACCTTATAATATTTGAGTTTGAATTGCTGATAAAAGATTATATAGGCACATTAAGTAATTACGCACACCTGTTTTTATTTGTTACAGGTTTGTATGTGTGCTGAAGAACTGAATTGCCAAACGTGCTTATTTTTGTATTTATTTAAAAACTAGCTGTCCGGCGCAACTTCGTTTGCGTCACATTTTCCCCGTTTTCGCAACATTTTTCATTGCTGCTCCACTCCTATTGGTCGTAGCGTGATGATACATAGCCTATAGCCTTTCTGGATAAATGGGCTATCTAACACTGAAAGAATTTTTCAATTCGGACCAGTAGTTTCGGAGCCTATTCGATGCAAACAAACAATTAAATCTTTCCTCTTTATAATATTAGTTTAGATGTATAAATTGCATGCATAGAATACCCAGCTTGTATGGTGGGTGTGCTTACTAACAGGCCGTCGTATTCAATAAGACATACCTAAACTCACGCCTTTTTCTCTTAGGGGTAGACAGAAACTACAGAACGCCACCTGTTACGATCCCTACAAGGTGAAAACAGACCCTTCATGAAGCCTTTAATCAATACATATATCTATCTAATAATAATATAATACATATCTTTAATTATTTTCTTTTATATTTATCAATACAGATTCATATTAGATCCCTTTCATTTTGTAGTTACAATTAATAAAATTTCAAGTTGTTTTATGCTTTGAAACTAGTATTAGACATAACACTTTTAATATTATTATTTTTTTTGTTCTAACTAGTCACTCTGGGCAAAAATGATTGCTGGGAAACGACTTTTTTTGGGGTTGAATTAGCACCGTTTATGGTAGGGCTCAATGTAACGCACTCAAGACTTTCTGTGGATTATTTTAGATGCATTGACTAGACTAGACTTATTGTAGATGCATTGGATAATTCAGGGGTCGTTGAGGTATTTAAAGTAAGTCAGTCCAGAACAAAAAATATTCGCAATGCTGACGGGGAGAACAAGGGCCTTTCGGCTTCGTGAAAGATCTTTTTACATCCAATGTTTAACTTGCCCACTTCAATACATCGCCATACACGCACTCAAGTTGCGAGTATTCCACACCTGATCATAAGACTTGCTGTTTTTTGTACACCATACATCGTCTGTCTATCTAGAATAAAAATAGCAACTCGATAAAAATGGCAAAACAATCGATACTAAAAGAAAGATATATGGTTGAGGCAAGCACGTAACTCCTCAAGTGCGGTAATAGTCTCCGCTAACGTTTTGTTTGCTCCATTGAGTTGCTCCCTAAAACATTACTATCACGATGATAGAGTGAAGGAGGATGTACAGATACGTGTGTCAGACAGAGATGGAATGCCAAGGTGGAGCAAAGGGATGGAACAAATAGATTGCTATAAGCAGACATATTGTACGGTCAGAAGGTGAAGATAGTTGTTTCTGTCTGTATTTTATGGTCAATCCTCTTTTGCTGTAAGTATGTAGGTGACAGAAGTTTTTCCAGTAACGATAGTACGATAAAATCGAACATAAAAATCCCCTGTAATTCCAGAAGGGATAAGCAGAAGTGTGTCTAAAGTACATTCACATTTTGCCAGCTATGATCAAGTCCCAATTAATACGGAGCAAGCCTATTGCAATCATCCGGACACAAATCTAAATTTAGGACTGTTAATAAGCAATTCTCGCAATTCCCGCTAATTTCCGCCACGAAAATCCCAATGTCATTTGACCAACCTATGAATCGAATCCAAGACACATGAGAGTAAAAGTCTTATAAACAAAAAAATGCTGGCGGAATTCATAACCGCCTCCTTTTATAGGAGTCGGTTAGAAAATATTAAGCTCGTACCCGTGTATACGCCCATGTGTCTGTTGGAAATATCCTTTGGGAATGTACTGCTAGCATAAAAAGTAAAAACCAATTCCTAACCCAGGTCATGATCTATTCCTATGCCTCACCAGTTTTGGCAATTTGGTGTAAATACGTATAGACAGGCAGAGATTTACGACCATCTTTAAAAATATAGGAAAACGTAGTGGGATTTTTGTTAAAAAGACATTGCGGTAAACGTGTTTTTAAAATAAGTGAAAAAGTTATGTCTGGAATTCAAAACGTAAAATTTCATTTTTAATACAGTTGCTCAATAAGTGCCGTATTGCAGGGACGTATAGCGTTCGGGATGTGGGCTATTACACACTCGAGCTTTTTCTTTACCTTTTCCGAACTCGTGCGTTCTCTTTCCCAACTATCAAAATAATGTCTATTAAAAAAAAAACCAACCACGGAGTTTTTACTAAAAAAAAATCATAGAAGTTTTTATGATTCATACAAATATTTCTAAAAACCGGCCAAGTGCGAGTCGGACTCGCGCACGAAGGGTTCCGTACCATTATTTATAAAAACGAGAAAAATCACTTCGTTGTATGGGAGCCCCCCTTAAATATTTATTTTATTCTGTTTTTAGTATTTGTTGTTATAGCAGCAACAGTAATACATAATCTGTAGAAATTTCAACTGCCTAGCTATCACGGTTCATGAGATACAGCCTGGTGACAGACGGACGGACGGACAGCGAAGTCTCAGTAATAGGGTCCCGTTTGACCCTTTGGGTACGGAACCCTAAAAAGAAGCTACTAATTTGTTTCAATATCAGATTTAATGATTTGATTCAATGAGTTAGGTTAGGTTTCGTTTAATTTTCATTTCATATCAATAAAAAAAATCTACTGAAGACTTGGCTGTATGGGCATAGTTCCCTTTGCCTACCCAGAATGGGTTAGGAAAACAAAAAAAATCTCTGCTTCTATTCTTTTACGGTTGGCGCCATTTTCCAAAAATGTTCTTCATTAAATTGCTTCATTTTTTCGCAACTGTATTAAAAATAGTTGTTCAGTACACGTGCGGAACCGTCATTGCAACTTGTTCCGACTGTCAACCCTCACCTTCGGCTGCGCCTCGGCTCGGGTAGACATTTGTCGGAACTCTTTGCAATGACAAGCTTTCCGCACTCGCAATGAAATATACTATTTTTCATTTTTTTTTTCTTTCTTTCTGTACACAAACCGCTTACGTTCAAAGAATGTGGTCATGTGTTTCTATTTCTTTCGAGTTTATCTTTTCTGTGCAACTTCCAGTCTTTTGTACATTGTGTCTCTTTGTGGGTTGTCTGTCTGTACTACTTCTAGAAAAGGTATTCAAGTATCGTCTAGCAGCTACGTACTGTTTATTTTGTTCATTTTAGTGAAAAAAAAAAGATAGCTTATTTACGGAATCTATAAACACCGATAATTTTATATGGAAACAACTTTGTGTTAAACGTCTTATATTTATGTCGCATCATGGGTGGCCGAGATGCGAAGCATCGGGTATTCTTCACGATCCGACATAGTTTTAGGTAGATGTGGGCACTGTTGTGGGTACTCGAACGAAATACTCTTTTAAATTTAAATCACAATAACTTTATTCAAAGTAACGGCTCACAAGAAACAAACACGTGCGTTGGTAACTGAGCGTCTGCAAAGACTGTTGGAGTTAGACTGTCGCAACACTCCGTCCCTCTGCTAGGGTTCACTGCATCCCCTCTACCGACGATCGTGTCCAAGCGGTAGGGCGCGCTTGCGTTTCTAGTGACGTTATTATTAGTTCACGAAACTAATTGTTAGATGGCGCTGTCTGTTGCACCATGGCGCCATCAATCCACGACACGGCCATTCCTGACTAGCACCCGTCCTCGGGTGTAGTACCTGTGGACAAAATGTGCTCAGAGAGTAATCTAGCTCGGCTATCCTGCCAATAGAAACGAAGGTCGATTCTCCATGGTACTTAATTTTTTTCTAAATCTAAGTACAATAATCAACTATCATGATTTACAATGCCCTATTATTAAGGGTTCATACACAGTGCTTCCTGCACAACATCACTAATTGGAAAAGATCCGATCAACAAGTTTACAACAAAGTAATTCTAACAATTCTGTTACTCTTTACCATGACTCATTGATAAGCAATGCATACTCAACTCTTAAAACTTTCATCGTAATCTGTGCACCAACACAGGCCAGAATCGCACCAACGACTCGTAAAAATCTGCCACCACATATGCTACAACACATGAGGGGCTCTGTGCACCAACACAGATACGAATCGCACCAACGATTCTCAAAAATCTAGCGCAACATGGGCTACAACACATGAAGCGCCCTGTGCACCAACACAGTTAGAAATCGCACCAACGATTATCCAACATCTAGCGCAATATGTGCTACAACACATGAAGCGCTCTGTGCACCAACACAGACAGAAATCGCACCAACGATTCCTTTTAGACCCATCGCCACATGTTACTCATGAGGTGCGGTCCAAAGTTTCGAGTATGAGTGTGCAAGCAGTTTTTAATCAGATTTGGTCTCACTACCACTGTCATCAACTATGACATCTAATTCTCGAGGAACTTGGTGATCGAGGATCTTCCTCACACGATCATGTGGGTATTTGTAGGTTCGCTTGGAGTCAAGCGCCTTTAGTCTGTATCTATCCCCGTCTAACACCTTAATCATTTTAAATGGGCCTTTGAATTTAGGATCTAATTTTGTCTGATTCCTTTCCTCATTTTCAATTAAAACATAATCATTAATTGCCAACTTTAAAACTTGAGCCTTATTTTGGTCAAATCTATTTTTGTCATAATTGGCATTCTTAACAATATTCTGTGTCGCGTGCTCTCTGATCTCATCCAAATTAACGTCAGTCACATCATCATCAACGGTTACTAAACTAAGTGGTCTTGCTACCTTTCCAATCATCAACTCGAGAGGGCTAGATTTAGTCACTATTAATAGTGGAGTTCATAGCCAACTGAACCTCTCCTAACGCGTCTTGCCAAGAGCGGTCACGACTGGTCTCTACGGTTGTTAACATACTCTTGAGAGTACTCATTACCCTTTCGACTTGACCGTTTGCACGACTGCCTCCCGTAGCTATCAAGTGCAACTCTATGTTGTTAGTAGTACAGAAACTAGAAAAATCTTTGCTTGCGAAACAACGACCTTGATCTGCTATTATGCGTTTCGGTGCACCAAACAATGCTATACAGAACTCAACATATCAGAATATGAATAGTTTGCCATAGGCTATTAAACTTTGGAATGGGGTGAAGTTCTGCTCGAATTTTACCCGAGTGGGGCTTCGCTACTTTACAAGTGATACAACTGTTGACAATTTTCATTACGAAGATCAGACACAATCTTACTGATCTCTTCGTCCTTTTCCTGTTCTGCTTGCAACCAGTTACTAGAAAGCTCAGCTAAATCGACACGCTTTTGTTCTACTCTAGTGAATGCTACTTTAGATGTAAGCAGGGGATTTCTAGACAGAAAGTCTACATGACTCATCCTACTGCCTTCACGATAAACAATGTCAAACTGAAATGTGCCCACCAACTATGAACTCGTGGAGACAAGTCAGTTTTGTTTTTAGAAGCTTTAACAGCACTGCAGTCTGTCACGACGGTAAACTTACGACCTAGTAAATAATGCCGAAAATGCTTTATGGCATTAAAGACAGCTAATGTCTCTAACTCAAAAGAATGAAACTTTGATTCTGCTGGGGACGTGCGACGACTGTAATAAGCAACCACGTTGTTTCCCGTGAATCTTTTGAATAAAAATGGCACCATATCCTTCAGCACTGGCATCGGTATGTAACTCGATCGAATGTGCAGGGTCAAAATTGTTAGAACTGGCTCATTGGTTAAATAAGAAATTATTTTCTGACAACTATAATTTTATTTGGGTTAAGTCTTATTTGACTGTTCCCAACCACATGCCTAAATATTCAACCTGTCCCTTAAGGAATGAACACTTGACAAAATTCCAAGGAAAAACCAGCTATTGTAAATTTATCGAGTACAGTGCGAAGACGAACTAAACTCTCCTCCATAGACGATCCTATAACTAATATGCCATCAACGTATGTGACAGCATAGCTACAAGCTAGGTCACCTAATGATTTTATCACTGCACGCTGATAAACCGAGCTTGCATTCTTCAAACCAAACGGCACGGTCAAATACTCCCACTGACCGTCAGGTGTGACGAACGCAGTGCGTTCTATTGATTCAGGGTGCACTGGTATCTGATGGTAGCCTGATAACACATCAAGACACGTGAACCATGTGGCACCACCTAACCTAGATACGAGGTTCTCTATTAATGGCAGTGGGAACCTATCAGACAGTGTTGTCGTTTAGTTGCCTGTAGTCGACACACATGCGATCTGAACAATCTTTATTTTTAAAGAGCAATACAGGACTAGAAAAAGGCGAACAACTTTGCCTAATAATCCCTGCTTCCTCTAATTCCCGAACTTTAACAGTAATAACTTCGCGTACACAACACTAAGCCTATAAGGGTGACGACTAAACGTAAGACTAGGATCTACAAGCTGAATTTTCAGCTGTCCTGTCGTAACGAGGGATCTAGAAACACCACTACAAAACGAATGTATTTGAAACATCACATAACCTAACCTTATCACGACACAAAATAAAATCCACGGCCAATTAAAATATCATTTTTATGACAACTATCCGGTACAACATGAAATAACATCTCTAATCGTAGATTGTTAATCATGACCTCAAATAGAAAGGTACTTTGTACACTATCATGACCAATCCCAGTTAAATTAATAATGCGCTTGCCACTGAACTTAGACGCATCATTATCTTACATTATCTTTGATGAGAGAGCATTCGGCACCAGAATCGTAATAAAATGGGTACGACTCACCAGTTATCATCAGCACACCGCTGGGATTGCTGACATAGCAAACGTCAATGCGTCGCTCACTGCTCGCCACTGCAGCCTGCTGCAGGCGCTGCGCTGGAATTGCTTGGGCCGCCTCCACCGCTTCGTGGTCATTTCGTAGCAAACGAAGTGAATTCTCGTCGCACCGTGACGTCATCGCTCCATTTTCCGTGTTTTCTTCAGCTCGGGTGAATCTCACTTCTGATGTCACATCATGGGTGGCCGAGATGCGAAGCATCGGGTATTCTTCACGATCCGACATAGTTTTAGGTAGATGTGGGCACTGTTGTGGGTACTCGAACGAAATACTCTTTTAAATTTAAATCACAATAACTTTATTCAAAGTAACGGCTCACAAGAAACAAACACGTGCGTTGGTAACTGAGCGTCTGCAAAGACTGTTGGAGTTCGACTGTCGCAACACTCCGTCCCTCTGCTAGGGTTCACTGCATCCCCTCTACCGACGATCGTGTCCAAGCGGTAGGGCGCGCTTGCGTTTCTAGTGACGTTATTATTAGTTCACGAAACTAATTGTTAGATGGCGCTGTCTGTTGCACCATGGCGCCATCAATCCACGACATTTATATATTTTTCCAATTGGAAATAATGTGCTAGATAGGAAATGTAAGAAGGTATGACATAGTTATTCACAACTCATCATCTGCCTAGCCTTTTCCCAAACTATCTTAGGGGTCGGCTTCCAGTCTAACTGGATGCAGCTGAGTACCAGTATTTTACATGAAGCGACTGCCTATCTCACCTCCACAACCCAGTAACTGGGTAATACGATACCCCTTGGTAAGACTTGATGTCAGACTTAGCTTCTGACTACTCGTAACGACTGTCAAAGATCTACAAATGACAGCCGGGACCAACGGCTTAACGTGCTTTCCGAGGCACGGAGGAAACTCGATATGTAATTATGGTGACCCATCCACAGACCAACCTCGGCAAGCACAGCTTAACCTTAAAGATTGACCTGGGCGGCTGTTATTATTTTAGCCACGAGCTCCTGAGCTTACAACTGTTATAGTTCAATTGTTTCTCAATTCGTGCATATTTTGTGACACGTAGTAGGACATGTCCAACTGTGGTAATTCAGGCGATGGAATAACCCAGAGCACACAAATGTAGCTGATTAAGACTGCGCAATGAAAGTATTGATAGCGGAAAGTTGAATGTTAGGTACATTCAACTTTCAAAACGTACACCCGCTAAGATTTTTCACAAGCAAAACATTCTTATAAACTTTTATCCTTATAGGTAGTGAGTTTTCAAAAATCTTTGTTATATGAAAAATTCCATGATTCTGAGACCTAACCACGGCTGTGTGTTACCCATGAGTGAATTAATGACAGATTTTTAATAAGTAAAGAACTATTTTCGTTTTAGAATATTACCTAAATTGATCAGAAGAGCAAATATTTACCTCCTTAAGTACCTAAAAAAGGTTCTAAATCTGTCACAATTTTTTGTAAACAAGTAGAATATAAAATTCGTTACTGATAATTGATTACTTTTTACATTCAAGATATTATTCTGCAAATAGCTATTAGCTTCTTTAGTCTTCAATTAATTATAGTTAAGTTAGGATTTATACGGCGACCAGCGTAGTGGTGTACCAATCTCACTACGGTTTAAACTCCAGAACAACCACAAACACGTAAGTAATGTCTGTTGCAGCTGCAAAAGCCGAAAGGCTGAAAAGCTCTGGCCAAACTTACACGAATTCCCTGCCACCAACTGTGTATCTGTATGGCGATGTTCAAACTGGCGCGAGCATTCCGTGGTTTCCTATTTATTACATCAAATGACTCGAGAATTCAGGTATCGTATCGGGCGGGATTTGCGAGAAGATGTGAATTTAGCGACCAATAAAAGCTTTATATTATCTTTGTGGGTGAAGTTGACAGGAAGAATACACAAAAAAAAAACATCCACAAAACCAGCCGATTATTTTAATCCAAGCCTAAACCCTTACCACAGTATGCACCATTGACATTTGCCTCCCGCAGCGTATCAGGCCAATATGTCACCATTACATCTTCATAAATATGTAAGAGGAATCGTTTCATTAAATCATCCCGGCGCGGCGTGATGAAACATTCATACTTCGGAGATCGGAGCGGGCTCGATCGGAGCAGCTCAGCGTCGGGTGCTATCGGGAATATCTAGCAATAACAGACTTTGCCCTCTCTAATTGTCCAAGTTACAGTGAAAAGACGGCGGCAGGGCTGACACTTGCTGAAGGCAAGCCGTGAGACTACTTGGCTCCAGCATTGATTGCCGGGATTCTGTCAGGACCCGATGTAAATCTTGTATTTCTTTCAAGTTTATTTCCGAAACTTATACGCGTTATCACTGTTATCACTAATCCTTAAACGAACGTCTCAATATTATTGCTCCGTCGAAAAGTCAATTTCAAGCGCTGAAAATACAAAATTAATTAATTTTTTACACTCTAAAGTGAAAACAGGCAGAGACATTATTATCATGAGCTTTTTCTTTAAGAGAAAGCTAAAACGAAATAAACCCAAATGTTATTAGCAAAAATTATCCAATCTAACTTTTGCGCACCGGGCTGGAATCGTTTATAAAAAAAAATATTTGTTGAAATATATTGTGTGACAACCCTAAGATATCCGATTTGGATTTATTACTGCCGTGAACCACTGCTGGTATACTTGAGCTTGAATTTTAATAAAATTACTCTCTGACTACACTTTAAATATCCGAAAGACGTAAATGGAACGAAACTTATACTCCGTTTTGGTAAATTCCAAGTAATACGTTACCGTACCTCATGTGTTGCGTCGTCACAAGCGTGGCTTATAAATGTGTCGTTGTGGGTTCGATACATAGATTAAACTAGTTAAATATGGATTTTGTGTGCATATGTGGTTTTTGTGGGCAAAAGGGTATGAGAGCTTTTTTAAATTGTAGGGTAAAAGTTAAGTATGACAATTTGTTTGGTGTGTAGTTGTTTTTTTGTAATCGTCTGACCATGAGAAGTAGTCTGGTTATGTGGTATGGATGTGCAGCAACCGTTCAACTGTGAGTTTTTGCATAAACTTATATTTTCAACAAGTGATGTGATGTGAGTTATAGTGTTTTTCTTTTGTTTTCTCGAGGAAATTGTTTAGGTAATGTCAGCTAAACAAAAAGCTAAGATAATTTGACCATCCGTTGTTTTATTCCAATTTAATTGGTAGGCTACTTACACATAATTGGTATTTAATAGGCATAGGAAACAAAATTGATTAGCTTTTAACACTTGGGGCAGGTTTACAATAGACTTCCACACAAAACCAGCTTTTAATCCGTAGCCATCAGCCCTATTATATCCTCCAACAGATTTATTAGGATCATGAAGGCTGTATTGAGATGCTCAGCTTTTGCTCTTGGACTCCTTCTTAATATTCTGCCGTTTAAATCTAATGTATTCAGCGGATACTTTGGAAAGCGCTTGAATACAAGTTAATGCATTGCTTTTATGTTGCGTGCACGTAAGTTAGTAGGTTGTACAGCTAATTAAGAGATTCATTAACATTTTTCAAGATGAGGGAGCCTAAGGTAACATAAGTAAGGGTTATCAATGCATATTAAAAGTAGCAGTGACCTAAAATAACATTGAAATATTGCTGCAAGCATCGTCAAGATGGGTTGAAAAGATAAACACACGCACTCACACACAAACACACACGCATACACACAAACACACACGCACTCACACACAAACACACACGCATGTACACACACACATTCACATACATACACACATGCACACACTATTTTAGGAGCCAATGTTGTGACATTGGCTCCTAAAATGATAAATGCTACTTAGATGTTTCCTAAGTAGCTTCGTGTTTGCTTTATAGTTTGTGAGCGGGTGCGTTGCTTAATTTCAGTTTGAAACTTGCTTCATTTGGGTATCGTTAATTGCAGTCATTAAGATTTTTTATTAAATTTATACTACTGTTTTTTTTACTTGGGTTTTCGTCTATCAAATTATGTTAGTTCTTATTCTGTGTGACAGACAATTCCTTAGGGCTATAATGATATAAGGTGCCACATCATATAGGTAATTGGCTTGTCTCAGACACTGTAAAAACTCTATAAAACCACGCTACTGTTGAAGGCATTCACATACAACCAACGACATCTAAGTCTAAACCTTTGTTTAACAACAAAGCATGACGGACGTTCAGTCGCGTCACCTCAGACCTCCAGCCCTCTAGACTCAGGTAATGGCGGGACATAACTCATCGCTTTGCATAAATCAGCACCGGTTCGATTAAAGTAGGGTCTGCGCCGACCACGTTATATCCTCCCCGTTCTAACAGCTTTGCTATATTAGTTCCATGATCAAATTAAAGGATAATAGGTGATATGTTACGAGCATATTAGCATTTTAACCATAATATTTCATTTCTAACCTGACAGGGGTTTTGATCCCTGCTCTAAAACATCCTATCTATCGCGTAATTCATTTATCTTAAAAAATATGGAATTTAATTTCTTTTGAATATCCAAGAATTGTGTTGCTTCTGAAATTAAAAAAATACGGATCCGTTTTATTATTGATTCGGGTCGAGGATCATTAGCATAGTTACCTCCTTTAATTTGACGATGATGCAAATAATAGCCTGTTTAGGTGAGAACAATGTGAAATAAGCTTATGTCATTACTTCCCAGAATTTGAACCTTAGCAGTGACACTATCGAATGGTATAATACAGTGTTTATTTTTTCAAAATCATCAGGTTGAATTCCTGGCTAGGAATATTGAATTTTGTAAAATCCAATGATGCAGTTTTAGTTTCATCTAAATCGGGCTTGAGACTCCTTTGAATGTTTTTCGCTATTCCTCATAGTTTCGGATTTGGCCATCCACTTGAAAAATTCACTCTGTATAAATATTGAAAACTGAACCCACATTTCACAAGTATAAGTATCACTTACCCGCCACGCGCCACTCAGGTTCTCTAAAATACGAAACGTTTTAAATAACATCTTACATTGTAAACTTGAGTAAAGGTTAAAACTCTTAAATGTCGGCCAATTAAGACGTTGTTAGTGAACCTATAAGAAATTACTCAATTTAATTTGTTTCGTCGCCATTTCTAAAGGTCAGCATTTGAATAGACTGGGGTAGAAAGTTACCTCAGTCTTCAAGTAGGCTTGGTTCAATCCAATTTAGGACTGAAGAGTGTACTTCATAATATTGATGATAGATTTGAAGTGGATCTGTTCTATTCAGTCTACAACGAATAAGTACATTCCTGATTGTATGCCCTAATTTTAATTCCTTTTTAGGGTTCCGTTGCCAAACGGACTTCACTAAAAAGATGATTTTATCGGCAACACTTCTTGATGATTCTGCTCTCCTAGTACTTTCTGTTCATAAATTGAGTTCTGTCGTAACAAACCTTACTGTGCCAGAGAGACAAATAATAAAACATCAAGGAAAAGTTCGTATGAAAAACAGTTAAAATTATGGTTGGCATAATGTGACTCAATGTATGAAGATTAAAATAGGTAGGAAATGTCACTGTTTTTTACTTGTTTTGCACGTCTTTTGTCCTAATGAGAAAGTTACCAAACGGGATGTAGCCCAACGTTCACACATTCACAAACAATCGACAAATAATCATCATCTGCCTAGCCTTTTCCCAAACTATCTTGGGGTCGGCTTCCAGTCTAATCGGATGCAGCTGAGTACCAGTATTTTACATGAAGCGACTGCCTATCTGACCTCCACCACCCAGTAACTGGGTAATACAATACCCCTTGGTAAGACTGGATGTCAGACTTTTAGCTTCTGACTACTAGTAACGACTGTCAAAGATCTACAAATGACAGCCGGGACCAACGGCTTAACGTGCTTTCCGAGGCACGGAGGAAACTCGATATGTAATTATGGTCACCCATCCATGGACCGACCTCGGCGAGCACGGCTTAATCTTAAGATCGACCTGGGCGGCTGTTATTATTTAGCCACGAGCTCCCAATCGACAAATAATAATCTAAACAAAGAAATAGAAAAACATAATAAAAATTATTAATTAAGTTTTGTGTCACTTGGTTCACGTTGTGTGGCACGTCATCAGCAATGCTGTAACTCTGAACAAAAGATTCGAGAAAGCTGACAATTTAAATTGATACATAGTAAGTACACAAGTAGCTTGTGGGCTCAGTCCCCAACTCCCCATAGACACGAATAAGTGTGAGTGTATAAACTATTAGGGAAAACGTCTCAGGAGACGGTTCAATCTACCCTCATCAAATATCTGACGTTTGGATGCTGCATAATGTGATATGAAAATCTCATACGTTGCCTACGCAATGTAGGAAAATATACAAATGTGTGAATAAACTAGAAGGATTTATGACTTGTGTGTGAGATATGCGAAAGGGCCTGTGTGGTCTTAGTGACCATGTATACTTCTGTAGTTAGATATACAAAAAAAATCTTTGGCACATATTACAGACACAGAATAGTCTAGCTTTCAAATCGCAAATAATATTTTGTAGAGACATAAATTATTAGACGAAGTGGCTCAAACACAGACATTAAATATTTAATATTATATTATGAACCGTATGCCCATTTTAAATACAAGCTTTTATTTCAGTTACACTTAGCCCTGTTGAAATTGTAACACTCGACGCTAAGATCCTTTACGCATCGCTTAAAATAAACGGGCGTTATTCTGTTATTTTTAAGTTGACTAGCCCTTCGGCTTTCATAAAGAAAACTTATGCAAGTGTTATAATTCATACTTGTATGTACACTGTTGTTCCAGTGTATTTTCCTGTGATACCGTTGAGTCGCGTAAGACAGGAGTGAGTACGGCTCGCGGGTCAAAGAGAAGTTATTATGTTCGTTGGCGAGCGGCCAACACCTCTCACTTTGTGCGGCTCTAGTGCCGCCATCTTTGGACCTTACACGCTTTTAGTATAGGAGGCTGAAGTTGATAGACACTCTTGAGTATTCATTTTTATGAAAATCGATGCTAATATTATAAATGCGTCTGTTGGTCTCTTACTTTTCAAAGGCTGTACAGATTTCGTTGACACTTGGCAGCAGTTCGTGGTGTGAGGGTTCCAACCCTCTACCTGTGTGGAACTTGTGCTAAATGTTAATAAATACGCAAACGTATAACATTCTATGTGTAAATATTGTAGTCGGACAATTTACGTCCTTCACAATAACATATTGTGAAGGTCGTCAATTGTGTCTGTAATTGCTTTTTTTTAATGTTTGTGTAGTTATTGGAAAATCTATTCCTGTTTTGAGTGAGTAAAAAGAGCATAGAATACCTTGCGGCTTTAAGTCCGCCTATGTACCACTATTGAACAAGAAGCTTAAATAAATAAAATACCTAAATATAAGTTTTGAAACTGGTATGTTCCTTAACACTATCAATTACACTGGAAACGGGAAAAATAGTAAACATGGTAAATATCCTATTTCCAGAGTTAATTATAGGAAAAAGGGCATACTCGTGTACCTACAGTTACAACGCTACCTATCTATCCGCACTGACCGGTTGCGCAAATGTTTATAAAGAGTGAATGTTGACAATGGTTGGCCGCAACACCAAGTACCCTGCGCTCGTTAGGACCGCACCAGGTTCCCTCTGCTAGCCCGCTATAACGTACAATTTAAACTATGAAGGAACATTTGTTGATCAGAAAAGTAAGAAAAAACTGAAGCTGAAGAAGCAATTATCATCATGATGATCTTTTGTCATGTACGTGGGACACTCAGAAAGTTTTGCGAAACTAAAAAAAATTGTTCTATACGTACATATATTTTTATTAAATCTTTTCAAAGTACTTTCCACCAGCCTCTATACAAAGATTCATGCGCCTAAACCAGTTTTCAAAACACTTTTTCCAGTCCGCCGCAGACACCTCGTTTACAGCCTGCTCGAACCCAGCCAGCGCATCTTCCGGCGACGAAAATTGTATCCCTTTGAGCTGATTTTTTATTTTTGGGAATAAAAAGAAGTCACACGGTGCTAGATCAGGGCTGTAAGGAGGGTGACCCAGGAGTTTGACTGGCGTGCTGTCCAGGAAGTCCCTCGTTTTGAGTGCGGTGTGCGCAGGTGCATTGTCGTGGTGGAGCAGTAGCCCGCGGAGCCCTGTGTTTGGTCGCTTGTTGCTTATAACAGAGAAAACTTCTGGCAAACATTTGGAAGTATACCATTCGGCATTAATGCTTCTTTGATCCCGTAAGGGAATTGATACCAAGTGGCCAGTCAAATTAAAAAAGCTAGCGATCAAAATCTTACCCCCGCTTCTAGATCGCTTCACTTTGGTAGGCGTTGGCTCATTTTGAAACACCCAAACAGTCGACTGGCGCTTGGTTTCTGGGTCGTATTGATAAATCCAGGACTCATCACCTGTAACGATGTCGTAAACACGCCGAGACGAGCCTGCTTCAAATTTGTTAAGCATATCACGGCACCATTCCACCCGGGCCTGCTTCTGAGCATCGGTGAGGTTGTGCGGCACCCAGCGTGATACTATCCTCCTCACGCGAAGATGGCTGTGTAGAATCTCGTGAACGCTTCCCGATCCAATCTTCAATATGTGTTGAATCTCCTGATATGTAATTCGCCTATTGTCTTGGATTAAATTTTTCACTGCTAGCACGTTTTCTTCGGTAACAGCCGTCAAAGGGCGACCGCTTCTTTCGTCATCCCCCAAAGTTGGTCGACCGCGCTTGAATTCGTTATACCAACGATACACGGTTGCCTTGGAAGGGCCTTCATCCATGAATGCCATTTGAAGTCTATCGTACGATTCATCCGGTTTCAGGCGACACTTGAAATCGTATAAAATCATAGCTCTAAAATGTTCCCGGCGCAGATCCATATTTCAGTGAGACACAATACTTTGAATTAACTCGCAAAAAATGTGGAGGGAAATTTTGAAATTGGAACTTACTTATTTTTACTTATAAATAATCATATTTTCGAAAAACATAATAACTGGCCAGTCTCCCATATATAAAAACTTTTTTTCGCAATACTTTCTGAGGGGCCTGGTACCTTCTCGTACTGTAGTAGACATAGACGCCTGTTCTTACTAAAAATGATAGAATATGAATATGTCATGTAACATCTTGTACCTATACTAACATTTCAAATGACATTGTAAGCCACTAAAAAATATAATATAAAAGCCTTCATTACTCGATACTCTTTTTAGATAGACTAGCTGTCCGGCGCAACTTCGTTTGCGTCACATTTTCCCAGTTTTCGCAACATTTTTGATTTGCTGCTCAACTACTATTGGTCATAGCGTGATGATATATAGCCTACAGCCTTCCTCGATAAATGGGCTATAGAAAAATGAAAGAATTTTTCAAATCGGACCAGTAGTTTTGGAGCCAACAAACAAACAATCAAATCTTTTCTCTTTATAATATTAGTTTAGATTTAGATAAACATACGAGGAATTATCCACTCCCCATACGCTGTCAACCTATTAATAGTCAAGCATTATTGCATTACTGTGTACAGCGATTATGCTCAACTTATATTAGTATACGTACAATATCTACCAGTCCATTCACGTACTATGGCGGGTTTGTGCCGTCTAAACCCTTTCATGGCAGAGTTATGCGGCGGCATGACAATCACGAGTATGTTCGCGCGAGCATTGCAAATATTCGCAGAATGCTTTTGTGATTATATCGCGTTAACGCCCTTATCTATTTACAGGGATGCTGTTTAAGTTGGCTTTGGATGTTACTTTAGCTTTAGTAAGTGGAGTAAAGATGACTGGGTTTTGGATTATTGTAGTTGGAAGGTTTGAAAAAAAGGTTTTTGTGCGGCAGTTCACTCCCCCCGCCCACTTTACTGGAGATGGGATTTGTCGCAAGGAAACTGACTGAGATTGCTGGGGTTATTTGTGGATGCAATTTTGTCCCCGCATCTCAGCTAGAAGCAAGAGGAGGAACACCGTGTAGTTTTCGCCAGAAGGAGTCACAATCAAAATATATTATTTTTGTTTCACATAGGCCTACGTGGGCACTTATAAAACGTCGACTTAAAGGTGCTCGGTTAAAGAACCAAATCATTTGGTTTTACAATATTTTTGTCTTACCACGTTAGTATTAAGTTTGGAAGATCATCGTAGGCCCGACAATAAGTCGTTGCTTACTACAAAATGTAGCACGAGATAAAAGTTACCAAGGATCTAGGAATCTATAAGGCCTACAATGTCCACGCATTTACAAACAATCGGTAAATAGAAAAAGAGACTTAACATAAAAAAAATGTAAAGACTAAATTAAACAAGTGACACAAATGTTGTCATCCGTGCTGTAACTATTCTGACAGACCGTCGACCTCACGGCGGTGGTGGACATCCATTGAGAATCTCCACAAGTTCAAAAAAAAGTTAGGATGTGCCAGAATAATGTCACCACACAAATAGGTGTAATTTAAGAGTATAAAGTGAATATAAAGAGTACATTGAATGGATGTTTGTCGGACAAATACACAAATCAAATATTTACAAAAAAAGGATGAAATTAAGAAAAAACTAAGTACTTACATAATCTAAACTATCCTACTATAGAGAAGAGTAATCAGTCTCGCTCCCTAGCGCCCCCCTGTTACCACAGGCCTTGTCTGTGCTTGGAGGAGTGGCCATCATAGGCACAGTGCGAGTTGGTGAACATACCAGTTCCCTCATGATGTTTTTCATAACCATTTCGAGACAAGTGGTGATGCAATAAATTACACAAAGTAAGACCCTATCTGAGATCAAAGTTCAGATCCATGAACTACGCACACGTAAGATGTGACAGTTTTGTCACTCGGCCACGTCAAAATAACGGAATTGTACAAGGTAAATAATTAAATCTGGAATCAAAAAGTTAACTTGCAAAATATCGCAAAAGAAACTCACCGACAAAAAAATATCAAAAGGAGTCCGAATCAATTGTTCTATTAATTACAAACGAAAACGTAATAAAACACTAATTGTAAATCAAAAACAAAGAATAACAATATATTGTAGGAGTTCTTTTGTGAAGGTTTCACGAATAGAGAAGTGGCCAAGTTTGGAAGGGATTGTGGGCCGTTGTCATAGCAACCACTCTTGCGGAAATAATGAATTTCTTCGCAGAACAAGTTGTTCCCACAGTTAGAAGTAAATATTTTTCTTCTTAGATTGAAAAGAAATAAATATTTTATGAAGGAAATGATGTTTAATTATAGCTAGAGTATTTATTGTGGATGTCTTTAAGTAATTGCTACTTTTTTCCTAGTTTGTAACATTTCTTTCTTTCTAACGAGTACTCGATTGTAGGCTGTTTAAATATTTGTTTCTTTATAGGCGAGCATAACGTTATCTAGTAGGTAACGTGTATTCAAAAGATAACGATTTTTTAAATAACGGGATATATCCTTACATTAGGAATAAATCAACCTAGCAACCTGCACTTACTAAAAATGATTAAGTATTTTATTTAATAAATGAAATCATCCCTTTTTTTCTTAATATTATTTTCAGATAAAAATGTCTGTAGGTACCAACTATAAATTATTATCAAACTTATTAAGATTTTACAAGGATTTTCAAGGAAGGGGTGTACTCTTACAAAAGTACCTAAATAATTTTACAATTGTTTAAATTTCTTATAATATTTCTAATAAGAAATTTCATAGAATTATATTATAATTCTATGAATTGAATTGCTTTAAACCTACTAAGTCAACAATTATAAGACTATGATAAAATCAAAGAAGAAAATATGAGAAATACAATCCAAATTCAAAACGCGAAAAAAATGCTTAACTTCTTTCTAACCTTCACAACTTTACCTACACTCTCATACACTCGTATGAACCTACACACAACCTTTTACACAGAAAACTCCTTTATATTAAAATTCCCTAAATGATCCCACATATCCGCACAGATAATTTGAAAGAAGCTCTTTGTGATCGAGACCCTCAATCCCATTAGCCGTGTTTAATTCAATCACGAGATATCTGCGAAGGGACAGGCTCTGTTCGGACTAAAAAGTATTACAGATACTTTTTGTTTGATTTCCGAAGCGAAGCTCTTCGACAATCAGACGGGACTTTTTCAAATAAAAACGAGTCGCTTACCTACTTAAATAAAAATGAGATACTACTTCGACATCCCTGAAATATTGTTGTCAAAATAGACGCCACTTTGCAATGAATAGCCGCGAAATGAAAATCAAGGATCATATTAGTAGTAAGCTGTCCAATAACACACAAGTTCAAAAAAAAAATATCCTACCGGGGTATAATATCTTCCTTAGTCAATATAAAAGTAGTCTTAAAACGTGCTGCATCAATATTCTTAACTTAGGGGCGCGAGCTTCAGAAACAGGTATTTATCAGCGCCTATTGAAACTACGCGTGGTTCCACTGATTTATAATCCGGAATAAACTTCCTTTTCAATCTTTTTTCAGAAGTTTTACCAGTGTTTTTTTATTAAAAGGTGGAGTTTCTGTAATTCTGAATAGAGCATAAAGAATGGGTCCAGTAACCGCGGTCGCCTCTATATTTCTCCTTAAGTTTTAAATACTCGGGTTCCTATTAAAACTTCACATGCTTCTAAAATAAACCAAGTTCCTAGGCAATAACTGGCGGCTGTTTATAGAAGACCAAAGTATTTTAGGAAAAGCTTTTATTTAGCACTCACCCTAAGTAGGTAACCATACCTACTTAGAGATTATCGGTCAGAGACTATAAATAAACTATCGAGCGCCCCACGTTCAGTACTTTACAACTTATTTGTTCCATCCATCATTGATACTACTTTTAGACTTATTTTGTGATGATCCATCTGAATCTGTCACCAGTAATACAAGCAGTTTATGTAGAGTCGATCGGTTTCATTCAGATAGAAACATAATGATAAATATGGGTCTTGTTTTTCTAGAAAAAATAGGTAGGGATGTATGGTCACACTCATGGTTATTGTTGACATTTAAACTTTTTTAGTACGGTATTAGCTAAATGTATTACAGTAGCTCTGTATGGTGTCGGACGTAAAGAATAGCACCATCCCATATCTTTCCGTGGGTGTCTAAGGGACTAAGGGATTTGCCAGAGAATGGGCAGCAGCGTTCTCTGTGCTTTTTGTAACAACCGTACTGCGATCGCCAACCCGCCTGCCAAGCGTGGCGATTAAGGCAAAATCCCCCAAAATGTCGTGTGTGGCGACCCTTGGTGGAGGCCTATGTCCAGCAGTGGACGTGTTTTGGGCTGAAATGATGATGATTACAGTATTATTGGCCAATGCTAACGTGGAGCTTTGCAGGATATGCCCCATCTCCTTTCTTGCCCATCCTGCACAACCACCTGCACCTTCCAGGATTTAGACGAAGCCAACAAAACAGCTGTGCAGGTTGCTATTTACATACTGGTCGGGTATTGTTAGAGTCCATCGATACAAGAAATAAGCTATTAATCAACCATTCTACTGAGCTATACGCACTTAACAATTTTACAGTGTTGTAATCATACCGATTTAAAAATAAACTTAATGAAATCAGTGACCTTTCTGCCAACGATTGTAGCTTGCATAATCGGGTAATAATGTTGTACTGGGGACATATGCCTTTTGTATATGATAGCGAGTGGGCCGTAATCCACCACACGCGCCCAGATCGGGTTAGTAGATTTCACATGTTTTCGAAATATTGTTCTAGTTTGCTCACAATATTTCCCTCACCCTTATGAGAGCAGTGGTATTAACAAAGAATATACCAAGAAAAACGCATGCCGAGGCCTGTTTATAACTCATAGTTACAAGTGGGAAGATTACCTCTAGATCAAAACTTCTCGCTACATCGAGTATAGAACGTCTATAAAAGTTTATGTACCTTAAGCCAACCAAAAAATGAGGGTACTCCTCGAAAACTAAAGTACGCTGCTCTGCTATAATTTTATGTATTTTTATTGTTAATGGCCTGTATTTAGCCCAAATTTGATGTAAACAAACTCATAATAGTCCAATAACGAAGTGTGAGTGTTATCTTTATAAAAAACTAAAGAATCAGTGAAAAACAAAAATTATACTTGGTCAGTTAAAAGTGTCAAAGAAAAATAACGATAACTCAAGGATGTTGTGTTATAGTGCAGTAAACTAGTGATAAATTGAATACAAGGTGGTGCAATAATAAAGAGAAGAACAATAATATTTTTCTTTATTCGTCTAACGACTTTATTAGTTTATAAATAATTGTACATGTAGAAAGCAACGCGTAATTTCGACAGTAAACTTAACAATCTACATGGTCGAGGGGCTATAACGTGTACTGTGGAACTCAATCCGTCGCGAGTTCGAGCCCAGCATTGAGCAAAAGTTTTTGGAATTTAATTTTCCGAATAATATGACTAACGACATTATTATGGAGAACGAGCAAAGTGACAATAATAATATAACATTCAGAAAACCACAACGTTCAAGTTCGCTGTGTGATTTGTCATCAAATCAATCCCTCTTTGACGCAACAATGTTAAGTTTACCAAACACATCAATCAACGAATCACAAATCAATAAAGAGCTTTACGATAAAATTAGTCTATTACAAGAAGAGTTACTCATCGCGAACCAAGAAGTTACTAACTTAAACTTAGAAAATACTACACTAAAACGAGAATTAAAAAAATGTAAACATGTGATAGATAATTATAAAAAAGTCTGTACGGCCGAAAAAACCATTAGGACTCCTAAACCGAAATCGGTCAAGAAGAAATGTGTTTCACGGAGTCAGATTGCATTTAAAACACCTCCAATTCTACCGCCAGTGATCAGTGAACACCTACTAAAGGAACCGGAAACTTCACATGAAACGGTAAGTCAAGGAGATCCTTACCTTGTCTTAAGTTGTGACGACCAGAAACCAGAACCGAAATCTAGACCTCAACGTAATATATGTTTACTTAGTAGTGATAATAAAAACGATGTACTGTCAATAGCTGAAAACACGTTCCAAAGTAACTGCAACCTATGTCATTATTTAATATCACATGGAAATACAAAACAGCTTCTAAGCGGTCTGGAGACAAAGTTATTAACTTACAATATGAATGACTTTTGCATTATATTTCTTGGGGAAGAAGACTTCAAGAGGACTAACGACTATTATGACATGATTTTCCATATACGTGAAGTACTGCAAACAGTACAACACACTAATATAATTATTTGTATGCCAACATATAAGTATCCATTTGACACTAGCTTATTCAACTGTCGAGTGGAGACATTTAATAATCTTTTATACTTAGACATACTGACGCATAAGCACGCATTTCTTATGGATAGTAACCTGAATCTGGAATATGACTGCAGCATGTTTAATAAATACTCTGGCAAAATAAATAAACTTGGACTACGCACTATATTTAAGGATTTACTGGACTTAGTTACGGACATTATGCAAAACGTTGACATTCATCACAATTTAAATGACATTGACACAGCAGAAGACCATTTTTTTCTTGACTAATCATCTATACATAATGCACCAAAACATTGCAGGCTTGCTAGCTAAATGCGATACTCTTGCAGTCTGTCTCAATGATTTAATTGATATAAACATAGGTGTGGATGTCTTATGCATTACGGAGCACTTCATGATGGAGACCTATGAGAAACACCTGAATTTAAACAACTACTGTTTAGCAGCGTGTTATAGTCGAAAAGAAACCAAAAGAGGTGGAGCGTGCATATTAGTGAGGTCCGGGCATGAATGGAGTGAGCTGCCAAATATAGCAAAAATATCGACTAGTGGTGTCTTTGAATGTTGCGCCATTGAGCTAATTACCCACAAAATAGTATGTGTCTGCATTTACAGAGTACCAAATTGCAATAACTTTAATGAATGTATTAGTAAACTAGAACGAATATTGCACATTTTAATTAAAAAGGATTATAAAAATATTGTTTTGGCAGGCGATTTTAATATAGATGTACTTAAACGGAATAAGCAATCAATAGAATTCGAAAATATGTTATTAAGCTTTAACTTGAAACTAGCGCTTTATCAACCAACCCGTCTTAAGAGCAAAACATGCATTGATAATTTTGCGCATAACTTTAATGGGCTCTGTAAGGCTTCAGTATTAGAGTTAGCATTGTCGGATCACACAGCCCAGTTACTGAAATGCCCAATTGCCAAATTGTGTGCTATAGATCGGTGGAGTAGGACAAGACGTGACTTTAATAATGATAACATTAAGAAATTTAAGGGCCATCTGCGTAGTCTCACATTTTCTGAAGTATATGAATCAAGTGACCCAAATGAGGCATTCAACGCGTTTGCAGATATTTTTTTACTACTTTACAGACAGTGCTTTCCTGAAACTGTCGTTTCGGTAAATGTTCATAAAAAGCAAAAATGGGTATCTCGTGGCATAAAAAAATGCAGCGAAAAAAAGCGACAATTACTGTGGAAGTTCCGTTTAAAACCGAATCAAAATAATAAAAAGCAATTCAAAAATTACTCTAAACTATTTAAAAAGATTATAAATTTGACTCAACGAGCTCAAAATAACCATAAAATAAATACTTCTAATAATAAATCGAAAACAACATGGCAAATAATAAATCAAACTAAGTTAAATTTGCCAAAGAATAATATTAATAAAATTAGAAATAACAAAAATGAAATTATCTCTGATCCAAAATGTATTTCTAATGTATTTAATAATTATTTTATTGATAAAATTAAGCCAATTGGTAATTCGGGAGACAGAGTCACAAAACATATTTCAAACAGAAAAGATTCGATGTTCATGGCTCCAAGTTCGCCAAGCGACGTATTAAAAATAATTTTAGCCCTTAATAATACAAACAGTGTAGGTTACGATGAAGTTTCTACTAAAATACTGAAAGCAGTAGTCGAGGAAATTTGTTGTCCGTTAAGTTACATTATAAATTTGAGTATAAGCGAAGGTATTTTTCCAAGTGCCCTGAAAAAATCGGTAATTAAGCCGTTGTTCAAAAAACAAGATAGAGAGGTAATGGAACACTATAGACCGATTTCATTGATACCAATTTTCTCTAAAATAATTGAAAAATATATTTATAAAGAACTTAATTTATATCTAGAAGCCAAAAATATTCTTTGCGACGAACAAAATGGATTTAGGAAAAAGAAATCAATTAACATGACCATTTATGACTTTTTGCATACTGTTATGATAAATATGGATAATAACACTCCAGTGTGCGCAATATTCTGTGACATGACCCAGGCATTTGATCATGTACAACATAATATTTTACTAAAAAAGCTGGATGCTTACGGTATAAGAGGTACTGTTCTTGAACTCTTAAAATCGTACCTTCATGAAAGAAAACAACTAACACAAATTAATAGAATAAATGTTACCACCAAAAGGGAAGAAATCTTTCTTTCGGAGGAACGTTATGTTATCTATGGAGTTCCACAAGGAAGTATACTAGGACCACCGCTTTTTACATTGTATATCAATGACTTCCCAAGGGCTATCAATTATCCTATGACACTCTTCGCGGATGACAGTACAATAACTATTCCCTGTAATCAAAGAGATTTGTATAAAAATGACATAAATAATACATTAAAAGAAACTGTAGAATGGTTGAATAATAATAATTTAAAAATAAATTTAAATAAAACTGTTATTATGCATTTTGGCCAGCGCGCATTGACTCTTCCCAATCTTGACATAAAATACAATAATAAACAAATTGACACAGTTATTACAACCAAGTTCTTAGGAGTTACGATAGATCGAAATTTAAATTGGAAGGCACATATAGAGACCTTGACTAAAAGAATAAGCAGTAGTGCATATGCCTTATACAGTTTGTCACGAAAGGTAAACATAGATGCCTTATTAACTGCATATTACGGGCTAACCGAATCTGTTCTCAGATATGGGGTTATCTTTTGGGGTAATTCAACCGACAAAGAAGCCGCCTTTAAAGCACAAAAGAGATGTCTCAGAGCTATGTTCAAATTGAAAACCACCGATAGCTGTAAACCTTATTTCATACGTTATAAAATATTGACACTGACCTCCCTTTATATTCTAGAAACAGTAATGTTTATTAGGAATAATAAAATCTTATTTTCGCGAATGGCAGATAAATTTCCCAGACCCAGGCGTGATCAAAACCAGCTGTGTCTGCATAGGAGTAGGACTGCACTTATGCGCAAAAGTGTTTTCTGCATGGCTCCCATTATTTATAATAAGTTACCCAAAAGTTGGAGAGAGCTTAATAACGTACAATTGAAGAAACAACTAAAATCATTCCTAAACGACAAAGCATACTATAATATTAATGAATTTCTGACGGAACGATTTAATGTAACATAGGTTTATTCATGATTTTATTAATTATTACTTTTGACATGTGTAGACGTTGACATTTATTATTTTGACATTTATTATTATTTGCTAAATCCACAGAATTGATTAAATTATAATTTTGACATGTATAATTTTGATATTAATTATTTTTAAATTGGATTGAAATGATTAACTAAAAGCACAATTATTATTCAAAACATTTGCACGCCATAGTATGTGGCAAACATGTCTGAACTATTTTCTATTATTTTATGTTACCTTGCATGCACTTTTATTATTGTATGTAAACACATGTTTGGGCAAATAAAATATATCTTATCTTATCTTATCTTATCTAAGTCTCATGTGCTGTCTCCCCGCAGATTGGCTGACGGTGACGTGGGCGCAAGGCGGCATGCAGCTTCAAGGAGATGGCTCCGCGGACGACGACGACTCCGCAAAAGGACGGTGAGTACAACCACTTACAAAAAACGACACCGATATTTATAATACATCATTGTTCAGTCAAAAAAGTATCGGGAATGAGCGATTTGTACATGGTTCCAAATTCATTTTTTTTTGTTGTTGATTTGGCAGAACTGTTTTCCATTTTGACGCGGAGTTTGAGTTGTATCTGTTGTTTAGATAAAATACAGTGCTATTTTTAGTTGGATCATTTCTAGTGAATTGCGAATTTCATCATGGTCAAAAATATCGAACAAAGAGTTTATCTTAAATTTTGCATCGCCAATGGAATTTCTTGTTTGGAGTCCCTAAAAATATTACAGAAGACTTACGGCAAATTTACTTTATCAAAAACACGTTCTTATGAGTGGTACAAAGCGTTCAAAAGCGGTCGAGATGAATTGGAAGATTTGTTTCACTTTGGTAGGCTATCAATGTCTTCAACTGAAGTTAATAGGAAATAGTGACTGAAAATCCTCGTTCAAGTTTGAAAAAGATAGCCGCTGAACTTTCTTTGTCTCACAAGTCAATCTGTACCATTTTAAATAATCACTTGGGTATGAAACATGTTGCCGCTCGGCTAGTTCCAAAATACCTGAATTTTCTCCAAAAACTTAATCGCATAAGAGTCGCTGAGGTCATTCTAGAACGAGTCAATTCCGACCCAACATCGATGAAACGCATTGTTAGTGGTGACGAGACGTGGATTTACGAGTATGACATGCAAACTAGTCAACAAGCTTCGGAGTGGCCTCTTCCAACTGAACCGAAACCGAAAAACTCATGCCGAAGTCGATCAAAAGTCAAAGTCATGTTGACCGTTTTCTTTGACTATCGCGGTGTT
Organism: Cerastis rubricosa; assembly: GCA_949152445.1. NCBI lineage: Eukaryota > Metazoa > Arthropoda > Insecta > Lepidoptera > Noctuidae > Cerastis > Cerastis rubricosa. The sequence goes on along the minus strand of OX424525.1, from coordinate 1,364,027 downwards.
GTGAACTCGAAATTCTTGCTCGAAGGTCAAACAGTAAATAAAGAATATAATTTGAGCGTTAAGCGGCATCAAGATTTCTGGAAAGACAATTCTTGGATTTTGCACCTACCATCAAGACGATTTTTTGACCAAAAACTCAACAAATACCATCAAGCAATTACCTTATTTACCAGATATAGTCCCAGCCGACTTTTTTCTTTTTCTTAAATTAAAATTACCACTTCGTGGCACCCGTTTTCATTCGGTAGAAAACATAAAGTAGAATTCGTGGCGAGAACTAAACTCAATTCCGAAAAAAGCGCTTAAAAATATTTTGATGATGGATTATTCGTTGGCGTAAATCGTGTATCGTTTCTGAAGGAGCATACTTTAAAGGCAATAAAATAACTTTGGAAGAATAACTAACATTTTGTTTATTATTGATCGTTTCCCGTTCGTTTTTTGTATGTAAAAGGTTGATTTTACAAGGGAAACCAGGGTGGATCAAGCCATAATAGCGTCATGCCATTTTCCGTCACGGCATACGAGTCGGTTTTACCAAGTCGCTATAAATGTTTCATATTAAAAGAAGCGGGGTGGTTTCACGACCATACAAAACCGTCTAAGCGATACTCTTAGGCCCCGTTCGGCCCTTGACCTTGGGCGATACTAATTGCGTCACGGTCGGGCGGAACGCGCGCGGGTCCTCTGCGAAACAACTCTTTTCATTTGTTGTCTCCTCAGTTGTTGTTGTAAGAGGCGCCTCTTACAACAACGAGCGAGCCATCCGACTCATCGGACTGGAACTCACAATCCTCTCAGGGACTCGGGCCTTCGTTATGTAGCTACGAGTACTTCTAGTTCGTTCCTATTTCCTAACATCTTGGCTGGTTGCAGCGACAATCAATATATTTACGAATCCAAACGATTCAGTCAAAACCGTTTCGGCTACATTGTGGACCGTGTTTCCCTCTCTTTCTAATCAGGCAGATAGTTCAGTATTTTATCTCTCAGAGCCTGGTTTCTAAAGCCGCGTCCGACATTTATTCGTACTGGTCTGACTGAACCCTTAACTAGATCTACCACTTTTGGGTCGTTAACATCCTGAACAAAACGGTTGTCACTCCACAAATAATAAAGTTAGTGATCTCAGTGAGTTTACTTAGTACCTCGCGCCACCGTACCGCGTAGTAACGCCGCGTGCCGCCGTACCGCGCTTATTGAGAAAACTTTGCTCTTGTGTTTTAATTAAACGGATTTGTTCTCAACTTGAGGTTTATTGGTGTTGTTTGAATTAATTATAAATTTTAAGAATTACATGGCGAGTTTTTTTTTGTTGCTGTTGTTTTGAGGTTTGATATCTGTTTATTGTATATTTTCTTAATCTTCGTGATGCGTTGAAAGAATTTTCCTGGTGATTCTATGTGTTCCAAGCATATTTCATTTAGCATCAGCTTAATGAATAAGAAAGAACAACGTGTTATTCAGGAATGCCTATTCATCCCCTTTTAGTTCGAGTTTTGTTATATCTCATCGAAAATAGTAATAGTTATAATAGGTAGTTAGTTAGTAGTAGTTCTTTGTGATGTCACTTAGCACAAAATGTAGTATAGAGTACCCACCAGTAGCACGATTTGACGGATTTCAGTTAAGCTATATGAGCAAGAGTAATCACGTGCAGTGACAACTGTACGGTTCACGTACAGGCAAACTGCTAACGCCGCGACCTACATTTTGCTACTCGATTTACTTACTTTTATAATTATAATTATTAATATATATATAGAACGCATGAATATAGAACGAGTACAACTCGTCCCGCCATCTCCTTCTGGGCCTGCCGCGTTGTCGTTTCTTGCTCTCTGGAATCCATTGAGTGGTTATTTTTGCCCATTGCACCTCCGACATGCGGCAGATGTGACCAGCCCAGTTGCACTTCAATCTAGCAGCTGTAAAGCCAGCATCCGATATTTGGGTTTTGGAGCGAAGTATGGAGTTTCTGATGCGGTCCGTAAAATATGACACCCAGTATACTTCGCTCCATAGCTCGTTGGCAGACATAAAGTAACTGCGAACAGTAAAATCGATTTAAGTGGTTTGCATCATCGTTTGCCATGCAAACTAATATAGCCGGCCTTGAGCAAGCCCGTGCCAAGTTTCCAGCAGACTGGACTGTCGCCGCGACGGCGTCGTCCGCAGGCACCACTCCGCAAGACTTGCTGATTGTTGCTTTATTGCAAGTTGCTGACAAGAATATTATAGTCGGAAAATCGGAGTATTCCCGTTTGAGCACCTATTTTTAGAGCACCTATACCTTGAGCACCAAAGGTATTCCCATTTGAGCACCAACCAGTTTAATAGCTTGGTGCTCAATGGGGAACAATAAAAATATTCAACTTTATTCCCTTTTGAGCACCTACGGTGCGGTAGCTAATAGTGATGGGGTGGTTAATAAAACATATCGATAAAAATGGCAGTACTTTTATTATCATATTAATTTTAGGAAACTAAGTAATTCTTATTTATATCACAATCAGCCTTATGTTATTTTCTAGGTACCTCACCTACATAAGACAAATAATAGAAATCACATTCCTCGTAACAACAGTATAGTATTTATACCTTGTTTTTAATCATTAAAATTTCTTATTAATGTTTACACACTCGTATAATAACAAGTAAAGTTTTTAGTCGTTCTGGAAAATTATGAACTCTGTATATTTTTTATTAATATCACAATTAGCCTTATATTATTACATAGGTACTCAACTACTTAATCAAATAAAAATTAAATTAAAAATTTAAAAAACCCCCGACATAAAAAACCTCTAAAAAGACAAAAATAAATTAATCCAAGCGTCGTAGCGTCGGGGGTCCGCTTTGTTCTGTGCTTGTACTAAGCGGTCTTCTTAGCGGTCCCCCGACGCTACGACGCTTGGATTAATTTATTTTTGTCTTTTTAGAGGTTTTTTATATCGGGGGTTTTTTAAATTTTAAATTTATAGTTTTTTCATGCTTTTTAAACTTATATTATTTTTTTAGCCTTGACTGTCCTACTCCTGGGCATAGGCCTCCCCCTTTCCTTCCAATTTTCTCCATGTTGCGTCTCTTCTCGCTAATTAACGAATTCAAGGAAAGATATACTTAAATTTAAAAGGGGGGGGGGAGGGGTGCCCCCCCCCTCAGTAATGACCATGGTGGCAAGCGACAACATTTAAAAATTTCAAATAGACTACCTGTGTAAATTGTTAAAACATAGCTAAGAACACTCTCGATTAAAATACCTTTCTAACGACACCACTTTTACCAAAATCGGTTCATTTGTTTAGGAGCTACGATGCCACAGACAGACACACAGATACACAAATACACAGATACACACGTCAAACTTATAACACCCCTCTTTTTTGGTCGGGGGTTTAAAAGAAATTACATTCCTCCTTACAACAGCATCGAGCCTTTATGCTTAATTAAATAATATTTCTTAACAATACTCACAAATATTATACGTCTTTTTTTTTGTTTCAGCAACGAAAAATATTAACTCTTTATCAGTTATCTCTATAACAAACTTTTGTTAATATAGTTTCTAGAACGAAGAATAACTGAACTTGTATGGTTTATTTTAGAAATTATAAGTATGTCAATCACCCTATTTGTTTTTTTTTTTTACAAAAAATGCCACCATTATCAACACACCAATTTACTTTTATAAAATCACAGCTTTTCTAAGTAGTGGCCTAAGTCCACTTTTGAACTCTTCAATTATTGAAATGATCAATTGATTCCTTTTTTTTCGCATGTTTTTTGCCTTTTGATTTTCCCAGTTTTTGTCGAATTTCACCGTAATTGTTGCAGTTTTGTTGTAAAACACCTAAAATATAATATAAGCAGCTGATTATTATCGTGTTAAGACGATAACATGTATTATCACGATAATAATCAGCTGCTTTTTGGCACAAAGTTTAATGATTCTATTTATGATAACATATTGGATAGAGCACAGGTTATGGTCAAACAAATGATCTTGTTATGGCCAAATCCATAAAACTAATAATTTTCTTGAAAGCCACTCGAATCTTAACAAGATAGTAAAAAAAAACAGTGAGAAAAATCTAGCAAAAATTTTAGGAGTTCAAAAGTGGACTTAGGCCACTACTTAGAAAAGCTGTGATTTTAAAAAAGTAAATTGGTGTGTTGATAATGGCGGCATTTTTTGTAAAAAAAAAACAAATAGGGTGATTGTCATACTTATAATTTGTAAAAGAAACCATACAAGTTCAGTTATTCTTCGTTCTAGAAACTATATTACCAAAAGTTTGTTATAGAGATAACTGATAAAGAGTTAATATTATTCGTTGCTGAAACAAAAAAAAAGACGTATAATATTTGTGAGTATTGTTAAGAAATATTATTTAATTAAAACATAAAGCATAAAGGCTCGATGCTGTTGTAAGGAGGAATGTAATTTCTTTTATTTGTTTAAGTAGTTGAATACCTATGTAATAATATAAGGCTAATTGTGATATTAATAAAAAATATACAGAGTTCATAATTTTCCAGAACGACTAAAAACTTTACTTGTTATTATACGAGTGTGTAAACATTAATAAGAAATTTTAATGATTAAAAACAAGGTATAAATACTATACTGTTGTTACGAGGAATGTGATTTCTATTATTTGTCTTATGTAGGTGAGGTACCTAGAAAATAACATAAGGCTGATTGTGATATATATAAGAATTACTTAGTTTCCTAAAATTAATATGATAATAAAAGTACTGTCATTTTTATCGATATGTTTTATTAACCACCCCATCACTATTAGCTACCGCATCGTAGGTGCTCAAAAGGGAATAAAGTTGAATATTTTTTATTGTTCCCCATTGAGCACCAAGCTATTAAACTGGTTGGTGCTCAAATGGGAATAGCTTTGGTGCTCAAAGTACAGGTGCTCTAAAAATAGGTGCTCTAACGGGAATACTCCGGAAAATCGTTTATTGAAAGTCAATTTACTGTATTTTAGATATGGAAGCTTTTATACGGTTCCTTACAATTTATTTACAGAGAGAATACAAAATTCTCTTTAAAAAAAGTTCTTAGTTTTCAATGTTGAGTTAATCTTAAAACAAAATTACTGGTCACAGCACCGGTGACGAAAGTAGTTATGATCCCTGAATAAGAATACTAAAAACATTGAACACCACATATCCTACACAGACCTCAGAATGTCTAAAATATGAAAATACTGGGTTACCTATCATAAGTTCGAAAAATATTTGCTCGAATTTCATTTCACATAAAACTTTTCAACTATTACCGTTTTGTTTTTTTTTGCTTCATCGAAGTCACGTCTGCCACTGTTTCAGTTGACTAATTATCAATTCGATTTTTGACGTGTACATGTCTAATAAATCTATGAACGTCGGCTGCACGCACAATAAAGGATGACTCATTGTACGTTACGATCGGATCGTACGTTACGCTGATTGTAACGTTACGATCGGAGTGAGTGAAAGGCACAATTGGCTTAACGTTCGGCTTGCGCCGCATCTATCTCTCTTCTATTAGATTTGCCTATGCGTCCGAGGAGAAGAAAGACAGCGGCAGCACACAACTTACATCTACACGTGAACTGTTTCGTCGACTGTTTATAAAGTGAAGTGAAAAGTTAATGTGGTTTTCATTGTTTATTACAACAACCAAATTAAAAGTAAATTTATCCATTAAATTGTAGATTTCATTTCACTCCTTTGTATCCATACAAAATAGTGATAATTCAATAAAAATTATTCAATTTTATTCATAAAAGTATGCAATCATTTCATCAATGTTTTGTTATGACGTTGTCACGTTAAACTATCGACCGTAAACCGACTTTATAGACAACCAATTTTTTTTCGTTATTCCGACGTTTCATTTGGTCGAAAAACTTTTTACCGAAGTTACACTTAGCCGGCACTAACGACGGCTCTATATCGGCGTGCTATACGAATATGAGATTTTCGATTATCTCCTATGGTTTAAGTCTCTATTCACTGGAAAGATGTGTAAACAGTTATTCAAGTTACTTAAACATTTTGGTGGAGATTACTTAAAGCTCTTTTCCCAAGCAAATCCCATGTATGCTCAATGGAATTGAGATCAGCGAATCGGACAGGCTGGTCTAATACCGAGATTTTGTGTTCGTTGAATATTTTTTTACTGGTCTTACGACGAGTGCAAGCTCATTATTTCGCATTACACCAAATCTTAGCCAAACTGCCATTGATGAGGAATGGCCATAGGTTGCGCATTATCGACATGGTATTGCTTTTTATTGAAATTGCAACATATCAAATCGAAATCGGTTGTTCTACCCGGGCGATTTCCGATTTCCTAGACTAGAAGCGTTCTGCCTTGACAAGGATCACAAGATGGAGGACAAGATCTCGCCGAATACGCACTCTCCTTAAATCAGGATAAAAACCAAAGCAAAGTTCATCGGAAATCTAAACACGTGACCACTGAGTGTCGGTCATGTGTGTAAATCCAAAATATACGACGCTCTCTATTTTCACGTCGCGTCGCAGAGCTGGAACTCTTAACAGTATGCGAGCGTATAGATTGACCTTCTGTTATCGTCTCCTGGCAGTTTGGACACTGATCACAATTTGATACTAGGACTGGAGTCTTCCAAACCAGCTAGTGAACTGAAATTTGAGGCTACTCCCTCGCTATATTCTGCAGAAAATGGTTCAATCTCTGGGCAGTGATCCTATATCTGCCTATAAACTGCCCATAATCTGCACATTTCTCTTGGTTGCTAGTTAACAGTCTCCTCAATATCATGATGACGGTGGTCACGTTCCAACATACCCACAAACATACAACACACAACATTCCTTGTGTTAAATTACGACGTGACATAACGCTCCGAGTCGCAAAAGTTACAACCAAGGAGCAAACATTGTTTTTAGGGTTCCGTAGCCTAATGGCAAAAAACGGAACCCTTATAGATTCGTCATGTCTGTCTGTCTGTCTGTCTGTCTGTCTGTCTGTCTGTCCGTCCGTATGTCACAGCCACTTTTTTCCGAAACTATAAGAACTATACTGTTGAAACTTGGTAAGTAGATGTATTCTGTGAACCGCATTCAGATTTTTACACAAAATTAGAAATAAAAACATAAATTTTGGGGTTCCCCATACATAGAACTGAAAACCAAAAAAATTTTTTTAATCATACCCCTACGTGTGGGGTATCTATGGATAGGTCTTCAAAAATGATATTGAGGTTTCTAATATCGTTTTTTTCTAAACTGAATAGTTTGCGCTAGAGCCACTTCCAAAGTGGTAAAATGTGTGTCCCCCCCCCTCTAATTTCTAAAGTAAGAGGAGGAAAATTCTGAAAATATTTAGGATCGTAGAACGTAACAAAAACTATCAACGAAAATTGGTTTCAATAAGATATGATGTTTAGTTTTTGAGATATGGGACTTTTTCATCAAACTGCAGCAGTAACTTTGTTTTTCATTAGCATACTATTAAAACCAATTTAGTTTTGCGGTTGAGTGGAAGTTTACCAACTAATACTACTAACTAATGAATGACAGTTCAAAATATTGTTTGGGGCTATGGAACCCTGTGTGCGAGTAAGACTCGCACTTGGCCGGTTTTTTTTTTTAATAAAAAAACAACAAAATCTTACAAAAACCCTCGAGTTTTACAGTAATAATTGTCCTACACTGCGATCAGGCTTAGTATTCCATCCATAGTTAAAAAATGCGATGTCATTTTAGTTTTAATTTCGGATAATTATTAAATGTAGGTACTTCCATTCTAGTAAGTAAAAAATGATGAAAAAAAAAATTATTTGTTACTGTTGGCGTGTTGCTTAGATTTTTTTGATGTGTGTATTTCCAAATATAAACTATAAAACAACAACAAATATTTTCCAACAAAAGTCTGCATTCGCTTCCCATTCATGATTAAAAGTAAACAGAACATGATATTTGCGGTGATTTATCAACAGCTGACGATCTGCGAGTGAAAAGACTCGCCGGTTTAATGTGCACCCGCCCTAGCCGCCTAACGAGTTTGTTTGCGAACACAGATGATAAATAAACAGTTATTTTTTATCGAATCCTCGAAGAGATGAGGTCTAATGGTGGTTGCATGACAAGATATTTTGTGAAGAAGTATTAAGATGTTTTCTGATATTGCAGGGTGCCGTTTGAATATTGTTTTCTGTTGTTGAAGAAAATTCTAACGCAATTTGGAACCTAATTAGGTTTGCTGTAATTTGAAGTAAATATTGTTAACACTTTACCATTCCTGGATGAACGTGGAACTTGGCTCACATTCCTACTGTGCAATTATATTTAACCTTTCATTTGGTTGTTGCTTAGTGTAAGTGAAAGCGGGAAATTAATTGGTAGCCGCACATTTTACCTTCACTAAAGAAACGGTTCAGCAAAATAGATCCGACGGGTTAATAAAAAACTCAACACTATCAGAGTAATCGATCGATTATTCCATCCACACATTCCATCTGCTAGCCCCGCACCGCTCGCGCTGGGAGCCCGGGCCTAGGAACGCAGCAATACTCCTATACGTTCTACGGTTGATTGATGAGGCCGCTAGAGGTACAGTCTGCGTCAAAAATATGGGGGTGAACTGACAGTTTTAGTTTAAGAGGATTAATCACACTGATACTGTGAGGCTGTGTCATCGCACTGCTGGGTAAAGGCCACATGAATAAAAATAATAATAACAATATTCCAAAAGAGGATAACTAATAAATATAAAAAATTGTTTTATTTCAATGACTCCAGTCATCTTTCAGAATTAACAAATCATCACCGTTGCCCTTACGATATCTTGTACTACGGCCTTTTTGTTTGTATTAGAATTAATACAAGACAACTATCAATCACAAAATACCCTGTCTTCCACTTTCGGCATCCAGCCAGCCCCAGCCTCTTTTTGAATTCATCTTTTTTAGGGTTCCGTAGCCGAATGGCAAAAAACGGAACCCTTATAGATTCGTCATGTCTGTCTGTCTGTCTGTCTGTCTGTCTGTCTGTCCGTCCGTCTGTATGTCACAGCCACTTATTTCCGAAACTATAAGAACTATACTGTTGAAACTTGGTAAGTAGATGTATTCTGTAAACCGCATTAGGATTTTTACACAAAAATAGAAAAAAAACAATAAATTAAGGGGGTCCCCATACTTAGAACTGACAACCAAAAAAAATTTTTTCATGAAACCCATACGTGTGGGGTATCTATGGATAGGTCTTTAAAAATGATATTGATGTTTCTAAGATAATTTTTTTCTAAACTGAATAGTTTGCGCTAGAGCCACTTCCAAAGTGGTAAAATGTGTGTCCCCCCCCCTCTAATTTCTAAAGTAAGAGGAGGAAAATTCTAAAAATATTCAGGATTGTAGAACGTAAAAAAAACTAGCAACGAAAATTGGTTTCAATAAGATATGATGTTTAGTTTTTGAGATATGGGACTTTTTCATCAAACTGCAGCAGTAACTTTGTTTTTCATAAACATACTATGAAAAACAAATTTAGTTTTGCGGTTGTGTGGAAGTTTACTAACTAATACTACTAACTAATGAATGACAGTTCAAAATATTGTTATTATATTGTTTGGAGCTATGGAACCCTGTGTGCGAGTAAGACTCGCACTTGGCCGGTTTTTTTTTATATTGTCGGTCTACATAGCTAGGGGGCGCTCCGAACTACGCGGTCTCTATTCCTCGTTTGACCCGTTTGCTCTTTTTCATTTAATTTTGTACTGTTTGTTGGTTCCTTTCTGATGCTGCCTGTACCTAGGTAGGTCGGCAATATCTCGCTACAGGCTGAGTACTACGACGTGACTAAATGAGACAAATTTGTCACATACAAGCGACAAAGGACCCGTGATTAATGGCTGTTTAGTGGTTATGTTAGAATTGTTCATACCTGTCCGGAGTTTTGGAGCCTTAGATGTTTTAGAGCGTGTTGAATTGAAGTTTGTTTCTTTTTTTTTTTTTGAGAAGTTTTCTTATGAAGGTGTTAAATATTTATAGTGGTCGCACGCGTGCCTGCAGAACATGAGGTCTTGAGTTGGATTTCCAGGTCAAGCAAAGTGTTATTGGGTTTTCCTCTCAGGAATTTATCAGTAGCAGCTTCCAAGGCTGGATTTGTGCCTCTTTGTTAATGGCAAGAGACTCGCCCTCTATTACATGGACTTATACATAACTGGCGAAATATGGTTATACTATTAGGTACCTAAGAATTCGAGGGTTCAAGGCGTGATTTTCAGTTAAATATGTTTGTTGTCTCATAATGTTAATTGTCATAGGTTTACGTCAACCAGTGAATGAAATGAATTCCCAAGCTAACGAAATAACTTCAAAATATCAATGTCTGGAGAAATCCACGTCTGCATAATATATTCAGTAATGAATAACAACAATAAATTTGATCGAAAGAAGGTCAAATTTGTTGTTTATGATGCAAAAAGAAAATAACACAGTTACGTAAGTAAAACATAACATAACATTTATTCTCAGGCTACTTTGGCCCATAAACCAAAAACCACACCACCAAACCCAAACCAAAACCACGTGCAGTGTACAGATAGTTGTAGAGAAACTTATTGTTTACGATTTATAGATACGATTAAGTACAGATAAAAAATAATTACAATAGAAACAGACACGCCACATAGCAACGAACTTCCACAGTGACCTGACCGTGACCCTTACTTTCAATTAAGTAAACCGCTATCGTAAACCTCATCAGTAAAAGGCCTCTCACTATTAAAACTCATTTATCCTATCACGAATGTACCTACTTCCATCGGTTTACCTATCAACTTTCAATTTAAACTTTGCTAACAGACCGAGATCAAAAAGTTTGGTTATCAAGCTTCGAATTCGAAAAAAACTTTGGAAAATTTTCTGTGAGTTTTCCTGATTTTCTTTACGAGTATGTCAAGCTTTTTAATTTCTTTTAGAGGTTATGTTGGGTTTTGCTTGGTTTTGTAGGTACCGATATTTGCGTGTCGAGTTGTGAAAACATAGTTTTTGACAAATACAGGTACAGTCGAACCGGTATGGACATTTTTCGGACGTAAATCCAGACACTAGTCTCAACCGGACAAAGCACTTAATAAAATGTCAGTGTTTAGTGTCCATAGCAAGTTCACACCAATTTAAAGAGGAACCATAGAGTTTACCTTTAGTTAAACTTCCCGGTTCTTCTCCATGGGAAGCGACCAACACGAACCGAGCAACTTTTGTCGACGTTTTATAATGGCTTTGTAGGCCTACGTGAAATAAAATATTATGATTTTGGGTTTAACCGAACACTAAAAAAGAATGTTGTTTGAATGAATGTTTCGCTACTACGAAAACTAATTCTAACCGGCTTTGTTTGTTACCGCATGTTCGCCATGCGCAATTTACAGCTAGTTTGCTGAATTTCATCCAAACACAGTCTGTATTGCAGTCGGTCACAAGTAACAATGAATAATGAAACAGAACTCAAATAAACTGAACAGGAGCTAAACACTTAGCAACTAAAGTAGGTACGTATTTTGGTGATTTAAAACATTACGGAGTAGTCAAAAACAAGTATTTTTTTTAAGATTAACTACGTGAAAAACACAACAGCTCAAAGCTAAACAAAAACCGCGTAGCGTCATGTCTGTGATTTGCTATGTTGCTACGGCGTAGCCGCTACGCCGTAGCAACATTGCACTTACCGTTACCGTCCACCATAAAATGTGCTAAGAATGCGGTATTGATGGCAGCGTGAATTTTAGTAGCGTTATTATAATACTAGATTATGATTAAAACAAAAAGCTAATAGAACGTATTAAGCCCGCCTGGTAACAGTCAGCAGTCCATTTATCTATCATTAAATTAAGGTTGCCAGGTGCCTCTGATTACACACTAATGTCCCGACTATTGTGTTTGATCAGTTTTTACTCGACAGCCATTGTTATAATGTTCAGGCTTTGTGTTTCAAATGGTTTATTTAACTTAGTGATAAATGTCAAAAGTGTTTTGCACTAAAGGGAAGGCAGGCTTACTCAATAAGTTCGGTGGCGGTTATTGGGTTGTAGGATTTCCGATTTAAGATGATTTAAAAAAGTTACCATTATCTTACCTAATTAATATATTAATTTTATTGAGGAGTTCGTGGATTCAGGTTAAGCTGCGCTTGCCTAGGTTGTTCTATGGATGGGTGACCACCCAATACATACCGAGTTTCCTCCATGCCTTCGTAAGCCGTTGGTCCCGTTTGTCATTAATAGATCTTTGACAGTCGTTACAGATAACAACTAGTCTTACCTAGTAAGGGGTCTTCCAATTATCCAATACCTACTGAGTTGTAGAGGTCAGATAGTAGATAGGCTGTCTCTACATGTAAAATATAGTATTCAGCTTCATCCTGTTACACTGAAAGTCGGGCTCAATATAGTTGGGAAAAGGCTAAGCAGATAATGACTAAACGTTAAGGGAGAGAGGGAAAAAGGAAGATTAGGAACTAGAGCAAGTTTATAAGTGCACTATATTATTGTATCTACGTGTGGTAAACTCTGGTTCAGTATGGTGTCAGACGTGAAGAATAGCACCATCCCATATCTTCCCGTGGGTGTCGTAAGAGGCGACTAAAGGACTTGCCAGAGAATGGGCAGCAGCGTTCTCTTTGCTTGTAACAACCGTACTGCGATCGCCAACCCGCCTGCCAGGCGTGGCGATTAGTGCAAAGCCCCCCTTATGTCAATGTGGCGTTGGGGGAGGCCTATGTCCAGCAATGGACGTCTTTCGGCTGAAATGATGATGATGATGAATGATGTGGTAAACTAGCCGATGCGAGAGCTTATACAGCGAAGTGGTTATTAAAATGAGTAAACCAGGAAGATTCTACCTAATCAAATGTGCCACCCAGAACTAGTGCTTAGCAACACACAAACTACTTCAAATCACAAGTAATCACAAACCCATTTCCCTGATGTGGGTCTCAAAAATATTCCCCAGTGAAGGTACCCTACCTACTTAGGTAGTCCGTGCTCATTCCATTAGCGGGTAGCAGTTGGACCAGCTCCAAGTCATTTACAACAATATTTGTTGATATTAAATTTACATAAGCTACCGTGCCACGAACTTACGCAGTGATTTTAACTCGAAAAATAACAGCGGGATAGTATTACAAGTCAGGTCTAGCGCTACAAACCGATCATTTCTGACGCGAGCCTTTTAATAAACACAATATGTATGTCTGCCACATTGATCTAGTGGTAGCAAGCACAACTGCTGAGCACAAGTTCCTCGCTTCGATTCCTAACTCAGACAAAGTTTCATTGGGTTTATCCTTCAGGCATTTCTCACTCGCAGACCTGAGTCTGGGTTTGTACCCGGTTGAAGGCAATTGGCTAGCCCCCTATTACATGAGACATAAGCATTCATTTCAATTCATTGCATCAGTTCGTCACTAACCTAACCCTTTTGTGAAAGCCGTCGTGGTTTCATATTATTTTGATTAAATGTCAAATCGCTTTCCAAATAAAAGAAGAAAGCGATACAATGCCATGTCCGCTACTAACAGAGATCTGGCAAACCGAGGCTTTTAAAATTACAGTCAGTTGACATTTTGACCAAAGCGAACAGCCATCTTTTTTCAAAGCAACCACGAAACCAATAAAACGAATTGGATTCAATCGGAATCCCTTACAATTATTATCATCGGAACATCGAGCCGCCGCGACGCGCAACTTCGGCGACATATCCTCGGCAATATTTGTTGCCGGTTGGAACACAATTAATCACACCAATTTGCGAGACCGTTAAGTTTGCCAACCGTGGGAGCGGGTAGGGGAGGGAACCCCGCGTATCTCCGTCTTGCGGCACACGCTAATTTAATTTTCTTAATTGTTTCACTTCAAGTGTCTTACTGAAACTTTTAGTTCGGTTGTGAAATTCGTAATTGGTGGAGAAAAATGATTTTCCGAAAAAGACTTCCTTCAGTCGAGAGCTGTCATGCAACATGACATTTTAATTTGAAAAGTAATTTCGTTTATTTTTAGATATCTTTTTTATTTTTTATTTTGCGACTGAGAAACATTTAATGTATCAGCATCATTATAGTCACAAATCGCAGACATCTAAAAACGTCAGTCTAGTAATCGGATATCAGCTTTAAGACAGCAGAAGTAAGAATTGAATTGTTAAAATAAGGTTGTATTACCACCAAAGATGTACGAGGACGAGTAGGGAGAGATGTGCGCGGAATTAACCAATATTATATCGTTTATTTTTCACAGCTTGAGGTAAGCTAACCAGGTGACTGGTTAGTTTTACGCTCATCTCTCGTTACGCATCCTCACATGTCTCTGGCGGAGAAGTGATCTTATCTTAAGACCTTAAAACAGAGCAGCAGAACAAAAGCAAATAACAAGTATCCATCTTATTCCTCATTCATAATCCGCGCACAGTTCATGTCATCGTTTCTTAGCATCATCGTCTGTGATGTCACGTCCTGTGACGTTGTTTAGATTAATAAACTGTCAGGCGAAGGGAGGTGGGGGTGGGGGTTTGTCTGTTTCAGGGCTTAGTTCAGAACAGGCTCGAGAAATTGATGTTATTCGCTGCAATAATACTGTGTTCAAACTACTCCAGTGTGATGCAAAAATACTGATTCGAATGCACAACTACTACGTCAGTTCACTAGGAAAACCCAAATAACATTAATTTAATTAATGTCCCAAGAATATAAAATAAGTAAGTGTAACTCATCTAGCAACAATTCGTGCTGATTGGGTAACCTACATTTTTGCCACAACATTATCTTGACGCGAATAAGCCTCAGACTTATTGATAGATACAAAAAAAACCGGCCAAGTGCGAGTCTTACTCGCACACAGGGTTCCATAGCTCCAAACAATATAAAAACAATATTTTGAACTGTCATTCATTAGTTAGTAGTATTAGTTAGTCAACTTCCACACAACCGCAAAACTAAATTTGTTTTTCATAGTATGTTTATGAAAAACAAAGTTACTGCTGCAGTTTGATGAAAAAGTCCCATATCTCAAAAACTAAACATCATATCTTATTGAAACCAATTTTCGTTGATAGTTTTTTTTACGTTCTACAATCCTAAATATTTTCAGAATTTTCCTCTTCTTACTTTAGAAATTAGAGGGGGGGGACACACATTTTACCACTTTGGAAGTGGCTCTAGCGCAAACTATTCAGTTTAGAAAAAAATGATATTAGAAACATCAATATCATTTTTGAAGACCTATCCATAGATACCCCACACGTATGGGTTTGATGGAATTTTTTTTTTTGGTTTTCAGTTCTAAGTATGGGGACCCCCTTAATTTATTGTTTTTTTTCTATTTTTGTGTAAAAATCCTAATGCGGTTTACAGAATACATCTACTTACCAAGTTTCAACAGTATAGTTCTTATAGTTTCGGAAATAAGTGGCTGTGACATACAGACGGACAGACAGACAGACAGACAGACAGACAGACAGACAGACATGACGAATCTATAAGGGTTCCGTTTTTTGCCATTTGGCTACGGAACCCTAAAAATGAGGCGTGTTACAAACTTGTAAAATCCACATTCGACTTTGCCGCCCGGCTGTGCCGAATTAAATATAAAGTGTGTAAAAACACCCCTAACAAAGCAGAGGTATTCGTTATTTTTGTTCTAAACCACACCTGGGAACCCTCATGTTACGGAGATATTGAAGGTCAAAGTTCCAACTGCTTCACAGGTTTTAAACATAATAACTTTACTTTAAATACCTCTATGACACCAAACTGGTATTCAAAGTATCCATCGGCACAATGACATCAGCATGTTACCGAAAAACGAGGAGGAGCTCGTGGCTAAATAGTAACAGCGGTTCGGGTTGATTTTCAGGTTAAGCAGCGCTTACCTATGTTGGTCCGTGGATGAATGACTAG
This sequence comes from Cerastis rubricosa, assembly GCA_949152445.1. Taxonomy (NCBI): domain Eukaryota; kingdom Metazoa; phylum Arthropoda; class Insecta; order Lepidoptera; family Noctuidae; genus Cerastis; species Cerastis rubricosa. Next base: position 1,348,079 of record OX424525.1, on the reverse strand, counting down.
CCATTACATACCGAGTTTCATATGTGTCTCGGAAAACACGTTAAGCCGTTGGTTCCGGCTGTCAATTGTAGATGTTTGACAGTCTGACTACAAGTCTCATCAAGTGGTTTCGTTTAACCGAGTACTAACTGGGTTTGGAGGTAAGATAGGCAATCACTCCTAGTCAAATACTGGTATGCAGCTGCATCCGGTTAGACTGGAAAACCCCATGATAGTTGGGAAAATGCTAGGCAGATGTTGATGTTACCGAAAACCAGGATTTTTCAAAAAAGTCGTTTCTCAGGCGAAATAAATCCGCAGTATTACATAGTTTGATTTACAGAAAGCTTGATGCGCCTTCGTCAAGGTTTACATCCTGTATTATGTAGCTTAACGTCAGCTTCTGCAACAACTGTGCCCCCAGACATCCAGAATGCCCAAAACAAAACACAACTCACGAAATCCGAAATCGCTGTACTTAAAACCAACAGAATCGATTGAATTTAACCTCAGAGCGGCCGGCGGCGGCGGAATCAAAGCGGCGGCATTCGATTCATTACGAGCATGTAATCAGCAGTGCCCATTAGTCGCTCCATTTACTACTGTAATGAATGGAACGAACCATTCTCGACTTTTCCACCGAATTCTTTGTGGTTTTTGTACCATGGTGTTTCGGGGGTAAACAAACATTAAAGTTAGATGTGTAGGTGAGTTGTTAAGGCAGGTTACCGTTGCAAATGAGGGATAACATAAAATCACGCGTGTTATCCCCAAAGGGTTAATCTATGGCGTACCTTATCACCCACATTCCAATTGAGGATTGATAGAAATCATGAGTCTCTTAAATCATGAGTTGTTGCTTGTGCCAGCCTTAACCTCAAACGGACACATTTTGAGTAACTTGCATTGTGTTTAAGTTCACTGTTCCAACTCGCCCAAGCGTTACCCAATTATTTTGAATTCGGCGGCCTGCTCCGTTCTCTTGGTGCAATAAGCACAACATTTAATCCTAAGTGAAGCCCAATTGTGTTTTTTCGTTGATCTGGTCGCTTACATGGCTCTTTGTTCTAAGATGTAAAAACATGCTGAATACCTAAATTTTGTATATTCCCTTCATATCCTGGAACAGCAAGACTAAGAAAACGATGGATGTATTGTGTGAGAAAGGATATAAAAGAAAAAGGAGTGAATGAAAGGGTACGGTGACGCTGACAACCCCAAGTAACAGGGGACATGGCAGGAAGATGATGATCCTAAAATACACAGCCAATTAATAAATTAATATTTTATCGAAGAATCAAATAAATGAAGCAGCATTAGAGAAGAGAAATAATAATATAAGTAAGTGGTTGATCATTAAGCTGAAGACGCGAGAGTTAGTAAGTGGTGAAACAGCAACTCGGTGCCAATGGAGAGCATTTAACAAATTAACGATTTTGCTCGTAACGGCTTGCTGCTGATTTATTTGTGCGTAAACTTTGGAGAAGTGTTAAGTTGAAGCCTCAGAATCAATAGGAATTAACACTGTTGCGTAATAGATACACATTTATTTATAGCGGTACATGGATGTTTTGGCCCGTGGCCCGAATCAGAACCAATCGCACTATCTCGTTTTTTTCAATGGAATTTTAAGAATCTTCACAACCTGTCAATGTCGTTTTTGTTCAAAAATTTTATTTTACCACTAGCTATTAAGCTATTAAGTTCTACCACAATTTAATCTACAAACGTATGTAAATCAAGCATTATAAATACACAGTATAGGTACCTTTTGATTCAAATACAACCGCTTCTATTCAGCAGTCACTAACACTGAAGCATGTCCAATCGCAGTGAATCACAGTGAAGTGTGTTCATTAACGCATCCCGTCGCCGACAGACATGTCCGGTCGGGCTTGAGCGCCATTCATTAACCGGAACTGTGATCACCGGGTGACATCAACGGGTGTCCTGTTTACCTGTGCGTTGTGTGTAGGTTAGCTATAGTATGCAGCTCTAGATACGGATATGTTCTGATGCGGGGTGCAAAAAATTGTGTCATTGTTTTTCGCTATTCCTCATAGTTTCAGATTTGGCCATCCACACCAACTTGAAAAATTCATCCTGTATACTACATACTATATTTTACTATATATATTATATAATCCTAACTAATATTATATAAAACAAGAAAGAAAAAAGAGAAAATAAGTTTGTTTGTAAGTTACCTCTTCACGTCTGAACTACTGAACCGACCATCCTGAAATTTAGCATATACGTTGTCAGAAACAGACATAGGGTACCTCTCATCCCGAAAAAAAGTACTGTTTCCGAGGAAAACAACAATAACGTCCTTATGTTGTCGTTAGATGGCGCCACATAGATGTTGTCAAATTTTAAATTTAAAAAGCAAAAGCAAAAGATAGTATATGTCGCAGTTGTCTTGATTTATTCCGTTAGACACGGTCATCATGTGGGCAGAACATGGGTTCCGTGCTATGAAAACACACACTACACGAGGTACACTGCTTTTGTCGAACTCACTTACTACTCACAAATTACTTGAAATTACAATCCAACACAATAACACTAGGCACCATGAATCGGGGAACAGTTTCGGGACGTCTTGACTCTGCCGCGGTCAGACACAGACTGTCCGCCTCACAGCGAGTTCGAAACATCACGACTCTGTAGAAGCGCGCTTAGGTGTGGGTAGACTGGTAAGTAGGTCGCGTGCTACCTTTGGCGCGCTTGCCGATTCATTTTCTGTCCGTACTAATGACCGGATCCTACATATATTATAAATGCGAAAGTCACTCTGTTTGTTTGTTATCATTTCACGACTAAACGACTGATCGAATAGTAATGTACTTATTTGTAGATCTTTGACAGTCGTAACAGGTAGTCAGTGGTCCGAAAGTCTGACAACCAGTCTTACCAAGGGGTGTCGTATTCTGACCTATTAGATTTACCAGATTACCAGATTAGATAAGAAGTCCCTCACGTCCTGTTATTCAGAAGCATCTGGTTAGACTGAATGCCGACCCCAACATAGTTGGAAAAAGACTAGGCAGCTGCTGATAAATTAGTACTGGAGACATCAGGTAACTCCGGAGGTGACTGGGGTAGACCTGAGAGTGGCGGTAGGCAGGCTTAAGCCCAAAAATACCGCCCCGGGACCCGATGGCTTGCCTGGCAAAGCCTGGATCCTGGCCTCGGAGGCTTTGGGGCCCCGACTGGAAGGGCGTTTAAGCGCATGCTTGGAGAAGGCCAGTTCCCGCTTCGTTGGCAGATGGGTAAGTTGGTCCTCATCCGGAAGCCGGGGCGCCCTGCGGACTCTCCGTCCGAATACCGGCCCATTGTGCTGCTCGACGAGGTGAGTAAGCTCTTTGAAAGAGTCATTACCAACCGCCTCTCCGGGTACCTTGTGGGGATGGGGCCGGACCTTGCGGAACACAAATTTGGTTTCCGCAATTTGGGCGCTCGAAAGTGGACGCCATCATGCGCGTGAGGGCTCTCACGACGGGGGATGCGGTATCCAGGGGTAGGGTCGTCTTGGCGGTGTCTCTTGACATCGCCAACGCCACAATAGTGGCGATAAGTCCTCTTTCGAGGAGTGGCTGGAGAGGCGCCACGGTGCCCTCACCTTCCGCCTGACGCAAGTCCTCCCCGGACACGGTTGTTTTGGGAGGTTTCTGCACCGAATCGGGTGGAGGAAACGCCCAGGCGTTATCACTGGGAGGATCGCTCGGAGGACACGGTGGAGCACAACGTGGAGCTTTGCTCCGCTGGGTCTGAGCGGCAGGCCATGTCGACTTTAAATTTAAATGTTTCATGATGATTACAGTGTTAATAGGTAGAGTGTCTGTCAACTATAAGCACACTATTACTCTTAAATAAATTCTTAACGCTAACTATCACAGTTTTCAACTCACATTTAATTCAAGCGCTGTTCAGACCGGGGCCGACTGTCCATAGAATTGGATTGGCCTACATAGCATTCAGTGCCGGACGTGTAATCGACGTGACGCGGCGGGAACCACTCACTTCCGTGTTTGAACAAGTGCAATCCATGTTAACTTAGCACGAGTAGGATTCAGTAAACAAAGGTATTTGATGACGGACTGCAACTATGAGGAAGTTTAGTTTGCAATGCGGTGGACACACTGATGTGCATCGCATTTCGTTGTTGTTGTTGGTTTCGCTGAGTTATGAGTTTGCTCTTTGCTAACTGCTGCATATGGTCAAAATTTATCACACATACACTATCAGGCCCCCTGTCTGTGGGTGACTAGTGCGTGTTGGTGCACGTCTTCGATTTTTTGCCTGAATAAATAAAATACATAGGAGAGAACGTGTGAACTACATACGAGGCGCTGTGTTCGAACCGTGAACCACTCGTACGTCGGGGCAAATACCGCTCGGCTACCACTTTCACCACTGATTCCCGTTCTGCATTCCCTAGCTGCGACTGCTCAATCATGTCAAGTGATGCGGATAACCTAACTTCAGTTCTTTCATCTTTGCATCTACTCTTCGATTGATATATCTTATTATCTGCAGGCTATCAGATAAAGTGTTATGGATGACACTTTATCTTTTTGACTTTATTTTATTGACTTAACTTTATTGTAAAACCAAATGATTTTAAAAGAGTAACCATGAAGTTTCTTGCGGGTTCTTCTCCATAGGAAACGACCAATCCGAACCGACACCTTTTTGTCGAACTTTTATAAGTGCTCATGTATGTAGGCTTAAGTAAAATAATAATATTTGGCTTTGATTTCACAATTAATATTTAAAGCGTTTTAAGAAGCATATATTCTGACACTTAGGAGATACTAGATAGAAGACACATACACCATCTCCACATATGTAAGGCCGCAATGGGGCGGGTATACATTCGCTACCGGTCCCGCTGAATGCTGAATCAATACGCTCGGTAGCGGCGCTCGTGCCGTGACAATCGCACGATAACTTCTATTGAGTGCCGCTGCACATCCAGTGGCGGTTGTCTGTATATTCGGGCATGGCTGGCATTCCTGTGTTACTGCTTTAGTGGAGGTTTTTATTTTTGCTGGTTGTAGTTTGGCTTGGCATATGACGTACATACGTAATGAAGTGAGAATAACAAAAACAGTTATGTACTCCTACATAATCAATCGGTTCCTCACCACGATGCAACTTGCGACATGTCGTCTACACCCACGTGAAACAAACAAGCAATACATGCGAGTGCCACTTGACGTGGAGGTTTTTGTTTTTTTATTTGAAAGTAGATGTTCAAAATCAGCAAAATGGTTAGTGAAATTACTATAACATCGAAGCTATTCAGGATCACCTTTATGTATTAAAATATTCATTATCATCACTATTTCTGTTACTTACTGCTTTTAATTTTTATTTGAGATGTGTTTGCTCTTGACTCTAGTCTAGGTCAGAGATAACAGACAAAAAGTCGACGATGGAACGAGCTTACCCAGACAAATCCTGTTCACTCTAATTCCCTCCTCCTTGCCCTCAGGTGTGGACGCGCCGGCAGCCTCGCAGCTACTCCAGGCGAGAAACTTCTGGAACTGCTCAGACCGAGCGTGGGCACCCCTCGGCGCCACAGCACAGCAGCGTGTGCGCCCGCGCAGCCACAGCGACCGGCCGGCTTCGTGTACTGCCCCTCTGACGCGCTGCCCTACTGCCCACCTTCGAGGATCGCGCCACCAAGGCCCATCATGAAGGTAAAACATACACACGTCTAGTCACGATCACACCACCCTCCCGAGCGGTCGTCAAGTCAGAAAATTGAGCGTTTTTCGCAGAATGAACAGTTTAGTACAGTTTGATAAAAATGGGGAAACTTTGTCATTGCAGCCGAGTCAACATTCACATTGAAGTCGTGGGCCATCTTCGAGGTAAAAAAATTAAAAATATTTATCACACTCACACTACACTTTCAATACACTTCCTGGAAAACCGCTTCGGCCGCAATGACAAAGTTTCCCTTCTTCAAACAAAATGTACTATTGCATAACATTAACATTATTAGATAAGGCCTTATCTCAAAGTTTATCATGTAGTTTTTCCCACTGTACTCACTGCAATTTACTGCAGTGAGAAAATCACATGAAAGTTTTCTGACCTTTGATTATGGTGCTCGTGACTATACCTAAAAAAAATTAAAATACCTACCGATTGTGTTTGTATATTTCTGGTGACAGCTCCAGCCACCACCGCAACAGATCCAGCCAGTGCAGCCGCCACCACCGCCGGTGCCGCAGCGCACCACGGCGACAGTGGCACCCATCCCCCTCCCCGTACCGCCCCCCGCGCCGCCCCGCCGCGCCTCCCCTCTACCCCCGCGTCGAGTGCCACCACCCACACCACCACGACCACCGACCACGACAACACCACAGACAGACCCCAACGGGAACAGAAGAACGGTCGCCCCAGTGCAACCACAACCACGGCTAGACTGTAACAGAAACCCTTCACACACACAGTCTCTGTCCGCAAGAAGACAACTCCCTCCCACAAGAATCCCCGACTCCACACCCTTCCCTGCTCCCTTACCTCCTCAGAATACTGTCCAGCCGATGAAACGGTCTCCAAGTTCAGGGTCAAATATAAGCGTCCGACAGGACTCGAACGTGTCCTCAGACTCGTTCAGTCAGACATCCTCACCGTCTTACACGACGAAGACGATGGAAGCTCCCTTGCTTCCTCACCAGCATGTAAACAAAAGCCTCAATGCTAAGATTGCTCGAGGTCTTCTCCTGAAGGAGCAACAAGACAGGGACTCGGGCAATGGGTCTATCACTAAGAGTATGTCCACACCGGCGTCGTTACAGACGATCGTTAGGTTCCAGAATGGAAGCAACATGTCTTTGCATCATCGGGTGAGTACCATTTTTTTTATACTCTCACTTTTCTGATCAAATCAGCGAACACGTAATAGTACATTGTATACTAGGACTACTAGGGACGGTAAGTAAGGAATTACGATCGAGGCTCTAGTAGAAGCCCGAAGTCGCAGACTCGCAAATGTGATGAAAAACATTGTATGTTTCACGGGCGGTACGGGAATTACGAACCTTGACTCAGAAAGCCCTCAGTCTTCGACTTCGGGCTTCTACTAGAGCCTCGATCGTGATTCCTTACTTACCGCCCTTAATACACAATGCACTAAGTAATTATTTATAGCTTTAGTACACAAGTCAGCACAACTATTATTACGAAATACGTGAACTTTTTTAAGCGGATGGCGCCCACACCACAGATTATACAAATGTTTCGTTCAGAAACTTTAAGGGCAAAATACTTACGTAGGTATTGTTTACAGCCATGACCAGTGTAAAAAATAAACTAATTTCGACGTTTTGATACAAAAAACTATCGATTATTAAGAACATTACTTGAATATTTAAGTATATATATATACCTAAGTCTCGAGATTGCAATGAAATTCTTGTTTAGATAACATTTTAAGACAATTTTTTAATTGCGTGTAAACTCCTTGCTTGAACTTGCATGACCTGTGTGCTATGCTGTAAATTTGGGTTTCATGACAAAAAAAAAGCTCGAGGGTTTTATATGGGGCATTACGGTCAAGTTAACCTGTATGTTTAAATACTGTTTACGTGCAAGTGTGATGAAAAATACAAAGTTAATTCTTAGTTGCTTTTGAATCTATTTGCAATCTGACTACTTATTTGTTCCAAAGAAGACTGTCGTTTATACAATGATGTATCTACAGGCAAAATACTCAATGTTATTTCAAATAACAACAAAATTAACGATTAACTACTGCACGAGACCGAACACCGAGACAATTAATACGATCAGTCAGTTTGCATTTTCCACTTCACATTCCGTGCCCCACGATCCGAAAACGGTAACAAAAACGCCGTTTGCAGAAACATTTTCATAGCTGCAAATACTGCAAAAATCGCGCGTTCAACATAATGTCGTAAAAATAAGTAGCAACAGTATTTTCTCGCACAAGTGTGTGACACATATGGCCACTGTAAAATTAAGTGTCGCTCGCAAGCGCTGCGTCGTAATTAAAATATTGCGCCGTTTTAACCGTTTGCAGTATTGACAGTAAATACTTTGGGTGCCAGTTGTGGTCCAAGGCGCAGGATGCAGCGACAAGAGGTGGTTTAAACAAAAGTGGTAACTTACAAGTTATAACATTATCAGTCAATGACATTCCCACTACAGGAACACAAGCATTTTAGGTGGCGGTAAAGGGGGTGGGGGCGAAACGAAATTCACATAACATATCTTCGAACTTTTGGTTTAGGTCATACTGGTGTCCACAGTAAGTATACCTTGAGCGATTTAGGACGAATGGTGATGATTTAATTACACAAAATAAAATTTTGGGACCAGCACTATATTTTCTGGGTGTTATCACTGAGCTTAGAAATTTTAAGGCTTATACAAAACTCAACCAGATTTTACCAACATTTTATAAGTAGTCGTTCGTCGTCGTTCTGATGATGTGAACGTACAAGTGATTGCAGCTTTGCTGTGAGCAAAATTCAGATATTTAACTGCCTATCCAAATTCAAACTTTCCCCAGAATCTTGTCTTGGTAAATTAACTTGTTTCTTCAATTTCACAGTCGAGAGCGGATTGCACTTGAACGAGTCCCGTCTCGATTACACGGGAATAGTATCGAAAAGTTTCGATCTCGTGATAAGGTTGCAGCGCATTGTGTAGCGAAATGAAATAGCTATTATATTTCTGTCAGTATCGCAGGATATGTTGAAAGAATTTTATTTTCAAGTTTTGTTGTGAATTTATAGGTAGCTTAGAATCTACCTAAATATATTCTCAACTAAATCGCTCTCCGTGGTTGGGTTTCTGTGTAACCGCTTCCAGGCGGATTGGGCAACGGATATCTATACGGTTTTCACCAACATTTAAAAAATTGACTTAAAAAAGTTCAGATGGCCCGAAAGTCTGACAACCAGTCTTAGCGCCATCACTAGCTTGCTGAGAAAATCAAAAATATGAAAATTGTGATTTACTTTCAATAAAAATGTATATTTGATATACTAGAAGCAATACCTAGACATGAAATTAAAATTGATTGCCAATTATTGGCAGGCTTTACAATTCTTATCGGAATAAATAAAAAAAAATGAGACAAGTGATTGCGATACCGCTGGCCCGAGCCATTCGACACAGACCGATTGTATGTTTGAAAGTCAGCCGCTTGTCTATATAAATATATACTATTGAAATATTAACAATTTGGAGAGGCAGTAATGGAATACTATTGTTTTCCTTGGAAATGCTTTAGGAAATAAGACTGCGGTTAGTTCATGCAAAACAAACACCTCTTGTATAAAAACCAGATCACTATCTGGTTTTTATACAAGAGGTGTTTGTTTTATTGCTTATTTGACCGGTTATTTACATATTATGAGTAAAGCAGAGGTAGTTGTGAACCGGTTAAATGAAAGAGAAAACATGTATGAACACTTGACAAACTAGTAAAAATAAACCTATTTATTCGCCTCAGAAAATGGTTCTACTGCTGGTATGATAATGAGGAACTTTATGTTTAAGGTAAATCTTAGTTAATTATCAATGACATTCAATTATTTTCGAGGGATAAACGGAATAAGGCGAAGATATAGATTCATTTATTTGCCTGAATTATGGTATTTTACATGACACATTTATGTGTAAAATCATAATGCAAAAACTTTATACTACTAACAAGTCGGTCTGTCTAGTGTCATACGCGCGCTTGCCAGATAGCATTCCTTTGTCAAAATGTTGCAGATGATAATTTTTTAATGGCAATATTCCCATGTTTCAACTTTTTATAATATCTTTGTTTATTAAATGATCAATTAAACTGGTACGGACAAATTTTGAACTGGATATTAACGTATCTGTCAATGTCAAGGTCACAATATTTAGTCCATACGACTTTGTAAGAACCTTTATAGTAGAAACAAACTTTCATCAATTCACCATACAGTATCTAATCAAACTTTTAACGACAGCGCTCAAGTTTGCAACCGTTCACTGCAAAGACGAACTCGTAATGAAATCTCGCTAACATCCTCCTAAGCAGAAACTTCTTTCATCCTCTGTAATAAAATCTTAAAGTCCGTCCTTTTAAGTTCTCCACACAATCTCAAAGTTTCTAATCAGCGTTCGCCACATACGTATCTGCGCGGAGGGGTGTACACCCGCCCATACAGCTAGTAGGAAGGAGTGTACAACCCCGGCCACATATTATTGTTTACATGAGTCAAGATTGCGTCCCGTCCTTCATATAACTCGGGGGAGTAATCTGTACTGTATTGCGAAAGAGTTTTGTTTTGTTAGCTCATCGTTTCTTATGGACTTATCTCGGTATCTTTTGGTGAGTACTTTTGTAAGTATTTTTGTGCTAAAATAAAATATGGTATCAGAATTACGGCCCACTCTCTCACTCATAAGCTGAGGCTTGAAGACCTGTGGTGGGAAAGGCTGGTTTTGAAACGTACATAATTAGTCTTTGTTTTGAATTATAGACCCTTAATTTAGTAGTAGATGTTAATCGCTACCGTTTTGTTATACTTTATTGTCTGTTCAAACATTCTTGACAGCGCGAGGGGGTGGACAGCGGTAATAATCGACTTAACGTATCAATCCGATTCGATTCGATGTTCTCAAAGAGTTAGCGGCATTGATACCGGCTTTATCTATATCCATCGGTTCTCTACCAGGTGCAAATTGCATTTGACCTGCCGCATATAGGTCAGCGTTGAACGTGGTTGTTATGCTAATACGTCATCTTGGACGTTCATTGAGACGGATATAAATAAATCGCGTAGGTGTCTGTAACTAGAGACGCCATTGATTCACAAGTTTTGAATTTTTGTCTACTGATATAGAATTTATTTTCACCAATGTCCAGATATCTGAATGAGGAGCTCGTGGCTAAATAACAATAGCCGCACGGGTCGATCTTTAAGGTTAAGCCGTGCTTGCTGAGGTTGGTCCGTGGATTGGTGACCATAATTACGTATCGAGTTTCCTCCGTGCCTCGGAAAGCACGTTAAGCCGTTGGTCCCGGCTGTCATTTGTAGATCTTGGTCAGACAGGCAGTCGCTTCATGCAAAATACTGGTACTTCATGTAAAGTACAGCTGCATCCGGTTAGACTGGAAGCCGACCCCAACATAGTTTGAGAAAAGGCTAGGCAGATGATGATGTCCAGATATCTGAATGTAATTCTTTATCTTTTTATAAATGTATGGCATCTCGCAGTTCTACCGCAGGTTGTCGTCTGCTTAACCGGACTATCCTGTGGCTGCCTTAAGAGTAAGGCCTCCAGCCAGGGCATACAACTTACAAACTAAGCGACTACACGCACCCCCTGTGGGGTACCAGCCTCGGCTTAGGGCGTCACTGGGGAGGACTGCATGGGGACAGGCTGGATCTGAATGATACAATTATTTAGGGGCTGATTTAAAACTACTGGCGCAGCATCGCGGGCTGGCTCGAGCGAGGGTCGGGGAGGGCATGGACCGGGACGTCGCGACGGACCTCGACGGCGAGGTCGGAAAGACGGCGGTTTATGTTTGAACTTTTTAAGAGTGCTACTCTCCTGGAGGAGGGTGATAGCATCATCGGGAGTGACGAGGGTATGCCTCGGACGGCGTACTGTACTAATGCGCAAGGGTACGTTACGGGCGGCCGCTGCGATCACGGGATTACGGTGCTTAATGGCGTTATCGAAAAAACGCTTCGAAAGACGTTTCATAAACTGAAGGAAGAATGTAATTCACTAAACGCATTCTTTACATAGGTATCTACACGGCATGTTTTGAAAATCCAGTATATTTTGTAAAATAAAAGCTAGAAAAACATTCCGATTGAATCCTCTTATTGTACCATAACGTATCATATTCTGAAAGCAAGGAGTTACAAAAGTGGGACCCTGAATAGAGATTACGTAACAATAATATCTCAGAGGAGGCTACGAAGCCAGGGCTTCGTATTGAATGTGAAACAATTGTGAGTACGCGCTGCCGCCCGGGGCCCGAGCCTGGCCCATTCATGGTGCTACTGCAATTCGAGATAAATCCTTTTCGGTAGAATGGCTTACAAGCCATGAATGAATGCCATTAGAATTTCATGAGGGAATAGTCACATTGTTTAAACTGTCTATAGATGACCTAAATAGGTTGCAAGGTTCAGGGACAATAGTTGTTTCATTTTTAAGTTAACTTGAGCAATTTGTCTCTCTTTTTATCTAGCTCCGTCGACTGATTTAGGTACTTTGAATCGTTTTCTAGGTACTTGAAGTTCTTGGGTAGTATTGTGTACGCTGATTTTTAAAATTCGCAATCGGTTGGCATGGTCATGATGCACAAAGGTATAAAAGTGCCTATCCACTTAAATTCGTCCACATTTCTGCATTGACGTTCATGAAGCAAATATACGCCAGCATGCTTTATGATACACATTGACTAGTTTATGTTCTGATTCGGGCTGACTGACGAGAAAAAGAGCTAACGAAGTCTTTTGTTCATAGAAATTTAGCTAAGCCGGCACAACGTCTACGAGCCAAAAGGCTTAGCTCAAAGCACTTGTAATTGTGAGCCTTTTGATAATTAGATATGGTTTCACTTCAGGAAGATTATAATGAACGATAAACGCAGAGTTATGATGATAAATTTCCTGTTTTACAAATTGAGGTGACATAGAACACTGATAACTTTAGTACAATAGAAAGTATATCATAGGTTCCCTTTCCTGCCGGGGCGGGGGATGAAAGAAGTAATAAATTTTTACTTTAACAAATTCCGAAACTGAACATTTGAACAATGCAGTTGTGAATGAACCCACAGCCGCAGACAGCCGGTTATCGGGACCGTGACGTTGAATTAATTGAGGTACTATTACTACAGCTCTCTGTAAACCCGCTGGATTCCGGCTCAGGAAACTGAATGAAAGTAATGTTCACTGATTTGCATAGATTTTTGCGGTAGATTTCGCCAAAAACTAAAGTATACAACTGAAAATTTTGACACTGGCACCACACTTGATCGGTGCATTTGATTCAATCCGATCCAAAGCCATTCCAAGACTTATTCGCTTTCATTCAGCTAATGTTCCGATCAGTCAAAATCCGTTCTGCAACTCGTGCCGTTCGGAAAACTTCTGTCAACAACTGGTATCGTTGAATCATGTTTAAGTCGACTAGACAGAATCCGAGCAGCTTTTTCACGTATTTCACCCGCTGCGCAGAACATAGACCCGACCTAAACATGAGTGTAGCTCCCCTGAGATCTCATAAGTGCATGTTAAGTTGACATCATCAAGTTAACCTACTGTTTCCCCTTTAGATGCTCCGTGACATGCGAGGCGCCAGCACAGACGCAAACCCTCACAAGTTCAGACTGATGCAACTCGCGCTCAACGCAGTGGCGCTGCTTGCCATCACGGGAGCGCTGTTCGCCTACTTCAGAGCTAATCCCGCGGTACAGGTAATATATCATCTTTACAAATACATTTATCTAATCAGTCCATAATATGCTAGACGCTGAAACTCAGACTCAACTTACTGTGTAAGGAGGATTGGGCCATGCATGACTCACAGCATGGGTCCGGTGCTGGTGGGTGAAATAGTTTTATTTTATAATTGTATTTTTACTTTATTTGGGAACCAATACAAAGGTCTAGATACATATAGTTCTGTATGGTGTCGGACGTAAAGAATAGCACCATCCCATTTCAACCCGTGGATGTCGTAAGAGCCGACTAAGGGACTTGCCAGAGAATGGGCAGCAGCGTTCTCTGTGCTTTTGTAACAACCGTACTGCGATCGCCAACCCGCCTGCCAAGCGTGGCGATTATGGCAAATCCCCCCTTCTTGGGGGAGGCCTATGTCCAGCAGTGGATGTCTTTCGGCTGAAATGATGAATGATGACAAAGGTCTAAATAAAAATGCAAACAGCTTGACGTAAGCAGCCAAACGTATAAACCAAGTCTTGAAGTGGGTGTTTTTAATAGCTTTTATTCCCTGAAAACGTCACACTATAACCATGAATTTACAAATAGGGCCTTTCATACCCACCAGCTATGTGTAGCGGCAATACAAGTCACCACAATGCTTAAATTGTTAGAAATTAGGAACACTGTGACAAAACGAAACTTTTGCTTTGAAACCAAGATTTTGTAACAATAATTTGATTTAAAAGAGTGTCCTTGGAGTTTCTTGCCAATTCTTCTCCTCCATAGAGATCTACGGTTTGGAATGGGCAACTACAGTACTTTCACAAGTTATTATGCCTTGTGTCTGGGACTGTAGCTTTGTATTTTGTTCTGTTTTTTTTTTTTTACTTTCAACTTCCACTCCCTCAAACGAAGTTGGAATATTTTTCTCATCCTGCAGAAAAAAACGTTCAATTATTCACTGTGCAAAAATCAACAAAACGAAGCAACTCAATCACTGAACCACTTGCATACAGCTGAAAGCCATTTCGCCCACAAAAACGTTGGAAAGGCAAAGTTTTGCCAACAAAACAATTATTGTGCCCGTTGCTCGTAGTCGGTGCTCAGGCTTTGGGCAACAATTCCGTCTTACCTGGCGTCTTTGTCTGTTTTGTGAGAGTTCGAACAAAGCCACATTGTGAAGGACGCGTTGTTGTGGATACATATTGTTTTTTGTGCTCAAGAAATTTTGGAAAGGATTTTCTTGAGGGAAGTAGTTTGCGCTTACGGGCTTCGCTGTCTTAAAGCTGTTTTGTGATAGAAGAAAGTACACTAGTACTTTCTTCCTTCCTACCTTGGTACGTTTATTAAATAATTATTATGGTAATGCTTCCACAAAAGTCTTTTGTTACAAATATAAATATTAATAACATACTCAAAGCAGGTCCGACACTTCACATAATGTCTCTGCTAAGTACCCAAGTAAACAGGAGCTAACCCTACCTCGTTGTTCACAGTACGTATCCCAGGTAGTCAACCGCTCCACAGTGGTGACGTGGCCAGCGCCCACAGACCCGCCGGGCGCCAGGAACCCCGCGCCAGGAGTGTGCCTGCCCGTTATCGTCAACTTCTGCCAGCAGCACAGGGTTCCGTACAACTTCACCGTGTTCCCCAACTACATCGGACACTTTGGACAGAGGGATGCTCAGCAGGTTCGTCATATTATATTGTTTACTTTTATCGGGCCTACACTGCCCTCTCATCATCATCTGCCTAGCCTTTTCCCAAACTATCTTGGGGCCGGCTTCCAGTCTAACCGGATGCAACTGAGTACCAGTATTTTACATGAAGCGCGTGCCTATCTGACCTCCACCACCCAGTAACTGGGTAATACGATACCCCTTGGTAAGACTGGATGTCAGACTTTTAGCTTCTGACTACTCGTAACGACTGTCAAAGATCTACAAATAACAGCCGGGACCAACGGCTTACCGTGCTTTCCGAGGCACGGAGGAAACTCGAAATGTAATTATGGTCACCCATCCACAGACCAAACTCGGCAAGCACGGCTTAACCTTAAAGATCGACCTGGGTATGGTATGGTTATTATTTAGCCACGAGCTCCTCAACACTGCCCTCTCATACTGTTCATTAAACACTGCCTATCATATGACAAGGACAACATTGGAGGTGTCTTGCCCGTTATTTTCCAGAGGAAACCAATTCAAACCAAACACCTAGTTTCTGAAGTTACAAAAGTTGCCCCTGTAACCTACAGGGGCAACTTTTATGTAAAAAGAAATTTATTTTTTCGACGTCGTGTCCAATTTTGAATCATCATTAGTTTTGTTTTTATGGGGAAATTTTGTTTTTTCGACAAAAACGGGCTTCTTTCAGATAACTGACACTAGCACACTTTAGAATGTTGTTGGTCATAATATGTAGTTATCCATGAAGACACAGATTGAATAGTTTTATTTTCACTAGCTAGAAATTTTGATGGGTTTAAGGGGTATGAAAAATAGATGTTGGCCGATTCTCAGACCTACAAAATTTCATACACATCAGTACAGCCGTTTCGGAGGAGTTTGGTAACAAACAACACGAGAATTTTATGTATTAGAAAAGATACCTATTAGAATTTGAAATACAGACGAAACTCCATAAAAAAACCTGGTAACTAAATTAGATAATCTCAGTGATGACTCGATGCTTATTGATAAGCGTTACCACTGACTATCGCTATCAATTCAGAGAAGACAAAATAATTATCAAAGGATCAATATTTAATCAATCAAACACACTAATTGCGGAGTTTAATTTACTGTATCTAAGGGGTTCCACGAAAACGGGTTGTTTGCTTAGTTTTAGGACCCCACAAATATATTGATACTCGATTCCGAGGACTTGTTTTTAAGTCAAATACGGCAAGTCAAAGCTTCGATACGTCAAGTTTCAAATTGGATGAGTTCGCTTTGCTAGACATATTAGTTAAATTGCTGTACGAACAAACACCGTCGGGAAATTGAGTTTGCTAAGTGATAAGGGATTCTCGGTTTGTAAATATTCTGTTTTTAATTAATATTGGCGACGAGGTCTCCACTGTAATTTTGTTAGTTGGTTTAATATTTGTGTATTTGTTGGATTACGAAACAATTATCACTAATGCCTAGGCATACTACCTACTTAAAAGAAATTTACAGTAGCAACTAGAACTGCTCTTAAAGAAAACGAGTGACTGATAGCGTGTCGGCTGGAGAGTCTAGCGTAGCACCAACTGTTAAAAGTGGTTACAAATAATTACATACTTAAACGCAGAAAAACAAACAAAAATAATGGGTAGGCTAAGTAACAGAAATACAAGTAAAATCAGTGAAACCAACGCAAACTTTTGACACTTTTACACTAATTTACGAACTGTATCTAAAGACTACCGGGAAGAAACAATGCTCAATCACGAGGGTTCCCATCAGTGCGAAGGTCTAAAGACGTTGCCCATGCACTGCTGGGTATTACTGGGCAATGAGTTTAATTGCCCGAATCCAAGGTGAATCGTTAAAATGCCATTAACAGGCTTTAACAGACTATTGGCGGGTTCCGCGGGATCGTTAATTAGCCGACCTGTAATGTATTCAAATATTTTGGCAGGATTTTTTTTTTGTAGAGTAACGAAATTCGTCATTTTTGCGACATAATAATTTACTTATATATTTTCGAATTAGCTTCCATAATAATGATCATTCTTGTAGTCCTCAACGGGCTACCCATATTTTGCCACTTATTATTTGAGTCCCATGTAATGGAGGCTTCGGGTTGCTATTATAGAAATGTTTGTTAAATAAAAATAATAACACTTTTCCTGACCTAGGAATCGAACCCCAGACCTTATAGGTACTCAGCACCACTTGTGACTACTAGACCAATGATGGCTGCGTTTGTCTAATTACTTATTAACTAGACGAATTTACCACTTCATTTCGTAGATAAAAAATAATGTTTGTACAATACATTATTTTTCAATCTCTCAACACAAATCCAAACATTCCCGTCACTGTATCAACACAGTATTCGTTCTCCGCGGCCTTTATTCCCACAACAATTCGTATTTAAGCCTATACTGTGAACTTGCTTCAAAATCCTCTTAACGAAAATTAATTGATCGAAAACCTAGTAGGCACAGATCAAAGGACTTATGGGGCAATTAATTTGTGCTCGTCATTCGCCGGTCGCTAATCTCTGCGCCAAATGTCAGGTCACGCTTCTGTGGCCGTAATTATATCATACGAATATTGGAAGAATTTTTAAGAAGATTATCTTGTGGTAATTGGTTGTAATCATTATTGGAAACTGTTGCTCCTAGCACGTGGATATCACGCTCAACAGACACGCGAGTTGCGAAATCAGCTGCGGAGATAACAAAATGATAGAGGTTCCTACGAGTCACCCTGACATGGTGACGATGCAACGATACTCACGCAAAGGAACCCCATGGCCCACAGGCAAGACGGTAGAGAGAGAGAGTGAACAGGGCGTTAAGTGTTTAGACAAAGCGTGCCACTTTAGCTGGGGACTATCGTAATCAGGTGGCCTTTTATCTAAATGGAGCGAGGTTCTGTATTAAAAAAAAACCTGACCCCAAATCACCAATCAAAGCGATTTCTATTCAGAGACCAGTGGACATTGATGTTAAACGGACTTCTGGCCTTTTTAAGGTTACGTACCTCGTAAGGAAAAAACGGAACCCTTATAATATCACTTTGGTGTCCGTCCGTCTGTCTGTCTGTCAAGACCCTTTTTCTCAGGAACGCGTGGAGGTATCAAATCTGGAATTTATATCAAATACTCTACTCTACTGAACCTTGGAGCTGTGAAAAAATCAAACTTCTAAGCCAACGCAATCAAAAGATACAGCCGTTTATGCCGCAAATATCCGACACTCGCAAGGGAATCAAAACCTACAGGGTACTTCCCGTGAACACAGGATCTTGAAATTTGGTTCAAAGCAACGTCTTATAGGACAGATAAAGGAAAAATTGCGTAAACCGTAAATTTTTTGTTACTTACATCATATAATAAAAATATTTTTTAAAAATTTTGTACGGAACCCTCGGTGCGCGAGTCCGACTCGCACTTGGCCGTTTTTTTTTTTAATTACCTAAACCACATTTATCGGATTTACATTACCGCAAACAAAGAATAATACACGAACATTTTCATTCACGGTGTATTACCCACCGCGATCACAACAGCGGGTGACGCGGCGACATCCATAACCATTAGCGGAGCCCTTTCGGGCGCGAATCAATCATTGTCGCGGAAACAATGCGCGCCCGACAACTAAAATATCTGCGTTAGATTCTAAAGCGCGTTTTTAACGAGCAATGTTTATTAAAACGTTTCACTGCGTCGTCCTTGGACTGTTACACTGTTATAAGGAAATAAATAGGTCTAGTCTAATCTGGAAAAGAAGTGGAGAGGAATGGTGTCAGTAATACAGTTAATTATTACACTAGGTTAGGTAAAGAGATATGTTAGGAATTAGGGATCGTACCAGGTGGCGTTCTTGAGTATTACTTACCAACACGGAAAAAGGCGTAAAGGACTATGAGTAATTTTGGACCGATTACTCAACAGTGATAAAACCTATCCCATATGTAAGCTTTTAGGGTATTATTAATTTCTTATTATGGCAGCTACATCGAATTCGAGCGCGAACATGGTGTTTTGGAACGTTCTCCATACTGAGGAAGCATCAAAATTCATAATATCGAAACTGTAAACAAAATATTTTTAACTATATATAACATTTGTAACGGGATATTTACCATGTTTACTATTTATTTTGTCACAGATGAAACACAAAAAAAATGTTAATCAATACACGAATATAAACATGTTGTTTTATTTTTGTTTCTTGTATTTTCAGTTCCTATATTTTTATGTTCGAAATCACCTTGTTGGCGTTCGATTTCGGCTTGGCTCCCATAGTAGCAATCAAATAATACCTCAAAATCTTTGTTTTGGAGTAGGTTTCATTAATGTTGAGACTTGGTCCAGTCTACATATAAATATGCCCATGGTCCTTTAAAATGTGTTACCATAACTCTACGCAAACAGGTTAATATTAATAGACTACAATTAAAAGAACTTTTCAGTTTCTCTTTGACCTAGTTTTTCCAAGAAACCTTTATTTATAACAAGTATCTAGTTTAAAAATATCGGATTGATACACGAGTGGGAGACAAGAGAGGGATCACGCCCGCAAGCGGTGTTCTTATCGTATACTATTCTTGGAGCTTGTAATATACACGTCTACAAATAGATCAATCTATAGTTACGAGAGCTTTAAGACACTTTAATGTATTCTGGTAGAAGTATTGAAAAAGAAGACATGCTACGCCGACCCCAAATAAATTGGGATACGGGCAGGACAATGATTATGAATGTATTCTGGTAAAATGGTTGATGTTCTTCACCCTTTAACATAAACACCCAACAAAGAAAAAAATAGTTTAATAAAAATAGTCATAATTATTCTTCTTTAGCTTTTACCCAAGATTAATATCATAAGCGGCATTGAAGGGATCACTTTAAGTATTAAGATTGTATCAACGTTTCATTTTAATTATGGCAATTAAAAAGCTTCTGATTGTTTACTGAGAATCTCTTTGAGTATAATAACAGAAATTAAAAATCAATTTAGTCTGACAGCTATCTCATAACCGTAACTATTGATGTGATATTATGATATATGATTCCTTGGGCCATTGACGCGTGACGAGTTTTCAACTCGTCACGCAGATTTTTAAATCATTACACCTTTTGTTTAGAATAGTTACAGCACGGATGAAAACATTTGTGTCACTTATTTGATCTAGTCATTATGTGATATTTTCTATTTATTTTTTGTTGTTGTATAGACTCTTTTTCTTATTTACCGATTGTTTGTAAATGTGTGGACATTGTAGGCCTTATAGATTCCTAGATACTTGGTAACTTTTTATTTCGTTCTACGTTTCGTAGTAAGCAACGACTTATTGTCAGGCCTACGATGTCCTCCCATACTTTAGTACTAATGCTGTAACAGAAATATTGTAAAACCAAATGATTTTAAAAGAGTAACCGTGGAGTTTCTTGCCGGTTCTTCTCCATAGGAAACGACCAACCCGAACCGAGCACCTTTTTACCGACGTTTTATAAGTGCCCCTGTAGGCCTATGTAAAATAAAAATATTTTGATTTTGATTTGATTTCAACTTGAAATTTTCAATGTAGAAATCGGTGTTAGTTCCCGATCAGATCACAACCAAAAATCATAAAAATTGATTTTATTTGACATAAACTTACATGAGCACTTATGAAGCGTCGGAAAACAGGTTCGCGGCACGAGTTAGTCATTTTCCTATGGAGAAGAAACTCTATTGACCTGATAATTTTGATGCAGCTTGAAAGATAAACCCCATACACACTCAAAATCAAAGTATTTTATTTTACATAAGCCTACACGGGCACTTATAAAACGTCGACAAATGTTGCACGGTTTGGGTTGGTCGCCGTTTCCTATGGAGAAGAACCGACAAGAAACTCCACGGTTAAACTTTAAAATCATTTAGTTTTAAAATAGTTAAATGTAAAAAAAAAACTAAGAATTTACAAAGCCTACAACATTCACAAAAAATCGGTACATAAAAAAGAATCTATGCAAAAGTATAAATAAAATTTAAGAAGACTATATTAAACAATTAACACAAATGTTGTCATTAGTGCTGTAACTATTCTAAACATTTTCTACAGTTGTTAAGTACTTTTAACATCTGTTCTCTATTGCCAGGACCTGGAGGTCTACGAAGCCGTGGTAGACGTCCGCTGTTACGACCTCACAGCACTGTTCCTGTGCTCACTGTTTGTGCCAAAATGTGGCCCCTTGGGGCACATGGTGCGGCCTTGCAGGAGTTTATGTCATGGTAAGCTAACTTTAGCGCTTGCAGAATATTTTCTTGCGTAATTCTATAAAAATTCCTAGCCCCAGTCCCAAGTCGTTTTATCTTTGAGATAGTGTCTGCAATTTGATAGGTGCTCTACATAAATTTGGTGGTTGACCACTTATCACTTATCTATACTCTTTACCCTCAATAATACGGTTAAAAAGTGAAAAAAGATTCATTGCAGACTGTGCCTAGGTATTCAAAATTTAAGGTATTTATTAGTGTACTTGATATTCACCAATTTTCCAATATGGCTACTGAAATAACTTTCCAACATTATCTTGAAATTATTCCTATTTCCATACAGAAACGATGCGTCGCTGCGGATTCTTCCTAGAAGTGTTCGGTCTGACGATGCCAGATTACCTCCAATGCGACATATTCCCCGAGTCTACAGACACAGACGTGTGTCTCGGCAACCGAGAGGTGGCCGACGCGCGCTTCAGAGACGCCATGCCAGGTAAACGGAAATAGAGGATTTGCGAGAATTCATATATATTGCAAGAGCAGAAGTCTTTATTTGGATTTTGTTACTTATACTGTTTATGTCGAGAGTTATTTTGGAATTAATTTAACTGACTTCAACAAAAAGGGGAAGGTTATTTTTTTTTTAATTACTTACACTATCATTTCAGAGTTACCTAATGCAATAGTGCAGTAAGTTATGGTTATAATAGCTTAAAAAAAACGTAATATACATACACATAAATCTTAAACTAATAATTATAGGAATAATTAAGAACTAACAATGGAAATTTTACAAAATGCGGCCCGTGTGAATTCACTCAGAGTACAATTGAAGTCAAAAGTCAATCTGTTGTGACACCATATTGAGTGCACGTAGCGCGCGCGTGCTGCAGGAGGTTGCTGCGAGCGGGCGGCACCCACAGCAGCGGCGGCCGTCTCCGTCGCCCCACGTAGCCATCCGGTACACACAACCCAACCGTGCTAAGAACACCTGGGTTATGTATTTTATCACGCATAATCTGAAATAAGTATGGGGCGAAACATACTTCCCTTCTTACTTACAGTTTATAGTAACCTACCATGCCCAGCACAAATAAAGTAGGACATAGCAGTGGATACCCTGGTTAGACACCATACAGCTTTAAGTACAGGAATCTCACAAACTTGTTCTGGATACGTTCTAGCATTAGTTTGTACTTGGCTTCACGTGGCGACCAGCTGTCAAGCATTGCATTCCAAATGACTTTTTACAAGCGCTTCGTACAACGATCTCAGAGCACTGATGTTCGTGAGCTGGTTTCCTATAACCGTAAGACCAACCCTAAACTGCGATATGCTTTTTACAAACAAAATTATAAATAAGAAATTTAAATTAGTTAAATAAAAAATAAAACAGTACAAATAATAATCAGTTAGTTATGTTTAATTTACGTTAACTACATATAACACATAAGCATAATCAATCTTGCGGGTTTAGTGCGTGTTGGTGGATGGCACATGTCTTAGAATTTTCGGTTCGAGGTCATGCAGGCTTTCTCGCGATGTGTGTTCCTTTAGCGTTTTTATCTACACCCATTAGGCTTTCTTTTTAGAAGACACCCTCTAGAGCTTGACTCATAACCCGGTCTTAGATTGCAGGACAAGTTTGCGACGTACACTATTAGAAATATTCACTATCAACTTTTTCAGACTCCCTATTATTTTTACTAATTGTAGAAAAACCTGAAGTAGTAGAATGATAAGCAGATCATGGGTAAATAATGGATACAAATAAATGTTTACCCAACAATACCTAAGTACCTAACGTATTGTTTGTGTTCGAGACGGCTTTTGTACGTATAAGTCAGTAATCCCGACCTTTGATAAGCAGCCCGTTTTGGTAGCTATCTAATTATTATTTCCACGAATTACTCCCACATTACGACGTATCTCGTTACAGATTAATATTTGGAGATGTGTTTCTGTAATGCCAAATGTCACCACCCATTATTTTCAGTGTATTAACACCTGCGTTTGAAATAAAAGCATTGTCTCAGGTCAGAATTCCACGACTAAAATAATGGTTCCAATTATATTGAAGGTTTTTTAAGTCATCTTCTTTTATGTTTTGAGAAGACTTTTTTATACTTTTTACTTTTTTATTTCCACCTTTTAAAGTCCTTTTAATCGTACGTAGATATCTAGCGAACCCTAGCGCATCCAAAGGTAGGCACGACGTGCGGTATAAACGTAACGGATATAAGTATTTTTTTAAATCGAAATTTGAAATATTACGTAGCCTTTTTGCGACAACCGAATTATATATTACAAATATGAATAAATTCTTAAAATTTTGTTAATATTATATTTGTAGAACTAGTACCTATGTTCAATTTTAAAATCGTTTATATTTACGTTACCTTTACACCGCACCCTCGTGCTATGGCCTCGGTTGTGTCGGTCCTCTATAAACATAATATCCTGGCACTCACCAAGTGTCTGGCTGACGCCATAATTGCTGTTTATGTTTCAGATGTTAATATAATATATAAGCTTGCTGCTTTTTTAAAGCTATTTCTGTAAAAACGACTATATCCCTTATCTCTCCCTCTCTACTTAGTCTGCCCCACCGGGTTCCAATGCGACGTGCGGCGCTGCATCCCGCACGACTGGCGCTGCGACGGCCACGTGGACTGCCAGGACCGCTCCGACGAGCTGAACTGCCGCGTGTGCAAGCGCAGCGGGGAAGTGCACTGCGGGAACCAGCGGTGCATCTCGCAGGCGCATCTGTGCGACGGTAAAGTTGACTGTCCGTGGGGGCAGGATGAGAGGAATTGCTGTAAGTACTTGTTTATTAATGACACTTTATTCACTTAAACTGTACAGAGGTGGATTTCAAGGTTTGCCTCTAACTACACGCGGGTTCTGTATGGTGCCGGTCGTAAAGTTTAGCACCATCCCATATCTTCCCGTTCGTGTAACAACCGTACTGCGATCGCCAATCCGCCTGCCAAGCGTGGCGATTATGGCAAAATCCCCCTTATGTCAATGTGGCGACACTATGGCGAGGCCTATGTCCAGCAGTGGATGTCTATCGGCTGAAATGATGATGATGACACGCGGGTTGCGATTGCGGAGAATGAAATTGCTTAGATAGAATTACGATGCGACGGTACCTACTCACGCGAAGGAAATAAATGATGCACGCGTGTGTCATTTGACGCAAGTCGCATTACCTGAGGTCGTAAACGGTGCCTTAGTATATTTTATCAGCTGTAGATAATTAACTACCGGGTTAAACATAAACAATGGTATTTTTCTAAATTAAAGTTAGGCGCAGTTCCACATTTTGAAGCTGATTTATTTTTACAAAGTGAACTATTTAAGATAGAAATTGCATAAGCATTTGGTGGCGAACCAATTAAAATACCTACTAATAAAAATCAATGAGAAGCTGCCAAGATCAGAATTTATTAAAATTTTGTTCTAATTCTATGTGTATACCTATAAATAAATAGTTTTGTTGGTAGAAAGCTTTCGCTGCGTTTTCTAACCAAAACTTGGTTCAGTGCCAGGGTCTTGTACTAATGGAAGATTTTACCAACAAGAATTTGTCGTTAGTGGCACGAACTTGTGAATTTGTTTGTGGGATGAATAAATAAGTTATGGCGTAGGCGGATCTTTGCCTTGTCAAGTTCGGCCAATACGTACTCGCTGCTTCAAAACTGCTTTTATTAGTTGTAGGTGGGACTTACTGGATCAAAGATTTAAAGCGAGAGATTCGGCCTAGCGCATCAAAAGATCGTCAAACTTCAGTTTCGTCGAATATGACATTCGAATAGAATGATCGTATTCACTTACCTATACTATTTTCAGTATAAGTGAGTACAAAAATCGTTCTATGCGGTATGTGTGAGCTCACTCATTTCAGCTTAGACACGACTCTTTTTCGCGCGATCTAAGTATGGTGAGGCTGATGCCTAATGATCGATCAAACGATTTAATCTTTGCTAGAAATAGTTAAATAGATCTTTGTATCAATATGACTGTAAACAGGATATTTACCATGTTACTATTTGTATTGAGTTCCCGATATTTCAACGCTGTTGCAAGCACAATCATCACATAATTAAACAAAAACAAATACCTAATATCCTTTTTCCAGTGTTGTTGATAGTGTGCGTGACCATGTCACTTTAAAAACTTATATTAAATATTATATGCAGATACTAACTACATCTCAATTGACGACGACACGGATAGCGCAGTGTTGCTAGTTTCATTCCCGCATGGAACAAATATTTTTATGGCCTACAGGTAGTTGCTCCGGGTTTGGTGGTTTGTGATGTATAAGTGAGTTTAAATGTTTGTAAATTCACCCACGATATAGGAGAAATTGTGTCTAAACCTAGTCTTTCTCGTACCAGTGCGACTAAGCCAAGCGAATGGCGACGTGGGTCGCGGTGAGCTGCAAGTATACCGCGCCGCCAACCACTCCTGGTTTCCTGCCTGCATCTCTACCCTTGATGCTGACACTGCCTTCAAGCTGTGCTCGATATTGGGATACTCGTAAGTTATTCTATAGATCTTGTAGACTGTCTACACGTCGAATGGTTTCATAAAATGTGATGGTAAATTATTCTAGCTAATCCCCTACTAATATTATAATTGTAAAAGTCGAGTTACTTTCTATCTGTTACATTCTCCCGCCTAAATGGCACGAAGTTGGCATACCGGTAGACAATGAGTTAAGACGATGAGAAATTAGATACCTACCTTTCATCCCAGCAGTACCTACGTTTCTACGGAATAATTTCAGATCTGCGACTATGTAGGTATGTCTTCATCGGACTAATGGTAGCTTTAATATTTTGTCTCGTATGATGTCCATTACCATTAGTCTTATTCGCTGACGATACTACCTTTAATTAAATATATAGACAAAAAAACATATGAGCATGACATAAATACTACTTTAATAAACATTATACGCTGGCTTGAACAAAATAATTTAATGATTAATATACCAAAGACAAATGTAATGCATTGTTATCAACGGATTCCACCAGAAGTTTTACATTTACAATTTAATGGACAAAACAATGACGAAGTACTAGTTGCAAAATTCCTTAGCATTACGATAATTAGCCCATTAACTTGGAATCCACAGGCACAAAAACTAAGTACGGCGGCGTATGTTCTCTTTAACCTGTCTAAAAAAGTAAATATGGCCACAAGGTTAATTACATACCACGGGTTAGTAGCGTCGATTTTGAGATTCGGCATAATATTTTGGGGAATTTGTAGTCTGAGGGAACAAGGGTGTTCAAGGATCAAAAACGCTGTGTAGGGCTATTTGCAATTTAATAGTAATAAATAGAAAAGAGCAGCGGTGGCCCAGTGGTAGCAGCCCCGACTTATTAGCAGTAAGCCGTTGGTTCGAACCCAGGCAGGCGCATTACTTTGTGTAAATTATTTCATCACCACTGCTATCAAAAACGGTGAAGGTAAACATCGTGAGGAAACCGGCATGATCTAGAACTAAAAATTGGAAGACATGTGACATCTACCAACCAGCACTGGGCCCACGTGGTGGATTACAGCTACAGCCCACTCCCTCTCATAGAGAGGAGGCCTGTGTCCCAGCAGTCGGAACATTATAGGCTGATGATGGTGATGATCAGATAGCTGAGTACCTGTATTTTAGTCCCTGAAATTACTAACATTCCCATCTCTTTATATTTTCGAGGTGGCTGTTTATGTTAAATAAAATATGCACCTTTTTAATAAAGTGTCCGAAAAAATAAATCGACCAAACAGGAAATCGTATAAAAATTTGCTCAGTGGTTACGGTAACGTTCTTTTAAAGTATAATATATGGGTCCGATCATATTTAACAAAATACCTGATTTAATACAAAATGAGAAATTTTCGATTTACAAAAATAAAATTGACATTTCTACTAATAATAAATGTTACTACTCAAGTGGCGAATTTCTGACCGATTAAATAAGAAGATTAAATTATATTGTCATATTATCAATTTAATCTTCACTTTCACTTATATTTTTAATTCAACTGTATTGACCATTTGTATTGTATTGCCCATTTCAAATTATTTAATTTCATATTGGCATGCCTTAGTTAAGGCAGTTAGTATAAGGATCACCTCAAACCTCACAACCTACTTGTATCTACTTTCTGTGCAAATAAAGAACTATTCTATTCTATTCTACTCTAAACTTCTTACCACAGTCAGTCTTTATACCACAGGTTCTTTGTATCACAGTCAGTCTACAAGTACATATTATTTTGTAGTTAAGTACAACCCAAAATAATAACGGGTCAAACAACAACTGTTTCAAAGCACTTCAATGAAATAGTTACCAGTACAAAGTTCAACAAACCCGGCAGGTCATTACCCACAAAGCTGTTGATACGAATCAATTTAGTTCCGACACGTAAAGAATGTTGCACACTACCAGCGCGCGCTGCAATTGGTTAAATTGAAAGCACTTATCCCACGTGGTGGAGTGCGGACTTTACCTGTGGAATTTATTTAATTAGAACAGTCTGCAAACGTGCGCTCTTTAGATGTTTGTGGTGTTAACTATATGCTGGAGCTGCATCGTTTAACTGTAAATTGTAATATTAGTAAAAGAGATAAAACATTTTAACAGTGTAAAAATTGTATTCGTCCAGGTGAAGTTTTTAATATGGGCTTCCTCTTAAAGTAATACCTACGATCTCTTCGCATTTTTTCATCACCCTAAAACAAAATTTTCCAGCCTGCCTAGTATTTTCCCAATTACGTTAGGGTCGGGCTCTGCATAGTTTGACCGGATGCAGCTGAAAACCATTATTTTGTACGGAGCGACTGCCTAACTAACCTGCACACCCCAATTACTAGGTAATACGATACCTCTTGGAAAGACTGGTTGTCAGACTTTCTGGCTTCTGACAACCCGTATCGTTACTAATATTTTTAATTTGGCATTATTATTGTGGTGGAATCTTGGTTTGTTTATTTTTTGCTATTTAACATATATTGTAACACTGTTCTACTTTAATATTAAATTAAAGTAGAACAGTGTTACAATATGTTATTAAGTTTAATATTGTGTTGTATAATTTTGTGTAAAGCTTCGATGCAATGTAAAAATTATTACTGAAATAAATGAAATTAAAAATGAAACGACTGCAACTCATCACACGTCTCTACGACCACATTTCCAATTATAAAGTCACTCCGCCAAACAAAGAAAACGAAACATAAGTTCGAATCCACTTAACCAACAATATGTTTGCACGCAGATGGCTGAACAAAAGCCAAGCCGTGATCAACGAGACCCGGCCAGCTATGAGCAGTATAAAGGCAGCTGTGAACGTGAGCGCCACCCCGGGCCCCCGTGCCAGCTTCGTGCACGAGCACGGTGCGGCGCAAACTTACCGCGCATTCCTCAGAAGTCAGGGAGGACTGCTGAAGGAGCTGAAGGAATGTAGACCGGACTCACCGAGAGTCCACCTCGTTTGTAACAACTATGGTGAGTGGCTTTTATTCATTTTCCCTTCGTGTCGCTGGTACTTCGCCAGCTCCACTGCATCAACGGTCACGTTGTCACATGTTCCTTACTTCCTTGAAGTTAAGGTAAATACACTACCTGTTCCGATCTCTAGTTAGTACCTTCGGACTTGGGGGGAATCCTAAATACCGCGAATTTAATACTACCACACAAATTGATCGATATTTGGGTGTACCTATCTCATTTGTATCTTAATCTCATGAACTCGTATGTAATTCAAATCTCCCCTTCCAAGATATTTCTTCTTAGTGAGTTGATAAAGAAAATAACATGAACTACAATAGGTTTTTTTCGGAGATAGAAATATACGGATCTTTCTATTCAATCCATTATTATTTTATTAAACTTGTAATCGAAAAAATACGACATCAAAATTGTCTACACAGCATCACGTTGAAGATTACCTTAAATATTAAATCCACTAAAAGTCATCGAATCGTGTGGAACAAATACGCTGATAGCCGGCTATTTGGCGGATAGCCGGGCATAGCCGACCATGGCCGGGATGAACGTCGCCGTCGGCTAGCAATAGATTCAGTGTTGCATATGATCGCGTTACGAGCTTTTACGGCCTTATGACAGGACGGTATACCTGTGGGGAGTTGCGGCGGTTTGGAAAAGTCTGCCACTCGGATTTAATAGAAAATTTAAGAACTTGCCGCTCGGATCTCGAATCAGTTATACATAATACAATGTAAAAGTTACCTATCTTTCTTTATTTTAGCCAATCACGTTGTACGAAATATTTTTTTTTCATTTGTTTTTTTTTTCTTTGGACAAATAATTAGTTTTGCCATTCAAGGTGGCAATGCTGCCAGTCTCCTGGGCACGTTTCCGGATGACAGCGATGGGGAGGAGTATTTTGACGCCTAAAAGTCCTGTTGTTTTAAGTTAGTTTATAATATATATATTTAGTTAGTTATGTAAATATTTAGTCTTATTTGTTTGTTACAACAATACGTCTTAAATTTGCAATAAATTCTCAAGATAACAAAATAAATCAAGTTTTCTTTCATAATTTTCGAAATAACTGTTTCTAGAATCAGAAAACTTCTGAGCCTGAAAAGGTTTCATTCCAAAAAAAATGCGTACAAGATTTTCTATACTTGCTGTCTAAATCAGGGCTCCGTTTTATTTTCATTCTCTGTTATTTCAACGTAAGTGGCGGCGTTTGACATCCGTTGAGTGCAGACATACATACTTACGTAGGCTGGAGGCTACGAGCGGATCCAATCTTGTCAGTTCAGAAGGGTGAATTAACTTTTGTTTTGTAAGAGCTTTGTCAACGTTACTCAAAGGTGGCGTTAGGCTTTTAAATGTATAGGTATGTCGCTTGCAAGGTTACGGGTTGGTAAACAGTTTTAGTTGTAGGTGCTTAACACGTAATGTTTTATTTAAAGTTAAAATTCGTGCCTATGAATGTCGACGATTGATAGTCTCCGCTGAGATTGACGACGTCGACCGACTGTATTCAGTCTGGAGATCTACGACTACTACTACCTAAAATTATCAGCATAAGCAATCTTACCAAAAGACATTCTTAGCTCTCAAAAAGGGATCGCTTTCCTTTATTTGGATCCTATAATGCTCAGAATGGCTCTTGCTCTGTATGGTGTCGGACGTAAAGAATAGCACCATCCCATATCTTCCCGTGGGTGTCGTAAGAGCCGACTAAGGGACTTGCCAGAGAATGGGCAGCAGCGTTCTCTGTGCTTTTGTAGCAACTGTACTGCGATCGCCAACCCGCCTGCCAAGCGTGGCGATTATGGCAAAACCCCCAAAATGTCTATGCGACACTTGGGGGAGGCCTATGTCCAGCAGTGGACGTCTTTTGGGCCGAAATGATGAATGATGATGATGCTCAGAATAATCAATATGCAATCCCTTACCAACCCAATTCAAGAAATTCACTGATATTTCAAAATTTATTTGAACCAATATGTGTGTATAAAAATAAGGCAATCATTTTCCCCAAATCGATTCCCTCACATACGTTAACATTAGTATTACATTTCCTCAATAAAACAGTCGTTACTTTATACTCATAAATAGCTTTTATATTTCAATCAAGACGTAACAACAAACCAGCGACATTACAACAACAAATAAATGTGGGTGTCGATGTCGCTCAGCGCGCTAATGTTTCCTGACGACGACGGACGGCCGCGGGCGATCGCACTAAGACCGGCTGGGTGAGCGACGACCTTTACACCTTATTGATAGGGACCGATAGATTATTGGATGGATGATCACGATGTTTTGTTATGATTCATGGATTAGCTAATAACATTTAGCACTGAAATGAGATTTGTGATATTTTGACCGTAGCTTACAAAGAATTAGAACCTAAGTTTAATCACAAGTTTGACTTTCCCTTATTACAATTCACTTAAATTACGGGCCAGTATAATCATATTATCTAAAGGTTATATTACACGCAGCCTGGTAACTTCGCATAACGCCAATAAATCATTAAGTGCCTACCACTAAGTGAGCTGTGAGCGTAAATTAAATGCTCAGGGTGCGGTATGCGTAATACCTATATCGTGGGTAGGCATGTATGTACGATATGCTTCAATTAATATCTTTCTCGACCAATCGTCTTAATAAGCAATCCACTCTCAATAAAGGTTCGGTCAATCCGGACTGGCTGCGGACGCTTCAGTACATTTTCTGTCAAAGTAAAGTGTCCGGCGGCGCGTCAACAAATTGTCCTCACCGGTTTGACCGATCCTTTACTTAGTTAAGACAATGAGCATTACAATAATCCCACAAAACGTAACAATAAAGATTCCAATGTCAGAACCAGTGAAGGTCGTCTCCTCGCCAACATAACAAAATGAAATGTAATTTGCCAAGACAAATGGTTTTTAATTAATCTGTCATAGCAGAGGAGTGTAAAAATTTATGAAAGGTTTTGTTCGCAATTATGTAAAACGAATTACGGAGCGCTAAGCCCACTCGACTTATTGATAAAGTTGATGAGATTCTTATCTTCTCCCTTCTTCGGGACTTTCCTGTTGGCTGAAAGCTTACTTGTTTATGGGATCAACTTTATTTGTCTGCTGTTACTGCACTGTTTCTTGATTTGTGACTTTTATGTTGGTATTCGTGAGAACACAGGTTTTGGATCTAAGTATAGACATTTACAGCTGTCAAGAAACAATTGTTGAATTTTGAAAAATATAAGTCACTTTGCTATACAATCTATTTCCTTTTTTTAACATAATTTTACACATTGAAGCGTGATATAGAAAAGTGACGACAGCTTACATATCTTACGCAAATCAAGACTGACAAGTATCCTCCTCATACTCTCAGATCGCCGGCTTTTAAAGTTATCCTGATATATTATTACCTAAAACCTAGCCACCTTTGCCAACCGCGACGGCATGGAAAGTTTTGGCCAGGAATATCAAAATTACGTTACTATATTATATAAGTAGGTCGGTAAAGTATGTTTAAAATTTATTCGCGAAATAACTATGTATTCCGCGTGAAGTGTTTCACAGTAAATTCAGGCTGTACCTAGGACTATCTAGAACATGTCTGTTTCAAATTATACAACAAAGGGGCTTGGTAAGTTTATTTTTTTATAGTACTGTTGCTGTTGTGACAGCTTGAAAAGGCAACTCAAAGTACCAACTAAAAGACATGTACCTATGTTCAAAAAGCTCATAGATCAGATATTTAACTCAAAATTTATTTAAAAACAAGTAAAAAGCTACGTTGTATGTTAAATCCTAGAACGGAATACTTACTGAGGTTGAAGTATTTTAATATTTCGGTCCCACCCGCCGAATTGGATCCATTAGTGTTTCGTTAACTTAATGTAGAATATTCGTAAATTGATAACTTTCCAAAGTAATGCTGAAAACCCAAATGGAACTATTCAATTTGGGTTCTTGATTCGATTTGCAGATAAAAGAGAAAGTTTTTAGCGCTTGAAATACCGTTTGTCTAACGAGTTAAATGTTTATTAAGATGAGGGTTTTTGCTAAACTCAAACTCTTTATTGCATTCATGTGTACATTTAGTTGTTACAATATGTAAGACAATAAAAAGGAAATACTTACTATCTATAATAATAGAGGAAATGATTACTATCGATAATATTACTAGTATTAGGTTTATGTAGTTATTTTATCAATATCATGAGACTATTAAATTATTTTATTTACGAGTATTAATTATTATATTTTATTAATTTCTATTTTTAATTATTTTTTTATTTTATTAATTTGTTTTGTTATGTGTGTGTGCTAGGAACACAATGTATCGTAGATGATCAATAGGTCCGTACTTTTTTATTTCAGCTGATACATGTGGCACAAACTACAGGTTCATCTAAACTAATAGTGACGTCACGGATGTCAATCAGTCATCATAGGTCTCAGTATTTCACGCTTACTAAATTAAAAATCGGAAGTTTGTTTTGCTTATCTTGTTGTGAAAGTACAGTTATAAGTGTAACTAACGAGTGTCATTGCTATCCAGTGTATATCTACGTGGTTGAATATAAATACACTAAAGTCGTATTTATCGTTCCATAACAAGTGATAAAGTACCCGAAACCTAGTGAAAAATAGACAGATTTTAATGTAAAACATTGATTGAAACTGTTACATAACTTCAGTGTGTGTGCACCTTTACAATTATACTGTGTACAAATCTATGGTGTAAATCCGCACCATGTATGGTGCGGATTTACACCATAGATTTGTACACACCTTGATAGTAGCCATAAACGTGTTGCTGAAAACAGCGCCATCTGTTGCCTGACCGGTGTACTTTTTTGGATTAGTCGATCGCACTAATTGCATTACATTCAAGTTGAACTCATGGCTAAGTGCGGTGCTTGTGGGAAGTTTCTTTCGCCGGCAGAGGCCGCTAATTGCATCAAATGTCGGCGTGTATACCATCATGGCTGCGTTGCCCTTCAGAATGCAGGTGCTATTACCACCCCATGGCAATGCCCTGAGTGCAAAAAAAACCTGGTAAGGGACAACCGGGCTGAAACTCCGGTTCGGGCACGTGCTCCATCACCAGCTCCACACGAGGAAAGCCTCGTGAACCTGATGGACACCAGCCCCATAAACAGCACAGCCTTAGATGCGACACAGGAGCTCAATCTTGACATCCTCAGGGCAGAACTAGGCATTTTTAAAGAAGAATTTTTGAAGGTCGTGCGAAACGAGTTCCAGCAGCTGCGTGATGATCTGTCGCAGCTAAGGTCCTCATTAAAGTCAACCAACGACAGGATGAGTAACTTGGAGGAAAGGGTTGCCGTAATGGAGACCAAACTGGCTCAGCCACAAGCATCGCCATCGTCGGATGTGGACGAGCTAATAAGTAATTTAAGGAGCGACTTAAATGACCGTGACCAGGAGTTGCTCGCCAATGATCTCCAGATTTCAAATATACCTGAGATCAAGGGTGAAAACCCTACCCACACTGCCATACTGGTGGCGACTAAGATTGGCGTCAAACTCAAAGCGCGCGATATTGTGAGTGCTGAGCGTATTGGAGGCAGGCGCATCAACGCAACGCAGGCGACGGCGCCGGTGGAGACCCGCCCCCGCTTCCTCGTCGTGCGCCTCGCGCGCCGCGACCTACGGGATGAGTTGCTTGAGGGAGCACGAGTGCGTCGCGGCATGACAACAGCGGATCTCGATTTGCCTGGCCCTGCGACTAGGTTTTATGTCAATGAGCGCCTTACGAAAGTGAACCGAGAGTTGTTTCGGTGCGCGCGTGAGGCGGGCAGTCGCCTCAGTTGGCAATTCGTGTGGTCAAAACGGGTCCGTATTCTTGCGAGGTACAAACCTGGTGACGCCGCTTGCCATATCCGCTGTGAGGCAGACATACTTCGCACCTTCGGACCTCCCGCGACACTTGGTTGCGGCGTTGATAATGTACATTAGTGTTGCTTTCCTGGTTTTTGTTTTTTATATTACTTTAACTTCTGTAATTATTGAAATTGTAAATGATGTCTCGCTTTCTGTTATTCATATAGTCATGCGGTTTTTAAGTATAAGATTAGTAAAAGTAAGTGACTATCTCTCAATAGTAATAACATTCAATTTATGTTTCTATTTCTACTATAAGTTGTTATTTGTATTGGTCAGTGTATGTCTCGCGGCACACCTCAGTAAACTACGCGTAAACCAGTTTATCATTACACATATTTATCTACACCTACTCATCACACAAGTATTACTATACTATTTTATAAGCCTCCTATTTCCAAACGATCTTTTTCCTAAACTACTATTTACAAACCACATTTTAGAACCTTTACTTAATTTGATTTTAAACAGCAGCTACATAATTGCAATTCAACTTAAACCAATTCTTTTTTTTTATGAAACTAGTAAATGGGCACTGACGATAACATGGACTTTGCTAACTGACCGATTATTTTTTAATTTTTTTATTCGATTTAATGACGACTAAAGGAGATAAATATTTCAAGGTTGGGTTTCTTAATGCTGGCTCTCTGGGTACAGGTCATGATGACTTGATTGGTGTACTCGACAGGCATTGTTTTGATGTGTTGGCCATCAACGAGACTTGGCTCAGACCGGGCGAGGAGGGGCGCGCTCCAGTCGTGCCGGGCTATCGTCTGCGTCACACGCCACGACCAGCGAGTGTTCGCGCGGGCCGTGGTGGTGGCGTCGGGTTTTATCTGCGTCGCGGGCTGAGCGCACGTACAGTTTGTCCCAGCGCGGCCGATCCCAGGTTCGAATCGGTCGAACAAATGTGGCTAACGCTCTCTCTTAACGGGAAAAAAATTGCCATAGGAACAGCGTACCGTCCGCCATGGCTTGACCTTGTCCTTTTCCTGGATGCCATAACGGACTCTATTAGTTCATTGGGAAATTGTGACCGCTACATACTTCTTGGCGACTTCAATGTCAATCTGCTAGATAAAAATGGCATAAAAACTAAAAATATTAACGAATTTCTAAATTGCCTCGGTCTTACACAGTTGGTCACAACACCTACTCACTTCACAACATCGAGTGAAACTCTCATTGATCTTCTGTGTACTGACCTGAGAGCAAGATACACAGCGGTAGAATCTTTCGGTTCACTTAACGGCCACTCCTTTGTAGTGAGTGAGTTTAATATTAAGCGCGTTAAATTCAAACCTTACTTTGTAAAATTTCGGCCTCTTCAAAAAGTGTGCATGGAAACATTTAAAATAGACTTGGCGTCATTTAATATTGGTAATATCTCATCGCTCGACACCGTAAATGATATGGTTCATGTCTTTAACACCAATATAATTTCCTTGTTTAATGTTCACGCGCCAATCAAAACATTAACTGTAAAAGAAAAATCGTATCCGTGGATTACGGACACAATTAAACTCATGATGCGTTTACGTGATGAAGCACTAAGTAATTATAGGAAAACTAAATCCCATTCCAAACAAAAATACTACAAAGACTTCAAACGCTTGGTGATTGAGTCTCTGTACAATGAAAAGACCGCGTATTACAAACATAATATTAATACTAAAATAAAAAACCCTAAATTGCTCTGGAAAAACCTTAAATCCACCCTATTACCTTTTAAACCTAAACATGACCTTCCGTCGCATTTTACAGATCCTGACCTTATCAACAGAAACTTTTTGATTGTTCCCGGTAACCCCGAGCCAAGCGCATCAATAATAAATTTTTACGATAATCACAACCACGGTGAAGCAATTTTTACAATCACTCCAGTGGACCAGAACAATGTCTCACGCACTATGGCTAGTCTGAAAAGTAACGCTGAAGGCTACGACAACATTACCCTGGACATGATTGACATGACTTTGCCACACACGTTGGAAATTGTAACGGACATAATAAACCGCTCGATCGTGACGTCAACATTTCCTGACCCATGGAAAATTGCCTCAATTAGGCCATTGCCAAAAAATTCGAATCCTTTGACTTTGAAGGATCTACGCCCTATTAGTATATTACCATGCTTATCCAAAGTACTAGAGAAAATTGTCAGCCACCAACTTACGCTATTTCTGGAACAAAATAACATTTTACCAGATTTACAATCAGGGTTTAGAAAACAGCGTAGTACATCCACTGCTTTACTAGATGTAACTGATAATATATTGACTGCCCAAGATAATGGAATGTGTACAATATTGGTTTTACTGGATTTTTCCAGGGCATTTGACACTATTAGTATCCCGTTATTATTATCGAAGTTAAAACATTACGGTTTCGACCCCCAAGCTTTACAATGGTTCCGCAGTTATCTCAGTAATAGGGAACAGCTAGTTGACTTGCGGTTAAGTGACGGGACCACACTTAGATCGGCTCTTATTCCCGTAGAGAGAGGAGTACCGCAGGGTTCTATTTTAGGTCCCATTCTTTTTATTTTGTACTGCGCAGACATAATTAGATGCCTACAGAAATCCAAGTACCATATTTATGCCGACGATGTACAACTATATATTTCCTTCAGACCCGACGAGTATGACAGCGCCATTAAAGATCTTAACGAAGATCTTGAAAGAATCGCCGTTTGGTCTGAGGAGAACTGCTTATCACTGAACCCATCTAAAACTAAGTATATAGTTTTTGGCACCAGGAACCAGCTGGCTAGACTACCTTCGACTTTTAACCTGAGACTAATGGGCAACCAAATTGAGCGAGTTTATGAGGCGCGAAATCTGGGTCTTGAGATGGATAAAGACCTCCGTTTTGAGAAGCACGTAGCAGACTCCGTTAGAAACTGTTTTTATCGCCTGAAGGTTTTATATAAGATGAGGTCTTACTTATCTGAATCACTACGGGAACAGCTTGTGGAAACCTTGGTACTATCTAGGTTAAACTACGCCGACACAGTATACGGCCCGCGCCTGTTAGCTCGTACAGACCGGCTCATCCAAAGAGTACAAAACGCTTGTGCCCGGTTTTGCTACAATATTCCTCGGCGAAGTCACGTAACACCTTTTCTTAACAAGCATTTCTCACTCAAAATGAAGTCCAGACGTAAGCTACACTTGGCGTGCCTACTGTTCGGTGTGGTTAAATTTCAAAAACCTGACTACTTGTATAATAAACTTAGTTGGTTAACTAGTAGACGCGAGTGTGGGAGAAGACAATGCGCGCAGCAGCTCTCGACTCAGTCTCATAACACAGCAGCCTTCAGAGGTAGCTTTCGCTATGCGGCGTCCAAAATACGGAATAACCTGCCACCACCTATTAGAATGATAAGCACAATACAAACTTTCAGAAAACATTTACGGCAGAATCTGATAGAATCGCAACGTAAGTTGGATATGGTCACTTTAAATGTCTCAATAATATGATTTACAAACTCTGAACCTACCTGCATATATAATTAACTGGATTACGGTACAATTGTTTTACACGAAACACACATATTTTTGCTCCAATTCCATTGGAAAATATTTTGACCTAATATGTACATTTTTTACCTAGAGTTTTTACAAATTGTATTGTTAGTCCGTCGCGCTCGGCTGCTTGCAGCGTGTTGAGCCACTAAGTGCGCGGATACGAAACATTGTGCGTTTGGAAGTCTGGGAAAGTGCGTCTCATTCCTGTATTTTTTGTTGTTTTATGTTACTCTTTTTCACTATAATTATTACAATGTTGTTTTATTTTATATTAATGTATTTGTTATTATTGTTATTAATGTATATGTATGTAAGTACCTTCTCATTCACATATTAACACAACGTATAAAACTGTTTTACGTCCGTCTCGTCACTATCTCTCAGGTCTAGTTGAAAACCAGCGTCGGGCACTAGCTGCTCGGCAGTTTGCTGAACTGGGCCTATTTGGCGCAGCCGTGAGACACACAATAATATTATATTTTTTATTTTCTGTTTGATTTAAGTTTTTTTATTTTTTATTGTGTGCACTTGTGGCATGTGTCAAATAAATATGTTTTCTTTCTTTCTTTCTTCTTTCTTTCTAATATTATAAAGAGCAAAGATTCGATTGTTTGTTGGTTTGCATTGAATAGGCTCTGAAACTACTGGTCCGATTTGAAAAATTCTTTCATTGTTAGATAGCCCATTAATCGAGGAAAGCTATATGATATATTCATCACGCTACGACTAATAGGAGTGGAGCAGCAATGAAAAGTGTTGCGAAAACGGGGAAAATGTGACGCAAACGAAGTTGCGCCGGACAACTAGTTACTAATATATTTTTCTAGTTGCTTGTCCTTCAAATATCTCTATACATATATCAATGCAAATGGCTACAAAAATGTAGACAAAGATTAATCCAATCAAGTTAAAAAAAGGTGGAAAAGTCACATTGCGTTAGCAAGAGTGATGAACGGTGAAAGAATGAAATATTTCAACGTGTTCCAACATTTCCAACAAACCTCGCCACCTACACGTATTCCACGTAAAATGAAACATGCTAAATAACAGGTTACGCGTTTATAATAATTCTGTGAATTGGGACAGTTATTTTTCAGATATTCGGGAAAAATTACAAGAATTGTTGGGTTTTTAAAATGTAAATAGAATATGCAAATAATATAAGAATGCGAGAAAACAATGTAAGAAACTCTAATTAACACAAAACCAATTTTCTAGGAAAATCCAATCTAAGGCATTTACGTATGCTCCCATTAAAGAGGAAAGTCGCACAAAAACTTAAGAGGTACTTATTTATGACTGAAAACCAAAAGTCGTTATACAAATGGCCCCTTTTGAAGTCTCCATAAGAGGATTTAATGGCAAAATAAAATATAATCATCTCTGTTGGTTTATTCAGCGTGTCTGTAGGACGTGGAGGCGGGGTACTTTTTTACTTTTTGGGTCATAGCAATGGTAATTTTTAAACGAATAGAACATTTTGACAGCTTTTTGTAAGCCCTCGTACAACTATAGAAAACATGGTAGGTGCATTATAAAAAGCTTAATTTGAAAAAAACACAATCCGCCAAAAGACCGATGTATGTCCATGTAGATCCAGGAGAAGGAAACATTCAATTTATCTAAGCTACCTATTGCATGTCAGCTGAAGCCCGGTAACACTTTCGGAACCTTGCAAAAGATAGCTCGAGTTTTATTGCACGCTCGAATGAAAACACAAACATCTTTAAGATGATCTGGCTAAAAAGTTGTTGTGTCTAAAAGAATTATCGATCGCGCGTAGTACTTACGCAACGGCGCCGCGGCAGGCCGACGACCGGGCTTTAGCCCAATGTTACTTGAAGGTTTGCCGCTTTCTGAGCGTCGCACGTCCATAGTCCTTCCACACCGAGGAAAACCTGTGAAGTACAAGCATCACCAGGTGTTCCAGGAGAACAACATGCCAACCTGCTTTTCAGGTGGATATCAGAAAAGACGCGTAAGTTTTGCCAATAGAAGCAAAAGAACCACTATGTTCTTTATCATCGTGATAAGTTGAGCACAACCATGTCATTTCGAATAAAACCCTCGATGAATCGTGTCAAGTGATTATTTTTTTGTCCAAAACGGAGAAACCTTCGCAAAACGATAGTAAACTAAGTAAACGCTATAAAAGTCTTTGATGCATTTTTAGCCAGAAAAACCTACGTAATACTAAATATAGATGAAAAGAAACAGAACGCTACGAATGGCCTCATTGCACAGGTCGTTAAAGTTCAATACAAACTGAAGTACTAAGTATAAATCCCTGCGATAGAAATATTGCATTTCACTTGAAACAGTTATTTCCGTTCTCTAGTGCCTACTTGCAGTACCTGTTTCGTTTTCAGCATTTTCTTCAGGGCAGGGACCTCTCTCATTCTCACTCACACTCACTCTCTTCTACGTCGTGGGACTTTTATTTAAGTCAGTCGCTACGTCAACAGATGTTAGGGAACAATATTATGAATATATCTCTTTAGAAGTTAATAAGAACATTGTACCTAGCTTGTAGAAATATCAAAAAGCTGATCAAAAAACCCACTGAAAACGACTTTTTTTAAACTTTGCCCGAAATGTATAAACTTTACTTTGACACTATAACTGCAAGACAGAGGGGACATCTCACAGCACGTACTAACTAACGTCTACAGATTGCGGCCTTAGAGCTTAAGAAAGAAAATAAAAATAACACGCACAATAATTGTGTGATACGAGTAGTGTAGTTGGTATAAACAATTCTCTGACATATTTTTTTTTGCTTAAAAATGTAGTCGAAACTTTCTACAGACTAGCTTATTGGAATCCTGCAAAAAAGGGGATAATATTGTGCCGAAATCAAAGCACGTAACTTCTTAAGAGTATACCTATTTACCCAATATTGAGTATTTGCCCTCGTCTGTACCCTCCGATGTCGCTCCAACATCGAGCTGAATTCTTTAAATATCAGCTTTGTGTCTAATATCTTGCAATAATAGATAATCTTCAGTGTACGAGGCCTAGCCACAAGCCCTAACATTGACATTGCACTTAATCCAGTCAAGATAAACTTTAGGTATTTCATTATTAATATTGTTTCAAAGTGATGGACGTATTTGGCATTTCTAGCGATACAAATTACTAAGTTATTTTATTCATCAAAGTAATACTATACATAAACTCGTATCTGTACCCGTGGCAGAAACTACATAACTACTCCTTTTGCATTTCTAGTGTAACATATCCCTTTAAGTTATTATACACCTCAAAGATAGAGGTATTTATTGTGGAACTTTCCTTTGTGGCGGAATTCCGAGAAGATAATAGGGGCTGCGGATAGAGTTCACTTTATGAATAAGAATTTCTTTAGTTACTAGATATGCTAGATATTTGTACCTACAGGTAAATTAAAGTAGAATACGTCAAATTGAAGACTCATTATCTTCTCATAAAGTAGCAAGTTAATCATATATACTACTAGCTGTCCCGCGCAACTTCGTCTGCGTCACATTTTCCCCGTTTTCGCAATATTTTTCATTGCTGCTCCGGTCCTATTGGTCTTAGCGTGATGATTTATGATTCTAAGCCATCCTTGGCACCACACAAACGCATACAAAAAATGCATTCAAATCGGTCCAGCCGTTTAGGAGGAGTTTAGTGACATACACCACGTACAGTAGAATTATATAAATAAATATAAGCTCTAAACCTTATTTCCATTTCATTTTTGTAAGATAAACGCCAACACCTCATCAATGTAACCAATCTCACTTTTTTACATTGAAAATTTAATTATAATCTAAACTGATGAAATACTAAAGAGCCTTACATCAGAGCTTTCGAGTACCCATAAATATGATTTACTTTTATACAAATGTGAATTCTAAAACTTGAGTGATAAGGTTGAAACTCGACTGTGGCAAGGTGCACAGTGGTTTCATTACCTGTAACGACTGGCCATAAGTTTCGCCAATTTAATTCTATCGTCTCATCGCTCATACAGTACTTGTGTTTTTACGACGACAAAATAAAAGTATTCTTGTTCTATACATTTGTGAAAAGGGAAGTTTCGAGATGTGTCATCTGTGTGGT
This sequence comes from Cerastis rubricosa, assembly GCA_949152445.1. Taxonomy (NCBI): domain Eukaryota; kingdom Metazoa; phylum Arthropoda; class Insecta; order Lepidoptera; family Noctuidae; genus Cerastis; species Cerastis rubricosa. The sequence continues at coordinate 1,305,695 of OX424525.1, read as the reverse complement.
TGTAACTCTTTATCGGTTTGTGTATGATATCGGAGGCGACGAATGGCTTTTTATTGCTTATTTAATTTCACGCGATACGTTTTACTGCAAAATGTATATTCATGGGTTTTATCTACCCTTGCCGCTGTATTTTTGTTGTTTAAAACATAAAAAAATTAATAAAACCCACATATATATATTTCACAATGCAAAATAATCCAAATAACCAAGAAATATTTCCACGATGTCTAGTTATTCACAGGCGGTAAGCGAATTGTGACAGTAATCATTTGTTGTCGTTGCCTTATCTTATGAACGACAAGGTTAGCAGGTGGGCGATAACTTTACCGAATTACCGAGTAAATTCTCTTGTCATTTACTTGTACAAATTTTGCGGAAACATAATTTTGTGGGATGTAGAATCTTATTGGTTTGGGAATACAAATTATATTCGTCTGTCATTTGATTGGTTCTTGTTTTATTATTTAAGAAAAACTCTTTAAAAATAATGTTGAAAAACGATTATAAACTAATGAATGTCCTCCAAGACCGATTTGTCCCCGAACGACTTACATTTTACTATGTCAAAAATAATGAAGTCGCGTAGCGGTAAGCTACGACAGCGTAGCGGTGTGCTACGAGAGCGTAACGGTATGCTACGACAGCGTAGCGGTGTGCTACGAGAGCGTAACGGTATGCTACGAGTGTGTAACTCGCGCTACACGTTGTACCGAGTTAGTGTAATTAAAGATTTCAACACAAGAACTGGTGAAATATTCCTAGAAAGAAAGGCACGCTGTTAAACGGGAACCGTTTAGGAGGGAATTTCAACTTAATCCTAGCATGTTCATGTGACAAAGGAGTTTAACCTTCAGTGTCTATTTGAGTTACGGATAGTGAGATTCATACCTTATTTATTATTTGCTGAAGAAGATTCTCTGGGTGTTCACAAAATTTTTGTCGAGACATTGTGTTATCCATACAAATAATACAGACAGATAAGTGCTTTGACCTTTAAAGGAGCTGACAATTCATTTTTCAAGTTCAAGATAAGAAAGTATAAAATAATAATATAAGTTCGTCAAGAAGATCAACTGTTTGAGTAACTGTGTACAGTCTAGTGAAGATTTATTGTGTTTTATGGAGCAAACTAAGAACTACTTTATCGGTTGCAATATCGCGTCGAAAGAGAAAAATGAGAGCTCCGCGCGGTTTGATACGTAAAGCGACCTTCTTTGTTTATTTAGCCATTCCTGCTGTTGCCAGCATATAATCCCAGCTGTTATACTCAGTCAGTAATAGCTATTTTCGTAAACTGAAACATTTGCATTAACTATTTTCATAAACTGAAGCATTTGCATTTCTAGCTTTCAGGATTAATTAGGAGTTATATTGAGGTTTGTTTGTCCATAGGCTTACCTCATTTTATGTGGGTCTTAAACATATCTCGGGCTATGTAGGGCTGTGTACTATAGGCACACCACTGTCCGCATAGCATCGGGGATTACAGGCGTGAAGATGTGTGTGCTGTAACTTAGAACTATTGTAGATTTTGATAAATTAAAGGAAGCCTACGCATAGAACCTATTAGTGTTTATGCGATGAATATTTTTAATGGTGTAATTTACCATATTCGCTTTTATTCAGATGGTTGAGTAGAAACTAGTCACTATTACGTGAGAATTTATATAATGAGTACATTTAATGGATCATAGAAATAATTACAAAGGAAGAAAACATGTTCTTCACAAAACATGAATAAACAGTTACGTTGATATACAAGCAGCAATTTCCAACAAAACGAGAGTTCCTAATGAAACGTCAAGAAAAAAAAACATTACCTAATTACAAAAGGCTAGAAATACGAACAAACTGTCGGTAATCTGTTGTTCATAATTGTGGGCGCGACACGACTGCCTCAACTTTAATTATGTTTTTGTGAGGACACGCCAGGTGGGTACCGCTGGTGCCTGGGATGAACTTAAAGCGGGACTTCATATTATTACATCCGATTACTGAGTTTAATCCATTTGCTACGTAGAATGCGATATCTCTGGCCGTGTAAGCAAATAACTTGTATTATTAGTGAAGCGGTTTTGCTCGCGTGTTTGACAGAAATTATCAAAATGAGTGAAAAGGTGACAGACAGACCGAATCACGCTTACACACAAATGTAAGAGTAATTCGTAAATTAATATGGATGAACACAACACACCTTCTGTAGACTTAATGAAAAATGGATTTTGGACAAATCGTTTTTCGCCTTTTTTCATTCGCCAAAACGAAACGCCTAGGCAAGACTCACAAATAAAATTGATCAATTTAGAAGAATAAATCCGCTAAGTCTTCTTACTTGAACAGTCGAAAAAATTTGTTTATCAGTCTCGGTAAAAGGGTTTGACTTAAATTTCAATTTAGAGAGCGCCGGACGTCAAGAGGGTTGAATAGAAAAGTTCAGCTTTACAAGTTTAATTTTTGCTTCGCCAGCGTTTGTACGAATAAGCAAAAATTACAATAGAATTAATATTTACTTGGTTACTTTGTGTTCACAACTGTTGGCTTGGATTAATATTCGCAAAGACATTAGCGGGCACAATTTTATTTAACTGTTGTTTTAAAGACTTTTGTTTATCTTTAGTTTTTGAATCATTTACAGACTTTTTTTTAGCAGTACCTATCTATTAAAACCTCACTATTTACTACTAAGCAACAGGAAGGAGTACTTATTCCCAACAATCCAGCATCGCGAATGTTATAGGCAGATTTTATAATGTTTAAAATTACTAGAGTTCGACTCCCCCGACCAGGGAGTGTTATTGGATATTTCCAGCTGGACTTATGGGTCCGGATGTGCCCGGTTGATGTCAAGAGAATCGCTTCCTATTACATGGATGGCATTTAAACATAACTGGTGAAATCTGGGTTTAGTATTAGGGACACCTCTGCCTAACCTTTCTGAGATCACAGAATGATGATTGATGTTGTTTTGTAAATTTTCCCTACCTCACCGTGCACTTTCGTCCCCAGAATGTGGCAAGCGGCGTACGATAGGTGTAGCAACGAAGCGTATCGTGGGAGGCGTGGAGGCGTCTCCGGGCGACTGGCCGTTCTTGGCAGCTATCCTCGGAGGACCTGAGGAGGTGTTCTACTGCGCTGGCGTGCTCATCGCCGACCAGTGGGTGTTGACGGCCGCGCATTGTGTTGGGAAGTGAGTATAATGGCGTTTCTTTCTGAGATGAAACCAGGCAGATCTTCAAGCAAAATGATTGCTTCTTGAAGTTCGAGAAGTAACCTTTCACTCGATTTATAAGGGCCAGAGCAGTAAAGGTTTGATCAAAATAGTACGGACACGCTATAGACGCGGCTCTGAACATGGATATCTCCATACAATACTACAATAGTGTCTGTCAGTATCCGGTGTGCGCAGTCAGTCCGCAATTTGTCCGCGTGGGTTGACTGATCTTTACAATCACAAGAACTGTCGGATCACTTGACATGACAACGAGGTTATTATTCTGCTCTTCGAACCAATAACATAGCAGCATTACTAAATTCGCCAATACAAGCAAGCACGCAGCATGCAAGCATGCAACATGCAGCAGGCATGGTTTCTGTCACGGCTCCGGCACTGCGGGGCTCCGGCGGTCCCGCGAGTTTATCGTCGCAGATTGTTTTAACGCTCACCAGCCTCAGGCGCGGCGGCGAGTGTGACAACCACCTGCTCCACTACTCGCGGGCCGCCTCGCCCATCCGCGCCGACGCGATTTTAAATAACACTCTAAGGGTAGAGCAGACAAGACTGCGTGGAGTCGGATTTACAGCAATTCGTTTCTGTCACTAAAACCTAATTTTTAGCAAATGTTTTAGGACTACAAATGTGATGTGTGGTGTTACGCGAATGGATAGAATAAGGAATGAGTACATTAGAGGAAGTCTGAAAGTGGCGCCGGTGACTGAAAACATGCGTGGAAATAGGTTGTCGTGGTATGGGCATGTGATGCGGAGGAATGAGGAAAATGTCGTGAGGAAAGTTTTGAGTATGAATGTGGATGGGTATAAGGGTAGAGGAAGACCAAAGAAACGATGGATGGACTGTGTGAAGAATGATATGGCAAGAAAGGAGGTATCCCATGAGATGACAAGTAATAGAGAGGTATGGAAGAAGAAGACGTACTGCGCCGACCCCAAATGAATTGGGATAAGGGCAAGAGAATGATGATGATTTAGGACTACAAAAAATATTATAAATTAACATTCGGAATAATACAAATTATTTAACTCAATACTTAGGACATATGACTTTAGATCATGTAAAATTAGGAGATTCAATTGTAGTCGATATTATGACAGAATAATTTTAGAAACTAAAGATAATTAAAACAAAATTTCGGGATTTTGAACATTCTGGTTACTGAAGTTTATAGCAAACGATTATGGATAATGATTTTCGGACAAACAATTTAAGGAGAAGAAAGGGAGTACCCGCAATGACATAAAGCTGTTTTTGACCGGTTTAAGCCTATTCCACGTCGATGAATGTAACCACTGCCTAAATATCCCCGTGCTGTTTACATTCTATGAACCCTTGTAGCCATACGGACGTGAACGGCTGGACGATTCAGCTAGGCATCACGCGGCGTCGCTCGCATGCCTACTACGGACAGAAGGTGAAAGTCAAGCGCGTGGCTCCACACCCGCAGTATAACTCCGGCATCGCTCACGATAATGATATCGCCTTATTTCAGGTTTGAGATCTTTTTGTAATATTTATCTTAATTATTCTATAATATAAATGTTCGGTTTCTAAAATAAAATTGTTAAAAAACAAGTATAGACAAGAACCGATATATACACACACTTTCGAACCGCACCTCTGTACTTACGTACCGACTAACCTAACCTGGACCCTCGCCTCACCCTGCACAGCTATCAGTCCGCGTCCGCTACCACGAGCAGGTGTCCCCGGTGTGCCTGCCGCCCGCGAACCGCGTCCTGAAGCCGGGCACGCTCTGCACCGTCATCGGCTGGGGGAAGCGCGACGATAAGGAATGTGAGTCAATCTGTTTACTTTAGCTGCCTTAATAATACTGTCAAGTTTCATCAATCATCTGGTTTCACAAAAGATACGTAGGTTGGATTTTTTCGCTTCTACTTAATACAAGTTCTGAATTTTGTAGAAGGTTTGTTTGCGATGTTTGAGCGCAGCTTTAGTATCAATCAGTTTTGTAACCAACATTCAGACGCTTCTGTTTGTTTTTACTTCGTGAACTTAGTAGGAGGACTTATAGAGTTTACGGCTGTGATATATAAACGTTACGCAGCACGACTGTTGGCTAAGCGTTTTGTAATTTCCTGTTGTTACTTCGTTTTTGTTCTACAAGTATCAAACGAAAAGTAAGAACAAGATGGCTAAGCCAAAACACGTATAGGTAAATATCGACATAGTCATACAGGCATGAACGACTGATGCAACGTTCTACAAAGCTGAACTTAGTTCTAAAACTTGACAATTATGCCTCATTGTTAACTATACTGTACTTTATCCATTAATCATGATTGTTTGCTAACAGTATCAGAATACGAGCCAGCAGTGAACGAGGTGGAGGTACCAGTCCTCAACCGGGACCTGTGCAACCAGTGGCTGGAGCACCGAGATCTGAACGTGACGGAGGGCATGATTTGTGCCGGCTACCCTGAGGGCGGAAAGGATGCCTGTCAGGTACATTTGGAAATCAATAACCAAATACATTCACTTCTGACACACGTTATTTAAAAATCTTCTTAATAGCTAAGTTGACCGCTTAACAAAAGCACAAGACAAAGCGGGCCCTCGACGCTACGACGCTTGGATTAATTTATTTTTGGTTTTTTAGAGGTTCTTTTCTGTCGGGGTTTTTTTAAATTTTTTAATATAATTTTTTTTCACGTTTTTTAAAATTATTTATACATTATTTCAGATTTTCTCGAAACATAGCTAAGAACACTCTCGATTAAAACACCTTTCAAATGAAACCAATCTTATCAAAATCGGTTAAGCCGTTTAGGAGCTACGATGCCACAGAGACACACAGACACACACGTCAAACTTATAACACCCCTCTTTTTTAGTCGGTGGTAAAAATGGAACTAAAAGCAAGAGGATCTTGAAGATGAACAGATAATTCGGGACACGTGCCCTAACATATTGTTGGCAATACAATATTATTGATTTGTTTGAACATATTATAAGCTTACGTACAATCAAAACCTAAAAAAATTAAATTAAAAATTTAAAAAACCCCCGACACAAAAAACCTCTAAAAATCCAAAAATAAATTAATCCAAGCGTCGTAGCGTCGGGGGTCCGCTTTGTTCTGTGCTTGTACTAAGCGGTCTTCTTAGCGGTCCCCCGACGCTACGACGCTTGGATTAATTTATTTTTGGATTTTTAGAGGTTTTTTGTGTCGGGGTTTTTTTAAATTTTTAATTTAATTTTTTTCATGCTTTTTAAACTTATTTTTATTTTTGCCTAGCCTTGACTTTCCTACTCCTGGTTAACGAAACCAAGGAAAGATACAAAATATAAATTGGGGGGGGGGGGGGGGGGTGCACCCCCCCCCCTCAGCAATGCCCAACAACATTTCAAATAGACTACCTGTGAAAGTTTTTAAATCCCTACATCAACTAGAAAAGACGTGATGATCTTCAAACGGCTGAGCAGATTTTCATGAAACATAGCTAAGAACACTCTCGATTAAAATACCTTTCAAACGACACCACTTTTATCCAAATCGGTTCATCCGTTTAGGAGCTACGATGCCACAGACAGACACACAGATACACAGATACACAGATACACAGATACACACGTCAAACTTATAACACCCCTCTTTTTTGGTCGGGGGTTAAAAATAATAGATACTTAATACACTACCTAAATTAGAAACGGACGAGTAAATCTTGAAAATGATTGTTGAAGTTGTACTTGACTATTTTTTGACAGAAGTTCCTACCTATAATTAGTATTAAACTACAACCTTTATATACCTTACCTTTATAGACGTGACAACGTCTAATAAATCGATGAACTCCGGCTGCACGCACGAAAAAGGATGACTCATTGTAACGTTACGCTCATTGTAACGTTACGATCGGAGCGGGAGCGCTGCACGAGCGAGCGAAAGTCACGATCGGCTTGAGCGTTCGGTTTGCTATTCATAAAAGTATGCAACCATTTCATCAATGTTTTGTTATGACGTTGTCATCGTCCGTAAACCGACTTAACAGACAACCAATTTTTTTTTCTTTCTTTTCTTTATCTACTAATAAAGACAAGATGACGATGATCTTTACTTTTAGAGGCCATAGAAATTTACGGCTTAAAGTGAAGATCCAGAATAGATTAAATTAATCATTGTTAGATTTTGTTAAATAGACTTCCGAACCATTAGGACGACTAAAACTTATTCAGGAAGTTTTATTAGCATCAAAGTATACTTTTGATTGTTTTATATTGACAATATAATCAAGCGATAATTAAATAGCATCATTACATCGAATTCACAATAAACAAGTTTATGTAGAAAACGGTAAATAACTTGTTTCTTCCCCTCCTTCCCTTCTACACTACTAAACCGCACCACTAGTAGTGTCGTTTCACCATTTTCACGATGCTTCCTTAAACGCTAAATTATTCAAGTTTATTTATCTTTCCTATTATGAAAAAATATAAGAACCTAATGAAGTTTACAAAATGAAAGTAAAACTATCGAAAGAACTGCGTCTGACGCAGCGCACAGGTACCATTGATAAAAGCATTTTATAGTACAGAACTTGCATGAATAATCCCACGACTACGACGGCACTGTGGATTTAAAGGAATAAATAACATTTTTTGCTTCAGAGAAAATAAATATCAACCTAGAGAAATGATGACTAATGAAAGTTTTCTGCTTCAGCAATTTGTCTTCAAAGTTAACGAAAAGCTCTTGACACACAAATAAAGTCCTCAAGAAAACATGCCAGTGAAGCAATAAAACTAAAAAATCTTCTAATACGACTCCCAAACAAATATTTGTTCAGCCAATAGGTAAATCCAATAAACGAGTAGGTTGCGAGCTGACGACAGTAAACATCTTTTTACTTCAGCCGTCCAATAAGGAGCTCCTATTTACTCCACTCGCCCGAATTCATTGGAGTTCCTTTATGAACGCTACACTTTAACGGTTCAGTGACGCGTGCTCATATCCCGCTGGGGATTTTATATAGTTTTAAATGTCGCTCGGGAATGTTTAAGTTTGTGGCTTGTGAAATAGGCTTGGTCTGCAAGGCTATTTCACAAGCAAATAATATACATCCTAAACACACAAATATTTGTTAATAAGACCTTACTCATCTAAATATTTGTCTTTCAACTTGTATTAACAAGCCTTCAAGTCTGCAACGTGAACGAAGTTGCAAAATGCAAAGAACGGCTTGTTAATCTAGACAACCGACAAACACTTCAGTGACTATCAACGGGGTGGTTGTCATATCTAAGCATTTTGGTAGCTAATGTCAATCCCATACATCTACTTCTTCATCGTCGTTATCGCTGATACAATTAATACATATTTTAGTTAGTCCTGTCCTAAAAGTTCAAGTGATCAGTTTTTTACCGGAAACATCATCTGCCTAGCCTTTTTCCGAACTATCTTGGGGTCGGCTTCCAGTCTAATCGGGTACAGCTGAGTACCAGTATTTTACATGAAGCGACTGAATATCTGACCTCCACAACCCAGTAACTGGGTAATACGATACCCCTTAGTATGACTAGATGTCAGACTTTTAGTTTCTGACTACTCGTAACGACGGTCAAAGATCTACAAATGACAGCCGGTACCAATGACATAACGTGCTTTCCGAGACACGGAGGAACTCGGTAAGATGCCTATAAGTCAGTCAGTCATAAAAAGTTATAAGGTTATAAGCACATAGGAACTAAATATTTTTTCAAAAGATTTATCTTTTGAAAAAATATTTTGATAATCTAATATAATTACACACCATTATTTAACACATCGTCAAAGCGGGATCAAAATTAAATTGTAACGAGTCGGCACTTTCGGTCGCGTGACAATGAGTAAAATGGGTCAGGGGCTCAGACTGAGCTACCCGACGCGTGGACTAAGCCAAGCCCAAGGGCTTGCTGACACGGCTTGTTAAATATCAGTTTTATTACAACATTTTATTTTAGAGTGCAGTATTTTGAGTTTTTCGAAAAAGCCGGTCTAAACTTTGTTGAATTCGCGAAGAGCATAACCTTAGACTTACCTAACTACTCGAGTTATCGTGATTAAATTTCTCTTCTCTTCGTAGATACACAAAACTTAAACAATTTTAACAAGATCACAAGATTGACAACACTTTAAAAGAAAAGCTCGAAACATAGCTTCCGTGTGGTGTGAGTGTATTTGAGTCAATCTTCGTGTTCGAGGAAAACAAGTCAATTTCTCCAACGTAATCTGTTGATTTCTTGTGACAACAAAAATACTTTTTTCTTATTACATTTTCATGTTAAAAGCTTCGTTTTATCTACCGGAAAAATGCTACCTATTTTACGAAGTTTTAACGTTGATGAAAGTGATATTTGGAAATTATAACTAAGTACTTACGAATAGGTAAAGCTATTATTTACGGTAGCAACTTCAATATTTTTATGGGTCAAGCTTAAACGGTAAGACAGAGTTTTTTAAAGGTTTCCCATAATTATATACTTAAATAAAAAAGTTACCCAGTATTTTTAATCGGCTGACTCAGTCGTCACGTCTAAAGTACAATGGCGAGCCGCTAAACATGAAATCAACTAAAATCTTCGGCGAACGTATTGACACGTGCGTTCGATACACGCTAGGCGATTAGAGAAGAAACCAAGCGCCCAGTGCGGCCGGTTGCGAGGATTCAAGAACGTTCGTTTCTGCTACTAGCTAGGCGACTCACTAGCCTCTAGGGAACGCTAAGCAAACCACCTGTCAGTGCGTACGTAACCTTGGTCTTCGTGTCACCTTTGGCTTATCTGTTGTATACGACATTGACTCTCAAATCTTAGTACTTAAATGATGCGCTACAATGTGTGCCTCCGTTGATTTCCAGGGCGACTCAGGCGGGCCCCTGCTGTGCAAGGACCCGGACGAGCCCATGCGCTGGTACGTGGGGGGCATCGTGTCGTGGGGCATCAAGTGCGCGCACCCGCGCCTGCCCGGCGTGTACGCCTACGTGCCCAAGTTCATCCCCTGGATACACCAGCAGATCGCACAGTACAACGACGACGACGCCAAGTCAGAAGACATATAAGAACAAATATACTAATGACATCACTTTGGAATAGAAAAAAATCAAGAATTATATTTATAAAAATTGAATTAGCCAGGATATACAACTATTTTTTAAACGTTATACATTTATAGGAGGGTATTGAAAACATGAAATAACTGTGTTTAGATTTATTGTGTTTACCTTAGTAGTAAATTCAAGTGCGCAAAAGTTTACAAGGTACTTTATTATTCTTAAGTGGTGTCAAATGAACTTGACAATACACGACTCTGCACGTTTTGCAGAGAACTAAGATTATGACAATAAATATTTATAATGACAATAAATACTAATTGATGACAATAATAAAACAATTATGTACAATCGTATAATATAGTAGATGAGTCAATTTTTCAAGAAAATCTAAATATATACCTAATAAATATATACAAGAAGGTTTCGACGCAGAAATTATAATTATCTTGGGGAGTTGACTTAAATATTCCTTTCGATTATGACAATAATATGGCTAAATATTTTCACATATCACTCGTTTATCGTGTGATGTAAATTATTTGAAGCTGTGATAGTAAATCATGTATTATGAAGCGAACAAGTCAATATTGTATTAAAGTTTACCCGTGACTTGAAAGTTGACTTTACATGGTGACGGCGCACCTCGCGCCCCTCGATACTTTTTCTCGGGGTTGTCAGTCATTATCAGTGACATAGAATTATCATTAATATTATACATATGAAGAAATTGTTTCCAATAATGTGAATTTTATATGTAAGCTGCTTTTATAAGTAATGTAGTGTTCTCAAAGCTTTAGCAGACTTTTAGGGTGATTGTTTTTAAAAATATACTCCTTAATATGTTTTTTTTTATATTCTGTGTTAGTAACTAGTGGAGGAAATCCTTATTTGTAATACGTGGCCATAAGTCCGTTACACCAGGTGGACGGCACTTTGGCACAGTATGACCAGTTCAGGCCACAAGTTACAAATAAGGTGGTACATCTATAGAAATAAAGTGTATGTTTGTTTGATGTTTGATGTTAGTAGTTTAGGGGAAAGTGCTTTTATAGAATAAAATGAAATCCCATTCACATGGATGCAGGTTAAAAAAATATAGACAACAAATGTTTAATAAAAATAGGTGTTAATCTATGCTGTTCTAAAACTCTTCCTCACGACAATAAATTATAAACACCGGGTTTTTATGCGATGAAATCGTAACGAAAAAAAGAATATTTAAAAATGACAATATAATGATTTAATATAATAGAAATGTAGGTATGTAAATACTTTTGTTTTGTGGCAAAGTTCCAAGTGGAAAATAACGAGTTTTATCCAAGTAGGATTCAGAGATGATATTTGACAATAACAGTTTTTGACAATATATTTACTGACAGATGTAGAGTAAGCTTTGTTAATATACAATTTAGAAACTTCTATTTCAGTATTGTTTCTTATGTAGTGTGTAATTTTTTAAAACCTTGAAATTAATGGAACTTGTAATTATATTAGAGAAATAGCTTTAATAGATTTTAAGACATCATATTATTAGATATAGTAGATGTAGGTGTGGTAAATATTTTTTAAATTTAGGAGAAAAATATACTTAGTTCCTTTTATATGGGTAACTTTTTGATTTGTCGTCTCTAGTTGTTCTGCGATCTTAAGCGGTCTCTAACAAGACGCGGTTATAGCACAAAGCTATGCTCAAAATAACTTAGGTGTATTTATATAAGTATAGAATGAAGTAAAAATTTAAGCGATGTGAACAGAATGGCTTTACTACAGTAATTTTTTGGCTTACATGATGATAGTGAAATAAAAATCTAAAAGGTACACATAAAAGTGAATACTTATCACTAATATCTATACTTAAACTGCAGAGTTTATCTAAATAATTTAAGTTACTTTACATCACTGCACAAAAAAGTCGATGGCCTACACTAGCCCCAACTTTCGCTCTAAAAAAATTGATATGATTGATACATTGAGGATAATTATATTGTGCCGTCAATTGCCACAGTTCTCGTTCACATCGTACTAAAATTATATATATATTATACGTTTACATGGAAGTATGGTTGTTGACTTCTTATGAGTCTCCTTCTCAACTCGAGCTTTTTACTAGTGTTACGAGAGTAAAAAATATATTAATACATGAAATTACTATATCAGATATTTAAATTATCAGTTTGTTAATCTCATTATGAAAAAGATTTAACTATGTTTATGTCATATCAATATCTAACAAATATAATTTGAAAGAAATAATCATGTCGATCATTTTTATGACCTCATCTTTTTCTATGTAGTGACTGAATTAAAATATTTTGAAAACGAGAACAGAATGAAGAGAGCAGAATCAAAATTGATCAAAATGACAAAATATTTAATCTGTTCTCGTTTTCATAAAACCTAGATGTATTAGATAGTAAGTTAGGTTAGGTATAATAAAATAAACTAGTATTTTAGGGCCATGCTTTAGTGTTCTGTGACATCTTATGATACTTGTGATCTCTGCATTACGAACTCTGCATTATAGTACTCAGTACATTTGCTAAATTTATTTTATACTCGCCTTTATGATTGCGATTTTCTATTCATATTATTTTTGCCACTAAATTATTCTTCTCCTTTTATTTTTACGGATATTGTTTGTTGAACTCGGCGGACGTTACGGTAGCGTTGAAGCACGAAGGCTGATAAGGAACACAGTAAAAAATATTATTTATAAACAAAAATCACTTATTTAAAAACCGAGTACCTAAAGAGTGACAAAATAATAATGTACTACGAAATTAACAAAAAAATACTCTCATTTTCAAATGTAGTCAAGTAGGAATGAAACCAATCTTAATAATTGGGATGGAGCGACTCTATATTCAATATAATTTGAACAGGCGAGCACTTTTCCTTTGTATTAGTCTGTCCAAGTTACTTCTGTAGTAGCGAAGCTTAATTTATAGAGATGTGTCTCAAACGAAACTAAGTTCGTTAAAGAATTATAAATAAACAAAAATGCATTGGTATTTGGCTTTATATAGAACATGTGTGGAATATGCATGTTCAGCTCTTAATGTTTATATGAACGTAGTTTTACATGTTTAAATGTACATGTATCGCGTATATTGTATACTGTTGTAGATTATAATTGCTGTTGGTAAATAAAATCTATGGTAGACTAAATTGTGTCGTGTTCAAAGCATATCTTCTCCGAGTCAGCAGGTTTGACTCCAACCCATAGGTAATAAATTATTAGATACATACGTATTTGTAAAGAAATAGTGACTATAGTAATTATCGACAATAAATATTTTGATAAATAACAAAAATATATATAATTCTAAATTTCTACTGGTGGTTACATAGTGGTTAAGTTTTCATAGAAATAATGACGGAATTTATGAAATAGTGTAAAAAAAAATGTGAAAAATTGTTTATTACCGTTGCTTAAAAACTAGGTGGAATAAAGTGAAGACCTAACCACTAAATATCCGTGAATAACTTTACATCAAGCTTGGAACTTGAGTTAAATTGCTTTAGTCGATTGTTTTGTCAACAATTCCTTAGTCCTCCATGATTTTCATCGAAGCCACACATTTCAGGCTAAAATAACGGTTGTGTATTAAATGTTTAGTGGTGTTTACGTCACTAGTACGACGTCACTGTCAAGTGCTCGCACTGGCCCCTATTGAATGTTGATCGTTGTAGAAAAATATTTATTAGAATTAATGAGTGTTTCTTTACTAATATATATTGTACACTAGCTTGTATACTTGTTATTTTCTAGTAACAACTAATGTTAGCACATTATCAATTAAATAAGACGAAGTATACCTACTTACATGTAAGTAGGTACTATGAAAATCCATACTAGGAAAAATCTAGAAAATTTTATAGTAGTTTTAATAAATGTCTTCAGAAACTATCTGGGCTGGTCCTACATTACTATCAATTTAAATTATAAAATGGTATAGGAGCTTACTTCTTTGATAGTGTGCTTACATAATTTTATTTGAGACTCATTTCTACTCTGTTGAAATCTTTAGATATTTTTATACCTATGTAAGTCGTAAGAAAGTTTAGATATTGTCAATTTCTTGCCAACGAGTATTGTATGCGCAAAAATATGAATTAATATCAATTACATACATAATATACTACGTACCTATCTTGATTTGAGCATGATAACGTATCTCCAACTAAAAATAGCAATAGGTACCAAGATGTTCTATCGAAGATTAAAATCATTACATTTGCCCTAACGCGTCAAAAAATAGTCGCGTTCTGTTTCGTTGATAATAACAGTGTTATCTTGCTCACTAACACTTCAAATAGTATGTATCCTTCCTTACAGGATGTGGGGAGGCCCTCTACTCAGTTGGAACACTTTTTACCTTACGTCCCACCTAAACGCGAGGGCACGTCTAAAGGTTTAAATCTTATTGTTCCATACTAAAATGAAATACGCGATAAGAAAGCGAAGATACAAGACAACCATAACTAATCACACGGGCAATGTCTAAAAGAATTCAATTCAATTGTTTCTGGACTTGTCAGAGAGATATATTATGGAAGATGTGAAAGACAATAAAAGTGATGAGACAATAATAATTTCGTCGGAAACCAACTCCGTAACCTAGTTTGTTAATTTGTCGAACTTTTGTATTTTTCCAACATCTAGACTAATGAATCAACTTTCGTAGTATAGATATTTGTCATTAAGAAATTAGATCAGAGTAATAATTGGGACTATGCTGGCAGATTTGACTATAAGGTAAATATAGATAAATAAATATTACATAAATAACGTTTTAAACACTTGTTAAAATTGCATATTTTTTATGATACACGCCAAAATATCTATGAAGGCGATGGTGGAAGTGAAATATCCCCTTGTGTGGTACCTCTTACATATAATGTGGATTTATATACGCACTCTTTTTGACCCAATTATATCAACAAAGATCCACTTGTCCCTTTATTACTACAATCTAACGATTATATAATTATGTAGACACGATAATAGATACGCACAAATTACTCTGTACTATAAAGCCACTATTTTAGAAGATTTCCGTTTATATATGTACCTACAAGATCATATCTGTGGAATATATCGTACATGTTTACTATATCGATGTTATGTGTGCTAGGAAGGTGTTGCTTTCAAAGCTATTTGTGATTCCTGTTTTATACGATCCTGCAAACTTATGTGCTTGATATATTTAGTGTTAATTAGTAGTTTTGCAGAGTTTATGTCAATTGTTTGGTAAAGATTGGTGATGCAAACACTTTGAGGTTTTTTTTTGTCAGATTGCTATGTTATTGTAAATGAGGTTAAGTGACGTGTTATTAAATTATATTTATAAAATTTTATCACGTCTAAGAATAAGTCAACATTTTCTACGACATAATCCTACCGAGTATACCGACGTTCGACCAATTTTCAACCTTAGTGAAAAGTGGCAGACCGTCAGAGAACTTGGTAGTGCTATTGCAGCTTTGCAGACTTCTCAAATTACAAATTTAACTTTGCACAGTTCACCCACAATGGCTGCAGAAAAATTGCATTACATAAATCTTTACCAAACCATTTTTAAGTGATTTAAGTTGACCTCGTACAGAATACTTAGTATTGCGTCGTTAGTTTATCTTTGTGGCGAGCCGAGCGTGTCGCTTGTAACCTCCTTGTGTAGCTTTATACTTTGTTCCTCAAGCTTGGATTAAATATTATTATAAAGAATGTGTTTTATTTATAAGTTTTTAAACTGACATGGTCACTAACACTATCAATAACACTAGTAACGGGATATTTACCATGTTTATTATTTGTTTTGAGTTCCCGATTTCGGCGCTGTTGTAAACGCCATGATCACAAATAAACTGAAGTTATTGCAGGTGGGTGTTTGTGAGCAGACAAACAGGCCAACCTATTTCTTGTTTCATTTTTTTGTGCTCCGAACCCCTACCACTGTCACTCACAAGTCCATACTGTTCCCGACAAACGAAACTCACTGTGTCTACGCGAACTTTTTACGGCACATTTTCGTTTTTTGGTTTTCCCCTACTCGTAAAGCCATATTCATACTCAAAGCTTTCCTGACGACAATTTCTATCTATACGTTTTTACACAGTTCAAGTCAAGTCGTATATCGGTCAGACGAAACGTACGCTTGTCAAATAGCGGAACACATCAGGGCGGTGAAAAATAATGACACCCAAAAATCGGCCATAGATCAACATCTCCTTGAACCAGGATCGAATCATTGGATTGAGTAACACAACCCTCAGGTCATCTCGCATCTCGATAGAATGCCACTATATACCCAGACTGATAAGAGAAGCAATTGAAATTACTAATTATAAGAACTTCAATCGGGAGGATGGGTTTCAACTGTCAAGAGCCTGGAACCCAGTGGTCTAACTGTGTAAAAACCGAAAATGTGCCGTTAAAAGTTCGCGAGTGGACGTGAGTTTCGTGTGTTGGGAACAGAATCGAGTTGTGAGTGACAGTGGTAGTGGTACGGAGCACAAAAAACGAACCAGAAAGAGGGTAGACCAATTTGTCTGCTCATAAACATCCACCCGCAATAACTTCAGTTTATCCGTGATCATGGCGTTTGCAACAGGGCGGAAATATCGGGAACACAAAACAAATAATAAACATGGTAAATATCCCGTTACAACTGTTATTAATTGTGTTTTATTTTACCTTTAAAAATGCATTCCATTGAAAAAGACTTGACATTGGTAGTAACATCAAGTAAATTTTTCGTTATTTTGCCCCGTCTGACTTGCGCCAACAAAAACACGCGCTTTATTTGTTTCCTTCGCGTAAGTACAGTCGTGTCACAAGTCGCAAGTGGTGATTCGAGTGGCATGTTAAAGCAATTGATTTATCCGGTGTAGCTGTCCCGACACGCGTGTCGTGCTCAAGCAGTTAGGTCAGATCTCAGTGTTTCACTGTACGTCGGGGGAATGTAAGTTATTAAATAGTAAAAGGTTCTCAACTACTTCAAGCGAATAAAATTGAAACTACAGTAGTAGTTGAATTAATATTTTACTAATGGATACAATAGTTACATTAATCAACAATAGGTATAAATAACTAGGCATTAGCCTCTACCTAATTAGACGTGGTACATTTCCTTTATATATGCGGGCGGTTATTGAGTCGGATGATGATATAGATGGCGCCACCATCGCTTGACCCCTCTATTGACGGTTAGAAACAAAATAGCCGACTGTAACAGATTTTTATAATAAGCTCGCTATAATTATGTTTGAGTAAAAATGTCGATAAACAGGCATTTTGATAGTAACGATGGTGGCGCCCCAAGTCATTTAACTCGTAAAACAATTGCCAGCTAGTGTTGGGAAGTATTGTTATATTATTACTAATGTGGGTCTCTAGAGCGACATACGTATTTCCCAACACTGGTGACAGTAGATGACGGCCCAGTTGATAGTAACATCGGTGGGTCTGCGTTTTAATCGAGATTTATCAAACTCTACGCCGACATTACTTTGTAGACTGAAGTTTATTTATGCAACACAAGTTGTTTACGAAATATTTTGCATTTAACGGAAAATATGAAAAATAACAATAAAAATCCGTCTTGTTTCGTTAGTGAGTTTGCATAATAAACTACAGTCTACTTTTCATTAATTTACTTTGAACTAATTATACGTAACTTGTTAAATACTGCTACAATCGACAATTCATAGCTAAACTAAATAGTTAACACATCGAGGATCGTTTTGAAGGCGCACTGATAAACGTTATTGATTAATTTCGGTTTATTTTACTTACTTAATTAGTTAGTTACTTTGTTACATTTAATGATTGACTTTCGAATTGACTTTCTTTCTCAGGACGTAAAATATAATTCATTTTTAGGAAGGGTAACTCAAGTTAAAAAAATGATGACGCATGGCGCATAGTGACCATTCATAGGACGTTAGGCAACGTCTGTCAAAAACAAAAATCTCTAGTATATCTTTACCAACTTAATGATTTTTCCTCTTATAAATGTGAAGACTACCAAAACGGTCCTCGAATGAAGCATGAGTTCAAATAAAAGAGTTCGCACAACATCCAAGTTCAGTCTTGAGTATTTTCTCTAAATTGACTAATCGATTGATCTGTTACAGTAATTACAATTACACACGATTTTACAAGGAAAGGAATGAGCAGAATGAGAATGTAAAATATAAAAAACGCTCATGCTTTAAATTAATATCAAAATACGTAAGTAATAAAATGAGAATATTTTACATTTAAAAATATTGTGATGATGTTAAACACAGGCGAGATCCATGAAGATATACTGTGATACGTGTCCTGAGCAATTAAATATGCAATAATTGTTTTAAAATATAATATAAGCATACACAATGTAGCTGCAATCAAAAGAGATAACCATTTAACATATAAAATAAAAATAAACTAAAATTAAAGTCGAAAAAGGCTCAAATTACAAAAAAATCAAGTTTACTTACAGTCTCAATAGAGGAGTATTATGACAAATCACGTTATGTATAATATTATACACATAATATATACAGTGGTGGTCATATAATTAAGAACGCTTTTTTAAAGGGATGATTTTTTCAAACTAATAAGTATAACTAATTACATGTATTTTTTTGTATTTCTCTCGGTATCGCAAAACTTTTCCTTAATAGCGGTACATTCGTTGATACACATGATTGGCTGAAAAATAAATAGATAAACTTTATACACTCGATCTGAACCTAGTATTACGGTTTACTGGCTGGTCACATAATTAAGAACGCTGAATGTATTTTTTTTAATTCAAATTTTAATTGGAACACCCTGTGGCTCTGTGGCTGGACGTGACTATTCGTATAATTTTGGCGCCATATAGTGCTGTAAAAGTCTTAAATGTGATTGCTTCATATGAAAACAATGGGGAAAAATAAAAGTTGTGATAGATCTACAAGGAAAGTAATAATAAAACTTCGGGAGAAGAATTGGTCGTATAAAAAGATAGCCGACCATCTTCAAAAACGATGGTGTTCCACGCTGTGAAGTATTTTGCCACGTATCAAACTACTTCAAACGTTCCGCGGGTACCTAAACAGAGAAGTCATCTCGTCGAGACGATCGAAATATCGTTCGTTTGGCAAAACAAAATCCTTCTACAGGGTCTAATGAGCTGAGAAAAGAATATTTTTTGGTGAAAACAACCCTTCAGCAATCTCGGCACGCACTATTCGAAGGCGTACTGTAGAAGAAAAGTTGCACTGAAGGTTAGCAAGGAAGCTGCCCATGCTGAAACGGTGCCATAGGCAATTCCGGCTTGCATTTGCAAGAAGGTATGAAAACTGGACAGTTAGACAGTGGAAAAATGTTATTTTTTCGGACGAGACTATAATAAACAGGGTATGTTCTGGTGGAAAACGATATGTACGACGCCCTTCGAATAATACATTCAACCCTCAGTACCCAAAAAAGACATTAAAGCATCGTGGGGGAAATGTGAAAATTTGGTGGTGCTTTTCTGGACATGTTGTTGGACCTGTTAAGCTGATAGAAGGAAAGATGGATCAAATCCAATACAAAAATATACAAGAAGAAACAGTGTTATCTCATTCTGAAGATGTGCTTCCGGTTATTAGGACATTCCAGCACGACAATGATCCAAAGTATACTGCACGCACTGTTAAGGAATTTCTCACATCGCAATCAGTTTCTGTCTTAGATTGGCCACCTAACAGCACAGATCTAAACCAAATAGAGCATCTTTGGCGCGAGGTCAAGAAAAAGGTTTCAAATCGACAGTGTGGCATTTTAAGAGAGCTATACCAACATTTTCTTAGAAGAATGGAACTGTATCTCTCTTGCGAAATGTCAAAAATTTATAGAGTCAATGCCTCGCCGGTGTAAAGCAGCAATTAAAAGCCAAGGACATGCTACTGACTATTAACTATATCAAATTGTTTTTTTTCTTTATACACTTCACATTCATGTGATTTTTTAAATCTTAGTTTCATACAAAACAACTCTCGAGCAGTTTAATAAATCGTTCTTAATTATTTGTCCAGCTTCATTACCATTTGATTTTTTTACGATAGAGAATAAATACAATTTGTAAAAAAAATTGTTAGTGGTTTAATTCTATATTCATAATCCGGTTTGCTCTATTCATGTGGCTATTTCATAACATAACTAGTTAGTTCTAAGAAGGAACACATAACTACACATGACATGATTTAGATAAAAAAGCCTGGAACTTCAAATCGTTCTTAATTGTATGACCACAACTGTAAGTACGCACGCTCGTACGTACACAAACACGCACGCACGCACACACGTACGCACGTGCGATGACGTAAGCGTAATCACCTTTTACAACATTCGATTACCGAACAATTCAGCTACTTCACATAATGTCCGACATTAATTGTATTTATTCACAAAACGAATACGTGAATGTACTACTTATTATGATAATGTAAAAATAAAATAAACAGAATTTTCGTCTGGAGTTATTTTATCATGTAATACTGTTTACATACATACAAAATTGGTCCATATCTGTCACACACCTTGTTAACAATGAAAACAACTTTATGTCGAATAAAAAGTTTACATATTACAAAAGGGAGCTCCATAAATTATTTTCACGTCTACCTTAAGTCAAAGCCCTAAATACTTTACTACTGCAAATAAAAGTAAAATAGTCATCAAACCGCGATGAACTCAATAAGGAAATAAGAGAAGAGCATGTGAAAGATATAGTCCTAATTCAACATTCGCCTACTTCCGTAATTATTACAATCGACGTTAGTACAAATTGACAGTACACAAGGCTTTATACAAACAACTATACAATGTACAAATGAAACAATTAAATTCTTCAGCTGAACACCTACGTCAACATTTACTTCACAAGTATTTTAAACAAAGTCAAACTATTTTAGGCTGAGATCTAGAAACATTACTTAGGATGTACATTTGGTCTGTCACTGTCGCACAACTGTCAAACTACAAATGTTAAATAGAGACGAGAACATATCCAATTCAAAGCAGTATCTAAGTAGGGTTTATAGATCTCAGCTTATTAGTGTGTTAATAAGAAATGGTCTGGCAGTTACCGAGTGGCCTAATTCTGTTTACACCACATCCCTACTTAGGACATGAAATTTTCTATTAGCCTACTTACTATCGACGTGTCGCTTATCGATATCATATATAGAGTTGACCACGTAATTTTCGATATTTATCCCTTCAAAATATCAGTCTAGTCAGTACATATTATTGTCGACTAACGAAGACTAGCCGATTCAAAGCTTGCACGTATACCCTGAGCCGTGAACTAAAATGTTTTTTGGAATACGATGTTAAAGTTACAGTTTAGTATTTCTATGAAATTATTTGAAACTGTGATCCAGACGATTTCTTACACAAATTAATATAATAATATACAGTATTATTTACTAAATAAATATGTTCAATTTAAATAATACATAAATCTACGTAAACACTATTTTAAATAGAGCCTCAAGGCAAATAGCTTCACAGATAAAATATAAAATTTTATTTCAACAAATTATATACAGAGGTGATTAGTCAGTGGCTGTACAAGTTACTTTTACAAACATTTCATAAAACAATATATTTTACAATTTGATATACCTGATTAAGCTTGTCTACGGAAGTTATACTTCAAGATTCAATCAAGAGTTTTAAAGATAAAAGGTATATAAAATTTACAATTAAGAGTTTTAAAAATAGAAATATAAATATAAAGACTTAAACAGCCACCAAGCAATACCCTGTATAGGAAAATCTATGATTTCGATAACATATCAGTGTCGACGATATAATTCATTTACTTAAATTTAATGATATGAAGCAAGCGCAAAAGTTTACCAATTTCAAACAATTTAAAATGTTTCATATTTTTTTATAATTTCTAATTTGATACCACTACGTACTTAGCATAGAAGTTATATTAATATCAACAGATGAGGTGGCCATTAAAGGATTATTTAACAGTGGGTCAGAACCAATCAAAACTATGGTTCCGCAATATTACAATTGACATTGTAATATTAAATTCGTTGCTATGTATGTAAAACACCCCAAGATTTCGGCTTTTAAGGCCACTGATGATGCCAATTATCATCTATCAAATGAATATAAAGTCAATGCTAATTGCCTTCCATAATTCTCAGTCATTAAATAGCCTCTTTCGAGAAAATATCACGTACACATGTCTACCGCTAACAATATTGAACGATCAAACGTTAAAAATCTTTGGTGTGTTGAGTATATTACTAAAATGAGTATTTAGTCGATTTTAATATCGTATTTAGGTACCACCTTCTTATTTATGGCGAATTTCACAAGTGAACCTGCTACTACTTGGCGAGAGCCGCTCATACTTGTGGCCAATTTTTGCCAAAAAAATCCTACATAAAACTTACATCTTTAGATATTAGTTATTGGCGAATTATTGGAATTTTATGTTCACTTTATATGTCAACTAATCAAACTTTTGTACAAAGTGATGACTTATGCTGAGTTTTATAATTATTTACCCTTATGTTTTGACATAAATGTTTAAGGGGTAATTACCGCTCAAGGTTAGAAGTCGAAACATGTTGCACTTGTCGACAGGCGATCACAAATAAAATATGTGATAGCTAATTAATCAAGTTGAGATTCACTTCGACTTCTCCATAACTACCCCTTAAAATCGATACAGGGAAATGGGTGAAACTATCCGATTTTTATTTGTAATTGCCGATCGACTATATTCTTGTTACAACAAGTTCTCTTGTTGTCAGTTGTTATTCTTTTTTGTTTCTTGTTAGACCAGCAAATACTTCATAATAATGACAATGTGCAGTATTTGTTAATCTGTGTTGAGCGGACATTTTACGATATAATTAGCGAGATAATTATACATAGTTATTTGTCGATCGTCATTGTTAACATAGATATTAAAATTTAACAAAGTGATTCTATCTATGCAGTTTTTAAGGTATTTTGGATCGGAATGGACAACCTTAAATAAATAGACTTTTGGATTCATAAGATTCATGAGGGTTTATTTAGTGGTGGGAGATTTGAGAATTAGACACCCATTACAGGATTGGAGAATTATAATCTAACCACCGAAATATGATAAAAAATTAGTTATTATTTCTCCTCTTTTAGGTGAATAGATCTGAGGTATTTGAAAATTAAAATCAATTAAATCGTTCTTCTGAAATAGTGTTTTTGAAAACCACCAAGCAATAATAGAAAATTCTAGAAGGTATGTACAAGGAAGACGAGGGTACGAAATGTCTGTAAAAATGTTTAGAATTCTCACAAATTTCACCCTTATAACGATAGAGGTAAGATTCAAAAATAGATTTGCAAGAGACAACAGTGCTACATTTACTTTTTAGTCTTTCAACATTCGCTGTTTGGGTTCGAAGTGTTAGGCCTTTAACTAAAATATTATTTGTATTGTTTTACATCTAAGCTAAATGATAATTAATATTATCATCCTGAGCGCGGCAACTAAATATTCGGTTCATTTTTCATTAATTTCGGAATCCTTAATTCATTGGTCTTTTTACTTACCAGGAAAGAATATTAAAATCAACATTCAATTAGGAACAGTAAAACCATTTTAGATATAATACTTTTTCAAA
Source organism: Cerastis rubricosa (assembly GCA_949152445.1). Lineage (NCBI taxonomy): Eukaryota > Metazoa > Arthropoda > Insecta > Lepidoptera > Noctuidae > Cerastis > Cerastis rubricosa. Next base: position 1,281,746 of record OX424525.1, on the reverse strand, counting down.
CAAGAGTCCGTTCTATATTTTTTCTACAAATGCCATTTATTTATCAACGTTTACAATGCCGTATACAGTCCATTCACAGTAATTTTCCCTCTGACAACTTCAACCTTATTGCAACGATTTTGGTAGTGACGCTAGGTCGGAGGTCAAATAATTAAATGGACTGGCGCAGCGCGTTATTCTATTGTAACTAATTACCGTTTCACTCAAACACACCTTGCAATACAAGGCATAGTTGTTAAACGATCGTAAATACATAATGCTAGCTACAACCAAAACAAATCAAATCATTACTTAGAATACTTTTGGAATATTTCAATTGAAAATCGTACTTGTTTATGCATTCCACTCATATCGCACATTCAATCAAATAACACGTTTAAAAAGTCTTCAAATGGAACATTCCCTAAGTTTTCCAAGAAACCTTCGGTAACGAATATCGTTGTAAGTAAATAACCGACCTTATGTATATCGCGTTAGGGATCTAATTGGACTGTTGTATGGACGCGAGGAAAGCGGGGTCTACTGACGCGACCTTAGCCGTCAGGAACGCGTGCATGCAGAACAGTAAGCTCTGCAGGATTTGACATTCTAGCTCCTGAAAAAGTAAGTTAGAATCAATTCAGTATATATTCTAAAACACACAATATCCTAATTTCTTAACTCGATTCTAAATCATCGACATGAATCTATAGAACTTTTGAGCAAACAGAGACATATCTTATTGCAGTTACCTTAGTTTCAATAACTTTAGTCTCAGAGTCCTGGAAGTGTAATTTTAGTTTTGATTTTCCGTCATCGCTAGATCCTCGGAGCTGAGAAAACCTAAATAAAGAAATAAATGGTATTAGGGCATATAAATCACTAAATTCACACGAAGTCAAGCACTGCGTTTTGTTGAACAGCCTTATCAGTTAGAATGAAAAGTGGCGTTCTATTATTGTAGCAGCGCGATACATGTTGCGGAGGCATGTAAATGTTGCTAAAAGCTAAATAAAATGCATGCCATGAGCCAAATGGGTCCAGTGCTGCAAAGATCGCTTGGCCCTTAAATAACATTGCGTACGAAGGTGCAATTGGTAAACTTTAGAAATTCTATAGCAAAAAGAAGATGGCGACGGTAGTTCTGACTATACCCACGCGACAAAAGATCACAATAAATCCGCTACCTCGCTCTAACAAGTCATGCTTACCTATACGCCCACACGGGCTTGGCGCCGGGCGTGCCCTCGCTGAGCGAGAAGCCCGCCGCCCAGTCCAGCGTGAGGCCGGCCGCGCGCCCCATGTGCACCACGGTAAACGTCTTCTTCTGTAACAACACACATCGTCAAACAACAATGCCCAACAGGCCTGGGATCGTCTGTACGTGAGGAGCGGAACCTTTATTTACTACGCAAGCTAATTGCTGGTATGTGGGTATCAAATGTCTACGAACGTCTCTTTCTATCTAACACATGGGCGCTTTTATTACACAAAGAAGAGTTATAAACTCTTTATTATGTCAAGCATAGGCCTGCCCAGCATCAGCATCTGACTGCATCAGCAGTCAACGCGAAATACTTTTAATAATACCTCAGTGGGTATCGGATGGTAGTTGTCTCTAAAATATTACTATCGGTCGATAAAGGTGTCTCATTGCACTATTTCGACCAGAATCAACCAGCAAGAACTTTTTGATATATATCTAACTGGTCTAAGTATTCTACTCTTTGGTTTTAACATCGATGTGTCAATTACTTGACATTGTGCGGATCCGGCGTTTGAATCAAAGATTACAATTATTTAATCATAATAAATAGTGATTAATTTTTGTAAAATAGTTTAATGAAATGCACGGACACGGTAAACATGTTTGTACAGTAAGGCAACCACCCAAATGTGCTGATGTGCCGCCAACTGCCAACTTTTTCCAAAAGCAGGTTAGTTGTTTCTAATAACATGCCAATAACTTAAACATTTCTCTCTCGGGCGTGAACTGCAATGACCAATATGGCAAGGTCTCAATCGATCGTGCCCAGGTAGGCTGCTGCAAACATAATTTGACAAAGTGGGCATTAATGACTCATACAACACACCCTTGCCATTGCTCTGTATGGTGTCGGACGTAAAGAATAGCACCATCCCATATCTTCCCGTGGGTGTCGTAAGAGGCGACTAAGGGACCTGCCAGAGAATGGGCAGCAGCGTTCTCTGTGCTTTTGTAACAACAGTACTGCGATCGCCAACCCGCCTGCCAAGCGTGGCGATTATGGCAAAACCCTCCCTTTGGGGGAGGCCTATGTCCAGCAGTGGACGTCTTACGGCTGAAACGACAACACACCCAAGGCGAGTGCGGTGCTTCTGATCAGACCATGAGCCAGTTGCTGGAGTGTCTTAAGCGTATCTTTACTTGCTCATTTCATGACCTAACGAAGCCATCGCGCAAACTTTCGTTCGCTAATAAAAAAAGGTATTTATTTATCTTTGAGAAGCAAACGAATTTGAAGTTTGTCATGTATGCCGTTGAGGTTGTGTTTGTGGTCCCGTTGGCAGCGCTGCGTGTGGCTGCGCCTGGTGCTGCCGTGCGCGTGGCACCACGGCGCGGCGCTGTTCGTGCGCAGTCGCTGGCGCCTGCGCCGCGAGCGCGAGCGGCACGCGCGCTCCTACGTGTGGCACCCCTACAGTCCCATCAAGTACTACTGGGACTGCATGCAGCTGTTCTTCGTCTTTGCCGTTTTCCTCTACATGCCTGTGCAAGTCTTTATTGTTTGTAAGTTCATTGTTCCTCAGGACCTTAATTCAACTTCGCCTTAGTGTTTAGATCTGCCGAATTTGTCTAGACTGGCCTGGACAGCCGCTTCGTTGCCTGGACTACAGATCACGTTAAACCCTTTAGCTGATATATCTTACGTGGGAATGTCACGAAAAAACAATAACGTTGCTATGTCGAACTAACGATGACCGTATTTTGGTTCCAGGCCCGCCTCCCCACGACTGGTTTATCTTATTAACAGACGGATTAGCATTTCTTAATGTGTGCACTCAGTTCATCACCGGATACCTCGATAACGAACATAAGATCATCATGCTCCACCCCAAAAAGATTGCAATACACTACCTCAAAAACAACTTTATTTTTGATTGTATTGGCTGTTTACCTTTACAGCTAATAGAACCTTTCAGCGACTGCTTGTTTCCATCCCACACAGTCATGTTTGTATTTAAGTTGCTAAGAAGTATATCTTTGACCGAACAGTGGACGAACGTCATCGGTCAGTTTCAACTATCTTACATCAATTACGTGGCACTCAAAATATTGGTGATGTTCGTAATGTTCTTTCACTGGATGACCTACATACACTACCAGGTGCCGATACTGTGCTATCATTTGTACGAGAGGAGCGACGCTTTCATGGCGTGGTTGGAGCGATTTCACATTACGAAATTACGGCAGAACGAGGGTACATTATTTCAGAAGTATATCACAAACTTCTATTTAGTGGTCGGCTTGGTCATCGGGGCAGGTTACTATACGCCTCTAGACACACACTTCCTGCCCGAGTTGATGCTGTCCTCAATGATGGGGCTCATGGGGCTTTTCTTTCTGACATATACGTGTTCTGGATTGATGCGCTTGGCAATATACAGGCTGTACGAATCGTACTGCTTCGTTGGGAAATTGAAAGAGTTGGAGGAGTACATGCATTTTATGCGATTGCCGAAGTATTTGATAAGAAAGATAAGACTGTTTATAAACTACAAGTTTAACGATCACTTCTTCCATGAAGAGGCGATTCTGACCACGATCAACGAGCAGATCAAGCAAGACATCAATATGCACTGCTGCCAGCGCCTCGTCATGAACGTGCCCATGTTCCAGGACTTGCCGGCCGCGCTCATCAACTCGATCATATTCACTCTACAGCAAGCCTTGTATATGCCTGGCCAGGTATGTAATAGTAATCTTCTTTTTAATAAGATACAGATGTAAAATAAATAGAAAATGAAATTAATCCTATCGTCATTAACAGACCGTTGTGGAGTTCAACAAGCCGGGCGAGTCCATTCATCTGATATCGTCGGGAACTGTCGCCGTTATGGACGCCACGGGAAGAGAGGTTTATTACATACGTTATGTTACTGCACGTCATACGCACATGTTCATTATCACTTAACATTCTCCTAATCTAATGAAAAAACATGCTTTCGTGATGCTACTTGAAAGAAACTGAACAGTTTTATAGGTCGCATGCAATACTCAAATGATGGCAGTTACAAAAACAGAGGAACAATAAAATACCAGCTGTTTTTCCGTTGTGAATTGGACGATGTAGGAGCTCGTAGCTAAATAATAACAGCCGCACGGGTCGATCTTTAAGGTTAAGCCGTGCTTGCCGAGGTTGGTCCGGGGATGGGGGTGACCATAATTACATCCTGAGTTTCCTCTGTGCCTCGCAAAGCATGTTAAGCCGTTGCTCCCGGCTGTAATTTGTAGATCTTTGACAGGTCGTTACAAGTAGTCAGAAGCCAAAAGTCAAAAGTCTGACATCCAGTCTTACTAGGGTTTCGTATTACCCAGTTACTGGGTTGTGGAGGTGAGATAGGCAGTCGCGTCATGTAAAATACTGGTACTCAGCTGCATCCGGTTAAACTGGAAGCCGACCCCACAATAGTTTGGGAAAAGGCTAGGATGAAGATGATGAATTGCACGATGTAGACTGAGCTTATTCCAGGTAGCACATCTCCGAGACGGCGCATTCTTTGGCGAGAATGCATTGCTATCGCCGGGCGTCACGAGGACAGCTACCATCATTGCGCTCGAGATTACTGAGATTTACATGTGAGTTTTGTGAATTAATGTTAGTAATTAGTGTGTAGATTAATATTAAAAAAACGACTCCTGCTACGTATAATACATATGACATACAACTAAGCGTCACCTGTTGATGTTAGCTTAACGAAAGGACAGTTTCGTCATGCTTTAAAGATTAACTACAGTAATTGCCATCCAATCGACGTTTATAGGGCGTGTACTATACGCACACAGTACAGGTCTCCGTACAAAGGGGCTTTGTCACACTTTGGCTCGCGATTACTTTATCCGAACTCTCCAGTTCTCTCTCATGACCTCTCCAGTCTCCGCACCAGTTACTTCACAAATGACACTCGACAGTATGTGGCTATGATGGTACAAAAATAAAAGTTTTGTAAACTGTCGTCTTGGTCAGTACCACCATTTTGGCATCATTTAATCCTTCTAAAATCCGATGTGGAGTATTACTTGTAACATACGGTTACGTATATGTTTGTGTCCCACTAACTTAGTCGTGCAGGTCGGATAGGCAGCCGATTCATATTACGAACTGTACTGGTATTGCGTCGCATCCAGCTAGGCCGGAAACCAATCCTTATATAATTGGGTTAAGCAGATGATGATATGAACTCGTATACTCGTATGGCAGCCTGAACCACGAGTCGTTCCTGTCGTGCCTGGCACCCTACCCGCACCTCAAGCGACGCCTGGAGGATGCCGCCGCACGCCGCGACGCCGCCGAGCCGCGCGCGCACCGGCGCAGGCGGTAGGCAGCGGGCAGGCGGGACGGGCGGGACGTGCGGGACGTGCGGGACGCCGACGTGCGGGACGCGCGGGACGCGATACGCAGCCAGAGCGCGGACGCGGCACTTTCGGCGCTGGAGCGGAGACGACGTAGGTACTTGCGAAAACGCGGCGGTTAATGCGCAACATAACAATTTCATATTCACACTATTAATTGTGACTTAATTCAATAGTAGGTACTAGTAACGATTTTCGTAATTCAATTATTATAATCGTTCCTTATCTGCACCAGGCAATAAATTGTTTTGTTAATTTTATCGTTGAATAAGGGTCATTATAATTATTAGGTTTAATAAAATATAAACTAAGTGTTATTTTTGTCACATTTTTCTTTAATTTCTCGTAATTCAGAAAGCTTGTGATTTTTTAAATACCGATTTTTTTGTCTGGTTTATGTGTCGTGATGGTTTTTTCGGCGAACTCGCAAAAACAATCGCAATAACAACACAACAATCATGTTTTTGCGCGACGATCGTATTCTATCAGGCTGTCCCACGTAACATTTCATTCGGGCCTAGGTTGTAAAAAATGCCTTTAGGTTTTCTAAGGGTCGTAAAGGTTAATGCTTTGCTATCTGGTCATAATAAGTACTTGAGAATGATAAATAGGTCCTAAAACTAATTGTTTTTTATTACAACCTTCGAGCCGCTGACAAGAGTTTAAATTAACGTTATTTTGACCTGTGTTTCAAGAGCATATAGTCCTAGGATCGTATAGTTGTCGTAGACTCCTGATTAAGTTCTGGAAAGGCTAGCATTATGCTGAAATGAGATCTAAAAGTTAATTTTTTAACTTTGATATAACCATAAAGTTTCGGACTGTTGAAATAGCTTATAAGTAATTTCTAAAACCTACCTAAAACCTTTTGGCTTTTTTGGAGAGTCTAGGCAAACAAATTAGGACTGCGTGGTGACAACCCAAACTAATAAGCTATTGTTTATGAGCTGAAAGCATGATTAAAGTCCTACAAGAATATTTTAAAGTATATTTTATAGTCATCCTCAAAAAATGACAGTTGTCTCCGCCACTTCAAAGCATTAACGGCGTCCTGCAAGATGAACCGACACAGGGTGATATCAAAAAACGGAGTGGAAGTTTTAAACGTAAAGTGCGTCATTTTTAATTTAGACTGGCTAGGCTGTTCGACTTTTGGATTTTGACAATTTTTACAGATCATTGACACCGTTGAAGATGCACGACTTCCTGAAACCCCTTCAGTTTCAATCACAGACGATATGACATCGTCTGAAATATTTGAGGAATCACAAAAAAGTAAATCAGATTATGGTGTTGATGGTGGTTTATCTGAAGATAGTGAAGATTTTGAAGCTTATACTAATGTACGAGCTTCAAAAACAAGAAACAAGTGTTGAAACAGCAAAGGACTTAAGAAAAAATAAGAAATTACTTGCACTCTAAGAGCAGCCTGTAGCTGTTTGTTCAACACTCTTGACGAACCGGTCAAACGTACGTAACTTCCTCCTACAACCAAAACTTACAAGCAAGTAATTGTGCGCAGGGGTTGTTTTCGCGACTAGCAAGTCTTGAACTACTCCTTGCGATAACCTTAAAGCTGCGAAAACAGCTCATGTGTTTTAAATAGCTCCGAGAGATTACCTTTAGCTCTTATTTTGGCAAACATTAAGAGCTTTTAGCTGTAACCGTTCTGAAAAGGTTAATTTTAATGCTTTCTAGTCATTTCCCAACGCCAGCCATTTTATTAAATAGAAATAAAAAAAAAAAAAACGGGTTGCACTCCGGGAGTGCCGGCAGAAGTGAAAACTTGAATAGTAACGTTGTGCATTTTTGGATATGGTTAGGAAATAATTTTGAACGAATTGCTTTAATTATCTAGTTCTATCATTTATGTGGTAAAATACAATACCTATTCATTTATTGCGCTATCATACACAAACATGACAACTTACATTACATAACAAATTTAACACAGAAATATTACGATACGTTTTACGAAATTTACCTCTTTGGAGAAATCGAAGGTTTTGTTTGTGCATAAGATAATTATCCAGTTTTGGAAAACCAAACTCAATGACAGATGTCATAAAGTTCAAATTCCTTCGCAACCTAATGTCAATTCGTCTTACGAATTTTCGATCAGGACACGTGACCTGACGCGAGTTTAAGATTTTATACCCATTACAGAAAAAGTGCTCAACGCCGCTAAAGAAGTTTTCACTTCAAAAAACGAATCAAAAAGCAATATTTTAATTAAATAAGGCTAAATTAAATAACTTGTACTATACCATTTTTTTTTTGTTTTTTTAATGAATAGAAGGTGTATTTCTAATGCGACTTACCACCAACTGTATAATTTTATAATTTTTATTTCATTAAAATATCTTCAAAATTATAAACTAACGAAAGGCCCGTCTCGTACACAGCGCTATTATCCTAATGTTTCACGATGAAGTGCCAGTCGCACTAATTTTTTAATTTTTCCTGGCTTCAGCAAGATACTTATATTTCTTTATAAATACTATCTAGCCATTTTGAAACTTGGTAAGTATAATGACAGGGAATGACGCCATTATAAATATTTTAATCCACGATTGGTGTTTACGTGTAATAAATCTTACACAGAAACATTTTAAAACCCGACAGTCCTGGAATGGCATTTATTCAAGTCCATCAAAAAGGTTTTAAGTTGTCATAGAGTTACATCCAAGACTAATTTAGAACTTAAAAGCTGCCTTGCAAGGTTGTATTAACGTTAAATTAAGGTTGTGAGGGTTATATTTGGGTACTGTGCAAGTGTTCGAAAGGTTCTGGATTTGAGCTATAGGTTTTGCAGTAGCTCTCAGAAAGGTTCTAAAACGTGGGCCCTTTTTGCACTCAGGAGGTTAATATAAGGTTAGTATAACGTTTTTGAGACTATTAAGACTTACGAGCAGATTTCCATATAAAGGTTTTAGAACCTTTTCAAAACTTTTCTAAGACCTAAAATGTTACTTGGGGTGTCCACAGCGACCGTTCTACTTACACCCGGTTCGTTTCGCGTTAATTTTGTTGGGCGAAAAAATGAGTGACATAATTTGAACGCAACGATCGCGTATTCGCGGGACCGTTTGCTTAGTAAAGCATCGTCCTAATAGAATGCGATTGCGCGATCAAACATATTGAATTCGAATAGGCGTCCTATTTGAAATTTGTGCGATAATTGCGTCGGTGGGCCGCTGTGCCCGCGCCCCTCGCTCGCTCGCGTCGTCAATTCGCGTCAATGCGCGATGATAGGACACCCAGTTTTTGCCATCGCACGAACACGCGATGTTCGCATCGCATACTCGCGCGATATGAACGCGCGTGTTGGCGAGGTCATCATTTCGGCCGAAAGACGTCCACTGCTGGACATAGGCCTCTCCCAACGCCACATTGACATAAGGGGAGTTTTGCCATAATCGCCACGCTTGGTAGGCGGGTTGGCGAGCGCAGTACGGTTGTTACAAAAGCACAGAGAACGCTGCTGCCCATTCTCTAGCAAGAGAGCCGAGGTACTGAGCGCCAATATATCCACGAACATCAAACATCCCGCGCGTAAATGGTGTGCTCTTCGACGGACTCTTGACTCGCGCGCGAGCTGAGATACTAGAGACTTCTTGATTGTGCCTGAGACTATAGCACCATACTTAGCCATATTTTTTAACTTGTGTGTGGACCAAGGATTTTTCCCTGATTTGATGAAATACAGTAAAGTCATCCCTCTTTTCAAATCCGGAAACGGTAAAGATATACTAATAATTATAGACCTGTATCCGTGTTGCCAGTTTTAAAGGTATTTGAAAAGGTAATGCTTAATCAAATGCTCAATCATTTTAACACCAACAAAATTTTGCACGATCAACAGTGTGGTTTCACCAAGGGACATTGTACAACTGACGCCGGTGTAACAGCAGCATATGCTGTTAGAAAAGTCCGTCAATATACCGATGTTGATAGCGCGAGATTCGTTACTTTCATAGTTTAATATCTTACGGCACTTTGTTATGGGGACGGGCATAGTTCGCATAAATTGATAGCAATTAATAGTTTGTTGGAGCTGCTGAAGATTGTGCAACTATCTTTGCATTGTATAAATTCAATTAATTTATTATCATATAATCGCATAGCCAATATTGTGTGAGACTGAGTACTATGTACTAGAGAGCTATCATTTACTGGGAACCTACATCTTTGATTGACTTGAATGTGCCCTGGCGGTTGCGAGTATGTCATGCTCATTCAAATGTCACGCTGCTGGTGGCGCGTGTGTCGGGTCATTTAGTTCCCTTCAAAACGGTTGAGTTGAATGATGGCTGATCCATGCGTCATGTTCGTGAACGGGCGCGATGTGCCTGGTCGTCTCTTAGCTGCTACGGCTCATTTTGAACTAATTATTTTATCTTTCATATTGTTCTTTTTGTCCTTACTATAGACACATTTAACGTACACGTCTTGCTACATCGTTCTCACATAATGTATGGTACATTCAACATGAATGATGTAACCAAGGTTTTTGTAACAAGATTCTGATTTAAAAGAGTGTCCATGGAGTTTCTTGCCTGATGGATGTCTTGTGACTAGGACTATACCTTCATTTTTATTGTTGTTTGACTAATCAAAATCATTTATTTCAAGTAGGCCAGTTACATGGCCTACTTGAAATAAATGATTTTGATTTGATTTGTCCAGGACAAATCAAAATCATTTAAATTCATCAATCATTTTAATTGTCCTGTTTACGCGCCAACTTCAGAGCGAGCGCACGTATAAAGGTAAAATTTTGCGCAAGCTCTTTCTACGCGCAACGTAGGCGCGCAATACGCGCGAGAGAATTAGATATTAAATAAATTATCGAACAGAAGAGTATGTACTGACCCCGAGCCGTATGACGGAGTTGACGATGTTGGCCGTCCACGCGGCCTCCACGCGCAGCAGCTCCTGCCGCGTCTCGGCGCTGAAGTACCGCGGGCCCGCCGCGCACGCGCCGGCCGGCCCGGGCGCCGAGCTCTGCACCAGGAAGCAGTGCTGGCGCCAGTCCACCGTCTCGCTCTCCTTCACCGTGCGGAACATCGTCTGGTACACCTTCAGGGTCTCCGGGCACTTCGCTAGCTCGGTTATGTTCATCTGGGAAACGAACGAAACAATCATTATTATCTTTACATAGTAAAAAAAAAGTCGCTTCACGCCGTCTGTACACTAAGATCTTATAAACTACGCAACGGATTTTGATGCAGTTCATCAATAGACAGAATGAAAAACACATCAAAATTTCCACGCGAACGAAATCGCGGGCGGCTAGTAATTTACAAATGTTAACAACAAAATATACATTTTTATTCAACTATCAACAGTAAAATAAGAGCAAATTCCTGCTGCACTAAGCAGAGCCAATTCTGCAAAAGACAGGAATTCAGAAGAGAGCATCTGAGAACCCAAATTCGCATACACATTCACGTCACTTACGAATCCGCACTGAGACCGCATAGTGAATTACAACCTTCTTCCTCTCTCAGTGGGAAAACCTGTGTTTACATGAGTTCCGTTTCCATGAAAGGCTTGACTATTATTGTACTGACCGGCGGCACATCGAACAGCATGACGTCAGTTCCCTTGAGCAGCAGGAACTTGGGGCGGTAGGTCTGCCACGGCTGCTGCGCCTGCACCACGCCCTCGTGCACCCAGCCCATGTACTCGATGCGCTCGCCCACGCCGAAGTGACGGTTGAACAGCTTCATCTGGAATCAATAATGAGTGGAATAGATTCTTCTATTAGGAAATGAGATTTATGCTGGTGGAACTTGGATAGACTGTGTTTAATATACAGGCCAAATCGGCAGCTCAACTAAGGCCCGGTTTCCAACAAAGCAGAGAGGTGATATAATAATGGTAAAAAATAAATAAATATATAATAATAAATGGTAATAATGGTATAATATAATTATACCATTGTATCTCATACAATACCATATCTATTAATACTACTGCGCCTAAATGTACACTTTTTGTAATACTTTTTAAATAAATGAATTATTTATTATTTAAAAAGAAGCCGGCGGTAGTGACCTGCAGGTTGGTGAGTCCCACGATGTTGTCGGAGATGCTCTTGAGCCAGTGCGACAGCGCGGCGGGCTCGTCCGCGTGCACCACGCCCGTCGTCAGCGCCGGCCGCGCGCCGCGCACCTGCGCACGTCACACGTTATACGACGGCTGACCACCTACCGCCCGTGTATTATATCTAATTTCAAGGACAACTTTGCTTGTTCGATGCAGGATTTTACGAGAAGTTAAGATGGTTTCATGTTTTTATGTAGTGTATATTTTTTATCTACTTCGGTTTCGTTATATTCCAATTACAAAATTGACAGCGGTTTCTTTATGATACCCATAACGACATCGGGTTGCATTATGCGAATCGTCATAAATTCTAAAACACAAGCAAAGACATTCTGAACATACATCCTATAATATTACTTCGAAATCGAAACAATGTAAATGATGTTTTTTAAAATGGAACAAGTTTAGAACAAAAGTATCGTATACTATTTGGCTGTTGCGGCTACAAGATCCTTGCCTTAAACCTAATAAAGACTTAATAAAAATACTTATTTGTATATACACTTCTGGACACATCTATTGGCCCACCTTAGAGTTTAGGTTTCGATGGCCCCTACCGAAATATGATTGCTAAATTGAACAAAAACTGTTGATGCAGTTTTAAACCTGATACATTTTACCATCTTTTTCGATCGTATTTTTAAATTTGAATTCAGAATACCATACGACATGGAGCTACGCCTAACAAGTCGGATATGCGCCAAAATTAAAGGCAATTGATTTTTGAGTAAAAAACATGTTTTATCAAATAAAGGTTTAATTTAATAACGCATGTTATTAAATTTCTCCATGGGCATCTACCACAGCTCTCATACGATTAGGCATAGAGTTTATCAACCACTCTATGAAATTTTTAGGGATCATCTCCCATTCCTCTTCTATGGCAGTTTTCAACTCCTGCATCGTCTGGGCAACTGGCTGACGAGCCCTAACACGTCTTTTTAGCTCGTCCCACATGTGCTCAATGGGGTTCATGTTTGGGCTTCTGGCTGGCCAGTCCATAACTGTGATGTTCACATCCCAAAGATATTCCCTGACGATGCCGGCCGCATGGGCTCTTGCATAATCATGCATAAAAAGGAAATTTGGGCCCACATAGTCCGCGTATGGTATCACGTGAGGTTCTAAGCACTCACGAATATACCTTTCAGCATTTAATGTTGGCAGCCGTGGTCCTGTAACAACCTCAAGTTGAGTTTTGCCGCTCGCGGATATACCGCCCCAGACAGTCCATGAGCCACCGCCTTAAGCAACCCTCTCTTCAAAGCAGCATTGTGCGAAACGCTCTCCCTTACGTCGGTAGACCTTCTTCCTTCCATCATTGCCATGTAACACAATTTTAGACTCATCAGAAAAGAGTAAACGGCTCCAATCTTGCTGTGTCCAATTTAAATGACTGCGTGCGAAATGAAGGCGCGCTGTTCGGTGGGCTCGCGTTAGTTTGGGCCCATTAGCTGGCTTGTGTGGTACCATATCGCGTTCTTTTAACCTTCTCCGAACAGTTCGAGCGCTCTCAGATACTCCGTGGAAGTCGCGAAGTTGGTTTTGTATCTCAATGGAGGTAAGGTGACGATTTCTCAAGCAGGTCGTCACGATGAATCGATCCTGCCTTTCAGTTGTGACCCGAGATCGTGGCCTTCCTTGACGACGAACAAAGCCGCCAGTCTCTAGGTACCTCCGATAAACATTTCGGACCGCAGATCGACTTAAATTAAGTTGAGCACTCACGTTTCTTTGGCTGTGTCCGGCCTGAATAAGCCACAGCTTGGGCGGCGACTTCAGGTGAAGTATCCATAGATTATTGATAGAACCTCACCTTAATGTTAAGAATAAGTAATGTTTGTTGCAAAACCAAAGATATCAATCACTTTTTCAAGAATTAAATCCAAGTAAACCAATAAAACCAAGTTTTCTTAGTACTCGATTGTTTGATATCAACAAACAGGCTCCAAATTGTCTTTTGTTTCTTTAAATTCTGTGTTCGAAATTCAAAAAAAGACTATTGAATGAAATTGTGAATGTGCCAGGTTCAAAAATGCATAAAAACTTTTTGCTCGACCTAATATAAAATTTTAGCTAGGACCAAACGAAACTGAAAAAACAAGGTGGGCCAGTAGATGTGTCCAGAAGTGTATCTGTGTTTTATTCCTTCCTTCGTAGATAAAATCTTGTATGCAACTGTACGTTATTGGTCTTTTAATAACTCGTGCCCACCTATTTCGGTACACGCTACGCTTGTACCGAAAAATGGCACTCGTATTAAAGGACCGTCCAAAACGTAACAGTTGCATAAATAGCTATTATTAAGCATAATGAAGTCATGGTCCTGTAGTGCGGCTAGAATATTTGTTACTAAACGCTTGAACGTCCATACATACTATATTTGTATGTGTGGACTTTTTTAAATAATGAAAGAAACCTACGATATAAAAAACGTACCTCAAACGCACCGGGCCGCAGCTTATCCGTTCCTAATACGTATCTTGTGACATATCCCATCATCAAAGGAACTGTAACAAAAATACAGAAATGTTTATCAGAAAAAAAAAGTAATATGTTTTATGCTTCGAGTGTTAGAACAAGTTTGGCTTAGTTTAAAGTGCCGTCTCAGATACACTTGTATACAGTGTATGTCTATGAAGTATAGGTTCGAAGAGGATGGCGGTCTAGTGAGCGAGCGAAATGAGCGAAGTAAGACCACGCCATCCACTTCGTATTAGGTCAATACTACCCATTAGGTTAAATACTACCCATTAAAAACAATTCTACAGTCAATAGTCAATACCCCTCCCCCGTATTATGAAGCTTAATGTGCTGTCGACTGTATACACCAGTTTTCTTTTTTATTTAAGTTAGTTTTAGATTTTATCTTATTTTATCTTTTATTATTTTTTAATTTTTTTTTTTTTTTTTTAGTCTTTGGTTGATTACTCAACATGATATTTCAAACACCTCGATTAGGTTATAGCGCAGCACGCTTGGAATAAAATACAGTGGTGGTCATATGCTTAAAAAGCCGGCCAAGTGCGAGTCGGACTCGCGCACGAAGGGTTCCGTACCATTATTTATAAAAACGAGCAAAAAAATCACTTGTTTGTATGGGAGCCCCCCTTAAATATTTATTTTATTCTTTTTTTAGTATTTGTTGTTATAGCATCAACAGTGATACATAATCTGTAGAAATTTCAACTGGCTAACTAGCACGGTTCATGAGATACAGCCTGGTGACAGACGGACGGACGGACGGACGGACAGCGAAGTCTCAGTAATAGGGTCCCGTCGAGCCTTTGGGTGACTAGCACGGTTCATGAGATACAGCCTGGTGACAGACGGACCCTAAAAACGCTTATTTAAAGGGAAGATTTTTTGAAACTAACAAGTATAACTAAGTGCATGTCTTTTTTTGTATTTCTCTCGGTATCGCAAAACGTTTCCGTACTAGCGGTACATTCATTAATACACATGACTGGCTAAAAAATAAATAGATAAACTTTATACATTACATGTGAACCTAGTATTACTATTTACTGGCTGGTCACATAATTAAAAACGCTGAATGGTTTATTTTTTATTTAAGTAGAGAACACTCTGTGGCTCTGGTTGTATATGACTATTCGTATTATTTTGGCGCCATTTAGTGCTGTAAAAGTCTTAAAGCTTCATATGAAAACAATGGGGACAAAAATAAAAGTTGTGATAAATCTACAAGGTAAGTAATAATAAAACTTCGGGAGAAGAATTGGTCGTATAAAAAGATAGAAGACCATGTGCAATGCTCAAAAACGATGGTTTTTCTCGCTGTGAAGTATTTGGCCACGTATGAAACTACTGAATGAACTGAGAAAAGAATATTTTTGGTGAAAACAACCTTTCAGCAATCTCGGCACGCAGTATTTGAAGGCGTTTGGTAGAAGAAAAAATGCACGGAAGGTTAGCAAGGAAGGTGTCCATGTTGAAACGGTGCTATAGGCAATCCCGGCTTGCATTTGCAAGAAGATATTAAAACTGGACAGTTAGACAGTGGAAAAATGTTCTTTTTTCTGACAGGACTAAAATAAACAGGGTATGATCTGAAGGAAAACGATATGTACGAAGCCCTCCGAATAAAGCATTCTACCCTCAGTACCCAAAAAAGACATTAAAGCATGGTGGGGGAAATGTGAAAATTTGGGGGTGTATTTCTGGACATGGTGTTGGACCTTTTAAGCTGATAGAAGGAAACATGGATAAAATCCAATACAAAACTATACAGGAAGAAACAATGTTACCTATTACTGAAGACGTGCTTCCGGTTATTTAGACATTCCAGCACGACAATGATCCAAAGCATACTGCACGCACCGTTAAGGAATTTCTCACATCGCAATCAGTTTCTGTCTTAGATTGGTCAGCTAACAGCCCAGATCTAAACCCAATAGAGCATCTTAGGTGCGAGGTCAAGAAAAACGATTCAAATCGACAGTGTGGCATTTTAAGAGAGCTATACAACGTTTTCTTAGAAGAATGGAACTCTATCTCTCATGCGAAATGTAAAAAAATTGATAGAGTCATTGCCTCGCCAGTTTAAAGCAGTAATTAAAAGCCGTGGACATGCCGGACTATTAATTTTAGTTTAAAATGTATCAAATTGTTTTGTTTCTTTATGCACTTCACATTAATGTGATTTATTGAATCTAAGTTTCATACAACTCTCGAGAAGTTTAATAAATCGTCCAGCTTCATTACTGTTTGAATTTGTTACGATAGAGAATAAATACAATTTGTTAAAAAAAATAGTTACCTATTTTATTCTATATTCCTAATCCCGTTTGCTCTATTCATGTGGCTATTTCATAACATAACTAGTTACTTCTAAGAAGGAACACATGACATGATTTAGATAAAAAAAAGTCTGGAGCTTCAAATCGTTCTGAAGTTTTTGACCACAACTGTATATTATGCCAGATACTAAACTCAAATTCAAAGCATTTATTTCAATTAGACCATTACAGGCACTTTTGAAAGTCAAAAAACAAAAAGAAACGCGAAGCTACAGTCCCAGTCACAAAACATAATAACTTGTGAAAGTACACTGTAGTTGCCCATTCCAAAGCGTAGATCTCTATGGAGAAGAATGGGCAAGAAACTCTATGGACACTCTTTTAAATCAAAATATGTTACAAAATCTTGGTTACATTATTCGTGTTGAGAATTACTAGTATGTGAGAACGATGTAGAAATACTGGAAAGTTAAGAGCGTCCAGAGCAAAAGACGAAAATTAATAATTCGAAAAAAAAAGGTGTAAAATAAATAATTAAAATAAACCGTGGCAGCTAAGAGATGACCAGTCACAACTGACAGTGCCCGTTCACGAACATCACGCATGTATCAGCCATCATTCAACTCAACCATATTGAAGGGAACTAAATGACCCGACACACCCGCCACCATCAGCGTGACATTTAAGTGAGCATGACATTCACTCAACCGCCAGGGTAAATTCGCGTCAATGAAAGATGTAGGTACTCAGTAAATGGTGGCTTTACAGCACATAGTTTTCACACATGTGCTATGCAATTATATAATACTAAGAGAGATTGAATCTATACAAAGCAAAGATATTTATACAATCTTCTGCAGCTTCCACAATAACTTCACATGGTAATTTGATAGCCCCTATGGTTGTGGAGCAGGACCAGCATTGAGCCAAGCATTTTTATCATCAATGTAATCCCCCAACTTATAATATGCTTGCCTACATAGTGAGCGCTTTATGCAAGATTTAAATTTCGTTTCATTCAGTTGTAGAATGGGGGGAGGTATTTTATTGTAACATTTTAAACAGTACCCCATAAAAGATGAGCCTACTTTAGCTAATCTGAAATCTGGCTGAACTAGTTGGTCCATGTTTCTAGTATTTTAATGGTGCCGGTCACTTCTTTTACTAAATAAATGCAGATTTTTCCTAACGTACATGATATTTTCATAGAAGTATTGACAAGGTACCGTCATGATGTTAATTTCCTTAAACAGTTCAGAATAAATAGAAGGAATAAAAGCCCGTCCCCATAGTAAAATACCGTATGACAATACGGTATTTTACTATGGGGACGGGCTGCAGACGTCGAGTCTATATTTATTCTGCAGAAAAGAGCTATCAGAGCCATATATAATCTACGAAAGCGCGATTCTTTAAGAGAACTGTTTAAGGAAATTAACATCATGACGGTAATGCTATGAAAATACTGAATATTATGTGATCTGCAAATTGTCACAAATACAAATAAAAATTTGTTTGCTTAAGAATTATTATGCTGATCGTTCTGAATAACCTGTGCCTCAAATTCGTATTTTTAAGTCGCCGTTTTCAATATTTGTGTTCGCTCTCACCCAGAATTTTAGTACGCCAATCAGTATTTTTGACAGCCTGTTTTCGAGTTTATAGTCCATCGTTTAAATACTACCCTTTTTCATTAAAGGTGAAAATTAAATGGATGAAATCTTTTTTAATGTATGCTCTGTTAAGACTTTGACGTTAGTATTATCGGCTTCTAGTCAACTTGGCCACGACATCAGCTACAATATTAAATCGTTGCATACCTGATATGACGTCGACCCACTCCTTGGTCTCGGTGGGCTTGTCGGAGGCGACGGAGGGCGGGCGCGAGCCGCGCACAGAACCCGTTGCACTGCCGGGCCGACTGTTCTCGTCGCCATCCGTCCAAGCGCTCTGTGACCAATACATACTGATTAATAACACATTCTAGCGTTTATTTATTTATTTAAAGTTTACCCACAGCACATATATGGACATAGATACATTGAGTCTTATGGTAATATTCTAATAGGATTACAGCATGATTTTTTTGTCACCATCCAAATTTAGACACTTATGTGTCTAAATTTGGATCTTTGGCGAAAACCATTGAATACGTGTTTTTTCTTTAAGTATCACTCAACACAAAAATATTGAGATATCATGGACTGTGCCGCGCCGTGCGTAGGTACACGCTGGGTAAATACGCGGGCTGGCCGCCCCCGCCCCATTGAATGTTTGCGCGGCAAGTGTTGTATTTTTAACGTTTAACTTAGTGACCAGGCAGAGCAAATAATTTTTTCGAGAAAAAGGTTTTCTTATGAAAATATCACATACAGATTTTTTTTTTCAAAAATTGAGTTAGTGGTCACGGTCCAAATACTGTGACTAAAAAAACTGCACTGTGTGTGTGTGGTGACTAAAAAATCTTGCTGTATATGCCAATTACGGGCAAACACAACATTGACAAAAACACGCCAGATTCATTCAGCGTTATCACCATGCCATTTTTCCGGAAATTAATTCCGGATTTAATTAAATATTGTTAATGTTGGTAGTAGGTAGGTACATTATATTATTATTACTACTCAATTCAAAATTGAACGGAAGGTATCAAAACTAAATTAATTTATTATTTATCTGTTGAATAATAAAAACAATCGAATTC
Organism: Cerastis rubricosa; assembly: GCA_949152445.1. NCBI lineage: Eukaryota > Metazoa > Arthropoda > Insecta > Lepidoptera > Noctuidae > Cerastis > Cerastis rubricosa. Next base: position 1,262,578 of record OX424525.1, on the reverse strand, counting down.
CGATCGAAGCATTAATATTTTTTTTTAACTTTTAGCCTTTTTATGGCCACATCTTTTTATAAATTGTTGCACTTAAATTTCAGTCAAATCAACCAATTCCGGAGTATAAACGTTTCGGATCAATGACCCCAATTCAATCTACCTACTCCGATCTATGATTATCACATACAGAACACAGTTACACACACACACACTGTTACACACCCAGACACACAGAAACACACACAGTTATTTTATTTTGATCTTTGTTCTGGGAACGACACGATAGTACTTGTTTTAAAGGATCATTCCGAAATGGTTCCGTAGATGCTGCGTTGCGGCTGCTGTCACATTTGGAATTATACATTTAATAACTGAAGTAATGGGTAAGCTTTTTTTAACCCCCGACCAAAATATCGAGGTGTTATAAGTTTTAAGTGTGCATTTGTCTGTGGCATCATAGCTCGAGAACGGATGAACCGATCAATTTTTTTTTTTCGTACTTATTTGTTTACGGTAACGGATACCTAGCTCGATAGTCCGACGACATTACAAAATCTTACAGCTGGGGCAGCTAGTTCGCTTCATGCGAAACCAAGAATGCGTAAGTTTATCTAGAAGTTGTAGTGAGCGTACCTGCCAGCCCCCGTTAGTCTGTTCAGTGTTCTTCTCCGTGTTACAGTTGGCGTCTACAGTCTTATTGTGAAGAGAAGGGTGGTCGTCGCCAGTACTGCTGTCAGTATCTGATGCACCGTCCGCTGAAAACGATAAATAACATCATACTTCTTTAGTTCTGCTGTAGAACAAACCTCTTCCTAAAATGCTATATGCCTAAAAGTAAACAAGCGATAAACAAATATCGGTAGACGTATTTTTTTCTATAGACTAAAACTCCATGTAAAGAAGCTCGTTCGATGAACTACTAAAAACCTATAATATGAACGCTGAACGAATGGTGCCCAAGGTTTGGCCTAAAAAAACAGGGCCGTCCAAAAAGCGCATTGGGTTGACGATATCGTCAAGATGGCGGAAAACGGATGGAAAAGGGACGCATAGAACAGATAAGAGTGGCAGAAGAAAGTGGCTCCGGGCTGAAATTATGAACATGGAGATGGACACTCTGTACGCCTATATAAGATCTGACTTTAATAAAATTGCAATTAATTATGGACCCGGCTGGGTCCTGCTACCTGGTGTACTAGAGAAAGGATAACACACTCACCCTGCTTCTGTAAAAAAGGAGTGGCGGCCCTGTAGTGTTTGACAGTGAGCACCACTATATCGCCCGCATTCCGCAGTATGTTCACCGCGTCGTCGTGCTTGCACGCCGTTATGTACTCTCCGTTCACTGGAATGGATTGAAATGTATGTAAAATGGTTCCAGAGACAGCGAGAAAAAAATTGGAAGTAGGTAATAGCTACCACTGAATTTTTGGCAAAAGCCATAATTTACTAACACATATAATAAAACAGTAATACCAGAACTCCACATAGAGCGACTGCGTTCGTTACCTACGTAACAAGATATTGCCGAATACAGGTTACTCCAGGTTATCCTAAAGCTTTAGTGGAAGTGGAAGACCCCATTTCCGCAGTTAAGTAAAAATGTTTACGCATACGAACAAAAGAGCACACATTTCACTATCCATCTCGTACATAGGAACAATAAGTACGTAAGTAATCGTGTCTCGTAATTATTATTGTTCCACATACTAACGTGTTCGTATTTATAGCCCGACCGTTTGATCCCAGTAATTATATTAAACTCTTGCACAACGACGTCGCTTCTGTGTAATCATCTTTGCCCTAGATCTATCGCCACAATTGATTAAACACAACATACATAATATTATCACACCATTGATCCTCGAGGGGTTACGCCTGCCTGATTGCTATTTCGCCAGTTATTGTAATGAAGTTCCATGTCATAGGATGCGAATTTATTGCCATCAATGTAATACAAATCACGACTGTTACTGAGAAATTCTTAATGACGATGATGACGATTTCGATCGCTGATTTCCTGATTCCCGATGGCATTATCCAATAACATTTGCCCGTACTTCAAATCGAACGCAAGACCTCATGCCCAGCACCAGAGCTTGCGGCAACTCGACCAACGAGGCAGTCATTGACTGATTAATAAACGGCTTATAATTGTTCTAAAAGAAGACTACACAAGTAACCTACTTGTACGTGAATGTAATAGAAAAAGTGATTTGTTATTGTTAGACATAACTCGATCGTTCGTATTTATAGCCCAGCTGTTTAGTAATTACATTTGCATAGCAGTGACGCGTCTACTAATTGATCTTTGTGGCGCCAAAAAAATCCGAAGTTATGGGTCTAGTAAATAAATATTGTTTATCTACAAGTAACTCACCGCTGTCGGAAGGTAAATAATAGCTATACTATTGAATCTAAACAAGTTAGTCGTAATTTTAATGCCAACAGCTCAATAACTTAATTATCCTTTCACGCAGTCAACTAGCGAAATAAGACTTCTTAAGATTCCTATTGCTTAATCTTATGGCCCACCCAAGATTACTCAAGTTGTAAAGAGGTGGCTACCGAGATGATGAATAATAGAGAAGAATGGAAGACGAGGACAAGTCGTGTCGACCCTAAATAGAGAAGGAAAGATTAGGGCTTGACAATGATGATATCACGGTTATATCATCTGTCTTCTTCTCTACAAACTGGTCCATATTTCTCAATCCAAAACTAATCAAGATTCCTATCAATCTTGATCAGACGGATAAGTAAACCACAATATCAAGAAAGTGACAGCCAGTGAAATCCGATTAGAAGTCACTCTGCCAATCCATCAAGCTTACTTTACGTCTAAAAACGATCCTAGATCCCCGGGGTTTCTTGATTGTCTTTAATGAACGGCACAACAGACGGACAATTTGCATCCAGTAGTTAATTGTGACTTGTTAAGCAATTGTATGAGACTGCACTGCAACTAATTCGTAGAATGAACTGTAATCTATTGCTGTTAGGACGACGGATACATTGCTATGCTGTGCAGTTTTATTTAGCACGGTCGGATACAACGATGATGTCGGCTAGTTAGCCAGAATAGTTAATATTCATTGTGTAACGCTGTATGGTTATACACAAACTCACACTTTTTTCATGGGCACAAACAATAGAACGCTACGATCCTGACACACTCTTTATGCTTCCTCTACGTCTCACGTTGTTGTCAGGGGTGTATCCCACTATTTCTATAAGGTATTTCTATTGATAGAAATACTGGGCCTGATTCAGACTCATTGTCCCACTATTTCTATTGCTGTCGGCTGCGACAAAACAAACGCTGCATCACCTCTTATGACGGCGTGCAAATAGTATTTATTTCTTATTTAGATAAACCCTCTTGATCATAGTTAAGCAACAGACCTTTCTGAAGAACATCACCAATAACGTCAGTGTACTTGTCAGGGTTTAAACTCACATCCGGCTTGTACCTTTTCTTAGTACCCTTGTATTCATTCTCTCAACATGACCAAACCATTCTCATTAAAAAAATATTGTTTTGGGACTTCACTTACTTTCAGGGGAACAGGCGTCTAAAGTTCAGCGAATGTTTGCTTGTTTAACAGTATGAACCTATACTTGGTGGATCGACGAGGGATTAAGCCGTGCAAATCTCAAAGAACGGTTAACCCAATCAGCCTTGCCAATGGGTAGGGTACCTGTTGATATTTGTACTAATTCGAGTTTGGCAACGAACTATTAACGACAATACCTAATTACCGGAGACGAAGGGCCGGCGCATATTAATGTATTAGCTAGTGTATTCACAAAATATTTTATTTTTCTTCTCAAAATTTTACTCGTTTGATTATATTAAGGTTAAATATCCCATATTTTCCCGTGGGTGTCCTAAGAGGCGACTAAGGGACTTTCCAGAGAATGGGCAGCAGCGTTCTCTGTGCTTTTGTAACAACTGTACTTCGATCGCCAACCCGCCTGCCAAGCGTGGCGATTATGGCAAAACCCCTCTATGTACACTTGGTAAAATTAAGTTATACAGTCTTCATAGTCCATATAGCAAACAATCAAAGTAGATAGTGTATAAGATGAGCCTTCACACATAGGGATGCTTAGGAAGTTACAATCAGAAGCCCGAAAGTCCAACAACCTGTCCTACCAAAGGGAATCATGTTACCTAGCAACTGGGTTGTAGAGGTCAGATAGGCAGTCGCTCCATTTAAAATATCCACCTGCATCCAAATAGACTGGAATCCGACCCCGCAGTGTAGCTAGGATATGACTATGCAGATTATGACCCTGGGTAGTCAGACCCACTTTAGCCATGCTCTGGTTTGGTATCAACTATCCTCAAAGTTCGTGTTAGAAAAGACGAAGTGTGGAATAACAAGCAATTTCCAGATCTTACCTTTGATGACAGCGTCTCCTACAAACAGTTGACCAGTCTGATCAGCGGCCTGGTCCTTGTATATCTTAGAGATGAGTATGGGTAGCTTGTGTTCCGAACCACCCTTTATGCTGAGCCCAAGACCACCGACTTTCTGCCGCGTGATTTGGACCATGCGCTCCTGGAAATAAAACCGTGAATCAGAAAGAAATATGGTGAACAGTAGCCGCAGGCTGAAGTGGATGCGGCGCCTCGACCCTGATGCTGAGGCATTGTTCCGGTTAGCCACCCAAATGGAAACAATGCCTCAGCATTTTGACAGTTATTTATCGCGCGCCATGTAGCCTCAATTAGACCCGTATTACGATTTGCATCCACTAGTGATATGAGGCAGACCTTAGCTATCCCAATTCATGGTCAGTGGGTCGTCATAAGAGCAACCCAAACATTTGCAAGAAGCCTGTCTGTATCGGCACTCGGCACGTTCACAACTACGTGACAGAGAGAAAAGGGAATATTTTCGTAATTTACTGGTAGTTATTGAAGCCTTTGAGAAATCAAATTTCTTTAACGTCAAGAAGTTAATTGGATTTAGTGGATTTGCATATTTGTGTCGAAACTGTAGGCGTATGATTATGAATATCGATCTGTAAATAGTCCGCGAGCTAACTACGATGGCGCCAATGCTTGACAAAATAACAACCTATCATACTTACTACGGACACCAATTTATTCCGCACGTGTGGGTTTGTTGATGAAAATATAAGTAACTTGTATCACGAAGTACGATTTTGATGAGTCTCGCAGCGAAACACAGAGGAGTTAATCCAGATTAAAACAATAAATTACTTTTGTTATTTTTAATCCGGCAAAGAGTAACGAGTGGCGAAAAGCACACACGAGTGGCGAAAAGCTAATTATCTAAACAATGGGAAAATTTAAACACACTCCGGGTTTTAAATCCACATCTCACGGCTTAGCTACAGTGAGATGGCACAGGCCACAGGGCTACCTGCACTAAATGTTTCATTGTGCGTTTAATAATTCACAACTACCGCCCATTAGCTTGCTCCCTGCTTCATGCAAAAATCATTATCTGGGTGGATTTATGTTTTGATTGTTATGTGGAAATGCCCACGGCTCTGCACGTATCTTATGGCATGATATTTGCACAAGATTTCTTGGGTTGTTTGGGTATTAGAGAGATTTATTAATAGTAGACTTTTTGAGTGATTTTTGTGAATTTCAACTACAAAAGACACTCAAACATTTTCTGCAGGCAGACATAATATAATAGACTCATTGAAATTGTGTGATGTAACCAACCGAAAACAGTTTGTAAATATCCCACATCCCTAACTACGGTATGTCAATATGTGTGACGTAAGAGCATTATAATCAAGATGTAAATGCATTCATCGCCATCCTAGCGCGAACATTGTATACGAAGTTGTAGTTCATAGTCTAGCAGATATTACGAAAATGCTCCCTGACTGAAAGCCCGAACTTTCATGAAACATTGAAGTACCCATTGAAAACTTCGGAGAGGTTAATATCGGGAATAGTTCCGTTGAATTATGTCTGAAATGACCTAGTTGCAGCACCTATAGGGGCTATTGTTGATAGTTTTATGCTGGCAAAGAGATGTCATGACTATTGTCTCTATGAAGCGTTAATATCTCTCGCGTTCATTCAATATCTGCGATAATCCAGGCATATAAATAGCTTGTTTATTTTTCATAATTTTAGACTAACATTGTGATAGTTTTATACACTGACTTTTCATGTGGTCTGCTAGCCATTAGCGACATTGTATCAATCAATCATGATCATGATCTTTCAATCTATTCACACACGTAATTCCTGCATTAATTTAAAAATAGCGAGTGTTTTACAAGACTAATCCAAACATAGTGGAAATACCTTCATACGTGGCCGTGAACTTTATTCACGTGTCTGAAAAACCAAATTTTTTTAGGGTTCCGTACCCAAAGGGACAAACGGGACCCTATTACTGAGACTTCGCTGTCCGTCCGTCCGTCCGTCTGTCACCAGGCTGTATCTCATGAACCGTGATAGTTAGCCAGTTGAAATTTCTACAGATTATGTATTTCTGTTGACGCTATAACAACAAATAATACAACAGAAAAAAAAAATATTTAAGGGGGGCTCCCATACAAAAAAGTTTTTTTTTTCGTTTTTATAAATAATGGTACGGAACCCTTCGTGCGCGAGTCCGACTCGCACTTGGCCGGTTTTTATTTGTTTAAACAGGCTACTTTAGCATAGTGGACTGTTAATAGTAGACAAGAATGCAAAGGGGTAGGTAGGGTAGGTATACCATATCATATATCACACAAATATAACATCACCTAAATATAACATATCACAAGTTTTCGACATACCTACAAGGTTAATGAATAGGATTTATGCAAACTAACCATGAAATAAAGCTACGGATACCTACGTGCGGGAAATCGAAAAGAGTCACGAACGTAACGCCATTTCAATTAAAAATATTTTAAGTGCTGACATGAAAGCATGAAACGGTAAAAAAGATTTTCATCGCGTACTACTACTTGTATAGGTAATTATGGGCGGTTATTTATGTCATCAACGTTGGCCGACCATCAATATAATGAATAATAAAAAAGCCTGTGATGGTGGGGCTTATATTTAGTAGGTTTCTAATAATAAAAATTGTAGAAAAAAAATCTATTAAATCGGTCCAGCTATGGCAAACAATATAACAACAAAAAATATAATTTTCTTCCTAATTAATTATATCATAATATGTTGCAGATTTCAATAAAGTTAATTCATAACAACACTTGCCTTGATTGTTATGTATATATATATATTGATTATTAGTTACCCTAAGAGTCAAACAATGATGGCTAAGTAGTATTAATAATAATTAAAGGCTTAAAATTAAAGCATGAAACTGCAATTTAATACCAAAGAAAGGTTTCAAATGATCATTTACAATTCCACTGTTATACTGCCGAAATCAGGACATAATTGTAAGGCCTTCAGGCAACTTCACATAAACAATGTACTTGGCTATGTGCCTAACATTCCTAACATGGCTTCTCACTCTTATTGAATCATAAATCTTCACAAGGTCACTCACCCTAGCATGAGGCACATTCTTGTCCTTAGTCGGCTGAACAGGCACAGGGGCCTCTCGCTGTACGGTCACCGCATCCATTGTGAGCACCAGCCGCGCTGGCCTCGGACGAGACTTGCCATCCGAGACCTGCACCATGCCTGTGCGAATCTGAAAAGTGGTGGGCTGTTAGTTTGTATTGTGCTTTAGGATAAAAAACCATCTACTAATGAATATAACGGGATCTCAATGAAGGGATTACAGAAAAATCAAGATAAAAGATCAGCCTAGTATTCTTTCTGTGCGCTTAATCACTATACATCCGAGGTAAATTCTGTTCTTTTGCATCTAGGTATACTAATATAATATAAATTTGGAAGTAACAGTGTCTCTTTCTGGTTCGTTTTCATATCCTAACAAATTAATTTAATTAACTTTCCCATGTGGATAAATTAAAACATCTTCTTGTTGCTGATGTTAATTCCAAATGTGCAGTTAGGGCCCACTAGTTGGCCATGTTTAATGCAACTTCAGAGGCATTATTCAGGTTGCGCAGAGTGCAGGTAAATGGACACCTGGGATACTCCAGAAGGGCATAGTTTGATCTGGAGCGCCCCACTCACACTCAGTGTTGGAGGAGCCAATAATACCCCATTTTGCCAGATTATGTTTGCAGCAGCCTACTTGGGTATGCAATAATAGAAAAAGCAATAGATGATTTCAATGCTAATTTGAACTACCCAACATAGAACAATAGCACACATAAAATTAATCCATAAAATGACAATACCTAATATTGCTGTGGGTAGTTTAAAAATTTTGGCATTTTGACTCATTGCCACACCCTCAATCAACTACCATTGGATCTATCTAAACTAATATTATTAAGGGTAAAAATTTGATTGTTTGTTTGTTACGATTTAACTCAAAAACTACTTAGCCGATTTTTTAAATTCTTTCACCATTAGAAAGCTAAATTTTTACTGAGTAACGTAGGCTATATTAAAAGTCGCGGGCGAAGTGCTAGTGTTAGATAAACTCATAGGAATTGTGGTTTTCACTTACTTGTATCTAGTTGCGAAAATAAATTAGGTTGTGTAATAGGGAACGCATATATTTATTTTTCAAATACCTACGATACCACTGGACCAGTAGTGCAGAAGGGAAAAAAAGTACCCACGACAATATCTGTAGTGCGGAAGTTAGTAATGTGGAAGGGAAGGAGGGAAATTAATCTATCATACTGTGTTCAAACAAGGGAGGTAATTAGTACTCAATTAATGAATATTTTTGGCAGACAAACATTATTAGTCATTGTTTACATATCCCTTAATGGTTGTTGTGTAACCGTTTGTCTGTATACTTTACTAACACTATTCTTTCTTGTCTTCTAGCTTGCTTTTTCGTCTTCACCAAACAAATTGTGTGCACAGCACACAATTTGTTTGGTGAAGACCTGTTGTGCAAAGGAACATAACTATGCACACAAGACTTTTATGTTGTTTCAGGATAATGCACTAACGACAAAGCTACACCTATCCTTCTACATATTTCTTGTACCTACCTGGTTAGTGGTGAATCTGTATGTAACATATTTAAAAAAAATACCAGTCATGTGTATGGGACCTACATTTATTTATTTATTGGTTCACCAACAATAGTTTACACTGGTATTATGCTAAAGGTAACATGCAATAAAATAGAGTACAATAGTGTAACAATCACTTATAGGTAAACTCCGCATGCTTTATGGATAAGTTGTATAATTATGAGGAAAAAATAAAATAAAAAAGCAAACTTATCTAAACTAATCTTAAACTATTATTGAAAACACGACTTCATAAATGTCTAATCCAAATCGAGATGATATTTATAAATATTGGTTTTTAATTGGCTTAAAGAGTCAAACTAAACAATATTAAGACAATAAACTATTGTATACCATGTATACAATAGTTTATTGTCTTAATAAAATACCAAGTCTGGGGAGCAGAATTTATTAACCCAAATTATTTTTTAACTACTTTTTCTTTCATTATAAACCTTTCTCTCCTATGAAATTTTTGACCAATTATCTTTATTTTAATAAATTATTTGTGTGGAAGGATTTAGGTTTAATAGTTCACAAAATACAAAACTGTTTATCCAATATTTGTCCCTTCTCTGAATGAAAAGAGGTTTTGGACATGCATTGATTTTTTTGATTTTATTGATTTTTTAAGGTAGCCTAATGTTCTCAATGTATTTTTTTTAATATACCGAGTTTAAAAACATGAGAATATTATCTGATCACTGTTAAGTACCAACCATTGAAGTCTCAATCAAAATAAATAAGCGATAAAGTGACACCTGGTCAAAACCCTACCTCTGTGAGGGCTATTAAATTTTAGAATAAATGAACACTGCTTACCTTTTCATCTTTCTTCTCCTCAATAGGCGTCATCATTGTAGAACATACACACCATAACGATATAAAAATTTTGGAACGTCCCAAATATTATAAAAACTAGATAAATTAAACAAAAAAATCGCGGACTCCTGATCTCACGAACTTCGGCCTCATTACGCTTTCTTGCAAACAATTTATCACCAAAGGTCCATTTCTAATTAGCGTTACTGTTGCTTCTAATGATAATTTTAATTATTTATGGGTTACACACACATTCCAAATACAAAAAACAGGTCACTGGCATACGATAAATCAATATAGATGAACGGCATCAAAACAATTGAAAAACGGCGGATTTACTACAACTTTGGTTGGTAATATAGATATTGATGTCTACTTCATAGACTGTTTGTCGATAATTTGAGCGTTTTCATTGACAAAATTACTATTTAATTGTACAATAACAAATAATTTCTCGGAGAATTCACGACGGACGACACCAATACCTATGCGCGCAAAGTAGATACTAGTGATGTCCATTCATTCAACTTAGCTTTGCAAGACTTGCCAGCATAGTGAGTTTCACTTAGTTACTTTTCCACGCAATCGATTGTTTGATAACTCGTAGTCGATTCTTTTATTCTGATTATTTATGAAAATCTCTTTAGTTTATCGATGATAATAAATTTGGAATAAGAATAAAAATTAAACACTGAAACTTAAATGTAATACTTCTATCTGAAGGTGATAGCGACGGAGCAGCCCGCGAAATTAAAATTATCTTGATTCAATTAAGATTTGCGACCCGTGCCGCGTGCGTATGTAGTTACAGAATTATAATCATTCATCACATTTAGCTCTCACACAAGCGCGTTTACTATTTATTATTATCATCTATGTGTTTCTCTTAATTTTATTTATTTTTTGGATAATTACAAGTTTACAGTAAGAATATAAGAAATTCAACGATAGAGAGGTCAATAAATATTATTCACCATTCACAGAAGTGCAGATTAGTGGAAAATTACTGTTATTTTTTCATTTTATTTTTGCAGTGCTGCTTATAAACAAATTTATTACAATTGAAATTTCGTCACCTTCTAAATAGTACTAGATAATCCATACTTATTTCAGCACCTGCTGTTTACGTGCCAATAACATGGCAAATTGTAGAAACTGTCACAAACAAAGGTAACACGTATTACTATAGATGGCGCCTTTCAAATTTTAGACAATTATCTAGGTTTTATAAGAGGAGTTACTGTTTCTTACTGAGGTAGAATGAATGTGGGGAAAACTGAAACGGGGTAACACAAAAGTGGTACATCATCAATCCGGCCATAAAGGTGAGTTTTTGTGATACCCTATTTTCCGTTTTCCTCCATTCACCCTATAGCATTGAATGACTTGAATGACTATTTCATAAATAGTACATTTTGTATTAAGGGCGGTACTTAAGGAATTACGATCGAGGCTCTAGTAGAAGCCCGAAGTCGAAGACTGAGGGCTTTCTGAGTTCGTAATTCCCGTACCGCCCGTGAAACATACAATGTTTTTCATCACATTTGGTAATAAATAATTATGAATTATAGCCTTAATACACAAGTCAGTACAACTATTATTACGGAATACGTGAACTTTTTTAAGCGGATGGCGGTTTTTGCCCACACCACAGATTGTACAAATGTTTCGTTCAGAAACGTTAAGGGCAACTGTTACTTATGTAGGTATACAGCCACGACAGAGTGTAACAAAATAAAATAATTTTGAAAAATTAAAAGTTTTGATACAAAAACTATTATTTAGAACATTAGTATTGAGTATTTAAGTAACATCTAGCGAGATTGCAATGAAATTCATATTTAGATAACATTTTATGACAATTTTTCAATCGCGTGTAAACTCCTTTCTTGAACTTGCAAGACCTGTGAGCTGCGATAAAATTAAAACTACTTACCGACTGTGGCTTGTGACAAAAAGAAAGCTCGAGGGTTTTATATGGGGCATTACGGCAAAGTTAACCTGTATGTTTAGATACTGTTTACGTGCAAGTGTGATGAAAAAGATTATTCAGTTCTAATCAAAATACAACATGACACTAACCTTGCAAATTGCAAAAAACAGCACCCTTTTTTATCGCGAGCTACTTTACCGCGTCCTCCATAAGGCTGTAAGTAAGGGCAGGGTTACAATTTACTAAGTAAAGTAAGCACAGGGAACAAGTATGAAAATGATAGTGCCATGAACATTATAATTTTCATATTCCTTCGCTGCTCATTCGCTTACTTACCGAGTTTCCTCCGTGCCTCGGAAAGCAGACCGACCGTTAACAGCTGTACAGTTAGTCAGTGCAGGCTGAAAGTCTGGCAACCAGTATTACCAAGTGGTGTCGTACCTATTACCCTAATGAAATTGGGTAGAGCAGGTCAGTTAAAGATTCTCTCCTTGTGAAATAGGTAGTGGTACTTCAGCTTCGTCCCGTAATCCCGTTAGACTTTAAGCTGATCCCAACATAGACGTGAAAAGGTTAAGCAGAGGATGATGCTTGCTTTTTGCTTTATACGAATATGACCGTTGTAGTCATAAATTAAAGATTAAGAAAAGAAAAATAGTGAAAAGGCCTCTTCGTATAAAGATCTAGTAAGGGTAGGGGTGCGTGGGGTGTAGGTAATTTAGAAGTACCCAGTAAAATTTTATTTCAATAAATATTAAGTACACGTAAATAACAGAGGCGTCGTTTGAGTTCAGATTTTTTTAAGTTCTGCAAATCCAGACTCCGTGGCTTTTATTGAGAAAACGCTGATGAAAAACTCAATATCAGACCGACCTGGGAATCTAAACCAGGACTTCATGCTCAGCAATTCAGCGATTGTAACATTTAAGTGCTACCTACCAACCTATATCAGGAACGTAAGATCATACAAGTTACTTTGATTTTATTTGAAGAAATGGGCATTGTGCACAGCGCAACGCTTGCTTGTGTATTTCTGACTTATATTAATTAGGTACTAGCTGACTCGCGCAATTTCGTCTGCGTCACATAAGCCAAGCGTGGGTTTCCCGGATTTAGCAACATTTTTCATTGATGCTCCGCTCTTATTGGTCGTAGCGTGATGTTAAAATAATATAGCCTACTATAGCCTTCCTCGATAAATAGGCTAATCAACATCAAAATATTTTCTCAATTCGAACCAGTAGTTCCTGAGATGATTGCGTTCAATCAAACAAACTCTTCAGCTTTATAATATTACTAGCTTTCGCCACATTTACCAGCTCGGATACGTGGCGCCATCTACAATCATAAGAACGCTATTGTACTTTTCCTCGAGAACATTACTTTTTTTCGGGATGACAGGTACTCTATGTCCCTTTCTATATGTTTATACCTGGCAATGTAATGCAAATTTTCAGGATGATCGGGTTAGTGGTTTAATCATGAAAATGTAACGAACAAACTTAGTTTTGCATTTATAATATTAGTTAGAAATTTACGACAAGTATCTATTAGTATGGTTTAGTCCGAGATTCATCACTATGTTTTTCTTCATCGATGTCAATGATCATTAAGGTAAACTTGGATAGGTAGCATATAATTATGAATCGAACAAAGGAAATTGGTATTTCATGGATTAGAACACGCCACGTGCATGCTAGCAAGGCCTTAATTACTGGGCCCTAGCTGATGCAGGAGTTAGAGATCTGTCCAATGTACTTATTTTATCGGAATGCAGAGCTTACCACGACGTTTCAAAGCATGAATATTTTGATGCCACTTCAGCTTGGAAAGAGCTCCATCTCTTTGTAAGATTAAAACAATATTGTTTTAAGAGGTCAACAGATAGCAAAATATCCACTAGTAAGTAGGTAATTGAACTTTTTGCACATTATAAAAAGGGAGAAACAAAGAGGATGCAGACTTTTTCCACTATCCTACAAATATTATAAATTTGAAGGTTTTAATGTTTGCATTTACTCAATCACGTAAATTATGCGTTCTAAATTTCATCCAAATTCGTCACACAGTTCATAACCTGTAACCACCAAAATAACTATTGTTTTTGATGAAGCAATGAAAATAAAATGTCATACCACAACACACATCTTTATTTCTTTCCTCCGCACTAATATCAATAATTTTATTATTACACAACATGTATATAGAAAGATTTTTATACAATAGTGTATAATTAATACCTATTAACTATATTAATCAACAATATAGTAAAAAGAATTACGAATTACTTAAATACTGGCAGTCTATTTTAATGATATGTATCTTTTGCAGTTTGGAACAGCCGTTAACATTAGGTACTTAAGATCTACATAATTTAGTAAAATAAAATTAAGTATTCATTTAAACTTTGAAAATATATAATGTGCATCTGATTTTACACGCCATGCGTAGATATTTTTTTATTTATCGAGGAATTTAGAAAAATTGCAGATGCACATGTCATGTTATATATTTTCATATTATTTAGGTTTGCTGTGAGATTATTTTAAGCACATTGATATACCTATTGAGAGGTTAGCTTGTGTCTCTATGGACATTGAAATCTCCATGTTTAATTGTTCAACTATAAATCTCACAGCAAACGAGTAGTATTCATTATACTTAACATCTGCTAGTATTTACAATTCATTAGATATATGCCATTTATAAATCTAAACTGTCAAAGATTAACAGTTTTTAAATAAATCATATTACTAAATAAATAATTTATTTAACATTAAGTAAATGGGGAGTCACAGTTTGTGACGCAATCACATGTATGAATTAAGCCCTTTTTACAAACAATTGACAGCAAACGAGATGTTTGCTTTTTGCTCTAACATTACTCAATACGTTTTTCAAATTGCACAATTATTGAAAAAATGTCTTCATAATTAAATAGTTAGACGTCGGATTTCACAATATGTGTGAATGGACTTGTTCAATTAGAAAATTGTTTGAAACACTAATGTTACACGTGAATTGTACATTCTCGCCGTTCTTGTTCTTTTCTTTGTTGATACCTACGCAAAAAAATAAGATATTAATGTTTCATGCAAAAGTAATTAGTAAAGTCTTTCCGGAGGTAGTAATAATTGGTGTTTTTTAAAAGGCACCTAGGTATTCAAGTTACAATAATCTAATGGTTTTGGTAGGGAATATCATACCAATACTTAGATAGTGATCAGGATCTTACTCACTTGTCAATTAAAGAAGATATATCAGCGGGGACTGGGGCGAAGCTCCCCGAGAGGCCGTCGCTCCCGTTCGGGCCTCCGCTGTCAAAGATACACTTAATTCAGTCCTAGTAACTCTACAAATGATTTAATTAATTTATATTCATTAGTATAAATTCATAGCAAGGCAAAGGTTTGTTGAAAGCTTTATGTTGGGTATAAGTTCTATCTCGCAAAAATGTACAAAGACGTTTAACTACCAAAATGATATAATGTATGGCTATGAAAATTAATAAAAAGTATAACCCAATTACTTAAAAACCAATAATGACCTAACCTAACCTAAGTCGCAAAAATAGTAACATCCTATAATTTCATAAAAAGTTAACAACTAAACCAGGATTTAATAAAGTAATAAGTTTGCTTGGCTTGGGCGTCGCCAGGGGCGACGGAGGGGGGGAGGGGGTAGGGGGGGACCCCCCTAGATACTAGATTTTTCTAAAGTTCTTTTCCTGCCTGACACAGAATTTGTAAGTACGTAATAAATTGTAGCGTATAGTAGAACCACACTCTCACTAATTATTTTTAAGGCAAAAAGTTAACCTCAGAGTAATCTTATTACTTCTATAAAGTTACCTACTCATTTTCTTTGAACTAATGAGCGTGGTACATATTTTAACCCTGCGAAAAAACTTTTATAGCATAGGTTCTTTTTTTCTGCATCTGGATTGGCATTCGTATTGGATTTTTGCATAAGTAATCAACCGATTTGAACGATCAGCGAAGAAGAAACTAACAGTTTGTAATGTTTGAGCTCGTAGATTTTTACGATGCGACGTCGTATCGCAGTTTTATGTACAAGCGCATAGACAGAGGCTGGAATAAATTAGACGCCCCTTGCCCCGACGCTTTAATTAATTAAAAGCGCAATTAAGTCACTCAAATGAAGTTTGCAAAAAGTTGGGGCATTTGGACATTTTGATCTCAAATTACCTAGTTGCAACGATTCACGGCATGATATAAAAATATTCGGGCTCGCTTCGCTCGTTCTCTTCTTATCTTTTTCTATAAATCGACCATGCGACTCCTGGTCGAAATAATTCTAACCTGTCTAAAGTACCTACTGTTTTAATATTTTTGACAGACTAAGTACAATCAATTCTTACAGACTACAATCCCTTGATTCATGACTTTTTCTAAAAGTAACTCCTGTATGAAGGATCGAAACAATTATATCCTTTCCAAGGTAGTGTCAAAAACACTTATTCCTGATGTCGAGCTCGCTTCGTTTGGTCTTTCATCCTACTTCCTCTTGAATCCTGACTAGGACTAGTCCGATCTTGATTTTTCGTCCTCAGCAACTGCATTAGATTGCTTTCTACGGTGGTTGTCGAGAATTTTGGTGTCCTGCTCTTTCATGTGCTCTCTAGCTAGTGGCTAGCATATCCAAACTTTGGCAACTCATGTATGAAAGGTCGAAAGTATCCTAACCTCTTGCAGACTACCGGCTCTTAAATATTGAGTTTGTCTAAAAGACGACCAAGTAACTACTGTTCGAGTATAAAGGTTCGAAACAGTTCAAACAGAAAGCAAGATGTAAAAAAAAATCAAATTCGCTTCGCTCGCTCTTGCATCCTACTTCCTTTTGAATCTTGACTTGGTCTTGGTCTGTAAGTCGACGAAGTAACACCTGTAAGCTCTTCGAACCTTACAACGTTTCAATTGTCTCCCTTAGGTCAATTAAGTTAGATCTATTTCTGAATAAAAGGTGTAAAGATAAGCTAACTTTTCTGGAATGGAAAGCTTACATTTTTTTTTGGTCCTAGACTTAAACTTCTTCGTCGATATGAATAAGTAGGTATCGAAAATGTAACCAATCCGAGGTGCTAACAATTTTTAGGTGACTCTTGCATTTTAGATTCTTAGAAGAATTTCAGTGCATCCGTAAATGGTTCATTGAAAACAAAATACAGATTTTTCTTCTCCTCTTACTGCCCCTCCTAGCTCAAAAACTGGCTCGCAGGCTACAAAAACAGCGTTACTGGGATATTTTCAACAAAACAATAATTTAGATGAACCACTTAAAAAGTCTAGCAATAATGGAGGTGCGTGGATTAGGTGAGCGGTGAGCGGCGAGTGGTGAGGAGTGAGCGGGGGAGGTACCTGAGTTCTACCTGCTGGTCGTGCGCGCACTCCGCCGGCCGCTGCCGTACGCGCTGTTGCACGGGGATGTGCCTGAACCTGGAGGAAAGACTCAATGAATACGATAATGATCATTTTATTTATTAATAGGGAAGGTCGGCCAAAGCTCAATAAAGATGGCATGTCCATAGCTTGGTCCCTATCTGGCCTGGTACAGAGTGTCCCGAAAGTCTATTTTGTGTAAATAGTACGACATAGTACAGGGGGTGATAGCTTGGGTCAATACCTAACAAAACAATACAATTTATGTTCCACGAAATGTAACGGATTTGCAGATAGACAAAATTTTCCTAAATAATGACCCAAGCTAGAGCAGGGGGAGATCCCCCTGCACCATGTCGTACTATTTACTGGATAACCTGTATGCAAAATGGCATTTAGAGATTTTCAACCAGTGATAATGTTTGGGACTGATTAAAGCTAGTGCTATTCGTTTCTCACTTGCTTTCCCATTCTCTGTGAAGTCAAGCAGATGAAAAAATTATACGGTGGCAAAAACATCTCGAAAATAAAAATGTTGAGCAATAAGTGGTCGTTTCCCCATTTCGTTAGTACTGAATAGATTATCTGTTAAAATATAAAATAACACCTATTACCCTTGGTAGTGGTATTGGCAGCACTGTCGCTGTTATCGTCGGAGTCGGTGTGCGTGTCCCTCCAGTTGTTGGGCGCGGCGCCTCCCCCTGCACTGGCGCAGGCAGCACGCATGCGATGCCGCGCCTCCACTGTCGAGCATTTAGACAGACTCGATTCATCTGTCGGTACAACAATCACACGTCGGAACCAAGCGAGGGCTTGGCACAAGGTTAAAAGTATTCTAGTTACTAATTTGTATAGTTCATTGCAGTGTAAACTTTTGGTAAATAGGCTACTACATCTCCAATAAAATTATTATCAAATTAAACAAAATATAATTGTGAAATTTGTCCCAGGTGGCCCAGTGGTGGCAGCCCCGACTGAGCAGCGGTGGCCCAGTGGTGGCAGCCCCGACTTACGAGCAGTAAGCCGTGGGTTCGAACCCAGGTAAGGCGCATTACTTTGTGTAATTTATTTCATCACCGCTGCTCTCAAAACGGTGAAGGAAAAATTCGTGAGGAAATCGGCATGTCCTAGAACTAAAAATTCGAAGACATGCGACATCTACCAACTCCCATTGGGCCCGCGTGGTGATTACAGCCCACTACCTGACATAGAGAGGACGCCTGTGTCCCAGCAGTGGGAACAATAAATATGATGATGATGAAGATGAATTGTGAAATTGATTATTTGATTAACGAAATCCATAAATCGCACTAAATACATTAAAGGAATCATATAACTAATGCTTTTTGACATAACAAGAACGTCAAAAAGTTTTACCGCTGAAAATAGTTTTTTTTTTAATTTTAAATGAGTCTGTTTTTATGTAAACTGACCATATCTGTAGTGATCACAGGCGCGATGTCGGCGCCGGTGCGGTGGCGCCGCGTCGTCTTCCCGCCTCGCGAGCGTGCGGAACTGCAACGAGTGAGCCGCTGACACGCCGAACGTCGCGTAAGGACTTATTTCATACAACTCCGCTGAAAATAAAAGGTAATTTTGAGTTTATTAAGCAGCCATTTCAAAAGACGGACATTTGCAGAGAAGACCGGGCATTTTACTTTTCAATCTTTCGTTTTTCGTGTCTTTTGTTAAAAATTCCATACGTTGTAATTCCGGAAAAATTACAGATCCAGACCGGGAGTTCGAAGATAAGATAAATGAAAAAAAAAACAGTTCGCTTCATAGGTCCTATGGTAAAATGAACGACTGCTGTGCTGTGGTCATGGGTATAGTAATAGTAAACATTTTTTTATTCGTGTTTTCTCTTAGAGAAATACAATAAAAAATGTTACATATTTAAGATAATAAAAGCCAACCTGAGGAGTCGTCATTAGACTTTTCATTCCCATTGATAGAGGATGACGAGTACAGCTTCTGTCCTTCTCGAAGCTTCTCCCTCTCTGCTTCATTGCTTTCACTAAGCCTCTTGTCATCCCTCATGTAGTGGTCGCTTGAGATGCAGAAGAATCTGAAATGTATATTTTAGATAGATCCAAAAATAAATATTGAAATTATCGCTAATTTGCCTTGTTGGTGTAGGGGTTGCAAATGCAAGTACTGAGTCTGAAGTCATGGATCATGCAGTATTATTGGTTTTTTCTAACAGGAATTGGAGGAGCAGTCCCTAGTCTATTTTTCACTGGTTAATTGTTAGTGCATTTTTACACTTCTGTTTAGGTATACGTTTGAGTACCCAGTTATTATAAATACCTCCTAATGTTACCACCCAAAAGGGGTTATTATAAATACTAATCATTATGATATGAACAACTTATTTACTCGTTTCATAAATTTTCTGAAGCCTACCATCCCTTAGTAACAGTGGATTATAGTGATATGTAAAGTTAGAGAAAAAATTATTAAGCAAATTGAATACCACCTTTTAAATAGTATAGCCACAATATTGGCGCTGTCTTTGTTGACATGGCTTTAGCAGGGCAAATGTCAAATTGGTTAACTATTAATTTCATAGAATGTACAATTCGAGGGTCAATTAAGAGCTTTGAAGTCATTTCACTTATTCCTTAAAGGTATAACTACCATTACTCATGTTTTTATGATTGTAAATTGTTTCAATATGTTGTTGCTACTTACTTCTTCTTCCCATGCACTAGACAGACTATAGCCGCTAGCGTGACGACGATGACGACGCCACTCGCGACGCATGACACCAGCACCGTGCGCAGTGACGCGGGCCGGGACGCGCCCGACAGTGGGGATGATGGCTTCATTGGAGGGATCCGACCTGTAGATTGAGATATGGAAAAGTTTAAAGAACTTTGTGAACGTGAAAACTACCTATATAAGACAGTCCCTCTGAATTCCTGCCCTCAATCATATGCTAGCTGCGAGAAGAACTGGCGGAACGGACGCCCCAGGAACACATCTTTCTGCAGAAGTCTTTCAGGTACAATGTATTATGTTCTCATTTTTAATGACATGCAGTGCGTAGTTTTTCTAACTTCGACTACGCATATCATGAATTCAAAGATTTGAAAGTTTCAAATGTTTGAATTCATCATAATAAGGCCCAGCGCAGTTACTGCGTTTACTATACACAGCAGTGTAAGCGCAGTATCATCATCAGTCATCTTTTCAAAACTACGATGTTCAAACCGAAACAGACCTACTTTCTTACATAATAGTATTTCAATGATGATTACCTCCAGCAAGAGTATGTGTGTCAGCAGTCAGCGTGACTCGCTCCAAGCCCGCATCGCTGAACGCTTCCACCGCCAGCTCGTACCATGTAGCTGGCGATAATTCCCCCACTACGTGACTTGCTGAACTCAGTCCATCGCCAACCTACGAAAATAATTCAACTGTAAAATGAATGGCAAAAAAAAAGTCCTTTGTAAAGATATTTGTTGTAGGCACAACCCTATACTCTTGGTGATTTATTGTTATTTGCATAGAGGACAGTAACCTTGATCCAATGTTCAGATCCAGCTCTTCGGTAGGACACCCTAAAGCCGAGTATGGGGCAGCCGCCATCCCGCCACGCGTAGAAGTTTATTTTGATTGCCGTTGAGTTCATGTGCACGTGGTCTTCAGGTTTTGGGGGCTTGGGACCTATAGAGAAACCATCATCATATTATTTTTTTACAAAAAATAAAGTACTTCATCATGTCTCGATCGTACTGAGTAATCATTATAATGATGTATACTCGGTTGCTGAAGGACTGATGTGTAGGTACTTTGTCGTGCTGAATAGATTTAAAGCCTTTGAAACTTACGTCCCCCTCTCGTAGTGGCTGTGAGTACATCACTGGGTGGTCCTATTGATATCCTGTTCCTTGCTTGTATCTTTGCGTTGTATGTGGACCCGCACTTCAGCATATCCATTGTGTAGGAGTTCACTTCGGGAGATAGATCTGCCGTGTGCCATTCGCTGTCTGAAGCCTGCTTGTAGTGAAGGAGAAAACCTGAAAGTGAAAAAAAGTCAATACTTAGATTCATTATCATAGTGAAACATTCCTTTGTCTCCACTCCCATTCAAGCGAAGTATTATCGAATGATCGATCGATTGTTGTATGATGTAACCAAAATTTTGTAACATATTTTGATTTAAAACAGTGTCCATGGGGTTTCTGCCCATCTTCTCCATAGAGATCTACGCTTTGGAATGGGCAACTACAGTACTTTTACAGCCACAAAGCACAATAACTGTGCTTTGTGGCTGGGACTGGGGCTTCGCGTTTTTTTTTTGTTATTGACTTTCAAAAGTACTAATACACATACACTAGTATAGTAATGGTTTAATTGAAATAAATGCTTTGGGTTTGAGTTTGAAAGAACTCCACTGTTAAACTTATGCCTCCCGAACATCACCACAGTGATTAATTCTGCGTTGCTGTCGTACTATTCTGTCGAATTTATGTAGGTAATCGTATATGGTTCATGTTGCCTACCTAATATAGGTTCCGTAGTATCCCCAGGCAGCTGCCAGTGTAGTTTGATGCTCGAAGTAGTAGTGTATTGTAGAGAGAGCGCAGGCGCAGCGGGCGGCATGATGGCCATCACCACGTATACAATGGTGTCTTCGCCGATTGTGTTGCTGGCCGTGCATGTGAAGTTGCCTGAGGATTGCTCGTTGACTTCTGTGGGTAAAAGAAAAAGTTGAGGAAAATGGAGCCATTACAGTTTGAAAACCGTAGGCTCTAGGCGCTAAGCAAGCCACCAGGCTGTGCGTATGTAACCTTAACGACTGCCAAAGTACGGTACATGGAAAAATCTTAAATATTTACGCTGATACTTTCACAACATACAGATTAGAATCAACCAGAGCTTACCTAATGATGTCAGGCACAAACAATAAGATAAAAAGGTAAGTATACTGATAATCCCTAGGGATTTCCCATAATAGGCATGTACACAGTGGTTCTGGAGCTGGTCTTTTAAAAGGTATCTGAGTCTACCTTCGTGGGCTGATGAAGATAATGGGAAAATTTCAACCCAGTCTTTTCTCCAAAATCCGAGAGCATTTTGGTCACCGCTTTTAGCATTATTTAAACAACATAGTATCGTACCTCGTATATGCAGATGTCCTCGATGCGTGACCTGGTAGTACTGGTGGTGCGTGACGGGCACCCGCGCGTGCTGCCAGCGCGAGCGCGGTGTGGGCGCGCCCACACACGAGCACGCCAGCAGCGCGCCGCGCCCCGCTCCCACCGACACCCAGCGACCGAACGAAGCTATGCGGGCTGGAACTGGAAGTAGATAGATATTTTATAAATTTTGTTCGTTTTTTAAATTGACTTTCTGCTTGATTTCCTGACCACAAGCGCAGCTGTTTAGTTTCGTTATTTAAGTCTGTCAAGTGGCATAAGGTTTTCCTCATTGGGAATTTCGCAGTAGCAGCTCGGAGTATGAATTTTGGATCATTTTGAATACACTCGATATATTTTTCTACTCTATCCGTACTATTTCCCAATTGAACCATAAGAGCAGACTACTTTTCAGATATTTTTGGAGTTTCTCTGAATACTTCTAAATATGGACGATCTTCACTTACTTCTGGAGCTAGGACCTTGTCCCACGACGAGCGTGGACTCTCCTTCGCCAGAGCCGGTAGTTGCTGATACCCAGAACTCGTAAAGTTGGTTCTCCATCAGGTTCCGAACTTGGAACATCAGCTCTGTGTCTGTCTTTTTGTCGGCTGGCACTGTGAAACTCGAGTGCTTGCCGAGGCTGGAAAAATAATTCGCTTTGTCAGTGCGCGCCGGTTGGCCATAGGAAACAATGCGTTTGCTAGTGTTTGAATTAGTTCTTGGTTGTTTATTCCAAGAACATCGGTCATGGCCCATACATGCTGTGACCTGACTATAAAATATCGCGAACATGACTAGTGTATGGATTAATCCGTTCCCCTAGGCACAATCATCAATCCTAAATTGAAAATATTTTTTTTAAAAGCCGAGGATCATGGAACGTTACACTTATGTATTTCGTCACTTTTGAGGTTATGATGCAATATAAGTGCTTAAATAAGTCTGCAGCCATGACTACAACCTCAGCTAAAACCATTGATATATAAAATATGCAGTATATATAACTTTAAAAGTCAATGGTTAAATCCACAAAAAATTATGAATACTTAACCTTTATCTTTTCACTGTTACGTATCGAAGACAGGTACAGCTCAATGTGCATGAATAAGGGTATGATTAGATATACAACAGCCAAGCTAGAGTGTTTCTTAGTAACAGTTTTAAAGTATTCTGATAAATATAAAATGATTTCTTGCCGTAACTTATACTAAAAATATAACCTAATATTTCCGTCGTATCTCAAATGTCGGTAGAATAAAGATAATAAAAGGGCTCCTTAAATAAAACACCAATATGGTTTGAGGTTCCTATTAATTTATTACATGTCTTCCCTTAAAACAACTGAATCTAAGTATTCAGCAGGTGCAGAAATATTTGACTGGTATCGAGCCCATCCAAGGTCCCAATCGTTATTTCATGAGCACAACATCCAACTGTGCGTCGCCCTACCAAACAGTTGCAACAATACTCTGCTATACCTTCTCTCCCTGAAATACCATTTTCTATTAAAATATAAACATAGTATTGCTTTTTCGATATATTATGTCTATACTTGATTTTCCACCGTATCAGAGTATTGTTGCCACTTCCTCTCAAATTGTACTCTGAAGTATCTATGCTGTCACTTGTTACTTGAACTTCAATTCCTTAGCCACCATGAAATCTTACGTGCTCCTCATAATATGACCGTGCTTGCCGTATATGATAGGTTCCTAGAGCAAAAATAATTAATTGATTCATTTCCATTCTAGG
Organism: Cerastis rubricosa; assembly: GCA_949152445.1. NCBI lineage: Eukaryota > Metazoa > Arthropoda > Insecta > Lepidoptera > Noctuidae > Cerastis > Cerastis rubricosa. Next base: position 1,238,456 of record OX424525.1, on the reverse strand, counting down.
AAATGTGATTAGGTTAACCCTATCAGCCGCGCAAGACCAACGAACGAAGAAATGCGCGGTAAACACTTCGGTAGCTGTCATGTCATAATACTTTCCGTTCTACGTATTAGTACAAATGTCAACATATCATTTGCAACTCATTTCGGAATAATCTCTTAATCTTAATCCATATTTCCAACTAAAACTGATGTTATTGATAATACACCACAAAAATAAATAAATAAACTACGATAAAATCTAGTACATATAAAGGTAAACGCATAATGCTAGAATTACTTTAGTGTAATGAAATGAAACGTGTACCACAGATAAAAACGGGACTGGCTGGCGTTCAAAACCTATAAAAACTAGTAAGGAAATGAGGTTTTTATTACAAAGCTAAATTATTTTACCGGCTCCAATAAAATAACCTGGACCCCTTAATTTAGTATACACCTAAGTCACTATTTTTTGACGTATCAATCATTCGACGGGTCCTACGTATACTGGTGCAACCCGCAAAACAACGAAAACCGTTTTTTCGCATCAAATGCCTTAAAATTACCTTATAATTGTATCCTGTAAATTTTGTATTAAATTATCAAATAGTTTCAAAGTTACAAACTTGTAAACTGGTGTAAGTGACATAATTTTAAGCATCACGACAACCTACACTGGTGTAAGTCACTTGCACCAGTTTAGTTTGTCATCTACGACGCGGCGCATGAGTGCAAGTGTACTTTACACCAGTATGCGCGCGGCGACGCTGTAGAGAGTACGATAAACACTGGTGTAACTGCGATGCGTCTTAGTTTATATGGTCAATTCTTAAAAAAATGCTCGTATCTTGTTTGTCTTTAGTAACAGTGGTAAGAAATAATAACAATTAAGCGTTCATGAGGTCATTTAATGATAGATTTATACAAAAATAAGTGTAAACAGTAAATAATAAACACACCAGAAAATTACGAAGTTAAGTTTCAGTTTCCTTTTTTAGGGTTCCGTAGCCGAATGGCAAAAAACGGAACCCTTATAGATTCGTCATGTCTGTCTGTCTGTCTGTCTGTCTGTCTGTCTGTCTGTCTGTCCGTCTGTATGTCACAGCCACTTATTTCCGAAACTATAAGAACTATACTGGTGAAACTTGGTAAGTAGATGTATTCTGTAAACCGCATTAGGATTTTTATACAAAAATAGAAAAAAAACAATAAATTAAGGGGGTCCCCATACTTAGAACTGAAAACCAAAAAGAAAATTTTCATCAAACCCATACGTGTGGGGTATCTATGGATAGGTCTTCAAAAATGATATTGATGTTTCTAATATCATTTTTTTCTAAACTGAATAGTTTGCGCTAGGGCCACTTCCAAAGTGGTAAAATGTGTGTCCCCCCCCCTCTAATTTCTAAAGTAAGAGGAGGAAAATTCTGAAAATATTTAGGATTGTAGAACGTAAAAAAAACTATCAACGAAAATTGGTTTCAATAAGATATGATGTTTAGTTTTTGAGATATGGGACTTTTTCATCAAACTGCAGCAGTAACTTTGTTTTTCATGAACATACTATGAAAAACAAATTTAGTTTTGCGGTTGTGTGGAAGTTTACTAACTAATACTACTAACTAATGAATGACAGTTCAAAATATTGTTATTATATTGTTTGGAGCTATGGAACCCTGTGTGCGAGTAAGACTCGCACTTGGCCGGTTTTTAATACTATAATGATAATTTTTGGGTTCAGATCAGTACCTATAACATTTTTTTTTAATTCATAGTATGTGTCGTTTTTTATATTTTAATTGGCACCAGTATTTAAGGTTTATATTGTTTACTCGCGTAGTTTCTATAGTGGTTTAAGTAAATTATAACGATTTTTTATACATATATTTGAAAAATAAAGAACACTATTATTTAGATTTATTTAAGATCCGCCTTCAGAACCATCACGCGAAATATGTGATGAATTGGACCTGAATGTTAAAATGTGCTACAGGACCACGGAAGCAACAGATTTGTATAAAAAAAAAATGTACACTAATATATTTTTTTTTACTAATACAATAAATCGAAAAAGATACTTTATAATATGTTTTAGCAGCAATGAACTACATTATTGTTATACAGGCTGTAAGGGACACCGACGCAACAACGGTTACTGTGTATTCATAACACCTTTCCTAAACACGTGTTACCTACAAAACTGCAATACTTACACGGTCAAAATGTATGGATCAGCTGCTTTAAAAAAAAAATACCGATGGTAAATTTATATGTGGAGGGGAAATTTATATCAGAATGATGTACTGAACACGTGCTATCCGTTTAGTGGCGGTGTCCCTTCCACCTTACACTATATCGTTTTGAGATTCAGGGGGAATCTTAACCCACCTCCAAGTGCAGAATTGTTAGCTAAAGAGGTTTAATTATTTATTAATATAGGTTTACCAACAGCTTCAAATATTATGTTGTTCCATAAGGAAATTTAATTTAATTATCTTAAAGGCAAACAGACTACTAAAAGGAGCCATTGAAAATAGCCAGCTGTATTTTCAATTTTATTGGTATGAAGGTGGAATAAGGTCTCTAAACTTTAATTCGGATATATGTTGAGGCCAGAATCGAAATAGGATTTATATGTATTGCGGTTGGAAATTTAACGTGCATATTACCTATAGATTTCTTGTTTTGGTCGTACTCAAAATAAGGCTGAGAGCACTCACTTAGTAATAGAAAGGAAACCCATTAATTCCCCACTATAGTGGATAGCCTTCAAAATAGCGACAGCTAATAATGTAAATCCAATAACACAATCTTTTGTCTTCGATTTTATGTCTAGTTATGCCTTGCCTTTGTTGGTAACTGAAAGAAGAATTGCATTGGTGAACTTGTTATGTAGAGTAAGGTTGCCAGAGATTTATTTTATGCTTAATAATAAATCTGCGTTTGAAAAAGAGGCTTATGAAACTATGACTGAGAAGTAATAACACGTGGCAGTATACAAAATGTTTCTCTGATGCTTACAGAAGTTTGATACCAACTGACAACAAAAATGTAAGGATCTTCAAGATCTTGCGGACCACACATTTTACTAATTATTTGAATATAACTCTGAAGATGTCTCTGAATAAGTAAAATTTTTAATAACCCTAGTTTTCTTTTCTAAGAAGTTGTTCCTTTAGGATATTATGTCTTTGTCATTTTCTACCATAACCTACTGTGATTGTTGTTACGATAGATAACTACTAGTATATGACTCGACGACATCTTGATAATGTCGGAAAGACTGATTTGTCATTCTCATTACTCAGTTAATCACCCTTTCCGAGTTTATCACAGATAAAGAATTATAATAAGTAGTAAAATTAAGGACTTTTATATCTTTCCTACTTGATTTAAGAAAAATTTCTTATTATTTTAAGAAGGCAAGGCCATTGATTTAAAATTTTCTTCATGTGTGACATATTAAATTAACATCCAAATAACACCAACGATTTACTAAGACCAGACCTTAATAAATAGGTTACTAATTGAAACAAACTTTTATTTTGACTTTTAAATATATATTTTTTCATTTACTGCTATACACATTCAAATATTTCTGGTTAATGACAAAATAACCATGTAGAAAACTGTTACAAGTGGTCTTCCAGAACTAAGTAAACTGGTGCAAGTGTTTAAAAGTCGATATAAGAAGATGTTTTGTAAATATTAGAAGCTTTGTATTAATCAATAGATAAAATAATGCATGTAAAAATGGTAATATCCTTCTATTTTCCTCAATTATACATATAGGTAAGTACACTATAAACTGGTATAAGTGGTTACTTGTACCAGTTTACCGGTTCTATCATATTAAAGAAAACAAGCTACATCAATGCAAATGATGCTATTTTCTAAAGTTTTCAAAAATAAGAAAAACGTATTATGTAGTCTTCTTCATAAGATATTCAAATATAACATTCCGAAATTTCCAATATTTCTGTTGATTTATGACAAAACTACAAGCTTTAGAACCTTTAAACCGCTCTCCTGTACAATTGTGTTTTTGCACTTGCACTAGTATACGTAGGACCCGTCGCATTGATGGTCGTTTCATATTTTGGTCAGGTCGAATCTGACCGATGTTCTTTGTTGCTTTAGGAGATAAGGGGCTAATTTATCCATTTGCAAAGGGTATACTACAAACTTAATTTAATTTCATGTATCAATGACTAACATTATTTCTGTGGTCCTTACCGGCCAGCTTCTCTGTAGTAGACAGTGTAATGTGATATCACGCCGTTGGGTTGTAGGGGTGGTAACCAGCTGACAAGAACAGAGTCGCTGGAATACGCAAGAGCTTTGATCTTCTCTGGTGCTGAAGGAACTGCAATAAAAACAAAAAATATAAAGTATAGTTTACTGAAATGAATTATTATTCAATTCAATGGAAGTTTTACTATGGAATATCCTTATCAAGGTGTAAAGAAAATCGAATTTGAGCACTGACCGTCTTCCTCAGTCATGCAGTAGACCGGTAGGCTTCTTTTACCATCTCCGGCGTTGGTGAAAGCCAAAACTTGAATTGAGTAGTTCGAATATTTACGGAGAGTGTGCAAGTACGTGTCTGTGGTCGTCACCCGCTTGATCTCGCCTACGTCCACTGAAAATTAAAATTTGATTTAGTTATTTCTGCCTGCCTTAAAATTAATCTTCATTTTTATCAGCGCCTTCATGGTTTGAGTTCGTTCCGTACCATGATCTGTGGTTAGAGGGGAGTAAATAACTTTGTATCCTTGTATGAGGCCGCCATGTTGGCCGATGGGCGGTGGATTCCATGACACCTTCATGCTGGAAGACGATAGGGCTGAGCAGGACACTCTTGTTGGTGGTGATTCTGGCACTGGAATCAATAGGACAAAAAAAACGTTAATTTTTTTTTAACATTGCATGTTATAGTTCTGGACCGTTATAACAAAGACTTCCAAACTACCTACTATATCAGTTAAATTTTACCTCCTTCAAGAGTGGTAGCAGAGACCGGCGCAGACGCAGGCCCTGCAGCAACGCCATTGAAAGCTCTCACGCGCACCTCGTAACGCGTGAACTTGCGCAGAGCTGATAAACTTAGCTCGGTAGCTGACCAACCGTTCACAGTTAGTGTCCTGGAAAATATCCAAAAGACAATATTAGTTGACCTTGCAAAAATAAGCGGAAACTAGACATCGTTCGGTAGGCAGACTGACTAGTTTATTATACAAATGGATGTATCCTGGTGTAAAAGGTGTATCTTATACAGATAGAATGCTCAGAGAAGGTTGTTTTTTCTTAGCAAATTTTCCAAATAACGATTTTTCTATAATACTATTTGTGACGACGGTAGGTACCTGGTTGAGTTCCTCATAGCCGGTGAAGCAGGACTGAGCTCCGCACATGTGACGGAGTAGCCCAGTAGTTCTCCGTGCCACGCGTCCCGCGGCGGTGGGCGCCACGACACGTGCAGCTCGCCCGGCCCGCCCGGAGTCACGTGCACGTTGGTGGGCGCTTCTGAGGGCGCTGGACACAGAATAAAGATGGAGATTAGAAGATCAATATGGTTTACTTGAGTTAAAAGTTAGGTGATCGGAAAACGGTAAGCATGAAAGATTTGAACGTAAGTGGGTGAAAATAGTGAGAGGAATAAATCTGTTGTTATGTTCTAAAGATAACTGGCAGTCGCTTGTTTATGTAAACTGTGTACATGGATCGGTAGGCATGTTGTGATCATTGGAAGTAACGCTGCCATCTTATCTTTTCAAAACTGTTTCACAAATGTTTTCCACTCCGCTCTGACAAGTTCCTACAAGCGAGCGCCAATGTATCGTCGCAAAATTATAAGTTGTAGTTGTATTCTTACCTTCTTCCTGTGTCTTCACCACGACAGGTTCAGTGTAAGCACTCTTGTCAATCTGATTGATGGCAGCTATTCGGATCATGTATGCGGTGTGTGGCTTCAGACTGCTCAGCAGAGCTTCGTAATGGATGTCACCTTTCTTAGTCAGGCTGAAAAACAACATCATATTTTTATATTTTTTTCGACTTTGTAAATCTTATGAGTCGGTACAGTCATCAGTCGATTAGTATTTGGATCTTTTGCTGATTTAGCAAATGGACCTACTAGTAAAAATTAAAAGTATTGGCCAAAACTTATTTTTTTTACTCACGTGACATGAGAGTGCGCGATTCCATGGACGGAGACGTTTAGTGTGACAGCTGCATCCCACTGGTTTACTCTGATGGCTCCCTGAGCTGACAGTGCGCAGTATTGCAAGGTGTAACCCACGAGGGGAGAATTGCCGTCGAAGCCCTGGCTCCAGGACAGTCGGACAGCACGGCTCAGAATCTCCGTTACTGATAGTGAGTGAGGGGTGTCGGGTTTTTCTGGGAAGAAACAGAAATACTGAGAAGCAAACCAGAAATAATTGGTACTGGAACTGACACTAAGTTGGCCGTAAAGCGATAGATACTTACGTGCGTGGCTTGTTCCCATCACGTGAGTACCGTCGCATCGCGGTGTTTCAGCGCATGCTTTTAGCAATTTCTTTCATCAATTCAAATGCAGTCCTTGTCGCACAAGCGGTAATAAATTAAAAACTAAATTTTGAGGACCTATCTATTTTCGCTAAGTCACAATAAAATTTACCTTGGACGGAAAGGTAAATATAATGGTCGCTGTGGCCGTACGCGTTGACGGCTTGACACTTGTAGACGCCGGAGTCTTGCCGGTCCGCCCGGCTGATGTACAGCTGGGATCTTAAACCACTATCAGTCTTTGCTTCGGAGATGCTTAACCTGGCAAATATGAGGAAAAAGTGGTTGTTGGTGCACTAAGTCAAAACAATTTAATTTATTAGCTTAGTACAAAAAAGTAAGACAATAGTACTGAGCAACCTCAACAGTAAGTTGAAGAAGTTAGTAGGTAACTTATTAAGTACACGTCTTTATGCATTTGTCAATTATTTTAGTGCTCGTGAAATTATATGATTCCTTACCTATAAGTATTAAGATCTAAGTGGTTCATGTTGTGTGCCCATGTCACTCTAATAGGGCTGTCTCCGCGCACATCGCAGACAAGTGTCGCAGGCGCGTCTCGGCGCGCTGTCATATTGTGCGATGTCAACTCAAACCTTGCGGGCTCTGTAGAAGAAGACAAGACTTCATATGAAGCAGAGATTATCAAAGTGAGCTTGTAGCTCAAACTCAAACTGAAACTCAAAGCATTTATTTTAATTAGACCATTACAGGCACTTTTGAAAGTCAAAAAACAAAAAAAAAAAACGCGAAGCTACAGTCCCAGTCACAAGACATAATAACTTGTGAAAGTACTGTAGTTGCCCATTCCAAAGCGTAGATCTCTATGGAGAAGAATGGACAAGAAACTCCATGGACACTCTTTTATATCAAAATATGTTACAAAATCTTGGTTACATGATTCGTGTTGAGAATCACTAGTATGTGAGAACGATGTAGAAATACGGGCAAGTTAAGAGCGTCCAGAGTAAAAGACGAAATCAATAGTTGCTGTGTTATTAGTTAGATATTTTCAGGATGTACCACTTACCGTTGACAGAAACGAATATAGTTTTGGTAAGTGGGGATCCTACTCCGTTCTCTGATTTACACATGTAGTTTCCTTCGTCATAGGGAAGGGCTGACTCTATCCATAGCGTTCCATTTGATAGGAACTGAAATCTGCCACCCAGGTTTATGAGAGGGACGTAGTCTGTTGATGACCCTGAAACACAACGGCCTTATAAGAAAAAAGAAGATTTTAAAATTAAAATGTCATCTACTTAAACCCTGTCCATCCTGGGAGCTATCTAGTAATCAGTTAGATAAATATGATTTATTATTATGAAAACTTCTATGTTAGCCAATCTTTAGATGCAGAATGGGAAAGGGATTTTTTTTTAATAGACCGTATTCAGTAATATTCCATCTATTAAAAATAAATCCCTTCCCAATAAATTTTAACGCATTAACATTTGGTGAAAGTTGCGAGCCAAGTCTAGAGAGAGATTAATTTGATATTTGGTTTTAAGGTTGATTCTGTTGGTAACTATAAATTGTGTGTTATTAAAAGTGAAGCGTACTTTTTTTCATTTACCTCTTTGTTTCAGCCAGGTGACTTGTGGGGCTGGTGACCCCATGGTCTGACAATGCATAACCAATTGTTCACCAGCCAGCACTGCTTCGTCCTTGGGTTCCACCACCCATTTTGGAGAGACTGCAGCGTGCAAGTAAGTCAAGTGTCTTTTATTTCTACGTTCAATACAAATTGATTTTTTGACTGTGATTAATTATACTACTTACGGCGACTTACTATTATAATATGGTTGCCTTAATGAGCTCTTTACATACATTATAACTATACCTTTTTCGTCAGCTGCAAAACATTGTTACGAATATAAAGAGCTACTTAAGTTATTAAAGCTAAGAACTTTAGCGTCGCTTCTTAAAATATACGACCGTCTATGCATTTTTACGCTTTTTGTTGGTTCATTTTTGAACAAGCGGTGCACTATGTGTGGTACAAGAAAAAACAATTAAGTATTTGCTTTCATTATGAGGTGATCCATTAATGCTTAATCAGTATTTTATACAATAGTTTCTAAAATTATGTAGGCACAATCATTAGTTAACTATGAAAATATTGAAGACGAAGTTAGTCAACTAATTTCCCAATAATTTAGTATGAGAAAATCATTAAAAATAATAAGTTTCTTTGTCCTTTTTGTTCAGATCGATGAGTTCCAAAACTAAATTCTTATAAATTAAATTTACCATTTTCGTAAGCCATCTGAAATCCAACGCTGTGCAAAACAAAAATATTCAAGAATTTATACATTTATAATACTTATGAAAAACATTTGGCGTGGAAAATAAATGTGCGCTGTGAATAAAGTGCTTATAAAAGTGAATACTTTTCCGATGGCATTTATTCAAACTGCGTGACAAACATGCAATTAAAAGATTTTAACAAGACTGGAAAATATCACTTTTCTTTTGACCGGAGATATGAATATCAAAGGAAGTATCTACTTATGTGGATGTTAATCAAATTTAATTAATACACGCCCGTAACATCGTGGCATATTTTTTATCAAGTATTCAGTACAATAATTACTTTAATTAATTCCACAATGTTGATATATTGAAAGTTTTCTTCGGTAATTAACATTAATTAAAATAAACAACTGTTGCATACAAAAGTACAATACGGCAGGTATTGTATTTTTGTATGACCAGTCAAAATGTATAGAACTGCTGGTTTTATCACCGCTTATAGTGCAATGTGAATAAAGCCATCAACACTTTTGAACAAGGGAACTACACATCGTTGGAATGTGATCCTGCAAAGAAATCAGCATACGGTATACGATACAGTTAAAATAATGACAACTCTGTGCTCTGTGCAAGCGTGATTAGTCTCTTTGATAGTGGGAGCGCGGTTTCGGGTGGAGTGTCTACGTTAACATGGCTTTGGGAACGCCGCCCTGTTCTAGTTGTGTTGTTTTTGGTTAGAATCCGGTTGAAATGCAGACCGAATGCCTAGATTTTAACCTGAATCATTTTATTACAAGCTCCACTATTAAAACTTGCAATTCTAAACTTGAACGTACTCAATACTCATCGACACACTACCGTTTTTTTTATGACAATAAAAAAAAACGGTAGTGTGACTTTCTTGCCAAATCACTTTGAACAATTTGTAGTGTTATTAGTGTTAAAATCTCGTCTGACCCACTTTATACACATTTTCTTCGAATGATTCGGATTTGGATATTCTATGTCTAATGTAAATAAACATAATGGTTGTACTGGAATTCTAAGCTAAATCTTTGGCATTGTTCAAATCCATTTCCGCGCTCCCACATCACTCGGACGTCATGACAGTGCTCGGTGCTCTTGTGCATATTGACATGGCGGTTACCTTTCACCACCAGTTCGGCGGTATAGTTAACCTTGGCCGCAGTATTCGAGGCCACGCAAGTGTACAACCCGCTGTGGCGGGCCGACACCTCTTTGAATACGAGGTTGCTGAAAAAATCAGCACCCCGTTCTTCCACCTATATAACCAGGCCGGGTTTTGAAGATTTGCTAATGTAGGTAGGTAAAATATTGAAGGGATGGATTTTGAGAGGCTTGATTCTTGAATGAGGTGTATATTATAGACCTATGATTTGTCCTTCACCATCTTGGCAAGTATCTGGAAAGTTTGACTAAGCCACATCAGTCAAATTGGGAGTGAAGAAGAGAACTGTTTCAAGAATCAAACCCTAAACCCAAATAAACTAAAACAGCTCCATATAATTTATTGAACTGACCTGTAAACTAGAAGGAATAGGTGCATTGTCCTTGAGCCAGGTGAAGTGGACAGGCATGTCACCTGATGTCACGCTGCAGCTGACCTGTGCGCGCTTTCCTTCTTGCAAGTTTGCAGAGAAAGAGAACGGCTCTATTTCTGGGGGATCTGAAAATAATGTTTTATTTTGATAGTTCTTGTTCTTCTTTTCGTTTTGACGATGCGTCTATTTTACGGTTTAGGTCTAGTATGTGGCCACGGTTATTTAGACAGTTGCAAAAAATACTTCTAACTCAATTTTTGTGTACTAGAAATGCTTATCAAATATAATACCTACATATTATTCTCGATCTATTTGTTGGAGAATTTGCTAGTAATAACATATGAATTAAATATTTAAGACCAAATAACTCACTGCTAACAACAAGCTGCAGTTCTCTCCTGGCTATCTCCCCATGCGGGCCCATGACTGCACAAGTATAAGCGCCCGCATACGAAGGTTCTACTCGAGACACTTTCAAGGCACCATCAATGCTGCTGTCCCATTCAACCGGGTTGCCGTCTCGCTCCCACTTCACTGAACTGAAAGAGAAGGCATGATTAGAAAAGCCCTATTTCATGACGTAAGTAAAATATTGTTTAGCAATTTGTGTAGTTCTCTCACGTGATTGGATAGCCAGAATATGGACAATAGAGAATCAGCTCTCGACCTGCTACAGCTCTGATTGGTCCAATAGACCTCACATAAGGTGGACCTGAAAAAGACATAAATTACATTATTTTTCCTTTTTACTACGACTTAGCAAACGCTTTTTTTGACTTCGCTACGCAAGCTACGCTGTCGTAGCAATTTGCTACGACGTAGCGCCGTAGCTGTTGGTTCAACACGTTTTGTCTTTCACACCCCCCTGCCAACCGTCAAGCTATCCGTCCTCCTTTTGCTTTCATATTATTCCTCACACAATTCATCCGTCTTTCTTTCGAACTTTACGAACATTAATCTAGGAAAAATATACAAGGTGGAATCCCCACTCCGACGTGAAAACGGCTAACACGTATTAAGTACAGCATTCTGAACCATTCTGTTCTGAACACATAGAAAATTTTCACAGGTATTTAAAAAAATAAGCTATTTCATACTTTTCGACCAAGTAGTTATTGCACTTTTGTAGGAAACAGGAAACAACAATAGAGACCCACCATAAATATTGAGCCTGGAGGTATGTGATACTTCTCCCAGTGAGTTAGCAGCCCTGCAGGTGTACAGGCCTCCATCTTCTGACCTCACGGCTGAGATATTCAGGTAGCTCACCACGTCATTGGTTTTAGTCGCAAACTGTTCCACGCTGTATCTGCCAGACAGAATTTTGTTAAAAATGGAAATAGCAAATTGTATGCACAGATTAGCCTGCTGTTATTTAGTCAGTAGTTTAGTTTCGATTTGTCTTATGTTTGGTATTTTATAGTTAACTAGTAGTTAGTTTGCTAATTGTGGCTACAACGTTAACTGCGCACACAAACTCGAAACGCTTAAGAGCGCAAAACATAGATAATGGTAGGTATAGGTACGTATCAACATAAATAGCATTCTTTATGAATGCTATTTATGTTGATACGTACCTATTTACAGATTGAGACGTGATTACAAACCTATGTCCTCTAGCCATGGTATTGAGCGGTTGCCCATCGAGCATCCAGGTGAAGTGGGATGGTGGCGAGCCGGCTGCAGAACACTTGAGAGTTACCACCTGTCCAGGTCTAAGGACCTGTTCTATAAACGTGTACTGGAGCTCTGGCGCTGTATCTAGGTGGAAAATAGAAGAAGTGCTATTTATTTTGGTGAGGAAAGGAGAGGTTAGCAAAAGGAGTAGGCACTATGTACGAATCGTAGCAAGTATCTTATTTTTTCCTGGGGGGTCCATTTGAAAAAGACGTCAAGTAATTTAAAATTGGGTATTTAAAATCATCGTACGTACGATGATTTCATCAAGGAGGATACAAGTACATATAATTTTTTCGGAAATGGCCAGAAAAGTGACGAGAGTTTTGTAGACTTTAAACAGCATACAAATCCAAGAATCGAACTCACCTCCCAACCTCAACTCCGCGCTAGCCTGCGCCGAGTCCCTCTCATTCCTGGCCATGCACTGGTACACGCCCTTGTCAGCCCTGTGTACTGACGCGATGATCAGCTGTTCTCCATTGTTCTGCACGCGAACCCTGCCTCCCGCCACTCCAGCTCCGAGGGGCACGCCGTTGTGCAGCCATTCTAGTCGTGGGGCAGGCCAGCCGCCCCATGTGCAGTTGATGACGGCTGTACCACCGCTGTTCACCACCTGAGCGTGAAGTTTTGATGGTTGAATTTTTTTATTGTTTTGAGATAATCATTAACATCATATTTATATAACGTCTCGTTCACATGAACTATTTTCGCTTTAAAATCGTATTCAAGTATTCGTTTTTATTACTTGTTCAATTACTAACGGGTGTGAGCAAAGCCCCAGAATTCTACGATGACCCCTGTACACTATTCAATGTGTCCAACAGCACAATGTTTTGAGTGCGTTAGATTGCCCGCTACCGTAAAACGTACTATTTCACACTAAATAAAAGTCGTTTCCAAGCAATAATTTTCGCAGCGTTACTTTAAATTTGTTAGTTTGAAATACTTTGAGAATGCTTGGTTTTTGGGCTATTTGATGAGTCCGTTTACGCCCTAGTCGAAAATTTTGAACTATAAGGGATCAATTTTCTTTTTTCGACTTATGGAATGGAACAAGCAACATTCTCGTCTTTTTTCCTCACCCTGCGAACCTAAATCAAACAAATAAGTACGCTCGCGTTCATAACGGAAGAGGAGGTTTATTTGCTAATAAACGACACTATTTGCTTTTACGACGGCCCATTTAATTAAACCGAATATATACGCGCACGAATATCAATAATTTTGTTACATACCGATCTACAAATAAGGATGACACCCTGAATAAAACGAAAAAAATATTTGCCGGTAAACAACTGGCACAATAAGCCTTGTGTCAAAAAGTCCGCATATTGTACTATTGTTTATTGAAATATATACTTTAATATACCCTTATCAAGTAATGTTAGGTACATTATTATATAGGTTAGGGTAAATTACCTCAGTGAAGTGAGACCACTTTTTATTAAACTTCACGTATTTTTTATCAAACTTTATGACCAACATATCAGTCAGACCCTAGCCAACAAGAATATTACTCTAATAAATATGACAAAGATAAAGTACCCTTTTACCTATATTTATGCTATAATAAATCAAGGAGTTTGTCGGTATATTTTAGCCTTATGAAAATTTTTGTGGATATTTTTTGGTTATTTTGACACAGACCTCACAATCTTAGCTCGGGCGTTATACAATTTTGTGGCACTTGACTTCATATTTTTTCATCAAATGAAAGCTTACTTTCCACGTCGCTAGTACCTGCCTACACTTCAGTAACTACCTACAAAGTTGTTATAGTAACACACGATATTTTTCTTAATTCTTGAGAGATTGTGAGTAGGTAATTTTTAAATCCCTGAGTTATTTCAATTTGCACGAATGCGTGCTAGAATAAGCATGAAGAGAAAATAAGCAGAAATATTATTCAAACAAATCTCGAGCACACCGCTAAAAAATAATAATATTGTTATCTCCCATGAGTCAACCCTATCTATAATTGCGCGCGTAATGTTTGCGGCTTGGTATCGGGACGCATTTATTTTATTTTACGTCGCAAATATCCTGCCAGCAATAACTTTGCGCGTAGCTACAATGAAATGTTACACATATCCGTTTTTTTCCGAGAATCGCCGGTGATTGCTGTTTATTTTGATAAAATACCACATTGACTTCCAAATTGATTGCAATACTTGATTAATTATAACTTAATATTTTGTATTGTTCTGTTTATTTGGTCAGTGTTTAATAATTTGCAGTAAATTAAATTATTATTATCATTCGGTATTATGATTTGGAAATTACATTCTTTGCGTATCGTCAAAATCGGGTCAAGTGGGCAGTTAGTAAAAATTGTTCTGTATTTTTTTTAAATAAAGTAGTAAACTGCCAACAAAGTTAATTTGAACGCGAAGTAAATCACTCAAATTCAAGCAAGCAATAAAACATACTTAACAAATATTTGATTGACTAATGACATTGAGGTTTAATATTGTTCAACAAGGGTTTTTTAATTCACTATTCAATACTTAAACGAAAACATCGAAACACTACTAGATGAATATGCAAATAGCGGTTTCTAAACATAGCATAACAGAACACTAACAAAAATAATAGCCAATAATATCGTATTATAACAGAAATGTTATTAAAATCAATAGTAACACCAGTCTTCTTCTTAGTGTCATGTCGATGGCAAATCGTTAAATATCTTTACCCCAAAATTCAGCATAGATCTTCAAGTGCGCAGGTGACAGGGCATGCAGCGCAAGATGGGAGGTATTTATAGTTAGTCTGTGGAGACATGCCGCATAAACTCTTAAGATCTGAGCCGACCATGAATTCCCTCCCGTCTGTAGAGATTGTCTTTGCTATGGCCGATTTGGGTTTGGAGTATATTCAGAGATTTCTAAGTCGGCCACGGCAAAGCTTGTCCGGGTGGGAGGCTGTCACAAGCCGTCACGGGCTTAAGCATCTCTCGCCAGAGATCACATCTCGCTGTGGCGGCGTTGCTATTAGCTGGACTAGCTCGGCATAATGACAGCGATCGAGCAGATACGGACTGCAATCAACGGCTATTTCGCGCATTCCACCGAGCATTTCGTAGAATTACGAGAACGTTTACTGATTGTACATTGATTTTCCACTTTGACAGCACTTTATGTGCCAAGTAAGTTATCATTGTAACGGATATGACCTGGTTTTGTAATGTTATGATTCATATTGCACCTTGTACTGTGTTAAAAAAAAAACTTTATTCTGAATTTTTTAGTAGTGAATTCTGAATTTGGTAGTAATTCCATTTAGGAGTGTGGTAGGACACACCTAAACGGAATCAGATCTAAAGTCAAGGCCTAGTAAATGAAGTAAGTAAGTGCCTTTGAAAAAAGTAGGAAGATACACACTTTCGCTGTAAAAAACTACCTACCAGCCATTTACTACCAAAACATCCAACAAAATACCTCTTAACTCACGTACGTAGTTAAAAACACGAAACTCCTCCAAAGAAGCGCTCGTTCTGACCTAAGATTTTATCTCGAACCAGGCATAAAGCCACGAACGGCCGCTATGCGCTACATTTTAGCCAAAATACTCTGCATCCAAACAAAATTGTCGAGAGCCAAGTTTATAGCACCAGCAGCAAAAACGAGCATAATAAAAAATAACATCTCCACTAGAAACTTCTTTACATTTTCTTCCACAAATGGAGGTGAGAATCTTGGGACGGTTGAAACAATCTGATTTGCAATTCGAGAACCTTAAAAGGGTTTGTGGAAACAAGTCCCTGACCTTAGAACGTTGGCCTCATCCGGCCAATCTGAAACAATTGGGGAAGGTAGCGCTTAAGCCTATGTTACAAATGGCGCCGGACACCTTGTTAGCATGGTTTTGGTGGCAAACAGTAACAATTATAGATAGTGTTCTATTTTTGGGCTCTGCAAAACTGTAAAACATTCCAGACAAACTGTGTCCCCAGCTAGTGTAATGACCTCGAGTATCTCTGGTAAAAGCCTATTGTACTTAGGTGTCTGTACAATAATGCAGTGATTTTGAATCGGCCAAAGTACCAGCTTTTACTAACAAAACAAACTGTAATGATGAAGTCACGCACTCAATTGCCATAGTAAGTTTCTTATTTTAGAAACAATTTCATGTAGGTTTCTACCTTTTCCGCTGCTACAGAATAAGTGCCGTCGGCATCCATAAAATAATTTGTACCTCTACATAAGATAATTCATTCTGAGTTATGTTTTAGACAAAGATAATATCATTTAAGGAAAACCTATTTTGTATGATCAGTATGTTTACTTACATACCTAAACATACCAAACTATCTGAAATGTAAACTCCTGTTCTATTTCGTTTTTAAATGAAATCCGAATCAGCATTTCGAAATTAAAAAACACCAATGTCACAATTTCCGAATCTCAATATTCAGCTTCCAGTCTGCCTTCACACGAGTTTTCTGATCCTCGCGTTATTTTCTCATCGGCAACATGCCGTGACAAATAAAAAAACGAGGCACACGTTACTCGCGTCACGGATCACAGCTCCACTTTCCAAAAAGGCAAACAAGTCTTCCGCAAAAACACGAAAATTCACGGCTTTAAAAAATCGGATTTCGTGTAGAAATAACCTTAATATTTAATTGGATAAGCGAGGTTAATCTTGGGAGGCAGTTTAGGTCCGCACTTCCAACTACAATATTTACAAAGGTCTGCAAATAGTGGAGCTGTTGAAGAAAGAAGTTGGTTTTATTGAGTTAGATCGGAGGCGAAACGATGTTACAACGATTCGGGATTAGATGGCGCTGGTCAATTGGATTGTATCTATGGGCACGGTCTATAAGTACGCTACTATCAGCCCAACTCTCTAAATGGACCAGGCACTTATATCGTGTTATCTTCACGGATAATGCACCCATCCGATGTTCGTTAGCTATTAGTTATCAATGTTGCAGGACTTTGACCTAAAATCTAGGCAATACTTTAGGTCAAACCAGCTTTTAATTTACTTTCTAGGCCACCTGGTTCCTTAAAGTTATTTAATATGCTTTCCTTAATTTTCCTTTAACGGCGCAAGCGACTACAATTTAATTATGTAGAAACCATTCCATTTAAGCAAAGGCACAAATTAAGGTGTCTTATGTGCTACCTATAGGTATCCTTATGCAGTCGTTGAATGCACTTCAGAAGAGAACAAAGTGGATTGCATAATTTGACTTTTGAGAACATTCGGTCCAATATGGAAAATATTCTTGCAAAATTATGTTCCTAAGCATAAATATAACAAAGAAAACGTTTTAATTTTTTCTTGTCAGGTTCGTTACACTGTTACTCGATTATATTTTTAGAAGTTTAATTAAGATTAATGCGTCTAATTTGGCTCAGGTTGTTTCATTTAAACTGTCACAGGGTTCGGCTTAATGTCCGAGTTATCTTATCATTTTTCTTCATTATGAAAAGGCGTGGTGTTGACACTGCAATTATTGACGATATTTTTTATATTACAAATATATCTAAAGAAAGGTACCAGAACGCCATTTTAATCTAAATCTAAACTAATATTATGAAGAGGAAACATTTGTTTGTTTGCATTGAATAAGCTCCGAAACTACTACTCCGATTTGAAAATTCTTTCAGTATTAGATAGTCCATTTATCGAGGAAGGCTATAGGCTATACAGGGTGTTTGGTGCATCGTGTGCCAAATTGAAATGGTCGACTGGGGGGGTCATCTGCTATCCTTTCAGACCCCTAAATAATTCTCATGTCCTGTGGATTTTTGTTCATCGACTTTTTATAGTTTTATAAAAAAATACCCAAATTTTACATTCAAATACAAATTTAAAAAAAAGTATAAGTCGTAAACTCTGAATTTTAATTTTATTTAGATGTGTATTGTATTCCAGTACTTTTTAATTCAAAATTAGTGACATTAGCCATCTTGTTTTTTTTTTAATTTACTCGCAAAGTTTCGGACTTCAATTAAAGCTGTCCATGTTGCGGCTATTTACATGGCTATAAAAAAAAACCAAAAGCGACCGGGATCTTCCAACTTCCTCAAAAATTCTCTAGTCTATCCTCTTACTAGTGATGTGCCACATGCCATAAAAAACTTTTTACAACTTTGTGAATTCGCTAGAATTGTGAATCGAGTCAAAATTATGATTTAAAAAAATATTATTAAATTTCAAATTATGATTTAAAAAAATATTTTTGCTTAAATGATACCTGAAAAACTTATTAAATCTGTTATCTCACTCTTATAAGGTAAAATCTGTCTCGTATCTCTCTTTTGGGGGGAAGGGGGGTTCTAAAAATAAAAATAAATTGCATTTTTGACATTCATTTAATAATTTTGTTTGACGATGTGTTCAGGAGCTCGTGGCTAAATAATAACAGCCGCAGAGCTCCATCTTTAAGGTTAAGCCGTGCTTGCCGCGTTTGATCCGTGGATGGGTGACCATAATTACATACCGAGTTCGCTCCGTGCCACGGAAAGCACGTTAAGCCGTTGGTCCTGGCTGTCATTTGTAGATCTTTGACAGTCGTTAAGAGTAGTCAGAAGCCAAAAGTCTGACATCCAGTCTTACCAATGGGTATCGTATTACCCAGTTACTGGGTTGTGAACGTCTGATAGGCAGTCGCTTCATGTAAAATACTGGTACTCAGCTGCATCCGGTTAGACTGGAAGCCAACCCCAAGAAAGTTTAGGAAAAGGCTAGGCAGATGATGATGTTTGATGATGTGTTCCCCAATGCGTGGATTGGTCGCGATGGCCCTATTGAAGTAGTACCTCCCTAGTCGGCGTGGCGTATACCACCTCTGTTTCGTTCCCATCAACCTCTTCTCCAAATCCATACGATGTTCAGTTTGTCTCTGGGCTTTACCAGCAGTAACGAGACGCCAACTTTATGGTTGTCATGCATTGTACGTATACGTCAAAGCTCAGAGCAAATGACAGTTCAGAACGAACACCGATCGAAACGCATGCGCTATTTCGCGACCGGCTCAACAGCTTTCAAATCTAACCGACTCCGCGTGTGATCTGCATCGTCTCATCTCATCTGTATTTGTGAACCCTGGCCTTCATCGTCAGCTCATGGACGCACCAAGGTGGAAGTTCAACGAGTGTCAGTTTGCAGTCTGAGGTACGTACTTTGCACATATCTTTACTGTTGGCTGCCTAGATCAAAGTGAACATCGTATTTTTTAGCGTGTAACTCGTCAGACCTCTGATTCAGGTCTTCCCTGTGTAGCAGAAAGCCATCACGGTATTTCGGCGTGGTGCGAATGCTACATCAAATTGGTGCCGAAACCAGGGAACTTCCATTTTGAATCGTAAATCGCCATCTTTACTTTTGGTATTTCTGGTTAAAAGCGTAGCTTAAAATATCTCAATCGATCTATTGTTTTAACTAAAACCTATAGTACACATCGCATTCTAAGCTATTCCACAATTTCCATAGAATTACCTACTATCAAATCTATCAAGTTACATATCGTTCTTGAGCTATCACCATCGAACTAGGATTTTACAAAATCGTAGTGCAAAAGGAGTAAATATCGAGTATCCATTATTCATATCAATATCCATCGTAAATAATTGTGAGATCAAGTTATATTGTGCAATCACATTTTAATCGGTGCACAATTTATTTCGCTCACAGTTAATCATTTCGTAACTCGATATTTCGTCATTTGCACCCATCATACATCGCAATCACAACATAATCTTGGTTTATAAATCGTGTTTTACAATGCGCAAATCGTAAAATATTCCATCGAATCATTTTTTGTCACTATCTGAAATCGTGAGGGTAGGTCGAAATCTCGCTCAACGGTCGCGCGGCGGTGAATATTTCTGTTAGGTGCCTAACAGGTGAATGAACAGTACCGCACGATATCGAGAACATTTTACGTATCATACCAACTTGTTTACTTCATTGAAATATTACTAGTTTACTTCAAGTTGCTCGGTACTTAGTTATATTTGCCAATCGTTATCTATCTTGGTATTCGATTACGGTTACGGTTTCATTTACAATATCGGAGCAAAATATAGTTCACAGTGAATTTAGATTGTGCCGGAACTACACGTAACATATCAATTTGGTGCCTACTTGTTTACGTTGCATAAAATCGTTTTTGTTATTGTTGAGAGCCCGACAGTAGTCATTAATCTGCCAATATTCGGGTACATGAGTAACTAAAATTATTTAGGTACCTACATATTTTGCTATATTTTTACGTATCGACCTACATAGTAAATGCCTACAATGTCACTTCTAATGAACAAAAAAAAAGGTACCTTGAAGAAGTCTAAGTCAAAATCAATCGACATCCAGTATACTACCGAGGATTTACCATCCTTGCGTAGAAAACGAACCATCGCATATAAGCGTTTGACTAAGGCTTTAGAGGTTGGAATGTTAGCAGCTAGTGACCATTCTCAGCGAGACTTGTTTTTATCATATCATCAGGAAGTAAAGAATATTGCCGCTAATTTTGAGGATGCGCATTTTACAATTCAGGAGATTCTTGACGATCCTGAAAATGAAGATAACGAAATTCAGGAGCGTTTCGACGAAATGTTTTACAAAGTGTTGTCAATAACTCGCACCTTTTCAAAAGGTGATTCAAATCAATCTCACCGTATTGGCAATGCTCCTTCAAACATTCGGCTACCCAAAATATCACTACCGACTTTTGGCGGTGACGTCAAGAAATGGCCGGAATATTTCGATACTTTCAACGCTTTGATACACAACTCAACTTCTTTGACTGACACGGAGAAGTTTCACTATCTGTTATCGTCTCTTAGCGGCGATGCGTTGCCGGTAATTAAATCGTTCCCGATGACTCACGAACACTATCACGACGCGTACCAAGCACTCACCGCGCGCTTCACTAATAAACGCGACCTAGCCTTTACGTGTTGGCGAGACATCTTAAATGTTGATTTTAAATTCAACGACGCTCACGAGTTCAGAAAATCCCTTGATTCATTTGAAGAGAATTTAAGTATTCTAAAAACAGTTAATCTACCGGTTGGTCAATGGGATTTTGTTCTAGTATATCATATTTTATCAAAACTTGACTCGAAATTAAGACGTGATTTTGAAGAAAATCATTCGGATGTCGAATTGCCAACCTACATACAATTAAAGGTTTTTCTACATTCTAAGTGCGAGGCGTCATTACGCGATACACATTTCGTTAAGACAATCAAGTCAAACGAACTTACGCAGAGAGGTTCGACTTCCTATTCGCAACCAAAACGTTCCACCCCGGCACACACACTGGTAGCTGCTACCGAAAAGCAAACCGAAAGTGCTACGCCTGCCGTTCCGTACACAAGTAAATGTTCTTTCTGTGGTGATTCTCATTCCATTGCGGCATGTTCAGAATTTATCAAAAAATCATACGATGAACGAATGCAGATTGCTACTGAGAAGAACTGGTGCTTCAATTGCTTGAGGTCATCCCATCGGTTGAAGGATTGTAAATCGATATTTTCGTGTCGCACATGCAAACGGAAACATCACACCTTACTCCATCGCGATGATCCTATCGGATCCCGTCCAACTGCATCGTCGTTGGTGTCAAGGTCACCTATGCATACAACTGTTTTGCTGGCGACTGCAATAGTGCAGGTCAAAGATGCTTTCGGTACTATGCAATCGTTCCGTGCCTTATTTGACACCGGAAGTCAAAGTAACTTCATTACTGAATCAGCTATCTCACGTTTAAACTTACATCCGACCCCAATTAACACAACCGTATGTGGTCTCGGCGAGGCACCAGCGTCTATTCTCGGTGAAGTGAGGTGTGCAGTAGGTACTAAAGATACAATATTCTTTGATTTGGATCTGCACGTCATTTCGAGAATATGTGGCGATCAACCTATCGCAAAATTAAACACTTCTGGATGGTCACATATACAATCTTTGCCACTCGCAGACCCCGGATTCGATATTCCGGGATCTATCGATCTATTGCTCGCCGCCGACGTCTTTACCGATTCACTTCTCAACCAACAAATCAAAGGGAATGTTAACCAACCTTCCGCTTTCAACTCCGTCTTTGGGTGGCTCCTGTTAGGCAAAACTCGTTTAGCTTCTAGCACCCTGGTACACACATCATTAAACAGAGATAACGAGTTGAATTCTCTGGTTCAACATTTTTGGGAACTGGATTCCATACCGAAAACGTCACTCTTGACTCCAGATGAAACCCTCTGTGAACAGAAGTTTGTATCCAGTCATTCTCGTGATTCCTCCGGACGATATGTTTTACGTTTGCCCTTCAAAGATGATTCGGAACCCATATTCGCAGGCTCTCGTGAGGTTGCATTGCGACGATTCCACGCTATCGAACGCCGGTTGTCTCGTGACTCCGATTTAAAAGGCCAATACGTGGACTTCATGTCAGACTACATAGAAACCGGACACATGACATTGGTACCAGTAGAGGAAATAAGCATGGGAAAATACTATATACCACATCACTGTGTTCTTCGTCCCGATTCCGCCACTACCCGTCTCCGTGTTGTGTTCGACGCCTCGGCCAAAGACGCTAACTCACGTTCCTTAAACGACTCTCAACTTACCGGTCCTAAGTTACAACCAAACATTATAGACATTCTTTTACGGTTTAGGGAACACAACGTGGTCTTCATGGCTGATGCCCGACAGATGTATCGTCAAATTTTGATCTGGCAGGACCATCGTGATTATCAGCGTATCTTCTGGAGAGCCTCTGCTCACGATAATCTCCAAGAGTACCGTCTGAATACCGTTACGTATGGTGTTTCTTCATCCCCTTTCCTTGCATGCCGCACCTTGAAACAGCTTGCTGAAGACGAAGGAGACTCGTATCCCGTTGCAAAGCGGATCATCCTGTCGGACGTTTATATAGATGACGTAGCAACCGGATGTGACTCGCTTGAAACCGCTGAACTAGCAAAAAATCAACTTATCGCGCTATTCAAACTCGGTGGTTTTCATCTTAGAAAATGGGTGAGTAACAAGGCTCAACTTTTGTTGGATCTTCCCAGCCAGGATTGTCTAGCTGGCTCCGTATCTCTCGATAATTCCGAATCCTCAACGTTAAAGGTTCTAGGTCTGCAATGGAATCCGTCACTGGATGCATTCCTTTTCGAAATAAAACCATCCGAGCGTCCATGTACCAAACGTTCCATTCTCAGCGAACTGGCTAGAGTCTTCGACCCATTAGGCTTCTTATCCCCCATCACTATTCAAATCAAGTCATATATTCAAAAGCTTTGGATTCTCGGTATTGGATGGGATCAAACGCCGCCTGATGAGATCATTCATACATGGACTACATACATGGATCAATTACCACAGTTGTCCCAACTTCGAATCCCTCGTAAAATAACATGCTCTGAAGCAAAATCGTGCGAGCTTCACGGCTTTTGTGACAGCTCAGAGACAGCGTATGGTGCTGTTATTTATTTACGCGTCACTGATAAGGACGGTGCCGCCCACGTCTTCTTAGTCTGTTCAAAAACTCGTGTAGCACCGCTGAAACGCATATCGTTGCCTAGATTGGAACTCTGCGCGGCAGTTCTCCTCGCCAATCTATACACACTCGTTCGTGACACTTATCTAGCTCGTATCCAAATCGATGCTGTCTACCTATGGTCAGACTCAACCGTTGTCCTCTCCTGGTTACGCTCACATTCATCTCGTTGGACCACATTCGTTGCCAACCGGGTGAGTCAAATCCAAGACCTCACACCTACTGAATGTTGGCATCACGTCTCTTCGGGTGATAATCCTGCTGATGTCTGTTCACGTGGACAACTTCCTAGTGAACTTCTTCACAATTCGCTATGGTGGGCGGGGCCATGTTGGCTTTCACAAAATCATGAGGCATGGCCTTCAAGTTCAGGCTGCATATTTCACGAAGACGACGTTATTATCAAGGCTGAAGAACGCAAAGTGGTTATCTTAGTGACCGATAAGACCGCGACGAATGACCCTCCAATTATCGAAACCTTACTGAATCGGTTTTCCTCGTTATCGAAACTTATTAATGTTCTCGCTTACATATATCGGTTTATTAACAATTCTCGTATCTCAAATCAATCAAATCGTAAGGAGTTTTTAAACAACGTGGAACGTCATCGCGCTCTCATTCAAATCGTCAAACACGTACAGGGTCGATCTTTCTCGGAGGAAATCTCCAACTTAAAATCTAAAAAGGTGTTACCGAAACATTTTCGAAAACTGAACCCGTTTCTAGACGATCAGGGAGTGCTCAGGGTTGGCGGCAGGATTTCTCGATCCGGATTAGAGTACGAACACAGGCATCCTGCCTTCTTACCATCTGATCATCCTTTAACGCTTTCCATCATCAACTTCACTCATCGTACCCACTTGCATCCAGGCATAAACACTACACATTTCTTGCTGCTTCAACAATTTTGGATTATCGCTGCGAAGCGTACCATTCGCCGTTGCCTCTCCAAATGCGTTCAGTGTTTCCGAACAAACCCACAGCCGCTTCAACCCTTCATGAGCGATCTTCCATCCTATCGAGTCAATCAAGTTAAACCGTTCTCGGTAGTAGGTGTTGATCTAGGTGGACCATTTCGCATCAAACTTGGTTCCCATCGTGGCGCTAAGATGGACAAGGCATATCTATGCTTGTTTATCTGTCTCGCAACCAAAGCAGTCCACTTGGAGGTTGTGTCGACACTTTCAACCGATGGGTTTATAGCTGCGCTACGGCGCTTCGTTGGTCGTCGCGGCCGCTGTAACACTATTCATGCGGACTGTGGCACCAACTTTGTAGGCGCTAAAAACCAACTTTCGTCTCTAATGCAACAGGCTTCTAACGAGCAAAAAATCGAATTTAAATTTAACCCACCCGGGGCTCCACATTTCGGTGGGGTCTGGGAAATACAAATCAAAGCAGCGAAATCACATCTATATCGAGTTGTGGGTGACCAAGTCCTAACGTTCGAGGAGTTGACGACTCTGTTCGTTCAAATTGAATCAATTCTAAACTCAAGACCCCTTTACCCGATCAGCTCTGACCCCAACGACCTATCATGTTTGACACCTGGTCATTTTCTAACCTTGGAGCCTTTGACAGCTGTCCCTGATGAGGATCTATCGCATCTTAACCCAAATCGGCTTTATCGGTGGCAGATGATACAGGCGTTCCAACAGAACTTTTGGTCTCGGTGGAAAGCTGAATACTTAAACTCGCTAACTCAACGCGCCAAATGGACAAAACATTCAAAACCGTTGTCGATAGGTTCGATGGTGTTAGTGAAGGACGACAATCGTAGCCCATTGCATTGGAATCTCGCGAGAGTCACAGAGCTCCAGGTTGGGGTTGATGGAGTAGCTCGGAGTGCATTAGTAAAAAATGCAAACAATCAAATCATTAAACGACCACTAGTGAAACTATGTCCTCTGCCAACAGAAGACTAGTTTCAATCGCATCAAATTATAGTCTATTAAATCTTAATTAAGCAAATCGTAGTATAAAATAATCTTAATCTAATCGTTGTTTCTAACTATCTAAACCGTATCCTCAATATCATTACAGTCTCTGACTGGATCTCCTATGTTTTAACCAGAAAATGCCATAGGTATTTTGGTGGGCGGGATGTTTCGTTCCCATCAACCTCTTCTCCAAATCCATACGATGTTCAGTTTGTCTCTGGGCTTTACCAGCAGTAACGAGACGCCAACTTTATGGTTGTCATGCATTGTACGTATACGTCAAAGCTCAGAGCAAATGACAGTTCAGAACGAACACCGATCGAAACGCATGCGCTATTTCGCGACCGGCTCAACAGCTTTCAAATCTAACCGACTCCGCGTGTGATCTGCATCGTCTCATCTCATCTGTATTTGTGAACCCTGGCCTTCATCGTCAGCTCATGGACGCACCAAGGTGGAAGTTCAACGAGTGTCAGTTTGCAGTCTGAGGTACGTACTTTGCACATATCTTTACTGTTGGCTGCCTAGATCAAAGTGAACATCGTATTTTTTAGCGTGTAACTCGTCAGACCTCTGATTCAGGTCTTCCCTGTGTAGCAGAAAGCCATCACGGTATTTCGGCGTGGTGCGAATGCTACAACCTCTTTGGCACGTCTCCAGACATAAAAGTCTAGCAGAGTTAGGTCTGGGGAATGTGCCGGCCATGAAATAGGGCTATCGCGACCAATCCACGCATTGGGGAACACATCGTCACACAAAATTATTAAATAAATGTTAAAAATGCATTTTTTTTTATTTCTAGAGCCCTCCCTCCCCCCAAAAGCGAGATACGAGGCAGATTTTACCGTATAAGAGTGAGATAACAGATTTAATAAGTTTTTCAGGTATCACTTAAGCTAATATAATATGTTTTGAAATCATAATTTGGAATTTAATATTTTCTGACTCAATTCACAATTCTAGTGAATTCCCAAAGTTGTAAAAAGATTTTTATGTCATGTGGCACATCACTAGCAAGAGGATAGTCTAGAGAATTTTTGAGGAAGTTGGAAGATCCCGGTCGCTTTTGGTTTTTTTTATACCCTTGTAAATAGCTGCAACATGGACAGCTTTAATTGAGTCCGAAACTTTGCAAGTAAATTTAAAAAAAACTAGATGGCTAATGTCACTTATTTTGAATTTAAAAGTACTGGAATACAATACAAATCTAAATAAAATTAAAATTCAGAGTTTACGACTTATACTTTTTTTTAAACTTGTATTTGAATGTAAAATTTGGGTATTTTTTTAATAAAACAATAAAAAGTCGATGAAAAATAATCCACAGGACATGAGAATTGTTTAGGGGTCTGAAAGGATAGCAGATGACCCCCCCAGTCGACCATTTCAGTTTGGCACACGATGCACCAAACACCCTGTATATCATCACACTACGACCAATAGGAGTGCAGTAGCAATGAAAAATGTTGCGAAAACGGGAAAATGTGACGCAAACGAAGTTGCGCCGGACAGCTAGTTCGAAATAAAAATACAAGTGAAATATATGATTTCACTGACTCTATTAATATGCTACTTTAATAAAGTAATCATTTAACATCAAAACCTTGTACTACGGCGCCTTTCACACGTCGTTTGTTAGTTGGTGTAATTTATTAAAAAGGTTTTACAACCCATCTCATAGCATTCTTTTCATTCCAATGAATAATATGACTCTCCACGTATCGAGTTTATTGGTAGACATTTCAGCTTCGTTATGGCGAGGATGTTTAAACGTTGAGAAAATAAAACTCAGCCAATAAGATTATTCGAAATAGATGCACGTCAAAAAAGAGTAAATATATTTTCCGGCAAGAATTATTATTGGGTAAAAATAAAGTTGATGGAAAAGGGTTAGTGAGAGAATTTGTTTTCATATTTTCTGAAACAAGTTTTTAGCACCAGACGATAGAAAGCTTGTGAAGACTTAGATTTTCATTAGTGCTTTGATTGACCTAGAAGTGGATACTTTCACCAAGCAATTGGTAAATAGTATGTTTCGGGTTACAAAGATTTATCAAAGCCACCACTGACCTGTGTATGTGGTTGTGTATGTGCAGTGAGATGCGCCCTCACTGCCAGATGTAACCTCAGCGTCAGATGTCCATGAGCATTGGCAGCGCGGCACGCCCATCGGCCACCATCGGCTATCTCCGCGCGTCGGATTCCGAGCGCGTCGTGGGTTCTGCTGTAGCGACCTCCACCTTCTCCGTCGCGTATCTCGCGGAGAACACCCCCACCGGTCTCGCGGTACCATCTGGAAAGAAGACACGTGTTAGTAGCTCGTTCAGGAACGGTGCAGTAGGTAGTAGAGCTCACAGAGAGATTAATTAAATCCCTTTTGTTGTTAATTTGGACACAAAAGAAGATGGCAGGTGATTGCTTCTTCCCACTTTATGAAATGTTCTGATTTTCATAGTCCTAATTTATTAGGCGTAGAGCTGCATCAATGGAATTGACGATAACAGAATTTGACGTTATCATTGTTACTATTCTGAAATCAAAGTCCTATTCCGATATTTGAATGACACCAAGATTCTTTAAAAAAAGAAAGCCATAATAATGAAACTATGTGAACGTATGACATTGCGAGTAATAATAGTAACGGAATTTTATGATTGTGATTGATTGAAATGATTGATTTTATGATGTTGAAGAACTATAGGCCCATCTCACTTCTAAGCCATGTCTACAAGTTGTTTTCAAGAGTCATCACGAATCGTCTCGCGCGCAGGTTTGACGATTTTCAGCCTCCCGAACAAGCCGGATTCCGTAAAGGCTTTAGCACCATAGACCACATACATACGCTGCGACAGGTTATACAGAAGACCGAAGAGTACAACCTGCCTCTCTGTTTAGCGTTTGTGGACTATGAGAAAGCCTTCGATTCGATCGAGACTTGGGCTGTACTGCAGTCTCTCCAACGGTGCCAAATTGATTATCGGTACATCGAGGTGCTGAAGTGTTTGTACAAAAACGCCACCATGTCAGTCCGACTTCAGGACCAGACCTCGGAACCTATCCT
The DNA here is from genome assembly GCA_949152445.1 of Cerastis rubricosa. Lineage (NCBI taxonomy): Eukaryota > Metazoa > Arthropoda > Insecta > Lepidoptera > Noctuidae > Cerastis > Cerastis rubricosa. Next base: position 1,209,903 of record OX424525.1, on the reverse strand, counting down.
TCTGCAGCGAGGTGTGAGACAGGGAGACGTCATATCTCCGAAACTGTTCACCGCTGCACTGGAAGATATCTTCAAGGTTCTGGACTGGAGAGGGCTAGGCATCAACATCAATGGCGAGTACATCTCTCACCTTCGATTTGCCGACGATATAGTGGTCATGGCTGAGACCATGGAGGACCTCAGTACAATGCTCGATGACCTCAGTAGAGCTTCCGAAAGAGTGGGTCTTAAAATGAACATGGACAAAACCAAGGTCATGTTGAATGCCCATGTAACACCCACTCCTATCAAGATCGGAGACTCTACTATCGAAGTTGTAGACGATTATGTCTACCTGGGACAAACGGTCCAGTTGGGTAGGTCTAACTTCGAGAAAGAGGTCAATCGTCGAATCCGACTCGGCTGGGCAGCGTTCGGGAAGCTGCGTGGTATCTTCTCGTCCAACTTACCGCAGTGTCTCAAGACGAAAGTCTATGACCAGTGTGTGTTGCCAGTGATTACATACGGGACCGAAACGTGGCCGCTCACAATGGGCCTCATCAGAAGGCTCAAAGTCACCCAGAGGGCAATGGAGAGAGCTATGCTCGGAGTTTCCTTGCGTGATCAAATCAGAAATGAGGACATCCGCAAGAGAACCAAGGTTACCGACGTAGCCCGAAGAATTGCCAGACTTAAGTGGCAGTGGGCAGGGCACATTGCTCGCAGAACAGATGGCCGATGGGGCCGAAAAGTTCTGGAATGGCGACCGCGAACAGGGAGACGATGCGTTGGAAGGCCTCCCACTAGGTGGACCGATGACCTGGTGAAGGTTTCGGGGATCCGCTGGATGCGAGTCGCACGGGACCGATCAATGTGGCGACACTTGGGGGAGGCCTATGTCCAGCAGTGGACGTCTTTCGGCTGAAATGATGATGATGATGATGATGAATTTTATGATTCCATCTCAAGAGCGTTTATGACTCGTTTACATTTGTTACTGCACCCATACCTTTTATTAACAGTAAGTTTTCTATTGAGGACATCAGGAATGGACCACACTTTACGAGGTAGACGGTTTTAAACGACTTCCATGCGAGTCGTTTCTCATACTCAAGTGCAAGTTGGTAATATAATCGTAAAGCATAAGAATGAATAATTGAAATATTTATTTATTCACACACAAGTAGTAGTAGTAGTAGTTTCATAATCCAAGAAAACATTCCATTTTAATTAAAGGTCTGTAAGAATTTTAGTGCTCAATAAAAAAAAATCTCCCAGAGAAGTCCCTTCGTTATTGGACATGATTGTACACAGGTATTTCTAAAAAGTTCCTAATAATCACATTAAATCTCCTCCTACCCTCTCAATCAGAGCGAAGTGTCGAGCAGTCGAGCCTCTCATTGGACCCCATCCCCGCACAAAGCGTCCGCATGAATGGCCCACATCCTTCTTAACAGACTTTTTATACGAAGAGTGCTCACATCACTTCCGGTCTCCGGAAGTCCTCATTAAATTTATATAGCCAACGCTTGGTAGCGTTCGGAAAGGTACTCTAATGTGGCGCACAATAAAGTAACCGTAATTGTGGAAATCGCGTTCGAGTTTTCTTGGTAAACGATGTATTTCTTTTCTTTTTACTGATGGATCGTGTATTATAAGTTATTAATTCAATTTAGTTTAACTCGCCTAGTAAAAAATATTTGAAACATTAATGTTCAAAGGAATTAATAGGTAATTTGGTTATTCTATAATATTCATCCACATTTGTTATGGTTAGAAGCTATTTCGATATGTAGACATCAACATCTAGTAATGACCTAAATTCATTAGAATTCGTCACTAGTAAAACCTAAAGTCATTAGTAAAAGTTAAAAATCAAGCTTCAAGACAACAATACAAAACACGGGTTCTATTCAGTCCTCGTTGATCTAAGACTGCACTAAATCAAAAGGAACCTAACCCACGCCACCTCACTCTCAAACTACTTTTTTCAATGCATTATTTTTCTCATAGTCGGTTGCTAAGCAACGGCACGTCTACCGGTCATTACTACGAAGAAAGAGAAACTGCGAATATTTTCTACAAGGATTTATGTTGAGCTTTGGTCTTACTGTTGTTTTTGGAACAGTGCTTATTAAGTTGAGGGGTTTGGAAAATGGGTTATATTTACAATATCAAAGAAATTTAAATATTTTTAGGGTTCCTTACCTCAAAAGGAAAAAATGGAACCATTATAGGATCACTTTATTGTCAGTTTGTTTGTCTGTCAGTCAAGACCCTTTATCTATGTACATAGATCTACTGTCCCTTCAAGCTGCGAACAAATCAAACGTCTTTTTTTTTTTTTTTTTTTTTTTTTTTTTTTTTTTTTTTTTTCATGAATAAAAAATCTTTACAAAGTGGATCAAACAACTACCTAGTAAATGAGTTGAACATTAAAGTGACAATCGTTAAGGTGTTAAAACAGTTGTAATAAAACGGATCTATCAACTTTATCTGTAGCAAAATAGCAAAAAATAAACAATAACAATTTTCGTAAACTCTTTCTTCAATAAACTTGAGTGTTTATTGGGATGGTGAAAAGTGTAACTAAAAACAAAATAGTGGAGTTATTCTGAACACAACAGTGACAAAAAAAAACTCTTTTTATGGAAAAAAGTGCAAAAATAACTATTGCATGAATCATCACAACGTCTTTTTAAAATTTAAATTCATACGATGAATGTCGATCACTATTTCGCCTAAACTTCTAACTGCACGGTTGGTCTCACGGCCGCGGTCGCGCCTGCAATATTGTGTAGATGGCGTGTCTCGAGTTCGATCCCCAGTGAACCAACTCACTTTTTAAAGTTTACTTCAAAATTTTCGACATGAATTTCTTGGATAATATCACATTTCGCCGAACGAGGACAAAGTCGGATTCAATATTAAACGACAGCGAGGTAATAGCTACTATACCAACATTGAATGAGACCGTTACCAGTGTACCAGAAATTTCCGATGACGAAGACGATTTAGTTAAGAAACTACGTGAACAAATTACTCATCTTACATTAGAACTGCAGAGCGCTCACTCGGAAATTGAATCTTTGTCTTTAGAAAATAGTAATCTCAAGTCTTTAAACGATAAATTGAGTAAAAATAATGATCTTTATAAGAAAGTAACTTTAACACCCGCCAAACTGAAGTCGTCCAGCTCAAAAAAGAACAAAAGTAGTAACAATAAAAACAATAAACAAACTCAAACAGTGACACCGAAATCGAAGATAAATAACACTTATAAACCGACACTACAAAGAGATCATACAGTCGAAAATGATTCAAAACGCAACAAAATATGTATTATAAGCACAGACAATAAAAATAACTTGCTTTATATTGCAGAAAACAATTTTGAGAAATTTGAACTTTGTCACTACATCACACCCCATGGTAGTATACAAGTTCTGCTGAAAGGTATTAAAGAAAAGTTAGCGAATTTCACCTCACTGGACTTCTGCATTATTCTACTTGGTGAAGAGGACTTTAAAGTCACAAATAGATATTTAGATAGTATACTACAGATAAGACAAGTCCTGCAAGAAATCACAAACACTAACATAATTATTTGCACCCCTACGTACAAATTCTTTACAAATAACTACTTGTATAATTCAAGAGTAGAAACGTTCAACAATTTATTATATTTGGATACAATTACTCACGAACATGCATACTTTTTGGACAGCAACGAGAATTTGAGATATGACGACACGATGTTCGACAGACGCACTGGCTCGATAAATAGTTCCGGAATGCAGTTATTGTTCAAGGATGTTTATAGAATGATTGTTTATATAGAATCCTCCATCACTAGTTGTAAATATGGAGTTGACCTAAACAAGGAAATGTCACCGAGTCTAAATAACACCCCAGAACCTACTCCGCAAAAGCTTTTTCGGTCATAAATACATCACCATACTGCACCAAAACATTGCAGGTTTGAGGAGCAAGTCCGATGCATTAACAATCTGCTTACAAGAATTATCGGATAGAAATACTGATATTGATGTTATTTGTCTGACTGAACATTTTATGATGTCGGGCCATGAAGATATATGTGTAATACCCAATTTTTGCATAGCTGCCTACTTTAGCAGAAGTAATTCTAACAGAGGTGGGTCGTGTATCTACGTGAAGAAAGGTCATCATTGGAAAGCGATTCCAAAGTCGGTGTTATTCACTGAGTGCTCAACTTTTGAATGCTCAGCCATAGAACTAATAGACTACAAAGTAATTATTATCTGTTTGTATAGAGTTCCGGTTGCTAGTAACCTGAGTAATTTCTTCGAAAGATTAGACAAGATGCTCAAATATGTAAATAGAACCTATAATAAGCATAATATTGTGATAGCTGGGGATTTTAATATTAATATTTTAAAACAAAATAATATTACATCTGAATTTGAATGTTTACTTCTTAATTATAACTTAAGGCTTAAGATTACCGAACCTACCAGAAAAATCAGCAAAACATGTATAGATAATTTTGCTCACAACTACCACAATAAGTGTAGAGCAGAAGTGATTGACTTTGCATTATCTGATCACACAGCTCAGATATTGAGGTGTCAGGTCAAAAAGGTGTGCCTGATAAAAAGTTGGAAAATTAAACGTAGAGATTATTGTGAAGAAAATCTTAAGAAGTTTAGAACTTGTATAGAGAAATTATCTTTTACGGAAATGTACTCAGTCTCTGATCCGAATATAGCCTACAATGCTTTCATTGATTTGTTTAAGTTATTTTATGATCTTTGCTTTCCATTTAAATATATCGCCATTAATAATCACCGTAAAGCTAACTGGATAACGCGAGGGATCAAGGCCTGTAGTATTAAAAAACGTGATCTTTTATGGCAATACAGAAAAAAACCCAGCCAGGTAAATAAAACTAAACTGACACAATTTTCAAAAAGATACAAAAAAGTAATAAAATTAACCCAGCGCGCACAAAATAATCATTTAATTAATACGTCGGTTAATAAGAGTAGATCGGCATGGAATATTATAAACGAACCTAAACAAAATTTACCAAGTGATACTTTAACTAGCATTAAAATAAATGGCAAAACAATAACTGACCCCTGTGAAATATCGAATGCTTTTAATAATTATTTCATCGATAAAATAGTACCTAAGGATGATTCACTCAATATGCAGTATAAATTTTATATGTCGTCCAAGCAAAAGTCTATGTTTTTAAAACCATGCTTGCCATATGATGTATTGCAGATTATTAGGAGTTTAAAAAATACGAATAGTGTCGGTTATGATGGCATATCAACTAAAGTCTTGAAATATATAGCTATGAATATTTCTGCTCATCTTTCCTATCTGATAAATCTATGTATTGAAGCTGGAATCTACCCTGAAAAATTAAAAACTTCTATCATAAAACCAATTTTCAAAAAAGATAATAGAGAATGTCTAGAAAACTATAGACCTATTGCCTTAGTTCCAGTTATTTCCAAAATATTTGAAAAATATATTTACAAAGAACTTAATAACTATTTAGAAAATAACAATATTCTAGCAAAAGAACAAAAAGGTTTTAGACACAATAAATCTATAAATATGGCCATATATGACTTTCTGAATTTTGTTATGGTTAATGTTGACAAAAGAATACCTGTCTGCTCTATCTTTATGGATATGACACAGGCTTTTGATTATGTCAAACATGATATATTGATTGGCAAACTTAATGAATATGGAATAAGAGGTAATGTACTGAAATTATTTGAATCATACCTCAAAGGCCGTCACCAATACACTGAATTGACTAGAGTGAATATCCTAACAAAAAAAGAAGAAACCTTTAGATCATGTGAACGTCAACTAAACTACGGTGTTCCTCAAGGAACCGTTTTGGGGCCACCACTTTTTATATTGTACATTAATGACTTACCCAATGCCACTGAAAATCCTATAGCTCTTTTTGCAGATGACAGTACAGTAACTATAAAATGTAAAGACATAAATACTTTTGAAGATGACATAAATAACACATTGAGCTCTGTTATGGATTGGCTTAATATTAATAATCTGAAAGCCAACTTAAGTAAAACCAAATTAATGTACTTTAGACAGCGTTTACCAGCACCAAATAACCTAAATGTCAATTTTGACATGCAAACAATAGAGGAAGTAGACAATTGTAAATTTTTAGGCTTATATATTGATGACAAAATGACCTGGAAACCGCATATTCAACAGCTATGCAAGCGAGTTAGCAAATCTGCCTATGCCTTTTTTTTTTTTTTTTTTTTTTTTTTCGGATGGGAAATCATCAAATGACTTCTTCCGCTCTGGGCGGAGCGGAAGGGAGTGTCAGACTTGTACTGACTAAAACCCATCCATGTTCCTTCTTAGCCCTTTGCGTTCCAGGGGCACGGTATCTCTTTCGAACAACCCGCAGCCCTGGCAGGCATCGGCCCTCTCGGACCCCTTCCGATTTGCTGACATCTCCTTGAGGCGCGCGTGGAACACGAACGCGCCGTCGGCACGGTCTGTCGTCATGAGACGGACGGACGGTGAGCTAGCCCATTACTCACCGTCCACAGGCCCGCGCCTACGGTGGCCGGGGGCCACTGGTTGCCCCCCGACGCCCGGGGCGTCTCCCGCGGCGGCTGGGACGTGAGGTTCTCTCCCTCTCACGTTCCGCCACCTCCTTCGCTAGCATGACTGCTTCGCAGAAGGAGGCGACGGCTTCCCATTCCCTCTCGCTCCGGACCATGGATTGAACCAGGGCCGGACGCGAGAGGTCGCCGCCGCCAATCGCCGCTACGAGGACACGGCGGTGCTCAGCCCAAGCGGGGCATAGCTCCACAGTGTGCTCCACCGTGTCCTCCGGTCGATCCTCGCAGTGGTGACACCCGGGCGTTTCCTCCCGCCCGATTCGGTGCAGGAACCTCCCGAAACAACCGTGTCCGGTGAGGACCTGCGTCAGGCGGAAGGTGAGGGCGCCGTGGCGCCTCTCCAGCCACTCCTCAAAGAGGGGACTTATCGCCACTATTGTGGCGTGCCCTGCACGGGGTTGCGACAGTCGCTCCCTCCATGTCGCCATGAGATCGCGCCGGAGGTCTGTCCGCTGAGCGACAATTTGCCGCGGCAGCGGAGTTTCCCCCCGGCGTAGTGCCTCCGCGCGCCATTCGTGCAGGCACGCGAGGACTATCGCCTCCAGATCCCATGGCGGCAATCCGGCCAAGAGGCTCGCCGCCTCGCCGGAGATCGTGCGGTACCCCCGGATCAGCCTTACGGCTACCACCTTCTGGGGCGCGTTCAGGTAATGGGCGGCTCGCCGCCTCAGAGAACGCGCCCACACCGGGGCCCCGTAAAGGGCCATGGACCGCACGACCCCCGCGTAGAGCCTGCGGCAGGAGGCGTTTGGACCCCCCAGGTTGGGCAAGAGCCGCTTGAACGCAGCCCCTGCCCGTTCCAGTTTGGGGGCCAACCAACCAACGCAGCGTTTCTCCGCGTGTCCCTCTGAAAAGCAGAGGGCACAGCGGAGGAGCAAGGGCGGGCTCGGAGTGCACTCACCCTGCCTCCGAGCAGACAGCGAGGGACGCAGTCCTTCTCTGTCCCCGTCGTTCTCGTAATCCCATCATCGGAGTGTCGTGGATCACGTCTCGCGGCTTCGATCGGGACCGAGGGTCTTGGCTTAACCGCCTGGACCGCGAGGTAGAAAACCTCTATAAAAAACTACCCCGAATCTCAAGCGGCGGCGCACCGTGAGGGGATGTATGGCTGACGGGTGTTCCATGGAACAATCAGTCTTTAGTGCGACCCCCGCCAGAGTACCAGCCGACCCTCTGGCGGGTTATAAATGTCAAAGGCTTATCCGGGTACAGGGGGCACTGCCCGGATGGACCTCTTACTTCCCCCATACTCGTGGGAACAAATCTGCCTATGCCTTACATACACTTGCAAGCAAAATAAACTCCAGTGCCCTTTTAATTGCGTATCATGGGCTAGTGGCATCTGTTCTCAGATATGGCATAATTTTTTGGGGGAATTCCACCGACAAAGATCTCGTTTTTAAGGCACAGAAACGATGCATTCGGGCTATGTTTGGTTTAAAATCAACGGAGAGCTGTGTGCCTTTCTTTAAAAAGCATGGTATCCTTCCATTACCGTCACTATACATATTTGAAGTAGCAGTTTTTGTTAAACAAAATCCTCATTTATTTACTTTAGCATCTATAGCTTTCAATCGGACCCAAAGGGACGAAAGTCGTCTGTACGTTCCAAAAGCCAATACTGCCTTGATGTATAAAAGTATCTTTCACATGGCAACAGTTCTGTTTAATAAATTGCCAAAAGAGCTAAAAAAACTACACATTAACTTATTTAAACAAAAACTGAGAAGTTTGCTTTGTCAAAAATGTTATTATTGTGTATCGGATTTTTTATCAGATAAATTTTGACATGTAAATGTAATTTTTGTAATGTAATTTGCTTTTTTGACTATATTGTAATCAATCATCATTATTTATCTAAATCTGAATTATATTTGACATTTACCTAAAAAAATGTTTTGAAAATTATCCAACAAATTATTTTGACATTTATCTAACAAATTATTTTGACATCTACCCAACAAATTATTTTGACTTCTGTTCCTTTAGTAATCAAAGAATACAATCATTTATGTAGTTAATTTGTATTTCAGTATGAGTAAGCTCTTTATTTGCATGTAAAAATTGTAATTAATTATTTTTGTATGCCTACAATAGGCTGATCATAGCGCACATTAACCTTAAACATGTCCAACCACTGTACCTACCTATGTATCACAAATAAAGTATATCTGTATCTGTATCTGTATCTGTCTATGTTAATGTAAAAAAAAGATCAAGCCGTTTATTCAGCAAAAAAGTATATTTCGACACTCTCAAGGAAATCAAAATGTATGGTACTTCCCGTTGACCAAGAACTATAAAGAAGTAACTTAGAAATAAGCAATATCATCTTATACTACAACTACAGGAGAAAATCTAAAAACTATTTATTTGTAATTAAATCATAAAAAATCAATAATTAAACAATATAAAAAAAAACGGGTTGCACTCCGTGAGTGCCGGCAGAAGTGAAAACTTGAATATTAACGTTGTACATTTTTGATATTTTGGAATGGTTAGGGAATAATTTTGCATGAATTGTTTTAATTACCAGTATAAAAGTAAGTACTATCATTTATGTGGTAAAATACAATATTCATTTATTGCGCTATCGTACACAAACATGACAATTTATATTACATTAAAAATTTAACACTTCAGAACTATTACAATCCGTCTTACGAATTTTACCTCTTTGCAGAAACCAAAGGTTTTGTTTGTGCATAAGATAATTATCTAGTTTTGAAAACCCAAAATCAATGACAGATATCATAAAGTTCAAATTCCCTCGTAACCTAATGCCAATCCGTCTTACGAATTTTCCAAGTTTGGAAACCCAAACTCAATGACAGATATCATAAAGTTGGTTCAAATTCCTTCGTAATTCACCTGTCCTGACGCGAGTTTAACATTTTTTACCCATCAAAAAAGTGCACAACGCCGCTAAAGAAGTTTTCACTTCAAAAGATTTAAATAACGCGCAAAACAAAAGTGAATTTCTACGGAACCCTCGGTGTGCGAGTCCGACTCGCACTTGTCCGGTTTTTTAGGTGTTATTAATTGCTAGCTACCCAGTCCCTGAATTATTGTAAAGAGTATTTGAGTTAGAATTTTCCATTCTAGACTAGTAGACGTTAAAAAGACTTCCCCGTGTTAAAAATTTGAAGCATAGCTACCAAAATACCGTTAATAGATCAAAGCTAGAAAATACCTAGTACCGGACGCAAACAAAGCAATACCGTAACTTTAAAATATACGATAGAAACTGTGTAGTAAAGTTGTGAAGTTCGCTTTGTAAAACGACCAGGCTATTTTGTTACCTTCAGTGCCTGATCACTGTACAACTAAACTTTGATCAAAGAAACTCCGTTCAGTGAAAATAACAATTTGTTTGGAAAGTTACTTCAGCGTGATTAAATAATGTGATCTTAAAAGGAAGTCTGAAGTAATTTTTATATGTTTTTAGAGAATTATGAAACAAAGGAAGCGGGGGAATTTGGGGCGCTTTTGTAAGTGGGGCGTTGGAAGCATTTTATTTGAGCTCATTTTATATATATGAGCTTAGAGTATGACGGTATCAAAAAAATCTCTACCGCTTTACCTGTGTTACTTTTTATTTAGCAACAAATTGATGACATTGGAATAGCCGCTTGACCAAAAAAAAACTAGAATCTTTAAACTTGATTCCTATGTAATTGTAGGTGTAACCGTCAGCTAAATTGTAAGTACCTACTACATTAACCAATCTTAATTACTCCGCGACCTAGACAGAAGCAATATCCAGCTGTGACATAGGTAGACCTCAAGTCACGTACGTTACCTTACCCAGTAGTTACCGATACTCCTAGGTATATTGTAGGGACTATCAAACGTCGTAGGTAAACGTAAACACGAATGTGTCTGACTTCAATTAAATTTGTAGGTAGGAACGTACGTAATGAGTGTGCTCGAATAGTCAATTCCATTAAAATACTATATTTATCAAATATTTTTTGTTTCTATTGTGTTTTTTTAAGCTTTAAAACAATTTTTCCAGGAACGTTCTATTGAATTAATAAAATAAACTAAGGCGCTTCTCTAGTTGCCTTGTATCAATACTGATTAAAATAATGTTGAGACATTTTCCGTTAATTTCATTTGGCATTCCATTAAAACAGACCATCTCAAAGTAACTCTTCCTGAAACGGAAAAACATAATAACTTAGAAAAATTAAAATAAATAAAATACCTTTGCTGCTTTCATAAAAGCTACATTAAAAGCAAATTGAACAGAAACTTCGTCCGTAATGAGTTACTTCCAGAGCATTTTCTGGAACCAAATAAAATTCTTATTACGAATAACCCGTCGCTGCGACTTTCTTTTTGTCGCTGTCGCAATAGCCGGGTATCTGCGACCCACGTAATTAGGTTTGGGAGGTCAACGCGGCGAGGTGACATGTTGACCATGCGTTACATAGAAGACGTATACGTTTTTTGTTATGGTTAGTAAGTAGGTTTGTTTCAGCAACTGAGCAATCAATCAGGCCTGCCTAGGTAGTCAAATTGTATTTAGTATTTTCTGTGTCTAATCTCTTTTCCTAATAGAACTTGTGAATTGTTAAATAAACTGTGTAGAAATACTAATTCAGTTAATAGGTTTCAAACAGTGTGTCAGGTTGCAAAAGCATTCCGAAAGCATTCTAAAAATGTGGTTTATGAAGGGTTGCCATCCACCCAACGAATTTTTGGGTATTTGATGCACACAACGCCGACCCGTAGCAATAACTTCATTTATTTTATTTGGCTCGTGCCGATCGGAAAACTCCATTTGGTATTTAACATCGGAGAATTATGTTTGGTCGGCTCGACGCAGTTTATTTGTATGTTCATTTGTTTATATTCGCTTTTTCGTTCGGCTGAGCGAAACATGTGCGTACCACACCAACGATGCTTTTACAATGAAAATAACGAACAAAACTCAATACCGTTGACTGTAAAGAAACAGTTCTTTAATTAACAGCGTGGGCAGTTAATTACAGACTAATTCAGAGCCTACCGAAGCCACAGTAACCAATTGCGCTCATTTGCATAGATAACTAGATTGCGTCGGCAACTTCCATCTATCCACTGTGTTTTTCTTTATCTATTTTAGATAGATTAAAGGCTAGGACTAAGTTAACTTTTTCCGATTATAATAAAATAAAATTAAACGTTCAAAACCAAAACATCCAAAACCAGTGTTGCCTAAATCCGTTCAAAAAGGCATTGTCATTCGGCAGTAAGTCCATAAGTCTAAGTAAGTACATAAAACATCGACTAGATTAAATAAGTGAATATTCATGTCCACAGCGCAACATTTAAATACGCAATGTCCCAATTCCCAGTACATCGTGGGACCCCTACCGGTCCACTATGCGGGTACCTGCGCTAATAGGGTTAATTCTGCTTACCCTGAAGGCTCAAAACATTTATTTGTATTTGAAATAGAAATGAACTCCTTTGTTACTCACACTCACACACACATTGTTTGTTATAACTACACACATACATGAAACGCACACTCTTGCGTTGTTTTCATTAACGGTCTCGTAGGGTTACACCGGACTTACGTTTAATTACTTGTTAGTTTATATTAGTTAATGCATTGTATTGTAATTAAATGAACTTGCCTAATTAAGTTCTGCGATATTATAACTATGTGAAAGCTTTGTTTTGTCAATTTTTTATCTGTTTTTTATCTGTTAAGCCCATAATATAGTTACAAATGAATAAAAGAAACCGCGGGCAGAACTTGTAAGATAACTTCCTCTTCGGGTACCACCAATCTCCCTAAAAGCATAAATAAATTATGTCTCATATTTCCTTGTTCTCTAAATATTTATATCAAATACGAAACTCAATGCTATAGTACCGTCAGTTGGCACAAATCTCACAAACCCGACCTAAATAACACAGAATCACAACCGCACTAGCTCGCAGACATTTACTCATACTGGTGTACTAACGTATGCAAAATCCCGCGATATCGCATCGTTTCTCAAATCAAACGCACGTGGTGTAGGGATGGGAATCAAAGCGGGATCGGCGGCAAGGAGGACTCCCCGGGGGCAGCACTCAACGCGTGATGGATACAGCCTTGACTTGCCCCGGGATACAGAGGATTGTGCAAGTGACAAGAGAAAGCGATTCGGGTACTGTTGGACAAAGATGGTGCAGGTGCAGTGCTGGGGTGAAGTTTTTCGTGTACAGTTTTAAACATGTAACAGAATTCATCATTTGCACCATAGTTTAAAACTATAGGTGATTCTCGATTACAATACACAAACAGGAATCTTAATTAACTGCAATCTACGACACCGATCAACATCTGTTGCAATTGTCGCTTTTGAAATTTGTGCTCCTAAAATGAAAATCACAGTAGGTACTTACGTATGGGGTATACGTAAGTACCTACTGTGATTTTCATTTTACAGTTATGTATTTCTGTATGCAAAATTCGCTAAAACTGCATGATTCCTTCAATCAAACGTACATAGTATGTTAGATGGAAATCTCCTTGGTCTTGCTGGGGGACGTAATCAAAACTTGGCATGTAGGTATTTAAGTGCTACGGGAACGGGTGAAACGATGTATGCATAGGTAAGCCGAAACCAAATCTAGGTTTGTTAATTTTTTTTTTGTTTGATTTTTCAATTAATCGTTAATACTTCTATTATATTTTACAATTTGTTTTGATAATTTACAATTATTATAATATACGTGACATCCTATTCACGCAAATCATAAAAAAGAAAGCGCTATAAATATTTTAGATTGACATAAGCTAATGTTATAACTCGTGGGTATAGGATTAATTTTATAAAGAAAACATAAGTAAAATTAATGGAAACCCTCAAATTGTAACATGTATCGATTAGACAGAGACCTAAAGATAAAGTGACTCGATAGTAGATACCACTTTCATCGCAATTTTCAAGGGCTCGCTGGCAAATTTGTTATGTATTCGTATGACGCAGCTCGGTGAAGGGATGCATGGTTCGAATCCGGGTCGAAACATTGAGTTCTTTCTTTAGATTATTCGAAACGAATTAAATGTTGTAGCAATGTAACATTTTAAAACTTGAGGGGTTAGTACATACTGACGCTGTCTGTACATCCCATTCTAGATAATCCAAAATCTGAAGTTGACTGGGTTATCTCAGTTGTTTACGTTGTTAATTTGGGCCTATTGGTCTCTGCGTTCTGCTGTTAGGACAAGAAGTCTAAATAATTTTTTTCCCACTCCTCCGCTATTCTTTTCTGATTAATTTCGTTGCGGGCTCCAAGACAGTTAGGTTTTTTCTGTTGGACTTAGCCGAGCTTCAATATCTCGGCGCTTTTCTGGTGGTCACCACTTTTGGGAATAGTGTAGCGGGTCTGGCCCACAAAAAAAAAAATATTGTGTCAGTGCAGTTCAAATTGCCTGTAAATGATTTAATTGAAATATAAGTTTTATTCAAACAATAAAATCACACGAAAATCAAATAGGATACTAATAAATAAATAAGATTTTAATTATATCCCCAACAACATGTAGCTTACACAGTATGTAGGTACTTCCTTATATCAGCCACATTTGGTTTGAGCATGACAAAAACATGGTGCTGATGGTTTTCCCTGTGGCGGCACTCAGCGGGTGATAGATACAGCCTTGACTAGCCCCGGGGTACCAGTAGCGGCTCATACTGTGAGAGGAAAGCGATCTAAAGTGATTGTCTCATGTTTACTGACGCAATTATGTGATAAGGTAGATTTATAAGCTTTAAATTCAAGTTCAAGCATCGGAACTGCAGATGACCTTTTTTACTCAATGATAAATGTGAATTCCCAAAATTGGTGCCATTTTTGCCGTAATCAAAACATGGTTTATACGTGTTTTTTTGAGCAGGTGTACTTCTTGCCTTCGTCAATACACACCTACAGAAAAGATACAGGAATTGGCCGGACGGTCGCTGTATCTCTTTCCATAGAGTGGCCAATTTCATGAATTTAGAAAGTATTTCTCAGCCCATACTCTTTGTTTGTGGATTAGAGGAAAGTAGTAAAAGTGCATTTTAACCTTTTGAACGCCATTGTCACATATACGTGACAAGCAAGCGCGTGCCCTGTACGCCAACGACACAAATATGTGACCAAAAATGTGATGCACTACAACACGAAATAAGTAATTCAAATCATTACTTGTGTGTGTGTTTATTTATATATCTTTAAAATGTGATAAACGTATCTTAAATATTAAATGTCAATCACGAAATAAGTTAACAATACTTTTGAAAGCCATTTTTTTTATTTTTAAGTATTTCTGGTGAATTTTTGGCTTGGCGTGGACGGCACGAGGCTGCGTTTATGCTCTGGGGTTCAAAAGGTTAAAAAGCATTATCCTTGGTCAGAAATGTATATTTTTCAGGAAGGGTTAACTCCTATCCTTCTATCGCTAGTAACTTATGCCGCTAACCTCAGCTGATATTATTTATATGATCGCGGCAAAATTCGCGTTTTCACAACCCCAGGGGAGCGTGCGTCAGCGCCTGCTCTAGATCTTATGATGCAGGGTAAGCAGGGTTCAACTGAAGCTACTCAAGGACTTGTTGTGCAGTCATTAGATGAAGGTGTTGTTATTAAAATTTCATGGGACTTGTTTGTTTGCGAAACAAGCAAGTAAAAGAAGAAGTCCTAGGTGTTTTACTTGAAAGCTGCAGTAGCCACGTTCAAAACGAAGGGCTCATTTTCATAACATATATGTTGACTTAAAACTAGGGATGATAAATGTCAATATTACGGTGAGTTTAATTTGTGATATTTTCAAGGGAAACGCAAAACAAGACCCTAGGAACCGAAAAAGTTATCTCGCTCACTCAGTCAGGCCTCCTAGAGAAGAACCTTAACTGCTGCAATGGGTTAAAATAAAAATAAAGTTCTATTTCCCACTAAATCATTCCATAACGTCAGTAAGTCTTGATATAGAATGAGTTTACCGAATATCTACACCTACAAGAATCAAATCATCATCATCTTTCTGCCCTGGTCCCATGTTACTTGGGGTCGGTGCAACACGTTTTTTCTTCCATTCTCTGTCAACCGACACGCTGCATTTACTCCTTTTTCATTCATATGATTCCTCAGACAAACCATCCATCGTTTCCTTGGTGTTCCTACATGAACCTTTCCACAATATATTAAATCGCTGATCGCTCATGATTTGTTCTATCAATTTTATACACATCGGTAATGCTGGGTGGCGGTAAATTTCACGTTTTTATGTCTGCGTTGATATGTGACGTCAACAAGTCGGCAGCATCTTGAAACGTTTTGTGAAAAATATATTATGTGTGTAATATGAGGAAGCGTGAGTTTAGTTACGAGTAATAAGGCTTCCAGTACAGATATTCGTAAATAAAATATGATAACGAACATAGATGTTTGTTAAAGGTCGCGGTATTTCTTTTTCTTGAAAATATTTATTTTCTTTTGTCCTTTGTTTGGAAATTATTTACTAACCAGTTTTGTGGAAAGGTTTTAATTTTTTTTTTAATCTATTTTGAATGACGGTAATTATTACAAAGAACTACTTTTTGGCATTGGGTTGCTATTTAATAAACCTGCATTCCTAAAGTTTTAAACGTTTTAACGATTCTGGACATCATTACAGGGGTTTTAATTTCACAGAATTGAAGCAGCAGGTAATTTAATAAAACTCTGAAGCTGTATAAATACTTACATCTTACGTTATTTAATAAAACTCTGAAGCTGTATAAATACTTACATCTTACGTTATTTCGCATTTTCTATAATGTTTTTCCCAATCCCTAATTTAGCATACGAGCTCATCCTATTTACTTGAACTTCTAGGTAGGAAGAGGCTATAAAATAAATGAAAGATAAGTTTAGCTCTTTTACTTGGAATGTATTTACGTGCCCTTGACATTTATATGCAGATGAGGGAAAATACGCGCTGTGTTCAATTGTTTTTGACATCAATTTGGATGGGCGTAAATTTTATCAGTTATCTGTACAAATAAATAAAATTTAAGTGTCTGTTTGTAATAAATACAATAACAGCTTTTTGTTTAATATATATTAAGTATATACGGTATATATTAAAAAACTAGCTGACCGGCGCAACTTCGTTTGCGTCACATTTTCCCCGTTTTCGCAACATTTTTCATTGCTGCTCCACTCCTATTAGTCATAGCGCGATGATATATAGCCTATAGCCTTCTTCGATAAATGGGCTAACTAGCAATGAAAGAAATTTTCAAATCGGACCAGTAGTTTCGGAGCCTATTCAATGCAAACAAACAAAGAAACAAATCTTTCCTTTTTATAATATTAGTTTAGATAACTACGAAAATTCTAAGTACTTAGGTATGAGAGGGTAAAGTTATAACAACGGAACTTGTTTCGAGTTATCTACTCCAAATCGAATGCTTTTGGATCAAACATGACAAGTTTCCTCAATCGACTTTCTTTCCTCGGAACTAATGAGCTTGAATACTCGAGAACAAATAAGTAAGAAGCCAGAATTATAAGAAGTAAGTCAACAAGTAAAAGAATTTCCATTGTAAGCGTGTGACCAGGGGCATAGCTACCGCCGTATCAATAATACCGGGCCCCCGGGCCCCGACGTGCGTAATAAAAAAATAATAAAAACATTAGAAAAACTAAAGTCATCATTAGTTATAAATGATTTAATAAATCAGTTTGCTGAAAAAACGGCAAGGCAAGTGTAATATTTAATGAGAATTGTTTGTAAACATTTTGGAAAAAGTAACAGATAAATAAATATTTCTTTTAATTTTATGCATATTTTTTTTTCTGTTGTGAGTAATCTTTACCCTTCATAAGCGCCCCCAAACAAATTTTTATACGGGGCCCCGCCAAGGCACGTCACGCCACTGCGTGTGACGCAATTATCCCACAGAGTATATTATTAATTAATAACGAATTTCAGAAAACATTCTATAACAATATCCTTAAATTCCAAATCGCTAATTCTTACCAACTTCTTTAACATAAATCCCTTAATATCTCAAACTCTAAGCCCGCTAAAAGTAGCCCCGGGAAGCGTACGCAAATCTCCTCGGTACCATTGCACTGGTTTCCAATATCCTCGAAAGTTGGCCGCAAAGGCTTCACTTAGTTATCTGTGGTAATGGAAAACGCTTGTTCTACCCTCCAGGGAGAGGCAGAAGATGCTCTCTCCGTATTTGTGTAAAAGATTGCGGAGGAAAGAATGCAAATATGACTTTGTGAATATTTTTCCGTGTGTCGTTTGGGTAATAGAATACGAAATGGCTAGTATTATTTGTACATGTTATGATAATAGTGAATATGTAAATATCGGTGTGTTTTTTGCAAGTCTTTTGTTATTTACTAAGAGTAGCTATTAAAAAAAAATCCTTTCTTGTCTACCATCTCTTATTTCACCAATTAAGTAAAAATGCCTGGCAATAATAACGTATAGAGGGCGCGAAGGTACCCAAAAGCAATTTATTACCTTATACAGAACCGGAAACGGTAGCGGTGACGGTGGCATGCCGGGAGAGCGGCGGATACAGCTCCGAGCACTCGGATTTATTCGTTCCGGAGCCGTGACGTCACGACCGTTTGCGAGAAGAATGGAGACTAAAATAATGTTTTTTTTTGCCTGAAGAGAAGGTTAAAGTAATGGGTTTTGGCGATACCTATATGATTCTGACCTGCATAATTGTTTCAAAATTATACTATATTTTGGTTCATATTTTAAAATAATACCAGTCGCTTTCTGTTCTATTGTGCACTGCAGCGTAAATGCCTATAGCCATACAAATAAATTGATCACCACGCTTGCTCAAGGCGGATTGGCTCATGTTCTAGCTTCAGAAAAAATCCAGTTACATGAATAGCAGCAATCTGAAAACCAGCCAAGAACTATCGCCTTCCTAGATCTAAAACGACCAAGATTTGGCGAAAGAAACGATTGCAAAGCATAGAATTCAATATTCTATGTTTTCGCGACATACCCTACATAAAGACGTCTAGACACCGTGACAGGTTCATAAATCAGTCACAAGTAATCCGTTACCATCCGCAACGCCATGACCGAATTCCCATAAATTGTCGAGAAATGCGTCGTTTCTTAGGGGATTCGTAAAGCTGTGTATCCACTGGGCGACGATACCGCTGCTAATCTTGCAGTTGATGATGTGGTCAAAGAAATAGACAAAGCCCTGGTGACTGTTCGTGAAGTTTAACTGACCTCAATAATAGGCTTAGCCAGTGACGTAAGATAGCAATAGTAGTGCTAAGATTCTGATCCCATTATTCATCATCATCATCATCATTTCAGCCCAAAAGACGTCCACTGCTGGACATAGGCCTCCCCCAAGTGTCGCCAAATTGACATTTTGGGGGTTTTGCCATAATCGCCACGCTTGGCAGGCGGATCGCAGTACGGTTTTTACAAAAGCACAGAGAACGCTGCTGCCCATTCTCTGGAAAATCCCTTAGTCGCGTCTTACGACACCCACGGGAAGAAATGGGATTCTTTACGTCCGACACCATACAGAGTACAGAGATCCCATTATTGCCCATCATCATCTGCCTAGCCTTTCCCAACCACGTTGAGGTCAGCTTTCAGTCTACCTGAATAGGTTCTTGTATTTTATTGCTAAAAGGATTTATTTTAGTGTTTACCAAGCCCCCAACTACACTTGATAACCAAGTGTATAAGCCGCTTTACGAGAGTTGCGATGTCAAACAAAACAAATGTTATGTTTGACGTATCGATACCGTGGACAGGCGGGCTTACAATAGATTGATGGATCATAGATCAGATGTATGTATGGCCGACGGGGGAAATAAACAAGTACCGGGAATGGGCGGCGCACGGCGCTGTTCCACTTTTTATTTCTTTATTGACATATAGACGATGTAAACGGTAAAGAACCGACGATGTAGGTATGCTTAAACCACATCTCAGATGTGGTTTAAGCCAATTAGCCAATTACTTTGCCTTAAAATCATGTTTTTAAACTTTTTTCATGAGTTTACTTTTCACATAGAGCCCCGTGGTTTACATACTCTTCTAGTTCGTGATCAACGTGGAGAATTAGCTTTAAATTAAAAGTCGACTCTTATTTTCTAAACAAAAGACGTATTAGACGTACAGGTAGACAGGTAGAAAATAAAATCGTCAAATAATTTGTGTGGGAATGTGGGTTGAGAAATCCTTCCTGCTTACCTTCTTTTCTTGTAGCCAACAGACATGGTATGCAAGCTATTACAAATTCATTCAACTTCTTGTCCAAGTCTTTTATGTAGTAGTCCTTGCACTTGTTGTGGCCTTGTTACTGGCTTGCACCCAGTTCAATATATGAGTGTTAGGACTAACGAAGCACAAAGTAGGTACTCAAGTTACGAACTAGAAGCATTAGCGATAATAGGTGTTAAGAAATTCCGCCATTATCTATACGGAAAACACTTCAAATTAGTAACCGATTGTCAAGCTTTTCAGCAAACCTTGATGAAGAAGGACCTCACAGCAAAAGTAGCAAGATGGGTAATAATGCTGAATGAGTATGATTTCGAAGTGGAGCATAGAGCAGGAGAAAAGATACGGCATGCAGATGCTCTTAGCCGTAACCCCTACGTGGCCACAGTTACGTCCTTAATCGATCAGGTTAAGCAGGCGCAGGATTTGAACGACGGCGTAAAAGCAATTAAAGAGGTACTGAAAGAAAAGTCTTACAAAGTTTATTTCCATTTGTTTCTCTCTGAACCCACATTCCCACATTTGCATGATTTTTTACATGCGCGTTGATAAGTCTACATCATAAAATAGATTCTTATTTAAAAACATCAAACTGCCACTTTCATGTCACTCGGAAGTTTCAACAAAACTACACGTGCAAACTTCTGGAACGTTCACAACTGAAGTATATAACGATAAGCAAAGGAAACGTGCTAAAGATTTGCCGGCGGGGCCCGCTATTTATCGAAACAAGTTTTCAACTTCATGCTGTTCAGTTCATTCAATTGAATGGGACGAGGTATGAGAGGTGGCGGAAAAAGACCGAGAATATTTTGCTGCTCATTTGGGAAGACCATTAATTTACCGTCGCCATAAATTTGTTTCTTTTCTCTCTTTTGTACCCTGTTGCTATATTATGCATCTGTATATTTACTATCTGTAATATTACGATGAACTTTAGTGTCAGCATTTATATTGTAATTTAATGGTTGTTAACGCATAGTTTAATTTATTGTGTTCAGCAGAATTTCCATTGCATCAGTATGACGAAAATGCACAGTTTATTTTCGTACCTATAAAACAATTAATCCGTAAGTCCAATTAACTCTTATTGTCAAGAATGAAGTCACCTGTACCTAAGTTTTATTTTGCTTGCTTCCGCTTCCGACATACAACTCATAAGCATAAACGTGCAGTGACAATAACAAAGTCATAGCGTACTTAAAACTTTTTACTAACGACCTGCGAGTTGCAGCAGCTCGATAGAGAACTCCTGCCAAGTATGTAACTGACAGTCAACGTTGTACTTACTCCAAGTTACTTGTACTTAATAGTACAATGTCAGAAGTATTATTATGTCCTACTTTTTACTAAGCACTCATTGCAAATGGTTCAGCTTAAATTGCTTTGACGAAACATTTTTGGTACTGTGTCAAATTGTAGTATTTTGCAGTAGAATGAAATGTTGCCAAGATTCATGTCATAGATGAAGCAAAGACAAATTATCCAGTAGCGTCGAGACGTCTAGCTTATTGTCTCTTGGAAATGGAGTTGATAGAAGCCTTTAAACAGCTACATGTTGTATGTGTATCACGTTGTAAACTGACTTGCGAGGGGTATATACACAATTTTAAGTAGAAATATTTAAATCACAGTTCATAAATTATTCTTTTTCATGTTAACTTCCAAAATGTCGTCCATCACGCACATCCTTTTACTCTGAAACCACATCATTCTTAACCCCTTGAAATCTTCGCCTCCGATGCAGAGTACTTAGCTGACGTGGCGTGTAGCGACGACAATTAATAACGCACATCAAAATTGTAGGCAGCGCATTTCTTGATACTAACGCCCGTTTTCATTAACACTTGGCGGCACTTAAATAATAGTACCATTAACCATTTACATTTTAACCATTTACTCATCCTTATTAATCTCCTGCCCTATTCCCAATTTGTTTCAGGTCGGCGGAGCATATCTTCTTCAATACTTCTCTATTAACAGTAATTTCAGCAGTCATCTCCTTTCTTGCCATATCCACACAATCAAATACATGTGTTAAAAATTTAGATATCAAAGCTTATGACTAGCCTATTGAAAAAGAAGCGATTCGTAGAGTTGGGTCCTGCTTCTTTCTTTCTTTATAGCGTGGTTAGGGCCTCTGACTTGGCTATACATGCCATGCTTAAGCATTGCCTACAAAGTTCCAACTGCTGGGACACCTTTTTCATGCCCCATGGGAATTTGCTTACGTTAGGTTTTACCTAGCTAGGCGTTGCCTAACTTGACGTATATTTTGCTGAAGATCCATTAGCGGTCTGACCCTGCGAGCGCTGACACATGACAAATGGTCGGTTATTACCGAGTTTTGAGCTCAGAGCTGCGGTGCGATTGGGAGCGAGTCTGCGGTTCTGAGGTTTAGAAGGATTTTAGGTCCATTATTAATAAGTTTTGTTTTGTGTTTGTGTTTTGTGTTTTTGATGTAAGACGTTATTTTAGTTTACTTACGAACGGTTAGGCTAACAATATACAATAAATTCTAGAAGGTATAGGTTCCGACATGATAAACTAGGTAAGTAGATACTTTAGTATTTTTTTTCTAAATCTTGTTCTAGACTTAATTTTTTATTAAATTCTCCATCTTTATTCGGAAAATAAAATAGTCTGGCTACACAAAATACATACTTACATCAGATACGAATACAGAACATGGCTCTCTCTTGATACACAATTCCGATTAAGTACACAGAATCCACCAAGGCACTGTAGTGTAAATACTACTAACTATTCCGAAAATTACTTCCAGTCAAACGGCATAGATAAGTCAGGTGGACATTTAAAAAGGGGAGTATATTTAAAGTAGGTCAGCCTCGAACCACAGGTCAACAGAGCTCGCGGACCTGTCCCAAACGTAAGTAATAAGTATTGTTCGGGGATGCACGAACCCACTCACAATGGTGGGACTATAGATTTGTGTGTACCTATGTATGTACAGGCCTTCATTCCTCCGTATAAACAAACGAACGCGCGGGTTTTATATTATTCTTGGCAATATGTTGAATATATTACTGACACAGGTAACCTCCAGTTTCAGGCGTGGAATTACAGGTATTGTACTTGAGAAATTAAATTAAAGCTTAGGTGACGGAAACTGGATAGGTTCTAGAGAAAATAAATAGGCGTTCATTTTCAACACTGTCCTGTTATAAACTCGGTAAGTGATTTCATTACTTTGTGTAGTACTGTAGTAGGATGAACGCTATGAAATCAATACACTAATAAGGTAAAATACTTACAGGGTACAAAATAGCACGCAAAAACACTGATTGTATTAGGTTTACTTATAATGAATATTTTAAGTAGGGACTACTACTTATTTGCCTACGAAGATATTAAAAATGTAAAAATATCTCTTGTGTTCGTAATAAAATTTCTCCTTACCTACATTTTATCTGAAAAGGAAAAAGATAGTCATAAAGATATTACGCGGGTGTTTAATTATTTAATGCGGCTGCCACCTTTGTTCAGCAATTATAACGTAACCGAAGGGCTTTCCAATAAAATTATATTACGCGCACGACTGCGTATAATTACTTGGGAAATAACTTCCCATGTGCGGGATCGGGGGATTAGGAGCGGGAGCAGTTTGTCTCGACTACTGAGATCAATAAAATTGTTTAAAGAACGAGAAAGTCTTTTAAACAAGTCTTATCAAATCCTTGTTTTGTATCGATTGGATAAAAAGTTTCACTATAAAAGCCGCATTTGATGATTCAAAATAGGCTATCTAAAGGTAATTGTGGGTTTTAGTCTATTGTACTAACACAGGTTAAGGAATACTAACAAATTTATGGGTACTACCTGAATTAAAGATAAATAAATAAATATATAAAATATGATATTGAATGAAGATATTATGATGACTGAAATACCAAGTCGGCTGAATATAGGTCGCCATTCGCACCTAATTACCATTCTGCGAAGAGGTTGTTTTCCCTGAAGGGTTGCGACTAGACGGCAGTTAAACTAGATACAAACCTTCATAAATAAAACATTTGTTCGTGTAAGGAAACATAATCAAGAAGTATACACTACATAGGTATTCCAACGTTTGTAGCAGCGGTCATAAACGGGGTAGCAAGATGACACGGGGCTTGTGTGCAACCGAGCCTGCGACTCTGTTATTTAAATAACAAAAATTTAATAAATAAAACCCTAAATTTCAGGTCTCTGCAACGCGTAATTTTACAGATCTCTGTGGCCCCACGGGTCTCCGCGTTTCCATGCCGCGGCCACGTTCAAACCTTATAACTTTTTAACCATAACTTTGACAAATCTATGGTTTTGGAAGTCAACTGTTACAAATTATTAAAAAATCATGGCATGTTTTTTTTTTTTAAAAAAAAAACGCCATGACCGCGCGGTCTTATCGCACACTGAGTTTGAGGCTGTGCGTTATGTTCCAGTAAATGACAGTCAAATAACCGTCTCCGTCATGGCTCAGTACAAACTAATACCCCGTACATTTCCAAACTCACAGGTTAAAACTAAGAAAGCCTTGGGTTAACGAGAGCCCTCGAGAAGCGAACGTGAAGCGATACGTTAACTACACTCCAGACGTTGCCTGTTTACCCGCTATACCCGCTGTAATTGGCGAACTAAACTTGAAGACCATGCAAATTGAAGTGGGAGAATGTCGTCTGTTTGATTTGGCTTTGACACGCTACTGTTGTATTATATGGACCTGATTTACAATGTGCCTAATGTAAATAGTTGTTAGATATCTACAATATAACATTGTGACCTCATCTAACATTGTTCCAAAGGCAGAAAAGTTTTGCTGCATGTCTACATTGTACGGAGGTAGCTACGTGGAAGAGGCAAACGGGTTATTTAAGAATCGTACGAGTAGTAGGTAGTGTTTTGTTATATCTGTCCACATCCGTGAGTACAGGCCGTGAATTTATAATGTAGGTATCCTGTCGCTGAATTATTTAATTAATCTGTACATTGTTATATTTTTTTCAGAGATGTAACTAATTAGTTACAATATAAGTTTTTAAACTGACATGGTCACTAACACTATAAGTATGTATAATAGTATAGCACTTACACTATAAGTACGTAAGTAGTAAGTAGTAATTTACTACATTCGAGGTGATTTCATTTGATTTCTTAATGATCACGAATACGTGTTAATACTCATAGGTTTAACTAAGGTAGATACTACAATATTATTAAACGTCCAGAAACCGGGTGTGTAAGATCTAAAACGGACTAAACCGACACTGCTCCTCGCTAGATAGTACAGAAGTTGGAGTCTGTCGGCTAAGTTCTTGTAATTGGCTGAAGTAAACTTGTAGGGGAGCCAGCTAATTGAAAGGTCGTGCGATTGTTGTAGTTGCTTTGTTTCGCTGCGATACAATGATTGTGCTGATTGTCTTTGATATGCGCTGCTGGGTTTATTAACTCAATCTGACTTTAAAGTTGGACACAATATGCTTCATTGTAAAGTTAGTTTCCATTTGTTAGCCGCGAGGCGGTAGTCTTATTTTCGTCTATTTTGTTAAAGCATTTTGTGAGATTATTTTACGTGCACACTAGGTTTTGGCACGCCATTTTTAAGCTCTTGGGATGTCATTGAAAACTCCTTTAACAATACTTTGAAGTGATTGCTGATATTGTGACTTGCTCAAACAAGCTAAAACACTATGACTCTGAAGATATAAATTATGATTGATGTGAATACTAAGTTCAGTAAGATATGATGACACAATATAAACTTTGCCCATCAAATAATGATACGAACAGTTTCTGAGTGAGACAGGTTTCCACGCAGGTAGTATAAGTTTCTAGTGTATGTGAGGAGCTACTTAGATTATCCATCTTAACGCTCTTCGGTCAGTTTGGACTAAGCGCTCATAGTTTGGTCGAGGATAAAGATTTAGGTTAAGTTTATGCTCATTTTGTTTCAATTGATAATCTGTACCCGAAGTAAGCAGGCCGCATTACGTCGAAGACCAGACAGCGGATTTGATGAAAAAAGTGCTGAAATTGACACATAGAACTGTCCATTGCAGTGGGCACACCTCACGTAAGTTCCGAAACCTATGGCCAGGAAGTACAGCATATAGTCTAGGAAATGACGCTCCCAACAATCCATGTTATTTTTCGAATATGGAATTAAGGGTGAATTTAAGTCTGAATCGCCGTCTTCTAATCAACTTTATTGTTAGCTATAATCACGTCTTCATCATCACTTGACATTTTACCAATGAAAACACTTTCTTTCGTGATTATACTTTAAAGAAACTGAACCGTTTTGTAGGTTGCGTAACGATTATGTGTACACTGCCAAGATGCAAAATATGCCTGTCGTCTTTTGCAGCTTGCAAGCCATCGTCAAAATGATAGGTGCTAAAATTATCAAACAAGACATGACACACTGAATTATTTTCTCATACACCATGCCATAAGGGATTACAAAATGTAATAAGGATCAACCACGAAGTCAACTTTTCGGCTTCGGTAATTTAATTCAGCGTGCAAGCATTGTCTGGTTCGGTACGTAATCTAATCTTTTATTTACGAGTTTATCGTCGCTATGGTGAATGGGTAATAAAACAAACACAGGCTTAAGGCTGTGTAGCAAGAAATTCCTCTATTTTTAATCCCCGACCAAAAAAGAGGGGAATTATGAGTTTGACGTGTGTATCTGTGTATGTGTCTGTCTGTGACATCGTAGCTCCTAAACTGATTAACCGATTTTGATAAAATTGGTTTTGTTTGAAAGGTCAGCTGTTTGTGGACCATCACCTCTTTTCTGTCACACCACATACACAAACAGCCGGAACAAGTACCTGCAGGTCATACCTACAAATATTTGTTCCGTGCGGGGATCGAACCCGCGACACGAAGCGCAGCCGCCAATCGCTCAGCCACTGCGCCAACCGTGCCGTCGTTTCTAGTCGATGAAGTTATAAACAACTTCAAAAGGTATGGTCGATTAGAAATTTGAACGATGCTTGGATAAATTTATTTTTGGTTTTTAGAGGCTTTTTGTGTCGGGGTTTTTTTAATTTTAAATTTATTAATATTAACGTTGAAAATCTTAAACAACAACGCACAGCAGTTCCTTTTGTGACGTAGTCTCTAGACTTCTAAAGAGATAAAATTGAAGAAGTACCTTTCTACCTAAATTATAAAACTGTTGCTAGAAAGTTACTTCTATATTAATTTTAAAAACCGAGAAAACGTTCTTCTTTTTCCTTCCTCTCTGTATCAGCGAATCAATATTAATAAATCACAGCAGAATGTAAAACTTACGTTTTCAAACTTATGATTAATAGGCGCTTCCATTATGAGCAGACATAGCAAACAATGGTTTGTTATGAACTGGGCCGTCTGCTTTGATTTACACGGATTTCGGTATTGAGTAGGAAAGAACATGAAATGTTACAAACTATTTGAACTACTTGATAATAGGCACAATTTATCTAACTAATTAAAACTTTTGGTGGGATAAGGGTCACTACCCACATTTACGTTATTTTCTTAGGTTTAGAATTCGGTTTAGTAAATTAGGTAGGTACCTATTTGCTAAGGTAGACTTTTTGTAGTTTTATTTGGGTGGCTTCAAATAAAGGGTTACTCCCCGTACTTGATCCAAGGGTCCAAAATGAATTTACCCTTTCAAATGAATAGAACACAATTGTTGATAAAAAATAAACGCGAATGTGTAACAACGGGTCCTCAGTCACCGTAATTGGATGTGACACAATAGACAGACAGACAAGGGTTGAAATCCACAAAATATAAAAAAATAACGCCCTTGGTTGAGAGTTCCACAAACTTTGCGCAAAACCCAGCGGGACACGCACGTATATTTGTCACACTTGACGCGAAGTCAGCTTACACTTGCGGAACAAGAAACCTACCTTCATGTTTAACTATTTATGTAGATAGAAGAAACCAACGTGGAGAAGTACAAGTAGTTTGGAAAGATTTTGGCAAAGGACAAATAAATGTCAAAATTAATACATATATTAATATAACATTTTCTTTTACAGCCATTTCTAAGAATTAACAGACTGGTTAAACCTTTGATTCTACGAAAAAATTGCATTGGTTTTATTCACGTAAGTTTTTGTACGAAAAGCTACGTAGTGCTCATATATGTATACATCAAAGAATCATACAAGACGTGTTTAACACCAAAGTTTAGCTATTATTCGTTTATTTTCGTGCTGGCTGGCTTGTTTTCGAATAGAAATGATTCATTGCTGACATTCTCGCGAGCCAAGCACGAGTTTCCTGTCCAATATTCCAATATTCCGATAAAAATGTTGATAGCCGAGTAAAGAGTAATGGAAATTGCCCTCTACCCGTAATTTACAAGATAATAATATTAATCAACTTTTATCTAAATGGGGAATAGATAAAACTTTGTATCTTTCTAAAAGGTTCGTGACTGTAAATTATTTTTGTATGTCTAGCTGAGAAATAAAAGAGTGATTTGTTACGCAAAAACAAAAATATTTTTGAATTTGAGCGGTTGAGAAAAAATGTTGAATGTGAATGAAATATGTTTTTTGGAATAGAATCGTTTATTCCTATATAATATTTACACCTACACATTTTGTTTTAATACATATTTTTTGCATAAAGATATTCTAATTACTTAGTTTTCATGAAACCTTTAAATTAACACAGCCTTTTTTTTCGGATTGGAAAACATCAAATGACACCACCCACTCTGGGCGGAGCGGAAGGGTGTGTCAGAAAACCCATCCATGTTCCTTCTTAGCCCTTTGTGTTCCAGGGCCACGGTATCTCTTTCGAACAGTCCCGCAGCCCTGGCAGGCATCGGCCCTCTCGGACCCCTTCCGACTTGCTGACATCTCCTTGAGGCGCGCGTCCTCACCATCCACAAACCCGCGCCCTCACCATCCACAGGCCCGCGCCTACGGTGGCCAGAGGCCACTGGTTGCCCCCGACGCCCGGGCCGTCTCCCGTGGTGGCTGGGACGTGAGGCTCTCTCCCTCTCACGTTCCGCCACCTCCTTCGCTAGCATGACTGCTTCGCAGAGGGAGGCGACGGCTTCCCATTCCCACTCGCTCCGGACCATGGATTGAACCAGGGCCGGATGCGAGAGGTCGCCGCCACCAATCGCCGCTAAGAGGACACGGCGGTGCTCAGCCCAAGCGGGGCAGAGCTCCACGGTGTGCCCCACCGTGTCCTCTGGCCGATCCTCACAGTGGTAGCACCCGGGCGTTTCCTCCCACCCGATGCAGTGCAGGAACCTCCGGAAACAACCGTGTCCGGTGAGGACCTGCGTCAGGCGTAAGGTGAGGGCGCCTTGGCTTCTCCAACCACTCCTCAAAGGAGGGACTTACCGCCACTATTGTGGCGTGTCCTGCACGGGGTTGCGACAGTCGCTCTCTCCATGTCGTCATAAGATCGCGCCGGAGGTTTGTCCGCTGAGCGACAAATTGCCGCGGCACCGGAATTTACCCCCAGCGTAGTGCCTCCGCGCGCCATTCGTGCAGGCACGTGAGGCTCCGTCCGGCCAACAGGCTCACCGCCTCGCCGGGGATCATGCGGTCCCCGGACTAGCCTTACGGCTACCACCTTCTGGGGCGCGTTCAGGTAGTGGGCGGCTCGCCGCCTCAAAGAACGAGCCCATACCGGGCCATGGACCGCACGACCCCCGCGTAGAGCCTCCAGTAGGAGTCGTTTGGACCCCCCAGGTTGGGCAAGAGCAGCTTGAACGCAGCTCCTGCTCCTGCTGTACCAGTTTGGGGGCCAAACGTCGGAAGTGCTCCATGAAGTTCCACCGGCTGTCGAGAAAAAATATATTACAGCCTTTGTTTGTCTTAAAGTGTTAGGGTTGCGCCACATCTAGTAGCAGGAATTGCACTTGTCAAGACTCCTACCCCTCTCTGACGCTCAGAATCGTGTCGTGCTGCTAGATGAGCTTCAACCTTTATGCTTGCTTTAGGCTGCAGTCATAGAATTGCACTTGTCCAGACTCCTACCCTTCTCTGACGCTCAGAATCGTGTCGTGCTGCTAGATGAGCTTCAACCTTTATGCTTGCTTTAGGCTGCAGACATAGAATTATTCCTGCATACAAAGCTTTACAAAAACTGTAGAAAATTAAATAAAAAGGCTTGTTTCGAGTAAGCAAAGCGCAGTTATCTATGAATTAGATGCAAAGTCTAGATTTGTTAAAAAAAATAACTCTGTAGTTCAAACAACGCGTCCTCTCGCTTATCTCTAAAAAAGAACATGTTAGTGTGTAGTCTTGTGTATCTAAGTACAGTACATGGTACTCTACTACCACATTTTCTTCGATGACAGAAAGATCCAAGCTTTTACATGTTTTTAGTCTGACAAACTAACCCAATAACACTGCAGTAGTGTCAGACTTGGGACCACAATACGATGGAATATGAAGCTCCGAAAATACCGAATTTTTCGGAAAATACACTGTGTGGATGAAAAACCACGTCCCATCGTATATCTAGCAAACAAAGCGCAGTTTGTTAGTGTGTGTTAGTGTCCGGTGAGGACCTGCGTCAGGCGTAAGGTGAGGGCGCCTTGGCTTCTCCAACCACTCCTCAAAGGAGGGACTTACCGCCACTATTGTGGCGTGTCCTGCACGGGGTTGCGACAGTCGCTCTCTCCATGTCGTCATAAGATCGCGCCGGAGGTTTGTCCGCTGAGCGACAAATTGCCGCGGCACCGGAATTTCCCCCCAGCGTAGTGCCTCCGCGCGCCATTCGTGCAGGCACGTGAGGCTCCGACCGGCCAACAGGCTCACCGCCTCGCCGGGGATCATGCGGTCCCCGGACTAGCCTTACGGCTACCACCTTCTGGGGCGCGTTCAGGTAGTGGGCGGCTCGCCGCCTCAAAGAACGAGCCCATACCGGGCCATGGACCGCACGACCCCCGCGTAGAGCCTCCAGTAGGAGTCGTTTGGACCCCCCAGGTTGGGCAAGAGCAGCTTGAACGCAGCTCCTGCTCCTGCTGTACCAGTTTGGGGGCCAAACGTCGGAAGTGCTCCATGAAGTTCCACCGGCTGTCGAGAAAAAATATATTACAGCCTTTGTTTGTCTTAAAGTGTTAGGGTTGCGCCACATCTAGCAGCAGGAATTGCACTTGTCAAGACTCCTACCCC
This sequence comes from Cerastis rubricosa, assembly GCA_949152445.1. Taxonomy (NCBI): domain Eukaryota; kingdom Metazoa; phylum Arthropoda; class Insecta; order Lepidoptera; family Noctuidae; genus Cerastis; species Cerastis rubricosa. The sequence goes on along the minus strand of OX424525.1, from coordinate 1,178,836 downwards.
TCTCTGACGCTCAGAATCGTGTCGTGCTGCTAGATGAGCTTCAACCTTTATGCTTGCTTTAGGCTGCAGTCATAGAATTGCACTTGTCCAGACTCCTACCCTTCTCTGACGCTCAGAATCGTGTCGTGCTGCTAGATGAGCTTCAACCTTTATGCTTGCTTTAGGCTGCAGACATAGAATTATTCCTGCATACAAAGCTTTACAAAAACTGTAGAAAATTAAATAAAAAGGCTTGTTTCGAGTAAGCAAAGCGCAGTTATCTATGAATTAGATGCAAAGTCTAGATTTGTTAAAAAAAATAACTCTGTAGTTCAAACAACGCGTCCTCTCGCTTATCTCTAAAAAAGAACATGTTAGTGTGTAGTCTTGTGTATCTAAGTACAGTACATGGTACTCTACTACCACATTTTCTTCGATGACAGAAAGATCCAAGCTTTTACATGTTTTTAGTCTGACAAACTAACCCAATAACACTGCAGTAGTGTCAGACTTGGGACCACAATACGATGGAATATGAAGCTCCGAAAATACCGAATTTTTCGGAAAATACACTGTGTGGATGAAAAACCACGTCCCATCGTATATCTAGCAAACAAAGCGCAGTTTGTTAGTGTGTAGTCGTGTGCACTTGCGAGCTTGATTTAAGTGGCTTTGAGCACTAACAGCACTGCGCTCTATTCTATATTTTTGTAAAATTTGCTCGACACTCGTGTTAATTAATGTTTATTTTCAGAGATCATTAGTTGTTACTCGTTAATAATTAAAAATGTTTTGAAAAGTTATACTTTCAACTGATGTTTGACACCCAACTAACTAAATAATTACCTTCTGGCCGTTTTATAATGTTATTACTTAGGTATACCTGGCACTGCCACAGTTGATTTTGCTGCACAATTTCCTCCGTTTTACCATACAAAACCGTTGTTGGTCATCCTTGAAAATGTGACTGTCTGTCACGTGCACCTAGTTATTTAGCAAATATCTTGGACTGATTCCTATTTCAAAATCATAACATGGTATCGGGCCACTTACAAACACATTAAACATTAGTTTATGGCTTGACAGCCTGACAAGTTACCGTAACGAAACGTCCTTTCTTACTTTGTGTAAAAACTATATTGCACCACTTGGAAAGGCATAAATCCTTTATTTAATGGGAAACAGACTATGGACAAGTATTATTAAGAATTCCTAAGAAACGCAGAAATATCCGATTTCTAAACGTAACTCACAATAGGAGAGCAACATCTGTTTGCCATATACTCCGGTCACGAGTACCCATAGGGACCCTTGAAACAATTACAAACGGAGCTATTGAACAATTCAAATCAAATCAAATCAAATCGTTTATTGCATCCATAATGTACATTTAACAGATTCTGTGAAAGTATGTGAAAAAGTCAAGCGTGGGGCTTGGGTGGATGGTTTTGGAGATGAAGGAAGGGCAGTCGGTCTTGGATCGCTATAGGGCTCGGACGATATGGGCTATTTGAGTTAAGTTAGGATACTTGGTAAATACCGAGAGGCTATGTCCAAGTGGGCAGTTGCACGAGTGTGATAATGATTTAATAAGTTAGATATAGTTGGGTTGTAATCCCTGTTTATACTAATCTAGTATGTGTGTGTGTTTGTTGGTGAGCGATTGGGTAAGTCCTTTATTACAATAATTATCCTAGGCTGATGGTGTAATTATTATGACTAAAGTTCTTAAAACTAAACAGACAGAAACGTGTTGCTAAGGAGTTTGTTGCGCCACTTCTTCTCCTCAGCCCCAACACTAGGAAGTGGTGAAGGGTGGGCGCTTTTGGGGCTGTCTATAGGGTTTCAATAGAGTTGCTCCCCAACTCTATTGTAAAATGGTTCATGAGTTTTGATTATCAACTCTATTATCTGCTAATTCTTGAATTATGTATTCATTAGCTCTAACTAACAATTCAATCATTGCTTTTGAGTTTTAATTCTCAACCCTACTATGACCAACCATAAATAGTGATTCTAGAATAATAATATATTCTGTATACTTGATAAATGATTCGGCCAGGCTGACATGAACACGTGTCTTGCAGATGCGCTACTTGTACAAAAAGTACACTTTCCATGGGGAGGGTTGGGATTGGTTTGATACCACTGATTTATTATAACCAGTCTAAGGACTGTTAGGGACCATGTCTATTGATTAGCATGATGATCGACGTTCTGCCGCTGAAATGCCGCCTTGTCACGTTCTCCAGTTCGAAAGGACTGCTAGGGACAGTGCTCACTAGGAGCATGATGCCGACGTCTTGCCGCTGAAAAGCCGCTTACGTCACTTATGGAAGTGTTACTCTGAGTGCTTCAGGTGCAGATGCAAAGTATCGTGTGAGTCACAAAAAGAATCTCTAACATTGCTCATACTCGTCCCCAAAACTGAACTTCACCAATAAAAACATAACCGCTAAGAAAATCTTAACTACATAAAACTCAAGTACGTACCCATATTAGAGCTGACACGGAGTACGGAGGTAATTATGTTTTAGTGGCCTCCAGTTTACGAGTCGTCAGAGACCCGTCGGCCAGTCGCGAGTCGGCGCGCTGTCGTACGCACTCAGCGCTTCAACGTCTGGGGTTGGCTTTATGTCCTCTCTGTGATGCGCTCTTTACATTGCCGGGTTTGTTTTGTTTTAAGTCTATACTTGAGAACGTAGACTGCCTTGGTTGCTGGTTTTTCAGATAACTATGTTTTTTTGCGGTTGGTTTTGTTTGAGTGGCTCTTGTTGAGCTGAATAAACTCGTCAAATACAGGGTTATATCAAGACATATCTCGCCAGTCTGGTGGCTTCGCATTTTGTGAAACATTTTTATTTATTTATTTAAACTTCATGTACAATAGTGGTACATAGGCGGACTTAATTGCGGCGGATTTTTGTGTTTGTGATTAATACTATTTTGTACCTATATGTTACAGACTTACAGTTATTGTAAATTCATAGTTAATCAGTGTAGTATTCTATTGCCGTTCATTTTTTTTTACTATTTTTGTACCTACAATCTTAGAGTATGTTGTGAAGATACTTTTATATTTTTTTACTATTTCTGAACAACAATAAATTATTACTCTATTCAAAACAGTTAATCAGTTTCAGATTTTTGTAACATTTACTAACTGTACTCTAGATAGAACCTTATTAGAATATTGTTTAAAAATGATTCTAGATAATCTCAACTAATATATTCCGAAAAAATACGATTTTAATGCCCAGAGTAAACGCGTTTTAATTCAATAAGAATTTCATTGAAACCTATTTAAACTCTTTTTGACCGTTTTAATAGTTTTGACTGTGACACACATAATGCCAGTAAAGCTTCGCAGTATAAAATTGAAACAAGAGATAATGCTTTTAGTTCCAAATTGTAGTGCGAATTAAATCATTTCATTCCACGATTCTATTCTATTCATAACACTACTTTTGAACATTTATTCGAGTTTTAATTTGTGCTTAAGCTTTTGTGTGCGAGTAGCTAGAAATTTAATATGGAATGCAAATACACTGCGATATCATTTCATTGTGTAATTTTGACAAAATATATAGTCGTGACAAATGTTTTATGTGTTATTTTATTACAGACTAGCTGATACCCGCGACTTCGTTCGCGCGGAAATTTTAAGGTGTATGTGTGAGACTGCCTCGTTGGTCGATTGGTCGCAAGCACGAGTGCTGAGCTTGAGGTCCCGGGTTCGATTCTCGGATCGGGCAAAGTGTTATTGGGTTATTCCATCAGGAATTTCTCAGTAGCAGCCACGAAGTCTGGATTTAATGTCGGGTCCGGTTGATGGGGCTCGCCCCCTATTACATAGAGCTTCAACATAACTGGCGAAATGTGGATGTACGATTAAGTACACCTTCGGGAATTACAGGCGTGATGTTTTGTTGTTATGTGTGAGAACTGACGGAACTGCGGACTGATCGTAATGTGATTATGTGGGTGATGACTACAAAGGGCGTACATTAGGGTGGTGTAATTCAGGGCGGCAGAGGTCCGAAACAAAAAGGCGTTGAAGCGACACTATAAATATGGCTTAAAAGCTGGAACATATTTTTTTTTAGAGTGAACAATACGGCGCATTGTTGGGCACTATTTATTTATTTTTTCCAATAGTTTTGTATAAAATAAAAAATGTCGTAACAATGACCGCACCACGTGCTAGTTTTGGCTTCATAAAACACGTGAACAATCAACAAATAATTGACCGTCTGAGAAGCATGGAGTAGGTACCCAAAAGAATGCCTGCCACTTTTTAGGTATGGCCCTGACATTTGTTGATCGTCATTGCTAAAGCTTATTTTAAGGGAAATTACTACCTGGTAATTAAAATTGGAATGGCAAGTTATTTGGAATATTTGGCATGCGTCGAATTAAAACGCTCTCTCCTTTAGCAACTCCTGTAATAATTTTGGTTTAGGGGTATGAGGAACAGGGTGTAAAGTTCCTCAATACTCCATTGAAAAGGGGAGGATCCTCCAACCAGACAGGTGTTGTGTCTGGTGGGCAACTGCCCGACAGTTGTTGTCGGGTTTCTCTATATAGTCTTAAGTCGATGTAATTTTGCTTGCGAGATGTAGGCAATTGATGTTAGTTCTTCCGTCGCGTCATAGATGGCGCTGTAGTACTTTTTGTACGGCGCTACATCGCTCTCCTCCAGAGACCAGAGTCGATAGTCGAATGAGTCAGCTTGTAGTATTATGCCGTGCCAGTTGGAATTTCGTAGCCGCATTGTTCACGGTGAGTCGGAACAGACTGCGGTGGTGAGGCGAACCCCAGTGAGTCGGGGCTGGCGCTGCGTTTGCTCCAGTGCGTCGGACGTAGTGCAGCGCCACGATGTGGCAGACAGTTAGAGAGGTGTCGACCGGGAGGTAGAAGCTCTCGACCGGCCGAAAATGCAGGGCATGCAATAAGGATCCTCCAATCAGACGGGTGTTGTGTCTGGTGGGCAACTGCCCGACAGTTGTTGTCGGGTTTCTCTATATGTAGAGAAACCTGAAAATCCGAATCGAATTAAGACTTTAGTCTTAAGTCGATTTAAACTTTGCTTGCGAGATGTAGGCAATTGATGTTAGTTTTTCCGTCGCGTCATAGATGGCGCTGTAGTTCTTTTTGTAGTAAGTTGCTTTTTGTAGGTCGCTAGAGTGACTTTTATAATATTACTGCTAAGCTTTGTGATACGAAGCCTGGTGCCGTTGCACAGTCTGGGTACATCAAAGTTTCGCATCAGCAGAACTAAAACGCCAAGGTTAAGCTTCATCTTATGGGAACGGTACGCCCGTTAGCTCCAGGGAGCTGAAAAATTCAACGGGGTGTGCTGGACTACCGTCATTTGGCATCGTCCTAATAGAACGCGTTTGCGCGCTCATTGCGCGAGTAAGCGATGCGAGCGAGCGAGGGGCGCGGGCCGCCGACGCAATTATCGCGCGAATTTCAATTAGGACACCTATTGGAGTTCAATATGTTTAATCGCGTGTTCGTACGAGTAAAATTCGCGCGAACCTACGATGATCGCGCATTCGCGTCCTATTAGGACGATGCCTTAGCCATCACAGTGTCTACGGATGTGTATACTTTAAAATCGCCGACGATCATGTCTTAAATTTCGTTTTGCTTATGACCCACTCGTTCTTTAATCACTATTTATTTTGAATGGTAAAAAAAACGAAAACTATTTTGTAATGATTTGAAAATCATAAAATATTAAAATTAAAATAAATACCTAGTTACAAAAAGTGAACACCGGTTGGGGATCGAACTCGCGTTGTTTTGGAAAACTTACAGCATTAAAAAATTACCACAAAAAGTGCATACTGACTGCGGATACGAACTTGAAACCTTTTGCTTGGCAGGGCGGTCATAGAACCGCCAGGCTACTTACTTTGATGACAAATGGTTTAAAATAGCCGGTTTATTGTAAAGCTTGTCATGACAGTTGTCAGTTGTGAAACAGTTGAGAAATGTGGACTTAATGCAATATTGCTCATCCCCCTAAGTTATTAGCGCGATAATATATAGCCTATGTTTCTCGGTAAAGATTTAGCTTTCTAATGGTGAAATAATTTTTAAAATCTGTCGAGTAGTTTTTGAGTTTATTCGTTACATACAAAAATACAAAAATACAAATCTTTCCTCTTTATAATATTAGTGTAGATAATATAAACTCGTTGGTTACACGGAAATGCAACATTACGGGAAATATATGTAGCTGTAATACTTTTCATATCTATTTGCTTACCCGTCCAGTATTAACAAACATACTGTGCATGGATTTATGATGTTACAAGATAGGCTCTATTCGAGTTCGTTAAATATGCTCGACGAACTATTGCATCGGTATTACCTCATTATTTTTCTCACTTTTCCTCTAGGCTACTAGTTACGGCTCCCCTGGGCGCTATACCCTGCCTACATTAGCCGGTACCCTGGCCTGTTTGGTCGGGATAACGTAAATGAATTGGTAATACCGTCCGTATTACCGCTCAATGCGTCTTGTTGGCCAGGGGCTGGAGAATATATTTCTGTAGATGATCTGGCGAAGGTGGAAAGGTTTTGTGACTGTGAGATGGCAATCTTATGAAAGAAAAATGTTGGTATGAAGATGACAGCTTCTAGTTCGAAGAAGTTTTCTTTATAAGCATACTCTTGCTAGTTGGGGCACCTTTGACTGAAGTTATCCTGTGGATAGGTAGACAATAACAGAAAACTTTGTCATGCATGCTAAAATTAATTAATAATTCTTAAAAAAAATCCACTCAAGGCTTTCGTCCAAATTGCCTTAATTAACGCCTGAAATTGTAAGTGGCAAGACATTTCTTCGAATTAGTGTTTCGAGACAGAATTAATCTACAATTAAATGAAAGTTGGTAATTATTGTAATAATTCTTTCTTTCTTTGAATTAAATTTTATATCGTAAAAGCTCTGATTATGACAAAAATAAAATAATTTGCTAATACCAAATTGTTTGTCGTTATTTCTCGTGTGGATTTAATGGACTCTACACCTATATATAATACTAGCTGATACCCGCGACTTCGTTCGCGCGGAAATTTTAAGGTGTATGTGTGAGACTGCCTCGTTGTTAGAGTGGTCGCAAGCACAACTGCTGAGCTTGAGGTCCCGGGTTCGATTCTCGGATCGGGCAAAGTGTTATTGGGTTATTCCATCAGGAATTTCTCAGTAGCAGCCACGAAGTCTGGATTTAATGTCGGTCCCGGTTGATGGGGCTCGCCCCCTATTACATAGAGCTTCAACATAACTGGCGCTATGTGGATGTACGATTAAATACACCTTCAGTAAGGAATGATGTTTTGTTGTTATGTGTGAGAACTGACGGTCTGATCGTAATGTGATTATGTCGATGATGACTACAAAGGGCGTGCTTTAGGGTGGTGGTGCGGCAGAGGTCCGAAACAAAATTAAAAGGCGTTCAAGCGACACTATAATATGGCTTAAAAGTCGGAACATATTTATTTCAAAGTGAATACGGCGCATTGGTGGGCACTATTTATTTATTCTTTCCAATACAGTTTTGTATACAATAAAAAATATCGTAACAATGACCGTCACCACGTGCAAGTTTCGGCTTCATGAAACACGTGAACAATAAACAAATAATTGACCGTCTGAGAAGCATGGAGTACGTACCCAAAAAATTGCCTGCCACTTTTTAGGTATGGCCCTGATATTTGTTGATCGTCATTGCAAAACTACCTGGTAATTAAAATTGGAATGGCAAGTTATTTGGAATATTTAAAAACGCTCTCTCCTTTAGCAAATCCTGTAATAATGGTGGTTTAACGGTATGAGGAACAGGGTGTAAAGTTACTCAATACTCCATCGAAAAGGGAGGATCCTCCGACCAGACAGGTGTTGGGTCTGGTGGGCAACTGCCCGACAGTTGTTGTCGGGTTTCTCCATAGTCTTAAGTCGATGTAAACTTTGCTTGCTTGATGTAGGCAATTGATGTTAGTTCTTCCGTCGCGTCATAAAATCAAAAACAAAATATTTTATTTTACATAGGCCTACAGGGGCACTTATAAAACGTCGACAAAAGGGGCACGGTTCGGGTTGGTTGTTTCCTATGGAGAAAAACCGGCAAGAAAGTCCATGGTTACTCTTTTAAAATCATTTGTTTCTAAAATATTTGAATGTTACAGCGTTTGTACCTAAGTATGAGAGGACAGCGTAGGCCCGACAATAAGTTGTCGCTTACAACAAAAGGTAGAAAAAGATAGTACGTGAAAAAAAAAAGAAAACAAAAATTACAAAGCCTACAATGTCCGAACATTCACAAAAAATATGAATGAAAAAGAATCAAAGTAAAAAAAAATAAGAACAATAAATTAAACAATTGACAAAAATGTCATAGATGGCGCTGTAGTACTTTTTGTAGTAAGTTGCTTTTTGTAGGTCGCTACATCACTCCCCTCCGGAGACCGGAGGTCGATAGTCGAATGAGTCAGCTTGTATTATTATGCCGTGCCAGTTGGAATTTCGTTGCCGTATTGTTCACGGTGAGTCGGAACAGACTGTGGTGGTGAGGGGAACCCCAGTGAGTCGGGGCCGGCGCTGCGTTTGCTCCAGCGCGTCGGACGTGGTGCAGCGCCGCGATGTGGCAGACAGCTAGAGAGGTGTCGACCGGGAGGTAGTAGAAGCTCTCGACCGGCCGAAAAGGCAGTGTGCTGTGCCAAAGTCGTTTGATGAGAGGCTGAGGGTGCTGACCAGGAAGCTGCTGAGCAGGTGCTGGTGGTCAGGAATACGCATTTGAAGCTGGCTGGCTGTGATACTCGCTAAACGAAAGCTTGAAGGAAGTGATGTTGATGACGTCACGTTGTTCGAAGGCTGCGCTGACGTCCATTTCTGGGTCACCAGTTTAGCAGTTTGAGGAACAGGGTGTAATGTTCCTCAATACTCTATTGAAAAGGGAGGATCCTCCGACCAGACAGGTGTTGTGTCTGGTGGGCAACTGCCCGACAGTTGTTGTCGGGTTTCTCTAATTATAGTATTAAGTCGAAAGCAAGTTAAACTTTGCTTGCGAGATGTAGGCAATTGATGTTAGTTCTTCCGTCGCGTCATAGATGGCGCTGTAGCACTTTTTGTAGTAAGTTGCTTTTTGTAGGTCGCAACAGTGGCTTTTATAATATTACTGCCAAGCTTTGTGATACGAAGCCTGGTGCCGTTGCACAGTCTTGGTACATCAAAGTTTCTCATCAGCAGAACTAAAACGCCAACTTTAAGCTCCATCTTATGGGAACGGCACGCCCGTTAGCTCCAGGGAGTTGAAAAATTCAACGGGGTCATTAGCCATCACAGTGTCTACGGATGTGTATACTTTAAAATCGCCGACGATCATGTCTTAAATTTCGTTTTGTTTATGACCCAATCGTTCTTTAATCACTATTTATTTTGAATGGTTAAAAAAACGAAAACTATTTTGTAATGATTTGAAAATCATAAAGCATTATAATAAAACAAAATACCTAGTTACAAAAAGAGAACACCGGTTGGGGATCGAACCCGCGTTGTTTTGGAAAACTTATAGCATTAAAAAACTACCACAAAAAGTTCATACTGACTGCGGATACGAACTCGATACCTTTTGCTTGGCAGGGCGGTCATAGGACCGCCAGGCTACTTACTTTGATGACAAATGATTTGAAATAGCCGGTTTATTCTAATGCTTGTCATGACAGTTGTCAGTTGTCAAACAGTTGAGAAATGTGGACTTAATGCAATATTGCTCATCCCCCTAAGTTATTAGCGCGATAATATATAGCCTATGTTACTCGGTAAAGATGTAGCTTTCTAATGGTGAAAGAATTTTCAAAATCGGTCCAGTAGTTTTTGAGTTTATTCATTACATACAAAAATACAAAAATACAAATCTTTCCTCTTTATAATATTAGTGTAGAAGTGTAGATATACATATACTGGCTTTGGTGTTTAGAGTCCATTAGTCTTAAGGAGTTATACCCGACTCGTCACTATTTTTTTTTCATAAAATATGTTCCGGTTGCTCATCATAAGAAATAAACAAAACAAATGTTTTTTTCTTAAATATCGATGTTCCCAAATCAAATCAAATTTATTTTCCCGACTCGTCATCAGTATAAATTATGCGTGTCAAAAAGTACAGTTAGTAAGAAAAACACTGCATGTCTTTTAAATCAATTTATAAATTGATTTAAAAGAGCATTGTTAGGATTTTCTTTTTATTTTGTATAAAAATATACAAAATAAAAATCCTAACAAACAAAATTCCTTCTATATAAATACATACGACAGTATAGGAAACGTCTCACGCCTGTAAAGTAATAGGGTGTCATAAATAAGTAGGATCTTACTTACCTCATAATCTGTTATCTATAATTATTTTTTCATAAATTCAAGTAAACTACTCACGCCTAGCTGGAGTAGAGTAGTAGGTTGTAGTAAATAACAAGCTGGGCTGTAATTTTTCTGTCAAACTGAATCGACAAGGCCGTAACGAATCAAAATTAAATGCTTTCAAGTTCGTTGGTAAGCGCATTACATGAAAAAAGGTTCACCGATTTGGTCTGAATAGGGTTTTTATGGAAATAATAAATAGAAAAGTAGCCTGGAAAATTGAAAAATTGTGACTTAATTGGAATCTTATTGTAAAGGTGGATGATCTACAGTTACTTTACAGGACCATGGCAGCATTAAAAGAAACTAAACACGCACATACACTAATCATAAGGCTTTTGGTTTTCGACAACACAACATGATATTTCCAAAACTCGAAATCAAGTAGGTACATGAAGATAACTGAGAAATGGTTTCGGTAAGAGACAAAAGAGTTTTTTTTTTTTTAAATCATCCACCATATTGGAAATTTCGTGATCTTCTATAATGTTTAGGCAAACCAATTTCTGCTTTTGCGATCCGATGTTTTAAAGTTTTTTAACAGAATGCTTAAAAAATACCATCTTGCATTCTAGTAAGTAGTAGAAAGTATACTAGAAGGCTAGTAAGTAAACTTTTACAGTTTTGAAAAATACTTTACCAATACTACAAGGCTTAGAGAAAAAATATGAGGATCTGTTTAAATACCATGCATGCAAGCTATGCATACCTATGTACGTTTTGTAAAATTAAACTATTAATAAAAAAAGCGATCATAAAAAACGGTTAAAAAATAGGAGTCATAAATTTTAGTAATGTCGTTTTTGGGGATGATTATATTTACACCTATGCTTTTTACTTACCCACCAACTTATATGTAACTATAATAACAATTAATTGTTAGTTTGTTCTTTTGAAGATACTTTGGTAACGATGACGAATCGTAACTATGAAAACAAAATTATTTGAAACAGTTGTGAATCGTGAAACATACAAACTAACTTCCAGCATGTCGAATCATGATTTTATTTAGGAAGTTATTAATTGTTTTTGACTTAACTATTTTTTTTCGGAATTTCCCTACCTTCCCGATTCACTACCCACCTAAACGAAAGACGTGCAAACGAATTCGTGGAGCGTTTGACATTCATAGTAGCTGAGAGTCTAGAAAAAGCTTTTATGATGTAGAAATGTTAAAATTTATGTCAATCCTGTAAGAATGCTGCAAACACACGATTGACATTGACACGCATGATTCACACAAAAACAATCCTTCAAAAATAAATATTTAGCGCTGTATAATGTCTTGGTTGTCTCACACTACATAGCAAGAAGGTAAATACTGCGATTCCAAGGTACTCACGTGATGGTGGCAGGAGGGTTGGCATGGACCAGGCAGGGCAGTACCACGTCGCCGCCTCTCCGTACTGTCGCCTCCCACTGGCCGTGTGAAACGCCGCGAGGAGCCGACGCCATGCTCATCGCTACAACAGAACACATACAGTATAAATACATTATAATCTTTATCGTAGAGTGTCGATGGCAATCAAAATTTTTCAATCAATCAGCCTTATCCCAATTAATTAATTTGCGGGCGCCGCAGCATATCTTTTTCTTACATAATTCTCTATTACGTACTCGTTCACACAATTCCTCTCTTCCGTGGATATTAATTTCCCATTTACGAGTATAAGAGGTAATAGGTATGCATGATGTCAGTGAAGTGCTTATAGTCGAGTACAATTAAACAATAAGGTGGAACGAAGTTTATAGCGGTCGATTTTCATGGGATTTTTTTATTGAGTTCTTAAAGATGTGGAGAAGTTAAAACAAAAATTGCCACTAGCGACTATTTTATTAATTTTAATTTTCTTTGTTTTTTTTTTACGTTTATTTATAGTGGCGGAATACCACACGTCTGCGTACAATATCATATGCAATACATATGTCACAACTATACAATACATATGTCACAACTATACAATACATATGTCACAACTATTCTGGTATCCATTGTCGGTCAGAGCAATCTATATGACAACCACCACATTTGAACTGTTTCAATTGGATGCACACAGTGATGCCAAATGTTGCTGTTAGTCGACATGATAGCTATGAAAACCTCAAAGTCGGTATTTTTGTACTCCAGTAAAACACTTCAAGCAGGAAGTCATCTTTTATAACCCTGAAATAATTCACCATTGCTCTTGGAAGTATCACAACAAAGGATTTGCCGAAAAACAAAAACAAAATGTTAATGGGATAAGTACGGACAAGTTCCACTGGTCAGCACAAGTGAAGTGCTATTAACACTAGTCTTAAATCTTAGAATAGAATAGAAAAATCAGAATAGTATATTTCATTACGAGTGCGGAAAACCTGCAGTAATTGCAAAGAGTTCCGACAAATGTCTACCCGAGCCGAGGCGCAGCCGAAGGTGAGGGTTGACAGTCGGAACAAGTTGCAATGACGGTTCCGCACGTGTACTGAACAACTATTTTTAATACAGTTGCTCAAAAAGTGGCGTATTGCAGGGACGTATAGCGTTCGGGATGTGGGCTATTACACACTCGAGCTTTTTCTTTACCTTTTCCGAACTCGTGCGTTTTCTTTCCCAACTGTCAAAATAAAGTCTATTAAAAAGAAAAATAACCAACTACGGAGTTTTTACTATAAAAAATCTAAAAATCATAGAAGTTTTAATGATTCATGCAAATATTTCTAAAAAGAAGCTACTAATTTGTTTCAATATCAGATTTAATGATTTGATTCAATGAGTTAGGTTAGGTTTCATTTCATTTTCATTTCATATCAATAAAAAAAATCTAATGATGACTTGGCTGTTTGGGCATAGTTCCCTTTGCCTACCCAGAATGGGTGAAGAAAACAAAAAAAAATCTCTGCTTATATTCTTTTACGGTTGGCGCCATTTTCCAAAAATTTTCTTTATTAAATTGCTTCATTTTTTCGCAACAGTATTAAAAATAGTTGTTCAGTACACGTGCGGAACCGTCATTGCAACTTGTTCCGACTGTCAACCCTCACCTTCGGCTGCGCCTCGGCTCAGGTAGACATTTGTCGGAACTCTTTGCAATGACAGGCTTTCCGCACTCGCAATGAAATATACTATTTTAATACAGTTGCGAAAAATGAAGCAATAATAAAGAACATTATTGGAAAATGGCGCCAACCGTAAAAGAATATAAGCAGAGTTTTTTTTTGTTTTCTTCACCCATTCTAGGTAGACAAAGGGAACTAAGCCCATACAGCCAAGTCTTTAGTAGAATTTTTTTATTGATAATTATCAAATGAAACTGAAATAAAACCTAACCTAACTCATTGAATCAAATCATTAAATCTTATATTGAAACAAATTAGTAGCTTCTTTTTAGAAATATTTGCATGAATCATAAAAACTTCTGTTTTTTTTTTTTGTAAAAACTCCGTGGTTGGTTTTTTTCTTTTTAATAGACATTATTTTGACAGTTGGGAATGAGAACGCACGAGTTCGGAAAAGGTAAAGAAAAAGCTCGAGTGTGTAATAGCCCACATCCCGAACGCTATACGTCCCTGCAATACGCCAGTTTTTGAGCAACTGTATTAAAAATCTTATTTATTAACAGTTGGTTTAGCTTGAAATAGATGATGTTATGTAATATATAATAAGTATGTACTTACGAGCAAGGTCAATATTCACGGGCGTACTTCTCCGCCTTTCCCCAGTCAGAGAGTCAAGTACTGAGCATGAGTACTGTGCCCTGGAGTCTTCCACTCGAGTTGACCTGATGATCAGTCGCCAACCTTCATCAGCCAAGAGTGTGGTACCAGCTGTGGTAAAGAGAGTTTAGTTGTATACTGAGACAAAGAAATAGTATTAGAGCCGGACTCCACGGAAGCGGAGACGAGACGAGAGGAGAGGAGATGTGTTGTAAGCCACCAATAGACTTTCATTATTTACACTTGTCATCTCCGCTTAGTGGAAACGGTTGAGCAGAGAGGAGAGGATCTCGTATTTGTTTAGGCCAGCGGAGACGAGAAGAGACATGAGCGGTGTGCTGTGAGCGGCGTGCTGCTTTGCACATCTCCGCACAACTTCGGTGGATTGTATTGTATAGCGGGCTGGTTTCCGCAACTTCACGTATAGAGCGCAGTAATTTCGGTGGATACACACTTACTTTTACGCATCTTCTCTCCACTCCGCTTCGCACATGCCCGGCCTCCACCAAAGCTCTCAGCTCATTTCCATGAGCGGAGAGCTTTGGTGGAGTCCGGGCCTAACAGACTACTTTACTTTAGATTACTTGATAAATTTTTTGGATGTGCGCCTTGGAGTAAGTCTCTTTACATAACTCTTATAAATGCATCTAGTGCCGGTTTTTCCAAATAGTAGGCAACACCTAAGTTACTACCAACAATAGTTGCTCTGTTAGATTTTCGACTTTATTTAGCTCATAGTGTTCGTGAAAACAGGTACACAGTCTATAAAGTTATAACTCATCCAATAAAATATATAGTCAGTAGCAGTGTAAATGTATATTCGTGCCTGTAAACTTTTGCCTCGGTTGTTGACTGTACAAGTTAAAGGTCCCGCCATAAAAAGAGAATCAGACTTAGACGATGTTTTAATGTATCCCCGGAGTCTGAAGTTCTGTAGAATTTACGTGGAATTAAATTCTCTGAAGCAAACTTTTGAGAAAGATGGTTTATTGTAATGGTTGTGGACAGCGAGTTAGTTGAACGTGCCCATCGACGATATCTTACTTAAAGGAATAAAATAAAGTCAAGACTGACAAAATCATTCTTAGAATAAATTTCTTAGAATAAATTCTCGTTGGCGTTTTACTTAGTCTCTGATCAGAAGATCATTGAACAAAAGCTTCGTATTTTAGAAATCGCTGATTCTTGATTCTTTGAACTAGAATTGACTTTAGATATCTATGACGTTTATCAGTTTTCTCTTCAATAGGCACAGGCTCCAGATCTGAAGAAATCAAATTATAGTAAGTATGAAGCTTTCAAAGTATTTCGACGCCATAAATGGCACGCATATTCATATTTTATTCAAAAAATACAAAATAAAACTTTCTAGTCATCTAAAGATTTTTTGAGTACGCGACCTGTGGTTATAGAGTCAGGGCAGGGTATTCTCGTTTCCCCTTTCATATGGGACTGAAACATAATGGCAAAATGGTGACTGTCCCACTGTGTCCTCTGCTAACCCATCGGCGAACACATTCGTGTAGTTACGCTACTTACACATATGCTCTGAGGCGGGAAGCACGGAGTCATCTCTGTACCACGCTGCGACGGAGGCATGTTCCCTCAGCGCGGCAGGAGCCACGCACGTGAGAAGTGCTGGGCCACCTGCCTCCGAGGGCGTGGAGGTCACGTGCACCTGCCAGTCTTGCCAGACCACTGGAACAAGGAGATTCAGGTAGTACAATGAAAGTATTTGTTTCGATGGTATTGTGCTAAAAGGTTGGACTAGCTGTCTAATTGGAAGCTTTGTGACATAAGGTTATGGATAACAATAACCTTATATAGTTTAACTAGGTTCTGCCCCGGCTTCGCCCGCGTGGAGTTCGGCAATTGCCTACATATGAGTTACCCCCGCAAAATAATGTCGAAAATGGTCATTTAAATGTTATAGATGTGTGGTTTGGTGTGTTGTTGTTGATGGTTATTGGTGGGCTTCGCTCGCACGTAAGTGTATGTATAGAATAAATACTTGTGTTAAAGTTTGTGATTTTCAAAGTAAGAAGCCAGAGAATTAATTCTGGTTAGAAAAAAAGTATATTTCTTGGTATTAGTTCTCCCAGAAAACTATATTAATAAGGAATTATCCTACCACCACTACCTTTGTAAATGACGTATGCGGTGTTTCCTTGTGGGGCTAAAATTACTAAATTACTCGCTGCTAATTCCGGAGCATGCAACATAAAACTGCCCATGTGAGAAACAGTTCTCACATCAATGCAGAAATAGCCTAGGGGAGGACCCCTAGGCTATTTCTGAACTGAATTGAGAATATTGAGACATTGTGCATTTTAAATTTTATTATGTGCACCTAGAAAATGAGATCAAAATAAAAATCCAATATTTTTTAATTCATTTTGACCTCATTTTCATTGTCAGCTACCCCGAAAACCACGAAAACGACACCCATTAAGGAAAAACTGAAAAGTTTCCTCGGCGCCATGTTAGATTTTCGTTTTCGTTGCCAGCGACTCTGAAACTACGAAAGCGACTTTTGTAGTTTTTTTTTAACATATTTGTTCACACAAACCTGCTAACACTTCAAAACAAAAATAAAAAAACCTAACCCTATTAGGGGTTAAATTCTCAAAAACGTTAAAATACGTATTTATTTATTTCTAACCAGAAGCTCGGATGAATTTTCATGCTTCTAACTTTAAAAATGACTGATTTCCAAACAATCGTTCATCCCCTATTTAACTCCCTTAGGGGTTGAATTTCGAAAAATCCTTCCTTATTCCTTGTCTACATTATAAAGGGAACCTCTGTGCAAATGTCAGCTTTCTAGGTCCAAGGGTTTGGGCTGCGCGTTGATGAGTCAGTCAATCAGTCAGTCAAGACTTCTCTTTTTATTTATATAGATAGATAGATAGATTAATATCAATTATGTGTCCGTTGTGTCCAGTTATGAATAAAACCGTAGTACATATTTGTTTAACAAAATATAGGTAAAGATAAAGCAAAACCACTTTTTTTTAAAGTATCAATTTCAATTTCAAAATCAAAAGATCGTTTTAACTGAAATAACCGCAAAAAAAAATTGCTTTGATACCGACTAATTAACCGTAAAGCTCTGAAACTCGAGCGTGCCACTGCGATGGGGTTTAAAGCGAAAAAGTATTTGCAAACGAATACAGTCGTGATTTGCGAACGGTGAATAATTTGTAATTTTCTCATCATGTATTCGACACAAATTGCCCTCGTTTCTTGAGGACCTGCCGAGTACAGGATCGGATTTGACCAGTTTTAAAGCAAGCTCTGGGGTTTAGGTTAACATTACATCTTCTTGAGGATTCTAGTTTATTTAGTCAAGAAATGAGGATTTTAGAAAGACTAAGAACAGATACCTATTTTCAATAATTTTCATAGTTCTATCTGGTTTGTTACCATTCAGTCACACCATGTTGTGTTGCACTGTTACTCATTGGGAGAAAATATCCCGACAAGTAACATTGTACAGTTTTTTCCCATTAAGTAACACTATATCTCAACAGAACGCTGTGTTCCCGTTAAGTAACACCTTTTTGGGTAAAATTATTGTTGAAATATAGTTTGACTTAATGCAAAGATTATCCCACTACGTATCTCTAAAGCTATTCGTGGTTTTTTTATATCAGAAACAACTGAGGGAACCACATCAACCCAGACCCGAGACAATATTGATAATCTGTTATATGCATGACTAGGCCAGCGATCGAACCCATACAGTACTGGGCTGGCATGAATCCAAGATGGTATTTAAATCCTAGTTCTTGTTACAAGAAAAACCGTACCTAACCAGAAGTATCATATGAAAATACATACCACCTTAAACTCATGCAAGCTTGGTACTTTTTGGGGAACATTTAATTCTCACTGCCATCATTAAGGTTTGTTTCATTCCTTAATTTTTCTGATCTCCTAGTAGTTCGTTGCCACCTCACCGATAAAATAGAAATCTCACACAACCAAATCGATAATTTGAACATCAACACAACAACATTTCTTTATGATTCTGGGCTCCTGGCAGTCGTAAATGTGCTGTTCGACAAACGATGGGGTCTTGGAAATTTTATCGTGTACTACCTACCTACTGTATATACATTACAGGAGCTGATAGACGCTACAGAGGGCGCTAAACTGTGTCGGCCCTGAACTGAATAACATTTGGCACAGTTCAGGGCCAGATTGCCATCGACACACTAAGAAGAAGAAACGAAAGACATGCAAAGGGCTTATGAAAACGTTTTGACATTATAATTATACTAATTGGTTGTATATTAAAATGCGTTGATTTTGGATTTCAATGGTTTTAATTAATCTTTAATAGAAGGTTCTGAAACTCTTTGGGACATTTTTGTCCAGATAAGTAACCCTGTGGCCTACTATTAGGTTACAGTGTTACTTAATGGGGAAAAAGTGGCATTGAGTTACAGTGTTACTTGTCGGGTTATTTTATTCCAATGGGTAACAGTGGAACAGAACATGGTGTGACTGAACGGGAACAAAGGTTCTATATAAGTTTAAATTGTTGAAAGCAAGAATAAAAGTTTTTAGACAACCAAAGAGAAAAAGAAAATCATTTTAAAAACAGACCTTCAAATTCCACACCTAATACGGTTCTTGTGAAAGCGGGTGACGGAATAAAAACTGTGTGAATCAGCATTAGCCAGACGTTCCGAAACTTTTGCTAGCTTGTTATTTTTTACCAACTTTTTCTTGCATGCAGTGGAACTCCGTAGCAGATGCTTTAAAACTTTTGTGTTTCGTCCCCTTTGCTAACTTCCTAACTTTTTTAAGCGTCGCTCTTGGGAAATCTTCATCTTATATTAAACGAAATACTAGATAGCTAAATAAGTCAAGTTTCGTGTAAAATCTCACGAGAATATTAACATTAGCAGCACTGTGCACTGGTTGTCGTTTGTCTGGGGGTAGACGACGTGATCTTGGGACAAGTTTTGCACACAGTGCTGTTTAAACGCACAGCTTTGTATCCTGTCATGATTATAGCTGTTTGCAGAGTTCACGAGACGAGAGTTTAGTTTAAGTAACTACTTATTTAGTTTTCACAATTTTTATTGCGCTTTAGATTATAATGTAGCAGTTTTTAGTATTGCCCCTACTCAATATGAGTACCTGCTATAGTAGCCGGTATGACACCTCTGCTTCGTACAGAATGCCCCACGTCAAGTGGTACTTCTTTTATTGATCCTAATCCAACAAACACATGCCCACTTTTTCACTTTGTCAAGTACTAGTAGAAGTAACTCTCAACTCCACGTTGAGTTGTATTCAAACCTACCTACTTGAATAAGTTGCAAACTTGCAAGATGCAAAAGTACTCCAAGTAGCATAGATGCAAGTTGCAAAGGTACTCAAATCTTTCGCAGACGTCTGGGGGCTCCACAACATGTTGCATCTTTAACATGTCTTGTTAGTAGCGGCAAAAGGCTCACTATTTGCTTTCACGTATTTCCTATCTTTCAACGCGAGAAAAACTGTCTGGACGTTAAATTTTGGCTAAGAGAGTCGGAGTTGCAATTAGTTAATTGTGGGGTCTCCGAAGTGTGTCAATTTTGCTGTTAATGAGGTTCCGTTGTTACAAAAACTGAGTTGGCTAATGAACTTTGTGGGTTTTTGTTGTAAGCACACGGATTACTCAAAGTCAGAGTCCGTTGTAGAATGACAAAGCTTTCTTTCGTAGTAGTATGGGCGTTTATTGCAGTTCATGAGACAGTATACAGATCTTCTATCTCCTTCTCAAAAATAGGTTAACAGCAAAATATACTTTTACCTCAACACTAAACCAAACCTCTCTAACCAGATACCTCATACTTCAGATCCTTTCAACCCGAAGTGTTATTTTATTGCAACAGCCGCTAGGCGTACCATACTTCCTTTTTACATAACAACTTTAGGTCCCATAAAGCCAATAGGCTTGTTTGACATTCACGACACGACAACGATACGACGGCGATGTTTCCCCTTACGCGATCGATGGTAATCATGATCAAATTGTGAGAAGATACGGAATTAAGTGTGCTTAGCATAATTTGAAACACGTTTAGGGGACGTACAATTTGTAAATTTTTGGATATTGGAGCTTGATTAGATCAAGAGGCTTGTTATTTTTTTAGGGTTCCGTACCCAAGGGGTCAAACGGGACCCTATTACTGAGACTTCGCTATCCGTCCGTCCGTCCGTCCGTCTGTCACCAGGCTGTATCTCATGAACCGTGATAGTTAGCCCGTTGAAATTTCTACAGATTATGTATTTCTGTTGATGCTATAATTACAAATACTAAAAACAGAATAAAATAAATAAATAATGGGGCTCCCATACAAAAAAGTGTTTTTTTTTTCCTGTTTTTATAAATAATGGTACGGAACCCTTCCTGCGCGAGTCCGACTCGCACTTGGCCGGTTTTTCTTATTTGTTTACTCACTGAATCATATTGTCTAAAGTTTGGACGGATAATTTCAGACTCTTATTATGGAAGGATGGAAATAAATCAGAAAATTTGTTCTTTAAACTGACAAAGAGTGAAACCAATTCACGGTTTGCCAGTTTAATAAAGCAAGCAGTAAACTCAGTTTACCTCTCCTGACTTTCAACAGAGAATAAAAAAACCTAAAATCACGAAAGAGGTTCATAATTCTCACTCAACATGCAAATAAAATGGGCAAGATAAAACCAAAACGGTCTTTGACAAACTTTTTACTAACTTCAATAATAAAAGCATTCGTCTCACGAGCATAAAGTCGAGCACTATAAAGCGATTGCTCTCTTCGAGCATAACTCGGGCACTTTAAAGCGATTGTTATGAGAACAGGTTTAATGCTCGGGGATATGAAACTTCTTTCTAACGTCCGAAACGGCTTTTGTACTTAACTTCATTTTGAATTTTCTAATGTCTTTTTCCAAGATCATTATTTTTACATTTAGTTTTAGTAAACAACCGATGTTTTATGGTAATAAATATGTACATGCCTACGGAATGCAGTGAAAACCTACCGTATTTTACGCATTTTCTCAGTGAAATGTATTCTATAATGCAAAGTACGAATGATTGTGAATCAGTGTTTGTGTTGGGCGACTTCAACGCGCACCCAGGTGAGTCATTTTGTAAGGAACTTGTAAATTTTTGCTCAGAACAACAATTACTATGTGCGGACATAGATTATCTAGGCATTTCATCACCAACCTATACTTTCATTAGTGACTCGCATGGGTGTAAGCGTTGGTTGGACCAC
This sequence comes from Cerastis rubricosa, assembly GCA_949152445.1. Taxonomy (NCBI): domain Eukaryota; kingdom Metazoa; phylum Arthropoda; class Insecta; order Lepidoptera; family Noctuidae; genus Cerastis; species Cerastis rubricosa. Next base: position 1,157,458 of record OX424525.1, on the reverse strand, counting down.
TGTCTTGTTACTCAGTCAGCTGCAAAAACAATTGTAAACATAGAGGTTATTCTTGATTCGTATTGGTCAGATCACTTCCCGTTAAAAGTGGAGTGCGATATTTCGGTCACTAGGGAAAAAATCTGTGCTAATAACTACAGCTATGGTGGGATTCGCTGGGGAAACCGAAATACTCAGGAAATCAGTAAATATTCAACTCTGTGTAATAACGAGTTAAGGAACCTGGATTTTCCTGTAGATTTCCAAACCTGCGCGGATAATTATTGTGATAATTCTCAACATAAAGTGTTGTTGGATAAAATGTATTCAAAAATAGTAAATATTTTAAGTGATGCTGCCAGTAGCAGCAGAGCCACTCGAAGTTTTTTAGGGAAAAATAAGAATGTTAAGGGATGGAACAAACATGTAAAACCGTTTCACTCAAAAGCCAGGGAAAAATTAAATATATGGTTGTGGCATGGGCAACCCAGCAGTGGGCCTATTTTTGAAGAAATGAGGTTAAGTCGAAAGATATTTAAATCTAAATTAAAATGGTGCATTAAGAACCAAAATAAAATAGATATGGACATTTTGGCTTCACTACATTCTAGGAAATGTTTCTCATTGTTTTGGAAAGGTACCAAAAAACTTAATGAGGCCACAAGTCTTCCGGGTACTGTGGAGGATAAGAGTGACTTCACTGATATAGCAAATATGTTCAAAGAACATTTTAAAGTTAGTTCGCCTCTCGAGTCAGTGCAAAGTGTGAACGATGCTGAGTTCAGACAGGCAGATTTGCCTCTTCGATTTTCATGTGAGGAACTGAAATTGGTAATCAAAAGTATGAAGCGGGGTAAATCCCCAGGTCACGATGGGCTCAGCATCGAGCACCTTCAAAATGCAGGTATACATCTGCCAAGAGTGTTAACTATGCTCTTCAATCTATGTTTAAGTCACTCTTATTTACCACAGGAATTACTGGATACAGTGGTGGTACCTATTGTTAAGAACAGGACAGGAGACATAGCTGACAAGGAAAATTACAGGCCTATCTCACTGGCAAATGTGATAGCTAAAATATTTGACAGTGTGCTTGACTGTCGCCTCAGTGAGTACACAAAGCTGCATGACTCGCAGTTCGGTTTTCGTCCTGGGTTATCAACTGAGAGCGCCATTTTTGCACTAAAGCACACAGTTAAGTATTATACGGATAGAAAAACACCCGTGTATGCTTGTTTCCTGGACCTTACAAAAGCTTTCGATATGGTCTCGTATAAAGTGTTGTGGGGAAAGCTTCGGGAGTCAGGCGTCCCTGCTTCATTAGTGTCCATATTAGCGTTATGGTATGAGAAACAGAGAAATTATGTAAAGTGGTCGAATGCTCTGTCAGACCCTTATAAACTCGAGTGTGGTGTTAGGCAGGGAGGTCTCACTTCCCCGAGGCTTTTTAATATATATATAAATGACCTTCTTGTGGAGCTCAGCAGCACACATGTTGGATGTCACATAGATGGAACAAGTTTAAATAACTTAAGTTATGCTGACGACATGGTGCTGCTGAGCCCCTCAATTCTGTGGTTTAAGAAAGTTACTTTCTATATCGGAAGTGTACGCTGTGAAGCATGGACTGAAGTACAATCCTAAGAAAAGCGAACTATTAGTGTTTAGAGGTAGGAATCAAAGTCCCACATACGTTCCTCCCATAAAACTTAATGGTTTAGTTTTACAGAGAGTAACCCAATTCAAATATTTGGTTCATATTGTTACGGAGGACTTAAAAGATGACCTGGATATGGAAAGGGAGCGTAGGGCGTTGGCGGTGAGGGGAAATATGGTGGCTCGAAGGTTTGCTGGTTGTTCAGTACCAGTAAAAATTACTCTTTTCAAAGCATACTGCCAAACATTTTACACCAGCAGCCTTTGGGCTCATCATACCCAAAAACCTGACAATACCTTACGCATCCAATATAACAATGCCTTCAAGGTGTTGTTGGGGCTTCCACCTTACTGCAGTGCGTCAGGTATGTTCGCGGATGCTCATACTGATGATTATTTTGCGATATTGAGAAAGAAAGTTGCCTCAGTCATACGCAGAATGGGGGGGAGCACTAATGGCATTCTGAAGGTACTTGCGGAAAGGCTGGATGGGCCGACAATTGGTAGGTTTATCAAGCTACATGTCATGCACAGGGCTTGATAAACTTACCATAAATAACTTATAAATTCTTTTACTGTAATAATCGTGCCTACTAACATAGTTTTAAGCATTTGTGTATACTAACATTATATGGGCCCTGTAGTCTGAAAATAAAATATTTTTTTTATTATTATTTTTTTTTTATTATTGCGACGATTTTATTTTTGAAAGGTTTGTTTGCTTGCAGGTATTCTTTTTCCTCGTTTGTATTTAAAGAATATTTTGAAAACGATTTCCGGCTTTCGTGAGCATACTATTTACAAAGTTTGTAAAGAATATTATAACAATAAGATGCTGTAAAATATTAAGATTTTAATTGGTCTGTAAGCCAATAAATTTAATTCTTCATTTCATTATAATTTTTTTCCCTTATTCTCTGAATCTTTCCTGGTTTTAATCATATCGTAAACACTAATTACATCAGCTTATCCACAGCGTAACTGAGGCCCATTATTTTAGTTTTCGTGGTCCAAGTGTTAGTTACGCGCGCAATTTACGCTTCCCTAAACCAAGCCTAAGATTTATTAAGAGTAATGTACATAAAATGCGGTTTGTTAGAACGCCTTCGTTGAGGTTTGCAAATACTCGTAAAAGTGTCAGTACCCAACGACCATTTAGAATATTACAATGATTTACTGAAGGAAAAAAATGTCCAAATTGATCCAAGGCTTGCCTTTTTCTCTTGTAATTTCGGGGTAAAAGATTTAGTAGCTATTAGCTAAAGTATGTCTAAAATGTATAAGGACATTTTCATCTTTTGTCCTACCAGAAATACATACAGGAACAATCTATGAATTTAAACTCCCCTAAATTCCGTCACACGCACTCATGATTTTGGGGTAACAGAATTAAAATCATAATCAAACCTTTTCATCTAATTTTGACCCTTTCCAAAACTACCTTACAGGTAAAATCCGCATGACAGAGCATAAAACGGTATGAATTTATAGAGAAACTTTTTGATCGAACATCTTGAACCTCTTTCAACTTGAATATGATTTAATTAGCTTTCTCTCCAGGTCCTTTGAGGCAGCATCGCCGCCAAGCTCGGGGACAAGCGAGGTAAATTCGGATGAAGTCAAACTTTCATAAACACTCACAGAATTTAATGAAAACTCGTTAAGTTGGATGCTACGTGAATTATACGGGCGTTTTGTTGGACTGGCCAGTCGGTTGTGTTGGGACCCAGGTTAGCCGTTCATTTGTTTTTATCTAGTTTGGTTCCTATCTAGCTTTGTGTGTTAACATGGTCATAGGTTATGTTGGAACTTAAAATAGTAATTATACGTTATCTTATAAGTCTCGTAACACTCCAAATAGATGCTTTTAGTTTTTATGGCGTATAAAATAGGAAAGTTAAACACTATGGCGATTTGACTGACCATCGAAAATAAGTTATTAGGAACTTTTATAATAAAGCCAAAATGTTATCTGGTAAACTGCCCCAAAATCTCAGCGGCCACTCTTCAGAAACGCAGCCAGGCATGAACAATTCTACAAAATTAATATGGCGTAAAGTTTTGAATAACTGAAATGACCCCGGTCGCTGTGAATTTCATCCCGGTCGGCGTCTTGCGCCTGTATACATATTTGATTCAATTAAGGCGTCCCGATCTGCCCCTTCTGAATATTTTAAGCGTGCCTCGATTAATACCGTCTATGAACTAATCACATTTATAAGCTGATGAGGATAAGAGAGTTTCTGTGGATATTAATTGAATTTTATAAAGGGTTGCTGGAGATCACCGAGACGTTTTATTTGGCATATTTGTTGGAATTCACTAAGGTTATCGGGTATAGGGATATCGGTATAGGTTGTCGGGGGTGACCATTCCCGTTAATAATGCTGCGCTTGGAAATCTCCCAACAGGCGTGCGTTGTCGAACTCGCCATCGTCGGCGTAGACATCTAAGTATTTATTACTTATAAAGTATTACAATATTGATTAGACGCAAATAATTCCTGCTTGCCTTTCGGTACTATCGGAAAGAATAAATTATCTAAGCATTCATAGTGGCGGTGCCGGTGCTCCGACGTGCGAGTCGGACCCGCGCACGAAGGGTTCCGTACCATTGTTTATAAAAACGAGTAACAAAAAACACTATTTTTGAATGGGAGCTCCATTAAATATTTATTTTATTCTGTTTTTAGTATTTGTTGTTATAGCGGCAATAGAAATACATAATCTGTAGGAATTTCAACTGGCTAACTATCACGGTTCATGAGATACAGCCTCACGGACGGACGGACAGCGAAGTCTCAGTAATAGGATCCCGTTTGACCATTTGGGTACGGGACCCTAAAAATCTACCTTCATTTGCATTAGTACTTAACACATGTTAGTTGCACACATGTCATATCTAACAGTAGGAAGAATCGTTGCATACTAATTAAGGAACCCACTTCAACTTTTTCTGAAACGTTACACTCTTCCAGTTAAGCGGTGCCTATACTCCTAGTCCTAGGCGCTCTAAATCGTTCATTAGCGAATAAATTGGGAGCACTGCGGAGCGGCCAAGATCAGCAGTGAGCTATCGAGCTGTCAATTATACTTGTTGTTGTATTGTCCTCGATGATTCAGAAAACAAGTGTAGTCTCGGCTTTTAGTCTCCGACGTCACACATAAGTTTAAAGAAAAAAAACTTATTTCCGAACGTGACCATTATGCTGTCATCTGTCACTGTAAACTATATTCATTCGGATTTTATGTCAAGTAACGGCGTCACCTTTCTCGAAATACTTTTTTGTTACTTTTAGAATTTTCCCTATTATTATCGGTTAATATGGGTAAAAGGAAGTCGGAATCGACAAAGTCAAAACTACTGAAGAAATTGAAGAAAACCTAAAGTCGGATGAAACATGTAAGCTCGGATTCGAGTGATGATCGGATGAGTGATCTCCGAAGGTAAGAAAACAAAATGGCTTAACTCTGTGTTTTCTTTTTTGTTTATTTTATTACGATTTGCCTCCTACAAAGGCCTAAAGCTCTGTTATAACGTGAAAATAACAGGTACATCGAAAATATATTACGCGTTTTTGGAGTTTTGTGCTTTGCGCTTTGCACGTGTTCGCAACTAACGGCGTGCCTGCCTGCCTGCCACAAAAGCACTACAACGGAGCGCAGAACCTATAATGGCTACCTTAATTGTAAGCTGCTAATAGCATGATCGGTGTATGCTCTGTCGGAACTTTGGAACGGAGCCATGACGTCCAAGATGGATAAATTGTCAAGGACTTGCCTGGCCTGTGGGACGTCCTGCGGGGGCGTACGTGGTCTACAATGGCAATGTCTGGAATTTAGCAACCTGTGGGGTGTTCTTTGGGAACACACGTGGTTGAATGTTTTAGCATAACCTTCAAGGGAAGTTCTGCGGGAACTTACATGGTTATTAAGTGTAATGTTGTCCTTTCAGCATGCATTATGTTGTTTTTTCTCCAGAAGTTTGAAACAACACAAGGGGGTCACCTAACAAAGGTGAAGACATTGAAAATGTCCCTCCACAGTCACTAGAATATTTTCTCCCATTTTCGGTTGAGAATGATTGCCCGGTTTTAAGAGATGTTCAACCAGATCCAGAGGTTGAAGATGCTGAGCATGACTTAATTGAAAAAGAGGCACTTAGATAATCAGATGCTTGAATATTAGGTGTGGACCAGAAAACCCACCATTCTCAAATTTAAAGCAAATATGACCTTTTTGAAATCCGGAGGTCCGGGCTGCAGTAAATGATCCATCAATAAAGCGGTATCAATTGATTCAAAGAAGGCAAAACCAAATTTCAGCTGCCCTGGCATGTCTGGGTTCATGCCTTCAAATGTTTGTTAAGGATGGTCAGGGACGGAAGACAGACATAATAAAGAAGCTGAATGATGCTTCGATCTTCTTATGTGTTTCAATACATTTAGATACAAAGGGATGTAGATCCATTTTTTCTTGTTGGTAATCAACAAAGACATGAAAGATGTTCTGTTGCAATCAGAGACAGAAACACATCTATTTGGTGAAGACCTTGCTGAGAAAATAGGAGCAGCAAAATCAGTCAAGAGATCTGGTCAAGAACTAAAGATTGCTGAAGCAAGGAAGTTCTCTCCTAGACAGAGCACATGGGTGCCCAGAGCAAATGCTCCTAAATCTAATAATAAAACTTTAAACTCGTGGGGCCCTCCTCTGGCAGAAGTTAAGAGAAGGGGGGGCCGTCATAGAGAGCACCAGCAGCAGACAGAACGTGAGAGGCCAGGAGGAATCATCCCCGTTGCAAATAAACTCACAGATCTTTTCTGAAGTAAATAAACTAATCGCTCTTGAAGCAATAGAAGTTTGTGACCCTTTACCAAAACCAGTTTTGTGCATCAACTTTCCTTGATGAAAAGGCCAATGGAACTTTCAGTTTTATTTTAAATTTAAACAAATCAAATACTTTTGTTAAAACTGAGCACTTGAAGCTAGAAGACTACCAAACAGTATGCAAACTCTTACAGAAAAACGATTTTCTGGTCACATTCGATATGAAAGATCCTTATTAGATGATAAATATTAACAAGAATAATAAGAAATATTTAAGATTTACTTTTCAAGGAAAATGCTACCAATTCAATGTTGTGGTTTATGTTACAGCGCCATTAAAATTTACAAAAATCATGAAACCAGTAATAGCTTCCTTCAAAGAAAGAGGCCTTATATCAGTTATATATTTAGATGATTTTCTTTGTATAGAAAATAGCTATAAACAATGTTTAGAAAACATGCAATCAACTCATAGTTTATTTGAAAGATTGGGATTCATAATTAACAAAGATAAATGTGATTTTCCAAGACAACACTAAATTTCTAAGCTTACTTTTCAATACTATTCACATGATTCTTAACATCACTGAAGAGAAAGTAAATAATTATTTTAAGTTAATTAAAATTTAATTGATTTATTTTTTGTCCAGCCATTAAGTATGGGATTCTCTACACTAAGGAACTTAAGCAACCCAAATACCTTGTTCTGAGAGATAACAATGATAACTATGAAATAAATACTAAATTGAATATCAAATGCATACAGGATCTAAAGTGGTGGTCTTTAACCATAACCAATTCAAACAATTCCATTAGATAACATTCTTTTGAGTTAGAAATATTTACAGATGCTTTCTCCACAGGGTGGAGAGTATCTTATGGTTCTCAGATTGGTAATGGTCGAAGGACTGTTGTGCTGAAGCTCAACTTCACATTAATTCGTTGGAATCAATTACTGCCTTTTTTTTTTGGATTAAAGTGTTTTGCAAATCATCTAAGAAATAGTAAAATTTTGTTAAGAATTGATAATATAAATTGCAGTATCATACATAAATAGATTAGGAGGAGTTCAATATCCTCACATAAATAAAATTTTATAAAAATATTTAGCAATTTTGTGAATCTAGAAATGTATGGTTTTTTGCTACTTACCTATATACCAAAGGTAATGTGATAGCAGACTTTTGAGTCTAGAAGGGAAATAGATAGGACAGAATGACAACTAAGTGATTTAAATGATTAAAAGATTATTTATTTATTTGGTGAACCTTCAATTGATTTATTTGGGTTATGGACCAACACAAAGTATCATACCACAAATACAGCAGTGGATGCCCTTACATTGGTCTCAATATCAGTTATTCTATGCCTTCCTACCATTCTTTAGGGTTCTTAATTCAGGAAAGAAAATTTCAGACAATGCAATGGTTCCCCATTGGGTTACTCAACCATGCTTTTTCATTTTTTAATAGATTGTTGGTACAGGAACATGTTATTTTTCAACCATCATTGCATTATTGCATAATTCCAGATTGTTACACCCACTTCACAAGTAACTGGAATTGATGGCTTGTATTATCAGGAATACATTTATAGATTTTGGAACTATTAAGAAGCTGTTGATATTAGGATGAATTCAATAACTTAAAGTGAATCAATATTCGCCTGCAATTGTATCATGGGCAAAATACTGTTATTCAAATAATATAAACATTATCAAGCCTACCATTACTGAAGTTATTCAGTATCTCACTTTGAAGTTTAATTATGGTTTTTTGGAAGTTTGAATTCCTTTAGACCATCGCTCTATCTCTAATTATAGGACCACAAATTGGATGATAAGGTCAAAAGACCACTCGTTAAGCTATTTTAAGTTAAAACCCCTAAAACCCAAATTTAATAATACTTGGGATGTTCTAGATTTTTACTAGATTATATTAAAAATAATTACTTCAACAAAGTAATTTACAAATTGTCACCAAAAAAGCTACTTTATTACTGTTAGCCACAGGTCAAAGGGCGCGAACAATCTCTCTAATTAACATAAATAATATAAAGATTAAACAACAGGATATTACAATTAAGATTGATAAGCTAATTGAAATTCAGGGCCAAATAGATTCCAAACTTTTTTAACTGTCCTTTTCTTTAATAATAGAATTGGAGTATGTCCAACTACAGCTATGGTTAATTATTTATAATTAACTAAAGCTCTTTGGGACTGTACTAATTTGTTTATATCTAATAAGTAGCCATATAAAGCTGTGAGCTCCAGTACAATCAGCCATTGGGTCAAAAAGCTATGGAAGAGAGTGAAATTGACATTAGCAGATTCTCAACATATAGTACCCGCCATGCAACAACATCAGCCTTTAGCAAGGGGGTCAATTTAGATAATGTTAGACAAGCAGCTGGTTGGATTGGAGAGTCTACAATATTTCCTAGGTTTTATAATAGACCTATAGTAAATAAATAATAAAAGCTTCCCTGAAGCAATTTTTAATAACACTGATTAAACCTGAATTATTATCATGAAAATATTGTTATCTTAGTAAAGTATTTGACAAGCTGCTGGTTAGACTGGGGAGTCTACAATATTTGCTATGTTTTTTAATAGACATTATAGTAAATAATAGAAGCTTCCCTGAAGCAATATTTATTAACATTGATTATATCTGAAGTATTATTGTAACAATGTTATCTTAGTTAGTAAAATAACTGAAGTGTGTTTAAGAAACTTTTAAAAATTTACAAATTGAAAAAATTAAATTATTTTATGAAATTGTGATTTTATTTTTAAATGCTTATTGTTTTTACAACTGGTCTTTAAACATCTACACTTGTTTTCTGAATCATCGAGGACAATACAACAACAAGTATAATTTAAAAGTCAAACGAACTTACCTGTAAGTGAAGTTCGACGGTAATTATGCTTGTTGTTGTATTGTCCGAAGATGATTAGTCCCACCCGACCCAGACTTTCCATGCTATATAACTATATGAGCATGGACCCTATGTTGTAAAAACAATAAATGGCTATGAACTTAATGAATATAGTTTACAGTGACAGATGACAGCATAATGGTCACGTTCGGAAATAAGTTTTTTTTCTTTAAACTTATGTGTGACGTCGGAGACTAAAAGCCGAGACTACACTTGTTTTCTGAATCATCTTCGGACAATACAACAACAAGCATAATTACCGTCGAACTTCACTTACAGGTAAGTTCGTTTGACTTTTAAATTATTTTAGCCTTAATGATAAAATTAATGGCCGCGTACAGTGGGACGGTTGCAAAGATAGCTTTATTATACCCAGCTGTGTTGTTGGCAAAGGTGATGGATTTTATTAATGAGTTAATTATTAACACTGCAATTTTATAATTATGAGCCCTTTAATATATTATTTTGATTAACTTATTTTTAATCTATGAAACTATTTATCGCTGATGTGAATTGACAGCAAAAGTAGCTTTTGTAAAAAAATACTGTATGTTGGTTAATATTAAACTGAAATTGGCGATATTTATAAAGGTGATAAGGTGCACAAAAGATTGTCGTACCACAATCTTTTCCAAAAGGAATATTAACATCAACACTGTTCATTTAAGTCTTAAATTATACTTACCTTGTAAATTGTTCACGGCCTATTAACCGTTTGCGTGTGCCCAAAGACATGCCTTTAAAGAATTAAAGCTGCTATTATAATAAAATAATAACAAGAAAAAACGGTACACAAATTCATAAAGCCGACACAAATTATTTACTACGGGAAATCATTGACCGTAATAACATAACCTAAGGCAATGTAATCTTTAACTCATTTGTAATAAGGTAGAAAATGGTCTGCATGAAATGAATTACATTAGAGAATTATATGAAAAAAAGAATATTTAATAGCAATGCCTTTTATGCGGCCAGTTCTGATTAGAAAACCTTTGCAAGTTTATTTGTACGTAAAATTAATTAAGATAAAAGCGTTGGAGCAGTTTTTATTTAGTAGAATTGTATGTGTAGAAGTAAACCAAGCTCCCACCCTTGTTTGTTCCGTCAACTGGAAATATTAAAATCTAAAGCGTTGCCAAGTTATAGAAGATAAGAAATTTTTATTTGAGAAACTGTTGTTCGAGATAATTTTTCTTGTGTACCTTTTAAGTAAGTAGTTGTTTTGGTACTGTCGGTGTAGTGGTAGTCATGTTTTATTTTTACTTGTGAGTAAGTTTCATTTTTTTCCACTTGCTTCCTTGTTTTTACTAGCTTGTTCTAATTTTCATCATGTATGTAGGTACTTATAGTTTTTAGTAAAAATACGTCCCTTTCTTTTAAATTATCTTTTTAAATACCCTTTGTTTTTACGACACTTGTTTGATTTAGTTAACCTTCACAAGCGTCGAGGCATAAAATAATAACAAATGTCCAGACACGATTTTCAATTAAGCAATCATTCTCAATCCAATACCGATAGAGGTCAAAAATATATTTTATTAAATTGACTTTCCGTGTCATTCCAATTTCAATTATATTGAAATAAAAATTGTTTCAGGCGTCCAGGACCGTGTTGATGGTCTTTATGGCTGTCTGGTGAAAGAAACAGTAAACTTTTTATCTCTCCTCTTCTTTTTTCTTTATTTGACTTTCATTGCTGGTTAGTCATAAAACGCCACTACTTATATTATATGTTTACTTTTCCTTAGCCAGTTACCTCATTAACTGGTATAGTTTTTCATTTATAGCGAAGCGGGCCTCGTTAAACAATTGCAGATTTTCCATGGCAAGATATAATTTTACTGAAAGATGTTGCTTTCTACCCAAATAAATAATTCTTGCCCAAATAAAACCGGGAAGAGTGTTTTAAATTAGGCAACAACCGCACAGCAAAAAGGTCAGTCGAAAAATTTGCATACACCAAAACCTTTTTGCTTAATCACAAAGTACATTTGTATGCAGTCCCGACCGACCGCCCCTTATCTCTGGGAGCGGAACCTGTAATGCAGTTGTCAGACTTGAATTATTGGCGGGACGTCCTAATGGACTGGCCCGGTATACTCAGATTTACTCGCAGGTCGAACGAGGGAACTGTCCATTCGCACACGTAGATTATTGAGGGGAATCACTTGATTGGTTTTGAGGCGGACTGCGGAAGTGTGAAGGGACGTTAGGAAACGTTTCGAGTAGACAGTTCTTAATTGGCCTGAAATAGACAAGGAAAAGTTTAAAGGTTTGGGTCTATCAAACCGATATACACAATTTGTGAACTCAGCTCCGGAATTCCGGACACGGACTCTCATACATATTCTACTGAAGTATCTATCACTGTCCGTGTCACCACTCGGTCCATAATTCGTCCGAACTAGTTTCACTGAACTACACATATTGATGTTTAACTTCACAGAAATAACTGGAGATCGAGACAGGCAAAAGTGTTTCGAGCTTGAATTCAAGATTTCACTCAGACATCAGTCTATCAAAAAACGATTTCACTCAAAACAAAGTTATAAAATTTATTTCATGGCGATGCGACTCCTCTGCTTCCTCATAATCTCCTGTATCAAATTGCCTAACATTTTCCTTCTTAGGAATATAAAGCTAGTATTTCTACATTGTGCAGACTTTCAGGTAATAATGAATTCATGGCAGTTCCTGGATATAAATAGGAGTGTCCTATCGTTTCCCCTGGGTGGCGTGCAAACGTGCGAATGATGCCCACGGGATGAGCAGCCTCCATTTGTGAAATAATACCATTAAATACGATTGCGGTAATTCTGTTTGATAGTAATCGGGAAATAATGCAGTGACGTATCGTTTTTCGTTTTGTATTTTTAATAAGCTTTAGTATAATGTGTCTGCGGTTTGCTGCCTGATGTGTTGATCTGAATAAAATGGCGCAGTGCTGATACATACCACTTCACATGATTCAATATTTATTTTAATTAAATAGGTAGGTAATACTAGATAATTATAGTGTCTTTGCAAAAATTTTAAGTAACAAATATTTAAAAAAGTAAAGACTACCTTTTCAAGCAAGCACACATAACACCTTTAAAGCTATTTATGAACCATAAAATGTGTCTAAACGTATTTTACCGATTATCTCACACTCCCCCAATCAAGGGGCACATAAACCGCCATGGCTATTCGGCTATAAAGTGTATGGTATAAAAATAAAAAATGCCTGATTTTTGCCTTCGTTCGTGATCCCAACGCGTGAACGCTTCCATTTCGAGATTGGCTCGTTAGCCGCGCGCAAGGACGGACGGACGTGTTTACGAAAATATCCGATACGCACTAGGTGTTAACTTTTGCTGTGATGGAAATCGTGCCGCGAACTCAGCATGGCAATATTGTGTTGACAGCAGCTCTATAATGTATTCTCGTTATGCGAAATCTCATTTATTCTATAATTAAGTATTAAATCATTTCCAGAAACACTAAAATGCCATTTAAAGCATCGTAAATTCAAACTGCCGTTGTTATCCTCTTGTAATAACTCGTAGGTACAACTTAATAATCAAACATAACAACTTACTACTGTCCAAAGTTAACATAACAGCACAGGATATTGAAACATCGATTAATCCTAAAGCATTCATTTTCCGAATTGGCGGATAAACCCACGAAATCAGCTGTAACTTCACAATCGTGTAACTTCACTGATCTGTGATCGTCCGGTGTCCGGCGATCTGAGAGCACATTGAGCCTCTATTACGTGGATATTCAGCGATTTTACGAGTTTAGAGATATCAAAACACTTTTATTGCTCCATGTCGGAGTTAAACCTTTGGTATTAGCTAACACGATAAATAGGTTACAGAAATTCGTAACGGAATATTCAATTGATTGGATTTGTACCTGGTTCATCATCATTTCAGTCCAAAAGGCGTACACTGCTGGACATAGGCCTCCACAAGTGTCGCCACATTGACATTTTGGGGGGTTTTGCCATAATATAATCGCCACGCTTGGCAGGCGGGTTGGCGATCGCAGTACGGTTTACAAAAACACAGAGAACGCTGTTGCCCATTCTCTGGCAAATCCCTCAGTCGCCTCTTACGACACCCACGGGAAGATATGGGATGGTGCTATTCTTTACGTCTGACACCATACAGAGCACTTGGTTCAACAACCAGTAAAATGAGAAAAAATGGATCAGATTATTTGAATACTTGTGTTAGGTAGAAACAATTATGAGAGTTTTTCCCAAATGTTGCTTAGGTCAAGTAGCAGTCAAAGTTTCAAGTAGGTTTTATTAAATAAAATATTCGTCGTATAAATGCTAGAATTTTCGCTTTATAGACAAAAATCGTTTATTTAAGTACCTAAATAATCAAACATATACCGGATAACGTACACATCCATACTAATATTATAAATGCGAAAGTCACTCTGTTTGTTTGTTACCTTTTCACGACTAAACGGCTGATCGGATCTTAATGGATTTTGGCAAGAAGATAGATTTAAAACTTGGGAAGGACATAGGCTATATATTATCACGCTATTAACATTGGGAGGTGAGCAATATTTGCAATTTGTTCATATTCCTCAACTGATTGACAACTGACAACTGTCATAACAAACATTAGAATAGATCGGCTATTTTAGGACAATTGTCACCGAAGTAAATAGCCTGACGGTTTAGCGGTTGACCTGTGAATCATAGGTTGCAGGATCAAACCTCAGCCAATGTGCACTTATTGTTTTATTTGTGTTTTTTTTAATTTTTGATGCTGTATTATTTACAAAAGTAACCATGGTTCGATCCCCACCCGGTTTTCACTTTTTGTAAGTAGGTATTTTGTTTTTTTTTTTATGCTCTAAGACTTCCTAATCATTACCAAATAGTGTTATACATCCTTTTAGTTATCATTAACCATTCAAACTATAGTTAAACAATCATTTAGCCTCTGGCCGAAGTAAAAGCCAGCTCTTGGATCAAGGAAAGCGTAAGTTATGCGTTTAGAAATTTCTTTAAAAAGGCTGTGAGCATTGAGTACTCTGATCTTACGGTCCCACGGTCCAAAGCTTCAATTCCCAACGACTCGAAAATATAAGTACATAGTTACCGATAAGATTACTTTATTAAAGCTGCTTGAGCTTCCCCGTGGCAACAGCGACAGTAACAGTGTCCAGCCCTTTTAGTTTATATAGTTTTGTTTTCGTAAATTTTTAATTATTTAGTAAGAAAGTAATATCATCATCATTCATCATTTCAGCCGAAAGACGTCCGCTGCTGGACATAGGCCTCCCCCAAGTGTCGCCACATCGACAGGTCCCGTGTGACTTGCATCCGGAGGATCCCCGCAACCATCACCAGGCCATCGGTCCACCTCGTGGGAGGCCTTCCAACGCAACGTCTTCCGATTCGTGTTCGCCACTCCAGAACTTTTCGGCTCCATCGGCCATCCGTTCTTCGAACAATGTGCCCTGCCCTCTGCCACTTAAATTTGGCAATTCTTCGGGCTACCGACTGGGGTAACCTTGGTTCTCTTGCGAATGTCCTTATTTCTGATTTGATCACGCAAGGAAACTTCTAGCATAACCTTCTCCATTGACCTTTAAGTGATTTTAAGCCTTCTGATGAGGCCCAATGTAGGCGACCCAATCGGTCCGGTATCGCTGGCAACACACACGGGTCATGGACTTTCGTCTTGAGACACTGCACGAGAACATATCATGCAACTTCCCGAACACTGCCCAGCCGAGTCGGATTCGACGGTTGACCTCTTTCTCGAAGTCAGACCTACCCAACTGGACCGTTTGTCCCATGTAGACATAATCGTCTACAACTTCGAGTGTAGAGTCTCCGATCTTGATAGGAGTGGGTGTTACATGGGCATTCAATATGACTTTGGTTTTTTCCATGTTCATTTTAAAACCCACTCTTTCGGACGATCCACTGAGGTCATCGAGCATTGTACTGAGGTACTCTATGGTCTCAGCCATGACCACTATATCGTCGGCAAATTGAATGTGAGAAATATATTTGCCATTGACGTCGATGCCTAGCCCTCTCCAGTCCAGAACCTTAAATACATCTTCCAGTGCAGCGGTGAACAGTTTCGGAGATATGACGACTGTTTCACTTCCCTGTCACTGTCACTGTCCATGTCTCTCAGGAAAGCTAAATAGTGCATCTCATCAAAATAACTGCTGGGCTAAGGGCTCCCCCATAGTCTAACAATCTTCTCTCCGTGCGATTTTGTGGTCAGAAATTAATGGTCGAAAACCAAAATAAAAGATTACCCGACCCGGGATTCGAAACCAGGACCTCATACTCAGTAGTTGCGACCACTAGACCAACGATACAGTATATTAACAGCATCTATCAGTCTGTTTTAACTTTTTCACGCCTTAACTGGTGAACGGATTTGGATCAAAGCCAGGTCATGATCTGGATAAGGACATAATAATACTTTCATTTATACATGAAAGCGCTATACTATTCACTCACCGATAAACCACTCAAAAACTACTAACTACCACTTTTGACCTATTTAACTTGAAATCTTGCAAGTAAGTTCTTAGTAAGGCAGAATGGGATTTTTGAAAATTCCACCCCCAAGTAGAATTAATGTCGGGTTAAAGGTGAAGTTTAGGAGAATATTTGTAATTTTTAAAAAGAGGCATGAATGCACAAAATCACGATTTACGTTTTTGGAAATTCTATCCCTAAGGGGGTTTCATAATGACAGTTGATCGACATCAACTTTCAACATAACCTTTTTTTACAGTAGTCGGTAGCGTGTTCGTATACATTGAGGAGTTATACTCGGTTTTCGAAGTTTTACTCACAAATGAATAGGAGATCACACTTGAAGCAAGTTCTTTCAAACGAAAATAATCATATAAAATCAATTTAGGTCGCTAGGGTCGATCTTCAGTTTAAGTTGTGGGTGACCACCCATTACGTACCGACTTTATTGTGCTTTGGAAAGTACGTTACGCCGTTGGTCACGGCTGTCATTTGTAGATCTTTGACAGTCGTTACAGGTAGTCAGTGGCCCGAAAGTCTGACAACCAGTTTTACCAAGAGGTGTTGTATAACCCAGTACTAACTGGGTTGTGGGTGAGGTCAGATAGCCAGTCGCTCCATGTAAAATCTTGGTATTCAGCTGCATCCGGTTAGACTGAATGTTCCCAACTTAGTTGGGAAAAGGCTGGGCAGATTGTATTAATACTGGAGACATCTGGTAACGAACTTCAAACAAAACATTGGAATCAAGAACCTCCTGACTAAAAGACTTATTTTAAGCAAATCACGAACCTAACGCGTACGAAGTCGCGGGTAACAGCTAGTAACTAATACTTTTAGTGAAGTATTAGTTATGTGTACGTTATCCGGTACGTTGTTGGCACATCTGGAAGATCGTAAAAGTCTATCACGATGACAACATTACGGAAATACACGACAACTAGAGCAGTTCCTTGTCAACGTAATGCGTGAGTTTACAGTTTACGTGTGTCGAAGATTCATGAGCCCCGAGAGGGACAACGGAGGGACAGCGGAGGGACATGTAACGTGACGCTCATTGACGACCCGTGAGTTTTGACAGCGGGTCGAGTTTGTGTGAAGGTGAACGAAAACTTTGACATTTTGTGGTCCTCTGGGAAACTAGATTACCTATACCTACGTACTGCTTTGTTCTTAATCAGAATGAAAAAAATAGTAATTTTTTTTAGGATGTGAAGCTACGTTTACCAGACAGACAAGGTATTCAGGGTGAATGCATAGGTAGCCAATTCCGCAAAGGAGCAGTTAGGAGTTCGCTTTTGTTGGTACGTTTTAAAACTGTTTCAATATTTAAAAGGTACGTGTAAGATAGCCCTGCCCTGTATGGTGTCGGACATAAAGAATAGCACCATCCCATATCTTCCCGTGGGTGTCGTAAGAGGCGACTAAGGGACTTGCCAGAGAATGGGCAGCAGCGTTCTCTGTGCTTTTGTAACAATCGTACTGCGATCGCCAACCCGCCTGCCAAGCGTGGCGATTATGGCAAAACCCCCCAAAATGTCAATCTGGCGACACTTGGGAGGAGGCCTATGTCCAGCAGTGGACGTCTTTTGGGCTGAAATGATGATGAATGATGAAGAAAATTGTAGGAATATTTGCTCAAAGTAGCTCGTGTAATTTTTTTGCAGCGAAATCAGACAAATTGCTGCCAATTTGCCACATGATCAATCAAACAACAACTAACCTTCCTCATATTATTACCACCTAACAGATTACTGTAATAATAAGCCCAGGCCTAACTAACAGCGCTATCATTACGCTAATTAATCACAACAGGCGGTGTTTATCACCTCGCCATCCGTCACGGTTAGCGGCAGGATATCCAAACTGCATCGCAGCTCGTTACTCAGCGGAGCACGTAAATCAATTGTCCGGTTGATTCACGGCTATGTACCGACTTCGGATCATTGGGCTGGTATTATTGGCGCGTTAGGTTAGGTATATGTTATCAGTGCAAGTAACTTCACACATGCAAGTGCATGTAAGCAGAATTATTACAAATGGGTGACAGGTCTTCATACATCGACGGTGTTGCTTACGTTGCAAGGGACTATTAGCTATGAAGTTCCACTAACCAATCAATCGATAAATTCAATGTTTGCTCAGAAATTGAAATGATTCAAATTATCTACCTACCCATGAAAGGGAGTTAGGTTACTTAAGTAGTTTTTCACAAAAAAAAAAAACAAGTTTTTAGCACACACTTTTATCCAGCTTTTTTACATAAAACTACACGTGCCCAATAAAACATAATCTTACGTGGGTGTATAATCTTAATCCAATGGCCTGTATAACCCAAATTAGGTCGATGTTTTTCTTTCATCCCGACATGGATCCAAGAATTAGTGATTAACTATCAGAAAGCCACCGGTTACCCACCTCCGCCCACGCAATAACTTAATGTTATAATGAAATAAGAGAGTTATCCCCTTTCGCTACGACTGAGAGTGGAAAGAGTGTCCGCACTTGTCGACTTGGAATTGGCTTGAGCCGATCACGTATCACCATATATGGCGCATTATGCGCATGTGTCTGGACCAAAAAGTATTACGTATTATTCGCATAACTGTCTCAAACCGATTCAGTGTCGATAAATGCGGTCACTCCCTAAGAGGCCTACTTCTCTGTTGAAAGATCGGTCGTTTCGACCCTCGACCTTTTTTCCGCACCTTACTGACCTGAGCTGAAAATATCTACCGAGTGTTTGTTAATTTCCTTTCTATGTAATTGCAGATGTCAAATTTAATTAGTAAAATAAAATCGCCTTAATTGCGGTCTTTTGAATATTTTAATAAGATAATTATTCTGTTGCCCTCAATTTTGTGGTAACACAATTTGGACAATAAAAGTAATTTTCAAGTAAGTTTAATTGTCAGACAGATTGTCAATTTACTTTGTACTTTATTATTGTTTTGTGGCTTCTAATTAGAATTTATACATATTATAAAGACTAGGTTTGTTAGTCTTGAAGTTCTTTGAAGGTCAGAACATTGCTAATCATGGTTATAATGACTACTATTTCACATTTTTCATCAGGTTGATAGTTGATAAGAATACAATGTTAACGGTTAACGGTTTTACTCCTTGGTTGGTCTATTGATCGCTAACGGTACTGCTGAGCTTAAGCATGATACTCTAGGTTTCACAGGTCAAGTCGAGCTAGGTCAAATTATGGGGTTTTCTAGAAATTTCTCAGTAGCAATCCGTTCAATCTGGAGCTGTGCCTAACCGGGCACAGCTCCAGTACATCAACCGATGGCAATAGGCTCGCCCTGGCGAATGTCATTCAATGTGGGTGTACTATACGGTACGTAACAGAAGATCAAAAAAACGTACTTATGACTTAATTGGATCAACTTTTGCACAACAACCTTTTTTCTGCGTTTGAAATTGCTGCACGTTCTGACAACTGGCATCTATTAACCATGTAACGCGCTATTCATTCCCAGAGTTTACGTGTAGATCAATTTCAGTTTCACGAATTTTATAACTATGTGTAAGGCGCTCCATCACCGGGAGCAACCTGTTTAATTTGTAATAACCAATTGTTTTTGGTCAAAATCGTATCTTGGCTTGTTAGATTAAAATAGCGTTTTAAGTGATACGCTAACAATAACACAAGGGGATCCGACATTTTTGAAGTTAATTGAACAAAATCGTGTTGTTACTAGCAATTGAATGTGTAACTAAATTAACGAGATATAAAAAGAAAAAAAAAGACGGATTTGGGTAAGAGATTGGATTAGTAGAAGGGAACATTTTGGAGCAAGTAGCGTCTGCTTAAAGAAATGCGTCAAGAAGATCCTGATGCTTACATAAACCATTTGAGAATGATCCCAGAAAATTGGTATTGACACGTGCTATTTTGTTTTTAAAGAAAAGAATAGCACCATCCCATATCTTCCCGTGGGTGTCGTTAGAGGCGACTAAGGGACTTGCCAGATAATGGGCAGCATCGTTCTCTGTGCTTTTGTAACAACCGTACTGCGATCGCCAACCCGCCTGCCAAGCGTGGCGATTATGGCAAAACCCCCCAAAATGTCAATGCGACACTTGTGGGAGGCCTATGTCCAGCAGTGGACGTCTTTTGGGCTGATGATGAACCAGGTACAAATCCAATCAATTGAATATTCCGTTACAAATTTCTGCAAACTATTTATCGTGTTAGCTAATACCAAAGGTTTTACTCCGACATGGAGCAATCAAAGTGTTTTGATAGCCTCTAAACCAGCTCTTCAACCCCAGTTTCATCCCTGTACTGCGTAGACACAGAAAATATGCTTGGTTTAGCTTTCTACAAAAATGACATCGTAGTTAAATCAGAATTTTCCAAGCCATAATGAGATTTTACTCACCAGGAAAGTCTAAGTATCATTTAAGAATTGGAGGAAATGGAACACTTATGATAATACGTTATTACAGATATCACATTATCGTTTCGTCTGATATTAAAGTATCATTCGTAGGTAACCATATCCTTGGGTTAAACTCGAACAAATTACGCCGAACTGATCATGTGGTTTTGATGTGGAACCTACAAGATTACATCTTATTCGACGTAGTGGTTCTGTGTAAGAAGAAATTATATTGTTAGATGCTTTGAAAAAACAAGTAGGTACAGAAGAAGACTTCACTTACGATGGTAGTAAGACATATGTAGGTAGGTAAAACATATGCCTATTTGCATGCATGCCGTGGCGTGGGTTGTTGTACATTCGTCACAAAGTGAATGTCATTTTAATATTCACCCATCAGAAGTTGTTATGGCTCAATGGCATGCAAGCATGTGCAAGTTACTGGTATATGTATTTAGAGCTTTCTTTCTTTAGTACTTGTGACGTGAAGTGGAACTTTGCAAAATCATTGACAAACATTAAAGTATTTTTTTTTACGCTTAAGTGTAATCAAATTCGCAATGCAATTCAAAAAAAATCAAAAGTATGTCATAATATTATTATAGTAAATCCACTATAAAATGGTATCAACAACTACTACCGTAGTCACAGGTAAATTAATTTGGACATTAAAATTATTAATCACGTGAAACCGAACGCCAAATATTAATTAATGGTCGTTCATTAAAAGTATCAGGTGCATCTCGCGAATTATTTAATGAAATCATCGAACAACGGTAAGCTTGTTAATATTAATAAATAAATTGGGATTGCTAACAGTAGGATCGCTCGACAATCACTGTTATTCATAAATCATTTTAAATCAATGCTGGACAACATGATTGATGTGGATATTTAGATTAATTCGCTTTGTTATTCGGTTTTCGAACTACAGCAACCTCTATTCGAACATTTTGTGACCGTGTTTGTGTAGTCTCTATAAAATACCACTATTAAACCTCTCCTTCGTAGTCAGAAAAATCGAGCATCGATAACCATTCTTACTGTGAAAATGTTAGGGCTTTTGATGCAGCTGGAGGATTGTCTACATAATATTATGTGGCTAAAATTGCGTCCGTTGGTCATGTTTTCCTTCACTAGGTATACTAAAATTAAGACTAACTCAGAGAGGTACGACCTTTCTATTTATATTATAATTATATTCACACGTCATTCAAAATGGCGGCACCCGCACGTTTTCATAATAAAATTGGAATAAGAACGTGCTCTTATCATAACTTCATGCTCCTCGCTGATCATACGGGGTTCATAAAAATATATGTATCGTTAATACTTGTTTGTGGAGATTACTATGTAAGAGTATCGAAAAAAAATATCTTTAGAGGATAATAGTAAAGTTAAGCCACTCCAATGAAAGAAATAAAGAAGTTTTCGTTCCGACCAACAGTGAACTGTAAAACTATAAACCAAATTAACTTAGTTAAGTTAATTTGCTATCACCGTATAAACGTACTATGCCTAACAGCAGATGGCAGTTAGATATTCTGATAAATTTTATCATGTTAGCAGTCAAAACTTACGCCACATATAAGACGCATTTTCTTATCTTCTACCTGACATAATCCCTCACACACCTTTTACGAGTAGTACTTCCCCCGTGAAGGTAAAGCTTGTTTTACGTCGGAAACCACGCGGTAAATCCTGCCTTATTTACCGACAAAGCAACGCCCAATCAGATCGTATCTCAGTCACAGTTGATGGAGGCTGCATGATTTATCCGACGCAAATGAAGATGTGTTCGATATCGGGAGGTATTACCGCATACCGACCTCCGAGCGCTGTGATTGATAAGGGATGGTTTAAGCCCTTAAGCTGTCGTTGTAATTTATACATCACTGATTTTGTTAAAACAAATATGGGTTTGAGTGGAAAGTGGTATTTTAATTGACTGCATCAAAGTTGGTTTAGTGTTAGTGAGCGCGACTTTTGAAGGTCCTGGATATGATCCCCAGGGCTTGAACTATTTAATAAAGTTTGCACAAGATTTTTTTCTGTACCAGTTCGGCGTCTGTAAAACGTTGCCGCCCTTATTAAACCTTTGCTTCCCTTCTAGTAATACAAGCATGATTATGTTACGTAATGTGCAATTGAAACTGCTACTGTGTAGTGTATTCCTGGAGTTCGGATCGTTAGTGCAGGTCAATTTGGTACAAACATCGTGTCGTGATTTGTTCGTGGAACAACCAATTTTGTCTATGTGTAGAGGGCCAAGAAGGAACATGGATGGGTTTTAGGTACCTACAAATTACCTTCCACAAATTATACTAACTGACAAGTCTATCAAAAGCAAGAGGGCCTTCTTACACAAGTGATATTTTTTTCAGCGATATAACGATGCTGGTGAAGTCAAAAATTTTGGAGATTATTGATGTAACCTAAACTTATATGTCAAATCTGTTGAAAGTCATTGCAGAAATAAGTAAGGCTTTGAAAGCAGTTGCCATTAGGTATTTTGCATGTTAGTAATTATAATCATTGTACGTTTTACTTGCGTTGCGCTTAATAAATTATTAAAGTTGTTCAGGGTTAAAGTTAAAGGTTTAAGGACAAAGGCTTTTTTTGCTTTGTTTTGTTTTACGTTTTGTAGTAAGCAACGACTTATTGTTGGGCCTACGCTGTCCTTCCATACTTAAGTACTAACGCTGTAATATTCAAATATTGTAAAACCAAATGATTTTAAAAGAGTTACCATGGAGTTTCTTGCCGGTTCTTCTTCATAGGAAACGACCAACCCGAACAGTGCACCTTTTGTCGATTTTTATAAGTGCCAATTTAGGCCTAAGTTGAATAAAATATTTTGATTTGATTTATTCGATTTGATTTTGATGACGCTAAGTCGACCTATTCCTTGAAAGGGGTTATACTAGAGATCATTAGCAACAAATTTACTCCAGTGAACTAGGGGTCGATACTGGATGGTTACCGAGATGTGTTCTTCGGTGTTATTGAAATTTCAATTTCTGACTGAAGATATTAATTATAAAAAACCTACTCCACTTTTAACATTTAATTGATACTGTTTTGATAGGTCATGAACGAATGAATCCTTCAAACACGTACAACAAGTAACAAGTGCCTTTGGAAATTAAGCACCATAAAGATCATATTCCGAATATGTTTTTTTAATACAGTTGCTCAAAAAGTGGCGTATTGCAGGGACGTATAGCGCTCGGAATGTGTCAAAATAATGTCTATTAAAAAGAAAAAAGCAAACCACGGAGTTTTTACTAAAAAAAAAACCGGCCAAGTGCGAGTCTTACTCGCACACAGGGTTCCATAGCTCCAAACAATATAATAACAATATTTTGAACTGTCATTCATTAGTTAGTAGGATTAGTTAGTAAACTTCCACACAACCGCAAAACTAAATTTGTTTTTCATAGTATGTTTATGAAAAACAAAGTTACTGCTGCAGTTTGATGAAAAAGTCCCATATCTCAAAAACTAAACATCATATCTTATTGAAACCAATTTTCGTTGATAGTTTTTTTTATGTTCTACAATCCTAAATATTTTCAGAATTTTCCTCCTCTTACTTTAGAAATTAGAGGGGGGGGGGACACACATTTTACCACTTTGGAAGTGGCTCTAGCGCAAACTATTCAGTTTAGAAAAAAATGATATTAGAAACATCAATATCATTTTTGAAGACCTATCCATAGATACCCCACACGTATGGGTATGATGAAAAATTTTTTTTTGGTTTTCAGTTCTAAGTATGGGGACCCCCTTAATTTATTGTTTTTTTTCTATTTTTGTGTAAAAATCCTAATGCGGTTTACAGATTACATCTACTTACCAAGTTTCAACAGTATAGTTCTTATAGTTTCGGAAATAAGTGGCTGTGACATACAGACGGACAGACAGACAGACAGACAGACAGACAGACATGACGAATCTATAAGGGTTCCGTTTTTTGCCATTCGGCTACGGAACCCTAAAAATCATAGAAGTTTTTATGATTCATGCAAATATTTCTAAAAATAAGCTACTAATTTGTTTCAATATCAGATTTAATGATTTGATTCAATGAGTTATGTTAGGTTTCATTTCATTTTGTAACAATAAAAAGAAATCTACTGAAGACTTGGCTGTATGGGCATAGTTCCCTTTGCCTACCCAGAATGGGTGAAGAAAACAAAAAAATATCTGCTTATATTCTTTTACGGTTGGCGCCATTTTCCAAAAATGTTCTTTATTAAATTGCTTCATTTTTTCGCAACTGTATTAGAAATAGTTGTTCAGTACACGTGCGGAACCGTCATTGCAACTTGTTCCGACTGTCAACCCTCACCTTCGGCTGCGCCTCGGCTCGGGTAGACATTTGTCGGAACTCTTTGCAATGACAGGCTTTCCGGACTCGTAATGAAATATACTATTTTATCTTCCCATGGCAGACAGTATTCTCAACATAAATGTATTACACTTGTCGTGCAGATTACAGAAACGACTTTCGATCTCTATTAAAACCCCTTTCAAGGAATAGGTCGACTTAGCCTTTAACCCTGTATAGTGCACTTGTATAGTTATGACCTTTAGATATAATTATGGTATGTCCAAGTCCATTACCACAACATGACATAACCACGCATCACTGCACCGGACAGCTGATGTACCGCAGAATGTGATTGCTATGACCCAGATTACGAAGATGACTATCATGTAGGTACTGGCTACAAACTTTATTATAATGATACGATTCTTTACTTAAAATCAAAGGACCTTTAGGACAAATCTATAACTTTCAAACTAAAATTGCTCAAAGTAGCAATTTTCGATTTTTCTTTTGATTTTATTTCTACTTTTAAATTGCAGCTAAACTAACAAATAACGAGTGGCAGTTTAATTAACTAATATCTACCGGCCACACTTTAAACTATCTGCAGTCCAAATAAAATTATAGATGGATTGCCTACGCAGTTGCTACGATGGCGTAGCAACCGACTACCACATGGCTACGCCGTAGCAAAAGATTATTAATTTCTCATTTTAGATTACGAAATACAGCAAAGATTTATAATTACAGTTCCCTTGTACCTTGACGACGGTATTACTTATAAGTGTAGCCGGTACGAGAACGGCACGTGTACGATACGTGAACGGTGGCAGCTATTTATTTGTTGGACGAGGGTGTGACGTTTGACGGATACCTTTGTCATTGTGCGTAATGTGTTATTTTTCTTTACTAAGTATGAGTAAAGTTATATCTTTTTGTGTTAATTAGTGTTTTGTTTTCTTTTGGTATTTTTACAAATTAAGACTGTTAATCAAACTGTCGCAAAATCAACTAATCATAGCTGGATAGGTATAGAAGGGGAATCTATCCGTCGTGAGTTTATGTATGTATGTTTATAAGCATACATAATCTCAAAACATTTTCCTATGGGGAAGGCAGATAAAACAAAACGCCATCGCATCCATTCTAATTTTTGCTTTTGCTTAATCCACGTTCATATATCTGGTCATACAGGGTCTGGGCATTATACGAGTAATACAACTATTGAAAAAATATACTTAATGACGAAAAGTCACTACCCCTGTCTGTATAACATGTGAACAAGTGAACAGTACAGCCCTACTACGAATGGCAAAAATAACATTGACCTGCTGGTGACAGCCCGATACTCGCCCCTAATATGCCTGGACAAATATAGGTGTCTTTTTAAACGCTACGCAACTGTAAACACCCAGATATTCCGTCTGATCCACCGGACGAGGGTACGACATTTGACATATTGTACCTTCGTTATTTCATTATCGTCTTTGTGTCACTCTTGAAACTATTTCATGCTAAATTTCTTATTGTGGAAAATTATTAATATATTTATGTTTCTGGATGGCCGATGGGGCCGAAAAGTTCTGGAATGGTGACCGCGAACCGGAAGACGGTGCGTTGGAAGGCCTTCCACTAGGTGGACCGATGACCTGGTGAAGGTTGCGGGGATCCGTTGGATGCAAGGCGCACGGAACCGGTCAATGTGGCGTCACTTGGGGGAGGCCTATGTCCAGCAGTGGACGTCTTTCGGCTGGAATGATGATGATTTATGTTTCTATTTTTTAATGAAAAGGAAAATCAACCGTCATTTATTCATTTTGATATAACAATTGTTCAGAAACACAATGCCGAAGTCGTATCACATTATATATGTGTATAGGCACAATGTTTGCTCCAAAAGCAACTTACCAAGGCAAAAATAAAATTTTCGAGAGATATTATTTTTGGTACAGGTACTTAGGTTGCTTTTGTACGTACTCGTAAATGTTGTGTCACTTAAAATTTGTGTCACTTATTTGATCTAGTCATTTTGTGATATTTTCTATTTATTTTTTGTTGTTGTATAGACTCTTTTTCTTATTTACCGATTGTTTGTAAATGTGTGGACATTGTAGGCCTTATAGATTCCTAGATCCTTGGTAACTTTTTATTTCGTTCTACGTTTCGTAGTAAGCAACGACTTATTGTCAGGCCTACGATGTCCTCCCATACTTTAGTACTAATGCTGTAACAGAAATATTGTAAAACCAAATGATTTTAAAAGAGTAACCATGGAGTTTCTTGCCGGTTCTTCTCCATAGGAAACGACCAACCCGAACCGAGCACCTTTTTGCCGACGTTTTATAAGTGCCCCTGTAGGCCTATGTAAAATAAAAATATTTTGATTTTGTTGCGTGTGGGAGTTGAACCTACAACCTCGATTTATATTCATCATCATTCTCTGCCCTTATCCCAATTCATTTGGGCACAACGTGTCTCCTTCTTCCATACTCCATTATTACCATTTTTTGCGGATGGGAAATCATCAAGTGACTCCTCCCGCTCTGGGAGGAGCGGAAGGGAGTGTCAGACTTGACTGACTAAAACCCATTCTTGTTCCTTCTTAGCCCTTTTTGTTCCAGAGCCACGGTATCTCTTTCGAACAACCCGCAGCCCTGGCAGGCATCGGCCCTCTCGGACCCCTTCCGATTTGCTGACATCTCCTTGAGGCGCGCGTGGAACACAAACGCGCCGTCGGCACGGCCTGTCGTCATAAGACGGACGGACGGTGAGCTAGCCCATTACTCACCGTCCACAGGCCTGCGCCTACGGTGGCCACTGGTTGCCCCCAGACGCCCAGGGCGTCTTCCGCGGCGGCTGGTACGTGACTCTCGTTCCGCCACCTCCTTTAGTTAGCATGACTGCTTCGCAAAAGGAGGCGACGGCTTCCCATTCTCTCTCGCTCCGGACCATGGATTGAACCAGGGCCGGACTTCTTCCATACTCCTCTCATAATCTTAGCAGTACCTTCATTCTTGCCATATCATCCTTCACACAGTCCATCCATCGTTTCTTCAGTCTTCAGTTACCTTACGACATTTTCGTCATTCCTCCGCATCACATGTCCCTACCAAGAGTAGCCATGGAGTTTTTTGCCGGTTCTTCTCCAATCATAGGATCCGACCAATCCAAACCGTGCATCTAGTTTTAGTCGTTTTATAAGTGCGCATGTAGACCTATGCGAAGTAAAATATTTTGATTTTGATTTCAAGACGACCGATTGCCACACAACTTTTCATGAATAATTTATGGTGTTGGTTGCTTCTGGATAATAACCACCGTATTTTGATTTGTTCAATTTGAAGCCTCTCGATAAACTGATAACCTCATCGGAACTCCAACCCTCTCGAATTAGAAAGCTATGTAGTTCTCGACAGCTAATAGCAAGGTGTGGTGCTAAGTAATGTAGAAGGCACACCTTCCAATTAAGAATAATACTAAGTTTGAACTCTAAAATGCATCAGTTGCGAAGAACTTTGACCCATGTCGCATTCACGCTACTCGAAAGTTTTATTTTGTAAGATTTAATAGAGTTGTACAAAGTTTACGATCTCATATAGTACTAAAACTATGTACAGCTGACAGTGTCTAAATAAAAATTGAATGTTTGTTATTACGTATTTACCTAAACCATAAGAATTGCACATACGATTATGTGTAGAAATGCTACATTCGGTCACATCACAATAATGGACGGTCTGGATTAGTTTAGGTATTTTACATGATTTCAAAAGACGTACCAATACATACGTAACAACACACACACACATACATTTTTATTACTTACAACAGCATAAAGTTTACTACAGCGTATTCCTTACAAATAAAAGTTCAATTCGTCACACGGAAAGAAAACGTCTTCAATTAGGTGACGGATCGTTCACGTTTCAAGACTCAACAATACGAACGACTCAACTCAACTAAGATATTGAACGTTAAGTAAAAGTTAAACTACTTTATTAGTTCCACTGTTACCTAGTAAGGTGGTTGCAAGTGCGAAGGCCGGCTGATGTGCGCTGAATCGGATCCCCAGGTCGGGCCTAATTATATTATAGAGTTTTTCATATTGAAAAAAATCTCTGTTCCGACCCAGGATTTTGATATGTGACTGGTTGAGGGTTGCCTGAAAACTGCACCTAACTACTCGAATCCTACCAAAGCCATATGCTATTATGAAAATATGTGGCAGATTCAGGCATGCATCAACATGCATGCAAGACATCTGTTAACGTCCAATGAACTTGATGGCTTTTAAGAAGTCTCACACTCGGTTTTAACGGTCTTCGGAACATCACTAAAACCACATGAGGGCGTGACGACACGACAACGAGACGAGTCAACAACGAATAAACCAAGTTCAGTGCTGCGTTTATTATTCATCCCCTTCACGCGGCTAAAGTAAAAATTTGATTAATTTCGCCCTCCTTTCTTTGTAGTCATATGATGAGGCTTAGACGGCTTATCAGGAAACTTGTAGCTTCTGGGAAGAGTATTATACCTGCCTAGGTAAATATAATAATTATGCCTGTTGGTAGTAAATCCACTTTGGTTTAACGATAAAAGAGAACGATAATGTTGCGAGTTAAAACTATGCAAGTTATATTTAACTCAGATTGTGAGACAATAATTATTACGTTATTTTTGTAAACACAAAAGCATGTTTTTCTTTAACCTTCAACCATTTTTACAAAGTTGTACAAAAGCACAGTCGATGAATTTCTCAGAAATTCATACAAATTTTCAAAGTAATGACACGCCGGTCACATGTTCGCCTCCATGCACACTGACCATTTATCTATTTGCTACATTCAGGCCATCTCATCAAGGAATTGTAAGTCATTCACTATGAATAGAGCGAGGTTACCACGTATCCCTTTGTATATTAAGTCGAGTTACGTATCTACTGTAGTATGTAAAACTTGCGCTAAGTATGATAGGTCATTAGCAAAAAATACTGATTACATACTAACTTATGCATATAAGAGTAGAGGAAGACCAAAGAAACGATGGATGGACTGTGTGAAGAATGATATGGCAAGAAAGGAGGTATCCCATGAGATGACAAGTAATAGAGAAGTTTGTAAGAAGAAGACATGCTGCGCCAACCCCAATTAAATTGGGATAAGGGCAAGATTATGATATTGATACTAACTTATCGAATACCTGCGTAGTCAACTAGTTGAGCATGTGCAGTGTATGTTGCATATAAAATCTTCAAAAATCCCCAATTTGCGCTTGCACCCAATTGACTAATGGGGTGAAGTCAAACATTGATTTTTATTAAGTTCCCACTGCTGGGAAACAGGTACAAGAGACAGTAAGAGAACGTGGGCCATAATCCACCAATCGGACGCAGTGCGGGTTGGTGAAGGCAAGTATTATATTTCTATGAAAGCTTAATTGCGCTTTTCTTTTATCCAATAAATGTTCAGTTTCTCGTGTAAACACAAGAACATACAACAGATAGTTGTACCCTATTACTGTGAAAGAAAACAAGACCACTGCTCGTTAATAAGCTGCGGTTCGACGTAACGGGCAGAGAAGCCACAATAAAGAAAGCTCATTTATTAACAAACTGTGATATTATGCTTGTAAAGTTTGTTTTGCGGCCCTTTTGAAAACGTATTGACTTAAAGATATTTTACCTTATTACCCTGATGAAAAGTTCAGCCATTAACAAGCTGAAAATCAAAAGTCTTTATTCAAACAAAGCTATGATGATTGATGTTAATAAAGTGTTGATTTAAAATAAATAGATTTTTAACATCAACATTATGTAAGACAGGCTCCCAAAACAATACCTACTATTTTAGCTGGGCAGAAACTGTGGTAGAGCAAACTACTCGGCAACATCATCCGTAGCTTAGTAGAGAAGCTGTCTGCCTAGTGCACCAAACATGCATGTGATATGTAGGAATTTTGGGGACTGGTTTGAAGCTTCAGAACAATTAATTTGTAGCTCATTCAGATTTTTCAATTTTCGGGTTTTTTTTTGTCAGCGGATCTTCTGTGCCTCACTGTATAGTGTGGCGAGTGTAGCAGATCTTTACGCGTCCCAGGCCGGTCATAAATGTCGTGTGATACAATAACAGAGCCCAGTTCATAACGATGTTCATTTGAACTTCGTACATTTGTACACTAGTGTACATTTGTATACTTTTATTTGATTCTTGTTGGGCAACATTTTGCTACGTTACGAAAAGACATAAGAATAAATCACCGAAAAGAAGTTACCAACTTAATGTGATATCATTATAAAGGTTCTCTATTGTGTTGCCTAACTAATTTATCCATAATCTAAAGGGCTATAATTTTTTTTCCACTTTTTTTTTAATGATAGCTTCCCTGAACTTAATGTCACATAATATTACATGCCATAAAATTGAAATCCGTAAATACAATATGCCCTAAATTCGTTTGTTCTCAATAATATACAAAAGATTTCAAACCGGTTTCAATAATAATCATCATCATCATCAGCCTATATATAATGTTCCAACTGCTGGGACAGAGGCCTCCTCTCTATGAGAGGGAGTGGGCTGTAATCCACCACGCGGGCCCAGTGCGGGTTGGTGGTGCGGGTTTCAATAATAGTTAAAGTTTAATTCAAATTATCTAATGTTTATTTATCCCAATGTTGTTTTTGTAGCAAATTTGCAATACAAGCTTTTGCTTTTGCTGTAAACATGCAGCTAGCAAGCAAGCATGCACGCATGCATGCAACACGTAGCATGCATGGTTTCTCTCACGGTTCCGGCGCTGCGGGGCTACGGCGGTCCCACGCGGGCCGCCTCACCCCTCCGTGCCTACGCGATTCTAAATTACATTCTAGTGGTAGGGTAGACAAGACTGCGTGGAGTGACTTTTACAGGGAATCGTTTCTGTCAGTAAAAACCTTATTTTTAGAAAATGTTTTAGGACAAACAATTTTACTATTAATGAATGTATGGAATAATACACATTATGTAATACAATACTAAGGACAAGTGAATATGAAAAAAAAAATGTGTTAGAGCCATTTGCGGCGTTGGACGCTCGATTCATGTAGACCTCTATTCGAAAAGCTGGGCTTACTTACTGTTACTTGCTTATACGTTTTAGAAGTAGGCATGTTTGTTAAAAAGCACCCAAAACCTATTTACTAAAGTAGCATAACATAAAAAGTTTATTTCTAGAGATCCCACCAAACTGACCATAAAAAGTAAAAGCGCTCTCTTCCAAAACAATCGCTATAGCATCTCGGTCAAAATCTTCAATAAAATTCAGAGACATATCAGAGAACTGTCAATTAATTATTAAAAAAAAACCGGCCAAGTGCGAGTCGGACTCTCGCACGAAGGGTTCCGTAGCATTATTTATTAAACGAGAAAAAAAATCACTTCGTTGTATGGGAGCCCCCCTTAAATATTTATTTTATTCTGTTTTTAGTATTTGTTGTTATAGCAGCAACAGTAATACATAATCTGTAGAAATTTCAACTGCCTAGCTATCACGGTTCATGAGATACAGCCTGGTGACAGACGGACGGACGGACGGACGGACGGACGGACGGACAGACGGACGGACGGACGGACGGACAGACAGCGAAGTCTCAGTAATAGGGTCCCGTTTGACCCTTTGGGTACGGAGCCCTAAAAAACTGCAGAAGTGGCTCTTTAATAATGTGTTAACACAATAAATGAGTTTTTGACTTACAAACCCATTAATAATGGTTAGTAGCTTATGTTCTCATTATTGAACATTATTACTATTTATTTTTAGGGTTCCGTACCCAAAGGGTCAAACGGGACCCTATTACTGAGACTTCGCTGTCCGTCCGTCTGTCACCAGGCTGTATCTCATGAACCGTGATAGTGAGCCAGATGAAATTTCTACTGATTATGTATTTCTGTTGACGCTATAACAACAAATGATAAAAACAGATAAAAATATATGAAGGCTCTTACCCGCTGCATCGGAATTACTTATGATATGTGGCACCAGATTTAATTAGATTAAGAAAACAGACGTCGGCGATCCGTCAACGTCCTGTTACGCGCCCCTTTCCTTGACAACTACCCAAGTCAATATGGCTGTCCGCCAGAGAGAATTATAGACCGCTTCTCTCTCGTCTGTGGTCATAGTTTAGTTTGCAACGTGAATCATAATGAAGCCTTTTGCAAAGGCGTCGACAAATATTCAATAAAAACGAAAAAAAACGAAAACGTAAAACGTTTATTTTTCGTTTTTATAAATAATGGTACGGAACCCTTCGTGTGCGAGTCCGACTCGCACTTGGCCGATTTTATTTTATTGATGTTATAGCTGTTCCTTGTTATGTTTTTTTTACACATTATGGTTAATGAAGTGTATAGTAAACGTGTTATGGATTATGATTTTCGGACAAACAATGTAAGGAGAAGAAAGGGAGAACCCACTATAAATTGCCAACCTATATCAAAACTGAGTCCGATATGATCAAGTTTTAAGTTTCACACGATTCAAATTTAATTATTTCCTAATGTTATATAAATTAAAGACTTTTTTTTTTTTTTTTTGGGAATGGCATCTCGCAGTTCAACCTAGGAGGTTGTCGTCTGCTTAACCGGACTATCCTGTGGGTGCCTTAAGAGTAAGGCCTCCAGCCAGGGCGTAAAAACTTACAAACTAAGCGACTATACGCTGAGGGCACCCCCTGTGGGGTACGAGCCTCGGCTCAGGGCGTCGCTGGGGGAGGACTGCATGGGGACAGGCTGGATCTGAATGATATCATTATTTAGGGGCTGATTTAGAACTACTGGCACAGCATCGCGGGCTGGCTCGAGCGAGGGTCGGGGAGGGCATGGACCGGGACGTCGCGACGGACCTCGACGGCGAGGTCGGAAGGACGGCGGTTTGTGTCTGTACTTATTAAGAGTGCTAGTCTCTTTACTACTCTCCTGGAGGAGGGTGATAGCATCATCGGGAGTGACGAGGGTATGCCGAGGACGGCGTACTGTACTAATGCGCGAGGGTTCGTAACGGGCGGCCGCTGCGATCAGGGGATTACGGTGTTTACTGGCGTTATCGAAGAAACGCTTCGAAAGACGTTTCATAAACTGAAGGACGGTGGGCATTCTAAGGTCTACGTGTAGACGGTCGTTACGGACATAAAAAGGGGCTCCCGTGACTCTACGTAAGAACCGGTTCTGCAAGGTTTGCATCCTATGGATGTATTTTGGCTTGGTGTGAGCGTACACGACGCAAGCGTACGTCATAATGGGGCGGATCACCGCGGTATAAAGGCGCAACTTGCACTTGAGTGACAATTTGCTTTTTGCCGAGATCATGAAATGAAGCCTACCCATAGCAAAGGCAGCTCGGTCGCGAGCTGCTTTGATGTGCGCCGCGAAAGACAGGTGGTTGTCAAGTAAGACTCCTAAGTACTTGGCTTGCTTCTCCCAAGGGATAGGCTTACCGTACATAGTGATCGGGCTGAGCGCGGGTGGCTTATTTTTACGCGGTTTAGAGAAAAGAACTGCCTGGCTCTTGTCGGGGTTCACCTCGATTCTCCATTTCCGGAACCAAGCGCCTAAGACGTTGGCTGAGGTTTGGAGGGTGCTGTAAATAGCGTCGTGACTACGGCCAGTGTAATAGATGGCCGTGTCGTCCGCGAACAGGGCTAACTGTGCCTTCTTGCTCTTGGGGATGTCACTGGTGAACAGAGTAAAGATAAGGGGAGAGAGCGGGGAGCCCTGAGGGACTCCGGCTCTAATGGGGTGGGGGGAAGACAGTGCCTTCCCGATGCGATAGCGGAAGGTGCGATCCGACAAAAAGTCTCGTAAGATGAGCACGAGACGGTCTGGCACTCCCAGTTTGTACAGCTTATATAATAAGCCGTTGTGCCAGACTTTGTCGAATGCCTTTGCTATGTCGAAAAACAACACACCCGTCATCGCTCCACGCTGGAAGCCAGCGCTCAAGTGTTCTACGATGCGGTGGGCCTGTTGAATGCAAGAGTGTCCGGTCCTGAAGCCGAACTGTTCGTTGGGGATGAGACTCTTAGCCTCGGCGAAGTCTTTGAGTCGCTTATACATAAGTCTCTCGTAGATTTTACCGAGTGCATTCAGGAGACTGATAGGTCTGTAGCTCGAAGGCTCAGACTTGGGTTTGCCTGGCTTGGCGAAACCGATGACAGTGGCCTCTTTCCATATTTGGGGAAACGCGTTGTTGCTCAGGGCGCCATTGAAGATGGCCGCCATTAACACGACGAGCTGAGCGGGGAGGAGTTTGAACACCCTATTGGTGATTCCGTCGGAGCCGGGTGCTTTCCGCGGTTGAAGTTTGCTAATGATGTCTTGCACTTCGTCAGCTGTGACCGGAGGCAGAGGATCATCAGGGTCTTCTTCGGGGGGCAGGGCGGCTCTACGTTCGACGAATGCTTTCACCTCATCGAGATGTCGCTTGTCTACTGGTTGCGAGCTGGGGGAGCACTGGGACTCCAGGCTGTCGGCTAGGCATTCGGCCTTCTCAGAGTCGTCGAATGCGACGCTCCTATCGGGTCGGGTGAGGGGAGGCATCGAAGCCTCTTCAGTGGAGCGCATCTTGCGTTGCAGCTGCCAGAAAGCTAGGTGGGTAGGCTCGAGTTCGCTTAGCGTTTTTTCCCATTGATTATTACGAAGCTCACTGGTGCGATTCTTTACAGCACGCTGTAAATTACGCATGTGGGCTTTGTTTGCCTCGCAGGGAAAGCTGCTGTAGGCACGGATGGCCGCGTTCTTTTCATTTATCAGTTCACGTACGTCAGCGGGTAGTATCCAGCGTTGATCGCTCATTGCTGGGACTTCCCGTGAGCAGTCCTTCAGTACGGATTGCACGTGTTCTGTAAACGAGTTGATGGCGGCCGTCGTGTCTGCGACTGAGACTATGTGGTCGGGGATGGCCTCCAGGTGAGGCGACGTGGTGGATTTCAGCTTTTCGCTGACTTTCCTCCAGTCGGTTATCACTTGGGTCGGCGGGGGCTGGCTGGGGTCAGAAGGACCCGAGCGAGGAACTAAGTGCATGAGCACTGGTCGATGATCTGAGTTAAGCTCATGTAAAGTCTCGATGGAATGCAACTTAAGGTTGACATTCTTGAGTAGCGCTATGTCGAGAACGTCCGAACGTTGGTCGGGGTCGTGGGGATAGTGGGTGTGCTCCATAGGAGCGATGGGATCGAAGTTGAGGGACTCGCCCAGGTTATACAAGTGACGTCCTCTGGCAGAGGTCGTCGTGCTGTTCCAGGCGGGGTGTTTGGCGTTGAGGTCGCCCGCTATGATAACGGAGTCGCTCAAGCCGAAGAGGACGGCAAGGTCTTTGGTGAACAAAGTGTGCTCCTCGGACGTGCCGCCGGGAGGGATGTACGCAGAGGCGATAGTGATCGGTTGATGGCCGGTCATGCCTAGTCGACACACTGAGGTCTCGAGTAGAGACTCCATGGGAGGGGGATCTAAGGGGATGCAATGCAGTTCTTTCCTATAATAGATTAGAGTCCCGCCCTTGTGGCAACGTGACCGATCGTTGCGAACTATGCGATAGTTGGCAATTCTCGGATCGCGGTGACTGGGCTTGAGGAAGGTCTCCTGTACGAGGAGGATATCAATTTGATGGTCGCGGAGGAAGGTGGCGATCTCATCACGCTGGCCTCTAATGCCATTGGCATTAAAGTACCCTAACTTGAGGGATCGGGGTTTGGTGCACGTTAATCTCGTATTATCCATTGGAGTTAGTCGAGGTTAAGGTTGCGGAGGAGGTCGCCTAACTTGAGTAGGGACTTGAGGATAATTTTAAGTTTATCACCACCAGTGTTAGCCGCCCTGAGATCAGCCGCCATGCGGTCTGCTTCGGGGGTGACTAACTCTGCTAGCGACTCTAAAATTACGTTGTGAGAGGGGTCCACGGCCGCGGGGCCGGGTGGCGTGGGACGAGCGGGCGCCGGTGCGCTCGCTTGGGCCGCGGGAGTGGGGACAGGGGCATCTAATAGCCCGGGGATGGGGTTGGACTTTGCTTTACTGAGAGCCGGGAAGGCTTTCTGGTGGTTCAGCGTGGTCCAGGGAGAGGGCCTCTGAGGGCTGAGTCTCTCCGGCATCTGGGCAGAGGGTAGCCTCACCGATGGGCTTTCTCTTTGTTGGCGGGCGCTTGCACGCTTCACCAGGTTAGAGGAGGAGCCTTTGGGGGCTTTTGAGCAGCCGCGGTAGTTGGCCGTGTGGCCCGACTGGCCGCAAAGCACACAGCTCGGTGGCTCCGTGCAAAGCGACTTGTCTTTGGGACGGGGGCAGTCTGCCGTGCCATGGTCGCCTAGACACTTTACGCATCTGTGCGGTGCATGGCAGTTGGCTTGGCTGTGACCGTACATCTGGCAGCGGTGACACTGTCCGACTACGCTTGAGCGGTAGGGCTTCTCTATTGAGATGCCTGTCAGGGAGCAAACCGACTTCACTTTGAAGATCGGGTGGTGACCTTCTACTGGGTCACAGATGACCAGTACCATATCGTAATGGTCTCCGCCTCTCGCCTTATGAAGGCGGTGGACGGCTGCGACCGGGATGTCCTGGCCTAGGAGGTCATTGAGGATGTCCTCCGTGGGGATTTCCTTCGGGATCCGCCTGATCACCACGCGGGTGGGCTTCTCCTCTGGGAGAGAGTAGGTGTGGAAGGCTATGCGCCTTCCGATTAATTGGCGGGTTAGTTCCCTGAAGTCGGTTGTCGTAGGGACCACCACTTTTATGCCCTGCTGTGTGCTTTTTGCGCTTGTGTATTGAATACGGCGCTCATTACACATTTTGGACACGTCTGTCCATTTGCCTTTGTCCTGAATGAACAACGGGGGAGGGGGCTTCAGCTTCTTTGAAGAAGCGGCTGAAGGTTTAGCCTTAGGGCTGACTGGCCTACTGGTATGAGCAGCGGCGGACGTAGGTAAGGGGACCGGGGAGGTGGGACGGGAGGCCGCGTGAGAGGGGGCATAAGGGAGCGCGACGATCTTTTTGGTCATGGCGGCCTGGGAATTTTTGCCCTTCTTCCTCTTGCCCTTTCCGACGACTTGATAGTCGTCTTCAGAGGATGAGGAGGCAGAGCACGCGTCTAAAATTGACTCTGAGTCGGAGATTGGTTCAGTTGTGTCCATGTTCTCGGAAACGGGAACAATGGACGCAGGTTCGGACTGATCCTTTGTTTGCGAAACAAAAGGTTTCGAAACAATGGGTCTCGGTTTAGCCGGAATCGCGGCGGCGTCGGCTGACGGTAAGCCTTTGTCCATGTTCTCGGAAACGGGAACAATGGACGCAGGTGCGGGCTGGACCTTTGTTTGCGAAACAAAGGGTTTCACAAGAATGGGTCTTGGGGTAGCCTTAATCGCGGCGGCGACGGCTGGCGGTAAGCCTCTATCGGCAGGCGGCGGCGACAAGGGGCTCTCGAGCGCGTCACTGAAGTCAGTGATGGCAATACTGGGTTGCTGCAAGGCAGCGACATCGGACCCATATTTCTTTATAAAATCTGGGTCTTTCAGGACAACGCTTTTGAAAAACGCAAAAAGGCGTTCCTCATCCGCGTCTAGGGCCATATTATCTGCTAAGAGTTAGCAGACATTTGAGTGAAGCTCAGCGCGCCTAACAACCTAATTCCTTGCACAATTATGTAGGGAATTTACTGGGTCCAGCGACTCACCCGCTTCAACCTTTCCGCAGCCACAGTCCGAGGGTCCGGGCTTGGTAGCAACTCTAACTCCAGTCCAGGGAACTTTGCTTTCAGGAACTTGTTGAAACGGGAAACACTAGCACAGTAAATCGGCGGCGCACACGTTCGCGACGGAACCCAATTTTTTTCACCTAGGCCCTGAAGGGGTTAGGCGGGCGGATTGGGTCACCACCCTCTCTTGGTTTCGTTGGCACCGTTAGGTTTCCCACCAAGAACCTCGAAACTGAGGACTTTTCCCTGATGGGGCAAAGGAAGTTAAATCGGAATAATATCCGAAGCAAAATGAGCAAGTGCTGTCTTAATAAAAAGACAACAATTGTTCGGGGGTGTAGTCAAGGGACTACTGATGACGTCACGACACTGGGAAGCGACGAACCGATGACACACACTGATAGCGAGCGGGAATGCGAGCAGGTAGCGGCACGTCCGTACGCGGCGGCGGTCAGGCGGAGAGTGAATTAAAGACTGGATCATTAAATGTATTTAAGTAGGTAAAAGGAGAGTTCCCTAATCTCGTTTTACCTACAGTTCGTTCAAAGTAACACAACATTCATCAACTTTTGACACCGACTGAATCGATGGTCATAGATAACCAAACGTCAGTTATGTCAAACTGTTTGCAATTGAACGTCAACCAGTGACGAATGTCAAACTATTCACTTACCCATTGCTTTTATACACTACATAGTTACAGAAAACGTTTAACGTACCTACATTTAGGTAAATATTCTGTTTAAATTTTAAGCCGTGATTTTTCAAATGCTTTCTAAAAGTTAACAATACAAAACTCACAATGCTCGTTAAAAGCGATATAGATAGGTAACGAGATTCCCAGAAAACGTACCAATTTCTCTCAAAATGCTTCGGAGAATTCTGAATATTCAAAAATTTACTTCTTCTGACAATACTTGATTTATCATTTCCGGAATTCCAATGAATTATGTACGTTTGCACCACTCCAGTAATGTTTTCCTCGTAAACGTTATTATTTCCGTTAGCTTCTCTGCTCTTAATAATTTATCATCTAAAATATGTTTACACTTAAAAATACTTGTCCTAGTGTTAGACATACAGAAAACAACAATTTACTGAGGGTAAAATATGTTTTGATTTTATTCGTTATCTGTTAATTAACAGAGAAACATGTGGCTTAATCCAAAAAAAAAAATTAATTAATCCCCCCTCCACACATATCCCCTTGCATAAATTTTACACATTCATCTAGGTCAGTTCTCTCCTATTTTTGTTACCTCAGTAACTCTATAAATGAAACCTCTGATATTTTGCCTGTACCACATAATATTTACGATACTTCCTACATAGATCCTCCAATATATCTATCTGCATAGAGTTGTTGGAGCCGCGATAGGAAAGCTGCACAACAATAGGTGTCGGGTTACCGGCGTCCTATTGTTGGAGCTGAGAGCTCCGCTCCGTGCCTCTCGCTTACTCCTATGAATTTGCGTGTACCACAAGATAAATGTTTTTACCATGTTATGAGTTGTTTTTAACTGAATACAATAGAGCTCTCAGTATGATATGTGTTGTTACGTAAGTAGGCTAGGAAAACTATGCATACATGAATTGTTTTTCATCAACCAGAAATGCTTTTCAAAATTTGTTCCACAGCAACAATCCCATCGTGGATGTTTCTGTAATTTAAGAGCATCTGATAACAAACTGTTCAAAGGTAGCTATTCCCTAAAAACAGCTTTCACCAATTAAATAAAGCGAAAGGTATGTTACCTTATTATACGGAAACTATTAACTTAACCACACGCCACGTTGTCGCTAAAACTACATAGTCAGTTCAAAGTAACGTTTACCTATAATTAGCGCATTAGATCTATGCCGACGGTTTTATCTCTAATTCGAACCCACTCTCCCAGTTATTACCTAACGGGCTGTTTGATTAAAGCTCCCTCTACCGGTACGGTCAACCGCACGTCTATCGCAACAAATGAACCCTGGAACTCCCTTTATCCCCTAGTAGTAGGCGCGGTTTTTGTAGTTCAAGTGCTACATGCGGATGACTGTATCGCTACATTGCTCCGTCGTGAAAAAAGGTGAGTTTTTGCTGTAGATAAAGTTAATTACTAGGGCTCGTGTAGTGTGTGCAGCAGTAGGTTGAACAGTAACTTGTCTCGTGAAAAAAGATAGTGTTATTCACATATTGAACGGCTGCAGTTCATGCAGTCAAAGTGCCAGTGATGGCTTGTTGCAGTGGCGAAGTTTTAGGCCAAAAAAATGTGATGTTGGTGGTTGGTACTATCATGCTAGCTAAGAAGAAGAAGATAGGTGCAAAGGAATGTCATGAATAGTTGCGTTGCGTTAGTGCTAGTTGCTCTGAATTGTGAGTTTAGCTATACCATAAACTAAATCGAAAAAAAAACAATATTATTGTAAATATAATTTTCAATGACTCAAAATAAAAAAACCTTGTATATAGTAAAAAATTACTTGTATATAGTGACATAACCAACTTAAGTAGCCTGTTCATCCACACCCTTTAAAAAAACTCATGTGTTTATACAGAAGTGTAGGTCAGTAATTA
Organism: Cerastis rubricosa; assembly: GCA_949152445.1. NCBI lineage: Eukaryota > Metazoa > Arthropoda > Insecta > Lepidoptera > Noctuidae > Cerastis > Cerastis rubricosa. The sequence goes on along the minus strand of OX424525.1, from coordinate 1,116,516 downwards.
CAGCGTGACGTAAGTACCGCCGGAGGGCAGACGTACGGCAGCTCAAATTGTTGCCCGGGAGTGCCCGGGAGGGAATCGACGAATTATGAGCATATGAGCCGGGTAATAACCGGAGTAATTGCCTAGTCCTCTATTAGCCGGTGTCTATCTACTGATGGGCTTATGTTCATAAAGGTACGACAGTACTTAGAACTAGAATATGTGAACCGTCGTGTGAAGTGAACTTATCATGCTAACTCTTCTTCATTCTGTACCGAAATGTATTGCTGAATAAAACATAAGGTACCACCTGATTTAACATCGAACTCATCACGTACATTCATTGACATAATAATCCTGCGTACGTTTTGTATGGATCACGATGAAAGTAAATGAAAAGTGCATTTTTAGCAAGATTTGTGGAGTATTGTATCAGAAAAAAGTAAATATTTTCCAAATAGGAATCTTAAATGGTGGAGACTCAAATACCTTAAACAGTGACTCTTAATCACATTAAGCGCTGTGTGTTATTTTGCTCAGTAATTTAACAAACAAGATTACCTCTCTTCAAAATTCTATTGGAAGATTCTTTAAAGCATGCACACTGCATTGCAATCTATCAATGCTCAACCACTAAAGAAGCAATCGCCAGTTCGAACGATCCTGCTATTCCGAGGGTGTGAGTTCAGAGCCACTTAAAGTAATCAGATGTGCTAAGCTGATGCACTAAGCTGTGTTTGCAAAAGTTTTGAGTTCTTCGCTTTGCTTTAGAATTAAAGTTTTAGAACTTGCACTTAAGAATGAATGGTGGAGGTTTGATGAAGAATTACCAGCCTTTACTCATACTGTTTCTAAGAATGTGAATGTATAGTCTTTTGCATTCTGAGGTGTGTAGATAAGCGAAATAGGAGAACTATTAATAGTTGTGGCGCAACTTAAACATGTCCTATATACAGGGTGGATGTATAAAATTGCGCTAGGACATATTCAAGGAACACTTGGTAACTAGTTTTGCGTCGGTGTGACTCCCAACCTACATACCATACCATACACAACATAGATTCTTGTTAAAAAATACCTACAGAGTTTTAAAAATTATTTATATTATAAACCCCATTTCCATAGTGTAAACGTCCCTTAAAAACGTAAGATTTAATATCTCGGTGGACCATTCATCCATCAATATTCACCGCATTTTGTTCCTATAAAACAAATCAAATCTTTTATTGACCCATTTCATCTTCTCGCCATTTGCTGCAAGAAACTCAATTTTACTTAAGAACAGGAGCGTCGTGGAGTCGCTAGTCTCGGTAAATGTTTACAAATTATCTCATAACGTTATTACAGCGGGAACGAGCGGAGAATTTGTGATGTCATGGACTGAAGGCACGAAGGGAGTAGGGGACGTAATTTGTTTTTTTTTTCTATTTGTTTTTGGGCTTAAATTGTTTTCCCAAGCTTATTTACTGCATTAATTAATATTAGTTAATGAGGCTTGGTTTAGATTTGAAAGTCATTTATTTAAAAGTGCATTATACTCCCGAAAAAATAAAAGTGTTTGTAGTTTTATTATCTTTTCATCCATGCCTACTTTATTAAACAATAGAAAGAGACAGAATTATTCAGGCATAAATTCATTCACACACATAAGTTAGCTTCCCAACAGTTTTCCCAATCCTTTTTACAGATTCAGAAACCAGCACAATATTGGTGTGAATAAACCAACATTACTTTCCCACAAACACAAATAAAATAAAATATCAGCTTTCATACATCATCTGTGAGTCGTGTGAGTATATAAGTTTATGTGCATATGTGTGTGTTGACGTCAAGAATGTAATTTTGCTACAATCTTTGAAGTTAGAAAACTGGGGAGAACGTAATCGTATATTGTGTAACCTATTTTGTTTATACCAGTAAATATGTATCATAAGTGAATGCTGAAAGATTTTCTGGATATATTTTTCTGTATGATTATTCGAATTGTACAGTCAGTCGCCAGCATTACCTGACCCATTTTCCTCTTTTTTGCTTTGTGAGTTGGGTCAGGTAATGGTGCAGGGCACTGTACGAGTACATACCTACTCGCGGAAGCATAAATTATGAAATCACTTTATAGTGTTACAAATAGTAGTACTCTCAATTCGATTATATTTCGTATTAAGTTTGAAGTTGCGCATAAGTACCTTTTTCCAATTGGCATAGGATCTTTACTAAACTACTAAGATTTAAAGAAATTTAAATATCTGGTCTTTGCATCATTATATACCGAGACTTCGACCATTTTCCGTGTTCCTGTTCGACATATTCACTATGTTGAAGCAGTCTGAACTGTTCCGCTATGCTGTTTTACTAGATTAATCCACCTTAAATGCGGCTTATGGTGGCTGTGGATTGGTCGATGTGTGTGTGGATCTTCACATCTAATTCTAAAAACGAGAAGTTAAGTAACAAGATATAATTCAGCAAAGTAGCAGGAAATTAACTTCTAGTTCAGAGTTAGGTTCTAATTTTATTCAACCCATGTTAGAGGTTCATGGAAGTCCGTTAAATCTAAGAACTTGCACAACTTTGTGTTTGCTTTCCTAGAACGGGTACAATAAGCCGAGGATGCTATTTTTACCAAGGTTTATATTCAAATCTGAAAAACATGTTTATATCAGACTTTTATAAAATGCGGTTCTTGGAGGTAATGATCTAGAATACGTCACGAGCAACGTGACGCACGTTGCTCGTAGAAACTCGCTTCGGTAGAAACCAGCATGCGTTCATAACTAGATAATATCAACGTGGATGAATTAAAAGGGTTATGTAAGGATCGGAACAAGTGGTATTCTGTAGTCTAAACTATCTAAACTAATATTATAAAGAGGAAAGATTTGATTGTTTGTTTGTTTGTTTGCATTGAATAGGCTCCGAAACTACTGGTCCGATTTAAAAAATTCTCTCAGTGTTAGATAGCCCATTTATCGAGGAAGGCTATAGTCTATATAGCATCACGCTACGACCAATGGGAGTGGGACAGCAATGAAAAATGTTGCGAAAACGGGGAAAATGTGACGCAAACGAAGTTGCGCCGGACAGCTAGTTTATTCATATATCCAAGGACGAAATACGAGAGTTTATGATTGTTTGGTATGTAAAATATCCTAGATCTCTCCAAATGCTTCCTGTATGAAAGCCAAGTAAAACAAAAAGAATCAACAAGAAATTCCTAAAAAAAATAATTCACATCGAGATTCTAAGTAACTAGCTAATTCTATTAAGTTGAGAATATATCAACTTTATAGTTACCTACAATCTCGTGAACAATATAAACATAACCTCAACTAAGTTAGTTACATAAACATGTATGAAAGTTAGCGTAACACATAAAGAAAATATTATCGGTATAGGGACCTCCACGGAGTAATGTGAACAGAAACAGGCCCTAACGAGCAGTAAATTGCCTACGCAATACCGAGGCGGCGCGTATTAGCGTACTATTGTGTTATGGCACAACTTCGGTTATTTATGACGTGGTTTAGAAGTTTTCGTTTGTTAGAGTAATAGGGAAAGTAATATTAGGTCATGTATAGCATTGATTAAAAGGTTTAAAATATGTGACTGTGATATCACATGCATATACCTAGTCGTAGCGCAGTTTTGTACGGTAGCAGGATTTGTGGAGCTGTGTCGCAAACTATGTTTTACCTCCTAATCAGCCCTCTGAGCCCACAGGTAGTCAAATAGACCTATGCGCTGCGACCGACGACATAAAGGAAGTGGTGAAAATCCGGTACAACAAAAATAATGTCGTATCAGCGATACGAAGAACAGAGAATTGTTTTGGTATGTGGAAGCATATATTGTATTGGAGTGTCTAATAAGGTATTCCTTTATTTTATCCGCTAAAAACGATGGGTACCTACTGTTTTATACTGACGTCATTTCAATACGGAGCGATACGTTATTTGCGCAAACGCGTCAATTTTAGACTGTTTATAAAAAAGTGGCTACCAACCTGCCTGCGTCTTCATGTCTCTGGACACGATGGTGCCGTGTGTGTTGTGCGCGCGGCAGCGGTACACTGTTGCGTGGATGTCCTGCCGGTACTGCACCGCGCTGAATGGCAGGAACACCAGTGTGCCGTTGTCCAGCACTTGTCTGCGAAAGAAGAAGGATGCTATCAAATGATAATAATATAAAAATATAAAACATGGATAAAACTGCCCTGAATAGAACAATACTCAATTTACCTTAATCTTTTAAACATAACTTTTCAAAACTCATAAAAAAGTACAGGAAACTCAACACCATAAACGAAACCGAAACGAAAACGGGACGGTCAATATCTTGAAAAATTTACCTGAAGCCATAAACCGCGCGATTCCTTCAATTATTCCTGACTTTAATTTCCTCAATGAAAAAAGGATAAGGCCGAATTAAGGGAGATTTGCACTGCTTTTTAAAAAAGGAATCGCGGCCCGTAATTGGTGTTGGGAAAGCGGCGGGAGTATTCTCGGGAAATATTGTACTGGTGCGGCCATTGGAGTGAGCAAGAGTGAAAGATCTGTTCGGCAGATAAAAATATCGTGTTAACTAGAATGACGGTGGGTTCTATGTTATTTGACTGGTGATTGGTTGGTTAGTATAAATTGAGCATTGTGAATTGCAGTTTTTGAGAGACTCGCCTCATCTTAAGCAGTTATTTTTCATCAACAAGTGGGATTCTTCTCATACATGAATAATTACAAACTTTTGAGTAGTACTCGTTTATCATTCCAGAAAGTAAAAAAATATATGTTTCTCGGAAGAATATACATAATTATATTATTATAGTTGTAGGTATGTTGGTAGCTAAAATATAACCACCACGGATTTTCCACGTATTTTGAAGGGATAGTTCAAGATCTGTATCATGTTGGTATACATATAAAGGCGACCGCAAAAGCAAACCGCAGCGACAAAGCTTCTCTAATCACTGTTACAGATCCCAGTGACATGACTGGTTTCTAAGTACCTATAAAACCGCTTCCGTACGTGGCGACATTGCGTCTGACGCTGCTATAGAGTGGCGACTGCAGAACAGTAGTGCCAACACTTACTTACAGAGCGACTAAATAAGAGTAATGCCAGTGCCGTGGAAGATGTGAAATCGGGATTAAAACTATAACGTCATTGCGGAATTCGCTTAATATCGTAGCAATCGCTAGCGTCGGATTCGGCGGCAGCAGAGGTCTACGAAATATACCTCAAGACTCCAGCTTACCTACTTGTCTTATAATAGTAAATCATCAGATTTTTGGGGAGAGAAAAGGTCAAGAGTCAAGAGGGACGTTATAAAGCTGCTTTGTTGTAGGAAATCCTATTTTCATGTGCGATGTCTTTGTCATATTGTTAGAGGAAGTCTCGACGCAATTTAGGTTTTAATTTCTTTCGTTTTTGCTGCAATGCGACTGTGCTAATGCAAGTGTGTAAATGTGAATATTTATTGTCTTAATCGTGTAAACTTTGCATGACTTTAAAAGTATAATGTCACTGTTGCAATTGCTGAATAAAATTTTTCCAAAAACAAAAACATAATAATTTGTTCCCTTCCCTGCTTCAAATAAAATGTATAAAACCCTACAAAGTAGTTACAAATAGCAATGATATTGAAAATACTTTAAATAGATGATATAATTTCATCAGTTTATACAGTATCCAGTTGCACCTAAATTAATTTAGGCCATGCTAAGGCGCATACATTTTTCATAGTTTAGTTAGATGTTCAATTCAGCCACCTAAAATAGAGTTACAGTGTCCATCAAAGCTCGATGTATCATATTTACACCCCTTTACTGTGCTAAGGCGTGGTCACTAAACGAACAGGTAAGTACCAAAACTGTGTAACACAAACCCGACGTTACGTTACTTTAGTACCCACAAGCCGCGCCGCAGAGAGCAGCGAGTGGCCCTTTGATGTTCAAATGTAATCGTTTTATGTGCCGCGCGGTTTCGGCCCTGGTTTCACACTAACTGGGGAGCTTTGCAAGATTTTTTGATCAATGTTTAATCTACTTTGGCTGGCCGACCTTAATCCTTAATGTGTTTGCCGAAATGGGGTTTGATTTGGATGGTTGGTTTGAGCTTCGTATGTGCGTCCGACATGATATTACGCGTACTTGATTGTCATGGTAACAATTGGAATAAAATGTCCTAATACCGGTACTTAGAAATTAAACCTAGTTATTCTTGTAGTCACAAGCACTATTATACTCCTGGCAACACGCTTAGCATGTCCACTGTAGAAACGAGTTTTGTCTACGGAAGGATCGACATAATGACAGATAGACAATGACCATCTGTCATTTTGTCGATTCTTCCGTCAACATAACCCGTTTCTACGGTGGTCATGCTACGCGTGCTGGTGGGCCAAAAATATAAAGGCATCAGGAATTTCGCTCGGCGCTATTACACGGGATTTAAACGTAACTTTCAAAATGTGAGTGTACTCTATGTATATCTAAAATTTTACATATAGTACGGCGTGATGTGAAGGTATGTTATTATACTGGTGACGGATAAATCCTTGAAAATCAATGTGCCCTTACAAACTTTAAACATAAACAAAACCCTTAACTTTACTCGCACAACACCCGGTTATACTCCACCCCATCCAAGAGACTTCACATTGACGCAACGCTGTCACCAAACTTTTCCCCACACAACACATTTGCCAACTTCAGGAAATAACTCATTCATCTTCATTCACACAAAACAAAAATCCAAACACTTTGAAAGTCAAAGCTAAACAAGACATATCATCTGTCACGTCTCAAGTTAGTTCTGAAGACATCGTGTTGTGGTACTGGCAAAAAATCTACGTTGACATTCCCAAAGCATGTGTTTTTCCTTGGTTTAATTGCAACGTGCTTAGATGTCTATGTTCCTATGTAGTGTGCTAATTGGGAACTTGAGGACTTAAATGTTACTTTATTAGATAAGTACAAAAAAAAACTTTTGATAAGCAAGTTGTGTTTTCTGCTACAAATGTACGGCAAACGAAGATTATTTATATTGTGTGTGAGTTGTCGACATAATCATACCGTGCCAGTCTGCATTTTTTTTGCTATTAGCAATACTCTTACCAACTTCAAGAAGAGACCATGGGATGCTAGAGTATTACAATAAACGATCATGAAGGACTTACTTTAGCAAACACTGAAAGGATTTGGACCTTGAAACATTCTAAACATTACAGAGGTCTTTAGGGAAGTCCTATGATCAAAGTGGACGAGAAGGCCAGTAATATATTAACATGCTATTATGTATGTACGTAGTCCCACATTCGTAACCCTAGCCCGGTTCATATTTGTATAATAATTAAGGTAAAAGTCGTTTCACGTTTTAATTAACGAGCGTTTTATTTTGCTGAGCTGCGGCCAAAAAATACCAGTTTTTAATGTAGTTCAGTATTTTTTATAACGTTGAGCACTTATTTATACGCGAGTCCGAATGGTGAATGTAAATATCATAATTATACATTTTATTTTGGTATGTGTTTCAGTTACGAAAATAATTTTGTTTATTGTAGTTGTCTTTCAGCTTTTTGGTCAATGTTTTCAGGACAATATTCAGTCAATCAATATTCCAAATATCGTTCATCAATTCAGTCCGATTCATGGAATTCAGTCCAATTGACTAAATGGTCAATGGACATTCAGTTTCAATGTTGGGTTTATTTATTTTTATATGTATTTTTGTAGTGTTGTTTGATTGTGAAAATATTACTTCATTTTTACTCCAGAAAATGTTGTTTATAGGTTTTATATCGTACATAATACTGTAATTTTATTAGATAATGGGGTCATTTAATGTACTATTATAATCTTTATTGAAAAACTATGTATTAAGTTATTACAAGTCGATACTATACGGGTAGCAAACAGACTAACTGCTACAAAAGCTTAGCCGTAATCCTGCCAATAGCTACCGCACAAAAGTTACGTATTTTTCTGATAGAGGCATTTAGGTTGAAAAACTCGTGTAAGTGTTTTAGGTAATACACTTTTTCCTCTCATATATTTACCAATACTTCCCTCACTCGATCACGGGGACTAGGAGCAAATTTTACATACATGTCATCGTTGAACAGAACACGTATGGTACATTTCTCAAGGGAAATCTACAGATAACTCCGAGGTAACAATATTATAAGAGTTTTGTCTAAATTATAGCACCGCAGCAATTTCTTTGTGGTGCTTTACGGGCCATATTGGGAGTTCTCAATCTGATTGGAAAACTTGGCGTAGTTTGTAATATTGCCAAAGTTTTAATATGGATACCCAATTCCGTGGCAATCAGAGTGTAAGAATGGTTCATTGGCGCCTGAACCGATTACAGACGTACCTCTGCAGGGGCTAAGCAAGATGATTGTAGTCGATTTGGTTTGATATCAGATTGACTGAAGGAGCTTGATCTTGCCCATTACTCGATTTGTACCTAAATTGGAATCTTGATCTTATTCGATAACCAATTTCCTTTATTTTCGTAGCAAAAGTAAACAGACGAATTTTTTTTTTCAGGTTAGACTAACGAAATTTAAGACTGTTTAGCAACTTGATTACCAACTTCTAAAATCAAATCACAATTGTGAAGTGTGAGTTGTTTAAAACGGCTGTAACAAACTGTTATTGGTGTAGTGGGAGAATTTGATAAACAATTGATTCTCAATTCTTATTCAATTGAACTCCTTGTACATCGACGACAGGTAATACAAATTATCGGTATACCTTAGTTACATACATGAGTACTACAAACAAAATAATTATCCTTGCTCAAATACCTATGTAATAGGTAAATATTATTATAATAGTATCAATATTTGGAGCCGAGCGTCGTCGCTCAATGCAAACATTAATCATGTCACGGCTTGCGTGGCCAGGGAATACGTACCAATGTATATTAAGAAGGTATATATGTACATACGGAATATCTGTCGTGAAAACTGACAGGAGGAGCAATGGACTGTTTATTTAGGTCAAACAAAATTGAACGGACTGCGGCTAAGAACGGTTATTATCCCCTGATATTACAACTGCAATATTCCAATCGCAATCTGGCGGCAGAATCAAACCGTTCCATTAATATTTTCATTTAATGGTTATTTTGGACACCTCTAATTTACGGTGAAGGCAAACATCCGGGGTAAACACGGACACCTGAATTGAATTGATTTGTTGTTTCGATTACGCTTGTATGCCCTGCTGATTTGCATGACTAGTCAATGGATACTTTTATTTACTGCCGACCTCTCTTTCTAAACAGGTTTTTGTTGTGAAAGTTAAAATAGCTGCAACAATGCAGACAGATATCAAATATTTCGTTGTTTTGGTTAATTCATTAATGTCACAACGAAGTATAGAACATCTTTTCTACAACCATTGTTACCACAACACAGAAAGCTGCTAATCTCCCCAACGTTGAACCAGCATGAGCCATGTATCAATAATTAGTTATGGACAATGCTTAGATTCAATCACGGCGACTAGCGCGAACTAATCATGTCTGATTTGATTACACCACTCGCTTGTGATGCTGCCTTAGGGTAGGTAGCTCTGATACCGAACAGGGATATTGTTGGTAAGTAGATAAAGTGGTGTTCAAGTTGTTTGGTAGTACCTAAGTGTAAAGTCTACGTTGTAAGTTGACTTTGATAGGCGACGAATTATTGTTTTTTTAGTTAGGTTGGCGGGCGATTGACAACATCCAATAGTTAACGTATTTTGACGCTATTTTTCAATAATTCTGTGTTAAATATCTCTAAGAAAATAAACGTTATTTAATCTTGAAAGTTTTTCCAAAAAATGTTTACCTAATTTCAGTTTAGCAGATAGAGGCTGATGTAATATAAAGTAAATAGACTTAAGGATAGTAAACACACATGACCTCACAAGCAAAACTATCAAATTATGTAGTCAAATTATTACCTAGTCAATAATCGGTGGCTCATATTCAAACAAGCTGTGTCCGATATTAATAGCCAATTAAATCTCCTTCCTTGATAGTGACGTCGCTTATAAGCACAATAACTCTTCGTTTATTTTCACTGACTGAATATAGATAAGTGTGCTTTTAACGGCATCAAGTTACAAAATAAGGGTGAGTTCACAAGGGCCACGAACTGCGTAGCATGTAAGGTATAGTTAAGTATATTATAAGTTATTTTGTTGCATTAGATTTATTATCTGAAATGGCAAAGGAAACGTGCGAATAAATAAAAATAATCCAGTTCGCAATGTTGAAAACATCCTTTTTACCGTTGCCGCTCGAAAAAGGGCATTTGTTTCATCGATAACAGTGAATAAAACGCTCTATTACTCTCCAGTGAATAAAAAAATTTTGAATTTGGAACAACCACGAATGATACGTGGGTACTGGAAGTGTCTGGATCTGGACACTTACAAGAGAAAGATAAAAAAAAAACAATTATGATATTCGAAAATTTACTTTTATAATATTTAATAATTACTATTTATTTTGCGAGACTGTTATTTGTTTCTTCATTGTGACGTCCTTTAAAAAATCAAAATGAATGAAGTTGTGAATATTTAAATGTTTTTTTTTAATGATTTTCGCTGTGGCAGTCAACAAGAGAGTTGCCAGAAACTTATTTATCAGAATCCAGATAGTTTCAGTTATGCCTAATTACGAATTATATAAGAATGGGAACCGATCACTTTTCCAAATTTCATTTTACTGATAACTAACTGACGTATTTTTTGCTATATGCATTAATAGACATATTTTTAGATCTTCGAGGTATCATGTGCCATAAGTATTATTTTACCGAACTACCTTTCGCCGATTTCCAAAATAACTTTTTGCTATTGGCCGAAGCTTCTTTTGGAATTTTTCATTTGCCATATTTCGCCACACCGAAACAACATTTCACGGAATATTATTTTGTCATGAATATATAGCCGGTTAATTGGTAGCATTTTCAATATTAAATTAAAATGATGTCACCTTGTTTCGCAGACTGAAGTTTCACAGAATTTCGATTTGCAAAAAATGTTTCACATACTATTTGGTCCTAGTATTTTTATTTCAAATATTTTTATTTCAACTACTATTTACTTGAATGAAACATATTTTACATAAACACAATTCAATGAATTTTATACTCACATTTTTTTATTTAGCAAACTTATCAAACATATTTTAACGAATATTGTTTGTTCGATGTATGTTTCCATGGTATTTTATTTCAACGGAATTTTTAACCTTAAATTAAGATATTGTCTTTAAAAGTCAATATGCTGTGCTACAAAAGTTAGTGACAGAAACGAATGGCTACAAAACCGACTCCACGTAGCCTTGCCTGCCCTACCCCTAGAGTGTAATTTAAGACCGCGTAGGCGCGAAGGCCGAGACGGTCCGCGAGCTGAGGAGCAGGTGGTTCCTACCATACCATCTGCGACGATAAGCCCGTGAGGCCGCCGGAGCCCCGCAGTGCCGGAGCCGTGACAGGAACCATGCCTGTTGCATGTTGCTTGCTCGCTTGCATGCTTGCTTGCACGCTACATGTTGCATGCTTGCTTGCACGCTACATGCTTGCTTGTACGCTGCATGTTGCATACTTGCTTGCATGATGCATGCAACATGGAATAGGCATAGACACTATTAGTGAGAATAACAAAATTATTTTCCTGCTTCACAAGAATTTACCCGCATTATTTTTGCGAACTCGATGTCTAACTTTATAGGAGGGTATTAATTTTATCAAAGGTATGAATTGAAACGTTTACAAACTGTCATTCAATTAAATGTTATTCTTGGTAATAAGTTTTAATTGAAACAAACAATATGTGGATAAAGAATATTTGATTTGTTATTCTATGTAATGAATATTCTAACTTGAAAGTTTATTTGAAAAAAAAAAAACGAGGATTTAATTTTCTTCAAAGTAAGTATTATGCGTATTGATTATTCTACGTAATGATAATATGAGAATCAATTTATGTGAAACGAAATTCGATTAAACAATTATCGATGAAACAACGCACAAACAATTAAAATAGTGTCATAAAAGTCTAAAAAGTCATTGAATGCTACAAAATTTAGTGACAGAAAGGAATCGCTGCAAAACCGACCGCTTCACGCCTGTCTGCCCTACCCCTAGAGTGAAATGTAAGCCCGCGTAGGCGCGGAGGGGTGGGGCCGCCCAAACTCCGCAGCGATGGAGCCGTCACAGAAACAGTGCTTGCTGCATGCCTGCTTGCATGCTTGAAGCAAGCATCCTTGTTTGCTTCTTACTGGGTCCACTTAAAACAGCTTTTGTTCATAAACTAATGAACAACTGTTATTTCGGCTACGTGTCAAAGTGGAAAATCTTTTTACCGGAGTTACTTCGGTAAAAAGTTTTTCGACCAAATGAAACGTCGGAGTAAAGAAAAAAACGAATTGATAATAAGTCAGCTGATACAGTGGCAGACGTGACTACGATGAAGTAAAAAAAACAAAACGAAATTCGGTCAAATGTTTTTCGAGATTATAATAGGTAACTATCTGGCTGTCTTTCTGCCTGTATGTCTGCCGGTCTGTCTATCGGCCTGTCTGTCTGTCTACCCGTCTGTCTGCCTTCTGTCTGTCTGTATGCTTGTCTGTGTGTCTGTCTGTCTACCTGCCTGTCGGTCTGTCTGTCTTTTTGTCTGTACGTTGGTCGGTCTGTCTGTCTGTATGCTTGTCTGTGAGTATGTCTACCTGCCTGTCGGTCTGTCTGTCTTTTGTCTGTCCGTTGTTTGGTCTGTCTGTCTCTCGGTCGGTCTGTCTGTGCAATGGTTGATGAAATATTTGCTGCCAAAGTCGTAAATATTTTGTTCCAGTATACTTCTCTTCATTTTCTTGCAGTCCATGGTAAAAAGTAGAGTACACCTAACTCGTGAAAAAAAATCATCTTGGTCTTTGTATTTCTCGCTCCGCTCAGGATTTTACTCTATATCCCTTGCTTCGCTCGGTATTCAACTCTTGAATGCTCTTGCTGCGCTCGGGATCCAATACAATCCCTCGAAGTAAATTCCCTTTTTAGGGTTCCGTAGCCGAATGGCAAAAAACGGAACCCTTATAGATTCGTCATGTCTGTCTGTCTGTCTGTCTGTCTGTCTGTCTGTCCGTCCGTCCGTATGTCACAGCCACTTTTTTCCGAATCTATATATATCCGAAGCTATACTTTTGAAACTTGGTAATTAGATGTATTCTGTGAACCGCATTAAGATTTTCACACGAAAATAGAAAAAAAACTATTAATTTTGGGGTTCCCCATACATAGAACTGAAAACCAATTTTTTTTTTCATCTGACCCATTCGTGTAGGGTATCTATAGATAGGTCTTCAAAAATGATATTGAGGTTTCCAATATCATTTTTTTCTAAACTGAATAGTTTGCGCTAGAGCCACTTCCAAAGTGGTAAAATGTGTGTCCCCCCCCCTCTAATTTCTAAAGTAAGAAGAGGAAAATTCTGAAAATATTTAAGTTTGTAGAACGTAAAAAAAAACTATCAACGAAAATTGGTTTCAATAAGATATGATGTTTAGTTTTTGAGATATGGGACTTTTTCATCAAACTGCAGCAGTAACTTTGTTTTTCATTAACATACTATGAAAAACCAATTTAGTTTTGCGGTTTAGTGGAAGTTTACAACTAATACTACTAACTAATGAATGACAGTTCAAAATATTGTTTGGGGCTATGGAACCCTGTGTGCGAATAAGACTCGTACTTGGCCGGTTTTTTTTTCACTTGTATAATCTATTATTTGTTGGTAAGCTACAAGCATGTACTACTACTGATTTTTATTTACACTGTACGTGTTAGTTGGTTTATAATTTTTCACAATAAATTGTGATTTTGTGACTATTTTTAGCCCTTCTTTTCATTCAACTTTTATGGTAATAAATTATGTCACTGGCAAGCATAGTTTGCTATCAATGTTTCAGAATTTTAGCAGCACAAGCAGCGAGACAGATTTCTTTTAAAAAAATGACGTTTTTCATTCACGAAGAATTTTCAAAATTCTTTCATTACTAATAAAGCACTTATGCAAAAACTCCCACCAAAAGGTTGACTCAAAGGTTGACTGGTAGGGAATGCCTTGTGGTATTAAGTCCGCCTATGTACTACGAAGATTAAAATAAAAACTAAAATGAGTTTTTATAATAAACGTGCCTCCTACTAATAGTAACGTAACTAATACGCTATTTCCTGTCAGTGACTTTAGTTATTTGTTAAGTAGTCTGGCTATTTTGCCAAAAGCAAAGAATTAGCATTGCCATTCAACGTGGCAATGCTGCCAGTCATCTGGGCACGTTTCCAGATGACAGCGATGTGGTGGAGAATTTTGTTGCCTAAGCGTCCTGTTGTTTTTAAGTTAGTTTATATTTAGTTAGTTAATCTTAAGAAGAAAGTACGTAAGTGAATCTTAATAAATTTATTAAACCTATTCATATGAACTTTTTAGTAGGATATGGTTACAAAATGAACAAAGCGTTATCATATGAAATACGTATTATTTATGTTTACGTGACCTTTAAAAAGAAAGCCGTGGGGTAAAGTGATCATTACCGTCCCCACATGAACTTAACGACAAATAAATTGTCTATTCTATCCATTTAAAGGTCGTTTGTTCAAATTAGAGGTGGTTTTTTGTGAAGAAACTTATTAAGGAAAGTACGAACACCATAATTATTCTTGATATACTGCTAAAGGTTCTTCATCTCAATTCAATATAACATGACTTTATTATGGTCATGAAAAAAACCGGCCAAGTGCGAGTCGGACTCGCGCACTGAGGGTTCCGTACAAAAATTGTTAAAAATATTTTTACTATATGATGTAACTAAAAATAGACGGCTTTCGCAATTTTTCCTTTATCTGTGCTATAAGACGTTGCTTCGTACCAAATTTCAAGATTCTGAGTTCACGGGAAGTACCTTGTAGGTTTTGATTCCCTTGCGAGTATCGAAAATTTGCGGTATAAACGGCTGTATCTTTTGATTGCTTTGGCTTAAGTATTTGATATAAATTCCAGCTTGATACCTCCACGCGTTCCTGAGAAAAAAGGTCTTGACAGACAGACAGACGGACAGACGGACAGAAGGACGGACAGACAACAAAGTGAGCCTATAAGGGTTCTTTTTTTTCCTTTCGAGGTGCGGAACCCTAAAAAACTAACTTGCTATTGCCAACGGTTTCGTCTGCATGTACTGCCGGGATGAAAAGTACGAGTACTTTAGTGTCGTGGTCTGACAATATCAAAATCGATTCAGCTGACAACGACATTTATTCGTAGGATACGGTAGGCACTAAGTTGTAATAGTAAAGCAGTACAGGACATGTCCGCTAAAAAAGAAGAACTGTAGAAGCAAGAAACATACACACAGAACATAGTTAATCACACATAAATAATGGATTTAACGATGTAAGCAAATTTCTAAAATAAGCTTTAAATGACAATACTACTGCATGAAGATGGATAAAGCTAGATAAGACTAGATGATGTATTGTCACCCTATACATCCCCACAGCCCGAATAACAATATTATTGTGCCATTCTCCAAACACACAGGACAAGGGCCCGACCGTTGTCCTGTGTGTTTGGAGAATGGCATCAACAATATGATCGAATCAATAGACGCAATCTATTACAAACAGGCTGTTCTATTTAATAATCACCAATTACCGGTACACTGATTATGACGGGTTTGTTACTAAGTACCTATGCAGTCCATTGAGTACACTTTTGTTTAGATTTGACGACTGTTCACTAAAATTATTTTTTTCTTTGCTTAAGGCTTCCTCCACCTGGAGTACACGAGACCGTACTACCGAGATTAAATGTGTACTAAACTCAGTTCATGGTCCACTCGTGTGAGGCGTAAAAAGGGAATGGTAAGACCATTGTCTGTTGTATTTAAAATGTGAATACGAAAGTCTCGATTGCCAAACACTTCATGAAAGAAATGTTTCTTAAAACATCTGAAAAAATCAAGAACCATCTAATAATTAAATTGCTATGCAAGGTTGAACACATTATATCATTGAAACGGAACACAGCCTTGAGTTCATATGATGGCCATAGTATGTGGTAAATATTAACTTTTTTACTTAGCAGTCAGTATTAAACACACTTGAGCCTAAGCGTCTCGTCTGTACCTCACTTCGTTATTTTTCCTTTTTGCCCCAGACGTAGAACATAGGTGTTTTTTTCATAGTTTATAAGAGACACGTTCAAAGAGTAAATGACAGTATGACTGTTAACTGGGAAGAATGAAAGAAAAAACATGCTGCGTCAACCCCAAATAACATGGAACAACGGCTGGAAGGTGAGAGGTGAGATGAGAACAGACACCGATACGTACCCACAGAATTATCAAATAAACCTATTAGTATCGCCTTATTTACTCTAATCTATCGGATAGGCCGTTACCCATTTTAATACCCAATTACCCTTAGAGTGAGCCTCATTATCGTCCTTCCGAACAAAAGTTATTAGTGTTAACTTTTCACATAAATTTTTGTCGTTCCCATTATAGTAGGTAATGTAATTTTGGAGGATGAAGGGGCTTCCGAGTATCGTCCTTTGTTGATATTTGTGGCCTGCTTAATGTTGCGGATAAATTATAAGTTAGATATTGTTTTTATAGGAGTATCCTCTCGGGTAGCCATCTTCATTTTTTGACTTCATTTTTGACAGTTGTTTTATCAAATGGAGAAAGAAATTGAATTGGTGCGAATTATGGAAATACTGCATTTACCAAAAATGGGACGGACAAACGGCAGCGTAAAATTGAGTCTCATTTTCATCTTATTTTCACAATTACCTAAAAACTAGTAGCAAAAAAAAAATACGTGAAAAAACAAGTGAATGTGTTCGTTATAGTTATCTCGTAACGATATCCTTCCTTACGTCTCGTCTTGTATCGTGACGTAAAGCGCAAGTTAGCTGAGATAGCGAGTAAAGATGCTTCTCTAGGGTCCCAATAAAATGGATGGACATATAACAATGCATTCGGTACTTCTAACCAAAAATATCCAATTAAAAAACACACTGATTAAAGAGTTATTTTTTTTAAACAATGGATGTGTTTATTCTAGTATGCCTCATTTATTATTTTAAGTCAATATAAAATCACTTTAATCAGTGATTTTTTTGTTTTGATTTCTTTGGTTAGACGCACTGAACGCTGTGTTAAAGTTTGTCAATCTATTTTAATGGGACATTCTAAACAGGGTGTAATTATTCAATGCCACCCGGAGGAAAACTACACTAAATACTGGAGATAATAAATTCAACTCAAAGAAAACATTATTTTATTTTTAAAAAGAAACATCTGCATTCAAAGATTTTCGAAAATTCGCTTGCCACACTCAGGAATCAAACTAGCCAAAACCCGAAAAAATAACAGCATCCCTTCTTTTCGTGTAATGTTCCTTTTCCTAATATACTTTGGCATACCCATTTTAGTATAATTGGTTTTGCCTCTATAATACTTTGCCATATGTTTTTTGGCTTACAGTTTATGTTGGCATAATTATCTTGAAGGCTAATTTGATTTGGTATAAATTTAATTTGCGTTGTATTATTAGGCAAAATGACTATTAGAATAATAATAGTAAAGGCATACAATTAATAGACATAACGGATCCACATTTTAGTTATTTTTACGTATATATTTGAATTTTAAATAAAATAAAATTAAAGTACTGTCTGAAAAATTCATTATGTTGTGCTACCTGCTGCTATTCCGATTTTCAATGTTAGATAGCCTATTTATCGAGGAAGGCTATATATTATCACGCTAACACATAAAGGAGCGGACCACCAATGAAGAATGTTTCAAAATCGGGGTATATTTTCCTTTTGAGAGCTTCCGTTGCGTGCGCTGCGTAAACGGTTAAAGTTTCGCAACAATCATGTATGACAGAATTGTTTCCCTTTAAAAGTTCTAAAAAAATATCCGCGACGGCCATAATTATGTCTATCTTTAATGGTTGGCTCACTATAATTTTTTTTTATGCTAACCTAATTTTTTCTAAAATAACGCATTATTGGCGAAGGTGTTTATAAAAACCTGATATTAATCCTTATCAAAATAAATACGTTATTCATCACAAGTATTTAATTTAAAACTAAATTGCCTTTTGCATCGTTCGATTTCAATGAATATCTTAGGTTAAATCGCAGTTTTAAAATAACATTGCAGCAAAGTAATGATCAAGTACTGCGCGCGCATTTATGATGTGTGATGTAGGTGTTTGTGCATTTAGGATGTTTGTGTCTAGAGTGTTATTATTGGTCTGTGCTAGCTGACATGTAACATTACGAGAATCGTAATTTATACTAACTTGAACACTATTCTATAGAATCTGGTTCTTCTAACCCAACAGACAGATTTATTGCTGCGGGTTTGTTCCGCCACTTCTTCCCAGCTAAAACACTAGGAAGTGGCGAAGAGCGGGCGTTATGGGGGACTGTCTCTTGTAATTTTGACGTTCAAAAGTGCTGATTATCAGCCTATTATGAATAAATTACTTTTGATTTTGTTTTGCATGCGACATGCTTGCTGCTTGCATGGTGTATACCTCTTTGCATGATGCATGATTGCTGCATGCATGGTGTATGCTTGTTTGCTTGCTTCATACAGGGAAAAAAACCCACATATGTTCACATCATTATGCCCAAAACCGGTAAAGCCGTAGTGTTAAAAAATATGAAAAGAAAATTTCTCTACGTATACAGTTCTAACAATTTGCAAAATTAAGCTGCGCTTGCTGTAGTCTTATAGTGGATGTGTGACCATTATTCCACGATTCGATTCATCTTTTTATCATATGTAATTAAAATGTTCTTGATCTTTCGTTCACAGCTTACATCTTACGCCGCTCGTCTCAGTAAATTTTCGCGAGCCAGTGCTCAAAGGGTGTCCGCGTTCGTTAGAAGGCTCACGTCACGCGCCGTTTTTGGAAAAATAAACTGCCTAGCTCTCAAAATTTGTGCTCTTTTTAAACGAACATATGTAGGCGTGGGATTTTTGTAGAAAATTATTGGTGTGTAGCTAGGTGTTTAATATTACACTTAGCAAGAAGAATGCTCTGTTTAAAGTCTTAAAGTGGCCTAATTTCTTAGAAATTATATAAGTAGGTAAATTTAATGTCTTCTAGTTTGGTACAGTAGATTTCCACACACACACACACACACACACACACACACACACACACACATTTCAAACATTACCCATTTATTCAATTAAAAAAAAAAAACTTGAGAATTACTGCATAATACTTTCTGTTGCAAGTTAAATTACAAAACAAATCTAATAAATTATTTGACTAAATGATACAAAGTTTCGTATGAGTAGAGCGCGCAATGTTGTAAAATTAAAATCAAATTACCATGAATGCCGCACTCTACATGAGCCTTTTACTCACAATTGTGAACTCTTAATAGTTTTGTAAATTAGGACGAACTATTTTCACGACGTTTTCCTTGGAACTTTGCGTAGGCGATTTGTTAAATATGTTATTCATCCTAGTGCCTTTAAATAGTTTGTATTTTATTCTATTATGTTTCTAGGTATTGTCGTCGTTTGCGCTTTAGATGAGGTATAGATCAATTGAGAAGGACTAAGAAAAGTGATTGTTTGATAGCATAGATATAAGGCAGAATGGAAAAGATAAAAGTCTTTCCGATCCCAAAAACAGAACTTTTTTACACAACTTTCACAAAACCTCATACTTTCATATTCTTTATCTATAACTTCTCTTTACAAATAATATAAATCGAACTACAAACAGATATTAAATAAAAATAATTTGTACAAGTATAAAAATTACAGGGAGTCAAAAAAATCGTCGACATCGCTGTCAACAGGAAAAGTGCCCAGAAAGCTGGCCGTTGGCAATGCTGATTCTTTGGCCAAAAAAAGGCCAGCCCTCTGCTCACGTGAAGAGTCGACCAACCACTTGGCGAGATATTCCGAAACACAAGGTGGGCACAGCCCCAAACGGATCAAATACATAATTACCAATTAAATTATTGTTTTTGCGCCGTTTAAGATTTTCAGCACCTGCAGCAGCCGTCCCAGCGCAGCTCACCGTGCTATGAAGATGGGATGGAGCAAGGGTGTCAACACAAGTCGCATCCCACACCAAAGGCCTACCGAACTTCCATGGCATTATGGTCATACCATCTGGTCTCCTCCCATCGACGCGTGCCAAACCATTGGGTTCTAAGACAGCTGGCACCCCGGCTGTGGTTCTTACTAATTAGATCATTAATGCTAGCGTGCGCGCTATCCGACTTGCACTCTTTCTGTAGGAAACGCCATGGTGTCCGAGGCCGTCGATGGCTTCACCACATCGACAGCAATATGGAGCCCCACTAGGAGCACCCAATCGCAGACATGTAGGGAGCCGGAATGTTGTGTCACCAAGCATAGTGCCCATGGGCATGGGATATATATGGCACATTTAACGGATAGTATATTATCACTTATAATAACATTCACATGATATAATTTACAAATGCTACAAAAACAAATAACCTAATTTCATGTGATCAAATGTTACATTTCATATAAACCTATTTTGCTATAATAACAGTTTGTATAACGTACATTGAATATAATTTTCATATTTACTCATTTTCAGCCAAAATACTGTAATGAATAAGTAAATATTAGGAAACATCATACTGTTATAACTTAATCTAACCCAAATGATTCACCAACAATAGAGGGGATCTGGCGCTCGGCGGCCGCTACCGCGGCACGCTCGCTTCGCTCGCTAGCTTTCGCGCACTAATGGCCACTGTTCTAACCTAACCTAACCCAGATGCTTCACCAACAATAGAGCAAGCCACTTCCCAGGCGTGCTCTGCGTCCGTCAAGCACGGCACTTTCGAATCAACCAGGGAGAGAGTTAAAATCTTCCTGGTTTGCTTTTCAGTGCTGTACCAGAGGACAGGGACGCCGTTAAGCTTACACTAGAAATTTTGCGGACGACGAGGCCACCAAAACGAATTGGTAGGGTGGCTTGCAGCCACGCTCGGTCGTCCAGGGCCACATTAAGGATGTTAATGTGTTGCGTATAATTTGGTCAATTTTGTCCAATTGTTCTGGTTTCGTCCAAAGAGGAGAAGAACGGAGAAAATACATAAAATTTGGACCAAAAATGCAATATCTGATGAGGGTGAAAGCCGAG
Organism: Cerastis rubricosa; assembly: GCA_949152445.1. Taxonomy (NCBI): domain Eukaryota; kingdom Metazoa; phylum Arthropoda; class Insecta; order Lepidoptera; family Noctuidae; genus Cerastis; species Cerastis rubricosa. The sequence continues at coordinate 1,095,311 of OX424525.1, read as the reverse complement.
TGTAAATTAATTCTGGAGAGTCGATCCAAAATATTAATAAAATGTTTGATTTTGTCTTCGATGAAAGATGAAAAACTTTCTTCTGAAACAGCACACCTTATTGTACCGTCCACTCAATTAGCTTAACGATTTCCACTAAGTTCGTCTTGCAACATTAAAATTTTATTATTTTCTTTCCTGAATCGTGATTTGGTAATCTCAATTTTGTCAGTTAACTTCAAAGTCCCTTTTTCCTATCTGTTAGTACATACAAGGTGGATTAGTTCTGTGAAAGTAATGTTATTGTGTTTTGATCAACTCAATCAGGGCTCATTTGTATAATGTTATCGTTTGGGCTAAAAACTTTCTCCTTGATTTTATTAAAGCGCGATAATTGGGCAATAAAGTCATAGAATTCATTAGTTACAATGAGCTGTATTTAAATGTTCCTGGCTATTTATGTTGTTAAGTAACCTACACGTGGTTAGCACTCGTTGCAATTATGACATTTCCACTGCAGGGACACAAGCCTGTGAGCCGCAATCTACCATGCGGCCCCAGTGTGGATCTACACATGTGCATACAAAAAAGAAAAATATAAATGACGTTAAATTGAAAGATACCTCCAGCTTGCCCACGCTTTAGATAGATAAGTCGTGTGACAGAAGAGACAAGAAGTGTCAATTTTTCTTTTTAGTTTCGCTGTCATCCAAAGTAATAATGACAAAGGAAACTAGAAATTATTCAAGTTTCAACATTCTTAGGAATATTTCAATGTGAATAGTTTTCTTTCAAATCTTATTCCGTTTTCTAGCAAAACTGTAGCAACTTGAATAGCGGACAGGCATAAAACATAAATATAACATTTGTTACGATTCTCAAAGACTAGAAGATTTTCATACAATAGAACGTGCGATAAAATGCACATATTTTCTTGTTAGACTTTTTGTTAGAGACGTCTGTTCTGTGATACAATAGTAAAATGGAGATAGAACATAATTAAAATTGAGTCTTTGTGATAAAATATAATGATAATAAAAATGCCAGTAACTCCGTGATAACACAGTTCATAAATATTATTATATAAGGGTACAAACCTTTTGCAGTTTAATTTAAAAGAAAACAACAGAATATATTATAATAGACTGCATAATAATTATCCTCGTGCTATCACACATAGCATGGGTGCATACACTCACATATACTGGCAAGTATGACCGTTAAAAAAGGCAAAAATACTCACTCAAAAGAACAAAGTATATAATAGACAGACAATTTTGTTAAAATCCGATTAACTACAATAACCATACTTCTTTTTTTTATTTCTTTGAGGATGAAAAAAGTAAAACATTCATTTCGCTATCAGACGGATGAGTCGACTAATAGTCCCGGAGCTAGGGCCGGGGTGATGCTCACGATCTAATGAGACGAATACTTTATCAACTTTTGACAAAGTTCTTATAAAAACAACGTTGAGAAATAGACGTCTAATTTGTAAGATGATTTGTTTGTAAACATTAATTGGACGCAATTTATAATCTTTTTAATAGAGAGCTTCCACGCCAAAAGAGTTTGTAGTGTTTATCTATTGTTTTTGAACTCGGATTGTGAGTAGATGCTTCTAATATTTTGTTTTCAACAGGAATCAAACTCAAAAGTTGAGGTTTAACTGCTTATTGTCACAAAACCTGTAACGATCGTGTTAATCTTCACCCTGGGTCTCGTATAAGAGCCGAGAGAACAAGGATGGTCATAACCATTTTATTTACTTTTATAGCTTGCAAGCTTGCAAGCGCCAAGATTTACGACAGCAAGAACTTTAACTTGTGAAATCATAAAACAAGTCTGTTTATAGGTACTTGTATAGTGTGGTTGCTGGTAAGGAGTAGGCAACCCATTTCTGTCCTTAATTCAAGAGAATGGGCACAATAACAACGTAATATAAAGAAAGGTCTCCAAAGTGCGTGCCGTATATGGTGGTCTTTACATCATTCATCATCATTAATTTCACACATAGCATAAGAGTCGCGGCAGAACTATCAGTAGTGGCGGTTCACCACATACCAGACGTAAAAATGTCTGTGAACAGGGGAATGTACACTTTCAAATTTTTAAATGCCGATACTAGGGAATAAACATAAAAAAAAAAAAACTGTTAAACGACGAAGGCATTTCAGATATCAATTTACACTTTAATAAAGCCGGTTAATGTGACGGAAAATAATGAGGTCTTGAATTGAAAATCTTTAGATCTACGTCTTAAAATTACACGTGGATGTAATGATAACGTATTATTTCCATTACAGATCACTTGGGCAGTCACAATTAGCAACTACTGTCAATAATATCGCATTTAAATGAATTACGATATGTCTATTGTGTAAAGTTGTTGTGTAATATGAGATTTAGAAACCATTCAAATACGTGTAGGCTGTATTAAAAAAAATGTTCCATTAGTAGGTTCGAAATAGACTTTTAGGTGTTACAGAGTCTAAATATTCTCCTCTTTATGGTCGACAATTAGCAACTATTCTCAATAATACCGCGTTTAAATGAATTACGAGATGTCTATTGTGTAAATGTTTGTTGTGTAATATGAGATATAGAAAATATTCAAAGATCTGTGTGTGGCTGTATTGAAAACATTGTTCTATTAGTAGGTTTAAAATAGACATTTAGGTGTTACAGTGTCTAAATATTCTCCTCTTTATTGTCGAATCTCAATTTTACACTCAACATTACTGCGAAATTTTAATTGCTGATTAAGAACGTTTTACAACGTTCATAGTTAATTTATGTATTTGGCAAGTTTTATTTATTTACATAAATAAAACCTGTCAAATACAAAAATTTACTTGGTTTCGCAATAGGTTTTTCATTTATTTTTGTTATTTATTTCACAATCAGTCATCAACAAAATCTACCTAAGTACAAAATAAGCGAGTATAATGACAGTTCTTCTAATAAAGCATTTATCCAGGCACAGAACACTTACGCTCGTGAATGCAAAGTTAGTACAAAAACTCCATCACACTCAAATAAAATGCTTAATTACATTTTTCTTTCATTTCGAATACGCTCACATGACGTAAAAATAAAAGTCCCTAGCTGCGTGCCTAACTTTCCAACTGACCCACGAAATACATTTAACTGGGTGCTTTGAAAGACTACAAATTATGTAAATTTAAGAAAACTTTTGTCAGACTGTTATGAAAATTAGAAATTCACTGAGAGGGACGGCGACGTTTTCAGGACAGCCTGTTTACAGGCACCGAAGCGAATCATACAAAACTGAACTTTCTGTACAATTATATTATTTTGTACAGATTCAAAGGTTTCGTTTTATTTTAATTCAGTGCCCGTTTCCATTCCTTTCATTTGTTTCATATCGGCTTGTAAACATTCATTGGGCCATTACTAACGCCGTGACATTTTTTTATTATAATATCACTCGAAAAACGTATTTGTGACTGCAGTAAAGTTTATTAAGCGCCCAGATTTGTTTGCTATTTCTCGAATTGGCATGTTCTCTTTGCCATTCTTTCAACAACTATAAAATAAATAGAGTTTATAACAAACAGTACAGCTGAGCTACCATAACCCTTTGTCAGGGTTATTTCAGTAGTTTCAGCTAACCGAGTTTTAATTTAATGCTATGTTATTAACTGCCAATTTAATTAAGACTATCGGCTCAATGCTAACCGTGTGATAATAGGAATAACTCAATGTTATGTAAATGGAAATTATTTATGTATAGAATTAATGAGAGTGCGCATTGACTGACTGGATTCTATGTTGTAACCATGTTGTATAAATCATTAGTTGACAGCCCATTACGGCCTTCATATATGTAATAGACATATTTTATGGAAGTTCTACCTACAGTACATTTATTTAGAAGTTCCTAATCCAAAAGGGGGTGAATGAGAAAAGAAAAAAGAAAAAGATAACGCTTCTTTAATATTTAAAACATCTTTACAGTTGTTTAGGTAATAGTAATAGAGAATAACAATCATTTCAATTTAAAACATAGCACAACAACAAAAAACCGTTTTTTTATCATAATAAGTTCTCTGATATACAGAAATAAACAAATATCATGGTTCACTTCACTTATTTGGTCAAACATGTATACTCAAAGCTCTGTATGGTGTCGGACGTAAAGAATAGCACCATCCCATATCTTCCCGTGGGTGTCGTAAGAGGCGACTAAGGGACTTGCCAGAGAATGGGCAGCAGCGTTCTTTGTGCTTTTGTGACAACCATACTGCGATCGCCAACCCGCCTGCCTAGCGTGGCGATTATGGCAAAACCCCCCATGTTATGTCAATGTGGCGAAACTTGGGGGAGGCCTATGTCCAGCAGTGGACGTCTTTCGGCTGAAATGATGATGAATGATGTATACTCAAAACCTGTCTCTCACACACAGACACACACACTCACTCACTCACACTCACTCACACACACACACACAAACACACTAAAACACACTCGCGCGCACACACACACACTTATAAAATTTATAGTCTTTTTAAGTTTAAAATGTAAGGGAAGAGCAGAGCCTCCAACTATAGGCATTTTCTATGCCTGAAGGATGCCTGGGGACTCCTCGACATGCAATGTAAGCCAAAATCATATGAAATAAACTCATTTTATTAATCTTTTTTACTTTTTTTAACCGACTTCTAAAAAAGGAGGAGGTTCTCAATTCGGATGTTTGTATTTTTTTTTTTTTTATGTTTGTTCGGGCATAACTCTGTCGCTTACCAATCGATTTGAAATATTCTTTTTTTGTTGGAAAGCGTATACTTCCCAAATGGTCCCATGAAAATTTTATCGAAATCAGACAAGCGGTTTTGAAAAAATCAACAAAAATCTAAATATTCTAACTTTTCGTTTACTCTGCATTGAGTTCTTTGTTCGCGCATAACTCAATCATGTACGAACCGATTTGGAAAATTATTTTTTTATTCCGAAGCCTATGCTTTCCATTTTGTCCCATAGTCACCAAGTCGGGATCTGATGATGGAATCTTGGCGAAATCGAGGGAACTCTTCAAATTTTATAGGAAAACGTACAGCGATTTTAGTTTTTTCTACAACAAGTGAAGCATTTGTGTTCAATAAGAGCCATTCTACCATCAGATCTGATGATGGAGCCAAGAGACAGGCACCGTAACTCCAAAATAAGACAATGTATATTAGCTGTGTTTGGGCTTGTTAGAATTGTAACGGTATGCATTTTCCAGGTGTACCACAGACTTGACTTTCCTTATTCAACCTACGTAACATGTAGGTCCTCTGCTTTGACAGTCTGTTTTCGCGATGATCAGGGTTCTTATTCAAAATGCGTTGATCATTTCTTTCCCTAATTTCTTTTAATCGTTGTCCTTTTTCCTTTTTATCAATTTCCGTTCCGTTACCTAACCTAACCGACGATTAACCTATAATAAAATTTAATAATTCTTTGGAGTCGGTGCCAAGCAATATACGATACCTGAATGACTATATAGACAGACTAAGGCCAGAAAAACAAAACATCTTACAGTTTCTAAATATTAATTCTTTAATTAATTCAAATTATATTGCTTGGCACCGACTCCAAAGAATTATTAAATTTTATTATAGGTTAATCGTCGGTTAGGTTAGGTTTATTAATATAGGTAGGTTATAGTATTATTTTTAACTTTTTAGTGCGTTTAGGGTTTTTTGAAGTCGGTTTTTTTTTTGCAAAAAAATTTTTTTGTGCATTGCATTAGTGACTAGCTCTAAGATTCTTCAATAAACTGTGGTCTACGTTAATACATACCTGGAACAGCTGAGATTAGAAAAAAGACATTTCTACTGAACTTGGTATGCTGAAATAATTGATATGGTTTTCAATATAGCCCCAGGGAAAAATGAAATGTTCATTGATAAATAAATGGAATCTAAATATAAAAGGTATGTCTTGTGTCATGTAGCTTAGCATGCAGTCCTCACTCACCTAAAAGAAAGGTAATTTTACTCAGCACAAAATTATTACATCCGTTTAACACAGATTTATTTCCGCGCTGACTGTGCAAAGTATTTTCTTTCTCAGCACCAAGAAAAGTAACCACTAACCATTTTATTCCAGCCATTTCCTAAAACTGAACAATGCTTCACAAAAGTTTTCTCAGCAGAATCCCATAGCTGTCTAGTCCGTCTGTACCCGCCCCGGATAAATCAAACGTCAGCCGAAGATTTACGCCGACGCCCGAGCGCGCCCGAAGAGACCTCGCTGACTTAGCACGAGCTTAGCCGGTAATAAACCGAATGAACGATGTTTTACTGAGTTGTTAGATAATTTTGAAGACAAACAGCAAAATCCTATTCAAATTTAGATGTAAAGGACTGTTTCTCCTAAGTTAGGATTAGGAACGTTTTGAGAACGAGTTACAAATTAAATTGTTAAGCTGTGATTAAAATCTATTAGCAAACAGCTTGTCCTTTGTGACACCGAATGTTCTAGAGATTATTCGATAATGGTTTTATTTTAAAGTCCGTGATAACTTTCTTTCAAAGGCTAAAAAATAAAGTTGACAAGATGTTTTTCACTATTAGGCGTTATAATTATTATGATGCTTTCGGGTGATATACAGTTGGTAACAGGAAGGTACCTATTAAAAAGCAATTTAGACATGTTGCTTAGTGTCATCGTGCAGCCGCTCGTAACATTTAGCCCTCGGTATGTACAGGGTAGAAAGAGCGTCTGACTGACGCAAGGGCGTAATTATTATGTCTCAGTATGATAATGATGTTTCTAGCTTCGTTTGTGTAACCTTACTAGCCCATTTTGAATAAATAATTCTTGGAGATTGTAACTACGCGGTTACACACAGGTACATACAAAAGAACATAAAGAACTCATTCAAACTATGCGTACCCTCGTTACCAATTAGAATAGGTGACTATCTCTCCCACAAATAATTACCAAGGAATTGGTGCAGACAGTAACTTGGAAAAATAACAGCATTCAGCAGTCTTTGAGCGCACTAGCTTCAAATACTTCCATCAGACAACCCTCCAGCACAAAGATAAAAAGAAATTGAAAACTACGCGAGGAAGGCCCCAGCTTTGAATAAAACAAACGTAACACGAAATAAATTCTAATATCGCAACAGTAAGATTCAAGTTAGCAGAATTGAATCTTACTAGACACAGTTCTTCGTAAATAATACTAGAATATTTTCGCTAATTATCTCTACGGAAACCCGCCCGTCATTTTGCGGTCCTTTTAATGCTAAATATATCTTTATGTCGATTGTAAACTTTAAAAGGTTGTTATAAAGATTAAATTAGACTGTATTACTGTGGTATCATTAACAGTGATACGATTTTGTAATAAAATAATGAGGTATTATAATCGCGTCAGAGAACAATAGCCAGAAACTCGAGAGTTGCAGAACGGATGCATCATGAATTATTAAACAAGAGGAGGATGCGAGGAAATTCCGTTTCGAGTACCTCTAACTACTTAAAGAGAAAAAGTATTTTACAAATTATGTAACGGGACCGCAAAAAGCATAAAGATAGTCGAGGTTCTCATAATATTAAACTCAAAAACCTCGCATTCAACATTAGCACATAATATAATGTAGGTAAACATGTAAACAACATAACGGTAACATGTCTGTATGGTGTCGGACGTAAAGAATAGCAACATCTCATATCTTCCCGTGGGTGTCGTAAGAGGCGATTAAGAGAATGGGCAGCAGCGTTCTCTGTGCTTTTGTAACAACCGTACTGCGAGCGCAAACCCGCCTGCCAAGCGTGGCGATTATGGCAAAACCTTCCTTCTTGGGGAAGGCCTATGTCCAGCAGTGGACATCTTTTGGCTGAAATGATGATGATGATGAAACATGTAAATTTAGTGATTTAATTTAAAACAGACCGCTAAACATTCTAATTTGTTTTTAAGAAACCGAAACCGTTGCTTAAAAAAATAATTAAAAACCGTTGCTTATTTATGACTAGCACTTCGCCCATGACTTGTCTCGACTCCTCGTCCGTGAAAGTTGTGATATAATATAGCTCGGTATATTTATCTCGGTATATGTATACTCGGTAAAGATGTAGCTTTCTCATGGTGAAATAATTTTAAAAATCGGTTGAGTCGTCAAACCTGGGCGCGAGACGATAGGTTAGGTTTGAATTAAATCGTAACAAACAAACAATTAAACCTTTCCTCTTTATAATATTAGTTAAGATTTACTATTGGTCCAAACCCTGGGCTCGTGTAATATTTTTTTTGTACAAATTCATGCTCTATAAATTATAATAAACGAGATAAGAAAACATCTAAATCAAACTAACTTATTCAATTATCAAGACAAAGTGCCTGTTTCCATAGTTTTGAATGTCCCGGGTGGGTTTTATCCCTTAGCAACTATCGTCTTTGTATAACAAAACACTCTCAGTGTGTCCAATAAAACCAAGCTCCCAAAACATTATACCGTTATTCCTTCCCAAAATATAGTGTAGCGTTAATTCGTTCGACAACGGCGGGCCGGGCTCGGATAAACCGCATGAATATGCATGAACAGGGCAAAACAAGACATTATGTGGGACAATGCCACCCTACACACCTATACACCTGCCCACCTGCCCGTGCCCAGTGAGGATCGTACGCCGATGCTAAACCCCGGACAAATATGACTGATTTATTGTCCGGCCAAATTGGCTGCTGCATTTCGCCGGACGGTTTTTGCAACCGGACATTGGCTGTGCGGTCGTGACACATTCCTGCAATATTTTTTTAGTGTTGTGAAAATAGAAATCTGTGTTTTCCGATGAGGGCCGCTGTTGTGGTGTGTTCAAATATCGGTGACGTACTTTAAAATTTTTGTTGCATATATTTTTGGTCAGCTTTTGTCCGTAGTTGATATTTTTCATGAATCAAACACATCAATCAATCACAATGCAAATGCAGATTAGGATTATCATCTAGTTTGACTATCCATACTTTTTTGGGGGTCAGCTCTCAGTCTAATCGGACGCAGGTGAATAGCTGAATGCCAGTATGTTTTAGTATAGGAGTGAAAAAAAAAGTTTTTAGAATTTAAGTTTAACATAAAAAATCCTGTGAATTTTCAAAACACGTACACTCAAAACGCGGGACGGTCCAATAAGAGAAATTTTATAATTCTCAGCACGGAGCGCGGTCCGAGTCCCAGTTTACGTCGGCAGACCAAACAAATTAGTTTTGCTATGAAATAATGTCAAATGTGATTTTCTTTATGTCGGACATTGTGGTTTTAAGTTTCGGGGCACGAGGAATGACAAATTAATTTGCTGTGGTTAGTGGTTCTAGTATTTTGTATTTTGTTCATGAAGTATTTTGTTCATAGTTTTAAACAGGGTTCTATTTACTGTAGCTATACAAGGTTTTGTTTTGCATCCTCGTCAAAATTCAGGAGGTTGTCGCAAAGACATAAATAATTAATTTAAATTACGGTACCTAGTTAATTATTATTAACGTTGATTTTTTTGGTTCTTTAAGTTTGTCAGTATTTCAGAATAACCCGCAAACCCTTGAACGTCCATACATACTATATTTGTATAAGTAGACGTTCAACTGAAGGTAGGTGGTTTAGGGAATAAGAAATTATCGAATAAACGTTTGAAATTACGCGTTTAAAACACAGTTCACACTTAACAAATCCCCCGTAAATAAGTTAAAATATAAAAATTACCTATTTTAATATTGATTCGAGTCGAGAATCATTAGCATAGTTAACTCCTTGAATTTGATGAAGATGCAGAACAACACCTTGTATACATTGCGTGCTATACGACTCTAGCTAGACGTAATGTGGTGTAACATTCACGTCAGTTTTTTTTTTATATTAATGAAGGTTTCCTATCAAATCACTGCCTTGTGCAAATATACATAATATAACCAGGAGAAACAGGAAATCTATTGGTCTCTTATCAGTGGGTAGCATTCTAAATACCGTGTATACTATTTTTATGGCACATTTTTTTCTATATAAAAAAAAAACATACGATAACCAGCTTTAAAAAAAACTGGGCCAAAAACAAGTTTCGCTCTACCAATTCCCGTGACATTTGTCTCGTTTATTTTGATGACAATCCTGTTTGGTTACGCGCTGACATGGCGATGCTAGTAGATATTTATATCTATTCGATAGTGACGCGACACCGTTACTGTAATTTTATTTGATCCATCAGAGTTCCAAGATTGTACGGCGTACTGCGGATACTGCTTTCCAGGAATATCGCCTTAGTGCTGTAGTTTAAATAACATTTACAAGTACGCCACCTGGAATTTGTTGGAAGTTCTGCAGTGTTCAATTCAATTTCTGGAACAGGTTGTCACAAGGAACTGGTGGTTACAGGTATGTTTTTGAAACTCCAGTCTAGCTTTACGTAAATATCTTTACATAATATGAAACAAAGTCACTTCGCGTCATCTGTAAGCTTAGATCTTTTAAGCTACGCAACGTATTGTGGGTAGGTTTGTATGTAAAATGTATCCCTGAAACACACATCAGTTTTTTCACGCGAAAATATTCGCGGGCAGCCGCTTGTTCATAATAAAACAAATTTATCTTTTAACTCTTTCTTTCAGTCACTTTTTCTAGGAATTTGTCTCAGTTTTCTTTCTAAAGACTACTTGGCCGCTTTGCGATTGTTCTTAATTGTTTTATCTCCTCTGCAAAAGCAGTCGAACGGCAGTACCAGTCAGTTTATTTATTTATTTATCATAACTTAGGGCTGATTTTACCAAAAACAGATAATCTTTGAGCCTTGGTACAAATGGCCGTCACATACTGAGTACGGAAAAAACTGAAAAATTAAGGATAAGATTTAATACAAAGTCACTAAAAAAAGTGTGATCAAATTCGCGCTCAGCTATTTACCTAAGCTAACGTAACTTGGATGTTAGGCTGGGGAATCGTAATTAAGGAAATCCTTCATAATAGATAAAGCACCACTATCAATTTCCTAAACAAAGCCTTTCCAAAACTCCGTCAAACTAGGAGCACTAACGAGGTCACTGCCCCGGTGCAGCTACACTCTGCCGGTGTCATTACCGCTAATGCGCTCACTGTTATGACATCATTAGCAGCCGGGTTATAGGCTTTTGTGCCAGTAACTCGCTTATCTCTTGCGATCCGACGTGCCAATGGGCGGATAGTTAGAACTGTTCGTGGGTCTGAAAGGTGTCCTTGTGAAAGATTTTAATACTTATTTAGTACTAGCTGTCCGGCGCAACTTCGTTTGCGTCACATTTTCCCCGTTTTCGCAACATTTTTCATTGCTGCTCCAGTTCTTTTGGTCGTAGCGTGATGATATATAACCTATAGCCTTCCTCGATAAATGGGCTATATACCACGGGAAGATATTTTCAAATCGGATCATTAGTTTCGGAGCCTATTCAATGCAAACAAACAAACAAGCAATCAAATCTTTCCTCTTTATAATATTAAGTTTAGACGACAGTGCACTTATTACCTGACTCCTCTTCCCTGTCCTCCTATCCTGCCTCAGATAGGCAGGGTACTCAGAGAGGGTTGACAGCTGAGATGACGACCAATAGACAAATATCGGGAGGGGTTTAGAAGACGTGCTGCCCTGATTGCTTAATAACCTTTGATAAAAAGTCCAAAATAGCTCTGTGTATGATTAACTATCATAAGATGCTCCAGTTTCGTGTGTAGTGCAAACCTTTCAATCAAGTAGTATTTTTTCAGAATAGTTGTGTTTCCATTTACAGATAGTTGCTGTAATCGAGATCTCATTTTCACCACTACTAGTTTAATGTTGTTTTAATCAATCTGAAAAACAACCATAAGATCAGTGTATTTCCTTCTAGGGCGTCGCTCTGCGTATTGTGTATTATGGCAGCTATTTAATCACTAATTTCTACAATAGCTTGCGTTTTACTGTGGTCTAGTATAGCAAACTTCGTTTAACTGTTCTGTTTATTACGTAAACGTTGACATCGTTCTGTAAGTTCTCAAAATAAATAATAACTGTTAACTACTGGAGTCTGAACTAGGTCAATTTTAAAGAACATTTCAGTTTAATAAATGGACCTACCATTTGCATTCAAAACTTGTAATATTTACCGCTGCGCTTTGTCAGACTTTTATTTAGCTACCTTTGTATGTTTATATCGATAACAATACTCCAGGATTGGAAAAATACACAATGATCTGATTATATTAGCAAATAACTTAATATCTACCTATCGTTGAAAGAAATAAAATTGTAACAAATATAACTGCATTAATTTATCGTCGCCCCTCTTTTTAGTTTATTTTATTTTATTAAAGTTAGTACCTCAGGAATGATAAAACACTTTAAACTAGATTGATAAATATCAAACACTTTTCAGGCAATAAGTAACTCCAATCAGTTTCCAATTACGGCCACTACAAGTGCTTCAATCAATTGCGCTAGTATCGCTTGTTCCAATTGCAATGGGAATATTTGTACAAATCACTGTTATTTACCGAAATACCACACGATATTTGTCGTTACATTATGTTCTACTGGAATTTTATCATTTTCCTGTACAATATAAGCTTTGTATTGTGTTTCAGTAATTATTATTTATTGCATGGGGATATTTGAATATGAATTATCTGAAGTATTTAAAATAACATGTTGATTTCGGGAATATTGCGGTATTACAGACATTGTTATTGGCAAATTGTGGTTATTCCTGGTACCTACTCATTATTGTCATATATATTTTGTGATAAGATTTAATTTAATATGAATTCATGTTTTTGGTTACTAAACAATCTATTTAATTATTTATATTGACCGATCAGTAGAAATTATCTTTTAACTTCCTTTTGTTTACCACGTATATTTACACCGTGTCTTCTTTTCTTTTCCTAAAAACACAAATCCATAAGTGTACGTTTTCTTACAAAAGTAAGCTTCACCACTAAGTTTTTGTATTCTTTTTATAAGAAACTCTTCAAATACTTGCCCCCTTGTTTTAAAAGTCTCCAAAAGTATTCAACGAGTTGTTTTGCTTTATTGTGGACTTGCAACCCGCTGTAGTGTTATTATAGTGCTTACACACTGAACTGTTGCAGGTCTAAAGTTCCTCACTTTTTTGCTCGACGACTATCTAAAGATTGTTGATGACTTTACCCCAAAGATTTTGAAGCCGTGAGGCGGTACATTGTAAATTCATCAATGAGATGTAGCTGTATTGGTTTGATGATTTAAAGACAATATAAATCTAATTCGTATGTATCTTAAAGTTGTATTTCCTTGAAGTGAGCTCAAGTTTAAGTGGCAAGCTGAGATGCTTTAGCGTTGCCATATGCGGTGTTCACAAACCTTTATTTCTATTCATGGTAAGCCAATAATATGTAAGAGAATAGTTTTGCAACATGCTCCCGCAACACCAACGCTCGAAATACGCTAGTCAGTCTGAAAGACCCGTTACTTCACAAGTAGTTGTACAACTTTAGATTTACTGGCGCTCTTAATGCTCCGCTCTGTTCGCTCGCTCGGCTCGGGCCGCGACGCTTTGTCGCGACCGCTGCAGTTTTGCATTCTGCCCGCCAACCAAGAACGTTTTGAGTTGCGTAATGCTTCGTGATTGTTGTTCTTCGATGTTTTAATGTTCAACGGTTGAATGTTTTTTTAATGAGGGAAAGTTATTACTGATCGCAGTTTTGAAAAAAATGAGTTTGTGAATATTTTTATACAATTTATTCTTTTAACGGTACAACTGTAATCCATTTTTTATGTTGTTTATTAAAACAGGGATACTTTAAGATGAGACACGGAACATTATAGTAATAAATAAATTATTAACACATCAGTCGCCACAAATATTGTAGCACCGTCTACGATTAAGTGCTACGCGGCTACGCGGCTACGAGTTTCGCTACGCCAGCTGCGATCTCTTTAAAATGTGACACAATGATGTTCTAATGGTGACAGAGTGTGAAAACAAAGGGAACGTTCTAGTCGTGTGTTTACCTCATAGAGGAAAACCCTACTCTTCATTAGAGACGTTTAATGTGTTTAAGCTTCGCACCTTATGTATGTCTGGATGTGTTGAATTTTCACAATCATTTTTATCAAAGGTCTCAGATATATTGTTTTCAAAAAACTAGCTTTTACCGGCTGGTAAAAGCTAGCTACGGGTAAAACCACGGTTTTGTTCGCTATCTGAAATTATCCCACTGAACCTTGCAATACTAGTACCTATCGATATGAAATAATGTAGCAAGTCTTCTTTTCGACTCGCTAAATTCTATATTACTGCCCTAGAGACATGTATCCTAGAAAATTGTACCTATCTTTATGCGTAGGGACCCCGCAATACCGGGTAAAACAAACCCCTTGACTATACAAAGTTTTTATTATTTTCCTTTAGAAATACATTGTATGTTTGCCATCCCGCTGGTCTCATGACGTTTGTCTTGTAATTAATTGCGACATACACGCGCAGAACAAAAGACTCTTTCTCTATACATTTCCTTTGTTTTGTTAGGATATTGTATGTATCACCACGCCGTACTCGCAAAATTCTAGGTGGGCAGAGCTTGATGAGAGAGATATTTATTCATAAGCTATTTTGTGGAAATTGAATCGAGCCATCTTCATTGTTATACCAATGTGGAAATGATTGCTTAAAAGCATTTCGTATTTCTATAACGGGTATGACCGGCTCAGGTCAGTGTTTATCACCTTCTTTTAGCAACATTGCAGTTATTCACACAAAACAAAATGTCATTTGGATTGTACATGCAGACTCGTTTCGTGTTGCTTCAACGATAATGGCCTTTGTCATCACATCTTACAAATGACTTATAAGGCTGCACTTATAAGATACAAAATACTTGTAATCTGTCTCCCTACAACTTATTAAGCTTAACACCATACAAGCAAGCTCACACGAACAAAGGCGATATTCGTGCGCCACTCTTTTGATTCTGCTGTTGACGCGCTTACTTGCGATGACGTCATACAGGGTGCATGCTAATCTGAATGGAACACAGTGTGAGTTGTTTACTAACATGGCGGTTCAGATTCTATTGTTTGATGTTTTTTTTTTGGTGGTATGGAATAATAGTGCATATTTTTGGGAAGTAGGTTTTCCTAATTAAGTATTACATAAATGTATAGGGCGTTCTAGGTTAATCAGCCTCGTTACCAAATTCGTACCGCTACGGGATATTTTTTTTTTCCATTGCTTTATATTAGAAGCCTTCCAAAATAAACCTGGCGATTACATTCTCCTTTTCAAACCTCAACTCTAATGAAAATGCAGGGTAATGCATCAGTCAATAGTCGCTTACTCCTAAGAACTTACAGATTCTTTAATAAATTGCTTGAATAACAATATTTCGGATTAGTTTAGACGAAACGGTCTCCTCTTTCGTAGTTTCGAAACGTTTACGTGTAAAAAGATTATGTAAGGAATGATTTTTGACGTGACAACGTCTAATAAATCGATGAACGCTGGCTGCACGCACGAAAAAGGATGATTCATTGTACGTTACGATCGGATCGTACGTAACGCTCATTGTAACGTTACGATCGGGGTGAGAGCGCTGCATGAACGAGCGAAAGGCACAATCGGCTTGACGTTAATTGA
Organism: Cerastis rubricosa; assembly: GCA_949152445.1. NCBI lineage: Eukaryota > Metazoa > Arthropoda > Insecta > Lepidoptera > Noctuidae > Cerastis > Cerastis rubricosa. The sequence continues at coordinate 1,079,705 of OX424525.1, read as the reverse complement.
TAAAAGTAAATTTATCAATTAACGTCAAACGTCGAAAAAAATACGTGCGTATTCTGTAGTAGACGTTTGGTGTGTCACACACAAGATGTCAAAATGTTTCCATTTCATTAGTATGTCATCAGTGTCACGTTGGTTAAACTCAAACTCAACTCAACTCAAACTCAAAGCATATATTTCAATTAGACCATTACAGGCACTTTTGAAAGTCAAAAAGCAAAAAAAAAAACGCGAGGCTACAGTTTCAGTCATAAGACATAATAACTTGTGAAAGTACTGTAGTTGCCCATTCCAAAGCGTAGATCTCTATGGAGAAGAATGGGCAAGAAACTCCATGGAGACTCTTTTAAATCAAAATATGTTACAAAATCTTGGTTACATCATTCGTGTTGAGAATTACTAGTATGTGAGAACGATGTAGAAATACGGGCAAGTTAAGAGCGTCCAGATAAAAGACGAAATCAATAGTTCTAAAATAAAGTTTTAAAATAAAATAGTTAACCGCGGTAATGAGGATTGAACAAATACTTAATAATATTTTAGGCAATAGGTTAACACACATGGACATTATGAGGTTAAGAAGAAGAAAACATAGTAATGATTGATCTATGTTGAAAGCGTGGACCCGTTACGTAGTCAAAGAGAATTACTTAATTATATATAGTAGAGTATCCACGCGCAGCCTCCACATCTAACTAATTATAGTTATAATGTAGTCTCAGTGTAATTAGATGTAGAGAATGAGTAAAAATATTAACTGTTTTTTTTTTTTGTAGCTGCTTGATAACAGCTATTATGCGCAATGTAACGCTCGCATAACACTAGATCTACATGTGTAATTTTTCAATACTCTAAATTTCTTTAGAATTGGCAACTGTATCTAATTAAAGTAGAACAAAGCATTTTTTTTCGTTAACAGAACATAGGTAACTGCTACTCAAGAACTTGTTTTAAACAATTCGATGAAATAACATAGAAACTAAACCGAAATATTCAAAACACAAAGGGCGCTAAGAAATTAATTAGTTTCGGTGCGGTATCACAAAGGAACACCTTTTGAGGCGGCCTTCACCGCCAAGGCTGAGGTTAATCGAACTATCTGCATACATACTAACGGCTGAATGTAGTCATTATTGTACATTGAAGATGTTGTATTGGATTATCTGTAAGAAACGATGTTATCTTGTTTGATAAGGATTCATTTCGAACCATGCATTTTTTACATCTAATTATCTTTAGCCTTAACAAAAATCAATCGCAAATAACCATTTCTTAAACCATTAATATCCTGTTTGTCATTGGTTAAGTTTTGCCAGGTAATTGCGTAAAAATATTAACTATTTTGAGTTTGTTAAGTGGACAGTTAGAACCTACTTAAGTATTCGGAGATTGTGAAACAAGCAACATAGAAACCAAAATTATTTGTGGCTGATTTGTATTATCAAAAACCGTAACCATAACTCAATTTCCTCTTAAATATAAACTAAGACCGATATTTTTATTTATTTATGTACACACATAATACTTAACAGCACAAAAGGTACTGCTTATTTCATAAGAAATTTATTCCACCACACCTGCGAGAGGAAAGTAGGATTAGAAATGTAGACACAATGTGTAAAAAAGATAAAACAGGAAAATTTAAACAGAAATATACCTAAATAAAATAAACATAAAAACAAATATAAAAAAGTAAAAATTTACCTGTAATATAATATCAAAATATTACAGTATAGAGAAAAGGTAAAGCATACTAAAATTAGCGTCAGTTCTGAAAGAATGCCGCCCACTCATCACCGCTTGCGTGTAGATCGTACCGGTGATAACTGTCGTGTCGGTGATAAGTAAGAAATACGACGCAACGAGTATCATCGTAGATAAGACACCCATCCGTCTCCTTGACGGCGATACACGAAATGTTAAGCGCTATAGCTTTCAGTAAATGAGGTCATTTGTTCTTCAATAAAGCTTAAAGTTCAGAGGATGATCAGACACTGAAAACAAAAATGTAATATTTAAAAGAGGATGAGGGTTTATGAGACAATATCTGTCACACCTTAAAAACTGGAGGCCTGACGACTGTGGAAGAATCTAAATAGCGTAGGGATACATCAATGACCTTAAATATTTGTTTTTAAATTCATGTAAATATCGTAGACACATCTACGTAAATTAAACTGTAGTTAGCGATTTAAAATGCTAATTCCAAATAAATAGTGGTCAAGAATTTAAAGATTGCTTTTTGGAGGTAAGTATAAGCAGTCTGGCTTGCGGGGCCTTCTTTCTTTTTGAGCCCGGATTAATCATTCCATTGTTTAAAAACAACGCTTATGTTCAAAAACTTAGGCACGATACAGGTGTTGGGTCAGTAAGCTTATACCTTGGCTTTACATGACTTACCGACGTCCTCCTGGGAATATTACCTTGAAATATCACTTGTATTGTACAGAAAATAGACGTTATTTATTACGACACATAGGCACGGTATAGCGCGAAATAACATTTATTTTCAAACTAGTGTCACCTCAGTGTAGTGCTCTTTGAAATATAGTCTTTAATATTTTATACTTCTATCTTGGAAAAAGAATTTGTTGGTTAATGACATAAAATGTTACTAGCCGTAAGAGAGGAGGCGGCAAAAGCGACTTTCAGACTCGAAGCATCCGGCACCTTAAGTAATGATTCCAGAATCAAACACACACGCATCAGAATAGATGCAATCAAAGAACAGCCTATGATGGCATCTCCCATCGACAGAACCCTGAAGTCCCACTGTTTCCAAAAACACTACAACATCGTACTGACAGCGGAGTTGTGTGACTACTCAGGTACAAAGGAACTAAGAATCTACACTGATGGAACAAAAACCGATGACGGGACAGGTTTCGGGGTGTTCTCCGATGACCTAAACATAAAAATATCCAAACCCCTTGGAATGCTCAACTCTGTTTACCAAGCTGAGTGTGTAGGTATAATCCAAGCGGCACACGCTATAGAGGCCAGAGAGGTTACGAATACCAATATTCGAATACTTTCCGACAGTGCCTCAGTTCTCCAATCCCTAAACAGTAATCAGATCACGTCGAGACTAATACTAGAATGCCATAATGCCCTAGAAAGAATCACGGTACTAAACCACAACACGGTAACACTACAATGGATCAAAGGACACAGTGGATCCCTGGGGAACGATGCGGCGGATGAACTTGCCAGAAGAGGATCCAGCACAAAACCCTACGGACCCGAACTCATTGTGCCCATTCCTTTCAAGCAGCTACATAACTGGTTAAAGGATCACACTCGAACACAGGCGGAAAAATGGTGGACCTCGACACCAGGGTGTAGGCAGTCCAAGGAGGCTATGCCGTCCCTTGACGCAAAGCTGACCAAGCGCCTTCTGCGTCTGGACAGTGATGGCCTGCGTCTGGTGGCGGGGACCATCACTGGACACTGTTCACTGAATAAACACTTCCATACTCTAGGAATCACTGACAGTCCCCTGTGCAGAGCATGCATGGATGCGGAGGAAACGGTGGCGCATGTGTTGCTTGAGTGCACCGGTGTCACCAAGATTCGCGAGGCGACCCTGGGAACACCAGGTTCCCTTGCGGATGCCCTGAGTAGACCGGGAAGTGTGATCTGCTTCTGGAGGGAGGTGGGCTGGTTGGAGTAACGGCCACTATGGCTCACACACAATGGTCCACTTAAGGGACTAAGTGCGGAAACCAAAACCCCATAAAGAAGAAGAAGATGTTACTAGCCAGGGGAATTGAAAAAGTTGCTGGAAGTTATTTCAGACGTTTAAATGTAAACGAAAATATTAAATAAGGAAAATAATAAAAGACAGGGGTATCTGTCTCAGCCTCAAAATTTTGTATTTACGCATTCAAATGTCTTCTGCGACCGCAATTTAAGTAAATAGTCTGTGAAGTTTTATTATATTGAAGTCCTATTCATACTAGGTTATTTCAGAATAGATACATGCTTCAGACATAGTTTTTCTATCTTAAAACTACCCTCACGTCAAAAGTTCACCACGAACATGTCACATGACCTACTCTGAAACTATATATATTTCTAGGACTTGAAATGACGTCCAATAGGAGTCCCGGTCTCCAAATATAGCGTGAACTATTGATCGAGTGGGATCAGCAAACGCCGTGCTATATTCAGATACAGCGGGCAATATTGCTTATTGTGTGCCTAATGCGATGTTGTGGCGAAGGGGTTACATCTCAGGAGAAATATCGCAATATGTTTGAAGAAGGGTTTGTTGTAAATAAAGATGAAGAAGCTTGGTAATAAATGTCGTATTGTATTTGATGTGGGTGGTGTGCCTTTGATAAGGCTTCGTTGTTCTTTTAGCCGTAACTACCTATTTTCTTTATTCATATTTGGTTTTGAAATGAAATCTTATGTAGGGAAAGGTGTACGATATGATCTGTTGAGGCGAGATGATCCTATTTTATTGCAACGAAACTATTAGCGACATCTAGTTGTTTTCATTGACATATTCACGAAAAAGCGCTTTTCACAACCTACATGTCACGCCAAGACATAGAGAATACGCCATAAATTTTGTGCAAACGTGACTTTTCTTTTATTTCCCAAGCACCATGTCTAGACATATCAAACTAGTCATAGGCCTTGTATAGTTCCGGCACATCGCTTGCAAATTGCATAGTCGTGATGAGTATGCAAGAGTATTTACGGACTGTTTCACGAAAAACAAAAATTCAAAATAACTGACCGATCGATAACAGATTTTAAGATGAGGGCACACTAGGACTTTATTCAGAGCAGCACGAGTTTTGTCCTTGTATCTAAATATGATATATTTATGTGTGATATCTTCCATCTATTTATTTTTATATCATTATAATTTCAGTCATGGGTTTGCTACCGTCAAAAGGCTGTAAAAAAATATGTAGAATCTTCCTTTGTAGACATTTTTTCCCAAACGAAATACTTAGTTGGAGTCTGTAAAATTATATTTAAACTACTTTACGTTAGGGTTGAACTGTAAACCTTACATATTTATGTACGCGCCTAAACACACAAACACTCTTTCAATTCTTGAAAATCATATGACGCGTGATAGTATTCGGTTTTCACACTCGATTAGAGCCCAGAGAGTCAAACAAGAGAATTTTATTAGCTGGTTACTACCGAACTTAGTTATGAGAGACCGGGTTTTAATGTACCCCACCCGCTGGCTTGCGTCATATAATATTATTATAATATTGAATGTTAGTTTAGGCAGTCTACTAATAGTGGTAGGTAGGTACGTAGTTTTAAATACAGGGCAAGGAAGGATGTAAAGTGAATTTTGATGGTGTTGAGGAAAGGTATAAATGGATTTGGGTAAGATCTAACTTTTTATGCTGCATGATACTTCTTCTGCTTCTTTACAAGTTCTATCTTTCTACGATTTTTTAATAAGTAACTGGCGTATGAAGCGGTAAAAACTATTTGGTATTTTCAACACTGATTCAGCCCGGATAGTTGCTGTGCCCGTCTGTATGAAAAAGGTTCTAGGAATAAGTGGTGTGTTCAAATATAAAATTCCCTTTAATTTTAGTAGCTAGGTTCTGAGAAAGTACCTATTCTGACTTTTGTGTAAACCGTAGAACTGTGCATCTTCCTACTCTTCTACCTACAGTTTATTTCATGTCTTGTGCTGAACTAGCACGCTTTATGCTGATAGATAGGTAGGATAGATGAGGTTATGTTATATCTGGGATATAATTATATACCAAAAAGAACATAACCTCAAATAAATAAAATAGACAATCTACCTTTAAACCATCTTTCATTTTCAAATACAACACAAAAGAACCTCAAACGAACATTCAAAAACTCACAAAGGATCTGTACAGACGGCAAATGAAAATAGGAGCAAAAGAGTGAACACACTGCCGCGCCCGGTGTGTGCCGGTGTGCCACCGTCACGGGGAACTATTCGCATTGTCTGTCTGTCTGTCTTATACATATTTCATGACGCTCATCCGAATCCCGACACTTGGATTATTTTAAAGATATACCGTTTGAACCTCACGCTGTATTTGCTGAAATTCAAGGTTTAACACGGTGGCGATTTGCTAATTTTGCGTTTTGTATCGTTGAGTTCTGGTAAGGAATATTTTAGTTTTTTTTTTTAACTTAGGTCTTAATGTGTACATGTGCTTTGCAATTTAGACCTTAGTTAAGACTTATGTATTTTCTTTTAAATTAGTTTGGAGGCCTTAAATTAGGGTTAGGTTGAGGAGAATTTATTTTAGAGACATTTCTCAATACTAACAGCACACACTTGATAAACGTTTGTAAGCTGGTGATTACGGCGCTTTGTGAAAACAATACCTAAACTTATTGCATCACTGGTAGTATAAATAGCTTTTAGTCAGCGAAATTAACTTCTGATGCATTTATGCAAAGCGAATCGTTTAATTTACCATTTAAGTATGGTAATGCTGTATGTAATATACCTGCAAATGAGACCACAACGTTTTGTTACCGATGTACAAGCTGTAATTTAACAATGAACTTTCTGGTAAGCTATGTTAGTTTTTCCACGAAACTACTCAAAACTAACGTTAATAACACAAATCACCAATGACTACCCAGACTGACATAGCTCTAGTAATTCAGTGGTGATCCGTACAAAACAGGAACAATCAAAAATCGCGTAAAAAGCGTCGTATACCAAAGGCGTATTGACTGCAACGAGTTAGCCATCTAGCACACTGCACAGTTCTCCTACTTTTATGAGTAGTACATTAATATTAACTTGTAGCTGAGCTAGAAGATCGAGCTGCTGACCGCCATATCTGACCGCCGCCCTTATACACAATTGTATTTAAATAATATATTTTGTAAAACATTTGATTTTAGGGTTCCGAACTAACTAGAATAATTGAATTTTTATTACGTCACTTTTACGTCTGTCACAGACGGGTTTTGTTTAGGAGCATAAGGTCAAAAGTGGGAAATGACAAATGGGGTGCAAATGGTCAAAAAAGCAGACTGACCAAAAACCTACTTTAACGCGTTAAGGTAGAAGCGACAGGGTGGTCCGCGAAATTCAAATTTTCTTACGTTTTTTTGCAATTTGCCGGTCAGTGTCAAGTTTTATGTTAAATAAAATATGATAATGCTCCTACACTTTTATTTCTACAGGAAAATTATAGTATCCGTAAAGACTCGGGGTGTGAGAAATTGGGGTGTGCGCATCTTTTATCTCTATTTGTTTGTAACGCCTAGACTAGTTTTGTTGACTTAGAAAAAAGAAAGTGGTCTCATAAGTAATGAAAAACTAACAAAACATAGTAAAAGTATACATTTCTGGTGTTGCTTTGTTGCCGTTGCGTGATACATTAAGAAATATCAGATGGTTCTTTTGAAACGTGCACGTTTTCTTTCAACAAATAAATACGAGTAGATAGATACTAGAAAATAAATAGATATTGCACTACCACATAGAACATTTGATGCAGTCCTCAACGGAAGCGGCTTGCTCCTTCACACGTTCTTTCACACGTGACTGTCAGGAGAAGAATCTAGCATCAAGTCATCATTTTAAAGAAAAAACGGAGTAAAACTGAAAAAAATCAAAGAATTACACATCACCACATTCCGTATAATGTTTTTCCCAAAACCAATCTCACAGCACACACACATGTATTACTAAAACATCCCATATACTCAAGAAACCACATCTTATTGTAATTCGCGGCACTTTCGCTACAGAACAGAATTCTCGGCACATTGGCACCAGGTGGCGCTGTGATCCCTCTTATATTATACACGAGAACCCAATACGTTGGGTACGTGTTTATTTACTTTTATAAGAGTCTGTGAAGTGTACTGGCTTATAGTCTGGCTTCCGAGAAGGACACTGAAACTAAACCTTATTTTGTTAAAACCAGGATTCTATTACCAGAATTTGGTTGCCCGACTGAAAAAATATTTGAAAGGTAGAGAACACTCAACATTTAAAATCCATTGTTAAGCAAGCAAGTGGCCTATATGCAGCCAAATATAACATACAGGTTTAATACCAATAAAAAGCTTGAAATTTGTCAAAGTATGTAGAATGCTGTCATTTTGTAGATCTGTGACAGTCGTTACTGCAGGTCAGTGGCCCGAAAATCTGACAACTAGTCTTACCAAGGGGTTTCGTATTACCCACTATCAGTACCATGTAAAATACTGGCATTAAGCTGCATCCGGTGAGACTGTAAGCCCACCCCAACATAGTTGGGAAACTGGTAGGCAGATCATGATTTATGATTTCAAAGAAAAGAAGATTTCCAATCGGACGACTCTGTCTCGAAATTTTATCATTGTACAGAGTTCTCTGTAAACAGGCCTAATATAAGATGAAAGCCGGAGCCGGCGTGGCTGTGATCCCTCTTATTCAGCATTCCACAATAAATAGCTGTACGTGTTCATAAACTACGCATGAACTTGGACGCTCCATGTCGGGCATACTATGTATGAGGTAATGTTATTTACATAATATATTGTATTCAGGCAAAGGTTCGGTTCCTGCATGGGTTAGATAATTTAGGATAGAGGGCAGTAAACGTATTTATTTTAGGTACTAATTAATCATTCTAAACATTTTCTCTAAAGGCACGTGTAACTTGGTATTGCTAATGACCTTGAAAAATCTCATTAATATCTTGTAGATGTAGAGAGACGTCCTGTTTGGGTCCTTCAGGTAAAGTAATCTGATTGAGGGTCGTTCAGTTACCGATTGTGGGTTCAGATAAAGTTCTTATTATACAATAGAAGCCACTAAATTGTAGCCAGAATACGAACACTGTCGTTGAACGTATGACGAAGTTTTTGCCACTAATCTGCTAGATTATGTAAAACTTGACGAGTCAATCGTAAGTCCGACAACTTATTGCCGTCTAAGTAGGTAGGTGAAATACGACAAATACAAATAAGACATCTAGATCTAAAGTTACTCCCAACCAGATGCTGGAGTGTACGCTTGTTGGAGTGTTCAAAATACCACCTGCACATTAAAGAACTTAGAAAACGCTACTGACGGTATGATTACGTACCGTCGTATGAACAAGAAGTCAAAAGATATCAAAAAGCACTCTACTCACCTCAGCCCCGGCACATCATCAAGCTGTGCCCCATCCGGCTGCTGCCAGGCGATCTGCGGCGAGGGGAACCCGTGCGCTGCGCACGAAGCCCGGGCACCAGTCGTGTTGGAGAACACCAGGCGAGGTGGTGGCTCCATCAGGAACACCGGCCCGTGCTCCTGGCCTTCACCACCTAAGGAAGAAAACGTGGGTGTTAGAAGAAAAGTTCCATTCAAAAGCTTAATCAGGTAATGTTCCCACTGCTGGGACACAGGGCTTTTTAAAACAAATCAAAATCATTTATTTCAAATAAGCCAGTTACAGGCACTTTTGAATGGTCGAACAACAATAAAAATGAAGCTCAGTCACAAGACATAACAACTGTGAAAGTACTGTAGTTGCCCATTCCAAGGCGTAGATCACTATGGAGAAAAATGGGCAAGAAACTCCATGGACACTCTTTTAAATCAGAATCTTGACACAAAAACTTTGGTAACATCATTCATGTTGAGATGGTACATTGTGTGAGAACGATGTAGCAAGACTTCACGTTAAAAGTGTCCATAGTAAAAACAAAAAGAACAAATAAAAGACAAAATAATTAGTTCGAAATAAGCCGTGGCAGCTAAGAGACGACCAGGCACAACTGACAGCGGCCGTTCACGAACATGACGCATGGATCAGCCATCATTCAACTCAACCATTTTGAAGGGAACTAAATGACCCGACACACGAGTATTTATGAGTGGAAGTCGGCTGTAATCCACCGCGCGGGCCCAGTGCGGGTTGGTAAATGTCGCACGTTTTTCTTCTTTCTGATTGCTTGGTGTGTTCATACTAAAATAATGATTTTACTCCAGTTCAAAAAATATAATTACCATAAGATTGTATTCGATTTTATAAAGCTTGATAACAATCCGTTCCAATTGATATCGTCATAATAAAAAAAATACATGAATTTTCCAACTCGTGCGGTTATAACTATGACATTTCTGCCACACACCACAGCACATGAAGCTAGCGTAGTGTGAAACATTAATACTGGTTTTACCCAAAACGACATAAAGAGAGTACTTACAACGTGTGTTGGAACGAAGAGCCGTCCTATTTCGTTTCTTACATTACCGGGACGTTACATTGTTACCCCCTCCCTCTAACATTTATAAATATAACTTCTATAAATGGAATATTCGGGAAAACTTGCTGTTTCCGCAAAAGTGTTCGGGTTACAATAACTTACGTACACTTCAGCTATTTTTACAACTTGGCAATTTTATTGTATTTTTATTGAAGAAAATCTTATTATTTTGCCCCAATAGACCTTCCAGAAACTTGGTAATCGTAATTGGGTACTCTGAACAATTTTTGGCATACCCAAATATATAAAGACTGGTGTAAAATTCAACAAAGGGTTCTCCCTAAGGGATTGCAAATTTTTAGACAGCCGTTAAGGTTGTTATAAACGCTGTATAGTAGTACTAGCAACGAGGTTAAACTGCGATTAGATCCCAACCTACCTGCCTAATGACGCTGCTATCCAGATAAAATAAGTTGTTAAAAACTAAGTTTGAAAATGAACACTTAATTTCGGGGTTTGTTCTGACGAAAATGTTAAGTTGACCATTTAAAACTTTTCGCGAACTCTGATGACTACTTCTCAAATTGTATAAAGGTAATTTAATCTAGTAATTTTACCTTACATTTTTCAGCCAAACCTTCTTATTATCATTTTAATGCAGAAAATATCCTCACGACGTTGATTTTCTACCTTTCCATATTCAAACTAAGTTATTCTAATTTGATTAATCGCAATGCATGACTGGAAACAAGAAATCAAGCTAGTGAAGCGAGCCAGTCACAATCAAATATACATAAACGAATTTCCAGGGTCGGACTCTGTAGTTTCTGAACGTATGCACAAAGATATCGGTGAACGCGAACAATCGAGCCACTTGCATAGATTGTGACCATTGACACTTTGACTGCAGCGATTTTGTAGCGTGATGCATAGTATATGTATGGAGTGGAACTTAGTTTGAAGTAAGGAATTGCAGTCAGTATTGTGGAGTTCGTTATATTATCAAGTTGAGAAGTGCAAGGAGTTTTGCTCTCTCAATTTACTGACAAAGATTTTTAAAGGAGTATTAGTATTTTTTTACTGTTATATATTTTTTTTTTATAACATTTTCTTCTTTTTTTGTTGTTGTATAGACTCTTTTTATATTAACCGATTGTTTGTGAATGCTTGGACATTGTAGGCCTTATAGATTCTTGGTAAATTTTTATTTTGTTCTACGTTTTGTAGTAAGCAACGACTTATTGTCGGGCTTACGATGTCCTCCCATACTCTAACGCTGTAACATAAAATATTGTAAAACCAAATGATTTTATAAGAGTAACGATGGAGTTTCTTTCCGGTTCTTTTCCACAGGAAACTACCAACCCGAACCAAGCACCTTTTTGTCGACGTTTTATAAGTGCCCTTAGAGGCCTTTATAAATAAAAATATTTTGATTTTGATTATTTGTTAGTGTGTTTACCATTTTAACCAGTACCAGTAACTACGTCATGCGATCTAGCATTCAAATTGTCAGACCGAGTTCAGAGAGTCCGAGATCCGTGACTGTAGGTGACACACTCACGAAAATAAGGTCGCATCATATTTTGCATTCAGCCAGTATCCGTCGAGACATCGAAAACAAAAATGTTTTCATTCAATCCAGAGCTTGTTATCGTTCTCTAGATTCCGGGTTAAACCGAGATTTGTCAAATTAGACATCGGGTTAACTGCCTTAACGCGGTTACCGCCGACAGACAGACGGCTGCCTTGATATGTATAATACGCCATTTGAATTTCAAACGCCATTCCTCCGTGAACTGGATTCAACTAGCGTTTGCCACAATGTTATGTTGGAATTAACATAATAATGTGTTATATAACTAAGTTTGGATTATGGAGGATTCGGATTGGATTATTGTTGGTTCGAACTGGTTGCGGATCAATTTAGTTTGATACAAGTTTGTTTGGGATCTGTTGCGTTGTTGTTTGGAAACTTTGGTTACACTTTTATTTTGAATTGTCATATCGTCTTTCTACCTGGCACCCATTTACATAGCTTTTGCAAACAAAAAATATCTTACATTGTATTGAGATTTTATTTTAGGATCACTTTAATTAAACAAATAGGTTTATCTTTCTTCACGAAGCATCCTCAAAACAGGTGTTAGGTAGGAACCTACACAATCTCTTATATTTCTGAACTCCAACCCTTATTCATTCGCCAATCTACACTAATACTATAAAGAGGAAAGATTTGTATTTTTGTATGTAACGAATAAACTCAAAAACTACTCGACAGATTTTAAAAATTCTTTCACCATTAGAAAGCTACATCTTTACCGAGTAACATAGGTTATAATAACTTAGGGGGAGAAGGTAAAAGGAAAAGAGGTAGACAACAAAAAAGATGGGACGATGATATCAGGCAGGTTGCAGGCATAACATGGAGTAGAGTGGCTAGGGAGAGATCAGAATGGAGTAGGTTGGAGGAGGCCTTTGCCAACTGGCAAACGGACTTACAAAAAGTAAAGAAGCACCAAATACGAGAATAATTTTTAAGTCCCCTCTTTGAGGAGTGGCTAGAGAGGCGCCACGGCGCCCTCACCTTCCGCCTGACGCAGGTCCTCACCGGACACGGTTGTTTCGGGAGGTTCCTGCACCGAATCGGGCGGGAGGAAACGCCCGGGTGTCACCACTGCGAGGATCGGCCGGAGGACACGGTGGAGCACACTGTGGAGCTATGCCCCGCTTGGGCTGAGCAGCGCCGTGTCCTCGTAGCGGCGATTGGCGGCGGTGACCTCTCGCGTCCGGCCCTGGTTCAATCCATGGTCCGGAGCGAGAGGGAATGGGAAGCCGTCGCCTCCTTCTGCGAAGCAGTCATGCTAGCGAAGGAGGTGGCGGAACGTGAGAGGGAGAGAACCTCACGTCCCAGCCGCCGCGGGAGACGCCCCGGGCGTCGGGGGGCAACCAGTGGGCCTCGGCCACCGTAGGCGCGGGCCTGTGGACGGTGAGTAATGGGCTAGCTCACCGTCCGTCCGTCTTATGACGACAGACCGTGCCGACGGCGCGTTCGTGTTCCACGCGCGCCTCAAGGAGATGTCAGCAAATCGGAAGGGGTCCGAGAGGGCCGATGCCTGCCAGGGCTGCGGGTTGTTCGAAAGAAATACAGTGCCCCTGGAACGCAAAGGGCTAAGAAGGAACATGGATGGGTTTTAGTCAGTCAAGTCTGACACTCCCTTCCGCTCCGCCCAGAGCGGAAGAAGTCATTTGATGATTTCCCATCCTAAAAAAAAAAAAAAAAAGAAAGGGGGATGAGCAATATTGCATTAAGTCCACATTTCTCAACTGTTTCACAACTGACAACTGTCATGACAAGCTTTAGAATAAACCGGCTATTTTAAACCATTTGTCATCAAAGTAAGTAGCCTGGCGGTTCTATGACCGCCCTGTCAAGCAAAAGGTTTCAAGTTCGTATCCGCAGTCAGTATGCACTTTTTGTGGTAATTTTTTAATGCTGTCAGTTTTCCAAAACAACGCGAGTTCGATCCCCAACCGGTGTTCACTTTTTGTAACTAGGTATATTTTTTTTTATTTTAATGCTCTATGATTTTCAAATCATTACAAAATAGTTTTGGTTTTTCAAACCATTCAAAATAAATAGTGATTAAAGAACGAGTGGGTCAAAAACAAAACGAAATTTAAGACAAGATCGTCGGCGATTTTAAAGTATACACATCCGTAGACACTGTGATGGCTAAGGCATCGTCCTAATAGAACGCGAATGCGCGATCATCGTAGGTTTCGCGCGAATTTTAGTCGTACGAACGCGCGATTAAACATTTTGGTCTCGAATAGGTGTCCTAACTGACAATCGCACGACGCGGTCGCGCGACTCAAATGTTTGTAAATCTATTCGCACGAACTGAGTTCGTACGAACGCGCGATCAAACATATTGAATTGGAGTAGGCGTCCTAATTGAAATTCGCGCGATAATTGCGTCGGCGGCCCGCGCCCCACGCTCGCTCGCGTCGTCAATTCGCGCGATGTTAGGACACCCAGTTTTTGCCATCGCGCGAACACGCGATGGTCGCATCGCTTACTCGCGCGATGATCGCGCAAACGCGTTCTATTAGGACGATGCCTAATGACGGTAGTCCTGCACACTCCGTTGAATTTTTCAACTCCCTGGAGATAACGGGCGTACCGTTCCCATAAGATGAAGCTTAACCTTGGCGTTTTAGTTCTGCTGATGCGAAACTTTGATGTACCCCAGACTGTGCCCCAGACGGCACCAGGCTTCGTATCACAAAGCTTAGCAGTAATATTATAAATGTCACTGTAGCGACCTACAAAAAGCAACTTACTACAAAAAGTACTACAGCGCCATCTATGACGCGACGGAAAAACTAACATCAATTGCCTACATCTCGCAAGCAAAGTTTAAATCGACTTAAGACTAAAGTCTTTATTCGATTCGGGTTTACAGGTTTCTCTATATATAGAGAAACCCGACAAAAACTGTCGGGCAGTTGCCCACCAGACACAACACCCGTCTGATTGGAGGATCCTCCCTTTTCAATGGAGTATTGAGCAACTTTACACCCTGTTCCTCATACCCCTAAACTGGTGTTCCCGAAATGGACGTCAGCGCAGCCTTCGAGCAACCTGACGTCATCATCATCACTTCTCTCAAGCTTTCGAGCAGCGAGTCTCACAGCCAGCCAGCTTCAAATGGGTATTCCTGACTACCAGCATGCAGCCGGAGCGCATTCCTGGTCAGCACCCTTAGCCTCTCATCAAGTGACCTTGGCACAGCACACTGCATTTTCGGCCGGTCGAGAGCTTCTACCTCCCGGTCGACACCTCTCTAACTGTCTGCCTCATCGCGGCGCTGCACTACGTCCGACGCACTGGAGCAAACGCAGCGCCAGCCCCGACTCACTGGGGTTCGCCTCACCACCGCAGTCTGTTCCGACTCACCGTGAACAATGCGGCTACGAAATTCCAACTGGCACGGCATAATACTACAAGCTGACTCATTCGACTATCGACTCTGGTCTTCGGAGGAGAGTGATGTAGCGACCTACAAAAAGTACTACAGTGCCATCTATGACGCGACGGAAGAACTAACATCAATTGCCTACATATCGCAAGCAACGTTTACATCGACTTAAGACTATATAGAGAAACCCGACAACAACTGTCGGGCAGTTGCCTACCTTTTCAATGGAGTATTGAGGAACTTTACACCCTGTTCCTCATACCCCTAAACCACCATTATTACAGGAGTTGCTAAAGGAGAGAGCGTTTTAATTCGACGCATACCAAATATTCCAAATAACTTGCCATTCCAATTTTAATGAACAGGTAGTAATTTCCCTTAAAATAAGCTTTAGCAATGACGATCACCACATGTCAGGGCCATACCTAAAAAGTGGCAGGCATTCTTTTGGGTACCTTCTCCATGCTTCTCAGACGGTCAATTATTTACTGATTGTTCACGTGTTTCATGAAGCCAAAACTTGCACGTGGTGACGGTCATTGTTACGACATTTTTTATTTTATACAAAACTATTGGAAAATATAAATAAATAGTGCACAACAATGCGCCGTATTGTTCACTTTAAAAAAAATATGTTCCAGCTTTTTAGCCATATTTATAGTGTCGCTTCAACGCCTTTTTGTTTCGGACCTCTGCCGCCCAGAATTACACCACCCTAAAGCATGCCCTTTGTAGTCATCACCCACATAATCACATTACGATCAGACCGTCAGTTCTCACAAATAACAACAAAACATCACGCCTGTAATTCCCGAAGGTGTACTTAATCGTAAATCCACATTTCGCCAGTTATGTTGAAGCTCTATGTAATAGGGGGCGTCCCATCAACCGGGCCTGACATTAAATCCAGACTTCGTGGCTGCTACTGAGAAATTCCTGATGGAATAACCCAATAACACTTTGCCCGATCCGAGAATCGAACCCGGGACCTCAAGCTCAGCACTTGTGCTTGCGACCAATCGACCAACGAGGCAGTCTCACACATACACCTTAAAATTTCCGCGCGAACGAAGTCGCGGGTATCAGCTAGTCATTAAATAAAGAAAGATCTAACTACACGAGCTCAGTCGGGCTTCTAGTTGCGCGCGCATAAATATGCAGTTTTGTACCTACCTCTGACGTCATAGTATCGCCATAGCGTTTTGGAGCGCCCTGTACAGTTTATTCCAATCTTTGTATCCTATTGCATGCTGCCGACCTCATCGTCGATGACGCCGTGAGCGACAGTATTCCCGCCCTTGCAAATTGTGGTTCTAAGCGACAGAAAAGGATAGGAGCATGTGAAAGTGCGATGCCATGCTGCCAGATGAGGTTCAACCCTAAAACGAATATCAGTACTAGCGCCAAGTTTTTCCAAAGACACTTACTTGTTTACATGTTTGGAAACTAAACCGCGCATGCAGTACAGCCGAAAGCTGAATGATCCAATATTGCTGTCTGTACTGCGTACTCTGACGTGCAAGATTGTTTGAAAACTTTTTTTTTGTTTTCGTAAAGGGAATTGCTAAATCTTGATACGGATTTGGTAGCTCGCTGGAGTTTTAAAAGTATTAACATAATTAAGCTCAAGCGGGTGTTGTGACGCAATTTACGAAGGCTTTGTCCATTGTTAGATAGCGATGTTTTGAGTTTTTATTTTCTTTAAGATTTAGGTAGGATTAAAATATAAGTGGTTATTTTATATATTTTAATACAGAGTTATTGGTAAAACATCAACAACCTCTTAAGAGGTCATTCTATGAGACCAAACCAGAAATAGCGAAAAAAAAAACTGTTCCCTACATTTTGACGAGTTATGTGAACATAAAGTACGGAACAGCAGATTGTTTTTTCGCGATTTCAGGTTAGCTCACATAGTAAATGTTGTTCATAATGATGAGTACAACGACCTCTTAAGAGGTTGTTGGTGTTTTACCAATAACCCTGTATAACGACGAGGTCCAGGATTCAATTTTACAGGCAAGTGTTGTGAGTTTTTCCATCAGGAATTGCTCAATAATAGGCCGGAGTGTGGAATTGAGCCATGTTGGTGGCAATAGGTTTACCAGCTGGCGCAATGTATAGGTACGCGCATTTACATAACCCTTTAAGGATTCAGCCGTAGTGTTATGTTCATGTTCCAGTTTCAATGGTTATTTTTTAAACTGTTAGACAAAGATCGGTCTACCTTTATTATATCAGCTACATAACGTAAAGCCCTTAGAACAGCTCTGTGCCACTTGCATCCAACGCCCCCTCGCTCTCACGAGGTCATCGCCTTACTAATTCTAAGAGCTACCTGCGTCAGCTATTTTCTTTTTTCTACAGAATTTTACATTCTGCATTCCGTCGAGAATATCAACTTTGAATGTAACAGGCCTGTAGACTAACAAGCTAAAAATACGACTCACAAATACATCGATCATTTAAATTTTTGTTATCAATATAATACCAACAATTCATTTTGCATACAGGAAAAGCTTATTCAACTTTAGCAATTCAGTGACCCAATATTTTTATAAGCAAAACAAAAATATAGCGTCCGGAGTCCGTAATATTGTAAAAAGGAAAAAAAAACTTTGAAAGTTGGACCGTTCATGCTTTTATCTTGGCCGTGTCTCTTTTGTTCAGTTTTGCGACTACCTGGGGTACAAAGAGTATGGTGATACAGAAAGTTCATGCAAAGCGCAAAATTCGCGCACCCATTAAAATGCGTCCTTGTATAGCCAGTGAAATCGCGACTGGCATTTGTTTAATTTGAGATTGCTGTAATTCCGTGTCTGTTGGTCAACGCACTCTTAGTCGTGTCGTCGTCTCGTAGTTCACGGGATCAGTATCGGTTCGGCTGATAAAGTACCCATATCGGGTCAACATCTCCGGGTAGCCGGACTTGCGGCTAGGCATCACCCTGCTCACGGCGGATGGCCGACCACCAGCATACAGCTGGATAAGTTGGTGATGACCCTAAGTAAGTCCGGAAGAAACTAACCGCGGTGACGACAACTATCGTGCCGTTGCAGTATGGAGCTTCATAGAAATCCTGAACGCCTGAGGTTGAGGCGATGCTTTTCGCGTTTAGTGCTTATAACTGTGCTTTGCTTTATGTGTACGTGCCTAGCTTCGATCGTTGTTTGAAACTGGCATTCTGCTCCTATCTATAGCGCTTATTGCACTTGGCTGAATTTAGTCTTCTAAATTCTGAACCTACTTTGAAAGCAAATTGGAAGCTTCTGATCACATTTTCCCAATTTAGTTACTGAATCAATTACCAGTTAAAGCGCGACGGAGTCGGACGTGCCGTGTTCGAGAATGGCTCCAGTAATTGTCCAGACACCAAAAAAATGGCCTTTGACTAGCCCTGGCCATTGGCTCATTTAAATTAGAAAAAGAAGAACATTGGTGAAGGAATATTTATTGCTGCGCGGAAAGTAAGCAAACATGAACATTCATTATGAGTGTTTTGGAACCATCGATCCATTTTATAGCGGACTTCAGAAATTATCTACGAATGGATTCGAGATCGTTTGACATATTATTAAACCGTGTGGCAGCGTATATTCAAAAGCAAGATACTATCATACGAGACAGTATTAATTCAAAAGAAAGATTGGTCGTAACATTAAAATTTCTTGCAACAGGAAACTCGCGAACTAACGAATACAAAACAAAAGTATACGTCCTATCGCACGGACAGTTACGTAGCGACTGACGTCAGTAAAATGCGATAACACAGTCCTAAATGCGTTTCTAATTAGGCTTCTAAATGATTCAGTCAGAAACCATCTTTGCTTCTGAATTTAGGATGCTAGCTTGCTAATTGCGACTATACTTGACTAAATTCAGTTACGACTGAATTAAGATGACTAAATTCAGCCAAGTGTAATAAGCGCTTATCCCGTGCCTGTGACGTCACTCTTTGTGCACGTTCGGCTCAATAACCTGTCATGCCGATTGTCTGGATGCTGCTATGAAATCTAGGACACAAATTATGGTGTTCGCTTTGTGAGCTTTTTAGTCGGATTAAAAATTTGGGACTTTTGTTTTGTGTCGATGCATTTGTGTATGTGTATTTTAACAATGTGTGTGATGAAAAATGATCTGTAGTTTGATTGCGAGAAAGCTTACAGCTTCAACGTACTTATTCTTTTTATCTGCCAGATCACTACGTTGAAGATACAGAAGTTTAGCCTTAGCCCCTTCGCGCATGCGGCTTCTCTGGTGGTAGCTCATAAACGGCACAAATGTGTGATGTTTCTAACTATTCTTAATCTTATTTTGTTTCCGTTCTTTTTAATCAGATGTTTTATTAGATCTTTTGTTTAGAATAGTTACGGTACGGATGACAACATTTGATATTGTGATTTGTGTGTCACTTGCTTATTTTAGTCTTTTTACAATGTTTTTTTTTGTTGTCGAATAAACTCTTTTTTTATTTACCGATTCTTTGTGAATGTGTGGATATTGTATTTATTTATTTTATCATTTATCATATTGTAGGGTTTATAGATTCGTAGATCCTTGTTAATTTTTTATCTTGTTCTACGTTTTGTAGTAAGCAATGACTTTTTGTCGGGCCTACGATGTCCTCTTATACTTAAGTACTAACGCTGTAACACAAAAATATTGTAAGCCGAATGACGACACGGTTGGCGCAGTGGCTGAGCGATCGGCTACTGCGCTGCGTGTCGCGGGTTCAATCCTCACACGGAACAAATATTTGT
Organism: Cerastis rubricosa; assembly: GCA_949152445.1. Lineage (NCBI taxonomy): Eukaryota > Metazoa > Arthropoda > Insecta > Lepidoptera > Noctuidae > Cerastis > Cerastis rubricosa. The sequence continues at coordinate 1,059,784 of OX424525.1, read as the reverse complement.
ATGACCTATAGATAGTTGTCCCGGGTCTGACTGTGTATTTATTTATTTAACAATTTATGTACACACTCAATACAGAGAAGAAGAAAGGAACAGGAAATAGGTACAAAGGGAATGCTTATTTCTAAAGAAATCTCTTCCAGCATACCTGCGAAAGGAGATATGAAAATAAGAGATGCAGACATAGTGTGTAAAAGAAGAAGAGAGAATTGAATACATAAAACATAAAGCAAATAACTATTAAAAATAAAATATAAAAATATACTAACTTACGTTTGAATACAAAACAAAATATATCCCAATAAAATAAATGAGTAAGTAAGTGAATGTGAGTTTAAATGTTCGTAAACTCACCCACGATACAGGAGAAATTCCTAGTGTAAATAAATCATTTCTTTCAAAGAAATGATTTTAAGAGAGTAACCATGAAGTTTCTTGCCGGTTCTTCTCCATAGGAAACGACAAACCCGAACCGTGCACCTTTTTGTCAACGTTTTATAAGTGCCCATGTAGGCCTATGTAAAATAAAATATTTTGATTTTGATCTGGACACAGGAGCTTCCTTGGCCTCGTTTTACTTTACTCAAACAATGACGTTGAAATAATGTAATAATTAGAAAATAGTAATAGTATTTCCACGACTCCACGCTCCGCAGTCGTGTCGCTCGGCCACGAGATCAAAGGGGCAGTTAATCATTACATACCCCGCCAATATAGTCAATTGATTCACTACGAAACAAAAAACTGCTCCAAGAAAAAAATAAAATTTTAAAACGTATGTATAGTAAAAGGATATCATCCAAAAACTTTTGTCTGGGCAGTTAAGTTTAAGTTTTTAAGTTTAGTTTTGTTTCGCTACTGACTAATATCAATATAAAACCAATTTAGATAACAATCATTATATAACAAATCGGTACATCGAGGTGTTGAAGTGTTTGTACAAAAACGCCACCATGTCAGTCCGACTTCAGGACCAGACCTCGGAACCTATCCTTCTGCAGCGAGGTGTGAGACAGGGAGACGTCATATCTCCGAAACTGTTCACCGCTGCACTGGAAGATATCTTCAAGGTTCTGGACTGGAGAGGGCTAGGCATCAACATCAATGGCGAGTACATCTCTCACCTTCGATTTGCCGACGATATAGTGGTCATGGCTGAGACCATGGAGGACCTCAGTACAATGCTCGATGACCTCAGTAGAGCTTCCAAAAGAGTGGGTCTTAAAATGAACATGGACAAAACCAAGGTCATGTTGAATGCCCATGTAACACCCACTCCTATCAAGATCGGAGACTCTACTATCGAAGTTGTAGACGATTATGTCTACCTGGGACAAACGGTCCAGTTGGGTAGGTCTAACTTCGAGAAAGAGGTCAATCGTCGAATCCGACTCGGCTGGGCAGCGTTCGGGAAGCTGCGTGGTATCTTCTCGTCCAACTTACCGCAAGACGAAAGTCTATGACCAGTGTGTGTTACCAGTGATTACATACGGGACCGAAACGTGGCCGCTCACAATGGGCCTCATCAGAAGGCTCAAAGTCACCCAAAGGGCAATGGAGAGAGCTATGCTCGGAGTTTCCTTGCGTGATCAAATCAGAAATGAGGACATCCGCAAGAGAACCAAGGTTACCGACGTAGCCCGAAGAATTGCCAAACTTAAGTGGCAGTGGGCAGGGCACATTGCTCGCAGAACAGATGGCCGATGGGGCCGAAAAGTTCTGGAATGGCGACCGCGAACCGGGAGACGATGCGTTGGAAGGCCTCCCACTAGGTGGACCGATGACCTGGTGAAGGTTTCGGGGATCCGCTGGATGCGAGTCGCACGGGACCGATCAATGTGGCGACACTTGGGGGAGGCCTATGTCCAGCAGTGGACGTCTTTCGGCTGAAATGATGATGATGATGATGATGATATAACAAAACTCTTTCATTTAAATTATCTTTAACAAAATAAACAAAGAAACACCGCTCTGAATTTCAAGCACTTAAAGAAGTCATGAATAGTTAAGTGCGGCACGAGTTTTAAGACTTGTGTTAAGTTATACAAGTGTTACCCCCTAAAGTGCAAGCGCGTTTATGATGTTTTTGCCAAATTTGATAGCGCACTCTATACTGGGGTAAAAAAGAGGTAATATAAAATATAGGGATGCAAAGTCGGAATCGCGTGGTTTGTGGCTGTGACAATTAAGTAGGCGAAAATTACTTGTGGAAAAAAAAAAGTTTCCTTGATATGATAACTATACATTACAATGAAATATTTAATCATTGATTTGTAGTTTGGAAAAATATGAAGATAATTTAGAAAGTATATTTTCTTTAAGACTTATCTAACTAACTTTTTCTCGCGGCTTCGCTCCCGTTATGTACGGAAATAACCCATGGGAAAGTTTAAAATGTAGGCTATGACACTCGGGCATAATGTAGTTTCCCGTTATTGAAAGAATTTTCGGAATCGGATCATTAGTTCGCAAGATTACCCCCGACATACAAACTTACAAACAAATTTTACCTCTATACAATATTAGTATAGATTGTTGTAGCAATAGAGTATCATTTGATAGGACACCTCATGAATATTTCATGGTAATTAGGTACCTATAACAACAATTTGTTACTTAGTGTAGGTACGACATCATTTCAAAATTACAACACTAGCATGTGTACTATGTTTAATTCCGCGGCAAACAATTTCAGGCTCAATTAAGCAATGTTATCATTGTATGTATATTTACGAGTGTCCACAACTTGTAATTTATGTACCTAATAGCTCTTTGTGACTATGTCATAATGTACGCAAATCACGGTGTGATAAACGCTAAATAATTCTAGTTTATGTGATGTGCTGTAAAAGCCTTGTAGTAATTTATCACATTATTAAAATGCTAATGATCTTATCCGTCGTGCTCTTGCCACCAGCCGGTGTGTCAGTTGTCTTAGAACCCAATGGCTTGGCACGTGTCGATGGGAAGAGACCAGATGGTATGACCATAATGCCATGGAAGTTGGGTAGGCCTTTGGTGTGGGATGCGTCGACACCCTTGCGTCATCCCATTTTCCCAAGACGGTGAGCTGCGCTGGGGCGGCTGCTGCAGGAGCTGATCAATCAAAACCAAAATATTTTTATTTTACATAGGCCTACACGGGCATTTATAAAACGTCGAAAAGGTGCTTGGTTCGGGTTGGTCGTTTCTTAAGGAGTAGAACCGGCAAGAATCTCCATGGTTAAAAAAATCATTTGGTTTTATAAAAACTGAAAACCTCAAACGGCGCAAGTACAATAACTTAATTGGTAATTATCTATTTGAGCCGTTTGGGGTTGAAACACTAAGGCCATGGGGCCTGAGTGCCCACCTTGTGTGTCGAGATAACGCCAAACGGTTGGTCGACTCTTCACGTGACCTAAGGGCTGGCCTTTTTGCCCAAAGCTGATTGCATTGCCAACCAACGTGGCAATGCGGCCAGCGTTTTGGGCACTTTTCCTGTTGACAGCGATGTTGACGAGTTTTTTGACGCCCTGTAATTTTGATACTTGTACATATTTTATTATTATTTTAGATGCATTTGTAGTTTGTAAATAATGTATATACATATGTAATATAAATAAAAAATTATACATTCCATTAGTAGAATAAAATATTTGAACGAGCTTTGATCGCTTCGCTTCCTGAATGCAGATTTACTGAAATACAAAATTTTTTGAAAAGCCCACCTAACTGCTCAAATTCATCTCCCGTATGTTTCAATCTAATGTTTTACGCGGCGGACGTGACGTTTCCAACGTAATGGCGCAATTTGCTGAATATCACACAAACTGGACAAATAAAGTGTTTAATAAAGCAGTAAATAATTTACACCTTGCCTGTTGAACCGGAATAAACCCACTAAAACAAGAAATTAGTGTAAGCGCAGTTAATAAAAAGTTATTCTTGTTTGAAAACTTTCTAATTATTTATTTTAGATTAGTGAGAATATGCGGATTTTATTTTGTCTTGTTTGTTTTTTTTCTCTTTGTTTTAACAATTTTCTGGCAGTTTGAGTACTATAAGCGACCTACACAATGTCCTTTCTTTGATATTGTTCGTCGTGTCGTGGAGCTCCTTGAGTAATTGAGTAATGAGTTGAGCTACACGATAACTGCCGACAAACTGTTTTGCAGTTTGGCAGAATTTTTGTATGCTATTGCTATACAGATTTTGAATAAACAAATAAAAAAAAATAGCTGGACAAGTCCACGCAAATCAGTATGATTCTTTCTTAAAAAATGATCATCTCAGATACTTATCTGTTTAGTTCTCATGTGAGTTGGCCAAGATTATGTCTGGACCTTAAAAGATACTTATGACTTATTTGATTTAGGTATACTGGCAAAAAAATTCGTGATACGAGAAGTTTCCATTGCAATTTTTTTATCGAGTGTAGGTATATATAAAAGAACTCCTATACGTCTGCTTCATTGGTCTAGTCTCGCCAGTGCTACTGCTTAGCACCCTAGGTTTGACTCCGAGTCTATCGATGCGTCTAGATTAGTAGGCTCGCCTTTAACTGGCGACATTTGGGTGAGTTATTATAGGTAAAGTTCTGCCCAACCCTTCGGGGATAACAGGCATAATGTTTTTAAACAACACAAGGTTTGCCACAAATAACCTTTTTTATATACTAAGTTGTAAGTTAGCAGCTGCCTGCAGGATTATCTGTTTTCAGGAATACAGCTTTATAACTAAGTAATTCGCAGTTTTTTGCGTTTAGGCAAATTGTTTTGTTTTTCAATTTAGTTAAGACAAAGGTTTAGGTTTTATCATTTGATATTTCGCTTTTCATCTGTTTTCGTTCGACGTTAGTAACAAGATGAAAAATAAAGAACTTACCTTGATATGAGCAATAAATAGATAATTATTGCGCTCTGTCTGCTCTCTAAGATTACTTTTTAAATACAACTTGTATTGCTATCAGAATTTAATATACTCGTAGCGATAACGAATGACAAATTAAAATGTATTGAGATGTATTCTGAAAGAAACTTTGGGTTTTATTGCCGATAATAACGCTAGAATGCGTGTAACGGTATGTTTTTTAGAAAACAGCGACAATAAACTCAGCATATAAACCTCTTTAACATAACATAACATAACATCATTTATTTCAGGCTGCAATGGCCCATAGATAAATACCTTATAAACTAACATATAATAAAGTAATTACAAAAACTCATGTTAAAACTATGTTAGTAGCACTTCACTTGTTTACACTTCACTTGTGCTGACTGGCCAGTGGTGCTCTGGCAGAACCAAATAAAAGAATAAGTCCAATTGTAATTAAAAACACAAGCTCCAAACTCGACTCTTAAAGAAAAACAAAGCAGTCGTTACCCACATCACATTACTTTTCTCCTCACACATTATTTACTTTTTATTTGGCCTATTTTTCAGCATTGTCAACAAAAGTGTTTCAACTACTCGCAGTTGCGATGAAATTGAAACGAACAACGCAACAACAACAATAGGGCAGCAATTCAGCTCGTCATAACTCTATGCTCTTTTGTTTTTGGTTTTTTCAAAACCTCCGCGGACAATGGGGAACGCAAGCATATATTTTACCCAAATAAAAGTTTAGGAGTTTGAAAAATGGGCAAGTACGATGTTAAAATGTAGCCGGCGGCGGCGAGCGCCCGCACGGTTGTGCGTCACTCACAATCTATTTGGAATTGGACTGTAGGTTCCGTGTCTCTGTTTTTGTAGATAGTGTATGCTCAAAGACATGTCAACTGTAATTTGGGCGATAGGGCCCGGAAAAAGACACGATTTTGATTTGGTTTTTATGTGATAAATGAATTTACCCTCTACGTTCAACAAAAACGTAATTATAACATTTTCAGTATTTCATAATATAATTCTCGAAATACTTTTAATCCTTTGTTGAAAAATATCCTTTGAAGCAGCATTGCACGAAAATCGTTATAACAGTAATAAATATGGCTTGTTGTGAGTGAAACACAGTGCAATGGAACTATAAAACAAGGAATAAACCGGTTGTTTGGATGAAATGCGTTGTTTTTCGTTGATTCGTGTAGTAGTTATAGACATTTAAAGCTTTTATGTATTTTATGGCTCAAAATCGAACACGTACAGCTGTACTAGCTATCCCTGCGGGAAAAATGTGACGCAACTTCGTAGGCGTCACATTTTTCGTCACAGTTTTCGCAACATTTTTCATTGCTGTTCCGCTCCTATTACACTTAGCGTGATGATATATAGCCTGTAGCCTTCCTCGATAACTGAGCCAGCTAACACTGAAATAATTTTTCGAATCGATTTAAAAAAGAGATAGCCTGAGATTAGCGCGTTCAAGCAAACAAACAAACTCTTCAGCTTTATTATTAGTATTACTATATATTTAAATATATAGTAGTAGTATTAGATTAGAATAGATCGAAAACGGGGAAAATGCGACGCAGACGAAGTTACGCGGGACAGCTAGTTAAATATATTCGTCATGTTCGTTGACGGGCGCTGTCAGTTGTGACTGGTCATCTCTTAGCTGCCACGGTTTATTTTAATTATTTTATTTTTAACTTTATTTTAGAATGATTGATTTCGTCTTTTATTCTGGACGCTCTTAACTTGCCCGTATTTCTACATCGTTCTCACATACTAGTAATTCTCAACACGAATGATGTAACCAAGATTTTGTAACATATTATGATTTAAAAGAGTGTCCATGGAGTTTCTTGCCCATTCTTCTCCATAGAGATCTACGCTTTGGAATGGGCAACTACAGTACTTCCACAAGTTATTATGTCTTGGGACTGGGACTGTAGCTTCGCGTTCTTCTTTTTTTGTGCTTTGACTTTCAAAAGTGCCTGTAATGGTCTAATTGAAATAAATGCTTTGAGTTTGAGTTTATTAATTTAAGTAATCTGCAACAGTAAAACCCAGCAAGGATATTATTAAAATAATATTCAGTTTCGATCGAGTTCAAGATCCAAATCGGTAGAAAAAGTGCTCCGTTGCTGCGAATGTATTAACTAAAATCCTTGCAGTGTAAATTAAAAATATATATTTTTATTCAGTAGTCAGTTTAATATCAGATAACGGAGAGGAACTCTTAAGACTGCAGCAGACAAGAAGGCATCCAATAACAAGAAAGCCGCACAAAGAGCCGTTGTCTTGATAACCTCAAGTTTCCTCTCGCTGAACCGTCCTCCATCCAGGGTTACGAAGCAATTTAAAGTCGCAGCAGAAACTAATTTCAACTAAGTTTACAATGTTTTCATAAGCAAAAGTCAAACGCTCCGATCTTGGGAGACCTGTTTTATGTGTCGAGAGTATTTGTAATACACATTGTATTTAAACCGTTTCTTTTTAACCTTAACATCACGCCTGTAATCCCTGAAGGGTTATAGGCAGAGGTGTAACTAATGGTACACCCAAATTTCGCCAGTTATGTTTGTAAGTCCCGTGTAATAGGGAGAAGGCCTATTGCTATCATCATCATATCAGCCCGGCATCACCCACTGCTGGGTTTTTTTAAAGGGCCTCCCCCTTTTTTTGCTACACTTGCCAGTTCTGTGCCTCTCATATCCAGGTGTTTCCTGCGACTTTAACGATATCGTCGACTCAATAGACTTTAGGACGGCCCTGGTTTCCTTGACCTAACCTTGACCATAAACCGGGCACAAATCCAGACTCCTCGGCTGCTACTGAGAAATTCCTGATGAAAAACCCAATAACACTTGGCCCGATTCGGGAATCAACCTGGGCCTCAAGTCTGCTATTTTTATAAACATCGTCATTCCAACACGATCCCATTGTCATTTTACTAAAAGTTCGTAATCTGCTAAATTCATAATGGTCGATCATTGGCCTGTCAATGGTCTCGTAATATAATTGTGTTATAATGACATTACTGTATTGCCATAATACATTATCTATTAATATTATTATTATTATATTATTATTTTTTTTCTATTTATTTCTGTATTGTCATAATTTACTAAATTTGAACATTTATTCATGCCAAATTTCATTTAAATATATTTTTACATATTATTTATTAGTGTTATAAGCAATCTGAAGTAGTAACAAGTTTGTAAATAGCAGAAAAAATAAATGTGAAATTAGAAAACTCAATATATTTTATCTGTTTAGCTGTCAAAGTCAAATTGTCTGTCAAGTCAGTCATTTATTTGTCATTATGTACGAGCTTACCATTCTAAGCCATTTCTTTCAATGGAGTGTCAGTGGTTGAGCATTGGGAGGTCATAATGACGCCATTATATTAGTAGATTACCAAACTTGTCAAAATCAACAATTATGAAATCAATGATGGGCCATTCTGACACTAATAGCAGACTTGAGGCCCAGGACCTCATACTCAGTAGTCACAATTGCAACCACTGGGATAACGAGGCAGTCTGATTTTTTAATTGTCCTGAAAGCTTAAGCGAAAGTATTCATGAAAACACCTACGAAATTATGAAAAAGTGCAATCATTTTCTTTTTTGGTAAATTCTTTAATGTAAACTTCTTTGTACAGGCGCGAGCTTAATCAAAGATTGGTCAGTGTTCATTCATAAAGTTCTTATTCTTTATTGCACATAACATTAAAAGATATGCACACAAATAATATATAGCTTATTTACAACGGCGAGCTTAACCCAGAATTAGGTTTTCTTACAGCAAACCAGAGTTGCAAAGTTTTTTTTTTCACACAGATTTGTAGCGTTACGAATATTAATTTGGTAGTATATTCTTTATGTATTTTACTTTGAGAGGTCCATTCTTAGAAACAGTGTCGTGCGGTGTATACCTAAATTTCTCAAATTTTATCCGGGCTAAAAATATTTCGCCGCTTCTAGAATATTCCGAAAGCAAAAATGGCGCTTGGTAGCGGTCGTTCGTCACTTGAAGACGGGAAATTATGATTATGTTAGTGCCAAAGTTGTTTATTTTAATGAAAAGGTTGGGTTTAATCAACAGCGGTGATATTATAACTAATTTTAAGGTTAAAATAAAAAATGGTTTCAGAACGTATTTTACTATATAAAGGATGCGGTGAACGAGTAGATAATAATCAATTATATAGCACCGCAGTAGGTTAAAATGTAAATTAATCTTGAAGTCTTAATAATTAATCACGTTAAGTTTATACCTCAGACAAAGTAGATTTTGGTACCTAATTGGTTCAAAGCCTGAATTTAGATCCAGTGTCTGGCGTCTGCTTGGAAACAAGGGGAATAGGATGTTTAATTTTGTGAACATATTTTTTGAATCGACTTTACACTGGTTCTCTGCCTTTTCACCGAAAATTGTTTGCCAGATTTTCACTTGCAAACCAACGTTTCGCAGAATTTATTTCGCCGAATAATGATTTGCCAACTTATCATATAATTTTTTTTTCCCCAACCTCACAGTTACCAACTGTATGTTTGGTCTGCTTTTCATAAGGCCACTTTATAAAATGCCAACTTTCTCCCCTGGCACCACTCCTATGAAAAGGTAATACATAGTTTTTGAGAAAAACCAATTATTTTAAGCTAACCTCAAAACATTTTATATTCGCCTAAAAAGCGTAGACGACGTAGCCACGCTACGCGGGGTTACTATTTCTGTCTGCAAGGTTTACAGTAACCTAACACAAAGGAGATGTCAGGGTATTAGTTCGCTCGCTCCGCTCGCTCACTAGACCCCGCCATCCCCTTCGAACCTAACCTGTCCGAGTAGGGGTGGCCCAAGTCCAGAGCTCGCTTTGCTTCATCTTGCATCCAAATTCTCCTGGTAGCAAAAGTAACATTGCCTATTGTACACACATACAATCAGTGTGGCTACATTGGGGACTTTTAGGTTGTTATATAAACGGTATGTTTGACAAATGATAAATGTTCCAAACGTTTTGTGTCATTATGATAATCAGCTTAACAATAATTCTACCAAATGAAACGTTGTCATCCAAACATTTGCTAATCGTTAGTTGTCTAAGTAAAGAAGTGTAAGAAACATTGGCGAAACGTTGGTTGGCAAGTGAAAATCTGGCAAACAATTTTCGGCGAAAAGGCAGGACACCCTTTACTCTACACATGATCAACGAATTTTTTACTCATTTTATTATTTTTGAGACTAGCTGTCCCGCGCAGCTTCGTCTGCGTCACATTTTCCCCGTTTTCGCAACATTTTTCATTGCTGCTCCGCTCGCGTGATCATTTGTAAATCTAAACCATCCAGGGCGCCACCCAAACACATACAAAAAAATTCATTCAAATCGGTCCAGCCGTTTAGGAGGAGTTCAGTGACATACACAGTAAAATTATATATTTAAAGATTTAGACGTTACCCATCGCGTCTATGGACGTCAATACACAGAGGCGCGGCTGAAGGACGTGAGACGCAGGCTTATTTCAGTTTACCTTGCAAAATGGGATAATGGGCCTTTGCCAACAGTGTGCCACAAAATGTTGGTTAAGACTAAAATAGGTAGTTTAGTAACTCGAGGCGCAAAAGATTCTATAATAATAATTTGAATGAGAAGTTATGAAATCTTACAAGTAAACGTTATCCCATTTAATAAGTCATATCAATTTAGGGGCGATCGCGACGATTGTTTCAGTCAAGTCACTAAATTCTCTAGTAACAATGAAAACTTGTCTCCACACGATCACAACGGAACGATAAAAGTTTGACGAAACAGTCTCGAGTCAGTCGCTTCTGTAGAGTATCCGGATGAGTAATGTCTTTCAGTTCTCTAAAGTCAACTTGCTCAAGCTCGCTTGTACTCGCTACTTTGGTAGTTCAAGTTACAAGTAGCTGATGTAGTTACTATATTGTTCTTCCATCGCCGCATGCTTGCCTTTCATATTGGGGTGGAATCCGATTTAAAGTGATGCTGCATTTCTGACATTAATCTTTGAATCTTACACACCAGTTTGATATAAAATGTTATGTATCTTAATGTCAGCTATTTATTTTAGAAAGTTTAAATTAAGTTTAAATTTCTGTGACAATATAAAAAAAAACCGGCCAAGTGCGAGTTGAACTCGCGTACCGAGGGTTCCGTAAAGGCAATTAGACCTTGAAGTATTTGATACGAGTTTCAACTTGATATCTCTACGCCTTCATGAGGTTTAAAATTAATAAAAAAAAAATATGATAAATTATGATGTAACTAAAAATTTTAGGTTTTCGGAATTTTTCCTTTATATATGTTATAAAACATACGTGCCAAATTTCAAGATTCTAAGTCGACTGGAAGTACCCTTTAGGTTTTGATTCCCTTGCGAGTAATTGCGAGTTTGAAAATATGTGGCTTAAAATGCTGTTTCTTTTGAATGCGTTGATATAGAAGTTCGGTTTTGTTACAGCTTAAAGGTATTATAGACTTGAGTATTTGATATGAATTTCAATTTAATACCTCTACGCGTTCATGAGGAAAGGGGTAGTAAGTTTAAAATTATTAAAAATATTTTTATTATATAATGTAACTAAAATTTTACGGTTTTCGCAAATTTTCCTTTATCTGTGTTATAAGACGTTTCTTCGTACCAAATTTCAAGATTATGAGTTTACGGGAAGTACCCAGTAGGTTTTGTTTCCCTTGCGAGTGTCGAAAATTTGCGGCATAAACGGCTGTATCTTTTGATTGCGTTGGCTTAGAAGTTTGAATTTTTTACAGCTCCAAGGGACAGTAGACTTGAGTATTTGATATAGATTCCAGCTTGATACCTTTACGCGTTCCTGAGAAAAAGGGTCTTGACAGTGGACAGACCGACAGACGGACAGACGGACAGACGGACGGACGGACAACAAAGTGATTCTCTATGAGTTCTGATTTTTCCTTTTGAGGTACGGAACCCTAAAAAACGTACAAAAAGCAGATTTACAAGCGGATATCACGTGGGACTACTGATCGATGTTTTACATTGGAAATAAAGAAAATGTTTAAGCCACTAGACTAATCTGTGAAGTATAGAAGAAACGATAGATTGAAGTTATTGAGTCCAAAGAGGTGATTAAAAATCTTCCACCTTCGCTAGTTGCTACCTTTATATTTCTAACCGTATTTTTATCCGAACTTTCAAGAACCCAGCCTTTTCTACCCAAGAAACAGGCTTAATATTTTCCAACGGTTACCCGAGCGAGTGGCAGCGGAATCTAATAAGCGAGCTGAACCAACGCAATCCGATTGTCCCGACAGACGGACGGAGGGCTAACGCAATTTGATGCGGAGGCCGAATTGACGCCCGACCCCCGCACGTATGACTGACGAGTTTGTTGCTGACAGTTTTACACTCCGAGAGGACTGACAACTTCTAGCGGGATGGGGGAGGGGGATGTGACGTCATGGGAAAGAGGTGTGAATTGTTTATGTGAGGATGTGGTTAGCATATATTTTGTACTACAGGGTGTGGAGTCCCAGGATTGTTTTTCTTATAGAAGACTATGACTATGACAAGTGTTTCCTTTAGATGTATATTATATTTCTCTGTGGAGGTAGACAATAATACAGTCTTTTTCATTTTTATAAGCATCGTCTTCCATGAGGTACTTATCACGCAATTTACCCTAAAACAACACCAACAATGACACTTCATAACAAAGAAAAACAAAAAAGTGGTAATACACCAAATCCATCTAATTCTCCCCGCTATTTATCGTGCCTCTGATTTCGTAACCGAGCCATCCTAAAATAAACTTTAAGATGCAGTTGTAAGACCTAAAATTGAAGAGCTGGTTACATAAATAGGGGTGCACGCAAACACATTAGCATATATACAAGGAGACAACAAGTCTTCCGTCTAAAAGTTAATGAAAATGTTTTATGAACTCATTACATTTTAATAACGTGGCGAAGGTGGATCTAATTTGAAGGATGTATGCGATAACTATGGCAATTATATAATTACGAACTACGCCTTCTTATGGGAAACCATTTATAAAGTTGTCTTTTTTTCTTTTTAACAAACATCGTAATAACGAAAAAAATATCTGCCGCCTCATACAAAATTTAAATACCTATTCGACCCAAATGTATGGAGCAGCTGATATTTTTTTCGCTATGACGATGTTTCTTTATGGATAAACATGTTCAGTTTGATGGTCTGTAGCACACCGTTAAGTATGTATACACCCTTTCCGTTACACACTTTTTTTTTTTTTTGGTATTGGATATCATCAAATGACTTCTCCCGCTCTGGGCGGAGCGGAAGGGAGTGTCAGACTTGACTGACTAAAACCCATCCATGTTCCTTCTTAGCCCTTTGTGTTCCAGGGCCACTGTATCTCTTTCGAACAACCCGCAACCCTGGGAGGTAATAAAGTTGTCTTGGCATGGTTTTCAGAGCATATTACAAAAACAAGGCGTACAAGACGGAATGGAACGACGGAATGGAACATCATCACAGGAATGTGTATTCCGAATTAATATAACAAGCATATCTTGGAAAAATGTAAATGCAATATTTATGTTAAAATATTAACTAATTTTCAGTAAACTTGCTGCACCTTAACAGGGTCATACTCATTAGTTTTATGGTTATCCGGTGTGCATATTGTGCAATACATAAATCCTGTGAATTGCTGAAGTGACTGGCTTTCGACAATGGTTGAGAAGCATGGCATTTGGATTTCACAAACAACAATGATATATATGCGTAATTTATTCCTTCCGTTAAGTCTTTTGGCAAAGAAGAGATACGTAAAGGGTTACGAAAATAATATAAATGTAAATGAACAGATAAAATTATTCTAAATCATTCATACGAATGATCCTTGGCAAAATTGCTGGAGCTACGAGGAGGTACACCGACGACAAACATTTAACTTAATTAAATATGTAAGCTGCGGAATATTTAAAAAATGCTTAATTATGCCCAACACCTAGGTGTCTGAAATTCATACAATTAGATTTTAGTGAAGGATTGCTCTAATCATTACGATAAGGTTACTTTATCACCAGATCAAATGGATTAAGCTGCTTAACACAAATCATTACGTTATCATCCTAGTTATCGACTTAGCCAACTATGAGAAAATCGACTTCCAGTCTAACCCGATGCAGCTGAGTAAATACCAGTAAACGTAAAATAGGACGTACTTCGGTTTAGGTACATTATTCCCATCCTTGAGACACAACTGTCGAACTACAAATGCAAGACAGAGACGGCAACATGCCTTATAGTCACAGCACGAGCTAAGTAACGTTAATAGATCTTTTTCTATTTATTTTTTTCGTGTTTCAAATTTCAAATGACTTCTCCCGCTCTGGGTGGAGCGGAAGGGAGTGTCATACTTGACTGACTAAAACCCATCCATGTTTCTTCTTGGCCCTTTGTGTTCCAGGGCCACGGTATCTCTTTCGAACAACCCGCAGCTCATAGATCTAGGCCTAAGTTACCGTTTAGCTACCTCGCACATTTCTGGGAGAGGCAGTATAACCATCACCATACCGCAATGCATAATCTGTCATTATTACATTGCCAAAATATGCGTCAACTACACACACATACGACATTATGCAAAGTACGCACAGTAAACGGTAGATATATAGTTTGGCTAGGTACAGTTGCCAATGTGTGAGAATGTTTAGTACTTTAATAACGTTGTAAGTACGCTGTTAAGGCCCCTATCGAGAACGCAGAATGGCTATGAAACGCTCCGTGTTCATGTTTGTTTATTATTGAAATAGCAAAGTTATTTCATAGCCTCGTTAGTGTATAGTAACTATTGTTAATAGTTCAGCTTCTAACTGTTAACGATTTAGAAGTCCTGGACTTTACACCTGCACTAGTTCTCTTGCTATTATTGAAGCTTATCACTATTAACAATATATTATAGAGTTTGACACATTCACAAACCCAGTGACCTAAAATTATGCTTTATCACCCCATAGAGTTAGGCAAATAAGCGTATATCATCTGTATTTCCCCGACAAATAGCAGAGGTGTTTTTTTTACTACAATCGTATTTCACCAGGTATGTTTCAGGCCGATGTAATAGGGGGGTGATCCTATTGCCACCAGCTAGACATAAATCCCGACTTCAGGTTGTAAATAATAAATTCCTGATTAAGAACCCAATGAAACTAACCGGCCTAGGAATCGAAGCCAAAACCTCATACTAACAAACGAAGCGGTCAATTAATGTGTAACACATATTTCTCCAGTAAAATTCGAGTCCGATATAATAGGGTCAAACCTATTCCCATAAACTTAATTTATTATTAACTATCAAATCAATTTATTTTCATAAGAACTAACGTAAACATTTCCTTCGCCAAAAAAACAATAAAGCATTACTAAAAACAAATGCCTTCTGAGTTCTTATTGATGATATGAAAATAATAATAATAAAGAACTGTGCCTTAAAACAACAAGTCAACAAACGAAGGGATATAATATTAAAGTGAATTATGGCTCACTAAATTAATATCCGACGATAGCCAACAGTAATTGAATTTGTTTACCTATAAGAAAATCCTCATTTAAGGCGCTCTTCTAGGCGACTTTCATGCTTTTGAGGGGGTGAAGCAGATGAAGAGGGGCGTCGAGTAGTCCCTTTAGTCCCGCCTACTGGCGGGGTGCCCCGCTTGAATCACGTCGATGTGCGACGTCAATAAATGTATAGAAGCTTAATTTCAAAACTCATTATAAAAGTACGAATAGCCCAGCGCGCCGCTAGCCTACATCGCTTCCGCGGTGATCTCTAGGTTCGAACCTCAATACACGCAATTCTTTTTTATCTTATTTTTTTAATATAAGGTATGTACCTACATTTCAATATCGCATTTTTTTTTAAATATGTTTTTATTTTTGTTTTCTTATTTTTTCCTAATAAGTTATAGGTTGATTGTTATTTTGGATTGTTTGGTTGTTTGGATTGTTATTTTATAGAAAAGGTTTTCGAAATATTATCGAATAAGTAGATTCGTCAAACGAATAATAAATAATTCAAAGCAGCCTCATGGACAACCAAGGGCATTAAAGTCGGCAGTAAGAGGTTGACGAATCTCCGACTTGCCGACGACATGGTCCTTTTTGCCCACACAACCCTGGAACTACAGACTATGCTCCAAAAACTGCACGCGTAGCATGACCGCCGTAGAAACGGGCTATGTCGACGGAAAAATAGACAAAGTGCCACATTGTCATTGTCTATCTGTCATTATGTCGATTATTCCGTAGACAAAACTCGTTTCTACAGTGGTCTTGCTACGCATGCAGTTTTATTTTTTAATAAAGAAGTAAATTTAAAATTTATTGTTCGATTAAATTTTGAATTTGTCAATAGGACGTGGCGCCATCTATTGTGATAAGAAATTTATTGTTGTTTTCCTTCGGATCAGTACTTTTTGTCGGGATGAAAGGTATCCTATGGCCGTTTGTGTACACCTTACAACGTACATGCAGAATTTGAGGATGATCACTTCATTGGTTTAGGCGTGAAGAGGTAACAAACAAATTTTTAATATAAAAATTTTCGCATTTATAATATAATAACTAACTGCGCGCGACTTCGTTCGCGCGGACTTTTTTTATGTGTATAAATAAAATAGATTTTGGACGATTCTCAGACCTACCCGATATGCACACAATTTCATACAAATCGGTTCAGCCGTTTCGGAGGAGTATGGTAACTAGCACTGTGACACGAGAATTTTATATAAGATATAAGTATAATATATAAATATATATTTAAAGAAATATTTATTTATATAAATATATAAAATTAGGCTCAGGATAGAGAAATTAACTTGTAGCGGTTCGATATTAGTTCAATGCTAGCTCAGTGGATAAAACCGTGCGCCATCGCATACGAGGAGTTGAAAGAATAATCACAGGAAAGAGACAGACGGAAAGTAGTCGCCGTCAAGAATTGGCAAGTTCCGAAAGACTAAGTTCCGAAGACACAGGTCAGAGTATTTTTGGGTTTTTGCTCCTACTATCGACGGTTCGCAAAGAATTTTGCTGACATTGCGAAACCTCTACACAAACTCACTGAGGAAAAGCGACAATTCTGTTGGGACAAGAGCTGCGACGTCGCATTTCAGGAATTAAAGAAACGTCTGTGCAAAACTCCTATTATTAAACAAACCAAACCGGAAAGAAATCATTGCGTTACTCGACGGGTACTGCCGTTGTAAAGACATTGCAGCATTTCAGTAAAGAAACTCTTTTGCAAAAAAAAAAAACGGGCACCATAGATTTTTTCTCTATTTCAATGAAAAATAACAAGAAAGAGGTTTTATTCATTTGACAATGTATTGGCATGTCATTTGAAGCATCCTGGCATGATTCTTTACGTTCCAAATTTAAATTTTGAAATAAGCAAAAGAAAAATATTGATTATTGTAAAATTGCTCTACTAATGGCGCGAATTGCTGAAACGATATTTTTACTGATTACTAAAATTTTAAAACTCTTTGCAAATTAAACAATTTAATTTTTCTTTTTACATTAAATACCAGTTTTTGATATGAGTTAAAAGCGATAAGGGCCGGTAAAATTATAGCCCTACTTGAAGAAGGTCGTTCGCAAACTTACGTGTCTCAGCGGCTAAATGTGAGTCGTTCAACTGTCCAGAGGACTTGGCAACGGTATCAAGAGACCGCTTCGGTCAAAAGAAGACCTGGTTCGGGAAGAAAACGATGCACAGAACCAAGAGACCGCTTTTTGGTGGGTCAGGCGTTGCGGAATAGTAAAGCATCAAGTGTGGACCTGAAGAAGAGCCTTGAAGAAGAGGAGTAGAAGTTAGCTTGTGGACGTTCAGGAGGAGGCTTTGGCTGCCAATATCAGGAGTTACCGCCCGGCTCGGGGTCCTAATTTACTCCGTGAGCACCGTGTTGCTCGACTTTAGTTTACTCGAAACTGTGCTTCATGGACTCTGGAGGACTGGAATAAAGTATTGTTTTCTGATGAAGCTAGAATCTCTTTGTGCGGAGAGGACCGACGCCGACGAGTGCTACGAAGACCACGGGAACGCTATGCGGAAGTGTGTTTCGAAGAAATCACTCCTTATGGCTGAAGCTCCGTTTTGTTTTGGGCAACAATTAATTCGACGCAGCGTACGGAGTTAGTTTTCATAGAAAATGGAACATTAAAAGCACACCGGTACATAATGGAATTCCTAATTCCATATGCACAACCTGCATTGACTGTACTTGGGGAAGATTCCATTTTTATGGACGACAATGCTCGCCCACACCGTTCTGACGACGTGGAAGCGTACATGCAAGAAGTTGGGATCCGTCGTTTAGATTGGTCAGATCGAACTCCTGACATAGAACATCCCAGACATGCTCAATTGGATTGAGTCCAATTGAGCATGTCTGGGATGTTCTAAAGAGACGGGTAAGATGAGTGCAACCTGCTCCACAAAACATCAGAAACATCAAATATTAATTTACACGATTATAAGTATACAGAGTACGTCAAATAATTAAATTTCATGGCAAGAGAACGATGATAACTCAAATCGTCCTTAGAACGTAATTTCCTTAGGTGCCCGTTTTTTTTTGCAAAAGAGTGTATTTGCTGGGACGAAAGTTCCAGCTGCGAACTGACCATGCTGCATTGAAGTGGCTATTACAGTTCAAAAATCCGGAGGGACAAGTGGCGACATGGATTGTGATGATGGTGGATTGAACTACTGCAAGAGTTCGACTGCATAACTGAACATCGCACTGGGAGAACTCACGGTAACGCAGACGCCTTGTCAAGAAGACCTTGTCCTGAAGATTTTAAGCACTGTGCCAGGCAAGAGACTAAGGAGGTAGCAACCGTGAGGGTGCTTAGAACGAATCTCAGTGATGAATGGAAGGAAACCCTACAGCAGGCTCAGCAAAATGACTCAGAGATCAAACCGATCTTCGAGTAGATCAAAGCTGGTGCTCCTAAACCCAAGTGGAGTGATGTGGCAGCGATGAGTTCCATCACGAAGAGTTATTGGGCCCAATGGAACAGCTTGGTTATCCAGGATGGAGTCTTGTGCCGTAAATGGGAAAACGCTCGAGGGGACAGGTGTCATCTACAAATGGTTGTCCCTAAAGCCAAAGTACCGGATGTTCTACGGCTCTACCATGATGTATGTTCAGGAGGACATATGGGGGTAAAAAGGACTCTAATGAAGATCTGAGAGCGATTTTACTGGATCCACTGTCGAGAAGATGTGGAGGACTGTTGTCGTAAATGTATCACTTGTGCGGCTGTGAAAAGACCCCAAACACGCAGCAGAGGTGCATTAAAAGTGTACAACGTTGGAGCCTCCTGGGAATGGTGAGCCATTCTCAGAGAGTGAAAGTGGGAACAAGTACTTAATGGTTGTCATGGATTATTTCCACAAAGTGGCCAGAAGTGTTCGATTCCTAACCAAGAAGCTACAACTGTCGCAGATAAATTGGTTCAGGAATTTTGGAGTACCCTTAGAAATTCACAGTGATCAAGGAAGGAATTTTGAATCACAAGTATTTCAGGAGACTTGCCGAATGATGGGTACCCACAAAACAAGAACCACTTCTTACCACCCACAATCTGATGGAATGGTGGGACGCTTTAACCAAATGTTGTAGATAAATCTGCCAAAAGTCGTAGCAAGCAGGCAAAAGGATTGGGACAAGCACATACAGCCGTTTCTTCTGTCCTACCGTAGTGCAGTCCACGAAAGTACGGCTGTGACACCAGCCTTCGTGAACTTTGGAAAGGAATTACGGTTGCCCGCAGAATCAATCACTGGAACTGCCCCCGATGCACCACGCAGTGTTACAGATTATGCAAATGACTTGCGTAACAAGTTGAACGATGTCTATGAGCATATCTGACAATTCGGCCAAGATGTCTGAGAAGATGAAGACCCGTTATGACCAGAAGACGAACAGAAGAGGTTTCGACGAGAATTCACTGGTGTGGTTGCATAACCCAGTGCGTAGCAAAGGTAAGTCTCCGAAATTGCAAGCAAAACCATACCATATGGGATGGACCATACTGAGTCGTGACCAGGATTGTCCAGGGTCAACGATGTCACCTACCGAATACAGAAGGGTCCACGAGGTGCGCCTAAGATCGTACATGTAGATCGATTAGCGCGATACTACGGGACTAACGATGCTCGGGACGAGCATGTCTAAGGAGGGGCAGTGTTACGTTGCCTGCTTTACGAGAACATTCTAGGATTACGTTCGAGTCTAGAATGATCCAGTATGTCTAGAAGATTCGAGAATAATCCTAGAATGTTCCACAATGGAAATGTCTAGAAACTTTGAGAAAGTTCTGGACCTTTCTAGAACTTTCTAGAAGGATTGGTTCCACTATAAAGCTATTTGGAAGGTTCAAGAAGGTTGTAGAACTTTCTCGAAGGATGGGTTTCCCCTAAGGAACTACCTAGAGATTCACGGAAGTTATGGAAGTTTCTCGAACATGAGTCGGCCATATAAATAAGCGACGGGTGCGGAAGTGAGTTAGTCATGCATTCTAACTCACGCGACGAAGGAGCGGCGCAGACCAGCTATTCATTCGCTTACATGGGCGGCGTTACACAGTACATTGCCGCTCAAATTCAAACACTACGGCCCCTAGTCTGGAGCACGATCGGCTAGCTCTGAGAGCGTCTGCAGACGGGGGCCAGCATCCTCAGCGGTAGGATGCGCCAACAAAGTCACCTCCGTCACAGGTCGTCATCCGCTGGGCCTCCTCCGGGCAACCGGAGGTCTCACCTGGCGGTGACAGACCGCCGAGGTGGCGTAAAGAAAGCGGCGCTCGCTACGGTAACGTTTCACCGTAGCTAAGCGCGCAGCGCCCAGCGCCGCTGGCGACTCCTACCGGACAAAATGACAATTACACACTGGCGTAGGCGTTTACTGGCGTGGTACGTTGCAGGGTTTTTCAAAGAGGAACCTCCTAACAATACGCGCCTTGTCCAGAATTACTGCTTTCTGAATCAAGCCCTTGATCCAGCTGCGAAACGAAAGACTCCTCAGATGTTGGTCGAGGTTTCTAAGCCAGTTAGCAGTACGCGGACCTTCCTATCACGAAACTTGTTTCCGCCTGACAAAAGACTGCTTAGCATCTTATTCAGGCGGCCAAAGGAGCGTTCCCTCAACGATTGTTTCATGTCAGCAGTATTGATGCCTAATGCTTCTGACATTCCCAAATACTTGTAGGTTTCTGTTGAGAAGAGGAATCGGATCGGAGATTCTGGAATCCCATGGATTCCATAATCTTGCTTCACATGCATGACTGCGCATTTGTCAACAAGTTTCTGTAACCATCAGTAGCTTCATCAGTTGCAAATTGTTGGGGGCAAAGAGTTTCATATCAATCATTTACATGGTTGGAAGGCAAGGTATGACCACCTCTCCTCAACCGAAAGCCCAGACCTGAACCCCTCAGTAGCATGCTAAGAGGGTTTAAGGCTAGGCAAAACCACAGGGCCTCCCTGTGGTCTTGCCTAGCACTGGGTGACTTAGCTCAGACTATCACCCTATCTACAATAAACTTTAAAAGGTCTAAAGATAGCCACTCAGAAACTGTATCATTAATGGCTTTTAAGTGTCTTCGCAGTCTTGATATAACTAAAAATTTTTCCGAATTATACTATAGCTGAGCTAGTGTTTGTGAGGGAATCCCCGAAAAAGACAGCTGTGCTAGCTACATATTATTATTTTTCTTAATGTTTGTATTTTGTTCTTGAAGTTGTGAGGCCCTCCTCTGCCCTCCCCCTCCCTTTCTGCTAGGTTACTGGACAGACGGGTGCGTGGATAGACGAATGAAAGGGTGGACATACGGACGGGGCGGATGGAGATATGCATGAAGAGGTGAACGAACAGTAAGAATACACTAAATTAAAACAATCTAAGTCTAAATAAATTTTATTTATTTTTTTGATGATTTTAGCAAAATCTAAATATATAAATTCTACACGACACAATTCTTCAAAATGTTGTCTTCTAACATAAGACGTTTTCATATATGGTATCTCTCGCGCTTTTTAGTTGACTTATTTACATATGATAAATCACTTTTATTTTGTTTATGGTTCCTCTACATTTTATTCTTGACAATTTACAAAATAGATGAAGTTGGCGCTTACGAAATTTTTCGATATTTTTATCATTGGTGTCATTTTTGTAGTTTTAGGGGTCGCTGATAACGAAGATTTGGTAAAAAAAAAACTTCAAGATGGTGCGGATGAAATTTTCAGTTTTTTCGTCATGGGGGTCATTTTCTTGGTTTTCGGGATCGCTGAAAACGGGAATGACGAATAAACAAAATTACATTATTTAAGTTTTCGGATTCCCTTTGCAGAACTTTGACCCTTCGCCACTGAGGTTCCCCACCCACAATTTTGACTCTTCGCCACTGATGATCACTAATTTTTTATTTACACATTTTATGACTAAAATCGAACAAAAATTTACGCGAACGAAAAACTAATCATAAAATAAAATATAATAAACAGCTTTCAACAACAAACAGATCGAAATTTAATTGAAAAAATCTGAGCGGCGAGCGGAAAAAAGTGACATACGTCCATCTAGCAGCGCGCCTCAGCGGTCACTGTCACTCTGCGTAGAAATAAAAGAGATGCGACAAGACGCCGCGAATGGCGTGATGTTTCGTTCGACTTGTTCGAATAATTATCATTAAAAACATGAATCCTTACAAATATAGTAAATAAAACGAAAAAAAAAACCGACAGTTCCCTTTATTATTTTATATTACATCACTGTTATTAATTTAGTCAAGATTAGTTGAGCAGTAATACAGTTACACTTGCTTGAAAATCAGAACTTCTCGATTTTTTTTTATCAGGATTTTTTTCCAAAAACGTGTTTTGGGCCCGAAGGTTCCCTCATAAATATGGTCAAGAGTAACATATATTTTTTTTGTTGCTCTAAAATGTATACATTTGGCTAAAAAACTGTTCAAAGTTGCCTGTTTTGACGAGGCACAGCGTCTTAAAGCTAAGGGTTAGAACTGATCGCAAACAATGAGTTTTCAGGCGCTATCGATATATTTATTCGGGCTACAAAATTGCACTAGGATTACTAAAACATGAAATTTTCAGTCTAACGGATGCAGTTAAA
Source organism: Cerastis rubricosa (assembly GCA_949152445.1). Taxonomy (NCBI): domain Eukaryota; kingdom Metazoa; phylum Arthropoda; class Insecta; order Lepidoptera; family Noctuidae; genus Cerastis; species Cerastis rubricosa. The sequence continues at coordinate 1,036,722 of OX424525.1, read as the reverse complement.
TACCAGTATTTTACTTAGGAAAACTGGTTTAACGCGTAAATAACATCATTTGATTGGTGGTGTTACTTTTACGAAACATAAATAGGTTATTATATAATCTGCGAATTATTACAAAATAATGGTTTCATTTTATCCGCCATAGCTTTGTCGTTACGTTATCGTGCATTACAAAACGGTTTACTTATCTAAAATAACATTATAAAGAGGAAAGATTTAATTGTTTGTTTGCATTGAATAGGCTCCAAAACTACAGGTCAGATTTGAAAAATTCTTTCAGTGGTATATAGCCCATTTATTGAGGAAGGCTATAGGCTATATATCATCACACTACGACCAATAAGAGTGGAGCAGCAATGAAAAATGTTGCAAAAACGGGGAAAATGTGACGCAAATGTCGTTGCGCCGGACACCAAGTTACTTTGTATTACTCACAGTTTATTGTCACTCGTAAAATATGGGTAGGTACTTTAATTAAGTTCCGTTCTACTGATCGGGTACTAAATGCGAAATAAAATAAAATATTTGCCGGTAGTAAAATTATATAATGAAAGAGAATGGTTCCTGAAGTTTTCCTTTTTTCTGATCTAATATTATTCTGTTTTTCAATAACAGCAGTGTAGCATGATAGTTCATGAAAACCTGGTGATAAATGGCCAATTATTTTTATTAAAATATTGCTCTTTGAATTCTACCTGCCACCATGTGAAAAAAGCGTGAGTTTAGTGTGCCAACAAATTGTCCGATGTGTATCTCAACAAATTGACCGATGATTTTCGATTGTTACTTTTGTTAGATTTTAAAACATTGCTTTATCATCATCATCATCATTCATCATCATTTCAGGACAAAAGACGTCCACTGCTGGACATAGGCCTCCCCCAAGTATCGCCAAATTGACTTTTGGGGGGTTTTGCCATAATCGCTTAATGCTGCGTGAAAAATAATAATTAAGAAATTAAACAATTAATCTGCATAGTAACACTCACCAAGAAAAATCAAAGCCTTCAACATGACCTATTTCAAGGTATCCCATCAATCTTGCCCACCACCGTACGTACAAAGGGCGTCATGTATCGTGATTTTTCATCGGACGTACGTCAATTAACATGTAAATTGGAGTCGCTGGCTGATGAGTCCCCGAGCGTAGGGTTGCCCTCTTTCATGTGTTCCAGGAAATAAGAGGGACCTTTTGTAGCGCAGAGGGATTTTTAAGCTAAAGCGCTTTAGTGCCCCGGAGGTGGGTTATTGAGGACGTCAGCTTTGATGGACGTATAGAACCGTAAAGCGCAAAGCGAAAATCAGACCATCGAGATGTGTAGCGTATGACCACTATGAAGAAAGATCTGTAAACCACTACATTTTATTTAGTTTATTCTCTTAATTTGTTTTAGCTATTCTAATAAACAACATTGGAACTTTTCCTAAATTAACAATATTTTTTCAAAGGAATATTTGAACATCCCTAGGGGCGCTTGCATATACAGGGAGTATATACATTTTCGTGTACACATTTTAAGCGGCAAAGAGGATTTGCTTAATAAAACATTGGATTTGTTTAATTCCGTGACCGACGGGTGTTCAAAGTTCATAGATGATTTTATTAAGGTTTACATATCTTTGACGTATGTACCAACCGGTCTGGAGTTTACAAAAGTGTGACGAGTTTACTTTGTGACGAATGTACAACAACCTTGTTGTTTTGGCTTGTGTATCTAACGATGAACAACTTGCTAAAATACTTGACAGTTGAAAAAGTAAATTTAAGCTCTGCTCTTTTTTTTCCACATTTGAACGACTAGACGATATTTTACAGGGAAACACTGTTCAGGAAGGCATGGTAACTGTGTTAAGTGAAGTAGAAGGTTTTCTGTTTTATTGCAAACAATAAATGAAATCCCCCAGCTGATTAAGTAGTGAGACATATTCAATGTTCCTATTCACGTAGGAGTTTCGCAGTCCGAACAAACATCGTAATAATGGACGAAGTTATGATGACGAATAATTACCGGAAACACATTGTAAAGGATGGCACGGTTGACATATGTCGGGCAATGGGCATGCCACTGTCCGGGAGAATCGATCCGACACATTATTTCAGGGTGTTCTTGTCTGGCTAACGGACAGTATTTGCATAGACACAACCTCGTTGCCAGGATTAGTCACCAGCAACTTGCTTTGAAATACAACCTTGTGGAATCAGAAGTGCTATGCTATAAGTATGCGCCCGACCCAGTTCTCGATAATGGTAACATCACATTGGGGTCGATCTATCTTCACTGACAGGGCTATTGTTGCCAATAAGTCTGACATTGTGTTGATAGATCGATTGGAGCGTCACGCAATGATTGTTGATATAACGGTCCCGCTTGACGAGAACCTCGTGAAAGCAGAGAAAGATAAGCAATTCAAGTATCTAGATCTGGCTATCCAGGTTGTCGACATGTGAGTACAGCATTCATTATGCCGAAAGTCGTGTCAGCCAATGGCTTAATAGCCAAAAGCTTCGACCAACATCTGAGGAGTCTTTCGTTTGGCAGCTGGATCAAGGGCTTGATTCAGAAAGCATTATACTTCTCGATACGGCACGAATTGTAAGGAAGTTCCTCTCTCAAGAGCCCTGACCACCGGTAGCCCGGATCATGTTCCCGATGCCGGTGGGCTACTATTTTTTATATTTTAAATGTTTTATATACAGGGTGTAACGGAAAGGGTATATACATACTTAACGGTGTGCTACAGACCTTTAAACTGAACATGTTTCTCCACACTGAAACATCATCATAGCGAAAAAAAAACCAGCTGCCCCATACATTTGGGTCGAATAGGTATTGAAATTTTGTATGGGGCAGGAGATAATTTTTTCGTTATTACGATGTTTGTTTGTGGAGAAACATGTTCAGTTCGATGGTCTGTCTCACATCCTTAAGTATGTATATACCCTTTTCGTTACACCCTGTATATATATTTATATAATTAAAAATGTAAATAATATGGTATATAAATGAATAAACGAAATGATAATGAATGAATGATCAAAGGTGAAAGATATTGCTTTCTGAAAAGAAACCAGCATTCCCATAATCCATTAGGAGCGTACAGCACCCTCGGGGACCATCGAGCTGCTTTATACCTCCGCCAAAAAGGAAAACGGAACCATAATTGCAAAAACGTCTTAAAAATGATAATACAATTTTTCTTTAACTGTTTTTGGAGACAAAGGCGTAGGAAAGATAAAAGAACGGCAGAGTGACATAAAAGGTAATTTGTGCAGAAGGTTAATAACGAAAATGTCATGCTTGCGCACAAAAAACGTCGATGAGCGATTTCAAGCGTGACCCGTTGGTTTTTTGTTCTGAGCATATTCTATAGGCTAACTTGTTTCTATCGATTCTATAATTCCACACTACTGTTGTTATCTGCCTAGTATCCACTATAACCGAGATAAGTTCAAGTGAAATGTCATGTGGCAAATTGAATAGGAGTTGGGTCGGCTTTTCGTTGAATCTTTGTCTAGGGGACTCTTTGTTTTGCACGGCGGATGGCCGAGGTGAAAGATCTCCATTTTGGGAACGATTTCCCTTTGAATGTAGAACGGGAAGTCGGGGCAAAGTAAAGGGATATTAATCTCTGATGCTGGGATAAGGTCACCCGAAAATGTTTTATAATCCCTGGGTCGTTCTTGCGGAATAATTTCTAAAATATCATAAGGCGTAAGCAATCCTCATTTTTTATTTTACGTGAGTAGTTTTCTAACAACCATTTGACGTTTCTTTCGGCACTGCAAATGAGTCCACCATAAAAAAAGAGAGTGAATTGAATGGCATCTTTCGTAATTAATGAAACAAAAAACAATTCTAACACACTCGAGACACTGCTTACCTTCTAAAAATTAAGATTATAAAGATACGTATGTGTTATCATTATCATGCAACATGGTACTCGTAAACTTTAAACTAAGTTGGTAGTAAGACTAATCCGAAGCGGCGGGAAGTTATGAACTGAACAAAAACTTAGCTCATGTTAATCCTGAAACCTGTGAACTTCTCGATTAAACCATTCAATCGATTTTCCGAAAGCAAGCGTCAAGTTTAACTAACTTATAACGCTATGATTTTGCAGCATTACAATAATATGTGAAAGGTTAGATCACTCTTTATAATACGAATACCTAATTTATAAAGTTTAGCGTTATCAGTGGATACTTTTAACATTAAACTTTCTAAGGGCATTGTTTAATATCAAAAGGTAGTGCTACCTGCACTACCTTTTGGTAGGAATACCTTCGATAGATTCGATATCATCAAATATTTCTTTGAGTTCCTGTGTATGTTACTGTTGCAGCATAACTGTTAAAACATGACTGTATGTATCTGTGTAACTAGCTTAAGTGAAATAAGATAAGGCGCTTATTAGATGCATAAGGCAGGAAATATATAGTCATAAGTAGAAATAATCTTCAGATTCTACACCAACACCTGATCAGATTCAGCGGTCTATACAGTTGCCTTAGCTGCATCGACTATCTCATTAATGTGCCTGAACCCTAATAGGTAAGTAGTTTCACTCCGTCGGCACCCAGTCTACTACAGACCCTATCAAATCTCTATTTACACATTACACATAACTTACTCGTATCTATTCAATTGTTCGTGATTCGGAATAGCTTTGATACCGATAATCTGGCTGATTGAAATTAATAGGCACATTAAGCTAAGTAACAGCTCGCGGGTAAGCCACAAATCCGTCTAAGTGGAATCATTGAGTAATGTGACACTGTTTATTAATCAATTCGACTGAAACTTTGTCCTGAAAGCTTTGATACACAAGGGAGTTACAGTAAAGGTGAATTTCACTAACTGATCGCGATCACCACATCGATCATTTTAATAAAGAAGCACTAGGTATATGATTTTATCGCCGCAGTCCTATTGCGCGGGACTGAACGTCCCGCATTTCAGTAAAATGTTGTATGGTTTGCGGATTTCACCAGGGCGCCCGAATGACGTCATCAAATTCGGCACTTGCGGAGAGTGCAACACTAGATGCGACCCGGGCGCGTTTGGCGCATATTAGGCGGATAGGTGCACGGGATCATTCGAAAATGCGATAACTGCGGCGCGTACGGCTCCTGTGGCGTGCCTAGGTGTGCTTCTACCTTTAACGCCTTACTCCGTGCCGTTAGTTAAATTTGCAACATTGAAAATTTTATCCCGATAATAATTATTTACGTGCCGTTTAGTGTCTAGAAACAGACATAGAGGATATTACTGAGGCCTCATTTAAGGTTAGTCCCCAAAGATTATGTGATTTTCTTTTATTTTTTTTTTTTAGTATAGGATCCCGCTATATAACGACCTTCACCGAGCTGGTTATTGGATGAAACTTATTTTATATTAAATTTAATATGTCAATAAATATATTGCATATGGGTTGCCTAAAAAATTTCAGTCAGGACATTTTTTTTTTTTTTAAACTTTTCACCGGTTTGGTTAATAGACAAATTCCATACCAATCGAAAGTATAAAGCCCATAGAATATGCAAACGTTAGGTTGCCTTTTCTTTTCCCGTCACAACTCTCGGGTAGGCAGGTATAAACAGGTAAATCGATACTAGTAACTTGCACCGATCTGGTTAATGAATTAAAAAAGGCAACCTAACGTTTGCATATTTTATGGGCTTTACACTTTCGATTTATATGGAATTTGTTAATTAACCAAACCGGTGAAATGTTTCAAACATTTTTGTTCAAAAAATTTTTTTTAATCATATCCTGGACTGAAATTTTTTAGACAACCCATATGCAATATATTTATTGACATATTAAATTTAATATAAAATAAGTTTCATCCAATAACCAGCTCGGTGAAGGTCCTTGTATGGCGGGATCTTAGGCCATTTGAAAAAAATCTAGAATGTCCCAGATTACTGAAAGGACAATCCCTAAATTAATAAATTACACTTTTTTACTTAACTACACGTCTAGGATTATCTAATGATAGAGCTTAGCTTGATAGCAATGGTAAACCCAAACAGTATAGGCAACATAATCTAAAAAAAAAAAAATGCGTACCTATTTTTGGAAATTGTTAATCGGACACATAGCGTTTCCGGATAGTAGGGCCGTACGAGAGGCAAACCCGCACAAACTAGTATTATAGTTATTAACACGTGGTGTACAGACTGCCACTGAAATACCAGTACTGTGAACTTTTGGCTACTCATTGACGATCTGAGTTTCTTACATATAACTTTTTACTATAGTCGTGGACGATGGGCCTAAATGGATATTTTGTGCTAGATAATATTATATACTTTGACAAACAAATACCCACACACAATTTATCTGGGGAGCTCAAAAACAGCGCATTAGCCATTTTACCCAGAGTTTTACAGAAAAAGTTTATTAAACTACAACTTACCCATGGCAAACAGGATGATGAGGGCTGACACGACCCAGGAGCACATCGTGACGTCACTACCGGCTATGGTTACATTGTCAACTAGGCCGCTTGCTTCACATTGGGAGGTTGTGTTCTGGAACAAACAGATCAGTGTCATCATCACTTAACTAAACTTGAAGGTTTAAAGGAACAAGCTTACACTATTACCGTCGAGTTTGTAAATACATATTTATTTACACTTCATGTATAAGAGTGGTACATAGGCGGGTAAATTTTATCTTAGCTTTTTGTCCTATGTAATCAAAGGAATAAGAATGATAATGGAGTGTGAGGTTTTCGTGGAACGGTCTGGTTCTTGGTGTCGCTGGCTTGCGCGATAGTACTTAAAAGGTCCAACCTTAAAACCTCACCACCTTTGTGGAGTAGTAAAACAAGGCTTTAAAAAAGTAAAAGTAAAGTCCGCTATTTGGATAACGATGACTAATAAAAACAGCAACTATTATCACCAGTAAACATTCATCTGAAACAGAGCGAAACATCCACAAAGACAAACTTGAGCGGATTAAACAAAAAAAAGTTACTCCAAGGCTTAAGAAAACTTCACAATTTTTGCAAACACTTTTTCTGTTCCGTTGGCACTTGTAGAGTTCTTATGAAAAAATAATTCTATAGATAACTTAATAGAACCAAACTCATATTTTTATTCGGTTGTACAGTAGTATCTACTCAATTTTGTGTTGGCTATTGTGAATATGAGGATGGCATACCTACTTGAATGTTCGGTAGTGTCAGTATTTCTGGTATAGGTACTAGAATGATTATACTCAATTATTACAAAAAAAAAAAAAACACGACTAAACAAAACAACATACATGCCTACGTGTTAATAACTGAACAAAAAGATTGATTGCATACTGAAAATACACAATTAAATAAAATACTGTAATCTACGTTTATAATAAATTGATTAAATTTAATCCCTTGCCATCATGTCAAAGAAATATTTGTAATGTTTTACTAAATTGTATAAAATGAGCTTATATTTTCAGCTGCGACTTCGCGTGCGTGAAACAGATTTACATCAGCTTATGGGGATTAAGTCCCCATGCTCATTAGGGGCATTAGGGGAAGTGAAATTGGGGGAATATCCATTAAGTTCTGTAACAAGGTTCTTGATTCCCATGTGTTGCTTCACGATATAGAACGTAGTAACATTTGGTGTCACTTTTATTTCTTGACACGATATAAGACTTTTCATTTTGAGAGTAATAAGCTGGCTGCACAAAACTGGCTTGGTCTTCGTCTTCGTCTTTAAACTCTAGTCCAAACGGTTGCACCACTACATCTCCTGTACCTACTAGTTTAAGTTTTTGGTATTTTAATCAAAACGAACGGTTTCCTAACTAAGAGTTAGTACTTCTTTAACTCCATCGCCATACGAACTTGTGCTGACAAGTTGATTCTGAACATTGACCTCATGGTGGCCGCTAAACTTCTCAAGTTTTCCCTCGACTCCAAGTACCTAGGTACTAATGGTTATGTACTACTATACGTTCTCAACTCCAAAGCTTATAATTACAAGTCTTATGACATTTTAACGTGGTGGGTCATAAATCTGGGAGACAAGTTGGTAAAGTGAAGTGTGGCGGTGATAAATGAGTGCACGCCACCCGCCCCGCGGGTCTGGGTCTGCCCGTAAGTCTGGGGTCTGCGCTTAATTCTACTACTCGCTATTATACGAGTTGCTGATTATGCGGTTTTTTGTGATAGGTGTCGTTATTTATCGGGAAGGTACTATTGGCATCGCTAGGTGTAACTTGATTTTTATTTTTAAACTTTTACTTAGAATACATTGTTATGCTTTGTTTCTTTATTACTAGCTGCTGCTCACGACTTCGTTGGTGTGGGAATTTTGATGTATTTTTCAGGAATAAAGTATACACATAAGCCTTCCTCTTGAATCATTCTGTATTTTGATGAAAACTACATCAACATCCGATGCGTACTTTAAAATATAAAAGTGTACAGTTCTTTGATTTATACTATGTAAAGTTATTTTTTTGATTTGCAATAAAGTAAAATATTAAAATAAAACCATTCAAGAACTTTGAACGTCTTTAAAGTAGAGACACATTTCTGCCTTATTATTGAATACTTTCACTTTTACATACTCTTGTATACCTATTGGTGAATACAACCTCGGCCCGCGCAAACTTCTCATAAACACGTTTACAATATGAGAAAATTCATCACAAGATATAAAAGTAAAATTAATAATGTACAGTTGTTGTAAAAGTTCGCGCCAAGTTTAAGTAACCACGAGTACGAGGACGTTGGCCCCGCGACGAGCGCCGAAATTAAACAAAATGATTTATAGTGTAGCACACAATGCATCACTAAATTGTGTTCATTAAAGTTTCTCCAAGTTTTGAAAAGTAATAAATCTCAGCAGATGAACATTTTTCGGAACAAAACTGTTCACGTAGGTAGCGCAAACACGATTTAACTTTGCTAACAGTCGCATAGAATCAATCTAATAGGAGAACTATTCCAAGAATAAGTGCGGGTATGGAATTTTTTTTTGAAAGCTTAATTCTAGAACATGTGTTTTTTTCGGTTAACGGTATTTTTTAGGTACTATTGGTCCGCAAACTATTTGTGCGACCAATAGAAGTGAGGATAGTACATCATAAAGTTCAAATTCCTTCGTAACCTAATGTCAACTCGTTCGATCAGGACACGTGACACCTGCGATCTTTCCAGTTTTGGAAACCCAAACTCAATGTCAGATGTCATAAAGTTCAAATTCCTTCGTAACCTAATGTCAATCCGTTCGATCAGGACACGTGACACCTGACGCGAGTTTAACAATTTTTACCCATCACAAAAGTGCACATCGCCGCTTAAAAAGATTTCACTTAAAAATTAGGTACTATTAAATTATATATAATTTTATAAACTTGTGTACGTTTCAGGAAATGAATAATTCGCATAAAAAGAGAAAATAAACTTTTACATCTGATGGACGAAGGAAAAAAAATGAAAAAACTTAGTTTTACGTCCCTCCAAGTTATTTCATAGAGACCTTAGATGTTATGATGAAACTTTCCCTGAAATAAGATAATTTAGTTGCGTATGACGAAGTAAAAAACTTGGCTTTAACTTATTTGTTGTTCCAAAATTCTTGTCAGCCAGTAAACGCCGAGACTTACATGATAACTCAACGCTGAATTCATAAATCTTTGAATGTTTAAAAACATATTTAAGGTAGAATCATATGTTAATATTCAGACTACTTTATGAAAATTGGAATATAGAACAAAGTACGACAATTGCAAAACAAAAACGGACACCAATTACCAATTTATTTTAACTTTGTGAAAAAACCTCTGATTCACTGGAAGCACTCTAAAACTACCCTACTTTCAAACAAGCGAACAGATACCCCCTTTTATGAAATGACTACGATATCAGTAAACTTTTTAAAACTTTTTAAATTTTACCGATAGCAGATAAAATTTAAAAACCGGCTCTACTCTTGATGACGCCACCGCTTCGACGGCATTTGAAAGTTCCAAAATATTTCAAAGATGATGATTTTAATTTCAGCACTTAGATGAAATTACTGGACGAAGGTTTAACCTTTAAATCGTTGATAAGATCCGTTTGATGAACGTAGGAAGAAGGGCGCTGTATCATAACTTTTTGTTTTTATGACAGCACTCTTGGAAGTAACGAACGAAGTCAATTTGGGAATAGAGGAAATTGGATTTTATCAGCGGTGACTTCGTTTTTCGAGACAGATCTTCTTTATGTGTAAATGATTATTTCTGGGTGTATATTTCATAAATTTTGATTAATTACCATAGCTGGTAAAAACATAATTTAGATAAAAGCTGTCCCTTAATTTTAATGAGTCACTAAGCGTATTATTTCTAAAATATACCACAATCATAAAATATTTTAAACTTCCAACCTTATAGTATTAAAAGTTGTCAAACAGGAAATGAGATTATGAATCAACTAGCAATTGTCAAACCGATTTATGTAATCCGACTAAAGAAAGACCAGAAGCCAAGTTAGTCACCACAACTTCTCAGTAATCAATTTATAGTCAGTGTGGCATGACTTGAATTAACACAGTTTGACCCGTTAGAACTAACCCGTTCCCTGATTTCGTTATTGATCTATCTTGAATTAAATTAAACAAATTAAGATACGTCTTCGATTCAGCTGCTCTCTTATTTTGGATTTCCATTTTCCGCTAATTAGTGTAGCGACCTACAAAAATAAACTTACAATAAAAAGTACTACAGTGCCATCTATGACACGACGGAAGAACTAACACCAATTTCCTACATCTCACAAGCAAAGTTTAGATCGACTTGAGAGTATATAGGAAAACCTGACAATAACTGTCGGACATCATTCAGATCCAGCCTGTCCCCATGCAGTCCTCCCCCAGCGACGCCCTGAGCCGAGGCTCGTACCCCACAGGGGGTGCCCTCAGCGTATAGTCGCTTAGTTTGTAAGTTTTTATACCCTGGCTGGAGGCCTTACTCTTAAGGCACCCACAGGATAGTCCGGTTAAGCAGACGACAACCTCTTAGGTTGAACTGCGAGATGCCATTCATAAAAAAAAAAAAAAAAAACTGTCGGACAGTTGCCCACCAGACAATAACACCCATCTGGTCGGATGATCCTCCCTTCTCTATCGGAGTATCGAGGAACTTAACACCCTGTTCTTCATATTCTTAAGCTGGTGACCCCGAAATGGACGTCAGCGCAGCCTTCGCCTTGATAATTACCTTTTTTTTTTTTTTTAGGATGGGAAATCATCAAATGACTTCTTCCGCTCTGGGCGGAGCGGAAGGGAGTGTCAGACTTGACTGACTAAAACCCATCCATGTTCCTTCTTAGCCCTTTGCGTTCCAGGGGCACGGTATCTCTTTCGAACAACCCGCAGCCCTGGCAGGCATCGGCCCTCTCGGACCCCTTCCGATTTGCTGAAATCTCCTTGAGGCGCGCGTGGAACACGAACGCGCCGTCGGCACGGTCTGTCGTCATAAGACGGACGGACGGTGAGCTAGCCCATTACTCACCGTCCACAGGCCCGCGCCTACGGTGGCCGGGGGCCACTGGTTGCCCTCCGACGCCCGGGGCGTCTCCCGCGGCGGCTGGGACGTGAGGTTCTCTCCCTCTCACGTTCCGCCACCTCCTTCGCTAGCATGACTGCTTCGCAGAAGGAGGCGACGGCTTCCCATTCCCTCTCGCTCCGGACCATGGATTGAACCAGGGCCGGACGCGAGAGGTCGCCGCCGCCAATCGCCGCTACAGGACACGGCGGTGCTCAGCCCAAGCGGGGCATAGCGCTCAGCCCAAGCGGGGCATAGCCTTCGCCTTGATAATTACCTTAATTACCTAAATTAAACCTTGAAAATTTCAATTATTATATTATATTTTCATTTAAAAGTTTATCTACTTTTGCAAAGTATCAAAATTATGTACTTCTTAGGAAAAAAAGTATTTAGACATTTTTTACAGTTAATTATCTGACCTATAATTTTGGTCTGAACTAATTTTATGATAAAACTTACCGTTATACTGAAAATCGTTTTTGTGGCCTTTGAGCCCTAGTAATTTTTTTCCAGGTATCGGATCGATGAGGATTTTTAGATTTCATTTATGATAGTGTTTTGAACAATCCTAACAATTTTGAGCTGGGTGCGAATTTTTGTACCTTCACTCCTATTTTTGGTCTAATTTGACCAGACTAAATGTGTAATGTTAAACCAACAGATTTTTTATTACGCAATATTCCCACTTCTTGGAATACATTATATTTTATCCCAGCTTTCACTTACAAATGCAGTTATAAAATTCTTTTTCATGAAGAAAATCCAAAACAGAAACAAAAAAAAAATATTAAAAGTGAATGGCATCTGCCAGGACCCATTAAAGACAAAGTCAAATACATACGTAAGAAAATCAGTCATCCGCAAACACACCAATTGGCTCGATCCAATGCACCCTCACGTGAAGTGTGAATTCAAACTTCAATGGTCGCTTCAAACAAACACACACACACACACATCCATACACACAGAGTAAACGCACACAAACAACAGCAGACAGTCTGAAAGACTTTTTTCCTTTTCCACTCCAATCTGCTTTTGCAATGTCTCCTATTTGTCTAGGCTCTAAAAACAAACATACCACTGTATCCCCACCACAATCTTAACACGTCCCATTAAAGGTCAAATTACCTTGATCTGTTAGCAGATGGAGGGCTATAGATTTCCAAGCCACTCGTGAGCCTCAGGGATCAATTATGCATGCCATGACAAGAGATGGGGGTTTAAATAATAAAGGGGATCTGTTCAAAGTGACGGCAGATTTGATGCGACTAATTATTTATGTCTGGGTTTTGGGATCGGTTTTACTACTTACTATATACTAATAATTTTCAGACTGGGATACAGCCTTATGTAGATCTAAGAAACAGGTGATATTATGTTAAGCTGAATTAAGATAGTGTATCAGTTTTCATTTTATAATCTGACTATGTTTTACTTGTTCGTTCCAAATTTTCACAACAAAAACCTAAATCAAGAAGTCCGATAGCTTCACTATCATTAAAATAACTTGTTAAAACGCGACAGCGAAGCAAGGGAAATTGCTTCGACCATACCATGGGGACTATCCATTCAATGGGGTGGAAGTGGCGTATTTTTCCCTTTTCCAACACGTTTCTATCGTGGAAAACTTCCCTTGTACTGCCTCGAGTCTGAATGGTAACGAACTGGCCGGCTTACATTCATGGCAAGAGTCATGGCTCAAGTTGCTCATTGTACTTGTGGATGGAATCGCAAACTTTAATTTTGTTTGTCGACGTTTGACCCTGCGATATATTACTAAGCTGTCAGGTTTGGAATAGTGAAAATTTAAGTAACCGACTGCCAATCATTCGCATGTTTTCTCTACCAGTGAGTTAAAGAAACTGTTCTAATTAAAAACTGTAAACTGTTCGAAATTTTGCCTTTGTATATTTGTTTGTTTGATAATACTGTACTGCATGTTTTTATCAGAAGAATTTGTTTGAAAAATGTGCAGTAATTGTGTGCTATCCGAAAAATACCGCTAGATTCTAAATAATACATTGTTTGTATTACCATGTCCCAATAAGTATTACTTAAATGTAAGCTTTTTCCAAAATTCTAAAGTACATTTTAGTATATTTCGTAATGGAACATTTTAATCCAAATAGTTTTACGTAGTATATACAAACACAATATTGCCTTTAACATTTACCATTACATAGTACTTACTAACATAGCTAGGTGTACGTACATACATAGCCGGCCATGTAATAAGCCCCTTTACATAAACACGAAGTTGTATTATATATTAGTCGGGAAGGTCTCATATGCCTAGACGTCGCCGCAATATTATTAATGTCATGTCCCTTGACAAAAAGGTATTACGTGCGTTAAAGATATTGATCTCGTCTTAGGGAAACACATTGTAATCAGGCTTGTTCATATCACACTTTCTTGCTTAGTTTGTAGAAAAATATTACTTGCGGTTCTAAACGAATAAGTAGGTTGATTGTAGCGCCACCCACATTACTGTTCTATTTTTTTTTGAAATCACTAATATGACTTTGAGAATCACCATTTATGCAGTGACGTCGATCAATTCAGACTCGATCAATTTCTTTAGCACTTTAATAATTTTATGTCAATAATTTATTTACTCCAATCATGATAATATGGAGTAATACTACAAAAACTCGTAAATATTTTATGTATGTTCGTTGAGATTATTATAACCAACGAGGGCAACTTTCAACCAAGAGAAAATATTTTTTAAATATATTTACACGAGCCCAAGCTTTATCACTTTAAACGACCTTCATTCAACAAAAAATAAAATTAAGAATATTCTTTCCATTCTCTTGAATCTCTAATGGGCTTTAAAGCGAACACTAGGAAAGTATTTTTAAACTAAATACATATTTTATTACAAAGTTACCAAAATCTACGCTCCGCTCATGACGAATTCCCTAATTACTCATTCGAACTCGTAGACGCGCTACGGCGTAGCAGTGTTACGAGTGTCATAGACATTCGCGTCGAACGTCGCCTCAGTGGATTTTTGTATAAAGAATTAAACTTAATGATGATTAATCATTATAATTAAAGTACTAATTTATAAATCTAAATTAATTACTAAACATAAAACTAGATAATTAAAACCAAAATAACAACAAATTATAAAAGGGCGTCATAAAACTCCTCCTCAACGCTGTCAGCTGGTAACGTGCCCAAGAGACTGGCGGCATTGCCACGTTGCATGGCAATACTTAGCCTCTGGCCAAGGTAACCCAGCCCTTGGGTCACGGGAAGCGTCAACTAGGCGTTTCGAAATTTCCTTAAAAAGGCTGTGAGCACTCGGACCCCACGGCCCCAGAGTTTCAACCCCAAACGACTCGAAGATATAGTTACCACAAAGGTATACTATATTTACGCCGCTTGAGGTTCTCCGCAGCCGCAGCGGCAGCGCCAGCACAGCACGATGAGCTTGGAAGATGTGATGGCGCAAGAGTATCGACGCATGTTGCGTCCCACACTTAAGGCCTACCCATCTTCCAAGGAAACAACGACATACCGTCCGGTCTTTTGCCATCGTCGCGTGCCAAGCCATTCGGCTCTAAGATAGCTGGAACGCCGACGGTAACAAGTTATATAAGTAATCATTATAATTAGTTTTGTTTTTCTATATTCCAAATGCAACTGGATATAAAATAGAACAAAAAATGTGATAATTTCAGCACAATGTGCTGCACAAATGTGCGTAGTACTCGTACCTGGCCTGCGTGCATGACCTGATTTTTGAACGTTGACATCGCAACAGAAGTTTGTAAAGATGCTCAGCAGGTGGCATGCTGTAGTTGCCTACTCCCATGAGAACAGCCTCAAAACCTTCTAGGGGCTTAAAAGATTTTCAGACTAAGCAAAATATTTTAAAACCACTTGTCAACAGAATAGAAATAAAAAGCATGATTTTAAAACTTCTTGTGTGCGAACAAAAAAACAGACAATACAAAATGAAACCGCAATTAACAACAAAATAGTCAGTTGACCTGGATACCGTCGGTTTGCTTCCGAGTCGCATCACGTTGGATTCATGAAGTCCATCAGTAACAGTGTCAGATCTGGGATTGTAACTGAATGACTGAGCTGAATATTATGTATGGTGTTGGACGTAAAGAATAGCACCATCCCATAACTTCCCGTGGGTGTCGTAAGACGCGACTAAGGGATTTGCCAGAGAATAGGCAGCAGCGTTCTCTGTGCTTTTGTAACAACCGTACTGCGATCGCCAACCCGCCTGCCAAGCATGGCGATTAAGGCAAATCCCCCCAAAATGTCAATGTGCCGACACTGGGGGGAGGCCTATGTCCAGCAGTGGACGTCTTGTGGGCTGAAATGATGATGACGATGATATTTTTTGTATAGTTACTGAATTGACCGGTAAACATACTAACTGGTAAGCCATGACTTTGGTAAATAAAATAGACATTCTTTGCAAGTTTTCTGTCCATACTCATCAGTTATTTATTTTTTATTATTTACAAGGATTTTCAAAGTTAGATTTTCTTAGATCGGACTGTAACAGATGATGTAGGTATTTGTCAGTTTCCCTGTCCGTACAGGTTTGATTGCATCATTATTGAGAATTTCTGATACATATAAGTGCGTACATTATCATTGCGTATCTGTCACAACAAGAGAAAACAATAGCATATTTTATATCGATGCTGCTGTACTCAATACTTAATTATTTATTGCATTCCACAATGTAGGCTTAAATGGTAAACATTTAACAAAAGTAACAATCGTGAACCCTGTCGAGCACAGCAAAAAAAAACATATTTGGAAAAGATATTTCTATGTGTGTTAAGTGCTTGTAAAATAAGTGGGACACAAGTTTACTGCATCATGTTTAACACATTGAAATAAAACCCATTCCAAAATTAGTATTACAAATAAATAATCGTGTTGAAATCCATTCCCGATTAACACCTATTTCGGCACTAAAAGCTTAAAACTCTTATTTCGGTCGCGACATGCCAATTGTCTGTTGTGCCCGTTCGCGCGTCCGTTGACCTGATTACCAGGACTTATTTGCAGTCGCAGCACGTAATGTGTTCACGATAGTTCTCTCGCTACGGCTCGTTGACGGCCCGACTGATGGGCAATGTGACTGACGTCAAGACAGGCTTGAGAACGAAAGATAAGGAGAACTTTTTGATGTCTAGGTTTTTTTTTTAAATCATGGTGGTAATCTCGAACGGCTCAGCTACATTTTGCGTGTTACGGTTTTGCATTTTACTTGACATTCCAACCAAATTCCAAGAACGGCAATATTACTAGGGAGACTACGGCGCCTGAAATAGATTTATTGTATTTCCCGAAAACACTTAAGATTGATTTCTGGGAAGACTATGAGCTCTTTGTTAAAGTACAAGGAGCTTTTCTTCTATGGAATATCGTCCTTTAAGCTGAACAAATACAATTAAAGCATTGAACAATATTTTTCAATCCATTAGCCTCGATTACAAACGTTGATTTATTAATAGACTGTTTGGTATTCTGATAACCCTATATTATCAAATGATATTAGCGATACCCGCGGATACGGGTATTACTGGTAAGCCTCTCCACCGACCCATTATATATCCATTTCAGTTCGGCGACTATCGCAGACGTGGGAAGGTTAACATCTGCTGTTTTTCTTACCCCAACACATTATTCAAATTACGTAAGTATAAGTAAAATTACATGTAACACTTAGCTCGTATAAACATTATGTGAACAAAGTCGAAAGTTATTCCAAACTCGTATTAAGTGCGAAAGAAAACACGAAAGACGGAATATAGAAACGGAAGCAATAGTTAGGGGTTCCGCTGTAAATATGAACGATAATATTTGTTGTTACATTTCTACAAACATTTTATATCTAGAGGAATGTTTTGATTGCCCGAGAGATTGTTGTTTTAAGATGTGAGCAGATTCCCAAGTAGCCGTAGTGCTTCAATAAAGTGAACCATTAGAGCGTACCTATGAATAGCTGGTTAGCTGTCATGATGCAGTCCCGGGAGAGACGTCAATCAACTAACCAAGACCGTTATTTGTTCGAAGAATGTCATAACGTCACTAATGCTATACTAATAAAATACTCCACAAACAAGGTTTCTGATCACTTCAGAGGGACACTGGCGGGGTATGGAGTGTAGTTTTAGCCGGTTCGAGTCCAGCACTACCTCGACTGTCTCACAACCTATGGGATAGCCGAGGTGTCCGTGGGGATTTCCCACTACAGTAAAAACAAAGTAAAAACAAAAATACATTTTTAGGTTGGCTCCCAGTCCAACTGAATGCAGCTGAATAAAGCGACTGCCTATTTGACCTCCACAACCCAATTAGGACTAGGTAATGCGATAACCCTTGGTAAGACTGGTTGTCAAACGGGCCACTGACTACCTGTAACGACTGTCAAAGATCTACAACTACATCCGAGAACATCGGCCTAACGTGCTTTTCGAGACACGGAGGAAATTGACCACTCATTACATACCGTCACCAATCACGGACCAACCAGGCAAGTAGAGCTTAATCTGAAGTCCCGAGTGGCTATAATTATTTAGCCACGCCTTACTTAACATCGACAATCATTTTAATACAAATTAAAGCGACTAGCTATCATAGAAATCATTTTCATAATCAATCTCTCAAAAATAGACAGTAAACGTCCATAAATAGAAATATCGCATTTAATACTTGCTTACCGAACAGTGAAAATAAATAAAAACAAGAAACGTATCAGCTACTTATCGTACCGTAATAGTAAATGTCCGGCTGAAAGAATGTTTCGTAATGGTGTGGAAGCATGGCCAGCTCGCCACTCCGGCTTGATAACAATCTATGGCACTAGCAAGTGCAAGTTATGCGAGTGTGACATTATATTCTATTGACAAGGGTTGCGGTCGCGTGTGTTTGTTTTTTATAGGAAAAAGGGAGTATTTTTTTATAGTGAGGACCCTTGTAATGTTATTATGATTAGTAGTTTATTTGAAAGACAATAATTTCACGGTATCTACATATTATTTGCAATTTTGTTTCTGCTCAGTGCATCTGTGGTACTATGCATTTGTAGTTTTCTTCCTTAATACCTTTTAATTCAAAATAATGACACCCGTCTGTTTTTGCAGACTTTACGAGAAATAAAATTAAACTAGCGATTCTTAATGAGTTAAGTGGTGTAGTGATTAGCGTCAAAGCATAACTTAAACCGTATCGTTTAGTACAGCATTAACATGAGGAGCTAAAAGTGGATAATTTGCACATTTGCATTAAACATATAAGCGTAGAAGTCACTTCTTATTTTAAAAGTACTTTGTTATGATAAAGGACATTTAAGCATGATAATTATCATGAAACAATTCGTCTAATTTAGACACAATGCACCCAAAATCTCGCAAACACATCTCGTATTCAACAATGTTTGTCGGGAACGTGCAATGTTTAGAAAGTTAGTCAAACCCAAACCCTGTTCTCTGTATAAATAGAGGTTACAAATAACATACCATTAGCCAGCAGCACTGTTTCTAGTCATTTATGACGCACATATAGCTCTAGATGTGATGCTGTGCGTTTGACACACTTCCCACTACCCACACCTGGGATACAGGGGCTTAAGATGAATATCAGCGATTACCTTTGTTTATAAGTATAATAAGTAAATCAAATGTAAAATATTTGAAGCATTTTTTATCAGAATCATACTAAATATGACAAAACAATGGTCTACTTTTGGGAACCAATCGAAAACAATTAATGTCAGCTGACAAATGTACAAAACATTAAAAGTAACCTCACATTTCCACGAACAATCGACGCCCGTATTTATTTCCTCAAACATAAACTCAATATCAAAATTTAATTACGGGTGCACTCATAAAGACTTTAACCCTGCATTCCGCCGGTCACACTTAATTACTACGTACCTATTTTAACGCAATTTTTTCGTGCCTTTCTTTCGCACAAACGGTGGTATCGGTTTGCAGGAGAGGGATGGACACAGTGGATGGTAACAGAGCGCGTTTGCCGAACACCCGCCGGCGGTGGCGGCGCGAGGCTGACTAAATCTGTGTCCCTCTCAAGCCAGGTCAGGTCAGACGTAGAGCCGCGTCCAGAGGGCGAACATTTCCTGAATAAATTGTGTAAATATTTTAACATGGGCCCCGTGTTTTCAGCGGCAATTTGAAGGGACGCGGTTCGTTCTAACTAATTCGGAGCTGTCGGTACGAATTTTATTGTGTCGGATTTATTTGGCCGCATGTGTAAACATGTAAGGATCAAACGTGTTCGACTAATTTCGTTTGACGTTTCAATTTAGAGGATTAACCGTTTAGATTACATTTATAAAAGATTTGGTATTAAAAAGTAAATAGCGGTCGCAGGATCGTTAAATGATTTTATGTTAAAATGGTTTGCAATGAGTAATTGTACGAGTACCTATGTTCAATAATGTTTAAAACATGAAAGTTGGTTTTTCACGCTAAGCTTAAACTTAGTAATGGTTAAGTAACTAAATATAAACTGTATTAAAATGTGTTATTATTTATAGGTGTTAATTTCTTATAATGCCTTTTTGTAAATAATGAAATATTCAAATTTAAAAAAAAAAACATTTAGACATGAGCTGCAACAACGGAACACACACCTATCAACCGATTAACAACAACTACTATTTTAATATGCCAGGAGAACATTGAGCAACGTGTCACGAATAATCGAAAGTTTTCCGAATCTTTGTATAAGCACTCGCCGTTTGTATATCCATATAATCCGCAAAGGGGACTTAAGCAAACAATCGTACGAAACGAAATCAGCCGTCCGTATGTATGCAGCTTTAGCCAGCATCCCGCGCACACAGGCGCACCAATCAGCACACACACAACGCCCGCATCCTTCGCAAAATTTGATACATCCCTGTATGTGGGAGTACAAAGTGTCCGTGTATATACAGGACGTTGCACTGTGTTGGTTTCCCTGAAAATGGCCGCCGTGGAAAGCGCGCATGCGTCCGAAAACTATTAATGAATGCAGCTGAAATATTGAATTTTATTTGAATTTGAACTTTAAAGTATAAACGATAGACAGTATGACTGACTTTGACGGGGATATGTAGTAAGTTGGTAATAAACATGGCGGGTTTTTGAAGTTCGGACTTGAGTAAGGTAAAGGACACTTCTTGACGTTGGTGGCGTATAGAGAATTAAAATGAGTGCTCGCACAGCGACAAACTTAAAGCGCGGTTACCGTTAGAAGCGCTATGTACAACATGCTATGTAAGTAGGTACATATGATAACTGCTGCGTAGTTCATGAGAAAATTGTTCTAAAAGTTATTTTTTTTTCTAAATGCATATAGTAATTAAATTATTAAATAAAAAAGGGAGAAAAATAATAAAAAAAAACCTGACAGTATGTCTATTTTAATTTTAGGTAGAACTACTGTATTGATAAAATAATGCAAAACTATTTAAATCAGACCACTTCTTTTAAAATTAGTTATG
The DNA here is from genome assembly GCA_949152445.1 of Cerastis rubricosa. Classification (NCBI taxonomy): domain Eukaryota; kingdom Metazoa; phylum Arthropoda; class Insecta; order Lepidoptera; family Noctuidae; genus Cerastis; species Cerastis rubricosa. The sequence continues at coordinate 1,015,674 of OX424525.1, read as the reverse complement.
GAGTGCTTGGAGTCATTTTTCTTCAAAAATAAACTCAAAACACTTATTTCAATTATACCATTTACAGGCAATGTTGTGTTGTCAAGGAGTTGGTCAGTTATTTAGAAGTTGAAGCCAGTTGCATATTTCAACTTTACAGGTTAGAACTCAATGGAGAAGTACGGGCAAAAACGGATTTTAATTTCACTGCTAACCATTTATAAAAACGAAACACGGACTCCCCAACACAGTCACAGACCATCAGTGGTCTCCACCAAATGTCAATAAAACTGCAAGACCCATAATGGAGGACTTTATAAATAAATAACCTTTCTTGTTCAACCAACTGACTAAAATATCATTTTATTCGTAACTCCACTCATTCAATTAGTGGATATCTAGCAGAAACCAAAATATAAATGGAAGTGGACCTCATAAAGCGGTCATCAAACGAATCGGAGCGTAGATTGTAAAATTTTATGTTTGATCCCCTTCAACGAGTTGAGGAGAAATCGTTTGACTTGTGCTACTACGAAAACTGTGTTTTATAGGCGATGGAATCGACAAATTAGTTAGGTTTGGTGAAATACGTCTAAGTAGAAAAATCACCTGAGCAGACTGGGGATGTTAGATGGAGGTGTTGTGAGGTTATGTAAGAGAGTCCAGTGTGCATTATTGTTCAGGATGCTCATACAACAAGGAGTACAACAAGGAACTTTATTAAGTTAATGGATTTATCATCAGTGCAATGATGTTATGCCAGTTTATATAAGAGGACCTAAATGTTAACGCATATTTAAATCTTGCGATTAGTATGAATAATAATTCAACTTTTTAACATAATATTTTGAATTACTTTCAGGAGGATTATTATTTAAATGACGAAAATCTATGTAAATTGTAGTATGAACAGGATTAGCTTCAAATGTCACGGTGTGCCAATAAAATGTGCAACTCGAATCCAAATCACTTCTGACCATAACATCGTTCTTACAATTTGAGATGATCATTATCTCGGACGGTGTGCTCGTCACTCTATACGTTCAGCGGAATTGAACACGCGATCAGCATCTTAACATTCACGTCGGATGCTGCGCTCTTGATACGTGCGAATTGACCCACCGACAATGGGAGATGACATTGAATAGGGTGTTCAGCTGCACTGTACTAATGGAAGTGTAGTAAATATACCCAAAGCGTACATTTAAATTATCATAAAGTAGTTTAAGTATGCACCCTTTGAAAACTGCTCTTCTTCTTGTGTTGATGATTCGTATTTTAACCGACCAGTAAATTGCATCCTGGATGACTCAGCCATTTACCTGCTATAAGGCTTGGAGGTTCCAGATAGTTGTGACCGATGAGTAGGACTAAAAATGGGCCATATCTTTTGTCATTATTTTCTCGTGAACTACACAACTATTATCGCTGCTATTTTCTTTGCTAAAGAATCCTAATAACTGACTAAACGTAAAACCTAGTATACATGATGGGATTTTCTCTAGTGTAGAGAGGCGACGATGCCTTGGCGAGTAACGCAGGTCAAATAGCCCTATCTTTCATGTACAGACTTCATTCACATCGATTACACCGACTTAGTTTATTTTGCAAACTTTTAGTAATGTAATGTTTTTGAATTAATGATTTCACCACAAAGTAACTCTATAAAAGATGTTAGAACTGGAAACTATAAAGTTCTGGTCAAACTGGGACGAAACCTGCGCAGTTTACTTGATAAAAATCGCTCGCACCTGATATGTCAACTAATTGCTACGAAGGTGTTCAAACTGACATGAATCGATGTGTGTAGCGTAATTTACCGAAGTTGTATAAGTCTTTTAAATTTGAAGCGGTAACTCTCATTCTATTAAAATTGTTAGCTATTAAATGACCTGCACAGGTCCCCGTTTGTTGCAAAGTTTAGACCTACTGCTACTAATCTATCTGCGGTACCATTGAGCTAGCCTGCGGTGGCGTATGGCAGGAGCAATTTATTACGCGGCCGCTGCTCTGCGGTCGACCAATTAGTGCATACACACGTGTATAAGTAGAGGGTGAAGAGGGGGGGGAGGCTGTAGATTGCACGAAAATAAGCGTTATTATGTTGCTGAGGATTATCTTTCGAATTATTGTTACTGTTGAGGTTCGTTACAACCGGTACCGACAAATATGGATCTACCAGACTATTACAGATAAGGTGCTAAAGTATCAGTCAGTTTCCACTGTCCAGTTGTCACAATCTGTCGGTACCCGTTTGACCGCACCTTTAGTCTGCACCTTCCCCTTGCTAAGCAAAGGCATCATGTCTTCATGTTATTTCGATCCTGTGGCAACCACGGACATTGTTTTTGTCCACCTCATCCTGTCACTGTGTCCTGTACGTATACCTCGGCGCGTTCTGACTGCCTCAGTGCTCCACATAGCTGATTTATTGGCTTTTCAGTTTTGTTAGAAAAAATATTTTAATTAATTGTGTATTTCTAGTCTAAATATAACTGCTTGTTATTCATTTTGTCCCTACACGACAATCAATCACATTCCTAGAACTTCAAACATAAAGCAACATGAAGCAAACTCCAAGCAGCATTCAGGTTTTGTTTACCTCAACAGTTTATTTACCCCAACAACAGAACTTGTACAATTTCTCCTTGTAATTCTATACTAGTCGCCGGATATCAGATTCAATTTACCGTATAACACAAAATGGGCAATGTTTACCATCTCTTTAGTTCACAATTATCTTATTACAACTTAGCAGTTCTGGGCTTGCTGTTATTAGAACCTTGTTGCCCCGGAGCGTCGTAGTACTACGAACGTCTACGCTTCGCTACGCCGTAGCGCGTCGTAGCACTCGTAGCCAATCGATAACTATTAGCTACTCAGCGGAATTAAAGAGCTACGTTAACTCTATAATTTAAAAAGACGTTCAATATTGGAGTAAATACATATGTATAATATATATATGTACATATGTATACATATGTGTAATCGGGCTTGTAATTTTAAAAATAAGAAAAGTGTTGCTTAACAATAAGCGTTCTAACATTATCGTAATGTGATCAAAGGCACGTTTGTCACGTGTCACCAACTACACGACGTTGACGGCACGGTCGGCGCAGTGGCTAAGCGATTGACTGCCGCGCTGCGTGTCTCGGGTTCGATCCCCGCAGTGGAGTCCCGCAACGGAGCAAATATTTGTAAGGCCTACAGATAGTTTTTCCGGGTCTGGCTGTTACTTACGTACTGGCTTGTAACATAACCTAACGTGGGGCAAAGTTTAAAAAAAAAATATTTAGCACTTTTCCAATAAATATGTTTTTGAAAGGCTAGATTGCATTTTTAGCAGATTCATCATCATCAACTGTCTACCCGTTTACCAATTATGTTGGGGTCGGCTTCCAGTTTAACCTGTATTTTACATGGAATGACTGTCTATCTGCCTCACAACCCTTAAAACAACAACCAATTCCGAGTTATATGTACATGTTACGGGTAACGTGGTTAACTGGGCATTATTAATAAGGACCGGCCATTATTAATAATGCCCAAGAGCGATGGGCAAAGTGATTAATTAATCACTTTGACCGGCCATTATTAATAATGCCCGACGGCTCGTGGTCCATGTTATAAGTCAGTGTTTGAGATAGCTTGAATTTATCACTTGGATCGGGCAGTATGAATAATTCTCTACTTGTAGCCGGGCAATTGGGTTAGGTTAGGTTATTTTCTGTTAATTTTTCATGAAAATTTTGTAAGTTTAATTTCATTTAATAAACACTAACACTACAGTTCACCTATTTTACTACTATGCCCAAGATAGGGTGGGCATTATTCATAATGGCCGGGAAAAGTGATAAATCATGCTGTTTTAATCACATTGCCCAATTGAGTCTGGCATTATGAATACAGACCGGCCATTATTAATAGTGCCCGGACTTATCAAATTGCCCGTAACATGTATATCACTACTTACAGCAACCGGCTTTCAAAATAGAATAGTCGTATGTTATTACCAACCACCGAGACAGACCTAAATTGAAGTAAGGTGTTATTGCTAGTCTATAATATACACTCCACATTGTATTCGCTATTAAGAAGTCTGATCTACACTGGACACTAACCGACTAAATAGAAATGAATCCATAGAAAATGTTACAGTACCTCTACAAAACATTAAAGAAAAGACGTCATCCTCAACACAGTATTCTAAACCTGTAACATATAACAGCCATGTTCTCAATTCCTTACAGAGTGATCGACAACGATAGTGTAGATAATAATGGAATGGCGGAGTGCCAGGCAGGCAATTGAAATATCTTGGTGCTAGGAGCCACACTTAAATGCCAAGTGCCAGCTAACATAACATGCCAACAAAACTACTGATAGAAGAGGGGAAATTATGTTGTGAACTACTCAAAGTTGTTATGTAACGAGTTACTGTGTAGTAGTCTTAATAATATTACAAAAAAATATATTGCCTTGTTTATCTTTTGCTGGAATTTATTGTCTCATCTATTCTTGTGAAAGAGGATGAGGAAATTCAGAAGAATAAATAAGTTGTATTATGATTATGGTGTAAGAAAATTCTCCACAAAAGGCTAAAACCTAAATATATAAACTTTATTTATGTCTTTGGCTTAAAGTACGAACTTTTTATTTGATTGATGCGGAGGTGACATAAATTATGTCACCTTGTCAAAAACAAGTTCAAGATAGAGACTTGGATAGCCAAACCTAGCAAAGTCAACAGTACGATACCCTGTATGGTGGACCAAGAATTGTTTGTCACAAGCGACATTTGTGTCTTGGCAGATGATATGTTTGGCCCAAAGTGTCGTGTGTTTCATTAAATTGTTCGGCAATCTTATAGAGAAAAGAACTACAAAAAAATAATGAATATACAAAAAAATGATAATTATAATGATGATCATAATACCAGCTTATTACTGTCCCACTGCACGGCAGATGCCTTTCCTCATACAGAGAAGTCGTGACCATTGATCACAGCACCTTCTCTGGCAGATTGGCGATTACATATTCACGTTAATTATTCTAAGGCCAAGTTTCCTCACGATATACCTTAGTGATGTCCAAAATTAACCTATAACCTTGTGGGTTAATTTATTAAACTGCATTAAAAAAAGTCAAATTAGAACGTGCCTGGATTCGAACCACAACTTTGTGCGAGGTTTTAACCACAGAGATGGCTCTACCGACTTACTCTAAAAATAAGGCAAAGGGTAGACGTACCGCAGGTGTATTTCAGAAAGAATATATTTATTAACTTGGCTTTACAGTTTTTTGATAGGTCAGGTGTTCTGTATGGTCTCGGACGTTAAGAATAGCACCACCCATATCTTCCCGTGGGTGTCGTAAGAGGCGACTAAGGGACTTGCCAGAGAATGGGCAGCAGCGTTCTCTGTGCTTCTTTGCAACAACCGTAATGCGATCGCCAACCCGTCTGCCAAGCGTGGCGATTATGGCAAAACCCCCCTTATGAGCGCAAAAAAGAAATGGCCCCTAGTACCCGGCAGCCCGTCTACCCTCGACTATGGTAGCGGTCGAGGTTACGGCGTGGCAAGGGGTGCGAAGAATCTCCGGAAGGGATCCGGCTGCCTATACCGACGACTTGACCTGGCAACATATAACACGCGAACACTCCGGACTGACGAGAAGATAACGGAACTCGAGGAGGAATTGAGCAGGTTGCGATGGATTATTGTAGGATTATCTGAAGTCCGAAGAGAGGGGGAGGACACGATGATCCTGAAATCCGGCAACCTACTCTATTACCGAGAGGGTGACCGGCAGTCCCAGGGTGGTGTTGGGTTTATCGTCCACAAGTCCCTTGTGAATAACGTGGTGCAGATCGAGAGTGTGTCGACCAAGGTGGCGTACCTGATACTCAGAATATCCTCAAGATATTCGCTGAAGGTCATACAGGTCTACGCCCCGACCTCGGCACAAACCGACGACGAAGTGGAGACCATGTATGAAGATATCTCCAAAGCCATGCATGGTTTTATAACTCACTTTACCGTTGTCATGGGGGACTTCAACGCAAAACTGGGCAAGCGAGACGGAGATGAGCTGCAGGTGGGGCAATTTGGGTTTGGATGTCGGAACCACCGGGGACACCAACTGGAATTACGGCCGAACTTCTGAAGGCGGGTGGAAAACCGGTACTTAAGGCTCTTCAGAAGCTGTTTGATTCCGTCATACTCGAGGGCAAAACGCCTCAGGCATGGTGCAGGGGTGTGGTGGTACTCTTTTTCAAAAAGGGCGACATTGCCCGGTTGTAGAACTATAGGCCCATCTCACTTCTAAGCCATGTCTACAAGTTGTTTTCAAGAGTCATCACGAATCGTCTCGCGCGCAGGTTTGACGATTTTCAGCCTCCCGAACAGGCCGGATTCCGAAAAGGCTTTAGCACCATGGACCACATACATACGCTGCGACAGGTTATACAGAAGACCGAAGAGTACAACCTGCCTCTCTGTTTAGCGTTTGTGGACTACGAGAAAGCCTTCGATTCGATCGAGACTTGGGCTGTACTGCAGTCTCTCCAACGGTGCCAAATTGATTATCGGTACATCGAGGTGTTGAAGTGTTTGTACAAAAACGCCACCATGTCAGTCCGACTTCAGGACCAGACCTCGGAACCTATCCTTCTGCAGCGAGGTGTGAGACAGGGAGACGTCATATCTCCGAAACTGTTCACCGCTGCACTGGAAGATATCTTCAAGGTTCTGGACTGGAGAGGGCTAGGCATCAACGTCAATGGCGAGTACATCTCTCACCTTCGATTTGCCGACGATATAGTGGTCATGGCTGAGACCATGGAGGACCTCAGTACAATGCTCGATGACCTCAGTAGAGCTTCCGAAAGAGTGGGTCTTAAAATGAACATGGACAAAACCAAGGTCATGTTGAATGCCCATGTAACACCCACTCCTATCAAGATCGGAGACTCTACTATCGAAGTTGTAGACGAATATGTCTACCTGGGACAAACGGTCCAGTTGGGTAGGTCTTACTTCGAGAAAGAGGTCAATCGTCGAATCCGACTCGGCTGGGCAGCGTTCGGGAAGCTGCGTGGTATCTTCTCGTCCAACTTACCGCAGTGTCTAAAGACGAAAGTTTATGACCAGTGTGTGTTGCCAGTGATTACATACGGGACCGAAACGTGGCCGCTCACAATGGGCCTCATCAGAAGGCTCAAAGTCACCCAAAGGGCAATGGAGAGAGCTATGCTCGGAGTTTCCTTGCGTGATCAAATCAGAAATGAAGACATCCGTAAGAGAACCAAGGTTACCGACGTAGCCCGAAGAATTGCCAAACTTAAGTGGCAGTGGGCAGGGCACATTGCTCGCAGAACAGATGGCCGATGGGGCCGAAAAGTTCTGGAATGGCGACCGCGAACCAGGAGACGATGCGTTGGAAGGCCTCCCACTAGGTGGACCGATGACCTGGTGAAGGTTTCGGGGATCCGCTGGATGCGAGTCGCACGGGACCGATCAATGTGGCGACACTTGGGGGAGGCCTATGTCCAGCAGTGGACGTCTTTCGGCTGAAATGATGATGATGATAGGTCAGGTGAAATATAAAAACAGACACACAAATCAATCGATTTTATTTTTCATTTCCTTTTAAATATTTACATTAGCAAACACGTAGGCAGTGACACTTAACTTAAGAGTTGAGTAGATTGGTTTATTGCTATTACTATTGTTAGCCTACAGATAAAGTATTACAAGAGTATAAAACAAGTTCAGGGATATTAATTACTATAAATATCTGAATATATGGCTCGATTTAATTTTTGTATAATGTGGTAAAATTGTGCTCAAAACAAAACTACATACAAAGTTTTGGGAAAGGATTAATTATAAGTACTGTACATGACTAAATATAGTTTTCGTTGACAGAATAAATTTAATTGTAGTAAGATTCTTAACTGATATTAATTTAATTGGCACATTATTATATGTTAGAATGTGTTTATTTTACTTAGCAAAACCTCATTGTACTTGTTGTTCTATAAACGTCCACATTCATTAAAAAAATATAGTGCAATACCATCACCAGGTTAAAGATATATAATTATTATAAAATTCATAATACAAGTACACAATGTAAACTTAATTACTCTTGAGCATCTTAAAAATATTAATTAATACAAAACACGATGAGCACATGAAACTATTTAAAAATTTAAAACAACGCCATCTATCGAGCCTAATAGTTAACGGGAAAATCGCATTTTCTCATCTTATAAAGCTAACAATAAAATCTTCTTGTACTTATTTTTATTGACGTCTTATTATAAATCTATGTTCTACTTTTTACGTTCCGTCAGATATGATTCAGGGTTTGTTTAATATTCAATAACTATTGTTAAAGTGTATGAGTTAATTTAACCGACTATGGATTTACTACAAAAGTGGGAGTTTCGAAGAAACGCTTCGTTCAAATGGTTTTCAAAACGAATTTTAGTAATACCAAATAGGCCGCAATCTTTTTTGAAATGTAACATAGTACGTACAAAACATCCTAAAATATTTACATTTTTATTTTTCGTGTTAAAATCTCTTAAAGCTAAACGGTAAATTAGCTAAGTAACAATTTAATAGTATTTCGCTTGTAGCAGTCTTTATTGTCGTCGTATTTATACGTGTATCGTAAAATCTCTTCTCTCTTGTTCCTGCCGCTGCTGGTATCTGGGAAAACAAAACAGCGCCATCTAGTAGCCCGTTGTATACTCAACTACTCAGAAAGCCACACCCCGCAACGTAATGTAATGACAGCTAAAACTGAAGTAAAGCGACCCGGAGGATGCTCGCTCAAGATTGTAAATGTGATGATGATTCGATAGATGGCGAATGTGCTTAGAGAATATTTTGGTCCCACGAGCATGGCTCATACAGATCAGAAAGTTTAGCTTCCGTCTTTATTGAGTGGACAATAAGGTATTATCAAATTATGTCATTTTGTGGGATAGTGACAGCAGAAAAGAGGAGTTATATAAAAAAAATCCTATACCTACTCAGAAATTGGTTTACCTAATGTTGAGTTTACCTAGACGATGTGGGCGTATGGTGTCGCCGCGGTCGTCGCCGCGACTTGTCGTGCGGCCGCTGTGACACGGAGCGCGCGTCCGCCGCTGACTCCGCGCTTGAGTCCGTCACCGCGCGGAAAACCTCGTCTGGAAGGACTGCTTTTTATTAAATTACTAACTAGCTGCTGCCCGCGAGTTCGTTCGCGAGGTTTTTTATGGATATGAAAAACAAATGTTGGCCGATTCTCAGACCTACCCGATATGCACACAAAATTTCATACAAATCGGTTCAGCCGTTTCGGAAGAGTATGGTATATAACATTGTGACACCATTGTGACACGAGAATTTTTACATAAACAAGAAGATTGTTTTTTTTTTTGTAATTTTTTGTCAAGAGCTTTATTTTGGGCCAGGTCACATATCTTTCAAAGCAGATTTCGTTATGTGTATAGTTTGTGAACTAATACAAAAATTAGTTCACAAACTTTAAAACTTTTGAAGGCTAGTCTTGTGCGCTAACTAATGGCTTCTAAAAGTGCGTTGTAGTCAAAAAAGAAGCATAAAGAAGGGGAAACAAATGGACTTCTAGAACTGTAAATAAGTAGAACAGAACGAGGGTGGTGGAGTAATTTAAAGTAGGTCTTTGCCCTGAAGCATAACATTAGAGCATGGGTCAAAAGACATTGAAATACCTTTCCCTGGCGTGACGGGCATCCTGTAGGACACGCTGGAGTTGCACTCGGCGCACGGCGACCCGCTCGAGTCAGAGTCGGACTCCGAGCGACGCACCATCAGCGTCATTGCACGGGACAGTGTGTATTCATCTGTGGGATGGAAGAACCGTGAATATTGTACGAAAATGATTGAAATAAACTGTTGGAAAACAAGCTTGACGCAGATGTGACACATTTTTATGGGTTCTAATTCCATGCGACCGGCAGTGTTCTGAGCTTAGTCCAGAACTAGACAGTGGTGAATCAATCAATCTAATCGCCCATCGCAGTCCATTGTTGGCCATAGATAGGCCCTTCCCAAGGTGCGCCACAACACAACACACACCTGTCCTCCACTTTGTGCATCCAGTATGCCACTTTCATCATCGTCCGTCGGCTAACTAGTTGGGGGGCATCCCACACTATGTATACACCCATATACATATGAAAAGCAAACCTCAACTGTTGATCAATTGCGTCCGTCGGCTAACTAGTTGGGGGGCATCCCACACTATGTATACACCCATGTACATATGAAAAGGAAACCTCAACTGTTGATCAATTGCGTCCCACCATATTATGAGTGAAAAAGGTGTGTAAAAAGAGGTGGATCAAAATAGGCCGACTGGCAGGAGAAAAAAAGAATAAGAAAAAAGAAGCAAGTAACAGGTGTAAACTGAAGAAGATAGTATTGCAGCGCCCACCTGCGTTTTCGTGCTGCAGGTGGTGGTGAGCGTGCGCGCGGGGGGGAGCCGCCTGCAGCGGCGGCGGCTCGGCGCGCCCGAACGTGCGCAGCGTGCCGCCCCCCGCGCCCTCCGCGCCCGCGCCCGCGACTGCACCCGCTCCCGCGCCCGTCGCGCCGCCCGACATGCTGAACGTCGCGTATGGACTTATCTCGTACATTTCTGGAAGCAGAACAGTAATACTATCAACGAGTCTTTTTTGCTTATTCATCCCTTCTGTCTCTTCCATTTTTTTTCTGGTGGAAATCATATTATCATTACAGCCAAGATTGATCCATTGCTGGGTTTAGGCCTTACTTCACTCAATGCCTTAATTGGAGGTCAAGGAAAGATTAAAATACCTTGCTGGTCCTTCTTCCCGATAGGATGCTTGATAGGTGACGAAGTGTACACCTGCTGGCAATTTCGTCGGTTATCTCTCTTCTCTACAGATTTATCTTCCTCTTCTGAGATATCTCCCTGCTCGTATCCTTTCCTGAAGCATGTTGTTGAAGGACTGAAAACATATCAATTAAAACCATTACAAATTGAATTTCTACATCCAAAACGTGTCATCGTACGGAATGTCTATTTAACCATACTTCTTTCAATAAAATAAAAAAGGTAATCATAGTTAAACCTGCAGCGTTGAAGACCTCTAATCATCGATTTGTTTATTACAAAGTAAAGGTTTGGTCATACCCGTATGGGTAAATTGTAAGACGCTGCGTAAAACACTAACAGATAATGCGATGATACTATTTCTATAACTAAAAGAAGTTACCTCCGTTTGTAAGCAATAGCTGCCAACAACAGAAGCGCAGCGAAAAGTCCACAAGCGGCTGCAGCCAACACTGCAGTCGCTCGCTCTTCACCCTCCTCGCCACCAGGAGGGAAGTGGGCTGGTGCTGGTATCCTTTCTGGAATATTTATACAATGGTCTTGGAAACTGGCAGAAACTACGAATGGACCAAGTATGTATGCTTCAGTGAGCTTAATAAGTCCAATATATTATTTACATAAGTGTGGACTGATATTTTGAATATTACATTTAGAAAGTAAAGAGCCAAGTTGTAGATTTTATTCTAAAGCAACAATAAACGCACCTCCAGTCTCCGTCAAAGTTGAGAAATAATAATTCCCCAGTGTGGTTCCCGCAGCACTGGTCGCGACCACCTTTAAATGGTACCACGTGGCCACCGCCAACCCACACAGGACAGTTGGCTGAGCTGCGGGTGATACCGTCTGGGTGATCCATGAGGACTCCTCAAAACTCCTCACAGAGACTGCGAACTGGGTGAGAGGACAACCATTGCTGTCCCAGGTCAGTAGATTTAGGCGGACGCATGAACTGTTGGTCGTGATCAGGTCCTTCTCTGGAGAAGCTTTTGATGCTGAAAAATTAAGAAAATATACTTCGGCAAAATGTTTCGGCAAAGCGAAGAGAAATTTGAACAGGCTGTGCACTGAGGTCGTGTGACCCTGATTAAGTCGTAACCTAACATTTTTTTTAGTTAGAAGTTATAATAAATTCTCTCACGTCCTCCTTTAGTAGAAACGACCAGTTCGTCGCTAGGTGGCGATGATCCGACCGCATTGTACGCAGTCAGCCTCACTTTGTACAGCGTCCCACAAGCCAACCGCTCCAGGGTGTGCGTCCGCGTATCAGCTGGTAATCGTGTCGTGTGCCATTTGACGTCATCGGAGCGAGAATGCTCAACTAAGTAACCTAAAGATTAAAAAAAAAATTTGAAGATCCTGCTTCTAACTTAACGTTAAAGAATCGGAAAGGCATTGTGATTGTTAGATAAGGCAGATTTTGCTAAAAATAAACAACATTGAGCGTCCATCGTATCCGGTAACTTGCACGCATTCATGTACATGCTGCAGGATCCGTAGTGCACAAATTGTTTGTGTTAGTATTACTCAATCAATCAATCTTACCGTGTAAATTAGACCCTCCAGTGTGCGGCTTCTCCCACACCAGGTGTAACCTCGCCGGTGCAGCAGCAGCCAGTCTAAGCTGTGGTCGTGACGGTATCCCCAACACTCTCAGTTCCCAGCTGGCTCGCTCTTCGCCCCATGGGTTGCGCACCGTACATGTGTAATTGTCCGCAGAACCACGGTCTACCTCTGAAAGTTGGGCGTGTGTCAAACACCACCATAGTATAGAAGCACGACCTAAGATGTTTTCTCCCAGATTGAGACTGGTTTTGTTCGATTGTACTTATCAGTTATCTACTATAATCAATGTGATAATTTTTGTACAATACGAGAAAGTATAAGGTATAGTACTGATCTATCCTAGTATATGATACTAACTCAGTATGATAAGGTAGGGTCCGTCGATGAGGTAGTTGTGATCATGCGCCAGCGGCGGCGCGGGGCGGCGGCGCGCCCACGCGCGGTGCGGCGGCGGCGCGCCGGCCGCGGCGCAGCGCAAGCGCGCGCGGCTTCCTGCCCTCGCCTCCAGCCGACGACCGAACGAGGTTATTTTTGCTGGAGCTGAAAAGTACAAGAATGTTAATATTTTTTGCATTTGAACTGATGCATATCGTGTTTATCATGTCATGCATAACATTTTTTGGTAAGACTGGGGTACTCGTTATGACTTAAAGATCTATATATTATATAAAGGATAGACGGCTTAACGTGCTTTCCGAATCTTGAGGCTCTGTATATTATACATGGTCACCTGTCTACGGACCGACTTCAATAAGCATTATAAAGATCGATCCGCGCAGGTGTTATTATTTAGCATAAGGAAACTCACCTCTAGCATTCGGTTTCCTCGCCACAATAGCACTCATCTCCCCTTCGCCAGAAGCAGTGGCTGCCGTCACCCAGAACTCGTACACTTGATGTTCCTGAAGACCTCGGACTTCCACCTGGTACTCTTCTTCCTCGTCTTTGTGGAGAACCATCATCTGCGAGTGCTGTCCTGTTCTGTTTGATAAGTAAAAGAGTTTCTGTAATGGGTGCAAAAAGACACTTAACGGAACCGAAATGCACAGTTATGTTATTTTTTTTTGTTCTGGTTCTTACACAGTTCAAGCTTTTATTTAAATACAACTTTTTAATGTTCTTATTTTACCAACTCGTAGCCCCTGTGGTATTCAATGCATACATCAGCACAATTTTTCACCCCAAAAAATAGGCAAAATTTTTTCCGTAGACTAACTGAGTTTCATGGACAGAATGCTTTATTAACAACCCTGAAGGGTTCAATTACACCTTGTTATATTGTAAGAATAGTTTTAACTTTTAAGCAAGTAAAATCGTGTAGTCTGGGGTAATAGTCATGCGACACGCCTGTCTATGTTTGAAAAGAATTAATTTCTATGTCGATGGTTCCACAATTCGACAACATCGAGAGCATTAGCATTGGCTTCATATAGATCCCTTAAGTGTAAGTAGAGTGGCATAAAGAGCAGGACAAGAGATGGGCTTCGTTTGTAATATGGCTCCACAATCACACTTTGTATCATAATAGAATTTGTAGAATCCCAACAGGCTAAGGTGTACCTACAGCGGCCAGGGTGGCTTTGTATTCGGTTATGAGATATCCCGAACTAATTAATACATGTCATTATCACTATGAAAGACAAACCTCTGTGGTCTATTGTATACAGTGTAGTGCTTGATTTTGCCGTTTTTCTGCAGCGGTGCCAGCCAGCTCACGATCACCGTTTCTTCTGAGCTCGCCACCGCTTTAATGTCCATCGGAGCTCCCGGTACTGAAATATTTATAATACTTATCAACTTATAAATACTGCTTACTGAGGAGTACCTAATTGAAATGATTAGGTTGTTCATTTTCAAGAATTTACTTCGAATGGAAATCGTTCTAGCAATCGTGGTAGGTAGACATGAATAGCAACAGTTTCCCTACTTTCGTTATTAGAATGATCGTGACCGTTTAGCAATTAACATTTATGGCAAACCTTAGTGTTAGAATTAATTCACCTTTATTGTGATAGCCAACTGGAAAGTTCTCAATATCATGCTTTGTTACAGTATTTAATTGGGATCAGTTCAATACTCACTATATTCATGTGTGACGCAATAAACCGGTTCAGAGGTAGGCCCCGTACCAGCGGCAGTTCTGGCTCGCACTGCTATGCTGTAGTTGGCAGCTCTTTGTAATGCTTGTAGGACAGTCTCCATTCCGCCTGAGCGACGTGTCTCTACATGACTTTCCAGCTCGTCGACGGTCTGTGGAGTGGGAATATAGTTATTAACTATTATTGATCGAAGTTATTAACAGTTTGCAAGTGTTATATCAATAGTTTTGAAACAGGGAGTTCAAGTATTGAACCGAGGACGATTACAATTTATCGACAGTACGTAGTGCGTTCTGTAACACATCGAAAGAAGAAACAAATCAGCTGTGTTAAGTCACGACACAACACTCATACTTCTGACACTCATTCATTATGCACTTTTTAGGGTTCCGTAGCCGAATGGCAAAAAACGGAACCCTTATAGATTCGTCATCTCTGTCTGTCTGTCTGTCTGTCCGTCTGTATGTCACAGCCACTTATTTCCGAAACTATAAGAACTATACTGTTGAAACTTGGTAAGTAGATGTATTCTGTAAACCGCATTAGGATTTTCACACAAAAATAGAAAAAAAAAACAATAAATTAAGGGGGTCCCCATACTTAGAACTGAAAACCAAAAAAAAAAATTTCATCAAACCCATACGTGTGGGGTATCTATGGATAGGTCTTCAAAAATGATATTGATGTTTCTAATATCATTTTTTTCTAAACTGAATAGTTTGCGCTAGAGCCACTTCCAAAGTGGTAAAATGTGTGTCCCCCCCCTCTAATTTCTAAAGTAAGAGGAGGAAAATTCTGAAAATATTTAGGATTGTAGAACGTAAAAAAAACTATCAACGAAAATTAGTTTCAATAAGATATGATGTTTGGTTTTTGAGATATGGGACTTTTTCATCAAACTGCAGCAGTAACTTTGTTTTTCATAAACATACTATGAAAAACAAATTTAGTTTTGCGGTTGTGTGGAAGTTTACTAACTAATACTACTAACTAATGAATGACAGTTCAAAATATTGTTATTATATTGTTTGGAGCTATGGAACCCTGTGTGCGAGTAAGACTCGCACTTGGCCGGTTTTTTTAAACTCAGTAAGCCATAATAATGTAAGCCCGGGTAATGTAAGTTATAGCTATTAACTTTTAACGCACCTCATATAGCACTTCGTATCCAAGCAGAACTCCTCCTCGTAACACAGGCGGCGGAGGTTCCCACCAGACACGCACTGACTGTGCTGACAGTGGCTCGCAACGAACCCGTTCCGGTGCTGCTTCGGGAGCTAAAAAGATGAATAAAGATAAGAATAAGGTGCTCTATATTATCTGGATGAAATCCAGGAAAGAACGTGACAATATATGTTGGTGACAGATAAACAGAAAGCTAGCTCTGTTGAGTAATATTTAGATTACTTGCAACCTATTATGTTGTAGTTCTTATTTTCGTAACGATGGTAAATTGGAAAACTTTTAATACTCCATTTCATCAAATTTTAATTATGTTTGCAGCGGCCAACGTGGTTTCGCAATCGGTACAGTGCTTTCCAATAGTAAATGTTCACGTTATGGTCTGTAAAGTGTTGAATATACCACAACTCGTAATCTGACCTCCTTCGAGTGTGGTAGCAGTGAGCGGCGCGCAGGGCGGGCCGGCGCCGACGGCGTTGAAGGCGCGCACGCGCAGCTCGTACTGCGCGTGCGTGCGCAGCGCCACCAGCGCCGCGTGCGCCGCGCCCCAGCCCGCCGCCGTCAGCGCCGCCGTCTTGTTGTCCGCGCCGGTCGACACCTCGTGCCAGGTTACTACGTAGCCCAGGAGCTCGCCGTTCCACGACTCTTGGGGTGGTGCCTGTGTTGTAATGAATTGTTTGCCAATGCAAAGCATTTCTTTCAAATGTTCCATTTACTTAAATCAAAATCAAAAAGATGAAACTACAGTCCCTTTACAACCTCTTTTCTCTTCACAGTTTAATTAATTACACGGTGATTTTCACGGAAATGTAATATAAAATTTGATAATTAAAAGCATCAATCATCATCATCAATAGATTAGGAATAAACATTTCACCTGCCATTTGACGAGCAATTCTCCTGGAGCAGGGGCTTGCACTTGAACATTGTGGGGAGGTTCAGATGGAGCTGCAAAAAACTACTTCTAGTTAGTTCTATCAAACAATAATGAGACAAGAGATCTTGATCAGCACGCACGGAAATCTGGCTAACCCGTACTTCTTACCTTCTTCCATAGTTTGCACGATGACGGGGTCAGAGTAATCACTGTCGCCGATAGCGTTAACGGCGGCGAGTCTCAAACCATACGCAGTAGCAGGTCGGAGACCTTCAACTCGGTATTCTAGGTGCACCTCCGTAGTTATCGCGTCCGGGTCTTGTCTGTAACAGATTATTATCTAAATAAGACATCTGTCGCGATGGTTTGGTCGAGAAACAGACTTAATCCTTATAGACTGTTTAAGTTTACATGTATATTTCTTGATCGACCGACATATATGGTTAAATTGATCATAATAGTGTTGAGTCATGGTTTAATCAACCAATAAAAACATAAAATAACGGCTGTAATCTTCGAAACGTTAAGTATACAACACTTACACAAACATTATGTCGCCAGTGCTTAAGTCCAATGAAATGGAACAATGGGCGAGCCTATTGTCGTCAACCGGGCACAAGTTAACCAACCAAAAAATTGAATAAGTCAATAAATAAAATACAACAAATAAAGTTCAAAAGCTGTAAAAACTTTTAAATTACAACTTATATTTACAGTTAGTTTAGCTTTACCAATAAACTTAAAGTTCAAAAGATCTCGCAGATAACGCAGCGGTTATGGTTGCGGTTGCGGCTTACACAGATTTTAAAGTCCATACGTTCTCACCTCACCAGCACCCTGTCAGCGGGCACATCTCTAGTGGGCGCCTCGGCCCAGTCCCCAGCATCCGGTCTCCGCACGTCGCCCACCACCCGGTACTGCAGGCGGTACAGCAGCACGCGCGCGTTGCCGTCGTACCCGCGCCGCCACGAGATGGTCGCGCCGCGCCCCGAGCGACGCGACACGTGCAGACCTAGTGGGGCTTCGGGGAACTCTGCGGAAGTCGTTTAAATGGGTTAAGAAGTAATAAGGACACGGCAGTACGTATAAGATGTTCAAATTTACATTATTTGAACTTTGTAGCACGTTTTTAATGTACTGATGTGACCAAATGTTAAAACATGTCTAGGTTAAACATGGATGCGTTTTAAACATCATGATAATTCTTTCAGTTGCGAAACAAAATATTTTTGGTTGTATTAGATGAGACAACAACTGTTCATTACTGCGAAGACTCAATGCAAAACTGGAGATCAGTACACACTGTAAATACCCGATACAGCCATGTGCGTGGAAGTGTGTAAAATATTCTATTGAAAGCAATAATATAAATTACCTTGAACTGCAAGGTATATTAGTAGCTCGTCTCTTCCGTAAGCGTTCTCTGCTCGACACCGATACACCCCTGAGTCGTGACGCTCGGCGTGTGCTATACTTAGTTGTGAGCTGACGCCGCTTTCTGACCGTTTCTCTGATACCGATATCCTGAAAATAATAATCAATTGATTTATTAACATTTAAAGTCCATAAGAGTTGAATTTTCTTACAGATGTCGTATGAAACAATTTAATATTCAAGCGCCTTAGGGACGTGGTTCGAAACAGAATTAAATGAATTTGACTGAATAGATACTTTAATTAAGAAATTCACCTGTAAGTAGTTAGATCCACTCTCTTCATATTATGCGTCCACTGCAGTTGTATGGGCGGGTCGCCTCGGGCGTCACACTGTAGCGTCGCTTGCGCAGTTCTTTTGACTGTCATGTTGCGTGACGAAAACTCAAAGTGAGCTGGCTCTGAAAAGTGGGATCAATTAATGTAAAGTTATGGACGAAGATATCTGCTGCCAAGCTAGAAAGACATCATCGATAATGTGTCCCGCGCCTCAAAACTGAAAAATCGATTATAAAAAAGTAAAATAAATAATACGGCTTTTGAATTATCAAAGCACAATGGTTTCATACACACAATATGTCAAAAATTTAATAAAGATACCTAAATCTAGACACCATCGCTTACGTCTTTTTAACATAAAAGTTCTTGTTTGATCTGTGTAATACTTATGACTGTATTGATATTCGCAATAAAATTAGTTACATAGTACCCAGAACAACGTTATGTCGTGGGGTGCGCGCAAGACCCTTATTTGGGGTAAGTTCCTGTCGCACCAACGCGGGCTTGCGAGCACCCTTACGCCGCCTTACTAACCAATGTAATAAGATCTTTGAAGACATCGACTTTTTCTTTGTCTCTGCTCAAAAATTTAGAAAACTTACCAATGAAATAATTTTAGAATATAATAGTTAATTTAGTTATATATTTTATTAATATTTAATTCATTCATTTTCATATCATTTTATTGTTCATATTTAGTTCAATGTTTGCTCTCTTTGTTTTTTTTTTGTTTGCATGCCTGTCTATGTTTAAGTTCACTTTAACTTTTCTGATTTAAAAACTTAGAATAGCGCACAGTTAAATATAGCTTTTTAATATGTTGTGGAAAATGTCGTAGGTTATACATTTATAAAGCTTGTGTATGTATAACTTATTGTAAGATTTTAATGTATAACTGTTTATTTTCCCGAATAAATAAAATAAAATAAAAAAGTATTGATATTTTTATCTTATGTAAAAACCGAACAGTAATCTTACTACCTACCATTGACAGAAACAGCAATAATTTTCGAAAGACCCCTTCCGATCCCGTTTTCAGCTCGGCACATGTACTGTCCCTCGTGATGATGGGCTGCTGGGGCTATGCTCAGAGACCCGTTGGGTAGCATGGAGAACTGAAGGTCTAGGTTTGATACTGGTCGGAAATCACTTACTCCAGACCCTGAGAGAAATTGAACGTATATCAGTGACCTAGTAAAACAACTATTACTACTACTTACTAGTGAAAACTACCAGTAATCACCACGCTCTCTCAAGGATTGGCGATTTAAGTGTAATCAAAAGTCGTTTATATTGTTATTTTTAGTATTATGGATGAAATAGCTCTAAATAAAAACTCACCATGACCTTTAAGCCAAGAGATCCTTGGTTCTGGGTATCCTTTAGTAGAACAATGTACTAAGATCTGAGTCCCTAGAAGAGCTGAAATGTCTTGAGGCTCGTAAACCCATGATGGCGCAACTGAAATGTAATAAAATGAACTTATACTATCACTTACGGGATATCTTCCGTGATTATTTATTATTCAGAGATCCCGATGTTTCGACGCTGTTGCAAACGCCATGTTCGCGGGATGGCTGGAGGATGCCGGTGGATGGAAGATAAATAATTAGGAGCAGACAAATCTGTCTACCCTCTTTCTGTGTCTTTTGCTACGCGAACCACTGGCACTCGATACAACCTCACGGCAAAATACACTCACGATATCACTAGGTTTTGTGGAGTCCTTTTTATGATGCCAGCTATTTCTTTTCAGCATGCCTATCAATGGATTCCACGTATTTAACAATTTGAAGCCCTCCTCTCGATTGAAATGTTTGTGTTTCTTTATTTCAATTGCTTCTCTTGTCAGCCTTATTTGTAGTACTTGTCCGTCTTACTGTAGTAGATGTTCAGCTATGGCAGATTTTTGCACATCATTGTTTGTCACTGCCTTTATGTGTTCTTTAAAACTTAGTGAAATTGTTAGTGTGTTTTGCCGTGACTTTGTATCGAGTGCCAGTAGTGCACTTGTAGCAAAACACAAAGAAAGAGAGTAGACAGATTCATTTGCTCCTAATTATTTATTTTCCATCCACCCGCATTCTCGAGCCATACCGCGATCCGCTTGCAACAGCGTCGGAATATGGGGAACTTAAAACAATTAATAATCATGGAAGATATCCCGTAAGTGATAGCAAAGTTCACATAAAAACCGTGAAAGTTTAAAACAGTATGTCATAAAATGTTTTGGCATTTTAGGGGTATGAGGAACAGGGTGTAAAGTTCCTCGATACTTCTTAGAAAAGGGAGGATCTTCCAACCAGACAGGTGTTGTGTCTGGTGGGCAATCACTGCCCGACAGTTGTTGTCGGGTTTCTCTATATACTCTTTAGTCGATGTAAACTTTGCTTGCGAGATGTGGGATTTGATGTTAGTTCTTCCGGACCAATATCGGTGTTTTGATATTAGTAAGAAATCTTTCACATTACCTTTTACAGCCAACCTAGCAGTATGATTGACTTCAGCTGCAGAGTTGCTCGCAACACAAGTGTAATCTCCGCTGTGTTTCGAAGTGACATGAGAGAATATAAGAAAACTGAACTCATCCAATGACTTCTCTTGTACCTGTAAACGAAATCAGGATATGAAGGACCAAGTTAACTACTCTTCCTACAACCTTAAGGTCACATGAAACGAAGTAAGTGGGCTAGAGAACTAGGTGTTAGAAAATCTATGTAGTCTCTTACTTGTAAGCCTGATGGTATGTGCTGCCCATCTTTGAGCCAGGAAAAGTAAACTGGTTTGTCACCAGATGTTATTCCACATAATACTTGTATCGAACTGCCCTCTACTAAGTCAAGTGGAAAAGAAAATCCTGCTATTTTCGGTGGATCTGAAATCAAATATTGTGTGTAATGTGTTGTAGCATCAACTGGACAATACACGTTTAATTATAAAAGTTTCAAAGACACTTGATTGAATGGGGATGGAAACTGTGGAACTAATGGCGCTACCATAGCTGGTTCCAAGCATCGTCATTGGTTGAAAATCTGTAATGTAATTTTATATTTCATAATAGCTCGACCTCATTGGTCAGATGGCCAGCTGTAGTCGTGCCATCTACAATTAGCTTTTAACGGGCTTCCCCATTGCCACATGCAGCTGTAGCCTATGCACTTACTTCTTACAAAAATCTGAACATCCTTCTGAGTGTATTGCCCCGATGGAGACGTCACTCTGCAGGAGTATACTCCAGCATCAGCAGGCTCCGCTGGCCACAGCAGCAGTTCTCCTCCCACTCCTGATAAGGCACGGCCTCCGGTAGAACTGACATCCATACCGCCACGCTGCCATCGGATCTCACTGGAAGGTAGTTAAGTAAGGGTTGGTAATTTGATGATGGTGCTGATCTGATACCAGACTTACCTACAACTAGGTCTATTTTGGGTTTAAGTGCAACTATTTTTTTAAAAGGTATTTTTAGATAGGTCAAGAGATTACTACAAAGAAGAAACATCAACATCCACAACTAGTTTGGAGAGTAAATACAAGGTCATCTAACATCGAACTACGAAAACAAAACAAAAATGAAACTTATAAGTTTACTAAGCAAATGCACCTCCATCAACCTGATTGGAAATCCGGAGAATGGGCAGTAGATGGTGGTGTTGACGCCGGCTACCACCCGGATAGGACCGATGTTCCTTATTGATGGTGGTCCTGGAAAAGTGAACAATTCCTTCCTGTTTCAAGCGGTCTTGCACTTATAAAATTTTGGAGAAACTTACGATGGAAAAGCCGGATTTTTTCAATGGCATTTTTAAAGCCGAGAACATGTTTTCAAAAATTCAAACTTTTGATTGGAGAAAGTCACTAAAATCCTCTATAAAACTCTTTTGTTCATACTACACTGTTCTCTTCTATTTCATGAAATCATAACATTTCACTTGTGGGAATAATGACTCAAAACTTTCGGTTGTAAGCACCCAGCCTATGGGTCGAACAAAAATTGGTGCATGTGCCCACAACCCACCTCCCAAGTTGTCGCTAAACGTACCTACTTACTTATAGCTATTAGATGACTTGCATCCTAGTAAAAATGGATTATTTGAACTTGGCCGCGAAAGTGTTAATAGATAGAACTTTGCGGGCTTATTTAGCACATCTTCAAAAATGGACGAGATATAACACTTTGAAATTCTAACAGTGCAGACTGGCAAAATACTGGAATGTTAGAAAACTTACCATAAACATTGAGCCTTGTGGAATGTTCGACGGCTCCCCTGGAGTTGCGCGCCTGGCAGGTGTAGCGACCGCCGTCCTCAGGCCGGACTGATGTCAGGTTCATATAGCTCACCACGTCTCCGTTCGGGTTCATGAACTGGGTTATACTTCTGGCAATGGAAAATAGAAGATTTAAGAGGTAATAATGATCTTCTGTATCAAAGAGCTGTGTCCACAGCTGTCGGAATTTTTATCGTGAATTTGTATAATCAGCCTATTATGTTCTCAGTAGGGGGGAAACAGGCTTCCTCTCTGTGAGAAAAGGCGGACCACCACACGGGCCCAGGGTGACTATCAATACTCATTTCAAACTAAAAAAAATAAGAAAAATAAGAAGATAAAAAAAAAATAAGATACTGATATACAAGGTGTTGTTTTGCATTCTCGTCAAAATTCAGGAGGTTGTCACAAAAGACATAAATAATAGGCTAAAATTACGTTACCTAGTTAACGTAAACGGTAACGTTAATTATTAATATACGCTGATTTTTTTTGTTGTTTAAGTTTGTCAGTATTTCAGAATAACCCCTTTAACGTGGTTTAGGGAATAAGAAATTATCGAATAAACGTTTGAGATTGTTTGTATGTGTGGAAGCGCGGTTATAGGGCAAGATTCAGGCGGGCCGCGTTTAAAACACGGGAGTTTCACACTTACCGATTTCCGAAAATAAGAAATAAAAAAAAAGTTACCTACCCAGTTTATTATTGATTCGGGACGAGAATCATTAGCAATGCAACCTCGTCAAATTCAAGGAGGTTACTATACCTCCTTGAATTTGACGAGGTTGCAAAACAACACCTTGTATAAGGAAATCATGGAATATCATTATATGCATCAAAACATACATGAGACGCTATAACAGCTCGTATAATTGCGTACCTAAAATATCCAAAGTTAAAAACCCTCGGGAATCGTACTCCGAAAATTGGAACGACGTAACATACGACCCCTTGCCCAAATTGTTTCTTCAATCTTTATGATAACGTCTTATGTCGTACACATTTTGCTATCTAGTCGACATTGCTATGGTACGTCATGCTTTGGATCGTAGGCTAGTTAAAGAATGTACAGAAATGATGTTACAACCTATGCCATCGTCATCATCATCACCATTCACCACCCTTCGTCCATAGTAGGACACGATTGGATCAGCTAAAAATAACAAATATCTTTTTGACCTGAAAAATTACTTCAAGTAAACTTACCTCTGTGGTGTATTGTGTTCTTCAACGGCCTGACCATCCAACAACCAGGTAAATCTTGGTGGAGGACTGCCGGATGCCGCACAGTGCAGCGCCAAGGAAGGTCCAGGGTGCAACGCCTGTTCTATAAACGTGTAGTGGAGCTCTGGGGCTGTATCTGTAAATAAATCGTATTCATGTTTATGACTGAAAATTTTCTTTCACTGCTATAGATAAATCTTGTTCGTTCAGAGGGTCTAGATAAAGCAACTTTCCATCAATGATAAGGTTGATGGTAAATTCAATAATGTACCTACTGTAGGTACTTATGGTATCGAAACTCGAGACGCTTCTTCTTCTTATCTTCTTTATGGGGGTTTTGGTTTCCGCACTTAGTCCTTTAAGTGGACCATTGTGCGTGAGCCATAGTGGCCGTTACTCCAACCAGCCCACCTCCCTCCAGAAGCAGATCACACTTCCCGGTCTACTCAGGGCATCCGCAAGGGAACCTGGTGTTCCCAGGGTCGCCTCGCGAATCTTGGTGACACCGGTGCACTCAAGCAACACATGCGCCACCGTTTCCTCCGCATCCATGCATGCTCTGCACAGAGGACTGTCAGTGATTCCTAGAGTATGGAAGTGTTTATTCAGTGAGCAGTGTTTAGTGACGGTCCCCGCCACCAGACGCAGGCCATCCCTGTCCAGACGCAGAAGGCGCTTGGTCAGCTTTGCGTCAAGGGACGGCATAGCTTCCTTGGACTGCCTATACCCTGGTGTCGAGGTCCACCATTTTTCCGCCTGTGTTCGAGTGTGATCCTTTAACCAGTTATTTAGCTGCTTGAAAGGAATGGGCACAATGGGTTCGGGTCCGTAGGGTTTTTTGCTGGATCCTCTTCTGGCAACTTCATCCGCCGCATCGTTCCCCAGGGATCCACTGTGTCCTTTGATCCATTGTAGTGTTACCGTGTTGTGGTTTAGTACCGTGATTCTTTCTAGGGCATTATGGCATTCTAGTATTAGTCTCTACGTGATCTGATTACTGTTTAGGGATTGGAGAACTGAGGCACTGTCGGAAAGTATTCGAATATTGGTATTCGTAACCTCTCTGGCCTCTATAGCGTGTGCCGCTTAGATTATACCTACACACTCAGCTTGGTAAACAGAGTTGAGCATTCCAAGGGGTTTGGATATTTTTATGTTTAGGTCGTCGGAGAACACCCCGAAACCTGTCCCGTCATCGGTTTTTGATCCATCAGTGTAGATTCTTAGTTCCTTTGTACCTGAGTAGTCACACAACTCCGCTGTCAGTACGATGTTGTAGTGTTTTTGGAAACAGTGGGACTTCAGGGTTCTGTCGATGGGAGATGCCATCATAGGCTGTTCTTTGATTGCATCTATTCTGATGCGTGTGTGTTTGATTCTGGAATCATTACTTAAGGTGCCGGATGCTTCGAGTCTGAAAGTCGCTTTTGCCGCCTCCTCTCTTACGACGAGGTGTAGAGGTAATATATAATAAATAAATAATAAATCAATTTATTGACACACACAAGTTACAAATTATACAAACAAGAAAATTGAACATAGTTATTAAAGTTAAAAACTAGAGGAAGCCGTGGGCCCCAAACTAGGCACAGCCTGAATCTTGGTGGCCCAATATAAACAGTAAAGGCAAATTGAATAACCGACTGTTCAGCGTGATACAGCACTACCTGACATTTGTAACAGGTAATTTTGAAAATTATAATAAACAACATAGCAAAAAAAAAATTAAAAATGTATAAAATTAATATCAGTCTCAATCAATAAAGTAAAATGAAAGACGAGATGAACAGTATGAACATGCAAAATTTAAATAATTCAAGTTAAAAATCAACAGGAAGTATTGTGGCAATCATACAAAATTATAAATCATACAGAAATAAAATAATAATAACAATCTATAAAATGAATGTAAAACAAAAATAATAATAATAATAAGAGAAATCTGTGGCTCGGATGTCAAATTGACGTGACAAAAATTTTCTTAACTCCTGTTTTATTTTAAATATTTTACCTAATATTGCAACAAAACTGATAACAAACAAAATGAAAAGAAAAAAAAAATCCGTTACCCAGAATACGTTATTCCAGAAAACTGTGTAAGACTAAAACAAATATTTAGAAAATGAAATAGTAAACGTCACCGATGCTGACCCGACTTCGAGCCAGAAAACTAACGGCACAACCACAATCTCCGGGCTCGTCGCTGAGCTCCGCCTCGCAGCCGCTGGGACGCGCCACATCTGTGGGCGCTGAGTCGCCGGTCGCTACAGTTGCGTCGAGTTCCAGCGACGAGTTTTTCTCCCCGCCGTCGACGCCATCACCACCACGACGACGAGGAAGAGGACGGCCACCAGCGGGCCTGGGACCTCGAGGCCAACAGGCCCCGAACAGGGTCCCCGCTGCCGGTGGAAATGTGTCGCGCATGCGATGGACTCAGTCTATTAATGAGAATGTCATGCGCGCATATTATGGGGCTACTGAGGGGGGAAGCAACTTGACTGCGTACCGTGGTCGGATGCTCTCTCTGTTTCAGGTGCTTGAACCAGCTGTCAGCGTGTCGGCGCAGCGACTATCGGATCAGGTACGGGTCATCTAGCGTAACCATATGTTGGATGACAATGTACTTGATCGACTACGCCTCGACTCACGGAGTAACCCAGTTACGCCTGCTTCGCCAATGATCGCGGCGCAGATGCAGAATGTATCCAGTGCTTCGCCGCGATTCGATCGCGGTGGTGAAGAGGATGTTGACGAAGTTATAACCGTGAGTACCCAGTGCGACGCACAATTGAGGAGCGCTTTGGAGGGTGCATTCCGGGAGTATCGCTCCACACCGCCTGAACTTAGACCACGTTTACCTCGTTTGCCTATGCACAAGAAAAACAGGGCGCTGGTGTGTACTCTAGATTCGCTGCTGTCAAACTGCTTTGACAACAGCGAAGACCTTGCTGATACCCACTCAATATTGTACTGCGCAGCCGTAGCGGCATGTCGTGTAGCTCACGTCAAATTTCCTGACAGTGACCGAGCTACACGACCAAAATTAGCTGTTCCAGCTTGGCAGTGCAGGATTGAGCGGCGTATCGGTGAGGCTAGAGTACTCATTGGCAAGTTAATCTGCTTCAGGGAGGGCAATACTCGCCCTAGAGTGATGCGCTTTGTGAGGCGGGCGTTCTCGGGAACTGACATTAGTTCTCGTGATTATTTGGCCTGTGTCACAGAGCGTATCGACTTCCTGAAGCAAAAGATCTGTGCATGGGCAAGCCGTATTCGTAGGTACAAGCGGCGAGTGGAGCGATACACTCAGAATCGCACATTCGGAAGCGATGAAAGGTGGGTATATAGGGCTTGGGAACGACCAGACCAAGGGGTGACTGACACGCGTCTACCGGATGATGACGCCATATGTTCGTTCTGGCGCAGCATCTGGTCGGTGCCTGTCAGTCACACTGAGGGCGGTTGGACCCGGGAGGTTGAACAAGCGTGTGGTCCAATAACAGAAATGGGGGCAATTATCATCAGCCCCCAAGACGTAGCTCGTGCAGTCCGTCCGTTACCTAACTGGAAATCTCCAGGACCGGATGGACTGCACAACTTCTGGATCAAATGGTTCCAAAGATCGCACGCTCGCTTGGCGTCCCAGTTTCAATCAGCCTTAGAGTCAGGGTCGCTGCCCCAGTTCCTGACGACAGGCATTACCCACCTGCTCCATAAATCAGGTAGTACTGCGGAGCCCAAAAACTATAGACCTATCACTTGCTTACCAACGGTCTATAAAGTTCTAACATCCATTTTGAGAGCTAAAATTAACCAACATATTGAGAGTAATTCCATCATGTCAGCATTGGCATTAGGCATTAGGCATCAATACTGCTGACATGAAACAATCGTTGAAAGAGCGTTTCTTTAGCCGCCTGAATAAGGTGCTAAGCAGTCTTCTGTCAGGCGGAAATAAGGTGCGCGCCTTCAACGGTTGGGTCATGCCGGTTTTGATGTATTCTTTCGGCATACTCAAATGGACTCAGACAGAACTTGATGCCCTAGATAGGAAAGTCCGCGTACTGCTGACCGCAAATCGGATGCATCACCCACGGTCGTCGGTGATGAGACTGTATATCCCGCGGAAGTGTGGGGGTCGTGGCTTCTTAAATGCTAAGACCCTGCACAACCGTGAGGTATGCAGTCTCAGGGAATACTTCCTAGAAGCCGACGTGGGGATGCACCGAGATGTAGTCTCAGTGGACAAGGGCCTTACCCCGCTCTTCTTGGCTAACGAGAACTGGCGCAAGCCTGTAGTATTAGACACTAATGATCGCAAGGAGGTATGGCAGAGCAAGGAGCTTCACGGACGCTTTTACCGGGCCTTACATGGGCCCGATGTAGACTTCTTAGCGTCCGTATCCTGGCTGCGTTTCGGTGACCTCTTCGGGGAAACTGAAGGTTTTGTCTGTGCAATAATGGACGAAGTTATGCTGACGAATAACCACCGGAAACATATTATGAAGGACGGGACGGTGGACGTGTGTCGGGCATGCCACCGTCCGGGTGAGTCCATCAGACATATTATTTCTGGTTGTTCTCGTCTGGCTAACGGAGAGTAATTGCATAGACACAACCTTGTTGCCAGGATTATCCACCAGCAACTTGCTTTGAAATACAACCTTGTGGAATCAGAAGTGCCATACAATAAGTATGCGCCCGACCCAGTTCTCGATAGTGGTTTTATCACGTTGTATTGGGATCGACCTATCGTCACTGACAGGACTATTGTTGCCAATAAGCCTGATATTGTGTTGATAGATCGATTGGAGCGTCGCGCAATGATTGTTGATATAACGGTCCCGCATGACGAGAACCTCGTGAAAGCAGAGAAAGATAAACAATTCAAGTATCTAGATCTGGCTCGCGAGGTTGTTGACATGTGGGACGTGACAACAGCAGTCATTGTGCCGATAGTCGTGTCGGCCAATGGCTTGATAGCCAAAAGCTTCGACCAACATCTGCGGAGTCTTTCGCTTGACAGCTGGATCAAGGGCTTGATTCAGAAAGCAGTACTTCTGGACACAGCACGTATTGTCAGGAGGTTCCTCGCTCAAGAGCCCTGACCACCGGTAGCCCGGACCCTGTTCCCGATGCTGGTGGGCTACTATTTTTTATATTTTTAAATGTTTTTTTTTTAATAATTTTGTAAAAATATTTAAAAATATAATAACTATGTAATGAAAATGAAAGGAAAATAAGAGAACCATATAAAATCAGAGCTATGATCAACATGCGTATTAAAAACAAAAAAGAGAAAGAAAGAAATGAAACAATTAACATGATGGCATCATTATGTGGAAGGGTGGAGAACTGTAGTAAGTGTGGGAGAGTGAGCGTGTGTGTGTGTGCGTATGAGTGTGTCTGTGTGTGTGTGAGTGCGTGAGCGTATGAGTGTGTCTGTGTGTGTGTTAGACAGTTTAAGGCAGGGACCGGGAAAGTTCGTGACTATGTGAGTGACGTTTGTTACTAGTTACTTCATGGGGCACAAGAGATTTTCTGTCTCATCATAGGTCAGTTCCTGAAGCCATGTCTTTATAGTAATCTTGGCTTCAAGTAAATTGCCTTGGATCTTTAGTGTGGATTTATTGACTTTGTTAAAGACTCGAATAGGGAGAAAGAGTGAAAATCGCGTAGCAAAAACCGTTCTAACTCTTGGGATTGGCAGTCTATCAGCTCCTATCCTACCTCTTTGTGTGTATGTGAATTGTCTCCTTGACGCAGCTATCAGTTTAAGAAGGGACTTCTGGATATAAAGCTGGCGGACACGCAAGACACCTGCTTCTTTGTATAGTTCGTCTGTAGGATAACGACGCGGTTTTCCAAGGAGAACTTTAAGAACAGCCCGTTGAGCACGTTCGAGTTCAAGCAAGTAGGACTTGGGCGCGCTACCCCAGACACCTACACAGTATTGTAGCACCGATTGACAAAGTGCTAGGTAAACTTTTCTGCATATGTCTTTCGGGGCACTGGCACGTAGGGATTTAAATATATAGATAAACTTACGGGTTTTTTTGGATAGTGACGAAATGTGTTCCCTAAAAGACAAGTTCTGGTCAATAGGGTGTAAAGTTCCTCAATACTCCATTGAAAAGGGAGGATCCTCCGGCCAGACAGGTGTTATGTCTGGCGGGCAACTGCCCGACAGTTGTAGTCGGGTTTTTCTATATACTCTTAAGTCGATGTAAACTTTGCCTGTGAGATGCAGGAAATTGATGTTAGTTCTTCCGTCGTGTCATAGATGGCGCTAAGGTACTTTTTGTAGTAAGTTGCTTTTTGTTGGACGCTACATCACTCCCCCCCGGAGACCGGAGGTCGATAGTCGAATGAGTCTTGAAGTATTATGCCGTGCCAGTTTTTATAAGCTCGTTGCCGCATTGTTCACGGTGAGTCGGAACAGTCTGCGGTGGTGAGGCGAACCCCAGTGAGTCGGGGCCGGCGCTGCGTTTGCTCCAGTGAGTCGGACGTGGTGCAGCGCCGCGATGTGGCAGACAGCTAGAGAGGTGTCGACCGGGAGGTAGAAGCTCTCGACCGGCCGAAAGTGCAGTGTGCTGTGCCATGGTCGCTTGAAGAGAGGCTGAGGGTGCTGGCCAGGAATGCGCTTCCGCTGCATGCTGGTGGTCAGGAATACCCGTTGGAAGCTGGCTGGCTGTGAGACTTGCTGCTCGAAAGCTTGAGGGAAGTTATGTTGATGATGATGACGTCACGTTGCTCGAAGGCTGCGCTGACGTCCATTTCGGGGTCACCAGTTTAGGGGTGTGAGGAACAGGGTGTAAAGTTCCTCATCCCCGTAGTAAAGGGAGGATCCTCCGGCCAGACAGGTGTTACCTATGTCTGGCGGGCAACTGCCCGACAGTTGTAGTCGGGTTTTTCTATATACTCTTAAGTCGATGTAAACTTTGCCTGTGAGATGCAGGAAATTGATGTTAGTTCTTCCGTCGTGTCATAGATGGCGCTAAGGTACTTTTTGTAGTAAGTTGCTTTTTGTTGG
This sequence comes from Cerastis rubricosa, assembly GCA_949152445.1. Classification (NCBI taxonomy): domain Eukaryota; kingdom Metazoa; phylum Arthropoda; class Insecta; order Lepidoptera; family Noctuidae; genus Cerastis; species Cerastis rubricosa. Next base: position 984,846 of record OX424525.1, on the reverse strand, counting down.
ACGCTACAAGTGACACCTAAATATTTGTTTGATTTGACTCTACCTATAACCCTGCAGCAGCAACCCGTGGCATGACATTGGGTATTATGAATTTTGATATGATCGATCTCCGGGCAACAGGAACGACTGATAGAAAACGTTATAAAATTAGTTTTTTCGACGTTAAGGGTTAAGAGATTTCTGTCAAGCCAGTCAGATAAAGTACGCATGCCACTTTCTGCCGCGTCTGTGGCTTCCGCCCATGAGTCACCGTGAAATATGATTGCAGTGTCGTCTGCGTAACAAATCATATCTGACCGTGGGACACACAACCTCAATATGTCGTCCATGTACATGATGAACAATGTTGGCCCAAGGACACTTCCCTGTGGCACCCCAAAAAGTACTGGAAGGCATTCACTGACACTGTCCCCGATCACAACATACTGCTGTCTATCCATTAAATAGTTTCTGAACCAGTTCCAAGCGATCCCTCTTACGCCAAGGCAATCTAGCTTTTTTAATAGAATTTGAATAGAAACTGTGTCAAATGCCTTGGCCAGGTCAAGAAAGACACCAATCGCCCGTTTTCCCCCATCAACCTTTGATGAGACAATGTCCGTTAAAAGCCCTACAGCTTGCTCTGTGGACTTCCCACGTCTAAAGCCGTACTGGCGTCCGGACAATAGGCTGTGCTTGCGGTGGAAGCCCCAGCATCACCTGTAAGGCGGCAGTGGGAGAAGTTCTCATGCTACCGGTGATTGCAACGCAGGCAAATCTTTGTAGTTTCTCGAGATCCTTTTGTGTCGTACTTAGATTGGTCCTGGGCCACCAAACTAAGGAGCCGTATGTGTGACTCGAGACGCTTTGAAAGCGAATGTCAAACGAAACCAGTCAAATACGAATATTGATCAAACAAACTGGTGGCGTACCATGACGTCTTAAAACATTATAGTTTCATTCTTATTCCAGTTCTTATTATAGTTTAATTCTTATTCTTTTCCCACTCTGGAATAAGAATGAAACATAATGTTTTAAGACGTCTTAGTAACCCCCCTAATCTTTGTTCTTAGTAAACGCTAAGGAGTTAAGAACCTGATTGCATATAGCAGCTCTAGCGTTAATTGAATTAACGTAAGAGCTGCTTTAAGCACTGGAACTAAGAAATAGGAAAAAAACCTCGTAATTCACAGGAAAAATATTCAATCGGCAGGTATTAATTTGTAGTCTTTGTCCTGATAATTTCAGACACAGATTACAAGTAGCCACTCGCTTGTAATAAGAGACCAACAAATATTCTCCCAAACAACAGTCTTACATCACAACAAAATCCAATCAGTGTACAGCCGAATGTATGGCGGCCGTTTATCACAGATTATAACGGGGTATCTGCCATTAGCGGCGGATTTATCGCACTCGTGACGCCGACACATCATTGTTTATGTTATATGTTAGATTCTGAGTGATGTTGGAGAAGCGACGGGGTTTGCGAGTTAATCTTTGTATGTGTTTGAAGTCATATCAAATATTTTTTTATGAAAACGGATTTGTGTTTCATATTCATTGATGCCATGGCATAGTGATGTGATGGCATAGTGAAACAGCTGTTACTTTATAAGACCGCGCAAACTAAGATTAACCTAACCTCCTGTAAAATCAACTTACTCGTAGTATTCAACGATTTCTAACAACACCTGTAGTTTTATAATGTGAAGCACAGGAGAGGTTAATAAAACTCTGCGAGCAATTGTGTATTCTCTAGTTATTGCATAAAGTGCACAGGTGGGAACTACAGTACAATGGCTTTTGTGACAAGTTGCTTAGGTCCACTCAGCTCATTTTATAAAGCTTCTTGCTTATATTTTCATACAATTTTCTGCAGTCTTTACACTAGAAGTTAAGCATGTAGTAAATGCAGTGCACTAAACGTGGTGCATTACTAATATTCCTGTTAACCCGAGAGCCACGCAGCGGTTGTAATGTTTGTTAAAGGGTTCATAAAATAGGCTAGTATGTGTGACTCCCACTCATTTGCTTCTAGGGCTGCGTGTACTTGAAAGAATTGCAACGATAAATTATAATACATTTACAGCAGTGGCTTTAATGTCGAACAATGTATTGTTTTGTGATAGGTTTATTACAAAATAATAAACATTGACAATCATCGTGATACATTTTCAACGTGAGTAATTGAAACACCTCTTACAAGACTAGTTATGTCCGTGCTATTCGATGCCAAAACATTTTCAGCTGTTTCCGTAATTTCTTCGTGCGAAATTGTATAAATATTTAGTTTTATTCACCATAGAATCACAAGTCCACAACTAAACTCGCCCATTACATCCTTAATCTCTTTGCATCCAGCATCCAAAACATTCAACTGCGGCCAGTCGGCATGCGGTCATAAATCTTGGCAAATAAATTCAATTAGCCGCTACACTAACATAATAACGAATGAATACAATGGCCGCCGGAATTATGAGGTTCTAAATTGTGAGCGGCTAGCGTTTCTGAGAGCTTTATTACAGGCCGTACCGGACGCCGTGACAGACAATATGTCAGCGTGTGGCGCAAGTCAAGCCGGTGGCGGAGGTCTTGGTGAGAAAGTGATTTAGATGATTCTTTTTACAATGGGCATGTGGCCGTGAACGAGGCTTCTACATGGAATTTACGCGGTTATTCGTATGCTTTCTAACAAAATCGTAGCTAGCCACGACGTTGTTAGAAAGCATACGAATGACCGATACTAGCGAGCGATTTAAAAAGGCGAACACCAAGATAGCATATTGGTAATTGAAGAATTTCACGGAATCATTTTGCGCTGAAGATCTTGACTTGAAAATTTAAACGACGGAAAATTGTTATTAGAATATTTATGTAGATAAGTAATTTGTTTTTTAAACGTCGTCTTCGGTGAAGTATTCAACCAAAATCGTTATGTACTTATTGTAACTCTATGTACCAGCTGTCACGCCTGTCAGCCATCACTTAGTCCCCACCCCAGTTGGCACGGCGCCCGCTCACAAGCCAGCTCTTGTAAACGTTGCATCGTTTTGCGCGAATTTATATCAGATGCCGCTGATAGTCAGCTAATTGTATAATTGTGTGCGATGTGCTTATCTGCCGAACCGGGCAATCCGCCGGACACCGCGTGCCTTATGTGCAGTGTGTAATTTGAACGGGAAATAAACGGTTATTTATTAGATGTTGGTTTGGGCTTTATTGAAATATTGGTAAAAGGAATGGAGTAAATGAAAAAATGATGCAGAAGTTTTAAGCAAAAAAAAACTCCTTTTGTTACACTCGTTACCGCTACATCCTGCCTACAAAGTACGTATTTGTTTTGCAATCTAAGAGAACAAAGGCGAGCAAGATGCAACGACATGTTTAACAAGAATTTCGTTAAACTTACACAACTTGCAACATAGAATATATTATTATATTAAATAACAAGCAGTAAAGGCTATCTCTAAGAAACCCTCTAAGATTCTAGACCAGAAACCTTAGAAATGGCTGACTCAGGACTGCTCGCTCTTCCCAGATTGAAAGTGATATATCATGTTGTGAAGGTATATTTTATTATAACATGCATGCAAGTACCAGGAAAATAGTGAGGGTAAATACATGAAAATGCAAAAACCAATTTATTGTTTCTGCAAAAATTCGATAGCCTTCGTTTTGACAAAATAAACTAAATGGCGTTGATTACTAGTAATTGATAACTTCCCCCAAAAATTTATAATTTGCATATCAAAGTTTTCAGTAATAAATCTGAATCTTTTATGCAACTTATAAATGAGCGATAGTACCCTTAAAACCTAATTTAATTTAAAGTAGTCTTAACAAGTATTAAACTGTTGCCAAACTCAAGCTGAATCCGGGAGTGAAAATATTTAAAACAGGCCATCGAAGTTTGCAGGCGGTGGAAACTGCTCGCTCGGAATGTTGGTCTTAGCCTGAAGAATTAACGGGGACTTAGCCGCTTGCTAGTTCCTCCTCGGATTTAATCATTTAATAAAATATAATTTTAATGCAATAATTCCTTGGGTCAATGCCAGGCTGCTCGCGGTAGTCGTAGTGATAGTAATCTTTAATTTTAGAAGCGCTTGGATAAGTGTATTTACCAATAAATCCGACTCATGACATTTCTACACAATTTTCGAACTAACTAATCTCTAAGGCTTAGATTGGTCTAGCTATAATAATATCACACTGTCAAATAGAGGTTGAGCTTTCAGGGAACTTAGTGGGCTGAGGCCACTTGTCATTCTGTACAAATGAGTACTCTGGCCATTAAAAATAGGAAACGGCTAGGCTGCTAATAATATTTTATTGTAAAATCGTATTATTGGTACTTGCTGCCTTTAACCATGTCATCTGTGAATCCTTGGCATGCTAGTGTATAACCCGCCTAACGTCATAAATCAGTTGGACATGACTTCCCCAAAACGCAGCACTGAGCCGATTTATAGCATTATGCAAATGGCCGCAAGATAATCATACTACATTTTATTTAGCATCAGTACCAGCTTCTAATAGAATTGTTGCATTATAGAGACGCAATCCGATGTATAATGCTTTCACGGTTTGGTCCGATATGAATACACATTCACATTCACGTAGTCGATGCTAAGTAGTAATCAAGATCGGAATTAATTAAATTGTAGAAATTATAAATACACGATTAATATAAATATACAATTATGTATATTAGGTTTACTATTATGTAATGGGAATTGTATTTGTATAGGTAGCTACCTACTTTTCTTTTTACTACGTTTGCTCAGATTGTCAGCCGTATTTAGTTAAAATGTTTGGTAGAATAATAGGAAGTGTTGTTGCTCCGTGCTGGATTCGATTCAATATTTACAAAATAATGTTAAGGGTAATATTTTTTTTACATTTCTACCATAACTAAATAGCTCCACGTTCTATTGAAAATCATTTCTATTTTCCAAAGTTCCAGTCCTACACAAACAATACAACAAAGTAATGAAAACCATTGCTCACCGGCACTAATCCAGCTAGTTCGCAAAATATATGACGTCATAGATCGTCTCTATTATTCCATTAGAGCTATCCGGATTATCCCGCGGCCTGACTTATGCGCTGTCCGCGACATTATTGCTCGAGTTATGGCCACCGTACCTCGCAGGAGGTGGACTTATAGGTAAGATATTAGTCATGGTTGGTGCTTCCGGGGTATAGAACAGATAAGTTTGGCAGAAAAAAAAAATATTGAAGGTAATAGTGTATGCTCTCAGGCATTTTCATTTGTGTGTTGGTATGTTGAAGTTTATCCTTTCAGAACATGGCTCTTTCAGACTCATCTGTATATGATACCCCATTTCTAAAGCGTTATAGTAGCGCTGATTATTATAGCTACTTATTTATTTATTTATGTACACAAAATACTTAAACAGGACAATACATTAAGATGAGAGAGCACAAACTTAAGCGAAGTTAAACTTACACGTAGGCATTTATTCATTATAAGTATGCGTAATAAATACTAAGTAGTTTTGTTTTATTTTTGGGGTGTCCGGAATTGTTGATAAAAAGTTATTCTCCTCAGTTCTGGTACCTATTACATTCGTTTGTAACATTCCTAGCCAGATCTGCCCACATTTATTTCCAAAATATTTGCTTCAGCTCGCAACGCTTTTACGTACCAAGCATATTCCCGTTCCTTTGCACGCGAATGACAAAATTCCAGCTAAATAAGAATATTTGCTCACTGTGTATTTTTCTGTACATTTCATTAGAATACACAGTAGCTGCATTGTAGCGGGCTGTACAGAGAGCAGGTTTCACTTAACCAAAGGCTTAGACCGTCTTACTATTCTGCACTCTTTCCCTTTATATGAGCAAAGTCTATGAAGTACCTGCAAAAGATGCTGTTTGGAGGCATGAAGCTTGTTACAAAGCTTTTGTAGTAAAGTAGTTTTTTACTTGGATGATGCTGTTTTAGTATCTTATGTTGCAAGTTGCATTGCATTGTAAGACGTCGGATTTTACGTGGAAATCTTCACAGGGAAAAAAGTACTAATTCCATGCCTACAAGTTCTGTCATTTAGCCGTGTATCCGTGTTTTAGTTTAAATTACATCTGCCGGTGAAATTTCAGATAAGTACATGAAACATTTCAATTAGTTGGCAACGCATTGGCAAAACCTTTAAAATTTTCGGCAATCGCTACACAAATTTGACTTATTGGCCAGACCTTTTTTATTTTTGGCATTTAGAAACTATGCAGCACCATACCATTTTGACTTAATGATTACTATACCTATCCTTCCGAGTTTCCGGCCGATCACCGTCACCGCGGCCAATCTCAGGTCAGGGACTAGCCATAAACGCAAATAATATTACAGGGTATAGTGTGAAGGCAGAGACAGGTGCACTCTCTGCTAATAATTATGCTTTCACAGTCCAGTTGAATGGCAATCCGACAAGAACGGGGAGAGATCAGGGCCAAGACTTTTACGTGTTGTCCGAGGCATGGGGAAGTCACATCACAAACTTCCTGAATCCAGGTCACTCAGACAATACTAACAAAACATCTGAGTAACACTTTGCTGAACCTAGGAATCGAACCCAGGGCCCCGTGACCAGCAATCGCGCTCACAACACCAACTTGGCAAACTAGACTAACTTAGTACAAACTACGTGAAGACATACAACATTTACGAAAAATATTTATAGAAGAATATTTGTATGCTTATCAGAAACAGCAGCTTTTTATATCCATTCCTCATGTATATGCCTCTGTCGGTAATATTCATAAACACAAAGTCGCAAAGTTTTTGAAGCAAGGCTTGAATGGGATTATAGGCTCCGGCCGCGCGTATATTTCTTACTTTGTGGTATTAGCGTTGTCAGACTGCATATTTATGGTATCGCTTATTTTTTCCTGCTGCTGAACGTACTAACGATTAAAATAGTTGAACTTATCATAAATTCGGGCTTTTGAATTTTTGTTACGACCAGCAGATATGGATATTTCGTTACAATACAAAAGTGGAACTAAAGTTGTGTACAGAAGTAATTTGTACGTATTTAAAACAAACATTGGCAAGTTTCGTATAATCTATTCGGCATTTCATCAGATGTTTCCTGTACATTGTTCTACGTGACCTAGTTTAGCTACAGGGTGTACCTATGTATGCTAGTACCTAGTACATACAGTACCAGGTTTTAGGTGTTTCATAGTGGACTATGTCTTTGTGGGTCGGGCCAGTGTTTGATGCTTGCAATAGATCTCACCGAGCGGGGACTTAACGGGGTTAAGTCTTAAGCTTTGTTGAGTGGTTAAGCAACCGTTGTCATAGCGTATCAGGGTATTGTGTCGTTTGCTAGAATATTATGATCCAAACAACGTTAAGCCTCTCTTATCTCCTTTTGATATTTTGAAAGCAGAACAGTTTAACAATTGTATTGTGACTCGCAAGGTTTAATATGGGGCCCTAAATACCAGGTACTGTTACGACTTATTTAACACATACGTTGTAATAAATATGTTTGCCTTAATTCCGAATAACAGTAAATACCTACAACCCGCCACTGCACTCAACTTGCACCCCGGTCTCGGCAGCGGGTGACGCATGGCTGGTCCAGTCATTACTGCTGCCGTTAATCAATAACCCGACGACACACGAAATCTCACCGCACTACACTCCGCAAAATTACACCATTGGTAATTACACCGCGGAATGCTCTCCGATTGGTCGATGGACGCTCAAAGGACTTTAATCGTCCAATCAGGAAGCAATTTTCGTTTCGGGAACGAATTTTTTTAGTCCCTATTGTAGCTAGTACTATTTGTCCTCGTTTTTTTTATTTTGTTTCTGGTTTTCACAAGTTCTAGTTTGAATTCCTGCTCTCAAGAAACAACATCATCATCGTTCATTACAATAACAACAAAAATGTGCTATAGCTTAGTTGCAAATCATTTTCACTCTGTGTAATTTCATTAAGTCAAAATTTATCACCAATCTACGTTTGTTTTTACACACAAATATTAATTTATGCATGGTATTTATATAAATACATATGTGTAGTACATAACTTACTTGAGTTATTTAAAAATATTGTGTAGTACACCACTGACTACCCTTTTTTAGAGTTCCGTACCCAAAAGGTCAAACGGGACCCTGCTACTGAGACTTCACTGTCCGTCCGTCTGTCCGTCCGTCTATCACCAGGCTGTATCTTATGAAACGTGTTAGTTAGCCAGTTGAAATTTCTACAGATTATGTATTTCTGTTGCCGCTATAACAACAAATACTAAAAAACAGAATAAAATAAATAATTAAGGGGGGCTCCCATACAAAAAAGTGATATTTTTCTCGTTTTTATAAATAATGGTAAGGAACTGGTACGGTAGCTATACATTACATACAAAATGTGGTCCTAAAAGCTCTGATCAGGAAGTAGCTCAAGAATTTGTAAATTTCTTTACCGATATTCCGCTTAAAACTACGGAGGCTCTAAATTCCTCACCGGAAGTCTCACTTGCTTTATTAAAGGCGAACGTGTCTGGCTGCCCCGCTGAATTTAAATTTAAACACATAAACCCTATAACAGTTATTAAAGCTTTCCGGCAAATAAAAATCAAACTGACCGAAGATCTATGGGGAATGTCTATCAAAGTTTGTACATCCATCGTTGAGACTATAGCACCATACTTAGCTTTAATTTTTAATTTGTGTGTGGACCAAGGAGTTTTCCCTTTTTTTTTTTTTTTTTTTTTTTTTTTCGGATGGGAAATCATCAAATGACTTCTTCCGCTCTGGGCGGAGCGGAAGGGAGTGTCAGACTTGACTGACTAAAACCCATCCATGTTCCTTCTTAGCCCTTTGCGTTCCAGGGGCACGGTACCTCTTTCGAACAACCCGCAGCCCTGGCAGGCATCGGCCCTCTCGGACCCCTTCCGATTTGCTGACATCTCCTTGAGGCGCGCGTGGAACACGAACGCGCCGTCGGCACGGTCTGTCGTCATAAGACGGACGGACGGTGAGCTAGCCCATTACTCACCGTCCACAGGCCCGTGCCTACGGTGGCCGCGGGCCACTGGTTGCCCCCCGACGCCCGGGGGCGTCTCCCGCGGCGGCTGGGACGTGAGGTTCTCTCCCTCTCACGTTCCGCCACCTCCTTCGCTAGCATGACTGCTTCGCAGAAGGAGGCGACGGCTTCCCATTCCCTCTCGCTCCGGACCATGGATTGAACCAGGGCCGGACGCGAGAGGTCGCCGCCGCCAATCGCCGCTACGAGGACACGGCGGTGCTCAGCCCAAGCGGGGCATAGCTCCACAGTGTGCTCCACCGTGTCCTCTGGCCGATCCTCGCAGTGGTGACACCCGGGCGTTTCCTCCCGCCCGATTCGGTGCAGGAACCTCCCGAAACAACCGTGTCCGGTGAGGACCTGCGTCAGGCGGAAGGTGAGGGCGCCGTGGCGCCTCTCTAGCCACTCCTCAAAGAGGGGACTTATCGCCACTATTGTGGCGTGCCCTGCACGGGGTTGCGACAGTCGCTCTCTCCATGTCGCCATGAGATCGCGCCGGAGGTCTGTCCGCTGAGCGACAATTTGCCGCGGCAGCGGAGTTTCCCCCCGGCGTAGTGCCTCCGCGCGCCATTCGTGCAGGCACGCGAGGACTATCGCCTCCAGATCCCACGGCGGCAATCCGGCCAAGAGGCTCGCCGCCTCGCCGGAGATCGTGCGGTACCCCCGGATCAGCCTTACGGCTACCACCTTCTGGGGCGCGTTCAGGTAATGGGCGGCTCGCCGCCTCAGAGAACGCGCCCACACCGGGGCCCCGTAAAGGGCCATGGACCGCACGACCCCCGCGTAGAGCCTGCGGCAGGAGGCGTTTGGACCCCCCAGGTTGGGCAAGAGCCGCTTGAACGCAGCCCCTGCCCGTTCCAGTTTGGGGGCCAAACGTCGGAAATGCTCCACGAAGTTCCACCGGCTGTCGAGGACAAGCCCTAGGTACCTCAGCGTCGACTCGACGCCGATGGGAACCCCTCCTACCGTCAGTATGGATCCCGACGGTGGCGCATTCCGAGGCCCGTGAAAGCACATGGCCTCGGACTTGTGCAATGCCACCTCGAGACCCAGTTGCCGGATTCTCTCAACGACTATCGCAACCCCGCGTGTCATAAGTTCGGCCGCCGCCTCGTGCGACCTCCCTTGTGCCAGCACCAGCGTGTCGTCAGCGTAGCAGACTACACTGACACCGCTAGGGAGGTCGGCGCGCAGCACCCAGTCGTAGCCGATGTTCCACAAGGGCGGCCCCAGAACCGATCCCTGTGGGACACCGCACGACACCTCTCGCCGGTTCCATTCTCCGGTGCGACCGGGGTAGATGACGGCCCTGTCCGTCAGGTAGTCCCCGACCACACGACGAAGGTAGGTCGGCACCCGGTGATACCGGAGTGCCTCCCTAATGCAGCTCCAGGGCATGGTGTTGAAGGCGTTGGCGATGTCAAGAGACACCGCCAAGACAACCCCACCCCTGGACACCGCATCCCCCGTCGTGAGAGCCCTCACGCGCATGATGGCGTCCACCGTCGAGCGCCCTCTGCGGAAACCAAACTGGTGTTCCGCCAGATCCGGCCCCATCCCCACAAGGTGCCCGGCGAGGCGGTTGGCAATGACTCTTTCGAAGAGCTTGCCCACCTCGTCGAGCAACACAATGGGCCGGTATGCGGACGGAGAGTCCGCAGGGCGCCCCGGCTTCCGGATGAGGACCAGCTTCCCCGTCTTCCAACGAAGCGGGAACTGGCCTCCCTCCAAGCATGCGCTTAAGAGCCCTTGCAGTCGGGGCCCGAGAGCCTCCGAGGCCAGGACCCAGGCTTTGCCAGGCAAGCCATCGGGTCCCGGGGCGGTATTTTTGGCTTTAAGCCTGCCTACCGCCGCTCTCAGGTCTACCCCGGTCACTTCCGGAATGTCGTCATCGTCCTCGATGTGGTCCGCTTCCGGCACCGCAGGCGGCGGAGCCATAGGCGGGGGAGGATGTTCCCCTCGCAGAGGGAACAGAGCGCTCACCACGTCCTCCACGAGCTGAGGGCGGAGACTCTGCGTCAGCGGGGGGGCCCAGGTGCGGAGTTTGTCCCGCACCATCTTGTAAGGGCGCCCCCACGGATCTCTGTCGAGAGTCTCCAGCATCTCCTCGCTGGACAGCCTCCTGGAGGGCGGTCTTCGCTGCTCTGTATCCCTCGTACAGCTCCGCCTCAATGGCTGCCGCATCCGGAGGGCGGATGCGGAGCCTGCGATGCCTGGCGTACGGATGCCGCGCAGCTACGCACGCCTTGCGCAGAGACGTCAGCTCTCGCGACCACCAGTACACCTGACGCCGGGCGCTTCTTGGCCGAACTCGGGGCATTGCCACGTCGCAAATGTCGGACATGGCCTCCTGGAACCACCCTGCCTCATTGTTGATGTCGGCAGGCCTGTTCGGTGATGTCACCCAGGCCTGCACTATCGAGGCTTCCAGGAGGAGCTCCCGGTCCAGCTGCTTCAGCGCCCAACGCGGACCACTCGGGGCCTGTAGGACCGGCGCGCTTGAGTCCGGGGCGGAGACATCAAACCGGATGTACCGGTGGTCGGAATAGGTCTCCACCCCCTCCATGACGCGCCAGTCAACGACACGCGGTGACAGAGCGGGGCTAGCGAACGAGATGTCCACCAACGACTCGCCCCGCATCCGCACACACGTGGGGACAGAACCCCGATTTAGGACGACCAGGCCCGCCTCCAGAGCCCAGTCCTCCACCATCCTACCCCGCACATCCGTGCAACGAGAACCCCAAGCCAAGTTTTTGGCATTGAAGTCCCCGAGCACAAGCACGGGGAGGGAATAGTTTCGGATGACGACATGAGGGAGTTGTGGAACTCGGCGAGAGTTCGGCTCGGGGAGAAGTAGACTCCCGCTACGACGATCTCCCCGAACCGTGCTGCTACGCAACCCTGACCCTTCCTGACACTCTCAAGGGTCGGGGTACCGGCGGCGGCCGACGAAATTATGGCCACTGAGCCGCTCAGGTCCTCCACCCAGTCTTCCCTGGGCGGGACAAAGTACGGCTCAGCGACCACGGCGACGTTAATCAACCACTCCGCCATGCTCTGGAGCAACAGATCCTGAGCACAGCGGCAGTGGTTGATGTTCGCCTGGAGAAGGCGTAATGGTGCCATTATTGGCACTCCATTTCAGCCCCCTCCCGGGCCCCCTGTGAGGTCCCCGCCACAGATGTTGCGGCGGCAGACGTGGCGGCAGCGACAGCGACAGTGGCGGCGGCTGTGGCGGTGGCGACGGTGGAGCTGGTGGCTGGAGGCCTTCACTTGCCCCTGCCCCTGGTCCTGTTGGGTGGTGCGCAGGCCTTGCCCCCTGCCCGGTGATCGGCCGGTTTGCCCGCTGCCGCACATGCAGTGCAATGCGGCGTGGCGGAGCAAGCCGCGGCCATGTGACCGGGCTGACCGCATCGGAAGCAGTCGCCGCTGCGGTCCACCTCCGAGGAGCACCGACAACTCACGTGCTGCCCCACGAGGCACCGGTAACACCTCAGAGGTCGGGGCTCCAGCAGCTTCACCTGCGCTGACACCCAGCCCACCAGGAGCCTTCCAGCCTCCACGATTTTACTTGCCGCCGTCACAGGGCAGCTTACCATAACGGTTCGCATACCCGTGTGGTCCGGACGTAGGGTGCCTGCCCTGACCTGCTCGGCAGGACACCCACCGATCGTGGTGACGGCGGCGACCACCTCCTCTTGGGTCACAGAGTCGTCCAGACCCAGGATGCGCAGGTCTGCGCATCTAACGGGCCTGGACACTCGGGCCTCGGCCGCATCTAGGGACGCTCTAAGCTTTTCAGCCAGAGCGTCAGCGGATGGGCCGCTATTTGCACCCGGGATCTCCAGTGCCCGAGCCCCCGTCGCGGTGACTTTGAGCCGGAGTCCCTCGGTGATCCCGAGCTCTGCGAGATCCACCGTCGCTTTCGCCTTCGCGAGCACGTCGCGGTAGGACACGCCCCTCTTTTCCGCTTCCGGCTGTAGCGTGATCACTACAGCTGCGGTCTTCGGGGCGCGGAGTCGAGCCGCGACGCTTCGCGCCTTGTGCTGCCGCCTTCGCTCCTCCTTTTGGGCCTTTTTGGCCGCCTTTCGCCCCTTCTTCCTTTCCCCGACCACCTGCCACTCGGTTTCGGCCATGGCAGGCAGGGGGGGTGGCGGCTGTGGCTGCGGCCGGCTTGCTGCTGGCGCTGGCACATTCGCCGCCTGAGGAGCCGCCTTGCCCTTCTTCTGTGCCGCGGCCGGCCTAGTCCTGCCGGAGGATTGCCCAGGCTGCCCCGGTCCAGAAACGGCAGCTACTGCAGCCGCATATGTGGCCGCATTCGCGTTCGCGTTTGCGTTTGGGCCCGGGACCACCCTCGGGCCCGGGGCCGCATTTGGGCCCGAGCCCGCCCCCGGGCCCGAGGCCGCCTTGTTTGCCGCCAGGGGGGGGCGCAGTACAATGCCCTCCAGGACGGAAAACCGCGCCTGGAAGGCAGCCAGCTCCTGCCGAACCAGGTTCAGGACCTGGTTCTCCACCGGCACGGGTTGGCTTTGCCGCTGGGGCATCTCGCGAGCGCCAGACTCTCGCAGACCGGTCAGGTCTGCCCGAAGCTTCAAGTTCTCCTTGTGGAGAAGCTCCGTTGCGGCCGTCAGGCGGGCGACCTCCGCCCGCAGTTTCGCCACTTCGCCTGGTGGAGGATAACTGGCCTCCACCGCCGCCATGAAAGGAGTTTTCCCTGATTTAATGAAATACAGTAAAGTCATCCCTCTTTTCAAATCCGGAGACAGTAAAGATACTAATAATTATAGACCTGTATCCGTGTTGCCAGTTTTTAGCAAGGTGTTTGAAGGTAATGCTTAATCAAATGCTCAATCATTAAAACACCAACAAAATTTTGCACGAGCAACAGTATGGTTTCACCAAGGGACGTTGTACAACTGACGCCGGTGTAAACTTATTAAAGCACATATTTACAGCGTGGGAAGAGTCCCAAGACGCCATTGGAATATTTTGTGACCTCTCCAAAGCATTTGACTGCGTAAATCACGACACATTACTTTTGAAACTTGAGCATTACGGACTTGGTAAACTTGCACTTAGTTTGGTAAAATCATATTTGAGTGATAGACAACAGCAAGTTCAAATAAATGGTGTTAATTCACAGGGTTTAAAAGAAAAATGGGGGTTCCGCAGGGGTCAATATTGGGTCCTTTCCTCTTTTTAGTATATATTAACGATCTACCCTCCTTATTGAAAAGCCAACCACAAAATATGGTGTTATTTGCTGACGACACTTCCTTAATTTTTAAGATAAATAGACGGGCCCAAAATCTAGATAACGTCAATAATGCACTACTTCAGGTACATAATTGGTTCACAGCAAACAATTTAGTATTAAATGAAAATAAGACTAAATGCATAAGATTTTCATTACCGAATGTTAAATGTAGTGATTGTGATATAATATTGAATAAAGAGAAACTAGAATTTGTCGATAAAACGGTTTTCTTGGGGGTTACGCTTGATTCAAGGCTTCAATGGGGTCCTCATTTAACATCTCTTGCGGGGCGGTTAAGTTCAGCAGCATATGCTGTTAGAAAAATCCGTCAATATACCGATGTTGATACCGCGAGATTGGTCTATTTTAGTTACTTTCATAGTATAATGTCTTACGGCATTTTGTTATGGGGACGGGCTGCAGACATTGAGTCTATTTTTACTTTGCAAAAGAGAGCCATCAGGGCCATATATAATCTCCGTAGGCGCGATTCTCTAAGGGAACTGTTTAAGGACATTAACATCATGACGGTACATTGCCAATACATTTACGAAAACATAATGTACGTAAAAAAAAATCTGCTTCTTTTTAGTAAAAGAGGTGACAGACACAATTACAATACTAGAAATAGAGACCAATTAGTTTAGCCAGGCTTCAGACTCGCTAAAGTAGACTCATCTTTCATGGGGTACTGTTTAAGATGCTATAATAAAATTCCACAGAGTATTCTTGAACTGAGTGAGACGAAATTTAAAACATGCATTAAACGCACACTTTCTAAGCAGGCTTATTACAAATTGGACGATTATATCGCTGATAATAATGCTTGGCTCCATGCCGGTCCTGCTCCACAAGGACAGGTTCGCATAAATTGATAGCATTAAATAGTATTGTTGGAGCTGCTGAAGATTGTACAACTATCTTTGAATTGTATAAATTCAATTAATTTAGTATTATATAATCGTGAGTCCTATGTACTAGATAGCTATCATTTACTGGAAACCTACGTCTTTGATTGACTTGAATGTGCCCTGGCGGTTGAGAGTATGTCATGCTCACTCAAATGTCACGCTGATGGCGGCGTGTGTGTCGGGTCATTTAGTTCCCTTCAAAATGGTTGAGTTGAATGATGGCTGATCCATGCGTCATGTTCGTGAACGGCCGCTGTCAGTTGTGCCTGGTCGTCTCTTAGCTGCCACGGCTTATTTCGAACTAATTATTTTATCTTTTGAATGTTTTTTTTTTGTTTTTGCTATGGACACTTTTAACGTGAAGTCTTGCTACATCGTTCTCACATAATGTACCATCTCAACATGAATGATGTAACCAAGGTTTTTGTAACAAGATTCTGATTTAAAAGAGTGTCCATGGAGTTTCTTGCCCATTCTTCTCCATAGAGATCTACGCCTTGGAATGGGCAACTACAATACTTTCACAGTTATTATGTCTTGTGACTGGGACTGTAGCTTAATTTTTATTGTTGTTCGACCATTCAAAAGTGCCTGTAACTGGCTTATTTGAAATAAATGATTTGATTTGATTTGATTTGAACCCTTCGTGCGCGAGTCCGACTCGCACTTGGCCGGTTTTTTTTCAAAATAGATGATGTAACTTAAATTTAAAAATTGAATGAATGAATTGACACTTGGTCGGTTTTTAGGGTTCCGTAGCCGAATGGCAAAAAATTCGTCATGTCTGTCTGTCTGTCCGTCCGTATGTCACAGCCACTTTTTTTCGAAACTATTAGAACTATACTGTTGTAACTTGGTAAGTAGATGTATTTTGTGAACCGCATTAAGATTTTCATACAAAATTAGAAAAAAAACAAGTAATTTTGGGGTTCCCCATACTTAGAACTGTAAAGCAAAATTTTTTTTTAATCAAACCCTTACGATTGGGGTATCTATGGATAGGTCTTCAAAAATGATATTGAGGTTTCTAATATCATTTTTTTTCTAAACTGAATAGTTTGCGCTACAGCCACTTCCAAAGTGGTAAAATGTGTCCCCCCCCCCTCTAATTTCTAATGTAAGAGGAGAAAAATTCTGAAAATATTTAGATTTGTAGAACATAAAAAAAACTATCAACGAAAATTGGTTTCAATAAGATATGATGTTTAGTTTTTGAGATATGGGACTTTTTCATCAAACTGCAGCAGTAACTTTGTTTTTCATTAACATACTATGAAAAACAAATTTAGTTTTGCGGTTGAGTGGAAGTTTACAAACTAATACTACTAACTAATGAATGACAGTTCAAAATATTGTTATTATATTGTTTGGGCCTATGGAACCCTGTGTGCGAGTAAGACTCGCACTTGGCCGTTTTTTTTTACTTTATGTCCTTAATGTTCATCCAAAGGTCGTCTGTAAGATATCACTATCAGCGATAAGAACGCCGTTGTAACCATAAAATTTGCAGTTTTGTAAAACCGTTGTTTCATTTTTGGTGTACAATAAAGATTTATTTTATTACTAGTGGTCCTGCGCAACTTCGTCTGCGTCACATTTCCCCCGTTTTCTCCACATTTTTCATTGCTGCTCCGCTCTTATTGGTCGTAGCGTAATGATATACAAGGTGTTGTTTTGCATTCTCGTCAAAATTCAGGAGGTTGTCACAAAAGACATAAATAATAGGCAAAAATTACGTTACCTAGTTAATTATTAATACACGCTGATTTTTTTGGTTGTTTAAGTTTGTCAGTATTTCAGTATAACCCCTTTAACGTGGTTTAGGGAATAAGAAATTATCGAATAAACGTTTGAGATTGTTTGTATGTGTGGAAGCGCGGTTATAGGGCAAGATTCAGGCGGGCTGCGTTTAAAACACGGGAGTTTCACACTTACCGATTTCCGAAAATAAGAAATAAAAAAAAAGTTACCTACCCAGTTTATTATTGATTCGGGACGAGAATCATTAGCATAGTAACCTCCTTGAATTTGACGAGAATGCAAAACAACACCTTGTATAGGCCTTCCTCGATAAATGGGTTATCTAACACTGAAATTTTTTTTTTTTTTAACCGAAACAGTTCCTGAGATTAGCGCGTTCAAGTAAACAAACAAACTCTTCAGCTTTATATTATTAGTTTAGATATTCTAATCTAAAATATCTTGGTCGATATAGCATTCAGTCCCTACGTATTCTCCAGGATTGTGTATTAATTAGTTTGTATTAACATAATAATAACACATAACATAGCGCGCTTTCCCCCTTTCCCCCCGAATTAGTTTAAGTATTTATCAAATAACAAAGACACTAATCATTATCATCTTCCTGCCGTTATCCCATTCTATTTGGGGAAACGAACACACCAATAACAGTTACTAATTCTTTAACATGCCATAGACTACATTTAAGTCCTAATAACCCCTACAACATCATTAGAACAAAATAAAAACAAAAGGTAGAAATAAAAGTGATCTGGTAATCCCAAAAACACAACGGCAAAACTGGCAAGTCCTAAACAAATACGTGGGAACGGCCTTGAACCGTCCATTAATTCCAAATGGACCCTCGGCATGGGACTAAACATTTGTTGAAGGGAATTAATTCCGTAAGGACTATCGAGCTTTTCTCGACCCAAGATAAAATAAATAAAGCTGTTATGGATAGGAACACGTGTTTGGTATTTTTGCAGACATGGTAAGGAGTTAACGACGCTTCAAAACCAATATTAAATTTTTAGGTTACCGAAATCTCTAAGATTTAACTTATGCTTTTTAGGGTTCCGTAACCAAAGGGTCAAACGGGACCCTATTACTGAGACTTCGCTGTCCATCCGTCCGTTCGTCCGTCCGTCCGTCCGTCCGTCTGTCACCAGGCTGTATCTCATGAACCGTAATAGTTAGCCAGTTGAAATTTCTACAGTTTATGTCTTTCTGTTGATGCTATAACAAAAATACTAAAAACAGAATAAAATAAATATTTAAGGGGTATACCGTACGTACGTACCCGTACAAAAAAGTGATTTTTTTGTTCGTTTTTATAAATAATGGAACGGAACCCTTCGTGCGCGAGTCCGACTCGCACTTGGCCGGGTTTTATCAAAATAGATGATGTAACTTTAAATTTAAAAATCTTATCAGGACTTATATTAACTCATTTCCCAAAACTGATTCCGTAAAACTAACTGAGGAATTAAAATAAATACCAACGTTCACGTGTACCTACTTGTGGAGGTTCCGCTGAACAAAAATATCTCAAGTAGAATTATCTGTTAGGGAGTTAGGCCTAACAATGAATGATGGAACTGGGACGAAACTTGATTGGGGTTCAGGTGTTACCCAAATGTTTCAGACGGGATTTTATATTTTTGTCGCGAAATTCAATCAGAAATTATGGATTTGTAATGCATGAGTGACGGATACCATAACACGTCGGCAGGAACGCTCAGTGTTAAAAAATGTGGAATCTGGAAACTGTTCAAAATTGGCAACCAATTTGCGTCTTTGCTAAAGGCTCGGCCTAGTTTAGACGTTAGGTTTCATTTTGAT
The DNA here is from genome assembly GCA_949152445.1 of Cerastis rubricosa. Classification (NCBI taxonomy): domain Eukaryota; kingdom Metazoa; phylum Arthropoda; class Insecta; order Lepidoptera; family Noctuidae; genus Cerastis; species Cerastis rubricosa. The sequence continues at coordinate 966,049 of OX424525.1, read as the reverse complement.
CTGTTTACATACTTACTGTACTTGTGACAATATTGTGATTAGTGTTAAATGTATTTCCTCTTTTTTCATTAAAGATTCATTTAAATTAAAATTGTGGGAAAGATGCACACTTTTCGTCAAGACAATTATTGGCTATTTTATATTATTTATGTAAAACAACAATTTCCGTTACAAATTATGATAATTTGTTGAATTAATGATCGTGATGAATGTCACTCCCACACTTTGTTTCACTTTGCAGAACTAACGAATCCTCGCTTATTTGTTTTTGTCATACTCATCAAACACTGAACTGAAAACACTGAAGGTTTAGTAATATTATTATTGATTTAGGAATGTGTAAACACTGACCGAAGCACGCGTAACATGTAAACACAAAAGCTTTTGCTAAATGTTGGTGAAGTGCTCGTGTCGTAGTCGCTACTACTCAGGCACTTAACACAGTCATGCCTAATCGAATATATATTAGTTTTTTTTACATAATATCTGAAGGGTTAGGCAGAGATGTATGTAGCACGCCCACCCACATTTTGCCGTGTGATGTTTAAGAACCAAGTAATAGGGGGCGAGCCTATTGCCATCAACAGGGCACAAATCCGAAGTCCGTGGCTGCTACTGAGATATTCCTGATAGAAAAACCCAATAACTATTTGCCCGACTCGGGAATCGAACTCAGTACCTCATGCTCAGCAGTCGCTATGGCGACCACTCGACAATAATTCTGCAGTACTTTTTTGGATTCTTAGATCTTATTTCTGCACTGAGTTTGTCGGTGAGATATTTCATAAACAGCAGCTGCGTGGTACACACAACCGACGCGTGAACGACCAGACATACGAACGTGGACGAACCAAACTTTGTTGGGGTTCTGTTTTTGTGCATAGATATCATGTCAAAAGTATGAGTTTATGAATGCAGTGTGTTTTTTTTTACAAACTACTTCTTACCTCCCAGTCTCAGTTCCGCAGCTGCCTGTGCGCTGTCCAGGTCCCTCTCCGCGAAGCACTGGTACATCCCCCTGTGAGCCCTCACGACCCCATGCACCCTCAGCACCCTCTCCCCGCCCCCCACCGGCACGCCGTCGTGCAACCATCTCACCCGCGCGTCCCCGCCCTCCACCGAGCAGTTGAATGTCACTGAGCTGCCCGAGTTGGCTACCTGTAGGACAATATTGGTTTTTGATGAATTCAATACATACTAATACAATCGTAAAGCGTAATCATCATTTATGCTAAATGTTTTTATTCAGTTCATTTTACGACATTTCATCAGATAAGCATTTTCATCGACAGGCTTTGTGAGTAGAACATGTCTCATCAGATTACCCAGAGCTCACAGATTACGCAGAGTTTTTACAAAATCCAAACCAACAATCAATACCTATTCCTGATTTTGTTTTGAACCAAAACATTTGAAATTCAACTTGCATTGTATTGAGCATTCAAGTCAAACCATAAATCCGCCTATAGTGACAGGTGACACAAAAGATACGAATTAACCCAATTATCGCTACTGTCGGAACTCGATAAACAAGCGACAAATACTAGTGAGTCGACTCAAGACGATCCTGCGAGTTCAAGCTCATAAATTATTCAGCAGGACATCACCTAGCGACTACGTCACGCCGCGTGTCGGCTCAAACTGGATTACTAGGGCTGCTACCAATGGTAGAGGCACCTACATCCCACATGTCTTTGATCCGATGTGTAGAGTTTTCAATTACGTTTAATATTGGTACGACATTTATTTGCGCGAAATGTAATGAAATTCGGTTGGTAATGAGCCGTTTAAGTTGAGATCGAGTAAATGTTCCTAAATTATTTACTTGGGTGTCGAATACTACAAAATAGTCAAAAAGAATGCTATGGATACCTCTTTCATATAATTCAAGTACCTAAATACCTAACCTGCTCTGATTATTAGGTGAATTATTTTTTAGATAGAACATATTTTTCATAGTTACTAGCTATAATGAAATCCGAGACACCTGTCATTGGGATAGTTACCAAACAGTATTTAATCTAAACTGGAAACAGCAAAATGAATTGGCCTACAGATCAATAGTCGTCAGTTTGGGATCAGTGACAACAAATTATTTTACACCTACTAATAAAATACAACCCATGCTTTCATGTAATCCCTTTCCTGTTACAACATCTTCGTGCTATGAGAGGGTGACCTATCCTCTATCGGAAGCTCCACAGCAATAAGGAAGTGATGCGGCGGTCCATTGATAGTTGAGAATGCTCGGCTTATATCGATGAGATGTCCGGCACAGTGACAACCCTGTGACTAGGGAGGTTGGCAGGACCGCTATTCAACATAGTACGTGAATAATTTATTATTATGGTCAACGATATACATGTTACATACTCCAGGGGAATACCCATGTAGATAAAATATGGGACTGGTGAAATATTTAGTCGTAGATTGTGGCATACATCATAGGTTAAGTTAGGATGACCTCATAATATTAAAATGTTAGAAGAAAACAACAGATTCTTTACAAAAGTCAAAAATTTCGACTTTTAGTTAGTTACGAACTATATGTTCAAAACAAATGAAGAGACCTTGTTTTAAATTCATCAATTTCGCGTGCCAGAAGCTATTAGAAAACTTTTGATCTTGAGATAAACTAATGAAAACACTTTTGTTCAGTTCTTAATCAAATTATGTACAAGCAATATTTACTGTGAATTAAATTACAGCGAATCAAGCTTGCTTTATTAAATTTGATGGCTGAGTCTCAGAATTAATTAAAAACCAGAATAAACGTTTAATGTCTGAAACAATAGATGTCTGTCTGTTGTCAAGGCCATTTGGAGAACCACTGATTTGTTTTTCATGTTAGTTAATTAGTTTGCCAAACTGATTGATATAACCACGGGAAAAAGTAAACAATTTCGACAAAAACAATGGCTTAGAACGTAATTTCTTTTTAAATTCCGTTTCTTTTTTCATATAAAATTAATCCGAAATACAATATTTGAAGTCATTTGTGACATGTACCAACCAGCACTGCCTGTTCCCGACTGGGCTATGGTCATGAACCATGATCCACTTCCTCTCACAGAGAAAAAAGCTCTGCGTTGTTTGTCAATCGTTGAATGTTCCAGCTAGTAGTTACTATTTTTTTAATTCAAAACAATTCATAGAAATACGAAATAGACGAGCAAAGCGTGTCATTGAATTCCAGTGAAATGCAACTAACGCAGTCATCCGGCACGAAACATTGAAGCGTTCTCCGTATTTTTACATGACAGAGAGAATTTTTCGCTACCATTGTCTCAAAGTTTGCATTGCAGGGAACGAATTTTTCTCGTAAAATGATTAATTTATTCATAGGGTTTGTGATTTTTGAAGTTATGAAAATAATTAATTGTGGTGCAACAAGACCGAATTTATTTGATTTTCACATCCCGATGGTGGTTGACGTAAGGCAAACATAATATCACGAGATTTATATTTTTATACACAAAACGCGATGCCAATATGGCTTGATTTGAATATTTCTTTGTTCAAACTGTCGCTAAACAAAGTAAAATTTTACTCACTGATTGCAAAACATATTTTGAAAGTATTACGTACATTTTATAATAAATGCATCTTAATAGTCCCGAAACAAGAAACGCTTTAACACTTAGTAAATAACCATTCAGGTAAATGAGTTAACACACGTTGTGCGATTGCGAGCGATATGATTAAATTTAAAAAAATTCTTCATAACCGGATTTTAAGATTTTAAAATTAAATTAGTTTGTTTCCGAAACTCAGCTCAGACTTCCTAGAGTGAAGCATGATTTGAATTAAGTATGTGCTTTAATTACGTTGTATTATATCAAAAAGAGGGGAAGTGGAAGATTAATATCTCCTGTAACGATGGCTGGTCTCTGCTGCAGCGTACTCGCTGCGAATTCTGTTGGGTAAACAATATTTTATAACGCTTTTTGTTTCGTTAGCCTATCAAGTGTCTCTCTTGGTCAAAGGCCTTCTATTTTTCCTTCAAAATCTCTATCATGTACGAGTTCTAGCCGTGTTTACCCTGTAAACAAGATTAGATCGTCACACCAGCTCCGCCGCAGTCTACGTCGACGGCGATCACGTTTAGTAAAAAAAACCCCGACGCCAAAAACATCTTTAAAACCCAAATATCAAATAATCCAAGCGTCGTTGCGTCAGGGGTCCGCTTTGTTTTGTGCTTAGCGGTCTACTTAGCGGTCCCCGTCGCTACGACGCGCGACGCTTCGATTAATTTATTTTTGGTTTTTAGTGTCGGGAGTTTCTTAAATTTAAGTTTTTTTATTTTTTTACTTTTTAAACTTATGTTATTTTTTCGTAGCCTTGACCATCTCACACCTGGACATAGGCCTCCCCCCATTCCTTTCACTTTTCTCTCTGTGTTGCGCCTCTTCTCGCTAATCAACGAAAACAAAGAAAGTTATAAAAATAAAACCCAAGCTTTTAGGGGGGACCGGTGGCGCATGGCCATGCCCATGGTGACAAGTGACAAGATTCCGAATTTCGAATCAAACAGACCTGTGGAAGTGGTTTATATCCCTCCATCAACTAGAAAATAGGTGATGATCTTCAAACGGCTGAGCAGATTTTCTAGAAACATAGCTAAGAACACTCTCGATTAAAACAGACAAGACAAGCTCAAAAAAAATATAGTAAAACCTCTTCATAAAAAAGATGACAAAACTGATTTAAAAAATTATAGACCTATTGCAAAAATACCAACTATTTCAAAATTATTGAGAAAGTTATCTATAACTCTATATATGCCTATTTCGAAAAGTCCAAACTATTTTGCAGAGAACAAAAGGGTTTCCGTAAAACACTACGATTAATATGGCACTGTTTGACTTGTTAGCTAATGTCATGTCATCTGTAGATGGGAGAAATCCAGTCTGTGCAATCTACACTGACATGATGACCAAGGCTTTCGACTGTGTGGACCATAAGATTCTGTTGCACAAATTACATAACTATGGTATAAGAGGGAATGTCTTAACATTAATTGAATCATATCTAAGTAATAGGGTTCAATGCACAGAAATCTCTAGGATATTTGTCCAAAGAGCAAATTAGAAACCATATATGTATCAAAACCAAGACACGTAAAATATGGCGTCCCGCAGGGTAGTGTACTGGGTCCGCCACTTTTTCTGATATACATCTCCCGAAAGCAACAACCAACCAAATGGTTCCTTTTGCAGACAAAACTTGCTGCAAACTGCAGCTGCTTTTGCTGCTTGCTTGTTGCTTGCTTGCTTGCTTTTGCTTTTTTTGTACAGCTATAATTAAATGTAGTGATCCAAATGATTATAAGAATGACATAAATACGTGCTTAAATGACATAATGAATTGGTTTAATAATAATTATTTGATTATAACTGACTAAAACAAAAATCATGCATTTTTATCAACGATGTAAAAATCCAAACATTAACATTTCCTACAATAGCTGTGACATTGAAGAAGCTAATAAAGCTAAGTTTTTAGGCATAATAATTGACAAACAACTTACATGGAAGCCTCATGTTGAAGAATTATGTAAAAAACTGAGCAAATCCGCGTATGCTCTATTTCAACTTTCAAAGAAAGTTAACAGTCGGGCTCTTTTAATAGCATACCATGGACTGCTTGCCTCTGTATTGTGGTATGGCATTATTTTCTGGGGGCAGTCTACTGATAGGGAGCTGGTATTTAGATTGCAGAAGCGATGCATCAGGTCAATGTGCGGTCTTAAGACAACTGATAGCTGTGTTCCATATTTTAAATCATAGAAAATTTTAACATTACCCTCTTTATTTATATTAGAAACGGCTTTGTTTGTGAAATGTAACCAAATTTATTTCAAAAATTATCAGAGTTAAGTGAAGTGTAAAACCGCACTAATGCAAAAAAGTTTTTCCGATATTGCCCCACGCATTTATAATAGAGTACCTAATGTTTTAAAAAAGCTTGCTTTATTTCAATTTAAAAGGGCGCTAACTGACATTTTAATTATGAAAAGCTATTACTTAATTGGCGACTTTCTGAATGATGATTCATTGACTGATTGATATACTTACTGTTACGCTATACACCTTCTATTATTGGCTGATTTATAATATACCTACTGTTGCTCAAATTGACATACCGTTTATTCATAGTATTTTTATTTTTTTATAACTTTGTCCTGGTTGTAATTTTTTATTATAATTCTAATGACATATTTTATTTTATTGTAATTCCAATGACATTTTTATATTTTTATTCTAATTCAAAAAAACATTTTTATTTTATTAGCTTTATTGTAATTCGTTGACATGCCACTTATTTTAAATAACAAACCTAATATTTGCAAGCCCTTGTGACGGTAAAATGTGCAGGAGCTTATTAAAATCGAACATCTATGTACCTATTACCCGTGTTTGCAAGGAAATAAATGATTTGATTTGAAAACAGCTTTCAAATAAAACCAATTCTATCAAAATCGGTTCATCCGTTTATGAGCTACGATGCCACAGACACAAACTTTTCTTTTTTGGTCGGGGTAAAAAAAAAAGCAAATGGTATGGTAGAGTAAACAGTGAAACCAAGTTCGCAGGTTGGATTTGTAAATAAAATATCCAGAACAAACAGAGAACCCCGCTACCACAACCACCTTGCCCCATCTTGTCTATATTCGATGAGCGAACCGCTGGGATCACATCGGGCGATGTGTCTCCTCGCTCTGTGATCTGATTACTTATTTTTCAATTTTTGCAACGTCACCCGCCGCTGACGGGAATTTAGCCGCTCGTCCAAATACAGATGTAGCAACGTTCAAGACAATTGTGTTTTCTGTTAGCCCTCCTTATGTAATAAAAGAAAATGTCGGGAGGTTTCGTTGGCTTGAAACGTACGCTGTTTATTCTCTGACAAGTTCGGAATAACTCGATCGAGTTGTGCGTATCTATTGGGCACGTCTTTTTGTACGAAGATAAGGTTTGAATTTGGCGTGGAAATGTTTGAGAGCGACGAATAATGGGGTGTCGAAACACTTTTGGAATAATAGGATGCAAAGTAGATTGGTTTAGTTAGTTTTGTTCATACTTTAAATGCAAAAGTTGCGTTTCATATCAAATTTTGCTGTCTTAAAATAGTTTTCACAATTGTATTACCAAATACTTGGGCTTTAATTCGTCTTTAGTCCAAGCTCATAAGACTAAAAACTAGTCAAACAAGAAGTTAAACTGATCTAGTGGTCGCAAGCGCTACTGCCAGGTACTATTGGTTTTTGAAGCAACCTGGAGTCTGGATTTGTACCCGGTTAAGGTATAGGCATAACAATGACTGGGGAGAAATGTGGGTGTACATCTCTGCCTAAGTCTTCGGGGAAACCCAGACATGATGTTATGTTAAATAAGAGCATCCTCACCTGCAACTGTGGATGCACGCTAACAACCAGCCGGGAGCGGACCCTGAGCCTTGCATCCCTCCTCTGCTCCCCGAACTGGTTATGCGCCCTGCAGGTCCACACGCCGCCGTCAGACAGCTGCGCGCGCCGGATGATCAGCACTTGCTCCGACACCGAGATCCTGATGCTGTTGGAAACGGGGCTTAGGCGCCCGTTTGAGTGGCGGAACCAGCTAAATAAGGGGGTCATTTTGAGTACAGGGTTTCAAAAAACCTAAAAAAAATTGTTGTTAGAAAAATAAAGTCATTTTCTGGAGCCAAACTGCTTTTTGCGAGCCGTGGCTCCGTAAAAAAGCAAAGCCCATACTGATTTGCTTCTGCCCGCGACTTCGTCCGCGCGGAATAGTAACTTTGGGCTAGCGCCAACTTTAAACTGCGATTTCGTTTACGTAGAAGGTAAAAATATTTTTAAATAATACTACGTTATGGAGCTCTTTCAGGGACCAACATCACACATCGTAAATGCGCGAGCAGTAATTGATCATTATTTTACTGCGATGTTATTTTAAAACTGCAATATATCTCCTAAGATATTCATTGAAATCGAACGATGCGAAAGGCAATTTTGTTTTAAATTTAATACTTGTGATGGATAACGTATTTATTGGGATAAGGATTAATATCATTTTTATAAAAACACCTTCGCAATTAATGCATTATTTTAAAACAAATTTGGTTAGCATAAAAAAGGTTATAGTGAGTCAACCTTAAAAGATACACATATGCTGTTGTGGATTTTTTTTTAGAACTTTTAAAGGGAATCAATTCTGTCATACGTGATTTTTGCAAAACTTTAACTGTTTACGCAGCGCACGCAGCGGAAGCTCTCAAAAGGCAAAAAAAAAAACGATTTTGAAACATTCTTCATTGGTTCTCCGCTCCTATCCGTTTTAGCCTGATGAAATATAGCCTATAGCCTCATAATAAATGGTACCGTATTACCCAGTTACTGGGTTGTGGAGGTCAGATAGGCAGTCACTTCATGTAAAATACTGGTACTCAGCTGCATCCGGTTAGACTGGAAGCCGACCCCAAGATAGTTTGGGAAAAGGCTAGGCAGATGGTGATGATGAAATGGTATAACACTGAAAGAATTTTTCAAATCGGACCAGCAGTTCCTGAGATTAGCGCGTTCAAGCAAACAAACAAACTCTTCAGCTTTATAATATTTGTATGGTATAGATTTGCTGATTTGTTCGTATTTTAGGCATGTATTTATTCTGGCCGTCTTTATAGCCTGCCTAAACAGCTGCCCGCCATAATGGGAACGAAGCCAAGTGGGTTTCCCATTGCAACAGAATATCCCTCACAAAATGTATTATGTAAAATGCACTTTCATTCTCACATAACTTTTAAGAGCGCGAAAAAAATAATTGTTAATTTTTTTTTATATTGCCATAGCTGGCGTCGTAGAACCAAAATGTGTGAATTTGTGGCACAAACTTACTGGCTTACGTAAACTCACATTGTGTGCAACTTCTGGCGAAACTAGAAGTTTTGATGTGATCGGTCTAAGTACCTGTAAGTGGGCGGTGGACTTCCAATCGCGCAGCAAACGAGTCGGATGTCTCCGCCTTGAGGCACCATCTCGTCTTCAGATACCGACAGCATTCTTGGAGCCATGCTTGTTGATGCGTCTGTAAGAATAGGTTCTGTTACTTATAAATCTATACGTATATTCCAGCAGATTCTTTATAGAATGGTCGTTTGATTTCTCTTCCCCAAGAACAACCAGTGTCAAAATTTACTCTTACTCATGTATCATCATTCATCATCATCATTATTTCAGCCCAAAAGACGTCCACTGCTGGACATAGGCCTCCCCTAAGTCACATTGACATTTTGGGGGGTTTTGCCATAATCGCCACGCTTGGCAGGCGGGTTGGCGATCGCAGTACGGTTGTTACAAAAAGCACAGAGAACGCTGCTGCCCATTCTCTGGCAAGTCCCTTAGTCGCCTCTTACGACACCCACGGGAAGATATGGGATGGTGCTATTCTTTACGTCCGACACCATACAGAGCTACTCATGTATGCAACGCTAATACATTGATTTGAGAGTTAAAGGTATGAGAATGATGATGATAATACTTGTGTAGAGGTAATCAATAATAATACAATATTTCCCTTACTATATAATATTTTCCCTGGAACCTTACCTCTAAGTTTTGCTCTTGGCTGATCGTAAACCATTCATAAAATTACTTCAGGTGTCACAGTTATCATTAGTAAAAAAGTGCTACACTCATATTCTAAGAGCCTTCCCAAATCCATCTTGAACTAATTCGACCTTTTGTTGTTATGAAAACACCCATCAAATCGTATTCCTAGAATTTCTTGGCCGCAATTGGCGGATCTTTGAATAAAATACTTCCTCTAGCTAGCTATCTTTGTCAAACACATGTTGCATTCTGTTTCAATCAAGATGAAGATCAAAGATGTCATATGTCACTTTAATCAATGTTTAAAATGTATATTTTTTAATAGTTTTCCGGTACTTCAAATTTGACAGATGAAAAGTTGGCGTTTAAGTCAATTTATAATTAAAGAGGGTGGAATGTAGGCCTGGTTAGTCCGACGTTAGTTCTTGACTAAAGAACACCAGCGTAAGTGTATTTAAAAAGTGATACTAACGTGAAACAGTGACCATAGCCGGTGGGCTCCTCCTCTTCTCCCCAGTGAGCGCATGCTGTGCCTCGCAAGAGTAAGAGCTGCCATCATCAGGGCGAGCGTCGCGCACCACCAGAATGTCGCCGCGACTACCACCCACTATGTAGCGACCACCTGGAACAAGGATATCTTGTTAGAAAGTTTTACACATTCTGGACTGATGTCCTAATATGAGTCTACATTATGGTGTCTGAAGTAAGGTTGGCAGTATTTAAATTATGTCTAGTTTCATTTATGTCTTTTTTTCTATTCTAGTGGTCAGCAACAATCTAGAAATGTGACTAGTTAATTTTGAATTTGACATTTTTCCTAATTGCCTCCGCAATCTAAAATATTGTTTTATTCCGTGGAGATTTTCAGCAAAATCTACTGACTGCTCATGTCCACAGATACAATCTGTAACAGCCGCTCATGTAATAAGGTGCAGGTCAAACCACGGCTGAGCACAAACAAGGTTTCTATTTGATTGAACTGCAGCTTCCCTTTCGATACATCCATCAACATCCTTCTAAGAAGCTGAAGTGACATAGAAAGGGGGTAGGTAGGGGTGGGTAGAGGGGTGGAAGTACTAAAAAGATATTTAACCAGAAGGTCTACTCAGAAACGAATACAATAGAAACATCGACGTAAAAAAAATAAGAAGCGTCGCAGAAAATCCATTAGAACTGCAGCTGTTCAGAGTTGGACTGGTAACAGTTCACCCACATTTCACGCTTTTTTGTTCTAAGCTTATTGCCATCAACCGGGAATACATCGTCCCTGGTCTGCTACTGTGTAATTCCTAATTTCCTAAAACACTTTGCCCGATTTGGTAATCGAACCCGAAGTAGTAGCGCTTGCGACAACTTGACCAACGCGGCCGACTGTTTTGATTTTGTAAGCAAAACTATAATGGGAAAATTATTTGCGAATTGTATTAGGCACACTTTGCCATGTTTCCAATTCGTCTGGTTAGGTATTGTTTATTTATGTATGCCCGTACTTGTGGTCACCAGTTTTATAGGACGGTGCTTCTGAAACTATTTTATGTGTGGAGGACTGGAGGTAGTGAAACGCTCATGACTTTGAAATTAGGAGACAACTTCGATCGAGTGCACTTACCCGTTTATAGCTCGGGGGTGACACCATTTGACCGACGTCGATGTACCTACTCTTTGTATTGGACAGTCGGAGCCAAAAGTGACATCACATAAATTGTATAAAGCTTTGCCCGCCACAGACAAAAGAATTGGAAGCTCGAAAATTGAAACCGTTTGTATTTTTCAGTGTTAGTGATAAAGTTCAATCTTCTGACTTTACTCTTATGAAGATCAAACTGATGGGTAGATGTGAGTTTTTGTAGCTTTTCGATCGCTTTAACGTAAACTTCAATTTGCACTAAAACTGATTTATTGACCTCTGGTGACAAAAAAGGGTCTTAATAATATTCCATACAAATTGAAATTTACTTACTAAAAGTAATCTAACCAAATATTTATATTAATAACGCAAGATTGTTTTGTCGCTTATAAACTTCATTCTTTCAGTAAGTACTCAGTTTCCACTTAACAAAAACAAATTACCAGTAAACTCTTCAACACGTTTCATGTAACCTTTATTTCCTTTCAAAACGCTTGTGTGTGGTACGGTCCGGGCACGGCGGCACGGCGGCGGCACGGCGGAACGTCTCGCTGGTCGTCACCGTTTACGATCAGATAACTTTCAAGCGGGACTTTTTCAATGAATTCTAAATGCGCGACTACCTCGGCTCCCCTTCGCTCTCGAGCGCTTTGTTTCACGATTGTCGACTGTTAACTGATCCAGTCGATACTATTGTTTCTTGGCTTGGCTTTTATGCGTTTTTCTTTATAAATATGAGGGTAAGAACATATCTTTGATAGGGTGACTGGTAATTAGTGACCGATACTTAAACACGTGATTATACTCATAACAACAAACGGCTTTCCCCAAGAAAGATTTTTATACTCACTTTTACTAAAATAATACAACAGTCGTATGAAATTGGCGCCCACGCGCCTGTGGACGTTGTGCAGTTGTGATAAAAATGAATGAGTATAATAAAATGTTTTCTTGTGAAAGTTGTTTGTTATCATGCGTATAATCACGTGTTTAATGATCGGTTACTAATGACCAGTCACCCTATATAGGTGCAACATTTAATATATTCATGAGATGGTGATAACACACTAGGTACCTAAAGGTTATTTTCGGATAACGCCTCTATTATTTATACAATTAATACCTACATAGCAGAAGCCAAACAAAATACAACATGACAGTTCGATTATGAAATGCAGATAATATAAAAGAATAAAGATTGCAGGGGATAATTCAATTCGTCAATCAAAATATTGGAAAGATAATTTGGTGACACTCAATCGAAGCAAACAACCATGTCAAATCGGAATGTACCTTAATTAAAATGTTTTCTACTACTATTTTGATTTTTTGCGAAACAATATTATATTAAACAAAGTAAACAATCACAACAAAACTGAAAAAATAATTGCATCGTTTGCTTTCATACAATCGAGTTGGTGCCTACCTTATGACGTCACAACATGTCGCGTGGTCCGTCGGCGCGGAACAGAATAACGAAGTTGTTTTAATTAACGTCCTTTTGAATCCTTTGTGCCAAAATATTGTCGATTGTCAACCGAATAAAATCATTGCTAATTGAATATAATAGAGTTAAGTTTCTGTGAATATGTGAATTATTTATTTAATTTTGTTTTATGTAGTTTGACAGTGAGATTTTCCGCACTTTTGTCTTGGGTAGATACTTGAATAGCAAGTGTTAAGTATTTCAATCTGGTAATATCGCACGAATTAGAAAAAAATAACGAGAAGCATTTGAATATTTTAGAAATAACTCAGGTAACTAAGATATGAAATTAAAATAAAATTCTGAAGAGAAAGTAAGTAGCGTAGAAATATTTTAACATAGGTACAATTTTATTCACGGTATCGGACACCTGTTAAAATTACTTTTCATTATACTAAAAGATAATCATGCATATAAATTTATTATTTAAATTAGTTTCTTTAGAAGAAATTTAATTTAGCAAAGACAGAAGTAGGTCATGAACAACAAGAGAACTCACTCTTGAATGAAATAAGAAAGACTCTGATTTACTTTTAATTTCGTTTGGAAACTTGTTAAATTACTTTTGAGAGTAATTTATGGTAAAATTTGTAAAGTATCTGTCTCTGAAGACAATGTCAGCGACGTAGGATTCAAATTTATCTGTCATTTATCTTCCATAGCCGCTGTTGAGTTAAAATTCAAGTTATTTTGGGGTTTATTTAAGCAATTCAATAATTTAGGCAGGATTTTTAAAATCGGTTTAAAAGCGAAAAACGACCTATGCCAGTTACATCAGAAATATCAGACTTATTTGTTTACTTCGAAAAGAAGAGAAAACCACTTTCCTAAATACACAAAAATGTCGAAAGCTAAAGCATATCCTATAATGGATAAGCAGTAAGCAACACATCCATATCGATGGTAATCGGGCCATCAAAAACATTTTCCCGAAAGACCCGAAAAAATAGCAAAAGCCTCTTGGATATTGTCTTTAAGGACCTCGTCGAGAAATTAACTGATCCTTTATCGCGGCCTTAACTTGTTTTATGCGAATTTTATGAACGGTACGTCATTCAAATAACCATAAAAGTGAATGTTGGGGCTGTACAATGAATGTATATAGTTAGAAGCTCCGCGGGGCTCGGGACTCGGGCTGATCGGTGACGCGCGATAAGCCGAGCAGCGTCTGTCGCTGCTCGATAAGAGGCGGGAAAAATCTACACTTGAAGCAAGATGTGGCCTTTTTAATTTGAGTTATGTAGAGTGAGTTAATGGTGTGGTGACAAGGACGTTAGATGTCCTGGATATTTTTTCGGTATAAGAAGATAGTTTTGATGGATATTAAAATTGTTAATTGAATTATTTTAAGAGAATGTCTAAGGAAGTACATTATGTAGGCACCCGATTTCTGAAACGAAGAACAAGAAAATTAGCTCATACATTGTCAAACTCATTTTCAAACAGATTATCAGTTCGCTTGACTTTACAGCAGTGAGCAGTAGTAAGCAGTTCAGTTTAATCTTGACACGTCGGTGAATTTCGTTATAGAACCTGGTATAGCAAATTGATTTGTATGCAATAATGTTAAAATAATTAGAACTCAAAAATACGATGCTGGAACTGAATACAAATTAAGCAAAATTATAACAAATTTCTTGATAAACACAAAAACACTGTGAAGAAGTTTTCTTAACAATTTCCGTATCGCTGTTTTAAGACCTGGCTTCTTTAATGGCTAAATATTTACATGACAATCCGTATTATTCTAAAGGGAAGAGCGTCTGAGTAGCAATACATGTAGAATACATTAGCTGTTTATTTTCCGGAAAGCAGTAAAACCCAGCTGAGCGAGCGGAGCTAAATGATGCTTGTACTAAATGTGCACGCTCATGACGTACTGCCAAGGTTTACACCACTCGTCTTATAGCGGTGAAATTAATATGACCTTAATTAAGTTGTGTTAAATGTTACATTTTACCAACATTAACTAAATTATTTGAAAGTAAATTTAGCGTTAATATTAGCCAAAACAAACTCACAGTGGTTTCCACCAATGAAACTGAACGCGCGTGTCAATATTCCAAAGCAATTATAAATGGAAGCATTAGAATGCAGTTTAAAATAATCGGAGAAGTCAATAATAGTGAAAAGTTTAGTTGGTCAATTACATATTATCAACTTAATGCAGTGATCAATGGCGATGCGTCAATGGCGAGTACATCTCTCACCTTCGATTTGCCGATGATATAGTGATCATGGCTGAGACCATGGAGGTCCTCAGTACAATACTCGATGACCTCAGTAGAGTTTCCGAAAGAGTGGGTCTTAAAATGAATATGGACAAAACCAAGGTCATGTTGAATGCCCATGTAACACCCACTCCTATCAAGATCGGAGACTACTATCAAAGTTGTAGACGATTTTGTCCACCTGGGACAAACGGTCCAGTTGGGTAGGTCTAACTTTGAGAAAGAGGTCAATCGTCGAATCCGACTCGGCTGGGCAGCGTTCGGGAAGCTGCGTGGTATCTTCTCGTCCAACTTATCGCAGTTTCTCAAGACGAAAATCTATGACCAGTGCGTGTTGCCAGTGATTACATACGGGACCGAAACTTGGTCGCTCACAATGGGCCTCATTAGAAGGCTTAAAGTCACCCAAAGAGCAATGGAGAGGGCTATGCTCGGAGTTTCTTTGCGTGATCGAATCAGAAATGAGGACATCCGCAAGAGAACCAAGGTTACCGACGTAGTCCGAAGAATTGCCAAACTTAAGTGGCAGTGGGCAGGGCACATTGCTCGCAGAACGGATGGCCGATGGGGCGAAAAGTTCTGGAATGGCGACCGCGAACCGGAAGACGATGCGTTGGAAGGTCTCTTACTAGGTGGACCGATGACCTGGTGAAGGTTGCGAGGATCCGCTGGATGCGAGGCACACGGGACCGATCAATGTGGCGTCACTTGGGGGAGGCCTATGTCGAGCAGTGGACGTCTTTCGGCTGAAATGATGATGATGAATGCAGTGATAAAATCTATTTTTGAAAACAGTTCTTCGAAAACTTTATCACACTATGATAAGCACTCGTGGTTTTTTTCTTTTATCTCAACTAGTTTATATTACATAATTTTGTCACTCATAAAAATAAACAAAAGGTCCAATTAAAAAAAAAAAGTAAAAAAATACCCTAAAACCGGCGAGGATTGTCTTTTTTCACAGCAAAGAGGCGCATGTTTTTAAAGCCTTAAAATTTCACCATGCGCTCTATATCTCAGGTTACAGATGTTGGGAAAAAAACATGCAAGCTAAAGTTTAGTGGAAGTGGGTTGGCCACGTAGCACGAATGCACTCGGAGAGATGTGTGGACATTGTAGGCTTTGTAATTTTTTTTTTTCTCTATCTTTTTCTACCTTTTGTAGTAAGCGATGACTGATTGTCGGGCCTACGCTGTCCTCTCATACTTAGGTACTAACGCTGTAACATCCAAATATTGTAGAGCCAAATGATTTTAAAAGAGTAACCATGGAGTTTCTTGCCGGTTCTTCTCCATAGGAAACGACCAATGCGAACCGTGCCTCTTCTGTCGACGTTTTATAAGTGCCCATGTAGGCCTATGTAAAATAAAATATTTTCATTTTGATTTGAGATGGGCACGGATCGTCACTCACTAGACACCTGACGGAAGAAATCGCCGCCGAGGTAGACCGCGGCGAATGTGGTAACACGAAATAAATGAATTTGAATTTGGTGTGACGACCTGATCTTGTTTGCGGGGTGAACATGGCCGGCAAACGCACAAAAAAGAAAGGTTTGGAAGGAGAAAGGGCAGGACTTTGCCCAGCAGTGGGACAACTGAAAGGAAAGCAAAAAAAATATGTAAAGTCAAATTGTGTTTATGGACAGAATATCATAAATAAAATTTATATATTTAAAATGAATTGCTTTTAACACTTAATTTGCTTTACAACAAATTAACATTTGTTTGTCTCCTAAATAGGGCAAAGTGTGGGGAAAAGCAAATTAAATCATAGTCCTATACTGATTTCTAACAAAATACTTTTCGTTTTGTTATTTTAATTCTTTCTCGGTCTCGGCAAAGACAAAGTGTCCTCACTTGAATCAAAATGTTTGATTCCTTCCTTCGACAAACGTTCCCACTGTGCTTCACAAAGACGAAGTCTGATGAGGTATGCTGTTCTCTCAAGATAATATTCAAAACCACAAACTGACAAACAGTAAGTAAATAAATGTAAAGAATGGCATCTTTCAGCTATAACAGTGAGAACCTCAAACTAACGACGGATATTAAATCAAGCGCAAAGTAATCTGCATAAACGAATGCGAAACTGCCAACTACCGCCGAGGACCAACTGCATCTGTGTGGATCACTAGATGGTGCAAATTAGCCCCTTTTTTGTTCAACTTCATAGTTTTAAACAAAGAAAAATAGAAGCGAACTTTGTTAAAGTTTGGCTGGCTTAATTATAATTTTCTCTTAAACTGCCAGTTTAAGAGAAAATTATAATTAAGTTATGCAAAGGAAAAGTATCGTTTAGTTTTTGATTAAAAAAAGTTTAGGTAACTTTGAACTAATAAAACGAAATTGAATATCATACTAGGTCAGCATTTTAGTATTAGGTACTAACGGCAATGTAGGTACTGACTTAATCATCGCTCTCTTAAACCAAATTTATAACTTTGCAAGGAATATGAATTGTAGCAATATTATTTTAGATGTGAAAAAAACATGTACGTGAATCTTTAGAATGTTGTACAACTAAAATTATTGCACCTAATCCAGTGTTATTATTTACGATTGATAAATTACCATTTAAGCGCAGCAAAGACTGACATTTTATCATTTCAATTACAAAGTAGTGTTTGATTAAATGTATGATCATGGACGAAGCTAAAGGAGTCGGTATACTAAGATCGCAGCAGGGTGTGTGCTGCTGTTTCTGTCTGGCATGGGGAGAAAAGACGAGAGCGTTAGCATGTATTATTGTGCTCGACAGGGTCCATGTGAACTATATTATTATTTAAGATCTTGATATTAAAACACATTTGATATGCAAAAAATTATTGAATTGAATTGTAATTTTGATAAATTAATCAAGACAGCGCAATAAATGATAGCTATTCACAACTTTAAGAATGCACAACGTTAATCAAGTCTCTTCCAGTATAAACTATGCGAGTTACATGTTTAAGCAAAGAGATGTAATTCGTCGCAACTGCATCAAAGACGAACATTAAACTTGCATTAGCGACGCTTAACTTTTACCTAAAGTTTGAATCTTATTGCCGCTGCACGCTGCACAGCGACAATTGAGAAAAGTTCCCGATTCAATTTGTACTGTTCTTCTTTATTAAACGACTGCGCAAAGAATTCAGAGAACCGTTGAATGGTAATGTTGTAGTTACTGCAGTCTTAGACAGTTAGTTCATTTGGTTCAACTCAGCTGCTTAATTACTATGTAAATCTAAAAAGAAAAGTCGGGAAAGTTAATTGTTTATCTCAAGAACTTCGTTATTCTTTACTGCAAAATTCGTTATCTAATTCTTCATCTTTGACTTCAAATCAAAATTGACGTTCTTGCTTTTAGTATAAGATAGCTAACACAGCATGGACTTAGTGTGCCAATTTGATAAACAATGAATTTTACCTCACTGTACAAATCTAGGTATGAGACAAAGAAAGTATAAAATGTTTTGGTTAGTTTATCTTAAGGTTAAAAGCCGAAAAAATAAGTTAAATAAAGGTCAATAAAACACTCAGATTCCATTACGGTGAAGTAGAGAAATGTTCTGTGTCCAAGTTGGCGAAAGAAAAGCTAACTTATTCCAGTCTCCCGAGACGGATTAGCAACTCGTCAGTATTTGCCGTTGGCCCGAGTTAATTATTGCTGAGACCTTTGTTTCCACGTCACATTAAGAGAAACTGGTCTAATATCATGTGGGAAGATAGATGATAAAGTTAATAGCAGTGTTAGAAATAAATTATCACATTGGCGACCGCCTTTTTTCCAACTATGTATGTTGGTGGTGGCTTCCAGTCTAACTAGATGCAGCGTTTACATGGAACGACTATCCTCCTCGCGAAACCACACCCAGAGATATTATGTTACTTAGTAACCATAATACCTCTGGGTTGGGTGTCTCTCTCTGGTCTCCTCTTTAAAACATACTTACTCATTAATTATAACTATGAACAGAATGACTTTTCTGCTCCTTTCTCACTACTTGTCATCGGAGGACTTCTCATACAGGATAACGTCCTCTTCAAGGACCAACCTGACTAAATTCAATGGACTGACTACTGATAACACACGTCGAATGCGGTAACGTTATCTCTTAACGATTGTTGATTTAACACAATCGTCCCATTGTTGCCTAATCCTTCAATGCTCTCTAATTACGGAAACCTATGTGGTTAAGACGCTGTTGGTTTTGAGTATCAGTTAGTGGTCAGATATTGGGATAGGTCTGCATTCAGATCAATGCATGAGGTCTTAATCGTACATATCTAAACGGAGACAAACGTATAGAAAGGGCGTACAAACAAATAACTACAACAAATCACGAAAGCTAAGCATTTACAAGTTCTTCATTAAGCACCTAAAACATTGTGATAACTTTAAGTGAACACAGTGAGAACCTAAAATCTATCTAATCTAATCTATCAGTTGACACTAGACAACTTCAAGGAAATCACCTGCAAAATAGATCAGAATTTAATTTGATTAATTTACTAATAAAAAACAGCTCTGTATGGTCTCGGAAGTAAAGAATAGCACCATCCCATATCTTCCCGTGGGTGTCGTAAGAGGCGATTTAGGGATTTGCCAGAGAATGGGCAGCAGCGTTCTCTGTTCTTTTGCAACAACCGTACTGCGATCACCAACCCGCCTGCCAAGCATGGCGATTATGGCAAAACTTCCCAAAATGTCAATTTGGTGACACTTGGGGGAGGCCTATGTCCAGCAGTGGACGTCTTTTGGGCTGAAATGATGATGATGATGAAGAAAAACAAAAATTAATAATAATACCTTTAAACCAAAACAAAAAAGTTAATAATACCATTTTGACGTTGTTCCCAAACAAGTTTAGTGTAGACAATTCTAAGAGGCTGGTTTTGTATTAATTAAGACGTTTGAAGCACCGCCGGATCCCGTCGATAATTGTGTTACGCACCACTCATTCCGCGGTTATCTTAGCGTTTCGGCTCCAATGGGCATTTTAGTGGCCTCCTTGTGAATCTGTCGTTCTTTGCTAATTCAAGATAAAATTGAGTTCATGTCTGTTTATATTTAGAGATTGCTTCCGTTTCATTATAATCGGACGGAAGTTGTAACAGCCAACAGAAACGAACTGTTAACATTCAAAACAGTGCACTCAAGAGATAAGCGGAGAAAACAATGAACATTGCTTTTGCCTTTATCAACGGGAAAGACACCGAAATGAACAAAAAATAAATGGTAAGATAAACATAAAATACCAAAACCGCCGAACATTAAACAAGTTTTTCCAACAAATATAAACTTGAGCTTCAAAACAATCTCCCGGAAAAATGTCCAAGAAGTTGAATGAGTCATTACCTCGAGGAGTAATCGAAAAAGAGCGGAAGCGTCCGTAAATGAAAACATTAATCGAATTTTCTGGTTCTAATCGAGAACTCGGAACTCATAAAGCAAGTTCAGCTCCCTTGTTCCTGTCGCCGACAGCCGCTTCCTATACTTGGATTAACGAAAAATTCTTAATTTTCTCCTTTCGAAGTCATAATCGGCCGTTTGGCTCGTTCGCGAAAATTAATTTCGATTTTATAAGGTCCAGAGTCGGTATTGTTGGAAACTTTCCAGACGACGTATCTACTGGGACTGGAAGGTTACGTTTGAAAAACATGTTTGACAGAAGGGAATTCATTGTTGGGATCAATAAAAAGATTCTGGAACTGTAAATATACATCAAAAACTTTTTCGAAGCTGATTACTCGGTTCTTATAATTTTCCGATGAAAATAAAAAGTTCTATTGAGTTCTGAATCATATTTGATGGGTCACTGAAGTTTTTAGATCAACTGCTTATTCAAATACTTTCAGTAAGGATTGAAGTTCGGAATCTATTTTTTGTTTACAAGCAAAAGTTTCTAAGAGACTTTGAGACATAATGCCAATGACATAATCTTATTATGTTTGAGCACTACGAGACACGATTCAAACGAGCGTTATTAATAACTAGGTGCTGTAGATAAAGAAAAAAGCTATGTGAATTCAAATGAAGACAATTTTCTGTAACTTGTAGATCTTTAACACCTTCGGCGAGCGACACTTCGATCCTTATACCTAACTTAGGGATAGAAAGGTCAATCGCAAGTACGTATGTTTTCTCATAAGGCACGATACATATCGAAACTTTCCGTTATCTGTGTCTTATTATATTATTTTTTGTAAGTTTACAGCTGTTAGCCAAACATTTATTTTGGTGCAGCAGATTACCTACAACTAGCAAAACAACACTTACCAGCCTCAGCAGCCAGCGGCGCCAGTACATCGCCATCCTTAAACCACCTGGCGACAGTGACATGGTTCCTGACGATGGAAGGCACGGTGCAGGTCAACAGAGCAGCTCCTCCGGCCACGCCGTGTGACGACTGCACGCGCACCTCCCACGGTACGTCCATAACTGAAATAGAAGGGGTTTGTTAGCATGCTGAGTCTGGTTATTAAGTGGTGGAGATGAAAAATTATTTTGTTAATGCTATATGTTTTCCCTAAATAAGTTAATTGCATAACATGTCGGGTCTTCTCGTCGCGTATTCCACAGAGCCTAAAGACTAAGGTCTTCAATCAGTGCGTCCTGCCTGTAATGACTTACGGGGCCGAAACGTGGACACTCACGGTACGGTTGGTCCATAAACTCAAGGTCACTCAGCGAGCTATGGAGCGGGCCATGCTTGGAGTCTCTTTGAGGGATCGCATCCGAAACGAGGTGATCCGACAGAGAACCAGAGTAGTCGACATAGCCCACAGAATAAGTAAGCTGAAGTGGCAATGGGCCGGCCATATTAGCCGTAGAACCGATGACCGTTGGGGCAGACGTGTTCTTGAGTGGAGGCCGCGAATCGGCAAGCGTAAGGTGGGACGCCCTCAGGCTCGGTGGAGCGATGATCTTCGCAGGGTAGCTGGTAGCAACTGGATGAGAGTTGCCGAGAATCGGGTTAACTGGCGAGCGATTGAAGAGGCCTATGTCCAGCAGTGGACTGCGGTAGGCTGAAGATGATGATGATGATAACATGGCAATATTCTATACTGACCTCACCAAGATTACGTGTGGAAAAAAGGGACTGACTGTATGTTTTATTGAGTAGTGCGGTAGGAAACATCGCCCACAACTTGTTTTTGACGTAAACTAAGTGTGGTCATGTGTTATTTATCACTTATTGAAAATGTGATAGGCGCTAAGTGCGTAAATTGTATTGTGTATAACATGTGTTTGTTAAATTAACAAAATTGCTGATGTTGTCAAGCATATTTCGGAAAGCAAACATGTTGATTGGCCTATTTGTGAAATTCATGGTAAAATTACTCGTATTAGAAACCTAACAGAATGAGTAATTAATTTCTGGAATGAACCAATCAGTTCATTAGTGTAACATGTCTATGTTCTCACGTAACTACCGCAAACCGATATCAGTTCACGTGATTATGTGAACTATTGCGATGTTGTTCGTTGTAATCGTAATAAACATCGAGTTTTGTGGTTCAATTCATAGAATTAGGCTGAAACATCAGGAAATTTGGATTTGTGGTTACTACGAACAAGGTTGCTTCATATCACATGTGACCTAAACATACCTCTGCTTATCCTGGTACATACGTGATGTTACGTATGCACGTATGGCATTATTTCCACGCTAACCCTCGACGCCAAGTCTCTGTTGACCGCATTACGTCACAATCGTACACAACCTCTATCAGTATAATCCTTCGCTCGATAGCTCTCGTAGATCAGTGTGTCACTCATTATCTCCTTCCTCACCCCTGCCCCTCCGCAGCTGTGCACCCCTCCCTCACACCCCCGTAATGATGACATGACATCGAGTGACGTCATTAATTAAACGGGCCCACGTCCAGCGGAATTGGGTTAGCGGTTACTGCATGCATCAATTATGTGTAGTTTGGACGCCCATTGTACCCGGCTTTGGAGATCCGGTTAGAAGTTCGGTTTAGTTTGGTTATTGTTTAATTACTGTGAATGTTTAGTAACAAGTTTTCAAGGACCTGGCTATTGGGAATAGTCGGACAGAGCTTTGTGAGTAGATTAGAAAATGTTTCAAACAAGTGGAGTTTCTCAGTAGCATCTCGAAGACTAAGTTTGTACTCGGTTTATAGCACACGACTTTTCTGCCTAGCCCACTGGAAATAACAAGCGTGAGGATAGTTAGGTTCCAACCTTATAACCTGAGTAGATAGAATATGAACAACAAAAAAATATTGATGCTGAAAATCACTCTTAAAATTAAATGTTTAACTATTATGATTTATGCTGCAATTATGCATTCATAGGTATAATAATTAAATAAGTGTTTAATTATATTTAGTGTTATTTATATTTCTAAATAATACTAATAGTTTCGATATTTGTGTTATTTTACATATGTCAACTTTTAAAAACATAACTGAGTTTAGTTTACGATTCGATTACGTTTATTTATTACAATCTTTTTATTTATTATAAATCCGAAGTTCTAAAAATAGTACACTTACATGAAAATAAATGGCTAAGTTGCCTTAATGAGTGGTACAAATTCTATAACAAAACAACAACAAAAAAATATGCGGTCTAAAATCTGCCGTTCACCTTTCATATTAGTATGTATATTTATTATGTTTGTCCACGCATATCTCAAAAAGTATAAATGGGATTACAAATATATTTTTGTAGTTGGTATAGGTATATTTCAACAAAGGGTACAGTGCAAGTTTCTTACAAATCGGTTCCGTAGTTTGGTTTTTAAATCGAAATAGGTGGAAAAAATATGTCATCCAAGTAAACGAAATTGCGTATTAACGAACGAACTAACTTCTACAATGTAAAATTGATTTATGACTAGAATTTGTATGGTACAAAAGGGTAAAATAAAAACTATTTTAATGTTTTTGAAGTGAAAACTTCTTTAGCGGCGTTGTGCACTTTTGTAAAACATTTTAAACTCGCGTCAGGTGTCACGTGTCCTGATCGAACTGATTGACATTAGGTTATGAAGGAATTTGAACTATAACATAAAATTGGGAATAGGCTCCATTTCAAACAAAATCCCGTGTACACGATGGCCACATCTGTTTAACACCCTTACTTCTATTCATCATTTCAGCCCAAAAGACGTCCACTGCTAGACATAGGCTTCCTCCAAGTGTCGCCACATTGGCATTTTGGGGGGTTTTGCCATAATCGCCACGCTTGGCAGGCGGGTTGGCGATCGCAGTACGGTTATTACAAAAGCACAGAGAACGCTGCTGCCCATTCTCTAGTAAGTCCCTTAGTCGCCTCTTACGACACCCACGGGAAGATATGGGATGGTGCTATTCTTTACGTCCGACACCATACAGAACTTACTTCTATTGGTCCGCACAAATAGTTTGCGGACCAGTAGTACTTAAACAATAAAACCGGTCAAGTGCGTGTCGGGCCACGCGCAGTGTAGGGTTCCGTAGTTTTTATGACAGCCAAGTGCGGGTCGTAATCGCTGACTGATAGTTTCGTACCATGCTCTAACTAAAAGCCAAACATGACTACCTACCTAATTTGACTTCCTATACAAACAACAACAACAACTGTTCTTTTTTATAAAACTTATTTAGGAATGAAACAGCGCGATACAACTGACGCTTAGCGCCATCGATCGACATTTCTATGGAGTTGTTCGAAATTTTCGATTCAAATATAATTTGTCGACAATTACTCGTAAACTTGTAAAGCCCACCTAAGTGTGATAGCTTTCGTTTAAATTTCGTTATATATAGGTACTACTGCCGTGACATTTGTATTTCTAACTACAACCGTTTAGTCTGTATATGAGGGGGGGGACACTTGACCCTAACGAAAATTGGTAAGTTAAAGCTTGATAAGTCACGAACGGTTTACTTAATCAAAAAACGGTCTTCCAAAATCCCTAATATTTGAAATCCTTAAATTTTGAAAGACCTCTCCAACGATATGCCACACTATGGGAAAGACAAAAAAAAACTATCATCCCCACTTTATATGTAGGGGAGGTACCCTAAATAATTGTTTTTTTCAAAATTTTATTTTACCACTTTTTCGGCGTCATTAACGTGTATACTCATGCTAAATTACAACTTTCTAGTACTAATAGTTATTGAGCTAAACCGCGGACAGACAGACAGACGGACATGGCGAAACTATAAGGGTTCCTTGTTGACTACGAAACCCTAAAAAAACAGTAACCGAAAAAACGCGACCCTTTTTTAAAACATGTTTTGTTTTTTAAAAAATCTCAGGCTATTTTAATTATCCTAGATATTTGACTTAAAATATTAAAAATGCACAACGTTAAAATCAAGTTTTCACTTCTGCCGGCACACCCGGAGTGAAAAACGTTTTTTTTTGGAAGTTGTAAGAGAAGTTTTCTTTTTGTAAAAAGCTTTTTATTTTGGGAAACATCTAAATCCACATACAGACACGAGAATTTTCATAAGAAATTAACGTATACCATACCTATTAAAAGATTCTACAAAATATAACATTTTATAAAACCAAGTCGCTTGCTGACAAAGGACCTTTGATAAAACGGTTCTAACCCTGGAAATATAATTTATCTATTGGTAGAATAGCTGGAGTATTGGTCACGTATCAAAGGCTGCCAAGTTCTTCAGTTGTTTCGGGAATAAATAAGATAAATCGCTTATACCTGATATCGGACATTTGTTTTTTGGAGATAAATTATACAAAACAAAATGCATATTCTTTTGGTAAACATTTTTGTAGGGCTTGATCATACAAGGTGTAAACAGACCCGTGTTCACGAAGCCGTCAACTTAACACTCTGCACAACTAACTAAATATCACTACGCAAATATTTTTGCTTAGAAACGACTTTTTTTGCAGGGAAACGTCACGTTTTACGATAAAACTCAGTGTAAAGCACTCAAAACATTGTTTTGATAGATGCATTGAATAGTAAACGGGTCATGGATACCTTTTTTTTTTTTTTTTTTTTTCGGATGGGAAATCATCAAATGACTTCTTCTGCTCTGGGCGGAGCGGAAGGGAGTGTCAGACTTGACTGACTAAAACCCATCCATGTTCCTTCTTAGCCCTTTGCGTTCCAGGGGCACGGTATCTCTTTCGAACAACCCGCAGCCCTGGCAGGCATCGGCCCTCTCGGACCCCTTCCGATTTGCTGACATCTCCTTGAGGCGCGCGTGGAACACGAACGCGCCGTCGGCACGGTCTGTCGTCATAAGACGGACGGACGGTGAGCTAGCCCATTACTCACCGTCCACAGGCCCGCGCCTACGGTGGCCGGGGGCCACTGGTTGCCCCCCGACGCCCGGGGCGTCTCCCGCGGCGGCTGGGACGTGAGGTTCTCTCCCTCTCACGTTCCGCCACCTCCTTCGCTAGCATGACTGCTTCGCAGAAGGAGGCGACGGCTTCCCATTCCCTCTCGCTCCGGATCATGGATTGAACCAGGGCCGGACGCGAGAGGTCGCCGCCGCCAATCGCCGCTACGAGGACACGGCGGTGCTCAGCCCAAGCGGGGCATAGCTCCACAGTGTGCTCCACCGTGTCCTCCGGCCGATCCTCGCAGTGGTGACACCCGGGCGTTTCCTCCCGCCCGATTCGGTGCAGGAACCTCCCGAAACAACCGTGTCCGGTGAGGACCTGCGTCAGGCGGAAGGTGAGGGCGCCGTGGCGCCTCTCTAGCCACTCCTCAAAGAGGGGACTTATCGCCACTATTGTGGCGCGCCCTGCACGGGGTTGCGACAGTCGCTCTCTCCATGTCGCCATGAGATCGCGCCGGAGGTCTGTCCGCTGAGCGACAATTTGCCGCGGCAGCGGAGTTTCCCCCCGGCGTAGTGCCTCCGCGCGCCATTCGTGCAGGCACGCGAGGACTATCGCCTCCAGATCCCATGGCGGCAATCCGGCCAAGAGGCTCGCCGCCTCGCCGGAGATCGTGCGGTACCCCCGGATCAGCCTGACGGCTACCATCTTCTGGGGCGCGTTCAGGTAATGGGCGGCTCGCCGCCTCAGAGAACGCGCCCACACCGGGGCCCCGTAAAGGGCCATGGACCGCACGACCCCCGCGTAGAGCCTGCGGCAGGAGGCGTTTGGACCCCCCAGGTTGGGCAAGAGCCGCTTGAACGCAGCCCCTGCCCGTTCCAGTTTGGGGGCCAAACGTCGGAAATGCTCCACGAAGTTCCACCGGCTGTCGAGGACAAGCCCTAGGTACCTCAGCGTCGACTCGACGCCGATGGGAACCCCTCCTACCGTCAGTATGGATCCCGACGGTGGCGCATTCCGAGGCCCATGAAAGCACATGGCCTCGGACTTGTGCAATGCCACCTCGAGACCCAGTTGCCGGATTCTCTCCACGACTATCGCAACCCCGCGTGTCATAAGTTCGGCCGCCGCCTCGTGCGACCTCCCTTGTGCCAGCACCAGCGTGTCGTCAGCGTAGCAAACTACACTGACACCGCTAGGGAGGTCGGCGCGCAGAACCCAGTCGTAGCCGATGTTCCACAAGGGCGGCCCCAGAACCGATCCCTGTGGAACACCGCACGACATCTCTCACCGGTTCCATTCTCCTGTGCGACCGGGGTAGATGACGGCCCTATCCGTCAGGTAGTCCCCGACCACACGACGAAGGTAGATCGGCACCCGGTGATACCGGAGTGCCTCCCTAATGCAGCTCCAGGGCATGGTGTTAAAGGCGTTGGCGATGTCAAGAGACACCGCCAAGACAACCCCACCCCTGGACACCGCATCCCCCGTCGTGAGAGCCCTCACGCGCATGATGGCGTCCACCGTCGAGCGCCCTCTGCGGAAACCAAACTGGTGTTCCGCCAGATCCGGCCCCATCCCCACAAGGTGCCCGGCGAGGCGGTTAGCAATGACTCTTTCGAAGAGCTTGCCCACTTCGTCGAGCAACACAATGGGCCGGTATGCGGACGGAGAGTCCGCAGGGCGCCCCGGCTTCCGGATGAGGACCAGCTTCCCCGTCTTCCAACGAAGCGGGAACTGGCCTCTCTCCAAGCATGCGCTTAAGAGCCCTTCCAGTCGGGGCCCGAGAGCCTCCGAGGCCAGGACCCAGGCTTTGCCAGGCAAGCCATCGGGTCCCGGGGCGGTATTTTTGGCTTTAAGCCTGCCTACCGCCGCTCTCAGGTCTACCCCGGTCACTTCCGGAATGTCGTCATCGTCCTCGATGTGGTCCGCTTCCGGCACCGCAAGCGGCGGAGCCATAGGCGGGGGAGGATGTTCCCCTCGCAGAGGGAACAGAGCGCTCACCACGTCCTCCACGAGCTGAGGGTGGAGACTCTGCGTCAGCGGGGGGGCCCAGGTGCGGAGTTTGTCCCGCACCATCTTGTAAGGGCGCCCCCACGGATCTCTGTCGAGAGTCTCCAGCATCTCCTCGCGGCCCAGGTCTCTGGCCCGCTGGACAGCCTCCTGGAGGGCAGTCTTCGCTGCTCTGTATCCCTCGTACAGCTCCGCCTCAATGGCTGCCGCATCCGGAGGGCGGATGCGGAGCCTGCGATGCCTGGCGTACGGGTGCCGCGCGGCGATGCACGCCTCGCGCAGAGACGTCAGCTCTCGCGACCACCAGTACACCTGACGCCGGGCGCTTCCTGGCCGAACTCGGGGCATTGCCACGTCGCAAATGTCGGACATGGCCTCCTGGAACCACCCTGCCTCGTTGTTGATGTCGGCAGGCCTGTTTGGTGATGACACCCAGGCCTGCACTATCGAGGCTTCCAGGAGGAGCTCCCGGTCCAGCTGCTTCAGCGCCCAACGCGGACCACTTGGGGCCTGTAGGACCGGCGCGCTTGAGTCCGGGGCAGAGACATCGAACCGGATGTACCGGTGGTCGGAATAGGTCTCCACCCCCTCCATGACGCGCCAGTCAATGACACGCGGTGACAGAGCGGGGCTAGCGAACGAGATGTCCACCACCGACTCGCCCCGCATCCGCACACACGTGGGGACAGAACCCCGATTTAGGACGACCAGGCCCACCTCCAGAGCCCAGTACTCCACCATCCTACCCCGCACATCCGTGCAACGAGAACCCCAAGCCAAGTTTTTGGCATTGAAGTCCCCGAGCACAAGCACGGGGAGGGAATAGTTTCGGATGACGACACTCAACTCCATGAGGGAGTTGTGGAACTCGGCGAGAGTTCGGCTCGGGGAGAAGTAGACGCCCGCTACGACGATCTCCCCAAACCGTGCTGCTACGCAACCCTGACCCTTCCTGACACTCTCAAGGGTCGGGATACCGGCGGCGGCCGATGAAATTATGGCCACTGAGCCGCTCAGGTCCTCCACCCAGTCTTCCCTGGGCGGGACAAAGTACGGCTCAGCGACCACGGCGACGTTAATCAACCACTCCGCCATGCTCTGGAGCAACAGATCCTGAGCACAGCGGCAGTGGTTGATGTTCGCCTGGAGAAGGCGTAATGGGGCCATTATTGGCACTCCATTTCAGCCCCCTCCTGGGCCCCCTGTGAGGGCCCCGCAACAGATGTTGCGGCGGCAGTAGTGGCGGCAGCGACAGCGACAGTGGCGGCGGCTGCGGCGGTGGCGACGGTGGAGCCGGTGGCTGGAGGCCTTCCCTTGCCCCTGCCCCTGGTCCTGTTGGGTGGTGCGCAGGCCTTGCCCCCTGCCCGGTGATCGGCCGGTTTGCCCGCCGCCGCACATGCAGTGCAGTGCGGCGTGGCGTAGCAAGCCGCGGCCATGTGACCGGGCTGACCGCATCGGAAGCAGTCGCCGCTGCGGTCCACCTCCGAGGAGCACCGACAACTCACGTGCTGCCCCACGAGGCACCGGTAACACCTCAGAGGTCGGGGCTCCAGCAGCTTCACCTGCGCTGCCACCCATCCCACCAGGAGTCTTCCAGCCTCCACTATTGTTCCCGCCGCCGTCACAGGGCAGCTTACCACAACGGTTCGCATACCCGTGTGGTCCTGACGTAGGGTGCCTGCCCTGACCTGCTCGGCAGGACACCCACCGGTCCTGGTGACGGCGGCGACCACCTCCTCCTGGGTCACAGAGTCGTCCAGACCCAGGATGCGCAGGTCTGCGCATCTTACGGGTCTGGACACTCGGGCCTCGGCCGCATCTAGGGACGCTCTAAGCTTTTCAGCCAGAGCGTCAGCGGATGGGCCACTATTTACACCAGGGATCTCCAGCGCTCTAGCCCCTGTCGCGGTGACTTTAAGCCGGAGGCCCCCGGTGATCCCGAGCTCTGCGAGATCCACCGTCGCTTTCGCCTTCGCGAGCTCGTCGCGGTAGGACACGCCCCTCTTTTCCGCTTCCGGCTGTAGCGTGATAACTACAGCTGCGGTCTTCGGGGCGCGGAGCCGCGACGCTTCGCGCCTTGTGCTGACGTCTGCGCTCATCGTTTCTGGCCTTTTTGGCCGCCTTTCGCCCCTTCTTCTTTTCCCCGACTACCTGCCACTCGGCTTCGGCCGCGGGAGGATTACTGGGGGAGGGGGGCGGTGGAGGCTGCAGCCGCCTTGTTGCTGGCGCTGGCACATTTACCGCCTGAGGAGCCGCATTGCGCTTCTTCTGCTGGGCCGGTGCCGGTTTTGCCGGAGCTGACTTACCGGGGGCCAGCGTAGTCCTGCCGGAGGGCTGGCCAGACTGCCCTGGTCCAGGATCGGCAGCCGTAGCTGCCGCATATGAAGCCGCTTTCGGGCCCGGGGCCACCCTCGGTCCCGGGGCTGCATTCGGGCCCGAGCTAGCCCTTGGGCCTGGGGCCGCCTTGTTTGCCGTCAGAGGGGGGCGCAGGACAATTCCCTCTAGGACGGAGAACCGCGCCTGGAAGGCAGCCAGCTCTTGCCGAACCAGGTGCAGGACCTGGTTCTCCACCGGCACGGGCTGGTTCTGCCGCTGCTGCTGGGGCACCTCTCGGGAGCCGGACCCACGCAGACCGGTCAGGTCTGCACGGAGCTTCAGGTTCTCCTCGTGGAGAAGCTCCGTGGCGGCCGTCAGGCGGGCGACCTCCGCCCGCAGTTTGGCCACTTCGCCTGGCGGAGGAAAGCTAGCCTCCACTACCGCCATGATGGAGGCGGAAGCTACAGGTATGGCCCCGAGTTTTGACGACGTCAACTTTTTCAGGGCCACGACTCTAATCGCCGCTTCTACCTCCTTTAAGAACCTGGCCTTACACTCCGCATCGGAGCCGCCAGCTTCACTTGCCTCGTCCTCACGGGTGTTCGAAGGGGCCTGCCCGCGACCGGCCACTGAGCGCCCCTCCTCGGCAAGCCTCACCGTTCTCCCGGAGGCAGAGACTCCCCTTCCCTTGCCTCGGATCCCACCACGAATACTGGTGGATATCTTGGGAGCCGAGGCCAGCTCCTCTTCTGAAGTCGACCCGCGGTCGCCTTTCGGTCTGGACCGCTTGCGGAAGATCTCGCTCTCCGCAGCAGCCCCGGACCTCTCGCACCGGGAGCTCTTCGAGCTTCCCGCGCTCTCCTCACTGGACACGGCGTCGGACTCCGACCCCGCATCTCTCCTCTCCCTCTCTTTGCTGTCACCGGCTTGATTTTTATTATTAGGTTTTACCATTATATTTCCACGAGTGTGGGGGAAGTAAGAGGTCCATCCGGGCAGTGCCCCCTGTACCCGGATAAGCCTTTGACATTTATAACCCGCCAGAGGGTCGGCTGGTACTCTGGCGGGGGTCGCACTAAAGACTGATTGTTCCATGGGAACACCCGTCAGCCATACATCCCCTCACGGTGCGCCGCCGCTTGAGATTCAGGGTAGCTTTTTATAGAGGTTTTCTACCTCGCGGTCCGGGCGGTAAAGCCAAGACCCTCGGTCCCGATCGAAGCCGCGAGACGTGATCCACGACACTCCGATGATGGGATTACGAGAACGACGGGGACAGAGAAGGACTGCGTCCCTCGCTGTCTGCTCGGAGGCAGGGTGAGTGCACTCCGAGCCCGCCCTTGCTCCTCCGCTGTGCCCTCTGCTTTTCAGAGGGTCACGCGGAGAAACGCCGCGTTGGTCCGGGTTGGACCCCACCACGTCAGAATATTCGCCACCGGCAGTGACATTCCCCGGGGAATAGGAATCTCTTCCCACTCCTCGGGGAAGGACACTGCCGGCGCCCAGGGTGCACCGTCCCGACAGCAACTGTTCCCTCCAGACGTATCGAGAGGGACCAGCGCCATCGGGCTCACGAGGAGGTTTTCTGACCCAGCACCCCGGTCATGGATACCTCCATTACCCGTTTTAAATTTCAGTTACTACTTGTCTTTAAAAAAAACTTGTGAAAAAGTTGGAACTTTTGATGTCCAATATCGCAGTAATTAGAAGGTTCCCAGGTATAGTCCAGAACAAAAAAAATGATCGCAATGATGAAGAGGACAAGTGACTTTCGGGTTCGTTAAGGGTCTATTTACACCCTTTGTACATTGATCATAGTATCATCATTATTTTATCAAGTTGTCACATTATTTTATAAGTAACGCTGATCTATGATAAATGATGTTTATTTTGCAAGTAGGTTTTTACAAACACTTTTACACGTCAATTTTTTTTAAACTAGATGGGGCCGGTGTTTCGTTCCTGACTACTCTGAGAAGAGTATGTAATGTATAAGTTTAGTGAATGGTCTTTGTCATACTATACAGTGGATTAATAATAAGACGCCATTAGGATTCATAAATGTAAAATACAATTCACTGACTGGGAATTCAACACCGTAATAGATATCTAAAGAAAGATTTAAACATTTTATTTGAAAGCGAGTTAGAAAAATCTGTAACTCGGGGTAATCGCATTTTTTCCTCTTTGGTTCAATTTTAATCCAATTATGAAGTTGGAGCCCTCGGGCTTTGACTCGGATTCTGTTTTGGTGTCAGTGCAGTTCCCCCCTCATTTTAGGTGTTGAGTTTTCTCGTAAAGCGATTTATTATAATCGGTTGAAAGCTCAAATACTTTTACAGGTAATCACAATATATTATGACTGATTTGTGCAGTGCCCCCTCAAAAGACATGCCTTATATTTTTTCCCGCTCAATCTGCACATCTTGCTAATTCCAGGATTCGAACAAAAGAACATACGTTATTAGTAACTTATTGGACGACCAGAATTATAGAGGTAGTTAATCGAAAAGAAGAAAAATAATTTCCATTATAAACCTTTTTTAATTTAAAAAATTATCAAAGAAATGTCTGCATAACTACACATACTACACCTGCTTGGATTTATATCACTGTCTTTCATCGGTTTATTGTCATAACAAAGTGAAATTCAAATCACCGCTGTCTTATCTCACCCCCACAAACCATAATCAGCTTACCCCAATTCTGTTCCAAACGGAGTAGAAACCATACAAATCAATTAAAACTCTAAATGGAAGCAGAAAACAGTGTGTTGTAAACAAAGTGACAGCAATCAGGTAGCACATTAGTGGCGGGTTTAACAGGAATTACCCCTCCTCAGCGCGGAGGACGCATCAGGGCTGACAGCGAATTATACATTAAAATGTGTCGCGAGATCTGCCAAGAATTGTTTGTTTATCTTTACGGTGTCGGAAATGTGGGGAAACAATATTTTGATTTGGAAGTGATGTTGGATTTTTATCTGGGAGATTCTGGTTTAGTTTCATCGTTCGTACTACAAAACGCTATTATTAAAACCAAGTTACACATACGAGTGCAAGTGTCGATATTGGTGTCAATCAGCAAGTAGAAGTAGTTAGTAGTAGTCCTCCAGACCGTTTTCGGGGTCATGGCGGCCAATCTCAACAGAGATTAGCCATCGCCCCGGGACAGTATGGAAATGCAAAACTGCGTGCGCAGACACAGACTCACTCTCTGTCCCCTAACTGTCATAGTCCGATAGGACGGCCATCCAAAAGGTCTGGAGAGAGTTCAGGCGCAGGGCCAACGGCTTACTGTGCGCACCAAGGTACGGCAGAATCATACCGACTACTTCCAGACTCCGGGCTGTCAGTTACTAAGAATTTTTAATGAAAAAACCCAATATCTCTATTTGCCCAACTTGGAAATAAAACCCGGAACCCCTCGCAGCAGTCGAGACCGACTCAGCAGTTCACACAGTTTATAGCTTAATAAGCGGAGAAGAAAAGTTTTTTTTTTATTCATACTTCAATAAACTAAGTTAGTTTGTACAGTATTCCGCGTTATTATGTCATGTGTATTTGGTGTTGTGTTACCATGACATGGCAACGTGTTGTAAGTACATATATTTCCTATCAGGAACAAATCAAACGACTGTAGTGTAGCATCGGCTGGTGCTCATCTTTTCACACAGATTGGATTGAGTTATTCACTTGGAACTGGGTGGCTAACTTGGCGGCAGTCAGCGCATGTGGGACGCGAGCGTCAAAGAGCACGACTCGGCTGCTGCTCGGGAGCTGGTCGGCTCCTCTTATTATTTCACACTAAGCGCGTTAGGTTTGCTCTCAAGCATTCTCAATAATAAACATGTAAAAATGCTCTTCGAGCCGGACCCTCAGAATCACAAAGGGACGACCATCACACAAAATGTTTCATCAACAGTACAATTTTAACAACAGCTGCACTATCCCCACCCACTTATACCCACATAAACAAGGCAGTCAGTCAAAAATAATAAGATGTCACTCCCCCCCCACCCGCCCGCGGCAGATCCGCGCGTAATGAAATCCGCGGCGAGTCCGCCTTGAATAATAAACATCCGCCGGACTGTGATTTCCCTCGCCGCCGATGGTTCCAAACAAAATGTTGGTTAACTGTAGCATTAGTCTGTCAAGCAAATGAGTATGATACCGTATTGTAGCCAATTATCGCTGCGGTAGAACTTCAGCTGTTTCGTTTTACGAGGTAGATCTCTGGGCGCTCGTTGTGAGGTGAACCTATGTATAGCGGTTCAATTCGATGCTATTTATATAAACTGTCTGTTTGTTATTAACTTTAGCAGCGGTTCAAAATTTATATATGACATTGTTGAAGAAATAGGTACATTATTATTATCTCTACAAAACACTAGGTCCGTTTTTTATGCATAGCAAGTTCAATTTATTCGGTTGGGAATCAGGCTGGTGTACCTCCTACTGTGTTATTGTTTATAAAGAAAACTACAATCGAATTCTTCAGCTTTTCATTAAAAACCCCCTATTAAGGCATGCCTCTACAATTTTGAGCCCCTTAATCTGGACTAGTTCATTTAGGATTAAACCCCACTCTGAGCTCATTCCACGTATAACTAGATAGAGGGAATGTCTTAGATACGTGTAGGAGATAGTAGTTTCCTTGCTAATCACTTGCTCAATTGCTTTGTAAGTGGCCTATTTGAAATAAATGATTTTGATTTATTGAATCAACTCCAGGCAGTCCCATTTATAAAGCAAACAAAACACGAAAAAGTTTATAAAGATTAATATGAACTCAAAACCATTTTTTACGAATAAAAATATTCACAAACCTGTAACAAACAGGCCAACAATGTACTAACAAACATTTCCATCCGCAAAAATGAGCAAGGAATCTTTTTTCATAAGAACCAGTAATCAATTGATTGGATTACAAATTGTGGAAACGAAGTGTTAATCTTTTGCCAACCAACTTTGAATAAACATCGAATGGCCGCCAGAAAAAAAAAGAAAACAAACAGATTTGAAATTGGAATTTCTCTAATCGGCTCTTTGCGATTTATTCTTACCGGATAAAATTCAATATACTTCATTTCCTGAATGGCGTTCGCTAAATCGGTTTCTTTAATTATTTTCTTTTTGTGCGACATCAAAGTTGCCCAGTTGTTTGTAAATTAAAAACGTGTTTTCTACCGTACTCTGAAGATTTCCTCCATAAACAGACTCGATTAATTTTTGTATAAGAAATAAATAGATTTTCTAAGAGCAGTTTTCTCGCGAAAGAACAGCGTTTTTTTTAATTATTCATAATATTTATTGAGCTCGGTTTCGGCAAAACAATTGGGCGGAAGGAAATTGAATTTGTTGTGGGCGTGAAATGCTTTTTCTCGGGTTCAGAAGGTGTTTTCTCAGAAGG
The DNA here is from genome assembly GCA_949152445.1 of Cerastis rubricosa. Lineage (NCBI taxonomy): Eukaryota > Metazoa > Arthropoda > Insecta > Lepidoptera > Noctuidae > Cerastis > Cerastis rubricosa. The sequence goes on along the minus strand of OX424525.1, from coordinate 930,089 downwards.
AACGTGTTTTATTTCAAGACGTAATGTTAGCTGAGAATTACTTATAAGAGGTTGTTTAGGACGTATTACAGCTATTAGCGAGAGTGTGTATTGTTATAATAATGCTCGTAATAAAAATCTTATCTAACGTAGGTCCTCATGTTTCCCTCATTTTCTTTTACCCAGTTCAAAGCTATGCGTAACTCCTGGCTCCGCTCATGTAATCTTATGGGTTTGTGAACGTTTATGGCATGCCCCCCTCACTAAGAGCAGGTACTCCATTACGATACGAGGGCGTGACGGTTTGTAACGATAAAAGTTCTATTAGAAAACGCTTAGCTATTTGTGATAATGCGCAAACAAATAACTGAAGGAGATAAGTGAACAAACTTTAACAATGTTTGTCGAGTTTTAAAACTCGTTTAAGAGTCTTGTTCACCTAAAAGGTTTTATCTGCAAATTCATCTTTAATCAAATACCATTTTGAATTGTAAACGTGGAATCTGAAATCCGAGACATGCATTTTATAAAACTTGCATTTAAAAGTTTGCAGAGCCTTCTATATTTTCCCAAAAACGGTCAAAAAGCTACCCACACTATACTTATTCAAATACTGTAAAACTGAAAACTCGAAAAGATTTTCCAATATTTTTACGGGTCACCAGCACAGAGGTTGCATACAAATACTTTAATCAAGACTACAAAGGCCCAAATAAGGTGCTATACACACAATACTAAATTTTACCTCAAAAACTTGGTCAGGCAAACATCGTTATGTATGTAAAGCGAGTGGCAATAAGGAACATCTGGCAGGGCATTACGGCGGACGTCGACTTTCCGACTAATTAACTTTCCTCGGAGAAATGTTACAAAAACTCCACTTAACATTCTAATCACATTTTTTTTTTCACTTAGGAATAAATTTTGTTAAAGTTCAATAGAAAGTTGAAATGTGCGGTCAGTGAATTAAGAGTGTTTTACTGAATCTTTTTTTTTTACTTTCAATGACTTCGTAATGGCAGTTCCGGAAATGTTAATTATTCCTTCCAATTACATGAGTTTTCGTGGAATTAATAATTAAGCTGTAGCAATGATACCATTTCAAAGGGATGGTTAATTTGAACAGCACCTGCTTTTTATTGTACGTTTATAACAACATGATCATCAACTGCTTATTATTTTTCCATGCCTTTTACCAGTATTTGATGGAGAGACTATTTATCTGACGCCACAATACAAGCCACTCTCTGCGTAATACAACTCTACTACTGGATTTCAGACTACTTGTAACGACCGTCAAAGATCTACAAATGACAGCTGGGACCAAAAACTTAACATGCTTACGAAGACACGGACGGAGGGATCTCTGTCATATGTAATGATGGTCTGGTGACTTGATGTGATGTACTAATCATGGTTTAATTTTCCTCACAAATACCTCATGACCTTGAGTTATGTATTGTTACCTATACCTACTGCACCACAGAGCACGAAGTATTGTCACCATTTTTCGTTTTTTGTGTTGTTTAATCGTTAACTTATGGAAATTAACGATTCCCAGTCCAGACTAACAATCTAATAATGCCTGTGCCTATGACAGCCAATATTTTTGGTCAGCGTTCCTTGCGCGGGCAAAAAAATCCATTATCTAAATACGCTGCCGGCGCGCGGCGTGGTCTTTCCGTGTACGAGTACAACTACACTACAGTCAAAAAGGCAAAAGGTTATGGTACAACCATCGCCTAAACAAATAACATATTGTGAACAATATTCGTTCTCTAAACTATGATGATTCATCATCACCTTACTGGGGTCGAAGCAACATGCAATTTTTTTTATTCTCCTCTGTCAACCGCCATGCTATCATTTACTCCAAATATGATTATTATTATGTAATATGTACAATGCTGGGTATCACGTGGCATAAGGAAGCACTAAACTATGTTATGCTGTTTCCTCTCTGCCCGGATCATCAGGATATCCTCCAAGCAGTACAATTTAAGTAGAAAAGAGTTTGTTTACTGTAATCTGACATGAAATAAAGCTCTGTTTCTGACAAATCGACTTACTTTACTTAACTTGTTCTCATTGAATTCTTCCTTGTAATATGAAAATAGATTCAGCACTTAAATTAAATTTCGGTATAATTGAACCATGTTACAGAATGGATCATCTTTGTTTGTAAACGTTCTAACATAAAATGCCACCAAACAACTCCTTGACAGGTACGATTGTTGATCCCAATTTGTTCACAAAACATTTTGAATTTGAGTTTTACAACACCCAAGATGAGAGTAAGTTCAAGTTTGGTTTATTATTAGACGGGTTCCTCACGGAATTATCTACGGGCCTTTTTAGATACTACTGTTCTCATCAAAGATTGGTTGCACCTACTCTACATCCACACAGCCTCACCCGAGGAAAACTAGGCCAGTCTCATTAAATCCTTACTCCCATACAATCCCGCAATGACTTTTCATTTCCGCAGCCTCCACCTATACATTAGAGACATCGGGCTAAGCCCTTACGTGACAGTTGCTCAGTACTCGGCGCCCTTCAGCCCAGCGCGGAACAAAAGCCCTTTTTACCGAACAGCTCGAGGGCCATTAATTCCACTCCCGGCAGGGGGACTTTTGGAAAACGCTTAACTTCATTTGTTTAGTCCCGGTTATAAAGCGGGATTATGTTTTGTGTAATTTCAATAAAGTCCCAAGTTAAAGCGTTTCGTGATTTAATACACTGTTATTTTCAGATATAATTTTAGTAGTGTCAATAAAATTGTTCTTGAATATGATTCAGGATTCTTCATTACGTTCAGCTCTGATGTTAATTAAAATCTATTTATAGTATTATATTTGCTAGGTTTCCGTTAGCTTATTTCGTTGGTACGTTTACCGACTTTTAATTGGTTTTCTAGATTGCTACATGAATAATTATTTTAAACATTTCGTGAGTAATTTCTATTTCCCGTGTTAAAGCAATTCAATTTACCATACCTATTCATTAAATTTGCTAAAACCTTCACAAATTAAATCACAAGCAGACTCCTTGGCACTCAAGCTTTCCAGATCCAGAAGAAACCCCACTTGTATAGCCACACACGACGAAACAGCGTTCAATCGCCGATGCGGGCTGTAAAGCGGAGTTTACGCCGTATCGCCATTGTGGGCCGCTATTGTTCGCGGCAAAAAGAGCCGTCAAGTGGCCGTCGAGATACCGCGAGTGGCAAATCGGCTGATACAAGAGTCCCCGATAAGTGTAGCGAGAAAGCTGACGTAGAAGATTGTGCTACCGGGTTTTTATAGATGCTGTTACATGTACCCTAGCTGTGGAGGGTTTTGAGCAGGGATCGGTCAATGAGTATAATCAGTTGTAAAGGTCTTCTGTTTGCGAAGTAGACTATGGCCCGCAAACACTCACAGTGAGGATGCCGAAGTTTCCGCTGTAGGGCCTATGCCCCAGCCAGCCTAGGCTGATGATGTTTTCATGTAGGTTTCATGCTATTAATAGGTCGTAAAATGAAAAAAAAAGGTAAAAGTAGGTATTGTGTAACTGAAAAGAAATTGAAAATCAAGTCAATAAGTGAAGTGGTTCTGTTGTACCTATACTTTCTTAAGTCTGTAACCACTTCAATGATTGCCTTTTAAAGGCTTTTTGAGCTTTACAAAGCCTCGGTTTGCGTGTTGTATTTATGTACTCGTTTCTTTAATCGAATATAAGACTTGTATACCTAATACATAAACTTTTAAGCAAGCGGATAAGTCATGTAAATATGTAAAAGCGAAAATATCTCATCCGACAAAATATTTATAAACTTACCTCCACGTGGGTAAGGTTATGATCTCATCCAACAACATAAGCCATTACCTCCATCCCATCAACAAAAAATCTTCGAACCCGCATTTCGAAGCCGCCTAATTCCTATACCTTAACATCAAAAAAATCCCGGCGAAAATTGGACGTTCAAGAACCGTCCGTATTTCGCGGGCCTTATTCCATTAACGGACCTTTTTCGCGCCTTGCACAAAGCGAGGATATTGAGGGGCACAGACCTCAATCTCAGAGGTTTACTGCGGCCCTCCAGACCTCTTCCATAAAGAATTGTATTTGCATTCCGAAGGCTGAGAGATTGATCCCGACTTTAGCATGTCAATACTGGAGGTCAAGGGCCGCAATTTACAGGGGAATTAAAACCGTATTAGCTGCGGGTAAGGGTGGGATTTGAGTGGAAAGTGATGTAGGCCAGTGTTTGAGGATCGTTTGTAGGCAGTGGTTCTTAGGCCAAAGATTCGATGTTAGAAGATCTTGACAGTAATTGTAAATACATAAAACGATGAGTTTCAGAGAAGTTTCATGAATATCTTTTATTCATGCCTAAAATACGGATCAACATGAAGTTGTCTTAATATGACGTAACTCCCACACACACACATTTTTCTTCGGGCTACAATCTACACAAAACACAATGATATACTCAAAACCACACTTCTTGTCCAACATCTTAAGCTAAACTTCAAACAAAACCGTCGCCTATCAGCATCTTCTAAACAAACTTGCACTCCATACGACACTAACCACACAACTTTACTTCGACAAAGTTCCAATGAGTACAGGAATCGTTCCGCAGTTCTCTTGAGATCGGTCCCGCAGTCCACAAGTCAGTTTTCATCTCTCCCGGGCGACTTCGTTTCACATTCGTGTCACACTCGGTCCCTTTCGACGTTAGATTGAATATAAGCATACAAGTCACGTTTCTACGTGTTTTTCTACATGACAAAGAAAGGTCCTAACCGTTTAGTGCACGTAATCAAATATATAAATTGAAGGGTGCTGATTCGATAATACTTGGGGATTGTGTCGCGTTTTTATGGAACGTCTCGTGGGACGCTTATATGCGTCATGGTTGTTCCTAATAGCGATAGGGGTGGTGTAATCGCTGATAGATTTTCACGTGTTTTTTCTGTCGAAGTTTTGTGTTTTTGTTCTTTTGCATCATTTAATAAAATGATTTCTACTTATTTACTAGAATAAGAAAAGGCAACACCACCTGGAACGCTGTAACTCAAAAACTGTACTTACACAATCATTACAAAGATACTGTCAAGATTTCTAGATTAAGAAATATCTAACCGTTAAATATTCCACATTCTAGAAAGTGTAATATTTATCATAAAATGTCTAGAAATTTTATGATATTCCTCCAGGTAACCTCTGCTCGGAAAAAAATATCTTAGAAATTCTGTAGGTACATTATAAGCGTTTTTACACCGCTTACGTGAACCGATTTACACAAAAAACTTATAAGCAAACCTGTGTTAAATATTAAATTCCATTTTACAGCCCATTGCTGTTTTTCTATCGGCAGCCATTATCGTTGAACTGGGAAGCGCGCAATGTAACATAAAGCAACAAACTTATAGCGCTTTAAGCAACACGTTCTGAATACATTAGTATTTCTTCTAGTGTTCCGAACGGCTATCGGAAATACTAAGGATTATTTTATAAGAGGTTTACGCACTTTTCTTCGCTGTTAGGAGTTTGTAAATTCAATTTAAACGTGTTTGAAGGATAATAGAATTTGCCGTTTATGTATTTTGCTACCTCATCTAAGCTGGAATCAAAAGGTATCTTCTTTTAGACGAATTGATAATTTGACATTATAAGTTTTACATGTGGTTTTACATGACCCAAAACTCAAAAAGGTATTATTTTCAGAATATCGGAAATTCTGATTAACATTTTCCATAAAAAGTTCGAATTTCACGTCCCGAAAATATTTGACCATCTGCCTTAACTTGATTGACGAAAATTAAACAGTATAAACTTTTTCCGGAGAAACACAATTTACGATGATGTGCCTCTTAAACTTGCTAAAGTGCTTATTGGGAGAAAAACGTCGCTAATGGAATAGAGAGTGACGTCACGATAGCATGGGGACATAGACTAACCAGATAGCAGGCAGAACGTCTATTATTTTTAAGAGTAACCTTCTATAATGGTTCAGGAATCGTGCATGCACAGAAATCCTTCGGGGAATATTGACTATGCAATTGTAATTCAATTTCCGAAACGTCAATCAATCAATCAGTACCTTATACCTTTGGGACACAATCAGTTGATTGATGCTGTCGAATTTTATAATAACAGAATCAGTAAGTAGCACACCAGGCCCGTTAATTTATGAAAAAATATATCATTCATCATCATTTCAGCCCAAAAGACGTCCACTGCTGGACATAGGCCTCCCCCAAGTCACATTGACATTTTGGGGGGTTTTGCCATAATCGCCACGCTTGGCAGGTGGGTTGGCGATCGCAGTACGGTTTTTACAAAAGCACAGAGAACGCTGCTGTATATTCTCTTGCAAGTCCCTTAGTTGCCTCATACGACACCCACGGAAATATATGGAATGGTGCTATTCTTTACGTCCGACACCATACAGAGCCAAAAGAAAAAATCTTTACTTATATATAATAAAATATAATACTAATAATACAGCTGAAGAGTTTGTTTGTTTGTTTGCTTGAACGCGCTAATCTCAAGAACAAGTCCGATTTGAAAAATTATTTCAGTGTTAGATAGCCTATTTATCGAGAAAGGCTATATAGGCTATATATCATCACGTTACAACCAATAGGAGTGGAGCAGCAATGAAAAATGTTGCAGAAACGGGGAAAATGTGACGCAGACGAAGTTTCGCGGGACAGCTAGTTATTGATAAAATCAAAAATGCTGTATTTTATACGACACCATAAATAAATTAAACCTATAATATTTTCCAAGCTCTAAACTTGTCACGTCTATCGAATAATCTGTGCTGGATGAGATTGTGCGGAGTATTCGGTGAGCGGTCGGCGTCGGATTACGCGCGTTTTGGGCGTGACAAGCGGACGGAAGGCGCGTGGAGTGCGGGAAGCGGGCGTGAGGCGTGACACGTGACGCCAGATTAACTCCACAGAATCGTCTCAAGTATTCCCATTAACTGGACCCCGTACATATTTGGTGTTGTGAGTTATTTTCCATTATGGGAAAGAGGTCAGAAAAGGATTGTGATGTCCGTTTTTGAATAGCTTTATTGAATGAGCGCGTGACTTTCGGATTAAACGACAGGTAGGATCGATTATCAGTTAAAGCCTACTAAAGTGTCGGTCAAACTGGTATGGACGGATGTAGACTGACTGCGGCCACCAGACACTGACACACTCTTCTAGAAAGAAAGAAATTAAAATGTTTTTTGGCATATGCCACAAGTGCAAAGGACATAAAATAAATTATAAATTAAAAAAAAAAAAACGTAAAATTTGTGCCTCACGGCTGCATCAAATAGGCCTAGTTCAGCGAATTGCCGAGGCGAGGCGGAGGGAAGCTGTTTCCCTCCCTAAAAACTTCGATACTTTTTACTCTAGCAATTAATCCGCATTGTTTTTAATTTTGGCCTTCCAGATATATCAAATTTCTATACCCAGTAAAAGTACAAAAACAAACATAGAGCTGTTGACCATTGAATAAAACAGAATGAATCGCATCGCGGCGCACCGCAACCGCAGCGCGACCTACATGCCTCTCTAAACGTGCCCGAATGATTTGTTGCAAATGGGCCGAATGTGGGCCATGTCCGCCTATCTATGTAGTTGGCTCTGACCATACGTCTGGTAACGACGGTGGAGTAGAAAATGGTAAGAAAACCTGTGAAACAAGTGACAATCGGTTTCATATCAATGCGTTTAATTTTTCGAGTTTTCTTGTTCCTTTCATGTCGATGAAACTCAAACGGTGTTAGACCAGCATGTAGAAATATGCACCGCTCTAGGATTTGCGATTTTTCGATTAAATAATAAAAGGTGCAGGTATTTTTGCAGGATGGGCAGGACAGTAGGTGGGGCTTCGAGTTTCAATTGAATTGTCATATAAGCTTGTCGGTAGCTTTCCAGTCAGTCCCATACATTATGTCTTTCTCCATCTTTATTATCATTGATGATAAAATGGGATTTTTCTAGGCTTACGCTCTATATACTTGTTAATCGCCAATCTGCTATAAGCTAACGTCGAGATTAACCCATTGTGTGAAAATAACGGGGCGGGTTTTTTTTGTATCAGCTATTCTGCCCCACAGCTGGACAAAAGTGGAAGCCACTGTGACCATGGCTTTCCAATGCTGTTTATCATTTGCTTTCTCCGACCAATCCGTTAATAATGAGTCCAGATCGTCACGCCAGCGTTTAGGATAGTTTAATTTGTTGATCTTCAGATTTGAAGAGTTTATTTTTAGGATTTCGGCTGGAAGCGAGGCAATTTACTTCCCTAAGTATGAATGCCTGCTATCAATTACAACATTTCTCGGAAATACTATAATACTTCAAAATACATCACATTAAGATAATTGTTTACTGTCACGTCGTATGAATTAACTAAGCCTTTCTTTCATGACACTCCTTTTGCACAAAATAATTTCGTTAGAACGCGATTCGTCGACGGCTTTATTATTTATTAATTATTCATCAAAGTACTTTTAGTCAAAGGCTTGTTTCATCGAATTACATCAAAGGTTGATGAAAGGAGTTTTATTAAGCTTTTATTCACTTTTAAATGACCCATGTTCGTACCCACTTGTTCCTATGTAAATACACACATCAAAAGTGTCTAGGGATCAAGCATTTTTATGCGGATTTCTTGAGATTGAGATGTGGCTTTGTAATAAATTTATGATTTTATAAATTTATATGGATCCTTTTTGGTGCATTTCATAATTTGAATCAGGAACTGTGAATCAAATTCGAGTAAAAGATGAAAATCAGCTGTCAATATTTTCCCTATAAAAACATACAACGCATTGAAGACATTATTAGTGCTACTGTTTCCCTACTACTGATTAAAACCAACGTTATTATGGAGCGGCGACGTCATTTAAGCAGGGAAGAAATGCTCAGAGCCGTGGGAATGATAGAAGCTGGTTCCCGGCAACGTACTGTGGCTTTAGCTCTGAATACAAGTCAGAGTGTTATCAGTCGACTTTGGACACGTTACCGAAGCACTGGTACCGTGGCTGAGCGCCATGGAGGACGGTATCGCTGCACCACACGGAGACAAGACCGATACATTCAAATCTTAACTCGAAGAGCTCCAACAATAACCGCCATGATGTTAGCCGTGAGGCTTCATCACTCTTCAGGGAACTTAATTAGCGACCAAACAGTCAGAAACCGCTTGCATGAAGTGAACCTTCATTCCCGAAGACCGCTACGGGTACCACCTATAGCAATGCACAATCGTAGGATTCGATATCAATGGGCTCTTGAACACAGAAATTGGGCAGAAGAACAATGGCGTTTCGTGTGCTTTTCTGATGAGTCTCGTTTTGGTATGAGACCGGATACAAGACGTATACGACACTGGAGAACCCCTGGACGCCAACAGCGATTAAAATCCTGCCAGGAAGTCCATCCTTATAGTGGTGGAACCATCATGGTATGGGCGGGTATTTGGATCGGCGGAAGAACTGAGTTGATTTGGATCAGAGGCAACCTCAACGCTCAAATTTATGCTGAGATGATTGTATCAGACGTCATCGTTCCTCTACAAGTGCAAATCGGTCCCTTATTTCAGTTAATGCATGATAATGCACGACCGCACACCGCAAGAGTTGTAAGACAGACTCTCGCCGCAGCTAACATCAATGTCCTGCCCTGGCCTGCTCAGTCGCCAGACTTGAACCCGATTGAGCATGCATGGGATATGCTACAGAGAAGAGCTCTGCCGAATATGGAGGGTATCCAGTCGCAAGAAGACCTTTTTTTGTTGTTGCAACGAACATGGGCGGCCATTCCACAGTGTGATTTGGATGAACTCATTTTGAGTATGCCAAACCGATGTTCTTGTGTTGTTAGTGTTCGCGGTAGAAACACGGATTATTAATTGTTTAAGTTACCCAATAAAATTTTAAAGAAAACTGTTATTTCAGTCTTTTTTTCGAACTTTAATGTTAGTGGTTCAAATGTCAAAAATCCCTTTATTAGAAAATGGCAAATTTCTTTATTAATGCAAAGGTGACTTGGTTTATCGTTACTGTGACAAACGAAAACACTTTATTTGATGAATCCTTAAAGAAAATTTTAATTAATATCAATCAGGAGAAAAGTTATTGCAAAAATATATGTTGATCCCTAGACACTTTTGATGTGTGTATTTGTTCTTTGTTGTTCAATTCTAAAGAGGCTTTGACACCATCTACTAGAGTGATCTTAGCCATCACCAGTGATTCTGTTTTATTTCATCCAATCCTCTCACATTAGATGGACTAATCAATGTAATTCTTTCCTAGTTGTTTTTTGTTTTAACACACAAATAAAAAAATATGGTTTATTTTTGTACTTAATAAGATAGATAGGTACGTATTAACATACTCTCTGTTTTTTCGAAACGGACTTCTTAAGTTACCGCTTTCTTCTTCTAGTATTCTGTGCGGTAGAGATTCACGGACTGATCGCTGCTGGTTTGGTCTCTAAATATCAGCCCGATGACTAAAATATAAAGATTTTGAAGGATTAAATTTTTGCCTAAAGCCAGATAAACCCTGTCGCAGTGCAGCTGTGCGCACCACAGCGTTACGCGCGTTTCCATAACACGATTTATGATGAACCCTGTCAACAAATTTTATATTTGTGTGTTGTATACAAATATACACTTGTCGGTATGGTATGTGTGTGTGTGTGTGTCTAATATACGAGGGATGTGTTTTATGGTGACTTTTTGAGGAGCTCGTGGCTAAAATAATAACAGCCACCCAGGTTGATCTTTACGCTTAAGCCGTGCTTACCGAGGTTGGTCCGTGGATGGGTGACCATAATTACATATCGAGTTTCCTCCGTACCTCGGAAAGCACGTTAAGCCGTTGGTCCCGGCTGTCATTTTTAGTTCTTTGACAGTCGTTACGAAAAGTCAGAAGCCAAAAATCTGACATCCAGTCATAGTTTAGGTTTAGGTATGCGGCTCTTATTATTTAGCAACTTCGCGTATTCGCGGTGCGACAGCAGTACATAGCCGCGTGCTGCAGTACGTGACCGCGCTCCTCAGTACCACGTGTGTGACTCACCCGCCTCAAGCCGCATGTCGCGCGACAGTATGGTGCCCGCGGTGCTCGCGGCGCGACAGCGGTAGACCGCCGCGTGCACGTCGCTGCGGTACTGTGCCGCCGAGAACGCGCTCAGCCACAGCGTGCCGTTTGGGAGAGCGCTCCTGTGGACAATGTGAAGGGGCCTTTAGAATGTATCGAACTGGAGAATGTTCTGTTTAAGTTGACTGTTGAATAAATGGTTCAATTTTGTATAGAATTTCAATTTATAATTTTTAACTCAATTTTCATTCAAATCGAAACGGTATTAAATCACACTGGCGATAATGGGCGTAAGCACCATCTATGTCATTTTAATGTACTAAATCTCAAGTTTATGTGGATTTCGTAAGAGATGGTGCTAGTATCTTTTGAAAAGTTGGACGCCTATGTCAAGTATAGCAGTATCCCCCCCCTGGAAAGCTACAACAAAAGCACCACAAAACACATTCACGTAATTCGAAAGAAACGAACGAATGACAGTGACACATGACGCAAACGGTTACTGTTGACGAACGGCATGAACGGACGGCGTACTGTTTTCTTTTTAACATTAAGTTTTCGCTTTTTATGTAATTTGAGTTTACCCACTAAACCTGCCAAACGATACTAGATCCAACCCGTTGCAAGCGCGACGTTCCCCGGTCGGGCACCGTACTATTGAGTTTATCCAACAAGGATTTCTCATCGACTTGCCCGGTTGATGCCAATAGGCTCGCCGCCTATTACATGGCGAAATATGGGTGTACTATTGGTGCACCTCTGCCCTGCCCTTCGGATATTAGAGGCGTGATTTTATGTAAATATCATAGAATATATATGTGATAGGCGAAGATTATAATACCAAGTAGGAATACCACAACTCATAATAAAAGGGACTTCTGTCGTAGTTTTGATTAACAATTTAATACATACCTGAGCGTAGTTAAAATCAAGGCGTTAAACGCTATACACAGGTGTCAATTGAAATGAAAACAACACTTCAAACATTCGCGTGTCCTTGTCGCCTTGTTGGCTACATTTCTTTATGAACACACGATGGAACAGGGTCACCTGTTGCAGAACTTAGTTTACGTAACTTAATATAAAAGTTGTGCTGCGGGACTAAGCGACCGGTTCAGACGTTTTCTCTGCTACAGTTGTTGTCCATTACATAAATTCTTGGTAATGTCTGCGTTTTTTCTTGTTCTAAAAAGTTTAATTAATACAAGTTTATGTTGGTAAGTTAACCAAAATATAAGGCTGGTAACTGTTTCCCAAGTACTTGAAATGTGATGTTATCTGTAGAGTACATAATTATATATTACAATCGTAACATTGAAGTATACATAATATAAAGTACTGTTTTTTCTACAATTATATAAAAATACCCTTTCAGCAAAGTTATTAATCATCATTAGTTAAATGAGACCCGCCCTGTCTCGCGTGACTTCTACCGATAAGCGTGCTAACAAGTTAACCGCTAACGCCTCGTCAACTTTACTCCGCGTTTTACGAACAAAATCTGCATTTTCCAGTAAAAGGTTTAATTCTATTAACGACGGTCCTCCTTCACGAACCGTCGCCCATTATGAAACGAAAGAAGAAAATGTTGAAAAATATTTAAAAAAGAAGTTACAAAAACTTTCCTACGAAGTTACTTTCTTTGAAGTATCACAGCTTCTGCGAACAATTTTGTTGCTAACTAACAGTTAGTTGTGCTGTTAGTTTGTTCTGTCTTTGTTCGCTAAATATAGGGAGCTTGTTTATCGTTTCAGTGATTGGCTGAAGAAAGAGAACTTAAACAATGCTTTATTATTTTGTAAACTATTTGTGAATAGATTGTTTATGAAGCATCAATATAAAATTCCATCACGAAAAACATAATGGAGGTCATTCCCCAGTATTACAGGTACAATTGACCGCCTGATAGGCAGACAAAGGTCTTGATCTATTAAAACCTTCCAGAGCCTCCTTAAACCAATTCGAAAAAAAACTATTCCTTTAAGCATTTACTCCTTTGAAGTAAGCTGAAAAATCGTTCTAAAGCCAGACATACAAAATTTACGAGAGATAAAAAAGGTTGTTACGCGTGCGGGTTGGAGGCGGTTCCTCAATCATGGGTTTAACGGCTATCGTCGACTTTTGAGGTCCAAGAGTTACGATAGACCTTATTTTGGGTAATAACTTGCGATCGCTTCAGACCTCGCTATGTTAAGTCACTGAGTTACGTTAAACTCATAAAAGGGGTGTCATCAATTTTTATACTTTTCCTGTTAAGCGAGAGTTTATTCAGTTTCAGTTATCATGATGTACCGTTACTTGATATTAGATCTTATTTTAGCACCGCGTATTTTTTCAGGAGAGCTTAGAGAAATTACTAGCGTTCCTCTGAAAAGATTTTCAAAGTGAGGTCGCAGGACTGAAATGGATTCTATCCAATCGATGTACTTACTCACAACGAGGATGTAGAATTAAAGAGTTTAGTTTAATTTCGTCCCTCCTAACTATTTATGTTCTGGTGCGGCTGGCTAGAGAAATTATAGCTTTGTATCGGGGTAAACTTTAAACGTTATTATTTTTAAGGTTTCGACTCAAAATAGAAAATCGAAACCTTTACAATCGCACTTTTTTGTAATGAAATTGGTGACAATAGGCTTTTTAAGCTGCTCGTAAAATAAATATAAAATGTACCTAATTTGTTGTTGATATTGATAATGTATAGACATATTTGATGCCAGTATAATTTCAGTCAGTTTGATTCGTTGAATATTGAAATTCATAACTAGATGCGCCATATTGACTGAGACGTGAGCTCAATCTGATAACTATACAGTTAGCGGAAATATATAATGTACATTGCAAACCGGACCATCTATCATTTTGATATCGTATGTTGGTTTTTGTTCTTTTGTTCTCACTATTTCGATTCATCAGTTCGATCGTCGAACTCACAAGAATTTTTCTTCTCACTTATTCGACCGTCGAACTACTTGTTACCTACAAACCTAACATCAATATAGAAATGAAAAAATACAAATAGCATATAAAAGTTTTTACTACAATTTATCATTTTACAATTTATTCATGCAACTGTTATAGAATAACGAAAGCCATTCCCTAAACCCCTGTAATTAAACCAACGACTCTTTTCATCACTTGAATTATTCAAATTCAAAACGATTTTTCTTAGCGCCCTTCAAACGCCGTCCTATTCATAGTGTCCAAACTTTTCATTGAATAATCTCTTTGAATACAAATGATAACTTGAAACAAAACACTCACTTTTGTGACTGTCCTCGTAATTAATCACCCAGATACTGTTCCTTTCCATTTGGATTCAATTCCTTGGCATTTTTGAATAAGAAAATCTTTTTGATAGAATCCGCGGGTTTGTGAATAAGATAAATGAGCCATGATTTTTGGTTTGGATAAAAAATGTCGGTGAATGTAAGAAAAATAACATTTGAATGGAAGTCGGGTCGGACTGTGGCTCGCGCCATTTATAACCGTCGCGTTTAAAACGATAGTGTACGTTATACTTGCTGGGCTATAGATCTGGCACCAGATTTATTGTAGCTCTTAAATTTTTAGCGCTAATAAAAATTATTTGTAGCGGAAAAGATAGCTTAGACAAATTAATGGTTGTTCAATTATAAAATCTCACTTTTCAGACTTATATATTATGTGCTGTCGAAGGGACACAGACTGTGACACTCTATATTGAGTTTTCACAAATCAATCTTTAAAGTAAATAACAAGATAACGTTTTGTTACTTTATACTTCTGTAATCGCTAGCTTACTACGTCAAATTACGATTACAAATACAATATTCTTCAATATTAATTATGAACAGAAAATCTTCCTTCGCAACTAATTTATTTCTCAGAGGTCGTTCGGGTACCTTGCCCAATTCAACCGTTTATTATACAAATTCTGTTCCCAAAAGAAATTTACAATATTTTCAATTCCCAATTGGTAAAGAATTTGCTTCAATTGTTAACGTTTCATGACGATTTCTGTTCCATATTGATAACATCCTTGAGATGTTGAATTTAATTGAAAATGTATTTTTACAACAGTAGCAATTTAAATATTTCAATAAAATATGACAAGTTCGAAACTGTATGATAATTTTATTATTTTACTACTCACATGAACGTAATTACACGCTGCAATTAAACGGCATAATGTTACTTCATTAAAATCTATTAAATTGAACGCAGATAATTATTTAGTAATACGAACCGCACTCGCGACCACATTGGTCGTTATTAAACATTACTATTTTCGAGCGCACAGTTAGCGCATTATATTTTTATCCATACTTTGTGTGTGTGTATGTATACCTATTGACAAGTATTACGAACAATTAGCTACAATTAGAATTAACTACGATTAAGAATATTAAAAGTCATTACACCTAAACATATAAAAATAAATTTAAAAACAACGACGACGACCTGTTTAAATACTGTAATGTTATGAATGTGTTCAATAAAGTTGAATTTTTCACCCTTGCTGAAGTAAATAGTTCCGAGCTACTAACCGAAAAAACAAGACGTGACTTTCTAGATCTATTACGTTGAAAAATAAATACATTCTACCATAAGTCAACAATGTGTACGGAATGAGGGTTGCAGAATATTTAATACCTTACTTTCTTAATAAACTTCCAGAGGACTAACAAAACGTTATACAACACGAGTTCGAAAAGCTATAAGTATAAATCGAAGCGTTTCTTTAAACAACAACTTGCATTGCGTGAGGAAGCGTTTTGATTTGTAATTATTATGATAAAGATAAGAATTATGATTGAAAGTGTTTACATAATTTAAAAAAACCGGCCAAGTGCGAGTCGGACTCGCGCACGAAGGGTTCCGTACAATTTTTTATAAAAAACGGTCAAAAAAATCACTTATTTGTATGGGAGCCCCCCTTAAATATATAATTTATTCTGTTTTTAGTATTTGTTGTTATAGCATCAACAGAAATACATAATCTGTGAAAATTTCAACTCGCTAACTATCATGGTTCATGAGATACAGCCTGGTGACACACGGACGGACGGACGGACGGACGGACGGACGGACAGCGAAGTCTCAGTAATAGGGTCCCGTTTGACTCTTTGGGTACGGAACCCTAAAAAGCATCAATGTCTGCTAAATTACCCAATGAACGGCTCGCGCACATAGATAAATCCTGAGAGGTTTGCGTTGTGTGTAAATAATCAAGCTGTAATTTATATATAAGCAGTTTGGAAATAATATGTTTTTTTATTCTTTTGACATTATACATAATGAGTAAACTTTGACTTTTCACTCTATTTCTCAACTTGACATTGTATTTAAATCATACTAGCTGATACCCGCGACTTCGTTCGCGCGGAAATTTTAAGGTGTATGTGTGAGACTGCCTCGTTGGTCGATTGGTCGCAAGCACGAGTGCTGAGCTGGAGGTCCCAGGTTCGATTCTCGGATCGGGCAAAGTGTTATTGGGTTATCATCAGGAATTTCTCAGTAGCAGCCACGAAGTCTGTATTTAATGTCGGGCCCGGTTGATGGGGCTCGCCCCCTATTACATAGAGCTTCAACATAACTGGCGAAATGTGGATGTACGATTAAGTACACCTTCGGGAATTACAGGCGTGATGTTTTGTTGTTATGTGTGAGACCTGACGGTCTGATCGTAATGTGATTATGTGGGTGATGACTACAAAGGGCGTGCTTTAGGGTGATGTAATGCTGGGCGGCAGAGGTCCGAAACAATAAGGCGTTGAAGCGACACTATAAATATGGCTTAAAAGCTGGAACATATTTTTTTTTAAGTGAACAATACGGCGCATTGTTGGGCACTATTTATTTATATTTTGCCGTGCCAGTTGGAATTTCGTAGACCGCTTTGTTCACGGTGAGTCGGAACAGACTGCGGTGGTGAGGCGAACCCCAGTGAGTCGGGGCTGGCGATGGCGCTGCGTTTGCTCCAGTGCGTCGGACGTAGTGCAGCGCTGCAATGTGGCACACAGTTAGAGAGGTGTCGACCGGGAGGTAGAAGCTCTCGACCGGCCGAAAATGCAGTGTGCTGTGCCAAGGTCGCTTGATGAGAGGCTGAGGGTGCTGACCAGGAATGCGCTCCGGCTGCATGCTGGTGGTCAGGAATACCCATTTGAAGCTGGTTGACTGTGAGACTCGCTGCTCGAAAGCTTGAGAGAAGTGATGATGATGACGTCACGTTGCTCGAAGGCTGCGCTGACGTCCATTTCGGGGTCACCAGTTTAGGGGTATGAGGA
Source organism: Cerastis rubricosa (assembly GCA_949152445.1). NCBI lineage: Eukaryota > Metazoa > Arthropoda > Insecta > Lepidoptera > Noctuidae > Cerastis > Cerastis rubricosa. Next base: position 912,734 of record OX424525.1, on the reverse strand, counting down.
ACAGGGTGTAAAGTTGCTTAATACTCCATTGAAAGGGGAGGATCCTCCAATCAGACGGGTGTTGTGTCTGGTGGGCAACTGCTCGACAGTTGTCGGGTTTCTCTATATATAGAGAAACCTGAAAACCCGAGTCGAATAAGACTTTAGTCTTAAGTCGATTTAAACTTTGCTTGCGAGATGTAGGCAATTGATGTTAGTTCTTCCGTCGCGTCATAGATGGCGCTGTAGTACTTTTTGTAGTAAGTTGCTTTTTGTAGGTCGCTACAGTGACTTTTATAATATTACTGCTAAGCTTTGTGGTACGAAGCCTGGTGCCGTTGCACAGTCTAGGTACATCAAAGTTTCGCATCAGCAGAACTAAAACGCCAAGTTCATCAAGCTTCATCTTATGGCAACGGTACGCCCGTTATCTCCAGGGAGTTGAAAAATTCAACGGGGTGTGCAGGACTACCGTCATCAGGCATCGTCTTAATAGAACGCGTTTGCGCGATCATCGCGCGAGTAAGCGATGCAACCATCGCGTGTCCGCGTGATGGCAAAAACTGGGTGTCCTAACATCGCGCGAATTGCCGACGCGAGCGAGCGAGGGGCGCAGGCCGCCGACGCAATTATCGCGCGAATTTCAATTAAGACGCCTATTCGAATTCAATATGTTTGATTGCGCGTTCGTACGAACTCAGTTCGTGCGAATAGATTTACAAAAATTTGAGTCGCGCGACCGCGTCGTGCGATTGTCAGTTAGGACACCTATTCGAGTTCAACATGTTTAATCGCGCGTTCGTACGAGTAAAATTCGCGCGAACCTACGATGTTCGTGCATTCGCGTTCTATTAGGACGATGCCTTAGCCATCACAGTGTCTACGGATGTGTATACTTTAAAATCGCCGACGATCATGTCTAAAATTTCGTTTTGTTTATGACCCACTCGTTCTTTAATTACTATTTATTTTGAATGGTTAAAAAAACGAAAACTATTTTGTAATGATTTGAAAATCATAAAGCATTAAAATAAATAAAAAATACCTAGTTACAAAAAGTGAACACCGGTTGGGGATCGAACTCGCGTTGTTTTGGAAAACTTACAGCATTAAAAAATGACCACAAAAAGTGCATACTGACTGCGGATACGAACTTGAAACCTTTTGCTTGGCAGGGCGGTCATAGAACCGCCAGGCTACTTACTTTGATGACAAATGGTCTAAAATAGCCGGTTTATTCTAAAGCTTGTCATGACAGTTGTCAGTTGTGAAACAGTTGAGAAATGTGGACTTAATGCAATATTGCTCATCCCCCTAAGTTATTAGCGCGATAATATATAGCCTATGTTACTCGGTAAAGATGTAGCTTTCTAATGGTGAAAGAATTTTTAAAATCTGTCGAGTTGTTTTTGAGTTTATTCGTTACAAACAAAAATACAAAAATACAAATCTTTCCTCTTTATAATATTAGTGTAGATGACATTAATGGGGATACATCTTTATTTAGCGTTTTTGATGACAAACCAATTATTATAATTATATTGTTGCGGCCTAGAACTTGGCCACTTTGGCTTTTTATACTATTTTTAATGTTTCTACACCGGCAACGGTAGTGTATGTGAAACTGTTTAATATTAAGATCCTAATGTACCATTCACTCAGTAATTAAAAATTATTCTAAACTATTCTAGAAGGATTTTAGGTTTGTATAATTTTAGGTGAATGCTTATTAACACGAGTTTTGTCCAGAATGCACTGACAGATACAGTATCTGTCAGTGCCCCGTGTCTGCGGCAGGTCCGCAATTAGTCAAAAAAGTAAAATAATGTACTTTCCTAACCTAAAATCACCTGTTTTTTTTTTTTTTAATTCTTAATGGGAAACATTCAAGAATAAAAAAAACAGGTGATTCCACATCCAAAAAATCCACATCAAAAACAAAAAGTGCCGCACAGTCACTCCAGAACTACTCAAATATTACCAGGTCAACCTAAAGCCATATTACGGAGTCAACATCAATCTCCCGGTGCTGAGTCGTACATCGTACGTCCCCAATAAGAGTGTAAGGTCACAATAAAATAATCATGGCAGTGTTTACGTGACTCATCGCGCATGAATATTGCATGGCGGCGGGATTATGTCGCGAGCTAGGAGGGAAGATTGGAGATAGATGCGGTATCGGGGAGATTGAAAAGATTATCTTGATTGACTTTCACAAACAGTGTATTTACTTATTTTTTATGTATCAATACAAAGCACCATTTCGATTTCAGTTTTTGATTTTGTTTACATGATTGAATTTAAAATTGGGTCTACTCTTTTAAAAGAAAGTATTCAATTGGAAATCATGCTAGGTAATTAATAAGCTATTAAATTGACATAGTTATTGTTAGCACAGAACATGAGATTTTAAATTTTTCATTGGTAACTCAAAACATATCAAATATAATATTTGTTTTGAATTACCAATAAAATCCCCAATTAATATACAAAAAAGAATCAAAATACAATTTTTCCGTTATTGCCTGTACTTCGAGACGACACGAATACACTGGGCATATCTACTGTTTTTCCTAAACGAATGTCGCATGTAGCTTAACGATGACGATGCGACTTTTTATGTACTACGCAATGTACGTGTGACGAAATATATGCGGTTTTCATTACGTTGTAGTAGTACCTAAATCTACCTAGTACCCGACGTGTAAGTTAGAGGTTGTTAAGTGAATTTTGTGGCAGTCGTATTAGTAGTAGTGAAAGTTATTGTCTCTACAAAGTTTGTCCACGTCCTTGTTCAATACCCATCACATCGACATATCTTAGGCTATCGTATTGAGTAAATTCTTACGGCCTTCACGAGATAACCGGCCCGTTTTGTGGGGCCTACCTACGCTACTCCCACTGTCGAACCTATTGGCTATCCATTCAGCAAGCCCTTGCGTACGGCTGCTAATTTCTAGAAAGTTAAGATCAAGAAAGGAAATTAATAAACAATACAAAAAGACACGAGCGTCTTTCAGGCTTCGCCAAAACACCGGTTTTTCTGCTTTAGGGACCAGGGATCGACTCGGAAGCCTATTACGGTGGACTACATGGGTATAACAAGGAGCACAAGCATCAGCTAGCATGACAGTCCCAGTGCTGGGATGCCTCCTCTCTGTGAGAGGGAATGGCCCAGCCTGTGTAACCAAATTACACCTTACATCTCAAGGTGTTTGAAAAATTATTGGTCTTCTGGTGAAGGACACATTCATAACACTTACTAGTTCTACATGTTCACTACCATAACAGGTCAAATCTAAAGCATAAGCATCATAATTAATGACATTATTGTACAAAGGTTTACTCGCTACCAAACTTGGCTGCGTATCGACGAAACGAAGCTCGTCATTTACTCCAGGCTGCTAATGATGCGCCGGCAACATGTACCTGCTTACCTAACTACCTATATAGCTACGATAGTGAAACTTACACGTACGTACTGATACACTGTTTGGGCTATATTTAGTAATGTATTAAGGAAAGGTGACAGTGAGAATGATATGAACTATTATTATAAAAATAGCTGTCCCGCGCAACTTCGACGGCGTCACATTTTCCCAGTTTTCACAACATTTTTCTTTGCTGCTCCGCTCCTATTAGTTGTAGCGTGATGATATATAACCTACAGCCTTCCTCGATAAATGGGCTATCTAACATTGAAATAATTTCTCAAATCAAACCAGTAGTTCCTTAGATTAGCACGTTCAAGCAAACAAACAAACCCTCAGCTTTGTAATATTAATTATAAAAGTTTTAATCTGAGATACTACAATAAGCATATTAATACTAATTATATATATAATACTAATTATATTATAGCTGTATTCTCAGATTGATTGTAGTTTAACCTACGATTTACGGTTTTGATGTGGAACCCATAACAAAGGTAGCTATAAAATTGTTAAAACCTTTATAGCTTTTCCGAGAATCAGCTATACATATACAACTACTTTCCCATTCTTATTTATATCCTGTTTTTGTCATACACGCCAGCGGTTGCGAGTACGATAGACTTGATCTTTCTGTACATGTCTGGAGTACATTGGAAAAAATCCAGACTTACAAATAAATGAATGCATCTTAAATAAAAATCTCGCTAAAATTCAGTTCCTAAAAGTTGTACGAGTATTATTCAATCACTAACACCAAGCTCAGTTCTGCTAGTTACCATTAGTCACTTGCCAATTAGTGAGCGTCAAAGTTACCAAGATTTACTGTCACTAACGCTCCGAAGGCTTTGATGAACATGCTGCCTACGACCCTAAGCTGTGAGCTTTGTGAATCATTTACATACAACATTCACCGGAATTCTAATGAAATCGGACCAAATTGTGGAGTAAATTCTGTACAGACTTTTTTTTTTACTCAAGCATCGGCAGAATAAATCTAACATAACGTGCTATATTATGTATAGCTAAAACAGTAGTTACGAATTATAATTCGTATTTTCAAAAATAACTTTCTGCGCGCTACGAGAATTGCTACGTCGTAGCAGTCTACGCGGATTGCTACGTCGTAGCAGCCTACGCGGATTGCTAGCCGACTACGAGCATTCATATTAAGTTGTTATTTGCCTTGGAATATTCACTGCTGAGCTGTCACTTCGCATGTTTTTTTCGTTTCCTACTTTGCGTATTATACTAATGCTATCTTGCTTGCAGCACTATTTATGAATAAATAAAAACAAGATTTCGTCTTTTAACTTAAAGATACGTCATCTTTTTGGGGTAATCTTATCTTGAACTGAACTGGCGGTAAGATATTTTCTTATTTTTCCGAATTGTGTGGTTTACTTTAATCCATTAATTCTGTCAGCAATTTCTCAGGAGCCCATAGCAATAATAGTCCCGTGTCCCATACATATCTAAACTGTGATCCTAACATTTGCAAGTGTAATTCGCTTCAGAAAGGGAAATAAAATCTGATGTACATCCTAATCGTATGTCGGTAATACATGAATAATTCAGGACGGAATATTGAATACCGCGGGGTACGACTGTGCGAAGTTTGGGTTACAACGGAATTAAGGGATTAGACGCGCGGTCTTAGGACCGTTCTTTAGTTCCACAGAGGCTGTAGAATGTAGATTCTCCAATAGCGGGATGAATGTCTTTTAAACTATGCATGTCATATCCATGTATTGTCAACTACTCCGTACAGTTGACGTTAGAAAGTAGTAAGTACATTTCTAGGAAATCTGTACTTGAGTCCACCTGCAGTCGATGACGAAATTTCTTAAAAAACCGATTTGAAATTCTACAAAATTTCAATTTGCCATATTATAATTATTTTCGACGGGATATAGCATTTTTCATTTGACAAACACAACAGTATAGACTATAAATACTTACATAACCTACATCTTCTAGATATGTAAAGCATATGGTATACATACCTAGATATATACATGTCGCAGATTCAATCAGATTAGCGTCCACATGCTCGATGTTGGTGTCCGTCATGTTATTATTTTATCAATCAGTGCGCACGACCGGCACAGGCGCTGTCTCAGAAGCAAGAGGAAACTCGAAATCTAGACGAACGCACTACTGACAGATACAACTGACACTGACACCTTCGACATAGACAAGCAGTGTTGTCATTCGCATAAATTGTCTATGATGTTTACGCAGTGTTGCCATTCAAATCAATTAAATAACTATAAAAATCTCTAACACGGCCATTCTGCTAGTCAACGCGCTCTCGCGTTGAATCTATACAGCACCATTTTAGGCAAAGCGTTTCAAACAGCTTTCAACCTTCTCAAAAGTCAGTAAAACTCAAAGCAAAGCGTGAAAGCTTTCAGCATTAGTTAGAAGGCATCTAAACAGCACCATTATAGGCAAAGCGTTTCAAACAGCTTTCAACCTTCTCAAAAGTCAGTAAAACTCAAAGCAAAGCGTGAAAGCTTTCAGCATTACTTAGAAGGCAATGCTTCGATTAAATCGCAAAGCGTCGAAGCTTTCAGCAATACTCATTCTTCAATAAATGATTCAGCTCAACCTCACAGCAAAGCGTAGCAACTTTCAACAGTTCATCAGGACAAAGCGATAAAACTTTCAGTCCATCTCTCTGACAAAGCGTGACAGCTTCCAGCGTATTAATAAAACTTTTTATAAATCAGCAATAGTCGCATGATTATTGATCCAATATCCAGTTCGTAATCATCAAGGCAATAAACATGGAAGTTCACCATTTCAGCAAAACAATAATTCTGCAAACAATCTAACACAAATTTGCAATTCAATAATTTGTTACTAATTAACGTACCAGGCTACAGGCGACAGTACTTAACAAGTTGTTCAAATAAAATAAATTAATCATCTTTGGATTCTACAGGACCAAGACATTCGGAGAGCTCTGGTAGGCTACCTGGATATTTGCGTAATCTTTCATGACGCACATATTGACTCCGTCCCCCAGAAAATGGCTCAACGATGTAACGCTCATTTCGACAAACTTTCATGATTTTACTCGTACAAGAACCACTAAACTTTTCGCTTAATGTGTTAATTATGCGGGGATTCTTTTGGACTATCACTAGATCGCCTTATATAAAAGAATGAATTGCGGCTTTATTAGCGCCATAGCATATTTTATCTTTTGTCACTTGCTCGTCCATCCTATTCTTAGTAGCTTGTCTTGTTTCCATCAAATCCTGTTCATTGTGAATTTCAAGATCCACGACGAGATAGTATAATCTGGGTGGGTTTTTATTACAACTAAATAACAACTGGAATGGACTTTTGACCCATACTTTTAGACACTGTGCAATTCAAAATGAGTTGGACCTCACCGATGACAGACTTCCAAGATTTGTTTTCGTGATTTTCGGCGACTGTGAAACAGTTAGTCAGTATTATACGTTCTACCTGTCCATTGGCCCGGCAAATGCCACTGGCAATGTCACGGAACTCAATAAACCACTAACAACCACACAAAGGTTTTGTCTTGATCGGAAATAATTCGCTTTAAATCATAATCGCTTTATGTCTAACTTTTGTTCGACTTGTGTATCAATCTGTTCTGATATCAACGGCAAAGGATAACTATCACGCACAGTGTTGGAGCTCCCTATAATCTACACAACGACGGTCGGACCCGTCTTTCTTATTGACAAGTAGAGCAGGACTCGAAAAAGGCGAAGAATTTTCACGCACTAGTCCTTTGCTCTCCAAGTCTTGTTATTATTTCACGCACAGAAGGAGCCAACCGATGCGCATGTCGGTGTACGATTTTATCGAGATTTTTAAGTTTGATTTGCATCTATCCTGTACTGACAGTTGACCTAGAATTGCCGGTGGCAACATAAGTTTCGTATTTTTTTTTTTAGATAGATCTCAGCCTATCAATATCACACTACTCAGATAAATCTGTGTTAATGTTATCGAATTCCACGTTCGTGTTTTAGACATGACACACATTGACATTGATGTCACGTACTATTTTAGATCCGTCACTATTAAGGGTGAACATTAAACCGGGGGTCTTAAATATTGAAGTCTTAAGAATCATTAGAGTATGAACAAACATTGACCGATTTTGTTAGCAACTTAGGGTCTTTAAAATCTTTTAATTTTTCTTCTCGTTGCTTCTTAAAACAAGTAGACTCGGAATGACCAGGCTTATGACAGTAGGGACATTGTATACCAACCGGCTTATCATAAGGTTTATGACGTTTAGAATAAGAAGGTTCATGTGCATTCTTATCAAGATGTCGCTTAAGGTTCTTAATGTTAGGGTACGTTCTTAAATATCTGTCAAGTTCCACAAAATTTGTTGGAGTATTTTAAGCAACTCTGTGCGTACCTGAATATCCGCGATGCCGGAGATCACACCTCGATTTTGTTTGACTCACCCCAGCCTGTATCCAGCCGATCTATCAGCGCGTAGAAAACTCGATGTACGTAGCCGCTTCGTCGCTCTTGTACTCCACCATATCGCGAAACAAGTCGTAGAACCTCCTCGTTGCTCCACCATTTCGCGAAACAAGTCGTAGAACCTCCTCGTTGCAACAAGCTTCAACTTACTTGGTTCCACGGTGCTCGTAGTAGGTTTCTGGTTAGAGTTCTGGAAGTCAGCTGTCATATTTTGAAAAAATATCGCCCATGTCCCATGTGTAGGCGCGCCAGGTAAGTCGTTTTTTTGATGTTGACGACCCAGCCGCTATATTTTCTTGAGTTTCACAACCCGATGTAAAATATTCTTGATTTTGAGTAGCTGGTATCGCGATCGACTCGTAGGGAGATTTTGGAATCGATCCCACCGCTGCTGTCGCAGATTCAATCAGATTAGCGTCCACATGCTCGATGTTGGTGTCCGTCATGTTATTATTTTATCAATCAGTGCGCACGACCGGCACAGGCGCTGTCTCAGAAGCAAGAGGAAACTCGAAATCTAGACGAACGCACTACTGACAGATACAACTGACACTGACACCTTCGACATAGACAAGCAGTGTTGTCATTCGCATAAATTGTCTATGATGTTTACGCAGTGTTGCCATTCAAATCAATTAAATAACTATAAAAATCTCTAACATACATATGTCATAGTCCTACGAAAGTGTAATCCTGCTGAGACTGAAAGTCATTGTGTTACAGCACATAATCCCACGCTTGAGATGTGTTCGCGTCAGTACGTACGTATGTATGTATGTGTGTACGCACAACAATACGTGAATAATGAATATTAATCAATGTGTATGTATCCGCAAAATTTCTAGTATTAGTTTACCGGCTTTCATATCCTCGGTTCACGGCACTGAGAAATAAATGAGAAATATCCTGGCTTCCACACTGATTGATTTTGATGAGCCGTGCCTCTCCGAGGCCATCGATGTTTGGAAACTCGCTTGCCCGAATACTGAAGAACCCGACAATCCATTTTCCCAGAGACGATGGGACGAGCCGCTCTGCAGAGTAATACAGGACAATTTACTATACTGGTATTTAGCTGCATCCAGTTAGACTGGAAGCGGACTCCAATATATTTGGGAGACTGCATAGATGATGATTATATTTCAAAACAATTAATTAAATGTCAAAAAAATAAGGTACCCGATCCCTACTATGTAAATAAATAGTTAAAAATATTAATATAGCAATAACATCCCTACAAAACATAAAACTTTCAGCTCGCATAATACAATAAACTTCCCAGAAAACAAAACATCAACTCGAATAGAACTATAAAATAAATAATACATATTTAATCCTAAACATGTAAAGCCAAACAAGGGCCCTATATTCAAATTGCCCCAAAAGTTGTTAATGCGCCGTGACGACTGTGCCCTCACAAATTCATCAAGGGTATCAATCGGGGGAAAGGGCTGGGCAAGGAGTGGGCAAGGCGCGGGCAATCCAACTAGCCCGCAGAACACTGGCAAATATTTGACGGAACTTGGGCTGGACTTGTTGTACGACGCAGTTTGAATGGTTGCATGGATTGATTATGTGTGGTGAGAGATTATCTGTTTGAGTATGTGGAAATGTGTTGTTCTTGTCTGTAAATCATGTCGCGGATATATGACGTGTAAGTTATTTCTATAATATTGAGGTTAAAACTTTCAGAGCATATCTAAGTAGTTGGCAATCGCTATACTTAATACTAAAGTGAAATTAGTATGAAAATAATATTAAATTTATAAAATGCTTAACCAAACAGCATTTTACATTCCCTCGAGTATTCTTGAGAAAGAGTTTTCTTGTAGATTTTAGTTCGATTATTTTACTTTCCACTTGCGCCAACCCTTAACAATTTCGATTCACATAATGTAGTGCGTAGGGCACACTGAGGAGGCCGGTTTTACGAGCGAACCCAAAGGGCCGATTGTTTGCTCGACAAACGCGCGCGAAACAATTCTATGTAAAGTCAACATTATTAATACTAGCCGGAGTTTATCGAGTGTAGACCCAGCTTATGACTTCGACGATAATCCATAGATTATATAGACCTTTAAGGTCCTTGAATGTTATGATAATACGTCAAGTTGAGCCTTGTTCGTAGGAACCTGATTATTATGGAGGGAACCCAAGGTAGCTGTGTGTTGTTGTTTTGATGGGATCGTAGATAAATATCAATTTTGCTGATAAACTGAAAAACGTTCTTAACGACAAGTTTTGACCGATAGGGTCAAAACTTGTCGTTAAGAACGTTTTTCAGACAGCGAGGCGGGTACCACTAAACTAAGTTCGTCCCAATTGTCTTTTGGACAACCTGTGACATGGGACAGCGGGATAACGGTAAATCGAATTCCAAAATATCTGAAGTTGCGTAGTAATTGGTTGTGGAATCGACGGTTACCGGTATTTACTTTCCTCTGATTAGATGGGAGCTGAACCCAATGTAATGTGGATACGGTGAAACAGATAATCCGGTACAAAATTGAATTTCCAAATTTAATATTGACAAAATAAATTTAACTTTGGCAAATAAAACTTCGGATAAAATAAAGATTCGGGTTAGGTATTGTATTCGTGTTTTAAACACTAAACCTATATGTATAGTATGTTATTTAAAGCCTTACTGAGAATAATCTTAAAGAAATCATGAAATATCATGTTATTATCCACATTAACATTAGTATTTTTAGCTGAAAAAATGGACGTATTCAAATTGAAATCCAGGAATCATTTAAATGAAAGAAAAAAATTACAACAATACGTTTCGAATCCGAACAATTTGACACCGGACAAAAGAATTCCGACGTGGAATGGAGGGGCTCATACCGCAAGGCATTATTTTTAACAAACCTTAAATCTGCTCCCGAGAACAGAGCGTCCACTTCATAGCAATCAACCCACGCACACACGCACAGGAACACCTTTTGACAATGACGTCATGCACACATACTCGTATGTACGTAAGACGATCATACTGTGCTGTTGTGTGTAGGTATTGCTTAAGCAAATGTATGCGTAGCTCTCAACGTCATTGTTTTGCAATGTATCATTGCCCCACTGGACCTGAGGATTTAACACACACATGAAATTCTCCAATGTGTGCTCACCCTATCTGTCCGTCCGACTTTGTGCATGTGCGAGTGAAATTCTTCGCCTCACAAGTAGGTAGTGAGACACGGACGGTTTATCCTTCGATACCTTTTGTCCGCACAATTTTCCGTCGGAATCCCTCGGGTACACCGACCATTACCTACCGGGATAGCGACTGAGAACACTTTGAATGTATTTTAGACACAGCCTCGTAATGAAAAGCAACCGTCTTTCATAAAAAAAGATTAGTTTAAACGAGCTAATTTTAATGGAGAATCATCTTTTGTTGGTTCAACAATGTTTCTAGATTACGTGACAATGTTCGCACGGAAGTAGCGAGATAAGAAAAAGTAAAAGAATTTTAACTAAGGTTTGCCAGAGGACAATATTGAGATTATTTTGGGCTGTTCCTTTATTATGAACACAAGGATGAGATAAATAATGTAAATTTTGCGAAAGGAGAAATACAAAATTTAAAACAATTTTGATAGTTAGTTAGTTTGTTTAGTAGTTAGTTTTTGATTTAGTTATTGTGAGTTTAATACATAAATGTGGGAAGGCTCACTCAAAACTGATAAGTACTAACAATAAATGGACACGTACAGCGTTAATTTGTGAATTAAACAGTTTTAATCGAAAACAGGAAACGGTTCTATAAGTTGTCGACTGAAAAATGAACCATTCTGATTATAAATCAAAGGTAAAATATACAACAATTGCTTTTCAACCATTATATAAAGTAGCAAAATACAAAATTGCAGCAAAGAATAAGAGGTAACGCAATAAAATCTTCTTTTATAGAAAAATCAAACTCGAAATCCTTTTATTACGCTCTCGAAGAAGTTTCTCACTTTTACAGCTCTTCAGTAGCGATTTTCAAATATTATTGCATAAGATTATATAAGACTGCCGCATATCGCGTTTAAATAATAATCGACATTGTCGTTGTTGAATTGTAAGAAGTAGTAGCAATAATGTTACCTTTTGTTTATCATCAAGAACTTTAATATAAGCGAATTCCCGGCTTTTGAGGTGTTCATAAGCATGAGTTTTATCTATTTGACAGTGCCACTGGTTGTAAATCATGACATATTGTATTGGTGAAAAGTTTGGCAAGAATTTCAACTAAATTTAGACAACGTGTAACGTTAAATGCGCAAAGCTTGAAAATAGTTTGATCAGAATAACGAGCAGAATCAATTGAACCACTTTTTAATATGTTACATTTTTCAAAAAATCTTCATTAAAAATGTTGCCCTGTCTATTTGTCATAGGTCAAGCCATAACGTGCGCAAACCCGCCAAAATAGGTAAACAAACACAAATGTTTGTCGTCCAATTGAATTTTTCTCATACGCGGGAACAAAAGAAAGAAAGAAACGATCAGAATTGCCAGTAAAACTAAAACAGCACATAAAACCTTTACGTTTTTTTTAATGATTATTTTGTCTCAGTATTAGGTCAATTGAATTAAAAATCATTTGGGGTGTCTGAGGCTTTGCGCATTTAACGTTACACGTTGTATAATGTGGTCAAATCGAAAACTGTTGAGAGTTGTGTAAAGACAGCAGAAAATAAACATAAAAGATTAATTTTCAATCATACATACTCTAACCTTGGTGAAAACAGTTAAAGTAGTTCATTATTAAAGCATTTAAGATTGTTATCAAATTCCCATTGTCAAGGCACAAGTTTACCATGAGTGCCGTATACTACCACCAGCCAAACAAACCCACACATACCTCTTGTAGAACTTATTTTCCGTCTCAAAAACTCGACATCACAGTACTTTAAATGTAAGCAAATAACAAACGAAGCCCGCATGAATTACACGCAGGAACAAATTTCACAACTGAAATTAAGGCCCAGCGCAGAATAAAAGTTAAATTAGAGGTCCAGACAGCCCCGTCTATAGCGTAGGACTGCTCTATGTTTGGGGATTTTTTCTTTTGTTTATATTCTCTTCATGTCTCTGGTGTTGCATTATTTGTGTGGAAATACCGTGAAGTAGCGAGAATAAAAGAAACCCTGAATCCTAAAATCAAAGCCCTAAATGGGTTTGCTGTGTATCCTAATCTTACCAAACTTCGACTCGAAACATTCAAAAGTTTAGTAAAATAACAAGTTAAACGTTAACGCTTAAACGATAACACAAATTGATCTCCAATTTTCAGGGATTACGTCGAACACGGAGCGAAGTTCCCCGTTATTTTACATAGGTATTATAAATAGCCTAAGGATTAACGCTGAACTAAGTCCTGACGCGGCGCTGGCGAGCCCCGCCCTCATTCATAAATGTTTAATACAGCGAGTAATATTTACTCGCTTCGGAAACTAATCAGAGTAGTACCAACTTTTCTAATAAACGCTCACATGCTGGAAAATTCACGGTTAATGAAAGATTCCGAGAAGTCATAAAAATGTATTTAGAATTGAAATAAGTCAGGAATTTAGAATTTAAATGAACATTCCGTTTATTAAACAAGCTTTACATATTACGACTTAAATTATTTAATACAAAGTTTTAATGAATATAAAGTGATGACGTAGCCGGAAATATTAAAACGACAGCACTTAACAATGTGTGATACATCGTCAAAACTGACAAAGACTCAATATCCGTTGAATTTGAGCGTGTAGAACAAACTGCGTTCGTCACTAACGAGCGGTAAGCGACCAGTGTAGCGATGAGATCGATGCACTACACTTACCGGATTTTGTCAACCAGGAAATGATGCAAGTGGACTTTGAGAGCCACTGAGTGGATAGTACCGAAGGTGTACATAGTAGAATTCGTTTTGAATGATCCTACGACGTACCTATTCGTATCGTTATAGTGGTAACCACAGTATTGTTGGTAAATTATAAATGCATGAAAAGCCACGGCAATCTGAATTGTAATCTGGAAAGTTGTACCTAAATATTGTACGAAACTCGGTTAAAAAGAAAACATTTATTTTCAAATATACAGCAGTGTTGAAAATTTTCACAGAACGAAACATAACATAAATAGTCACAGCAAGACTCACTTTAAACGAAAATTACCAGAATATTCCATAGTAGAACTTTGTTTTGCGGTTGATAAACATTAACTCAAAATACGCTAAAACTTTTAACTAATATTCGCGAAATGTACGTGAAACTTCACAAGCAAGGTTTTGCAGAGAAGCCATGTTCTACTGAGGAGGGAGATACTTTGACTACACACGATTATTTTGCAACTCTGGGACGCAACGACACGCCTAATTTAAACTAACAAGGGGATCGCTGAAGTGTTGGAAACTGCCGATTAAAATAAATCAAAATCCATTTTTTTTATTTTACGTAGGCCTACATGGGCACTTATAAAACGTCGACAAAAATGTGCTCGGTTCGGGTTGGTCGTTTCCTATGGAGGAACCGGCAAGAAAATCCATGGTTACTCTTTTAAAATCATTTGGTTTTACAATATTTCTGTTACAGCGTTAGTACTAAAGTATAGGAGGACATCGTAGGCCTGACAATAAGTCGTTGCTGACAAAACGTAGAACGAAATAAAAAGTTACCAAGGATCTAGGAATCTATTAGGCCTACAATGTCCGCACATTTACAAATAATCGGTAAATAAGAAAAAGAGTCTATCCAACAACAAAATATAAATAGAAAATATCACAAAAAGACTAGATCAAATAAGTGACACAAATGTTGTCATCCGTGCTGTAACGGTAATAATTATAATGATTTACCTACCACAATTAATTTTGCAATCAAATAGTGATAAGTTTAGTTAGGTAAATGCAAAGACGTCTGATGCCAACAGTTAAATAAGTTTACAATACAAACTTAATTAAATTTATAATTAAAAGAAACCATGAATAATTAAACAATTTGGATAGAACATAGTTACACCCATTTTCCTGAAAAGTACCGCCGGATTGACAGCTAATAACTTGAGTCAACCCTCGTGAAGTAGTGACGGCAACTGCGCCCTGAATGTTGATAACTATGTGACGGAGGTAAAAGTGCCCTGGTGCCCTGTCTGGGTTGCATTCATTCCTATTTAGAACCAAATTATTACGTAGAATTTCAGAGACTACCATTTATAATTGTAATACTGAAAAGACCCTCAAAAACCGTATCAATTGTGTAGCATTCTACTTTTTACATAGCTGATGAAACCCTTTGACCAAAACCATATTTATGGATGACCTTACAATCTCATCTGATACTAAACCGCTTCAAATGAAACAAGCGAACAGCAATCGGTTACCAGTTCCCAGAGCCGCGACGCCGGCCTGACAGAGATGTATGGGGCCAATGACGTCACGGGACACTCGTGTTATATTAATGACGTCAAAAGTTATACATGCTACAGTTGCGATGATTGATCGTCTCGGACGAACTCACGCTAATTTGTTGCTATGGACTTGCTTTAAAATTGAGTTTATAATTGGATCATTTTGACGATTTGCTATTAAACTAAGGAAGGGAAAAAAACACGTATTGGTTCTCTACTTTACAAAATGTTTCATTAATTGATCTTTAACAACACCATTTTATTTTTACCTCAGCTTTACATATTAAATTCTAATTCATAACCGTAAATTGTTGCATGTATTCCAACATCTTTCTTTTCAGCAGTGTTCCGTTTATTTCCCAAAAGTACACTGCAGAGCAGCACAACGCATAATAAACGTCAATATTGGCGACAGAGATAGGACAGCAGTTGACGAAGAGGTTCCGGTGCGCTGGCACTCGCTGCACGCTGCTCGATATCTAATATAACTAAATGCGGCGTTGACACACGGGCGAAAAGGCGCTGGTGGTTTGTGGAAACGTCTACAAAAATGTTTATGTGTTTGAAACAAAAAAGTTATTATTGGGAAATGCTAAAAACGACCTTGATAAAACACGAAAACATGTTTCAATTTACTTTTTGTATTAAAACTATCTTCGGACGTTAAAAAAAAAGACGTTATAAAAGTATGAAAGGAAATGTAGGACTTTCACCGAATCCGGGAACAAGTAAAAACCAAAGTTGATCCAGTTTTACACCAAGACTGCGTTAGAGTCAAATAATTCAAAATGGCGTTCTGAAAATCGTAGAACAAAAATATCGTGTGACAGCAAGCACAGCACAGTCCACTGGTCGGCAGTCCGGCTTGCGACCGGCGTCCGGCGTCCGGCGTCCGATAATTGTGTACACGCGTGACCGGACGCCAATTTTCATGTAAATTGTAAAAATTCGTCCGACGATCCAACGTGCACCAACTTACTGTCTACAAAGAGCTGTACTCGTGGTAGATGTGTAATTGTTGGTCCATATATTGATGACTATGGTATACCGCACGGAACGATGGGTAGATTGTTTATCGGCCGACTGTGCAGTAATTTCATTTTCATATCATTTATTTAGTCAGACAAATAATAATTATTATTATTCATTAATTATAGTAATGTGCAGTGTCATTTGTGTTGGCTTGTAACAATATCATTTCATTTATTTTTTATTTGAACGATGTAGTACGTGCGTGCTGAAGAGTAATTTCCTCATGATTTTAATGTAATATTTTTCTTCAATTACGAACCCCAAATTTCATGTGTACTTATTCTAAGAGATGCGAGGATTATCGATAAAGCTTACTTCGAGTTCGCATTGAGCCCTCTGACTAGAGTAAGCTCTCCTGTTTGAGGATTTGCTAAAGTTACAATAAATGTATGTTCAAGTGAACGAGGCCGTTCTATTTTAAGCATTTCTAATATAACGATTTCCATGGTAACCTGGCACACATTGTAAGTTTGTGTATATTTTTATCTCAGACACAAAAGCTGCCTTGAAATAAAATATTGTCTTCAAAACAAGGCAGATGCTGCAAAACTAAAAGAATTAGTGGAAAAATAACAAATCTATATACATAAAAATCAATGCCACTTTTCGTTGTAACTTTATAACTCGAGAACGGCTGGGCCGATTTGACTGATTTTGGTTTTGAAATGTTTGTCGTAGTCCAGGGAAGGTTTAAAAGGTGAGAAAGGTAGGGTAGGGTAGGTAGGTAGGGTAGGGTAAGGTAGGTAGGTAGGGTAGAGTAGGGTAGGGTAGGTGGGTAGGATAGAGTAGGGTAGGTAGGTAGGTAGGTAGGATAGGGAAGGTAGGGTAGGGTAGGTAGGTAGATAGGTTGAAGGTAGGTAGGGTATGTTGTTCTGTATGGTGTCGGACGTAAAGAATAGCACCATCCCATATCTTCCCGTGGGTGTCGTAAAAGGCGACTAAGGGACTTGCCAGAGAATGGGCAGCAGCGTTCTCTGTGCTTTTGTAACAACCGTACTGCGATCGCCAACCCGCCTGCCAAGCGCGGCGATTATTGAAAAACCCCCCAAAATGTCAATGTGGCTACACATGTGGGGGGAGGCCTATGTCCAGCAGTGGACGTCTTTTGGGCTGAAATGATGATGATGATGAGGTAGGGTAGGGTTGGGTAGGGTAGGGTTGGGTAGGGTAGGGTAGGTAGGTAGCTCGGAAAAGTGCATTGCATTAACTTTTGACAGATCGAAGTCTCTCCGGGCTACTAGTACAATAATAATTTTAAAGGAAACAACATCACATTTATCTATTTAGTTGCAAAGCAGATGTTGTGTTTGTAGATATATTTCATTTCACTCCGACCGGCGATCTTGTTAAGATTGAGGGTAGTTGGGACGTGACGTTTATGTATCACTAGCGTATACCCTCACGCTTCCTGTGCAATGTAGCTGAGTTGCCGCTGGAGTATTGAGAATAGAATCATGTAACGCTTGTATGTTTGGGAGGCAAAAATAATTGAATTAACGTTGGAACTAATATCAGATATAACTAACTGTAACTAGCTTTGTACAATAGTTTTCCAACGAAAACTAACAAAAGAAAAACTTTGTTCGTACATTTATCCGATCCAATTAATTCAACATCCATCTTATCATGCATTTCATCATCCATATGAATGATTTACGCATGTACGAGTATGTTACGCATGTACGAGTATGGTAACTCACGACGCTCCTTCCAAAACTCGTAAAATGTTTTATTGAATAGATGCGCCATCTATGGCGACGTCGCCATCGGATGACACATCACTGTGTTTTATGACTCCTATTCGACTCTCGATACGACCTACAAAGGGCGAGTCAGTTCACTCACTCAGCTAAATCACTCGGAGGCTGTTAGTTTGCTCTAGTATCGGAACTCTTAACTAGCACTTTGATACTTTGGATCAAATGGCAAGATGACATTATCGGCTATTTATGACACTACGTTGCCATACAATAATATCGGGGGTGATACTGAGTCGTTGAAATGAAGTATTGAAACTGCATGCTTTGTATTGTTATGCATAATATAAATAACTCAAACTCAAACTCAAAGCATTTATTTCAATTAGACCATTACAGGCACTTTTGAAAGTCAAAGAACAAAAAAGAAGAACGCGAAGCTACAGTCCCAGTCACAAGACATAATAACTTGTGAAAGTACTGTAGTTGCCCATTCCAAAGCGTAGATCTCTATGGTGAAGAATGGGCAAGAAACTCCAGGGACACTCTTTTAAATCAAAATATGTTACAAAATCTTGGTTACATCAATCGTGTTGGGAATTACTAGTATGTGAGAACGATGTAGAAATACGGGCAAGTTAAGAGCGTCCAGAGTAAAAGACGAAATCAATAATTCGAAAATAAAGTTAAAAATAAAATAATTAAAATAAACCGTGGCAGCTGAGAGATGACCAGGCACAACTGACAGCGCCCGTTCACGAACATCACGCATGTATCAGCCATCATTCAACTCAACCATATTGAAGGGAACTAAATGACCCGACACACCCGCCGCCATCAGCGTGACATTTAAGTGAGCATGACATTTACTCAACCGCCAGGGTAAATTCGCGTCAGTGTAATATGTAGGTACTCAGTAAATGGTGGCTTTACAGTACATAGTTTTCACACATGTGCTATGCAATTATATAATACTAAGAGATTGAATCTATACAAAGCAAAGATATTTATACAATCTTCTGCAGCTTCCACAGTAACTTCACATGGTAATTTGATAGCCCCTAGGGTTGTGGAGCAGGACCAGCATTGAGCCAAGCATTTTTATCATCAATGTAATCCCCCAACTTATTATATGCTTGCCTACATAGTGTGCGCTTTATGCAAGATTTAAATTTCGTTTCATTCAGTTGTAGAATGGGGGGAGGTATTTTATTGTAACATTTTAAACAGTACCCCATGAAAGATGAGTCTGCTTTAGCTAGCCTGAAACCTGGCTGAACCAGTTGGTCCCTGTTTCTAGTATTATAGTGGTGCCGGTCACTTCTTTTACTAAATAAATGCAGATTTTTCCTAACGTACATGATATTTTCATAGATGTATTGACAAGGTACCGTCATGATGTTAATTTCCTTAAACAGTTCTCTTAGAGAATCGCGCCTACGTAGATTATATATGGCTCTGATAGCTCTTTTCTGCAGAATAAATATAGACTCGATGTCTGCAGCCCGTCCCCATAATAAAATACCGTATGACATAATGCTATGAAAATAACTAAAATACACTAGCCTCGCGGTATCTACATCAGTAAATTGACGGATTTTCCTGACAGCATATGCTGCTGAACTCAGCCGTCCTGCAAGAGATGTTAAATGAGAACCCCATTGTAGCCTTGAGTCGAGCGTGATCCCCAAGAAAACAGTTTCATCGACAAATTCAAGTTTCTCTTGATTTAATGCTATGTCACAATCACTACATTTGACATTTGGTAGAGTAAATCTTATGCACTTAGTTTTTTTCCCATTTAATACAAAATTATTAGCGGTAAACCAGTTATGGACCTGCATTAGAGCGTTATTTACGTCGTTGAGGTTTGTGGCACGTCTGTTTATTCTAAATATTAAAGAAGTGTCGTCAGCAAACAACACCATTTGTGGATGGTTTTTAAACAGATGGGGTAGGTCATTAATATATACTAAAAAGAGGAAAGGACCCAATATTGAACCTTGTGGTACACCCATTTTTACTTTTAAACCCATTGAATTTACACCATTTACTTGTACTTGCTGCTATCTATCATTCAAATACGATTTTACTAAACTGAGCGCAAGTTTACCTAAACCGTAATGCTCAAGTTTCAAGAGCAGGGTTTCGTGATTTACGCAATCAAATGCCTTCGAGAGGTCACAGAAGATTCCTATGGCATCATGTGCCTCTTCCCACGCAGTATATATATGTTTTAATAAAGTGACACCGGCGCCAGTCGTACAACGTCCTTTGGTGAAACCATACTGTTTGTCATGTAAGATTTTATTGGTGCTAAAGTGGGTGAGCATTTGATTAAGCATTACTTTTTCAAACACCTTGCTGAAAACCGGCAACACGGAAACGGGTCTATAGTTATTGGTCTCTTTACTGTTCCCAGATTTGAAAAGTGGTATTACTTTGCTGTATTTCATAAGGTCTGGGAAGACTCCCTGGTCCACACACAAATTGAAAATTAAGGCTAAGTACGGTGCTATAGTGTCGATAATGGCTTGACAAACTTTTACAGACATTCCCCATAGATCTTCGGTTAATTTGATTTTGATTTCTTTAAAAGCTTTAATGACTGTTATGGGGTTTATATGCTTAAATTGAAAATCAATCGGACAGGCTGAAACGTTCTCTTTTAATAAGTCAATGGAAAGCAAGGGTGAGGAATTTAAGGTTTCAGTAGTTTTAAGCGGGATATTGGTAAAAAAATCTACAAATTCTTGAGCTACTTCGTTTTTAGAACTTAGAAGACCATGTGAAGTCTCTAGTCTGATATCATTATTATATTTTTTATTTCTATTTGTTTCACTATTGATAATTTTCCAAACCGTCTTTATTTTGTTATCGGCAGACTTAATCTTGTTGCTAATAAATAAGGCTTTAGCTACCTTGCAGGTGTTTTTAAAGATTTTTGAATAAGTTGCAACATATTTATTGAAAGTTTCCGAGTTGATGTAAGGCTTAAGGCCGTACAACTCAAACAATCGCTCCCTACTTATCCTAATACCCTTAGTTGCCCAGTCACTGAACATAAATTTAGGGAAAATAGATTTAGTTTTCATTTTTAATGTATTATTGAACTCTACGTTAACCACTGAAAATAATTCCTCATAAAATTGATTTACATTTTCAATAACATGGCCCGGAATGCCTAAATTACTAATTAAGTTATTATTAAATTTATTTAAATTGCTGGGTGTTATTTGTCTAGAGTTTATCTGGATTTTTTGCAATGGTGTGTAAGACTCGAAAACAACGGTTTGCCCACTGTGATCAGAAGGGAGGTAATTAACAATGGATTTATCTAAGTAGTCGCAGCAACAAAAAACATTATCAATACATGTAGCAGTATTTGTAGTAATTCGGGTTGGTTCTGAAAACACGTTTAACAAATTAAAAGATTTAAAAAGATGTAATAATCTACTGCTATTAGAATTTTTGTCTAAAATATTAATATTAAAGTCACCACAGATAACCAGTGATTTTTTACCGGTTGCAAGTTTTGCTACGGCATCTTCCATTACTGACTCAAATATGGAGTAGTTTTGATAATTAGGGGGTCTGTAAACGCACACTATTATATGCTTATCCAGCTCAACACAAGACAGTTCAATATTATGCTCAACCGATAGAGCAACAATATCGTTCCGCAACTTAAATTTAATACAATTTTTAACTAAGATTAATGAACCCCCACGCATCTTAGATTTTCGGTTAAAGCAACTGCCCACACTGTAATTGGCGTAATTAATTAGCATTTCATAGTCTTTTAACCAATGTTCAGTGAAAAAAACAATCTCAAACTTGGTTTTTTCTAAAAATAATTCAATCTCTAATTGCTTTGAAGAGAAACCTTGAATGTTTTGATGGAATAATTGCAAGGAATTCTGCTGAGCCCCTTTTTTACATTTAGCTATTTGATAGCGAGAAGGTATAATGTTACTGGTATCTTCTGTTGTCTTACTAACTAGTTTAAATGAGCATCCGGAGTGAGCCCCAAAACTCCTGTGCCATCACCAGACAACAAGCTCCTATCACTAATACTACTACTACTACTAATACACCCTAATTGAGAATTTTCCATGCTCACACATGGAACCTCCTCAGTAAAATAATTGTAAATAGAGAAAAAATCTATATTAGTATGATTACTAATCGTCGCAGTGTTAATAATACAACTAAACTTAGACATACTACTTATGTCTGTGTGAATATTATAAGCTAATAGCCTAGCTATTTTGTGTCTACATCCAATAGGTAGATACACATTACCCCGTGTCGACCTAAGTTTATATACAAAAGTGTTGGTATCAAAATAAATAAGCTTGTCACTATAGTGACCTACTAAAAAGTGCAAATGGTTATTCAATAAGTGTATATAATTGTTCTTTCTATTACCTAAATTTTCAATATAAGGAAAAGCACACAATATTATTTTACGACAATTCAACTTTAACAACTCAGTTACACAGTCTGTGATGTCTTCTTTTTTAATTTTTGAACTATTTCCTACAAATATAGTTATATCAGTATTAATATTATAACAATTTCTAGTCACTGAAGCCATTATCTGTTTGTATGTAGACCCTGGCATGCAAAGATTTTGATGGGAACAACTCAGGTTATTACTAACAAATTTTCCTACACCTCTTCCTATACTATCTGAAAACATTATTGAGAAAGAACAATCATGACTGTCATTTATCTCAGGCTGTACCAGTTGTAGATGACCTTGTGTAATAATAGTGGTTTCATGGTCTAGTATACAGTCCTGAGGGGAATTCTCAGCCCGGGATGGGTCCTCCATTACCTCAGGCTGGACAGTATCATGTTTGATATTAGTCTGACAACTACATTGACACATTACCAACTCATTTGCTGCAAGAATATGTTCCCTAATTTGGTTCTGAGAACTCACATACCTACTGGAGAGAGAATTAAGTGAGTCCTGAAGTGCCTGTATTTCAGACTGCAAATGCTGAGTATCAATTTCATAAATTTTTATACTGTCTTCTAGTTTTATTTGATAATTATTTAACTTATTAACTAAATCAACACGCTCTTTCCTCAGTGGAATATATTTGGAAAAGTGTTTATGTTGTTTCCTAAATTGATAACATTTTTTAATTATTCTATTTAGTTTGGCATATTTTTTAATTTTCTTATTGCTAACTGCATAATTCTGTTTCATTATGGAATCTTCAGTCAGATCAATAGTTATTAAGGAAGGGTGGTTACAATTACTATTTAATAATTCATTATATAAGAGGTTAGTTTCTTTATCCTGAGTATGTTCTTTTTCCTTCTGCAACTTTATAATACGATCATTAGCATGAATTAGCTCGTCTTCTAGATCCCTAATTTTATATAAAGCCTCCTCATACACATTACTACAATTATTAAAACCATCCTTGACCACCTTCAGTTGATCCCGTTCATCAACAACGTCCAAGTATTGTTGATTTAAGAGTATGAGCTCCCGCTTTAAGCTTGAGTTTTTGTCATTGACCTTAACGACTTCCACCTCACTCTCTTCTCTCTCCTGTAACAGTTGTTGGACTTGGAGGTTTGATTCTTTGAGTTCTTGGAGGGCCGTTCTCAACTTTAGCTCCATATCTTGAGCAGTAGCCCTACGGGTCATCACAGGCATGGTTTCTGGATTGGTTACTGAAAGTTAGAAGTAAAGAAACGGTGAGAACTAATAGATAAAAGCAATAAAGAAAAGTTAAAGACGAAAGAGGAAAAACAAAAAAACAAAAAAGCAGGAAAAAGTGTTCAGTTATGAAATTAAATGAGGTAGGCTGGGAAATTAGATTCGAAATTTTATCTATATAATCAACTAGCTGCCCGGACAGACTTCGTTCTGTCAAAAGTTAAAGCAATGCACTTTTCCTACCTACCTACCCTACCCTACCCAACCCTACCTACCCTACCCTACCCAACCCTACCTACCCTACCCTACCCAACCCTACCTACCTACTACCTACCTACCCTACCCTACCCTACCCAACCCAACCCTACCCTACCCAACCCTACCCTACCTACCCTACCCTACCTACCTACTACCTACTACCTACCTACCTACCCTACCGTACCATACCCTACCTACCCTACTCTACCCTACTCTACCCTACTCTACCCTACTCTACCCTACTCTACCCTACCCTACCCTACTCTACCCTACTCTACCCTACCCTACCCTACCCTACCCAACCCAACCCTACCCTACCCAACCCTACCCTATCCTACACAACCCTACCTACCCTACCCTACCTACCTACTACCTACCTACCCTACCCTACCCAACCCTACCCTACCTACCCTACCCTACCTACCTACTACCTACCTACTACCTACTACCTACCTAAAAAAAAAAAAGTATCCTATGTCCTTCTCCTGGCTCTAAACTACCTCCCTGCCAATTTTCAGCTAAATCGGTTCAGCCGTTCTTGAGTTATAAGCGAAGTAACTAACACGACTTTCTTTTATATATATACTAGCTGCCCGGACAGACTTCGTTCTGTCAAAAGTTAAAGCAATGCACTTTTCCTACCTACCTACCCTACCCTACCCAACCCTACCTACCCTACCCTACCCAACCCTACCTACCCTACCCTACCCAACCCTACCTACCCAACCCTACCCAACCCTACCTACCTACTACCTACCTACCCTACCCTACCCTACCCAACCCAACCCTACCCTACCCAACCCTACCCTACCCTACCTACCCTACCCTACCTACCTACTACCTACTACCTACCTACCTACCCTACCGTACCATACCCTACCTACCCTACTTTACCCTACCTACCTACCCTACTCTACCCTACTCTACCCTACTCTACCCTACCCTACCCTACTCTACCCTACTCTACCCTACCCTACCCTACCCAACCCAACCCTACCCTACCCAACCCTACCCTATCCTACCCAACCCTACCTACCCTACCCTACCTACCTACTACCTACCTACCCTACCCTACCCTACCCAACCCAACCCTACCCTACCCAACCCTACCCTACCTACCCTACCCTACCTACCTACTACCTACATACTACCTACTACCTACCTAAAAAAAAAAAAAAAAAAAAAAAAAAAAAAAAAAAAAAAAAAAAAAAAAAAAAAAAAAAAAGTATCCTATGTCCTTCTCCTGGCTCTAAACTACCTCCCTGCCAATTTTCAGCTAAATCGGTTCAGCCGTTCTTGAGTTATAAGCGAAGTAACTAACACGACTTTCTTTTATATATATAGATAGATGTATCTAAATTAAGTATTCAATTTAACTGCTTTTTTTGAATTAGGGTTTTAATTTTTTCTTATGTGGGTATGTGGCAAGAGAAAAAAACAAAAAAAAAATTAAACTTAATGACCAATAATGTTCACAAACGTTATATTTATGCAAAGATCGACTTCTATAGTGATGGTATTACTCTCACAGTTTTGTTTTAAAAGACCGTTTGACAACAAAGCGATATGTATTCTAAGGTAATAAATCAACAAAAAATAATACTGGAAATTGGCATGAGTGTGCTCTATAGTTAAAGTGATGATTATGTGCTGTTATTGAATAAAAGTAAACAATACTTCCCCTGAATTATCCGTATAAATCCGTGGTTACAACGTCAGCTGTTGTTTGTATGTTACCGGTAGGTAACGTTGAATTACCGAAAACTGTATTAATTATCAGGAAAACAATTTTACTGAGTATATACGCACTTATAATACGTTTGCACAAATAATTAAACCTTATTATAACTTACTAACTAATTAAATTTAATTTTAAATACGGATCAAAAAATTTGACATGTCACTCGGTCAGTGTTGCCACTTTTTTTTCTAAATCGATATCGAACAATTTTGTAGTGGACACTGGGCCGTATGCGAAAATCATCATCTGCCTAGCCTTTTCCCAAACTATCTTGGGGTCGGCTTTTAGTCTAGCCGGATGCAGCTGAGTACCAGTATTTTACATGAAGCGACTGCCTATCTGACCTCCACAATCAAGTAACTCAACTGGGCAATTCGTTACCCCTTGGTAAGACACGATGTCAGACTTTTGACTTCTGACTACTCGTAACGACTGTCAAAGAACTACAAATGACAGCCGGGACCAACAGAAGAAAGAAAAAAATAAGTTTATTTTCTTTCTTTCTTTCTTCAACAGCTTAACGTGCTTTCCGAGGCACGAAGGAAACTTGGTATGAAATTATGATTTATCACCCATCCACGGACCAACCTCGGCAGGCACGACTTATCCTTAAAAATCAACCCGAGCGGCTGTTATTATTTAGCCACGTGCTCCTCGACGTATGCTGAAAATATACTTGATTATTACAAATAAGGACTGATGGTATTGTTTACTTACATTATACCTGATTCAGGTATTTCCCTCCACGCAGCAAATGACGGACATACTGGTCGGACAAAAGAGTCATCGATTCGAGAACAAAAAGTCATAAACATACTCACACACACGTAAAGTATATTTTGAAACATAAATCGGTGTAAATCTCAAAGCAAATTGTATCTAATGAAGTGCAAATAATGCTTATGTTAAAGAGAAAATCTCGAGGTAACACCGTTTAAGGAACACGGCAACATTTTGTTCCCAAAAGTGTCGTCAGCTAGTGAGACGTCGGCCTTATCGCGGTTCACGCCTCAATAGAGACCACCCACTGAAACATGACGGCGTTCCCACCTCGTTACCACACATCTCGACAAAGAGAAATGAACCCTATTAACGTTTCATAAAAGAGTTAACGTATGCACACATAACATTGCTCGGCTTGTGACTTTGAAAGTTTGTTTTGCGAATACGATTAAATTCTGTAGGTACTTGCAAATCAAGTTGAAATAGTTGATAAGTGAATTGTTACTGCCTTAGGCTTTGTTAACTTGCGAGATTTTTGATTTTTTTCTGCAAGAAAATATTTTTAAGGGAAACTTAGTTCCACTAAATCTTGGCAGGATATTCTTTATTTTTCGTCATCATGTCCGGAGTTTTGCCGGAGGTATGGTTTAAGTTTTGACACAAAATAAAAGGCACCTTCGTCTACAAAACTTGGGTTCCCTAATTCCTAACGACCTCTGACTTATACCTAAGAAAACTACGCAGAGCAATATTTTAAATGTCTGGAGCAAAAGTAGACGTTGGTAAAGATTTTATTACAAAACTAAGACTATTTAGAATCCAATTATTATATTATGTACCTATAGTTTTTAGGGACATGTAGTAAATATATTTGTAATTAAATTAATTCAATGAACTATTAAATTCTATCACATTATATAGAAGTGTCTATAAATATTTAATGGCAAACTTACTAATGCTATGAATTGCTCTCCAGTACTCTAGCTCTTATCGTTTCAATAACTGCTGATTTTATGAGTTCTTAAATTTTAAGAACTCTTGGGATAAAACCTTTAACAGAACCAATGTTAAACAATTACTCCTGAAAACTAACACTTAATTAAAATGGTACTATGGAATCCAATAATACTACAACAACCAACGACGAAATTTTAATTGCAAATATCATAATATGAAAAACGCAAATGACAACATTACGTAAGACCATTCACCGACTCTATTTAACTAGATATGTTTGGTAAGTGAATATATTACCACGTTAACGATAAATTTGGCACAGAGTATAATAGACCTTCTTCGTTTGGCATAGAGGATGAAACAAATGAAGGAGAGATGGTTAGTAGGTAAAATACATCATCCACAATTATTGGCTTGCAGCACATTATTAGGGGAACGAAGATAAATGAGACTCCTACCCGGACTCGCCCCGGCTTAGCGGTAATATTTCGTCGGGAACAGTTTCTGCAAGCCGACCTCGTACGAGGTATTATGACGGGTAATTTGATGGTGATGAAGAACAACATGAACGGGCAGTGGGTGCCACAATGTTTGACAAATCATAGAACACTTGAGGATACTGATATTATTATTTCCAATGTGGGAACTAAACTACAGTTGACTGTCAAAGATTTACAATGGAGCGCCGGGACCAAAGGCTTAACGTGCCTTCCGAGGCATGGAGGAATCTTGGTATGTAATGGGTGGTCACACAACCACGGACCAACTTAGGCAAGCGCCGCGCCGAAGATCGACCCTAGCGGCTATTACTATTTTGCCATGAGCTCCTCTCAGCCATGATTTACTACTCTGGATAAAAAAATTCTGTATCTATACATGATGAGTAAGCCATTTTCTACGACCTTTACCGGAATTTCTTTTCCACTTCAGTAAATAATTATGCCTCTCATAATTATCGGGCGCCATCATATTTTCCGTGCGACAGCTAATAACACTAAATATCCTGTGTAAGCGTGACATCAGCTGACGCGGCCGTATTCTGGAGACGAGTACGAGGTTATTACGTCACGAGGTTATTACCGTAACGAAGACAAACGGTCGACATGATGCGAATATGAACTGCGTGCGGTCGGGACGGGAGCCAGGAGAGGCAGCGGAGAGCTGGGCGAAGATTAGGTGACCATGTTTTTTTTATTTCTGTAAAGTGTGCGAGTGCTAATGGGTAGAAGTTTAGGTGTAGGTTTTAATTGGATTCTGCCCAAACTGCTGATCATTAATATTTTGCTTATCGTTTGACAGTATAATGTTATAAATAAAAGCTAAACAAAAGACCAGACTATACACTAAATCTGTTTTTCAAGCTAGATAATAGAGGACTATAAGTATGGTTTATATATAATCTCATCTTAAAATTATGATAAAGCTTCTGGCCACACACGGCCCACACTACCTCAAAACAAAACTCTAGGCCCCCAAAATCCTTAAAATTACTCATTAAAATCTTGGGACTAAGCAAAACAAGAATTAAATTGCTTGTAAAATTTTAATAAGTTACACAAATAGAATAATTAAATGTAAACACGTGTATTGTCAGAAAATGTAAGAAAGGGAGTCGTAGACGATAACCATTGCCGTTTTCATAACACAAACCAAAGAAATACTACTTTTTTCTTTGATTTTACTAACATTTCATTTCAGTGTCAATTGAACATTCGTGATTGGACGTTTTCGTTTAACCCAAAGTTAAATTATTCTACGTATTATTCAGTAAATTTTTTTGAAGTGGTCTTTTCAGTTATGTCTCAAAGGCCTGTCTACCGCGACTCGCTCACTTCTTCCGCCTCTTAGCTTCCCATTCACCGTTCATATACATGATTTATCAATCATTGCACGCAGTGACCACGCCGAGTACGCCCAGTCCTGTACTGCGCCGAGTACGTCGCTACAGCGCATTGCGCCAAATTGGTCGGACACTAATGCTAACTGAAAATTGGTTCAGAAAACCGATCACTGAGTGAACGATGTCTGCGTGATGTTTGTTTTTTCCTGTGTTTGTAACCAGATAATACACCTGTGTGATTGTACTGGCTCGTAGTTCTAGTTGTCGCAAGCGCTATTGCTTTGGTCCGGAGTTCGATTGCGAGATCGGGCAAAGTTTTATTGAGTTTTCTCGTCAAAAAGTACTATGTAAAGTATCCAACGGAAAATATCTCGGTTCCACGAAACTGAAAATTATTGATGATTAAGTATATGAACATAACATGGTGTTCAGTGTTCATTGAAGCGAAGCTTGTAAGTGACGCAGTGTTCAGCCCATTGAGCACAGATAGGAACAGGTTGAGCAGGAGTGGCTGATGTGCTGCCGGAGATAGTCAGTCGTTTCACGGTTAAATACTTGTAAAGAGGCTCCGTATAAGTATCGTGACTTACCCGTGCTACTACCACTTTCAACTGCGGTAGTAGCACGGTAGTAACACGGGCAAAAAATAACCCGTGTTACTACCGCAGTTGAAACTAGTAGCACGGGAAATTATTAATTGCCCGTGTTAGTGGTTGCAAACAAAAAAAAAAATAAACGGGTTGCACTCCGGCAGTGCCAGCAGAAGTGAAAACTTGAATATTAACGTTGTGCATTTTTGATATTTTGAAATGGTTAGGGAATAATTTTGCACGAATTGCTTTAATTATCAGTATAAAAGTACTATCATTTATGTGGTAAAATACAATATTCATTTATTGCGCCATCGTACACAAACATGACAATTTATATTACATAAAAAATTAAACACTTCAGAACTATTACAATCCGTCTTACGAATTTTACCTCTTTGGAGAAACCGAAGGTTTTGTTTGTGCATACCCAAACTCAATGACAGATGTCATAAAGACATAAAGTTCAAATTCTTTCGTAAGCTAATGTCAACCAGTCTTACGAATT
The DNA here is from genome assembly GCA_949152445.1 of Cerastis rubricosa. Classification (NCBI taxonomy): domain Eukaryota; kingdom Metazoa; phylum Arthropoda; class Insecta; order Lepidoptera; family Noctuidae; genus Cerastis; species Cerastis rubricosa. Next base: position 882,412 of record OX424525.1, on the reverse strand, counting down.
TTCCAGTTTTGGAAACCAAAACTCAATATGACATATTATGTCATAAAGTTCAAATTCCTTCGTAACTTAATGTGCACAACGCTGCTAAAGAAGTTTTCACTTCAATAAATAAAAACATTACGGGAATAAATATTTTCCCGTGATAATTACTTTCAACTGCGGTAATAAGAATGGTAGCACGGGCAAGCCACGTAATATCGTGATTACGTATCGATCCTACAGGTTCAAAATACAACTGTTCCTAACTTTTGTCGAGTTATGCGATCATAATAATGTTGTTTTTAAGTTGTTTACCAGAATACAACGACTCCTTAAAAGGTTTTAGTTATTTCAAATTTTGCAAAATATAAATGTTATTACAGGAGACCAAACTACCTACTAGGAGACTGAACTAAACGACCAGCACAGGGAATGCGATATGACACTAGATACTGATATCTGAACCTCTTTGTTACGTCTTAGAAGATTTATTGTTTATTTGGAAGTTAAAATTCAATAGCAAAGTTTTTAATTACCGTAGTTTGATCAAAAACGAAATGAAATATGTTTGGAAAATAATTTCTATAAGCTTTTTTCTATGGCATTCAAAGCCTCATGAATGCAGCCACTGTTTTAGGTTTCGCGACATAAATCGTATTAAATCTTACCTCCATTGATTCCATTCAACCAGTGAGCTATCCGATGACAGCGCGAATGTATCAATGGAACTTCCAGGAGTTTATCGTGGTCGAGCAAATGAGGTGGCGTGCGCCATCCGTCACGCAATATTCACAGATCGCTGCGTCCATACGGAGTCGTCCGTAGTCGTCCGAAGTCGGACAACATCGTGCTAATCCCGGCCGAGGGCAGACATTAATTCATTCAGAACCAATGACGCGGAAGGGTCAGACAAGATTAACGAGCAATAAATTTGGGGTTTAAACCGTTTGTATAGAGATGACCGGTTAGCTTAGTGTGGCGTCAGACCTCGTGTGTGAACTATGCAGGCATTTTAGAATGCATTTTCGGGTCTCACAATCTCGTTAATGATGCCTTATAACTTCTTTAGGTTTACATGTACACAAGAGATTTTGTAAATCCTTAATGGGTAATATGTATAATGTATAACTTGAAATTATATCCACTGCGCCCACATGCGATAAAATTACAGAATACTTTTACAATGTATTTAAGTATGTTCTGATCACCACAAACCAGAACATTATACGTTCAGTGACGGAATTTTGACAATGACGTAAATTTTATGAACGTGTTTTTCATTGCTTAAAATAGCCAAAAAAAAAATGTCCTTTATAATTACGTATCATGAAATCCTTAAACTCTATTATAATAGACCAACGAAAAACATTAAGATAACGATTACCTTAGTCCAGGAACATCAGACACGGGCGCTCCATCCTCTGTGAGCCAGGATATGATAGGAAGTGGAGTGCCGTGGGCGGCGCAGGAGACCCTGGCACCCGTGCTGTTGGAGAAGGACAGCCGCGGGGGAGGCTCCATCAGGAACAGGAGTTGACATGATGATGGAGACACTGGTGGACAACGAGAAAAAGTTTAATTGTGATGGTATAACAAAACAACATCAAGGTATTGTCGAATGATTTGAAAAATTACCCATAAAGAAGTCTAATCACACAAAGTCATTCTCTGGCATCACTAATTCATTCCAAAGCAGTCCAAATACCACTGCTGGACTTAAAATTCTAAGTTCAGCATTTCCGAAGCAATCGCCAGACCAACGAGACAGTTGCATCTAGTAAGTATATGGGTTTTTGGGACCGCGGTCCCGAATTCTACCTATAGGTTATACGTTCTAAGAGTGCGGGTGGCTCCATTACTCTTTGTTTTACTACGTATTTATTGGCCAAGCATGGTGTTTATAACGTTCTCTGTGAATGTTCACATTAGTGGTCGTTCATTACCCCTAAGATTAAGTGTGTGAACTGCCCCAATCCTTACAAAGTGACACACCCACCGATTGATCATATCGGAACAATAGTAGGCATTTAGAGAGAACGTAATATAAATCATTTTACGGTTGGGTTTTGTTCTATCGGAAATTCGTAGTATGTACATTCTGAAAACATCCACTAACTTGTTTAAATCATCTTTAGAAGTGTACAATAATAATAAGCCCAAATTTTGCGCGACCTAAATGACATCTTTCAAACAAAAACCAAAGTTTTGCTTGAAGTAACATAAATAAGCTCTTCCAAAGGAACTTTCTTTGTGTTCATCTAATTCTTCTTAACAAGGCGTTAATAGCCACGATCACGCGATTTACTCGGAAACATTTAGTTACATAAAACATTACAACCTCTTCCTTTTTTGGAGCTCATAAACTACCAGTTGTAATACGTCTTCATCCTAATTCCCGCGATTGAAATGAGCCTTTAACAGCAACACAATTACTTCCAAGGTTGTCGATAATTTGCTCCTTAATTATTTGTCAGTAAATTATGAACTCCTACATCTCAAACGTTTCATTTAGTAAAATAAAAGGGAGTTTAAAAAGGGTAACTCAATTAATGTGAGCTGAACGGCGTAAACAATTAGACGCGGGAGGCGCGAGTGCGCGTGGCTGAGCCTGAATATCACCATGTGTGTCAGTTGTCGACGACTGTACGTAATTAGCAGCTGCGAACGAACTCGTATGAGTTATTGGATGTGCCTTTTGATTACGGAATCAAAGGGAGCTCGGTACACTCGCGCACTGCGGTTCATTACGATGTCAGTATGAAATACGGTTTTGTTAATAAGAAGGCGCGTACGGAGGATTACTGCTATCATTTTAACAGCCCCAGTAAGCCCCAGTAAAAGGCATTGAATACTTAAAAATCCAATAAAGTTTCTTATATCTAAATTAAGTTTATAATACAAAACCATGACGTATTACCCCAAATATTTCTTCCAAACATAATTAAACAAATTGAACAAACGGCTCTGAAACACCTGGCCTCAACGTTTCGGCTTACAGATTTATGAGTGTCGCGTGCACAAAACCGCACCTTAATCTCGCGACACAGCTATACAAAGCATCCCCACAATTCGTTACTCAGTGTACATAACGCTTTATTAAAATTCCACTGCTGCGTCACTTTGTCGTGCGACCACGCTAATTGTCGCAACTCTCGCAACAATTCACGACGGAATCCTCTTTGACGAAACTCCTTTGATGTTCACTTATTATTATAAGACGTTGTGTAAATTAGTCAGACTTGATATTTCTGCGTTAACCGCGTCGTCGTGTTTATTTAGATTAACTTTGTTTGGTTTTTGCGTATCTACCCAGCTGGATCTGCTCAAGCGAGATCTATGAATTCATAACAAAATTCGAGTTCATCTTGATTCTTCGAACTTACCCTAAACTGTAGTTATTGCAGTGTTTTACTTCATTGAACATGTTTTATTTGATTAATGACACTAATAAGTGACGCTAGTTCTTCTTACCAAAACAGAGCATCATTAACTTCCCGCTCAACCTAACTCCCTCTTACACTCTCCACACACAAAACACAACAAACGCGCAACAAATAACGGCTACAATAACTAACATCCATATCAAGAGGCTGACTCTAATATAGTGTAGGAGAGGGAACTTAATAAAACGAAATTACACGTAGTGTGGCTTACGGGGGCTTAGGCCAGCCACCACTCAAATTTACTGGCCGTCTCCGCGACTATAAAAAGAGCATTTGAGCGAGTTACGCGAACATAAAATATACGACTCCTGGGCTAACGCCTCATATAGAGTCGTGGTTAGGATGATCGATATGTGAGGTTCTGTTGATGAAATGACAAGCAACTAGTTGTAAAAATAGCTTGCAGGAAGTCAAAAAGTTGGAGGCTCGTTAGTATACCAGTCTGGGGATTGCCACTGTTCTTGCCTGCCTGTGTGACCGAGATAACGTCTTAGTATATATGTATATAGTTCAGTATGGCAATGCAATTTCAGTATACAAACACTACAGTAATATTTTTTTTTGTTTTTACTGAGATAGTTTTCCAGCTGTCATAGTCAACAATATTTTGATTGTTGACTATGACAGCTGGAAAACTATCTAAAAAAACGGAAATAGAGACTTGCAAAAACAGATTCTGTTGAAAAAAAACTGACAAAACCGCAGCAAATACTTGCACACAGAACAATGTCACTTTAAAAACAACGAGAACCGAGAACGAAAAATTGGCATCGATTCACCACATCACTAAACACAACGCCAGGTGTTCCGATATTGTTTTATGGGAGTTCCAGTTTGAGGCAAATTGCATAACTTGCTCTACCTAAGTGTTGATCGATTTTATGCTTTACAGATAAAAACTAGAGGAAATCATCGTTGTCAGCAAAGCTCCACAATTTATATTTACTCTATCGAAACGATCAAATGAACCGTTCGATTAATATCTCATTTTCTCTTACGGGATCCTATAACCTTATATAAAATAGATAGGTAAAATACAGTACCTTATACAGCTTAAGGGAGACGTAACAGTATCATCGTGAGTCTATCAACTCGGGGAATTTGCAAAGGCCGTTATCGTGATCTGCTTTCTACACCCCAGCGTGCACCGTAGTCACAGTGTGCTGTTATTGTTGTTGACAGCGGATTACAAATTAACGTAAACAAATCAGAGTCAACCGATGAGAAAATGTGTATTGCACTCTATATCGCAATAGCTATCCCTCATTTATTGATTGCAATTTATTATCAACTGTTCATAGTTTACAGAATGCCTAAAGTTTTAAGGAGCCCTTCTCTTGAAGCCTTGTCCGCTTAATTACTGATTTTAGTTATTAAAATATTAAAAAAAAAAAAATAGATCACAAAATATGCCAGAAAGCCATTTATTTTCCGAGTCGGCAAAATACTTGTATTTCAAGCAATTCGTCACAGAATCTCTTTTAATTTGTGTCATTTAAGAAAATTTCCTAATAAAGGCTTTTCTTTACATAAAATAGCGCCACGAATTTCTGGGACATTTCTTTTTTTGTTAATAAAACTGGCGGAAAGAAGTGAAGTTCGTCTTTGTTAGTGGCCCTAATAAAGTAGACAAAAGACAGGATCCTATACTATTGTGTCAGTCGCCCGAATGTACGTTCAAATAGTAAAAACTTTGAAGTACTTAGTGGTTCAGTTGGTGAGAAACTTTACTGTCGCATTAGTCATAAATGAGTTCTACTTATTTTATCAGATTCAGATTTATTTATTTGCCAACAATGTCGGTACAAGTTGAAGATGATACAATAGCTGAAGATTTCCGCTACATTCCTTACGGCATGCAAATTCGTAGAAACTAATTGATAAGATACAATATTATTATAAATTAATAAATAACATGTCATTCTAATTAACACTAATTAATAAAAATAAAAGATTGTGAATTGCACATAAATAAATCTTATCAATTAAATTTATTGCATTATTTTGTAATTATAATTAAGTGTAAGGTTATTTTACAAATGAATGGCATTTACAAATTATACTATCAACATTTTATTTATCATTTAAAAAGTCATTGATACAATAATAAAAATTTTCTAATTATTATGCTAAGCTTAGATTGAAATATTCGAATAGGGTGTTCTTTAAAACTGTGCGGAGTTTTATTGTAAATAATTTGTTACCTATCATTTACAATAAAATTGACATAATATCTTTCCTTATTAGTGTTGTTTTATAATTGCCTGTATATAATAAGTTTTTATATTGTAGTCTCATTGGATCTGACCACATTAGAATGTGGTCAGGTACATTCTAATATTGGCTAGTGATTGGAATAAATCTAAATTAGTTTTAAAATGTACAAAGATGGTAAGGTCAGTACTTTCAGCGATTTAAACACACGAACACAACTCTGTATTTTTCAGGTTTATCATAGATCTTATGCAGCGTTTTTGGGCTCTAAAAATCTGTTCCCTCTCACTACAATTGCCCCTGAATATTACTTCAAATCTTAAAATTGGCGCAACTACACCGTGGTAAGCTACTACGAGTGGATTATTACTAACTTTATGCGATAGATTATGCAGCACACAGGCTGGCTTGCTAAGTTTATTACAATCTTCTTCGGCATGAGGTTTCCAAGTAAAATTGCTGTCAATTAAGATCTATAGGCATTTAGCAATATTTGTTGTTGTTCAACATTTTGTCCATTATGAGTAATGTTAACATTAAGAGGGCATCCTTTGGTAAAAATGCATTACTTTTGTTTTTTTAAGATTTTTTACGTCCAGCCAGTCATTAATGTTTTCCAATGCAGTATTAATATAATCTTCATAATCTTTAATGTCATTACTTTTCATTATCACTGTACTATCATCCGCAAATAACACCAAAACATGTTGCGTTTGACGTGGCAAATCATTGCTGATATAGATGGATATGGAACACCATTTTTGACTACTCTACCATCTGATGCATATTTAATTTGAAATTGGAAGAAACAAAATAATTTTTTCTAGTTGCTGTTGTGTGTCCCTAAAAATGTGTCCTGCGTCATCCACGACTCCACGTGTCATCCATCAATCTCTTGCAAAAATGCAAACAAACTATAGAATACTTTCAAGGCCATACAAGTATTTTACTGCGAAACCCATCACTCGGCCACTTTGATTTTTTGTTTTTGTTTTTATAGAGCGGACAAAACTTTCTGCAAATATAAATCAAACGGCTTCAACAGAACCGCATTGAAATAAACACTACAAGTGGAAATTATTTCAGTTCACTGAAATGTTTGAGATCTTTGATTTCATATTATCAAATTTTAAGCTGTACTTATTTAATTATATAAATTAATTCGTGAGCGAGTTATGTTTCTATTGAAATATCAGTGAAGGACGAAGTGATCATATACAAGGTGTAAACAGACCCTTCACAAAGCCGTCAACCAAGCATTCTGTACATCAAACTAAATAACTCTACGCAAACATTTTGCTGAAAACACGTTTTTTTTGGGTGAAAATCACGTTTTATGGTAGAACTCAATGTAACGCATTCAAAATATTGTGCTGATGGATGCAATGAATAGCACAGTGGTCGAAAAGGTATTTAAAGTAAACTTATAACATTAAAACCTTCTTTTTCAAAAAAATACTTGCATACAAGTTGGAACTTTCCAATATACCTGTAATTAGAAGGTTCCCAGTTAAGGGACAGAACAAAAAAATATTGCAATGACGGGGAGATCCAGTGCTTTTCGCTTCGTTAGTTCTATTTACATGCTTTATGAATTCCAAAGAAGGAGAATTGAAGCTGGTTAAAAATCAAATGAAAGTGTAACCAAATTGCGTACTGCCTCTACCAAAAGCTACATAAAGTAGCTAAGAAATCGGTATTTTATTATGTCGCGAGGAATAATTACTTAACTTTTGAGGAGTCCGTAGGTACAGTTGTTGATAACAACGTAAGCTTTTACACCTCGAAAATGTAAAGCGTTAATAATATATGACAGAACCTAACTCATGTATCCTTTGAACATTAGTCAAAACACAAAATGGTCGCGAGGAAAACATTTTAAACTCGTTTAGAATCCGCTTTTAAGAACTTAATGAGCTCCGAGTTAATTCTGCAGCAAAAGAGTGGCGGTCAGAGGTCATCGTTTTATCCATTTAGTTAAATTTAATCTTTGCTAGCTCATTAATAACTACGTAATCCATTCGGGTGTCGTTTAACCCTTTCGGGCCCTAAACAAGGCAGTAACTTCATACCGTGTAGTCTCGTGAGTGGTGCAAGTGAGGAGCTTCTAGTCATTGAGAGTTTGTTGACAATTGAAATGAAATATGATAAACTTGTCAATATCCTTGATGTTTTGAATCTGTTCTTGTAAAATGTCTGAAATTTTGTTTCAGGAAAATTACAATTCCACGATGAAACTACGAATATTGTAACGTAAGTAGTAGTTTTAATATTTTATTGTATGTATGATTTTAAAGTTTGAACAGTATTTTTAGCGTCGTAAAAAGTAGTTCAGTGTTGAGGGAAGTTAGTAGTTAACAGGGTTCATAGAACGCAAAACTAATTAGTATATTTGTGCGTGTAACTATTCATAAAGTCAACAGACACATAATAGCAATAGCTTAATCACGTCCGCTTAAGCTTCTCACACAGTCCTTGCCAAAAAGGTCTTTGATATGCCAATATGCATGCACGAAGGCCTCCTCCAGGCAAATTGAAATTTGCCAAGACCCACCTCTAGTGGGTCACAGTACCCGGCCTGCTGAGCTTGGGCCGAACGGTTATAGCCAGGAGATCGCTTTCATTGCCGCTCATGAATGGAGCACGACCAAATATTTTGATTATGCAAATTCAATGTATGTTGCTGTTAGGGGAGAACCGTTTTCTGGAGCATTGTTTTTATTTTTGAGTTTAATATAAGGTTGATCGGTTTTTTAAGGTATCTTGCTGTATTAGGTAGGTTTGTAACCAAAAACTTCTTAGAATTAGGCATATGCTCACGCTTTATTACATGGGGCTTCAACACAACTGGCGAAATGTGGGTTTAGTACAGGCATTATGTTATAATAGTGTTAAATTAAACTAAGTTTTTGATCATAGACAAACGAATTTTAAATTAATAGATGTTATTACGCAGATCAAATCCTAAGTTCTAGAAACAGGAAATACTCTCACGTCAAGAACTATATACTTTCGGATTGACTAATCGATTCCAGGGACTTGAGGAATCGAACCAGCTCAACGAATTTTTATGCTAGTCTTTTTTTGGGGGTGTGCCTCAAACGGGCATGGGCAGGACATCTGGCTAGACGCGAAGATGGGTGATGGAACAAGGCTTTGACCGAGTGGTGGGCAAGGTTAGGCCAAAGAAACCAGGGCCGCCCTAAAGCTCATTCGGTCGATGATATCGTCAAAGTCGCGGGAAACACCTGGATAAGGGACGCACAGAACCGGGAAGTGTGCTGGCAAAAAATGGAGGCCTGTACCCAGCAGTGGGTGATTCTGGGCTGATATGATGATGAGAAGTTTTAAAATAAACTTTACGTCTTCATAGACTTTCAAACATAAATTCTTCACCGTTCCTCAATCAAAAAAAAAGCAGTGCAAAAACGTTCAAAAGTTGGTAACCCGAACTATGTACGTGGGACACTCAGAAAGTTTTGCGAAACTAAAAAAAATTGTTCTATACGTACATATATTTTTATTAAATCTTTTCAAAGTACTTTCCACCAGCCTCTATACAAAGATTCATGCGCCTAAACCAGTTTTCAAAACACTTTTTCCAGTCCGCCGCAGACACCTCGTTTACAGCCTGCTCGAACCCAGCCAGCGCATCTTCCGGCGACGAAAATTGTATCCCTTTGAGCTGATTTTTTATTTTTGGGAATAAAAAGAAGTCACACGGTGCTAGATCAGGGCTGTAAGGAGGGTGACCCAGGAGTTTGACTGGCGTGCTGTCCAGGAAGTCCCTCGTTTTGAGTGCGGTGTGCGCAGGTGCATTGTCGTGGTGGAGCAGTAGCCCGCGGAGCCCTGTGTTTGGTCGCTTGTTGCTTATAACAGAGAAAACTTCTGGCAAACATTTGGAAGTATACCATTCGGCATTAATGCTTCTTTGATCCCGTAAGGGAATTGATACCAAGTGGCCAGTCAAATTAAAAAAGCTAGCGATCAAAATCTTACCCCCGCTTCTAGATCGCTTCACTTTGGTAGGCGTTGGCTCATTTTGAAACACCCAAACAGTCGACTGGCGCTTGGTTTCTGGGTCGTATTGATAAATCCAGGACTCATCACCTGTAACGATGTCGTAAACACGCCGAGACGAGCCTGCTTCAAATTTGTTAAGCATATCACGGCACCATTCCACCCGGGCCTGCTTCTGAGCATCGGTGAGGTTGTGCGGCACCCAGCGTGATACTATCCTCCTCACGCAAAGATGGCTGTGTAGAATCTCGTGAACGCTTCCCGATCCAATCTTCAATATGTGTTGAATCTCCTGATATGTAATTCGCCTATTGTCTTGGATTAAATTTTTCACTGCTAGCACGTTTTCTTCGGTAACAGCCGTCAAAGGGCGACCGCTTCTTTCGTCATCCCCCAAAGTTGGTCGACCGCGCTTGAATTCGTTATACCAACGATACACGGTTGCCTTGGAAGGGCCTTCATCCATGAATGCCATTTGAAGTCTATCGTACGATTCATCCGGTTTCAGGCGACACTTGAAATCGTATAAAATCATAGCTCTAAAATGTTCCCGGCGCAGATCCATATTTCAGTGAGACACAATACTTTGAATTAACTCGCAAAAAATGTGGAGGGAAATTTTGAAATTGGAACTTACTTATTTTTACTTATAAATAATCATATTTTCGAAAAACATAATAACTGGCCAGTCTCCCATATATAAAAACTTTTTTTCGCAATACTTTCTGAGGGGCCTGGTATACACAAAACAAGAACTGCTTTTACATCCCCGTCCCTAAGTAGGTCAGCAGAGCAGCACACAAGTTAAACAAAAGCCTCCCAAACGATCTCTTGCAAATTAATAAAGGAGTTTAAAATTGTATGTAAGTGCTTGAGAATTCATTACTAACTTTGCATTCTGTAGAGGTGTTCGATTTTATTCCTCGTTTTGTTTTCCATTTGCATAATCAATGCTTTGAGTCTCAGTGCAAATATTAATTTGAAAGTAACCAACGGTTTCTTTTTGAGGGTAGTTATAACGTGTACTCGTGTATGTAAGTTAAACTTTGTGTAGTTAATTAATTAAATAAACTAAATTTTAAGTAAAAGACATTATTTTTTATCTTTAAAACGAATGCAAATGTAAATAAATTTAATAATAAAAGTGCTTGAGACGTAACTGAAGCTCGTGTATAACTTCTATGAATGTTATACTTTCATAAAGTCGTGTGTACACAAAGCTCAACTAAAATATAGACTGGTTCGATACTACTCGTAACTACCTACGCAAGAAAAACATATTATGGGTATTAATTATCTCTTACAGGCACACATTGTCTCGTCAGAATATCTATATTTAACTCTAGGTTAATAAAGGTTATATTTTGTCTAGCGGCAAAACTCCACATAAATTTGACACTATTACAAACTAAGATAGCTACCGGCAGCTTCGACGTGGCAGTTGGCTTGCACCAAGGGTCGGCTCTAAGCCCTTACCTCTTCCTGGTGATAATGGACGCTCTTACGTCGGAAATCGGGAAGAGGCTCCTTGGTGTATGCTGTTTGCCGACGACATTGTGTTAGTGCCGAGAGTGGCCTAGAAGTCCAGAGCAGATAGGAGGTGTGGTGGCAAAGGCTGAAGAATGTTGGCCTGAAATTAAGTAGAACCAAAACGGAATACTTGTTTTGTGATTTCGGCGGTCTCTCCAGTCCTGTGCCTATAGCCCTTGCCGGACCGCCCGTACCGATCTGCTCCGATTTTCGGTACCTCGGGTCGCTTGTCCAAGGAGATGGCGATGTAGACAGGGACGTAACGCACCGGATCAACTCAGGATGGATGAAATGGCGACAGGTCACTGGAACAACTTGCGACCCACGGATGCCCCTCAAGTTAAAGGGAAATATATACAAGTCCGTGATACGACCTGTCGTACTGTATGGATCAGAATGCTGGGCAGTAAAGACGGATGAAAAAAGATTGTATGCAGCAGAGATGTGAATGTTGAGATGGATGTGTGAAGTGACTAAAATGGATAAAGTTAGAAATGAGTACATAAGAGGATGTTTGACCGGGCGCCTGCTACAGAAAAGATGACAGGGAGTCGTCTGTCTTGGTATGGGCATGTGATGAGGAGGGATGGAACACATGTGACTAAAAGAGTGATGAATATAAATGTGGATGGATGGAGAGGAAGAGGAAGACCAAAGAAAAGATGGACGGATTGTGTGAAAAATTATATGAAGGAAAAAGGAGTAAATGATAGCATGACGAATGACAGAGGAGAATGGAGGAAAGTGAGGTGTTGCGCCGACACCAAATAAAATGGGACAAGGGCAGGAAGAAGAAGAAAACAAACTAAGCGATAGCATAGCCTTCTGGGTTAAGCTCGCCGTGGTAAAATTAATAAAAACATTCACACAAATTGCATTAATAATTAGCTTATATTATACTTAAAGCAATGTGTGTATGTTTTTTTTTATTTCGTGTGCAATAAAGAATAAGAATAAGCCCTCGGTTTCGCCTTGGCAGAGGGTTGGGCTTACCGCGGGAATGCACTATTAGGCAAAAAAATATTATATGTCCTAACCTAGGGTCACGGTCACGTGTGCCACAAATGTCAACGAAATCCATTTAACCGTTAAGTTACATTATATCGACAGACATGCATAGTTACTCTAGCATTAATGATATACCAGGCCCCTCAGAAAGTATTGCGAAAAAAAGTTTTTATATATGGGAGACTGGCCAGTTATTATGTTTTTCGAAAATATGATTATTTATAAGTAAAAATAAGTAAGTTCCAATTTCAAAATTTCCCTCCACATTTTTTGCGAGTTAATTCAAAGTATTGTGTCTCACTGAAATATGGATCTGCGCCGGGAACATTTTAGAGCTATGATTTTATACGATTTCAAGTGTCGCCTGAAACCGGATGAATCGTACGATAGACTTCAAATGGCATTCATGGATGAAGGCCCTTCCAAGGCAACCGTGTATCGTTGGTATAACGAATTCAAGCGCGGTCGACCAACTTTGGGGGATGACGAAAGAAGCGGTCGCCCTTTGACGGCTGTTACCGAAGAAAACGTGCTAGCAGTGAAAAATTTAATCCAAGACAATAGGCGAATTACATATCAGGAGATTCAACACATATTGAAGATTGGATCGGGAAGCGTTCACGAGATTCTACACAGCCATCTTCGCGTGAGGAGGATAGTATCACGCTGGGTGCCGCACAACCTCACCGATGCTCAGAAGCAGGCCCGGGTGGAATGGTGCCGTGATATGCTTAACAAATTTGAAGCAGGCTCGTCTCGGCGTGTTTACGACATCGTTACAGGTGATGAGTCCTGGATTTATCAATACGACCCAGAAACCAAGCGCCAGTCGACTGTTTGGGTGTTTCAAAATGAGCCAACGCCTACCAAAGTGAAGCGATCTAGAAGCGGGGGTAAGATTTTGATCGCTAGCTTTTTTAATTTGACTGGCCACTTGGTATCAATTCCCTTACGGGATCAAAGAAGCATTAATGCCGAATGGTATACTTCCAAATGTTTGCCAGAAGTTTTCTCTGTTATAAGCAACAAGCGACCAAACACAGGGCTCCGCGGGCTACTGCTCCACCACGACAATGCACCTGCGCACACCGCACTCAAAACGAGGGACTTCCTGGACAGCACGCCAGTCAAACTCCTGGGTCACCCTCCTTACAGCCCTGATCTAGCACCGTGTGACTTCTTTTTATTCCCAAAAATAAAAAATCAGCTCAAAGGGATACAATTTTCGTCGCCGGAAGATGCGCTGGCTGGGTTCGAGCAGGCTGTAAACGAGGTGTCTGCGGCGGACTGGAAAAAGTGTTTTGAAAACTGGTTTAGGCGCATGAATCTTTGTATAGAGGCTGGTGGAAAGTACTTTGAAAAGATTTAATAAAAATATATGTACGTATAGAACAATTTTTTTTAGTTTCGCAAAACTTTCTGAGTGTCCCACGTATACATATTAATAGTTAGTACTAGAATAGCAATATAGTAGCATAGGAAAGTAGTAGCTAGCATTAAGTTGCAATGTCTGTTAAATCATCTTTAATATTATGCTTGCAACAATTTTTCTCATTCGTGAAGGAGATCATTAAGTAAAGATGGTGACTGAGTGCTTGCGAGACGCCTGTCGCTTAAATGACTGAAGCGCTGCTTCACTTCAGTTTAAACTTAACTTAGTTGACCAACAACTGCACAATGTTTTTGCTTTAGTTTGGTTTTCGGAGTAGTTAGGGATTGGAAGTATCTAAATAGTACTAATATGTGGCCTCATTCGCAGTATCCTAGTAGAAAATGAAAACCAGCGACTCAAATAACCGGCAAACTGCTAGTCGAACCGGTGCTCTAAAGGTTCTGTTTCACCAAGACTGAGTTTACTTCCTTTTTATTATTTACCCAAATAGATTCCTGAGTATTTCATGTTTTTTTGAAAGAGAAATAAACATCTTAACCATAGTTATAGGGTGTCGGTTTCATACTTTGGGTATGGAACCCTAGAAAAGGATCCATATTGATAGCTGTTCGTAAAACAAGCTTGTACGTGAAAAAGTTCGTCTGTTCGTTACTGCGACGCGAGAGGCGGTAAATACTTTCTGTTTATCTTCTCCCCGATATATCGCTTAACTCACCCTCTGAAAACGTCCATTATTTCAATAATAACACTTATAAAAACTGTCAGAGTGTATTACCGGCGCAGCGTGGCCGTAAAAGGCGACGGAACAGCTACAGGGCCGTAAAACGCCCATACGTTTAAACGCTGAGCAGTAAAGCGGGTGTTCGCTCGTCGATACGACGGACATTAAATTAGTTTATGCGCCCTTATATTGGATAAATACTGTCTGAATGGGAGACATGCCTTGATGGGCTTTAAAATGTGACGTTATGTGAGATGTGCCTACGAGGTAATCGGCAAATGAACTCGTACGTACTCGCATTACATATTTTATGAGCGTGTTTCACATTACAGAACAGCATCAAAACTTTCTTATTATGATCGTAATAATATGCTTGTTTGTGGTTTGTTTAGCATATTTGTAGGCGAGATGGAGTTTTGTTTCCAAATCTTCTCTACACAGTAGAAAACGTTCAAACGTTCGGTTCTGTATGGTGCCGGACGTAAAGAATAGGACCATCCCATATCTTTCCGTGGGTGTAGTAAGAGGCGACTAAGGGATTTGCCAGAGAATGGGCAGCAGCGTTCTCTATGCCTTTGTAACAACCGTACTGCGATCGCCAACCCGCCTGCCAAGCGTGGCGATTATGGCAAAACCCCCCTAAATGTCAATGTGGCGACACTTGGGGGTGGCCTATGTCCAGCAGTGGACGTTTTTTGGGCTGAAATGATGATGATGATGAGTATAAAACGAAGTGACTTCCCGCCGCCCGTCTGTACGCTTAGCTCTTTTAAACTATTGTTTTTAGTAGTATGTGTACGTATTTATCGTTATATTTTATTTGTAAATGTTTTATTACCATTTGTTATGCTGCACCTATTGTGTTTTCTCTCTGCATCACCCTAGGGTTGACTGGTAGAAAATGCCCAAGGCATTTCCGCCTTTGTACAGTGTTTTTTATACTTGTGCATAATGTTTTAATAAATTAAAATTACACTAAGGTGTGGTGCTTGTATTGTATTGTATAGCGGGCTGGTTTCCGCAACTCCACGTCTAAAGCGCGTATTTTGCGTACGGGTGGGAACATTACTCCAACCACCCCAGCTCCCCGAGAAAGGCCAGCAGCTCCTTGGTGTTGCTGACGATCTCGCGGAGAGTACCTGGGTTACCTAAGTACTTTGCCCTGTATGTTGCAACCTCTGGGCAGTGTAGAAGCACGTGGGCTGCTGTCTCGTCCTCCTCCATGCAGGCTCTGCACAGTGGGCTATCTGTGACTCCTAGGACAAAGAGGTGTTTATTAAAAGAGCCGTGACCAGTGATGGCGGCTGTGACTATGCAGAGCTGTAATTTGGTCAGCCTAAGCAACCGTTTGGTGAGGCGGCCATCTATAGAAGGAAGTGCCTCCTTGGCCTGCCTACACTCACCATGGTCTAGCCACAGTTTGTGGTGTTGATCACTGGTGCGTTTCCTTACCAGAGTCCGTAGATACCCGAAGGGGAGTGGCACGATGGGTTCTGGTCCCACTGCTGCCATACTGGAACCCCTTCTAGCGAGTTCGTCCGCTGCATCGTTGCCCCGGGAATCGCTGTGGCCCTTTATCCATTGTATGGTTATGTTGTTGTGCTTACCGACCTGGTTAAGGCGCTGGTGACACTCGTATATTAACCCGGAGTTGACCGTGTGGTTGTCAAGTGCTAACAGTACAGCCCTGCTGTCTGAAAGTATACGGATAGAGTGGTCCCTAGCCTTCCTGGCTAAGATGGCTGATGCGTGTGTGGTGCTTAAAAATATGTCATCTAATGTCGAGTTTATAGTATTATATATATTGAAGGATATTTATTTACACAAGGCAACAATTGCCTTGTGTAAATAAATATCCTTCAATGTTAATTAAATACAATTATGTATCATCTGTCATTTCTAGAAATAATTCTACGGACGTTAAGGCAATGACCTTTAAACACACATAACTAGATTATCTCCGTACATGTACACACATACATATTAAGTGTATGAGTTGTAGACTAGCATGTGTTAGTATAGGACATCGTTTATCTTAGGACTTGCGAGAGAGTTCCAGGCAAACACAGCGGATTGTCTTAAACCTATATATTCCTAGTAGTTTGCACTTATGCAGCCCAATGTATGTGTCAAAGTGTTTTGAGGCCAAGGGATTAAGGGCAAAGACGAGGGCTTTCTCAGTAATATCAACAGTAACAGTAGCAGTACCTCGAGTATACCGCGTCTAGTGGTTCCAAGCGCTAGCTGCTGTGCGTGAAGTTTGAAGTTCAATTACCAGGTCAAAGATACACATTACATTCTGTTAATAACATCTTCATTTTTGTTTTTAATGAACGAAACAGTTAAAATAGATCTTTTTAAAACAACCTCTTCTTAAAAGTCTATAATTTGTAATCAATTATAGTTTGTAATCACAAAATTCCACAAATCTTCATATTCATCTTACTTAGCACATCGCATGCTGTATTACGCTACATACAATATCGTAACAGATGGCGCGTTGTCAAAGTAATGCCGGCCATAATTAACGGCCATTAACACAACACACGCCTGATTTGCCCCGCTGCTGCACCGCACAGCTTCATTTGGTTAAAAGTAATTAAATTGAAATATACGTGATCAATGCGGCATGAATTAAATAAAAATTAATATAGTATACGGGACTTTGTCGAGGTTCAATGAAACCAGTAAGAGCAGACTGTGGACATTGGATACTAACAGATACGTAAGTTCATTATCTGTCAGTGTTCGGTGACGGTATACAGCCGCGAGCCACTTCCCATAGCGGTTTGACTAAATCTTTCTTACGTAAACATTCGTTTTTTAATTCAAGATTGTGACTTGTTCCTGTCAAAAGAAAGTTTCACAACCAGTCGTGTTAACCAATACCTGTGTTTTGGATGTCAGATGGTTCTCGCTCCATATCAAATACTGGTATTCAGCTTCTTCCGTTTAGCCGAAAAGCCGACAAAACATCTTTGGGAAAAGCAGATGATGAATGTGACTCGAAACACAATTTCTTAAACTATATTGAACCATTGCCTATTAACGTTGTAAAACAGTTTTTAAAGGTTAAAAATTCATATTATCAATAAGCCTCGCAATGATATGAATTCTTTACAAAAAGAGAGGACATATTATACAAATGAAAATTACCTTAAGACATAAAAATAGACTAAACTAACCAATATCGCGTCTAAAAATGCACTCCAATAGTACGTTTGTCATGGCCATAAAAATATATAATAAGTTGCCCGAAGTAATAAAGAATCTAACGAAATACAACATCTTTATCAATAAACTAGCTGATACCCGCGACTTCGTTCGCGCGGAAATTTTAAGGTGTATGTGTGAGACTGCCTCGTTGGTCGATTGGTCGCTAGCTTGAGGTCCCGGGTTCGATTCTCGGATCGGGCAAAGTGTTATTGGGTTATTCCATCAAGAATTTCTCATTAGCAGCCACGAAGTCTGGATTTAATGTCGGGCCCGGTTTATGGGGCTCGCCCCCTATTACATAGAGCTTCAACATAACTGGCGAAATGTGGATGTACCATTAAGTACACCTTCGGGAATTACAGGCGTGATGTTTTGTTGTTATGTGTGAGAACTGACGGTCTGATCGTAATGTAATTATGTGGGTGATGACTACAAAGGGCGTGCTTTAGGGTGGTGTAATTCTGGGCGGCAGAGGTCTGAAACAAAAAGGCGTTGAAGCGACACTATAAATATGGCTTAGAAGCTGGAACATATCTACACTAATATTATAAAGAGGAAAGATTTGTATTTTTGTATTTTTGTATGTAACGAATAAACTCAAAAACTACTCGACCGATTTTAAAAATTCTTTCACGATTAGAAAGCTACATCTTTACCGAGTAACATAGGCTATATATTATCGCGCTAATAACTTAGGGGGATGAGCAATATTGCATTTAGTCCACATTTCTCAACTGTTTCACAACTGACAACTGTCATGACAAGCTTTAGAAAAAACCGGCTTTTTTAAACCATTTGTCAACAAAGTAAGTAGCCCCGCGGTTCTATGACCGCCCTGCCAAGCAAAAGGTTTCAAGTTCGTATCCGCAGTCAGTATGCACTTTTTGTGGTATTTTTTTAATGCTGTAAGTTTTCCAAAACAACGCGAGTTCGATCCCCAACCGGTGTTCACTTTTTGTAACTAGGTATTTATTTTTATTTTAATGCTTTATGATTTTCAAATCATTACACAATAGTTTTCGTTTTATTTACCATTCAAAATAAATAGTGATTAAAGAACGAGTGGGTCAAAAACAAAACGAAATTTAAGACATGATCGTCGGCGATTTTAAAGTATACACATCCGTAGACACTGTGATGGCTAAGGCATCGTCCTAATAGAACGCGAATGCGCGATCATCGTAGGTTTGCGCGAATTTTACTCGTACGAACGCGCGATTAAACATATTGAACTCGAATAGGTGTCCTAATTAAAATTCGCGCGATAATTGCGTCGGCGGCCCGCGCCCCTCGCTCGCTCGCATCGCTTACTCGCGCGATGATCGCGCAAACGCGTTCTATTAGGACGATGCCTAATGACGGTAGTTCTGCACACCCCGTTGAATTTTTCAGCTACTGGAGCTAACGGGCGTACCGTTCCCATAAGATGAAGCTTAACCTTGGCGTTTTAGATCTGCTGATGCGAAACTTTGATGTACCCAGACTGTGCAACGGCACCAGGCTTCGTATCACAAAATTTAGCAGTAATATTATAAAAGTCACCGTAGCAACCTACAAAAAGCAACTTACTACAAAAAGTACTACAGCGCCATCTATGACTCGACGGAAAAACTAACATCAATTGCCTACATCTCGCAAGCAAAGTTTAAATCAACTTAAGACTAAAGTCTTAAATCGATTCGGATTTTCAGGTTTCTCTATATATAGAGAAACCCGACAACAACTGTCGGGCAGTTGCCCACCAGACACAACACCCGTCTGATTGGAGGATCCTCCCTTTTCAATGGAATATTGAGCAACTTTACACCCTGTTCCTCTTACCCCTAAACTGGTGACCCCGAAATGGACGTCAGCGCAGCCTTCGAGCAACGTGACGACATCATCATCACTTCTCTCAAGCTTTCGAGCAGCGAGTCTCACAGCCAGCCAGCTTCAAATGGGTATTCCTGACCACCAGCATGCAGCCGGAGCGCATTCCTGGTCAGCACCCTCAGCCTCTCATCAAGCGACCTTGGCACAGCACACTGCATTTTCGGCCGGTCGAGAGCTTCTACCTCCCGGTCGACACCTCTCTAACTGTCTGCCACATCGCGGCGCTGCACTACGTCCGATGCACTGGAGCAAACGCAGCGCCAGCCTCGACTCACTGGGGTTCGCCTCACCACCGCAGTCTGTTCCGACTCACCGTGAACAATGTGGCTACGAAATTCCAACTGGCACGGCATAATACTACAAGCTTACTCATTCGACTATCGACTCTGGTCTCCGGAGGAGAGTGACGTAGCGCCCTACAAAAAGTACTACAGCGCCATCTATGACGCGACGGAAGAACTAACATCAATTGCCTACATCTCGCAAGCAAAGTTTACATCGACTTAAGAGTATATAGAGAAACCCGACAACAACTGTCGGGCAGTTGCCCACCAGACACAACACCTGTCTGGTTGGAGGATCCTCCCCTTTTCAATGGAGTATTGAGGAACTTTACACCCTGTTCCTCATACCCCTAAACCACCATTATTACAGGAGTTGCTAAAGGAGAGAGCGTTTTAACTCGACGCATGCCAAATATTCCAAATAACTTGCCATTCCAATTTTAATTAACAGGTAGTAATTTCCCTTATAATAAGCTTTAGCAATGACGATCAGCAAATGTCAGGGCCATACCTAAAAAGTGGCAGGCATTCTTTTGGGTACCTACTCCATGCTTCTCAGACTGTCAATTATTCGTTGATTGTTCACGTGTTTGATGAAGCCAAAACTTGCACGTGGTGACGGTCATTGTTACGACATTTTTTATTTTATACAAAACCATTGGAAAAAATAAATAAATAGTGCCCAACAATGCGCCGCATTGTTCACTTATAAAAAAATATGTTCCAGCTTCTAAGCCATATTTATAGTGTCGCTTCAACGCCTTTTTGTTTCAGACCTCTGCCGCCCAGAATTACACCACCCTAAAGCACGCCCTTTGTAGTCATCACCCACATAATCACATTACGATCAGACCGTCAGTTCTCACACATAACAACAAAACATCACGCCTGTAATTCCCGAAGGTGTACTTAATGGTACATCCACATTTCGCCAGTTATGTTGAAGCTCTATGTAATAGGGGGCGAGCCCCATAAACCGGGCCCGACATTAAATCCAGACTTCGTGGCTGCTACTGAGAAATTCCTGATGGAATAACCCAATAACACTTTGCCCGATCCGAGAATCGAACCCGGGACCTCAAGCTAGCGACCAATCGACCAACGAGGCAGTCTCACACATACACCTTAAAATTTCCGCGCGAACGAAGTCGCGGGTATCAGCTAGTTTTTTTATAAGTGAACAATGCGGCGCATTGTTGGGCACTATTTATTTATTTTTTCCAATGGTTTTGTATAAAATAAAAAATGTCGTAACAATGACCGTCACCACGTGCAAGTTTTGGCTTCATCAAACACGTGAACAATCAACGAATAATTGACAGTCTGAGAAGCATGGAGTAGGTACCCAAAAGAATGCCTGCCACTTTTTAGGTATGGCCCTGACATTTGCTGATCGTCATTGCTAAAGCTTATTATAAGGGAAATTACTACCTGTTAATTAAAATTGGAATGGCAAGTTATTTGGAATATTTGGCATGCGTCGAGTTAAAACGCTCTCTCCTTTAGCAACTCCTGTAATAATGGTGGTTTAGGGGTATGAGGAACAGGGTGTAAAGTTCCTCAATACTCCATTGAAAAGGGGAGGATCCTCCAACCAGACAGGTGTTGTGTCTGGTGGGCAACTGCCCGACAGTTGTTGTCGGGTTTCTCTATATACTCTTAAGTCGATGTAAACTTTGCTTGCGAGATGTAGGCAATTGATGTTAGTTCTTCCGTCGCGTCATAGATGGCGCTGTAGTACTTTTTGTAGGGCGCTACGTCACTCTCCTCCGGAGACCAGAGTCGATAGTCGAATGAGTAAGCTTGTAGTATTATGCCGTGCCAGTTGGAATTTCGTAGCCACATTGTTCACGGTGAGTCGGAACAGACTGCGGTGGTGAGGCGAACCCCAGTGAGTCGAGGCTGGCGCTGCGTTTGCTCCAGTGCATCGGACGTAGTGCAGCGCCGCGATGTGGCAGACAGTTAGAGAGGTGTCGACCGGGAGGTAGAAGCTCTCGACCGGCCGAAAATGCAGTGTGCTGTGCCAAGGTCGCTTGATGAGAGGCTGAGGGTGCTGACCAGGAATGCGCTCCGGCTGCATGCTGGTGGTCAGGAATACCCATTTGAAGCTGGCTGGCTGTGAGACTCGCTGCTCGAAAGCTTGAGAGAAGTGATGATGATGTCGTCACGTTGCTCGAAGGCTGCGCTGACGTCCATTTCGGGGTCACCAGTTTAGGGGTAAGAGGAACAGGGTGTAAAGTTGCTCAATATTCCATTGAAAAGGGAGGATCCTCCAATCAGACGGGTGTTGTGTCTGGTGGGCAACTGCCCGACAGTTGTTGTCGGGTTTCTCTATATATAGAGAAACCTGAAAATCCGAATCGATTTAAGACTTTAGTCTTAAGTTGATTTAAACTTTGCTTGCGAGATGTAGGCAATTGATGTTAGTTTTTCCGTCGAGTCATAGATGGCGCTGTAGTACTTTTTGTAGTAAGTTGCTTTTTGTAGGTTGCTACGGTGACTTTTATAATATTACTGCTAAATTTTGTGATACGAAGCCTGGTGCCGTTGCACAGTCTGGGTACATCAAAGTTTCGCATCAGCAGATCTAAAACGCCAAGGTTAAGCTTCATCTTATGGGAACGGTACGCCCGTTAGCTCCAGTAGCTGAAAAATTCAACGGGGTGTGCAGAACTACCGTCATTAGGCATCGTCCTAATAGAACGCGTTTGCGCGATCATCGCGCGAGTAAGCGATGCGAGCGAGCGAGGGGCGCGGGCCGCCGACGCAATTATCGCGCGAATTTTAATTAGGACACCTATTCGAGTTCAATATGTTTAATCGCGCGTTCGTACGAGTAAAATTCGCGCAAACCTACGATGATCGCGCATTCGCGTTCTATTAGGACGATGCCTTAGCCATCACAGTGTCTACGGATGTGTATACTTTAAAATCGCCGACGATCATGTCTTAAATTTCGTTTTGTTTTTGACCCACTCGTTCTTTAATCACTATTTATTTTGAATGGTAAATAAAACGAAAACTATTGTGTAATGATTTGAAAATCATAAAGCATTAAAATAAAAATAAATACCTAGTTACAAAAAGTGAACACCGGTTGGGGATCGAACTCGCGTTGTTTTGGAAAACTTACAGCATTAAAAAAATACCACAAAAAGTGCATACTGACTGCGGATACGAACTTGAAACCTTTTGCTTGGCAGGGCGGTCATAGAACCGCGGGGCTACTTACTTTGTTGACAAATGGTTTAAAAAAGCCGGTTTTTTCTAAAGCTTGTCATGACAGTTGTCAGTTGTGAAACAGTTGAGAAATGTGGACTAAATGCAATATTGCTCATCCCCCTAAGTTATTAGCGCGATAATATATAGCCTATGTTACTCGGTAAAGATGTAGCTTTCTAATGGTGAAAGAATTTTTAAAATCGGTCGAGTAGTTTTTGAGTTTATTCGTTACATACAAAAATACAAAAATACAAATCTTTCCTCTTTATAATATTAGTGTAGATTGAAGTTTTTCCTGTTAAACAAATGTTACTATAGTTTAAACGAATACTTAAATGATAAATTATAAGTAACTCAATAACATACGCCTACCTACTTATAATGCACATTTTTTTTATTTTTTTTTATTTCATATTACAATAAATATGGATTATGGAGCATCTAATTAAATATCTTACCATGGATAAAAAACAAGTATTAAATACGCAATAAATTATAATAGTAATTAAAAGTACAATTAATAATTTAAAAAAATATATGATTTTAAAAATGTTACTAATTTATTAAATAAATGCATATAATCTATACAATAATAATAATAATTCTAACATCCCATTCAGTAATATTAAACAGTTTATCTTACCAACTAAAAATATAATTTATCTCATTAAGCACCCAGTGTTCTTCCTCCTCTCTCCTACCTGATCTTGCTGTGCCCGACAGGGTCCATAATTGTGACTTATATAATTACTTCCTTTCCATCTATGTAAATACATTACATATCTGTATGGCGTCGGACGTAAAGAATAGCACCATCCCATTTCTTCCCGTGGGTGTCGTAAGAGGCGACTAAGGGACTTTCCAGAGAATGGGCAGCAGCGTTCTCTGTGCTTTTGTAACAACCGTACTGCGATCGCCAACCCGCCTGCCAAGCGTGGCGATTATGGCAAAACCCCCCAAAATGTCAATATGGCGACACTTGGGGGAGGCCTATGTCCAGCAGTGGACGTCTTTTGGGCTGAAATGATGATGATGATGATGATGAAATACATTATGGTACGCAATAAAGAATTGAGATACTCCTTCAGTACCAAAATCCATTTCAATCCGTAAAACCTATCTAGAGACTATTTAGTAAAGTAAAACATTGTGAAGATTTCCCCCGGGGTCACCGACCCCGTGCTTCGATAATTGCGCGGCGCAATTACACTTGCATTTAATTACGCGCCGCCAGAGGTCGCAGGCCGCGCGCGTCACATCCGGAGTCGCGCCGGAAGCTGCGCACACTAACGCTTTGTTCCCAACTCACATTGTGCTGCCTATAGGCTATATGTGCTTTTGTAGCTTTTGTCATATTTGGTAGGTTTTAACAGTGTTAAAATAAAATAAAAATTCTATTATATTTGTGTCAGTAGTAATTTGGTCGTTAGCGCTACTGCTGAACCTCGGGCCGGGTAAAGTGTAATAGGATTTTATCCATCAGGAATTTCTCAGTAGACAGAGTGTCCGTCAAGATTTTTGTATCTTCATCATCAGCCTATAATGTTCCTACTCCTGGGACTCGGCCGCCTCTCTATGAGAGGGAGTGGGCTGTAATCCACCACGCGGGCCGTAATCCACCACGCGGGCCCAGTGCGGTTTGGTAGATGTCACATGTCTTCGAATTTTTAGTTCTAAGACATGCTGGTTTCCTCACGATGTTTTCCTTCACCGTTTTTGAGGGCAGCGGTGATGAAATAAATTACACAAAGTAATGCGCCTGCCTGGGTTCGAACCTACGGCTTACTGCTCGTAAGTTGGGGCTGCCACCACTGGGCCACCACTGCTCTCATTTTTGTATGATTGATGGCAATATTCTTGCTCCTTCTTTCATGGGAATTAAACATAAGTGCATGGGTATACTATGTTACACCTATACCTAGCCTTTTATGGGATACAGGGGCGATGTTATGTGATATCTTAAGCCTGAAATTAAATTAACATACTATAGTGTAATAAAGACATGCAAACACTGAGTTACATTAGAGAAACTCAAACCACAAGAAGCAACGAGAATGCTACGCAACTCGTAACCGCGTAGCTTCGTAGCAACGTATTCGTAGTCACGTATCTCCTAGCTCATCGAGCGATTCCTACCTACCTTGATTTTTGCTTACATTTCATCCGCTAAACATAATTCCGTTTACCTTTCGTTTCCGAGTTACCGTCGACATTCAAACACTTGTTTTCAGGGAAAACAATGAAAACAAAAATGTCTGAAACTTTTCGAATAAAACGAAACCGTTCGTACCTACATATGTTTTTAATTAACAAAATACGGTAGTTGAACAAAAACGGCGGTGTATCTGGATAGGTCCCATTGTACTGTGCCGCCATACCGCCGTAGGTATGCAGGGTATGCGGTGCGCCAGGCGGCGCGG
Source organism: Cerastis rubricosa (assembly GCA_949152445.1). Taxonomy (NCBI): domain Eukaryota; kingdom Metazoa; phylum Arthropoda; class Insecta; order Lepidoptera; family Noctuidae; genus Cerastis; species Cerastis rubricosa. Next base: position 857,090 of record OX424525.1, on the reverse strand, counting down.
AATGCGAACGTTCGTATACGTTGACAAAAATCCGCCGGCTCTTTCAAACGAATAAGTATTCAAAATAAAAATGTTTTCCGTGCACACTTTACAGCCACTTTGGTGGAGCCTACCGCTTCCGAACCTACCCGCTCGGAATGTTGATTACTGGGAATAATAAGGCGCGGCGGTTCAAATTTAGCATTTAACATGTAAAATATCAAGTTTACTTACTGTCTAGCATATTAAATAAATGCTTTGCTGATGAAACATTGTGTAAGTAAAAGCAAAAAACCTGGCAACTTTAAACGAAAGCTGCCGCCCAACCTTGTATTTTATCTCACAATACGCCTCAAGACGAGCACCTCCAGTATATTTTCATTACGTTCCCAGAAGCAACTAAATTGAACAGCTTACAGCTTGACAGTGAAGTAAAACAAGCTGGTATTGTAGCTAGTAGCTACTCCAGCTCGTTTCAGCGGTCCCGGGCAGCGCATACAAACGAAGCTATCAACAATCCTTCCGGTGTGTTGTCCCGATGCACTGCGAGATAATGACGTGCATCTCATTGTCATTTATTTGGAGGGATTCCTTTATGAGATTGACACACCGAATAAATTAGGTATTTGTTTGGTGGGTTGCTATGAGTGCTAATGTTTTAATTTAAAACTAGGAACGCAGGTCAAAGCGAGTGGACCGGACTTCCGAAATGTCTGTCAAAGACTGGTGGCGGCAGCCGGTCCGGATTCCGGTTCCGTCATTGTGACCGCACCTTCATAAAACTGCTGTTTACTATTCTTCAAATCAAATAAACAATTAGTTAGAAGATAATGTTAAGAGGTCGATGTAGGGATTTTTCAAACAAATAATTTATTTTCCAGACTTTCAAACAATATTATGGATCACTGGATTCAGTACCTATGTATGCTCTCAGCTGCTTGCACACGAATAAATAGGCTGATTTCCTATCCTTGAAGTAAAAAAACCGAGATAAAGATTCAGTTTTGCAATAATTAATTCAACAAATTAAAAAATCATATGCCATTGCAACCAAGAAAGTGATAATATTTTCTATTAAAGGGCCGTAAATATCAACTTGAGAAAGAGGATCTCGTGGCTAAATAATTAAAGCGGATTTAGTTTCTAGTTTGGTCCGTGGATGGGTGACCACCCATTACATAGGTATCGAGTTTCCTCCGTGCTTCGTAAAGCACGTTAAGCCGTTGGTCCCAGTTGAAAATTGTAGATCTTTGACAGTCTTTAAAGATAGTCAGTGGCCCGAAAGTCTTACCAAGTGGTATCGCATTACCCAGTACTAACTGGATTGTGGAGGTCAGATAGGCAGTTGTTTCATGTAAAATACTGGTATTCAGGTGCATCCGGTTAGACTGGAAGCCATCCCCAACACAGCTGGGAAAAGGCTAGGCAGATGATGATGACGTAGAAATCGATGCAATGTCATCATCATCATTTCAGCAAAAGACGTCCACTGCTGGACATAGGCCTCCCCCAAGTGACGCCACATTGACCGGTCCCGTGCGCCTCGCATCCAGCGGATCCCCGCAGCCTTGACCAGGTCATCGGTCCACCTAGTGGGAGGCCTTCCAACGCATCGTCTTCCTGTTCGCGGTCGCCATTCCAGAACTTTTCAGCCCCATCGGCCATCCGTTCTGCGAGCAATGTGCCCTGCCCATTGCAACTTAAGTTTGGCAATTCTTCGGGCTACGTCAGTGACCTTGGTTCTCTTGCGGATGTCCTCATTTTTGATTCGATCACGCAAGGAAACTCCGAGCATAGCCCTCTCCATTGCCCTTTGGGTGACTTTAAGCTTTCTGATGAGGCCCATTGTGAGCGACCACGTTTCGGTCCCGTATGTAATCACTGGCAACACACTGGTCATAGACTTTCGTCTTGAGACACTGCGGTAAGTTGGACTAGTAGATACCACGCAGCTTCCCGAACGCTGCTTAGCCGAGTCGGATTCGACGATTGACCTCTTTCTCGAAGTTAGACCTACCCAACTGGACCGTTTGTCCCAGGTAGACATAATCGTCTACAACTTCGATAGTAGAGTCTCCGATCTTGATAGGAGTGGGTGTTACATGGGCATTCAACATGACCTTGGTTTTATCCATGTTCATTTTAAGACCCACTCTTTCGGAAGCTCTACTGAGGTCATCGAGCATTGTACTGACGTCCTCCATGGTCTCAGCCATGACCACTTTATCGTCGGCAAATCGAAGGTGAGAGATGTACTCGCCATTGCCTTAGAAGTGAGATGGGCCTATAGTTCTTCAACCGGGCATTGTCGCCCTTATTGAAGAAGAGTACCACCACACCCCTGCACCATACCTGAGGCGTTTTGCCCTCGAGTATGACGGAATCAAATAGCTTCTGAAGGGACTGAAGTACCGGTTTTCCACCCGCCTTCAGAAGTTCGGCCGTAATTCCATCATCACCCGGTGCCTTGTTGTTTTTAAGCTGTTTCAGAGCCATCCTAATCTCGTACAGGCTGATGTCCGGGATGTCTTCGGTATAGTGTCGGGTCAGTCTAGCTCTTGGGTCATTCGCTAGATTTACAACGGGTTTCCTGGTTGACGTGTACATGTACAACTGCCCATAGAATCTCTCGATCTCCCTCAGTAGCTCCGGTTTGGCGGATACGATCCTGCCATCGTCGGTCTTCAGTTTCGTGAGCTGGCTTGCAATGCACATTTTCTGATATTATGAATTCAATTAAAGCATGTTAAAGTTATTTGTAAAATTGCTGCAACATACACTTGGTATTCTCTAATATAAGTTTAAAGTGTGAGGTAATTTGCTGCAGTTAGCAAGTCGCACGATCGTAAGCAAGCACTGCTGCAGTGCCACATAACTTGCGCGCGTTACAAGCACTAATATTTGCACTTTATATGTTAATGTACGCAGTGAACATAAACTCGATGAATTCATTACCGAGTAACGCGAATACTGTGTAAGGGAAATTATTGGTTAGAGTATATGTTGTATGGGATTTTTGTTGTATTATTTGTGTTGTAGTATAGTGTTAGTCAGTTGCAAACCACATGCGTTTTCTTATATCGAGAATCACGTTGTAATCCCATTTCAGAATAGCGGTTTCACACTGTTAGTCGTGACTTAATAAACTTAATCCTTCACTGTCAACAGTGTCATTTTGAAGTTCGGATTTCCTACATAAATTACTTATATCAAGTACCTACATAAAATATAAAGTTAAAAAAATTACTTTATGCAAACTTTCCACAGCTCCTTTTTTCCAACGCCATACGTAACATTTGGGCATTCACTAACCCCACACCCCGTTCATCTGATGAAGTTTCAATTTAATGAAGAATATGCGAGGTGTTTTTTGGGGAGCCTGATTTCGGCAGTGGTTACTGCCTTACTTCCTCTAATTACTGACACGACACATAATCCAAAATCATTATAAAGCGCTTGTGACGTAGGGGCGGGGGTCGCGTAGTTCCGGAGAGGAAACTCGCTAGGACTGTTATTAACGACCCGGACGACGGGAATTAATAACTCCGGCGATTTATAATGGTTTCAACTTTACCTCGAAATATATTGTTACGTTTATAACTCTAGACCAACAATACCTAGGTATTGGAATTGATTATGTTATAGTTGAACAATTATTAATAATCAATGCGGTGATTTGAAGAGAGTCTTATAATTTTGCCCTCTATTTAAAAAATCATTCTTGGGATGTCATTTGTCCATCACTTAAACGGACAGAGTGCTATTGAAAGCGACACAATGATTTTTAAATAATAAATTTAATGACTTTAAAAGAAACCTATGTCACTTTCGTTGACAAAGATTTCTTCAAATATTAGTAAATTAAAAACGAAACAAGCAAACCAACGACATGAATAAAATGCATTAAGTCTTCCAAAGAGTTATTGAAGTAAATTGTACTAATACCTACAGTTTAGACATTATTTTAGCTTTCTGAATAATACTAGTCACAGGAGATAAAGAAATTCTCACACTGGTCATTTCTCCTAAACAGTCCACATTATAGAATTGTAGTAGACTCTACAAAAAACTTAGCAATAAAAGAATAAGTCTCCACATTTTAAAGGGTACACGTACACAGATACGATAGTCAGTACATTAGGTTGCTGTTTCTCTCCGCTAAGTAGCACGAGTTGACGTTACATGCTCGGAATTGTTTCGTAACTCCGTGCTCACACAGCCTCCGCGAGCATACACACTGAATTACTGCACACAATGTACCCCGTACAACAAGTTAATATTGAACACTGGGGTCGTACTTAAAATGTGAAAAGATAATTTAGGAGTCGTATTATATCGGTCTAGTCGGTAAGGATTTACAATTTGGTAGAATTTTGACTGAATGCACAAACACTTTTAAAACGCTCAGAACGTTTTGGATAAGTGGCATCATCGTAGAATCACAATCAGCTCATAAAATTCCCACGGCTGGGACTCCAAAATCAAAATCAAAATATTTTATTTTACATAGGCCTACATGGGCACTTATAAAACGTCAACAGAAGAGGCACGGTTCGGGTTGGTCGTTTCCTATGGAGAAGAACCGGCAAGAAACTCCATGGTTACTCTTTTAAAATCATTTGGTTCTACAATATTTGGATGTTACAGCGCTAGTACTTAAGTATGAGAGGACAGCGTAGGCCCGACAATAAGTCATCGCTTACTACAAAAGGTAGAAAAAGATGAAGCTGAAAAAAAAAATAAAAAAAAAATTACAAAGCCTACAATGTCCACACATTCACAAAAAAATATGAATGAAAAAGAATCTATACAAAAGTAAAAATAAAACTAAGAACAATTAAATAAACAATTGACACAAATGTAGTCATCAGTACTGTAACTATTCTGCACAATGAATAAACGGTGCAAAGATTTGAAAACTATTGTAAGACATCTGAAAAAAAAATGAATAGAATAAATAAAATTCGGAATAGTTAGAGACATCCACATATTTGTGTCGTTTTTGAGCTACCAGGGAAGCCGCATGAGCAGAGGGAACTACAGCCAAACTTCTTTATCTTCAACATAGTCCTTAATTTTGTAATATGCTTTTTTAATAAGGACACGTTTGATGCAATTTTTAAACTTTCCATCGGTCAGTTCAATAACTGACTTTGGCAACTTATTATAAAAGCGTATACTGTTTATAAGAAATGACTTGCTAGTTTTTGTTAATCTAAATTTGGGTATTACAATTTCGTGTTTACTGCGTGTGTTTATATTATGGAAGTCGCTTCTAATTTTGAAAAGCCCTCGGTTTTTGCGGACGTATAAAATACATTCTAAGATATAAAGTGAAGGCAGAGTCAGTATATCGATCTCTTTAAATTTTTCTCTAAGGGACTCGCGAGGACCCATTTTATAGATCGCGCGAACTGCCCTCTTTTGCAATATAAAAATTGAATCAACGTCTGCTGCCGATCCCCACAGCAGAATTCCATAAGACATAATACTGTGGAAATACGCGTAGTATACTAACCTAGCTGTGGCTACATCAGTCAACTGCCTTATTTTCCTAACTGCATAGGCGGCTGAGCTTAACCTCCCCGAAAGAGTTCCAATGTGTTCCAATGTCCAATAGGTGCCTCTCTATGATAGCGTATAACATGTTTTAACGTTGTTTTAGTCAGTCACGTTTTGGGGCACAGAGGAACGGGTAAGTTTTGTATAACTTAATATATTCAACCAATACAACCCATAAAACTGAAAACTCCCGATCCCTTTACCGTCGTAACAGGTAAACAAAAAAACCGGCCAAGTGCGAGTCTTACTCGCACACAGGGTTCCATAGCCCCAAACAATATTTTGAACTGTCATTCATTAGTTAGTAGTATTAGTTGTAAACTTCCACTAAACCGCAAAACTAAATTGGTTTTTCATAGTATGTTAATGAAAAACAAAGTTACTGCTGCAGTTTTATGAAAAAGTCCCATATCTCAAAAACTAAACATCATATCTTATTGAAACCAATTTTCGTTGATAGTTTTTTTTACGTTCTACAAACTTAAATATTTTCAGAATTTTCCTTCTCTTACTTTAGAAATTAGAGGGGGGGGGACACACATTTTACCACTTTGGAAGTGGCTCTAGCGCAAACTATTCAGTTTAGAAAAAAATGATATTAGAAACCTCAATATCATTTTTAAAGACCTATCCATAGATACCCCACACGAATGGGTTAGATGAAAAAAAAAAATTTGGTTTTCAGTTCTATGTATGGGGAAACCCAAAATTAATAGTTTTTTTTCTATTTTTGTGTGAAAATCTTAATGCGGTTCACAGAATACATCTAATTACCAAGTTTCAAAAGTATAGCTCATATAGTTTCGGAAAAAAGTGGCTGTGACATACGGACGGACAGACAGACAGACAGACAGACAGACAGACAGACAGACATGACGAATCTATAAGGGTTCCGTTTTTTGCCATTCGGCTACGGAACCCTAAAAAGAAATAGTTTCCAATTCAGTTATCTCGTTGTGTAGGCCTCAAAGAGCTAGTTACTCCAAACAATATAAGATGCAAAGCGAGTTAGTGCGGGCGCATCAAGCCTCTATTAGCATTGCAAACGCCGGACAGTGAGCCGTCCGGAGCGGCACGTGATGCGGACAGCGTACAACTGGACTGTGTTTGGACACTAGAGTAGCTTTGAGGAGCTGATGGTCGACGTTAAAGTGCAATAGTAGGCAACCAGGGAACAGGTAAATTTACTTTTGTTCACAATTCTATACAGGGTGTTACGGAAAGGGTATATACATACTTAAGGGTGTGATAACGACCATCAAACTGAACATGTTTCTCCACAAACAAACATCGTTATAACGAAAAAATTATCTGCTGCCCCATACAAAATTTCAATACCTATTCGACCCAAATGTATGGGGCAGATGATTTTTTTTTCGCTATGACGATGTTTCTTTGTGGAGAAACATGTTTAGTTTGATCGTCTGTAGCACACCGTTAAGTATGTATATACCCTTTCCGTAACACCTTGTATAGTGACATGTAATTAAAATAATCTGACAGGATCTATTTTATTCTCATTTCTTAGATAATATTTATAAAAAATAATATATATGTACAAGCAAAAAATATAGTATTTTTATTTATCGCTTTTGTTTGGATAACATATTGTATTGGTCCATTTAAGAGATAAACGATGATAGAAGTCTCAAAACATATTGCGTACTTTCAAATGAAAGAGGGTGAAATAGCAATGATTCAACAAAGATTAACTCACTACTTGGAAATGACATTTGAACATACGTGAGCGGCTCAAAATGGCAGCAAACGGTCACAAAGCGGAGTTGAACAACGGCAATACAATGGTTCGGTTCTTTATGTCGTTGACTGGTATAGTGGGCATTTCATGTGTCAAACACAAGCCGCTCCATCGCGGCATCGGGATGTTATGTGCCAAAACACTGCGCTTGACATTACCGAAACAATATAAATAGAACGGACTTATGGGGTTTGGCAGACTTCATTCAAGCTTCGAATAACTAGCGAAAAGTTTAGATACACATATATATTTATTTGCAGTACCAAGAAAAGAAAAGAAAAACTTAAACATCCTAAGAAAATACGCACGTTTTACAGTCAGTGCTCTGCTTTAACTGAACAACATAAAATGTTGTTCTATAAGGAATTAAACTAACCCACTCTATCCCTATAACCACCTCAACCAAGCAAAATTTTACCGCTCAAAACAAAGCTAGTACCGCTAACCGTAATCCGATCTCCCGCTAATCAAGCTCAGACAGCACTTCCCCGAAGTACTTCGCTGCAGCCTGCAGAGCACCGACTACCCTGCAGAGTACACCGAGCAAAGGGCCCCAACTTGGGCGCCACAGCTTAAGAGCAAAGTTATGATTGCTAAGTCGGCAGTGGCCGTGTTACAGTTATTTAACTTCGTTATTACCCGGCATTGATATAGTGTTCCGCTTTGTGACCTATCTTGACGCTGGAAAATGTTGAGATTTTAATGCTGAAAGATTACCAGGGAAGTCTGAAATTTATCATCATCAAAGTATACATTCATTACACATTTATATATTTCATTCAGTTTTAAAAGAAATTTCTAGTAATGTGGTCTAGTTTTATGAGACATTTGTATAGTTTAAAAATATTAACACAAACTTACTGGAGATGATGAAAAAAGCAAACTATTGCATCGGTTTTTTAAAAACTATTTCCCTTGACTAAAAATAGAGGTTTATCTACATAAAATCTTGACGCAAATAAGTAAGCCTACAATAATCAATCCGGCTGTACTCGCGAACATCTGAGCGCGGCTCCGGCAGCTGAGCGCCAAATTAATCCGTTCGCAGGTACAATGGCGGCGCGCATTGTTCGCCTACAATTGTTTCCCCACATATTGCGTCCCGGCCTTAATAACGCTCGGTTTATGAAAAACTCTCCTTTTTAAATGTTTGCGGCGGCGGTTTCCTGCCGTGCCCGGTGGCACTCCGTCAAGAAATGACGTAATTTCTTGGCTAGACGGCTTGAGTCTGGTTCAGGTTTTAGCCCGGAAAAATATGGAACCTGAACATCTACATTTGACTCGATATGTATCAGTTCTATGTAAAAAGAGGCCCGAGAATATTGTGAAAAACCAAAAGGCATCGCAAAATACGATGATAGAAGAAATAAATACTACCTTACAAGTAAAAACAAACTTCGTCTCCGATACCGTAAAATTACTACTTGAAATACTTACTTATACTTCACAAAGTTAATATTCACTGTATATTGCAAACTTTTAATTTATGTCAGACTTAAAATATTACCGTGTAAAACAGTACATTTAGTTCAATAAAATCGAGCAGTTGGTAAATACAAGAGCGAATTAATGTTAGCTATCTGAAATCCAAGTCGTTTCCTTAATGACCGGAGAATTGCCACTAAGCGGTGCCGCTAAGTGCCACCTAACGCTGGCACTAACGGAAAGTGTACATCAGTGGTAACTGAGTGTCAAATTTTGTAGTTTTGGTAGACCAGGATAACTACAATCTGAGTAGTACCTGGTGAAAACGACAGTTTTCTGGATGAGTGTCAGTACTTTCCAATAGCTTTTATTCCTTTCAGCAATACTCAGCAACCAGAGGGCAAGGTAATATTGTGTCAGTGGTAACGATGATCGTATCGGAAAAAAAATATTTCATTGACATTCAAAGGCTAATTTAAATCATACTTTCAACAGGGTGATATAAACTCTTTGGTTGCTTATGTCAATGGAATGGAAATAAGATATTTAAAAAAAAAGAAACGATATCAAAAGAAATTAGGTTGGAAATCCACTATTTTTGTGCTAAACCGCACCTGCGCACTTTTTGTAACTACGTATACAAACTCAAACTCAAAGCGTTTATTTCAATTAGACCATTACAGGCACTTTTGAAAGTCAAAAACAATAAAAAATACGCTAAGCTAAAGCTACAGTCCCAGTCACAAGGCATAATAACTTGTGAAAGTACTGTAGTTGCCCATTCCAAAGCGTAGATCTCTATGGAGAAGAATGGGCCAGAAACTCCATGGACACTCTTTTAAATCAAAATATGTTACAAAATCTTGGTTACATCATTCATGTTAAAAATTACAAATATGTGAGAACGATGTAGAAATACGGGCAAGGTAAGAGCGTCCAGAGTAAAAGATTAAATCAGTAATACAAAAACAAAGTAATTAAAAATAAACCGTGGTAGCTAAGAGATGACCAGTCACAACTAACAGCGCCCGTTCACGAACATCACGCATATATCAGCCATCATTCAACTCAACCATATTGAAGGGAACTAAATGACCCGACACACCCGCCACCATCAGCGTGACATTTAAGTGAGCATGACATTCACTCAACCACCAGGGTATATTCGCGTCAATGAAAGATGTAGGTACTCAGTAAATGGTGGCTTTGCAGTACATAGTACTCACACATGTGCTATGCAATTATATAATACTAGATTGAATCTATACAATGCAAATATATTTTTACAATCTTCTGCTGCTTCCACAATAACTTCAAATGGTAATTCACATGATTCAGGTTGCCCCTATGGTTGTGGAGCAGGACCAGCATTGCGCCAAGCATTTTTATCATCAATGTAATCCCCCAACTTATAATATGCTTGCCTACAGAGTGTGCGTTTTATGCAAGATTTAAATTTCGTTTCATTCAGTTGTTGAATGGGGGGAGGTATTTTATTGTAACATTTTAAACAGTACCCCATGAAAGATGAGTCTACTTTAGCCAACCTAAAACCTGGCTGAACTAGTTGGTCCCTGTTTCTAGTATTATAGTGGTGCCGGTCACCTCTTTTACTAAATAAATGCAGATTTTTCCTAACGTACATGATGTTTGCATAGATGTATTGACAAGGTACAGTCATGATGTTAATTTCCTTAAACAGTTCTCTTAGAGAATCGCGCCTACGCAGGTTATATATGGCTCTGATGGCTCTTTTCTGCATAATAAATATAGACTCGATGTCTGCAGCCCGTCCCCATAGTAAAATACCGTATGACATAATACTATGAAAATAACTAAAATACACTAGCCTTGCGGTATCTACATCAGTAAATTGACGGATTTTTCTGACAGCATATGCCGCTGAACTCAGCCGTCCTGCAAGAGATGTTAAATGAGGACCCCATTTTAGCCTTGAGTCGAGCTTGATCCCCAAGAAAACAGTTTCATCGACAAATTCAAGTTTCTCTTGATTCAATACTATGTCAGTATCACAAAATTTGACATTTGGTAGAGAAAATCTTATGCACTTAGTTTTTTTCCCATTTAATACTAAATTGTTAGCGGTAAACCACTGTTGTACTGTTTTATTTTAATGCATTATATTTATTTTCAAACCATTACAAAGTAAGTAGTTTAATAATATATACTTTTAGTTTTTGAAAGATTCAAAAGACAGTTCAGTAATTGGAAAGAAAGTAAGTTAAAAAAAATTAAAAAAATATGCCTGTACTTTTACACATTTGTTTAATTTATTATATGAGTAAGTTGGAGCCGGATTAAATGCGCTCTATTTTTTTTTAAGATTACTTTTCCAATTTACAATACGATCCCGGTTTAAACTTATTTTAATAAACAGTAATGTATGTAGTAAATGAAGATACGAGAAATAAAATTTCGATAGGTAAACATTACGTGTAGACTGTTCATAAATTAAAGAATAAAATTGGTTGTCTGTAAAGTCGGTTTACGGATGATAGTTTAACGTGAAACCTCACAACAAAACATTGATGAAAAGATTGCATGCTTTACGCTCAAGCCAATCGTGCCTTTCACTCGCTCGTGTAGCGCTCTCGCTCCGATCGTAACGTTATAATGAGTCATATTTTTTCGTACGTGCAGCCAGTGTTCATCGGTTTGTATGTGTAGACGTTGACACGTCAAAAACTACCAAATTTAAACTAAAAACAAAATAATTATTTTTGGATAAAACTACTACGTTGTAAATTTGTTCCGTATGGGAATCGAACTCGGGCACTGCCGTATGCTTGTATTTGTTCGTGTGACATAACGCCGCGTCGGCCGCCTACATCTCAAGCAAACGGGTGTCAAACCGCTTCTCCGTAAACGCTCTCATACATCGCCATTTGTTTGAATTTAAAGCGGGCTGTGCTGCGCACCGCGCCGTTCGACGCACCGCGTCTGCGTAAATGAGCACTAAGCGTAAGAGCAACTTTTAGTCATTTTTAGTTTGCAGTAGAATCTAGGTCCAATGCATTTAAATTGTTTTCGTCTCAATTGATGAAGCAAAGTTAACTGTTCAATGTGAAGTATTTTGCGCGTCGCCCTGTTGCGGTGGTAGTCGCGGGGGGGAGGGGTTATTACTTTCATTGTAAGGCGGCAAGTTAATTAAAAGTTTCTAGTTTGTTAACTGAAACTCCTTCCTCCTAGCGTTATTATTACGTTTATTGTGGTGGTTTAAAAAATATTACACTTGTAGTATTAGGTGCTGGGAATTGAAACTAACAGTAAAACGTAAAACCATGGTCGTAGATAAAGTAATTTGCAGGAAAAATATTGATTTCAAAATTTTTGCTACTATCCTTGTCTTTATCATCATCATCATGATATCAGCCGAAAGACGTCCACTGCTGGACATAGGCCGGGAGGCCCAAGTGACGCCACATTGACCGGTCCCGTGCTCCTCGCATCCAGTAGATCTCCACAACCTTCACCAGGTCATCGGTCCACCTAGTGGGAGGCCTTCCAACGCATCGTCTTCCGGTTTGCGGTCGCCATTCCAGAACTTTTCGGCCCCATCGGCCATTCGTTCTGCGAGCCATGTGCCCTGCCCATTGCCACTTAAGTTTGGCAATTCTTCGGGCTACGTCGGTAACCTTGGTTCTCTTGCGGATGTCCTCATTTCTGAATCGATCACGCAAGGAAACTCCGAGTATAGCCCTCTCCATTGCTCTTTGGGTGACCTTAAGCTTTTTGATGAGGCCCATTGTGAGCGACAACGTTTCGGTCCCGTATGTAATCACTGGCAACACGCACTGGTCATAGACTTTCATCTTGAGACACTGCGGTAAGTTGGACGAGAAGATACCACGCAGCTTCCCCAACGCTGCCCAGCCGAGTCGTATTCGACGATTGACCTCTTTCTCGAAGACGGTTTGAATGGCCTGAATGTGGATAGAGCAATGGATGTTCAAGAGGTTTTGATACTAAGTTAATATTCAAATAGCGCAGGATTGCTCTATTGGATATTGGAGGGGATTATTTGTACGTAATCCTGTGCTACCTTTTTTTTCTATGAGGTTATCGCTATCCACACTTATCAACAAGATGATTTACTTTAATGTAGCCATTTTTTTTTAATATTCTATTGTGGACGTGTGTTTTGTTCTTCTTGTTTCAAAAAATTATACACTCAGCGGCAGAAAATTTGGCCCAAACATTAATAAACCGATAACTGGTGATTTTGGTATCTGGTACGTAAGTTGCGAGTGGCAGTTTGTCAGGACATTTGTTTTTGTTAGTTTAAGAGGGTAAGCCACAAAACAAATGAAAGTTCACTTTTTTAATTACTGTGACACATAATGTTAGTTCGTTACTGGAACTCACAAAAAACGTGTTAGTAAAAATTCGATACTAAATGGTCAATGGTCGTGGTTTAATTTTATTTATTGATTGATTGCCTCTAACTTCTGCTCATTACTCAAGCTGTGTTGCTTTGGATTCAGGGGTCGAACGCAGCAAGAGATTGCTGAAACTTTAAATGTAGCGCATACAAATCTCAGGTAAGTCTCAACAACGTTTGACCAGATCAGTCTCTACACAAAGAGACCAAGAAATGGCGGTATTAGCTGTACATCCGAGCGTGATGACGAATTTATCGCTCTCTTCTTTTTGCAGTCAAAACTCGGCAGCGGTTATAAACCGCAAGAAGGGTCAATGTTAGTGAGCGCACAAAAAGAAGAAGAATAGAGGAACGGAATCTGCGTGCTTGAAGATCAGCTCAAGGTCTGTAACTACTCAGGCACCTTCGAATAGCTCGATTTCGTTTCGCTCGCGAACATTCAAATTGGATTCACGAGCAATGAAGTAAAGTTGTGGGGACTGACGAATGCAGTGTGGCCTTAAAAGCTCCAGATGGCTGCATACATCTGTAAAAGAGGGATCTTTTCAGACGCACGCACATAGTTGGCAGTCGTTGCATGTCGTCTAACCGCAGTACGTTACATTGAGGACACCTCACAAGAACACGTTTTACCATTCGTGGGATTCATCGGTTGCAAAATTTAATTTTAATGGAAGATACTGACCGACCACACACAGCACATTGTGTGGATAATTGCTTGTTGGAGGTGAGAATTACAAAATTAGAGTGGCCAGCACGAAGCCCACACATGAATCCGATAGAACATGTCTGGGACATGCTTACAAAACGCATCAGATCCCAACCCTCCAATGGAAATCAGTCAGATGAAAACCGCTCTGGCATGAAATAGCCCATGTGAACATTAAAAACATAAACCGCATGCCCATCAGTCATCAGGGCCCAAGGTGGAACTACTCGCTATTAATTTTAAGTAGGTACCTTAGCTTTATTCTGTAAATTTCATTTAAAAACATTTTCATAAAACTCAGAGGTTAATGTCTTTTTTTGTAATTTTGTAATGAAGTAAAGTTCTTATTCTTTAAATTAATCATTCGCATTTAAGATTCAAATAGACATTTAAGTTTTACAAGAAACTGCTGACCGTTTCGCGTTTCATTTTGATAATTAAACATATCGCGCTTGGGCCAGTTTCAGTGCCGCTGAGTGTATTTTTAAAAACCCAACTTTAATTCAAACCAATTAAAAATTCGAAAGTAAAGTAAACCAAACTGTAAATGACCACACACGGCGAGTAACCGGAACTATTAGAATTTGTCGAAGTAAGTGTTCGAGTTAGACCATGAATTATTAGAATTTGTCGAAGTAAGTGTTCGAGTTAGACCATGAAACTATTGCGGCGCGCCGGTTGCCACTGCTACACAAGCCGGTTAGTTTAATCGATGCTACTTATAGGAACACGGGAACAAATTATATAGGTAGTCTTAAATATGCATACATATGTTTATTTAATTGCGCCTATAATCCCCAAAGGATGAGATGAGAGGGGACGGAGATGAACTTATTGGGTGTACTATCGCACATTACACCAGTTCTGTTCTTTTAATCAGGCCTTAAATTAAATAATTATAATAAATCTAGGCTTAACTCAGTGATAGAAATAATCAACGTGGGATGGGCGCGGGTGTCAGGCATCTGTATTTCATGGTCATAAATGGACGACATCACACACCGAGTGTGCGCGGGACGGGCGCGTGACGGGCGCGGGACGGGCGCGGGTCGGGTTTTGTTGATGTTAAAAATAAACTCATTTTCATACTCGCTATTCGAACAAACTAGAGTGGTATATAATACATGTGGTATTTGAATAATGAGAAAACTTCTATGTTTTACTGTTTAATTTTCAGTAATGATTAAACAGCAAAATAAACATTAGATTTCCAAACTAGGCGGGATCCAGACTAAACCCACGCCGCAGCCAGCCAGCCGTGATGGACGCAGTTGCCCAAAAAATTGGCAAATATGAAAGAACCCGCCCCGAGCCCGCGTCAGCCACCAGGGGGCAGGGGTGTCGCACACACAACTCAATTTGCAATGTTTACACACCGTATTTGTTTGTGTCTACTATATTTAGTAAGTATACATGTGCTGAATATGGTTGGCTACTATTTTCGTTTGAAGAGGCGTGAAACTGTTTGATACGTTTTTTCAGTGATTCATATTGTGCTGGAAATAGGTTTAAGCCATAATTAACTAGACAAAATGTAGTAGCAACCCCGATGTCTAAATGATCTCTTTATAGCTGAAAGACAAACCTAATCTGTTTAATATTAGGTGTATTGCGGGGAAATTGAAACCATCAAAGCAAAGGCCCAATTGTGTAACACAGTTCCGCTTTATAGATGGACAATGGATCATTCTGAGGAGATGCCGTAAACACATTGCGCTCGGCTATAGATTGATGACGCCAGATAGATGCTAGTGTGATAGTAGGCACGTTTATATGATAGTTTGTGCTTACGACACCCAGGGCGGTGCTCGGACGGCGTAGTTTACTCGACACCCACATGGGACAGGGCCGTACATACTACTACTAAAGTTTTGTTGAATGCATTCATTAATTGCCACGTTTTTAGAAAAGATCTTTGACCTGCTCACTAAGTTTCAAGACAAAGAAGAATGTTTCTCAAAAAGTTTCGTTTCTCTATCTTATTGCCGATGAATTTGTCAACAAGCATCAATTTAAACTTTACACAGAACTGACAATTTAAATGAAGCTATGAAACCGACTGTCACACTGGGTTGCACACTACTTTATATAAAGGAAAAAAGGCTTTATAAGGTAAAGCGTGCAATTAACGATATTCCAAATGTGGGTTCAGTTCGTTTAACATTGTCGCCTTAACGGTATAATATTGTAGTTTGGGTTATAGCCAGCTAGCATTATTACTGCAACATTGTTAGATTTATCGCTCGAAGCAACATAGAAGTTAATTGGAGGTCGGGTAAGTTGAAAGTTATGGAGGCGTTTGGATTGTTACATGGATCTTTATGTAGTACAAATCTTGGTGGTTACCACAACAGCATTCTAAATATTAAGGCAAAATCCGATTATTAAAATTAAGAAGTATGAAAGTAACACAACTGAACAAATTAAAGCCTAACAGAAGAAGAAAATGAAGCTTCAAACGCCTGAAGCGCTTGCCATCGAGAAATCTTGAACGTACTACTCCGGGCAATCACCTCTCATTGATACGAATCCACTCACAATTCGAGAGCTCCTATATTTGCCTGAGCTAGATAATGCGGGGATCAGACTTGATACACAAAGTGTAACGAGGTTATGAGTAACTGCAGTTTAACAAGTATAGGCTCTTATAGCTTAACGACATCAACAGAAGTCCAAAAATAAAAATCAGTACATTTCACCTAACTAATAGTGTGCCATGGCGACAAAATTTACAAACACATTAGAGGCTGTACCTTTAACCCGCCATAATTACCAGCTCTGGGGTGAACCTGCATTTAACACGTAACTAACAATCACCCCTCTTCCCCGCTTTAGCCCCCCAAAGGGGCGAGACCGGCGACCACTTCACGGATCATTACGCCAATTACAACTTTGAGGGGTGAATGCATGCTGGACAAGTTTTGGGGGTTGTAAGTCAAAGGGGGTGACAAAAATGTTGAATTAGTATTTTGGTGTGTAAGAGTTAGTTTACTACGAAGTGAATTATATTTATGATTTGTTTTTAAAAACTGTTTCAGTTAATGTGATGGTAACCGAAACCAATCTTAAAAGCCCAAAACCCAAGCCTAAAAGGTTTAACAAAGAAAAGGCACTTTTTCAGCTCGATAAAAAATCACAAAAACTGCAAAAAAGAATCCTATAACCGCTATCAAAAGCCCCGCCTCCATTAATTTATTCAACGCCTCGTTCAATATTTTAAACGCAAATAAATCGTATATTTTAACCTATAAAAAGCGGGTATTAACATGCAATTATGAATTATTCATCGTTCCAAACATTCCCGCGCAACCGGAGCGGAAACTACAAAGAAACTATGATCAAAGTGGCACATTTCACGAGTCGGGGGACACGCATCCCCAGTGAGGGGGTGAAGTGAGGGCTGGGGGTGAGTACTCACGTACTCTAGTTTTACTCAGTTACTTTTAATTCATCCCGTGCGCTGATCTGTTTGGTAAAGTTTGTGGGGACTTGTGACAGCGTGGGTGGCTATGGAAATTTAATAACCAGCGTGGGGTCAACTTATGAATCCGTATTAACTACATAATTATGTATAAAATGAACATTAAGATTTATTAAGACAGTCAGTGACCTACCTGTACATAATCGCTTATAGTATAAATTGCATATTGTTTCGGGTTTTGTATTGATATTTTAAAAATCAAGATCAGCCACTTAAAAATAGTTATGCGTTATATTCAACATTAAAAGGATATTTAAAAATTATGACATTAAATAGAAGTAATACTTTTTATGCCACTAAAATATTAAAGCTATTTTAATGAAACTCCATCATCGATATTACGTACTTATATAAGTCTTCTATCGCGTTAGGAATTAATAAAGGAACGAAAAAAGACATGAAAAGACGACGTTAAAAATTTAATCAAGCCGTTGTTCCTCCTGTCATAAAACTTTAACTATCGGGCAGACTACGTGTTGAAGGATCAATGCTCATAAACTGAGCACATTACCGGCACACTTTTCACCCCCTGGGGATTAGGCGGGTGTAATGTGGTGCTAGCGGACCATCTATGATAGTGATAGTATTAGGTCCCTTATCTTATCCCTATTGAGAATTGACTGTCAAAGGTAACTTAATAGTGTGTCCTAGGCACTTCATGTTTATTTAATGGAGTAAAGTAAACATACTATTTGAATAACGTGCCTAAAGTTGTGCCTCTTTATTATTTAACTGGTCTCAATTGCACTTAGAACAATTAAACAGTTTTACAACTAAAAACAATATAACACCGCTTAAGAGAAATAGAGACAATAAGTATCTTCTATTAGTAGTGCTTAAGAATTTCGAAACTATTGATAAACAAGAGCAAGTATTGGAAATACTTGTGAACTAAATATTTCATTTATATAAACTGTAAGTCGGCGCCGAAGTTCAACCGCGAGCTATTGCCCGCTCTATTGTTCTCTGGAGGTCGAAAGAAAAATTTCTGACGACTATAAAACTGATCAATTTTGTTTCTGACAACCAAATCAAGTGTTCAAGTTAACCCAAGGATTAATAATACCCAATAAGGGAACTGTTTAGATGGGTACATACTAGTTTGACTAATAACCACGTAAAAAACATGCTTTTTTAAAGTAATACAGCTCGAACAAATTCAAGTAAGCACCAAGTAAAGCAGATTATGTAATTTTGTTGATACTCGCTACAATTTAGGTACTTAGAAACATAATACAATTGTCGTGCTCAATAAAAGATATTTCATGATGAAATATCAGTAATACTTGAAACCACAACACGAGTTTATCTAGATAATCCTAGGATTTAATTACTCAAATCATAAACAACATGAGGTGGCTCCGAAATCTTATCAGTTCAGTAAAGTTTCCAGACTAACATCAAAAACTACCTTTGTACAACAAATGTATCATATAACCTTAAAATTTTAAATTAATGACGCTTCAAGCAGTACGTTAATTATAATAGTAGTGCATACCGGTACACAAACACATCGGGAGTTCATTAGGGGGCGCCGCGGTGCAGAGACACTCATTACGCGGATGCCGCGAGCCGCCTGCTACACACTTCTTTCATTTAGGTTAGTTACTCCACATACTGAATACATTTTTAAAACAGTAAGTGCAAATACTAATTTGGTTGTGTAGGTAAGTTTATTTTTATGGCTGAAATGAAATAAAATTTTGACCAAGTTTTAATAGAAGTAAATGGAAATATTTTTATGCAGTGTCTTAGAGTTTTTAGATGACACTTAAAAAGTGGTTGGAGTATTGAATATGAATGATATCTGCGAGTATTATTATCAAATCCACTTCCCAAAAGATTTATTTTAGATACAGGAATGTGAGCTTAGCTGTCTCTGTAAATACAAGGTTTATCCGTCAGCATTTCCAAATGGTAACTTAATATCATAAACCATTTTTCGCGAATTGTCTTACACTTTCACAGAGTGTGTATTTAGTCGACTTTCTCTTTACTCACCTCCATATTTTTACTCTGTGACAAAAAACTCATTGGAACAACTTGTTTTCCTGTTTCCTCATTTGTATCATGCTTGGCGAAGTTCCTGAATTATTTCGCCCTCAGCCTGTCTGAACTCTTACTTTTGAAAGCAAACAAAACACAGGCTTCCCAACGGAATATTCCCAGAAATCAAAGGGTGATTATATACCCTTTGTATTCTAGATATTCTTAAATGATTAAGAAACAGTTTACGCTCCATAATGTTTGTTATATTTACTTGTCTCATTCGTAGCCGAACAACTCAAAGTTTGTTAGTAACACAAAACAAAGTCAATATCGAGAAACTTAGACACAACTAAGTTAGTCAAAATTAAGATAAATGTCTTTAATAAACTTCACGCCACTAATATATTCAGAGGTCGCCTCCACATAATTACAAGTATAAATTTTCTCGAAGCGTTAGGTTAACTTGGTTGTAAATAAATATATTAAACCACAGCTTAGCGCCAACTTTAATAAAGGGAGCTTAAATCTTTATTAAAAGGAACAAATTTTAAAGATCGTTAGGACTGCACAAAATATTTGAGAAGAATTTCTTAATTAACTCGTCATATTTCGCGAGACTTCAAGTTTAATCAAGTTGAAGTTTAATTATGGTTGTATATATTGTTCCTGACAGATACAGCTGTAAAATATATATTGGTTTTGAGGTTTTTGTTCTTGCTGTATAAATTACCAGGAAATATTCGAGATTCAATCTATACTAATATTATAAAGCTGAAGAGTTTGTTTGTTTGATTGAACGAGCTAATCTCAGGAACTACTGATCCGATTTAAAAAATCCTTTCAGTGTTAGATAGCCCATTTATCGAGGAAGGCTATAGGCTATAAATCATTACGCTACAACAGATAGAAGCGGAGCAGCAATTAATAATGTTTCAAAATCGGGGAAAATGTGACGCATACGAAGTTGCGTGGTACAGCTAGTATAGAATAGGTTTTAATTTTAATTTACGTGCTAATTAATCCCGGGTGTTTATTGTTAATTTTGGACTTTTATAGAACTTTTCCTGAACCTTCACCGTCTTATAAATATAGATCTGACTCAGCTCACCTCCAATTCACATTACTATCCATTGCAAGAGTATCCTGTTCGTTGCGGTCGGAGGGTGGGACGACAGGGGGTGAAGGAGCAGGCGGGGAGGGTAGTTCATTTGATTTGACAGCTGATCTCAGCGAGGTCCGTCGGCCACGGCGCCGGTAAATTGGACAAGTAACGTTTTTGTGCCAAGAAATAACATTCATTTACTGAGAGGAATCCTCATTCCCATTCTTTGTGTCAATTATGTAAGTGTTTTACATTTTCACAGTCATTTTAAACCTAGTAACTATACAACATCATTCCTGTTTATTCCCCAAGGGTTATTCAGGGGTATTCACCCACATTTCGGTTAGGTTTGTCTTAGTCCCATTTGATACGGGGGCGAACAAACAAATGAAAGAGTCAATCAATCGGGAAATGCTAGCCCTGGACTACTGAAAAAAAATCGCCATGAAACACTTTGACCAAGCTGGGAATCGACCAGAAAACCTCTTGCTTAGCAGCCGCGCTTGCAATCACTATACCAAAGAGACAGACACGTCTAGTAACTAATAAGTATGTAACTGACACTGTTGTAAGCCTGGAAATAAACGTCGCAACATGAAGTGCTCAACTGCTCATACATTTACTTGAGGTTAACTAGCATTTACTTAGTTGCTGTAATACTTAGGTACCAGTTAAACAGAAAACGTTTTAAGAAGTCACTTCTCGGTAGAGAATTTCTGTATTCTTGTTAAATTAATAATTGTACTTTTGTCTGTTTTGTTGTCGCCTTCGCGACTGAGCGGATTTGCATGATCTTTTGCGCACATGCACGTAATACCCTAGCAGTATACCATGGGATAATTTTTCGGACACAAAAGCAAAACTTAGTAATTCATAATTCTCGTCAACTTAATAAAATCACTAACGTTAATACCGTAGCTACAACACAGTTGATTTATCCTCAGTATCTTGCCGAACGAAAACACTTAGGTAAACGTAAACTCGGTTCATAAATCTACCGCAAGTCACATTAAGCGACCTCGCGACTCCGGCGGCAACTTGTTCCGCCGGGAGCTCAAATGATTTGACAGCTGATCTCGGACCACCTCCTCTGCGAAGGTACTTTGCATCATTACTGTAATATGCCAAGATAATTGGACAAGCGAAGACTTTGGGTGAGGAGGATAATATCAGTTGTTGGTAACAGATAATGTAGAGAGAGGATCTGTTCAGGGTCAGAAGTCTTCAACTGAATTTAAGAAATTGTTGTGGTGTGATAAAAAATATAGCTGTCTAGCCCGACGTCACAATACGACTGCAAAGAGACGATTATCAGGCATGACTGTTGTGTGTTAGAGGCAAGGTGAACAGTTACTGATTTTTCCAACCAAATCCTAATTTGAACCCAAATGTCAAACGATTCACCATCAAAATTTCCTTCCAAAATTCAAAAATTGTACAGTAATACAAATACAAAACGTCCCAAGCTTATTAATCTTTCAACGCAGGCGGCGGCGTCAGCACACAAGACAATGCTGCCAGTCACGACGCTATCGATGCCTACAGTAAGACAGCAGCGGAACACTCTCCAAGATATCTGATGCTACTGACAGTTGCTAGTGGTGCTAAGACATTGCACTGTCTTGAGGGGAAAATGAATAAGTTGTGATGGTGATAGTGATAACAGTAGGTAGTGTGCTGATAACTTCACTGGTGTTTTTGTTTAAGGTGATCTCGAAGCTAAAAAAGATTGAGAAAATAACTTTAGAGGACCAAAATGTTGCTTATTAAACCTCTTCATTATTAACAGTAATGCCTGAAAATATTCCAAAATAATCTCCAATAAAACCAAAATAGAACCAAAACAAATTCCAGACAAAACGTTAACCCGGCATTAAATATCTCCAAAAGTGTCTACCGCACGCTCTTTTTGATCTTTTAACAGGCTATTGAGTGAGGGTGGGGTCTCCCAAACACGGCCGAATATATCCCCATAAGTGGGCGATAAATCCTTTGTTAAAACAAAACACGGGTTCTATTGTTCGTCCCAGTGCTGGGAGCTGCTTCCGGCCGCGGGAAGTATCTGAGACGATTATCTTTAATAGGATCTGCTGCTACTTCCTCGAGTTTGTTGCTAAGTCTGATTAACTTCGATACTTTTGAATCAAATGAAGTATTGCTGCGTGGTACGTTAGCGATGGCCGGTTTTAAATTATCTAAAGAATTTTCTTCAGTGATGAAATTAATACACCATGTGAAATACCAGAAGCAAGTTACCTCATGATACTAATGAGTCCATCAGTCTGACTGATAGCTATGAATGGAATTAACTAGTTAGTGTGCTTTTCAGCATGTATCATCATCTTCTATCTATATCTATATTCGGTGTCGGCGCAACACGTCTCTTTCCTCCATTCTCCTCTGTCATTCGTCATTCTATCATTTGCTCCTTTTTCCTTTATATAATTTTTCACACAATCCATCCATCTTTGCTTTTCAGCATGTTTATGAATCATTTTTTTGATCTGAAACGTGGTAACTATTTATGTTCAAAAGTATTGTTTCAATTTATGCATTCACTTATCATTTCATAATCAAATCAGTGAAGCCTATCAATTTTACTAACTTTTGTAACTATCAATATTTTCTATGTTAATATCCAGTACCAAACAATCAAGAAGTTGAAATAGGTCAACGTTTTTAACAAAACGCCCACTTACAATGTACCTATACGTAACCATGGCAACAACCACAAGACTAAATTGCACACATTACCAGGTACACCATGACAAACATTGTGCTCCAATTCGTTCACAAGGCATGCAGAGGTCACCGTACAAACGCTTCAAATGCAGAGGTCACCGTACACACGATATCAAATTTTCACATCACAAACACAGCTCGCCGCCAACATTGAGCAGATTAAATTCAAATGAGATGTCAAATACCAACAGTTGCTTTGAAATGTTAACAATGGCTTCCAAATAGAAATTCAGTTCCTATCGCTTGTTCAAATTTTGTGCCGATAAAGTATTAACGTATGGCCTTTTAAAATTGTTCAGCACACTCAATTCAATGTTTGAATGTATAATGTTCTTTGTTGAAACAGCGCGTAAAATAAAAGATTTTTAACGGAATATGCTTTAACAAATAGGTATTGGATTACAATCGTTCTGTATGAAACAGGGTATCCTTTACATCGTGACACAAGCTTTACCAAGTTATTTTAATAACGGCTAAAAAAAATCAGCGCTGGTGCGTTATAAATAGAATCATGCACTAAATCCAGGGCAAACAATGTGTAGCGATGCTTACACCGATTATGATATCATCTCTTGGATCAAAACAGAATCATCTACCAAAATGTACATTGTGGAACAGTTCAAAATCCACAACAAAACAACTCAAATGTAAACAGCTCTTCAGAAAACTTGAAGCACAATACAAATCTTAATTGTGACGTTGTTTAATGACATCGTGTGACGAGAGGCCCTCGTGTATCTTGTCTGTCTGATGCACTGCGGTTCCTCAACTATTGGGCCCTCGGGAATTCGGCTACGTCTGTAGCTCACTAATGAGGCCTAAGTTTTGTGCCACAATGCTGGGTGCTCTCAGTGGCGAATATTGACGAAACTGAATGGAAGGTGGCAATGTTTTGATTCAAACTTGTATGCCTTTGAATGTTAAACTTACATACATATTCAAACATCCTGCGTATTATCATGGAATTGGTCGTGAAAGTAATTATTGTGTGCATTCGTTCTGTGCGTCAGAAGTAGGTACTTAGGTAAGCTTTAAAACAATGTGAACCAGAAACCACGGTTTGATGAGTTTACTCTCGTTTACGACGAAAAATGTAAACTACAAGTTACTTTGTAATATAAGTTTTTAAACTGAAATGGTCACTTAGACTATCAATAACATTTTCAACGGGATATTTACCATGTTTATTATTTGATCACGGATAAACAACAGCGTTTGCAACAGCGCCGAAATATCGGGAACTAGAAACAAACAATAAACAGGGTTAATAGCCCGTTGCAAGTGTTATTGATAAGTTACTTTGTGCCTTCACCAGACAAAACTTTATCTTCTAAACTCCCGAAATCACACACGTGTATGATACGGCACATTACAACCGTGCCGCGTCAGGCCAGCATGGCCCACGCTCCGCCACATCGCACCAGCGTGCCACCGGGACGACGCACGTTCCGCGTTAACTGTGACAAATACGCGCTCACTTGTTTACTACACAACCTGTCGCGGGTAACATACGTGAATGTGCAGCATTGGCTCTCGATATAAATCGGAGGGCTACGTTTCTTAGTGTGGAATTGTCCATTTTGTCACCTTTAAAGTGCACTTAAACGGACCAGACCGTGCCGGACACCGGAATTTGACAGAGTCTGAATCGAAATATCTGCTTAACTCTGGTGCCTGCAGCCACTTCAGTCCGGTTGGTTTGACTGAATTTTTACAGGATTACAATACACGTAATAACATTCGATGCGATTATTGGGTGTCTGTGCTATGCAATGTTTCATACGTGAGGTTTAAAGAACTCATTTAAAACAATCGTTTACATCTAAAGCCCTCCCTTCAGAAAGAGTAAAAACTTGAACGCCAACCAGTCTCATATCGCGATCGCGTGATATCTCGCAAACTTACAGAGTTAGTTTAATGACGTGTCTCGCATCCATTACTCAGATTGTAGGCGAACGGTTAAAGCGCGGCTGTGCAGCGCGCAGTGGAGTGGCTCTGCGGTTGGCGGCACGATTAGCAATTCCGATGCGCCAGTGTTTACGACTCTTCAGTCGCTCTCAAACGTGGCTCTGTGTTCTTCGTCTGCTGGCTTCAAGTTACAGCCTCATTTCTTGAGATGCAGCTGTAACATCTGCGTGTGCAATGTAACAAACAATATGTTGCACTAACTTGTGGTGCATCCATCCTACTTCATACGAGTACAAATATGTATTATAAATGCGAAAGTTTGTGAGGATGTCCATACATCCTCACAAACTTTCGCATTTATAAAACATATTTGTTGTTTGACAAACATCCATATGTTTGTTGAATAAATACTAAATGGATCTGCATTAAATTTTACACAAGTATAGATAATACATAGTCTGAAATAGCACATAAAATAATTTAATTTATCCGGGTAGTATGATCCTGTGGGACAATTACCGAACAAAACGCGGGTGAAGCCGCAGGCATAAGCTAGAACTAGTATAATAAATGCTCCGGTAACTCTATCTGTTACCTTTTCATGCCTTAGCGGCTACATGGATTTAGGTGAAAGGCAGATATACCATAACCTGGGTCAGAACATAGGATCTCGACATAACTTTTATCCTTAATGAGCCATAATGGTTTTCACATTAAAACGTAGTAAGTATTTGTGTTTCTTTTACGATTTAAATTTTCAGAACGTGACGTTTCTTTATATGTGTTCATTCCTGCTTAAGAGAACCCTACTCAGCCCACTTTGTACCACGAGTTTGTTCTAGTCTAGTTCGTCTATGTACGTATGTTTAACGTCATGGTGGAGATTTGAATGCAGCTGCGTTAGATTTTCTCTCCAATTTCCGTTTCCCGGTGCGATGTGCAAGCGTGTTTCTAATTAGTCTTGTAATTATAACGCATGTGTCAGTTCGGGTCCCTTTGCAGAGTAATTGGAGCTCAAAATCTTTTGAAAAGTCGTGAGATGAGAAACTTCAGAACTGAATAAATCCGGCAGCAAACTGCGATGTAGTGAATTTCATTGTAGAGTAGCTGTGTATTTTGTAGGTACGGAGTGAACTCATTTTTCTCAGTCAAGTCTCGCTAGTTCCGCGGAGGTAAGCTTTTAATTAAACTTGTAAAGTGTATACGCGAGACAACCATTAATTTTGAAATAATATTATATCTACCCATGTATTTTACAACATGTAGTGCAGTTGGTACATGACATCTGCAGGTACATCATATTTACGTAATTATAAAGTATTGTTCTGAATTTTCGCATTGCGCGGCTACATTGTTTGCATGTTCGATATAAACTTGTCAGTTCTCAAAATGGTTTGTTCATTAAATGACGTCATGACAGACTTCCCGAACAATGCGTGCCCGCAAATGTGAAATTATTGTTTTGATTTATTAAATTAACACAGAATATAATTATGGATTGGCAGTTTCCAAAACTGATAATTATGGACAGTTGGTTCTTATAGTAAACTTTGATCTACAAAATAGATTTAATCTTTCAGGCTTCTACCCATAGTAGGTTATTGAATCAATGGCAAGCTGGGATGCTCTAGATTCCAGTATTTTTGATGAAATTTCAATTAAAACCCTATGATAAAATAATAAATATGAAAAACGAAAGCTGGTTTAAAAGTTTTTTGGTACATTGTTACTTCCAGTGTCGTCGTTCGCAAGATGCATCGTGCAAACTTTGAAGCAAAATCAAAATGGAAATTGAGATAACTATGCTAAATTGGATCCATGTGTTTTGTCAATCATAATTATTTTCAAAAGTGGTGCCTAAACGAAAAGTTATGGAGTTCTTTAATATCTTTATGAAATCAAACTGAAACCAAAGCCACGTTATCGATAGAGCCCAGTCGTTCTCGTTCATATTAGATGGTAGGTAGTGATGCATGAGATTCTGTTTGCTCTGCGGCCGCGGTGCCGATTGATTGATTCATTAGTATCCGCATAGAGCGGGCGCTAATCAGAGCTCGCTCTACGATGTACGCACTACAGTCGAATAAGAAATTAATTATGAGCTAGGTCATAGTTGTGAAGTGCTTTTTATTGCATGTTGTTTGATATTCAGACTAGTCGTAGCGCATCAGAAGCTTTTGAAGCTTGTGTTTGTGATTAATATAATTGTTAATCCTTTCTAAATAATTAATTGGTCAGTTTTCATGTTTTATCTTAAATCGTGACTTGGTAGTAATTCTTGAGTTCGTTTTCAGTATTTTCACTACCAATAGGAGATAGCCATCCATTTAGTGTCAGTAAAAGCTGGCATAAGTATTATTACTTACAAAAAGAGTATACACACATAACACTAAAACAACCTCCACCTCCATAAACTACAATACATTATACCTATCGTACTCGTACCGCACGAAGCCAGCCAAATAACTACCAGTTTTTACTACCTGCCGCCCATTGAGCAGCTGGTAAGCGTTCCGGCTATTGTCCTAGGACCCAAGCGCGCAATGTATAGGGCAACAGTCGGCTCTGTTGCAAAATTGATGCGACCTCAGACCCAGGGCTGGCGCGTGCAAGTTTCATGTCGATGACAGATGAATTATGCATCGCCTCGAATGAGATGTTTTTTCGCGGATGGTCTAGTGACCGAGTGGTCTGCCAACCCTACAGGGTGAGTGACTGTACATGTGTGTGCTGATTAAGAGACGTATTAGGCGTTTATCAAATAATATTTAAGGTGTATCACACAATGCAGGCCTGTGGACGGTGAAGCGGGCCTGTGGACGGTGAGGCGGGCCTATGGACTGTGAGTGATGGGCTGGCTCACCGTCCGTCCATCTTATGATGACAGGGCGTGTCGATGGCGCCATCGACACGGCCTGTCATCCTCATCCATCCAGCCATCATACGTGTTCCACCCGCGCCTCAAGGAGATGTCAGCAAACTGGAATGGGTCCGAGAGGGCCGATGCCTGCCGGAAACAGATGCCGTGGCCCTGGGACACAAAGGGCTAAGAAGGAAAATGAAGGTTTTACTCAGTACAAGTCTGACACTCCCTTCCGCTCTGCCCAGAGCGGGAGAGGTCATTTGAAGATTTCTAATCCGTAAAAAAAGGGCGTATCACACAATTATGTAAATAGGTAGGTATCATTAAAATACTAACATAATTAGTATTAATTAGATAAGGATGTAATCATCATCATCATCATTTCAGCCCAAAAGACGTCCACTGCTGGACATAGGCCTCCCACAAGTGTCGCATGGACATTTTGGGGGGTTTTGCCATAATCGCCACGCTTGGCAGGCGGGTTGGCGATCGCAGTACGGTTGTTAAAAAAGCACAGAGAACGCTGCTGCCCAATCTCTGGCAAGTCCCTTAGTCGCCTCTTACGACACCCACGGGAAGATATGGGATGGTGCTATTCTTTACGTCCGACACCATACAAAGCAAGGATGTATTTTGCTCAAATAATTTAATGAATACACGACAACAACAAAATTTAAAACATATTCGCGCACCTCGCATGCGTAATCACTCAATTACTCGCTAAGAAATTCCCTGCATCGACAAACAAGCGATGTATTAAACTGAAGTGTGCTGGTGTATGTTGTGGCGCTCAGCCCTCTGGCATGTCCAGCGACTGTGCCAGCGCCCTGCGCCCGGCGGGGGCAGGTCACGCGCCCCGAAAGCAATTAGAACAACTGAGACGTGTAATGAGTGAGGCGACGCCGCCGCCACGCTGCGTATAGGCTGCGTTTACGCCGCGTTACGCCACTATGGTTACTGCAACCGGAAATTATACACTCCTTGCTGTACCTAGGTATTGACGGTTGCTACGAGAAATATGGGAAAAAAAAAGTTTATTTTTAATGTCAGTTCATTAAAAGTAGGTACTTTTAGTTCATGTGTAAAACAAAAAAATATCCTATAACACCAATACTGTAACGGCAAACGTAAGAAGGGAATAGCTACAAAGATTCTTGTAAACTTTTTCCATCAGTCAAATCATAGGTAAACTTTGGTTTTACCCCTGCCCGACCCATGGGATACCAAGCGTGTTGATTTTGCAATCAATTTCTCCAAAAGAAGCCGGCAGAGGTCAAATGTGGAGATGCCCGGGCTCGGAAGCTGACCCTTTTCACTACTAGATGGTATAAACTACCCCTTGACGAGAGCTGGAGTTAAGTCAAGATTAATATTTACTCTCGCCAACTACATTTGCTTTAACTTTGAATTGATTTTTTGCAAATGTGTTTTGTTGTTTTTCCACAAAATAGAATAAAGAGGTTGGGTTTGTAATAAATGTTCATCCGTCCACGGATCGACCGGGGCAAGCGTTGCTTGAGATTTCTAGTGGGCCTTTCTCCATACAAACGTATTCCGTTGTTTTCTTCGTGGATAATGCGTCTAGACTCTAGAGCAATTACTTTTTCCAAAAAATCTAGGTCTTATTAATACATGCCCCTATTATTTCCTTTTTTCCAAAACGTAATCACTAATTATGACAATTCAAAAACCCTATAAAAAGCCCGTCTTTACTGCCATGTTCAAACGACTATCAGAAAATTAGGTAAGTTTTTAACAAAAAAGAAAATAATGAAAGCATAGAAATACCTTTCCTCTAATTAAATTCTAATTTTGATATAAGAATTATTTAGATCTGTTTAGTTTTGAAGAAGAAAACAGCGTCTTTTGCTCAAGATTTTTGTAGGTAAAATCAGCCTGAGCTGCAGTTGTCCCTTTCGCACTTTACGGGGGCTTGGTCGGGCGCAGCGCAACGGCAATAGTTTCTTCAAATTCCTCGGGACTAGAGTCCCCTCTTAACTTTGAAGATGATCCCAAGATAATGAATTGAAGATGATCACAATAATTAGCGTTTATAACCTACGGCATTTCATACAAACTTTCAAGTCGTTATTTTCCGAAATGACTGAACAGATTTTAATGAAACTTCATACGCATAAGCAGTATACATAGGTCTAAAAAGTTACTAAAAAACATTTACGAAATGTCTTTTAAAAATAAAGATAATTGGAAATTTCTGTTTCTATAGATAATAAAAAATCGGTCTAATTTAGCTGTAACATTATTTTTAGAAAATGTTTTTAAGTAACTTTTAGTATTTAATTATATCCCATAACTAAAGAACTAAAAAACTAGGAGTTTTTTAACCCCACTCATTATAATAACAGGTAGAATACAGTGGGTGGCTGCATCGCATTACCTCCACAATTGAAATTACACACGATATCAAAACGAAGCCGCATCAGAAAGCTTATAACAAAGCTCTTAATTGCTGCATAAACTATTTGAGCGTGGTCGCGCAAAACGTTTGCATAACTACGAATGATCCAGCACAACATTACGTATATATACTACGTACTTACCCTTTTTTCGAAATATCACGTTCATTATTATAACGCTAGCAATTAACATAGCATAATGATATATTTCTCAAGTTGATCCTCTTTGAAGAGTAAATGTTGTTTGCGCTGCAATTTTAAATTTTTAGAGAGGAGACAAGAATTAACATGTAAAATGGAAATACTTTTTGATGAATCTCCAGGATTAAAAGTTTTCAGGATGTGCAGAAAATTATGAGTGGAGAATGCAGTTTTAATGCAGACTGTATTGCGGTTAATATAAAATGAATTTAAAACATACAATTAAATGAAGCTGCGTTGCAGTTTTAAACGTTTGAAATTTCTTGTTTTCACAAAGCTTATTGCTACATCCAACTAACTTTAATTAGACCTTGAATTTAAAAGTCAAATAGGTCGAGAAAATAACAGTCTTTGTAACAGGCCCCATATAACGATATTGAAGCAAACAAAAATGTATGATGCGGAACAAAGCACAACGCTGGCTACTTGTGAACTAGCCGAGTTGCCACCCACACTCAATAGTGTGGCGCAAGTTATACACGAGAGCGGTTTATATGGGACTTTAAGCCGATCTAGGTATCAACTGTATAATAGTAGGTACTTGCTATATTATTATTCCAGGTCTAGCTCGTTGACTCAACGAACTTTTCAATAAGATGATCAGTTGTGTTGATCGTTAAAAGCTGCCGAGTTTTGTTGAAGACAAGATTAAGAACTGCGCGCAGATGACAATCCTCACTTATATCATCATCTTCCTGCCCTTGTCTCGTGTTACTTGGGGTCGGGGCATAACTGTTTTGGAGCGTTTTTTTATCCATTCTCTTCTGTCAGCCTTCACTCCATCATTTACTCCTTTCTTCTCTTCCTTTTGTTGCATATCATTCCTCACTCAATCCACCCTTTGTTCCTTGGTCTTCCTTTTTCTCTTAAATAATTTAAATTCATCACTCATGTCCTTTAATAACATGCAATATTTTTATTTACAACATCATGCACGTTTTTAAACCCGTGTCACAAATAAACTTATTTGATTTTGAAATTCTATAAGTCGCACCATCAACAGCAAAGGAAGTAACGAACTTACATTCCACAAAACGGAAACTATTATACATAAAAAGACTTCACTACTTGTTTGTGGAGAATACTAGGGTATGGCACAAATTGCCCACTCCGCTCGAACCATTACATTTTTGAGTGGCTTCAATTGCTCCCGAAGAGCACTAGTGAAGTAGTGACGCAATTACAACACTTTACTTTATACTGCACTGAACTACGGGGCAATAATAACCAATGAATTTAATTTAAGAAATAAATGCAACTAAGTACAAGTACGGGGTCCATATTGGCTCACCTAAAGTTCTTTACCCGAAATTGTTCTTCCTAACGATTTGTAATCCGAATGATCATTCTTCTTAAAATTTTTCATCCTAAAGTTTTCATTTATACTATTTGTAGTGCTATCGGCGATGTTCATAACACTCATGTTTCCGAAAATTGTAATTAATAATATCATTAATGTAAATAATTTAAACTCCTACTGTTTTTTATCATAACTCTTTTATCCCTAAACATAATTAACATAATATTCTCACTGATACTCAGATAGAAACATTTACCAAGTGTAATAATTCGCCGAAAATTGTTTGCCAGATTTTCACTTGCCACCCAACGTTTTGCAGAATTTTATTTCGCCGAATAGTCATTTGCCAACTTAACAATATTTTTGTTTTATTTCCCAATCTCACAGTTACAAACTGTACGTTTGGTCTGCTTTTCATAATGACACTTTTTAAAATGCCAACTTTCTCCCCTGGCACCACTCCAATGAAAAGGTAATGCATCGTTCTTAAGAAAAACCAATTATTGTAACCTAACCTCAAAACATTTTATATTCGCCTAAAAAGCGTAGTCGACGTAGCCCCGCTACGCGGGGCTCCTGTTCCTGTCTGCAGGGTTTACAGTAACCTAACACGAAGGGGATGTCGGGGTCTTAGTTCGCTCGCTCCGCTCGCTCACTAGACCCCGCCATCCCCTTCGAACCTAACCTGTCCGAGTCGGGGTGCCCCAATTCCAGAGCTCGCTTCGCTCGCTCTTGAATCCAAGCTCTCCTGGTAGCAAAAGTAACATTGCACACGTACAATCAGTGGGGCTACATTGGAAATTTTTAAGTTGTTGTTAAAACGGTATGTTTGACAAATGATAAATGTGCCAAACGTTTTGTGTCATTATAATAATCAGCTTAACAATAATTCTGCCAAATGAAACGTTGTCATACAAAAATTTGCTAATCGTTAGTTGTGAATGTGAAACATCGGCAAAACGTTGGGTGGGAAGTGATAATCGGCCAAACAATTTTCGGCGAAAAGGCAGGGCACCCTTGGGGGCACTATGAAAAAATACTTAGAAAAAATTTGCGACCAATTTCGAGGTAGTTGGTCACAGTTCTAACCTAACCTAACCTATGGATATTTTTCCAGGTACACACCGCAATAAATAAACAAAGTAAAAGTTACGCAAAATGAATGTATATAATACTGATTATTATGAATAAAAAGAAATCTAAACAAAAAAGATATGACTTTGAATAATAGTGTAAATGATGGTTATGTTGAGAAAATATAGGAAAACAAATAAAAGTATAATAGATGTTTATTGCTACTGACATTATGAAGTTTAATGCTTCGGAATTATGAACATTAGAAACAGAGTAGTTAGGAATTGCGATTGTTAGGATGAAAAATGTTAGGAAGAACATTTTCGGATTTCCAATTATCGGAGTTGAAAATTTAGGTGAACTTTGGCGCACCCACAAGTACGTGCATAATTAAAGTTTTAATTTTATTTTTAATGCAGCCCAAAGATTGCTGGTTGCGTTTTGTTACTCCATACGTG
This sequence comes from Cerastis rubricosa, assembly GCA_949152445.1. Lineage (NCBI taxonomy): Eukaryota > Metazoa > Arthropoda > Insecta > Lepidoptera > Noctuidae > Cerastis > Cerastis rubricosa. Next base: position 823,719 of record OX424525.1, on the reverse strand, counting down.
ACTAAACATTTAGTGCTAAATAATTTAATTAATGCTACTGTTCCATTTTTTGTTAATCGTTCTAGAGTCTAAAAGTCAGCTTCAACGATCCGTCACTGTCCCACTACAGCGATATAGCTAATAATCGGGGATTAATAAGTTGGTATTCAAAGCATTAAATACGCAAGTCAAACAAAATAAACGTAAACACTAACAGACTAACACACACTTCATAAAACCTCAGCAACTAACACAGTAAAAGTTTCGCTCATAACTGTCTGGTGCAAGTCACGTGCTGCGGCGGTTTTCGTTGCGCCGCGCGTTGTGGCCATTATACGTTTGAGTGGCTGTAATTGCTTTCCAAGAGCCTCTGAGGCTGTGAGGCTGGGAACGTTGGTTGCATGTTCAGCCGCTGCAGCGAGATACAGCGAAATTACTCATTTACAAAGCGTTGTTTATGTATCGTTTGTGATGAACTGATGATAGATGACGGTCATTGTCATTGTGTGTTATCAAGTGGCATGTTAGTGTGTACGAGGACCATTGTATGGTTGTAATTCTTGCATTACTTTTGGTGAAAGGATGATATTTCGTGAAACCTTTTACTAAATCGGTCTTACCTTTTTTGGAGTCGATTATGTTATGCTTATAGATACAACTTTAAATGAATTAAGTTTAAAAGACGTACCATAGTTGTTTAGTCGTATTGCTATTCTACTTTTGACCCAGAAGAGTATAAACTTTATTAAGTTTGAAGTAGACCTTAGGGCTAAGACGTGCCCACGGGCGCGTTCTGTTCCACGCGCGCCTCAAGGAGATTTTATCAAATGGGAAGGGGTCCGAGAGGGCCGATGTCTGCCAGGGCTGCGGGACTGTTCGAAAGAGATACCGTGGCCCTGGAACACAAAGGACTAAAAAGGAACACGGATGGGTTTTAGTCAGTACAAGTCTGACACTCCCTTCCACTCCGCCCAGAGCGTGATGGGTTATTTGATGACTACCCATCCGAAAAAAAAGAACGGGCTCAGACGTTCCGTATTTCAATAACGATTTACAACAGGATTGAGAATCCAGCCAATCCAGTACATTTGGCCTTCCCACCTTCGTTATCGCTGATTGAATATCACTTTTTTTTCGGTTTATGATTTTCATTTACCATTCACCATCATCATCCGCCTTTTTTTCCAACTATGTTGCTGCAACTGAATACCAGTATTTTATGGAGCGAAGTCCGATCTGACCTTCACAGCCCAGTAAAGTACTGATTAATACGATAACCCGTGGTAAGACTGGTTGAGACTTTAGGGCCACTGTCTACCTGTAACGACTGGTAAAGAAAGATCTACAAATGACAGCCAGGACCAATGGCTTGACGTGTTTCCAAGCCACGGAGGAAACTCGGTATGTAATGGGTGCTCACCCATCACGGATTAACCTGGGCAAGTGCGGCTTAACCTGAACATCGACCCGAGAGGGTGATTATTAAGCCATGAGCTTTTCAACATTCAATTAATCATCTAATACGTATTCAAAAATGGTAATGTAGCAGTAGTTATCGCCTCTAATTACGTACATTCCTAGCGATTTATCCTTGTCTGTACACACCATTTTCCTTAATAAGAATAGATAGATGTGCGTAATAGTTTAGACACGTATCACCTTAAACTAGTGAAGTAATACGACACCTATTAGCATAACAGCGAGACGATGAACACGTCACCACAATTATATCGCGGGAACGTTCTCGAACATTCCAGGTGATTTATAGCGAAAGTTAAGTCGTCGCCATTACCATAATATTCGTACACAGTCCACAAGTGATAATGATAATGTGTGTATGACCCGATGATGGTGTTAATAATCTTGTGTTACCTTTGCAATGCTGATGGATAGTTTCGATAATTAGTGTAACCTTATTTAAGTAGTAAATAAAAGTTTGATTTGACGTGTTCACATCACTTGGCATTCTTTGAATTCCACGGTGAGCTTTTTTAGCACGGATGTATTACTTAACGATGCATGAAGATTTCTTTACGTGTGTTAAACGTGCAAATCTGCAAGTCTGATTTGAAAAAATAGTTTTGCATTTTGATACCTCAACTTTTGAAGAAGATGGCAATTTACCATCACGGTACAACCCTGTGGAGCCGCTCGGCGGGTGAAGCCGCGTTACACAGCTAAGTAGTGTATTTTACACATAAAACTTTCCGAACAAATTCACGTTGCGCAAATTAGGAAGAACAACGCGGTCGCACAGATGAACACAAAAAACGTCTTCAATATAAAATATAAATAGTTGGTGTAATTTTTGATAATATATCAAATATTTTTTCACTTCAGTAGCTCAAACATGTAGGTTTTGCTGCCTGAAATCAGTGAGCAAAATGCGATTTTGCTGCGAGCGTGAGACAAAGTAACTTTTTAATATTTTTTTTAAAATGCCGAGTCAGTGCTGGCTCTACTCACAACATTCGAAAGATTTGAACTTCACTTTGTTCTGTCACTTTCACTTCGATACGAAAAGAGCGAGAGATAGAAACAAGTCGATTCGAAGTTCGATTTTCAAATTCCATATATAATAGGCTCAAAAAAGAAACCAACAATAAAACGTTCGGTCATCATCACACGTCGGTCACACGTCATCTATAAAATTTCAAATCAAGGTTTAAATGTAATTATTATACTTTTCTCTTAGTAATCGAATTATATTTTTTTATAATCAAATAAAGAGATGTTGAAGTAAAAAATACGAAGTTTATCATGTATCTACATAATTATTTAAAGTTTTAACAATCTTTATTGTGACAGAATAATTTAGTAATAGTGCAATTTCCGAACGCATCTTTAAAAAATAGCGGGCTTTAAATTTTTATTGTTTTCTTCTTCTGTTCGCTAGCTACAAAGTGCGATACATGTTGGATATTATTAAAATAATAATAAATAAATATGAGTGAATCCAGTGATGATGTCTGCGATTTAACACCGGAAGAATTGAAGCAGTATGTAAAAAATGCAGAATTAAGTTTCCTGCCTGAAAAGTCTCGCGAAAAATATCTAAAAGCTTATGATATTTTTAATCAATGGAGACTTAAAAAGTGTGCAAATACTTTTTCGGAGACTGTAACTGTTATCGTACTTCATAGAATTATCACAAACGAGGCAACCATCTACAATGTGGAGTATTTACTCAATGTTGAAAGCCACAATAAAGACAAAAGATAACGTGCATATTGAAACCTATGCCAAACTTATAGCATTTTTGAAAAGAATTTCAGTAGCGCACAAATCCAAAAAGTCCAAAATATTTTCGCCTGCTAACATTGAAAAGATTCTCAATGAAGCTCCAGACTGCAATTTTCTCGCTGCAAAAGTAAGTAATTAAGTAATATTAAATGTGCACACTACCCATTTGTGAAGCTTTCGACATAGTACCTACTTAGGCCCTAGTTGTAACTTAACATTATTTTTTACAAATCTCTATCTGTTTTTTATATGTATACTGTATGTACATACACAAATCATTATCTGGATGTATAATGTTCGTGGTAAACTAGGCAACTACTGGACCGGTTTTGGTGTGGTTTTCAGTAACATTTTGCTTTATGCTTGGTGGTGGTTTTAATGTATAATTTTAGTATGTATATTTTATATCTATTTACTGTAATTCGTCGCATAGGCCTTGTCGCTAGTTATAACTAATTGCGAGTTACTTACTTATGTAAAGAAAGTGGGTAAGTACCTACGTTTTATCTGTTTTAATTACTCATGTAATATTTTTATTGCAGGTTATCCTCATAATTGGCATTAATGGAGCATGCCGCACGAACGAACTATTAAATCTTCGTTAATGCCATCGAAAAGCATTCAGACAAATTACTGTTAGTCAACTTGCCAAATACAAAGACGAACATTGACAGGTCCTTTGTTATTCGCGATGAACATGTAAATATTATTGAGAAATATAAGGGATTACGCCCTGCTAATACGAAATCAGACAGATCAGAACAGATCGATTTTTCTTGCAGTATCATAATGATAAATGTTCGAGACAGCCTATGGGAGTCAACAAAATAGGCGGGACGCCGAGAGACATAGCCACTTTTCTAAAGCTACAGGAACCTCAGCTTTACACTGGACATTGCTTTCGGCGAACTTCGGCCACACTTTTGGCTGATTCAGGAGCCGACCTCACTACATTAAAACGACACGGCGGATGGAGGTCGAATACGGTCGCGGAAGGGTATATTGAGGATTCGATCCAAAATAAATCAAACTCTGTAAGCGTATAGTAGAGACCATAAGCTTGAAACAGACCTCAGATCCTTGGTCTCGCCCGTCTACTTCCAGAGTCACGAATACCGGCGCTGAGTCACCTACTTTCACTATCCTCCCGTCACAATCCACAAGTAAGGAAGCTGAAATCGCAGCGAATACTCAAACGCAAGTCGCTAACACAACAATATCGGTTCCAAATAAAACTGTTACTTTTAATTTGCAAAACTGCAATAATTTTACTTTTAATTTTTACAAATATACATGTGGTTTAAATATTACCAAGTTGTATTTTTTTACCTTTATATTATTTGTTCTCGCTGCTGAAGTGAAAAGTTGTATGTGCTACACGAGACCAAAGTTATTTGCATCTCGTGTCTTTGAATCCCTCGCTGCACTCAGGATTCTAACCTAGAATCACTCGCTACGCTCGTGATTCAAATATCGAATCCTTTGCTTACTCGGGATTCAAAATCAACACTCGCGGCAAAAACCAACTTTGCTCTCTTGTTGCACAAATAACTATTAAGCATAGATATAAAATATAAAAATTACGTTACGAAACGGAGGATACCATGTTGGTACACAGCTACTAAACACATCATAACGGACAGCATACTGACATAACATTATCATATAAACAGGCTTCATAAGCCCAGTTAACAATGTTGCACCGTAAAGGAAGTAATAGTGCGTAAATAATAGGTATTAGCTAGGCCACCGCCTACACTACTGACCTATTTCCTATGTTTTGTATTGGTCCTTGGTTTGATTCCTGGGTGGAGCAGTGTTATTGGTAATTTTACAGTGGCCGTTCCTTGTTTTATGGGACTTGAACAACCGGCAAAATAAGGTTGAACTGTATGTAAACCTCTGCCTAAGTCCTCTGGGATTATAGACGTAATGTTATCAGTTATGGCACTAGCTTTGTAGAGGATGATACATAGAACATAGTATACCTATATAGCTAGTTAGTTTGATCCTGAGGCGTTGATCGCTCTCCGAATGGGTCGAATCACTGTCCTGTCCCATCGATCTAAGAGATTGGAGGAAGAGAGAGTGCATCTGTGTTTGTGCACACACTCGTGCTGTTGTGAAATATAGTATTTCCCGCGCTGATGGCTAGTCTATACTGAGATTGGCCACTATGGCCCAAATTCGATCAGGAGGATTATTTTCTTTTCTTTCTTCTATTATAAAAAACACACAAACTTTTGCAATTTGCAAGTTTGAGAGGATATATACTTTGTGACTCTTTCACGCAAAAACTACTTTTATCGTATTTGGATGTTTGGCACACATATAATTTAGGTAACCTAGTTGCTTTTTATCCCGGTAGTACGACCCCGTGAGACAAATCTACACGGGCAATGCTGCGGGCACAAGCTAGTTATAAAATACTAGCTGTCCGGCGCAACTTCGTTTGCGTCACATTTTCCCCGTTTTCGCAACATTTTTCATTGCTGCTTCACTCCTATTGGTCGTAGCGTGATGATATATAGCCTATAGCCTTCCTGGATAAATGGGCTATACAACACTGAAAGAATTTTTCAAATTGGACTAGTAGTTTTGGAGCCTATTCAATGCAAACAAACAAACAAACAATCAAATCTTTCCTCTTTATAATATTATTATATTAGTTCAGATTTTGCACTGAACAATAAACTTCAATAATAGCGATGACATCTCGGGACAAAAGCTAAATAAAACATTTTGATAATAACTTTAAATACAATAACTTCAATTTCGAAATTCGGTGACTTTGTTTGTTTCATTAACCTTTTCGCTACCGACTGCACTGGGTGGAATTCATAACCTCCTCCTTATTTAGAAGCCGGTTAAAGATATTCACAAACATAACGGTTAACATCACTATTCTTGGTAGACGCCAGCACATCAAGCTACAAAAATCTGTGAAATTTCTTTCTTTGATAAGTTATCAACCTTATCGTTAAAGAATACGGTTTAAGGTGGATTGGGATAAATTGACTGTTTCAGGTAGCTGGCGTCTGTACATGTACCGGATCAAGAAGTATTATCAAGTTAAGATCTTAGGACGTTAGGCTTAACATGACACCAATACAACTTAAACAATTAACAAGGAGCTCACAGTTCCCATTCGTTGAATAAAATTAGGAATTTTCTATGTTTACCTCATGATAAAGATGTCTTTTCTTTGAAGATATAGAGAAGAAAGACGAAAGAAAGATATGATAATAGGATTCCTGTACTAGCAATGAAGTAAAATGATATTGTGAGGCGGCCCTTATACCTACAAAAAGTTCGTTTTTTTATTGTGTAATTAAAATTGTATTAGACCTTACACTCAATCGTACCATTAATTATGTTCACGCTATGACAAGCTTTGATGCAAAAACAATTGGAACTCGCTTTCAATCTTCAGTGGTAACCCTAAACAGTCCAAAATATTGCATAATTCTTGATGTAGCGTAATAATAGAGTAAACAAGTAAATAACTAAAAAGCATCGTCATTTCCCCGTCCTTTTCATCAATTTTACAAACTCCACAAGCAAGTTGCACCTGACCCCTCGATCTTACTTCTTGATAACTACTAACAACACGACCCCCATCTGAGCAGTAGCAACTAGCAGAAGTGTCCCTCAGCCGAAGTATTCAAAGAAAGCCGCCATGAGCGTTGCTAACGCGACCATAACAGTAACCACTGTGTAGCAGCAGTAACAGGCCGTTCCGACCTATAACAGAACGTCTGCCGCACTAATAAAGGTATAACGTCCGATGGAATCAGCCGCGGCCTGAGTTAGGAGCGGTGGCGAGAGAAAATTGTATTGGGATCAGAATAGTGATGAAACATAATTAAATAACACCATTTTAAATGTCTCATGTCATTATGAAAGTTTGCAAATGTTTGTTTTTATTGAGATAACTGAAAAGAAAGAAGTTTTGCGCCTAATATGACTTATAAAGGGTTTATGTAAACATTAACTAATATTGTATACCTGCTCTTTAATTCATTCAAAAGAAGAAAAATTAAAGATCACGTTTGTTTTATTGCGCGTCTTTGATAATCAGTGACAGAGAGAGAGTGTGAGTGAGAGAGTGATGAGTGGACATGCAACTACGGTAAAGAAAGTAACTAAGTAAGTACCTACTCAAACATGTTCAAAACTTGCGACGAAATCTGTAATTATAAAAGAAGATTTTCAACTCAACTTTTCTTCAATACATTAGGAAAGAATTTATTACGTCCTAAAAGTTAAAGCACGAACTTTTACTATAAAGACCGTCATTTATATAATTGGAATCATTTATCGCTCTCGCCTACTCCTTGACCCGCGCTAAAATCCCTTTATACCGCACGTTGTGATAGAAATTGAGTAGTGTGTCGTAATTGGTGCTCGCTGTAATCACAACCGCGGGCTACAGACGGTCGGCCATAGGCTTCGGCTAAATATTACGCGTTTAATCGTGCACTGCACACAGTACGCACTATAGCCTCCCCTATCTGTGTGTATCCTTTACCAAACTGTAGGTAAAGAAACTTGGTTTAAATATTAATGGCCGATTTATTGGTCAGGTGGGCGAACGTTCAGGCCCTTCAGTGTGGCCGATATTGCTTTTTAGATTTATTCAATGGTAGATTATGTCTGGCCTCCGCCTGCTTCAAAGCGGAAGCATGTAGGAAACTATTGAAAATGAAAGTTCATCCTTTAAAGTGTTGTTTCATGTGAAGACTCGGCAAAGAGTTGGCAACTCGACATTATAAAGACAACACAAAGTTTGAAGACACATGGTCAGTTCAGAAACTTACATTGTCTCTAAGTTTAAACCACTACTTTCATGTGCTTTTATGGCAAATAATGCGCAAACGCAATTTTGTGTTTCAAGAGACTGCAATACACTTTCCGGGAACAAGTTAGTCCCCCAGTGCATAGTGGAGCGAACATAAAAGATAGGACATTCAGACACACTCGCCTCTTTGGCACAAATTAAATAGCTTCCTTTGACCTTTACGTGGAACTGGTAAGCACATCGTTGTGAGTCGTAATCATCTTGCGCCGTGGCCCCCGCTATCCCCGAGCCATACAATACGAGGCCACATCAAAAATCCAATTATTCCTTAATAATTCTATGGAGGTTTAAGAATTTTTGCGTCTCTTTTTATATTTATGAACGTTCAGCATTTTAAATAATTGTTGTCAAATTGATATAATTAAATAAAATGAAAAAAATATATATAAATTTATTGTATAGGCATGAATTTTTTCGATGGTGAAAAAAATACTAGTGAATGGTGTCATCGGCACGATAAAGAACAGTATTTTTCAAAAGGGGTTGTAGGGATAACTTCGAGCTTCATTTTCCTGTGGAAATTATCCTAGCTACTTATATGTACGATTAAATTTTAAATGGGAAGTCAAGAAACTGTGAAAAACTATGAAAGTCAAATAAAACGAAACACGTGCGTCATATGAAACTGATAACACTTACCTGAAAGAGAAAATAAAATCTTTACCAAAGGCGCGTTAACACGAGCACGAATATTTTCAACACGTGTTTTATTTCATATTGTCGGTTGAAGTATCGTAGATGGATAATACGAAGAAAACAAAATGTCATAAGTTTCTTTAACAAATGTCAACGGAACCTAAATTTAAATCTTGATGGCATAAAACTTGATGTTATAGCGGAAACTGTTTTCTTGCGGATTGCTATTGTTGGATACGCAGGTTATGAAAATGAGACTCGTGGTGAGGTTCAGTATGGAATGCTCTATTTCAAAAAGACGGTCCCTTTTATACAAAAATCGGTAACAAAAATCAATGCATAGTGGGTACATATAAAAAGTTAGTTTGAACACAATATTGTCAATATACCCTACGTGCTGTATTATTTCTGTGAGGATATTATTCCGCTACAGTACACCCCCTCAAGCGAAGCGTACAACTGGTTTCACTATTCTTCCTGATCGCGTTGTTCTCTGTGTGTCTTCATGTCCTTGTTCGTTCATAGTGTAGGCAGGCTTCAGTCGGTCGATCGAGACGTTGGTTACTCTTCCTGGTAGTTGTAGCTTGTACTATTTTTCACATCTTTCCAATACGGGAAACGGGCCTTCATATGTCGGCTGTAGTGGTTTTTTCGTGCAATCTTTACGTAGGTAAACATTTTCGCAGGTACGTAGGTCGGAGTGTACAAACATGTTCTTGTTGCTATGCGTTGTCTCGGCTGGTCGGTATGCGTTGATAGTGTGTCGCAGCTGTTCGACGAAATCATGTCTCATTGTGCTTCCTTTAGTTTCAACAAAAAAATCTCCAGGTAATCGCAGCGATGTTCCGTAGGTGTATTGAGCAGGACTAATTCCTGTGTCGCTGCGAGTTGCCGCGCGTAGTCCAAGTAGTACGGTCGGTAACTCGTCAAACCACTTTCCGTTCGCACTAGTTGTGCAGCGCGCGGTTAGTGCGGCTTTGAGTGAGCGGTGCCAGCGTTCGATGATTCCATTTGATTGTGGGTGATATGCGGTTGTTCTTGTTCTGTTTATTCCCATTAGCTTCATTAATTCTGAGAAAAGTTGGCTTTCAAACTGACGACCTTGATCGCTTGTGATCGTGATAGGACAACCAAATCTTGTTATCCAGCTTTCATATATCGTTTTGACTATTGTTTCTGCAGTTATGTCGTGGAGAGGTAATGCTTCGGGCCATCGCGTGTACCGGTCGATAATAGTGAGCAGGTACTTATGTCCATATTGTGATGGTGGTAGGGGCCCAACAATGTCAACATGGATATCCGCTTGCTGTTCATAAAATTAGATCAGATCTAAACCAAATGTTCAAGGTCAACATGCTACCCCGCAAACATGCCCGCGCGCACTCGGAAGTTTTTGCCGCGCAAGACCCCCGCGCCACTTCCCATTTAAAGCTTATTTTCTCGTAAACTGCTGCAGCTACACGAAATCAAAAAATACGTGTGTATAGCTGAAAATATACAGAATCTAATTACGTTAAAACTAATTACGACAACTAGATATAAGTATTTCAAAAAAAATGAAAACTTGAGAATTTGCGTTGAATTTCAGTTTCTCCAACAAGAATTAAAGTTTTTCCAATTAGAATTGTAATTAGTATCAATAAAACCTATGTATAATTAAACTAGACTATATAAGCTTTGTTTTAATACCCATTTGTCCTTACTTTAGCACTTTATTAGTAGCCAAATTAACCAAACCAAACAACCCCTGCTCTGATCAATTCTATACCTATTGATTTTGTCGTGTTTTCGTAAAAAAATCACTAAGATTTCGTTTTTTTTCACTGTTTTATATTGCGAAGACACTAATAATTACTTAATCGAACCAATTTTCATAACACCAGCACTTTATTAACTATTTTTTCAATAATTTCTAAAAAAACAAAGTCAAAGTCAAAGTATTTTATTTGTCGAACATAGGTAATATGGTACATGGTATAAAATTTGTGTTGTATCACTATGTTTTGCCTTGCAAGGCGTACAAATTAGGTGTAAAGGGAAAAAAAGAAAACTACAAAACTAAATAAAACGGTTTCAAACAAGTAACATCGTAAACAAGATAGAATAACATGTGGATCGGACATTTTTATTTTATGCTTCTATCATCTAAAAACTCATTGATAGAGTAGTAAGCCTTTTCAATCAAGAATTTCTTAAGTTGCGATTTAAAATGGTTTATGTTGGTCATGCTCTTTAAAGTTTTTGGTAGTTTATTGTAAATTTTTGGACCCATGCCAAGACAACTCTTTGAGAACAGTGCAGTATTGTGTTTTTTTGATTTTAGTGTGCTTTGGTGACGCCTAGTATTAAGTTTTTCAAATTTAGACAGATTCTCCTTAACAAATATACAAATTTCATAAATATAGAGGGATGGAAGCGTAAGTATTTTTAAACTAACGAAAAATGGTTTGCAACTTTCGGTGGTGTTTAACAAACATATGGCTCGAAGACATTGTTTTTGGGCTTTAAATGCCATTTCTCTGTCGGTAGAGTTGCCCCAAAATGTTATGCCGTAACGAAGAGTTGTGGAGACATATGCATGATATGCAGTAAGGACAGTGTTACGATTCGCAACCTTATTCAAATTGTGTAAAGCATAGCAAAATTGATGAATTTTTTTTATCATTATCTCTATGTGTGTTTTCCATGTCATGTTTTCGTCTAGCCAAATACCTAGAAATTTGGTTCGTTCCGTTTTAATAATCTTATTTTGGTCATAATTAATGTCAAGAATTTTAGGATTAGTTCTTTGTTTAAATGTCATTATTTGAGTTTTATTAAAATTAATCTGTAAGTTGTTATTATTTAGCCATTGAATTATTAGACTTAAGCTACTGTTTATGTCATTTTCATATGAGTCACTATTTTTACCAGAAAATACTATAGTACAGTCATCAGCAAATAGGGTCATAGGATGTGGTATGGTTTTTTGAAGGTCATTTATATAGCATAAAAATAATAAAGGGCCAAGCACACTTCCCTGAGGCACACCATAGTAAATTTGTCTCTCTCTCGATTGGTAATTAATTTCAGTTTTAGTTTGAACATCGACTGCTGAAATACTAGTTAGCTGTTTTCTGCCAGTAAGGTATGACTTTATTAAGTTTAAAGCTTTGCCCCTAATGCCATATTTATATAGCTTATTTAGAAGGATTCCATGGTCAACGAAATCGAAAGCCTTAGTCATGTCCATAAATAAGGCTGTTACAGGTATTTTTTGGTCCATATTAGTAACTATTTCATTAATCAATTCATAAATGGCCATGTTTATGTTTTTACCTTTTCTAAAACCATACTGTTCTTTAGTTAAAATGCCATTTTTTTCAAGAAACATGTATATACAGTCTGTCTATAAAGTCATGAAATTAATGTTTGAGGAACTAACATTATTCAAAAGTAGGGCAACACTAAATCAAAGTACATCGAATGTCATCGGCTGTCATCGACTTGTTTTGTAAATCGTTATCTATTGCATTTTTAATTGCTTTTTAAATCTACGTGGATAAAACTTCGAAGAAACGTGTTAAATATGAGGAAAACAAATCGAAGTGGAGCTCGGGAAATTATTTTTAAAGTGTATCAGCGATGTTTGTTAGAACACCAAGCTGGTCAAATTTTATCAAATATGGATGATATTTAAGCTCGAACAGCAGTTAGGACAGGTATGTAATCGTGTTACTGTTTGTTTTTTATCTACCAGAAGTTACAAATTTACTAAATATACGATTTTAAGACTAAATTAAGGATTGTTTACATTGCGCATTAATAGGTTATATTGCAAACATAAGTAGGCCATATTGTAGTGCGACCAGAACTCTTAATACTTTTTGGTGATCAAATTTACCACTGATTTTGAATCTGATTATGTTATAAATCATGTCTGAAATTAAAAACAGTTTATTTATTTTCTGTTAGCATATACATATTAATTTTTTTAAATCATTATTTCAGGAAAATCTTGGAGTAGGTACAGTGAAGCGTATTGTAGATAAAAGCTATAAAAATGATGGCAAACTTGGAACCCCTGGCAAATAGATCAGACCGTCATGAGAAAGAAATGGACGACTGTGCAGCTGACAATAAAATAGTTTTTTAACATAGAATATTTGAAATCAGACGATAAAGTAATTATAATTAATTACTTATGATGTGATATTTTTCATTAATAAAAAGTAAGGTAAATCATATAATAAAAAATATGTATAAACATTTTTCTTTTATTTATTCATTTTATTTGAACGACAGAGACCATAGATTTCTGCTCTCTCATATATTACTATACTTTTTGTGCTATCTGATCGTATAAGCAAACTAATGAAGGTCTCATCTTTGTCTATGCTTTCTGTAGATTTTTTAATAAGATCTACGGTTAACCGACTTCGCCTTTTGTATCCAGTTTAAGAAAAAAGCGTCTATGAGTAAAAATAATGTTTTCAATAAAATCAGGTTTGCTTCTAGTACATAATAATGTTCTAGTATCAAAATCAATTTAGTCACACTATACAGGGTTGCTACATCCACGACCGCAGCGCCCTCATTTATTTTCATGACTTTATAGACAGACTGTACTGTTATAAAAAATTGACCGTAATAAAACCACTTCATAAAAATAATTGAAAAGGTTATTTTCAATTATTTTAGAAAATATTGAAAGAAGCGCAATGGGTCTGTAGTTTTGTACATTTTGAGGATCATCCTTTTTATGAAGTGGTTTTATTACGGTCAATTTTAAGTCTTCAGGAAAAACACCATGTTCTATACAAAGGTTAGTAATACAGCTAAAAACCGGTGAAATTTCTACAGCTACGCTTTTTATTATCTTAGTCTCAATGTCGTCAAAGCCAGAGCTATTCGTGTTTTTCAGAGTCGTAATTATGTTATAAATGTCAATTGGTGCTGTGGGTGATAAGAATAATGAATTAATGTTTGTATTTGTTACTGTTATTTTATGGTCAGAATTGTTTGTTGGCTGTATTTGGTCAATAAAATGATTATTAAATAGTTCTACAATGTCAGGTGGATTTGTTACGTATTTATTGTCAATGAGGAGTTTATAAGGACCGTTCCTTGGAATGTTATTTTTTGATGAGTTTATAACCCTCCAGGTTGCTTTAGTTTTATTTACAGCGTTATTGATAAAATGGCTATTTTGCGATTTTTGGGTCAATTTGATAATTGTTTTTAAACGTTTGGAATAGGAATTATACCTTTGTTTATTGACTACATTCGGATGCCGCCTGAAGTGCCATAGCATCTCACGTTTACGTTTAGAGCACAGTTTAATGCCTTTTGTGATCCATTTCTGTGGTTTAGTAGTAACATTTTTTATTTTCTATAAAGGGAAACACAGATCGTAAAATAATTTGTATAAGTTATGAAATTCTTTAAATGCATTGTTTGGATCTTTGCAGCTATAAACACTATTAAAACTAAGACTTTGGAGAGCCTCTTTAAATTTTTTGATATTTTCCTGGCAAAAATCGCGTTTATAAGAGAACCAGTGTGTGATCGCGCAGGTCTTTTTGACGGGACATTTTATAATTTGAGCTGTATGGTCAGAGACGGCTAGCTCCATTACTTCACATACACTTCCTCTTACATTGTGTATAATATTGTCGATGCATGTACCGCTATCTAGCCGGGTTGGTTCACGCACACCTAATTTCATATTAAAACTATGTAAGAGATTTTGAAATTGAATTGACATTTTCGTGTTTTTTAAAATATCGATGTTAAAGTCACCGCAAATCAGCACCTTTTTTTTTGAAATTGAGACATATTTTCCTTAAGATTCCATCAAAGTTATAAAAAAATGAAGTTAAAGAGTCGATATTATTCTTAGGAGATCTATAAATACAGACTATAATTATTTGATGTTCGATTAAATCAATTGCACAAGATTCTAAGATACAAGAACTGCAATATTCTTTTAAGTCGAGAATTTTATATGGATGTTTATTATTTACTAAGATACATGAGCCACCTCTCCGGGACTTTCTTGCATAGAAGGTAGCAAGAGTATAATTTGGAATACAAAGATTACAATGGTCCTCTTCTGTCATATTGTGTTCTGTAATACAAAGTACATCCACATGTTTACCGAGGCTAGCAAGATCATTTAAATGTAAGCTTAATAAGTCCGATTTACTTATTAAACCGTTTGTGTTTTGATGAATAACATGAATATGGTTATACAAGAAAAAAATTTTGATTGTTCACAGTTTCTGGAGTAACTATTTTATGAGAGACATTGTCACTATTATTAGAATTGGAAAAACAATTATGAAAGGTCTTGTCAATATCATATTTTACATTGCAAAAAATATTGTTCATACCAGTATTATTAATCACACCATTTAACTTAGAAAACATTGTATAATCACAGGGTAGATCGTAATTAGAGTCATATAGAAATGCATAATTGTGTATCTGAATGTCATTGTATAACAGGTTATTGAACAATTCTACTCTTAAATTGTACATATTAGAGTAATAGCTGTATTTATCCCCTTCCCTTCGGACCGCGAAAGCGAGTAGACGTGCCTCCCGTACAACTCATTTAATTTAATTTAAATAGTATATTTTTGGTAATAAACTCTAAATTATATTCGTATGAGTACCAGGCGCGCATATATACGAAATAGTGAACGCGAACGCAACGTGCGCGAGTGACAAGGACAGCAACTCTGGAGAAAGCAATAACTGGCGGTGTCGAGCAGCGCACCCGCACATGACTTCGCGATCACGCGACGCACACAGCCAAACCAACAGACGCTGCGTCATACTCGTCGCTTGCCAATTTATGCGCGACAGCGATCGGCGGGAAACTAATTTGTGTGGTGCAAACTAAACTTGTGTAAACAAACAAAATGTTTAAAACACCACCAAAAACTCCTCCAAATCAATACCCGTCCCGGTCAGAATCTGACATTCAAAAATTATATTATGCAGATACCAGTATAGAAGGAAATATAACACAGCGAGCTAAACGCAGGTGCCTATCAGGTGGGGATACAGGAGATGAATTAGATGCATTTAAAAACGACATCAAGAGTATGCTTGTAGAAATGATAAGTGCCCAAAATTCCCGGCTAGATAAATTAGAGAACCATTTCATTGAGATAAAGAAGCACTACATTGAGATTAAGGCAACCAATAATGAACTCGAGAAAACAATGACTTTTATCTCGGATCAGTTGCAGTCTGTCGAGGTTAAAATAACGAGTCTTGAAAAAGAACGTAGTTCTATGGCGATCAAGCTATCTACGTTAGAGGAAAAGATAGAATCTTTTGATCGTAACCTCGTTAAAACGTCCATAGAAATACGCAATGTTCCTAAAAGGAATCAAGAGACAAAGATTATGTTGTTTGAGACTATGATGCACTTATCTAAACATTTAGAAGCTGACATGGAGCGTACCAGTATTCGTGATATAACCAGACAACCGTCTAAAAAGGAAGCCCTGACATCAAATATATCTGTTGAGTTTTCAAACACACTCGCGAAAACTAAGTTCCTTACTGCTGTCAAAAATTATAACAAAACGAATGCCAGTAATAAAGTAAACTCCGACCATCTTAACTTCAACGCCGCACAAAAAACACCTATCTACATTGCGGAGCAGCTGACCACACTTACCAAACGGCTGTTTTACTTAACTAGATTATACGCCAAGTCACATCAATACAGCTACTGCTGGACATCGAACGGACGTGTGTTTCTCAAGAAGGATACGGATAGCCAATCCATAGTGGTTAAAAATGAGGAACAACTGAAGCAGCTGCCCTTAACCATCAATGCATGACTGCGTAACTATAAGATAATTTACTATTATCTTTGTTTAGTCTCACTACTTTTAAATTCCGTTTTTCTACCTTTGTTTTTTAAATTACATATTATTATCGCATGTTTAACTTATATACGCAAACATAACTCACGAACACACCACTACATCATTCTCACAACTCATTCTCAATACCTTACACAACTTACATTTACACAACCACTCAATCATTTCAATAATTGGTTTGAACAACCACTCGGTGGACGTACATGGTATCTATTCACTTGCTTGGCTTACCGAAATATTATACAGTGTTATATTTTAATGCAGCCACAATTAAATTCTAAATCACTTTATGAAATACTAATTCCCTTCGCCGTCACCACAGTTTTGTCCGTATTTAAAATGTTTCAATGGCTTGTGACATTAACCAAGTAATTGACAATATTGACCAGCTCTCTGTTTCAATAACTCATACATGTTCACCTGAGGAGACTCATTCGATACTATTGCATCCGCACAAGTATATAAAAATTCTGTCTCAAAATATTCGATCTATTACTCGTAACTTTTTGAGTCTGCAAACTCTCTTACACCGCATTTCTTTTGATTGCGATTTGATCGTATTGACCGAATGCTGGCTACCTTGTGCTAGTAACTATAATATTCCAATCATGCAAAACTATAATATATTTAAGACTTCTAATCACAAAAACCAAAGTGATGGTGTTGTGGTATATCTCAAGTCAAACTTGTCAGCCACCTGTGAAGAACCAGACTTTTACCAATCAGCTTCTGGTCTTATTATAAAGCTTGGTACTGAGGTAGCAATAGTGTGCATATATCGCTCACCATCTGCTGACTGTATACGTAGTTTTATAACTGCCCTCAACAATGTTCTCTCGTCACTTCAAACATTCAAATCTGTAATAATAACTGGTGATTTAAATTTGGATATAAAATCAAACACATCTGACATGCGTTCTCTCGAATACTTGAATTGTCTTGCTTTTCATGGTTATCTTCCTGCCCATGTCCTTCCAACCAGAGGTGATAACTGTCTAGACCATTCGATACTAAGAACAAAGTGTCCTACTCGTTCATTCGTCTATAGCTCTACAGTTACTGATCACTTCTCCACTTTATTATGCATCCAAACCCAAGACTTGAAAATAGCAGCTTGCTCTACAATCACGAAGATAGACTATGAAGGGCTTGATGACAACATAAAAAAATTAGATCTCAAGCCTCTTTACGACGAAAGAGACGCTAATATTGTCACTGACAAATTTATAAAACTTATTAGTTGTGCCATTTTGGATAATACGATTATCAAAAAACTTTCTTCTAAAAAAAGGATTTTAAAGCCCTGGATTACACCTGGCTTATTGCGGTGCATTAGGAATAGGGATGAGCTTCATAAAAAGGTAAAAAAATCTCCAGAGAATGAAACATTTAAAATTACATATAAGAGATACAGAAATTTTTGTGTTAGAATTCTAAAGAAAGCAAAAAGACTGTATGATACTCAAGAATTAGCTAAGGCAGGTAATAACCCAAAAACTTTATGGGATACCATCAAACGTGTAACTAATACTACAAAAAATAAAACCACAGCTACACAATTACTTTCTTTGTCACTCTCACCTACAGAATCATGTAACAGCGTTAATTCATTTTTTGTTAATATCGGTGAAAAGCTTGCCAATGACATTAAAAAGGATACAGGCTATCAAGCAATGCCACAAGATATACACAATCCCTCAACGGCTTCCTCTTTTGTTCTAGACCGTGTAGATCCCGAAGAAATTATTACTGTCATTGACTCGTTGCGGTCTAATGCTGCTCCTGGTTGGGATGGCATAACGCCTTATTTTCTAAAAAGATACGCAAGTACCCTGGCACCTATACTAAGTCATATCTTTAATCTATGTTTCGATACTGGTATCTTTCCTACATCTCTTAAGAAGGCAATAATTCACCCAGTGTTTAAGGGAGGGGACGGGAAGGAGCCTAGTAATTATCGCCCAATAGCTGTTCTGAGTGCCGTGTCAAAGGTACTCGAACGCATCATTAATAAAAGACTGGTTAATTATCTTGAACATTATAATCTAATTTCTTTGCAGCAATTTGGCTTTCGCAAAGGTAAATCCACCACGGACGCAGTGCAATTTTTGCTTAACAACATAGTGCATAACTTAGATAAAAATAAAAGGGTGTTGACTATGTTTATAGATCTTGCCAAAGCCTTTGACACCGTTCCAATTTCAATGCTTTTACTAAAACTGGAAAGGATTGGTGTCAGGGGCTTGCAATTAGATCTTTTCCGAAACTATCTTTCGGGTCGCGCTCAAATGGTCAGTATAGATACCCATAAAAGCGAAGAGCTTCCCATCTATTACGGAGTACCCCAAGGAAGCATTTTGGGCCCGACGCTTTTTCTAGTTTTTATAAACGAACTATGCAACCTGAACATTGCAAATGCTAACATAGTGACTTTTGCTGATGACACTGCCATTACCTTTATTGCTGACTCCTGGTCGGAACTTGAGCATATTGCACAGTCCGGTTTCAATAAAACTCTAAATTGGCTCTATTCTCACTCACTAACACTCAACACCTCCAAAACTAACTTTATTACCTATTCAATAAGTCCCGCCACCCAGCCAAGATTACCTATATCTATTAAAGCCCACAAATACAGATGTCTACAAGGAAATACCTCTTGCGTCTGCCCATCCCTAAATGTTGTCGACCATATCAAATACTTGGGAGTATATATAGATAAAAATCTTAATTTTAAAACTCATATTAACCAACTAAGCAGTAGAGTCCGCAAGTTAATTTATATATTTAAAACCCTCCGAAGTATCGCGAACCCAAACATTTTACGTGTAGTTTATTTTTCCCTGTGCTTATCTATTGTTACATATTGTATCACATGCTGGGGTGGTGCTGCGAAAACTATACTAAAACCACTCGAGATCGCTCACAGAGCGATAATGAAAGTAGCTACTTCGAGACCTATCATGTTCCCTACTGATCTATTGTATAGTATATGTAATGTTCTTAACGTTCGACAACACTTCATCCTTCAAACAGTTCTCTTACAGCACCGCAAAACCCCTTATAAAATAGTAACAAAGCGTAGGAAAGACTTAATTTGCACTCTTCCACAAGTTCGCACATCATTTGCAAGTAGATTTTGTAACTACTTAGGCCCGAATCTTTACAATAAATTTAACAAAATCTGCTTGATCTACGGATTATCTAACTTTAAGTGTAAAAAGATTCTACGTTCATTTCTTCAAAATAAAAGCTATGCTGAAACAGAAAATTATCTCAGTAAGTTACAGTGACAGTGTCAGATCAAATATTACCTTACACGACTTCAAACAAAACAAACACACACTATCCCTTTCACTCCATCACATACACACTCATACACACACTCACTCACACCAACAAATACATTCAATCACACACTCACACACGCACGAATTCAATTAGAAATATTATTGTAGTCATTATCTTTGTACTATTTTATTGTAACTTTTTGTAAGGGACAGGGACTGTTTTCCTTAATACAGGTTATTCTGTAACCTAGCTAGGAAAGCAGAACTCCACCCACCAGATTGTGATTGACATGGTATAAACTTATACGTATAACTTTGTGTATGCCTCATGTACTACAATCTCCCTTTTTATGAAAATAAATTTACTATTACTATTTACTATTACTATTTATACGTAGGTAAACATATTATAATATTTGTGTTATTCACAGCTACAAGTGTTTCACGCAAGTTAATAATTAGATCATGATAGTTGTTTGTTGTGCTAAAGTCCTCTTCGCCGATGAGAATTATGCAGTAATCATCAGCCGTAAAAGTAGTCAATTTTTTATCGATGTCGCTGACGAGACGCCTGATCCCACAATATGGTTTGAGGTAGTGACATATATTATAGTTCTGGAATGTTGTTTCTGTTATGATCTTGTTTGTCTTATTAGAACTCAGAATACACAATTTATGTTTTTGTGGTTGTTTATTGTTAACAACCTCCATATTTGGTTTAACGGTGTGCGATGGACTATTTTGTATTGTATTAATCTGTTTCGTAACTAGAGTATTTATATGTTTTGGAGTTAAAGTTATTGTAGAACTTTCCAGTTTCTTATGTGGATTTGAATTACGAATGGGAGTGGCTTGCTCCTTATTAGGTGAAAAACATTAACAAAATACCACGCTCGACATGACGCCACTTTTACATTTCGATATTGTCGTTTCAACAGACTTTTAACCTACGATGTTTTTAGATATTCGTAAAGCTTGATTAACGAGGTTTATTTTGACATATAACACTATATATATTGGGTTAAAATAAAATAATACTCACATTTTAAAACCAGGGAAATTATATCACAACAACTCAATACGGTGAAATTTGACACCTGACGTTTAAAACTTTTTTGACATTTAATTTTGTACGGCTGAGATTCTCGTTGTTTTTGCCATAGACGCGGAATTTAATACAGAAAACATAGAGGGCAAAACCATAGATACAGTGCGACGTGGAACATTTGTAAGTGAGTTTTTTCGGAACTAATGTTTTGGGCTACTATGGTAGCGTGGACATTTGACTGTATTTGGTTTTGGGCTACTATGGTAGCGTGGACATTTGACTGGGTTGGAATCGTTCAGATGGCGGGAATGTTGCAATTTGACTCGTTGTATGACGACTAACTTTTGACTTTTGACAGGCTTCACAGGCTTTCGACCATCGTCCCGCGTCAGCGTTCATGGATGGCCAGAAGTATTTTTCACTCAGTATTTTTCTTGTTGTGCGCGTACCGGGGTGACTGAGGTTATGTACACTTTCGTACGCTGCTCGGCGAAATGATTCGGGTAGGTACGGGCGAATTTGTTGTGTTGATGTTTCGCATAGTATTTTGCACGTTGTGTTTGGTAGGACTATGCGCTTCAATTGTAAGTTGCTTTGCTTCTTTAGATCATGGATAGTGCTATCTCTTTCTTGCGCTGTAGCTAGTTGCTTGTAGTCGATCGTTGTAGGACACGTGATGGTTTCTGTGTTGATCCGTGATAATGAATCTGCGACTATGTTTTCTTTCCCGCTGATATGACGAATGTCGTTTGTGAATTCGCTGATGTACATGAGTTGTCTGGCTCGGCGCGGTGTCTCGCTGTCTGTCGATGTTTTATTTATCGCGTAGGTTAGCGGCTTGTGGTCGGTGAATATTATAAGATGTCTTCCTTCAAACATTTTTCTAAAATGCTTGACGGCCATGTATATAGCTAGAAGTTCTCTATCGAATGTGCTATATTTGACTTGCGCGCTTGACAATGATTTTGAAAAATATCCCAATGACTGCCATTTGTTGTGTACATATTGTTGTAGTACAGCACCGGCGCACTTATCAGAGGCGTCAGTCATCAATGCGATCGGTGCGTTATGTGACGGGTGAGCTAGTAATGCTGCGTTTTATAAGCCAGCTTTACATAGCTCAAATGCCTTCTTGGCTTCGTCGTTCCATTCAATCTTTGTTTTGTCTCGTTTCTTGCTGTTGTGCAAATATGCGTTTAGAGGTGCTTGTATTTCGGCTGCCTTTGAAATGCAGTCTCTGTAGAAGTTGACGGTGCCAAGGAATCTTCTTAATTGTTCAATGGTTGTGGGTAGTGGAAAATTGGTGATTGCTTCTACTTTTTCTTCTGGAGGTTTGATGCCATCTTGTGAGACAGTGTGTCCAAGGAACTTGATTACTTTCTTGCCTAGTACACATTTCGATGGATATACACCGTGGCATTTTAATCGTCTTACAAAGGTGGTCCACTCAATGTATCCGACATAAAATACCTCCAGACACGATTTTTTTTTTTTATTTGCAATAGTAATTTCTTATTATTGCAATAGTAAGAAACACATTTTTGCAATAGGGGGAATGAACTCTGTTAAAGATGCCGCCGCTTCAGTCCGTGCCGCCTTTGGAACGCAATGCTCGGACCGCGCTCATAACAGGGTGTTTCAAACTACGTCATGCGTCATAATAATAAATAATATTTTCATTTTTTTAATTATTCAAATGTTCATAAATATGTTTTTTTTTATTATGAATGTTTACTAATCATTGGATACATGAAGTGGGCTGCCGTTGTAAGACGATTAAAATGCCACGGTGTATAGTGATGCCGTATTTGTTCAGTCGTTGTAGGACGGTTCGTAAATGTTGTCTGTGTTCTTCTTCTGTACTGGAACTTATGACGATGTCATCCACAAATGGGTAGACAAAATCGAGTCCATGGAGTACCTCGTGAATAAAACGCTGGAAAGTCTGTCCAGCATTTTTCAGTCCTGGGCACATGCGGGGAAATTCAAATAGCCCGAAAGGTGTGATTATGGCTGTTTTTTCGATGTGTTTTTCCAGAACAGGCAATTGAGATTTCAGAACAGGAACAGGTTTTTATCTGTATTTTTTTTTCATTCGTCTATCCTATCAGTTCTCACCGTTTCCTTATTTCCAATTTTCAGTAACCAATCCGGAAACCATGCCTGTGATGACCCGTAGGGCTGCTGCCCAGGAAATGGAGCTAAAATTGAGAACGGCCCTCCAAGAACTCAAGGACTCTAAACTCCAATGCCAACAACTTTTACAGGAGATAGAGGACAGTGAGGAGGAGGTCAACAACGTAAATAACAAAAACTCAAGCCTAAAACGGGAGCTAGTCGTTCTTCATAAGGAATACCTAAATGTGGTCACTGAACGGGATCAACTAAGGGTGGTCACGGATGGGTTCAACACCTGTAGCAACTTATATGAGGAAGCTTTGTGTAAAATTAGGGACCTAGAGGATGAATTAATT
Source organism: Cerastis rubricosa (assembly GCA_949152445.1). NCBI lineage: Eukaryota > Metazoa > Arthropoda > Insecta > Lepidoptera > Noctuidae > Cerastis > Cerastis rubricosa. Next base: position 800,299 of record OX424525.1, on the reverse strand, counting down.
CATGCTAATGTTAAACTTTCAAATTTAATAAAGGAAAAGGCTCATTCCCAGGCTGTAGAAACTGACCATTTGTACAATGAATTAGTAAATTCAAATAACCCTCATTCCATTGTAACAATAGACCTAACAGAGGACTCACTATTGAAATCAAATTACCGCCATAAAGTTAGTAATAACAAAATTAAGAAGTATGCAAAACTAAATAAAATTATTAAAAAAATCAATAAATACAAGAAACAACAAAAACACTATTCCAAAAATATTCAATTAAGGAAAGAACGTGTTTCTCTTGTTAATAAATTAAATAACTATCAGATTAAATTGGAAGATAGTATCAATATTTATGAAATAGACACTCAGCGCTTAGAATCAGAAATACAGACTTTAAATAGGTCACTAAAATCTTTATTTGTTAAATATGAAAGCTCTAAAAATCAAATTAAAGAGCATATTCTTGCTACAAATGAGTTGGTAGACAAAGTGGACTTGCTGACTCTCAGCAACGCTCAGTGTATATGTCAGAGGGAATCCAGTCTCGATGCCCTCCAGCCTGATGCAACGGAGGACCCGTCCCTAGCTGTGAGTGCTCAGGCCTGTATCAACAGCCAAGATTCAATACCTGACATGATACATCATGATTCACATGTAGCACAGCCTGAGATTGGTCGTTTTGTACTTCCTAACAGTCATGAGTTATGTCATTCAGTAATGTTCTCTGATAGTATAGGTAGAGGGCTAGGTAAATTAATAAGTAACAACCTGAGTTATGCCACTCAAAATTATTGTATGCCAGGGGCAACCTACAAACAGATTATGGCATCAGTCACAAAAACTGTTTTAAACCCAAATGCCACTATCACCATATTTGTTGGTAATAGTTATAATGTTAAAAAAGAAGACATCACTGACTGTGTAGCAGAGTTGTTAGAGTTAAATTGCAGTAAAATTATATTGTGTGCTTTTCCCTATTTTGAAAAATTATGTAATCATGAGAACAATTATATACACATGCTTAATGACCATGTACATTTCTTGGTTAGTCATTATTGTGGAAAACTTATGTTTTTAGACATCAATAATTCGGTTGATAAACTTAGGTCGACGCGGGATACAGTGTATCTCCCTATCAGATTTAGACATGAAATAGCTAGGCTATTAAGTTTTAATATTCACTCTGACATAACTAGTATGTCGATGTTTAGTTCTATAATTAACACTGCCACTATTAGTAATTTTACTAATATTGATTTTTACAATTGTTGTTCTGAGGAGGATCCATGTGTCACCATGGAAAATTCTCAGTTAGATTATAAGTTTAGTGATAGGATTTTGCAGACTGGTGATGGCACGGGTGTCTCCGGGCTCACTCCAGATACTAACATTAACATTAATTTAAACTAGGAAGTGAGACAACAGAAGGTACGATTAACTGTATAGTGAAACCTAATAACATCAAGGTATCTTCTTGCACTCCATTAGTTAAATATGACAAAGGGCCTCAGCAGAATACCTTGAAATTATTCCACCAAAATATTCAAGGTATTTCTTCCAAATTATTAGAACTTGAATTGTTTTTAGAAGAGACTAGGTTAGATGTTATTTGTTTTACTGAACATTGGCTTAAGGATTACCAAATGCTCATTAATTATGAGAACTATTCGGTGGGTAGTTGTTTTAACCGTAAATCTATGCTGCGTGGAGGTTCCCTAATATTAATCAAAAATTGTTTTAAATTTAAGCAACGTAATGACATAGTAGGTCTCTCGGTGGAACATTGCGTCGAACTGTCCTGTGTTGAGCTAGATAAGCATGTAATTGTGTGTGTGTACAGATCCCCAAACTATCAAAACTTTTCTTTATTTGAATCAATAATGGAAGATGTCCTGGCAAAACTTGCAGCCAGTAATAAATCTGTAATTATCAGTGGTGATTTCAATATCAATATTTTGGAAGAAAATTCGAATAGCAGCAGGTTATTAAATCTTTTTAAGTCATTTGATTTAGCCAACATTTTTAGAGAACCTGCTAGAGTCACTCCATCGTCTGCTACTTGTATTGATAATGTTTTCTGCAATTGTGATTACTTAGATAAAGCCATAATAAGTTGTCTGCCTTCGGATCATAGTGGCCAAACGGTAACTTTTAGTTGTAACACACCAGTGCAAAAAGTTCAGATTAAATTTAGACCTATAACAACTAGCAAATTAAATAGATATAATAATTCCCTACAGAACAAGTTAAGTATTATGAGCCACCATTTGGACGTTAGTAATGTAAATCAGTTTTACGATCAATTCTTTTCAATAGTTCACACTGAATTCAATAAAACTTTTGAAAAGAAGATGAAAAGCATTTGCCCTAAATTTATATTTAGTGATTGGGCAACTACAGGTATAAGAAAAAGTAGGGAAAGACTATTTGAGCTTTATGGCCTTAAGCCTTTCATTAACACGGAAACTTTTAACAAATATGTTGCTAATTATTCAAAAATATTTCGAAATACTTGCAAGTTTGCTAAAGCATTGTACATTAGCAACAAGATCAAAAACGCAGAAAATAAAATAAAGACAGTTTGGAAAGTCATAAATAATGAGACTAACAGGAAAAAAATAGTTAACACTACCTATACATTAGATACAAAATATGGTCCTAAAAACTCTGATCAGGAAGTAGCTCAAGAATTTGTAAATTTCTTTACCGATATACCGTTTAAAACTACTGAGGCTCTAAATTCCTCACCTGAAGTCTCACTTGCTTTATTAAAGGCGAACGTGTCTGGCTGCTCGGCTGAATTTAAATTTAAACACATAAACCCTATGACAGTTATTAAAGCTTTCCGGCAAATAAAAATCAAACAGACCGAAGATCTATGGGGAATGTCTATCAAAGTTTGTACATCCATAGTTGAGACGATAGCACCTTACTTAGCTTTAATTTTTAATTTGTGTGTGGACCAAGGAGTTTTCCCTGATTTAATGAAATACAGTAAATTCATCCCTCTTTTCAAATCCGGAGATAGTAAAGATACTAATAATTATAGACCTGTATCCGTGTTGCCAGTTTTTAGCAAGGTGTTTGAAAAGGTAATGCTTAATCAAATGCTCAATCATTTTAACACCAACAAAATTTTGCACGATCAACAGTATGGTTTCACCAAGGGACGTTGTACGACTGACGCCGGTGTAACCTTATTCAAGCACATATTTACAGCGTGGGAAGAGTCCCAAGACGCCATAGGAATATTTTGTGACCTCTCGAAAGCATTTGATTGTGTAAATCACGACACATTACTTTTGAAACTTGAGCATTACGGACTAGGTAAACTTGCACTTAGTTTGGTAAAATCTTATTTGAGTGAAAGGCAACAGCAAGTTCAAATAAATGGTGTTAATTCACAGGGTTTAAAAGTAAAAATGGGGGTTCCGCAAGGGTCTATATTGGGTCCTTTCCTCTTTCTAGTATATATTAACGATCTACCCTATTTATTAAAAACTCAACCTCAAAATATGGTGTTATTTGCTGATGATACTTCCTTAATTTTTAAGATAAATAGACGGGCCCAAAATCTAGATAACGTTAACAATGCCCTACTTCAGGTCCATAATTGGTTCACAGCAAACAATTTAGTATTAAATGAAAAAAAAACTAAATGCATAAGATTTTCATTACCAAATGTTAAAAGTAGTGATTGTAATATAATATTGAATAATGAGAAACTAGAATTTGTCGATAATACAGTGTTCCTGGGGATTACGCTTGATTCAAGGCTGCAGTGGGGTTCTCATTTAACATCTCTTGCGGGGCGGCTAAGTTCAGCAGCATATGCTGTTAGAAAAATCCGTCAATATACCGATGTAGATACCGCGAGATTGGTCTATTTTAGTTACTTTCACAGTATAATGTCTTACGGCATTTTGTTATGGGGACGGGCTGCAGACATCGAGTCTATTTTTATTCTGCAAAAAAGAGCCATCAGAGCCATATATAATCTCCGTAGGCGCGATTCTCTAAGGGAACTGTTTAAGGACATTAACATCATGACGGTACATTGTTAATACATTTATGAAAACATAATGTACGTAAGAAAAAATCTGCATCTTTTTAGTAAAAGAGGTGACAGACATAATTACAGTACTAGAAATAGGGACCAATTAGTTCAGCCAGGCTTCAGACTCGCTAAAGTAGACTCATCTTTCATGGGGTACTGTTTAAGATGCTATAATAAAATTCCACAAAGTATTCTTGAACTGAGTGAGATGAAATTTAAAACATGCATTAAACGCACACTATGTAAGCAAGCTTATTACAAATTGGACGATTATATCGCTGATAATAATGCTTGGCTCAATGCTGGTCCTGCTCCACAAGGACAGGGGCGCATGAATTGATAGCATTAAATAGTATTGTTGGAGCTGCTGAAGATTGTATAATCTAACTTTGCATTGTATAAATTCAATTAATTTAGTATTGTATAGTCGCACAGCCCATATTGTGTGAGCACTATGTACTAGAAAGCTATCATTTACTGGAAACCTACGTCTTTTATTGACTTCAATGTGCCCTGGCGGTTAAGAGTATGTCATGCTCACTTAAATGTCACGCTGATGGTGGCGCGTGTGTCGGGTCATTTAGTTCCCTTCAAAATGGTTGAGTTGAATGATGGCTGATCCATGCGTGATGTTCGTGAACGGGCGCTGTCAGTTGTGCCTGGTCATCTCTTAGTTGCCACGGCTTATTTCGAACTATTTATTTTATTTTTGAATTGTCTTTTTTTTTATTTTTACTGTGGACACTTTTAACGTGCACGTCTTGCTACATCGTTCTCACATAATTTACCATCTCAACATGAATGATGTAACCAAGATTTTTGTAACAAGCTATTAATTTAAAAGAGTGTCCATGGAGTTTCTTGCCCATTCTTCTCCATAGAGATCTACGCTTTGGAATGGGCAACTACAGTACTTTCACAGTTATTATGTCTAGTGACTGGGACTGTAGCTTAATATGTTATTGTTGTTTGACTATTTAAAAGTGCCTGTAACTGGCCTACTTGAAATAAATGATTTTGATTTGATTTGATTTGATTTGATTGTTGGTATGCCCTATTTAGGTCAAGCGTTGAGAATACCTCCTTCCCGTGCAACTGGTAAGTGAAATCCTTCAAACGTGGTACTGGATATCGGTCTGGCGTGGTTATGGCATTTAGCCTTCTGTAGTCGCCACATACTCTTAAGTCTCCGTTTGGTTTGGGTACCACGTGAAGTGGACTGGCCCAGGGGCTCTTGCTTGGTCGGCATAATCCTTGATCCATCATGGTTTGAAATTCTTTCCTCGCGGCTTCGTAACGGTGCGGTGGCAGTGGACGAGCTTTGCAGTATAATGGCCGCCCAGTTGTTTCGATATGGTGCTCGACGTTGTGCTTCGGAGTATTTTTCATAGTAGAAAGTCTTGTAATATCGGGGAATTCCGCCAATATGTCATGATATTTTTGTTCCAGGTCTATGGTTCTGATAGTTGGTGCTGTAGATTTGCAAATGGACGTCTTGACTGACAAGTTAGTTATCTTGTCGATTAAATATTTTCCAGCGAGGTCGACTAGTAGAGAATGGTGCTTCAAAAAATCAGCGCCGATGATAGGCTTACTGACTGCTGCTACAACGAACTTCCATCTGAATGGTCGTCTCAGGTTGAAGTCTAGGTCTAATGTTTTTTCACCGAAGGTAGCTATTTCTGTGTTGTTAGCTGTATATAGTTTGAATGCGGTTGGCTTCAGGATTTCGCAGCGTTTTCGAGGAATGACGGATATGTTTGCACCAGTGTCGATGAGAAAGCTTAGATTTGTCTTCTTGTCTTTCAGGAACAGACGGTGTGATTTTTCCCAGGCGCCAGCTTCCGTCTCTGCTAACACCTGCTTTAGTTTCCCGAGCTTGAAGGGTGCTTATCTTCATAAGTACATGGTCTAGTACATTTTCGCGTTAGTTCGCCGAACTTGCGATGAAAATAACAAACGGAATTGTCGTTGTACTCGGCCCTGTGTTGTTGGTTCGAGTCCGACCGGCGGTTACCATGCGGCGATCTGTATGAACTGCGTGATCGATGACGCGCGCCTCGCCAGTTGCGCCCGCGCTGCCTTCCGTAGCGGCCGTGGTGTGTTTTTAATTCCGATATTTCTTTCGCCAACATGTCGATCTTCGCGTGAAGTAATGCGTTTTTATGATTTGTAGCTACAGGTGGAGTGGATGGTGTTGACGTCGTGCTGTGTACTGCTGATATTTGGTGGTGTAGTTGTTCCAGCATTTTGTCGGCCATTATTGCTAACTCATTCAGTTCGGTTTTCTTGGCTATAGTTTCGCTCACAGCTAAAATAGCGCGTACAGATGGAGGTAGGTGCTTCGTCCATATAACACGAAGCGTGTTGTCAGCGATGTTGTTACCGGCTAAATTTTGCATGCGGCGTAATAGTTGCGAGGGCTTCAAATCTCCTAGTTCCACGTTGGACAGTAGCCGCTCGAGTTTAGTGTGGTCGCTCTCGTCGTAGGTTTGGATGAGCCTCATCTTCATGGTAGCGTATCTGTTGTTTTCTGTTGCATGTCGGGTATCGAACATGATGTCTTGAATTTCGTCTAGATCTTGTAGGTCGAGTTGGCGGATGAGCAGCTCCGATAATTCCTTGTCGCTTAATTTTCCAGCAGACACGATCGCTTCCAATTGCAGGAACCAAAGCTTGATTCTGTTTCTCCATAGAGACGGTATCCGTTGGTTGTACGAGACGGCTGACAGCTCGTGCAAGTCTTTATGCGGCGATGATGTTTCGCTTCCATCGTTCGTTTTCGAAGTATTCGGTTCATTTTAGTTTCTTGGAGTTTCTTCCGTCGGGGTCACCACTGTTGGATACGCAGGTTATGAAAATGAGACTCGTGTTGAGGTTCAGTATGTAATGCTCTATTTCAAAAAGACGGTCCCTTTTATACAAAAATCGGTAACAAAAATCAATGCATAGTGGGTACATATAAAAAGTTAGTTTGAACACAATATTGTCAATATACCCTACGTGCTGTATTATTTCTGTGAGGATATTATTCCGCTACACTATCGATTCAAAACTGCAGTGAGGCGCACACATTAGAACACTTTCGGGAAGATTAGCTCAGCTGCATAATGCAGTTCGGAAAATAAGACCGTTAACTGATGTAGTCACAGCTAGGTTAGTATATTTCCATAATATTATGTCTTATGGCATTCTGGTGTGGGGATTGGCGGAACACGTTGATTCAATTTTTATATTACAAAAGCGGCCATTCCGCGCCATCTATAAAATGGGTCCTCGCCCCTCAGAGAAAAAATTTAAGAAATCGATATACTGACTGCCTTTAAAACACGAAATTGTAATACCCAAATTCAGATTAACTAAAGTCATTTCTTAAAAACAGTATACGCTTTTATAATAAGTTGCCGAAGTTAGTTACAGAACTGACCGATGGAAAGGTTAAATAAAAATTACATCAAATGTGTCCTTATTAAAAAAGCATATTACAAAATTAAGGACTAGGTTGAAGATAGAGAAGTTTGGCCTTAGCCCCTTTGCGCATGCGGCTTCCCTGATAGCTCATAAATGGCACAAATGTGTGGATGTCTCTAACTATTCTCAATCTAAATTTTTTTCCATTCTTTTTAATCAGATTTTTTACAATCTTTTTTAAATCAGTTAACCTTTTGTTTAGAATAGTTACACAGTACGGATGGCAACATTTGTACTACTTTTTAAATTAGTCTTTTATAAAATTTGATTTTTTTTAATTTCTTTTGTATAGATTTTTTTATTTACCGATTGTTTGTGAATGTGTGGACATTGTAGGCCTTATAGATTCCTAGATTCTTGGTAAGTTTTTTAACTTGTTTGACGTTTTGTAGTAAGCAACGACTTATTGTCCGGCCTACATGTCCTCCCTTACTTAAGTACTAACGCTGTAATTTAGAAATATTATAAAACTGAGTGTGAAACATGGAGCAACAAAGGCAGACGCCTAGTTTTTGAGTGGTTTTTGTGAATTCCAATTAAAGCTTCAACGTTTGTCAATATCAATTTTTGGATAGGAATAATATTATTATCTAGAATTTAAGTAAAACAAAACATTCGACTTTCCAAAGTTACAATTTTATTTTTATCTAATTTTAATTAGCTATCTAAATTTATTATTTGCGGTCGTCGCAGCATGCCTTGGTCGACTTCTATACTTTTACTCACATCAATTTCAAGCCATGTCGTGTTTCCCGCAGTCCATCAAGTGTTTCTTAGGCAAATAAGAATAAATTAAAGAATCCATAAACCAAGTGTCGGAATCCATCTGCGTCAATAAAAATCATCAATCATCTCGAAATCATCTATTTCATATTTTAATAATATGATTCTTTTTAAAATTTCGCCCGTGCGATCGAATCGATACCGACTGCCCCATCACTATTTCCTCCGTGACGCATCATGACGACAGCGCTCGCTTACTAGCGTACATTTTGTAATAGTTAAACTTTTTAAACTTATGTGTATGTGTACTTAAAAATACCTTGAAAAATCTCATCAATCAAACGACTTTTTCAAGCACTCTCTTCTCAAACTATTTCACTCAAAACTAATCAGGCAATAAGTAGCACTTCATCAGCCACTAAACAATATTCTCAGATAATAAACACTAACTCCTCAAGTCAAACACTGGATCAAGATAGACGGCGTCAAGATGACGTCACAAGTTGCCGCGCCGACTCGCCGAGCCCAGGGAACTTCCCAAACTAATTAAAATTATAAACACGGTCGTGTAATCTCGCCGCCCGTGATTTGATTACGTCATAATTCCGCTAAGAAAGGGCTGCCTGAATTTAGTACAGTACAAGTTTGGAAGGCTCTGAGTTCGCTGTATCAGTGTGTTGATGTGTTGTAACTTGTAGGAAGTCATTCAACAAGAAATACAAGTTTCAAGTTGAGAATGATTTTCAGTATTCTTTCTCTGTTTGTTTTGCGTTATGTAATTTTTACAAAATTGATGTAAACTGGGGACTGCCTTCTCTGTCTCTGCCGTCTCTCAATGATGAGTAATCGGCTGAGATCATTTCATTATTTGCTTAAATCAACTTTTTTGCTTCAAGTTCATTTCATAAAACTGTTCGTCGTTTCACATTGTTGAATCAATAACTGACTGCACAGTCAGCCTCGATAAGTCTCACAATGGATCGAAATCCTGCAAATGGAGGTTATCTTTTTTCATTCTCACTTTTATTCCCATCAAAGTAGAGTAAAAAGTTCCAAAGCAATTAGTTTTAGTGTCCATTATTCTCCGGCGTACAGCAGGGAATGTTCCCAAATGCCCGGGATGCGCCATCACGTCAGCTTGCCTTAAATATTTGTTTTAATAACTAAACTATTTTTTGTCCACAATTGGTCCGAATTTTTTGTTAAAATATGAAATTTGTAAAAGGATAAGTCTTTTTCAGAGCTACCTCTCAGGTATAACAAACTAGAACTGTCTTTTAAATTGGGGAAACGTGTGATTTCTGATTAATATACGATAACAAATTTTGGCTGCATATCGACAGGTAGAGTTATTATTATAATGTTAACCTAAATTCCGCGAGATATTTGATATAAAACCGGCACATTTATTGTCCCACTGCCACTGCGTCAGTGGCCTTCTCATACGTAAAAGTGGTCATGGCGCTTGCTATAGGTATTCTTGTAATTTCAGGTTTGTATGGTAGATTCAAATAAATTAAACTATACTACTGTCCAAAACTTTTACTCTGCAGCTATATTCATCATCATCATCATTTCAGACCAAAAGACGTCCACTGCTGGACATAGGCCTCCCCCAAGTGTCGCCACATTGACATTTTGAGGGGTTTTTTTTTATTTCTACATCGTTCTCACATATTTGTAATTTTTAACATGAATGATGTAACCCAAGATTTTGTAACATATTTTGATTTAAAAGAGTGTCCATGGAGTTTCTTGCCCATTCTTCTCAAACTCAAACTCAAACTCAAACTCAAAGCATTTATTTCAATTAGACCATTACAGGCACTTTTGAAAGTCAAAGAACAAAAAAGAAGAAAGCGAAGCTACAGTCCCAGTCACAAGACATAATAACTTGTGAAAGTACTGTAGTTGCCCATTCCAAAGCGTAGATCTCTATGGAGAAGAATGGGCAAGAAACTCCATGGACACTCTTTTAAATCAAAATATGTTACAAAATCTTGGTTACATCAATCGTGTTGAGAATTACTAGTATGTGAGAACGATGTAGAAATACGGGCAAGTTAAGAGCGTCCAGAGTAAAAGACGAAATCAATAATTCGAAAAAAAGTTAAAAATAAAATAATTAAAATAAACCGTGGCAGCTAAGAGATGACCAGGCACAACTGACAGCGCCCGTTCACGAACATGACGCATGTATCAGCCATCATTCAACTCAACCATATTGAAGGGAACTAAATGACCCGACACACCCGCCGCCATCAGCGTGACATTTAAGTGAGCATGACATTTACTCAACCGCCAGGGTAAATTCGCGTCAGTGTAAGATGTAGGTACTCAGTAAATGGTGGCTTTACAGTACATAGTTTTCACACATGTGCTATGCAATTATATAATACTAAGAGATTGAATCTATACAAAGCAAAGATATTTATACAATCTTCTGCAGCTTCCACAGTAACTTCACATGGTAATTTGATAGCCCCTATGGTTGTGGAGCAGGACCAGCATTGAGCCAAGCATTTTTATCATCAATGTAATCCCCCAACTTATAATATGCTTGCCTACATAGTGTGCGCTTTATGCAAGATTTAAATTTCGTTTCATTCAGTTGTAGAATGGGGGGAGGTATTTTATTGTAACATTTTAAACAGTACCCCATGAAAGATGAGTCTACTTTAGCTAGCCTGAAACCTGGCTGAACCAGTTGGTCCCTGTTTCTAGTATTATAGTGGTGCCGGTCACTTCTTTTACTAAATAAATGCAGATTTTTCCTAACGTACATGATATTTTCATAGATGTATTGACAAGGTACCGTCATGATGTTAATTTCCTTAAACAGTTCTCTTAGAGAATCGCGCCTACGTAGATTATATATGGCTCTGATAGCTCTTTTCTGCAGAATAAATATAGACTCGATGTCTGCAGCCCGTCCCCATAGTAAAATACCGTATGACATAATGCTATGAAAATAACTAAAATACACTAGCCTCGCGGTATCTACATCAGTAAATTGACGGATTTTTCTGACAGCATATGCTGCTGAACTCAGCCGTCCTGCAAGAGATGTTAAATGAGAACCCCATTGTAGCCTTGAGTCGAGCGTGATCCCCAAGAAAACAGTTTCATCGACAAATTCAAGTTTCTCTTGATTTAATACTATGTCACAATCACTACATTTGACATTTGGTAGAGTAAATCTTATGCACTTAGTTTTTTTCCCATTTAATACTAAATTATTAGCGGTAAACCAGTTATGGACCTGCATTAGAGCGTTATTTACGTCGTTGAGGTTTGTGGCACGTCTGTTTATTCTAAATATTAAAGAAGTGTCGTCAGCAAACAACACCATTTGTGGTTGGTTTTTAAACAAATGGGGTAGGTCATTAATATATACTAAAAAGAAGAAAGGACCCAATATTGAACCTTGTGGTACACCCATTTTTACTTTTAAACCCATTGAATTTACACCATTTACTTGTACTTGCTGCTGTCTATCATTCAAATACGATTTTACTAAACTAAGCGCAAGTTTACCTAAACCGTAATGCTCAAGTTTCAAGAGCAGGGTTTCGTGATTTACGCAATCAAATGCCTTCGAGAGGTCACAGAAGATTCCTATGGCATCATGTGCCTCTTCCCACGCAGTATATATATGTTTTAATAAAGTGACACCGGCGTCAGTCGTACAACGTCCTTTGGTGAAACCATACTGTTTGTCATGTAAGATTTTATTGGTGTTAAAGTGGGTGAGCATTTGATTAAGCATTACCTTTTCAAACACCTTGCTGAAAACCGGCAACACGGAAACGGGTCTATAGTTATTGGTCTCTTTACTGTCCCCAGATTTGAAAAGTGGTATTACCTTGCTGTATTTCATAAGGTCTGGGAAGACTCCCTGGTCCACACACAAATTGAAAATTAAGGCTAAGTACGGTGCTATAGTGTCGATAATGGCTTGACAAACTTTAACAGACATTCCCCATAGATCTTCGGTTAATTTGATTTTGATTTCCTTAAAAGCTTTAATGATTGTTATGGCTTCTCCATAGAGATCTACGCTTTGGAATGGGCAACTACAGTACTTTCACAAGTTATTATGCCTTGTGACTGGGACTGTAGCTTTAGCTTAGCGTTCTTTTTTTTTGTTTTGTGACTTTCAAAAGTGCCTGTAAAGGTCTAATTGAAATAAACGCTTTGAGTTTGAGTTTGAGTTTGAGTTTTTGTTATAATCGCCACTCTTGGCAGGCTGGTTGGCGATCGCAGTACGGTTGTTGCAAAAGCACAGACAACGCTGCTGCCCATTCTCTGGCAAATCCCTTAGTCGCCTCTTACGACACCCACGGGAAGATATAGATGGTGCTATTCTTTACGTCCGACACCATACAGAGCGCGTGTCTCTATATTATAACTTCCAAACAAAACAAAGCAGAATATTCCCCCTCGGTCATCGATAGACGCGCGTCCTCACTAGTCGTGAGTGTCACAGCGACCATTACTCTTCGTCAGGCGACGGACTGCAAGCACTGCCGCCACTGCCGGGACACCGGACTCCTTGTAAATCCTTATTGTAATTTAGATTTCGTCTTGACGTTATAAATGGAAGTTTATAAGTCGACGGAAACTCCACGTGTATTGGGGTTTATCCATATTAGTATGACACATTAAAACGTAACTCTGTCTATCCTTTTTCACTTCTAAGAGACGTAACCATTCGTTTTGAAAGAAAGGTACTTTTTGTGTTGGGTCGCGGACGCAGTCGTGGGCATAGCAGTTTGATACAATGTAAGAAAAAATAATTAATGGATTGTTTTCGCGCATAATGAAAATGTTAAGGGTAATATATGGATTGTAAGGAAGGTGTCAGCTCCTCATAGACTTGATTTTGGGTTGATTTAAACTGTATGAAGGTTTGAGCTCTCAAAATACCCCATCACACGGCGAAATTCGCATATATACGATAGAGGCAAGTATTATGTTCACCAAAGTGACTATAGTAAGAGAGTAACGTAACGTAACGTGATGCTATCGAGGTATTAAACTATTCTCCGAACAACAATCACGTCTGAAAACGTGAAAATTATTCACGACTGATTCAACAATTCTGAACTACATTGTAAATGGGAGTAAAGTAATTAATGGTAACTAACTGGAGGAATTTAATTAATTTGAAATAATTTCATGTTGACAGAGGCCTTCCATTGATATAGGTCGCGGGTATAACAAAACACAGCTGAAATAATTGAAATAATTGGTAGGGATTAATTGAATGGCGGGTACCTCATTAACGTCTCTCAGAGTATATATGATATCCATACCTGTGGTATGAATTATAATTAAGTAAGTAGACAGTACTTTTTTTGCAAATCAGTCCCTGAAATGTAAAACAACATTTTGTTTTACATTTCAGGGACATTTTGTGGTTGTTGTTTTCTGACGTGCGAATTACATTATTACAACGACTACACAGTGTACAGTTACACATACAATTTTACATTCACTGTTTATAAATTAAAATGTGTAGGTATACGATGTATACCTAACATTTACAGTGAAACCTTTTACATCATACTAAAATTATTTCACATTTCCAACGAAGCAAACCTCAAGCACATCAATATTCAACATTATTTCAATTCATACATGTTCCCGAGAGCGCAACCCTTTTAAAGAAACGTATCAAAACATTCGCATTCATATCCATAATATTAAATATTGAAAATCAAACGAAAAATCTCTCGTCTCAACGTGAAACAATGCAGTGTGGCATAGTAAGAATGTACCATCAAATCTCCCGCATACTTGGCCTGCCCAATACCGACTGCGTTACCGTTTAGACCTATCATTCCATTCCGTCCGAAATTCCACTTAAAATCCTAATATATCGCACAATGGCCGTCTAGGATTCCACGAAAACAATTTAAAGTTAAACAGAGCCAGTAATATTACATGAGGTCGGGGCGGAGTGACGGCGGCAACTGGCCGGTGCGGGGACTCTTCTCAACACTTCATTTTCATTTAGAGGGAGGTAATTACTTCTAACAGTTAGTGTTTTTTGTTAATTACAATCAAAGAAAATTGCTTGTTTAATGGTGAAGTGTCCTCAAAGGTTAATTGAGATTTAATGAAAAACTAGCGATGGGTTGTAAAAATTCTGTATTTTACACAATTCCCTGGTTTTGTTTCAGTCAGGATATGCACGGACCGGATACGGTACGGGCCTCTATGCTGAAATATAGAGGATAGAAATACAATCCGACGTTGAGCGCATAACGTCGGCCAATCTGTGGTTGTAGCGCTGCAGGCGATTAATCGTGCCGAGCGATGGCTTACGGAATAAAACAATGTTTGCGAAATAGATTGTTAGAAAAAAAGTAAACAGTTCGCTACGCTAGCATTGAAGCCTACGTGGGAGGTAGGCAGGAATGCGGTCCGCTAGCGTTTCACCAACGTTGGCCCAATCTGCGGGTGCAACGCATGTGATTTATGACGCCAAACAATTTGTGTACAAACTTCTGTGTCCCCAATTCACGACACAATATTTGCAAGGTGGGTCGCGAGATACAGAATTATTGCAAAAATATATTAATATTCTCGAAAATCCTGAAGCAGAAAACTATTTGGACTTAATTAAAATTTTAGTAGAGCTGATGAGAAATAATAAAGTCGAGCTTTTTATAAATTCTGGTCTCAAAACTTTCATAAAACTAAAGTTCTTTTATCTAGCTGAAAGTAGGTGCTTACAAATTCAGAGATAACGGCAGTTTAGTGTTTGAACGCCAGTCAAGCAGCAGCTTGTGCCCACAGTTGAATGACATACGACAAGTGTGACGATTTACCAGTTGACAAAACAAAACACCATTCTGTAATTACTCATTTTTCAAATTTAATTTTAGAGGTATGAAGTTTTTGGAGGTCGTTACATACTTATATGGTCATAAGCTATTCCTCTTTTCTAAGAGATCTCAACAGTCTAACAAGAGGTTATATCGGTTATGCGATAGGTTTATCCATTCCATCGGAACATCATTAGTCAACATTTCAACTACCATTAGTAACGCGTCTAAACTCGCGCCCACACGACTATCAGTAGCTCTTGCTATCACTCAGACACTGATAGCGTGTTCTACCATTCACAATGCTAGTTAAGGAGGAATGTAGTAAAAGTGTAGTGCAGCTAGTAGTCGGTAATGTGAACTCAAAAAAAAACAATAATTTCACTTCTTCTGTAAGTCGAAGGAACGATCTAAAGTTCTACAACTCGTCAGAGTAGAAATCGCTAGGATTCATTTGGCAGAATGAGTTTCGTGATGAATGTGCAGACACAAAAATGTCTAATTCTTCATTGTCAATACATTACCAAGATGTTCCACAGACCTTATCAACTGACTGACTTATTGACTAGCTCGTTGATCTTGCAGGTCGCCACCGCGACCGCTGAGCATGAGATCCTGGGTTCGATTCCCGGGTCAGGCAAATTGTTACTGGGTTTTGTATCATGTAATGTTGGGTACATTATCAAGCAAGAAAAGGAATGATGGCCGCGAGCTGGACAAAATACTTAAGGAGTCATCGCTGTCATTACATCTCAGGCTCCTGTCAAGTTTCAGTCTTGTTCCGCCGTCAGTGCATACTCTGCGTCACTCGGGTACGCCTGCAAGCGAGGACGCGCCGACAGCCGAGCGCAGCCCGGCGCAGTCAGCCCCGAGCACAATGCCACTCATATGAGACGCGGAGTGATGTACCGCGCGTGACGAACGATACAATACTGCTATATACCCGGATTTATCCAAATAGGAACCATTTCGGTCGGCTGCTTTACTTATTTAAATTAGCTCCCAGATAAATTAAATCCCACTCTCACAGAGGTGTGTTAATTTGCATTACATAATTAATTGCTGCTGAAAAGGTAATGTACCGAGACGAGGTAGAACCTGCTGGAAGTTATCCTTGTAAAGATATTGAATCTATGTTTGCAGAATGGCATGCCAATAATTTCGAAATAAACATGTAACATAGCTGAATCAAAAAATATTCATTTGGTTTGTGCAGCTGTATGTAAGTTCATGATTAATCCTTCAGATATTTCAATGAGAGCTGGAGAGCACACCTGAACAAGTAATAAAACAACCCATCACGTCGCACAAAGCGTACATCAACATAATAGCAAGCAAAAACGTTTTCCAAAACAACATTTATAACAGGCGTGCTCCACGTCGACAATGCTACAATGGCTTGTAATCTGGCACCCAGTTACACAGTGTCGTATTGTGTTTGCACTTCGGAACGATTCGCCGTTCGCAGTGAATTTAATAAAGGAGTAAATCCGACAGACATCGTTAATGTCGGAATGGGAGTCTTGAAAGAGGATTAGAGGTCCATTCACTGCTCTAATTTGACTCCTTGTTATAGACGATTGAAGTGGGACCTGCGATTGGCTCGTCGGGTAACATTATCAGTTTCCGTGAAGGGTGTTATTCCCGCGCTTGGCAAATATTTTCCTTTAAAGCCATCGAACGGATTTGCTTCTATTCTACGTAAATAACAACAACGAAACCCGAAAAAAGATAAGATTCAGCTATCTGAATATTGAGCTAGGCAACAGAAACAAGCTGGGAATCGGACGTGCATAGTTATTTTAAACTCGTCTCAATTAATATTAGAAACCAAAATGGAAAAAAAAACAGAAATCGATTTTTCTAAATGATAGTAAACATCGACTACAGACTGTCAAACGACGCAATTGTTACATTTTGAATTTGCACATCACAAGTAGGTACAGTTTGCTGATAGAAAATACTCAAAAAAAATCATTTTCGTTCTCGGGATTTCCTCTTTTGACATACGCCTCTTGACCTATTTCTCACAAGGTAAACGAAATCAATTTTACTTGAAGGTGTACTCGTAAAGCTCTTTGAATTTCCTTATTATTACGTTCGCGACTCGCGTGTGAACGAGATTCTAGTAAACGTCGCCCGGTGGGCTCGCAACTCGACGAGACGATTATTGGAAACCTCGGTAGTATTCGGCCAGGATCAGTTTCCGTTCCATTTTTAATAAACAAAGAGCACCCGCTCGCTCACTAACTGATTGCTGGTTATAGTACAGCGGACCGTACGTCAGTGGTAACACCTCACCACAGCCGTGTGACACACAATATTATCTTTTTATTTTCTGTTTGATTTAAGTTTTTTTATTTAATTTTTTATTGTGTGCACTTGTGGCATGTGTCAAATAAATATGTTTTCTTTCTTTCTTTCACCTTGACCTTGAGGTTGCCTAGTGTCGTCGTACAGTGTTTCAAAACAAAATAAGACGCCAGCTTTTACTGGATTTGCATCTAGATTTCCAAGAATTATAAAATCACATTAGCTATACGAAACGAAAGTATAAGATTTATCACATTATTCGTAATGACATTTATCTAAGAGCATTTCTTTTCCAGTCCTCCGTTGTTCGTTCCATATCAAAGCTCGTTGGCGTACGCGAAGCCCACTGCCGACTCCTACCTTTCCGGTATTAATGAAGCCCTACCTATCTTCGGGTAATAAAGTAAGATTACAGTCATTGTAAAGCCGCTTTGCTCGGATCTGTACTCAGTTAATATCGAGGCCCTCGAGCGCCTACATGAGCATCGTAAATCGATGTAATGTGATAGAACGTATTATTATATTCATGAACTTTTATGGGCTCGTAATCTTAGTAAGATATTTCTAGAAATTATTTTCGGTGAAATCAAAATATTTCTAGGAATACAGTTTCAGATGGTCTAAAAATAGGTTGACTTTTTGCGAATCCTCAAGCGCCCTTTTATTGGTGGATTAATTTGTAAAAACGTTGGGTATTTTTAACGGACTTCTTAGTAATTGACAATAGTTACCAAACAGGAATCAGAATCAATTTTATTCAGAAGTGGAGAAGAAATGGGATATGAACACAATTTCAGTCCAATTTATAATGTGCTAGGTTAGTTAGACTAGAATCAAAATGTCAACGTCCTCACAACGCTGACATTTATGAAAGAACGTTTCTACGTAGCAAAGCGCAGTAAATGTGAAGTGTGAAATATTTAATAAAATTCGGCGTATCATGTTTGATATTCGAAACGAATGAAAAATACCGTCCATTTTTTCCGGTGACTACGCCGACATGTGACAAGGACGGCAAACTGTCTCTAAATAGGGAAACACAGAAGTTTCAACTCCCTACTATTCTTGTACACAAATTCGAACGCACAATAGATTAAGACAACTCTAAAGCTTAAAAAAAAAAATATCTTAAAAGCTTTAATCTATGGACTATAATAAGCCTATGCATCAATTTAAGCGAGGATGTTGACCAACACTTCCACCACCCCATAAACTGGTCAATGTGGTCAGATCCAGACTTGGCAAACCTGTAGCGTCGTTTATCTAAAGTCCGTGTTTTCCATGCTTGGCCCAAGTCATACTTATTGGTTTGTACTGTGTAACAAACTAGCTTATTCCTTGATGAGTGTGAGGAGGGCTTGAGGAGGAAATAAGCTAATTTGTACATTGAATAAGTTAAAAAGGGGAAAATGAATTTATTAGAAATTACAATTGATTATCAAAACCTGCTTATTTTACACAATATTGTCTCTGTAACACGATCTTCTGCAGCGCAAACATCGTCTTCTAAAGCCAATTTCTCTCGTTCCAGCACAGTTTTCTCCTGCTCCATAACTTTGAGCAGCTGCTTCAGTCACTCCAGCTCCCTCATCGCCAGTCGCACCTTGGAGTTGTCGGAATCTAGCGGAGACTTGAGTGCAGAGATTTGGATACGCAGGCGTTCCAAGTATGACACCTGAGCCTCCAAAGTCTTGCGGAGACACCGAACGTCTTCACGGCGCCTCCTCCACAAACCTGGAAATCTTGCTGGCTGATACCTCCTCGGCAGTCCCGTGAGGCCCAGGGGATCCTCCCAACATGAGCAGGACGTTGTTGCCGTCCACTCTGATCGATACAACAATCTCTTTCCACTCTTTTTTTGAATCTCCTCCTCCACACTCATCCTCCGTGTCTCGTCAATCCTTTCAATTTATTTCTTTTTTTCAGATTCAAATTGTTGCGCTCGCAACTTGCCAGTATTCAAAACAGCCAGCAACAATCGGTCTAAAACCTTGCCCATAATATTTTTATAAATATAACTTAGAATATCTTTACCCAGCAAATATTCGTAATTATTTATAAAATACAACAATTGAAGTCACGAATTGGTGATAATCAGTTTAGTAATATAAAATCTAAATAAAACAGAGAATTTGGCTGGTAACAATTTAAATTAAAAGTAAATGACAGCTGACAGGTTTGATGTAAGGAATGTCATAACAAGAAAAATATTTATAAAAATTTAAACTATTGGTAAAATGCTAATGTAAAACCAATAAAAGTATGAATATGGATGATAAGTGTGAGTATAAAGTGTCTGTAGTAAACCAATACTATAACTGTTGCAGAAAGACAAACTGTTAAATACTTTTAAAAGTTTACCTGATGTTATGTAGGACCTGAATCATTTCGATGCACTTTTCTAATTTATTGAATAAGCACTGTTCCTTCTGTTCATTGTTTCATGTAGGTAGTATCGTAGTGTCGTACCGTTCGCTGTCACCCGCTGGCTCGGCGCCAAATCGCGCATTGGCCCATATAGGCCATTACCTACGTACCATTGTCACTAATTGCCTTTATAGCTCGTTGTGACACCCAGCGTACACATCGCTTAACATTTTTAAGCCAATAATTAATTTTATTTTGATATAATTTTTTTTCGATAATTAAGTATACAATTGTTCATCGTCACTAAAATGGTGGCGTTATTATTCGCCGTTTAACCTAGTTTTTAAAGCGAGTCTGTTCACTCTTGACCCTTTTACATTGAATGTGGAATAGCAAACCGCCGCACTTGCATTATGCTAAAGCAGTTGCTGAGCTCAACAGATTCCATTTGTCGTTTGTAACGATGTCCCAGATTTGGCACCGAGCACAACTAACAACGTAGCCTGAATGCCTGCTTCACATTTAATATGATTAATGTTCACAGTGAGAATGATGTTGAAAGTCTATCTGAATTCGAAAAACCCAGAAATATTTTTGTGTGGCTGGAATACATAAAACTACATGTCATTCAATCCTTTAGGGAATTCTTTTGAGAATCAAGTTGTATGAACTTGATTCTCAAAAGAATTCCCTCAGCAGATGTAAAAAACAAAGCCAAAGCTAACTTAAACAGAAATAACACGGCGCAGGAACCAATGAAACACTTAATCAAATTCATAACAGCTGGAATCGATAAACTTAACTTTAGAAAAAAAAAGGAAGCAAGTGTGAGATTCTAAAAGTTTTCAACACTACTTTCAAACAGGTGTTCCTTACGCCGCCGCAAGTTGTGAGAGTCAGCTGAAGGCGAGCTGGTGTCTAGTGGCTTGGAGGCGCGCCAAGACAGTTTAGTGTATTTTATTATGGAAGGCTTTGAAAAGTATTTAGACATTCCTAACTACCAGCTTGCAGCATGTTACAGCCGTAAAGAAGGCAAAAGAAAAGAAATGGACAGTACTCGTATAAAAAAAAATTATCAACATTTTTTTTTTTCAAAAAAATGTTTGACGTTTAGAATAGCACCATCCCATATCTTCCCGTGGGTGTCGTAAGAGGCGACTAAGGGACTTGCCAGAGAATGGGCAGCAGCGTTCTCTGTGCTTTTTGCAACAACCGTACTGCGATTGCCAACCCGCCTGCAAAGCGTGGCGATTATGGCAAAGCACCCCCTTATGAGCACAAAACAAAAAAATGGCCCCTATTACCCGGAAGCCCGTCTACTCTCGCATATGGTAGCGGTCGAGGTAATGGCGTGGAATGGGTGCGAAGAAACTCTGGAAGGGAGCCGGCTGCAGCGAACACTCCGGACTGACGAGAAAATAACAGAACTCGAAGAAGATTTGAGCAGGTTGCGATGGAGTATTGTAGGTTTATCTGAAGTCCGAAGAGAGGGGGAGGACACTATGATCCTAAAATCCGGTAACCTGCTCTATTTCCGAGAGGGTGACCGGCAATCCTAGGCTGGTGTTGGGTTTATCGTCCCCAAGTCCCTTGTAAATAACGTGGTAAAGATCGAGAGTGTGTCGACCAGGGTGGCGTACCCTTATACTCAGAATATCCTCAAGATATTCGCGGAAGATCATACAAGTCTACGCCCCGACCTCGGCACACCCCGACGACGAAGTGGACCATGTATGAATAGTAATAGCCATGCATGGTTTCAAAACTCACCTCACCGTTGTCGTGGTTGGACGCCGGAACCAACGGGGACACCACTGTCTAGTTTTATGGAGAAGGAGGGCCTCTATATAATGAAATCTTTCTTCAGACCGTGAGTGCAGGAAGTGGACTTCGCAGAGCCCCAATGGTGCAACAAAAAATGAGATTGACTTCATCATGTCAACAAGAAGCAAATGTTCAATTATGTCTCTGTGATCAATTCAGTGAAAACCGGGAGCGGTCACCGCATGGTAAGAGGCACATTGAACATCAATATTAAGCTTGAAAGGTGGTTAGGTAAGGCTATTGAGCAGAGCCAGCTCACAAAACTGAAGACCGACGATGGCAGGATCGAATCCGCCAAACCAGAGCTACTGAGGGAGATCGAGAGAATCTATGGGCAGGTGTACACGTCAACCAGTAAACCCGTTTTAAATCTAGCGAATGACCCAAGAGCTAGACTGACCCGACACTATAACGAAGACATCCCGGACATCAGCCTGTACGAGATTAGGGTGGCTCTGAAACAGATTAAAACAACAAGGCACCGGGTGATGACCAAATTACGGCCGAACTTCTGAAGCTGTTTAATACCGTCATACTCGAGGGGAAAACTCCACAGGCATGGTGCAGGGCTGTGGTGGTACTCTTCTTCAAAAAGGGCGACAATGCCTGGTTGAAGAACCCATAGGCCCATCTCACTTTTAAGCCGTGTCCACAAGTTGTTCTCAAGAGTCATCACGAATCGTCACCCGCGCAGAATTGACGATGTTCAGCCTCCCGAACTAGCCGGATTCCAAACAAGCTCGATTCCGAAAAGGCATAAATACGCTGCCACAGGTTATACAAAAGACTGAAGAGTACAACCTGCCTCTCTGTATATCGTTTGTGGACTACGAGAAAGCCTTTGATTCGATAGATACTTGGGCTGTACTGCAGTCTCTCCAACGGATGCAAATTGACTATCGGTACATCGAGGTGTTGAAGTGTTTGTACAAAAACGCCAACATGTCAGCCCGACTTAAGGACCAGACCTCGGAACTTATGCTTTTGCAGCGAGGTGAGACAGGGAGACATCATATCTCCGAAACTGTTCACCGCTGCATTGGAAGATGTCTTCAAGGTTCTTGACTGGAGAGGGCTAGGCATCAACGTCAATGGCGAGATCATCTCTCATCTTCGATTTGCCGACGATATAGTTAGTGGTCATGGCTGAGACCATGGAAGACCTCGGTAAAATGCTCAATGACCTCAGTAGAGCTTCTGAAAGAGTGTATCTTAAAATGAAGATGGACAAAACCAAGGGCATGTTGAATGCCCATGTAACACCCACACCTATCAAGACCGGAGAAACTACACTCGAAGTTGTAGCTGAACATGTCTATCTGGGACAAACGGTGCAGTTGGGTAGGTCTAACTTCGAGAAAGAGGTCAATCGTCGAATCCGACTCGGCGGAAGTTGCGTGGTATCTTCTCGTCCAACTTACCGCAGTGTCTGAAAACGAAAGTCTACGACCAGTGTGTGTTGCCAGTGATAACATGCGGGACCGGAACGTGGTCGCTCACAATGGGCCTCATCAGAAGGCTTAAAGTCACCCAAAAGGCAATGAAGAGGGCTTTACTCGGAGTTTCCTTGCGTGATGAAATCAGAAAGGGGATCTCCGCAAGATAACCAAGGTTACCGACGTAGCCCGAAGAATTGCCAAACTTTAGTGGCAGTCGGCAGGGCAGGCTCGCAGAACGGATAGCCGATGGGGCCAAAAAGTTCTATAATGGCGACCGCGAACCGGAAGACGGTGTGTTGGAAGGTCTCCCACTAGGTGGACTGATGAACCGGTGAAGGTTGTGGGGATCTGCTGGATGCAAGTCGCACGGGACGGGTCAATATGGCGACACTTGGGGGAGACTTATGCCCAGCAGTGGACGTCTTTCTGCTGAAATGATGATGATAAAGCAAATATTTGGAAAACAATAATCTATTAGTGAACGAGCAAAAAGGATTTTAGAGAAATTCAAATTATTAATATGGCACTGTATGAGTTTTTACATAGAGTTATACTAAATGTGGATAAGACCAATTCAGTTTGCACAATATTCTGTGATATGACCCAAGGGTTCGATAACGTTAGGCATGACATTCTCCTAGATAAAATGGAGGCATACGGTGTAAGAGGCAACGTTCTAAAAGTATTTAAATCATATTTAGACAATATTAAGCAACTCACAGAAATATCCTCAACTAATTCAAAAACTAAAATTGAAGAAATATTCCAATCACATCATCATTCTCTTGAATTTATGCAAATTTATTTGGGGTCGGCGCAGCATGTGTTCTTCTTCCATATTTCTCTATTACTTATCATCTCATGAGACACCTTCTTTCTGGGCATATCATCCTTCATACATTCCATCCATTGTTTCTTTGGTCTTTCTCGACTCTCTTATAATCATCCACATTCATACTCAAAACTTTCCTCATGACATTTTCCTCATTCCTCCGCATCACATGCCTATACCACGACCACCGATTACCACTCATCTTTTCAGTCACGGGCGCCACTTTCAGACTTCCTCTTATGTACTCATTTCTTATTTTATCCATTCGCGTAACACCACACATCCCCCTTAGCATTGTAATCTCAGCCACATGCAAATGCCTTTCATTCATCATTTTTTGTGGCCCAACATTCTGATCCATAGAAGACAGCAGGTCTTCCTTTGTTTTATAAATCTTCCCCCTAAGTTTAAGGGGGATGTGGGAGTCACTGTAGTTTCCATGACCTGCCGCCATTTCATCCATCCAATATTTATTCTGTGCTTAACACTACGGTCTATTTTGCCATCGCTTTGCACGAGTGAACCGAGATACCGAAAGTCGGAGCAGAAAGGAAGAAACGCGCCATTTAGCGCTATAACACCAGGACTGGAGAGACCGCCGAAATCGCTAAACATTGCATACGGTTTTAGTTCTGCTGATTTTCAGGCCAACATTCTCCAGCTTCTGTTGCCATTTCTCCAATTTGCTCTGGATCTCCAGTCTATCTTCACCAACAAGAAATCGTCGGCGAACAGCATGCACCATGCAGATCAATGAACACCATATGCAAGTTCTTGTGCGCACGTCTGTACTTCTCACCTAATTGGCGAAGTGCAAAAGTGGCGTCCATTGTTCCTCGACCATAAACCCAAACTAGTTTTGGCTAACCTCACTCTCCTCTCGCAATCTTTTCTCTACTACTTTCTCCAAACTTTCACACAATGTGACATGAGCTATAAGCCTCGATAATTGTTACAGTCCCGAGAAAAACCTTTTTTTTCAAAAAATGGGCACTAGCGTACTATTGCACCATTCTTGTGGAATCGCTTCTTCGGACAAAAACTTATTGAAAAATAAAGTCAGTCACATATATCCATTCTTATTCTTATTCTTATTCTTATTCTTTATTGCACACAAAAAAAAAGAAAAATATACACACAAATTGCAATATAAAAACTTATGTACAACGGCGAGCTTAACCCAGAATTGGGTTTTCTTACAGCAAACCATTTTTCGATTGCGAGATTTGCATAAGAGGATAAACTTACGATTATGTGCAAAAACAGTACATTCAAAACTTAAATTAAATACTACATACGTAATACATACAATACATATATAAAAATAAACATACATATAAAATACTATATACATACTAATAACATGTTGACAGGAAATGTTCTCTTATTCCTTTCTTGAACATGTCTAACGAAAGGCTATCCCGCAAGGAGTGTGGAAGTGAATTCCAAAGGCGCACAGCACGAACAGTAAAAGATCCATCGTACCGACTTGAAGAGTGGGGAGGGAAACGAAGGAGAAGAGATGATGATGAGCGACAAGGTTTACCTCTAGGTACCAGATATTCGAAGCGTTCCTGAAGATACGAAGGAGCTTTAGGGTTGTGAAGAACAGAAAAGAGAAAAGAAAGAGTGTGAGAATCTCGACGC
This sequence comes from Cerastis rubricosa, assembly GCA_949152445.1. Taxonomy (NCBI): domain Eukaryota; kingdom Metazoa; phylum Arthropoda; class Insecta; order Lepidoptera; family Noctuidae; genus Cerastis; species Cerastis rubricosa. Next base: position 774,799 of record OX424525.1, on the reverse strand, counting down.
TGCCGAATAGGTAGCCACTTCAACTGCTTCCGAAATTCCGACACATGGTCGTACTTTCGAAGGCCGAAAATGAAGCGGATGCACAAATTCTGCAGACGTTCGAGCTTATCAAGAAGTTCTTCAGTCGCATCAAGAAAACAGACATCAGCATAATCTAGAAGAGGAAGAAGAAGAGATTGAGCAAGAGTAATTTTGGTTTGAAACGGCAGGAACTTCTGGAGACGCTTAAGTGACCGATACGAACAAAACACCCTCCTGCTTACTTCAGCAATGTGAACATGCCAAGATAGGTTGCAGTCCAAGAATACACCTAGGTCTCTAACTTTCTTGGAGTAGACTATAGCGACACCATCGTACAAAACAGGCGGGAGGGACTGATGACTCAATAAATTGACAAAGTATCTGCCGCCAATAATAATAGCTTGAGATTTAGATGGGTTAACTAACAGTCCAAAGTTTTTAGCCCACAGGCTGATGTTTTGTAGATCATTATTGATGGCATCGATGGCTCCAGGAAGCTCTTCGAGTTTAAAATGGCGATAAAGCTGCAAGTCGTCTGCGTAGAGATGGTAATGACAAACTAAAAGCTTAGTGATAGCGTTAATAAAAACGGAGAAAAGAAGAGGAGAAAGGACGCCACCCTGAGGAACACCCGCAGAAAGATCACACCAATCAGAGCAAACCTCATTCAAGTGTACCGACTGCGAGCGACCCCGAAGATAAGAATCAAACCAAGCAGTCACAGGAGGAGATATGTTTAGGGAGGAAAGGATACCTAAGAGGATGTCAAAATCAACTGAATTAAAAGCGCTGCTGAAGTCCAATAAAACCAACGCCGTAAGGAGCCGGTTTTCCATCGCCAATCGGATGTCATCAGTTACTTTAACTAGGGCAGATACAGTGCTATGGCCAGGACGAAAACCAGATTGGAAAGGACTAAGCAGGCTATTAGAGAAAAGGTAATGAGATAGTTGATTATTAACAACACTTTCAAGGACTTTAGACAGGATTGGAAGTATGGAGATTGGACGAAACTGGGATACCGAGGAGGGATTTGAAACTTTGGGAAGAGGCAATACATAGGCCTTCTTCCAAGCAGAAGGAAAGGAGCCAGTAAAGAGGGAATAGTTTACAATGTGTAAAATTATAGGAATAAGGAAATCAAAGATAGGAAGAAGCATCTGAAGTTGGAGCCCATCATCACCTACTGCTTTTGTGGAGATAGATGTAATGGCCCTCTTAATATCTCCTTCTGTAACTGGGTGAAAAGAGAATGAAGTACAAATTGGCCGAGGAAGATTAGAGAGATCGTTAAGTGTGTCTGATTTAAGGTTGTCATCCAAAATCACTGGTGATTTCGAAAAATGTAAATTAATATCGTTTAAGTCAATATCAGGCGTGCTGTCATTCGCAACTTTGCCGATTCCAAGGGACTTAAGAAACTGCCATACTTGTGCTGTGTTGAAGTTTTGGATTGAGTTGTGTATGTGACGCCTTTTAGCATCCCTACACATACGACCGCAGCGATTACGAAGTTTCTTATAAAGACTCCAGTTCTCATCAGTAGGGTCCCTCTTGTAAAGCCTTTTCGCCTTATCCCTCTTCGACATCGCGCTTTTAATTGCATCAGACAACCAGGGAGCTGGAAGATGCTTCACCCTAACCTTTTTAAGTGGGGCATGCACATCAAAAGCCTCAACACTATCTTGGTAAATTCGGCCACCTTAGTGTCCAAGTCATTGCTGTCATAAACAGGAGCCCAGTCAATACTGCCCGCATCCTCTCCCAAACGCTCCAGATCAATGTTCTTGAAACTGCGAAGCAAGAGGTATTTAGATTTACGTTTAGGAGGGCGAATTTTATACGAAATAAATAAAAGGTCGTGGTAAGAGAAGGAGGCAGAAAGTTGCCCATACGTGGCTACTTTGCTTGGGTCAGACACCAGAATAAGGTCTAGAAGTGAGGGGTTGCAATGAGGAGCGTGATGAGTAGCATTAAGCTGAAGGATGTGCATGTTGACAGAAGAGACAAGGGACTTGAGTTTACGGCTGCGCACATCATCCTTGATCAGACAGGTGTTGAAGTCTCCGAGTATTATAGTGTGGTCATATAAGGAAGAAAAATATTCAAGGTTTGTTTCGAAAGAATTAAAATAATCAATATGACAGGAGGGACTATAGTAAACACCTAAAAGTAATTTTGTGTGATTAAAAGTAATTTCAATCCCACCAAAAACATTCTGTAAAAACTAGCCAAGTCTCGATGGAGCTGCTTGTTTATCTCTAAAAAGTAGTGAAATCTAGACAATGTCGTGCCAAGTCTAAGGTTCCTTACTGCGATTTCTTTATCATTATAGTTAATGTTGTGTGACTTGGCCGTTGAACATTCTTTATACGTTAGTGGGTACAAGGTACAAGTCAATTTTGTTTACACGTAATGTTATATCTGTTGTCAAACTACCTATGTTTGTTAAGCGAGATAGTAGCCCGTACTTATATTGGTAATTGGACGCTAGTGTCTCCTATTAGGCTGTTGTTGATTGTGCAACTTATTATTTACTATAATAATAATAAATAAGATAATAGTAGTACTTATATGGTTTGTTTCAGGCTGGCCTATACATAAGTATTATTGAAATACACAGCTTTATTAAGCTTACAATTGACTGGTTATTGAATCAACGTTTTCCAAGTGGCAATTTTCCATCGTCAATGGGTAGCGGTTCTGTCGACAGATTGGTGCAATGATGTCATGGAGCACCTGGTTTTGTACCCTTGTATACCATTCTACGGCCAAGTCACACAACATTAACTATAATGATAAAGAAATCGCAGTAAGGAACCTTAGACTTGGCACGACATTGTCTAGATTTCACTACTTTTTAGAGATAAACAAGCAGCTCCATCGAGACTTGGCTAGTTTTTACAGAATGTTTTTGGTGGGATTTCACTTCTTTTTGTAGAAACGAAAGAAAAATTTGCGCAGTAGTTTGAAGGCTCAGTAATTCGAAAATGTTTTTCAGTTTTAGTAAGATTCCATCATTTAATACGCACAATGAATCCGAACAAGACCATGTCAGACTGTTGGACATTTCCTTAACATTTGTAAAGGTTTTTGCTTTGCCAGTATCATCAATCTCAATAGCTTTTTCTTTATCTTCATAAACCTTATAAGCTTGTTCAGAATAAAATGGCTCCTGATTACTGCGATGTTCTGATTTACCAAGAAATGCCTCAAATTTGTCTTTAATATCCGTGCTTTCAGGACATATTTTTAACTTCTCTAATGCCTCTATTATTTTTTATTTTAATTTATTTGCAGTCTTGTTCAAATCTTCTAAAGTTCTTTGCCTATTATGGAGAGTCCACTTAACTATTTTTTCTGATTCTAATCTATCCTTAAGTTTAGTTTGTAAGAACTCTAGTGATTGTTTCTGTGTTTCCCTTAAACTTTAGTTTGTCAGTAGATCTCTTTCACGCTAAGTTTTGTCTGTTTGCTCCCGCATGTGAAGCACGGTAGCGAGATATTGCGGTCTGATTGACTTCCGGATGTGAAGCAGGGTAGCGAGATACTGCGGCCTGATTGACTTCCGGATGTGAAGCACGGTAGCGAGATACTGCGGCCTGATTGACTTCCGGATGTAAAGCACGGTAGCGAGATACTGCGGCCTGATTGACTTCCGGATGTAAAGCACGGTAGCGAGATACTGCGGCCTGATTGACTTCCGGATGTAAAGCACGGTAGCCAGATACAGCAGCCTGATTAACTTCCGAATGTGAAGCATTGTAGCGAGATACAGCAGCCTGATTTACTTCAGGATGCAAAGCACTGTAGCGTGCTACAGCTGCCCGGTTTACATTAGGGTATGAAGCACTGTACTGTGCAACAGATGCCCGGTTGGCGCCTGTTTGTAAAGAATTATAAAGTTCTACGGTTTCTCGACGTTTTTCAGGGTGTTTTTGTCGGTAACGAGCCGCAGCTTCTCGAAGTTGTTTAGATCGTGACAGTTCGGATACCTTAAGTCTTCCTTTTTTTACTTTTAGTCGGTCTACCGCCTTGTTCCTTATGCTTTATGTTCAATTCACTTTGCGTGGAGTTTAAGTCATATAATGTACATATAGCAGTATCTGATGTTACAGAATTTAATGTTATGGGATCAAAGGGGGAAGAAGATGGAGAGGCATCTCGTATAGGAATGAGTACATCGTAGTGGCCGCTTAAGTAACTACCGGTAAAACGTAAACACTTTTTTTGGCTAGCATCACCAAAGAAACCTCTTAGTATTCCGTTCTCATACACTTCAAAAGTGAAGGGATAGATTTTTCCAGCAGCCATAAGCTCAGAAGCTGAGCCGTAAGTAGTGGGTTTCATCATATCGCTCGTGTAGGATTGCGCGCTCGTGTATACGTCACCAACAGCATCACACGTGTACCCTTGCATTTCGTCCTAATGTTCAGCAACGTATGCAACTATAGCAGATCTGATACTGCAAGTTGAGTCAGTTCTACCATACACCAAGAAAGATATTGAATGGAAGAGACAAGACCCGTCTTTGGGCATACTAACTACTTGGTAGCCACTAAGTTCACCGTCGTCTTTTAATATTATCGATTTTTTTTACGATATTATCTTACGAAATCAAACACAAATAAACTCAACGACCTTTAGTATATGGACAACCTCACGAAATAATAAGCGAAATCAACGAAATGCAAATAATCCGTTCTAATCCCTAGCAAACGTTTTCAAACGCAGCTTGCAGTAGAATAATGTCGTAAACGACTGTTAAGCGGCCGGTTGCCACTTTGCCAATATACAGCATGATTTTTTAGTCACCGTCCAAATTTAGACATTTTAATCTTTGGCGAAAACCATTGAATACGTGATTTTTCTTTTAGTATCACTCAATACAAAAATATTGAGATATCATGGACACCGCCGCGCCGTGCGTAGGTACACGCTGGGTAACTACGCGTGCTGGCCGCCCCCTTTCCATTGATTGTTTGCGCGGCAAGTGTAATATTTTTTTCATCCCACCATCTCGGAAAGAGTATTTTTAATCTTCAATATCTGAGTGGAAAAGCCGTTTTTATTCTCTAGAGGATAAAGTAAATTGAATTTAGAACATCGTGTGCACTAAGTTTGTGAATTTAAAAAAACATTAAACCTATTTACTGCTACCTCTATGGTGCCGAATATATCATACAACTTTTTTTTTAATTTGTTAAAAACTCAGACTCGGAACCTTCTTGGTGTTCTTTTTTCAATTTGCTTTGTACGCGGTTCTTTACGCGGCATTTTTTCACGTCATTGTTAATTATACCGTAATATTATTTTGTTATGATTTAAAGATTATTCTGTAATACTTACCTGTCATAATGTAGTAATTAATACCTAAACTGAAATAAAAGTGTACCTATCTTGTGATTGTAAACGTTTTTTTTTTGCATTTAGTCATTTCCTCGCTGAGGCGGAATGAAAAGTTACGTGTTGCACTCGAGTGCAAAGATTTTTCACCTCGTGCTCTTTTGATTCCCTCGCTAACGCTCAGGATTCTAATTTTGAATCACTCGCTGCGCTCGTGATTCAATTTTAGAATCCTTCGCTTGCTCGGTCATCAAAATTGAACACGCGGTTAAAAAGCAACTTTGCACTCTTGTATAACAAATAACTATTACGTTTAACTTAGTGACCAGGCAGAGCGGATAATTTTTTCGAGAAAATGATTTCATATGAAAATATGAAAATTTCACATATCGATTTTTATTTAAAAAATTGAGTTAGTGAATGATACATAATGCCTAGAAAAAATTTAGACGGTGACTAAAAAATCTTGCTGTATAAAGTTATCGGAAAACAAACGTAAGCGCGTTTTTAAATCGATCAGCGCCATCTAACTACGTTTGCGGGTATCACCGCCACTCTTACTCCCATGCATTATATTTTGACCAAATTTTCAGCGAAATTAATATTTTAGTGTAATTTGTTTATTTTAATTTGTGTAATGTTCGTGTAGAATAAAGTTCATCGTTCGACTATTTCTTCTTGTAAACTTGTAAGTATAAGTATAAAAGCCAGTCTCGTCTTATCCAGAGTTTTCCTTTAATTTTATTTATATGCGTGCTAGCTGTCCCCGGCATGCGTTGCAATGCACTTTTTACCTACCCTATCTACCTACCTACCATACCCTACCCTACTCTACCCTAACTACCTACCTACCATACCCTACCTACCTACCCTACCTACCTACCTACCATACCCTACCTACCTACCTACCCTGCATACCCTACCTACCCTACCTACCTACCATACCCTACCCTACCCTACCTACCTACCGTACCTTACCTACCTACCTACTCTACATACCCTACCTACCCTACTTACCTACCTACCCTACCCTACCTACCTACCCTACCCTACCTACCTACCCTACCCTACCTACCTACCTACCCTACCCTACCTACCTACCCTACCTTTCTCACCTTTTAAACCTTCCCTGGACTACGAAAAACATTTTAAAACCAAAATCAGCTAAATCGGCCCATCCTATCTTGAGTTGGGGAGGCATTCGCCCAGCAGTGGGACGCTATAGGCTAGATTAAATTTGATTAGAAGATGTGTTCCACTACGTCGGATTTTTGCAATTGACAGTCGATTTTTTTTATGTACCAATCGTAGAAGGGAGCATTACCATATCTCTAATACAGCTGAGAACAGTATGAGTCAGTATCTGATGAAGAACCCTCAGGTTCTTCATCAGATACTTCAGACCTTCGATATTTGACATCAAATGGAGCGGCCCACCAAGTTGAATATTTTTTGTAAAGGCGGTATATGTCGATCTCTAATAGTTTGGTTGAGCTCTTGTGTTTTCTAATCAGAGTCACCAGGTACTCCAGATCTTCGATTATCCTAGTTTTTATAGTTTTCCCTTTATGTGGTCATTAAACCTTAACTCTGTACCAAATTTCAGCTCTCTGAGTTTATGGGAAGTGCTAGTTCTATTTTGATGATCATGAGTGAGTGAGTGTCATAAATCCGAAACTTTGCTTTCGCTTAACTTCGGAACTAAATGACCTACAGACTTGAAATTTTGGAATTTAAGTAGGTGATTATAGCTTACTGGATGACGAAAATTTCTGCGTTCTGGTCTTATCCAGAGGTTCTCAAATAGGGGCCTGAAAATGCGGCGAAATGGTTCCAGTAAAGGATGGTACGGCAGTGTTTGCTTCGCGCTCGACTTGGCGGGGGCACTGCCGTGCCCCCCGATAAAAAGGTGTTCAGCTGATTTAGAATAATTACTCGGAGACTGGTCGACAATTTTGTAGACAATATCTCCACGCAGATAGATGGCGACTCCCCCACCGCCCTTGCCTATCCTGTCATTACGCACAAGCTTGTAGCCGGGTAACGAATACTGTGTTGAGGGAACAGCAGGTTTGAGAAAAGTTTCTGAAATCAGAACAGCATGAATAAGATCTGAATCGAATGAGGATAATAAATCGGTATGATGGGCTGGAATGCTTTGTGCATTGATATGCACTGCATTGAAAAATTTGGTGTAGCATGAAAAAGTAGAAGAAAGCTGGTCGCGTAAGTATATATTCATAGTCCATATTCTAAAACACTTTTCATTTTCATACTTCGACCTGCATTCCTTACTTTATCTAAACTAATTTCACTTACCACACCCATATTTACTTGTACCTCTGTTAGCACTCCGTTCCATTAGTTCTCTACATTCATCAACTTTTAAAAAAAACCTTCCATCTCCCTTTTATTTCATCACCTTTAGACAGAACTTTACCAGCGCCATCTTTTAGACATTTTATATGATTTATACCTCTCGTTCTCTTTTCTCTTGCTTTTGTAATCAGATAGACCTTCTGGCCTCCAGGACAGTCTAGTGAGTCATATAACTTCTCCTGCGCCTTAGCCCTGGAAACGGCTACCACCTTTTTTGCCTTTCTCTTTCATTCTTTATAGATCTTCTTCTTTCTACCTTCAAACTGTCTTTCCCGATTACTACACCCTGCCATTCTTTGAACGCAACCGTCTTTTCTTTCAACCTCTTTTGTACCTCTTCATTTCATCACCATGTATCCTTATCTATTATACCTTTCCCTTTCGATTCTCCAAATACATCTTTTGCTACTATCCTTATACAGTCCGCCATCTCTTTCTAACATTAATTCACAGATTTTCCTTCCATATCCTTCATTTCAATCATCTTATCCACCACCTTACTTTTAAACATACTTGCATATTCTTCTTTTTCTATCATACGCCATCTTGTTTTAGGTGGGGCCGTTCTTTGTTTCCACTAGACTGGACACTAACTTCCTAACTAACTAAAAAACATTCCAATCACATGAACTTCTAATGAAGTATGGAGTTTCTCAAGGCAGTGTGTTAGGCCCTCCACTATCCATATCTATATTAATAAAAAGAGAAGTCCTGACTGACTGACTCATCAACGCCCAGCCCAAACCCTTGGACCTAGAAAGCTGAAATTTTGCACAGAGGTTCCTTTTATAATGTAGACAAGGAATAAGGAAGGATTTTTTGGAATTCAACCCCTAAGGGAGTTAAATAGGGGATGGAAGTTTGTATGGAAACCGGTAATTTTTCTAAGTTAAAAGCATAAAAAATCACATACAAGGTTCTGGTTAGAAATAAACAAATACATATTTGAGCGTTTTTGAGAATCTACCCCCTAAGAGGGTTAGATAGGGGTTGAAAGTTTATATGTGGATTCCGTCATTTTTGAAGTAAGAAGTATGAAATTAAATATTAAAGTTTATGAGTAAAAAAAAAATTAATATGTATGTCGTTTTTGGAAATTCAACCCCAAATGGGCGAAAAGGGGTGAAAACATTAGTATAACAAAAATGGTCTGATCTGCTTGAAATTCACAATGTGTTTCTCGATTAAATTGATAAACATGTAATTCAAAGTTTTTGGAAATTCCACCCCTCAGACAACAAAAGAGGTTGATTTATTTTTATTTTTGTATTGTTGTGTTAGCACGTTTGTATGTACAAAAACGCTATTAAAAATTCATATACATACTTCTAGGGGATCTGGGACATTTGTGCGAAAGACATTTGCGCGAAGGACACTTGCGAAAACCCACTTGCGCGACAGACACTCCCGCGACTGGATACTGGCGCGACTCAATGGCTTCAACGGTGTCGTTTTAGTGGTTTTCGGAGTCGCTGATAACGAAAATGAGGTCACAATGCAAAACCAAGACGGCACCGAAGAAAATTTACTTTCTTTCCTTCATGGGTGTCGTTTTCGTGGCTTTCGGGGTCGCTGATACAAAAAATGAGGTCAAAATGAAAATCCAAGATGGTGCCGAACAAAAATTACAGTTTTTCCTTCATGGGTCTCATCATCGTGGCTTTCGGGGTCGCTGATACAAAAAATGAGGTCAAAATGAAAACTCAAGATGGCGCCGACGAAAACTTTTGATTTTTACTTCATGGGTCTCATTATCGTGGATTTCGGGATCGCTGATAACGAAAATGAGGTCAAAATGCAAAGACAAGACAGCACCGGAGAAAATTTACTTTCTTTCCTTCACGGGTGTCGTTTTCGTGGTTTTCGGGGTCGCTAACAATAAAAATAATGTCAAAAAGAAAACCCAAGATGGCGCTGAGGAAAACTTTCGGTTTTTCTTCACGGGTGTCTTTTTTGTGGCTGTCAGGATCGCTGATAACGAAAATGAGGTCAAATAAATATACAAGATGGTGCCGAGGAAAACTTTCGGTTTTTTCTCCATGGGTGTCGTTTTCGTGGTTTTCTGGGTCGCTGGCAATGAAAATAAGGTCAAAATGAAAAATCAGGATGGCACCGACGAAAACTTAGTTTTTTCTTCATGGGTGTCGTTTTCGTGGTTTTCCGGGTCGCTGAAAACAAAATGAGTATGTTCTTCCGCGTCATATTGGATTTTCAGCTTGACCTCTCTTTCTAGGCGCAAATAAGGAAATTTAAAATACACAATGTCTCAATATCGTCCCCTAGGCTATGGCTGGCATTGATTCAAGTGAGAACTGTTTCTCACATGGGCAGTTTTATGTAGCTTTCTCCGAAAGGAAATACCGCAAACGATATTTACAAAGAGATGCTAGGAAAATTCATTATTAAAATAGTTTTTCGGGAGTTAAATAGTTTTTTTTTACTCTGAGCATTTTTTAATTAAACAAAATTGAATGCTAGCTCATTTACACTATTAACTATATCGAAAGGCGTGGATGGATAACCGGGGCATTTGAGCTCCGGCATCGTAGCTCGGAAGACAAGTATAAAGTTAAAAGTTAATTCTGGTTCAAGCCATTTAGGTCACTAACAATATTAAATAATAAAAAAACGCAGCGATATACTTTTTTCTAACCAGAATTAATTCTCTGGCATCTTAGTTTGAAATTCACAGACTTTTCACAACTATCCTATACTTGCACTTACGCGCGAGCGAAGCTGCGGTCAACAACTATTATTTAAATGACTATTATAACATTTAAATGACTATTTTCGACATTATTTTGCGGGGGAAATACACACGTGGAAGAAAGGGGGAAACACACACACACACACAATTCAATTGCCGAACTCCACGCGGGCGAAGCCGCGGGCAGAAGCTAATCTATCTATCTATCTTCTATCTATTTAAATAAAAAGAGAAGTCCTGACTGACTGACTCATCAACGCCCAGCCCAAACCCTTGGACCTAGAAAGCTGAAATTTTGCACAGAGGTTCCCTTTATAATTTAGACAAGGAATAAGGAAGGATTTTTCGAATTTCAACTCCCAAGGGAATTAAATAGGGGATAGAAGTTTGTATGGAAATCAGTATTAAAGTAGTATTTAAAGTTAGAAGCATAAAAATTCACATACAAGGTTCTGGTTAGAAATAAATAAATACGTAAATGAGCGTTTTTGAGAATCGGGGTAGATTCTCAAAAACGCTCATATACGTATTTATTTATTTCTAACCAGAACCTTGTATGTGATTTTTTAAGAGGGTTAGATGAAAGTTTATATTCGGAATCCGTCACTTTCGAAATAAAAAGAATTAAAATAAATTTTGAAGTATATGAGCAAAAATAAAAATGATTACGTATTTCGTTTTGGTTTTGGGAAATTCAACCTCAAACGGAAGAAAAGGGTTGGAAACATTAGTAGGTATAACAAAAATGGTCTGATCTGCTTGAAATTTACTTTTTGTGTTTCTTGATTGAATTGATAAACACGTATTTCGACGCTTTTGGAAATTCCACCCCTCAGACGACAAAAGGGGTGACATTTTTATATTTTTGTTTTGAAGTGTTAGCACGTTTGTATGGACAAATATGTTAAAAAAAGTACAAAAGTCGTTTTCGTGGTATCCGAGTCGCTGACAATGAAAACGAAAGTCTAACATGGCGCCGAGGAAACTTTTTAGTTTTTCCTTAATGGGTGTCATGGATTTCGGGGTCGCTGATAACGAAAATGAGGTCAAAATGAAAATCCAAGATGGTGCCGAGAAATGTTTCTGTTTTTCCTTAATGGGTGTCGTTTTCGTGGTTTTCGGGGTCGTTGACAATGAAAATGAGGTCAAATTGAACATCTAAGATGTCACCGAGGAAAATTTTCTGTTTTTCCTTCTTGGGTGTCGTTTCCGTGGTTTTCCGGGTGAAAAAAATGAGAATTTTCTTGGGCGCCATATTGGATTTTCATTTTGACCTCATTTTCTAGGTGTAAATAATGAAATTTAAATCAAATCAAATCAAAATCATTTATTTCAAATAGGCCAGTTACAGGCACTTTTCAATGGTCGAACAACAAAAAAAAAACCGGCCAAGTGCGAGTCTTACTGGCACACAGGGTTCCATACCCCCAAACAATATTATAACAATATTTTGAACGGTCATTCATTAGTAAACTTCCACTCAACCGCAAAACCAAATTTGTTTTTCATAGTATGTATATCAAAAACAAAGTTACTGCTGCAGTTTGATGAAAAAGTACCATATCTCAAAAACTAAACATCATATCTTATTGAAACTAATTTTCTTTGATAGTTTTTTTTACATTCTACAATTTTAAATATTTTCAGAATTTTCCTCCTCTTACTTTAGAAATTAGAGGGGGGACCCACATTTTACCACTTTGGAAGTGGCTCTCGCGCAAACTATTCGGTTTAGAGAAAAATGATGTTAGAAACCTCAAAATCATTTTTGAAAACCTATTCATAAATACCCCACATGTAAGGGTTTGATGAAAAAAAAATGGGTTTCAGTTCTAAGTATGAGGAACCCCCAAATTGATTGTTTTTTTTTCTATTTTTGTGTGAAAATCTTAATGCGGTTCACAAAATACATATACTTACCTAATTTCAACAATATAGTTCTTATAGTTTCGGAAAAAAAGTGGCTGTGACATACGGACGGACAGACAGACAGACAGACGTGACGAATCTATAAGGGTTCCGTTTTTTGCCATTTGGCTTCGGAACCCTAATAAAAATGAAGCTACAGTCCCAGTCACAAGACATAATAGCTGTGAAAGTACTGTAGTTGCCCATTCCAAAGCGTAGATCTCTATGGAGAAGAATGAGCAAGAAACTCCATAGACACTCTTTTTAAAATACACAATGTCTCAATATCCTTCCCTAGGCTATTTCTCGCATTGATGTGAGAACATGTTTCTCACATGGGCAGTTTTATGTTGCATGCTCTGGAATGAGCTCTGCGAGTAACTTAGTCATTTTAACCCCACAAGGAAACAACGCAAACGTCATTTACAAAGAGGTGGTAGGATAATTCATTATTAATAAAGATTTCCGGGAGTTAAATACCAAGATATACTTTTTTCTAACCAGAATTAATTATATGGCTTCTTACTTTGAAAATCACAGACTTTAAGACAACTATTTATCCCATACATACACTTACGTGCGAGCAAAGCTGCAGCCAACAACGATTATCTTTAACATTTAAATTACTATTTTCGACATTATTTTGCGGGGGTTACATTTATGTAGGCGATTTCCGAACTCCACGCGGGCGAAGCCGCGGGCAGAAGCTAGTTGTATATAAATGACCTGCCTAAATCTGTTGATCAACCTGTGACCCTCTTTTCTGACGACAGTACCATAACAATACAATACTATACTAAAGACAAATATAAAAGTGACATAACAATTCTCTGGTATCAGTTATAAAATATTTGGATAATAAACATAAAGAAAACCCTTAATAAAACAAATTTTATGCATTTCAGTTAAGGCTTACCAACTTAATCTGATCTTAAGTTCAATATAATGACAAAATAATTTAAAAAGTCAACACCGCAAAATTACTCGGTGTGATTATTGACAAAAAATTTCATTGGAAGAACATGTTGAAACTTTTGTATGGTGTCGGAGTTCTGTATGGTGTCGGACGTAAAGAATAACACCATCCCATATCTTCCCGTGAGTGTCGTAAAAGGCGACTAAGGGACTTGCCAAAGAACGGGCAGCAGCGTTCTCTCTGCTTTTGTAACAACCGTACTTCGATCGCCAACACGCCTGCCAGCGTGGCGATTATGGCAAAACCCCCTTAAGTCAATTTGGCGTTGGGTGAGGCCTATATCCAGCAGTGGACGTCTTTCGGCTGAAATGATGATGATGATGATGATGTTGAAACTTTAACTAAAAAAATTAGTAATGCTTCCTATGCTTAACATTGACGCATTGCTAACAGGTTACCACGGTCTAGTTTTATCGCTTCTAAGGAAATGGAAGGATCCTTTACGGCAATTTGACTGACCTTTCAAAGACTAAAAATGATGTACTAGGACGATGTTTAAAATAGATTCAACAAACAGCTGTAAACCATATTTCATTAAGTACAACATACTTACGCTTCCGTCTCTGCACATCTTTGAAGTTGTCATGTTTGTAAAATGTAATCGGCAATTATTTCACGCATGGCAGGCAAACTCAGTCGCGTCAGCCGCGATATCACTGTGCTTTGCTCACATGTTTCTACAGCATTTATGCGGACAAGTGTGTTTTGCGCCCTTGTTATTTAATAAACTTCCAAAGGGATGGAGGGAACTAAGATTTTTTGTTGTAATCCAGATCTCATAACGAGTCAAATTCAACAGTGCTAGGCTGATTGGCAACTACTCCGCACGCTCGCTCCGCTTCAGTGACAGGTAGCCTAAGACCCACTTATCGAGACATGGGTTGATAATAATATATAATCAACCTAAATGAAAAATCCTAAAAAGCTCGTACACAAACTAAAATTACATCGTCCACGTAAACTACAATGTTCATAAAATGAAAGCTACTGGGCCAAACTATGTTAAATTTTTATGTCACCAAATGGCAACTATTCCGAATTAAGATGATAGCTCAAAAAGTACCGAAGCAAATATAATAAAATTCATATGGGACCACCGCGCAAGCTTTATCTAACAAATGAAAAAAAAAACATCTAAATCTGACCAGTAATCACGGAGAATAATAGGTGTACAATACATAAAAAAATGATCCGGGTCGAATACATAACTAACTCCTTTTTAGGAAGTCGGTTAAAAATCATAAAAACCCTGTATCGTTAGACACCGACCGCCCGGAGCACGCGCATCCCGCACTTGACCTACGCTCGACGCAGAGCTTCGACAATTAGTTGGAATTTTATTTTTACACACGGTTTTTTATTGAAACAGCACCCCACTAATCCCTTTACAATATAAATTTGGTTTTGCTTACCTAATGTGTGATTACAAAACGCGTTATCATCCCGCCTAAACGATAAAAAACAGCTTCGTTCCCAACACACAATTAAACCCATTGACAATTAGGATCACTCGTGCACAAAAACAAATTAATTTCCTTTATTTACACAATCAATTCGGGGCGTGTTTCAAATAAGTTAAATCAACATTTCGGGGTGTCCCCCGCACCCCGCACCCTGCCCCGCCTCACCCCAGCAGGTCGCAGGAGGTGTGCGTGCACGGAGCATCCCAATGAACCGACACGTTCCCGCTTTCATTAACTGGAAACTGGTGTTTTTTCATACGACACGCCAGGGATTTATTGCTGGACCAAATTAAAACTTCCAATATTTCGATTGATGCCTTCCTGCACAGAACATTGTTAAATCGAGTTTTCGGAAACGAATTACTGGAACGGCCGTAAATTTTGTATAACGATAATTAAGTGTACAACTCCGATAATTACAGCTGTATGTTTCTTTGCTCGACTGCTCGTATGTACATTATACAGTACAAATGCATGCAATTATCTTTAACATAAGGCCATAACCATTGTTAATTCTGTCCATATTTGTAAAAAACAATCTCAAACTAGGGCAAACGTTTATAAAACAAATGAAAATGGGTTAACAGAATCACCGGACAATACGCGAATACGCAAAGCTCGAGTGCAGTGAAGTGCGGTCGTAAAGCGGAATGGTACGACACTACGACACTGCTTCTGACTGATGGCAATAACAGAAGACCCACTATGTTATGTATTTGATGAACTGGGCACAAAGATACTAAACTTCCCCTGAAACAATGATAGGCATTGTTTTAACAAAGAAAATGCATGGTACACCACACTACCCGGGGAAATAGTGTCGTCAAGTGCGACTTGAATCCAATAAAAACTCTAGAGAGACTGCCAATAATGGTTGGCTGTATACCAACCATTATTGTTGCATTCGTTGATTGCGCTCCCTAATATTATGTCAATGAAGCTTCGAAGTTGTTGTGCTATCCATCGTATGAAGTTGAAACCTGTATCCAGTATTAGGTTTAGTTGCATGGCATGCTTAGTATTGCATTTCTTTAATCTGCACATTTTTGCGGGCAGGAGGGTGGAACTGTATCCTGAATTAACACTAAATACTTTGCAGATCAATAAAATGTCATGTATTCAAAGTAAAGCCTAAAAGTGGATGTATGAAGTTGAACTTCTGCTACGAATCGCGTAGTGAGTGTCCAGTCGCATCAAAGGGTTTATACTCGGTGGGGTCGGATGGCGTTATTGCCCGCTGCTCGGTTTATGACGTCGGAGCCGCACCGAACGTTTGCTCGTTTATCTTTGATGCTTGAGGCTCCTCATAAACCGTGACGTCATTATCAGCGGTGCACTGCACTGGACGGAGAATTATATAAACACTTGAGTGAATGAGCCAGCATGCTAAGTCAAGTTATTTGTAACAAATTGTAAAGCAACTGAAGGGCTGTTGATGATATGATTAAGTTTATAATTAATCCTTAGTTCTGGAAATACAGAATTCAGAATAACTAGGGATTTCTTTATAAAAGAAGGCTTCGGTGATGGTGAGTAAACAAAAATTTAAAAAAATGGTTGGGACACATTACATACCCCATCACATGACATCTATTATATATATTCTATTCTATTCATCTATGATATGTATTCTATGAAATTGTGTGAGACCATCACTTTGTCCAAGCCCTTTACAAAAAGGGCTTGGACAAAGTGATGGTCTCTGAATCATTCTACAAAGTTTAAGTTTAATCTCCTCTTCTTAGAATTTTTCGAGACTCAGGGTTGCATCGTCGCAGCAGTAAACGATTTGTAAACAATCTGTGTCGCTTGGAGCGCAGAGGTGAGAATGTCTCGATAGATAACAAAAGGGTGGTCGTCTGCCCCGCTGTGTGCCTCGCTATCTTTTTGTTTTGATTTTTGACGCGATACGTTGTTCTTGTTAGCTGGTTGGCAATATAAATTGTTTTAAGCCAAATAAATTAACTGTAATTTTCACTAGTGTTCATAAGTTCCTGAAAGTGCAAGTATTGTTCGTGGAGCAGCATTGGCACTCTATTAAAACTACTGTCCTGACGGCGCTTTTGCAAAAAGGCTTCATATGATTCACGTTGCAAACTAAACTGTTACCACACACGAGAGAGAAGCGGTCTACAATTCTCTCTGGCGAAACGTCAAGTCGTTGCGGGTAGCCATAATGCCATATTGACTTGGGTAGTTGTCAAGGAAGGTGGCGCGTAACGAGACGTTGACGGATCGCCGACGTCTGTTTGCTTAATCTAATTAAATCTGGTGCCACATATCATAAGTTATTCCGATGCAGCGGGTAAGAGCCTTTATCATAAGTGGGATAAAGAATCGCGCCCTCCACGAAAGTAAAGCCAAGTGAGGAAAATAACCAATGAATTTTTGAAGCAACAAGGAAAGCGACCAAACCTGCGAGCACAAATCATCAAGAGGGTACCCTCACAACATCATCGGGTGAGACCGTTTCTTTTCTTTTTCGATAAGTAGGTCATCTGACTCATTGCTTAAACATGGCTTGTTTAATTGGTTTATGGGTGACATCATAATCAGTAAACCTTACTGGCATCGGAGGTTATGATTTAAAATGCACGATGGAGATCGTACCATTACAATAGGCGATATTTTGGTAAAATAGGTTGTTGGCCCAATAAGTTCAGGAATTATTAGATGCTGGCGTAATTTGTAAAAGTTCTTTGACGTTTGGAGTAAGCGCTTGTGTGGTCCACATGTTTCAGTCGAAAAGAAAGTGTGTTTAGTCGAAATATCACTGTTGTCCGGTTCATGCTTTACGATGATCGAAGGGACGCAGGTGCCCGGTTTATGATGTTTTTGTGATGACGTTGGTCGAAGGGACGCTGTTGTCCGGTCCAAACGTTGGTATGGTCGAAGGGATAATGTCGTCCGGGCCATGCAGCTGATAGCGGCTGGTTGAGGGGACACATTCATCCGGTCCAACCTTAAGTGTTCACTGGTCGAAAGGACAGTGTCGTCCGGGCCATGCAGCTGATAGCGGCTGGTTGAAAGGACACACCCGTCCGGTCCAGGTGTTAACTGTTTAGAGAAAGGTGTCGTCCGGTCCATGAGTGGTCGAAAGGACACACGCTTTCGTTGTAGGAGAAAGGTGTCGTCCGGTCCATGAGTGGTCGAAAGGACACACGCTTTCGTTGTAGGAGAAAGGTGTCGTCCGGTCCATGCGTGGTCGAAAGGACACACGCTTTCGTTGTAGGAGAAAGGTGTCGTCCGGTCCATGAGTGGTCGAAAGGACACACGCTTTCGTTGTAGGAGAAAGGTGTCGTCCGGTCCATGAGTGGTCGAAAGGACACACGCTTTCGTTGTAGGAGAAAGGTGTCGTCCGGTCCATGAGTGGTCGAAAGGACACACGCTTTCGTTGTAGGAGAAAGGTGTCGTCCGGTCCATGAGTGGTCGAAAGGACACACGCTTTCGTTGTAGGGGAAAGGTGCCGTCCGGTCCATGAGTGGTCGAAAGGACACACGCTTTCTTGGTAGGAGAAAAATGCCGTCTAGTCCGTGAGTGATCGAAAGAATACACGCTTTCTTTTGTTCTGAAACAGTTACAGTTACGACGAGAGTAATGTTTGTCATAGTTTGTCAGGATGGAAGAGCGGATGTCTTGGTGATTAGACATTGTTTGTTCCAGGAATACAATAACGCCCGAGGACGGTCGTATGTCAGTCTGGCCGTGACGGCGCTTTTGCAAAAAGGCTTCATATGATTCACGTTGCAAACTAAACTGTTACCACAGACGAGAGAGAAGCGGTCTAAAATTCTCTCTGGCGAAACGTCAAGTCGTTGCGGGTAGCCATAATGCCATATTGACTTGGGTAGTTGTCAAGGAAGGTGGCGCGTAACGAGACGTTGACGGATCGCCGACGTCTGTTTGCTTAATCTAATTAAATCTGGTGCCACATATCATAAGTAATTCCGATGCAGCGGGTAAGAGCCTTTAGTCCAATAATTTTTTTAATTTAATTTTTATAGAAATTTTGTTCCCGGGTTTCGGCAGTATCATAAATTTCCGTTTTTTTATTGTTTTCGGAAAAAAAAAGTCATTTTTTAGGAAGGACTCAGCCTTGCTTATACACTTTTTTGTCAGGGATCTGTGTGTAAATGAGGTTATTTAAATATCTTTTGAATAAAATAGAAACCCTACTATCTAAACAACTCAAGCTAAACGAAACAACTCATCGATCAGTAGTCACAATCCCCAGTAATGAGGACACAACTTAAAGGATTATCCGTCACCGTTGCCCTGTATTTCTTCGCAACGCTCGCTGTTAGCTTGTGAGCCGATTGCATCGTCCAAGCAATCTGTAAACAATCCCCCGCGCCGTAGAGGTGCGATCGTATCGATACCAACGTGCTGCTAGAGATCACCTCTTTCGGCTTTGTCATGTAGTTTTATTGGAAATTTAACACGTTTAGAAAGAATTCTTCTTTTTAAGAACAACGTCACACGTCGACACGTCGACACGTCGACACGTCCTGGCTTCGCACGGGTACAATGCTGACACTAAATATACTACAGAATGTCTTTATAATATCTTCGAAAACATTCATTTAAATAACATGCTGTAAAGGGCTATATTGATATTTATTAAATGCACAATGTATGGTTCTTATTTGGATAAGGATTAATGCTGTATTGCTTAAAATCGCTTCGTAATTACGCCATTATTTCTCGTAAAGAGTAAAGATTAAAATTGGTTTTTGTGGGTTATCCCTAAGAGATAGATATATACCATCGTCAACTTTTTTGTAGACCTTTTTAAGGTGTACAATACTGTAGTACATTATTATGATCTATCTCGTAGGGCTCAGCCAGCGCTTGCAATGTAAGCGCAAAAAAATGTGTTTATTTACGACATCACATTCCTCTAAAATTATCAGTGTTTCTCTCCTATATTATGCATGTATTATACAAATACGCGATATAACTGGATAGCTGCTGCTATTCAGTTATATCGCGCTATAACTGCTATAACTGGACCGGGGCTTTCTCTTGAATCATTCTATCAATAAAAAAAACTGCATCAAAATCCGTTGCGTAGTTTTAAAGATCTAAGCATACATAGGGACAGACGGACGGCGGAAAGCGACTTAGTTTTATACTACGAGTATGTAGTGATGTTAGGAAAATAAAGGCAAGGTATTTCTTTCAATTAATTATTAGACACGCACCGTATCGTCACAGGTATTGTGTTTTTTTTTCTGTTACTGTTTTCGCACGGAATTCGATTAACCAGTAGCACTGGACCACTGGTGTTTAGCTAACGCGATTGAAGTTTGTGATTTAATGTGAGATTAGAATAAGAATGTTCTTAAAAAAAAACAGAAACTGCCCCTTAAAAGTATATCAGAAGCTTTGTAACCTTCCATCAACCTAGAAGGTAAAGTGTCAAAAAAAAGGTTTGGTCTAAAGTTACTCTATTGACTAAACCAATTGTTAATTGAGAAAAGCTATTACACAATTGATTGACCACCTATTATTATGATTGATATAAATGATCCTATTCTGACACGTTTTTCTTGATTAGCATATCATTATTCCTTTTGACATCACTGTTAAAATTTTACTACTGTTATTAAACTCAAACTCAAACTCAAACTCAAAGCATTTATTTCAATTAGACCATTACAGGCACTTTTGAAAGTCAAAAATGAAAAAAAAAGACGGGTTGCACTCCGGGAGTGCCGGCAGAAGTGAAAACTTGATTATTAACGTTGAGCATGTTTGATATTTTGGAATGGTTAGGGAATAATTTTGCACCAATTGCTTTATCAGTATAAAAGTACTACACTGCGGTTCGGGGGACGAAGACAATATAGCGGTTGTGATTGGCCGATGCAACAATGTCAGGACGAATGTTCCACACATAGTGATGCACAAGTCAGTTTTGCTACAATACCTAATATCGATAAAATTGAACATTACGATGTCTATTAATTCTACTTTTTTTTAAACTATACTGATAGGGCGTTAACTGGGTGCAAATAAAACACGTAACACTGTAAATTTCACTTTATTCAAATCAATGCTAAAATAAAATCAAGGTTAACCTCTCCGTCCTGCATTTCTTAACGCGTAACTTCCCTAACGGCCGCGCGCATTACGTCATCGCTGACGTCGTTCGGCCGGCCGACATAAAAACTCTTATCGCCAGAGTTCTAATAAAGCTTATCTTAAACGGTAAACAGTGTCGTGTTCTTAGATAACAAGACCGTGTATTATAATATATACAACTTTTCTATGACTACTTGATAATTATAAACATCCCATAGAAATGCGATTGCTTGCTGCAAATAGACTGTCACCGTATTTTATTTTTGTTTAGTAAAACTACGCAATAAATTTATACGAAACTTTATAACTAACATCACAAATATACAAGTAATCTAATGACAGTGTTTTTTAGGAGTCCTACATACATTATTCACATAAGATTCCAACTCAAACTTCCTATAAGATCGGCCGTTTTCCAACTGCGGAGTTCAATGCATGAAAATACTTGAAATATCAAAAAATATGATTAGATATGCCTCGAATACATAAAATAATGAATTATCACTATTTTTTACGTTGCTATTAAATTAATCGTAAAAAAAATCGAAAAAAATCCAAAGAAAATTTTAATTTTGTGCCTAGGTTGGACGATCCTCCTCAACTTTCCCTGTTAACAGCATTAATCCACTTTTCTTCCACTTCTGGAATATTTGGAAATCTAAAGTGTAAACATTAAGTAATGTTACTTTTTTACAGTAAGGGAACACCGTAATTTTTATCTTCAATATTATTTATACTTTGTTTCGAAGTTGACACAACACTACAGCATTACGTCTGTCCCTTTCTATCTACACCTACAGATGGAAAGGGACAGACTTATTGACAATACCTAGTGAGAGAAAGGGACTTTTCAAAAAGACATCAACGCGGTGTACGTTTTTTGTGCCTTAAACGTAAACAACTAGTTTAGCTAGAGCCCTGCAATTATTCATAATTTTATTAAATTATAAATATATTTTACTTACCGATGAAAAGTTATGCCATCTTTTTTATAGCTGGATGTTCTAGACGATTTCCCACACCATTTAATTGAACAAGAACTCATAATTAATTTGATATAAGCAGAAATGTTTGAAAAAGTTATCTAAATAATCGCGTGTGGAGAGATCCAATAACTGGTCAAAAACTCTCCATCCGTCTTACGCTTTTTCGATCAGGTCACGTGTCCTGACGCGAGTTTAAGATTTTATACCCATTACAGAAAAGTGCTCAACGCCGCTAAAGAAGTTTTCACTTCAAAAAAAGCGAAGCTACAGTCCCAGTCACAAGACATAATAACTTGTGAAAGTACTGTAGTTGCCCATTCCAAAGCGTAGATCTCTATGGAGAAGAATGAGCAAGAAACTCCATGGACACTCTTTTAAATCAAAATATCTTACAAAATCTTGGTTACATCATTTGTGTTGAGAATTACTAGTATGTGAGAACGATGTAGAAATACGGGCAAGTTAAGAGCGTCCAGAGTAAAAGACGAAATCAATAATTCGAAAATAAAGTTAGAAATAAAATTATTAAAATAAACCGTGGCAGCTAAGAGATGACCAGGCACAACTGACAGCGCCCGTTCACGAACATGACGCATGTATCAGCCATCATTCAACTCAACCATATTGAAGGGAACTAAATGACCCGACACACCCGCCACCATCAGCGTGACATTTAAGTGAGCATGACATTCACTCAACCGCCAGGGTAAATTCGCGTCAATGAAAGATGTAGGTACTCAGTAAATAGTGGCTTTACAGTACATAGTTTTCACACATGTGCTAAGCAATTATATAATACTAAGAGATTGAATCTATACAAAGCAAAGATATTTATATATTACAATCTTCTGCAGCTTCCACAATAACTTCACATGGTAATTTGATAGCCCCTATGGTTGTGGAGCAGGACCAGCATTGAGCCAAGCATTTTTATCATCAATGTAATCCCCCAACTTATAATATGCTTGCCTACATAGTGTGCGTTTTATGCAAGATTTAAATTTCGTTTCATTCAGTTGTAGAATGGGGGGAGGTATTTTATTGTAACATTTTAAACAGTACCCCATGAAAGATGAGTCTACTTTAGCCAACCTGAAACCTGGCTGAACTAGTTGGTCCCTGTTTCTAGTATTATAGTGGTGCCGGTCACTTCTTTTACTAAATAAATGCAGATTTTTCCTAACGTACATGATATTTTCATAGATGTATTGACAAGGTACCGTCATGATGTTAATTTCCTTAAACAGTTCTCTTAGAGAATCGCGCCTACGTAGATTATATATGGCTCTGATAGCTCTTTTCTGCAGAATAAATATAGACTCGATGTCTGCAGCCCGTCCCCATAGCAAAATACCGTATGACATAATGCTATGAAAATAACTAAAATACACTAGTCTCGCGGTATCTACATCAGTAAATTGACGGATTTTCCTGACAGCATATGCTGCTGAACTCAGCCGTCCTGCAAGAGATGTTAAATGAGAACCCCATTGTAGCCTTGAGTCGAGCGTGATCCCCAAGAAAACAGTTTCATCGACAAATTCAAGTTTCTCTTGATTCAATACTATGTCACAATCACTACATTTGACATTTGGTAGAGTAAATCTTATGCACTTCGTTTTTTTCCCATTTAATACTAAATTATTAGCGGTAAACCAGTTATGGACTTGCATTAGAGCGTTATTTACGTCTTTGAGGTTTGTGGCACGTCTGTTTATTCTAAATATTAAAGAAGTGTCGTCAGCAAACAACACCATCTGTGGTTGGTTTTTAAACAAATGGGGTAGGTCATTAATATATACTAAAAAGAGGAAAGGACCCAATATTGAACCTTGTGGTACACCCATTTTTACTTTTAAACCCATTGAATTAACACCATTTACTTGTAATTGCTGCTGTCTATCATTCAAATACGATTTTACTAAACTGAGCGCAAGTTTACCTAAACCGTAATGCTCAAGTTTCAAGAGCAGGGTTTCGTGATTTACGCAATCAAATGCCTTCGAGAGGTCACAGAAGATTCCTATGGCGTCTTGTGCCTCTTCCCACGCAGTATATATATGTTTTAATAAAGTGACACCGGCGTCAGTCGTACAACGTCCTTTGGTGAAACCATACTGTTTGTCATGTAAGATTTTATTGGTGTTAAAGTGGGTGAGCATTTGATTAAGCATTACCTTTTCAAACACCTTGCTGAAAACCGGCAACACGGAAACGGGTCTATAGTTATTGGTCTCTTTACTGTCGCCAGATTTGAAAAGTGGTATTACCTTGCTGTATTTCATAAGGTCTGGGAAGACTCCCTGGTCCACACACAAATTGAAAATTAAGGTTAAGTACGGTGCTATAGTGTCGATAATGGCTTGACAAACTTTAACAGACATTCCCCATAGATCTTCGGTTAATTTGATTTTGATTTCCTTAAAAGCTTTAATGACTGTTATGGGGTTTATATGCTTAAATTGAAACTCAACCGGACATGCTGAAACGTTCTCTTTTAATAAGTCAATGGAAAGCAAGGGTGAGGAATTTAAGGTTTCGGTAGTTTTAAGCGGGATATTGGTAAAGAAATCTACAAATTCTTGAGCTACTTCGTTTTTAGAACTTAGAAGACCATGTGAAGTCTCTAGTATGATATCATTATTATATTTTTTATTTCTATTTGTTTCACTATTGATAATTTTCCAAACCGTCTTTATTTTGTTATCGGCAGACTTAATCTTGTTGCTAATAAATAAGGCTTTAGCTACCTTGCAAGTGTTTTTAAAGATTTTTGAATAAGTTGCAACATATTTATTAAAAGTTTCCGAGTTGATGTAAGGCTTAAGGCCGTACAACTCAAACAATCTATTAATCAATTATTAGTCTGACATTTTTTTTTTGTAATTCTAACGATTTGATACAATTTATTTTTATTTAATTTGTGAATTTAATGTTATTCTCAGGCCCATATCACTGGTAGAATATTTTATGGAGGTCTATACTAAATAATAAAACATCTTGCACAAATTACCCGTGTTTGCAAAGAAATAAATGATTTGATTTGACTCTGATTTTATTAAAGTGACACAACACAATACGTGATAACGTTAAACTGTTTATTCTCTATTTTTCCTTTTTTAAAACAAACTCTTGTATCGCTTTAACAATTTGTAAACAATCTTTTCTCGGGCGCCACTGACTAGAGGTGCGACCGTGTCGATGTTCTCGATATCGATAGGTAATAACGTGTTGATCCGCCTCGTCGCCTCCGCGCCCCCCCCCCGCCTCGCCACGTAATGCCCGTCTTTGTTGAGGTTTGCATTACCGCCTCGCGCCTGCACAGGACGGCCCGGAAAATACCTGGCGTTTTATCTAACATATGGTTTACGTGAAGTGATTGTCGTCTGACAGGAATCTAATGAAATTCCAACCACCGTGTTACGACGTTTTCCATTATCAGCTAGTACCTACGTGTATTACAGTCAACACATCATCTAATATAGTCAACCATATAGTACAGACTACCTCATTAGTCTTGTGGTTGCAAGCGCTACCGCTGAGCATGGGGGCTTGGGTTGGATTCCCAGTTCGGGCAAAGTGCTGTTGGGTTTTTCATTAGAAATTCTCAGTAGTTGGTCGGAGTTTGAAATGTACCAAGTTGATATCATGACGCCCGGGATTAAACTTAAATGGGATTTAAAAATAACTGAAATGTGGGTGTACTACAATAGGCACACCTCTGCCTATCCCTCCGGAGTACACAAGTGTGATGTTATGTACTAATTATAATGCCGACACTTATCTGTTGAGTTACAGGAGCAAATTAAACGCTGTAATTACCACCTTTAATAGCAATTAATGATAATGATCGTCTCTGCAGTGAGGTGATAATTAGCTAAGCTGTACCCAGTAACTTAATTTAGTCAAATATCCGGTTCTTTTTTATGTAGTTCCTGTACAAAAAGCTGAACTAAAAGGACTGGAATCGAATTCCATGCTAGGAGAAATGGTTTGAGATTTTCTATTCTTTTTAGCAGCGTTTCTAACTTTACCTATGAGAGAGAAGCTTTGAAACTGATTGTCACTTATCTAGGTCCTTTGGTCATCTTCTCTACACATTTGACAAATGAGTGGCTCGTGGCTTAACACATAACAGCAACACGGATCGATTTGCAAGGTAAGGCCGCGCTTGCGAGAGATGGCGGATGGGTGACTATCTATCACATACCTAGTTTCCTTTGTGTTTCGAAAAGCACGTTAAGCTGTTGGACTATTATTTGAATAGTTTTAACTGTTATAACAGGTGGTCCGTGGCCCGAAAATCTGACCCCCAGTCTTACCCTGTTTAGTTGTTTTTTAGTCCTGGGTTGTGGAGGTCGGATACGGTGTCGCCCCATGAAAAATACTGATATTCAGCTGCATTCGTTTGGACTGCATGCCGACCCCAATTTAGTAGCGAAAAAGCTCGGCAGATGATGGTAACATTCATTTTCATCCTGGTTGAATGTCACGAAACTTTGCCTGACAAACCAAGCTCTATCCTATTAATCTACACTATCTACACTTCTACACTAATATTATAAAGAGGAAAGATTTGTATTTTTGTATGTAACGAATAAACTCAAAAATTACTCGACCGATTTTAAAAATTCTTTCACCATTAGAAAGCTACATCTTTACCGAGTAACATAGGCTATATATTATCACGCTAATAACTTAGGGGGATGAGCATTATTGCATTAAGTCCACATTTCTCAACTGTTTGACAACTGACAACTGTCATGACAAGCATTAGAATAAACCGGCTATTTTAGACCATATGTTATCAAAGTAAGTAGCCTGGCGGTTCTATGACCGCCCTGCCAAGCAAAAGGTTTCAAGTTCGTATCCGCAGTCAGTATGCACTTTTTGTGTAATTTTTTAATGCTGAAAGTTTTCCAAAACAACGCGAGTTCGATCCCCAACCGGTGTTCACTTTTTATAACTAGGTATTTTTTATATTAATGCTTTATGATTTTCAAATCATTACAAAATAGTTTTCGTTTTTTTTAACAATTCAAAATAAATATTGATTAAAGAACGAGTGGGTCATAAACAAAACGAAATTTAAGACATGATCGTCGGCGATTTTAAAGTATACACATCCGTAGAGACTGTGATGGCTAATGACGGTAGTCCTGCACACCCCGTTGAATTTTTCAACTCCCTGGAGCTAACGGGCGTGCCGTTCCCATAAGATGGAGCTTAAAGTTGGCGTTTTAGTTCTGCTGATGAGAAACTTTGATGTACCCAGACTGTGCAACGGCAAAAGGCTTCGTATCACAAAGCTTAGCAGTAATATTATAAAAGCCACAGTAGCGACCTAAAAAAAGCAACTTACTACAAAAAGTACTACAGCGCCATCTATGACACGACGGAAGAACTAACATCAATCGCCTACATCTCGCAAGCAAAATGTTTAAATCGACTTAATACTATATAGAGAAACCCGACAACAACTGTCGGGCAGTTGCCCACCAGACACAACACCTGTCTGGTCGGAGGATCCTCCCTTTTCAATGGAGTATTGAGGAATACTCATACCATACACATACCCCTAAACTGGTGACCCCGAAATGGGTGTCAGCGCAGCCTTCGAGCAACGAGACGTCATCATCATCACTTCTCTCAAGCTTTCGAGCAGCGAGTCTCACAGCCAGCCAGCTTCAAATGGGTATTCCTGACCACCAGCATGCAGCCGGAGCGCATTCCTGGTCAGCACGCTCAGCCTCTCATCAAGCGACGTTGGCACAGCACACTGCATTTTCGGCCGGTCGAGAGCTTCTACCTCCCGGTCGACACCTCTCTAACTGTCTGCCACATCGCGGCGCTGCACTTCGTCCGACGCACTGGAGCAAACGCAGCGCCAGCCCCGACTCACTGGGGTTCGCCTCACCACCGCAGTCTGTTCCGACTCACCGTGAACAATTCGGCTACGAAATTCCAACTGGCACGGCATAATACTACAAGCTGACTCATTCGACTATCGACTCTGGTCTCCGGAGGAGAGTGATCTAGCGACCTACAAAAAGTACTACAGTGCCATCTATGACGCAACGGAAGAACTAACATCAATTGCCTACATCTCGCAAGCAAAGTTTACATCGACTTAAGACTATATAGCGAAACCCGACAACAACTGTCGGGCAGTTGCCCACCAGACACAACACCCGTCTGATTGGAGGATCCTCCCTTTTCAATGGATTATTGAGCAACTTTACACCCTGTTCCTCATATCCCTAAACTGGTGACCCCGAAATGGACGTCAGTGCAGCCTTCGAGCAACGAGACGTCATCATCATCACTTCTCTCAAGCTTTCGAGCAGCGAGTCTCACAGCCAGCCAGCTTCAAATGGGTATTCCTGACCACCAGCATGCAGCCGGAGCGCATTCCTGGTCAGCACGCTCAGCCTCTCATCAAGCGACGTTGGCACAGCACACTGCATTTTCGGCCGGTCGAGAGCTTCTACCTCCCGGTCGACACCTCTCTAACTGTCTGCCACATCGCGGCGCTGCACTACGTCCGACGCACTGGAGTAAACGCAGCGCCAGCCCCGACTCACTGGGGTTCGCCTCACCACCGCAGTCTGTTCCGACTCGCCGTGAACAATTCGGCTACGAAATTCCAACTGGCACGGCATAATACTACAAGCTGACTCATTCGACTATCGACTCTGGTCTCCGGAGGAGAGTGATCTAGCGACCTACAAAAAGTACTACAGTGCCATCTATGACGCAACGGAAGAACTAACATCAATTGCCTACATCTCGCAAGCAAAGTTTACATCGACTTAAGACTATATAGCGAAACCCGACAACAACTGTCGGGCAGTTGCCCACCAGACACAACACCTGTCTGGTTGGAGGATCCTCCCCTTTTCAATGGAGTATTGAGGAACATTACACCCTGTTCCGCACACCCCTAAACCACCATTATTACAGGAGTTGCTAAAGGAGAGAGCGTTTTAATTCGACGCATGCTAAATATTCCTAATAACTTGCCATTCCAATTTTAATTAACAGGTAGTAATTTCCCTTAAAATAAGCTTTAGCAATGACGATCACCAAATGTCAGGGCCATACCTAAAAAGCGGCAGGCATTCTTTTGGGTACCTACTCCATGCTTCTCAGACGGTCAATTATTTTTTGATTGTTCACGTGTTTCATAAAGCCAAAACTTGCACGTGGTGACGGTCATTGTTACGACATTTTTTATTTTACAAAACTATTGGAAAATATAAATAAATAGTGCCCAACAATGCGCCGCATTGTTCACTTTAAAAAAAATATGTTCCAGCATTTTAGCCATATTTATAGTGTCGCTTCAACGCCTTTTTGTTTCGGACCTCTGCCGCCCAGAATTACACCACCCTAAAGCATGCCCTTTGTAGTCATCACCCACATAATCACATTACGATCAGACCTTCAGTACTCACACATAACAAAACATCACGCCTGTAATTCCCGAAGGTGTTCTTAATCGTACATCCACATTTCGCCAGTTTTGTTGAAGCTCTATGTAATAGGGGGCGAGCCCCATCAACCGGGCCCGACATTAAATCCAGACTTCGTGGCTGCTACTGAGAAATTCCTGATGGAATAACCCAATAACACATTGCCCGATCCGAGAATCGAACCCGGGACCTCAAGCTCAGCACTCGTGCTTGCGACCAATCGACCAACGAGGCAGTCTCACACATACACCTTAAAATTTCCGCGCGAACGAAGTCGCGGGTATCAGCTAGTACTAATGTAATTTGATAGCGTGTCTACAGTAAATCTTTGTAGAGACTGTAACCCTGTCAGCGCGGGAAAACGGTTTGGATGACATTAAACGGCGAGGCGCCGTCGGACAGGTAATAATGGGTGGCTTGAGCCCGGTCCGGCGACCTGCTTGCACGTCGCTATCCGCCTGGTTGGGAGTTGACTTCGTAACTTCGTTCTATTTCTTTGATGATTTGTTAAAAATGGTGGTAAATGCCAGATTTATCAGTTACAATATTTTTTTGAATAATTGATAACGAGACTGCATGACGCCTTTACAATTATACATATGTCCGTGTAGGGTCAGGTGGAGTGCCTAATAGTACCCCGTTATGTCCCATGCAATATTGGTCGAACCTTTTGCCATCAAACAATTTATCTTATTTCTCAAATCGAGGGCAACGAGACTCAATTTTTGAAAACCAATCAAAAGTAAAAATTTGTTTTGGTCCAAAGTTGGGTTTATTGTTCTGAAGTCTTTGCTAAATTATATTTAGACATAAAGTCAAATATTTCCCTTTTAAGGAAGTATGAGTAAGCAAATAGATGTTTTAGATATTTAGATCCTGTGCTGAAGTAAATTACAAGTTTATAAAATTAATAATCAAAAAGACTTTGGACATGTTTGTGTAACAAGTTCTTTTTTAAATCCGTTTTTTTTTGAGTTGTCAAGGTATCTAGAGTATAAACGTGAAGAACATGAAAGACAAATATAAAAAAACGGGGGTTATTTATATATTATATTCAGGGCGATAGTCTGAGCCCACTTATGAGAGAGAAAATTAACAAACACATCGATAGTAATTCCATCATGTCGGCCTCTCAGAATGGATGTAGGAACGGTTCCTGTGGTACTAAGGAGCTACTTCTCATCGACATGGTCATTAGCCAACAGGTTCTTCGATCCCGCAAGGATCTGTCGACATGTTGGACAGATTATAAGAAGGCCTACGACTCTGTGCCATATACATAGTTCATGAGGGTGCTAGAGTTGCACAAGATTGATGCATCTCTACGCGCCGAGTCATGTATGGGGCAATGGATGACGGTCCTTCAATATACAGGATGTCGACAGATCCAGGTGAACGTCGAGCCATGATATTTCAGGGCGACTGTCTGAGTCCACTTTGGTTCTGTCTAGCCCTGAATCCTCTAAACACATTGCTTGAGGATTTGGGGCTACCGGTTGAGGAGAGGTGGTCAGGTCATATCTCACCTTCTTTACATGGATGATCTGAAACTCTTTGCCCCTAACATATTCCAACAGATGGAGCTACTCTACTGGAAGTAACTGAAACTTTTAGTGGGGCCATCAGGATGGAATTTGGTGTGGACAAATGTGCAGTCATGTATGTAAAGCGAGGAGAGAGGAGGCGAGGAGATTATGGAATCCGAGGGAGTCCAACTCTCGTATTCCATACACCTAAGATCCCTTTCCTCATCCAAAAGCTATAAGTATTTGGGTATTTCGGAAGCGTTAGGCATTAACGTAGCTGACATGAAGCAGTCGTTGAGGGAGCGCTTCTTCGGTCGCCTGAAGAAGGTATTAATTAGCCTTCTTTCAGGCGGGAACAAGGTGCCTTCAACGGTTTTAATGTACTCTTTCAGCATACTCAAACGGACTCAGACCAAACTGGACGCCCTGGATAGGAGAGTCCGTTCACTGCTGACCGCAAACCAGATGCATCACCCACGATCATCGGTGATGAGACTGTACATCCCGTGGAAGTGCGGGGATCGAGGCTTTTTAAACTGGTCTAAGTCTGGTTGTTCTCTTCTGGCTAAAGGTGAATACTTGCACAGGCACAACCAAGTGGCCAGGACTAATCACCAGCAACTTGCCTTGAAATATAAACTTGTGGAATCTGAGGTACCGTACTACAAGCATGTGCCCGATGTGTACTGGGATCAGTCTATTATTTACTGATGGGACTATTGTTGCCAATAAGCCTGACATAGTGGTGGTAGACCGATCAGCGCGCCGCGTAATGGTAGTCGATGTTACCATCTCGCATGACGAGAACTTAAAGAAGGCTGAGAAAGAGAAACAAATAAAATATCTCAACTTGGCACACGAGATTTTCAGCATGTGGAATGTGAACTCGGCTATCATTGTGCCGATAGCCGTTACAACCAATGGCCTGATGGCTAAAAGCCTTGACGTACATCTGTCGAAGCTGTCACTTGGCAGTTGGACCAAGCGCCAAGTTCAGAAGACAGTACTCCTCGACACGGCCCGTATTATAAGGAGGTTCCTGTCTCTGCAGCCCTGACTACCGCTAGCTTGGACCCTGCTCCCGACACCGGCGGAAACCTGTTTTAAATGTGTTTTTAAATAATATTGTAATAGTACATTACTGCCGCGGTCTATAATGACTACTTTGCTGGTCGCGCTGATTATGGCCGACAGCGCAGCGTAGCGCAGCTCCAGGCCGACACAACGCGGTCAGCGTGCAGCACTTGATGGACGAGCTGAGATAATGGCCGAGACCGTAGGTCGAGGCCTTTACAGCGAGGACAGCAAGGGCTGCAATGATGGCCAAGCTGAAAGGCCTAGAGCGTAGCTAGGCTAGCTCGAGGCAATCATAGCGGGACCAGCGAAGCAGTCATTGTGGGCCAAGGTTTGTATAGTGCTTTACTCAAAAATGCAAGTACCTAATCTAAATAAAACCAGCAAGTAATTTAAATAAAAAACGAATTAATTAAAATTTTCGCTGAACCGCGCTTTTGTTACGTCTTTGTTTTTTTTTTTCGAGCATGGGTAATTGGAACTATACAGCCTAATATGGAATAAAATCTTTTTGTACCAATCTCTATAGATACAAACAGGTGTGTTCTAAATAAAATCTTTTTGGATTTGATTTTTTAAATCGTTGAAACGTCAAAATAGCGGCCGGCAAAACATTGCCGGCCTGTTAAAGTGGCCAGCAAAACTTTGCCGGCCGCTCCTTGAAACAGAACGGCAAGGTCGACTTTGCTCAAACAAGGTTGTCAAAATAATGACCACATTACATGCATTTTTGAGTAAAAGTATTTAAAAATGTAAACTATATGAGAGAAAATTAATAAACGAAGTTAATAATAATACAAGTAGCTTTTCTAGCAATAAACGTAAATTTCGGTTAAGTACATCACGTAACAGTAACAGATTTTCAAAAAGTACATCTTAAAAAATATAATCGTACGTATAGTTTCTTGAATCTATTCCGTCTGATCGATCACAATACGGTTTTATTTGACGCCTCACCTCCACACCCGGCGGGGAACGGCTCGGCACGGTCCGGAACAAACAATTGCTAAAATCCAATCAAAAGACAAAGGAACACTTTTTGTCGGCACAATTGTATCCGGCGGCATCCACAGGGTTGCTAAGAGATCGCCTTTATACTCATCGTTTGCTGTTTTATATGGTAGAATGTGTTTTTTTTGTCTCATTTTACACTAATACGGGTACAATTTCTAACTCCCTCTATTTTAGACCTATACGTTATCCAGTATCTACATCTGTCAGAATGTATTTATCAATCTTATAACAGCTGTCGATGGCCATGGTCGATCAGCTCCTGATTATAAATATAACTAACCTATTACCTTACCCAGCTCATAGTAACTGTCATCCAAAGTCATGACGCGTGAAAATGTCAAGTGAAAGCAGACAAAGCTACAAAATCAAAATCAAAATATTTTTATTTTACATACACTTATAAAACGTCGGCAAAAAGGTGCTCGGTTCGGGTTGGTCGTTTCCTATGGAGAAGAACCGGCAAGAAACTCCATGGTTACTCTTTTAAAATCAATCAAGTTTTTTTTTTTTTTTTTTTTTTTTTTTTTTTTTTTTTTTTTCGGATGGGAAATCATCAAATGACTTCTTCCGCTCTGGGCGGAGCGGAAGGGAGTGTCAGACTTGACTGACTAAAACCCATCCATGTTCCTTCTTAGCCCTTTGCGTTCCAGGGGCACGGTATCTCTTTCGAACAACCCGCAGCCCTGGCAGGCATCGGCCCTCTCGGACCCCTTCCGATTTGCTGACATCTCCTTGAGGCGCGCGTGGAACACGAACGCGCCGTCGGCACGGTCTGTCGTCATAGGACGGACGGACGGTGAGCTAGCCCATTACTCACCGTCCACAGGCCCGCGCCTACGGTGGCCGGGGGCCACTGGTTGCCCCCCGACGCCCGGGGCTTCTCCCGCGGCGGCTGGGACGTGAGGTTCTCTCCCTCTCACGTTCCGCCACCTCCTTCGCTAGCATGACTGCTTCGCAGAAGGAGGCGACGGCTTCCCATTCCCTCTCGCTCCGGACCATGGATTGAACCAGGGCCGGACGCGAGAGGTCGCCGCCGCCAATCGCCGCTACGAGGACACGGCGGTGCTCAGCCCAAGCGGGGCATAGCTCCACAGTGTGCTCCACCGTGTCCTCCGGCCGATCCTCGCAGTGGTGACACCCGGGCGTTTCCTCCCGCCCGATTCGGTGCAGGAACCTCCCGAAACAACCGTGTCCGGTGAGGACCTGCGTCAGGCGGAAGGTGAGGGCGCCGTGGCGCCTCTCTAGCCACTCCTCAAAGAGGGGACTTATCGCCACTATTGTGGCGTGCCCTGCACGGGGTTGCGACAGTCGCTCTCTCCATGTCGCCATGAGATCGCGCCGGAGGTCTGTCCGCTGAGCGACAATTTGCCGCGGCAGCGGAGTTTCCCCCCGGCGTAGTGCCTCCGCGCGCCATTCGTGCAGGCACGCGAGGACTATCGCCTCCAGATCCCATGGCGGCAATCCGGCCAAGAGGCTCGCCGCCTCGCCGGAGATCGTGCGGTACCCCCGGATCAGCCTTACGGCTACCACCTTCTGGGGCGCGTTCAGGTAATGGGCGGCTCGCCGCCTCAGAGAACGCGCCCACACCGGGGCCCCGTAAAGGGCCATGGACCGCACGACCCCCGCGTAGAGCCTGCGGCAGGAGGCGTTTGGACCCCCCAGGTTGGGCAAGAGCCGCTTGAACGCAGCCCCTGCCCGTTCCAGTTTGGGGGCCAAACGTCGGAAATGCTCCACGAAGTTCCACCGGCTGTCGAGGACAAGCCCTAGGTACCTCAACGTCGACTCGACGCCGATGGGAACCCCTCCTACCGTCAGTATGGATCCCGACGGTGGCGCATTCCGAGGCCCATGAAAGCACATGGCCTCGGACTTGTGCAATGCCACCTCGAGACCCAGTTGCCGGATTCTCTCCACGACTATCGCAACCCCGCGTGTCATAAGTTCGGCCGCCGCCTCGTGCGACCTCTCTTGTGCCAGCACCAGCGTGTCGTCAGCGTAGCAAACTACGCTGACACCGCTAGGGAGGTCGGCGCGCAGCACCCAGTCGTAGCCGATGTTCCACAAGGGCGGCCCCAGAACCGATCCCTGCGGAACACCGCACGACACCTCTCGCCGGTTCCATTCTCCGGTGCGACCGGGGTAGATGACGGCCCTATCCGTCAAGTAGTCCCCGACCACACGACGAAGGTAGGTCGGCACCCGGTGATATCGGAGTGCCTCCCTAATGCAGCTCCAGGGCATGGTGTTGAAGGCGTTGGCGATGTCAAGAGACACCGCCAAGACAACCCCACCCCTGGACACCGCATCCCCCGTCGTGAGAGCCCTCACGCGCATGATGGCATCCACCGTCGAGCGCCCTCTGCGGAAACCAAACTGGTGTTCCGCCAGATCCGGCCCCATCCCCACAAGGTGCCCGGCGAGGCGGTTGGCAATGACTCTTTCAAAGAGCTTGCCCACCTCGTCGAGCAACACAATGGGCCGGTATGCGGACGGAGAGTCCGCAGGGCGCCCCGGCTTCCGAATGAGGACCAGCTTCCCCGTCTTCCAACGAAGCGGGAACTGGCCTCTCTCCAAGCATGCGCTTAAGAGCCCTTCCAGTCGGGGCCCGAGAGCCTCCGAGGCCAGGACCCAGGCTTTGCCAGGCAAGCCATCGGGTCCCGGGGCGGTATTTTTGGCTTTAAGCCTGCCTACCGCCGCTCTCAGGTCTACCCCGGTCACTTCCGGAATGTCGTCATCGTCCTCGATGTGGTCCGTCCTCGATGTGGTAAGAAACTCCATGGTTACTCTTTTAAAATCATTTGGTTTTACAATATTTCTGTTACAGCATTAGTACTAAAGTATGGGAGGACATCGTAGGCCTGACAATAAGTCGTTGCTTACTACGAAACGTAGAACGAAATAAAAAGTTACCAAGGATCTAGGAATCTATAAGGCCTACAATGTCCACACATTTACAAACAATCGGTAAATAAGAAAAATAGTCTCTATAACAATAAAAAATAAATAGAAAATATCACAAAATGACTAGATCAAATAATCAGCACGGTGACACAAATGTTGTCATCCGTGCTGTAACTATTCTAAACAAAAGGTGTAATGATTTAAAAACTATTGTAAAACATCTGATTAAAAAGAAAGGAAAAAAAAATAAGATTGAGAATAGTTAGAGACATCCACACATTTGTGCCGTTTATGAGCTACCAGGGAAGCCGCATGTGCGAAGGGGCTAAAGCCAAACTTCTCTATCTTCAACGTAGTCCTTAATTTTGTAATATGCTTTTTTAATTAGGACACGTTTAATATAATTTTTAAACTTTCCATCGGTCAGTTCTGTAACTGACTTCGGCAACTTATGCAACAGCTCACAATTTAGGACCCATTCAATAATAATATTATTTCGAAATTTATTAATATTAATTATCCAGACAGTGCAGTTTTGTACAAAAGATATCGAAATTTCTGCAATGATCTCCTTAAAAAAATAAAAGCAACTACGACAAAGTGGCATTGGAAAAGGCTGGAACAAACAGTAAAAAGATCTGGCAATAAATTAAAAACGCAACGTATAGCACGAAACAATGTGAGTCATTTTCAGGTTTATTACAAGCACACTCGTCACCGCTGGAATCGGTTAGCATAGCAAATCATTTCTTTGTTCATGTTGGAAAGTGTCTAGCAGAAAAAAAGTCTGGGTCAATCCCAAACTCTAACAAGCACTCATTAAACATGCAGTACTGCTTTAACATCCTTTGCGCTACTAGATACTGACGAGACTGAGGTGGAAAGTATAATTATGGCCTTGAAAGAAGACTGTGCAGTAGGCTGGGAGAACATATCGAACAAAATTAACAAAAAATTCAAGGATATTTTGGTAAGGTCACTGACTTATATTTTCCACCTTGGTTATCTTCAGGCCATTTTTCACAGTGTCTCAAAAAAGCTGTAATTGACCCTGTCTATGAATCAGGCAGCAAAGAGAAAGTAACAAATTATAGACCTAATTCTCTACTGCCTTCTTATATTTAAAATATTGGAAAAAAAAATGAAACAAAAGGTTTTTGAAATATTTGGAAGACAAATCAATTCTGTCTGAACGGCAGTTTGGGCCTAAGCTTTCAATTGCTGATGCGGTACACCATCTGACTGACTATGTAGCGCAAAAACTTGATAAGGGTAACCACACAGTAGGAATTTTCCTGGTCCTCTCTAAGAGGCACCCAGCTGAAATTGTTCAAAAGTTATTTAGAAGATGGTTTCCAATGCATAAAGATTGGTAATGTTTTCAGCGCTTTAAAAATCACATATTTTGGTGTTCCTCAAAGAAGCATTTTAGGGCCCACCTTGTTTTTGATCTACATAAATTGACCTTTGCAATCTAAAGCTAGAGCATGGTACTATCATAGCTTACGCTGACGATACTGCTCTACTTTTTTCAGTTGACTCGGAATATGAAGTCTACAATCTTGCGCAACAGGGATTTAATATTGTAAATTAATGGCTTCAGAACTACTTACTAACTCTAAATGCAAAGAAGACAAATTACAGTAAGTTTTCGATGCGCAAGCATATTATTATATTAAATACCCCGTTGCATGCTCATTGTTGCCCAATCCCTGGAGATAGCCAATGTAAATGTCCCAATATTAAAAAGACGGACAGATTAAAATACCTGGGTATTATATTGGATGAAACCTTATCTTTAAAACACCATACGGAAGCTCTAAATAATTTATAGAATTCGTAAGTTGATTTACGTATTCAAAAAGCTACGATTTATTGCAGATGCAAAAATAATTAGGCAAGTATAGTTTGCTCTCTGTCAGTCAATTTTGAGTTACTGTATCAATTCATGGGGTGGGGTTTTGAGTTACTGTATCAATTCATTGAAAGAGCGCTTAGACCTATTCTCAGGGTAGCTACTTGCCGCCCTTTCCTTTTCCCCACAAACCTCCTTAATAAATCCTGTAAAGCACTGAACTAAAACAACACGCAGCACTTCCATACAGCACTGAATTTACTAAAAGAAGACGGAAAGATATAGTTTGCCCTCAAAAAAGTGCAAAACATACTTATACAGCAAAATTTCATATGTACCTCGGACCGGTACTCTATAACAGGCTAAATGAAAAACGGAACTTGTACTCCTTAAATTATAGTAACTGCAAGAAATTCCTTAGGGAAACTCTTCAAGCTATGTCCTATGAGCATACAGAGAAGTTATTACTTGTGCTAAAGTAAATATTGTTCGTATTTTGTTTTTTCAATTAGAAAGTTAAGTTATTATAATTTAATACACCTTTTTACACTTTTACTACTTAGAATAAAATGATTTGTGATTATTTTAATCAATTAATGTTACTTCCAATCGCCTGAAACACAGGATTACCTAGTTAGGGCACAAATCATTAGTGAACTTGACATAGATTTAAGAGAACTTGTGTGTAACGTTATACCTTATGTATTTTTTGAATAAATTATTTATTTAATTATTTTAATTTGAATCCGTGGTGCCAGGCCACTGGGATTATTCCAGTTGCAAACAGGACTTTGGCCCTTTTGGCCTTCCTCTGTTCTGTCTCCTGCTTATAATGGAGGGAAGTGGTAATCATGTTTTTAATGAAAACCAATTCCCCGGTGTCTTCTATGAACTCGGATTTCCGGGTACTGTCCAGTTAAAAAAACACACACACACGTATTCCTACGTTAGTAAAAGTTGTTGATTTAGATCCTTTTTCTACGTAGCTACATTTTTCTAAACTCGTTAACCCTATAACCCGATAGTGGCAGCGTGGCGGTGGCAATTCGTCAAAGGACTTCGAGCGCCGCGTCAGCGAGGCCATTTGAATTGCAGCAGGCGCCGAGCATCGCCTCGAATATCTTGATAGACGACTCACAGCCTCGCGGTGGATCGCCTTATAACGTCGTATCGTTCAGAGACGTTAGATTGGCTCAACTATTATTTCATGTGATGTAGGTCTGTCCTTTACCTGTAGCACTGGTGAGATTGTGCTGTATTAGGACTATCACTAACTTGCATCACAAGTCAAGATACTTGATACGCTTATCTTTCATGAGTTTCTCGTCATGTGGGAGAGTTACGTCTCAAGGCTGGGATACAAAGTTGTGTCTAGAGTATTATCTTTATTATTTCTTTTGACAAAATATTAAGTTAATGTTCTAATGTTGCCACACGCGATTGCCATATGATCTTTGTGTTGATTGAGATGCGACAGTAGCATAAAACTTAAAGTCACTATCTCCAGAGAACATTGTAAGCTATCTGTAAGCCGCGCGCATTACATTCAATACTCCCCGAGCCCATTGTGGGCAACTTTGCGACTAAATAATTTGCAAGCCAGCAGAAGTCGCGATACAAACGTTGAATGCCGAACACGTCGCAGGACCAGCGGCCGTGCTTCTAAGAGTTGCATTCAGAGGATTCACAATAGGCGCACTATCTATTGTGCACCGCTTCAATGTGCAGTCAAATTGCGGACATCCTGACTGCGTGCTGCTTGTTGCCGCTTTGTGAACATTTAATATCGTTTAGGTGTCAATACGGGATATGAAAATCGTTTGAACGGATTCTAGTTTCCACCTGCGAGTGTATTTTTCAGAAGGATTTTTCCTTTTTAGGGTTCCGCACCCAAAGGGTCAAACGGGACCCTATTACTGAGACTTCGCTGTCCGTCCGTCCGTCCGTCTGTCACCAGGCTGTATTTCATGAACCGTGATAGTAAGCGAGTTGAAATTTCTACAGATTGTGTATTTTTGTTGATGCTATAACAACAAATACTAATAACAGAATATAATAAATATTTAAGGGGGGCTCCCATACAAAAAAATATTTTTTTTGCTCGTTTTTATAAAAAATGGTGCGGAACCCTTCATGCGCGAGTCCGACTCGCACTTAGCCGGCTTTTTAACCCCCCGATGAACCGATTTTGATAAAATTGTTTTCGTTTGAAAGGTGTTTTAATGCAGAGTGTTCT
Organism: Cerastis rubricosa; assembly: GCA_949152445.1. Taxonomy (NCBI): domain Eukaryota; kingdom Metazoa; phylum Arthropoda; class Insecta; order Lepidoptera; family Noctuidae; genus Cerastis; species Cerastis rubricosa. Next base: position 734,845 of record OX424525.1, on the reverse strand, counting down.
TAGCTATGTTTTGAGAAAATCTGCTCAGCCGTTTGAAGATCATCACCTTTTTTCGTTGATGAAGGGGTATAAACCACTTCTACAGGTCGTTTCGATTTGAAATCATGTCAAGTGTCACAATAGGAATCGCCAGAGGGGGGGGGGGGAGGGGGCGAGCTCGGGTTTTTTTTTAAATTTTCTTGTTTTCATTAATTCGCGAGAAGAGGAGCAACACCGAGAAAAGTTGAAGGAATGAGGGGAGTCTGGGTCTAGTCCAGAAGTGGGACAGTCAGTAAGTTAAAAAGCATGAAATAAAAAAATAATATAAAAATTTAAAAATTCCTCTAAAAAACAATGACCGCTAAGTAGACCTATTAGCACAAGTACAAAACAAAGCGAGACCCCCGACGCTACGACGCTTGGATTAATTTATTTTTGGTGTTTTAGAGGTTTTTTTTTGTCGGGGGTTTTTAATTTTTTTTATCCGTACGGCAGAGCCCAACAAGAAAAATTTTTAAGGGTTTGTGTGGTTCCTAAATAATGTAACCTTTGTCTTGAATTTGAGTAATTTTTCGACTCGATGAAGCTCTATGTTCTGACCTCAGCTTGTGGCATTAATCTAGCATACACATTATAGGCATACCCACCCGTACATCGTACACCCAGCCGCACATAGCATAGCTGCTTTATACACATATATATCAGTTCGGTCAGTCCGCAATAATTCCATATACGAGTAAGCATGGCATTAAACACAGCACTCGTGTTCGATTCGAGTGGGCTTATTGATTTTAGATTAATTACCGAGCTCTCTCGGCGACCGAGCTTTTAGCTATCTACGATCCTTTTAATTTATACGATATTTTGATTAAATGTAACCCGGTATGTAATTGCTGGGGAATTTCGTGTTACACGTACCTATGTGGGTCATGCCACGTTTAAACATCTGTCAACTGTGACCAATGTGCTTGACGTCCCATGTTCCGTGGCAATGCATCATGTATGGTGTTTACATCATAGTCAGTGTACAGAGGCAAGCCTACTATTAGATCGTCTAATATTAGGCTTCCCCCTGTACAGTGCTGAATACTTTTGAACTACCTTTGTGTATTCTATATAGTACTGTTTCTCTATCAGTAAATATTTATTACCTGAAATGATGACATTAATATTGCTGAATAATTGTATTGAATTCATAACTATTGACATTTAATTTCGACATAAATAAAATTTCTCAATTTAATTGTGCTAATATAAAGGAAATAATTAAGTAATAATAATATTTAATGCATGATATTTTAGCATGATAAAGGCAGGCGTATGATACCCAATTGCAATGCTTGTAAAAGGCTGCTAAGTCTTAAGTACCTACCAACATAAACCAACACCAACATTGTACACTTAGTTCGCAATAAACATTTTGACTTTGACTTTGACTTAAAGGTAACAATTTTTTTTTCATATTTTTTTTAATTATGTTGTTTTTTTTTCTTAGCCTGTACTGTCACACTCCTGGGCATAGGCTTCCCCCCATTCCTTCCAATTTTCTCGGTGTTGCACCTCTTCTCGCTAATTAACGAAAACAAGGTAAGTTATAATTTACAAAACCCGATAATTTTGGGGGGAGGAGGGGTGTGCCTCGGCAATGCCCATGGTGGCAAGTGACAAGATTTCAAATTTCAAATCGTCTAGACGTGTGGAAGTTGTTTATATCACTTCATCAACTAGAAAAGAGGTGATAACCTTCAAACGGCTGAGCAGATTTTCACAATACATAGCTAAGAACACTCTCGGTTAAAATACCTTTCAAACAAAACCAATCTTATCGAAACCGGTCCATCCGTTCAGGAGCTACAGTGCCACAGACAGACACACAGATACACAGATATACACGTCAAACTTATAACACCCCTCTTTTTTTAACCCCCGACCAAAAAAGAGGGGTGTTATAAGTTTGACGTGTGTATCTGTGTATTTGTGTATCTGTGTGTCTGTCTGAGGCATCGTAGCTCCTAAACGGATGAACCGATTTTGATAAAAGTGTTGTCGTTTGAAAGGTATTTTAATCGAGAGTGCTCTTAGCTATGTTTCGAGAAAATCTGCTCAGCCATTTGAAGATCATCACCTATTTTCTAGTTAATAAAGGGAACTAACAACTTACACAGGTAGTCTATTTGAAATTTGAAATGTTGTTGCTTGTCACCATAGGTATTGCTGAGGGGGGGAGGGCTGCCTTCCATTTTTTTTTTAAATTGAATAATATCTTTCCTTGGTTTCGTTAATTAGCGAGAAGTGACGCAACATCGATAAAATTGGTAGGAAAGGGGGAGGCCTATGCCCAGGAGTAGGACAGTCAAGGCTAAGAAAAATTATATAAGTTTAAAAAGCATGAAAAAAAAATTAAATTAAAAATTTAAAAAAACGCCCGTCATAAAAGACCTCTGAAAAGCCAAAAAAAAATTAATCCAAGCGTCGTAGCGTCGGGGGACCTCTAAGAAGACCGCTTAGTACAAGCACAGAACAAAGAGGATTAATTTATTTTTGGCTTTTTTGAGGTCTTTTATGTCGGGGGTTTTTTTAATTTTTTGGTCAGGGGTTAATAAAACATAACGTATTACTTTTATACAGCTAAGGATAAAATAAATATTCACTGTCCCTGCCTGAAGCATTGATATTATTTAACGTACAGTTAATTGCATTTCGTTAGAAAACCTTAGATACGTTCGCTAACACAAGGGCCGGGATAATTACAAGCCGGTCTATTGCAGACATATCACAATACATAATAATTGAACAGAGTTATTTGCTACAAACGAAACAAGCTGATACCTCGTTTAATTTCGTTATGAAATAATTTAAATGCGGGCCGCCGCAAACCATATCGTCGCGAATGAATTTATCTGTATAATTGTTAATCCGAGCTCAATACATAATATTGGGTGGGCGGTACATATGCTTCCATTGTGTAATAATGCCCATTACGCATTGGACACTTAAATAAAAAAATTATAAAAACAAAATTATAATATAACTGTATCTTTTTCCATTATCCCTAAATTCAAGATTTTACAAGTAATTTACCTATTGATACACTTATCTAGCTTTAAAATCGGGTGGATTATTTCAGTAGAATTTATTATAATGAATTTACACCCACAAGTTTATTTTACTTAACAAATACACACGACAAAGTTACAATGCCGAACTGTTTGCGTATTTATTCAAATTAGTTAAACAAAATATTTTTCTTAAATAATAATTATGTGAAATCCATAAATGTCAGTAAAAGCAAATAACATTGGCACGATAAAGCAACACGCGTGTGGCTCAATCAATGATCCGAATCAGAATTTTAAACGAGGCAGCAATAAAAGCAAGGGGATGGTCAGTGTCGTAGTGTGCGAACGTTAGTCTGCGCGCGCACCATAGCTTGCGGGGTTGAGCAGCGATGCACCAGGGCGAAGCGAATGTTTTTATTATCCTATCCAGATAGAACTTCGTTTGATATCTACTTGGTTAATTAATGTATATAGCTCCTTTTAATATCTCATGGCTTAACACTTTAAAATCTACTTATTTCCAGCGGGAAAAATGCTGGTAAAACATGAGTGAAATCTATAGTTTGTAAATGGTACAAACGCTCTGACTTACTGAACTGACTGAAAACAGTGAAAGTGTATGGTAGAATAGTATTTTTAAAATATAAAGAAATCTCGGACATATTATGTGTTCTAATTCGTTTTGGGAGAGAAACAAAAAGAAGTTCAAAGTTTACAACGCGCTATATGACCAACATACTTGGTCTTAGTTTTCATGTGGACTGGAAGCGCTTGGACGTGTCCAACTGAACCGGGCGATACAATAATGTAGAGGCCAATACTATTGATGGGCTAATCTTCTTGCGATGGAAGTAAGATTTACAGATTTTGTATGTTTAAAAAAAAAACTAAATAGGCAGCATAATCGACCTATGATGGACACAAGGCACAAGCCTTCTAGCAGAGTTAGAGAGTGACCTGATTTGCATGCGCGGGCCCAGCGCTGGTTTGTCCCTTTCCTAATTTATAACAATAGTAAAACATTTTCTCAAATTATAATATTAGCGGATTTTATTCAAATCTCGATTCCTTAAATACAAGATATTTTGAAACTTCCAGAAAAAAATACCAGCACGCATACTTCCTTTTAAATCTGAATCTTAAAGGGTTTCAGGTTAAATTAACCCAGGAGCACACATTTGCGGCCGCATACTGAAAATTGTACCGTGCATACATAGACCCGGTACACTTCGGCTAAGGCATTGTACACACGAGCGAGTGCGCGCTGTGAGCTGTCATTGTTGCCGCGCTCCATTGTCCTTGCGAGCATGGTTATTTTGGGCAAGGTCTGCATTCCACATGTATTCCAAAAAAGCATAAAATCGTGGGTTTATATGGCGTAGTCAAAGATTGGGAGTAACATGGTGACTAGTGAAATAGTAGGGTGCATTTTCGTGTACATCTTTGCTCCTCACGGATTATAGGCGTAATAGCTGTGTAGAGAAATTGTTTCATGTGTAATACAAATTGTATCATAAGCATAGTAATTCCATATTTCACAAATAAATGTTCTTGGGCCTTAATATTAATAAAAACAGATCACAAGTGACACTTGTCTCAGAGTAGGATATTATTTCTCATTTTATCCGCAACCTTTGATCCTATAACAATTACTCAAATACCTCATGTCTAAGTAAATAAACGTATTTAAACGTCTAGAATGAATGTAGATGTCCGCGAGTGCAGCCACAAGCCACAATGTAAGTCGGGTGTAACAAGAGTGAGCACTTTTGTCAGCAGGCTGTAATCCGCGTTTGATTGCGGCGGATCGCTCCATTCCTCATTAATATCGGCGGGCCAGCGCTTTTTATTGCTACCTTCCGTCAATATGGAGGAGTGAGGGGACGAGAGTGAGGAGGTTGGCATACATGTACAGTTTTTAAGGATTTGGTACTATATTTTTATATGTAGCTTGGAAAAGTTATAACAAAAAGTACTAGCTGGACTTAAATACTAATTGATATGGTGAAAATGAAGAGGAAGTTAATTAGTATGTTTACGAATCCCGTAGATGTTACATTTCTGTCTAGATTACTATATGGGATCCTTAATACACAGTACCAAACTATGGTCATAGTTTCCAGTTCATGAAACTATGGCCACAGTTTCACGTTCTGGAAGGAATAATATTACACATATTTTGCAATTTATAGTCACCTCTGGAGATCAGCGGTGGCCCAGTGGTGGTAGCCCGAACTTACGAGCAATAAGCCGTGGGTTCCAATCCAGACAGGCGCATTACTTTTTGTAATTTATTTCATCACCACTGCCCTCAAAAACGGTGAAGGAAAATCATCGTGACGAAACCGGCATATCCTAGAACTAAAAATTGGAAGACATGTGACATCTACCAAATCGCACTGGGCTCGCGTAGTGGATTACAGCCCACTCCCTCTCATAGAGAGGAGGCCTGTGTCTCAGCAGTGGGAACATTATAGGCTGATGTTAAAGTCTCCTCCGTGACACTGTCAGTGTGTTTCAGCCGCAATAAAATGTATTTTAAACTTGCACTTAGTTTGTGCAGACTTGTGAAAACACATACCTACATATAAGAAGTAGTAGTTAAATTCTTGTTCAAATAAATGATCTAAATATTCCTACTGTCGTTGGTACTAATAATATGGAGCAGGGAATGAACTGAGGAGAAATTGCTCGTCAATGGCTTGCCTGTATGTACTAGTAGTCTCTAAAGCCGCAATAATTAATGTTGGTAGTGATGCCTGCCGTACAACAACACATAGGACAAACACTAGTTGTTGGTACTGCGTGGGCTATGTTTACATACTCAACAATTATACAACAGCGCAATTTACATACATACATACACGAATAACTCGTTACAGTAAAATAACATTTATGAAGTACACAATAAACTTTAAGGAGACAAAACTAGGTCTATGAACTACTCAGTTGCTCAATACACAACCATGACTCCATAAACACTTCATCTTCATCTTATTTCAAATTGAATGACGTCCACTCCTCGATATCGGCCTCCCCTAAGCGTCGCCATATCACCCAGTTTTAAACTCTTCGCATCTAGTGGATTCATGGGGTCATACAACAACAAGCGATCCACTTTATTATATAAAATTGTCTGTCCATAACCATAACATCACGGCTGTGTGCCCCTAAGGGTAAGGTACAGGTGTATTTAAGTTAAAGCACTCTCATTTCATCAGTTTCGTTTTGATACAGACATGTCGCACTTATGACGCTATAACGGCTGTCAAAGGCTTTTAAAGTTTTCATGCATTGACTAAAATACTTGCAAACACTCTACCTGCATGTCAAAATCACAATGTATACTACTATCATTGTAAACATGAACATTCGGTAATGTACGAGTCGTTACATATGAAAACGTGTTTAACCAAGCAGTCACAACCGATCTATACGAGTACAACCCTCCCAATGATTACTCAACTCTCAATTACTATCATCACAACTTCAACCTTAACGCGCTATCTGCGCCATAACCCGTAAGTGCCAACTTTGCGCCACACTCCCGGTTACCCGTGAGTTGCGCAACTTTGCCCGCCTCCCAATAAGACAACTATCTCGGATCGAAGAGGTACTAATGCACGGATCGCTCCGTGGATCGCTCCGTATAGCACTCCCGAGGCCAGATATTGTAAAGTTCCCATTAAACTGTGCTTGGTATCAGCAAGTCAAATATAAGGGAGGGCCCACAGTGCCACAAGCGAGCCGTTTTACATAAAGTTAATGCACTCTGTGCTGTGGGACTTGTATGTGAATTTACACAGTTACGTACGATGTATATTTGAGTTTGGGTGTATGAATCGAATTGGTATGAACTGTGGTCTAAGTAAAAATACGTTTGAATTGATTATTCTCTAGGAACACAGGGATAAGGACATTTTATTCCTTATAATAGTTATCTCAGCACTGGATAACTATAATCAACAATATTGCATCCTGCTAATCGAAGCTATAACTTTTGATAACGTTTTTTTTTTTAAACATTGCCCCACACTCGGAATTTCTCCTGTATTTCGGGGGTGCGTTTACAAATATTTAAACTAACATACACAAACAGCCAGACCCGGAACAACTATCTGTAGTACCTATTAATATTTGTTCCGTGCGGGAATCGAACCCGCGACACGCAGCGCAGCAGTCGATCGCTCAACCACTGAGCCAACCGTGCCGTCAAACATGTATAAATTAGTATAAAGTGACAATAATTTGTGCGCTGAAACTTGGTAATGTTATAAGTCATATTTCTCAAATCAAACTTCATCATTATTATCTCCGCTCTTTCCATGTTACTTGGGATATTTCTCTTTCTTGTTTTCTCCAAACAAACTTACAGCTTCCTAAATCGCTCTCACAACCGTCTCCCGCCCCCGCCTCTGAGTATGCCCCAGAGCGGTATCACGGGTCCTCAGGGACGCATCATCGTTACACTTGCCGGAATAATTTCCATTGTAAAAGCAAACAGAGAGCGGCGGGAATAGTCCCGCCAACCCACCAGCGCCGCCTGCCTGCCCGCCTGCCCGCCTCGGCCGCTTAGCTGAGGATATCTTATGTAAGCGTGTACGGAACACTGACTGATGGCTTTTTTGAATGATGTATTACAAAAAGAAATTGTATGGTATCGATTCTGATTAGCATGAATCGTGGAGTAAGAGTGTAGAATGTTTATATTCAGATTACAATATAAAAAAGCGTGGATCGCCGAAAATGCGTCATCTACCCCATATCTGGAACATGAACATATGAATAGATATCGAGTGTCCGACAATGCATTCCTCGACAACAGTTCAATAGTTTATTAGACAGAACTGACATCGATTATAATAGGAGAGCTCAGACTTAGCACGTATAACTTTGTTGCTACGGTAGGCTGGAGAGCTCCTTCTAACATACGCTATGAGGGTTCAGTTTCAGTGATCGCTTTAAGTTGCATTAACAAAATTCATGCAATGCTAATCCCTCTTACACCTTACGAAGCCAAACCGGCTTCTCTTAGTCCTGAAGGACAGCACAAGGGAAGCCAAAACTTGGCGACGCGACGGCCAATCAAAATTAATAACATTATCAAACAGCAGAAGTGCGTCGCCGTCAGCGTGATAAGCCGGGGGTGGGCTCTGCTCCCCCTGGGCTCGTGTGCCGGGTGTCAGCCGGTCCGGTGCCGGCGCCGGCACAAAGCCGGCTGAGACCTGTGACGGCACGTGGCTAGCTGAATTTCTAATTAATCCACTTATACTAAGGATTCTGCTTGTTTATCGTTTATCTGTGTACGATTTGAACTTGTGTACAAGATTTTTCTCAGCGTTTATTATTTTGAGCTAACACAATACTTAAAAACACAGAACTTGGAATTATGACGTTACGAATCAGAACGATCGTTTCGAAACAGTGCGCGAATCGTCGTCCACTGGCGGTTAGCTTAAAGGGTCACGGAGTCGCAGGCCGTGCTGTCATCTCCTGCCGCAGCGGTAAGGATACGTTTACACAAAAAAAAAACCTACACTTGGTAATAATTAGCAAGATTTTTGAACAATGGTGTCGTAATTTTGCAGTCGTAATTTTGCAGTTCCCTCCTTTGTTCTGATTTCTGTTCAATTTTTTTTCATTTTGAGAAAGTTATATCACCTTGACGTTTTACCCTACGAAAGAATATGTTCCAAAACCATAAATTATGCCTCAATGTCCACATTTTAGCCTTTCTTGATGGTTGTGACGTCACGGCACGGCGTGTCGTTTATCCTATCGATCATGTAAACACGTAAGGCTGGACTATATCGAGTAACATCCATCTAGTTTAGAGGCTTTGGGCTTGGCAGTGGTTTAGATAAATGTATCTCAAGCATTAGATCACTTTTTTCTAAATTCATCATAATTTTATGTCTAACAATCTAACTAATCACCGAATGGTGACATCCTAAAATGCAGTAAAGCTGATGACTACGAGTGATCAATGCGTTTCAAAGTGTCCTGCGTCACTTGCCTATCTTGCCCTAAACCTTATAATCCCTTTCATTAATGACATAATTACGTTTCTTTTTCTAACGTCACACAGTCTTATGTCCGAATAGTGACGTGCCAACACAGTGCCGATGTCATCGATCACCGTAGCCATCAGTGGGACAATGTCGCCGGGACTAGAACTGTCACTAGTGCGGCTATTCATCATTAACGCTTGTTTGACGGACTGGTGATACGTGTCGATCTGTTTATGTGTTTGTGGATTCATAATAAATACATTGAGATATCAGGCGTTACTTTGTGTAACTTGTTTTAATGTCATAATATATTACTGTGCTTTACTTACCTACATTCTGTAAAATGCTTACTATGCAATTTCGATACGAAAGTGTTGTTTTGTTTCAGAATTTCCAAGTTTATTGAATTCCCTTTGGTAATACTTGAGTGGACTATAAAACAAAATAGTTGACTGTAACAACGACACCAGAAACGAGTCTCGTGCAATATCTAACATCGTTCCACGAATGAGGTTCAGAGAAAATAGCATCGACGAGCCAGTTCGTTAAGTCCGTCACGAAAGACACGATATGTGTCGATGGAGGGACAATGCTTCATCCAATAGTGGAAACTAGTTTGTGGATTACAACTGAAATTCAATATCACCTTTGTACACGATCAAATTCAAACTTCAGCAATATAGCTTTATGCCGTTATATGAAAGACACGAATCAGTTCCAAACGATTGACGCCGCGTTTGTGAAAATTGATTTATGCATAGACTATTTATAACTTTGTTTTCTCTCTCATAAAAGTCATAAATGTCAAAATTGTTATCACTTTGCATTGATTTACAATTTCAGAGGTAAAATTATCAAACTTATTGTGAATTGCAAAAATAGGTACTCCAACATCAATCACGAATGACGCATGGTCAGTAGATACCGCCTCGACTCGTAGAATCCTTCACGCCGTTGACCCTTTGCTAATATTTATTCAGTTTTCAAAATAACTAGCTAGTGGAAGATCAAATCTTATGTAAAAAGGGCGCGGTGTATTTATTAGATTTATTGATCGCAGTTTTATTATAATTCTGTTATTTTTATACTATGCTTTTATTTCCTGAATCAAAATGTCAACATTGCGGTCGTGACATCAATCACGGCGGTGGTCACGTCCTGGGCGCAGATCCATCACCCCGTGACCCTTCGAATATTTGCTCCTCATTGATTCACATGATGAGCCCTCGATTATATTGGAGATTAGGCGACCGTGGAAACTGGACACGGCGAGGATTAATATTTTAATATCGCTAAGGATGAATTATGCCCATTCATCTGAAATGCTAATATGGATGAGATGAAAATCTCTGGAAATTACCAAAGAAAAGAGAACAAAGTAGGTTGGCCTTCTTCTTCCTTCTCTTTTTTTTTCCCTCACAACCTCACGGTGTTATATGTAACGGCTGGTAGGGTTAAATTCGTGTGTGGTTTCACCGAGCGAACTGGAAAACTGGCTGTGAACACAGTTCTTTGACAAAATCATATTTCAGTATTATTTATTATCTTTCTTCGCTATTCACAGACTGTTACGTTTAATTTGACCGCACCTTCACACAGATGAAGTTTCAGATAATTCCTAGTATACCATAATACCAAACATAATCAGGTTGTCGGCATCGATCAGTCCACGCCAGCAGCGTGGCGCGTCTCAGTTCCGCCTCAGCGCCCGCTGATCTATCACGCTGACCCGAGCTAATATTCGCATAGATTGAACATAACTGGCCAAGAAATTCCATTTGACAATCTTATGAAAGTGTTGCTCGAGCCGTATGACAACGTTTTTGAGAACTTTGATACTCTAGAAGAAAGCCTGCTTGCGATCTGATGCTTCACATGACGTGAGTACAGCCAAAAAATAAGTACAGTTAAGTATGTCTTTTATTTAAGCAAAAGTAGTCGTGATGAAATTACATTGTTATTTCTGAAAATTTACAATATAATTTTCCGGAAATTACTATTTCAACCATCGGAACATTGTTTCATGAATGCGAAGTGAGCCAACATAGACCAAAGTTGTATTGCTGAGTTACATGTAAGTATTTGGCTTTAATTTAGTTCTACTTTCATCTCACGCATAACTTTAGTGTTTACCTATTCCAACATAGTTGAAATACGTGAAAATTCCCAAACACGACGTTTGGGAATTTCAGCAATTTACTTTGTTTATTCCAGTTTGTATGATATTTATTATTACACGCGTATGTTATGTGGGAATTATGAGCATCGTTTTGCTTGGTCGTGCGAAAAGGGTCACGTTGTGGCAATACCACACGGTTGTTGGCGGGACGCGCTAACGTTGTATGTTTAATCCTTTTGCACCAATTGACGCTACTTAATGACTACTGAATGACTTACATAATGACCTATAAAATCGATGAACCCTCCCTTCAAAATGGTTGAGTTGAATGATGGCTGATCCATGCGTCATGTTCGTGAACGGGCGCTGTCAGTTGTGCCTGGTCGTCTCTTAGCTGCCACGGCTTATTTCGAACTAATTATTTTATCTTTTGAATGTTTTTTTTTTGTTTTTGCTATGGACACTTTTAACGAGAAGTCTTGCTACATCGTTCTCACATAATGTACCATCTCAACATGAATGATGTAACCAAGGTTTTTGTAACAAGATCCTGATTTAAAAGAGTGTCCATGGAGTTTCTTGCCCATTCTTCTCCATAGAGATCTACGCCTTGGAATGGGCAACTACAGTACTTTCACAGTTATTATGTCTTGTGACTGGGACTGTAGCTTAATTTTTATTGTTGTTCGACCATTCAAAAGTGCCTGTAACTGGCTTATTTGAAATAAATGATTTGATTTGATTTGATGGCAAGATATATCCTCAAGACAATTTCATTTTATAACGGTGGTAAATCTCTTTGAAATGACCTTTTCTACTGAATGTAGATGTTATCTACCCGTAATTCTCAAATTAAAACTAACTCAAAAGCTAAATGTAGTCTTCAACGAGTTTTATAAAACAAAATCACCTTTAACTTTTGTAATTGGCTTTCGTTCAACGATAAACAGACCACTGCATTTTCTAACAATCAGTATTTCGATTTGAAACCTCATCCCTTTGTATTTGTGTTAAGTGCCAATATGGCGGCCAGATATTTGGCGCGAACGGCGGCCATCATGGGCGGCCATGATGGGTGGCCATGACGGGCGTCCGTGCGAGCGGTTAATTTAAACTGACAGCGCAGGGACGAGCGTGATTACGTCACCGTAGCACCTGGGTAACGTTGTGTTCAAACTAGTTTCAGTCATGTTAAATTTATTTACTACAAAATACATCGAAATTAATGTTAAATCGTTAGTTAAGAAGCTTAGATTCGAACTTCGCCCATCGTTTCCTACATTGCCTCTCATTCCTTCATAGTTGCTCTCTCACTTACTACCTAGTAAACCCAAGTATTATTTTATTTGGGGTAGTTAACTTGAATTAAATCATTAGTTTTTGCCATCCAAGTTTTTTTCTAGCTAAATTTTGATAAACCAGTCATCAACTGCCTAGCTTTTTCCCAACTATTTTGAGGTCGGCTTCCAGTCTAACTGGATGCAGCTCCATAACCCAAAGTACTAGGTAATACGATACCCTTTGGTAAGACTGATTGTCAGACTTTCGGGCCACTGGTTACACGTAACGACGATCAAAGATACACCAATGATCACCGGGAGCAATGGATTAGCTAGCTTTCCGAAGCACGGAGAATAGTCGATGTAATGGGTGGTCATCCATCCAAGGACCAACCTAAGCAAGCGCCGCTTAACCTGAAGATCGCCCCGAGGAACTGTTATTATTTAGCCACAAGATCTCCAATTAGTCTCGAGATTTTAATAAAACTGTATCTTACATAGTAATCATTAACTTTTTCTCATAAGCGTTGATTTAACTGATTGTGAACTGGTTTATCCGAAAATAATTAAACCGTCAGCAAAACAGGCAACTATTAATTGATATAAAGGTTTTAATTGAATTCTCAACTTAATTTCACTGCCGAAAACTTAAATCCAGAATGTTATTAAACAAGTATACAACACATAACAACATTTACAACGTAACATTTTAAACTATTTCCAAACGAAACAAAGAAATGAACACAATTTCATAGCATAAAACCTCGAAATCCTTTTTAAAATAGCAGTCGGGCGGTATGATGCATGTAATTAAAAAGTGGGGCAATGTTACATACCGTGTTCCAGCGATGTAGGAGCTCTCCATGTGGTCATGTAAGAGAAGAGGAGGGTTCTACCTACATCGGTTATGTGAAAGTAGGGGTTCAGGGTGGTGGGGTTTCCGTCGATGAAACCGCGAGGCTTTGATAGATATGTTGATGCACAGACGAAACGTCGGAATTAAAATTTATATTTTAAAAATCTCGTGCATTTTTTCAATGAGAAAAAAATCATAAAGTAGCGGTTCTGTTTTTTAAATATCGTCCGGCGATTGGGATTACGTAAAATTTACTGTACAGTACTTCCATACGACCGTATGGGGTGATTACATGAAACCTATGTAGCTGAGTGAAGTGATGCATGATTGCACTCTAGGCTTCATGTGAGACCTTTAGTGATTTTTAATTAAAAGTGCTTTGAAGTATCCTAGCGTCCAATACGGCCAGTGAACAGGGATGATAACCAAGTTTCAGGAAATATGCAATAGGTAGTGGAGATGCAGTCACAGCTCTTGACACAGATGCACTTGTATGTTTCTATGTTTATGAATATGTTTTGCTCATGGATTTCAATTTATGCGTCCAGAGAGTTATGGGTAGTGTCAGTAGATGAAACAATTTTTACTGCCAGATTTTCCCAGAATAAGTTTATTTGTTTGTTTGATAAACTGCGAATCGGCCACGTCCTCGTTGACTTTTATTACAAAATTTCCTTTGACCCTTAATTGCAATATTTCTAGGAATAGTTTCCTAGAAATATTGCCTGGACAACTGCAGTTATAATTATCTGTTTAACTACTCACTTTGAACAATCAAGGGTTGTGTGGAGCTCAAATGTGAGGAAGAATAATAAGGTGTGTCTTTGCTTCGGGATCCCTTCTTTTCGCATTATATTCTTTTTCCTAGTGTATTATACTTTCACATAACCAAAGGTGGTGCGGTGGTTTGGTGGTGCGGGTTCTGACTCACCATTTGGTGACCTTCCTCAAGGAAGAGTTTTGGCCGAAAGGTGTGCTGCATCGGCGTTTCAACGGCCACCTGACACCTTGCAGCGTAACACGACGCCGTCACTTCTTGTGCAATAGTCATTAAGTTATATTTGTATAAAGTATTTATTAGCTTATAGTTATTGTTGTTATGCTTAATGGCATATATAATGGCTAGAGTGTTGTTTAAGCCCGCGGTTGGCGCGGAGAGCGAGGCAGCCCGTGAGCTGAGGAGCAGATGATTGTTTTTAGCTGCGGCTGGGGCTGGCCGGCCAGCAAGCCGACACAACAGTGGTGAGCGTGAAACTCATCTATGACGATAAGTTTGCGTGGGACCGCCAGAGTCCCGCAGCGCCGGTATATTGCATTCTGCATGCTTGCTGCATACAGGGTGTATGCTTGTTTGCATGCTTCTTACAGGGAAAAAACCCACATATTATGTTCACAAAGTGCCTAAATATTTTATTAGAGCAATATTGTATAAAAATGTATTTTGTGTGTCTAACATTTTAGGAGTTAATTATTTTGCTTCTTTGTTATGCATATAAAAAATATGTTTCAAAATAATTAAGCGCAAAAAAATAAAAACTTTAAAATGTTAAGCTTAATCATCATCATGAATAGATAAATAAGCTTTAAAAAATTATGCATATGCTGATAGGCGTAAATAATGTTATGCGAAAATGTAATCAGGAGAAACAAAAGTATGCAAAATTATATTAGGTCTTAAAATTTGATGCAAATGGAAATTGCCCTTCGCTTCACAATAGCTTCATAATTCATCTGTCTCAGATGGGTAGGGGAAGTTGCAGGTACTAGAAACATGTAGGTCTCATGTACCTATTGAGGAGTTTGTATTACAATACAAAATCCTGAAAAACAAGGCAAATGTGTCAAGGAAAGCATTAGTGGATGCCGATAAATGGTGTCACTTACAAATCAATTTTTTTACTTGACTAATTTAATATGAAACCCGTTGCTTAGTTAACTATTTAACTATAACGTAGTAAGCCTAACAATATTTTTCCCTAAGGCGCATAAAAAAGAGGATAAAAATGTACAAGAGGCACGCTGTGGGATTTTACCTGGAGAGTGATAAACGCGCTATTAACTTAACTATTTCTCTTAGAGAAATAATTATATCTGGTTTCCAAATTCCTATAAAACAATAATTAAAACTCAATTAATAAAAACGTGACGAAAAATCAATAGAGAACAAGAGACATAAGCCAAGACTATAAAAGGTATATAATGTGACTTATTACGTTATATGCATCAGTTTAATTTCACTTGGAACTAAGCTGTCTTAATCTTGGAGTGAATCCATTATGTTGAACTTCAAACAAAACAGCGCATCTACCGGCTTTGAGTAACAAGCATACGTAACTCCCCTGATTTTACAAACGCTCTAAAATTAAATAAGACTATGTACTTACAAAACGGCACGATATTAAGAAGTTAGAGTACATATATTTTATTATATTATATTACATACCAAATTTCAGCTTTCTAGCACTTCAGGAAGTAGCCAAACTTTTTGATGATCATCAGTGTGTCAGTGACGAAATCGGTGTATTTTAGAAATCAATAAAATCTAAAGTATTAAAGCTATTCAATTGAGACTTTGTATGTTTAATTAGTCTATTATTGACATCACATCCTGTGAATATGAACTATCTGGTACATCGGAAACCAACTCTATGAGGGTTCAAAAAAACGACGAAACACTTCGAGAAAAGGAAGCTTGCTCTTCGGTTGGCTCGTCTTGGCGGGGGCACTACCGTGCCCCCAGATCTGGTGCAATCTCAAAAATCAAGTTCATCCAACCTAACAGACAGATGAGGCTGGGAAGTTTTGGGAGACTGTCTGTGCTGATTAATTAAAATATATAATTTTAAATATAGATAATTTTGTTTTGAATTGTTTTTTTTTTTTTTTCTATAGACTTCAGAGGGCGAAAACTTCCACACAGACCAGACAGGTTTTTGCCAATAAGGTTGTAGAGATTTTGTTTTTTAGTATGTTAATCGCGTCATGTTGCTGGTGCGACTTGACGTAGGATAAGCGTTACGTCAGAAATCGTATGTGGCATTAAAGATTTTTCTACAATCTCTATGTGGCTGGCGCAAAAGCTAAGTACAGTCATGGTCATGATATATCTATAAGATATTTCCAAACATTAATAATGGAATCGCTTCAACGGCACTTTTTGGTTCAAAAGGAAATGCGTGATTTACACATCGACCTTTTGCAAAGTGAACCTCTATCCAAACACGATACAAATATTTGTGCAGGCCTATTTGTTCTGAGTGTAGATGTTTGCGCGAGTTTGTTTTTAGTTTCTTTGGGTACTCGTGACGAATATAGAACACCTACAGTGTTGTGTGTAACTGCCTCGTTGGACTAGTGGGTGCAAATGCCAGTGCTAATGATGAGTCCTGGGTTCAGACCCAAGTTCCAGTAAAGTGTCAGTATGTTTTTCATGAGGAAATTTTAATTAGCAGTCCGGTGCCTGGATGTGAGCCTGGTAGATGATGATGATCATACTCTTGCTCCCTATTATTTCGAACAAGCAGGTAAAATTGGGAATTTTATGTATCTCTTATTGTTATTTATTTGTGTCGTCTAGCTACGTATCATGCAGTGGCCCTTCTGTAAGAACCTCCGCATTAAGTGCATGTAGAGCATTCTGTTCACCGGAGAACAATCCGAGCGCTTCCGAGGCGGAAATAAGCCTTTAATATTAAAACCAATCTCTCTGCGACACGTTCAAACTACACGATTGTGACATGGGTTTGCAAGTATTCCTGGAAAATATGAGCGTTTAGCGGTTACACAGGTAACCTCAATGTTCGAAGTTTTTACGAATATGACTTACGAAAAGACAAAAATCTCGAATATTAATCCGGACTAAGATTTCTCATGTATCTGTCTGTACTCCGGTGACCTTTTCACGTCTTAACAGCTGAACCCATTTGATTTTGACACTTACAAATTAGCACAAAGATAAACCATAATCTGGTGTAGGACACGTTTATTCCGGTGGTACGTTTCCGTGCGATAATTACCTCCACAAAAGTTAGATTCTTACAAATCTGTACCACAAGCTGCAAGAAAAAAACAATGGCTGTCCTGTTTTCAGTTACCTACCTGTTACATCCTATAACTTCTAACGATTTTTCTAAGACCATTCAAAATCAACTCTTTAAAACTATCTCCTTGGTGGCCGCTCCCGCCTCCGCGTACACCTTCAGCCACGGCCACACCATCACGCACACGACATGAATCTCCGCCGACACCCACTTTATAAACTAATGCACATGCAGATTGTCCCGCGGCTTGTAATGCCAATATTTATTACCGCCACATCTTTTATTCACGTGTCCACGATTCTGCACTCATTTGTAAGGAATTATGTATGATATCCAATGTCGATTTGCTCTAGAATTTTCAGACAGAAGTCAGAAGTTTTATGAAGTCGAGTTTGCAATGATTATCTTTGCTCATAACACTTTGGTTGGATTTGGTTGAAAATAATAACGATTATTACGATAATCATAGTTCATATTATATAGGTAGGTAGTTAGGTAGGTAGGTAGTTTATATTTATATAGGAGGATAGAGGCTCGTGGCTAAATAATAACAGCCGCCCAGGTCGATCTTTAAGGTTAAGCCGTGCTTGCCGAGGTTGGTTTGTGGATGGGTGACCATAATTACATATCGAGTTTCCTCCGTGCCTCGGAAAGCACGTTAAGCCGTTGGTCCCGGCTGTCATTTGTAGATCTTTGACAGTCGTTACGAGTAGTCAGAAGCTAAAAGTCTGACATCCAGTCTTACCAAGGGGTATCGTATTACCCGTAGTTACTGGGTTGTGGAGGTCAGATAGGCAGTCGCTTCATGTAAAATACTAGTACTCAGCTGCATCCGGTTAGACTGGAAGCCAACCCCAAGATAGTTTGGGAAAAAGCTAGGCAGATGATGACGATAATTATAGTATATTCACAATCATCTGCCTAGCGTTTTCTGAACTGCAGCAATGATAGCTTCACTTAATTTATAAACCCATGCGACTGTTATTACATTTGCCACGAGCCACTTCTGAGAGATATTAAATATGTTTTATCTAAGATGCATAAAGTATAGATTGGCGCCGCGATACCTGTATCAATGTGGTTCTTATGTTTAAGCGCCCTTGATACAAGAGTTTATTTCTAACTTCGCTTATTAATAACAAACCTCATGTAATGGTTTCTAGTAATAGATTTTGAAAAAGGTGATAAGTCCCGAGACTTAAGGTTAAAAATAATGATTGTCCTATAACACTTACAAGATGGTATTTTGATACGCCTGGATTACAGTTAAACAGAACTTGCCATAAACCCCTAAAAATAATTTTACGGTATCAAATGTACTTTTATTTTAAGTATCTAACTTATAATCGTTTTGTTACAGATCTCATGGAAGCGAGCTGAAGCAGCACTTAAACTTGAACATCCAGTGTAATGTAAATAGGATGACCAGATCATTGTGATAGCGATTACAAAAGGTTATGTAAATCGCCTCGTTGACAATATTCCGCCTAACGCCGCGTCCATTACTAACTGAATTATCAAAAACAATTCCAAGTTATTACAATATGAATACGCTGTTTTAATGGCCGCAATAACACCCTTACACTGCAAATCGAACCGTATCACCATCCCTTTAAAGCTCTTATTTCGTTGTCTATGATACAGCAAACTCTTTTCATGCCATCGCATTCGTTTTTATTGCTTGACATTAAGGTTGATTACCGTTTGCGGCAGTTTTGTGGAAGTTTGTTTAGCAAAGCGTGTCCAACTATAAATCAGGATTGATAAATGAATCGTTGGATGCAGCGGAAATGTGATGTTATGTGTTTGTGACCGCTTCAGGAGAATAGTAGCTGAGTGGTTGACAGCGACATGTTGGGATGTAAACAGATGAACGTTGCCAAAAAGATATTATAATTATACTTTTGTGATACGATCTATCTCCTATTCAATGTTTTTCGGCTGCAGTTCTTAAAATCGAACTTAGTTATACACACCCTACATATAACATTATCAGATGTAGAAACAGATCAATATGAATCTAGATAAGATTTTAAATAAGTTAAAATTTGCTGTGAATATTATTTTACCGCACTTCTGTAAATACCTTGTGGAAAATTTAAGTAAAACTTCAGAAACGTACTCTCCTCAGCCTGACAGCGTTCACAAGTGTTTGCTTAACAAAATTTAAAGCCGTCACTTAATTGCCATCAACCGATAAACTAATCAATTAAACTGAAAAGACCACTCGAAGCTCTCGACGAGACCGCTGCACACACAACGTACCTTCATCCCATTTAGTAATTGTGTGAAGAGCAGCCGTCGAGCCGTGCCCGCTGGTAAGTCGCCCACTTCGATTAGAGGACAAAATGAAGGCCTCATCAGGGTTTGTGCCCTCAGTTTGCTAAGAAATGTCTTAGTTTTCCCGACTAAGTTTTGAACCGTATTAAGGTTTGCCATTTTGCGGTGGATGTTGTATTTTAATTAATATCGGTGTATTTGTTGTCAGTTTTTATTAATATTCTCAAAATATTAAAAAAAAAAATATATATTTATCAACAATTATAGCAATATTACAGAGAGGTCCAATACGATGCTATAACCACAAAAAAAAAATATTTAAAATATTATTAGGTAATAAATGTTAGGTTAGGTTAGTAGTATTTAACCTCCGCTCCGCCCAGAGCAGGTCATTTGATGATTTCCGATCCGAAAAAACAAGAAAAGGTTACTTAGTAGTATTTTGGTGTAAAAAAATTTGCTCATCGTGTTTTATCTCCTGCAGAATTTATAATATAATTCTATATTCCATGAAAACATATTGTTTGCTACATTATGTAATATCCAAACTTATTTCACAGAGACAGTTCAATGTGATCGGTTTTTTTTAGTAAAACAAGATGCTATTTATAAAACTTCTTCAAATAATAAGCGTATTAATGAAGATGTAAGAAAAATAAATAAATCAGCATCCATATCGTTGTATCATGTTACACATGTTTGTACAAATAAATTAATTCATTAATTTCTTTATCTTTATATACTTACCGGCCACGACGATCAGGAGCAACGCGGCGAGCGTGTTGGACCACATGTTGCGCGAATGGTGAGCCAACCTGCCAACAAAATGGATAAACTTTAGCTAACTTAGATAATGCGGCCAACATATTCGAGGTATCTACGGCTGAAGGTGGAACTTGTGTATGTTGCGACACATCCAATCATTGTCATGCCAGCCAGTTATTAAGTTGTAGCTACTAACTTTATTAGTATTTAGCTTATTTTGAGTAAACACCAAAAATAATAAAGGATATAACAAACCCCGAACTTACTGCCTCGTTTGTTTATGGTTGCGAGCGCTACCACTGAGCAGGAGCACTGAGGGCCTTCCTGCCTTCGATTTCCAGATCGGGAAAAGTGGAATTGAGTTTTTTAATTAGGAAATTCACAGTAGCAGCTCAAAGTTTTAATTCGTGCCTAGTTGATGAAAATAAGCTCGCTATCTGTCACATTAAAAACATAAGTGGCGAGATGTGGGTTTACTGCAGCAGCTCAGCAGCGGCTGCAGCTGCTGTAGTCTGTCCAACCCTTTGGGGAAATACAGGCGTGATATCATGTGATCCTACGCCAAGTAACAAAGTATGAGCATTGAAGCAGATTAAAAACATTCCTGATAAAATAACTACAATATTATTGAGGCTAATAAATAACATTTGATTCTGATCTATTAATAGATAAGCGTCTTTGTACTGAAGATTATTAGATGTTTGGTTGCTAAGACATGTCACGGATTAAGATTAATGCCCGTTTTTACTAACCTAAGCTATACCTGTAACTTAAAAGAAAGAAACCGACTGTTTTGCTTTCATTTGGGCATTTATTTAAGCGTCACTTAGTGTTATCGAAAACGGGACAAGAATCATTGTGTAAAGACACACATGCTTAATTCAAAATAGCATGGCAGTCACCAAGTTGTATGTTTTTTTTTAGAAGTTTGTAAATATTTGTGACTTATTTTAAAGTTTTTTCAAGTTTTTTTTTTGGTAGTTAGTTCACTGCTCATTAGTCATAAATGGTTTAACAGCTATCTCGTTACTTTTGGATGAGATTGAATAGCCTGTATGTCACAAAATTAAGTAAAACTGTTAAAGATCAATCCAGAATATAAAACTCCTAAGATTATAAAAAAAATCCTGACACCAAGACTTGTTTTAAAATAAACATTCTCATAATCATCATCATCATCATTTCAGCCGAAAGACGTCTACTGCTGGACATAGGCCTCACCCAAGTGACGACACATTGACCGGTCCCGTGCGCCTCGTATCCAGCGGATCCCCGCAACTTTTACCAGGTCATCGGTCCACCTAGTGGGAGACCTTCCAACGCATCGTCTTCCGGTTCGTGGTCGCCATTCCAGAACTTTTCAGCCCCATCGGCCATCCGTTCTGCGAGCAATGTGCACTGCCCATTGCCATTAAGTTTGGCAATTCTTCGGGCTACGTCGGTAACCTTGGTTCTCTTGCAGATGTCCTCATTTTTGATTCAATCACGCAAGGAAACTCCGAGCATAGCCCTCTCCATTGCCCTTTGGGTAACTTTAAGCCTTCTGATGAAGCCCATTGTGAGCATTCACATAATCATGTTCAAGTTAATCATCTCGAACACAACACAAATGTAATTAACTTCAATGAAAGTTTCATTAAGTTCAAAGTGACGCGTATTCATTGTCAAGACTAACCAAACCAAGCAACAACGTTTAATACGTCTAGTGTCATGTCACACGACACGATACGAGTTGTTGCTGTACTACGGATTCGGCCGAGTCGTTGATTGATATGAATATAGTTTGGGACGTACGAAAAACTAACGCGTGAAATTGCTATAGTTTGTTAACTGTGTCGATCTGTAGATCCAAATATATTGAGCATATGAAAAAGAACTTTGTTTTAACGGATTTTTACATCTCACATCAACTACATATTGTACTAAAACTTGGTGTATGTTGTTCTTATTTGCTGGTACTGAACTAAATAATATAACATGATAAATTTAATGTCATGAATCTCATCGATAATGCGAAGAAACATCTGTTACTATTAGTAGCAGTTACTTCTAATAGTATGATTGATCAATAAAAGATCTTTAACTTTAAAAGTACGGAGAGCTGAGCTACTAGTAAGTAATTTTGAAAGTCTTTAATATGAATATATTCAACATAATATTAATAGTCAAACATTCAGACACCATCACACCTGTTTAAATAAACAATTTCTCTCTGGAGTCGGGCCCTCATGTCTGAAGATCGTCGTCAGCTTGAAGGTTGCATCGGCAGCGGATAATATGCCTCCATCGGTTTCTGTCCATCGCGTCTCTTACAACCGCGTAGAATTTGGAGGACGAGAGTCCTTGACTTGATCGGTCTATCTTGTTGGTGAGCGACCGCGCGATCTTTTGCCTTCGGTATTTCCAACAACTATCACTTTCTCCAGACTTTCGTTGCCTCTACGCACCGTGTGGCCGAAATATGGTAGGATGCGTTGTTGGCATATGGTGGACAAGCGAGTTTTAATTTGAAGCTGGGCTAAGATGGATGCATTGGTGCGTTAAGCTGTTCAGGGTACTCTCAGCATTCGTCTCCAGCACCACATCTCGAAATCATCAATCCTATGTCTTTCTCAGGCCAGGATTGTCCACGTCTCTACTCCATAAAGGAAGATAGGAAATACCAGCGCTCGTATCAATCTGATCTTGGTTTTGATACCAAT
Organism: Cerastis rubricosa; assembly: GCA_949152445.1. Classification (NCBI taxonomy): domain Eukaryota; kingdom Metazoa; phylum Arthropoda; class Insecta; order Lepidoptera; family Noctuidae; genus Cerastis; species Cerastis rubricosa. The sequence continues at coordinate 711,754 of OX424525.1, read as the reverse complement.
TCCTCTTTTCTTCCAGATGTTGCTTAAACGGGTCATAGCATCTTTTGCCGATTTGGAGATTTTCATTGCAGATTTGGGAACCCAAGTATATGCAGCGGTCGACGGTATTAATGCCAAGAATGTTGCTGGTGCTGTCTGTTAGTTTGCCGGCTCGATCCACTATCATTACTTTAGTTTTCGTCCTGTTCAAATAAACAATAGAATGATAAAATTAAGGGAATGAATCATCATCTAATGTTTCTTGCAATCAACTGCATTGACGATTGACAGCGGCGATGACAGTGGAGATGGCATACACTGTGCCTTAATCAACGAAACATACATGACTCGTCATAACTCAAAGTACTTATGAGTACTGACCGCGCGCGGTCCACCACGCGCTGCACCGGCCCCAAGTCACATGGAACATGAGCATAATGATGATGGTTCAAAGTCCTTGCAGTTAACGAGACGTAATTCTTTCCTAAAAATCAAGATTCCTCAGTTCCTCCACCATTATAAACCGGCAACAATAAAGCACGCAAGTGACCGCACTAACATCGCTTAAATTTATTTTGTTTTCTTTTGTGGTGCCGCGGAAGTGGACGCGTTAACTCAACGCGACTTAAACACTGAACTACTTTGTACCCAAAGCCTTTGTACTTCATTTTTGGCTTTTAATTGTGGATAATAGTTTTGTTTTGTCTTTTTCAGGAAGTTGTTAAAGTAAGGGTTTATTCGTTTTATGTAAGAAATAAACGTTATAAACGTCCCAAAATATTTGTTTTTCAAGTTAACACTATTAGTAAACAATAATAAATTGGACATAGACTTATAAATTATGTGGTATACTAATATAGAGTGTGTTTATAAGCTGGAAAAACTTAAAAGTTCCAGTTGCTACTTTGATGTCATTTCTTATTACAGCAAACAATAGATACAGCATGTACTTATTGTTCAATAAATCATCTCACATTCATCCACTGTCTATGTAGTATCTTCTGATAAACAGAAAAGCCTACAAAATCGTTTGCCGTAAGTGATGAGGACAGGTCAGTGGTCAGCCGCTGTCAGCACAAACGTAACAATACACTTACAGGTATCGTGTTGCTATCGGCGCCACTAACTCAATGTTCAAGGTCCACCAGCCAACATCCCGTAGCACACGCTCATAATAAACTATTCAACACAAAAGTTCACCCGCGAAATACTTTCCGATGGCGTAGCCGTAGCGCCTCTACGCCGTAGCAGAGAACCGCGCGCCTACACACCGCACTCGCGAATGGCGGGAGATGCCGTACGCCGCGCCGTTACGCGACACAGACTAAAATATTCACGCCACAGATGTTCCAATAAACCAGTGGGCCAATTGATTCTCTGCTGCTCAACGTTCCTGTTAAACTTTTATAGGCACCCTCGTATAGGTAAGCGCCTCATTTCGTATTCGCTTGTTTCGGACATAATTGAATATGAGACCGTGTTTTGCACAGATTAACGTGGCTTTGTTTCATTCCTATTGTGCAAATTTCGATTAATAATTAAATTAGGCAGCCGTGTTGTAGGTGCTTATAAATATTTGAAATTAGTTTTCGGTCGTTTCACGAATATCGTTGCTATATACTTTTGATTAGCAGTTTTTGGAATTATAAACCGTAGTGCATTGCGATAAGGGCAATTATGAATTGCAGGAACAAAACTATCGCCTCAATGAGAACGGCAGTGTTTTAATAGTAGTGCTTTTATTAAAACAGTTCATATTTTTATAAGCCCTGTTTGTTAATTGAATTCTGTGTAGTTATCTCTAGCAGGCGTTTCTTTTTCATATTTGTTTATCTCACTAATTGGTATCTCGGTAATACTTAAGTCTCGGTTATGTCATTTCCACCCGATAATTTTATTATCCAAGCTTTTATCCTCTTATTTTATGTATTAGTCCCAGTTTATGTCTTAGTCCCAGTTTATTCTGTAAAAAGACTAAGTGACGTGAAAGATGGATTTTAGAATAACATCTTCCTTTGTTTTGAATCAAGTCTTACCATAATAATCTTAAACAAACAACCCCGTAGTACCGTTTAAAACTCAATTAAAACCCCTCAAAACACAACGACTTCACTTTTAAATAAATTAAAATGTAAATCCGTGGAGTCGTCGGCGTCGATAACTTATAATCCAATAGAATCATAATCGTTGCGAACTGGATCAAACTGAAAGTAGAATTCGGGAGCTTCACACGAATGCGCCTCAACTTTCATGAATTTCATTCACTAACAATCGTCCACGAATTTTGATGGAGAAATATTTTATATTGAATGGGACGGTTCATATTCTATAGCATCCGTTTGCTAGGTTATTGAGATCAAAGATCTTCTTAACTTAGTCAATATAACACGTAGAATACATTTTATCGACTGAAGGTGTAACTTGTTGTTTAGTTGTTATTTTCATTGATTAGTTTATTCAAACAAACACTCTTCAAAACTAACAAATCTTTAACTATCTAAATATTGACACATTCGCACTTATCTTACTTTTACACAAAAACACGTCAGCTTTTTGTCGAATCAAAACACAGCTACCTCTCACGTGCCAATGTAATATTTAAAAGCAATTTCACAAACACAATAAAACTCTCTTTACTTCAGTAATAGTTGGTAACTTGTTATACAAAGTTACCGAACGCAGTAAAATGATAATCGTCGATCGCCGCGACATCTGACTAGCGGTTGGCAAACACTCCAGTTCCCCGCCGACTTTCCCGCGGGAACCATTCACGTACAGATCTGCAAGGAAAAGTATGTGCTTCTGAAATCATTGTATTGCTTCGGAAAAAATTAAAACTCTATGTTTAAGATCTCATAAAGTGATGTTACGGACATGGAAAAAAAAATGTGGTACTCAAAGACAATTAAAAACAAAATTGGCTTGTTAGATGACTACCGCTGGCGAAGCTTTGAATATGTCATAGTTCCCTCTTTGGCTTCGCTCTACTGAGTGAACCTCCACAATATTGCTAATTCGGAAACATAAAGATCACTTAAGCGCATGCCTTATCTGGTTACAAGGTTATACTAAACTTTTCGGGCAGACTCGATAGATCTTTTACGATCTTTTAACAGTATACTCGTATTATTCTGAAATTGAACCTATTTGTGTTGTAAATATTTATTTTATATAAACAGTAAGCTTTGTCAAAACCCGAACGAATGTAATCCTCTTACGGGCTTATAAAGGTTCATTTGATATTTTATTAATAAATGTACATAAGTTTATTTTGTGGCTCTTTGTCTTCTTTTGTGAATACACATAAGATTAGTATACAGAATATTTTTATTGCAAAAAGAACGGTTTGCCACCTGAAAACTTACAACACTATTTTATTCCTTGACAGTTTTTTTTTAAGTACTAAAAACTAAACTAGCAATCACATGGTGTGATTGCTAGTTTTTTTTCTATGGTTTTTCTAGTCATTTTTTTTAAATTATATATTACATTAATCAGTGAAATGAAACAACGATGATTAATGTATCACATACGTGAGGTGTAATCTACCAACTTAACTTCCTGCCAGCCTCTCAGAAGCTCGAACACAAAATCCAGTGAACTCAGTGTGAGCTTAACTCGCGCCGTCTACTGGTTGACTAGCGAGTCTCCAAGTTTTAACACCAAAAAAAAAATAACAGTAGAACCACTCGATCTCAAACAAAAGTACAAGCTTATACATATAACAAACAAGTCAAAGTTATAAGTTTCACATAAAACATACGTACGTTACAACAGTAGGTAAAAGCCCAAGATTTTCCGCATATGTACACACTGCAGCATTTATCTAGTTATTCGCCCGTTCACGATCTCAGACTCTTCACATGTTGGCGGTTGATTTTTTGAGTGAGTCTACTGAGTTTCCCTGTGTGGTGGTTTTTATCAGTGGCTGACAGTGGCTGCCGGCCGCAGATACCGCGCCGACCGAGCGGATTCAAAGATATTTCAACTTTCAACACTTATTTTATACACTGAAGGATTCGCGCGCTCATTCTAGCTGCCGACCTGGTAAAGAGATTAACTGCATCCATTATGAGGATTTTTTTAAATGGCTGACGTTGGGAAATTTTACGAGTAGTAGGTACTTTGCATTTTTAACATAAAATGTAAGAAGGATGTTGAACAGTTTGTAAAGGAATAATGTTGGATAGTGTGGGGGGTGAAACTAACAATGAAATTATGCAACTTAACCTCCCGCCTGTATTTCTAGAGTTTGGCAAAGGTGTAGAGTAACCTCCATATATCGATAATTGTGTCTTAGTCCTACATAATAAAGACGAAACGGACATTAGAATTAATATTATTACTGAAAATGCTTGCCATAATCCCTAGCAATCGATGAAAGAGGTTGCCTGTCGTTGTTAATCGTTTATATCTCGGCGCTCACTCGCCACGACATCGGGCGGCCGGATGGCGGCGCGTGGCGCGGCATTCGGCGGCTTAGCGCGAATTATGTTCAATTTAAAGTTTCGCGCGATTCAGCACTGGGGGGGGCACCCGTTTCCCGGTACCACCACTGCAGCTAATCGTATTGTTGTAACAAACCTTGTGATTAAATGTTTATAGAACAGACTAGAGAGTAGTATTTAGTTAGGAAGTTACTACGACTAAGTTTTTTCTGCCATTTTAAAATGATAAACTCACTAGGAAAATAAAAGTTCTTTTGCACCACCAGACACTAAATAATAATATGTTAGCGGTAAACATATCAGAAATATCCTTCTCTTTCTCTCAACTTCAGATGATTGGTATACAACCATGTTTTAATTCCGTTTAGACCTTGATGTGCTTATTGTGCAGTGATTTGAAATGCAATATACGAATAGGAACTTATTTCAACTTAAATGTACGTCGTATGTAACTATCACCGTCACCGACCATCGATAACCTTAACATTTTCAAACGACACAAATCAAACGTCATCAGTTGACATCACAGACATATTATTTTAATGTCTGTGGATGACACAATACACCAAAAGCTTTTATTTTAATAAATGGGAAAGTTTTACCTGATAAAACAGACTATAAATAATGCCAATAACGTTATTGTATACGCTTTGACACAGACGGCGTGAATTAGAGCCGTACGTAACCCACACATTTTCTACTTGAACCAAATCACATCACGACGTGGCCGTAAATACGTAAATAAAATGCTGTGTGCTTAAGGCCTAAGCCGCAATCGGGAAAGTGCCTACATTCAAATTTACTTATACGTGAGGCACTCCCCGTAAAGCTGTGCGCACATTGGAGACCTTGGTTTGGGGATTCGGTATGTGGACAGAACTAGTGGTAGGCTACCTGGGATACTATGAATTCTTTAAGTACTTAGGTCTGCCTCTATCATCGATTTTGGTTTTGAAATAATTTCAGCTCTCAGCCCTTCTTTCCTGATGTTCAACCTAGGTTTGATGTAAGGCAGTCTAAATTTGGTAGAACAGTGATCGGTTTTAGACAGCAGCCCAAAAAAGAAGGCATTAAATTAATTTGATCTGCAACATGGATCTTTTGGCGCTCGAACGACGAGGCAACGGTACCCCCGTTGCCCCGTTGCCTCTGTTGGTAAAAAATTGTGTTTTTTTTTTAATGTATTTGAAAACAATTTCAGATAATATGGGTTAGTTCCGATTCTGAAAAATCCAAAATAATATCCATATGTAGCCATAAAGAGAGACTATAATAGTAAGGTACCGCGTTTACTTCCTTCTTCGCCTGGCTGTGTGGGTACATGCGGCGACTTGTATTTGTCTAATATTATTGTGAGTTGCGTGTTGTTGGAGCACACACAGTGTCGCGGCACTCTGAGTGAATGCTGAATATTCATGTTTTGTGGCTACGCCGCCAGGAAGCGCGGTGGTGACAGCGGGGATATCTGTGGAATCATGACTCCAAAAAGTGTAGTGTTTTTTATCTGTTTCATAATTTTATTGTAAAACTACCAAAGTGTTTGCTTTATATCAGGCGAGTTGCAACTAAACGCAAGCCTATTCAATATTAAAAAAAAAACAGTCAGAAAGAGTTACTTAAGTCCAAGTCTGTTTAATAATCTCTGGCTTCCATCAACACGCCTGCACCGTTGCGCTGAAGTCGTCTTCGCTTTGGTTGAATCCGGGCCTAATCGCAAATGAAATACTTACCAGTACCTAATGAAATAGCTCGACTCCCACGTTAAATCGCTACATAAGAAATACTATACAGAACTGACAACCGGAATTACTGATTAAAATATAGATACACAATTCAAAACGAAATTAATTCGAAGATCTGCATAATCCAATGCTGCGCAATCCGCTGTCACCGGCGCCATGCACACTTCGGTAGGAGTTTGAATAATAGAGCGAGCGGTTGTAATCCGCGGCGATTCGTGTCGCGGGATTCAATCTAACCGACATTCGATCCGACCGCTCCGATCGGTCTAATCGGTCTGATCCGCAGCGATTGGACCACTGGACAACCGTGCTAATCACTATTGTACCATTGTTGGGCTCAAGCCCACACACATCATGTTATAGGAACAAATCGAAGAGGTCAGAACAGCGGTCTTCAGTGAAATTCATAAAATAGTCGCCACAATAACAACGTTTGGATTCTAGCAAAACATATCGTCGACACGGTTGGCGTAGTGGTTGAGCGATCGGCTGCTGCGCTGCGTGTCGCGGGTTCGATCCCCGCACGGAACAAATATTTGTATGACCTACAGATAGTTGTTCCGGGTCTGGCTGTTTGTGTATGTTAGTTTAAATGTTTTTAAACGCACCCACGATACAGGAGAAATTCCTAGTGTGGGGCAACGTTTTAAAATATATATATATATATAATACCTACCGACTTTTAATCATTCAGTAATGTCATGAATTCTGTCGATGGTTCTGGCTTTAATTCGTCAATATTTAGCTGTTACTGATGGTCAGAAACACGAGAGTCTGATAACCAGTCTTACCAATAAGCGTTACCACGTTACCTGATAGCTGATTTGTGGAAGTCAGATACGCAGTCTATCTTCGTCTTAATAAAATTGTGGTATTTAGTTGCATTCTATTCGACTGGAAGTTGACCCCAACTTATTTGGGAAAAGACTAGGCAGATGAAGATTATGCTCAAGTCATGATTTTCATTTTATGAAAATGACAATGAAAACATAAATATTATTTCACTATAACAGTGCATACGGTTGAATTGCGAATTTAACCGGAGACCCCAGTAATCAGTCCACAATGTACAAGTTATACACCGTATATATATGATTGTAACCCGCGTGCTATTGTACCCCAGCCCAGCACACTCTGCTCACAAACCACAGCGCTCGCTCACTTGGCATCACGCAGCCGACGCTCTGCGTATTGTTTATAACGAGAACATTTAACCATCATTGCGATTGTGAAGCTGCTAGGGTTAGCTCGCACGATTTACAATTTATAACTGAATATTTTAGGTACAAAGGTGGACCGATGACCTGGTGAAGGTTACTGGGATCCGCTGGATGCGAGTCGCACGGGACCGGTCAATGTCGCGACACTTGGGGGAGGCCTATGTCCAGCAGTGGAAGTATTTCGGCTGAAATGATGAAATGGGTTTAACATAATTATACGGTTTCGTAGTCAACATATTTTTCTTTTTACTATTTGGCATACACATTGCAGGTGAAGAAATTATCCTGAATAAGCTCATCGTTTTAGTCAGTTAATGTTTCAATTAGTGCACATTGTCATTGACTTAATGCATTGCATTGTCGTGGAACATCAAATAATCCTCAGTAAACATAACTGCGATCAAAAAGGCATTTTTGTAGAAAAAAGTGTACACCCACAGCTAGCAGCCCTAGTGCGGCAAGCAGGGCGTCAATAATTCACGCGTGCTATAACTCGGCGCTGAATATTGAGCCACAGTCTTGTTGGAATGTATAATATGGTTGTGCCATTGATTACGTACTGCGGTGTGGGCAAAGTTGTCTGCTGCCAACATTGCTACTATGGACTTTGCTGCACATTTTCTTTCTGTTTGACATCTTAAAGGTTACCCCGAAGACTTACGAATCTGTTCCAAAGTTATCTAGCTTTGCTACAGTTTTATTCCAACATGATACTATTGGATTGTGACATAATTATTTAACAGCGATACGGATCCGATTTTCCTCCCTGCCTCGAAAAACACGTTGAGCGGTTGGCTCTGGCTGTCATTTGTAGATCTTTGGTCATTTGATGCTAAGAAGGAGAGTATTAATATTTTTTTATAGAAACGGACTATCTGTGATTCTTTTGAACTACAGGCGACATTACATCTGGTCTATCTTTTAATCTACCTAGATCTACTTGGCTAAAAGTCGACCATCACATAAAACTTTGAAGATTTGTTTTTAACATACTGTAGTTTGATGTTTTAGGTTCAGTTCAGTTTGTGTTGGAGAGCGGGACGACCTCAGTATCATAAAGGATACTGAATACATGATTCTACTTACCTTATGATGGTACTTGCTGAATGTAGCAAGCGGGCAACAGCAAAGGAAAAACTGAATTGAATATTCCAAGTCATTTTGGAGCGCGTCCATTAAGTTTCTATTATTCTCGTTTGTAAAATTCACACAAGTACATATTTGACCGAGTTTATTTAACTGGTTACTGCTCCAATTATAAGATAATAACTTCTTAAAATATTAGCTCTCCTAACTAAAACAATCGGTTAAGAAGTTCACTTAAATTCTATTTATTTTAACTCTACAGAAACTTGAAACAATCTTCGGGAATTATCGGCTAACTTCGCTGTTACGGTGAGAATTTTAACCGAAAGTCTATTGCACCTGTTTGGGTGTGACGTCATAGAAAGGCGGAAAGAGCCGAAGTTTGCCGAGCAAACAGCGCTGTTATAAGGTGAACAGTAACGCAAACAGTCGTGACTCTTGCACGATATCGAGTTAGCGTCCTTTGTTAGGCTATGTCTTTGCTGTGCAGCGAGTTGCGTTTAAATTAAATGATTGGCGTGACTTCTAAACAATAGAATTGAAAGGAAAAGTAACTTACTTTGCAAGCTGTTAGCCATGTAAGTCTGGTTGCGGGTTCGAATCCAGCCATGCACTTAACTTTGCGAGATCTATGTCTTCAGAACTGCTCTCAAAACGGTAAAGGATATCTGTTACGGACATACAGTTTATCTGTACTATCTGTGGCCAACATTGTAGTGTGTCATGTGTCATGTTGGCTACTGTCAAAAACGTTGTCATCAATTTGCCACCAAAAACGTAGAACTGTATAACCTCGCCTTCCCACGAATAAACTTATTTAAGTAAAGTGAAACAGTATTTTATTACTTGGATCGCAACAAAATGGTGCCGAAAATTAGAGCAGTCTAAATAATCCACAATCAGTGCTCCGTAACAGTGTTTAACATCAATAATCCACATTGACATTGTGCCGGCCGCATGCTTCACGTGACGCGAAGAGTTTATCCACGCGTACTACAATCAAAAATCAATCATACAATCAATCAGTTTAAAATACATCGGGAAGGCGAGGCAAAATTAAAATCGAAAATACAAAAATAAAACTTCTCCATGAAACATAACCTAAAACCAAAATCACCACGACACGAGGAGGCACAAAATATTGCGTCCCTATCGCACGTCATTGGATTCTAGCAAGCTGTCTCACTCGCTCTCGCTCCATCCGACATAAAACAAACAAGAACGTTCAACAATTTACGCAAACTTGTCCAAACATTCGACTGAAGGAAACTCATGTCAACAACAAGCGACTCAGAATTGTATGAGGTCTGCGACAGCGAAAACGACGAAGGGCAAGATACAGTCGACACGGACAAGATGTCAAGCACAGAGGAAATAAAACGCCTAAGAGCGGCACGGGGGCAATGCAAATCGTTTATCACGAGACTGGAATCTTATTTCATAGAAAAACAGGAGCTCGATCAGGATGAGCTCGAGGCCAGGGTGCTCCAGCTTCATGAGCAGTATAAAAGATTCCAGGAAATACAAGTCCAACTACTATGCCTAGATGAAAAGGATGATGAGTCCGGCCCTTTGGAGGACCGGTATTTTCGTCTCTGCGCGTTGTTCAAGAGACGTAAACAAGCTGCAGCTAGTGAGTGTGATAAAATCAGTGTTAAAAGTGATGCTAAATCTATAAAATTACCAACGATAAATATACAACCCTATGACGGACAGGACATTAGCGGTTTCCAGCCATTCATGGACTTATTTGGTGCTATTATCGGAGAAGATGCCAAGCTAAATTCAATTGAAAAACTTTACTATTTAAAAACCTTGCTCAAAGGGGAGCCTTTGCAAATAATTGAGGGACTGCCAGTAAGCAATGGATCATTTAATTCTGCCATTCAGCTATTAACTAAGAGGTACTGTAATCCATCTTTAGTAATTTCAACACACATTAACATTTTGTTAGACATGCCATCTATTCAGCGTGGAACAGCCCGACAACTGCGGGAAATGACAGCAAAAATAAGGCAGCAGCTCTCTGCACTTGAAAATATAAAGCAGCCCACTGATAAATGGGATGCAATTCTGATGTGCATTCTAACACGCAAGCTGGACCCCTTAACTGTTCGTCTGTTTCACTCTGAAAAGGACTATGCCACCATAATGCCACCACTAAATGCGTTGTTAGAGTTTTTAGACAAGCGTGCGGTTGCTCTCGAGATCAGTCCTATGTATAATGATAAATCAAGGCCAAAGAGTGTAAATTTAGCAGGGGTCATTGACCCGAAAAGGACAGCAACTTCTTCACATTGCACGGTCTGTAATGATTCACATCGCTTGTATAAATGTCCAAAATTTGTTCTCATGTCAATTGACAAAAAACTTGCCCATGTTAATAAAAATAAACATTGTGTTATATGTTTAGGCCTCCACTCACAGAAGTGTCGCTATCAATTTATGTGCACCATTTGCAAATCAAAGGATCATAACACTTTGCTTCATGTAGATGGCAAGCAGGATGGGAACAAGGAGGATCAGTCTGTGAGTCTATATTCTTATAAAGTGCCCCAAACTAAGGTTTTGTTGCCTACAGTTAAATTTTTAGTATTGGATGGAAATGGTAGAAAAATTGTCGCGCGAGGGTTGCTTGACTCAGGCAGTCAAGCATCATTGTGCACAAGCAGGCTAGCTGACAGGTTAGGTATTCAGCCCTTCCAACATGAAAAGAATATATTAACACTAGGTGAAAAGTTAAATAAAATAGAGAAAGCCATAAATATCACTATTCATTCCATGACTCAAAATTTCAATGCAAATATTACATGCTCCATTGTAAATCAAATCACTGCACCTATGCCACAAAGAAAATTTGATTTATCCAGTTTTATGATGCCTCAAAATATTACATTGGCTGATAATGAATATAACATTCCAGGAGTAATTGATGTGCTGCTGGGAGCTGATATCTTCTTCCGGGTTATTCAGGATGGAAAGATTGAAGGAGGTCCATCAGATCCGATCATGCTCAACACAAGGTTTGGATACATCATCTCAGGTGACTCTTTTCCTTGTTGTAACGTAGCGACTAGTTTGCATGCAGTATTAAGTACTGATTTGGAACACATAGTTAAAAAATTCTGGGAGACAGAAAGGGTTCCAGAGGTTTTCCTGGAGTCATTACCTGAACATGCTCAAAGTGAGAGGGTGTTTCAAGAGTCTGTCACTCTACAAAATAATCGTTTTGAAGTAGGCTTACCACTCAAAATGAGTCCAAGTGACATTAATACATCAAATTCGTTTGCTATTGCTTTGCAGCGTTTTTACAACTTAGAAAAACGATTTTCTAAGGATCAAATATACCATCAATTATATATTGAGTTCATACATGAATATTTAAAATTGGGTCATGCAAAAATAATCAATGTTGATGATAATGACTCACCTGATATTCAACCAATTAATTTCCTTCCACATCATGCGGTTATACGCAATGATAAAATCACAAACAAATTGCGTGTAGTATTCGATGCTAGCGCCAAGGGTCGTGACTATCCTAGTCTAAATGATATACAATGCAATGGCCCAGTTGTACAAAATCAATTATTTGATATTTTAATACAGTTCCGAACACATAAATTAATTCTAATGTGCGACATTCGCCATATGTTCAGACAGATTTTGGTAAAACCTCAATACAGGGTGCTCCAGAATATTTTGTGGAGAGACAGACCAGAACTCCCTATACAATGCCTACAACTTCAAACCATAACATATGGTTTAAAGAGTTCTGCCTTTTTAGCAACAAGATGTTTAGTTGAGTTAGCTAAAAGGTATGAGCATGAATTTCCCTTAGCAAGCCAAGCTATTATATCATCGAGTTACTGCGATGATATAATATGTGGAGCTTCTAGTTATGAGTTAACCTTGCAGATAAAAAATGAGCTTGTTCAGTTGATGAGTCTAGGAGGCTTTCAATTACATAAGTGGTGTTCAAATGACAATAAATTACTATCAGACATTCCTAAAGAAAAACTAGGTTTTTCTCAACGTGATCTAGATCAGGACAAGCCTGTCATAAAAACGTTAGGTCTTGCATACAACACAAGAGATGATGTATTCAAAATGAGTGGGGGCATGGTAACCTCTCCTGAAATACCTACAAAGAGAAGTGTCCTAAGCTCAGTCAGTAAATTCTTTGACCCACTAGGTTTTGCTGGTCCTATCATAGTTAGGGCTAAATTGATACTTCAACAGATTTGGCAACACAACCTGGAATGGGACACTCCCTTGCCTCTAGCATTAAGCAAAGTATGGTCAGTATTTCAAGGCGAGATTTCGAGTGTACCTGATCTCATAATACCGCGCAACTTGCAGGTCTCGGAGGCGGATGAGTGTGCTTTATTTGGTTATTGCGACGCTTCTACGGAAGCATATGGTTGCTGTGTATATGTAAAAATAAAAATAGCAGGCGTATACCACGCATACCTACTGTGCTCTAAATCTAGAGTAGCCCCTTTAAATTCAAAATTGACAGTTCCAAAGCTCGAACTTAATGGTGCCTTACTTCTTGCCAAGCTTATACGCAAGGTATCCAAAGTATTACCAAGCATACAAATGATAAATCTATTTTCAGACTCAAAAATTGTTTTAGGATGGTTAAACTCAAATTTACATAATTTACCGGCTTATGTTGCCAATAGAGCCAAAGAGATTACTAGCTGCACAGTGGGTATGAAGTGGTATCACACGCCGGGTGTGCTCAACCCAGCAGATATTTTATCTAGGGGTGTAAGTCCATATGAGTTACATAACAATAAGCTATGGTGGCAGGGCCCCGATTATTTGCACTGTGAAAGTAATTCTAACTTTTACACTTTAAACATTGAATATCCAATTCAACATAATTGTATTGAAAACGTGAGTCACACTGCAGAAGGTGAAGCAGAAAGTATCTCACCATTATTTACTAAGTATTCAAGCGTGTACAAAATGCAAAGAGTTACTTGCTATGTAATAAGGTTTTTTAATAAATGCAAGGGTAAGGTGACCAATGCTGGAAGCTTTACTGCAAAGGAATTAAAACACGCGCTAAATATTGCAATCAAAGGTGTTCAAGCTTTCCATTTTCACGAAGAGATAAAACTTTTAAATCAAAACAAGCAAATAAATTCAAATTTGAAATCATTACATCCCTTCATTGATGCTGAAGGACTACTACGCGTAGGGGGTAGACTGCAAAACTCAACCCTTTCCATTGCAAGACAGTTTCCCGTTATACTGCCTAATAAATGTCATTTAACTAGAATAATAATATATAATGAGCATCTATCATTATTACATGGTGGACTCAAACTTTTGTTTAGTAGCTTGTCTCAAAAATACCATATTGTAAATGGTATACGTGAAGTAAAAAGTGTATTGCATAAATGTATAGTATGCATAAGACACAAAACGGAAGGAGCTCAACAGCTTATGGGGTCTCTACCTCGTGATAGAGTTACACCTGCTAGAGCCTTTGAAAGGGTGGGTTTGGACTATTGCGGCCCGTTCGAAGTTAAACAATCAACTCTAAGACGAAGTGTAGTGTCGAAAGGTTATGTTGTCGTATTTGTTTGCTTCACCACCAAGGCGCTTCATTTAGAAATAGTTTCAGATCTCACAACAGAGGCTTTTCTAGCTGCTCTTAAAAGGTTTATATCTCGTAGAGGCTTACCTTCGGTCATAAATTGTGATAATGCATCAACATTTAAAGGAGCCAATAATAAATTACGCGAACTCTACAAATTACATAATCATTCAAATTTTCAAGATAAGGTTCAGGATTTTGCAGCATCAAAGGGCATCCAGTTCAAATTCATTCCAGCTTACAGTCCCAACCATGGTGGTCTGTGGGAGTCAGCTGTTAAGTCAGCAAAATTTCACTTAAAAAGAGTCACTGGATCTAAAATATTTACCTACGAGCAGTATCATACAGTTCTATGCCAGATAGAGTCTATCCTTAATTCAAGACCACTAGTCCCTTTGTCTCTTGATACTTCTGACTACTCCTACTTAACGCCAGGGCATTTTCTCATTGGTTGCGCGCCAACGTCTTATCCAGAACAAGAGTTAACAAATATTCCTGCTAATAGACTTCGACTATGGAGGTGTTGTGAGCAAGTACGACAGCATTTCTGGAAGGCATGGTCAAATGAATATTTGTCATTATTAAATAAGCGCACTAAATGGCAAAAGGAATACCCTAATCTAAAAGAAGGTATGTTGGTGCTATTACGTAATCCAAACACACCACCTCTCCGATGGCCCATAGGTAGAATTTCAAAAGTATTTACAGGATTAGATGCAAAAGTTCGTGTAATTGAGGTCAGAACAGCTGATGGCAAATCTCATACCAGAGCGGTCTCCAAGGTGTCTCCATTGCCCATTGATGATTAGTCATCAGCTGCTCTAGCTAACTATATTATGTAAAAACTTATTTTGAATGTGTTTAAAACTTTTTTAATTTAGAAATTAGTAAAAAATATAACGTTTTTTAGCATTTATTTAGATAATAAGTACATATGTTTAAGCTAAAGGGATTTTAGGCCGGCCGAACTTATGTTACGGACATACAGTTTATCTGTACTATCTGTGGCCAACATTGTAGTGTGTCATGTGTCATGTTGGCTACTGTCAAAAACGTTGTCATCAATTTGCCACCAAAAACGTAGAACTGTATAACCTCGCCTTCCCACGAATAAACTTATTTAAGTAAAGTGAAACAGTATTTTATTACTTGGATCGCAACAATATCATCGTTACGAAAATAGCATTTAATAAAAACAAAAGTTCGAAGATAGCCTAGCGATAAAAACAATATAGGCTTAATCATCATCATCATCATCATTTCAGCCGAAAGACGTCCACTGCTGGACATAGGCCTCCCCCAAGTGTCGCCACATTGATCGGTCCCGTGCGACTCGCATCCAGCGGATCCCCGAAACCTTCACCAGGTCATCGGTCCACCTAGTGGGAGGCCTTCCAACGCATCGTCTCCCGGTTCGCGGTCGCCATTCCAGAACTTTTCGGCCCCATCGGCCATCTGTTCTGCGAGCAATGTGCCTTGCCCACTGCCACTTAAGTCTGGCAATTCTTCGGACTACGTCGGTAACCTTGGTTCTCTTGCGGATGTCCTCATTTCTGATTTGATCACGCAAGGAAACTCCGAGCATAGCTCTCTCCATTGCCCTCTGGGTGACTTTGAGCCTTCTGATAGGCTTAATATGCAGTACAATAAAATGATTGAAAAGAAAAGTAACTTTATCAACTGGTCCTACACGACACCTAAAGAATTTATAAAATGGGACCGCGCGCCGCGATCTTTACCTACGAGGTATAGACTAAAATGGTCAAGGGCATTACAGGTACGCATTACCTTAGCGTTGGGAGTACCTATTGTCTATTTATCTACAGCCGAAATGGAAATACATCACTTAAAACACTTGGTAAGCGCTGCCCGCCTGGGAGGCAACTGCACAAGCTGTAGATACTGCACATTGCGCCACGGGGACCAATACTGAGATTTTCTGAATAGTGGACAGTAATTTAAGTAATTTTTGTACGAAGATGTTAGGTTAGGTGAGAAGCACGTGACTAAAAAACAGCCGCAGGTTGTCAGTTGCCCGAAAGTCTGACAACCAGTGTTAGGCAGTCGCTCCATATAGAATACTGGTATTCAGCTGCATCCGGTTGGACTGGAAACTGACCCCAACATAGTTGGGAAAACGCTAGGGCGATGATGATGAAGTTAGGTTAGGAAAAGGTTATGATTCCCAACAACCCGTTCACAACCTTGAAAATGCTTGAAGAGACACGCTCGACTGTCACTTGTTTCCTTCGCGGGAGTACCGTCACATCGTGCTGGTTCGCGTCGTGCCGGCTCGCGGCGTGCTCGAAGCTACTTCTTTCATTTGTTTTCTCCGTAGTCGCTGTGCGAGTGTCGCTTGAGCATGTAGCGTTCGGTTTGCTTCCGTGAATTGATTTTTCTCATTTTCCTTGCCTGCTCTGTCCTATTCCCGGGAAAAGGCATCCCTCCACTTCTTGCGAAACCGCGCGTCCTCTTTCTAGTTCTGATGGAACCCATCCAATTTTTCCCGCCATCTCCTTCGCGGGCTGCCACGATTTTGCCCCACTGGCATGAGGCAGACGTGTCATGCACAGTCCCATTTTAATAGGGCAGCATTTTCAGCCACCAAAGCACTATATTTTAATTAAATCGTCCTTTCACAACACCAATAATTTCAGCTGACATAATATATTGACGTAAACCTCATTTAGGTATTTGTTTTATAAAGGTAAATAAATGAATGGGCATTGAATGCGCATTTAATCCTCAATTGAATCCGTACAGAGCTTTGTGAAACACGGAGTTAATTCCTTTGTCTGTGCGATACATAGTAATACCCACCTAAGTGTACATAGACACGTCACTAACGGTTCATAAATAGCGACGTGATGTAAATAGGTAAATTCCGCGAGTTCAGTAATCCTCTTATGACTAATTAAAAGATAAGCTTCTAGCTAGCCTACTGTTCAGGCTGTTAATGATCATCTATACTTCTATACTAATATTATAAAGCTGAAGAGTTTGTTTGTTTGTTTGCTTGAACGCGCTAAACTCATGAACTAAAGATCCGATTTGAAAAATTATTTCAGTGTTAGATAGCCCATTTATCAAGGAAGGCTAAAGGCTATATATCATTACGCTACGACAAACTGGAGCGGAGTAGCAATGAAAATGTTTCAAAATCGGGTAAAATGTGACGCATACGAAGTTGCGTGGGACAGCTAGTTATTATAAAAGGTTATATCTATCGCTCCCATTTTATAGGAATAAATGACAAAATTAACCCCCATCCTACGGATAAAATTGGCAAAAATGATAGTTACCTTCTTCAACAATCCTTATTCAAGATCTATTTTTTTTTTTGTGAATGGCATTTCGTAGTTCAACCTAGGAGGTTGTCGTCTGCTTAACCGGACTATCCTATGGGTGCCTTAAGAGTAAGGCCTCTAGCCAGGGCATAAAACTTACAAACTAAGCGACTACACGCTAAGGGCACCCCCTGTGGTGTACGAGCCTCGGCTTAGGGCGTCGCTGGGGGAGGACTGCATAGGGACAGGCTCGATCTGAATGATATTATTAAAATATAAAATGAGTACATTCACGACCTGGCATCATACTTTGCGTTGTAGTTTATTAAATGGTACATGTAGTGAGCGCTGCTGTGCAGCTCGCAGGGTGAGCCGCTGTCCAATCCGCATCGTTTGCGTTAATCTGCTCTGTCTGTACACGCCACGCGCCGTAATGTGAGATTACCGTACTACGTAAACGAGTGCCTGATGAGAATTAACGCGATGCGAATAGGTGACATAACGTTGGGAAATAACTAGTGGTAGTAAGTCCTTTGTTCATCACCTCGTCCTCATAATATTCCCCATATTATTAGTATAATAGAGAAATATTAAAGAAACGATAGATAGACTTTGCGTAAGATGATTAGGCTAGTAAGGGCGTGGATGATACAGTATGGAATAAGAAATAAGTATAGAAGAAGAAGACCATATTATGCTGGGCCTCCTCCAAATAAATTGGAATAAGGTGATAACATGAAGATTCTGGCATGATTCGTTTAGCAAAACTACAAGACTATGAATTATGTGAAGTTTCAATTTGAAAAACAATTAATTAACCTGACTGTACTCATTTGGAGAGGATAGTGCAGTTGAGTAAGTAGGCCGCGTAATACAGGGCTACACTCTGGTATAGGTATTTATGTTACAACGGTAACACAGTGTTTTTAATGCGCTTAGATGTTCGCGCCCGTTGCATATTACAATGTTTGTAGTTACGATCTCTTTAGCGCGTGAGAGCCCCTCAGGACTGGAACCGCGCCATTTACATAATGTTCGCGCCGTTCAACTGCAACATTCGCTTTACACAAAACAGCATTTACTTATTTGCTGAATGTTATGAACAATTATCCCTAATGTTCGAAGATAACTGCGATATTTAGGTATTCTGAAGGAAATAAGTTGTAAAGTTGAGGAGGTTCAAGTATTTAGTCATATATTATGTAGTAAGCTAAATAGTTTACGGTTACTCAGTGGCCCGAAAGTCTGACAACCAGTCTTACCAAGGGGTACGGTATTTTTCAAGAGTGGCTGGAGAGGCGCCACGGCGCCCTCACCTTCCACCTGACGCAGGTCCTCACCGGACTCGGTTGTTTCGGGAGGTTCCTGACCCGAATCAGGCGGGAGGAAACGCCCGGGTAACACCACTGCGAGGATCGGCCGGAGGACACAGTGGAGCACACCGTAGAGCTCTGCTCCGCTTGGGCTGAGCACCGCCGTGTCCTCGTAGCGGCGATTGGCGGCGGCGACCTCTCGCGTCTGGCCTTGGTTCAATCCATGGTTCGGAGCGAGAGCGAATGGGCAGCCGCCACCTCCTTCTGCGAAGCAGTCATACTAGCGAAGGAGGTGGCGGAACGTGAGAGGGAGAGAGCCTCACGTCACAGCCGCCGCGGGAGACGGTGAGTAATGGGCTAGCTCACCATTCATCCGTCTTATGACGACAGGCCGTGCCGACGGTGCGTTCGTGTTCCACGCATGCCTCAAGGAGGTGTCAGCAAATCGGAAGGTGTCCGAGAGGTTCAATGCCTGCCAGGGCTGCGGGATTGTTTGAAAGAGATACCGTGGCTCTGGAACACAAAGGGCTAGAAGGAACATGGATGGGTTTTAGCCAGTACAAGTCTGACACTCCCTTCCGCGCCGCCCAGAGCGGGAGGGGTTATTTGATGATTTCCCATCCAAAAAAAAGGGGTACGGTATTACCCAGTTCTAATTGAGCTGCAGGGGGCAGATAGGCAATCACTCCGTGTAGAAATACTAGCATTCAGCTGCATCCGGTTAGACTGGAAGCCAACTCCAACATAAAAGGCTAGGCAGATGCTGATATATTAAGGTGAATCTTAATCAAAAATATTTATCATCAATTTTATACGTTACGGCAATTATCTTCAACTGAATTAAAATACTGAAAAGTTTAATTATTGCGAAATGGGTAAATTCTGCATGACACGACCGCAAATTATTTATTACACTTGACTACATTATGTTTTAGTTCGTAGCACGGTTTTTTATCATAGATAATTATTATATTACAAAGTAGGTGTATCTATCAAATCCGTATTCCTAGACCTTTCGACATTCAGGTTTTGTAATATCGCAAGACCAAAGACTGCCAAAACGAGAGAATCTGAAACGCTTTGTAATACAGGCATTCCATTAAATATTCTTTCGTACACAAAGGCGTAGTTACCTGATGTCGCGACACATGACCTCCGCAAGATCTCCTTTGCTAAACTATTTGTACAATTGACTTATTATGGTAAAATATTTTGTAAGTTTGTCTTTGAAAATAGCAGCATTCTATTATAATTATGTTGGATATGCTTTTGTGACAGGTACCCTAGTGTGTATGTATGCCTAGTATGTATGTGCTGTGTATGTATGCACTTGCTGCTATGTCGCTTGGTCAACTTATGAGGGTGCTTTTCTAAGGAAGGAATAAGTAAAAATCTGTAATTACATTACATTTTAAAGTCATAACTCTGTGTTTAGTATAATTGCATTACCAAAATCCAAAAATCCGGCTCTAACGACCATAGAGATGTATGCGCAGCTGAATGGGTCGCACACACCTTGAATGTTAGCTTGAATGATAAGTCACGGAAAGCCAAAGAGGAAGGTTTTTTGGCTATATTTAACTACCACGTAACTAATGCTATATGGATAATACGTGAATGAGGACAGCTGACTTTTAACGTTGATCGCGTATTGTTGCTTTACAATTTAATTTGTGCAAGGTGAGGGACATGTGCTGATCTATGCGCACGTGCCATGTGTGATACATGACTAGTGATCGGATATTCGGATGCATATTTACCTAAAGTATGGTTTTTCCTGGCAAAAGGTACAAAAGTATGGAAGCGGCTATTAAAATGCCAATTTTTGTCGCGGGTTTGCGAAATTTCATAATTCTTTAGTAAGTATAAAATGTCTCACCTCAAAATATCGTAACGAATATTTTAAATTTATTTAAAACCTGGCAAGTTTGTAGAAAATAACAAGGAAAAAAGTACAACAACTATTTGAATTCGTATTTTTGTGCTGAAATGTCGAATGCTAAAACAAAATGGTAAATATGTCTGGGCATAATTCATTTGGAGTAGTATATATTTTAGTAGTTTTAACGTAATTAGATTCTGTATATTTTCAGCTATACACTATTTTTTGTTTTCGTGTAGCTGCAGTAGTTTACGAGAAAATAAGCTTTAAATGGGAAGTGGCGCGGGGGTCTTGCGCGGCAAAAACTTCCGAGTGCGCGCGGGCATGTTTGCGGGGTAGCATGTTGACCTTGAACATTTGGTTTAGATCTGATCTAATTTTATGAACAGCAAGCGGGTAGTTTAGGAGTCCATCCCCGAGAAACAACGTGACACGTGATTTATATCTATATAGATTTTCACCTTCTCGGTAAACAAAGTCGCGGGTAAAAGTTAGGGTTAGCCCGAAGTAACTATTCCGTGCGGACGAAGTCGCGGGAATTATGAAAAAAAAAAAAATGTGATGTAGTACAAAATTAAAGGTTTTCGGATTTTTTCCTTTATATGTGTTATAAAACAGTGCTTCATGCCAAATTTCAAGATTCTAGGTCGACTGGAAGTACCCTTTAGGTTTTGATTCCCTTGCGAGTAATTTGGGGTTTGAAAATATGCGGCTTAAATTGCTGTTTCTTTTGATTGCGTTGACATAGAAGTTCGATTTTGTTACAGTTTAAAGGTATTATAGACCTCAGTATTTGATATGAATTTCAATTTAATACCTTTACGCGTTCATGAGGAAAGGGGTGGTAAGTTTAAAATTATTAAAAATATGTTTATTATATGATATAACTAAAATTTTACGGTTTTCGGAATTATTCCTTTATCTGTGCTATAAGACGTTGCTTCATGCCAAATTTCAAGATTCTAGGTCGACTGGAAGTACCCTTTAGGTTTTGATTCCCTTGCGAGTAGTTACAAGTTTGATTATGCGGCTTAAGTTGCTGTTTCTTTTGATTGCGTTCACATAGAAGTACGATTTTGTTACAGCTTAAAGGTATTATAGACTTGAGTATTTGGTATGAATTTGAATTTAATACCCTTACGCGTTCATGAGAAAAAGGGTAGTAAGATTAAAATTATTAAAAATATTTTTATTATATGATTTAACTAAAACTTTACGGTTTTCGTAATTTATCCTTTATCTGTGTTATAAGAGGTTGCTTCATACCAAATTTCATGATTATGAGTTTACGGGAAGTACCCTGTAGGTTTTGATTCCCTTGCGAGTGTTGAAAATTTGCGACATAAACGGCTGTATCTTTTGATTGCGTTGGCTTAGAAGTTTGAATTTTTCACAGCTCCAAGAAACAGTAGACTCGAGTATTCGATATAAATTCCAGCTTGATACCTTTACGCGTTTTTGAGAAAAAGGGTCTTGACAGACAGACAGACGGACAACAAAGTGATCCTATAAGGGTTCCGTTTTTTCCTTTTGAGGTACGGAACCCTAAAAATAACTAGACTAGTTTTTTTTTTAATAATTTTTTTTTTCCCATACTGACGCGTGCTCCATACTAGTCAACACTCAAATTTTAGGTAAATATGTATCCGTATATCCGTTCTCTATACATGACTCTCACAAACGTCGTTGCTACGAGCGCTACGACGGCTACGGAACTCCGTAGCAATCGTAGCAAGGCTGTTGGCGTGCCTCGTAGACGCTTCGTAAGACTCGACCTAAAGTACGTATATTTTCTAACAGGAGTTAATAATTACAAAGTTTCCTCATTTATATTAGTAAAGTCAAACTCAAACCGTGACCTCCCCTAATTTCAGTCACTTTAAATCCATCCACAAGTCGCAGCTCTCCGTAATCCTCACGAAGCGACACATCTCCTCAAACAAGCCTTGTCTTATTAACAAACTTGTTAATTCCAGCCAACTGCCACTCGATGAGTAAACAATACCATCCCCCCCCGCGCGACCCCTCGCCCCTCACGTATGTTAATTTAACCTAGTTTCACAAATTAGACCACTTTGGAAGCTAGGAGAATGCCGGAGCGTTCTTGCGATAGTATTTTCTGTGAAAACAGACAGGCTGCAAGCTGCAGTCTTAGCGGAATGATACGAGGTGCTTAGTGCAGCTGCACCTAGGAGACGAGTCTAATCGTTGTATGCTAATGACTCGTCAGAGCGCTTATGAGGCATCGCTGCATAGTGATGAGCGATTAATGGGAGAAAAGTTTAGGACTTGTGTCGTGAAATTGGTGCAAGAAGGGTGTAAAATAAAATGAGAATTCTTCACCTACCACTCCACGTTGTGAGAATTCTGGCGATATGCTGCAGTTCAATGGCATTAGTTCTCTAAGGTCACTAGGACTATCAAAATATCTCCAAAATGATTTAATGACACCTTTATATACTGCCACATATGAACTACACTGATTAACACAATTAACAAATGCTCAGAAACCTAACAGTAACCCACGGTTCTGGTCGGAGGATTCTCCTGGTTTTATGGTGGATGAGGACGATTCACCCTACAGTGTAAATTTAGTTATAACCCGAGAATGCTTAAAACAGTGTGTGATTCACTTTGTTCCTCATACCTCTTAAATTACAGATTTTCAGTTGTTTCTCCCTGAAAGTCTTGGGACGTGCGCAACTCGCAGTCATATGCACTCGTAGTATGACCACTGTCGAAACTAGTTTCGTCGACGGGATAATCGACAAAATGACGGATAGATAATAGCAATCTGTCATTTTGTCGATTCTTCCGTCGACAAAACTCATATCATGCTATTCCTGTTGCTACATTTATGTCTCCAGGTGCCAAAGAACTGGAATATGTACCAATTATTTGAGTAGTAATGATATAAACAGGCTCTGACGTCACAAGTAATGTGCTGCAATTCTCACAATGCGAGGACTTTCCCAATTCCCAGGGATACTTGCAAACGTTTGGTAAGCTAGATCAGCTTAGATTGTGGGATGCTGGATAAGAAAAAAAAAAGTTAATTCGTACTACCGTCATATTCTATGTATTTATATAAAGAATTTCTCATCCATTAAATATCAACTCTTCTTGAATAGAATATTATATATTGTACACTAAAATGTTTACTATATAATCCCCAAAACAGAGATGAATTGTGGAATGAAAATAGACTACTCTTTGTGATAAAATATGGTGTTTTGAGATGAATGTCAGAAATACACTTTACGACAACCACCACATCAAAGTTTCTCATCCAGCCTTCTCATAATCTAAGTTTCAAGTAAACCTCTTTGAATAAGCGCGAGCGTTTAGCCGGTGTCCAAGCACAGCGGGGGAGGAGAGGTCTCCAAATGTGGCGCCCATATTGTCGGCGCACACATCCGGGCTATTCATGCTCGAGCAATACAACTCTACTGCCAATCTGGAAATGTAATATTGTGAACAATAGCACCGGCCTGGAAGTTGCGGTTAGTTAAACTCTGAATTTAAACCTCTCGTTTGTCTAGTGGACACAAACAATACTACTATAAATGAGGCCCTTGATTCGATTCCGAAAACTTTATTGGATTCTCGATATTTTTCAGTAGTAGCTCGGTTTTTGGATTTATGTCCGGGTTACGAAAATAGCTTTGTCCACTATTACATGGGAGTTAAAGATAACTAGAGAGATGTGGGTATACTAATGTAGCGGCACGAGCGGAAGAAAAATGTGAATTCAAAATTAGGAGTCCCTCTACCCTATTTATCATACCACCAAAGTGGTGTTAAGTGTTAAGTTAAACAAGGAAACTAAAACGTCTCTCTGAAAGCATTCCAAACAAACAATCGCATAACACACACACACGTTCACGCTATAAGCACGACACAGCACTAAGTTCAGTTATTTCACGATCGCCATCAAACGGAAACGCAAGCTTAGAGCACTAGTCATTTGCATTAAAGTCCTTAACAAACAACGCACCCTATTGATCTCGTACACAGCTCGAAGGTCGTTGTCTAATCTTAAGTAAATTGGATCGTGTGCGGCGATCCTGTCTGCGGATCGGACGCGTCCCTGCAGACCGACGTTCACGACAACCGGGTGGTACCTACAAGTAAGTCTGACGTTCTAAACGTTCGAATAATCTCTTTCGGCGCAAGGACTTGCCATTTAGTGTCTTCAGTAAAGGGGAAAGACAATAATACCTTTACAGAGTGTAAACGGACCCCGGATGAAGCCGTCACCTAAGATTCTGAAACGCCTTTCTTTTTATTGTGAATAATCACGGTTTACAAAACCGCTCAGTGTCATGGAGGTATTTAAAGTAAATTCTAAGTATTCAAATAAATGTGTGAAAAATTTTAACCTTGACCTTTATTTTGAAAAATATTGTCTTTGGAACTAGAAGGGTCCCAGATATTTATATGGCATGCAGAACAAGTGCCTGTCGGCTCCGTTAAGGGGTTATTTGCCCCGTTAAACCCCTCGTTTTCACCCTTAGACAAGTTAAATACTAGTTTGATACAAAACATGTAGAATACTTGTCAAAACACAATTATTTGTTTTAAACATGTATTGAGACTGTCTCAAACATTCTTTTCGCACTGTGTAGCCAACGAGTTTGTATACAAGTATTAAACATATTTGCGTTTACACTGAAGTCTGCGACATGTTAAAACTTGTCAGCTACATTGACAGCGTTCTCACCTACAAAATACAGTCGTGTTTTAGACAAGTATTGTTTATTTTATTGCAATTTCTGTATAATACTAGTTACAAACAAGTTTTAAGCTTTATCCATGCTTGTTGGATAAAGTTTTCAACATACCGGACGAACCGTGTTTTTTTCGTTAATGAAAACGAACGAGGAAGAAGAATAGAGTGGTCAAAGAAACAAACTTTAGAAATCATTGAGCTTTTGCATGTACAAGAATGCCTGTGGAATGTGAAAAATGACAGAAGCTAAGATTAAATAAGCAACGGATTTAAAACGTTGCTTATTTAATCTGCTTCTAATTTCATGGATCTACTAGTTATGTCATAAAAAAAATACTATTTGTAAAAGAAACCAATTTTTTTATTAAGTTAAACGAATTCATAGAAGAATTTGCTTCAGTTTGCATGAACATCAGCATCTTCTCTTTCCATTGTCACAACAGTTTCTGATATTAGTAGATAACATAAAACTACGGACTGAATTTGTCTTGAATTCTACAAGTTTAGCTACACAAAAACATGAAATCATAAACATGTAGGCAACTAGTTTTTAACCAACAAGTTTCATACAAGTTTTGTATACTTACAACAAGTTTTGTACATGTATATATAGTTTCAACAAGTTTTGTATACAACAAGTTTTATACATGTTTATAAGAAACGAAAACATTGCATAAAATTAGTAAAATACATGTATTATACCTTGGTGAAAACGAGGGGTTAGAATAGAACAGTATACTGGCTGCATATAAAATATATAACCTTTTGGTTGGATGTTCAGGGCCTTTAATGTAATTGTAGGATTTTATTTTAATATTCAAGTAACGTTTTTGAAAAATACGTTCCCATTTATTCCAAATACAATTAAAACACTTATAACGTTACAAAATACACGGAATACTAAACATTATAACGAATTTAAATCTTTAAAATGTTTTTTGTTCCTCATAGATTAAATAGACATGAATATCGGGTGTGGTTGATACCAAAAATAAAAACTATTTTACAAGAAAAAAATACCGACTTCCAAAAAAACACTAAAAAGTGGAAAATAGGTTTAGAAGTCAGTATTTTTTTTGTAAAAAGTTTTTGTTTTACCCTTTTTAGTTGTGGTAAAACAAAAAGGATAAAAATATATCTTCACATAAAATATATCTACAAGTATCAATTTTACATTGTAACAAGACACTAGCACATCTAAACTAATATTATAAAGTTTGATTGTTTGTTTGCATTGAATAGGCTCCGAAATCCTACCAATGGCAAGTTAACATGGACCACGGCCTCCAGTTCCCGGCCGCCCTGCTATTCCCGATCAAGGCGGCGGTCACGGTAACGGCAGGGCAAGGGGTGCGAAGAATCCCCGGGTTACGGAAGGCCGGCAAAAACAACTGACCTTGGCGACGTACAACGTACGCACGTTACGAGCACCATGCACAACTCGAAGTCGAACTCGAGAAAATAAGGTGGCACGTTTTTGGGTTAAACGAAGTCCAAAGAGAGGGGGAGGACACGGTAACTCATCACATCAGCCTGAAAGACGTCCACTGCTGAACATAGGCCTCCCCCAAGAAGGGGGGGTTTTGCCATAATCGCCACGCTTGGTAGGCGGGTTGGCGATCGCAGTACTGTTGTTACAAAAGCACAGAGAACGCTGCTGCCCATTCTCTGGAAAGTCCCTTAGTCGCCTCTTACGATACCCACGGGAAGATATGGGATGGTGCTATTCTTTACGTCCGACACCACACAGAATTCCGACACCACACAGAATTTGTGTGGTGTCGGTGTGACATTCTGTGTGGTGTCGGTGTGACATTCTGTGTGGTGTCGGAGCAGGAATCATAGGGGGCAAATGCTTGTCAACTTCCTCGAAAAGGAGGGGCTATTCTTGATGAATTCATTTTAAAGAAACAGCTGGAAATGAAGTGGACATGGCGGAGCTCCGACACTATGACTAAAAACGAGATCGATTTCATCATAACGGACAAGAAGCGTATTTTCAGAGACGTCTCAGTGATCAATAGGTTTAATACTGGAAGTGACCATAGACGCGTGCGAGGGTCTCTGAATATCGATGTCAAGCTTGAACGTGTCCGTTTGATGAAATCCAGGCTCCGACCAACCCTGCTCCAAATTATAGTGGGATCTGAAAAGTTCCAATCTAATTTGGAGAACCAATTCGCTGCCGTGGAAACCACAAATAGCGTTGACATTGACCAGGCCCTCTAGAATGTGGTCGGAATCCTCAGGGAGGAAGGTGTGCGATTTTGTAAATTGCGGCGTAGGGACAGGAAGTCGAAATTTTTGGAAGAAACGCTCAAACTCATGGAGAAACGACGTGAACACCCACCAGCCACTTCGTCAGAGTGGCATGCTCTAAACAAGAGTGTACACTTGTACGACACGATCTCCGATGCTCCAACACTCGTTCAATAGAACGAGCTGACCACTACAAGTGGAGTAGTCGTTTCTTCCGGGCCGGGGGTTCTTTCGAAAATTGAAACCTTCTATAGTCAGCTGTACGCTACGCATGCATCTCAACCCCAAGATCCCGAAAATGTGCAGTTCCGAGCTACATTAACACGCCACTTTACGGAAGACTTGCCAGAAGTCAGCCTGGACGAAATTGCGATGGCTCTCAAATTGCTTAAAAACGGAAAAGCCCCTGGAGAAGACGGTATTACGACTGTGCTCGTGAAATCTGTTGGTAAACCTGTAATGAAGGAGCTCCAGAGTATTTTCAATACTGTTATTTTTGATGGAAGAACTCCAAAGGCGTGGAGTAAGAGTGTTGTCGTGTTGTTTTTCAAAAAGGGTGATAAAATTCTTTTGAAAAACTACCGACCCATTTCACTCTTGAGCCACGTCTAAAGCTGTTTTCGAGAGTCATCACAAACCGTCTGGCGCGAAAACTCGACGAGCCTCCCAAAAAGGTCCAAAGGTTTCGATCGGAATACGGCACCATAGACCACATCCATACAGTGCGGCAGATTATACAGAAAACAGAAGAGTATAATCGGCCCCTGTGCTTAGCGTTTGTGGACTATGAAAAGGCCTTTGACTCGATCGAAACCTGGTCTGTTCTGGAATCTTTGCAGCGATGCTAAGTCGATTGGCGATACATCCAAGTGTTGAGAGGTCTGTACAACGCCAATACTATGGCCGTACAAGTCCCGAACCAGCAGTCTAAATCTTTTCCCTTATTTCGTGGTGTGAGACAAGGGGACGTTATATCCCCCAAATTGTTCACAAATGCATTGGAGGATATATTCAAGACGCTGGACTGGAAGGGGCGCGGCATTAATATAAACGGCGAGTACCTCTCACACTTATGATTTCAGATGATATAGTCATCGTGGCGGAAACGCTGCAAGATTTGCAACATATGCTGAATAGCCTAGGTGATTCTTCTCAACGCATTGGTCTCCGGATGAACCTGGATAAAACCAAGGTTATGTTCAATGAACATGTAAGTCCGGAACCAATTGCAGTTCAAGGCAGTATTCTCGAGGTTGTTAAGGAGTATAAACGCATTTTTTTTTAACTGCATGAAAACTATGCAGTTAGGTAAAAACAACTTCGAGAAAGAGGCCAATAGAAGAATACAGCTGGGTTGGGCAGCGTATGGGAAACTGCGTCGAGTCTTCAGATCGCCAATTCCACAGAGTCTAAAGACGAAAGTCTATAATCAGTGCGTCCTACCCGTCATGTCGGTTGGTCCACAAATTTAAAGTCGCTCAACGTGCTATGGAAAGGGCTATGCTTGGGGTTTTTCTGAAAGATCGAGTTCGTAATGACGTGATCCGACAGAGAACCAAGGTTATCGACATAGCCCACCGCATTAGCACGCTGAAGTGGCAATGGGCTGGCCATATAACCCGAAGAACCGATAACCGTTGGAGTAGACGAGTTCTTGAATGGAGACCAGGAATCGGTAAACGTAGCGTAGGACGTCCTTAGACTCGGTGGAGCGATGATCTTCGCAAGGCGGCTGGCAAGAGCTGGATGAGAGTGGCCGAGGATCGTGCTTAGTGGCGTGTCATGGGAGAGTCCTATGTCCAGCAGTGGACGAGTACAGGCTGATGATGAGGCTCCAAAAGTACTGGTCTAATTTGAAAAATTCTTTCAGTAGTTTATAGCCCACTTATCGAGGAAGGCTATAGGCTATATATCATCAAGGTACAAGCAATAGGAGTGGAGCAGCAATGAAAAATTTTGTAAAAACGGGGAAAATGTGACGACAAACGAAGTTGCGCCGGACAGCTAGTCGTCTATACACCCGAAAAAACCCAAATGGCAACTATTCCGCATCGAACTAAAGACGGCTTTAGCCACATCTATCAACTGAATGTGCTATTTTGTCCCTGTGTACTGTTGCTTATAACAGGGAATTTTAGAACGAAAACTGCTATGAACTTGACTATATTGTTTAAGTTTTATGCAAAAAACATTATGAAGGTATCTGAAAATCTATACATCCCTTAGAGAATATCAGTAATTGGCTCGCTCGTATCATGTGTGTGTGCAGTGGTAACCTAATTATATCGTCGCAGATCACATTACGCGGACTAGCTGCTGCGAAGACACGACACAAGCAATGTGTTAGGGCGTGGGACACGTTTTGGTATTCGAAGATTAGGCATAGCTATGCTCTTTGCTTTGTTGCGTTTACCTTCGTTATAAACCTTTTTAGCGTTCCGTAGCCAAATGGCTAAAACGGAACCCGTAAAGAATCACACTGTCCGTCTGTCTGTCCAATCGTTTGTCTGTCTGTCCGTCAGTATGTTAAAGAAATTTTAATCCGAGACTATTAAAAAATAATACTGTGAAAAATAAATTAAGTTTTGAGTGTTAATTTTACGTGATACTTCTATAGAATAAAAGAAAAATAAATAAAAATACTTTATTTCAGATCATGATCCGATGTTTGTAATTCAAAACTGAAGTCAATTTACACAATCTTTCGTACTTATACTGACTTCTTCTTAGCATGTCCATGACAATTTAAACTGGACGAGTCAACCCAAAATTTGGCAACGAGTTTGGACTATATAAAAGTTACCATAAAAAAGGCTTTTTTGCCTGTAGCGAACAATTAAATTAAACCAACAATGTCGTGTCGTTTCGTCTAAGCACCGTATTACCGTGCTTCTTATAATATTATTTCAACTTCTGGTAGGTGTGTCCACCATGGTACGACAAAGTCTAAGTCATCTATTCGAGATGGAGAAGAAGCGTATACCTAAAGACATTTAGAGCTTAACTAACACAGCAGTACTTTACCGTCAGTGTCGTATCGTATATTATGGTGGTGTAATCTTAACAAGGTTTGTATCCGGTCTCGAGGCCCGCATCGCCGACGTCCGTCGGCCCTAAACCAATTTGGCGATTTTAATACAGTTTGCTGCAGCCGAGCCTTTGAATGAATACACCTTCGGTTATTGTATTACGAAGCATCTTACAGTCTCCTCAGAAACGACTTGTTTGCGAGCCTTAGGAAAATATTTTTTTAACAAAACGTTTGAGCTTAGGGACGGCGTGATTTCATCAGGTGTGGCCTTAAACATGTACAAGCTTTGTGCTGAGCGGTAGATAAACGTAAATCATTTATTTGCACAAAATATGGTATACAATGATGTAGATATAGATAACTGTTTGTTTAACTGTGTTGTGGTATTGATAATTAGGTGCCTGAATTCAAGTAGAGTTCTGGAACAGGCTATACTGATGCATTAAGTGAAAATCGATCAATTAGATAAAATAATCCAATTAATATAAGCCATAATAGTTGCGCAAACACATGATGTTAGTTAGTCCTAAACTGCCAACATAACTGACAAACAGAAGCAACTTCAGCAAACTCATCGAACGATTCCAATCGCATTTGTTCGCATGAACACTGAATATTGCCGGTAAAAAATACGCACAGGTATATTAATGTATTTAATCTAAACAAATAAAATACATATTCGTTTGGAAGCTGGTATCTGCACGAGGCATTTATTCCGTATAACGTTATTTGCATTGGTCTGATAATAAGCGCCTGCGTTAATATTAATGTATCGAATTATAACGTGGCTCGCGAAACGAGGTGATGAGATACCTGTGTTTGGGGAAAAAAAACCGGACACCAAAATTCGCATTTTTGTGCCCTTACCTTTGGGGTAAGTAATATCTGCAATAATGGCAGAATACTCCAAATTTAGCAGAACTATCCAAGCCAGTTGCCGCCACGACACAAACAATTTCATTGAGGGCATCTGCAGAGACATTGAGAGGCATTCGAACAAGCTACAAACTGCAGACCTTTTCAAGAAATTCAGCGTCCTTTCCAAGCAGTTCAAAGCCAAATCATGGGTCATAGAAGAAGCCGATGGCACTGTACTACACGAGCTCGACCACATTGCCGAGAGATGGCGTTCCTATTAGGAGCGGTTGTACGCAGAAGGCGCCAGGAAGTGACCAAATAACAGCAGAGATACTTGAGGTTCTGGGTGACTTGGGCATTGAGGCACTTTTTTGGATCTGCTCACACGTTTGGAAAAAAGGTGACTGACCGCAGGACTGGTCAGAATCCGTAATCCTTCCGCTGCACAAGATGGGATCAACCAAGAACTGCCGCAATTATCGAACCTTGTCCCTCATCTCATTCATTATGGTATGTTTGCATTGAATAGGCTCCGAAACTACTGGTCCGATTTGAAAAATTCTTTCAGTGTTATATGTATAGCCCATTTATCGAGGAAAGCTATAGGCTATATATCATCACGCTACGACTAACAGGAGTGAAACAGCAATGAAAAATGTTGCAAAAACGGGGAAAATGTGACGCAAACGAAGTTGCGCCGGACAGCTAGTTGGATATAAAATCGTTTTATATACCACTCAAAAGACATAATACCTATTTAGTCTAAAATGATAAAACGCTTAGTTTACAACATACATGCAGCATGCAAGCAAGCATGCAACATGCAGCAGGTATGGTTTCTGTCACGGCTCCGGCGGTCCCATGCGAGCTTATTGTCGCAGATGCGTTTCACGTTCACCACCTACGCGATTTTAAATAACATTCTAGGGGTAGGGCAGACAAGACTATGTGGAGTCGATTTTGCAGCGATTCGTTTCTGTCACGCCGCTCCCGCAGCCCGCTCGCTTCACTCATTCGCCTTCGCGCGGTAATGGTCACTATTCTAACCAAACCTAACCCAAATGATTCACCAACATAGAGGGGACCTGGCACTCCGCTCCACTCCCGCCTTAACCTTCTAACCTAAAATAACCCATCCGAGTCAGATTGCTTTGAATCGTATCAATATTATATATTTTAAACGATAGGCCTAATGATTTTCGATTAAATAAACGTTATATCCAATAACGTTATACGAAATAAGTTTTAGAGTATAAAAATTTTATATCTAAAAAAAATATATCAACAGTTGGTATAACTTGCGTCGTTTATCATATCTTGTGAACGTTATTGAAATGAAAATATACCAAATAACTTTATATTATGATATGAGACTCACCCTTTGTTAAGACCATATTTTTTATGATTTAATTACAAATGTATAGTTTTTAGACTTTTCCCTGTACTTGTAGTATAAGACGATATTACTTGCCAAATTTCATACATTTTGATTCCTTTGAGACTGTCGAAATATACTTTTTTGCGGTTCCTCAACATGTGCACCACGTTAGCTCATAGTGTAAATCCACGGCGAGCAAACACGTCGATGCAGGATAAATAATTATAAATCGCCGCGAAAAAATAATAATTCCACATTTCCATGATTACTTGTTGTTTTCATTTAGCTGTAAGTATTGTTTATGTAGAACGATTAAATAGGTCACTGCTAACTTTTCACATAATTTATATTTGTATACTTGTACAGAGCTTATTTTCCAATGTAGCTTGCGCAAACATCTAGACGGAGAGCTAGAATGGATGTAGTCTATTCATATACTCTGTACCAATCGCGCAACCTATGTTACCATTCTAACAATGCGTATTGTTTACCAAACCTCACTATCATCTCTCTTCGCTGTAGTAAGTTATTGAAGGAATATTCTATGTCAGATCTTGACGGTTGTGTTAGGTTCTACTCACATTTTTATACTCGTAGGTATTCGCATTATTGGACACCTGAAGAACTCTGCGAAGAGTACATACCAGTAACTCATGAAATTCTTAGTATCAGGCTATCAATTGCGACGGTATATGTGCATAGATAGAACAAGGCTTATCTTAGGGAACAAGCAGTAATTAACTCGTGAATTAGATTAATGCGCTGCTCGTATGTAAACACTTCGTTACGTCACATAAACAGAGCTAGTATAATAATGAATAGTCTACTATCACTACCTAATGAGCATTCGATAAGATTTATTATTTCCAACGGTCAAAACTTAGCTATCCTGATTTAGAAGGATTGGCCGAGATGTTGTAGAGAGTATGTTTGTGTCTTTACTTATTATAAAAGCTGTAAGTACTTAGATTTCTTAGTTTCATTTCTTTATTTTGCTTACCAACCTGTATTATTGGTACTTATCAATGTCAATAGTAAAATGATTTTTGAGTGGAAACCTGGTGATCTGTAATACAAGTATTCTACTACCTACCACAGGCACCTCAGTGATTCACATCCATGCTAATTCCTTGTTTATGCCAATAAATAAAGGAGACGGATACGCTTTCATACAATTTTGGGCCTAGTTGTAAAAAGATGAAATTGGTGTCAATTGATAGCTACTATATTAACAAACAATTCCTGAAAATTTTACAGATTTTGGAAATCTGAGAGCTGAGATAAAAGAGATTTTAGCAAAAGTGAGGTTAAGTAAGACGGAGGTTACACATTCAATCTGGCATCAATCTGATCCATGATTGAGATCCAGATTGACAGGAAATTGAACGTGTAAAGCGTAGATTGATGATCCAGATTCTATACAATCCTGTAAATCCATCAATTTGAGAAAATATCAATAAAATATGGGAGGAAGTGCACTCAAAACGCACACGCACTAGACGTTACGAAACGAGTGTCCAAAGAGTATAGGAATAAAGATGGAATAGAGAGCCCTCTCACGCGAATTTTTGACACCCATATTGAATGGTGTTGCCATCTGGTACTATATCCGTTAAACTAATCTCAATAACTATAGGTGCGTACCTATATTTTAGATATATATAAGAAATATTCGCAATTTCAAAATGAAAATAAAAAATGGTTTAATCTTGTTTAGAATTTAAATGTATTATTTTTTACTCAATTTTCATTCAAATCAAAAACGTAATTAAACACACTGGTGATAATTGACGTAAGCACCATCTATGTCATTTTAATGTACTAAATCTCAAGTTTATGCGGATTTCATAAGAGATGGTGCTAGTATCTTTGTAAAAAATGGGACGCCTATGTCAAGTACGGCAGTATCAATGTCATGTCATGCATGTCAAGTCAGACTTAGCACAGATTAAAAATACAATAATCGTTTAATAAAAGTGAATCGATTTATCTTAATTATGCAGATATTTAATTAGATTAAACTCTTCATACTTTAATACTAATAGATGTCATTATTTAAATTGAATTAATCATCTGGCGAAAGCATTTTCGTTAATAGTATGAACTCTGTAACGTTATTCGATTATAATTTAATCGATATTCCAATTACTTCGTAACCGTAACTTAATTTTTGGATTTCTCAATTTCTAGATTTTAAATTGAGCTGATTTTTCACATTTTGAAATAAAAAAATATAACCTATTTTTTTAACCATACCTCAACTTACTACATTCAGGCCCAAAAGTCCCCGTCTCCTTTATTATTATTTATTTCCTGACCTGAGGGCAACACAGAGATGAAACAAATAATAATAAGTATATTAATAGTGTGTAATTACTGTGGTTAATTTTTATACAACGGCATCCAACAGGATTGACACATTATAAAGCTTCCACAAACGATCACTTAATACCGTGTCCTACTTTTTGTTCATTACACAAACCGATGGACGCTACTGAAGGCACCAAACTCGTGGTTCAGTTCGGGGCCGACACAATGTAGATTACCAGTAACCCACTAAGAAGAAGAAGCTGATCGGTAACTCATGTCAGTGTCCAATTTATTTGACTTTACTCTCGTTGTTCTCCCTGATAGAATGTTACATCGTCTAGAGTAGACCCTGAGATATTATAGACTCACAGAGCAGTACACATCATTCTCCCTCACTTCAGGTACGTACATAAGCAATGCAGTTAAAGTTAATTATCTTCGTCACGTTAACGAGCACACAACAATCGAAACGCGCAGTTATCTCGGCCTGGCGGCGGCGCCCGCATAGACTCTTTATGTCACTCACACGGCGCACTGCGCGTTATCAGCCTTTGTTTGTTCTGAAAAAACAATTAATTTCTACGTTTTCAGTTGTTACTGTTATTAAATACTTACTAGTTGTTTCAATCGTAAGAATGAACTATCCATCATAAGGAGGAGGTTTTAGGTGACATATGTACTGATATGGAATTACAGAAAAGTTTTGGTGGGTAGTTACAATAGGCTGCACGTCATGTGCAGCAAAAACAATAAATTATTTTTGACTGGACACTTCTATTGAACTAGCCCAAACGCTACTGAACTTCTCCGTACTACACCAGGCTAGCTCAGGGTCAAAGTGTGATCATTCAGAATATTCCTAATTGATGCATAGGGAGGAGCTTATCATCAGTGTATGCTAAGCAACAAAAACAATCTGTCTTCATATCTGTCATTCCCACCCTATACGACGTATTAAGGCATGCAGTTTGCCTTAATATTGTTACGTATGTGTCATGCAATAAAGTAGAGAAGGTTTACAAAGTCTCACTAAAACGAAGCGAACATGTTGTATACAATTAGTGCTGTCAGATCTTTACCACTTTGTAACTACAAATCTATGTTTAACCATTTTACCATTTTTATAGTATTTTGTATGTTGTAATGTAGGCATTCTCTTAGTGCTAAGTCCAATAAAGTGGTTCCTTAATCCAGTCTACAGTAATCATCCGGACCGCCTCTTTCGGCAAGCTTGTGTCTGCTGTGCATGCCCGTGCAGTACACGTGCCACGTACGTGTGCGTGCGCTCCGCGTGTGTGTGCGTACGTGGAGGCTCACGTCATGTCGGCGTCATCGATCCACTCGCATCCAATTATTCATGTATGTACATAGTTATGTGCAGTGCTGCTGCCATGTGGTTGTTCCCACTGAGACTGGATTCAGGCTCGGAATTTAGGCTTCTCCTACATTTTCAATCTATTTTATTGTCCTTGCAAGACTGACGTTACAAGAAGAATACTTTGTGCAACACTCCCCAGATGGGGGTGTATGTTGCACTCCCCAGATGGTAAAACATTGAGTAGAAGTAACCTAACCACAATACATAGGTCTTGTTTCATTTATTCCCGGGACACATAATATTTAATTCATATGTGTTAGAAAATGTTCGTGCAAACAGGCTAGGAAGGATTCCTGACTGCATTCCTAGTGAATAAAAACGAATTAATACAAAAAAAAAAACAAATAATATCCACTAAAATGTTGTAAAAAATCACCTGCTGTAGGTATCATCCTACGGTTTGAGTTAATTAAGTTCTGTATCATTTAATACGTAAGCCGGCACGTGGTCACCGTATTTACAGTGTGGGCGCAGCATACCAACATGTTATATGCCACACTCGTATGTGGAACTATGTGCGGCCAACACACTATCTTCAAGCTCGACCCGAAGAAGCCGGGCTGTTGGAACCGAGACGGCTTAGTTGTGTGACACTCACTTATGTGGGGCAGGTATCATGATAATTATTCATTGACTGGGAGAATAATAATTCCTATACATTTGGTAGTTGGGAATTATTTTCTTAGCGACTGGTGTCTATGCAATAACATGGCAGTCACATGGGTCGATCTTTAAGATTAAGCAACGCTTGCCGACACTGGTCCGTGGATGGGTGACCAGTCTTTACATAACCCCTCGTTTTCACCAAGGTATAATCCATGTATTTTACTAATTTTATGCAATGTTTTCGTTTCATAAAAACATGTACATAAAACAAGTTGTATGCAAAACTTGTTGAAAGTATACAAAACTTGTATGAAACTTGTTGGTTAAAAAGTGGTTGCCTACATGTTTATGATTTCATGTTTTTGTGTAGCTAAACTTGTAGAATTCAAGACAAATTCAGTCCATAGTTTTATGTTATCTACTAATATCAGAAACTGTTGTGACAATGGAAAGAGAAGATGCTGATGTTCATGCAAACTGAAGCAAATTCTTCTATGAATTCGTTTAACTTAATAAAAAATTTGGTTTCTTTTACAAATAGTAATTTTTTTTATGACATAACTAGTAGATCCATGAAATTAGAAGCAGATTAAATAAGCAACGTTTTATAAATCCGTTGCTTATTTAATCTGCTTCTGTCATTTTTCACATTCCACAGGCATTCTTGTACATGCAAAAGCTCAATGACTTCTAAAGTTTGTTTCTTTGACCACTCTATTCTTCTTCCTCGTTCGTTTTCATTATCGAAAAAAACGCGGTTCGTCCGGTATGTTGAAAACTTTATCCAACAAGCATGGATAAAGTTTAAAACTTGTTTGTAACTAGTATTATACAGAAATTGCAATAAAATAAACAATACTTGTCTAAAACACGACTGTATTTTGTAGGTGAGAACGCTGTCAATGTAGCTGACAAGTTTTAACATATCGCAGACTTCAGTGTAAACGCAAATGTGTTTAATACTTGTATACAAACTCGTTGGCTACACAGTGTGAACGAAAGAATGTTTGAGACAGTCTCAATACTTGTTTAAAACAAATAATTGTGTTTTGACAAGTATTCTACAAGTTTTGTATCAAAATAGTATTTAACTTGTTTATTGGTAAAAACGAGGGGTAAGAAAAACTCTCACCGCTCGAAAACTCTTGATCTAGACTGCCATTTGTAGATCTTTGACAGCCTTTTTGGGTAGTTAGCGCGAAAGTCTGACAACCAGTTTTACCAACGACTATCTTGTTACACAGTAATTGGGTTGTGGAGGTCAGATACGCATTAGCTTCCTGTAAATTACTAGTATTAGGCTGTAATTGGGTAGATCCAAAACCAATCCTATCATAGTTGGGAGAAGTTTGGGCAGATGTATCTTCCAAAAGTAACTTTTTGAGTGCTTTTAACTATCAAAATATTTATTTATGTCAAAGTTAATTTATTTCTACTTCATGTATCATCATCTTAATACTCACTCTTTACTAGCGTGTACTGTATTAAAGTTCGTTCATTCGAGATACAGCAATGTGTTATTGCATTTTACAACAACGAAGACAAACGAACAGTACTCGGTAGACAAGATGTTGAATCATCTCACTTCGCCTAGGTCCGTCCATCTTGCTATCGTCTCTCATCTCATAGGCCAATAAACCCCATCCAGTATCGACCGCGTGGGATCCGTTCGTTAGGAACATTGCAAATTACTTCAGACTATCCTTTGTTTAGCAGCACAGTTAAACTACGGGCAGGCCCAACTGCGTAAATGTTGTCTGCAAATGTATTATTTTGTTTTTGCTACGGTTATCGTAGATTATTTCTTTTCTAGGAGTTGTTTTCTCCATCTCAGCTATTCTTCGGAATTCTTTTGAGTAACTAGACCGTTGCTCTGAAGTTTTTCGCAACTGTTGGTTTCTGTATAATAATCATCAACACCATCTTCTACAGACTTTCCGCCCCTTGCAATCCACAATCCACGTTTTTTAAACCTAACCAATGTATATAAAAGTAACCCGTGTGCCCTTGTGACTGAGCTTGATACCTAGGACGGGTGTGGGTTCTCAGCAATTCGTAGTGCAACAGACGGAGTTTAAAGTCATGACCTCGCGATCGCTTTTGAGGCTTTGGGCCCGAATTTTTAGTTTTAAATTTCATTTACATAATTATAAGCACTTGTATTTACTCAATCAATATCTTTATTGTGGATCATAGGTAGGTACATAATACAGGTCTTAAATAATGAAATTGTGATCGCCTACTTACGTCCCGCCCATAGGACATACAATAGTTACATTACAAATTTAAAATTACATTAAATTTAAAAAAAGAAAAGATTTCACATAAAATATAAAACAGATAAAAACAAAACAGAACGAATTATGGTAGGCACATCAGTGGGCCCGAACGCATCATGACTGAGGGGGACTATATTGAAGCAGTGATTTGTCTGATAGGAAGTCTTTTATAGAGTAGTAGCACTTGTGTACTAGAAGATCACTTTTGTTGACTGAAGATCATTTCCGTAATTATTCTAATAGGCCCCGGGATATTATTGAAGATGTGTGAAGTTGCACAAAAGATACTTTCATGCATTAGATGGGTCTTTCTAGCTACTGGGTGCAATTTGTCCTTACGCCGTATACGCGTGTAGTCAATCAAAATCAAAATATTTTATTTTACATAGGCCTACATGGGCACTTATAAAACGTCGACAAAAGATGCACGTAGTAATTTATACATGTCAATATTATTTTTGACATATACTGCAACCTCAAATATATAGACACAGGGCAGTGTTCAAACGTTCATCTTTTAAAAAAGTGGCTTGCGGGTGTCAGTTTGATGCCAGTTAAATATAGCCCTGATGCGATGTTTTTGAGCAATAAAGGCGCGCTCCTTGTCTGTACTGTTGCCCCAGAATATTACGCCGTATCTGAGGACAGAGCTAACGTAACCGTGGTAAGCTGTTAGTAAAGTAGTCTGATTCGCTATTTTCCCCGGCTTTTACTAGGTAACTGTTCCACATAATATGCTGGTAGTTGTATTTGTTAGTGTGTAATTACATCGCGGCGGCTTTGACAAGCGAGCCGCGTAATTGTGTGCCGCTCAATGCGAATCATTCCGGATCATATCCCTGCAAATATTGGCCGCACTCGTTTATGCTCGATATCTACGAGCATGAAACTACTCGACCGATGTCGACGCCATTTCCTGTATGGGAGTGGAGGAAATATCTATCAGTTATATGAACTAAGATTTTCTACAGATTCTTGTACCTGTGAGTAATATATCAGTATTATGTTCGCTCCAATTCGGACGACCTTTGGCTTAGTAAAGCGAAAAATTGAAATTATGACGCGGCCTCTTTGGTCGTACATTTGGTTTCCTTTCACGAGATGTAATACTGCTTCCGCCGCATGTGACCGGTGCTTCGGGAAACTTCGTTACTGCAAGAGTTACGACGGTCAGGAGGCCACACAAAGCAAAAGCCCGAGTGATAAAAAAGGCGTCCTGTGATTTCAATATCAGTGTTAAGCTGGTCTTAGACGATATGACATGCATGACATATTTAAATGTGCATGCAAAACCGAGTTGCTTACAGACGGTGGTTGGTCACGAAATGGTTGATTTAGTAGGTTTATAATTAGCTAGAAGAAAAAGGGATCAATATATAATATATTTCTGACACCAACACCAACCTTTTGGAAGTCGGTTAAAAAGAAAACAACACTGAGATCCGAGAGCAGCGTCTGCACCGTCGCACCGCACCGACGACCATAACCGAGCGGAAAAATTATCAATTTCGATATTCTTTAGGTAAATTAAAAATCAGCAATTCATTACTACACAATTTAAATTAAAAATTTAAAAAACCCCTCACATATTAAACTTTCTAAAAAAAACAAAAAATAATTTATTCCAAGCGTCATAGCATCGGGGGTCCGCTTTATTC
Organism: Cerastis rubricosa; assembly: GCA_949152445.1. Taxonomy (NCBI): domain Eukaryota; kingdom Metazoa; phylum Arthropoda; class Insecta; order Lepidoptera; family Noctuidae; genus Cerastis; species Cerastis rubricosa. The sequence continues at coordinate 670,694 of OX424525.1, read as the reverse complement.
ATGCTTTGTACTTGTGAGGTCTACTCACCTAACAATGTCTTACTGCTAAACAAACACATAACAAGACACATAGCAACTCGTTACCGGTTTACATAACCCCAAAAGAAAATCAAATCCAATTTTCTTGTTCACAAATTCCGCTGGCATTCGTATTGAAATTACGTATTACGTTGTTTAATACAATTCAATAAGCAAGAACTTAATACCGTTCTTGTATCGAAATAACAAACGAAGGACCACGAACGGAGGAGGCGCAAAAGTGTGCACCGGTTGACACAGATTGAACGAGCGTTGAAATCCCAACAACTCAGTAATATTTAGGCATTCGTTTAAGTGTAGTGTTAGTACAAAACCAACATACAAGAGTAACTGCTGAACATTGAACCTTAGGCGTTTTCACATTTTCATGAATGATTTTTAGTGGTTTCCGTGACTTACGCGATGTTCTTTATTTCTTTCTTCTTTATCGTGTGGTTAGTGCGTAACCCGGTGTCAGAGTTTTCGACTTGGCTTTACTTTCGCGATGTTATGACATGACACGAATCGTCACATAACGTCACGGGATGAAAATTGCAATCTCCTAACGAAATTTTCTTGCAATTTTACGCTCAAACTTTTGATTCGGTGGAACTTCTGCTATCTTCCTATTGAGTATTCTCCCTCGTGTTGGTAATCTTCAAACGCACATAATGTAGCAAAATATTTCTTTTTGATTATGTGACACGTTCGCGCGCTGAATACTAATCCGCAGTCCTCCGCTGATAGCTTCCACTGAGGGGCGCCTGTGCGCTGTGTACTTTGGTTATTTGTCTAGAAATAAGTAATACTTGTAAATATGTAAAGTTAAAAAAACAAAGTTGTAGTTTTTATCTGAACAAGCTTGTTAGCATTTGCGTCAAAACTGTCCCCCCGGATCACTTCATTGTGACAAAACTATCCAATCCAACATGTCCAATATTCCGAGAAGTGCCAAGAACTTACGCAATAGTTTATGACAGTCTAAATATATATTCGCAAAGGTTTTTATGTTAAAAATATAAAAAGACTCTTTGAAATTCAAGTAAATAAATAGTGAAAGATAAATAGAGCAATACACGTTGCGTACTGATACTGATACTTTTAGACTGCGTCATCCCACTGCTGGGCAAAGGCCTCTCCCCATGACTTCCAATTGTCTCGGTCCAGGGCCAATGTGGACCACTGGTCGCTGGTCTTGTCTAGCTCGTCTGATTATTTAATAATATTATTCGCAGTTGAATAATACTCATCATCCCGTATAGATACAAAGATACTTACCGCATAGAGGTTAGAACCAAGTGAAGTAGTTGCAGGTAGTTCACTAGTACTTATATCTGGCGAACTACTAGCACCCTTGAACCGAACATGTTGTTGAACTTACTACATCACGTTGGGAGTAACTAACCTGAACTGAGGAATTACGTATAAGTGCAGTTGAGAGCCAAACAGTCGTTAGAACAGTAAAGTGAAGACCACCAACCACTGCCCATAGATTGTGTCGAGCCTTCTTTTAATGTTAGGTACGTGTAGTGTCACGTCCGTAGTAAAGTTATTTCTTTTATTTATTCTCCTTACATATAATTTTACATTTTTAAATATTCCTTAAAAAACATACGGAAAAATAACATTTCAAAATATGAAAAATAGTAAGTCACCAGTATTGGGAAAAGGGTTCAAGCTACTGGCGGTCAGGGTTGAGAGCGAAGAACCTCCTAACAAAACGAGCCCTGTCCAAGCGTACCGCTTTCTGAATAAAGTCCTTGAACCAGCTGCCTAACGATAATCCTGGCTACAAGGTTGTTTCTATGCAAGTGTAGTAAAGATATTTTTTTTTAAACACAAAAGTTTTCTTCTAGATGTTTCAGAAACCAAGTAAAAGCCACCTCACACAAAGTTTGAGTTAGCTTCACCGGCACGCACGGATTATTCCGATGTGGCACTTGTAATCCAGCGCCGAACCCTAATCATATTCAAATTGAAGTAAAAACATGTATTCCTAATGAATCCCATTTGCAAATTGGATATGAGTGTCGGAGTGTGGGCTGTGGGTATCAAATCGTATTCACTGATCACATCGGCACGCGGCGGCGGATTGCGTCAAATTGTTAATTAGCTCCCGATCTATTTGATATTTGTTGACAGAACTAATTAAGTACTAAAAAAATTGCGTTATTTATGAGGCAATTACCAGTGCCGTTATAAGTACCAGGTGACTTACTAAGAGACTGCGAGAAATTGCTAATTGCCAGAAGCACAAAGGAGATCTTGCGATGCTTCGGGGGGCTTAAATCGAGCGGTAGTCTTTGCCGTCCTTTATTTGCAAGACTCACTTCAGCGTTACACGTGACATAGCACTGAGTAAGAGAGCACCCTATAACTAATCTCCTACAAAAGAAAACAAAAAATATATGGACCAAAATAAACATAACTATATTATGTAAGAGCTTGTTTTATAAGTCTGAATTCTTCAAGAACAGTTAAAGACCAAGTAGAAGTAAAAGGCGTCACCCAACACCCGCAGAACTAAGTCGGTCGTTATGCTGTACTTATTACAGCTTCTTCTATCTTGGATTGACTTAAGGATTCCTCCAAATTTCTCGTGAGAGGTGATTATTAAAAAGATAGCAAAGTTAGACCGAAAGCCGCCCGTTTTTGTAGTTCTCAATCTTTATCTGAGATTATTTTTTTTAGTTTAAGTTCGGTTATGAAACTGCTGTTGCAGTATGGCTTTTTGATCTTAAACGGTAGTTATTCCAAAGTAAAATACGGAAAACCTGAGCTAACACTAAAACGTAGACATGTAGTGATCTTAATACACATCGTAGACCGTACACCCATATTCCACAAATTTACCGCCATATTCCAGTAGTTCCATTCTCTAGTTCCATTATGGGACTACTGGGATTTTTTTCTCCCAGTAGTTCCATGGAACTAGAATACCTTTTCACATTATCCCATTAGTTCCATTAAGTACAGTAAACAAACTAGTTTATAATGACGTACGAGAAGTGGAGGTCCCACCGAAGTTTATTCCATTCTTGCTTGCAGACTACTCCTATGTAGATGAACGAATTCTGATTTTTTGTTCTGATAATGGCAAACATCTTATGTCAAACATAAAAAAAATTTTAGGCGACGGCACTTTTCAAAGTTGTCCGGCTCCATTTGTTGAATCACTATTCATGGCGATATGAGTAGCTCTCAAGACACAACTCAAATTGTACCTTTGATTTTTTATTATTTATTTTACAAAATTCGCAAATGAAACTTCTTAGTGGAGAAATTACTGTACCACATTTCTTGGAGAAGAATCGTCCGCAGTTCTCATAAGTAGAGGTAGAAAATTAAAAATAAAAACATTGTAAGATACGTTTCTGTTAATAATACTAAAAAAATAAAAGCATTCTAAGTTACGTTTTTGTACTAACATACTCAGATCTGTTAATATATTGCGGTCAATTCCATTGCGATTTAACTGTACTGGAACTTATGAGACTAATTTTATCTTGCATAAATAGAATGCCAGTTCCATGGAACTACTGGGAGAAAAAAATCCCAGTAGTCCCATAATGGAACTAGAGAATGAAACTACTGGGATACGGCGAAATTTACTACGTTTCAATCTCATTTTAAGGGTTCCGTAGCCAAATGGCAAAAAACGGAACCCTTATGGATTCGTCATGTCTGGCTGGCTGTACGTCCGTATGTCACAGCCACTTTTTTCCGAAACTATAAAAACTATACTGTTGAAACTTGTTGAGTAGATGCAGATTTAATTAGATTAAGAAAACAGACGTTGGCGATCCGTCAACGCCTTGTTACCTTACAACCTTACCTTGTGTACCTTGACAACTACACACCAAGTCAATATGGCTGCCCGCCACGACTTGACGTTCCACCAGAGAGAATTATAGACTGCTTCTCTCTCGTCTGTGGTCACAGTTTAGTTTGCAACGTGAATAATATTAAGCCTCCTTGCAGAGGCGCCGTCATACTTAAGAATTTAGTAACATTTGCCTTGTCAATATTTTGTCTTTTCTATTCAATTGATAGAGGGTATTGGTTTCAACGTTGATAGAAATGCATAATTTTTGTTTTTATAAATTAATAATTAGATTACTAGTGTTGAGCCAATTAGTTATTGTTTTTAATGTGTCATTGATGTCATTTCCATAACTTACTTTTTCCACGCATTTTACAATCGCTGTGCTATCATCAGCGAATAATACCATCGGCTGTTTCACTTGTCTCGGAAGATCATTTAAATACATTAGAAATTATGGAGCCGCGATGACACTCCCCTGTGGAACTTCGAATTTGACTTCCCTACTATTTTTTAAATTCCAATTTACGTCTAGAACATAGTATACTCTTGAGATATCTTAGGTTGTTTACGATTACTGAGGTATGATGTCATAAGACTCAACACATTTCCCCTGATTTCGTGGCTGTCGAGTTTTTGTAGCAGGGTAATATGATTAACGTAGTCAAATGCTTTGGTCATGTCAATAAATATAGCACAAACTGCTGTTTTTTTGTCAAAATTTGTCACTATATAATGTTTAAAGTCATATATCGCCATGTTAATGTTTTTATTATTTTTGAATCCCTTCAACACATTACAAAGAATCTAATATTTATTTGAAAAGGAAAATATTTATTCAAATATGAGTTTTTCGAAGATCTTGGAGAATTCCAAGAAATCAAAATCAAAATATTTTTATTTTACATAGGCCTGCAGGAGCACTTATAAAACGTCGACAAAAAGGTGCTCGGTTCGGGTTGGTCGTTTCCTATGGAGAAGAACCGGCAAGAACTCCATGGTTACTCTTTTAAAATCATTTGATTTTTCAATATTTTCTGTTACAGCGTTAGTACTAAAGTATGGGAGGAAATCGTAGGCCTGACAATAAGTCGTTGCTTACTACAATACGTAGAACGAAATAAAAAGTTACCAAGGATCTAGGAATCTATAAGGCCTACAATGTCCACACATTTACAAACAATCGGTAAATAAGAAAAAGAATCTATACAACAACAAAAAATAAATAGAAAATATCACAAAAAGACTAAATCAAATAAGTAACACAAATGTGTCTAATCACAATGGTGTAATGATTTAAAAACTATTGTAAAACATCTGATTAAAAAGACCAGGGAAGCCGCATGTGCGAAGGGGCTAAGGCCAAACTTCTCTATCTTCAACGTAGTCCTTAATTTTGTAATATGCTTTTTTAATTAGGACCCGTTTGATATAATTTTTAAACTTTCCATCGGTCAGTTCTGTAACTGACTTCGGCAACTTATTATAAAAGCGTATACTGTTTATAAGAAAAGACTTGCTAGTTTTGGCTCATCTGAATTTAGAAAAGTCAAAATAAGTAAAGTCCTTGGTTTTTACGGACATATAAAATACATTCTAAGATATAAAGTGAAGGCAGAGTCAGCATATCGATCTCTTTAAATTTTTCTCTGAGGGACTCGCGAGGACCCATTTTATAGATCGCGCGGACAGCCCTCTTTTGTAGTATGAAAATTTAATCAACGTCTGCTGCCGATCCCCACAGCAGAATGCCATAGGACATAATACTATGGAATAAGCGCTAACCTAACCTAGCTGTGGCTATATCAGTTAACTGCCTTATTTTCCTAACTGCATAGGCTGAGCTTAACCTTCCTGAAAGAGTTCTAATGTGCGCGTCCCACTGCAGTTTCGAATCGATAGTAATCCCCAAGAATACAGTTTCCGCTATAACATCAAGCTTCTTGCCGTCAAGATTTAAATTAAGGTCACGTTGTGGTACATTTGGTGAAGAAAACTTAAAAAGGGCCGAGAATTGAACCTTGGGGCACGCCCATCTTGACTATAGACCCGCAGGACGTCGCCCCATTTTCATTTACTTTTTGCAGCCTGTTTGATAAATAAGAGAGAATAAGATCAGCAGCTTGTCCACGAATTCCGTAGTGGTGTAATTTACAGATCAGTGTCGACGTAGTCGAACGCTTTTGAGAGATCACAGAAGATACCAATAGCATCCTGGGACTTCTCCCAGGACTCCAAAATGTGACTGATGAGTTTTACTCCCGCGTCCGTTGTCGATCTACCCTTCGTGAAGCCAAACTGCTGAGTGTGCAGTATCCTATTAGAGTTGAAGTGAGACAACATCTGGTCCAGCATGATTTTTTCATAGATTTTACTCAGAGCTGGAAGCACAGATATAGGCCTATAATTAGAGGGATCACTCTTACAACCCGATTTGAAAATTGGTACTACTTTACTATGTTTCATCAAGTCGGGAAACTTGCCGCTGTCCAAACATTGGTTGAATATGCCTGTTAAGACAGGAGCAATCGTATCAATCAAGCAATCGTATTTTAATTATTTTATTTTTAACTTTATTTTCGAATTATTGATTTCGTCTTTTACTCTGGACGCTCTTAACTTGCCCGTATTTCTACATCGTTCTCACATACTAGTAATTCTCAACACGATTGATGTAACCAAGATTTTGTAACATATTTTGATTTAAAAGAGTGTCCATGGAGTTTCTTGCCCATTCTTCTCCATAGAGATCTACGCTTTGGAATGGGCAACTACAGTACTTTCACAAGTTATTATGTCTTGTGACTGGGACTGTAGCTTCGCGTTCTTCTTTTTTGTTCTTTGACTTTCAAAAGTGCCTGTAATGGTCTAATTGAAATAAATGCTTTGAGTTTGAGTTTGAGTTCAATAATATCTCCAAGAACCTTAACGGGTATTCCCCATAAGTCTTCAGTTTTTTTTTATATTGAGACTTTTGAATGCGTTTTTAATTGTACTGACATACTGTTTTAAATTTAAAGTTTGGTATGTTCTTTGTAAAGTTCTCTTTAAGAAGAGCTTCAGCTAATTTAGCTAAAGAGGGGAGAGATTTCGTAACCTCTAACGGAATGTTAGTAAAGAAGTTGTCTAAAATCTCAGCGACTTCTAGCTTATCACAAATTGTTTTACTATCTATTTATAAAGACAAATCAGTCTTATCTCGTTGTTGCGTCTTTCCTGTTTCTCTGTTAAATTACATGCCATACAGTTTTTATTTTATTCTTTTTTAGATTTTGCTTGAACGCAGACACTTTTGAATATTTTTTAATAGTTTCTAACATAAGTGTGAAAGACTTGATCTGAAGTCAGAGATTTTTCGTGATATAAATTGTATAAAATATCTCTACTTTTTCTTATTCCCACAGTGGTCCATTCGCTAAATTTGGATTTTGAGTTGACTTTAACATTTTTTCAGGACACGTTTTATTAAATTCCTGGCAAACTGTGGAAAATAATATACTGTAGTTTTGATTGGGGCCTTCCAAATCAAAACTAGCATTAGAAAGTTTGCTAAGAACATTATAATTAAAATTTTAATTTTTTTTTGGAAAGAGGTCTTAATTGATTTAACTAAGTGTAACTTTTTGTCTAACTCAAAAGATACAAGTTGACCAGTATGGTCTGATCTAAAGACAAGGACAACTCGTCTGTAATTTGACATGTCTTCTTTACTATTTTTTTATGTAATGGTTTTATAATTAGTCTGTTTTTAGGCTATTTGTAAAAATGCCTGAGTTTATACAGAGAATCATTATATGACTCAAGGGAGGAGCTATAATATCAGCAACAAATTATACAACAGAAATTTATATTTCGTTATATCCAAAACTTTTTTTTGTTTTTAATATTTTAATTACTCTTATTATATCAGCAGGTATGACCGGTGCCATAAATACTGAGTTTGTTTTGTCTATCCTAATGACCTCGTTATTATTACTATTATTTTGTTGATTTAAGAAACTGATCAACAAAGAAATTATTGAAAGAATTTTGTGTTGTTAAAAGTTTCGAAGTTTTGGTTCCTGAACGTGTTTTCAAAGGATTTTCTCCTACACTGTTTTGATAGCAGATCACACAAAACTTCTTAGTAAAGTCTCTCATTGTATATCGTTGCATAGTTAAAGTCCCGCCTACTGAATAGCGTTACTATCAAGTCTCCAGGGTCACGCAAGCCTGGCTATACCGTACGACTTAGCCTAGAATTGCGAAGTAAGCTGATAGCTTGGCCCCGGTTGTGACCAGGCAAAGTTCGCAGCCAGCCACCTGCGCAAACAGCCCAGCTCACCGAAACCTCGAACTACTCTACAATGCTGCTTCAATAATAGCTCGTAACTGCGCTAAAGCTAACATTTAAGTTACCTGCGTCTATGGAATTGTCAGCTGATCAGATATTTATTTTAGTATGCGTATTTTGTATGATTTGCCATGGCAATAGGTATGTAGAATTAATGGTGCTATTCATATGGTTTATACAAGGTGTAAATAGATCTTTCACGAATCCGTCAACCATTCTGTACATCAAACATTTTTGCTGGGAAACGACTTTTTTTCGCGGTGAAAATTCGCGGTGACCTCCAATATTTCCGTAATTAGAAGGTTCCCAGGTATAGTCGCAGTGACGGGGAGAACAAGTGCCCTTCGTCTTCGTTATGGGTTGATTTACACCCTTTATATTTTTATAATGTTTTCCTCTTTTTACCTCAGCAATTTCTATTCAAAATACGCTTGGATAACTCAATATCTAGCTCCACGTGTAGGCTATATGTATAATAGTGGTCACTCGGGCACCTTCGGACACGGCACGACCGCGACCCGACTGTCACAGACAGAGCTCGGGGCTGGCAGACGGTACAGCCACCCGTGCGGTATAATGGGATACCGATGTAGACCTAAAAAATGAATTAAGGATTTAGTTCACGAAACTCGTTGAAACGTTAATTTTAAGGTTAAATGTAGTTGAAATGTTAAAGTAAAATTAATTTAGGGATATCTTTTCAATTTTATTGCTAGGTTATACCTAAGGCTTCGCTGCGTGAGGGTCAGAACTTATCCCATGGGAATTAACGAGATAAAAAGTATCCTATCTATGTCTTCTCACGGCCATGGTTTATCAGTGTTTCAAATTTCACTCTAATACGGGGTGAAATGGTAACAGACAAACAGATTCAAAATTAAAACTTGAGCACGTGAAAATCCAAAGTGAAATCTTCAACAAGGTGAAATCCTTCACTTAGTTGCAAACCCGGTCCTATGACCTAAATAAATAAGTAAGTAGTTCCAACAGCACGTGTCCAGCTGAAAGCGTTGGGTAAAGGAATACAGAAGGTTTCAGCACAAACCGGAATGCTGACTGAATGCTAAGGCCAAACAAGCCCCACTTGCTCTGTACAACTGCCGAGCGATGCTAAACGTCCACGGCATACTAGTTGACTTTCCAAGCTACACTGAATATTATAAACCCTGGATTTGTTTTCTCAATTGCATTTATTAATATTAACTTTAGGTTTTTTACGGTCACGATTTGGCTGAGTTTCCATTGCATTATTGTTCCAAGAACTAACGAATACCTGAAACTCCAATAATTGCTGAAAGAAAAGAAGATTCTGATGTTTCAAAACTAAACTCATGAATCCTTTGTAATACAATAAAAACATAATAAAAACTTGATACCTAGCTCTTCAAGCGACAAAGTAGACTATCCAATTGAATCGCGTTACGAGCGTCCACCGCTGAGCGCTCGCTCGTTTGTCAGCGTCGCGCGTCGCTGTCAGACCGGACGCGCTATAATTAAAATTTATTCATTTCACACCAGCATTTAACTTTACTTTTTCACGTGACGCTTCCGAAGGCTTTATATGACGTCATGACGATAAAACTACTGAAGTTATAGCGGAGTCGGCACCACACGTTTTACTTATCTGAATTATGCAAGTTGAGGTGAAACAGTTAGCTTCTGGGTCTAGTAGGTCGGTTTAAACTTTAAAATTAAATGAACTATGATTTAGGTTTATTTTAAATTGTTATAAAAACTTAGACTAGAATAAAAGCTTTAATAGCACAACATTATCGAGTTTTTAAGACAATATTAAAATTTTAATTTAAGGTTAAAAAAAATATATATTAAAATGGCAATCAGCCCAAAACAATTATTCCAAATGAAACTCTGCCATCTTCATTGTGTGTCAAGTGAAATTGTACCAAATAATCGTCGCTCTAAGTGAACGTTATCCTAAACGAAATTATGCAGAATTTTAAATTTGCCAAAATTAAAAAATAAAAGATATCAACAGATCTCTTATTTATTATGATTTCAGGATTCTGGTTAGATTTATATGTAATCTTTCGTTTATTTACTATAGTAAACTAGCTGTCCCGCGCAACTTCGTCTGCGTCTCATTTTCCCCGTTTTCGCAATATTTTTCATAGAGCTTCCGCTCCTATACAGCACCATCTATTGAATACTTACTCAATCCAGTCAACAGATACCGCCATCTGTTAGAATCGTTTGGAGCTAACAGGTAGTTGTGCTAATTTGCAATAAAATAATATTGCGACTATAAATTGAGATGTAAGCTATCGTATCTTTCAAGTTGGATGAAACTGCAGTGTGCAAATTTGATTAAAATCGGTTAAGTAGTTTAGGAGTCCATCTCCGAAAAACAACGTGACACATAATCTATATATATGTAAAGAAGAAGAAGATATAGAAGGTAGGCAAGGTCTGTTTTGTATTATATTATTTGGTGCTACGGAACCTTTTGTGCGAGTCCGGCTCGCACTTGGCTGTTTTTTCAGTAAGCAACTACATACTTGGTATCCAACTGAATTGCAAATAGTCCTATTCAGTGGAGTTTGGAAAACGGTCAAAAGCGGGATGCGTTGCACCGTCTGATTATCACTATCCTAGATTTTTATGAAATATTTCATGTATAACGGAATAAAAATCCAGCACTCCCTAATTCGTCGAGTTTGAGCCGCCGAGTGTGCGAGGCATGTCCGGTGGTCCGACTAGTGCACGGACTGGAGCCGGAGACGGTCCGGCCTGACATCGGGCCAGCGCCGCCCGGGCTATCCCGCGCTTACCAATTATTCTATCTGAACATAAATCACATTCACAAAGGTAAATCACAAGTAGGTCTTAGGATATTCGTTGTCTATTCGCACACACACAAATACACCGACTAATTATAAAGCTTAACCGGAAAAGTAAAGAATCTCCGAACTTAAAGTCAAAATCAAAATCATTTATTTTAAGTAGGCCAGTTACTCCGGACTGGTACCTCCATACAGTATGTGGTATCCAGGACTACGTTTAAATGTACCGATTTGACGGAAGAGAACTCGCAGAAATAGGACTACCATTCTAGCAAATTATATTATCAGTCTAGTAAGCTTGTCATTATTTATCAGCCAAATAAAGTGACTATAACACGAATAATTATGAAGAATAATTTATGTAGTATCTGTTCTACAATCATGTTCCCTGTAGATCAAATTCTGAGCGCAGAGAGAATGTTCATAGCTTAGGACATGTTCTATCGTGTACGCAACATGCATAGGTACACGGCAGAACCGTATTCTGTGCTACCCACAATCATGTGGATAATAAACTTATTCTTAACAAAGGTTCTCGCGACGAGAGTGTATCAATCGCCCATTCAATTCAACTATCCCGAGCGCCCGGCATCAACCATTTTCTGTTTTGGAAACTCCACGCCTGGATAAGGTATCTTGTGAACAAATTGTTCATAGTAAATTGTTCCAAGATTTCGGGCTGTACTGAGTGAAGCGTATGCAGCAACGCGTACTACATAGGCAGGCTATATGAGTTATGTAGGTATCACCTATGTTATAGTGTGAATCTCTAATGCACGTTACACTAAAACTGTCGGCAAGCCGGGCGTGGTAAATCCAACTGAGCACTTTCATTTGGGATCGCTTAGGTATCACCCAGTGTTAGTGAAAATGACCATAAAAGTACTACTTTAAATGGTACTAGAAAAAAACAGGAATTTTATCAATCCAAAACGCTACATGTAGAACAGGTACAATCGCGCCGACATATTTTTTTCTACGACAAACTACTATTGCTGTCATTAAGCTGTTTCTAAATGTTTTAGTTGCTCAAAGTATTATGTTCCGTTCAAAATGCAGGTGTCAAGAGTTTGGCAACGTCGTCTCCATCAACGTGCAGCTCATCATCCTCCTCAGCGAGGGGTTAGGTATGTGGATTATTCTTATTGTTTACCTGTCGCCAGTTTAACCTTGTGATAAAAATCGCCTACAGCTTGTAAATTCTGTCTACTTTTCTTTTAATTCTTATAATTTAGTACAGCGCCACCTACCGGTTGTTCGTATAGTTACAGTACGACCGAGTCCTGCACGTCTCACAGGCTTGAAAGTGAACGCAGCAGGGGTAATCAAACTGTATCCCTAACCGTAGACCAGTACATATCGAGTTTCAAGTATCTGTGCATAGATGTCGCTTCAAACCACAAAAAGGTTTCAAGCCTTGGTGGCAAGTTGTGCAAAGGAAAACGACTTGTAATCGCAGAAAAAGCGGTGAAGAAGTTGACAAGAGTTTTAAGTAGATGGAGTTTTCGATGGCGTTTTGGAGAATTTCGTTACTTCGATAAGTTTAAGAACATAGAGCCCACTTCTTAGTTTTCATAATTAATTCAAATGTAACGTACAATTTTACAGGTTACCATGCTCTATGTACAAAGGCGAACTCACAGCCAACTTATGCTATGTGTAGAAAGATCACCATGTATTTTTAATCTCTTTGTCACATAAAACTTACGAAAATTCTAATTGGAAGAGCTCTTGAAATACAGCTAACCTAAAAAACAAGCTCTCGACTCCAAAGCTAGATTACTAGCTGTCTTAGAGCTTGTTTTTTTACCCGACTGAGGGGAGTGATATTTTGATCAGTATGTGTAGGTTTGTTCCTATAAGGCGCTCAAATTCAAAAATCAAAATATTTTTATTTAAAGGATAGGACATGCCAGCAAATGAATTTCAATGTGGAAACAAGCATGTGAAAAAGATAAATATGAAAGTCGACGAATTATGAGTAATCCTACTCATAATTCGTCGACTTTCATATTTTTATTTTATCATTGCAAAGGTATTTGGAAATCGTCTTCAGTTTCGATCGTTTAGGGTTTCTTATATAATTTTTCATTTCGAATGCTCATGAAAATCGTTATAATTTAGGATTTATACCGATTTTTAACAAAACTTGGTTTATCGAAAATATGTGGTAGGTAGTAATAAAAGTGAAAAAATCAAGAAGTTAAATCATCTATGAAATCTTTCACATTATTAAATTGAAAAGTTGGAAATAAAAAAAAAAAACATAAAAACTAAAAACCCGACTGAAAAGCCATTCCATGAATTCCATGTTTTAATAATTTTATATTTCAATGGGCTCCACCTGCTTCCAAATGCGCTTATTTAAAATGACTTTTTTATAATCCAGTTTATACAAATACCCCCCGACATTACTATAGTTTTCCTATTCCATTCGTATTAATTGCATCTTCATTACACAAATATAAACAAACACAGCAAATATGGCGTGCACTTCATGTTCATTAAAAAGTTGAAAATTAAACGCTTATTTATGTGTGCAAATTTTATTTTGAAATTTAGTTTATAAACCGTTATCCTACTGCTTTTAGGAACAAAATACTCTACAGAAATGTTCATACTCGTAAATATTTATGAGTGTGATATGTAAGTGCAGCCTAAAGTGCCACAAACTCTTGTGTATATTCCAATTTCAGTTCAAACTTTAAATCGAGTGTAGAACTGTGTCCCATTGTTTCCTATTGCTATAGTACAGTCACGAGCACCAATATGTAAACACTTATTTCAATTCAAGAGCCATTTCAGTTTGAATTACGACCTATTTCATATTAATATAGGTTCTAAAATACTATGTTTGAAAACGTGAAATTATAATTGATTTTATTAATTATATTTTGATAATTCTATGATTTATAAAGATACTTGTATGATTTTTTTACTGTTCTCACTATTATAATTGTCTTTAATTGTTGTATATGGGTATTTTGCCTGAAATAAAACACAATTTATTTTATTTATAATCAATACTGTAGGAGATAATCCCCTTTAAAAATTACTGCTTGTATATTGGTACTCATGAGTCGTGTCTTTACAATCTCTCGACTAAAGAGGAGTATTTGTCGCGATATATACACAGCCTTATGTATAGCCTGTACATAAGTCACCACTCGGGATTCCGGTTTCGAGCCATCTGGGTCGTCTGATGTCTAGTGAGGCGAGAGAAGCCACCGGAGTCTGTCTGTGACTTCAAACAGATACAGATTTGCTGGCTATAGGCCACTTGAGAGTATAGAGCCATTCGTGTACAATTTCTTAGGCACAAGTTTAGTATTTTGTTTGTAAGTGAGGTAAGTATACACAAAGAAAAAAGTAGATACTAGAGTCATAACCAATCGGATGTTATGTTCTGAAATACTGCATCAGTAGAGTTCATCGACTTAATTTTGTTTCAACCTTATCAAAATATCGCCACGTTCACCCATCTAACATAGTGCTCCGTCGCTGTTGCTACAGATAACCACACAACACTATATTACAGTCGTGAAGGTTCGTACATTGTGTCTCCTGATTACTTGTATTAGGTTAGTGCGAGCACAGTCTCGACGCAAACTTAGTTAGATAATGATAGCTGACACTGCTCCGGCACGGCGGCGCTGCAGCGCTGCACCAGTGGCGGCGTTCTTAGCAATTACAGCACTTTGCAGCGGTGTAGTGCTTCAACTTAGTTATTGTCAGCTTTCTTTGTTTCGAAACTTGGCTACAACTAAACACAAGTCCGGTAGTTACATTATAAGCACCTATAACAGTAGTTATATTTTACGGACTTGATCTTCGTCATTTGGAAATTTCTAAAGTTTTAATTAGATGTATTCGGATGTCTGACTTAATATTAATCATCTTAGTAAGTGCTCATTCACACCATGATGATTCGATGTTTTGACGAATCGTCTTTTATCACGAATCTTTTTTTTGTGACGGCGGCAATGCTCTTTATGTGTCCGTGTTTACCGAGTCAGCCGTGATGTGGGAGAACACGGGCAATCGGACAAAATACGAACTCGTCTTAAATCACGTATCTTCTTTTTAAAATCACATTCGTCAAAAAACTGAACTCTGAATCACGAAACGTGATAAAACACGAGTGCGTATGCAATGTGAACGTCCATCCGTCATTCATGACATATTGTGTTTTTTGACGAATCGTCAATGATGGAACCCGTGTGAGTGAGCCCTTAGACTATGAATTTTGTATTGTCCCGTTAGGAAAAATAACAAATTGAATTTTTGATGACAAAGCAAATCCCTGTGTCACTTTCCAGACGCACTTCGCAGATTATAAATATAACACGATAAAGTCAATTCCGAAATAGATACCTTTTTCATCTGTTTAGTGAAAGCAAACATGTCAGGTATAAAGAACGTTACGATCGTCACAAGGACACAAGGTGGACATCTACACAGCTTGATATTGATGCCATCAAATATTGAGTGGCTTTAGGGGACGGCAGCCTTCGAGTTCAAAGTCTGTAATATTTTATATGTACCTGATCCATCTTTTATTGACAACTCAATTGCTGCTGTAAAAAAACTTTGTTTATTACTCGCGATTGCCCGCGACTTCGCCTGCGTGGATATCGGAAAATTTCAAATAAAAATAATACTATGTTCTAATCCAGGCATAGAGAGAGAGATGTTTCTTGACTGCATGTTAAACCAAGTCAGAGGTCCACTGGCGGCATTACAACTCTGACACCAGCGTCCGTACCATGACGTCTTAAAACATTATTGTTCCATTCCTATTCCAGAGTGAAAAAGAGAAAGAGCTATACAGGTCGTCTAGCTCCATCTCTTTCCCACTGTGGAATAAGAATGGAACAATATTTTTTTAAGCGTTATGTTACGGATGGTTAGGCACTAACCACACGAAAAGAAGAAGAACCAGGGTGTAGCCGCGAATCACTGTTATCTCCTCATTATTTCAGTCTCATGGCGTAAAAAGGTAAAAGTTTCTATGGATGGCAAATATGTTTACAGTAAAGGATCTAACATTAAACCATACCATAGCTGATAGGACAGGAATAGCATAACTGTGTACGAAGGTACATGTTCTATTGTGATACACAGACAATGTATTTTATATATAATACAGCTTACCTGCGGTACATAATTACTGAGAGAACAATACAACAGTTACTTACCTACATATATCTATGTATATAGTAAGAGCTATATCGATGGGACGTGTCCTCAAAGCGGGTACCGGCATGGCCGCCGGCTATTCTACCTGACCGGCCACAGACGATGTATTTCGCCACAGAGCTTTGGCAGAGGCTAGTTTCTCAACCACTGTCTCAGGTAGCTGTGTACAAAATACTGAAACTTTTCAAAACTGTAAATATGTATGTAGTTATGGCTTTCAAAACTTTGGACAGTCTGAAACTGTTGAGAGTTACTTTTTACTGAGTGAAAACAAGATAGAAAATATTTACTTTTCAACATTAAATCAATACTTTGTTCTAATTTTGCCAAGACTGATTGATAAGTTTTAGTCTCATCGATATAAATATGCTATAATTAAACACTCACCTGCAGTTATTGACAAGAAAATTGTACTCCCTTTCGGAGATTACAGCCGTGATATTATGTATATCATCACATTTTCTTAGATTTATAGCTTCATCACGAGGCTACATGTTAGTAGATAGGTTCCTACATACCAATATACATAGGTATAGCAACCATAAAAGGAATTATACTATCTTATATACTTTCCCGCTCAACGTCATGTCACCGCCGGCGGCCTTGGTCCGAATATAGCCGATCACAGAGGACCGTTCACTTTGGACACGGGACAGGAGAGGGTCGAGTTTGAAGCTGTCGTGCTACTGCCTGCTGTTGTTGTTCTCAAAGTACGTCAAGTTTTTAATATCGTTTGTAGCGCTGAAAAGTTTTAGCACTCTGTATATTATATGTGTACTAGGTATGTCAGTGGATACGTACCGGTTGGTTAGTTGCTCATGTAAATATGTATATGATAGGCAGTTGTGTTTATATTGTGTCAGTAACGTAGCCGCGTGATTGAAATGCCTGTATGTAATGTATGCAGAATGCATCGCTGATTCATGTTCTAAGATACAATATTGGTTGTATATTTTACCTATAACTAGATCATGTCTCTCAGTTATGTTCGATTTAATAGTACTAGCTGTTTTGGTTTCATCTGCGGGAAGCCCACGGGACACACAGGCCCCACGGGACCGAGATAAAAGATTCTACGTTCTAACCCAGGTCACGCCCCCTTTCTGTCAATACTCATCAAAATCATTTGTGCTGTAAAAACTGTGAAGGCGTGAAAAGACAGACAGACTTAGACAGACTTACCTTCGCATATATATTTATTTAATTGTTTACTAAAGGTTTACACTTGGCTAAGAGTGTTTTGTACCCTATAAAGTTTCACAAATTACAAAAAGCCGTCTAGTCGAAAAAGAAAATGATACTCCATAATATTATGGGCTCATTTGTCGAAGTGGTCCTTTCTCAGAATAATAAAGCAACAAAATATGACCTCATATTTTGTAAAGAAGTTGTGAAGGACTCTCGACAGATCTCGTGGACGTGTCCGCGGAGCGCGTCGTCCGGACATCAAACGGAAATCATTCGCAGCCATCGGCCCATCGGGCCTCTCGCCTGTCATGCGACATTCTGCTCCCCTAGCACCCCCATCTTGTCCCCTGTGCCCACCACCTCGCCCCTGCGTGTGCGTATTTTCAACCAACATTACAAGTGCTGCTAGGGTGCCGTAGTAACTGAATAAAATTGCTATAGAACAATATCAGTGATGAAAATGCTAATTATGCATAAGCGTTATCAGCCTATACTCAGCCGGTTACCTCGCGGGTCCAATGCGGGTTGGTGGAAGGCATTATTTTCATCTAACGGAAATATAAAGCTATTCAAATAGATAGGTACCAACTACTAACAGTAAAGCCCAGGAATTAAGCCAAAAAGTTAGAGGAAAAGGTTCACATTACAGTAACGGACGGACGGACATAACGAAATTATAAGGGTCCCCTTGACTACGGAACCCTTGAAACATTTCAGTATGAAGAGCTCACAATCTGTCGTCAACAGCCCTCTATCTGAGCGTTGTATCGATAGCAGCTGGATGTACGTGTATCGCACCACAACGGTATTAGTTTAGCAAACAGCCGTGAAATCACGATCTCCAGCGGGAAATATGTATGCAAACAGCAGCGAGCTGCGAGGACTCTCACTAAATTAATTTGTACGCTCTAATCATATTTGCGAAATGTATTCATGAAACAGGTATTAAACACGGTTGGTTTAACTGTTCGCTGTGAATAGCTTCCTCGCCTGTAATATGAGGGAACCGTTTTACTTGATAAAACTATCTTTGATCCCACACAGCGGCACACGTGCGAAATTCGTATTCACTGGGATTGAACATAAAATTTTGCATGTGCTAAGTCATGTTGTCGAATTAGCCTCTTTCCATGCCTTGATCCAACTAAACCTACATAAATATAATTATCAGACTGATAGGGTTAACTTAGGTTGCTATAGGGTGTGGGGATCGTGCGATCGATGGCCCTGTATGGGGCCCCGATCTGGGCGGCTGACCTGACGGCCGGCAGCATCGCAGTCCTGCGGAGACCGCAGCGGGCGATGGCCGTCAGAGTCATCAGGGGATATCGCACGATCTCCTACGAGGCGGCTTGCGCACTGGCCGGATCCCCACCCTGGGACCTGGAGGCGAAAGTTCTCGCGTCGCTGTATCGGTGGCGCGAGGAAATGCGGGCGCGAGGCGAGCGACCGATGCAGCGACAGCTGGAGCAGCGTCGGTCACAGCTTCGCGAGGTCCTGGTAGCGGAATGGAGGGACAGGCTTTCACGCCCTACCGCCGGCCTCAACATCATCAAGGCGATCCGGCCAGTGCTCGACCTCTGGCTCGGGAGGAGGCACGGCTCCCTGTCGTTTCGGGTGACGCAGGTGCTCTCGGGGCATGGTTGCTTCGGGAAGTACCTGTATCGCATAAACAGGGAGCCGGTCGGGAGGACACGGCGCGGCATACGCTGGCAGAGTGTGCCGCTTGGGAGGAACCACGCCGTGCTCTCATCTCTGGAGTAGGCAACGACCTCTCGCTGCCGGCCGTCGTGAACTCGATGGTCGGTAGCGGGGAGTCCTGGGACGCAGTGGTTTCCTTCTGCGAAACAGTCATCTCGCAGAAGGAGGCTGCGGAAAGAGAGAGGGAGATCACGACCTCTCACCCAGTCCGCAGCAGGCGCACCGGGCGTCGGCGGAGGGCGGACAACGCCCTCTTCCAGCCCCCCTTAATGGGTCCAGGGGCAACGGACGAGGGGACGTCCGTCGCCCCCATACATCGGACCCGAGGTGGTGGCGCGTAATGTTCCACGCGCGCCCCTCTGAGACGTCGCCGGGGGAGTCAAACACCTCACTCCCCCCTCAACCCGAGATGAGGCCCGCCATAGCGGGCCGGCACCAGCCGGGGGTTGCGGAAGAGTCGTACGTTCCCGCGACCCCTGGTGTAGGTGAGAGATGGAACACCGGGGTGGTTTTTAGTCAGTTGGAGTCTGACAGACCCCTCCGCCCTCCCCAGGCGGAGGACATCCGTGCGGATTTTCAAACCCGCAACAAAAAAAAAAAAAAAGGTTGCTATAGGGTAAGTTGCCTAGCCGGCTGTGGCCAAGGCCATGGTCGACAGCGGGGGGGCTTGGGAGGCAGTAGCATCCTTCTGCGAGGACGTCATCTCGCAGAAGGAAGCGGGAGCGCGTCAGGGAGGAAGACGCCTTCGCTGACGCGATTCGTCGCAGGAGAACAGGGCGGCGGAGGACGCGCCATGGCGACCTGATGCCACCCTAGGAGGTGCCAGCGGGTAAAGGATCGGGGAGTCTATCGCTGTCGCATTGCACGGCCCCCGCAAGTGGTGGCAATGTCTCAGGTGAGCCCGGACATCGCCAAAAGAGTTGGTGCCCAGAGGCGGGCTGCGCTGGATGGGTCGCGAACGTCATGCGTAGCAGTTCTCGTCGCCAATCCACTAAGGCGACAGTAGAATCACGGTTGTGTTTTTTAGTGGGTGCAAGCCCCACATAACCAAACCATCTCCCCGGACGGTGCGGTATGAGTTAGGCATTTTTCACTACATAATAAAAAATAAAAATAAGAGTAAGTTGCCTATCCCTAGCCTGCCAAGTTCAAGGGGATTATTTCTATTTTCATCAATTTGTTTACGAAGTCTGTTTGATGTTCGCACACAGCTCTGATCTATCATACTTCGGTACACAATTCCATCAGCTAAAAGTGCAGTAAATGCAATTGCGGGAAGTAGGCTAAAGGCATTTGGTAAGACATTACGTGCATATATCTCTTGAAGCACGCGGCGACGGCGGCGGCCGGTGCGGTGTCGCAAAAAATGACTTTGTTGTTGTTCTCAAATAGATCGAGTCAAAGTTAAATTTAAAAAATAAAACACAAACTAACTTACACTTAGCAGATTGCATGTAAGTATGTAAAACTATAAGTTTGTGAGTCTGAAACTATGCTATAATATTTAAAATATCTTCGCCATCAATACAATCGCAGAATAGTCGATAATACTGAAAGTCTAACGTGTGCAGTAGCCCTTACAGCACCCGAGCGGGATGCCAGCGACGGAATCCAATTATATTGTTCTCCAGCGCGATATTAGCGTCCATGCCACCCCGGTGCCGCGCCAATACCGAGCCGATGCCGAGTCGATGTCGCTCCGATGCCGGGCCGCTGTTTATTGCGGAACTCGTTGAATGATTCACGGCGACAATGAGCCGAGATTGAAAATGAAATGTTTTGTGCTTCTTGCTGGCTCGGAGTCCGGGCGACGCGCGACGGAACAACGAGCTCGCTGTAATGAGAGGCTGCTATTATAACTTTATCACTTATTGTTGTACATTGCATTGCGATTTGTTATCAGCCAGTGGTGCGGTATTGTGTTGGTATAAATCATTTGTTGCAAGCATTGATATTGATGGTACCCCTTATACAGTTGTAACATTCTCTCATCTCATAGATAGGTATGTCGGATTGTCAGGATTTATTTCGTTAGACTCCGTCGTCATGTGGGCAGAACATGGGTTTCGTGATATGAAAACACACATAGTAGGTACCTACACTGTTTTTACCGAACTAACAAATTACTTGAAATTACAATCCAACATTTAGTACTAATGCTGTAACAGAAATATTGTAAAACCAAATGATTTTAAAAGAGTAACCATGGAGTTTCTTGCCGGTTCTTCTTCATAGGAAAGGACCAACGCGAACCGAGCACCTTTTTGCCGACGTTTTATAAGTGCCCCTGTAGGCCTATGTAAAATAAAAATATTTTGATTTTGATTTTGAACACAATAACACTAGGCACCATGAATCGGGTACAGTTCCGGGACGTCATGACTCCGCTGCGATCAGACACTCATTGTCTTTCTTGCTGCGAGCTCGAAACATCACGACTCTGTAAAAGCGCGCTTTAGGTGTGGGTAGACTGGTAAGTAGGTCACGTGATGCCACCACTGGTGCACTTGCCGATTCATTTTCTGTCCATGCTAATGACCGGATCCAACATGTACAGACAGCATCAATATGTGCTAACCCCCCCCCCCTCTACAGTCCGGCCGAGTACGCCAGGGGGGTTACTACTTAATGACGCTGTCTGTACATTAACAATGTAAATGTTTAACCAATGGATTGTGGTAATGCGCCTGTTTGCGAAGAATGGTGATGTATGAACAAAAAAAAAAAACATAATCATCACGCGCGTAATCCCCGAAAGGTTAGACAGAGGTGTACCTAATAGTACACCAACCTTACGTCAGTTATGTTTAAGTCCCATGTAATAGGGGGCGAGCCTATTGCCATTAACCGGGCACAAATCCAGACTCCGTGGCTGCTACTTAGAAATTTCTAATTGAAAAACTCAATAACACCGACGTCATTCTCAACAGTCACGCTTGCGACCACTAGACCAACGAGTCAGTCCAAAAATATATACTGTCATACAAATAATTATATACTGTCATACACAAATTTATACTGTCATACACAAATACATACTGTCATACAAATATATACTGTCATACAAATACATACTTTCATACAAATATATACTGTCTTAAAAATTTACACGATAATGTGAGATTCTCTGAATACTGCGATATTTGAAACTGTGTTGCAGGAGTCAGGGTCCTCCCCTAATAGAAGCAAACAAACGAAAACTTCTAATTAAAATTAATACCATTTTAAAAACAAAACATTATACTTCAAAATCAAAATATTTTATTTTACATATGCCTACATAGTTAGGCACTTATAAAACGTCGAAAAAAGAGGCACGGTTCGGGTTGGTCGTTTCCTATGGAGAAGAAGCACCATGGTTACTCTTTAAAAATCATTTGGTTCTACAATATTTGGATGTTACAGCGTTAGTACCTAAGTATGAGAGGACAGCGTAGGCCCGACAATAAGTCGTCGCTTACTACAAAAGGTAGAAAAAGATAAAAGTAAAAAAAAAATTACAATGTCCACACATTCACAAAAATAGGAAAAAAAAGAATCTGTACAAAAGTAAAAATAAAACGTGAACAACAAATTAAACAATCGACACAAATGTAGTCATCAGTACTGTAACTATTCTGCACAATGAATTGCACCGTTTGAAATGATTTGAAAACTATTATAAAACATCTGAAAAAAAAAAGAATGGAATAAATGAAATTCGGAATAGTTAGAGACATCCACATATTTGTGTCGTTTATGAGCTACCAGGGAAGCCGCATGAGCAGAAGGAACTACAGCCAAACTTCTTTATCTTCAACGTAGTCCTTAATTTTGTAATATGCTTTATTAATAAGGACACGTTTGATGCAATTTTTAAACTTTCCATCGGTCAGTTCTAAAACTGACTTTGGGAACTTATTACAAAAGACTGACTACTGTTACTGTTACTTACTGTTTATAAGAAATGACTTGCTAGTTTTTGTTAAATCTAAATTTGGGTATTACAATTTCGTGTTTACTGCGTGTGTTTATATTATGGAAGTCGCTTCTAATTTAGAAAAGCCCTCGGTTTTTGCGGACATATAATGTCATATAATAAAATATATTCTAAGATATAAAGTGAAGGCAGTGTCAGTATATCGATCTCTTTAAATTTTTCTCTGAGGGACTCGCAAGGACCCATTTTATAGATCTGGCGGACTGCCCTCTTTTGCAATATAAAAATTGAATCAGCGTCTGCTGTCGATCCCCACATCAGAATTCCATAAGACATAATACTGTGGAAATACGCGTAGTATACTAACCTAGCTGTGGCTACATCAGTCAACTGCCTTATTTTCCTAACTGCATAGGCAGCTGAGCTTAACCTCCCCGAAAGTTCATCTCAGTTTTGAATCGATAGTAATTCCTAAGAATACAGTTTCCGCGATAACATCAAGTTTTTTGCCGTCAAGATTTAAATTAAAGTCACGTTGAGTTACATTTGGTAAAGAGAACTTTAGACATTTTGTTTTGTTCGTATTCAGTAAAAGATTGTTAGCTGCGAACCATTTTGAGAGAACAGTTAGACTTTCGTTGATATGAATGACATCCGTATCTTTCCTATTATTATTATTATAGCTAGCCTGTCTTGTCCCACTGCTGGGCAAAAGCCTCCCTCCATTCTTTCCAACGGTCACGATTCTTTGCTGCTTCTTTCCAATTATCGAGAAAGACATCCAGTTTGTCCTGCCATCTCGTTCGTGGTCATCTTTCCTATGAATTTTAAAAATTAGCGAAGTGTCATCAGCAAATATAATTATATCCGATAATTTGGCCATCATAATATAAGGGAGAATAGAAGAAGAATAAAGAAATAGGAAAGGACCAAGAATTGAACCTTGGGGCACACCCATCCTGACTATAGACCCAGAGGATGTCACCCCATTTACATTTACTTTTTGCTGCCTGTTTGATAAATAGAGAAGAACAAGATCAGCAGCTTGTCCACGAATTCCGTAGTGATTTAATTTACAGATCAGTGTGTTGTGGTCGACGCAGTCGAACGCTTTTGAGAGATCACAAAAAATGCCAATAGCGTCCTGGGACTTCTCCCAGGATTCCAGAATGTGACTGATGAGTTTTACTCCCGCGTCCGTTGTCGACCTTTCCTTCGTGAAACCAAACTGCTGACTATGTAGTATCCCATTAGAGTTGAAGTGAGACAACATCTGGTCCAGCATAATTTTCCATATATTTTACTCAGTTCTGGAAGCACAGATATCGGTCTATAATTAGAAGGATCACACTTATAACCCGATGTGAAAATTGGTACCACTTTACTATGTTTCATCATGTCAGGAAACTTGCCGCTGTCCAAACATTGGTTGAATATGCCTGTTAGAACAGGCGCAATTGAGTCAATAATGTTTTCAAGAACCTTTACCGAAATCCCCCATAAGTCTTCAGTATTTTTGATATTGAGACTTTTGAATGCGTTTTTGATTGTGGCAATACAAATACTGGTTTATATTTGAAGTTTGGTATGTCTTTTGTGAAGTTCCCTTAAGAAGGCCCTCAGCTAATTCAACCGAAGAGAGGAGAGATTTCGTAACCTCTAACGCAATGTTAGTAAAGACATTATCTAGTGTCTCAGCGACTTCTAACTTGTCAGAAATTGTTTTGTTATCTATGTTTAAAGACAATTCACTCTTATCTTGTTGTTGAGTCTTTCCGGTTTCTCTGTTAATAACCTGCCACACAGTTTTTATTTTATTATTAGAATTACCAATTTTATTACTTTTTATTTGAGATTTTGCTTGTGCGCAGACACTTTTAAATATTTTCGAATAGTTTCTGACATAAGTGTGAAAGACTTGACCTGAAGTCAGAGATTTTTCGTGATATAAATTATATAAAATATCTCGGCTTTTTCTTATTCCCGTAGTGGCCCATTTTCTAAATTTAGATTTTAAATTGAGTTTAACTTTTTTCATAGGACACGTTTTATTGAATTCATGGCAAATTGTGGAAAACAATGTACCGTAGTTTATATTGGGGTCTGTTGAATCTAAACTACCATTATTAAGGTTGCTAAGAACATTATTATTAAAAGAATTTAATTTATTTTTGGAAAGAGGTCTTAATAATTGAATTGTTTTAACTAAGTGTAACTTTTTGTCTAACTCAAAAGATAAGTAATCATTGAATTGTTTTAACTAAGTTGACCAGTATGGTCTGACCTGACGCCACTAATTATTAACGACTCTTTTACTATGCAATTAGTAACTACATTGTCTATGCATGAAGCGGAGCTTGCTGTTATTCTAGTTGCTTCATGAAATAAATATTTTAAATTAAATGATTTAAACAATGAGACCAGCCTATATTTTTCTGGTGAATTGACTAACAGACAAATATTTAAGTCACCACAAACAAAAACTAATTTATTATCTGAGAATTTATATCTATTTTATACCCTACGGCATTTCATACAAACTTTCAAGTCATTTCTCTCCGAAATGACTAAACAGATTTTAATGAAACTTCCTACGCATAAGCAGTATACATAGGTCTAAAAACTTACTAAAAAACATTTTCGAAATGTCTTTTAAAAATGAAGATAATCGGAAATTTTTGCGAATGTTTGTTTATGTGTGAGTGTGCATGAGTGCATTCGTGTGCATGAGTAGGTCTGGTGTGTGGAAGTCTACACTAATCTACACTAATATTATAAAGAGGAAAAAATTGTATTTTTGTATGTAAGGAATAAACTTAAAAACTATTGGACCGATTTCAAAAATTCTTTTGTCATCAGAAAGTTACATGATCACTGAGTAACATAGGCTATATTATTTTTAAAAAAAAATTGGGATCCTTACTAAAACTCCAATAATTTAACCCAAGATGTAAAATTTATTACCTAAAATATTCTATACATCGCGTGCACTGCGAAAACAATTGATGATAGAATAAAATAATGTACTACGACTTTACAGAATACATCATTATTTACAAAAAAAAGTCGCAACAGCATATGTTTAACTATTATAGTTATGCCACAATAACTGTATTTTTTATTTATTAAAATTTAATTGAAGTGCCGCCGCTAGAAAAGACTCTTTATTAATTTGTATCTTGGTATTAATCCTTATCAAAATAAATTACTTCATATTCAAGATTGCTTTAATGAAAACTTTTTGATATATTGTTCAATTCGGACATTCCATTCTCAAGATATCACGAGTTTAAAAATGTATATATTAGAAAAAAGTTGCGTGGTCGCCGCTCACCCTGCTCAGCTAGCTAGCTATGCAGCACTATATGTGATGTAGGCGTCACTGGGGACGAGTCTTGCGGGAGGGGAATCAATGTCAAGAAATGATTGTGTATTAAAGTGTTTTTTTTTTAATACCCGTTCGATGCCGAGGCGGGCTGCTAGAATAACATACATTTATTTCCCGTGACTCGTTACATCCATATAAAACAAAACTTTATGTAAAGGTGTAGAGGGTAAATGGCGAGGAGGGAGTCAAGAATAATGTTCTTTAATTAACATAAATTAATTCACAACCTATGAAATATAACGTGAATGATTATTTTAATTAAATTTTTCGTCCAAATGTATTCCAAGGAATATTATCTGAGTGTTTCGCTGCGTTTCTCATGACGGAGATCATTTCCTCGTCGCTTGCTGTGCACATTATTTACACTCATGAACATCCTGACACGTACATAATCCCCCTCCCACACATAGAAGTACGTATGTATATGTCTGAGCGACGTATGTACATTCGTACAACACAATGGTTTGACGGGCGGTTGTAAAGTTCCCTTTACTGCGCACAATGTTATTTACTGCAGATGCTCTGTCTCGTAAAATAACACGGTTTTACGTTTTTCCTAACATTATTGTTTGTAACTAAAATCTTCAATCGTAAAATTCATGAGATACACTGATGCGGCTGCTGGCTGGAGCTCACTGAAAATGAAATAGTCGCTTTTTATAGTCCAGTGCGATCAAATGGAAAATGTTTTATTTTAATTTAAATTCTGTTTGTTTTATTACTTTTAGGCTTAAACTAATTTCATTGAAAATACCTAAAAAGAGCTAAATCCAAGTGATATTCTTTCAAGCCCAACTCAAAAAAATTATGGGGTTCGATTTTTATACGTGCTAGTAAATAGCTTATGTCAATGGTTTTCAAGATCGTTGTAGTATAAAAAGCTTTAAAATTATCACTATTTGTTTAGACCGTTTTATTTGGCTTGGTAATTTTCAGAATGAATACGATAAATCGAATTTCAATTAAAAGAAAAAATCGAAAAAGGACAAGTCGGATAAGTGCTATCTCTTAACCTTCAAGAATAAGTCCTCTAAGTTTAGGAATGTCTGCGAGCGGTTCACACTTACAGCATTCCTTGAAGCTGGTTCACATAACACTACAATAGAATCAGAAGATGCTGCATTACGTTACAGAAGCGCACTATCATCCCGCTATTATCGTAAGCCAGAGCAAGCACACACTCACTACAAAAACACAATCACAGAAGAACAAGTTTTCTACAAGCTTTTATAGAAAATGATAGCACGAAAGAAACAAAAGCAATCTTGAGGATATGTCGTCATGGCGCGTTCGTGTTCCACGCGCGCCTCATGGAGTCATTAGGCGAACAGTGAGCATCTGACCGTGTCCAACTGACACTGAGCCTAGGGTTGAACTCATACACACAATGTAGAGTGAGCTGCATGACTGAACAACACTGCGAGACTAATTTTGCGGCGAATCGGTCACTCATTGAATCAGTCGGCAAAACGTCTCAAACTGCGTAGGTACAGCATGCGCTGTATCTAAGACCCTTTCGGCCTTTCTTTAGGCTTATTACAGCCGGAATAGTTTTGATAAAATTCCCTGTTACTGCTATGCTGTACAGTCTTGTACCTAGTAATACATAAATTGTACCTATATTGTACCTATTTAGGGTGGCCCGCAAATCCGCATAAGCTGCATATTTGTCATGTAGGAAACCTGGATAATATATTAAATATTCATTTATGTTATATTTCCTCAACATCTGCAAGATGATTGCATCTTGCAGATGTTGAGGAAACTTTTCACTGAGGACACTATTTTCTGTCTCAGTTCGGAGTTATTAAGAATGGTGCTTTTGTGTGTCCTCCATTGTCGCAAGACGCTGGATAGCAATACATGCTCCAGGACAAGGCCGGAGAAGCGGGGAGCGGGGCGCGGGCCGCGGGGGGTAGTCTAGCGTGTGCCCCGCGTCGCATCTCGCTTTAATTGAATTCGTTGCAACTACAAAATGTGGCGCATGGTGTAAACAATACGAGCAAATAATGCACAAATCTTGGAGAATTTTCATAGGATGAGTTGAAACAATTTCAATGTGGCGTCACTTGGGGGAGGCCTATGTCCAGCAGTGGACGTCTTTCGGCTGAAATGATGATGAGTTGAAACATTCCGTGTGACGCACTACGTCGTCTAAGGGTCGGTCTTCTTCGAAGTCATCAAACTTGTATGCCTCAAAATACCCAGTTACTCAATTAATTAAAATCAGAAATACTAGATACACAAATAATAGTGAACGTTAATTTATGTACAGTGTATTTGCAAAGCCTATCTGAATTGTATTTTTTTAATATTTCTAAAACCATCTAATCCCCGCTTGCCACTTGAGACTTATCTCTGGCCCGCCCGGATCCGATTGCAAGCGCCACTAATACCTTTGTACAGTTTGTGTGCAGATATTTAGTGCGCGGACGATCCACCGGCCCCAACCAGACCACCGCCGGCCCACTTCACACACGACACACGGGATGACTCGTGTGTCGTGTGTGAAGTGTGCCTAAACAACACCACGGGTTTAGCTCGGAACGACAGTACAGAATAATTTAGATGATGATCTCATCTCCAGATGTATGAAGAAAACAAACGTGACGAGTGAGTCTTCTGCTTTTTGTTTTTTTTTTTTATGTTGGGGTCGCAAGTGGAACCCCACTGCTGTATGCCATAGAACCATATTGGCTTTAGGACAGTTCCGTAGATTAGGAGTTGGTTGTTCAGAGACAGTTTGCTGCTTCTACCGAGTAGCCACTACAGCCCCCGATATAGTAAGTTAAGCGAGTCTCTCTTGGTCTCTGAGTCTTGCTCTAGTGTGGTTTCTCCATAAAATAACAATATTTAAAGGGGTCATCATCATAAACGGTCGTTAAGGCTATATTCTCCTCAAAAAAATATTAATGATTGAATATGTGCTTCTATATATATCTACCAACTTAAGGTTTGCACTGCATTTTAATTATACAACGTTTATAATTTAGGCCTATTTAAAATGGCTTTAATCCTTATGAATCTGAGGATAAAGAAAAGATAAAATTTCAAATTAAAAAATCTGGCATATTGGATGATACACGGCTTAAAAGAGCAATTAAGCAAGTGCTTACGTGGCGTGGGCTGAACGTGAGACCGCAGAGCTTTTTATTGTGGCTTGCAACGTAGGCAGCGTAAGTCCTCCTACACAAGTGATTTCAATAACTTTCAATATTCCCTCCTTCCCTTCTACACTACTAAACCGCACTACTGGTGGTGTCGTGGGTAATTAGTCTACTTTGAAATACGAGATATAATTTCTCAAAGTATACAACAAACACAATTCAACCCCACTTCAACAATCGATGATTTCAATATGGATTCGGGTGGGGAACTTATCACTTTTCCGAATTTTGTTTGTTCGAATTTAATTTTACCGAAAACTATTGACCGACGTCTGTTTTGCTATGTGCGTTATTTGACATATTTTTAAATCATCCAAATTTCATGTGTCATATGTATTATTTTACCGAACCTTATATCGCCGATATTCAAATAACTTTTTCGTGCTTTAGGGTGGTGTAATTCTGGGCGGTAGAGGTCCGAAACAAAAAGGCGTTGAAGCGACACTATAAATATGGCTTAAAAGCTGGAACATATTTTTTTTGAAGTGAACAATACGGTGCATTGTTGGGCACTATTTATTTATATTTTCCAATAGTTTTGTATAAAATAAAAAAATGTCATGAAACACGAACGACGAACGACGAGCAACGTGAACAATCAACAAATAATTGACCGTCTGAGAAGCATGGAGTAGGTACCCAAAAGAATGCTTGCCACTTTTGAGGTATGGCCCTGACATTTGTTGATCGTCATTGCTAAAGCTTATTTTAAGAGAAATTACTACCTGTTAATTAAAATTGGAATGGCAAGTTATTAGGAATATTTGGCATGCGTCGAATTAAAACGCTCTCTCCTTTAGCAACTCCTGTAATAATGGTGGTTTAGGGGTATGAGGAACAGGGTGTAAAGTTCCTCAATACTCCATTGAAAAGGGGAGGATTCTCCAACCAGACAGGTGTTGTCTGGTGGGCAACTGCCCGACAGTTGTTGTCGGGTTTCTCTATATAGTCTTAAGTCGATGTAAACTTTGCTTGCGAGATGTAGGCAATTGATTTTAGTTCTTCCGTCGCGGCATAGATGGCACTGTAGTACTTTTTGTAGGTCGCTACATCACTCACCTCCGGAGACCAGAGTCGATAGTCGAATGAGTCAGCTTGTAGTATTATGCCGTGCCAGTTGGAATTTCGTAGCCGCATTTTTCATGGTGAGTCGGAACAGACTGCGGTGGTGAGGCGAACCCCAGTGAGTCGGGGCTGGCGCTGCGTTTGCTCCAGTGCGTCGGACGTAGTGCAGCGCCGCGATGTGGCAGACAGTTAGAGAGGTGTTGACCGGGAGGTAGAAGCTCTCGACCGGCCGAAAATGCAGTGTGCTGTGCCAAGGTCGCTTGATGAGAGGCTGAGGGTGCTGACCAGGAATGCGCTCCGGCTGCATGCGTGTGGTCAGGAATACCCATTTGCAGCTGGCTGGCTGTGAGACTCGCTGCTCGAAAGCTTGAGAGAAGTGATGATGATGACGTCACGTTGCTTGAAGGCTGCGCTGACGTTCTTTTCGGGGTAACCAGTTTAGGGGTGTGAGGAACAGGGTGTAAAGTTCCTCAATACTCCATTGAAAAGGGAGGATCCTCCAATCAGACGGGTGTTGTGTCTGGTGGGCAACTGCCCGACAGTTGTTGTCGGGTTTCTCTAAATACAGAGAAACCTGAAAACCCGAATCGAATTAAGACTTTAGTCTTAAGTCGATTTAAACTTTGCTTGCGAGATGTAGGCAATTGATGTTAGTTCTTCCGTCGTGTCATAGCTGGCGCTGTAGTAATTTTTGTAGTAAGTTGCTTTTTGTAGGTCGCTACAGTGACTTTTATAATATTACTGTTAAGCTTTGTGATACGAAGCCTGCTGCCGTTGCACAGTCTGGGTACATCAAAGTTTCGCATCAGCAGAACTAAAACGCAAAGTTTAAGCTTCATCTTATGGGAACGGTACGCCCGTTATCTCCAGGGAGTTGAAAAATTCAACGGGATGTGCAGGACTACCGTCATAAGGCATCGTCCTAATAGAACGCGTTTGCGCGATCATCGCGCGAGTAAGCGATGCGACCATCGCGTGTTCGCGCGATGGCAAAAACTGGGTGTCCTAACATCGCGCGAATTGACGACGCGAGCGAGTGAAGGGCGCGGGCCGCCGACGCAATTATCGCGCGAAATTCAATTAGGACGCCTATTCGAATTCAATATGTTTGATCGCGCGTTCGTACGAGTAAAATTCGCGCGAACCTACGATGATCGCGCATTCGCGTTCTATAAGGACGATGCCTTAGCCATCACAGTGTCTACGGATGTGTATACTTTAAAATCGCCTACGATCATGTCTTAAATTTCGTTTTGTTTATGACCCACTCGTTCTTTAATCACTATTTATTTTGAATGGTTAAAAAAACGAAAACTATTTTGTAATGATTTGAAAATCATAAAGCATTAAAATAAAATAAAATACCTAGTTACAAAAAGTGAACACCGGTTGGGGATCGAACTCGCGTTGTTTTGGAAAACTTTTAGCATTAAAAAATTACCACAAAAAGTGCATACGGACTGCGGATACGAACTTGAAACCTCCAGGCTACCTACTTTGATGACAAATGGTTTCAAATAGCCGGTTTATTCCAAAGCTTGTCATGACAGTTGTAAGTTGTGAAACAGTTGAGAAATGTGGACTTAATACAATATTGCTCATCCCCCTAAGTTATTAGCGCGATAATATATAGCCTATGTTACTCGGTAAAGAAGTAGCTTTCTAATGGTGAAAGAATTTTTAAAATCTGTCTAGTAGTTTTTGAGTTTATTCGTTACATACAAAAATACAAAAATACAAATCTTTCCTCTTTATAATATTAGTGTAGATAGTGTAGATAGGTAACGGGGTAATCAGGTGCTATCTTCAATAATTCCGTGTAATATCCGTGTTAATAGTCGGTGTTGACGCTGGTTGTGCGTTGTTTCATAGTTAATTGTTTCATCGACTTTAGTTTCACATAAATTGTTTCTCTATTATTATCATTTCATAGAACAATCAATACGCAGAATACTTACTTTGAAGAAATTTAAATGATCGATTTTTGTTTCAAAAAAAGTTTAATGTTAGAATATTCATACATATCATAGAATAACAAATCAAATATTCTTTATCCACATTTTGTTTGTTTCACATAAAACTTATTACGAAGAATTTACATTTTATCGAGTGACAATTTCTAAAATGCATTCCTTTGAAAAATGGACACCCTTGTATAAAATTACAAAACCGCATTCACAAAAATAATGCGCGTTAATTCTTGTGAAGCAGGAAAACAATCTTGTTATTCTAACTAATAGTGTCTATGCCTGTTGCATGCAGCATGCAAGCAAGCATGCAACTTGCAGCGTGCAAGCAAGCATGCATCATGCAACAGGCATGGTTTTTGTCACAGCTCCAGCGCTGTGCTCCGGCGGCCCCACGCGAGTTTGTCGTCTCAGATGGTATTAATGCTCACCACCGCAGCTTCGACTTGCTAGCCGGCAAGCCGGCCAGTCTTATCCGCGACGCCGAGCGTTAGAAACCACCAGCTCATCAGATCGCGGGCCGCCTCTTCCCTCCGCGCTTACGCGGTCTTAAATTACACTTTAGGGGTAGGGCAGACAAGACTACGTGGAGTCGGTTTTCCAGCCATTCGTTTCTGTCACTAAATTTTGTAGTACAACATATTGACTTTTAAAGACAATATTTTAATTTTCATTTATGGCTAAAATGCTATTTTAAAGAACTGTCAATATTTAAATTTTCGTTGAAATAAAATATCATGGAAACATGCATCGAACAAACAATATTTGTTAAAAAAGTATTCTACTGTTTGATAAATTTGTTAACTAAAAATATAATTATAAAATTCATTGAATTGTGTTTCTGTAAAATTTGTTGCACTCAAGTAAATAGTAGTTAAAACAAAATATACGAAATAAAAATACGAAGACCAATTATTATGTGAAACATTGTCTGCGAAACGAAATTCTGTGAAATTTCTGTCTGCGAAATAAGGTGACACCGTCGTCGCTGACTGTGTGACTGTGCGACGATTATCCCATCACTTTTATCAGCGTCGATATTTCGCGGATGAATAATACAAGACTTATTGCCGCCGGCTTGATTATTTAAACCCCGGATTATTGACAAAACTATTTTACTGCTGAAGCTGCGAAACACCGCGACTGTTTGTTTCGCTGTTTGTCTTTTCAACCGTAATTAATGCTGAATAAAGGTATTATTTAAAAGTTTGGGCTTACCTCGTAAAATCCTTATTGTGATACTCTTGTTTTCATTAAGAATTGTCAAAAATATGTCATGTAAATATAAATTTAATCATGAATCATCTACACGACAAAATAGACGTTTGTCCGAAACTACGTCAACACTAACTTTTATGTTTATTTATCTCTTTGCCATGTTTTCTACAATTATTTTGGAAGTACTATGCATTATACCCGGCGCTATTTTTATATTACCTATTTTTTTGGTAGATTAATCCCTAATCAGCAAAAAGCGTAAGAAAATAGGTCCAAAAAAAAAAATCGCGGATGGTTCTTACGGGATCAAGGGAGTGGGGAAGGTCACAGGGCGGGCCTATATTAGTTTTAAGCCATTTTAAGTCAAGTACATCAGCAAGATCAAGGTTAAACATTCCGAAGGTCAAGGTCATGCAGAAATTGGTCTAAAATTGTGGAATTTAAACGGTTTTTGTTTAACAGAACACCAGATAAAGTAAATATAGCCAAGCATTATACATTATGCTGTCCTAATAAAGAAAAATCCAAACCACAGCTCTAAACCAAGGCGTAGTCGACGTAGCCCCGCTACGCGGGGCTCCTATTTCTGTCTGCAGGGTTTAAAGTAACCTAACACGAAGGGGATGGTTGGGTCGGGAATTCGCTTGCTTTACTCGCTCTCTTGATCCCGCCATCGCGTTCCCCTTCCAACCTAAACTGTCCGACTCGGGGTGCCCAAACTCCCGAGTTTGCTTCGCTCACTCTAGAATCTTAAGTTTTTTGATCTGAAGATTCGAAGGGGTATTATAGCGGGGTCTAGAAACCGACCGAACTAAGACTAACCAAAGCTAAGACTAACCTGTCCGAGTCGGGGTGCCCATTTGCCCAATAACAATAATATTTAAAATTACAATTTTCATAGTAAAAACGATTTATATTCGCGGTCACTTGAAACGAAACAACCTAAAAGTTAGTTATTTTTACATTATCTGTAATAAAACATAACTATATATAACTACTTACGTAAATAACGAAACAGATGAAAATTTTTGAAACTTTAGGATTTTTTTTTTTCATAATTACTAACTTTCGCAATATGACACTTTGTGAATGTGTTCTACCAAAAGAGAAAAACAAAAAACAAGTAGTTCCAGATGATAGAGAATTAATGCGGAGTGGAGCCAGTACTTTACACACATAGTTTTTACAACTTGAAATCAATGCCCAACATGTAGAAAAATTATCGTATACATACTTTGGTGTGAACGCAGAATTCAAATAAAACATACCTAAAATTGTGTTCTTTTGTGGCAATTTTACGAACAAATCACCAAAGAACATTAATGAAGGTATGAATATTAATGTACAAGTGTAATTACCCTTCTAAGAGCTACAATATCAAAGCGAGTTGAACCTCCTTCAACAGGCTGTGAGTAATTCTGCTGAAACTCGTTAACAACTAAAATTAAAAAGTCGCGATTAAATCTTGCAAGGTCGGGATCTGTGACGTCGCAAGTGCCGGCTCCAGTACAATACTGACACTCTGAACACAGTCCCGCGCTGAAAAAGCTCCAATACATACAATTCGACAATAATTGCGAAGTTGAAAGAAAAGCATCGACTGAGAAAGTGTTGATCAGAAAAAAAACAATGAAATCTGACTGATTCTCAGATAACTTGCAACCTATTGAACAACTCAATATTTTGAACCATAAGCGTATTCTTCTTTTCACGATAATTCCATACTAACATATCTTTAAGTCGAAGGTAAAGAAGTGTATAATGGACGTGATCTACTTCCACTCAGCTCTGGGTGGACTCCGATTAAAGATGGCAGAGACTGAAAGAGAAATCGGACCCAGTCAAGTAGGCCAGTCCGACGCAGTTGTATGAAGTAAACCTTCTGCCTGTGTAATATGCGTTGTGGCGCCAAGCTGTAACTTTGTGGAGCTGAAAGTCCCAAGTTAATAAACAAATTAAACAAGTTAGCAAAGGTCTTTGATAAGGCTTTTGTGTCATTAACGGTTTACAAATATATTTTTAACAGTGAAGCCATGTTTTGAAATATATAACATTTATTAATATTGTGAGAGATAAATTATTATTTTCATGTGTGTGGGCGATTATTGCGAAGACGAGTTACTTTTACCGTTTTAGATTGGGACTGGGAAAACTGGCCTTTGACGTGAAATACAATTAAATGTTTTCATGGAAAAGGCTGCTGCCGTGTTGTTTTATTACTTTAGTTGTCTCTTGCAAAAAAATACATTTCGCTTTATCCGCTTTTGAGGCCAAAGTTTAAGAAAATATTATTCTACTAGTTGTCCCGCGCGAACTTCGTCTGCGCCACATTTTTCCCGTTTCGCAACATTTTCATTGTTGCTCCGCTCTTATTGGCCGTAACGTGATGATATATACTATATCCTTCCTCAATAATTGGGCTATCAAACACTGAAAGATTTTTCAAATCAGACCAGTAGTTCCTGAGATTAGCGCGTTCAAACAAACAAACAAACTCTTCAGGTTTATAATACGAGTATTATAAACCTGAAGATTTCATTCCTAGAAATATGGTTTTAAAAACGTTGTGGTTAAAGTTAACATAATTATACCTGCTGGTCTTTATATTCAAACATGTCAGCCTCCGGAAGAAAAATTTAAATCATTTTTCGTAAACGTTTAATATTTTACTAAAAATCTACCTCCAGCATCCATTTTCCAATTCTCCCCGAGACACATTTAATGCTATTACAACATTATGATATAAGCTCGTAAGTACAGTAATGCGATGAGCGCAGTTAGCGCACAGATTACCGAGCGCCGCCGACGACGCCGCCCGACGCCGACGCGACGGACACCTAATTGGATTGCGTCCGCGTCGGTGGGTGCGCGAACAAACTCGCCCGTTTAGGGGCTGCGCAAACGTAGACAGTTTTTGTTACCGATACGTCACACCGTCACTGGAAACCGTAGTTGCTGTGTCCTGTAGCGGCGGCTGAACACAGCTTACGTCTGCTTAGGGACTGGCTGATTTCACACTGGTGAGATAGAAATCAAATTTTCATTGGTAGCTTGTATCCGACACAAGACACACGTTTGCGCAGCCCCTTAATATGAAACTCCCTTGTTTTTAGCGACGGTTTTATAAATCGTGTTGCACTAAGTACAGAAGGGTGGGTATAATTATTAAGAACAATGTGTGTGAACAATGTGCTATGTGTGGCTGATGTTTTAAGACGTCATAGTAGGCCACCTGATCCAAGCTCTGCAAGCTTACGTGCACATTTCTTTTGCAGATTACGAATTTATATTTTTTGGTTGAATTCCTAGTTGCCTCTGCGGGAACTTACATCATCGTGATCGTTATGATCCTTTTCTGTATCTGAGAGAAGTTACCCTGCTCTTCATTTTGCAACTAAGTTCACGCTATTCTTTTGTTCCGCTTCAGATCATCAAAGAACGTCGTTAAGACTTGGAGTATTAATAAGTTATAATGACAACATTGTAACAACACTCGACAACAATATTATGTTTCGTTTAAATCTCTCGAACAAACTTAGCTCAAACATAAAGAAGCAAAAAATATTCGTTTCTAATTCCCACATCCGAACGTTCAAGTGTACTCGTTTGATATTATAATAAGGAGTTTCCAAGTACTTGACCTCGTTACGAATCGGGAAGAGGTTTCCTCTCGTGTTGCCGTGCATGGAGTACCAGCTATTCATAAAGACGCAGCGCCTTCTAACTGAAAAGTGGTAATTCAATGTTGTTCGTTATAAATTGCGTCATTTTATGTCTGAGGCTTGGCGAACACAATGGTCCTCGGATAAGAGTTTTTTTTTTTATATTCCTTCGTTCTGAAAACTCATTACATTACTTATACAACAGTAATCCGTGTTCTCATTCAATTAAATCTGAGCTAACATATTCCGTTTCCCTATTCTGAGAGAATTTAAGACGAGAGTCGTGTCGTGTTCGTGTCGCAGGCCTGCCTCGACGGAGCGGCGGCGCAACAAGGACACGACATAATAAACATTACTCTCATTATTCGTCGCTAGCAATGCGTCTCAGAGCTCATAATTTTTCCTTTGTGTCTTTGTGATATAACAACAGGTGCGTCATTCATCTCATCCTCCTGGTATCCGTGGGACGTACTTTATTAAACATGTCGTAGATATAAGCCGGAGATGATATTATGTATTAAATCTATTATACACCAGTGGATATTGCGGTCCATTATGAAGGGGAGATTATCACAGTAATACCCACAAAGGATCTCCACGAGTGATACGGGAAGGTATTGTGTTATTATTTGGAGAAAACGGCTATTTTTGGACTCGGGAATATTTATTTAAAACTATATTTAGTTTAAATTACTAGTGTATGATAAAGGTTGAATTATTTACTGGGAGCTCCTTTTTCTCTGAAAATATCACAGGATCTCAACTTTTGTGCCATTGATATTGATTCTGGGACACAGCATTTTCACATAACAGTAATTGTATTGGTACTCTCTACTTACGGTATATATTATCACATGCTATTAAAGCGCGATGCGCACTAAATGTCGTGACGTACGGACTGATCGCGTCGCAGATAGTCGCATAGAGTCGCACGTATCAGCGCGAACACGGACGTAATTACAGTTGCACTGTTTGCTTGCACCTCTTTGTTCGCGCGCATCCGAACACTTCAAATGACTTGCTCTATGTGAGAACTTGTTTTTACTTATTTGGTGTCACGTCTTAGAATTGTAATGCCTTGTTCTAGTTGACGGTGGATAAATGAACTGTTGGAAGTCGTTTGAAGCTTCGTTGGGTGAACATTCTTAAAAACACATTCAGGCTAAGCCACGGGCAGTACATGGAAATGTCTTACCTTTGCAGTGTACATTACAGATGTATAATGTCCATGATTTCCTCTCAAAATATTTTAAATATCGCGACATGGCCGGCCTCTCTCGAGACATTTGCTAGGAATGCGGCGCACGGCAGCAATGAGCCGCAGTGAGGCTCAGTACTCCGCTGCTCCAAAACATTTCTGCGACGTTTAATACCGCGCTCGAGCGCCGCGGCATTATCTTATGCGATGGGACGCATACCATTAACTTGATTATATTTCGCTTATACGGCGCTGCTGCTTCGTACGGAAGCAAAACACTTACCCTATTGTACCTACGTTTTAGAGGTGCATTTTATACACAAAATTGTGTGAAACTCAGTTTATGGAAACATTATGCTCACCATTGAATAACAAAAACTTACATGTGTCCAACATAACCAACAGAATTGAATATATCTGAAGTAGTAGCTCACTATTAGTGTTCTAGTTTATAGTATTGCAAAAAGTACCAAAGTCGCCAGAGATATCTGATCCATTTGAAAATATTGCAATATAATGTATTTTTCGAAGATTTGACTACAATAATCATTTGTTTTTAAAGATGTGACCATTGATCTAAAGCTGAACACAAGTTATTAATCTAAGCTAGGCTGGCAAAGTATTAGAATCGAATGAGGACTGTTATTATTAGTTCGAATATTAGGTCAAAACTTTCTCAAAAACAGAAAAAAACCTTTTTGTAGTATCTTTATTTCAGTTCTTCGGCTACTAAGGTACTAGTTGTCTGACTATGAAGTGAAGTCTTAACCATAAGCTATTATTTGAGATATATTTCAATTCTGTTGGTACGCCCAGATTTCATACAAAATTGCCCATGGTCCTTTGCTCAAGTATTTTGACTAGTATACTGAAAGTGAGCATAAAAGAAAGATTTCAAAATAATATCATAAGCTAAAGATATTGTATTATAGGGTATGCATGCATTATTTAGGGTATAGGATATGCAGACATTTCTCCTAATATTCAGTGGCAGCCTCGCAGCCTGCAAATAAGAGCAATTAGCTCGGGTGTGCCAATCTTGTGCTCGTTACTACACAAATATCATTTGAGTCGTGTGATTTCGAACATTATTTTTTATTGCATGCGACTCGGCTATCTGCTGGTATGCTCATGAAGCTATATTAAACGAGCAATTTCAGTTCATCTTGAGTTGGGCCGCTGGGAATTTAAACAAAAGGAAACTATGTATTTGTGGAGCTTTTGGATTTCATTCCTGGATATCTACCAGAATGTCATCGTATATAGAGAGTTGTGTACGACAAAATTAGCCAGAAATAATAGCAAACAAACTCAGTTTCATAAAGACACTTTCT
The DNA here is from genome assembly GCA_949152445.1 of Cerastis rubricosa. Taxonomy (NCBI): domain Eukaryota; kingdom Metazoa; phylum Arthropoda; class Insecta; order Lepidoptera; family Noctuidae; genus Cerastis; species Cerastis rubricosa. The sequence continues at coordinate 630,713 of OX424525.1, read as the reverse complement.
TACGCTATGAGACATTCTCGTAGATGTCTTATTTATCGTTATAACTTAATAATTTTTCTCACTTTAACTTAAACTTGCAAAAGAAGAAGACGCCACAGAAACATTATAACACTAAGCGAGGAACATTGTGCCCTAAATTTTGCAGATTGCTTTCATAGTTTTACTTGAAAGCTGAACAAACAAACTGAGAAAATTGTCCGCATTATTCTGCTACACACACTTGCAAGACAAGCAAACTTCGCCGGAGATGACCGCCCCCCTCACACCGCGCCGCACCGCGCCGCCCTCCTCGCTCGCATTGCGCTGCAAATATCATGTGAATTATTTCACGATTATTTGTTTTGTTCTCTTATACTTCGTTCGAGTTGAAAAGAACGTTAACATTGGAGGTTTCGCCCATTTCAAACCCAATTATTGGAATTCAATTTTCGAACCAATTCTCGGTGTCGTGGGGATCGTTGAGTTCTACGTAATAAGCTGAATGAACTTACTGTAGAAAGGAAACAACACGAAACGTATCCGATGTTTATTTTCTCACGCAAGTACAATTGTCGGGCAAAGTTGGAGGCTATAGCAGTTTGCAATCCCGTAGTACATTATTGTTTCCAGCTGCGAGCGGGTAAACACACGACATATTATGTCAGTAAAAGTCCTTTTTTAATGGGATAAGCAAAGTTTTGAAGTTGAAAGCACCATGAATGTAAGTAGCAACATTTCCGTAGCCATATAAAATATTGTATTTGCTATTTTACATTAATTGCGAGAGTGCTACGAATCTGTTTGGTTATGTATGAGGCAATTACTGGTTCATCTATATGATAGTACTGCGTGGTTTGGTATCCAACATTTAACTCCAAACAATTCGTATTTCAATCGTCGCTACTGATCACGTTAAAGCCCCCCGTGTGAATCAGTTTCAGGTCGATGCGGGACAGTAATCCGCTAAAGAGAGTTCCTTGTTGTGGTCTACCGGATTAGCGATCCGACGATGTTCTATAATACAATGTACGCGTTGTTGTTTGGTTTGCTCAAAAACATTAGGTTAGACCACTATCTGTCTCTGAGTGTAACAGAAATGTTAGGAGCTAAATTTGGAGGCGAGTGAGCGTCTAATTTTTTATACGCATTCTAGCAACCCGCTTGCTCTCTCGAAAACAGACTTTTTTGTATTTCACAATACAACTATGATAAGTTATGTTGTGCTTATACCTTCCTTCCGAAATACATTCTATAGAATAATGATAGGCACCACGGCATCAAAAACCACTGTATTATTTAGGAAATCTAAGCGGCCCCACCGACAGCGACACGACAAGAGACTTTGTTTTTTTACCTACTGATCTGTTTTTCCGCGTAATAATATAGATCTATAAGAAGTCCTGTAAAATGTGAAGCAAAAAAAGCTATTAGCTTGTTGTGTCCACTTTCGAGTTTCACGGCTCGGTACTCACGTATAGTGCAAGTGAGTGATATGGGCGGTGCAGTCGTACACAGCTAAATTGTGATAATATTTGTGTTGCAAACGGAGGCATTATTTTCGAGTCTACACACAGCGCACGATGCGGGTGGTTCATGTGATATACACCTTGTCACCAAATGCCGGGCAACATGACACAGGCTAAAAGTTACCTAGAATTAATGTTAAGGATTAGTTACACTGATACTGAAAAAAATCTTTGAACACACACCTTCTTTCACTAAACGCCTTCAATGCCCCCGGTTTTTTTAAACGTAAACGGTAAACGCTTTGTTGGTATGGAAATTGATACCAATGCCGCTTCTAGCAGCAGGAGAAGCCGAGGTTTCTCGATGTTTTGTGATAACTAGCCTGTTTGTCTGTATCGTCTATATTTAATTAGGTTGTCATAACACTCTGTTTGTTTTGCGACCTTTTTCGAAAAGGTGTAACACTACTATGAGTCATGTAGAGGACACATATTTGTAGGACAACAATATTTTACCCCCCCCCCCTCACATTGTGGCCGCCCGCGTCTTGTCCGGGGACAGGATGCGAGCTCAAAGTCACGTGATTGTATCAGAGTGTGAACTTAGAATATGCATTTGTGTGTAGGTGTTTATCTATTACTAGCTGTCCGGCGCAACTTCGTTTGCGTCACATTTTCCCCGTTTTCGCATCATTTTTCATTGCTGCTCCGCTCCTATTGGTCATAGCGTGATGATATATAGCCTATAGCCTTTCTCGATAAATGGGCTATCTAACACTGAAAGAATTTTTCAAATCAAACCAGTAGTTTCGGAGCTTATTCAATGCAAGCAAAGAAACAATCAAATTTTTCCTATTTATAATATTAGTCTATTATAAATGTTCTATGTTACAAGCGAAAGGAAACGGGGAAAAGTCAGTACATCTATTAAGGTTCGGGTTCCTCGACAAATTAAGCATGAGTAAGAAATATAAATTCAACCTTAGTTAAAAATAAAAAAAAACACTTATAGCGCCTGATTTAAGACTTTGTGGCCTTATTGTTGTTGCATATGACTTGAAAAGTCATTGCTATTTTAATATAGGAGTATGCAACACGTACCTTCTTCATTGTGTCGTGCTCACACGCCTCAAGTATTTACCCGTATTTTGAACAAGTGTACTCTGTTAAAAGGCTCTTTGTAAAATATTTTGCTTTGTAAGTCGCCGCCGCCGCCAGCGGTGGTCCTGCGACAGTTGACAAGGGGCACTCCCCCCCGCCGGGGCTCCACTCCGTCCTGCCACCACCCAGCCTTAATTAAACTGAACAAAATTTGTTCATAAAAAAATTACCTTTTATGAAATTTTCCATTCAATTAATCAACACTGCGAGCGATACCTCACTTCTAATAATATTACTAAAGCAGAGTAATAGTCTTTACGGACATTTTTTTTCATTATAATGAGTTCGCTACGTGTTGCTTTTGTTTCTTGTACTCGTATTTGATGGAGATGAACAGGTAAAGTGAGCCGTTTGAAATATTTACTTGTTATTTTGAGAATGGCTCCGGGGCAGATAGTCTTTCCGGAACATCGTTGAATTATTGTATTCAGCTTCATCTCAAGTAAGCCTAACGTAAGACTGGTATTCCACCCAAATAGAATCGGCAAAAAACTCCATGCTTACACCAATACCCAAGCAAGTGTTGAAGTAATAAGTAAAGCCATCCATCACAAGGCGATTCTTAATTACTATCACCGATCTTAGAGAAAGTGTTACCCCGGGGCCTCAAGACGTTGGGGGTCACGGGGTGGGCCGTCTATTGTCTCATCCAAACGCGCGGAAGGTAATTTTGGTGAGAATTGCCTTCAGGTGTTTACCGGTCGCCTAATGGGTTTCTTTTGTGCCACCTCGCAAATGGAATGAGGATAAATTACATATTTTGATACATACACCAGCTAATGGCACTCGCGGAGACACCTTCGTATGTGTCTTTTTGTATTGTTCTCTAAAAATACACGATTTTTTCCCCTGTTAGTTCCAGCAATTCTGTTACGTTACTATATTTGTTAACCTTGTGTTCGGACCAGGTTCTGGTTAAGTAAACACTGATGTTAGTAAGCTGCTTTTCTTCATATCTATCATATAAACACCAAATGATATGATAACAGTCTATTAAATGATGATCATGAATTCATCAAATGTTACGATCAAATTAGTGCAAAGATTGTTTGATAATAATTCCCGATGCACACAAAAATTCAACGAACAAACTACTACATTTAATTTAGATGCTATCCTTATAATTAATGATGCGACTGGAACTGCTGTTGTAACATATTTATTATTCCTTTTGGAACCGAAGCGAGCGCGAGGTCATTATGAAGCATATTCTTGAGAATGTGCTAGAAACGTATGTGGAACAGAGATTAGCATAATTTGCAAGATGTATCGCCTTGCTTCGCCTGCCAACAGCGCCGTAATCACTGGTCTGACTTGGCTGTACTGTATGCACTCTATTACATTCCATTAACAACTCAGTTCAAAATGAGTAAACAGATACACACACATAAGCAGCAGACATAAGTCTGCCCAATTCATGCATAGTAGTCGTTCACACATCAAGCTTCACTTAATCTGGTTCGTATAAATGCCTGTCAAACAGCACGTCACACGAACATTCTGAAAAAGGCTCGTTACGGCGAGTAAGTGCCCCATCAACACACTCGCTCGCCGGTTGTCGCCCGCACCGTACCGTGCTGCAGCTGAGCATTACACTAAGTAAGTAGCCTTCTGTAGTGGAGAGCGGATTGAGATGCGCCGGGAGCACTCGGAGCGTCCGGAGCGGTGGGAGCGCTGGGAGCGTCGATAGCGGCTACAGATTAACTTTGTTAAACTCGATGGGCTCATACGTGTGTCGATCCATTTATGGATGTCGTTACGCGCACATTAAATTGTTTTGTGTAGGTACAGTACGGATTCATAATTAAAAATTTCGTTGAATTAAAATGCGATGAAAACATAAATCGAACAAATAATATTCGTTTAAAAATAATTCTACTGTTTGATAAGTTTATGAAATAAAAAAATGTGATATTAAAATTCATTGAATTGTCTTTCTGTAAAATATGTTTCATTCAGATAAATAGTAGAGGAAATAAAAATATTCGAAATAAAAATACATGGAATAAATATTATGTGAAACATTTTCTGGGAAACGAAATTCTGTGAAACTGTCTGCGAAACAAGGTAACACCAAATTTCTTCAAAAAAATATTTTGCTATTTGATTATTCTATGAAATGATAATATGAGAAAAAACTTTATGCGAAACGAAATTCTATAAAACAATTAGCTATGAAACAACGCACAACCTTGCACGAGTCGCATCATTTAGAGCCAAACCACAGGGCGCTGTGCGGCTCCGGCGCGGCGCGGCGCCTGAGCGTTACCGCTCCGGTTTTCTACTTACAAAAATGTGTTGTAGCCCCACGGCGCTGTGTGGTGCACTCCGACGCCGCACCGCGCGGGCACCGGAATCGAGACGAAGCGGGAAAGGGTGTAAACAGAGCGGCGCCGGAGTGCACACAGCGCCTTGTGGTTAAAACACTTTTTTGTGAGTGGAAAAGCGGAGCGGTAACGCTCAGGCGACGCGCCGTATCCGTGCCGCGCCGTGTGGTTTGGCTCTAAGTGCCGGGGCACACGACGCGTTGCGGCGCCGCACCGCAAAGATTTCGCCGTATCGGCGGCCACACGGGCAGTGCGGCGCCGCATCGTTGTTATGTTGCAGCGGCACCGCCGGCACCGATCAGTTGTTTATGCGTCACAAGGATGGGCACAAGCTCGCACGTTTCGTTTTACGCTGGGGGCTGGCGGCGATGCTGCGACTTAACAACGTTGCGGCGCCGCACCGCTCGTTTGCCCCTGCAATAAGGGTCGAGACGAAGCGTTAGTTATAACTAACTTACTCACTTTACGCAACTTTAAACCTCTCTCAATGTATGTTTCCGAATTTTATTTTTTAACATCAATGATTTTTTAGGGTTCCGTACCCAAAGGGTCAAACGGGACCCTATTACTGAGACTACGCTGTCCGTCCGCCCGTCCGTCCGTCTGAGTTAGCCAGTTGAAATTTCTACAGATTATGTATTTCGGTTGCTGCTATAACAACAAATACTAAAAGTAACTAATACAAAAGTGTGTTTTTTTTGGTCGTTTTTAGGGTTTCGTACACAAAGGGTCAAACGGGACCCTATTACTGAGACTTCGCTGTCCGTCCATCCATCCGTCCCTCCGTCTGTCACCAGGCTGTATCTCATGAACCGTGATAGTTAGCCAGTTGAAATTTTCGCAGATTATGTATTTCTGTTGATGCTATAACAACAAATACTAAAAACAGAATAAAATAAATATTTAAGGGGGAGCCCCCCTTAAATATTAGGTCTTTACCTATGAAATTGCCGTTTTGTTTGAAAAAAGTTAAAGTATTTTTTTTTCGAACTTATTTATTTCTTTTATTCAAAGTAATCACCCCTGCAATCAATGCATCTTTGCCAACGCTGTGGCAGTTTATGGATGCCCTTCTTGAAAAAATCAGCTGGACGGGAGACAACAAACTCTTCAAAGGCGTTTTGTACTGCCTCTCGGGAATTGAATTTTTTTCCCGCTAAAAAGTTGTCCAAATTTTGGAAAAAGTAATAGTCGGAAGGCGCAAGATCTGGTGAGTATGGCGGATGAGGGAGAGCTTCCAAACCCAACTCATGCAGCTTAGAGACGGTCTGTTGTGCAGTATGGGGCCGCGCGTTGTCGTGAAGTAGCAGTGGAGACGACCGATTGACCAAAGCTGGTTGCAGACGTGCGAGTTTCGCCATCATTGTGGTCAGTTCTTCAATGTACACATCTGCAGTAATGCTCTCGCCGTTTTGTAAAAAGCTATGATGAATCACACCAGCACTAGACCACCAAACTGTGACCATCACCTTTCTAGGGGTCATTTTTCGTTTTGCACATTGCTTTGGTACCGAACCAGGATCTAACCAACTTGCTGAGCGCTTTCGATTGTCAAAAAGAATCCATTTTTCGTCGCACGTAACAATTCGGTTCAAAATTCCTTCATTTCTGTGCCTGTTAAGCAGCGCAAGGCAAGTCTCGACGCGTACGTTGCGCTGGCGATCGTTAAGTTCGTGGGGCACCCATCTATCAAGCTTTTTTATCTTGCCAATCTGTCGCAAATGGACCAATATTGTTTTAATGCTAACATCAAAAGCTGCTGCCAGCTCAGCTGTAGATTGAGTTTCATCAGCTTCAACAATCACCTTTAATTCATCATTGTTGACCAAAGTTTCCGGACGACCACGAGGTTCATTTTTCAAGTCAAAATTCCCAGAACGTAACCGAGCAAACCAATAACGGGTTGTGCGTTCGTTTCTACAGTTCTCTCCGTAAACGTCGTTGATGTTACGGGTCGTTTGTGCCGCGTTGGTGCCACGACGGAACTCATATTCCATAATTACACGAAATTTCAAAGTATCCATTATGAGGAAAAATGTTGAAATGTAATGAAAATACAACGCTAATCAATAAACAAAATACTGATTTTGTAAATAGAATGTCATATTTTTAAAACAAAATTAATTTGAATTTAGAACTCATAGCCAAAACTTTTTTTTGTTTGAAAAAGTCTGTACTGCAATACGGCAATTTCATAGGTAAAGACCTATTATTTATTTTATTCTGTTTTTCCATACAAAAAAGTGTTTTTTTTTCTCGTTTTTTATAAATAATGGTACGGAACCCGTCGTGTGCGAGTCCGACTCGCACTTGGCCGGTTTTTTACTTTCATATTTTCCGGCGGTAACTTTTAATCGTACGGAGTAGATATTAGTAGATATAGATATTTTACAAGTACTAGGCTATCATAGCTAGCATGGCGTGTGCTTCCAGCTCAATCCCCCTAGGCGGCTACTGCCGGCGCTCCTCCTACTAAGCCAATAAATTCCAGATTCCGGTTAAAGAGCTCTCGGTAGGTAATTGCGAGTAAAGTATTTATTAGATGCTATTAAAAGCGAAGATAAGGAATGTTATTTGTGCCAAAGCTTCTGAGAACCGCAGAAGTAAGGGATAACGGAGAAAGAAGTTAATTAAAATGTTTTGGTACCATAGACATAATTATGTAAGAACCTACACCAAGTTTAGTCTATGCCTCTTAATAAATGAGACTGAACGTTCTCACGGTGTATCTAGAATAATAATGAGTGTAAGTATCGAATCGCTTGCCCTATTTTTGGATATTTTTATATTTTTCGGATTCAGCTTTTTTGCGGTAATTATTATGGCTTTAGTTTGTTTCCAAAATCAGTAAGATATACCTTATTCATTCTTTTTTTGCCTCAATGTAAGAAAACAGAAAGTTACCAGAAGAATAATACAGGTAAGTACAGTTCTTGAATAACCAGTTCATTCAAGATTTCATAAAAACCAATAAGTTTAATATCTGTACCCGATATTTTACTTCAAACTTCAGTGGAACGCTAGCGATGTCAGAACCCCGGCCAAACTGTGTCGTAGTGAAAGCCGTTAGCCGCGATAGACGACGACTACGAAAAAATTGAATCTCTTGATCAACCCTACTTGGAGAGGGTATTTAAACAGAAATAGTATTGTTATCACCAAAAAGAAATTCCAGCCATTCTGATCTCAGCCGAATATTCATAACCAATGTGACACATTTACTGTGTTACTGTTGTTTGCTTTAATTTATAAAGTAATGGAAAATAAGCGGGGCACTCGGCATTTTTTATTAGGCCAATAATCGGTTAACAGGCGCGATGTTTAAACCTCTGGTGCCTTTGGTGGTAATATAACAAGAACATATAATAAGATACGGTAAGTTTGTAGTGAAGTGTAAATTAGGATGATAATAATCATCGCAGGTTTTCAATCAAAATACTGTTGAACGTATCGTAAGATCTCGTCGAAATTCTAGTTTAGTAATGGAATTCTATAATAGGTTAAATCGGAGTGCTATCTGTTTGCCGGTCGAGTGAGCAGGGATCGAACGCCGGCTGCGTCCGCCGCGAGATTGGACACCCGAGCACCCGACCCTGCGCCACAGTAGACATATTAACATCCAGTATTTCAACTAGGGACAAATGAACGGAATCTGTTTAAGCTGACATGGTATGCGAAGTACAAATTGTAAGAATGCCTCAGGATGTCCCATGCTGTCACAACGAGACGGTTTATGTAAGTAGTATATAATTACAAAACGCTTAATTGACAATCCTAACACCCGGTTTTGATTTTATATAAAGTGCCTATTGTATCTACTGGTTCTCTTTATACTGTGATGCCTCTCTCTCTGTGTGCGATTTATTTACTGAGCGCCAAGTACCCGAGATGTGGACACTGACACAGGCTCTTTGATTCATTACATGCTACTGACACTAACTTGTATGGTGCTAACCTTTTAATAGCAGTCATCAATAGATTTCTTATGAACATTTTTCTCTCTTCGATACTCGCCTACGTGTTATTAGTCTCGCTAATAGTCGGTATGGCGGCGAAAAATTCCTTTATTAGGGACATAAATAATGTCCCCGACCTCAAGCCGATAAGTCAATGAGATTAAATGAATGGTAGGTAATATTTTGGTCTGATTATGTAGGTGTTGCCATTTAATGACATACAGGAAATTTTAATATCACTTAAAGTAAGTTATGTAAGTATATTGTAGGATATTTTTGAAGTGAAAACTTCTTTAGCAGCGTTGTGCACTTTTGTTATGGGTAAAAAATGTTAAACTCGCGTCAGGTGTCACGTGTTCTGATCGAACTGATTGACATAAGGTTATGAAGGAATTTGAACTGTATGACATCTGTCATTGAGTTTGGGTTTCCAAAACTGGAAAATTCGTAAGACGGATTGACATTAGGTTACGAAGGAATTTGAACTTCATGATGTACTATCAGAAAATTGGGAATTGGCTCATTTTTCAAACAAAATCCCGTGTACACGATGACCACATCTGTTTAACACCCTTATTTCTATTGGTCCGCACAAATAGTTTGCGGACCAACAGTACTTAAACGAAAAAAACGTTAACCGAAAAAAACGCGACCCTTTTTTAAAATGTGTTATGTTTAAAAAAAATCTCAGGCTCTGTTAATGATCCCAGATGTTTGACCACCGTTTATCGACCAATAGGAATAAAACAAAAAAAGGGACCAAGGAATAGAAAGTGATAAACTGTTTTAACGCTGCAAGCAAGGATAGTCCTTACCGTGCTCCGATACCCAGTTTGGTGATGGTACTTTATGACATCTGTCATTGAGTTTGGGTATGCACAAACAAAACCTTCGGTTTCTTCAAAGAGGTAAAATTCGTATGACGAATTGTAATAGTTCTGAAGTGTTACACATTTTTAATGTAATATAAATTGTCATGTTTGTGTACGATAGCGCAATAAATGAATATTGTATTTTACTATATAAATGATAGTACTTTTATACTGATAATTAAAGCAATTCGTACAAAATTATTCCTAACCATTCCAAAATATCAAAAATGCACAACGTTAATATTCAAATTTTCACTTCTGCCGTTACTGCCGGAATGCAACCCGTTTTTTTTTTATTATTTTGTATGGATCCGCGAAAAAGTTTGTTTGGCAAAACTGGAGTTCTAGAATACTAGCTAAAATCGGTTTTGACCCTGACTACGCATTTAATGTGTCTACTACGCCGTAGCCAACTACAGTCTACGCCGTAGCGAATGACTGCTACGCCGTAGCAGAATGCCCGCTACGTCGACGTCTCATCTTAGAACGTTAAGCATCAAATTTATATTTTATGAATGATTGATTTATATGAGCTTGATTATTTATGAAACCTAAATCAAAACCTTAATTGTTATCAAGGCACATACTTTCTTTAATTTTTTATACCGGAAAACACAGCTTCATTTAGTAGTCGGAAGATATAAGTCCCAATTTTATCCATTTCTCTGAGCCTAACCCCATGTTGAGCGATATGTGTAATAGAAACGCGACTGGATCATTACAGAACATAATATGAGGTCGCGTCCGAGCGCACGGCTGGCCGGATACCGGTGACGGAAGAAGATTGCTGGGTTCGGCGGTACAGAACATCCACTCTCCACAACTGGGACTCATCAGGCAATGTTCTGAGTACTTGTGCCATTCATAATACACTTGCTATCTCATAATGACATAACTCTGCGAACACACAGTGATCTAATAAACAGTAATTTGACTTTAACGTTCTCTTATGCAAACTAAATGATGTTAAATAAATAGTAGTAAAATAATGTTTTTAAACAGAGTTAGAGAGGAGGGGAGAGGCTTTTGCTCAGCTGTGGGATGATGCGAGGTAACAGAATAGTTTTAGACATGCCACTGTTAGTTAAAGCTGTAACTTCTGTGTTTCCTGTATGTACCGAGGGTAGTCGTCCCACCGTCCCGCCATCCCGCCATCCCGCAGTCCCGCTCCCGTGAGATTGCGTCGCGGTCACTCGAGCGTCCACCCGACCACCTGACGGACTTTATATGAGTGATATCATTTCTTCCCGATCACTTCTCACCTAGCGTTTGAAATTATTAGAAACGTAAATACAGATTTTATTTCGATATACCAAATTTTATCGCATACCTTGACACTAGTCCATAGAGGTAATTCATAAGTCATTTGTTTATCATAGGTACAAGAATAATGGTATACCCATGTAATAAAGAGTGCCCTAAGTTATGCCAGAGGGCGTACAACTGTTTGAAAGCAATTAAACAAATCATGCCAGCCAAGTCTCAATCTATGTATGTATATGTTACGGGCAATTTGATAAGTCTGGGCACTATTAATAATGGCTGGTCTGTATTCATAATGCCCGACTCAATTGGGCAATGTGATTAAAACGGCATGATTAATAACTTTTTCCGGCCATTATGAATAATGCCCACCCTTGGGCTATGTAATAAAATAGGTAAACTGCAGTGTTTTTGTTTATTAAATAAAATTAAATTTACAAAATTTCCATGAATAGTTAACAAAAAAAACCTCATCATCATCATCAGTTTGCCCATCGCTCTTGGGCATTATTAATAATGGCCGGTCCTTATTAATAATGGCCAGTTAATCACGTTGCCCGTAACATATATATAAATTACGCATCATTTTGTTTGTCCGGGATGGACTCCTAAACTACCTAACCGATTTTAATCAAATTTGCACACCGTGTGCAGTTTAATCCAACTTAAAAGCTAAGATAGCTTACATCTCAATTTATAGTCGCAATATTATTTTATCGCAAATTAAGTCACAATTATTTGTTAGCTCCAAACGATTCTAACGGATGGCGGTATCTGCTGACTGGATTGACTAAGTATTCAATAGCTGGCGCTGTATAGAAGTGGAGCAGCAATGAAAAATATTGCGAAAACGGGGAAAATGTGACGCAGTCGAAGTTGCGCGGGACAGCTAGTAATAATATAAAATAAGCCGGAACCAAACAAAAACAATTACAAAGAATTGCATAATACAAATTTATTAATTTATTTATTTAAACTTCATGTATGATGCGGAGGAACGAGGAAAATGTCGTGAGGAAAGTTTTGAGTATGAATGTGGATGGGTATAAGGGTAGAGGAAGACCAAAGAAACGATGGATGGACTGTGTGAAGAATGATATGGCAAGAAAGGAGGTATCTCATGAGATGACAAGTAATAGAGAGGTATGGAAGAAGAAGACGTACTGCGCCGACCCCAAATGAATTGGGATAAGGGCAAGAGAATGATGATGATTTAAACTTCATGTACAATAGTGGCACATAGGCGGACTTAATGCCACAAGGCATTCTCTACCACCATTAATAATACATATCAATATAAATCAAAATGATAGTATTATAAAAACAAAATGTCAATACCGTGCATATCAAGGAACAGACTGAAAACAAAAAAATTAAGTATTTGACAAAAAAAAAATATGAAATTGTTAAAAGGAATGCTTAATTTCATTTTCCGGTTCTGTACTGTCACATCTGGTATGAGATTATTCACAAAGTAAGATGTTATTTGGTTCACAGTCATTATGTTATTGTCACGGGTATAACTTTTATAAATGTTTACAGGTTTAATAGATAACAGTTGCACTCGAGTATCACTTGGTTATCTACAGAATAGAGGTCAATAGTCCCGATTTTACACTTTTCCTAATATTTCGAATTATTTATACACGAAGCTATGTTTACGTAGACGCAGCGCCATCTACTGTTCCCCACCCATTGATTGACCCACCAAGCCATGATATGCTGTGACTAGAGCGTCCACATTCATCACTGAGGTAAGTTTGTATTGGGCATAGGCAGGCGCAAACGAAACACAAATAAGCGCTCAATATTGACAAGCTCGCTAACAAATGAAAAACTCGCCGCTCCGTTATATTAGAGTCAAAATACTCGCAATAACAATTATGAACGTATACAACGCATTTGTTACGCGTCACTGAGCCAGCCAATCCGGAGTATTAGGTACTCGAGAGCTCGCGCCAAATGTTAACCGACAAATATTTATTAAGCTTTGAAAACATACCAACAATCAATGAGTAAGTCTGTTTATTACTTTTATATTTCGACGGTAAGTCCCCACGGTCTGTTTAGGCATACTCTGTATCAATATGTGTCTTTTCGAAATAAACGTAACTACGGAATATGTAGTCGTCGCATAAAAAGGCGAAAACAACAATCTCACTTTTATAAGGTACGTTCTGATCATGCAAAATACATGTCAGAACAAAGATCTTGCAACAGAGCTCCTTGTGACTCGCCGACCTTGTCGTCATCTAAACATCTCGATTTTTCGAACTAAGTGGGACACCCGGGTGCTGACCATGCATAATAGGTAAGGTTTATCATATTTAAAGTTCATTTTATACCTTTCATTATGTACCTGTTTCAGTAAGTGTATATTTTTTTGGGAATTGTTTAAAGTGGTCCTTTTGCAGGTCTCGGCAGGTTCTCGTCCACGACAGAATACCTCCGGCCGCCTCATGAATACTGAAGCAGACTACAATGCGAAACAACAAACGTTTTATTTTTACTGCGTTTATTTACAAACAGCCTTAAAGACGTTGTAATTGAACGGCTCCGTGAAATAACTGCCTTCATAAAACAAAGGAGCTTCTGTTTGGAACGAAATATTCGATCGGTTGTTTATTTTTGTATGAAAATGGAGAAGAAAAAGAACACGCCGTCGAATGGAAGGCTCTGTTTAATATTAATACTTTCTTAAACATTTTCTTTGGAAAAATTTGCTCTGTTTACCAAAAACCTTATTCTTAAACCAATATTATCGTATGGCATAAAATTATGTTCATTCCGTTGGCAGGCTGAAGAAAATTTTTTTTTGCCTACAAAATTCCTTCTGCTATTAATGTCATAATTTGGTATAATTTGATCAAGAATGTCAGACATAATAATTCGTTATTGAAATAGTTCAAACAAGATTTTGCAAACTCGTCAGAAGTCAGTTGTAGAGTATTCGATTTGCAGACAATTGGCCATTGTTATCCAAAGCGGTATTTTGTAGATATCTTTCAGTTCCCTAATCACTTGAGGAGGCGAGGGCGAACAAAGCGTCATATAATAAAGGAGGGTCCTAATGATAAAAGTTGCTTTAATAAAGTACACATAACGAACCATGCAGAAGGTACAGTCACAACGAACTATTTCCAATAAACAACATGTTTGGCGTTTTGGTTGTAAAGTCGACTTGGTGGTTGGAAAAATGCGACTAAACTTAAGTAGATTGAAACTGTGTAAATAACCTATTGACAAACAAATCATGTGGTTTTACATAGTTGTGACGTACATATGATATACCTTTGGGAGTCAAAACAGTTACATGGTCAACTATACGTAACATAAAGAGTATCTCGAAGCGAACATTTGTTGGTCCTTCTGGTATCACGCAGTATGTAGGTAAGTGTTATCGTCGGCGGGAGTCTATTAGCTGGAATTAACTCAACTATCCGGCAACTAATTCAATTTGCGTGACGTTGAAGAATTATTACGTAGTGAAAGTTTACAACGGCCTCTACGAGTCGTGAGGCGGGTCACGACTGATCTCAATTAGCATCGGAGTCACTAGTTACATGGTTTAAAGGCCTCTTGCCTATTAAAACAGTTATATGTAACGGGTTTAAAAGGACGCTTGGTAAAGAGTCCCATTAGCCCCCTAACCTAACTTTAAATACTCTCAAGCCTACCGTACCTTTGCATGCACCCATAAGCATATAATTTTAAACACTAAAAGTCATTTCCCAGCACACCACTTACATTTAATTTATTTTACTTTATTTGTTTTCCAAAATGCGCAAATGACAACTAATTCCTTTACTTCCTGTATTTGAGATACTTTTTTTAGTTAAGTAATAATTTTTACTGAAACAAAATTCATTTTACTCTATGTAGAACGTACTAGTTGCAATGTTGCATAAGTTTTATCTGCACGCTTTACAATGGACATAGGAAAGTTGTACAACAAACGTAACGGCTCGCTCGCGCACGGAACAAGAATGACTGCCGTGTGCCGGCGACACGTAGATACCGACCGCGGGAATTATACTCTGTACAGAACTTATTTCTTCATATCCCGTTACCTTGTTACACACGTTTCCTCTTTCTGATGAACATTGCGAATTAATTAAATGGTAATTGTAATTGTTATTATGCACGTAATTTTCATTTATAAGAAGTGGTTATGATACACGTGCTAGCCGCAGCAGCTTTTGGGGATAATTTCTATTTAGTATCTAACTTAAAAACTTTTATACTGCCAAAACTTTATTATTGTCCTCCACGGACTTGCCAAGCGCCAGCCTACCTCCGGCGTAAAAATAGGTACTTATATATAAATACATTCCCGACTTGTATCTAAAGTTGGGTAATAAAATAAAGTAGTAGTAAAGCAGCGCAGTTTGTCTCGGGGGGTTAGCGACTGCAGTGATATTAAGTTGAGAAGTTATTGCGACTCAGAACTTGCAGAAATAATCGTGTCTCTGGAATCCTATACATTCAGTTTTGATGGTAATCGGATCGCCGATACAGAGGAAGTACTTCGACAATAATACGCTTTCTCAAGTACAGTTGCGGAACTCACACTATCCGAGGAATTTATCACAATGTGGCTACTTCAACATTGTTCTAATTTTTGTTATTTTTCTGTTAGCTCGGGACTGTTTTGAGAAAGCTTTTGTAGTCTGTAATTTAAAAGTTAAGAAAAAGTTTAGGTTAATTTCCGTAGCTTATAAGATTGTTAGAAACATTTTTTATCAAGTTTTGAAGGTGGGTTTATCTTATCTCCGTATCAAGCGGCACTGCTGGCTGAAATTAAGAGTCGAGTAACGATCGCGCCTGGTCATCTGAGTAATCGGGCTAATTGCGAGACTCGCCTGACCGACGACCGTCTTCAGAGCCTCGCAATCGAGTTTCAGTTCACAATCGAGTTAATTCTCGGTGTAAATTGAGTTTGTTGACGACCGCCAATTACAACTCTGAAACTTACTGATCCTGTACATTTAACACTTACATTAATCTTGAAGTATGGTTATATATGTTTAATGTATGTATTCTGAAGAATTCTGGTCATTCTAGGGCTGTAATATGACACTTCATGGGCGACGGTAAGTTGCCCTGAACTTCCCTAATTAATCCTCTAACTATGTAATACACGGAAAGCATTATTTAATAAACGTACTAGAAAATATTTTAGTTTTCAAAAGCAGCTCTAATAAATAGGTTTCCTAAGCACTAGAAATACAAGCGAAGTATCCACTGAAACCATCCATTCGTCTGCTTTGGAAGGTTTAAGTTCTATCGTTTCAAGAATTTTCAATTAGCTGTTCTGTACCATCAAACGAACAAGAGCGGCCGGAGCGGTGTGAGCGAACTGAGCGACCGGAGCGAGCTATGTTTGCACGATTGGGCTGAGTCGAGCGACGTCCTCGCTAACGCCTGGCGCCTCGTCTTTAACATACTGAGAGGAGTTTAAAACGTATTGAACGACTCCACCGAGTTTTATTACCTTTCACAGAACAGCTTTCATTATTCTGGAAAAAAGTTAATAAACTGACTTCTTTACTTCTTTATTGAAGATGCTTAGGTATAGACGAAATCACAAAACTCAAGGGCACTTTTCGATTAATTTGTTTTTACTTTAGATACTTATTAGGTGCAGGTTTATTCGTAACAATTTCAGCATCAATACCCATTGTATTTATGTGAACCTTTTTATAAAAAAGAAGGACAACGTCCGTTAAAATTAGAATGACCCACATCACACAGATCGTGTTCGGCACTTTGCGCTAGCGACAGCACACCGGCCCGTGATACTCCACATAATTCAATTAACCGCTCCGGCCGTGGATTGTAAAATTAAGCAGCGCGAAAAACCTTTCGCTGTCGAGTTAAAATTTAACAAATCGGGACCTTCATTATGGATATAAATTAAATCAAGCGCTGTGACCTTTGAGTGGGGAGATGAGGGCGGGTCGCGGTCGGTGTGCCCGTGTGTCGGTGGCCGCAGCATAAACACAGCGGCTGTGTGTCGCATGCCGCGCACGTATCGGTCGCTCTAATTACTCACGTGATTGCTGCCCGACTGCGACTGCGGTGCGAGCAAAGAGCTGATAGCGGGACTGACTCGGATCTCACACCCATAAAAATAAATCTAATTCATGTATCAGTTTGTAATTTCAAAATAACAGCTTTTTACTGAAAGCATAAGAAAGTGTTGGTTTCCGTAATTTAAAAAAAAAAAATTTTTTTTCGGTATGGCTTTCTGTTTGTTCCGTCTAATCTCTAATACATATGAGTCAGTTTACCGAAATAAACTAATTAGAAAGGGAAGCCTTCAGAGGTTTTCCACAAAGCTAGGGGCATACCTAATTTCGAGAACGAGATCAAAAAATAACCAACGTGTCAGT
Organism: Cerastis rubricosa; assembly: GCA_949152445.1. Classification (NCBI taxonomy): domain Eukaryota; kingdom Metazoa; phylum Arthropoda; class Insecta; order Lepidoptera; family Noctuidae; genus Cerastis; species Cerastis rubricosa. The sequence continues at coordinate 613,294 of OX424525.1, read as the reverse complement.
CGGGTAGTAAAAATCTATTCTTAATTTGAAATCATTAGACACGAAAATTTACAATGATTTATGCTTACTCTTTTTAATTTCAGACCAAGCGTTAAACAATTCGTATCCCGTACAAATTCAGTCTCTAACGTAAACTGTTAAGGTTTTAATTTCCTTACGGTCACAGCGGGACAGTTTTAAAGGCAACCAGTGCCAAGCCTTTGTCGTGGGCTGGCTTCCTGATGGATGAAACTAATCTATTATTCTGTCTGGCTCATAAGTCCGGATCCGTCTGCCATTAATACAGTTGTCTCGGCATCGTTCAACAGCGTGCGGCAACGTGCAGCATCTTGCGGTGTCGTGCGCCTCGCCTGATTGATCATCAGATCGTGTGGATATTTTAAAATTAATTGCCTGCATGTCTGGTTGGATTAGGGAGATGAATGTTGCATCTGTGCGTGCAGTTGAGTGGATTATTAGATTACTCCATTTGTTGCTAGTCTTGCGAGAACGCAGTTGGAGCGGTTGAATTATTTTACTTTAGAGCGCTCCATATCGATAAACAAATGAAAGCAAATGAGATCCCAGTTCGGAAGCAGTACCTCTATTTGTGGGCTACATTTCTAGTAAGCACAGCTCGTACAGCACAGACATACATTTTACCTGATTAGTGTCTAGTATACGGATTACAGAAAATAGTGAAAAATTTAAACAGAAGATGAAAGATTAGACGAATCAAATACTAATTAACTGATCTAACAATTAAATGATCTAACCAAATGCATCGCTTCGCGGGCGGTCACCTGTGCCCGGCTGCATAATGACTGCGACCGCGGCCGGCGCGGTTGAGCCACTCGTAGCTAATAAGTATAAAACGTTTTGCGCGCTGATTGGCTGATTGCGCGAGCCGCAACGCCCAACCGCATTAACTGAACGCGATAGTAGCACAGCACACCTGGGTAACTATTACCAAATTAATCTGAAGATTTATTTTGTATCATTGCATTGTAATTTTACCACTAATCTGTACCAAAAACCTTCTGCTAGGCTGTGTTACGAAAGTCAAATGAGGACTTGAGCTTAATTTATAACGCCTAGGTTACGTCTACGCTAGTCGAGTTGAACTATGTATATTTCTCTTTTTATGGTAGTGAACTACGATAGACTGAATAAGCAAATGAACGTATTGTGTCTAGCCGGAGCTAAGGCGAAATAAAATATAAGTTGCGCCAGACGCGATCAGACACAATTTTATGCTTTAGACATTTTCCATGATGTATGATTGCGCTATTTATCCACATCGTGCTATATCTTCGAACATCTCGCGATGTATCGTGACGTGTATGTATGCCCGACAGTAATTCGCGTCACCTCGTCATGCCGTGATGCGTCGGATCAGTTGCGGTGCGATCATTTGACGCGTGATTCGCTCCGATATTGTTTTGCAATTGAATTAGCTGGAGACAACACTCATATGGCTATAATTTGCTATTAAGCTACTAATAGGGATGGCGATACAGCAAGTAATTGTTTGTATCGAAAAAATAACAAAACATCTCCTTCATCACCTGTTTGGATGTGAGGGTTGAGTAACAGTGGTTCCGTTTAAATCAATCAATAAGCCGCATATAGTGAGATTGTAAGTCCAGAACAGGACCATTTGAAAAAAAAAAGTTTTAGTTTCTGTTTCTTCGCTCCTCCCTTTATGTGCAATTTCGAGTTAATTAAGTTTAAACGTGAAATGGAAATAAAATGTAGAAAAATTAATTTCTCTCTTAAACAGCGAGATTCTCTGGATCTGAAAGCAATCTTTTTGCGCAAAGAAAGACTGTCAGTCTGAACTGCGCTGTTATTAACTTCCACGCGCTTTTATTACACCTAAATATTCTGTGTTCGTTTGCTCCATTAAGGGCTAATAATAAGGAGTGCTCGAGAGCGCGTCGTCGTCGCTCGTCACCACAAACCATGTCAGTAGAACAATAACGCGTCTCGACTTGTACTCGAAACACTCACGTTACGTATTAACGCGCGCCTCGTACGGCACCGCACGCAACCGCACGGGACCGCACGGGACCGCACGACGCGGCGCGGAGTGATGCGGTCGCGGGTAATTGCCGCTTAATACACCCCGCATCGACACAAATATGAGCTCCATTTGGACGCGGATTACGGTTTTAATGAACGTTTTGTCTCTATTGAAAGTTTAATAACGGAGCAGCCGGCGTGGCGGAACAAACTGCCGCGCTTCTGTGTGCAGCATGAACTGAACGATCGCGACGAACGCCCCACGGATACTTAATGTTAATGAATAGATTTTATGACAGGCGTTTCCTTTAATTTGATTGCATGAATTTAATCAAGTTTCCATTTTCTGTAACAAAGGTTACGTTAAGTTACGTTTAGGGTATCCAAAGCCCAGTATTCTGCTTGTAGATAATTATAATACCTACTAACTGAATAACTTTTTCCACCATAGCGATGTAATCTGACTTACGGATGAAAAATCGCGCGGCTTCAGTTAATCTCTCAAAGCCAGTTCATTTTCAAACGTTATTTTCAGCATGACTGGTCGCGCGGATTGTTCCAAAAATGCGGCGGTTGGTGGTGCGGCTTCGAGTCCGGCTCCAAGCGCTGGAACCGCGCCAAAAACTTTAATGCCATTATTATATGGCCGCGAGTTCGATGGCTATCACTGTACAAGTGTACGTGCCACCGCGCAGTGATGGCCGCTGTCATCTACTGTTAACGTGTCAACAGCAACACGCCCAACATACTTCTCTACATAAAATGAGCGACAGCGACTGTAAATGTTTAAGCAAGTTGCTAAAACATTTGCAGTCGATCATTTTACTTGCTATATCCTAAGGATACTAACGAACTAAATGTTCAAATCTTACTGAATTATTTTATTTTCTGAAAGTTAAGCCCTAAAGTTTTAAAACCACCCGACTGCTGTAGGTACCACCAGTACCACTCCACTCATGTATCGTACATGGCAAGCACTAGGGCTAATTGTGTATAAACTAATGTGTGACAATGCGGTCCTTTATTATCTTGTACAATAAATTCCCTGCTCTGTTCTTACGATGCCTTAATGAAACTGGAATAAAGGCATGTGACAGCAACTTGCAGATCCTCAGGTCGCTGCCCTGCGCCTGCTGTCGATGTGTGACGTCACTGACGCTCGATAGATGGCGGGGTGAGGAGCCGACTGCTTTTCCTCGCGCTTGAAACGGTGAAGCGAGCCGACACCGACCAATCAACTCTGCTACCTGTACAGTTAATAAGTTAGTCGTACTGTTTGGGTTAACGTAATTAAAATTAAATTAAATATTTTATGACAAATGTATTGCAATATCTTGAACAAATACCTCGCTAACTCTCTGTCAGAACATGTCACACGAGCAGGTAATGCCGGCTTTGTGCGCAGTCCGCATTTATAACGTGAACTGAGCGGTGCGTGTAATATGACGATTTGTTTGCGTGAATCTGTCCGGCGCCACCTCCGTTCGGCTCCCGCTCCGCGCCGTCCGCCGCCGTCCGTCCGGCTTCGCTGGGGAGGCCTCCACTGAATCAAACACGTAAAGAAATACCCCGTCGCATTGCCTCCGTGTATATTCATGTATGTATCGAGTCACATTAGATATGTATAGGTTTCACTTCACTGTTAGAATTGCATATTAGTCTTAAGCTTATTTTCGTTATTTAGTATTCTTGAACGATATCGGTACAGTTTTCTATATAACTTACCTTTCATGAGTTTACGGTCTACCTTGAAAACAATCGTTTCCTTCGCTATTTCTGTCTCTAGAGAATATTTTATTACTACAGAATAAATGATGCATTTCTTCGTGTGGTTTCTTTCAATTTATCTGCGTTATTTAATGTCTATCGTTTCCTTAGAACCGTGATTAACATATGAAGTGGAAAGTGCTGGTGTATCAAAAAGTATATCATTGAAACGGTCCGTAGTGCCGGTCCGCCGGGCCGACATTGATGCGGTCCGTCCGGATATTAATATCCGGACCGACGGATGTGCGAGGATATTACGACTGCCACTGACTGCGCCCTACAGAAGGTCGAGCCTACGTCGACGCGACGTGAATACGAGCTAAAACAACGCGATCCCCAAAATTAGGCTCGTCACTTGATGTCGGTCACGTGAAAAGGGACTGCATTATTATTTTCAGAGAATCAGTAAGTATTAACATCTATTTTTGGGCTATATTAAACACTAGCTGTCCCGCGCAACTTCATCTGCGTCACATTTTACCCGTTTTTGCAACATTTTTCATTGCAGCTCCGCTCCTATTTGTCGTAGCGTGATGATATATAACCTATAGCCTTCCTCGATAAATGGAACACACTGAAAGATTTTTTCAAATCGGACCAGCAGTTCCTGAGATTAGCGCGTTCAAGCAAACAAACAAACAAACAAACTCTTCAGCTTTATATAATACTGAAAGAATTTTTCAAATCGGACCAGCAGTTCCTGAGATTAGCGCGTTCAAGCAAACAAACAAACAAACAAACTCTTCAGCTCTAGAATATTGGTATAAATGCTCCGATAACCTAAGTCAAGGTTGGATCTGGTGAAGCTTTCTCCGTTCTCAGCACTGATCATGATTAATTTATATTGTAGTGTAGTAAGTTTAACATGTAACTTTTTTTTTCTTTGGGTTTTCTGCACACATTTTACATGGACGTACCAACGTATAGTCTCAACCCCGAAGAAACATAAATACCTACATGCCGTTTGTGTTGACCGCGCTCAGCCGCTCACCGCTCACTGCTCACTGCTCGTGAGAATTGATAGCCGCATGAATATTGAACTACATCGGCCGCTCATGGACACTGAACCTATACACATACGCAAGAAATCTCACGCTAGCATTACTATATAGTTTTATAGAGCAGTTCAGAGTGGAGACGTGATTCTGCTTGTACTTGCAAATCGCGCGCTGTGTCGGGGTCCGGGTTCCGTGCCGCCGCGCGCCGGGGCGCGGGGGAGCCCTCACTTGTGCGATATTACTCTCTTTAAAGCCGATTCTTTGTTTGTAGATGCGGCCTCAGGCGATGTGTACACGGTTCAAGTTAATACGGCTTGCGGTTGCCTTGTATACTCTGCAGTCCTCGCATTTATTCCGAGCGGCTTTGCAGAAATATTGTAGCTCACTGAATATAGTATTCTCGATTTAGCAACTGTAACCTAATTGTGTAACAGTCGGAATGAGCCTTTTAATTTGAAAATTCGTTAATTTTCATTGCGTTATTACCGCTGTCGAGCTCATAGGTATTGTTGAACTGTCAAAAACAAATAGGGACCACCGTCTAACGTCCACTATGAGACGCTTATATTACAGTGATGGTTAATAATGGTCCCTAACTACCTAGTCTAGAAAATGACTATTTAGGGAAGAACTACATGGATTAAATAACGACAGTGTGAGACTTCAATGATGAAATTCGACCAAAATGCATTTTCAATGGGCCGTCTATTTATACATCGCTAATTATAGGGTTTGCTTGGTATAGCAGGCGTGTACACAAACAGGGTCTGATTGCGCCGACCGCGTCCGGCCGCACGCACACACGCACTGAGTGCCGTGGGCTGTGATTGCTTCTGCGACTGTTGTGGGCCAACTGCTCGATACCAGGCACCTTTTAACCATCATCATTTATTTCTTTGTCACTATCCGTATAATGCCAAAGAAAAAATGCCACTGACACAACACGGACTGGCCGCAACGAGCGAGGAGTCTATGTCAAGCAGAAGTCTATGATACACAGACATCATTGTTTTCCAGTAGCCTGAGTTATAAAGCGATAGAATTTACCGTCTAAACATTTGGTTGGATAAGTTCTCAATAATTTCTTCTACGGTATCAATTCAATCAATTGTTCATTCAATTGTTTTTTTTTGGTTTTTAAGTGTACCTACTAACAGAATTATGGATCAATGTGTCTGAAAATAAATGAAATTATTATTTTATTATTAATTCTCATGGCAACAGCCTTAACTACAAAATGAACTCAAGAGAATTAGTGACATCGAGTAGAAGTTATGTTATCCGATAACGTTAAGATACGAATATAAGCAAATATCTGCGAGCTGGTTTTATTTCAATCTGTTCACGTACGAACATAATGTTCAATTGCGTTACAATATTGTGTTCAATTGCGTTACGTCGCCGAGACGAGCCTCAATATAAAACGTTGCTATTTTCTTATCTACTACGAGTATGTTTACGTGCTCTATTTCGTTCGGCCTTTGTCTCTTTATATTTTATCGCTTCATTGAATTGTTGTCTCAAGGATTTGTCTTTTCCCTGCGTAGCGTTTCATGAGAATTGTTAGTGAACAAAACAAAGAGAATATATTATATAATCTTTAAGTTCAACTATTAAATTCTCTTCTGCTTTTGTGTTCTCAATGTTCCCAGGCTGCTTACTAATGACGAGCTTGGTAAGTTTGTACAATTCACAAGCGGCCTAATATCTAATATAATATCCGTTGTAAGAATGGGGGTACCCCAGGGCTCAATTCTTGGCCCATTTTTGTTTCTTATTTATATAAATGACTTGCCTTACCTCATAAAGGATAATCATGACATAGTATTGTTTGCAGATGACACTTCTCTTTTATTTAAACTCAAACGTCAGCAGATAGTTACGGACGAGGTTAATAGCGCCCTGGCAAAAGTCGTAAATTGGTTTAATGTTAATAATCTACTCCTAAATGAGAAAAAAACCAAATGTATTAAGTTTACGATGCCCCATGTAAGACAAGTAGAAACTAGAGTACTAATCAAGGATGAAGAGTTGAAACCGGAAGATAGCACAGTGTTCTTAGGCATAACTCTGGATGCCAAGCTTCAGTGGGGCCCGCATATAGACAAATTGTCAAAAAAACTTAGCTCTGCAGCATACGCCGTTAGAAAAATTCGTGATTTAACTGATTTAGAGACAGCCCGTTTAGTTAACTTTAGTTATTTCCACAGCGTGATGTCGTACGGTATTCTCTTGTGGGGCAATGCCGCCGATATTCGGACAATATTTGTTTTGCAAAAAAGGGCAATTCGTTCAATTTATAAATTAAGTCCCAGATACTCCCTCAGAGAAAAATTTAAAGAGATTAATATTCTTACTGTGCCCTCTCAGTTTATTTATGAAAACCTTTTGTACGCCCATAAAAATATCAATTTGTTTAAAAAATACAGTGATATCCACAACATAAATACGAGGAACAAACACAAATTTGTTGTTCCTGCAACGAGGCTCAAAAAAGTAGGGGGTACGTTCAGATGCCAATGTATACGTTTTTACAATAAGCTTCCGAGCCATATTCAAGCACTAAACTTAAATAAATTCAAATCGTTTATAAAAAAGAAGCTATGCTTGAAAGCCTACTATCATGTAAATTACTATCTCGAAGATAAAAAGGCTTGGGATTAAACTGCTCCAATGAAATTTGCTTTGTGAATGTCGAAATTTCGGACTTCGCTTGTTTATTGTTGATTCCTTTGTTTATTGTTTATTGTTAATTCCTTTATTTTATTTTATACACTGTGATATTTTTTATTTTATTTTTACCTTATTTTTTATTATTTTAGGTGACATTTACCGATTTGACATGAATACTTTTCTCAGTATTTGATTATTTTTTTTACTTTACTTTTTATTATTTTGATGTGACATTTACTGATTTTTACATTTATTGATTTGACATAAATATTTACTTTTTTATTATTATTGTGACATTTATCGACGTTAATTATTATTAATTACATTTGATTATTGTGAATGTGAGGACCATGTAGGTCACATTTTATTTTTTCGTAATTTATTGATCTTCTCCCACCACTATCTGGCAGTTTGAGTACTTTAAGCGACCTACCCAAATGTCCTTTCTTTGGTATTGTTCGTCGTTTCGTTGAGCTCCTTGAGTTATAAGTCGAGCTACACGATAACTGACAAATGCTTGCACTGACTGGACAGGTCCACTCAAATCTGTGTGGTTCTTTCTTCAAAAGACCATTTCAGACATGTATCTGCATAGTCCTCATGTGAGTTTGCCAAGATTTTGTCTGGACCTTAAAAGAGACTGTGACCTCTGAGTTTGTTTCGGCTGTTTCTTCTCAGAGTAGTCAGGTACGAAACACCGGCCCCATCTAGTTTAAAAAAAATGACGTGTAAAAGTGTTTGTAAAAACCTACTTGCAAAATAAACATCATTTATCATTTATCATTTATCATTTATATCGTCAGCGATGAACTGTGGGCGTATCAAAGCGAAACTCGCTATTCAGGAGTTACGCAAGATTAAGTACGTAATCGATTAATTAGATACCGACCTTAATCAGCCCTACTCTATTGAAAAACACCAAACACCATACATCTGCCGTAGCCCACATCACGCCCACTGCAACTGCATACCATTGCAAGTTAATGCAGACAAAGGCAGCCATGTCACATAAAACACTTAAAATAACTCAGCCGTACTGCAGCTGCAGGGTCCGAGTGTAGCCGACAGGGAATGTAGACTCATTTTATAACTGAATTCCATTTGCTTCAGAACAAAAGGTCCCAGCCAGATAATATTCATAAAGTCTTTTGAAATCGCATTCCCTTCAGTACTTATAGCCTGAATTATATTACGAGCGTTTGTTTTAAAAAGGACGCTCCTTATACCTATTGTGAAGGATAGTTAATTGAGTCTCGTCTGAGGACGCACTCGCTGAAGGCTAGAGGACGAGAAATTGGGGTGATGCTTATCTGAGTTAAGTAATCAATTACCATTTAAAGTGCGTCTTCCTTTGTGCCTAGACCGTTCCCTCGGGAACTAAATGTCGGCGGTTATGGAAATGTGATGGCGCTACGATGACTACGATTTAATGAATATGTTACATTATGACAGCAGCAACCTGCAATAATATAGCTGTCTGCATTATAGTTGTTGTTGTTTCATTCTTACCTTAAATTTAATAATGATGACAATCTCATGTTTTCGGGCTGTTGTCGAGTGTACCTGGTACAGCGGCATCGCAGCACAGTGGCACCGCTAACCGCAGGATCCGGTTCGCTTTATGTGTTTGAGTTCAAACGGTTCTCTTTGACATCGCGTAATTGTTGCATTGGCCGCGCTTTGATTTGCGGTCGCGATTGGCACGCCCGGCGTCCGGCCGCCCGCCGTGTGGCGTGTCCGGTACGCGTCCGGCATGCGTTGCGGTCGGCCGCTCCGGACAGCACACACACTAATAATCAGGTGTTATGAGCTCCATTCCTACGAGTAGTATGCGTATTCTAATGACTAAAAAGCTGGATCTAACTATTTAATTGTTCGTAAAGTTGTACCCTGTAAGTGGTACAAACTACTTGGGTATGGCTCGAACGGGGACCGGGCTAACTTAAGTTGCTCTAAAGTGAATATAAATAATTAGAAAACTGCTGCACTAAGATGTCTTGCCCTGAAGTTTATGATGTCTACTACTATTAGGGTACCTAGGTGGTAACTCATTTGGATTTTCAGCACTTTTAGACATGTTACCTCAAAAACTCTACTAAATCAAATCTATGTTTCACTGGCCCAGTCAGTTCTAGTTTATTGCATACTTCTTTGGGGAGGGGCCACAAAAATGAAATTCTTAGAACTGGAAAGAGCGCAAAGGGCTCTCTTGAAAGTGATGTATTTTAAATCGTATCGATTCCCTACTGAAAACCTTTACTCACTTAGTGGCCTTCTCACAATCAGAAAATTATATGTGCTACATGCAGTTTTAAAATTACACAAAACTCTCCCTTATGATTCCAACCTCGCCAAAAAAAGGAGAAAATATCTTGTTGCACCAGAAGTTTCGGTAAAAACCTCATATGCGACAAGACAGTACACCAGACAATCCTCTTCACTCTACAACAAATTGAATAAACTTATAAACATTTATCCTATGAGTTTTCAGGAATGCAAGAAATATCTAATAGACTGACTAGATCCAAGAATTATGACGACATTGAAACTCTCTTACATAGTATCTTGTGATAAGTTAACGAGCGACATACACCCACGTACACACATGCACACACACACATATACATACACACACGCACACACACACACACATACCGTCCTAGATTTAAGATGAATTTGTTTTTGTATGTAAACTCCTACATTATTATTGTTTCTAGTTTTAGAAGAGCGGGGGCGCAGCACAGGTATTTATCTTACTTAAAAGGAGGCCTCTATGTAAGATTATATATGTAGAAGTTTGTAAAGTTAATTGAAAATAAATTTATTATTATTATTCCGTTTATTCATTAACTTAACATACATTTACATTTTTAAATATTTTTACAAAAAGATATAAAAAAACATTTAAAAATATAAAAATAGTAGCCAACCGGTATCGGGAACAGGGTCCAAGCTAAATAATAAATAATAATTATTAAATACATTGCGATTATAAGGTGTGCGTTGTTTATTTAATAGACAATAAATCTTAAATTGCTTATAAGTTCATAACAATTTAAGACGATTTCGACTTACGACTTTTCTTTGCCGTACTTTTTAGAGCGTGATTTTTGAGAAGTCGGGTATTAGTATTTGTTAAAGTTAAAGTTATCATATAGAAGAACCTGACAACAATTGTTGGGCAGCATCCTTTCTTTTCTATGGGGGATGAAGAACTAAACGGCCCCGTATCGAAACGTTCTATTAACAAATGGTCCTAATAGCAATCGAATGGGAATTGTGGTCATACGACACATACTCGTACATGTAGTTTTTTATGGGATTGAATATAATAGTTAGGATCTGTTGAAGACAAGAAAGAACAAATCAGATTAAATTATTGTCGGATTATTATCAGTTGTCGGATGTCATATATTTTCTAATATTTGGTTCTGGCGAATGTCAAAGATTTTCGTTTCTATTTTGACAGCAGTGGTGGGAAAATAATTTACGCAAGGTAAAGTGCCTGCCTGGATTCCAACGATCTGCAACTCGAGTGTCGCAGCCAATCGTGCATTTTTTGATTAGTAAACAAAAGTTATCAAATAACTATTGTTACTTCAACCACTTTGACATAAGTCAAGAAATTTAGAGGGTTCCCTATCCATTTGCATAAAATTTTAAGACCTAATTTAACTTAGCATAATTTTGTTTGGCATAATTATATTTTCGCATAATATAGTTACGCATAACAACTTACGCATATTTTTTTAAGCATAATTTCTGTAACCATAATAATGATTAAGCATAATATTCTAAAGCATAAATTTATTAAGCATAAAGTTCTAAAGCATAACTTTTTCAAGCATAATATCCTAAATCATAAATTTATTTACGCTTGTTTTTATGCTTGCTTGCATGCTGCATGCAAGCAAGCATGCAGAATACAAAAAGCATGCAGCATGCAAACAAGCATGCAGTGTTGGAGGGTTAAAACCTTATTACTAATCCTGGCCGACTCCAATTTATTGAAATGACTGAGATTGTGTTCTGTTCCTTGTAAAAAAGTTTTTTTATGTCATGTCTTGTGCTTAATAAATTCTGTTTATATTTTACACCAAATACGTGTTTAAATATGTTTTATATCAGGTTATGGGCACAGCAAAAATAGTGCAACGTTATTGTAAATATGTCGGAAACGAAAAATCATAGTTTTTCACATGAAAAATTACGCGGACGTGAAAATTACGTCGAGTGGAAATTTGTTATGAAAAATGCATTGATTCACGACAATTTATGGATCTGTATAAGCGGTTACGGTAAGGATGACAAAACAACGTCCGAAGTGAAAAATCGACGTGACGAAATTGCAAAATCTAAAATTTGCTTGAGCGTTGAAAAGTCATGTTTTTCACATTTGATGTCAGCGGATACGGCGAAAGACGCCTGGAATGCACTGGAACGTGCATATGATGATAAAGGACTCGGTTCAAGAGTGAGAACTCTTCAGAACTTGTGCGCTGTCAAACTGGAGAACTATTCTAGCATGGAAGCTTACGTCAATGAAGTATTGTCATTAGCGCAGCAATTGGCGAATATGAACAAACCAGTTGATGACGAGTTTCTTGGTGCGTTGATGCTCAAAGGTTTACCGACAGAGTACGAGCCCATGATCATGGCACTAGAGCATTCGGGAGCCGTCATTACTGCTGATCTAGTCAAATCAAAACTGCTACAGGATCAACGTTGGACTACTCGTGGAGATTCGAGTGAGTGCTTGTATTCTACAAGAAAAGGCGCTAGTACGAGTGACTCCTGGACGAGAAAAGCGCAGCAGCACAAGGATGAGTCAAAAGCGAAGAATTATTCCGCTAGAAAGAGAGAACCGTGGTGCTGGAAGTGCAGACAAAAAGGACATCTGAAGAAAGACTGCCGGAACGCAAAGGATTCTTCAGGAAACTGTGTCTTATCAGCATATAGTACTGGAACTGACTCGGAATCTTCGTGGTACATAGACTCGGGGGCTACAAATAACATGACTGGCAGGCGTGATTTGATGACAGACTTCAAATCGCGAGATGGTCACGTCACCATTGCTAGTGGAGATAAACTGCGGTGTACAGGTATAGGTACTGTCAAGTTGTCGGATAGCGCGACGTTAACTGATGTGTTGTATATACCTAAGCTGTCTGTAAATCTCATATCTGTTTCACAATTGATTAAGAATGGTTGTATTGTTAATTTTGATACTACTGGTTGTACTATTTCTAAGCTGGGCGATGTTTTGACTAAGGCAAATGACGTTGGAGGGGCTTACAGACTTCAGACCTGCAGTCTACGGGCGAATCTTACTATTAGCACTGCAACTTGGCATCAAAGACTTGGCCATTTAAGCGCCAACAATATGAAGCTTTTGAGGCAGGGACTTGCCAATGATATTAGTTTTCAGGACGACCCTTGTAAAGACGTTGCCTGTGAAGTTTGTTTAAAGGGAAAGCAAGCTCGGTTTCCTTTTCCCAGCAATCCTGAGAAGTCTGTAGCTGCAAAGCGGTTGGATTTAATCCATACCGATTTGTGTGGTCCGTTGCCGGTGAATTCGCTTGGAGGCAAGAGGTATATCCTGGCATTCTTGGATGATCATTCGAGGAAGGTGTTCGTGTATTTCCTGAAGCGTAAGAGCGAGGTGAGTGAATACACGAAAAACTTTATTAAGCTAGTCGAAACTCAGACTGGTGACAAAGTTAAAGTTTTGAGGTCGGACAATGGGACCGAGTATGTGAACAGAGACCTTGAAGGCTTTTTGAAAGGTAAGGGGATAGTCCATCAGGTAACTGTGCCTTACAGTCCTCAACAGAACGGTTGTGCGGAAAGGCTAAACAGGACCCTCCTAGAAAAAGTAAGGTGCCTCTTGTATACTTCGAACCTAGACCACAAGTTTTGGGCAGAAGCTGCCTGTACTGCTGCACATTTAATAAATGTGTCACCTTCGAAAAGGCTCTCAGGGCAAACTCCTGAGGAAGCCTGGACAGGTAAGAAGGTTAGCTTGAAACACTTACGTGTGTTTGGCTGCGAAGCTTATGCTCACGTTGATAAAGTGAAGCGGAATAAGCTTGAACCAAAAAGCAAGCGTTGTATATTTCTTGGCTATGACGGTAATGGATATAGGCTCTACGATTCGGCGAAAAATATAGTTTTTCGTAGTCGTGATGTTGTTTTTAACGAAACAATTTTTCCAGGTGTCAAGAGTAAACGGCCCGTGGAGATCTTCTTTCCGACTAGTGATGACGGAGATACCGTTGAAGATGCGGATGTTCGTGATCAGTCTGGGACTGAGCTTGAGGTGGAGATGCCATCACTACCAACCGTAGAGGCTGAGGTTGAGGCGGAGAGACCGGTAGCGCCTGAAGTGTAGTTTGAGGCTGACGAGCAGGTGCTGAGTTCATCTAATGATACAACCAGAATGCCACGGAAGCCACCATCTGACGGACCAGCCTATAATTTACGGCCGAGAGTACCGAAGACGATGTCTGCGCTCGAGACAGAGGTGAGTGAGCCGACGAATGTCAAGGAAGCTTTGCAATCGAGTGATAGTAAGCTTTGGCGGCAAGCTATGCAAGATGAGATTAATTCGTTCAATAAGCATGAGGCTTGGGAGCTAGTTGACAGACCGGCAGACCAGAATATTGTCAAGAATCGATGGTTGTTTAAAATCAAACGTGACGCCAATGGCAAAGTGGCGTGTTATAGAGCGCGATTGGTTGCAAAGGGTTTTACCCAAAAGTTCGGAATTGACTACATGGATACTTTTTCTCCGGTTGTGCGACATAGTTCGTTGAGAATGCTGTTGTCTCTTGCGGTTGAATTAGATCTGAAGATTGATCACCTTGACGTCAAGACTGCTTTTCTGAATGGCAATTTGAGTGAAGAAATTTATATGTCACAGCCTGAAGGTTTCGTCAAGCAAGGCAATGAGCATATGGTCTACAGACTCAAGAAAGCCGTGTACGGGTTAAAGCAGGCGTCACGTGCCTGGTACGATAAGGTAAAGGAAGTTTTACTCGCAGAGAATTTCACGCAAAGCAAGTATGAGAGCTGTATCTTCAGTCGCCGAGTGGGTAAGCGAACCATTATTATTGCTCTCTATGTAGACGATTTTTTCGTTTTTTACGACTGTGTCGAGCTTGCTGATAAGCTAAAAACGTCACTGAAGTCTCACTTCACAATTAAAGATTTAGGTGAGGTTAAACATATGCTAGGCATCAAAGTACAGCGCACTAGTCGTGAGTTGAAGCTGAGTCAGAAAACCTATATTGAAAAGCTTCTTGAACGTTTCGGTATGAGTGACTGTAAAGTTGCTAAGACGCCCTTAGATGTAGGTCTGAAGTTTTCTGATAGCGCCACCCACGAGAGTAGACTACCGTATCAGGAACTGATAGGATGTTTATTGTATATAGCTGTGACCTCAAGACCTGACATTTCATTTGCTGCATGTTTCTTAAGTAAGTTTAATACTTGCTACACAGCGGAACACTTTGCAGCGGCCAAACGTGTATTGCGGTATTTAAAAGGCACAATGAATTTAGGTCTTGTGTACAGAAAAAGTGATGAACATGATAAATTTCATGTTTATGGATTTACTGACGCTGATTGGGCTAACGGGGTGGATCGTAAATCTTACACGGGGTATATTTATAAGCTAGGTAGGAATGTTATTTCCTGGGGTTGTTATAAGCAATCGTGTATCGCACTTTCGTCTACCGAGGCGGAGTATATAGCTTTGTCTGAAGCTGCCAAAGAGGCGGTATACGTCCGTGCGGTTCTTGCTGAGTTGATAGGTCAATGTGACACTGTAACCCTGTATAGTGATAATCAGTCTGCGGCGAAGCTGGCTAGTAACCCAGTGTTCCATAAGCGAACAAAACATGTGGACATTAGATATCACTATATTCGTGAAGCTGTTGAGAATAGGGTGCTAGAACTGATGTACATGCCAACAGAGCAGATAACTGCTGATGTGCTCACGAAGGCACTGCCTAGCTGTAAGCACTTGTCGTTTGTACGAGATATGCTTGAAGTCCTCCAGGATTAAGAGGGCGTGTTGGAGGGTTAAAACCTTATTACTAATCCTGGCCGACTCCAATTTATTGAAATGACTGAGATTGTGTTCTGTTCCTTGTAAAAAAGTTTTTTTATGTCATGTCTTGTGCTTAATAAATTCTGTTTATATTTTACACCAAATACGTGTTTAAATATGTTTTATATCATGCAGCATGCAAGCAAGCATGCAGCATGCAGCATTCAAGCGAGCATGCAACATGCAGCAGGCAGGGTTTCTGTCACGGCTCCGGCGCTGCGGGCCTCCGGCGGCCCCACACGTGCTAATCGTGCTCTTCAGCCCGCGGGCCGCCTCGCCCCTCCGCGTCTACGCGATTTTAAATTACACTCTAGGGGTAGGACAAACAAGACTACGTGGAGTCGGTTTTGCAGCGATTCGGTTCTGTCACTAACTTTTGTTGCACAGCATATTAAATTTTTAACCAACAATATAATTAAATTGTTACAGAAACTATAGCAAATTGGTTTGATTAGAATTATGTATGGGGCACTACGACCACCATTTCCAACCAAAGTCTCACAACATGTAATATATTCTTCAGATAAAAGTTATCTCACGATTGAAAAATCGTTTAAGTTACATAATGTTATGTATAATAAATCATTTTCATGAAAATTGTTTTTGTTATTTATATTAATTTTATGCCTAAATATTATTAAGCTATTAGTCATTAGGCCTACTAACGTTATGCGAATCAAATTTATGCTAAAACAAATTAGTCTTTAAGATGATTATGCCAACATAAAATGTATGCCTATAAAAATTATGCCGAAGTATTATTATGCCAAAACAAATTGTGCCAAAATCGTTATGCCGAAGTATATTAGGGTAAGAATATTATGCGAAAAAAAGGGATCCCTTGGGATCCCTTCTTTTCGCATAATCGCAGCAATTATGCGAAAGCGCGGCTGAGGCTGGCCGGCGAAGCCGGCCAACAAGCCGAAGCTGCGGTGGTAAGCGAAAGTCGTCTGCGACGATTAGCATGTGTGGGGCCGCCGGAGGCCCGCAGCGCCGGAGCCGTGACAGAAACCCTGCCTGCTGCATGTTGCATGCTCGCCTGAATGCTGCATGCTGCATGCTTGTTTGCATGCTGCATGCTTTTTGTATTCTGCATGCTTGCTTGCATGCAACATGCAAGCAAGCATAAAAGCAAGCGTAAATAATTTTATGATTTAGGATATTATGCTTAAAAAAGTTATGCTTTAGAACTTTATGCTTAATAAATTTATGCTTTAGAATATTATGCTTAATTTTCCTTCTCATTTTTTATATTTTTACA
This sequence comes from Cerastis rubricosa, assembly GCA_949152445.1. NCBI lineage: Eukaryota > Metazoa > Arthropoda > Insecta > Lepidoptera > Noctuidae > Cerastis > Cerastis rubricosa. The sequence goes on along the minus strand of OX424525.1, from coordinate 596,478 downwards.
TATTTCTTATAATAAAATAAATTAAAAAAAAAAAAACATTTAAAAATATAAAAAACAGGTTTCCGCCGGTATCGGGAGCAGGGTCCAAGCTACCGGTGGTTAGGGCTGCAGAGACAGGAACCTCCTCACAATGCGGGCCGTATCGAGGAGTACTGCCTTCTGAATCTGGCTCTTGATCCAACTGCCAAGTGAGAGCCTCGACAGATGTTCGTCGAGGCTCTTGGCCATAAGGCCATTGGCCGTTACGACAATCGGCACAATGATAGCCGAGTCCACATTCCACATATCAACAACCTCGTGAGCCAAGTCAAGATATTTTATCTGTTTCTCTTTCTCAGCTTTCACGAGGTTTTCGTCATGCGGGATGGTAACATCGACTATCATTGCGCGGCGCGCTGATCGGTCTATCACCACTATGTCAGGCTCATTGGCAACAATAGTCCTGTCAGTAATGATAGGCCGATCCCAGTACAACGTTACATGGTCTTTCTCGAGAACTGGGTCGGGCACATACTTGTAGTACGGTACCTCAGATTCCACAAGTTTATATTTCAAGGCAAGTTGCTGGTGAATAATCCTGGCCACTTGGTTGTGCCTGTGCAAGTACTCGCCGTTAGCCAGACTAGAACAACCAGAAATAATATGTCTGATGGACTCACCCGGACGGTGGCATGCCCGACACACGTCCACCGTCCCGTCCTTCATAATATGTTTCCGGTAGTTGTTCGTCAGTTATGCTTAATTATTATTATGGTTAGAGAAATTATGCTTAAAAAAAATATGCGTAAGCTGTTATGCGTAGATATATTATGCGAAAATATAATGATGCCAAACAAAATTATGCTAAGTTATATTAGGTCTTAAAATTTTATGCAAATGGATAGGGAACCGAAATTTATTGCATAATTTTGAAGTGGCGTCTTTTAGAGTACTCTGGAAGAAATATTTATACCCCAGATAAAATAACAAAAACACAACGCAACCGATATAAAAAAATAGAGAGAATATTATTTTCAGAACAACTACTAGACATGTTAGCTGACTGTGACTGGACTGCGCTATTAAAGTGTCAGTTGCAGCCGTTCAGCTGTTGTTTCTTTAGATTAAAAAATGGCTTACTTCTAATGAATTCTGCATTATGGAGATCACTCTCTGTTGGCAAACAGTGAGTATCTGCATTGATAATGCTTGTGTTCTCGAGATCATGAATACATAACGTGAGCGTCACAAGACAGTACGACTAGTACGAAGCGAGGAAGCGTCAGTAATGCGAGTGTGTTCCGCATCTATTCACTTGCCTCTGACTGATAAGGAAAATATTTCGACTTAAACTGTGAACAAATACAATGGAAAATGTAATTAACAGAACAAGAATCAACAACATGATTTGCCAGGATGAGAGGATAATTGTAATTTCAAAGATCTTATCAAACCTAAAGATTGAGTTGACAAAGATGAATCCGATTTTGAACCGGCTTATAGCCCGCACAATTCTAATCTCGAACTTCGACACTATCCTAAGTCCACGACAAAGAGCCAACTTCGTAATACAGACGAGAATATTACGATCGTCTCAACTAAATTCAGATTCCAGAGAAAGCCGATCCAATTCCCGCGCAGCGGAGCATGAAGTAACTAATCTAATGAGTTAATCGTGTGCGAGGGCGCCGCGACCGCCGCGCGCTCCTGCCGCCCTGGTACCCGCTCGCTACTCGCTTGAGTTATGGCCCGGTTTATCATTCTCAGCGCTGCACAAACCAGTTATTGAACAAGAGAGTTTACTACTACCCATGACCTAGCTGCGATTGCTGGGTTTGAATTTTGCTTAGCCTTTTCAATGTTGGAAAAAATCCCGTTTTACTCGCATTTTCTCTCTAAACTCAGTGGTCAAAGGAATGAGATTTATGATTTGGGTCTAAGTCCTAAAGCACGAGTTTCCTTTCTTTTTATTCCTGACACAACTTTTCAATTTCAATGCTTTTATTAGAATTTTAACAGGGGTTCACTGAACTATAAGCGATTCAATCTGAATTCATGCTGGTATGTACATTGTAGAAAATTGAAAAGCAAATCATTTCACTGCTCCAGAATCAGAGCTACACAATTCAAGAAACAACAATTTAGCTGCTATGAGGCATGCAAGGATCCCAAGGCTCTCGACCGTCGGTACCAGGGGCGCAGAAATCGTAGAATATTCAATATCTACGTTATTGTGTCTCGAACAATGCGGCCACACTGCCACAGACAGAAAATAATAATTGAAAGCGGCTCCTTGGAGCATCGGATGGCACTCGTGTCTAGTATAGTCGTGTAGTCGTGTCGATACATTGTTCCGCTGCAGCTGAATTGAATAAATTGCTGGAGAGCACTCCACTCTGTGCACCGCTTACAACAATGTACTACAACGGTTGTGTGTTGTGTCGGGAATTGAAAATAGCAAAAAACTATAAATTGTTTCCGATTTAATTCGAACCAGTATTGGTACCGTTTTAACTAAAATACAAGCTTCTGTTGTTACTTTGATTTGCTGTGGCTGTATGTAACTGAGGATTTAATTAACTTGCGTAAATACATTACTTTTACTTACGAGGGGAGGTCAAAAACTTCGCGAAGGGAAAGGTTTATATTTTTTTTTTAAACTTTGCCCTACACTAGGAATCTCTCCTGTATCGTGGGTGCGTTTACAAACATTAAACTAACATACACAAACAGCCAGACCCGGAACAAGCATGTGTAGGCCATACAAATATTTGTTCCGTGCGGGGATCGAACACGCGACACGCAGCGCAGCAACCGATTGCTCAACCACTGTGCCAACCGTGCCGTCGTTTTTACAACGAGGATAATAAACCCACTTATTACAAAAACCCCTCTCAATACAGTTCGTCTAAGATTAGTATAAGAACCTGTAACCTCAGGCGCCCCAAAAGAGCCATGATTACCAGTAATGTAAGTACATATAGGAAAACTATCTTGAGTAGACAACGGGTCAACCCTTAAATCAAATTCCCCATATCATAATATCTATTAACTTCTATATTAGTAACTAGCTGTCCGGCGCAACTTCGTTTGGGTCACATTTTCCCCGTTTTCGCAACATTTTTCATTGCTGCTCCACTCCTATTTGTCGTAGCGTGATGATATATAACCTATAGCCTTCCTCGATAAATGGGCTATATACCACTGAAAGAATTTTTCAAATCTGACCAGTAGTTTCGGAGCCTATTCAATGCAAACAAACAAACAAACAATCAAATCTTTCCTCATTATAATATTAGTTTAGAAGTTTAGATAACATATTCAACTTTATTAATAATCATCATACCATACTGATTTTGCAAATTTAAAGCAGCAAAACCCATAGGAAAAGGCGTGAGTTTATGTATGTGGGAATAGTATATTTCATTACGAGTTCGGAAAGCCTGTCATTGCAAAGAGTTCCGACAAATGTCTACCCGAGCCGAGGCGCAGCCGAAGGTGAGGGTTGACAGTCGGAACAAGTTGCAATGACGGTTCCGCACGTGCACTGAACAACTATTTTTAATACAGTTGCGAAAAAATGAAGCAATTTAATAAAGAACATTTTTGGAAAATGGCGCCAACCGTAAAAGAATATAAGCAGAGTTTTTTGTTTTTTTCTTTACCCATTCTGGGGAGGCAAAGGAAACTATGCCCATACAGCCAAGTCTTCAGTAGATGTTCTTTAATTGATATGAAATGAAAATGAAATGAAACCTAACCTAACTCATTGAATCAAGCCATTAAATCTAATATTGAAACAAATTAGTAGCTTCTTTTTAGAAATATTTGCATGAATCATAAAAAGTTCTATGATTTTTTTTTAGTAAAAACTCCTTGGTTGGTTTTTTTTCTTTTTAATAGACATTATTTTGACAGTTGGGAAAGAGAACGCACGAGTTCGGACAAGGTAAAGAAAAAGCTCGAGTGTGTAATAGCTCACATCCCGAACGCTATACGTCCCTGCAATACGCCACTTTTTGAGCAACTGTATTAAAATAGTATATTTCATTACGAGTTCGGAAAGCCTGTCATTGCAAAGAGTTCCGACAAATGTCTACCCGAGCCGAGGCGCAGCCGAAAGTGAGGGTTGACAGTCGGAACAAGTTGCAATGATGGTTCCGCACGTGTACTGAACAACTATTTTTAATACAGTTGCGAAAAAATGAAGCAATTTAATAAAGAACATTTTTGGAAAATGGCGCCAACTGTAAAAGAATATAAGCAGAGATTTTTTTTTGTTTTCTTTATCCATTCTGGGTAGGCAAAGGGAACTATGCCATACCGCCAAGTCTTCAGTAGAATTTTTTTAATTGATATGAAATGAAAATGAAATGAAACCTAACCTAACTCATTGAATCAAGTCATTAAATCTAATATTGAAACAAATTAGTAGCTTCTTTTTAGAAATATTTGCATGAATTATAAAAACTTTTATGATTTTTTTTTAGTAAAAACTCCGTGGTTGGTTTTTTTCTTTTTAATAGACATTATTTTGACAGTTGGGAAAGAGAACGCACGAGTTCGGAAAAGATAAAGAAAAAGCTCGAGTGTGTAATAGCTCACATCCCGAACGCTGTACGTCCCTGCAATACGCCACTTTTTGAGCAACTGTATTAAAAAAATATTTAATTGATAGACTTACTTTATTTGCTGATGGTAATGATTGATAGCCTATGGGTTTAGGCTGAAATCACAGCACGCCATCTGCTAATATCCTTAAATACTGTTTTTTAAAAACATATTTTTCCTTGTCAGTATAGTCACTCATCATCTGCCTAGCCTTTTTCAAAACTTTGTCTGGGTCGGCTTCTAGTCTAACCGGTTGCAGCTGAGTACCAGTATTTTACATGAAGCGACTGCCTATCTGACCTCCACAACTCAGTAACTGGATAATACGATACCCCTTGGTAATACTGGCTGTCTGACTTTCGGTTTTTGACTACTCGTAACGACTGTCAAAGATCTACAAATGACAGCCGGGACCAACGGCAAAACTGCAGCAGTAACTTTGTTTTTATTAAACGTGCTATGAAAACACGTTGAGAATATTATTGTTATGTGTTTGGTGCTACGGAACCCTATTTGTGCGAGTACGACTCGCACTTCGCCGGTTTTCATATTTCAGGTTCATCAGAACCTAGTAGGCTAAATCTTAGTATTTATAATAATAGTGAGTCTCTGAATAGTGAAAGTTAAAACAAAATATGTTCTCCCCTCTCTAACCCTATTAATTGTTTCAAATTGGTTCATAAGTGGCAAAGATATCGCTGAATACATACACAAAACATTCAGACGAATTGATAACCTCCTCTTGTTCTTGATTTCCCTGGGATCACATCATCAGCTCATCGGATCCCAGAAAATCCTAAAAAGGTATAAGCCTTTCATCGTCAGCTCAGCAACAATAAATGATGATAACCAAGCATAAAGCCTTTATATGTGTGCCTATAAAATTTGGAGATTTCTTTCGATTTTTTTCAGGATCCCATCATCAGATCCTGACCTGATGACTATGGGATCACATGGGAAGAATATACTGTTTTAAACAATGTTCAATGTGTTTCAATGCTCATAAAATTTGAGTGATGCCTATTTTCCTGGGATCCCATCACCATATCATGACTTATACCTTCCATCATCTGCTCAACAACATATGATGATGATTATTGATGATGATGATGATTACCAGGCACCAAAATCTGAATTTTGTTAGAAAGTAAGTATATGTAAAACATTGAATGTGCCTATTTTTGAGGTTTGCCCTCGATTTCCCTGGGATCCCATGATAAGATTGTGACATGGTGTCAATGAGACCACCTCAGGAGTATGGGCTATCGAATAAAAAAATAATTTTGTAAATCGGTCTACAATTGGTGAAGAAATCAGTGAAAAAAAAAACAAACTGTCGAATTGAGAACGTCCTCCTTTTTGGAAGTCGGTTAATTGATCTTTACCGATGAAACGATGAAAACTTACTCCTTTTGAATCTAATACACCCACGAGTGACGAGAAGAATGAAGTTACTTCCACGGATGCGCCGCAGTGACCATTCCCGAGCGAAACCACCAGCCCGCCACACTGGGCCACGCTAGGCCACGTACGGCCACGTTGAGCCAAGTGACAGGCACTTTATTACCCGCACGTGAAAAATGAAATGTGCGCCACAAATGAGCTCAGTGTCTGCCTGCCTGGCCGTGACCACCCCATTTTCTGCGGCCATAAACTGTAGGAACCTATACAATTTGGATTTAAAAGACGTGTGCCGGGTTCGGCCAAAGATTTAAAGCGCTGATGAAGATTGCCCTCATCGGAGAACACATCACAGTGCAAGCTCACTATCATGGCGTGTCAATGACTTCATACGCTGTGTTGGTGCCAAATCAATACAAAAAGTCGTTTGGGTTTGTCTATCTATTTTCAAACTTTCTTACGCTTTCATGTTTTCTGGTCACGCAGCGGTAAATCATTTCCTTCGTCTACCGCACTTACTTCTATCGCTCACTGTACCAGCATGTACGTACCTACGGCGGTAACTGTACTGCAGTTGGCTTTGACTCAAATACGACTGCACGAAGTATGAAGCTCGGAACCGAATTCAAAGCAAAGGTTTTTAAGCGAAATAGACTGGAAAAATCAGAATCCATTCCTCAGTAGTACCTAAGGCAGTAAAATCTGCTATGTACAGGTATATAAATGTAATCCTTTACTTAAATAATCTAGGTAAATAAGTGGGGATACGTATGTTTCATCGAAAAGAAATTGACAAATTATAACTTCCCAAACAATTTTCCGCATAATAATTTAATTTGCCAATTACTTTGCTCTTCACAAATAATTTTAACGCAAACTTATGTTTTGAACGTTTAAACAATAAATTGTTTACCAGCTAGTACTTTTACCAATTTTTATGTTGCCAAATATTTCAGTTGGAATAACACATTTTTCAGTACAGTTTTATTCAGTTTCGGGTAGCCTTTTTTTTAGATTTTTTTTTCCATATTTCTTTCTATTATATCTAGTCGTTTTTGTCCAACCAAACCTAAACTCACCAATTTTCTTTTAATAATTAACCCCGTCTAACTATTTCGGTTCTCGATAGCTTGCTAAAAATAAAATCATCAAATCAAATCATTTGACCTAACGTTTATTGTCTAAAGATTGTTTGTTGTAATAAATCATTTGATTAAAGACTAAATGCCATAATGACATTATTTTTGTTACTATTCTGCCATGTAAAAATTTGACCAAATGAAAATGTGCGTATTAAAATCATTCCAAATATTGCATTGGTATAAAAAAAAGTTGCTAAAATTGGTTTGGGTAGTGAAATTTTGTCAAAATCTTTTCGGCAAAACGGCAGGCTCCCAAATAAGTGAATCAGGTACGATAATTATGGATTGATGCTACGGACACATGCGCCAATGTGATCACATCATTATCCCGCAGGTACTTACATACATACGTCTGCGACAGGAGATTGTCTATTATGCGTCCAGGTTCTACCCCGGCCCATAATAGGCCTCTCCCGTACATACAATGTTATTATCTAGTGCCTGTAATGAACAATTTCCTTTCAAGTAGAATGTTTGGTTGACAGTTTTGGGGCTACCTATGTTTCATCGAAAAGAAATTGACAAATTATCACTTCCTTAACAATTTTCCGTATAATTTCATTTGCCAAATGATTACTTAGCAAAAAATCTCTTCACAAATAATTGTAACGCAAACCTAATGTTTGGCAAGTGAACGTTTAAACAATAACTTGTTTACCAAATGGTACTTGTACCAATTTTTATGTAGTCTATATTTCCGTTGGAATAACACATTTTTCAGTTCAGTTTTGTTCAGTTTCGGGTAGCCTTTTTTTTAGTTTCTTTTTTCCATATTTCTTTCTATATAATCTAGTCGTTTCTGTAATATAGAATAGCCAAAAACCCAAAAAGCATAGTCGACGTAGCCCCGCTACGCGGGGCTCCTATTTCTAACCTAACACGAAGGGGAAGTCGGGGTCGCCATCCCCTTCGAACCTAACCTGTCCGAGTCGGGGTGCCCCAAGTCCAGAGCTCGCTGCGCTCGCTCTTGCATCCAAATTCTGCATTTTGACTCTTCGTCTATAGAGGAACGAGTGGGAAATAAAAATTTCCAATCGTCGCCACTAGGGAGGAACGAAACTTTTTTTCCCATTCGTACCCAGTGGGGAAGACCGGGAAAAAACCATTTGACCTAACTTTTATTGTCTAAAGATTGTTTGCTGTAATAAATCATTTGATTAAAGACTAAATGCCATAATGTTTTTTTTCTTTTTGGTAATATTCTGCCAAGTAAAAATTTGACCAAATGAAAAAGTGCGTACTAAAACCATTCCAAACATTGCATTGATATAAAAAAGGTTGCTAAAATTTGTTTGGGTAGTGAAATTTTGTCAGCCTGCCGTTTTGCCGAAAATATTTCTTTTCGGCAAAACGGCAGGCTCCCACTGTTTTGATATACACACGGAGTTATAGTCCATCTCTCCCTAGAGTGTGGCATTAGATATTCTTTGGGCTCAACACGCGAGGTAGCGAGACTGTCTTTCGTAATAGTAATTCTGTACCATAACGGTAGATGGAAATTATTATGAAACTATGCTGATGAATGCAACGTTCGGGTCAGCGCCTAAACTTGAAGATCATCAGTTTATTCACACATACTCTTCAACATGAAGATTAGTATTATATTAAACTCCAAATAAGTTAATTAAATTGAATTCGTGAAAATTCCAAATCCTAGCTGCCCAAAATAGAGCAAAATGTGAAAATTATAATACAATTATTTTTTTCGACATTGTTGCAATAACAGTATGAGTGTAAAGTACGCTGTTGAAGAAACATCTCGTGCACTCACGTACGAGCCATTAGCCACTCTGAACTAATTACGAGTAGCCGCTGCGCTGTCGCACCCTGCTCGTGCTCCTATTAGGGAGCATGAGGTTTTTCCTTGTTTCAGTAAACAGCACAGAAACAATACTGGCGCGCTGATGTCGTAAGTAGTGTGAGTGCTGTCGTCGCTTTGCTCTTTCCCTAATTTTGTTTTCTACAATAAACTTTCAGATTTAAAAAGATATTTCATAATATCTTTTATCATAATTTATTATACCACAAATTTTAGTCTACAGGTTAAAAGTAACACTTTATTCTTTGGTCTGAAAGATTCCTGCGCTTTGTGGCCCACACGAGAAAAGAGCTAGAGTTAAGTTTTCCCCGAAACAAAACCTCTGTTTTGTTTCGGGGAAAACTTAACTCTAGCTCTTTTCTCGTGTACAAAACTATTTAACTATTCATGCTCATTACATTTTCGCCTTCGTTAAGCGCCGTATAGAATAGCACAGAGTATAGAGAGACTGTAAGAAAAATAACCTTTAAAAAATTTGCATCCGATCGCCTTATCTCGCCGCCCCTCCGACATAATGAAACAGTTTAATTATCCTCCTTCAGCACCCGCCCCCTCGACCCCACTATCCGCCCGGGGGAGGCAGAGCGGTGGCCGGTGGGGTGGGAGCGGTGTGGGGGCGCGCTGACCCGGAAACGATGCGGCTCCCGGCCGGATATTAATTTCTCCACTCGAACGCACTTCGCGCAGGTGACGAACACCGGAACACTTTTCAGCAAATTTTCATTTAAACGCGCTTTGTTCCGGCGTGTAATGCGTCTTGTTGTCATGACACCACGCGCTACACACCACGTATCACTATATAATACACCACCAAAGTTTCGGGTTCAATTAAAGCCTAATTAAAGTAGCAGAACAGTGAGCGGTCATGAGTCGGTTTTATTAATTCCATTTACAGATACATTGTACCTGAGAGCGTTACATGAACAATGCAGCGAACATATACACACAGCGCACACTCGCTGATTATACTAATGCAAAGCAAACACATAGTAAAATTATAACAGATGATTGTTAGGCTAAGTGCATACGGTACGTCATTAGCGCGCTCGGAGCGGAGCGAGTAGCCAGCGAGCGGTCCGAGCGCTCGTAATTAAAATTAAACTAGACGACGCTCACGTGATACATCACTTACGTAATTGTCGGCTTGCACTGTTTCATACTCTTGTTTCACATGTATTTTTTTTAAACCGCTTTCCCATAATTGTTGAGCTACGCAATGGACTGAGGTGGAGGCGGAGGACTGGGTGGGCTAGGCGCAATTTGAGTTTACCAGCTGAGTGATGTCGACCGACCTGACCTGTGTGTAGCACCCCTTACACTTTCGTACCAAGATTATTTTAGTTTTCAACTTTAGTTTATTAACAAAAATGTTGAAAATGTAAGTACATTTTAAGTCTTGATCTAATAACAATAATCTGTTGACACAGAGCGATCTGATCGCTGGAGGCTGCGACCTTAGCGCTAATCTGTAATTCAATTGGCGCGCCCCGGTTAATAATTAATTGCTGCTAACTCGATTTGCACGTGCAAACGTGATGTTTTACAGTTTAAAATATCTCGTAGACGAAGCAAAAGTTGTTTATAAAGATACAAAGTGGCGTTCTGTTATTTCTGCCAACCCCCATTAGAAAAGACGTGAGTTTATGAATGCTTTTATGTAAATTTGTCGTGATATTTGAAGTGAACTCAATTAAGAATGGCTTCGTAGATGCTTATAGGATCAAGAATGAATTGGTCTTTGAATAATGAAGTTAAAAGTTTCCTGCAGAATGGAATTCATTTTTAGATTTCAAAGTCTTCATAAAATAAAAAAAATAAAAAAGAATTATGTAAGAATATCCACCTAGATAGAGGTGGATATTCTTGCATAAATTTTGCACCCTAATTTTGTAAGTACCTAGAGTAAATTTCCGAATTCCTACTCTTTTATCATGTCCTGGTCATTTTGTTTGGGGAAGTCGTGTTACACCCACATTACACGGGTATTAGGGAAAATAATAAATAATTATTATAAATACCATTATTTTCGTAACATAATTATTTCCTGCCTCCAAATAGAGTGAACCATCCTTCATCCTCGTACAGTAATATACGTACTCGCAGAAACAACCAGAGCGAGGGCGCAGCGCCTCCATCAAGATGAACCATCACGTAATAAATAAATGGAGTCAACGTCTCTATGTACGAGATATACGAGGTGGCGGCCGCGGTCAGCAATCCTGCGGCAAATACAACTTAGATGGTTTGTGAGACCGAGCGCGCCCCTCGCCCCCGCCCCACCCGGCAAGCGAAGCGAGCGCTAACTTATCTATGTGTGCTCGCCTTTACTGCCTCAGGATTTTCATTGCTCTATAGAATACTAAATGCAAGGAAACTATTAGATGCATCAGAAAGTCTCTGACTTGAATGGATTTCGATAACTTTTCCATTGATGTTTTCTTTTATCGTTTACGAAAAAGGAAGTTAATAAAAAGGAAGTTAGTGCGTTAAAATATAAATTTCTTCTTCTCGTTATCCCAATCTCCGTCTCGTTGTTCTTACGTCATCTAGTCTCGTATTCGTTGCTACGTCTCGTAGTCGATACTACGCCCCGTAGTTGATGCTACTTGTCGTGTTTCACATTTATAATTTTAAAACATTCAGACAGATACATTTTCAGGTACTGATTACAATTTCAGTAATGTTATTGGGTGACACTGGTTTGACGTGATGGGGTCGTGCTCTGATCATTATGGCACGTCGGACCTTCATGTGACATAAATAATTTAAATAAAAAACTTTGACGCGCTTATTCAACAGAACGCCTTTGTGACAAGGTTTCCTTTATTTATTTTTCATCATTCTTCTGCCCTTATCCAATACTCGTACTGGATAACCAATACTAATATATTTATACATAATAATTATAATATTAGCAAGGTAAATACACAAATGCTCTGCTGTGGTCAGTACTATTTTCCCACATAGTTAATCCATACCGTAACGAACATATGCACGGTATGACATCACAGCCGTTGTAATTATGTATGTATAAATAAAAAAAGTATTGATAACCAATCTATCTATATAAATAAAAAGAGAAATCCTGACTGACTTATTGACTGAGTCATCAACGCCAAGCCCAAACCCTTGGACCTAGAAAGCTGAAATTTTGCAGAGGTTATCTTTATAATGTAGACAAGGAATAAGGAAGGATTTTTCGTAATTCAACCCCTAAGGGAGTTATATAGGGGATGAAAGTTTGTATGGAAATCGGTAATTTATGAAGTTAGAAGCATAAAAAACATACAAGGTTCTGGTTAGAAATTAATTAATAAGTATTTTAGCGTTTTTGAGAATCTACCCCCTAAGAGGGTTAGATAGGGGTTGAAAGTTTATATGCGGAATCCGTCATTTTTTGAATACGGAGTAGGTATGAATTAAATATTGAAGTTTCTGAGTAAAAAAAAAACCGGCCAAGTGCGAGTCGGACTCGCGCACCGAGGGTTCCGTAAAGGCAATTAGACCTAAGTTTCAACTTGGAAAAGGGTAATCTATCTATATATACTAATTATACTAATATATATTATTATATATAATATTAAAGCTGAAGAGTTTGTTTGCTTGAACGCGCTAATCCCAAGAACTACTTGGTCCGATTTGAAAAATTCTTTCAGTAAAAGGAAGGCTATAGGCTATATATCATCACGCTATAACAAAAAAGAGCGGAGCAGCAATGAAAAATGTATCAAAATCGAGTTTTTTATTTCCTTTTGAGAGCTTCCGCTGCATGCGCAGCGTAAACGGTTAAAGCTTCGCAAAAATCATGTATGACTGAATTGATCCCCTTTAAAAGTTCAAAAAAAAGTTTCCGACAGCATATATATGGAATCTTAGGTATCTTTATAGGTTAAATCACTAAAACCTTTTTTAGGCTAACCAAATTTGTTCTAAAATAATGCATTATTTTCGAAGGTGTTTTTAAAAACATGATATTAATCCTTATCCTAATAAATACGTTATCCATCACAAATATTTAATTTATAACAAAATTGCCCTTTGCATCATTCGATTTTAATGAACAACATAGCAGATATCGCAGTCTTAAAATAACATCGCAGCAAAATAATGATCAAGAACTGCGCGCACGTTTATGATGTGCAAGGCCGGCCAGTCATGAAATTTACGCCAAGAGTGTTTTTCGCACGGGAAACTATATTATGTTGATCTACCGAGACCTGGTTCTGGTGAAAATCAATATCTACTTCTGCCGAAAGGAAACAAAACTAAAAATATAGAGTACACAGGAGTACTTTAAAATAAGTTACATTAGTTTTGAGGTTTTTTGAGGATAACCAACAATCTACATGATATATAGCCTGCGCAGGCGACAGATTTTTGTCCGCGGATTTTTTTGTCCGCTAAACTAGATCGCTTACAACTAACGCAAACGAGGGATTAAAAGTACGGCGTGCAAAAAGTCCACCGAATAACCGAGGACATGCAGAGAGCGGACCGGACAAAAGTACGGGGGAGTCCCCGAAAAAAATCTCTCGTGTGGTTAGGCGAAGCAACGCACATGACGGACTTTATTCCGCGTTGTACGCTCGAGAGTGACGAGATCTGATATAAGGGGATGAACCCAGTATTTTCTTTTAAAATGTCTTCTATTTTTCTTAAACTTCGTGTAAATTGCATCACAACGTAAACTCTGAATATTTGCTTCCATAGCGTGCACTTCTCTACATTTCCGGGCCAAAAATGATCGTACACCGTGTGTGTTGAGTTTGCGGTAAATCCGCGGTGGACATTTTATTCGCGGAGCGTACTTTTTTATCCGCCACGGAGAAAAGTCCGTCGTCTGCGCAGGCCTATAAGGTTATAAGACCCAGTACTTTTACCTAACGTTTTAAAGTTCCACTCTTATAGCCTGCGCAGACGACGGATTTTTGTCCGCAGACTTTTTTTTAACTTCTTTATATGATACTTCAAAAAAAGAGTATTACGACCGAAATTTAAAGAAAAAGTTGTGATGATCGCACACCGTGTGCGTTGAGTTTGCGGTAAATCCGCGGCGGACTTTTTATTCGAGGAGCCTAATTTTTTTCACCGACGCGAAGAAAGTCCGTTGTCTGCGCAGGCCCTTACTGATAAAAGCGTGATGTAGGTACCTAAAATAACTGTTTAACGTACGTATTATTTTAATATATAAGCTGTCCCGCGAAACTTCGTCTACGTCACATTTTCCCCGTTTTCGCAATATTTTTCATTGCTGCTGCGCTCCTATACAGCGCCATGTATTGAATACTTACTCAATCCAGTCAACAGGTACCGCCACCTGTTACAAACGTTTGGAGCTAACAGATAATTGTGACTTAATTTGCAATAAAATAATATTGCGACTATATATTAAGATTCAAGCTGTCCTATCTTTCAAGTTGGATCAAACTGCACACGGTGTGCAAATTTGATTAAAATCGGTTAAGTAGTTTAGGAGTCCATCCCCGACAAACAAAGTGACACGTAATTTATATCTATATAGATTTTCACCTTCTCGGTAAACAAAGTCGCGGGTAAAAGTAAGCGTTAGCCCAAATTAACTATTCCGCGCGGACGAAGTTGCGGGAATTATTAAAAAAAATATATGTGATGTAATAAAAAATTAAAGGTTTTCGGATTTTTCCCTTTATATGTGTTATAAAACAGTGCTTCATGCAAAATTTCAAGATTCTAGGTCGACTGGAAGTACCCTTTAGGTTTTGATTCCCTTGCGAGTAGTTTCGAGTTTGAAAATATGCGGCTTAAATTGCTGTTTCTTTTGATTGCGTTGACATAGAAGTTCGATTTTGTTACAGTTTAAAGGTATAATAGACCTAAGTATTTGATATGAATTTCAATTGAATAAATCTACGCGTTCATGAGGAAAGGGGTCATCATCATCATTCATTATCATTTCAGCCCAAAAGGCGTCCACTGCTGGACATAGGCCTCCCCCAAGTCGCATTGACATTTTGGGGGGTTTAACCATAATCGCCACGCTTGGCAGGCGGGTTGGCGATCGCAGTACGGTTGTTACAAAGGCACAGAGAACGCTGCTGCCCATTCTCTGGCAAGTATCTTAGTCGCCTCTTACGACACCCACGGGAAGATATGGGATGGTGCTATAATATTCTTCACGTCCGACACCATACAGAGCAAGGAGAGGAAAGGGGTGGTAAGTTTAAAATTATTAAAAATATGTTTATTATATGATGTAAATAAAATTTTACGGTTTTCGGAATTATTCCTTTATCGGTGCTATAAGAAGTTGCTTCATGCCAAATTTCAAGATTCTAGGTCGACTGGAAGCACCCTTTAGGTTTTGATTCCCTTCCGAGTAGTTGCGAGTTTGAAAATATGCGGCTTAAATTGCTGTTTCTTTTGATTGCGTTGACACAGAAGTTCGATTTTGTTACAGCTTAAAGGTATTATAGACTTGAGTATTTGGTATGAATTTCAATTTAATACCTTTACGCGTTCATGAGAAAAGGGGTAGTAAGATTAAAATTACTAAAAATATTTTTATTATATGATTTAACTAAAACTTTACGCAATACGTTTTCGCAATTTATCCTTTATCTATGTTATAAGAGGTTGCTTCATACCAAATTTCAAGATTATGAGTTTACAGGAAATACCCTGTAGGTTTTGATTCCCTTGCGAGTGTCGAAAATTTGCGACATAAACAGCTGTATCTTTTGATTGCGTTGGCTTAGAAGTTTGAATTTTTCACAGCTCCAAGGGACAGTAGACTCGAGTATTCGATATAAATTCCAGCTTGATACCTTTACGCGTTCCTGAGAAAAAGGGTCTTGACAGACAGACAGATAGTCAGGCGGACAACAAAGTGATCCTATAAGGGTTCCGTTTTTACCTTTTGAGGTACGGAACCCTAAAAAACATCCTTACCTATTTAGTACAGCCGATAGCGTCAATGTTTATAAGGTGGGCAAAATTTCAAGGGATCCAACCAAACTAGCATTGCCAAGATGTTGAACAGCGTACTGCCATAAAAACACGAGTCGAATGGCAATAAAGATGTTCAATAATATACCGAAGGTTATTAGAGAACTGCGTTACAACTTATTTCAAAAGCATCTCAGGTTATGGCTTATAGAAAACTGTTTTTATAGTATTAAGGAATTTATGAATACTAGGACAAATGGGAAAATTGCTTGACATGTAAATTACATTTGACATTTTTATTTTAAGCTTCTGACATATTTTGTAATTTAATTTATGTGGTTATCATTTGCAAGTTAAGTTTATAAAATTTGTAATTGAATCACATTATTATTATTTTGACATTTGTAATTTGATCATTTAGACAATTCATTATTTAGTACTATTATTTTTTTGAATGACGTGGGAATTTAATTATTTTGTTTTAAATTCGAATCATTGTTATTGTCACAAAAAATGCATGCCGAATCTAGTAGGCGGAATATGTAGAACTATTGTATATGTTATAAAATCTGTAAAATACCATATTTCAGGCAAATAAATAAATGAATCTGAATCATAGCTAGACAGCTTTTATTATATTTTGCTACTCTAGGGAACTCATCTAGTACAAGTCTGTATTGATCACGGTGACTTCGAGAACTTATTTCCTTTGGTGTTTGAACAATCCTTTATATTTCCTAACAAACATACATGCTTCAAAGGTAAGGGTAGCAAACCAAGCTTTTTAAATATTGGTTGGCATGATTCATCATCATCATCATCATCTGCCTAGCCTTTTCCCAAACTATCTTGGGGTCGGCTTCCAGTCTAACCGGATGCAGCTGAGTACCAGTATTTTACATGCAGCGACTGCCTATCTGACTTCCACAACCCAGTAACTGGGTAATACGACACCCCTTGGTAAGACTGGATGTTAGACTTTTGACTTCTGACTACTCTTTACGACTGTCAAAGATCTACAAATGACAGCCGGGACCAACGGCTTAACGTGCTTTCCGAGGCACGCATCGGATGGAATCCCGTATATGGCTCGTAAACATTTTTTTGGGCGACAAATGCTCTGCTGTGGTCAGTACTATTTCCCCACATAGTTAATCCATACCGTAACGAATATAGGCACGGTATGACATCACAGCCGTTTTTATATTAGTTACGTACCTTTTTTAATCTGTCTGAGGACGTATACAAATTTAATTATTTCATTACATACATGATTATCGACCAGAGCTTTCCTGTCTACAGGCTCGTCAATGAACACTCCTAAAAACTTAGTTTGTGTCACTTGTATAATTTGTGGTATGCCTACTCTAAAATTAAATTGATTTTGCTTAGATTGATTAAATTGTAAATATTCAGATTTTTTAAGATTAATAAATAAATTATTATTTTTAAACAATTTATTAGATTATCTATTGTATTATTTATGTCCGCTTCATGATCAATCTGATTTTAGATTTTCATTTTTTTTTTAACAAACGATAAAAAGAAACCTTTTATGATTGTTTATGTCGTTTATGTAGAGTAGGAATAAGATAGAGCCCAATATGCTACCCTGGGGGGCGCCGTGTTTTATATTTTTATATTCAGACGAAAATTGTGTCATGTCCCTACTTTCATCAAGTTTTGTGACAGTGACACACTGCTGTCTGTCAGTTAGATATGACGCTATCCACTGAAGTGGCAGTCCTCTAATTCTAATAGCCTCTATTTTTTGCAATAATATGTCATGTTAAACTAGATCAAATGCCTTTGATAGAGATAGATATATAAAAAATATCCCTGTCGCGTAATAAAAAGCAAGTACCTATCCCAAGTAAATAGTAAGTCCTAACTAAAGAGGATGACGGCACGGTAGCCACGCGCCACGGTACGTTCCTACTAGAGCTCGTACTATGTATATGTCTTGCGAGGAAAAACGCAACCCTTTTGAACATGACTACGGCTGAAATAAATTGCCTCGCATTAGTATTGTTCCACTTTTTCTTACTAAATCTTTGTAAACCGAACACTTTGTTTAATAGACTAGAACTGGTTTGTTTGTAAGTTGAATACAGAATACAGGGTTTCCCAGATAATAACTGTATAGGATGGTAGAATGATATTGTTTACAATTCCTATAATCTGTAAATGGTTTCTTTTTACGATATTGAAACCCAAAGGACTCCGCAGTTTACAGCTGGTTTATAATAAGCTAACGATGTTGCCGTACCCCGGGCAGCCAAGTGCTACAGGACTCCGTTTCATTGTGTTGGTAATAGATTCTTGGTGCCGTTGGCTGCACAGTAATCACTACATAGTATACATTACGTGCTCGCTAATTAAGTCTCTCTACTTTAAGAGCGTACGATACTCATTTGTTACTGTGGTTGCACTCTCCCTTTAGCGTTGTGTTGCCGGTTTTCAATATCCGATAAACTTAGTCCGTCTAACACATTTTTGTTGAAACTGGATTTGTTTCTTGCACAGGGAAGCTCCGTGAAAACAGTTTAAACTTTTACTGTTTGAGGTTAGAAGTTATAAAACTTTGCGCTGTCTTTCCAAGACTTGCGTAATATGTAAAGTACCTTTGCAGTCAGGTGACACTCCAATAATCTTTCAAGCGCGATTCTAAAGAAATTAAAGCTGATTAAATTTTGCATTTAAATTAATTCTAGTTCACATTTGTTTTCGAGTATAAAAGTACGAGTATGCAGTAAAAACAACCCGTAGCCTTAACGTCAATGTTTAGCCTGCAAAGCTTTCAAATAGATTTGACTTTTTCCAAAAACATATATTTACACATTTTCTACCGATTGTTTGAATTGAACCAGTCAGTTACAGCTTACAGCAGGCATTTGAATGAATTTCTCTTATTTACTGTTCCACTGGCTAATAAAATTACATCGTTCCTCCCTTTATTTAACTAAATAATATCTTGAATTTATTGCTTTCAATTGGCGCTTGTCAATGGCGCGATCGTCGCGTTTTATTGAAACAACTTTTATGTACCCCAGTGTAGGCGCTTTGTCGCGTTGCTAACAAAGACTTAATAAAATCTTAATTTAATTATGAGCTGGAGCTTCTCAGGCGGGCCACGACGTGCTGCATAACAGCATAACTGACTTAAGCTGACACGCGACTATACGACGTCTTCAAAAGAATGCATGAAAGATACTTATAGATTCTGGAACGGTGTAGCTCGAAATGTCAGACAAATATATTTTAATAAATATCTTATAGTCGAATTCCCTAAATATTCTCAAATAAAATAGGAAAGGGCAAGAAGATGCTCATTGACGAATTTCCTTGGTCCCACTGACGATTTGGAATACTGATTAAAACTTCATCATCATCATCATCATCATCATTTCAGCCTAAAAGACGTCCACTGCTGGACATAGGGCTCCCCCAAGTGTCGCCACATTGACATTTTGGGGGGTTTTACCATAATTGCCACGCTTGGCATGCGGGTTGGCGGTCGCAGTACGGTTGCTACAAAAGCACAGAGAACGCTGCTGCCCATTCTCTGCCAAATCCCTTAGTCACCTCTTATGACACCCACGGGAAGATATGTAATTCTGTCCGATTACATTAAAACTTACGCCTAGTATATTTCCAACCAAACTCTGTTGATATAATAATATGTTAGGAATTTTGACAGATTTTTGCCACAGCAACTTCCATCACCTCGGTGTTACTCTGGACTAGTCTGGACAGGTCACTCACATTCCGCAAGAACTGCAACAACATCGAGCAGAGAAGGTGAAGGTTATTTAATGGGAAAATTAATTGCTACAATATCATATGTATACATAATATAACAATATAGGTTTATGAAAAGTAAGTATTAACAATATTACAGTCCACTACATTATCCGCATGTTAACAAAATATAAATAATTTAAAAAGCTGCACTAGATTAACAGGAATATTATAAAAAGTAATTAATTATTTAAATACAAAACAATTAATAATAACACACCTGTAATTATTTTAAACTTTAAAATATCATACTTCATCGACACATAATGAAGAAGAATATATTATATACCTAATATTACCCGCATACACGACTCAGCATCTAGCTGCGTAAAAACAAGCCGAGCTTTTTCATAAAAATAAAACAATAAAATGTAAATTAAATTCGTCGGAAGCGTTCCGGATCACCGACCGGCTTGAATACACCTCCGACAACTACGTCAGTGAAAAATATATCCGAACGTTGAAAGTATTAAATTAAATTGTTATCTTCATTTGACCCCTCCGTGCTACGGAAAGTACACTAAGCTGTTCGTCCTGGCTTATATTTATACATCTTTCACAGTCATTACAGATACTAAGAAACCTGAAAATCTGACAACCAGTCTCACCAAGGGACTGGGTAGTGCAGGTCAGATAGGCAGTCGCTCCATGTAAAATCCTGGTATTCAGCAGCATCCGGTTAGATCGATGGATATCTGACTCCAACACGGTCAGGAAAAAGCGCGTTAGGTATTGTTATTTACAATTGAGCGTAGTAGGTGAAGTTCTGTATTTTCTTTTGTTGTATGAACAGATATTAATGAATAAAGTAAGGTTAATATAGTACCACAACAATATATGAAAGTAGTGGTTGAAAGTGTTCTTCTTGACGATTATTCCGCTCGGTTGGCTCTGAAAGTGTGTCTCTATTAAAATTCGTTGTAGCTACGGGCTCACGTACAACTAGCAACAGAAGTGCCACTCCTTACATTCCATTGTATAAATAATCCAAATTCATTGTACCTCGAAATAAATAAACCACGTAGAGAAGTAATTTACTAACATAAACATACACTTAGAAAGAATTGGTTAAGTACCTCCCTTTCACGCGTAATTTTAATTGAGAACTTGCACTGGGTACTTCACCATTACTTTAATGTAGCCCGTATATTTTTTTAATTTGCGTTAAAGTAGAGTTCCTCAAGATCTCAAAATCTCAATTTAGAAACTGGGTTTATTTTACCTTTCTTCATTTCTTTCTCTTCATAAATTTTAAAATAGCGTTTCTTCTGAATTAAGTTACATTGACGGTAAGTAATTAAGGTGAGGTTGATCCGGACAGTGCGCGGCAGTGAATTAAAACCGCTTGTGATGTAATTGAATAAAAACTATTTACTTTAAGTTGAGCGTCACGTCACGCGTCTGAGGCGGGCTCAGAGCGAGCTTATTTATGTTCCGTGCAATTAACTGTAGCCGCTAGCGACGTGCTTCTACGTGAGTCCCAACTTGATGAAGTTTTACTTGTAGCAGCGGTCGGCAGCGGTTGCTAGCGGTTGCTAGCAGCTGCGACTGCGAGTTGTACGTCTTGGGTTCAAACCTAAGTAAGGTAAGTACAGTCAGCTCCAAAGTAAACTGGGTGAGTTTACTTTACCTAGAAATGTTGACTTGTATGTGAGCGGGGTGAGTTTACTTTGGAGCTGACTGTACTTTATTAAGTTATATTAATTGTTTTATCATTGATGCTCAAAACGGTAAAACATTATGAGGAATGAGGATACCCCGTATGTCCCATAAACGAAAATTCGAGGATATGTGAGTTCTACCAATACAGATGGACTATAACAGGGTCATTTAGACGATATAGCGTTAGATTGCACACAAGTTAGTTCGTTTGAAAGGTTGTTTGTCAAAACTAGATGTCTTATAAATAAACAAAGCACAAAGGGCTTAGTCGCAAAATATCTCTTTCTTGGTGACATCGATATGTGTACTGATATGATTTATCAAAAAAAAAATGCGAGTGGTCGAAAGGATAAGGGTTGCGTAGTATTAGGGTGTATAAGAATCAAGGGCATTGGGCTTGCCTGTATTGTTCGTGTGGCCTTCATGCTCTGAAGTATTAGAATACAGTTGTAGCTGTAGGTTGAATAAAATAATGAATTGTATAGAATTGATTTACAGTAACGGCACGTCCGTCTACTTATATGTTGTTTTCTTACTGCGCGAAATAATCTGCTATAATCAAAGTTGTTTGCCATTTTGATGTTTGTTTTCAAGTATTTTAATTTAATATTGTTTTATGAAAAAGAGACATTTTGCGACGAAGCCCACAAAGTTCCCAACTTTGCTTTCTCGAATGTTATGTTTAAGAAAATCTAGCCAAGCGTAACATTGAGCCCTGCAACTACCTAACTTTCATTACTACTTAAGTACCTTAGAATTAAAACAATCATTTTGCGACTATTAACTCGTTTTACTTAATAATAAAAACAAGTTGGTAGAAGACAAACTGCAGCCGAAGTTATTAGTTGCGGACAACTCGACACACGACGCACCTCGCAGATAAGCAGCTGATGATAGCATAGCACTGGGCTCGTGTGGACTCCTGCTCCCCCCCACACACCAACACCCCCACCCTGGCCACGAGCGACACGCTCAAGCAAGAGAGAACTAATGTAAGATCTTGTTTGAAATGTATGCCGTATGTAATCACAGAAAAACTTTTTAAAGTGGCCGGAAGAAACTGGACACCCATGGCAGAAACCCGCAAAAATTGGAGAGAATTGAAAAAGATCTTCACTCAGCATTGGGTGGCTAAAGGTCAAAGAATAAAGAACGAAAGAAGTTACCACTTGTGACTCGGCATGACAACTGAACGCGTATGAGATTCGCCGATATGCCATTCGTGTGTAGAGTCCATAAGAAGACTTGATACAAGCGCGTGTCGCTTGATGCAAGTGGCATCGCCGCCGTCGCGCGTCGCGGTCGGGGCATCAGTCGGCTATATTTTGTCTATTTAAAGCAGGGTTAGAATTCATCGGTAGTTGATAAGTTTGATAACTTACTTCTCATGCTCCAACAATACAATGAGTAAATATTGTATTGGCTTGGATTTAATATTTGTTTAGTTAGAATTTGGAGATAGGTATTATGGCTAAAACCAACACATATTATGTAGATCCAACGCTAGATAAACATCGTCTCACTCCGATCGACTTTTGGTATCTAGTTTGAACAAAACTCAAATTTATTTGTTTTACTTTGAGGCTCGTTGGTTATGGTTGCGGTGATGGATTACACATACAATTGTAAGCCAGAACAGCAATCGACTTGTGTTCTGTGATAAAACTCAGAAAGAACCGCCTACAGTTATATGTTCCTCCGCACTCTGTACTCTGTAGTTAGGTAGGCGAGTTTAGACAAACTCACTACATTGGAACGTCTGCTAATCGCACAGCTGCTACAACCACAATAATGGCCGAGGTTAGGCGAGCTGCAGACGCGCGCACGTGCCGGCCGGGTCGTGCCGCCATGCCGGTCGGCCGCGGCTAGCGCGTCACGTGCCACACTCCTTATTTAATTTCTAATGCTCGTAACTTGAGGCGAGACGTGCCGCTCGGCAAGCGCACAACTGTACAAGTTGCAGCAGCGCGCGCTACTCATGCTGACCAACTTACTGCTTTGAGGAAAGAAAACTTCATATTTATTTAGAGGAAAATATAGTGGAGGTATAACTGTAATACATACCTAATATAGACAAGAGCAAACTATCGGCTCTGGAGTGTTGAGCCTCAAATGCGGATAGATACACTTAACATTGTGTTGTCTGCACTCGTAGCCAAACTTTATTCTGGGCTAACTCAATAATGATTACCATCTTCAGGCTAACAAGAAATTTAATCTTATTGGTGTTGATAATTAAGTTGCAACGATTTTCGAGTTAATAAGCAAAATAATGGCCACGTTATTGGCTGTGCTGACAGTTTTTCGTAATAAGACAAGAAAATATAGTTTAAATATAGTATGATATAGCAAGAATGAAGGTGTCTGATGAGATGACAAGTAATAGAGAAGTATGGAAGAAGAAGACATGCTGCGCCGACCCCAAACAAATTGGGATAAGGACAGGAGAATGATGATGATGATGACAAAAATATAAATTTATGCATAATTATTATAGGAAAAGCCAGGCAGATGATGATATTCTGTCCCTGAAACTTTTTTATAAACGGAATCTTGTGTGGAGTTTTAAGAAGAACCTGTGGCAATTACTTGGTAATAATTATTTTAAGCGCGGTTCTTCTTTACTATGAAACATTAGACTGCCTCGTAGGTCAAGTGTTTGCAAGTGCTACTGCTGAGCAATTGAGTATGCTGTCCTGGGTTCGATTCCCGCGTCGGGCAAAGGTTTTTTTCAGTAGTAGCCCGGAGGGTGGATTTTTGCTACTCTATTACATACAATTGGCAAAATGTGGGTTTAAGTACTATAGCGTACACCTCTGGTTATCGCTTCGCGGATTTCAGGTGCGATGTTGTTTTATAAACCAATGACGTTCCTAAACCTTTGGCACTAGGTGACCTAGTGCCTAGCATACACTAAACGCAGTCGTTTAGTCTATGCTAGCTTCCTGCTGATCCCCGATCCATCCAACGCGCCACATTCCAAGCTGCGCATTAATTTGAGGATCACGTGATCCCCCGCTTGCTGTGGCGGTGTATATAGGCGGCATTATTCAGCAATTACATACGAATGCTGTTTACGTGGCTCACATAAAACGTTATATTCAATTTCTACGTACATTACTCGAATGAATGTCGCCAGTACAGAAAGCAATTCGCTTTATATCAGCAATCAAAGCGTATTGTCTAGCTCCGTACATCTCGGTGTCTCCACGAGCCACATAAACTCACCGAGCCACATAAACAATGTTATAGTGCCACAGATTATGTAACATACAAATACTTTACTCCTAACATTGTTCGCCGACGCACGCACACAGTCGCGTAGAGCGTTTACCTATATTACAGGAGAAGTAAGAGGACACACAGAACTGGCGTTCTTAGTACATCGTGTCTGCTCGTGTCACGCATGTGTGCGTGCGACGCGACGCCGCAGTGCTCGGAGTGCTCACAGTGCTCACAATGGCACATTCGCCTCTCAGTGTACAGTCGCACAGCCGACACCATTATATTCTTTCTCGTTTCATCTGAAATGAGTCGCGCTCTCGACGTGTAATTAATTGCACTCCAACTTAACGCGAGCGAGGGGAAGGATCACTCCGAGTAATGAGAAGAATTCTTCCACAAGCTCGTATTTACATTTGGAGATCACGTTTGCGTGTCTGTTCTGTGCGCTATCTACATTCAGACGTTACACGGCGCGAGTAAACTATTGAAATGGAGAAGAGAACGATTTGAGATTCGTAATATAAAATTGGCAAGTATAACTCTGTCGTGAGTTAAAATAATCGAATTCTATTACTAAAAAGGCTCATTAAACGAAAGCCACACAAAATAAAAGAAAAAATAAGTTGGGGAGTGGATCTCAGGGAAGTCCAGGATTAATAAGTAAAAAGTAAAACAAAGCCGATAATGAAAAGTATTAGAAAGTTTCCTAATGGATATCTTTTATATTCATTCTAATACGAAGCACTTCTGTACTCTAAGCGTCTTCCAAGTTTTCCATTTGGCGTTATTGCGCAGGAAATGTTTTACTATTAAACAGTTATTTTATTGTTATATTCAGAGCCCACAGAGATTATTACTTAATGCTGTTACTGTGTTTTTGTACACAGATACCCCATCTCTTTACCTGTATGTGTAAGTGAGAGTGTCACCTCAAGTGTAATGACGTACGTCTGTAGTGCCACCGCCTGCCTGCCACCTGTGGGCGCAATAACTCCGGATTGATGATACCGCAGCGAGCACGCGAATACCGCGCGTAATGAAAGCAGGCACTTGAAATTTACAGCCTATCACCGAAACATCCCTCGGAGGGTACCCTAATGTAATACACCCTGTAGATGGAATAAAAACTATAGATCAACCATAGAGCAACAAAATACAGACAGGCAACGTGTAGTGCGGAACACTTTAAAAATAATCGCTACGGGAACTGTCCCATAGCGCCACAGCAGTGTACTCTGCTCGCTATATTTTGGTTTTGTAATTATATCGTGTATTTATGCGGTGCATGTTTAGAACCAGTCTCTCTGTAGCAGTGTACCTATGGTACAGGATAAAATATAAAGTTTATTAGGAGGCCACTTAATATAGTTGGGTGTGTTCAGCAACTTGTTTAGTTTCCAGTTAGGGACGTTAGGGTAAACTTGCCTAATTCGTACCCCTTAAGAGAAAACCTTCATATTTAAGAAATTATGAAAGATAAATTAGTTTTAATCAAAAGTAATTTTTGTTTGCTAAATGCTTTATTGTTTCTATAATCAAATTTAACATAAACCTTATAAATCTCTAAAAAATAAACAATTTAAAAAAAAACTAAAAAAGTACGATTTAAGATCATTCATCCCAAATCGTACTGCTATATCCTTAATTCGTACTTTGAGATCTATTCTTTGGTATACAGTATTGAGAATCAGCATCAGAATCAACAATGTGTAATTAAATCAAGTAGTAATTCTTAACAAATTCGACGGATGGTCTTCGCCAATTCTCGGCTATCATCGCATTTATAACTAAATCGTACCAGTACGTTTTAAGAACTTAAGTCGAAGTACGAAATAGGAGCAAGAGCCAAATAAATTTTAAATTTACCCCCAAAAAAATTGACAACAGTTACGAGTATGATAACACGTCAGATAAAATCGCAAAGATACACAATAATACGTATCAAATCGTAAAATAGGTTTACACGACCTAATTTGAATAAAAGTCTTACGAAATGTGTAAAAATATTACAGCAATAGTTGAAAAAAACTTACTTTTTCAATATTTTTGTCGAGAACAGCTTCACAGGTGCCATCTGTCTGGTGGTAAAATGGCCGACTGTTGCGTTAATTTTTTGACACTAGAGGCGCTGATAGCTGTTACCGAAGCCGAGTTTTAAGTGGAGTACGAATTTGGCGTAAGTACGAATTAAGCAAGTTTACCCTACTGAGTTTTGTTAGGGACTTGAGGCACTTGCATGGCCAGGAAAGACGCGCTCAAAGTAGCGCGTGTAGTGTCGTGCCACAAATACATTCAGTTAGACTGACAGGCGATCATAATAGTCCTACATTAACATAGTAAGTATAACCGGAAACATCCCACATTATTAGCATAAGACCCGCAATAAGATAAGATAAGATATTCGTCCGTTTGGTTACGTCTGAATGTATAGAGTCCGTAAGGGATGGCTCCTAGTTATTTAGTTGTCTGTAGTTGGGTTCGGGTCGGCTCCCGGTTCTATCGATACGTGCTCGGTGCTCGCCTGTTTGTCTTTCTGAATACCAGATCGCGCGCAATTTGTGGCTGAGGCTTTATTTATTGTTATTGGGTTTTATATTCTAAAACAGCGATGTTTTAGCGTCATTTCTGCATACAAGGCTACAGTTACTGCTAGTGCTGCTGATAGCTACAACTGTTGCTCCTTCTTCGAACCGGGATGACTTTCCAACTCTTCTGCTCCCCCGCTCACGCTGTGGCCCACCTCGACGTCAAAGCGAATTTAACTAACAAGTATTATTGCTACTGCTGATTGTGACTCTGCCTCTTGCCTTATGCAAACCTCACTTGAGACATATTATACACATGGAGTTCGGGGTTCTTTATATTTGTAACTTTTCTTGTTAACCCCCGACCAAAAAACAGGGGTGTTATAAGTTTGTTTTTGTTAATCAACGAGAAGAGGCGCAACACCGAGAAAACTGGAAGAAATGGGAGGAGACGTAAGCCCAGGAGTGAGATAGTGAAGGTTAAGAAAAAATACGTGTCCGCTTTGTTTTGTGCTTGTGCTAAGCGCTCTACTTAACGGTCCCTGACGCTACGACTTTTATTATGAATCGTCGCCACTGTGGAATATCGATACCAATACAAAGACAGCTCATGCGAGACTGGTTTATTGTTCGTGTACCCACATCACATTAAATTACAAAACGAAAACAGTTTTTTTATGTATGCAGTTATGTGCAGGTGGACTTAGGATGCTGCTGCCACTCTCTATTTACCCGACTTCGGCGAAGCCCAAAACGAGGGTTATGTGTTTGAACGGTATGAATGTGTGTATGTCCGTTTCTTTGTTCCCTCATAACTCCTAAAAGGGTGAACCGATTTTGATAAACTATACGTTTTTAGATTTGTCTTGGTAGTGCGAGTGTTACTGGTTACATTAAAACATTGAGTGCCATATTGTTGCGTTCGAATTTGTTTTTTATTCCTATCCCATTGAGTGGGGCATCAAATAAAACGTTTTGAACGAACGAAATAAAATATAATTATAATTTATACAGGGTGTAAGGGAGAAGTAGAAGAAGTTTTAAAAAACTGCTGTTTCCGACAAAAGTGCAATACTTACACGGTCAAAATGTATTGAACAGCTGTTTGAATGGAAAATAATTCAACTGCATTATAGAG
Source organism: Cerastis rubricosa (assembly GCA_949152445.1). NCBI lineage: Eukaryota > Metazoa > Arthropoda > Insecta > Lepidoptera > Noctuidae > Cerastis > Cerastis rubricosa. Next base: position 568,251 of record OX424525.1, on the reverse strand, counting down.
ATATCAATAAGCTATTCACATAATTTATTATAGCTACGCGATGTTCCCTCGTGTTTTATTGACCTTACTAAGCCTTAATGAGGGTTCCCAGCCATACAAACTCTTTCAGTACAGATAACATCTACCTCGCACGTAATGCCGCGTTCTAATCTGCGTAGTAATGGTTGCTTTTGCCGTAGGGTAATTGTATTAACTTTTTTGTGTGTAAATCGTAGAACTTTTGCGAAAAAAAAGTTAGTCTAGTTAACCACATTCACATGGACAACATAGTTGGGAAAAAGCAGATGATGATAATGATGTAAGCCACATTCAGACACATGCTGCTTTGTTGGGATTCCTACATGAGCGCTATGTACTAAGGGATGAGGTGATTCGTAAGCTTTATTACTGACGTTACAAGAATATAGATATGATAAATTGGCTCTAAGTTTTCAATTGTAACAAACCGACTAGGGTATTTGCAAATACCTTAGGATTTTACGAAATACAACTTTTCAAATGGTCCTGAGACATGATATAGCACACAGCCCATTACGAAGACCGTTTGCCTACTTACAGCACTCCACCTCGTTCGCTGCCTCGTGCGCCTCTCAATTTGTTTATTGATGACTGGATCCAAGCTCCGGATAGAGAGAAATATACATTTTAGTCTGAGATGCTATTCCAGACTGTTTTGTGTTTAAATATTGAAATGATGAATGACTTCCCTGTTTCAGACGTTCAAAGAATGAGACAGAGAAACATTGATATCATGAATCTTTGTGTGCGGTCATTGTGAGAATAAAAGTAAATTCTTAACAATATTACACAATAACATGTCAATCAATCTGCCAAACTATGTTGGGGTTGGCTTCATGTCTCACCAGATGCAGCTGAACGAAATGTAACTCGAAATGACTCTCAAAGATCTACAAATCAGAGCCGGGATCAACGGCATAGCTTGCTCGCACGGAGGAAACTCCGCGTTATGTAATGATGGTCACCCATCTATGAACCAACAAGCAAGCACTGCTTTACCTTGACGATAGACTCATGCGGCTGTTAAGTTGCTGTTTGTCGTTTTATGTGGCCACGAGCTCCTCCGAGTCATACTAAAATGTGTATACAAACAACAATGTATTTAGTTTTTCAAATAATTACCTAGTATAAATTGACCTAGTGAGAATTTATAGAAATTCTATTTACAGAAATTTTATTTTATAGAAATGAAAAAAACTCCGTGTCTAATGCTTAGTTATTCACAGATTCCCGGAACCCATCTGTTGTCTGTTACTGTCTGATTTTACGAGTACATTTCACGAGAACATTGGATTTCGCGTTTATTTCAAAATAGTAGAAAGAAAAGAAACATCGTCAAAAATCCGGTTCCTCTGTTTTTTGTCTTTTTAATATCGAGAACAAAAGAGCTAATAGAGCAGCGTGCTCATAACATGCTTGTTGTCGAGAACACCCACGCGTCCGCGCGCCCGCCGGCGGACACCGGCACAAAGAAAGTGCCCGGAGGCGGTCGCTACCACCACACAGTGCCGCGGTACATGTGACTTATTAAATAAGTATACTGACCAGTACCCGTATCGATTGAGTTTTCTTTTGTTGTTGCGTGCAAGGACTTATACAATATGTTAAACAAACCCTATCCGAAAGGGGCATATAGGCGGTTCTCTGCCTTTTCGCCGAAAATTGTTTGCCAGATTTTCATTTGCTAACCAACGTTTCGCAGAATTTTATTTCGCCGAATAATCATTTGCCAACTTATCATATAATTTTGTTTTATTTCTCAACCTCACAGTTACCAACTGTACGTTTGGTCTGCTTTTCGTAATGACACTTTTTTTAATGCCAACTTTCTCCCCTGGCACCACTCCCATGAAAAGGAAATGCACCGTTCTTGAGAAAAAACAATTATTGTAACCTAACCTCAAAACATTTTATATTCGCCTAAAAAGCGTAGTCGACAAAGCACCGCTACGTGGGGCTCCTATTTCTGTCTGCAGAGTTGACAGAACACAGAACCCACAGAACCTAACCTGTCCGAGTCGGGGTGCCCAAAGTCCAGAGCTCGCTTCGCTCGCTCTTGCATCCAAATTCTCCTGGTGGCAAAAGCAAAATTTCCTATTGTACACACATACAATCAGTGGGGCTACATTGGGGATTTTTAGGTTGTTATAAAAACGGTATGTTTGACATTATAAAAATTAGCTTAACAATAATTCTACCATATATGAAACGTTGTCATACAAAAATTTATTAATCGTTAGTTGTCAAAGTGAAACATCGGCGAGATGTTGGTTGGCAAGTAATAATATGCCAAACAATTTTCGGCGAAAACACAGGACACCCATATCTAGGCATATGCCTATATTCCCCTTTCGAATCGGACAGGTAGGTTTTTAGGTAAGCAAAAAAATAAAGAAAATAAAATATTGATGAAAGTTACCTTGACAATAAATTTTAAAACCACGATTTTCTTGCCCAAATTAGCATCATTTCCTCCAAATATAGCAAATTTTTAAAACACGACTACGCCATCATTGAAGTATTGAAGGAGTTCGTAATAAAAATCAATCAAAACTTGTCATAAAACAAACCGTAACATAAAAAAGAAAAACCGGCCAAGTGCGAGTTGGACTCGCGTACGAAGGGTTCCGTACCATTATTTATAAAAACGAAAAAAAAATACTTTTTTGTATGGGAGCCCGCCTTAAATATTTATTTTTTTCGGTTTTTTGTATTTGTTGTTATAGCATCAACAGAAATACATAATCTGTAGAAATTTCAACTGGCTAGCTATCACAGTTCATGAGATACAGCCTGATGACAGACGGACGGACGGACGGACGGACGGTCGGACGGACAGCGAAGTCTCAGTAATAGGGTCCCGTTTGACCCTTTGGGTACGGAACCCTAAAAAAGATGAGATTAAAGTGAATATTGATTCCAAGTTTTTGGTTCGCTGTTGTGATAATTGAAATGTCCTTAACAAATTCAAAGTATTTTAACATGTTAACGTGTGTAGGTAAGAGCGAGGGCAATTATGCAGAGAGATTCCAGATTCCAAGATACGTTTTGCGGTTCCACGCGGTACTACGGTGCTGAGGCCGTCAGAGCGGGCGTTTCAAAGTTCGGGCAACCGTGTGTACGCTACGAGCAGTGTTCACGGCTACGAAGCGCATCACGCTGATGCAGGAAGGCCGCAAGTGAATCACACATTATATTGTGAGTGTGTCGAACAGGGTCGCGTACCTCGTAATTAAACTAACCGAGAGGTAAAGCCTCAAGGTTGTGCAGGTATACGCACCGACCTCGACGCACTCGGATGATGAGATGGAAGATGTGTTTGGTGATATATCGAAGGCCTTACACTTCACCACCAGGGCCCACTACAACGTTGTCATGGGAGACTTCAATACTAAAGTGGGAGTACAGAACTACAGCGAATCGGTAGTAGGATCCCAAGGTTATGGTAGCAGGAATCATAGGGGGCAAATGCTTGTCAACTTCCTCGAAAAGGAGGGGCAATTCTTGATGAATTTATTTTTCAAGAAACAGCTCCAAAGGAAGTGGACATGGCAGAGCCCCGACACTATGACCAAAAATGAGATCGATTTCATCATAACGGACAAGAAGCGTATATTCAGAGACGTCTCAGTGATCAGTAGGTTTAATACTGGAAGTGATCATAGACGCGTGCGAGGGTTTCTGAATATCGATGTCAAGCTTGAACGTGTCCGTTTGATGAAATCCAGGCTCCGAACCCTGCTCCAAATTATAGTGGGATCTGAAAAGTTCCAATCTAACTTGGAGAACCGATTCGCTGCCATGAAAACCACAAATAGCATTGACATTGACCAGGCTCTCGAGAATGTGGTCGGAATTCTCAGGGAGGAAGGTGTGAGATTTTGCGAATTGCGGCGTAGGGACAGGAAGTCGCAGTTTTCGGAAGAAACGCTCAAGCTCATGGAGAAACGACGTGAACACCCACCAGCCACTTCATCAGAGTGGCATGCTATAAACAAGAGAATTGGCAAACTTGTACGACACGATCTCCGATGCTCCAACACTCGTTCAATAGAACGAGCGAGCGAGCAAAATCGGGGATCCAAAGTGTTTGTCCAATCTCTTGGGAGAAGTCATCTGACGAAGCTGACCACTACAAGTGGAGTAGTCGTTTCTTCCGCGCCGGGGGTTCTTTCGGAAATTGAAAGCTTCTGTAGTCAGCTGTACGCTACGCATGCATCTCACCCTGATCCCGAAAATGTGCAGTTCCGAGCTACATTAACACGCCACTTTACGGAAGACTTGCCAGAAGTCAGCCTGGACGAAATTGCAATGGCTCTCAAAAAGCTTAAGAACGGAAAAGCCCCTGGAGAAGACAGTATTACGACTGAGCTCGTAAAATCTGGCGGTCTGGTGGTCTGTAATAAAGGAGCTCCAGAGCATTTTTAATACTGTTCTTTTTGATGGGAGAACGCCAGCGGCGTGGAGTAAGAGTGTTGTCGTAAAACTCTACACTCACTCACTCACTCTAAACTCTTTTGAAAAACTACCGACCCATTTCACTCTTGAGCCACGTCTAAAGCTGTTTTCGAGAGTCATTGCAAACCATCTTGCGCGAAGACTCGACGAGCCTCCCGAACAGGCCGGGTTTCGATCGGGATACGGCACCATAGACCATATCCATACAGTGTGGCAGATTATACAGAAAACAGAAGAGTATAATCGGCCCCTGTGCTTAGCGTTTGTGGACTATGAAAAGGCCTTTGATTCGATCGAAACCTGGTCTGTTCTGGAATCTTTGCAGCAATGCCAAGTCGATTGCCGATACATCCAAGTGTTGATAGGTCTTTACAACGCCGCTACTATGGCCGTCCAAGTCCAGAACCGGCAGTTTAAACCTATTCTCTTACATCGTGGTGTGATACAAGGGGACGTTATATCCCCAAATTGTTCACAAATGCATTAAAGGATATTTCAAGACACTGGACTGGAAGGGGCGCGGCATTTAATATAAACGGCGAGTACCTCTCACACTTACGATTTGCAGATAATATCGTCATTTTGGCGGAAACGCTGCAAGATTTGCAACATAATGCTGAATGGCCTAGCTGATTTTTCTCAACGCATTGGTCTCCGGATGAACCTGGAGAAAACTAATTTTATGTTCAATGAACATGTAAGTCCGGAACCAATTGCAGTTCAAGGCAGTATTCTCGAGGTTGTTAAGGAGTATGTTTACCTCGGGCAAACTATTCAGTTAGGTAAAAACAACTTCGAGAAAGAGGCCAGGCAGAAGAATACAGCTAGGTTGGGCAGCGTATGGGAAACTGCGTCGAGTCTTCACATCGCCAATTCCACAGAGTCTAAAGACGAATCTATAATCAATGCGTCTTACCCGTCATGTCGTACGGTGCGAAACGTGGAAACTCACGATTAGGTTGGTCCACAAATTTACAGTCGCTCAACGTGCTATGGAAAGGGCTATGCTCGGGGTTTCTCTGAAAGATCGAGTTTGTAACGAGGTGATCTGACAGAGAACCAAGGTTATCGACATAGCCCACCGCATTAGCATGCTGAAGTGGCAATGGGCCGGCCATATAACCCGAAGAACCGATAACCGTTGGGGTAGATGAGTTAGCACAGATGCGCTGTAGCACATTTGTTCTTACAAATATGCTACAGCGCGTCTGTGCTAACCTTGTGCGACGCGGTGCCAGACCTGTATCACTGTTGGAGGCTGAAACATGGAACAGAATCTCCGTCACAGCCATCGCATTGGCGTCCCTTCATCGAATAATCTTGTATACACACGATCTAAACTCGAACGACATAACACAAAAATACTTTGTTTTTTGAGCCAATGACAGACGTCACCGGTTTATTACTTTATGAAGTCACACCGCCGCCGCCCTCACCCCCCTTGTATTGCCATGTAAGTTTCTTAGTTTTATTAAATATTATTAAGTTTTTGTAGGGTTTTTTATTTGGTATCCAAAAAGAATTACATAAATAGAGTCTTATATTGAGACCTAGTACCCTCACGGATCGGACTGGGTATTTTTACCATATTGTATAATGGAAATAAAAACACGTGGATTATCGCATTAGACGACGCCGTCACTTCGTGTACAATGGTTTAATAATATTTTATCCGAATTAAATGATTTGATTGATTGATTGATGAGCCTGTACTGGACACATTAACGTGAAGACGTACATAAATATCTGTAGTACTAGTAACTAGTACAGATTAATGAACTAGGCACAATCCACCTAGAATGTTTCCACTGTTGTTACACAGGAACTGAACTGATCTATATATTTACTCTTTTACTCAGGCAACTAACCTGAGAAAAAAACCTCAAAATTAGAGATTAAACGGATAGCTGTTTGGCCGGATACCGGATACTGGATATTCAACTAGTCTTATAGTCGGATATCCTGTCAAATATTGCCGTTTGGTGCATCGCAAGAAGCGAACTCGCGTAGGTGGCGCTGGTATCTTTCAGCACCCTGCAGCACGTACGTGTGTACGGCGAAATACCTTTTTTCTGAAGCAAGCCTTGTTTATGAAATAAGCAAAACCGGTTGTGCCCCCTCATGCAGATAATTATTATATTTACTCACCATAATTTGCCCTTAGCGCAGTACATGAATTTTATTAGTTTTAAAATAAAAAAAAATGTGATTACTGATTATATTTGTAAAGCGACATAAATAAAGTACCACATTCCTAAATTTTATATGTTTTTTTCGATTCGGATACCGGATAGCCCTTTGTTATTCGGTATCCAGCTGGATAGTAATTTAAGGCCGGATGGTTACCGGATTTCCGTTTCATCTCTAGTAAAAGTGACGAGCTCGAATTAAGCTGTGGCTACAGTGAGTGGTGACTGGTGACAGGATTGCTGTAGTAGTGACGTGGCGCACTTGTGTCGCGTGCGGTCACTGCGTGTGCACTGTGTGACGCTGCACAGCTGCAAAGTATTGCTGTCCGGATCCCTGGCGCGCGGCGGCACGACTGCCTCGTATTTATTTATCTTTAAAAATACGGTATTGTGTCCTGTCTTGTTGATTTTTCCTGATCACTTTACTTGTTGTCAATATCTGATAGTTTCATCAAAATATACGGTATGCTACAGAATGTTCAGGTCTGTCTGACCCGAACGCGCGTCTTAACACGCCTCAAACAGCTGAACGTCGAATGAATAATTATTATTATCTTATAGTGAGCCTTGAGTGGACAGAACAGACCGACGACGCGTGAGATCTGCATCATTAAACAGTTGAAGAAAGTAAAATAGACGTGTGCTCCCTTTTCTTGTGTTTTTATTTGATGTTCCGGCAGTGGAGTTATCAGGGTAATTTACATTAATAATACGCACTTAATTACTTAAGTACGTTGTATCAGTTATTTTAACAAGAAAACAAAACGCCTAGAGTTAATTACGTAGGGTGTTTAGTAAAACAATTAGCGCCAGACTCGGCGAGTAATGAGACGCCTCACTTTGTAGTCATTACTTAAATGGCACTAAGATTAATTGCTAAAATGCATATCGAAAAGTCTATTCATGTCCTTGCTTCCAATTCATGTTATTATCACTAAAACGAATAATAAGTAGTAACCAGCATGATTTAAATAATCACGAAAACGGCAAATACAGTTGCGTAGCGTCAACTAAACGTTATTTCGTTTAAAAAAAATATTTACATGCTTGGAAACAAGAATTCGAACGCATTATATGAAACTGACAGCGTCATAACGAAATAATGAACATGGTATTGACATAATTATATGTTTTCTCATTCACTCGACATTGGCAGAATAGTCGACATCGGCTTCAATTGCCATCACACAAAAATAGAATAGAATAGACATAATTATATTCATTTAAAGGTGAAGTAACAACAATCTATAATTAATAACACATATCTGTGTGTTTTAGATATGGTGAGCGAAGCTCTTGCCAAGCTGTAATTACGTCGTTATCAGTGAGCAGTACATCACAATAGCATTATGTCTTGACCAATGACCTAGTTCAATAAAGTGATTATCAATAACAACCTAGTAGCAGCTACAGTAGCTATATCAAAATTTCGTTTGTAACTTAAAATACGATACCAAAAAAAATACTGTAAGTCCATTGCCTTCGCTTTTGTGCCAACAGAACAGTGTAGGTATCAGTGACCTTTAGTAACCGGATCCTGCACATGACTGCACGAAAAATACTAACATTTTACTGAACATAGTTGCGTCAGTGGGCCACCGTATTTATTTGTAGTCGACTGCAGGTTCGGGTTAGGGTCACTTTCGCTAATTAAATGTGCAAGTGAGGTGTGTGGGTGTCCCAAAAGCGCGAAGATATCGGCGCCGGGTGGCGCGCGCGTTTTAACAATTTACTCGCTAGAGGGCGCTCTAAAGATGATATTTTTCCGAGCAATTAGCTAATGGCAGCCACAACACGTGCCCCACAGCACGCGTACAGCGGGAGGCGTCACTTTCTATACTGTAATCGAAAGAGATTGAAGAAACAATGGGTTTACGTAAAAGAGAACCCATGACTGAGTGACGTCTTGAAAAATGTCATAATTGCATTTTTTGTACCGACAGCGCCCAGTAGGTTTTTAGAAGTAGATTAAGTCTTTAATGGCGTTATTTCTTCTATAGTTAGAATTTTAAATGTCCCTTCCAAATTTATCTTCTCACGTTTCACTACCAATTACCAAAAAATCAGAGTAAAAAACATAATAGCAAAATGTCGAGCTTAGTATCAAGTTACAGCGTCCTTAGTCATTGTCTTATCTATAATCACGTTTTACGAGATCTGCGACGAAACGGCCGATATTCTCATTTCATCTCATGTTGCCGGAGCGGAGCACTAGATAATCTATAAAAGAAGATTAGCCTACAATCTCGTACCGGTCGCGGGCACGAGCCGTGCCAATTTGATAACTGTTTGTGTCTGTCGAGGACCATCGACGATGCGGCAGCCGATGTGTTCTGCACGAGTGTGTCTCATAACCAGCGCACGCTACCATTGTTATACTGATGATACTGTCTATGTTGGTGTACATTTGTTTACGAGACTAACCGAACTGCGCAGGTTTGCGTACATACATTTTTAAGCGTTTTTTTTTTTCGATGCCATGCATTGCGTCAGTAAAGTCAGATGATCAAAATACTTCCAGATGTCAGTTTTCATTGTTTTTTTATTAAATTAAAAGCTTTTATTTAACTTGCAATGTATGTATGTATGTATGTTTGTTTGTTACGGTGGAATCTTGGAACTTAAATTAGAACCACTTTCCGATGTCTGATTGAGCTGAAATTTTGCAGACACCTTTGGTTCTAAAGACAATACATTCTTATGACAGACGAAACTTAATCCGGCAGCCAGGATCGTCTCCACATAAGGGAACTCCTCAACGGTTAATAGCGTGGACACGAAACTTTGCATACAAATTTATTTTTGATGGATAATCACGATTTGTATCATGAATTCAACCTGCAGCCAGGATCATCTTCTCACGAGGGAACTCCTCAACAGTTAATAGCGTGGGCACGAAACTTAGCATACGAGTTCATATTTGATGGATAATCACGATTTGTATCATGAACTCAACCTTCAGTCAAGATCGTCTTCTCACGGGGGAACTCCTCAACGGCTAATAGCGTGTACACGAAACTTTGCTAACGAGGTTATTTTTGATGGATAATCACGATTTGTATCATGAATTCAACCTGCAACCAGGATCGTCTTCTCACGAGGGAACTCCTCAAAGGTTAATAGCGTGGACACAAAACTTTACAAACGAGGTTATTTTAGATGGATAATCACGATTTGTATCATGAACTCAACCTGCAGCCAGGATCGTCTCCTCACGATGGAACTCCTCAACGGTTAATAGCATGCATATGAAAAAAGTGTTGAGATTGAGATAATAATGTGTTCAGAAACTATTACGGCAAAACTAAAAATGTAAAAATAAAATTATAGGTAAAAAAACCTTTAAAAAAAAGCTTTTATTTAAATTCTTTATGAAGAAGAAAAATAAAAATTTTCAACTTATAACCTCATTATACACAATTTATATGATCATAAAAGCTTGTTGCGAGGTTTATTTGTGTAAATAAACTAGTACTTACCTATTTAAGTTTAAGTTTTTTTTTTAATTTCAGTTTAATTAAATACTTATAGGTACTTACGCAAACCTCGCGACAAGCTTTTATGATCATATAAATTGTGTATAATAAGGTTATAAGTTGAACATTTTTATTTTTCTTTTTTTTAGAGCATTTAAATAAAAGCTTTTTTTAAAAAGGTTTTTTTACCTATATTTTTTTTTGAGTTAACATTAAATATTCTTTATTAATTTCCTTAAATAAATTTCATTCTTTATGTAAACATCTAATTCGCGCCTTCTTGGAACGGTACGAGGAGCCTCCGCCGTCAGAGTGGCGAGTCCCAGAGCATGCCTACATAATTGAGAGCCGAAGCAACGCGCCCCGCGCCCCGCGCCCCTCGGCATTCCGCTCTCTGTCTGTCTGTGTGTCACACATCATAGCGCACTTTACGGCTGAACGAAAACACTTGCCTGATTTATTTGCAATAGCGTACGGAATATCAAGTACATGTCATTTATGCTTACACAGTTATATAGTTTTGAACATCTGCAGGTGGCTCTCGTGGCAAGTGATACAACATAACATAAAGTCACGCCGATTTTCTCCTAAGAGAGAGTTAGGCAGAAATTACCACATTTTGCAAGTTATGTTTAAATCCCATGTCATAGGGTGCAAGCCTATTGCCATGAACCGGGCATAACCTCATACTCCGGGATAGTGTTGTAGTAGCCAAACTATCGTTTCTCGTTATTAATAAAATTTCAGTAAGCTCTCTCCTCTCTATTAATATAAAAATGTGATTAGACTGTTCCAAATTTTATAAATGATAATTTTTAATACTTTTTAGTTTATGCTTCGTTTTGACTTTATTGTTTGTTTTATTTTGGATTTTTAAGAATTTTAATTACATTTTATTTAAAATTTGCAGGCCTTCGCGGCAAAACATAGCGCTCAAATATATGTTAACCTAACACCATTATCTAAATACCTATGTTTAGCAACTATAGATTCTGATTCTAAATAAGACAGTAATTACGTAATTACATAATGCATGTGATTTGAATCAAATACCATTACAGTATGTTATCGTAATATGTGCGTATGATATCTAATCCGGCTGCATAATCCGCAATCAGTCTCGCGGTGTAGACCAACTGACAGTTATACGAGGCGGCTGTATGTGGCGCACATCCGAGTAACGTCGCTATACACGTCGGGCTAGTCAAGCGGGCGTGGCGTTTAGGTGGGGCTCAACCGGCAATGTACTGCAAGAGACACTGCATTCAATCTCGACACTCGCTATGCAACATCGACAGGCGATTACTAGATTATACCGCGGCACAAATCAGGAAAGATAGATTACATTTTAAGTTTTTATTATCATTAAATTTCCAGTGGATATGTATTAATTATAATAAATATCTTTATAATTTAAACCAGCCTATGTCCCTTCCCAAGGTCCTAGGCTTGCCTTCCGTCAATTTAAATGATTATAATAATTGCAAAATTATAATATCATCGGTTTAGGTTGGAAGAGATAACAGACAGACAGAGTTAATATACAGCATGATTTTTTAGTCACCGTCCAAATTTAGGCATTTTAATCTTTGGCGAAAACCATTGAATACGTGTTTTTTCTTTTAGTAACACTCAATACAAAAATATTGAGATATCATGAACACCGCCGCGCCGTGCGTAGGTACACGCTGGGTAACTACGCGGGCTGGCCGCCCCCGCCCCATTGAATGTTTGCGCGGCAAGTGTAGTATTTTTTTAACGTTTAACTTAGTGACCAGGCAGAGCGGATAATTTTTTCGAGAAAATGATTTCATATGAAAATATGAAAATTTCTACATATCGATTTTTTTTTCAAAAATGGAGTTAGTGAATGATACATAATGCCTAGAAAAAATTTGGACGGTGACTAAAAAATCTTGCTGTATAGGAATGGATGGTTAATATTTACCAGTTACCCAAGTGTTCCGTATTATGAACTAACATATTAACTAGTAGTAATTCCCATGTTACTAAACTTGTCTGGGATCATAGTTCAACAATTGTTTGAGTACAACAACGTGCGTCCATGACTTGCACTGCGTCCGGCGCGAGATAGAGAGCCGCCCGCAGAGCTGCCAAACACGATAAGTAATTTTGAAACTGCGCCGTAAACATATTGCACAATACCAACCATCCAGCCATTAAACCACGCATTTACTCGCGCAGAATATTAAACCTCACTTCCTAGTCAATAGGCTCAATATTTTATCACATTGTATAATAAAATGTACATGAATTGCGAATAAACGCTCTAATGTATGCGGACATTGTTTGAACTTTGACATTCGAGACATCTGGGGAGTCTGTGAAAAAATAAAATAAATAAATTGATGATTGACTCAATAGTTATAATTATTTTCAGCCTGTACAAAATTATCGCATTATATTTCCATCAGTCCAGTGCTGCTACGCGGCTACGGAGCTACGAGTATTTGCTACGATGCTACGAGGACTTGCGACGGTGCTACGAGTTTTCCTACGCGGCGTGCGGCTATGACTATTTGCTACGATTATTTAAGTTCTACGTATCAAAGTTTTTTTTCGTTTTTTTTTTATTTTTTTTTTTTTATTTATTGTCTTGTTCTACCTTTTGTAGTAAGCAACGACTTATTGTCGGGCCTACGCTGTCCTCCCACAGTTATGTACTAACGCTGTAACACTCAAATATTGTAAAACCAAATGATTTTAAAAGAGTAACCATGGAGTTTCTTGCCGGTTCTTCTCCATAGGAAACGACCAACCCGAACCGTGCATGTCGACGTTTTATAAGTGCCCATATAGGCCTATGTAAAATAAAATATTTTGATTTTGATTTTGAAAGCTACAACTTCGTATTTATGAGTTTTATTTTGTTTAAATGTTATGTTCATGTGTTCGTTTATATTTATTTTAAAGCGACATAATCATATTTTTCTCCTGAAGTACTTTCAAGCTCAACTTTTCACATCAATCAACGTTCCATAAGTTCTAAAATCTAAAGATATTAAGTACTATTCTTCTATCGCCAGAATTTAGGACAATCCTTATTACCGCTGCTTATTTTGCGATACACAGCCACCGGCAATTTAATAACTGTGTCTCTGGAGGACGATGCGATACAGATCTCGGCCAATTAACGCAATGTCATCCACTGGGATTGCGGCTCGATAGCCGAGAGTATGTGCCGGCCGACGCTCGAGCACAATCAATGTGTATAGTAAACAGCGAATAAACCGACCGGCGTCGGGTGGCCCGAGCGGCTGGGCACAGGCCGGGCACAGGCCAGGCTCGAGCCGGGCTCGCTTCGGTTAGAGCTCTGGGCAACGTATTGAGAAATCACTGTGGGAATTTTACACCATTTTAGTTTTATACCGTCGATCTGTACTCTACCATGATGTTTCGCTATATTGTAAGAGATTACACCCTAAAACCAATGTGCAAATGTGGCCTGTCGGGTTTTTTCACCTGCAGCCATTGCGCAACCGTTGCGGGATAAATAAAATCACCCCGCTCTAGGTCAGACAGTGGATTGCCAATACGCGGCCGGCAGCGCTTCCACGTCTCTGGAGGATCGCGCTGATGATTGAAGGAGATGTGAGGGGATGTCCTCGATGAGGATCTGTTTCCACCGCGGCTATTTGTTTTTTTTCTTCTGAAACAGTTACTTTCATCAGAACATTAAAGTACTTGTGTAGGTTTTTACTTAAGTATATTTGCTGAACTCTGTTAATTTTTTTGTATAAATACCATTAATTGACTGACATTGAAATGTCATACACAACCGGGCAATTAAGTTTTTTATTTTATTTTTCCCACAAAAGGTCTTAAGAGGAAAAGCATCTGCGTTTCCTCCTTTCATTTGAATACTCAACACTCTCCTTCAAGTTAGCCGAGGAACAAGTCAACGTGTACACATGTTTGTATTTGAATGAAGCGATTGAACTGTATACAACGCCAGCAAGATATTGTGTACACAACATCGAACTAAACGGACAAGCATTCCGCTTTGTGGCAAATAAAATGGTTTGTGTATAGTTTGAGGAACTCGCTCGCGGCTGCTGCTGGAGCGCTCGAGTTGTTGTCAGTACGGTGGCGCTCAGCCGACACTCAGTGAACTCGATCCGTATCGATTTTAAAATATCTCTACAAACAGATATTTTAAAATTACGTGCAACCATCATCTGCCTAGCCTTTTCTCTACTACTTTGGGGTTGGCTTCCAGTCTAACCGGATGTAAATGAACACCAGACATGGATCGACTACCTATCTGACCTCTACAACCCAGATAGTACTTATAAGGCTGATTGACTTGCGAAAGCCAGGATCAACGGCTTAACGTAACTTCCGAGGCTCGGAGAAAACTCGGTATCTACAGAACAACCTAGGCCAAAGCAGTTAAACCTGAAGATCAACCCGAGCGGCTATTTAGCCACGAGAACGTCTAAAGCGAAAAAAACATATTTTGTTCCTTCTATAATTTTTAATCTCACCAATTACTTTTTCGTCCCCTTATCCCATCTTCACTGTAAGTACCTATGCTTAATTTTAGTAACATTATGCAGACTGAATTGCAAACCAGACCGTAATAAGTCCTAATTAAACGTAACAGCGGCACTATTTCAAACAAAAGGCGCCATAAATCGCCCTCACTCGACAGTTACGAGAGCAAACGATGGTAGGCCGCTGAGCGGTGACGAATCCGTTTTATTTTACTGTCACCAAGATATTTTCATACAAGTATACTAAAATGGAAAAGATTTCAGAAAAACCAATACAATTCCTACTTATTTATTTCCCAAAGATAATATTAATTGTTTAATGTTACAAATACGAAAGTATCTCTGGCTGTCTCTCTGTTACCTGTTCTCGCCACAGCAGCTGAACGAGGTTCGATAAACATGTCGGATGGTCAAGATTTATTTCGATAGACTCGGATGGACATCATGTGGGACGAAGATGGGTTTCGTGTAATGAAAACACACTGGGCACGCTGCTTTTATTAAACTAATTAATGACTTCAAATTACAATATAACACAACTAACTGTCCGGCGCAACTTCGTTTGCGCAGCTCATTTTGCCCATTTTTGCAACATTTTTCATTGCTGCTCCACTCCTGTTGGTCGTAGCGTGATGATATATAGCCTATAGCCTTCCTCAATAAATGGGCTATCTAACACTAAAAGAATTTTCAATTCGGACCAGTAGTTTCGGAGCCTATTCAATGCAAACAAACAAACAATCAAATCTTTCCTCTTTATAATATTAGTTTAGATAAGACTGGACACAATGAATACAGTTGCAAGACGTCTTTACTCCGCTGCAATCAGACACTGCATGTCGTCCTTGCTGCGAGCTCAAAACATCACGACTCTATAGAAGCGCGCTGTAGGTGTGGGTAGACTTGAAAGTAGATCGCGTGATGTTACCCCTTGTTTCATTTTATGTCCGTACGCATGACCGAATCCGTCAAATATATTATTTTATATTCCATAACTGGCACAGGTAGACCTAGATTAGGTTATTAGAATACTATTTATTCCGCTAGTACGTTCATCATCATCACAATTTCAGCCCAAAGACGCAGTCCACTGCATAGGCCACCCCCAAGTGTCGCCACATTGAGCGGTCCCGTGCGACTCGCATCAGCTGATCCCCGCAACCTTCACCACGTCATCGGTCCACCTAGTGGGAGGCCTTCCAACGCAACGTCTTTCGGTTCGTGGTCGCCATTCCAGAAGTTTTCGGCCCCATTGGCCATCCGTTCTGCGAGCCATGTGCCCTGCCCTCTGCCACTTTAGTTTGGCAATTCTTCGGACTACGTCGGTAACCTTGGTTCTCTTGCGGATGCCCTCATTTCTGATTTGATCACGCAAATTAGCTCCGAGCGTAGCCCTCTCCATTGCCCTTTGGGTGATTTTAAGCTATCTGATGAGGCCCATTGTGAGCGACCATGTTTCGGTCCCGTATTTAATCACTGGCACCACACACCGGTCATATAGACTTTCGTCTTGAGACACTGCGGTAAGTTGGACGAGAATATACCACGCAACAAACAAAAAAAATTGTACGTTTCCGTGGTATAATTTCTGACTTCCAGGCGGGCGAGGCCGCGAGCAAAAGCTAGTATTACATAATTTCCTTTTATTCATTTCCCTACAATTAGCCAAGTACAAAGCTTTCTCATGTGCAATGGTTGAGTGTTCAAAATTCAGTAATACAGGAATAAAATAACTTGAACACAAAATACATTGCGGTATTAAGTAGGTTTTGTATAATAACATTTTATATCTCGTAAACATCAGATGGTGTTGACCGCGTCTGATATTTTTGACGCGCAATCACTCTCCACCTGTGGGTGCATACACACTACATACACAGCTGTGTGCTTCGGCCGGCAATGATCGCATTCCGGATACAGCGCGTGATTGCAACCGATCATTACTGACCCACTTCCAGATTGTACGCATGTTGACGTACATCAACATGGAGCAGCATCAGGCTTCAGTTTTCGAACAATAGTAAAGATTATGTACGTCCAGAGTATACCACCTAACAAGTAACGTGCGCCTAAACACTTATACTTATTAAAACTTACCTATAATAAGGCTTAATGATTGGTAGTGAATCTTAATATTTCTGTAGAAGTCATTACTACATAAAAAAAATAATTAACAATTGCCTCAAAATAAATTTTATACTAAAATAAATGTTGTTTTTCTGTTTTCTTCTTCTTACCTCAATACTTACCTTAGTACTTTTACACGTGACCGGTTTTCATGTACAAATATTTTGTGTGCGTTAAATCGCGTTGAATTGTCGTCGTTACTTATAATCACAGTAACGATGACGGATGCGATCGCACCGCGTCGCCGCTGATCGCATGCGATAGCGTAAATTACGCGACTTGCGGTATATTGTGCGAATGCGTAATGAAGAATTACGGACTCAATGAACATTATACCAACACGAGTCATAAAAATGCGTTGTTTATCACATCTTGTTTTGGCACCTTCTGGAGGAAAGTTCGTTGTTTTATTCACCAGGAAAGTGATGGAGACATCCCATGAAAACCAAATGTTTCCACTGATTTGAACATACTCGTATACATAGGTACTATTACTTTACATCGTGGGGTGGTACTTCATGAAATTTACTTCACTACACGGATACTAGAGAAACAATTTTCATTCCGTCATGAATGTTTGGAGCCGAACAAAAAGTGCGCTTGTCTGCAATGAATCCAGCCGCTTTAAGCACCACATTCTAATAACACAAGTTTTAATCACAATCTAAATGGTTGCTGCCAGATAATGCCGCAGCCATTTAACTGTGCTGCTCAGTAAATTAGTGTTGTTTATTTATTTGGAGCCTAATATGAGCCTACACGGGTCACTAAAGTGCTTTAGGTATTTACATACGCAGTAAATTATAATGAATTTCTGTTATTTCTATTTTTTACAGTCCCTTCAATGGACTCAGAGAAGATAATTTTCTCCTCAACATGGAAAAACATGTTTCCCAGCATGCATGGAGTTGGGAATTCTAAAGCAATTTTGAAACTAGTCGGGGCTTTCCAAAACTAGTTCGATGCTAGTCGTGTCGGGTGTTTTGTGAACCCAAAGCTCCTGGTTTATAAAAGTCTCACCATTGGACAATTGGTATTACCTGAATCCTTTGCAAATATGTACAAAAATGTTTTTAGTTGTGTAGGTACAAAAAAGAGTGGACGATCCCCGATATTCGATCGATCCCCCGAATTAAAAGTTTTGCCCGAAGGATCGTCAAACATGCTCGTATTTGTTAGATTTCCTGGGCGCGCGTCGCGCTCCTGCCCCGCCGCCCCGGGGCACACGGGTCGCGCGGTCTTCCTCCGCGGTGAAGCCTCTGAAGGATCAGCGGACTTACCGACGGATCACACGGTAGCTACCTGACGCTCGACACATCACAAGGAATTTATCTCACAACGATACGCACACACTGACCACGTTCGTGGGAAAGTTGAAGTGTCCGTTACAACTGGTAATCCTATCATTCAACCGGGTACACATACTTTACGTGAGGGAATCATCAGACGTTCGTCCATTCTGCATCCCATTCTCTAAAGCGACTGAAGTAGAAAAGGAATGAAAGTGAAGTGAAAAGAAATCGCACTCGCGAAAACCGTGGATTGCAGATGCACACATATCGATGGTGCGGCTACAAGTCTGCGGCTAATTGATGGCGTGTCGTGATCGCGGCACAGCCGGCGTGAGAGGCAGGACACTAGCTTGGAGACGACACTGAGTGGGTTGATTAGATTTTACGTAACCTCGAGTCTGTGTGTTGATACCGGGCGTGTGTGTGTGAGAGGATACTGTTTACCGACCGTGTGGCTCTCAATTGGATCTGTCAAAGGGTGCGGCAACCTAATCAGATACGTGTAGCGCCTGATCCAACATTATTTATTTACGGCCGAGTACCGGTCGCCGGTCGCCGGTCGCCGGTCACCGGACCCGACCTAATAGTTCTCACTCGTCGCGCGCTGTTTGTACTCTATTTCATTATGTGGCATAAGATAATGCTTCAAATGTAATCACATACCTACATTACGAGTGTAGCATATTCCCGTTACTCACACTAAATATTTTAACCTGTTTATATTGTTTGTATTCAGGGAGACGAATAAAGCTGGTGAGGTTTTATCTTTAGTACATTGTGCTACACAGGTTTAGAAAGAGTAAGACACTTGACGTTGTATGAAAATAAAGATAATATTAGGTCTTTACCTATGAAATTGCCGTTTTGTTTGAAAAAAGTTAAAGTATTTTTTTTTTCGAACTTATTTATTTCTTTTATTCAAAGTAATCACCCCTGCAATCAATGCATCTTTGCCAACGCTGTGGCAGTTTATGGATGCCCTTCTTGAAAAAATCAGCTGGACGGGAGACAACAAACTCTTCAAAGGCGTTTTGTACTGCCTCTCGGGAATTGAATTTTTTTCCCGCTAAAAAGTTGTCCAAATTTTGGAAAAAGTAATAGTCGGAAGGCGCAAGATCTGGTGAGTATGGCGGATGAGGGAGAGCTTCCAAACCCAACTCATGCAGCTTAGAGACGGTCTGTTGTGCAGTATGGGGCCGCGCGTTGTCGTGAAGTAGCAGTGGAGACGACCGATTGACCAAAGCTGGTTGCAGACGTGCGAGTTTCGCCATCATTGTGGTCAGTTCTTCAATGTACACATCTGCAGTAATGCTCTCGCCGTTTTGTAAAAAGCTATGATGAATCACACCAGCACTAGACCACCAAACTGTGACCATCACCTTTCCAGGGGTCATTTTTCGTTTTGCACATTGCTTTGGTACCGAACCAGGATCTAACCAACTTGCTGAGCGCTTTCGATTGTCAAAAAGAATCCATTTTTCGTCGCACGTAACAATTCGGTTCAAAATTCCTTCATTTCTGTGCCTGTTAAGCAGCGCAAGGCAAGTCTCGACGCGTACGTTGCGCTGGCGATCGTTAAGTTCGTGGGGCACCCATCTATCAAGCTTTTTTATCTTGCCAATCTGTCGCAAATGGACCAATATTGTTTTAATGCTAACATCAAAAGCTGCTGCCAGCTCAGCTGTAGATTGAGTTTCATCAGCTTCAACAATCACCTTTAATTCATCATTGTTGACCAAAGTTTCCGGACGACCACGAGGTTCATTTTTCAAGTCAAAATTCCCAGAACGGAACCGAGCAAACCAATAACGGGTTGTGCGTTCGTTTGTACAGTTCTCTCCGTAAACGTCGTTGATGTTACGGGTCGTTTGTGCCGCGTTGGTGCCACGACGGAACTCATATTCCATAATTACACGAAATTTCAAAGTATCCATTATGAGAAAAAATGTTGAAATGTAATGAAAATACAACGCTAATCAATAAACAAAAGACTGATTTTGTAAATAGAATGTCATATTTTTAAAACAAAATTAATTTGAATTTAGAACTCATAGCCAATCAAAACTTTTTTTTGTTTGAAAAAGTCTGTACTGCAATACGGCAATTTCATAGGTAAAGACCTATTATTATACCAATCAATACAATACAATATTATGTAAATCAAATATGTATCTGGTTAATAACCTGTGGCAACGCGACAAATAGTCATAATTATTATGTAGTTAATCTCGATCTACCGAAATGATAAGCTAACTACTCGAGAATGGCACGCAGCATACAAAGCATGCGCTCCTGGTGATCTCTAATGGGGATACACGGATGACGTCATTACCTGTTAGTTACATTACTGAACCTGGAGTCGACATCCTGAAAGTACGCTTAGTACATACAGTATGTCAGCTCATTGTATTGTTATATGATATATGTAGGTAGTATTATATAGGTTGTCGTTTGTTGCAGCGGGTATTGAACTTTGCGACTGGCTTTGTATAATCAGTTTATGTATTAAGTTCCTTATGTAGTATACAAAATTATTGCATAATGCTTAGTGAAGAAACCAGTTATTGTCAACGAGTTAAAAAACACTGGTAGGTAATACTAGTTCATAGGAATATTTTAAACTATCAAATAAAATCCAATTATCGAAATTAAAAAAAAAACTATCAACCTAATTAAGTGAACTTAATTAACAAATTAAGTTCACTTAATTAGGTTGATAGTTTTTTTTGATAATTGGATTTTTAAAGGGGTTATACTAGAGGTCATTAGTAACAACTAATGACCTCTAGTATAACCCCTTTGAAGTAATAGATCGAATTTCCCAGTCACCCTCCCTGTATTTGATTGAATTTTTGTGTGCAGACTAGGAACGCTATGAGGTATACGCAGTTCAATTTACTGTGGTATTGTCTCTGATTCTCGATACTCGGGCAGGGCTCGCTAGCCAATAATCGATTGAGATGTACCTACCCCGGGGCTCGGTGGCCGGCAACAGGACACTCACAGCTTACAATATACCAACGAGCCACCTCTGACGTTTCGCTAACATCTCACATGCTGTTCTCGATATTGCATCGTTCTAGGGTATCACTTGTATTTATGAGAATCACAGATTGTTGGCAAGGGTGAAAATAGAGCGTACCTACCCCCATTTCGGCAGTTGCATTTAAGCACCATCACCATCATCTGCCTAGCCTTTCCTTAACCATGTTGGGGTCAGTTTCCAATCTAACTGGCTACAGCTGTTTATCAGCATTTTAAGTAAAGCGACTGAGTATCTGACCTCCGCAATCCAGTTTGTACTGGCTAATACGATACCCCTATTGGCAATACTAGTTGTCAGGCTTTGGGACCACTGACTTCCTGTAACGACTATGAGTCGGGCCAAACGGCTCACTGTGCTTTATATCATGATCACCGACCCATGTACCGACTAGTCAAACGATGCTTAACTTTAAAGATTGACTCATGCAGCTGTTATTATTTAGCCACGAGTATTTCTATTCTTAAATGAAGTAAGAAGTACCCTTGTGCTCTTCTATCTTAATGTATTGTCCTGTAAGGTATTTTGTGTGTACATAAATAAATAAAAAATCAGTTACTCAAATAGCAACGTTTAGCAGTGAATCAAAAAGAATTTCAATTAAAACGACCATACTTTTTCATTTCCTGTGCACTGAGGAAATATTTAACAAACACCGTCCACCGACTGCTGCTTAAAATAAAAAGAAATCTGTATTCATTCACCTTCGCTAGCATTTTAACATTCACACTTAAGTGAGAATACACAGAAGCGTATATTCAGAGACGTCTCTGTGATCAATAGGTTTAATACTGGAAGTGATCACAGACTCGTGCGAGGGTCTCTGAATATCGATTTCAAGCTTGAACGTGTCCGTTTGATGAAATCCAGACTCCGACCAACCCTGCTCCAAACTATAGTGGGATCTGAAAAGTTCCAATCTAACTTGGAGAACCGATTCGCTGCCGTGGAAACCACAAATAGCGGTGACATTGACCAGGCCCTCGAGAATGTGGTCGGAATCCTCAGGGAGGAAGGTGTGAGATTTTGCGAATTGCGGCGTAGGGACAGGAAGTCGAAGTTTTCGGAAGAAACGCTCAAGCTCATGGAGAAACGACGTGAACACCCACCAGCCACTTCGTCAGAGTGGCATGCTCTAAACAAGAAAATTGGCAAACTTGTACGACACGATCTCCGATGCTCCAACACTCGTTCAATAGAACGAGCGATCGAGCAAAATCGGGGATCCAAAGTGTTTGTTCAATCTCTTGGGAGAAGTCATCTGACGAAGCTGACCACTACAAGTGGAGCAGTCGTTTCTTCCGGGCCGGGGGTTCTTTCGGAAATTGAAAGCTTCTATAGTCAGCTGTACGCTACGCATGCATCTCAACCTGATCCCGAAAATGAGCAGTTCCGAGCTACATTAACACGCCACTTTACGGAAGACTTGCCAGAAGTCAGCCTGGACGAAATTGCGATGGCTCTCAAACAGCTTAAAAACGGAAAAGCCCCTGGAGAAGACGGTATTACGACTGAGCTCCTGAAATCTGGTGGTAAACCTGTAATGAAGGAGCTCCAGAGCATTTTCAATACTGTTCTTTTTGATGGGAGAACTCCAGAGGCGTGGAGTAAGAGTGTTGTCGTGTTGTTTTTTCAAAAAGGGTGATAAAACTCTTTTGAAAAACTACCGACCCATTTCACTCTTGAGCCACGTCTATAAGCTGTTTTCGAGAGTCATCACAAACCGTCTTGCGCGAAGACTCGACGAGTTCCAGCCTCCCGAACAGGCCGGGTTTCGATCGGGATACGGCACCATAGACCACATCCATACAGTGCGGCAGATTATACAGAAAACAGAAGAGTATAATCGGCCCCTGTGCTTAGCGTTTGTGGACTATGAAAAAGGCCTTTGACTCGATCGAAACCTGGTCTGTTCTGGAATCTTTGCAGCGATGCCAAGTCGATTGGCGATACATCCAAGTGTTGAGAGGTCTTTACAACGCCGCTACTATGGCCGTCCAAGTCCAGAACCAGCAGTCTAAACCTATTCCCTTGCATCGTGGTGTGAGACAAGGGGACGTTATATCCCCCAAATTGTTCACAAATGCATTGGAGGATATATTCAAGACGCTGGACTGGAAGGGGCGCGGCATTAATATAAACGGCGAGTACCTCTCTTACGATTTGCAGATGATATCGTTATCGTGGCGGAAACGCTGCAAGATTTGCAGCATATGCTGAATGGCCTAGCTGATTCTTCTCAACGCGTTGGTCTCCGGATGAACCTGGATAAAACCAAGGTTATGTTCAATGAACATGTAAGGCCGGAACCAATTGCAGTTCAAGGCAGTATTCTCGAAGTTGTTAAGGAGTATGTTTACCTCGGGCAAACTATGCAGTTAGGTAAAAACAACTTCGAGAAAGAAGCCAACAGAAGAATACAGCTGGGCTGGGCAGCGTATGGAAAACTGCGTCGGCTCTTCACATTGCCAATTCCACAGAGTCTAAAGACGAAAGTCTATAACCAGTGCGTCCTACCCGTCATGTCGTACGGTGCCGAAACGTGGACACTCACGGTTGGGTTGGTCCACAAATTTAAAGTCGCTCAACGTGCTATGGAAAGAGCTATGCTCGGGGTTTCTCTGAAAGATCGAGTTCGTAACGAGGTGATTCGACAGAGAACCAAGGTTATCGACATAGCCCACCGCATTAGCACGCTGAAGTGGCAATGGGCCGGCCATATAACCCGAAGAACCGATAACCGTTGGGGTAGACGAGTTCTTGAGTGGAGACCACGGATCGGTAAACGTAGCGTAGGACGTCCTCAGACTCGGCGGAGCGATGATCTGCGCAAGGCAGCTGGCAAGAGCTGGATGAGAGTGGCCGAGGATCGTGCTCAGTGGCGTGTCATGGGAGAGGCCTATGTCCAGCAGTGGACGAATACAGGCTGATGATGATGATGACTTAAGTGAACGTTTCAATTTTTCATGTTTCAATATGACGAGGTACGGTCAGCTACGAAAGTCGCTGTACATATCCAAAATTATAAGTCGTCTTAGTTTTAGAACGATCCATATTAACAGACTGGAGAAAATAATATAACAATATTTTCATCAATGGTTACACAAATTCGCAAAACAATATTACATCAGATCTGATGAGCACTGAACTTAGTGTTATATTGATAAGTGTTAACCGACTTCTGATGCCAAATGTACTATAGAGACGTTATCAAAAGAAATATCATGGATCAGATGTGATCCTATGCGTACTGTGCCATGACACTTGTATCGAAAACTACGAGATGGCAAGAGCTATCTCATTGCTGTCGGTACAAGTGTATTGTGTGAACAAAATCTCAATGTACTTGCAAGAACAAATAGATTAAGATTTTGGTCGCCTTGTCCTGTCTAGTGTTGGTATATTTAACTAATGTCTTTGCATTCATGTAATACGATTTGAAGAGAAATTCTTGTTGTATAAAATGAATTGCAAGTGGAGTCACCTTAAAATGAATTGCAACTGGCCCCCATGAGCACCGAGCTGGTGTGACGTCACAAGCGGTGAGTTAGCGAAACTCATCGCTTGTGACGTCACACCAGCTCGGTGCTCATGGGGGCCAGTTCGTAAGCGTGGCCTGATCATACAGACGCACACGGGTAATCGCTTAGGAGATTAGGATTTCAACTTCCTGTGCTTGACCTATGTTACTTCGGGCTGGCACAACACCTTTTTTTCTTCCATTAACCGTATAATCTACTTCTTTCCATTCGTATCATCATTCCTCACACAATCCATTCATCTTGTCTTTGGTCTGTCCCGCTCCAACCATCATCTTTAGAGGAATACAAGATTTATTTTCTTAAAGTCGTAGATAGTAGGTATTGAGATTTAAAGTAGCAAAAGGCCACCGCTTGGGAGCAAGAAGCTGCATCCTCAATTGCGCTTTCAACTTATGTATATTCGGATATCAGCGTGCTCCTACGACATACGGCCTTCACAAATATTGCGTGTTCTGCTAAATGAAATTGGAAACCAAAAAGTGACAGCTGTTGTCGTTCTCGCTTTCAAAATTATTGTATTATACTGTTTTAAACAAACATATTTTAATTAATTAAATATTTCTTAACTTTTCTGCTGACATAAAAATACATTTGGCTAACACAGCTGGCAATGTGACGTACCCTGCGATTATTTTCACATACAGCATTCACGGCCCTCGTAGTAGGTAATTATGATACTTTGTGATATTTTATAGCGTCATTCTGGAAAAGCAAATAAATGTAAAACAAAAAAATATATTCCTTATATCACAAAAATATATATATATGTAGAAGCGTCAGAAGGAGCCTCATAGAGGTCCAGGCTGTCGCTATTCATCGTGGGCGTTGTAACAACAGGAATTTCAAAAATAAAACGTGTATTGTTCAAAGTCTTGTTACTAAATTGTTCCACAATTTTACACATAATCACACACAAGTACCAAGATAAAACTGGATAATGAGCCAATAGGTTAGTACGTGTGCACCTCGTCAGCAGCTGTCATCCGCCTGACGGCCGCAATTCCTCGAGACGACACCCACTACTCTATTCGGGGTTACCCGCTCATATTTCTCAGATTAAAACTAAAACAATATTGAAAAAATCAAATTATGGTAAACTGTAAAACGTAAGGTAATAATTTCGTCATCATTAAAATTAATCCATAATCAGCGCGCCGTCATATATTTTATTTCACATACTTATGAAACGTATGAATAAAAATATGAATTTACAAAGCCTGCAATGTGCACACATTCCTAAAAAATAGGTAAATGAAAAAGAATATAAACAAAAGTAAAAATAAAACATTATACGCATAATAAATTAAACAATTGACACAAATGTAGTCATCAGTGCTGTAACTATTCTGCACAAAGAATAAACGGTGCAATGATTTGAAAACTATTGTAAAACGTCTGTTTATAAAGAGTGGAATAAATAAAATTGGGAATAGTTAGAGACATCCACACATAAGTGCCGTTTAAGTGCTACCATGAAAAGCCGCATGCGCAGAAGGAACTAATGCTAAACTTCTTTATCTTTAACGTAGTTCTTAATTTTCTAATGAAAAATGTTTAAATGTTTGATGTAATTTCTAAAGTTTCCATCGGTCAAGTCTGTAACCAAATGATGTAAAAAGACTTTAAAACACAGCGCAAGCCAAGAAAAGTAAAAATGCAAAATAATGTACAAGTGAGATTGTATCAAACTACAAATATAAAAGTTCTGCACACACCACACCAGGTCTCAGTTGTGATTTCAGTTCACGTCTGATGTTGAATGTGATCTAAAAGCATTTTCCTTCCAACGAGAGAAAATCGTTCGGAGGAAAATTTTACTATATCGACGGAGAGACGATTTACCCTTATGACGGCCGAAAAGCTTTGGCTGAAATAGGAACGAGGCTACACAAATATCTATGTCGGGTGGCTATGTTTTCTGAAATCTGAACATAAATGTGAGGTGTGTTTGTTTCTCACTCAATTCTGATTTCATTTCATTTCAAATCTGATCTATAGCGCTCTTTTTAAACATCAGTTAACAGTCCTCGCTCAAGTAGTGACAAGGTGTCCAACGCTTCTGGTTATCGTCGATATGTGGTACTCATATGTTTCTATAGATACCAGATTGTGGGATGCTCCGGCTCCGGCAAACCACTCACACGAACATCCCAATCACAATCACTGACAGTGATGTTACACTGAATATTAAGTTATCATAGTCAATATGCAAGCAGCGTCACACACACAACACCTGCGGAAACCGATATTATAGGAAAGTAACAAATGACGCTGGTAACGGTGAGCACTAACGTTTTACGGTGTAGTATAACATAAAGGTCAGCTCGCCGGAGTGTGGGGTGAGGGGTGCGGGGGACGAGGGGGTGCCGCCTGCGACGTGGGTGAGGCTGTAACCCGAGCGAAGCCGAGGTATCGCGTCTCCAATAAAACCAAGTGTATTGACGTTGCATAATAACTCATAACAGAACGATACAAACGCACAACGGACCGATGATCAGAAGTTCCACGCTCCCAGGAATCATATCAGTCTTACTCTACGGATGGGTGATGAAATCATGTAGTCGATGATAGGCCTGCAGATCGAAGAGTTTTACAGAACGCA
Organism: Cerastis rubricosa; assembly: GCA_949152445.1. Taxonomy (NCBI): domain Eukaryota; kingdom Metazoa; phylum Arthropoda; class Insecta; order Lepidoptera; family Noctuidae; genus Cerastis; species Cerastis rubricosa. The sequence goes on along the minus strand of OX424525.1, from coordinate 540,987 downwards.
TTAATGACGTAGGCAGTGGCATCCGAACTCAAATGCTTGCATCTGGCGGAAGGACGCTTTCGATGTCATGTTTTGGTGATCAAGCGCTGCCCTTACATAATGTGCTATACAGCTTACACCAGCACACCCTGGGCGAGTGCGAATATCGGCTCTATGACTTATGTCGTAGGGGTGACATCTCCCTAAACGACAGTCCGAATTTCAAAGACGGTATAGTTGGAGTTATCTTTGATCGTGTGCTCCGTAGAGTGTTTATTATGAGTGCTGAAGCTTTAAACAAAAGGAGCTTAGGGGGTGGTGCGGGGGAGTGGAGTCGGGTTCGCCTGCTTTAACCTTAATCTGCAACAATTTAATTATTTCATAGGGTTTGCAAGCACCATGTCTTGGTTTATTCTGCGTGCACATAAAACTATGAATCATGGTATAATTTGATATGTGGCAAATGCGAAATGGTATTACAAATCTTGTTTCATGTAGATCTATTAAATTCTCAGGCATTACACATGTTTATTAGAACATTCTGCGAATTCAATCGCATGTGACTAATCCAATTGCATAGACAGTGTGTACTGATCGATCGCGAGCGGTCCGCTCGGTGTCCGCTGAGGCGTGTGAGCGGATGGCGCAACGCTCGAGTTCATACCGAGCATGTGACGCGGCACTCGAGCCCTTGGCTCTGTGACGCCGACACTCGACATATTGCCCCCACCCGCGATTTATGACTGTGTCAGACGTGCCGATGCATCGAGCATGCCTCTGATACTTGCTCATGAATCTATAGGTTGGAAAGTGGAAATTATGATTATCTACTTCTCCGAACAGGATAATATGAAGTTGTGAATATTGTATTCGAATATTCTCAGTTTAACGACCGGTTGTTAGGGTCGGCTTCTAGTCTAATTCAATGGAGCTATATACCAGTATTTAATAAAGAGTGACTGCCTATCTGACCATGACAACCCACTTACTGGGAACACGGTACTTGACAATAATTATGTTCCATCCTAGTAATTGCACTGTAGGGGTAAACAGAATTAAAATTTAAGTATATTGGCCCTGTTATCTGTATTTTTAGTTTCTTCGGTTACAAATACCCGATTTTTTATGATAATAATACATTTATTTGTCAGAATATTGTTATACAGTAGTTACATGGTTATAAGAGTTCATAATATTCTGCCGTTTCCAGCGTACAAATACATTTTCAAATAAATTAGGATAACATTCAAATTAAATAAAAAATTGGTCAAATATTAGGAATCAAATGTCAAAAAGATTATATTAAAAATGTCAAAGAGAATGAGAGAGAATGTAATTATTTCATCATATTTAGGTCAACTTTTCATTCATAAAATCATTAGACGAGTAATAGCATTTATTTAAGATATAATCGAATAATTTACGTTTAGATGTCCTAAAGTGATTTTGGTCGCCATACAAAATACATTATTAGAAAACAGTTTATTATTTCGTCTAAGTACACGAAGCATGTGAACTTTGCGGCTAGGTCTGGATACAAGGTCATTACATTGATAAGGAATCGGTTGCATTAAAATCACATCTTCTATCAATCTATATTTATTAAATTCAAAGTCCTGACTGACTGACTGAGATATCAACGCACAGCCTAAACCGCTGATCCTAGAGACCTGAAATTTGGAAGGTATGTCTTTTGTGAAGAGTAGGTATCTACTAAGAAAGCGTTTTACGAAATTTCACCCCGTGGGGGATAAAATAAGAGATAAATTTTATGAAAATCGGTAATTTTTTTAAAATTTAGAAGCATGAATATTCTTACGATACTGACTTCTAGTTTTAAATAAATCAATACATATTTTAGCGTTTTTGAGAATCTACCCCCTAAAAGGGTTAGATAGGGGTTGAACGTTTGTATGCGGAATCCGTAATTTCTATGTAAGAAGAATGAAAATAAATATTGAAGTTTCTGAGCAAAAATAAATAAATACGTACTTCGTCATTTTCTAGGTGCAAATAATGAAATTTTAAATACACAATGTTTCAATATCCTCCCCTAGGCTATGGCTGGCATTGATTAAAGTGAGAACTGTCTCTCACATGGGCAGTTTTATGTACATAGTACTAAGTCACTCGCAAAGCGCACTCCGGCACCGGAGTGACTGACTTAGTTAATTCAGCCCCAAAACGAAACACCGCAAACGTCATCTAAAAAGAGGTGCTAGGATAATTCATTTTTAACATAGTTTTCAAGGAGTTAAACAGTTTTGTTTATTTTCTTATTTTTTAATAAAAAAATGTTATCTAGCTCATTTACACCATTAACTATATCGAAAGGCGTGGATGGATGACCGGGGCATTTGAGCTACGGTAGCGTAGCTCAGAAGACATGCATAAAAAAATCTGGTTTAACACATTTATGGCACTAACAATCTAACATAAAAAAACGTCGTAATATACTTTTTCTAAACAGAATTAATTATTTGGCTTCTTACTTTGAAAATTACAGACTTTTACACAACTGTTTATCATATACTCACACTAAAACGCGCGTGCAAAGCCATGGCCAACAACTACTATCTATAACATTTAAATGTCTATTTTCGACATTATTTTGCGGAGGTATCACACACGTGGGCAATCGCCGAACTCAATACGGACGAAGCTGCGGGCAGAAGCTAGTAACTATAACGAAATAATAAAATGCTAACTTCTAATAACAATAAAGTTCTACTGCTACTACATCCGTACATTATCTCACTAATCCCTTATCAAAGCGAACTCATTCAATATTTGTAAGACACAGGTAATTGGCGTTCTTCTAAGCCATATTGAGAGAGAAGGTCGATATTGTATCTCGTGGTGGACATTAATTCTCAAGATTCCATCGCCAACTCAATCAAAGGATCAATTAGTGGGCACGGGGTGAGGCATGCGGTTCACGGTGGGGGGGGGGAGGGGTGAGCATGCAGAACGTTATGAATGAAAAGCTTATTGCGCTCTGATACGTGGCCACTCGACTACTTGCTCTCTCTCACAGCGTTACTAAAGGCTCCGAGAGAGTTACTTGATTGATTAAGAGCCAATAAATAAAGCTTCGGACTGGTCTTTCGGTACGCGATTAAATTTTCAAAGTATTACAAGAAATTGTGTTTGAGATGTTTAGGATTGCATTGGAATTGTGCCCTATATAATGGGTTATCGATTGTCGTCTGATTTAATATACTGAAACCTTATAATCGGAAATGTATGTCACAGTGCAATAGCACTCCTAGGTGGAACCTTCCTCCAGGATCACAGACGGTGAGTCTTTGGCTTCGACCTTGAGAATAATTGTGTTCACGCCATGCTAAGTTTTATTGCTCGCCATGTTGATTAGGCTCCTAATTTCACGGGGCGCGCTCACTGGCGCCCAACGTGGGACCATTGCAAGCCGCGCCCCGCGCCCCGTGCCCCCACGCTTGAGAACTGAACTGTTTGTGGTAGTTGGACGAGCGTACGATGACATCGGTACAGAGAACAAGTGGATGAGGATAACTACGATGTAAATTCAATGATATTTAATTACTGAATACCGAATTACCGAATATTTCGCATGCGTATTTTTCAGGGACTCAACACACAATTTCGTTCAGGAATTAAATGCACTTATTTATAAAACACTAGCAGCCCGCCCCGGCTTCGCACGGGTAGTTAACAAAATTAATAATTACAATACACACACATAAACATTTCTATTTGCGTCAGGTTACTAAAAAAGAAAATTATAAAGAAAGATTGAATATTCCCCTGCCGTACGGCCCGTACGGCCCGTACGGGAAGGGCGTCACACGGCATAAGGTGCCTAGCAAGCCAGCCGAGCAAGGTGAGCGGCGACCACGCAACTTTTTTCTAATGCTTACATTTTTAAACTCGTGATATCTTTCGTATGGAATGTCCGAATGGAATAGTTCAACAAGTTATATAAAGGTATTGAAGCAGTCTTGAATATGAAGCAATTTCTTTTGATAAGGATTAATACCAAGATACAAATACAGAGCCTTTTATAGCGGCGGCATAACTATAATAGTTAGACATAAGAAGAGTTTTAGTGAGGATCCCTAACTTTTTTGAAAATAATATAGTATAGATAATATAATACAGCCTATGTCACCCGGAAATAGTGTAGCTTCCCAACAGTGAAAGAATTTTTCAAATCGGTTCAGTAGTTTCGTAGCCTATTTAATGCGAACAAACAAACAATCAAATATTTCCTCTTTATAATATTAGTTTAGATTAAAAGGTGTAAGGATGAAGTTAGTTGGTACTTTACGTTCTTAGGAATATAATATTACTTAAGTACGTGTACGTGCTACTACCCAGTATAAACAAAAACCGGCTGAGCGCTAGTCGTACTCGCAGAGACTGGGTTCCGTACCACCAAAAAATATAATACCAATGTTTTTCTTTCAACTACGCAGTAATGTTATCATTAATCACTACAAAACCGATCACAAAGGATGTCTTTTTTGCTTAGAACCAAAACAGTGCAGAAAAGTTATATGAAATCTCGTTATTGCACTGCTGTTCATTTCTGCACTGTTTTAAATTTTAAATTTACAATTAAATTTACTATTAAGTTTAATAAAATGTATGAATTAGATCAAAAAGATACTGGCGGAAAGAAAAATCGGCTGAAAAAAAAATCTCAAAGATTTACAATGGTATAAAATATAATACCAATGTTTTTCTATTTTTTGGTGGTACGGAACCCAGTCTCTGCGAGTACGACTAGCGCTCAGCCGGTTTTTGTTTATACTGGGTAGTAGCACGTACACGTACTTAAGTAATATTATATTCCTAAGAACGTAAAGTACCAACTAACTTCATCCTTACACCTGTAGGTGCTCTGTTTCACACCTACGGGATTCGACACGGGAGTTACCACGACACGTGTTATATTTAAATAAAAGGTTTTGATCACTGTAGTATTATTATTTTATTCCCGTAATTATCCCAAGTTGAACACAAACACGCGGACCGGCCAATGCGCAGTAACTGGCGATCGCCCATTCACACTTCTCTTTCATACAACAAAACGCTGACGCATAACATCATACTTACATTGTCCCTACACACCTTTTAATCTAAACTAATATTATAAAGAGGAAATATTTGATTGTTTGTTTTTTCTACTTCATATTTAACAAAAAAAAAAGTAAAAAAAAACATGGAAACAGCGATAGCGATATGAATTCAACTCCAGAAAGCTACAGCTGCAAATGAAGTTGTTAATAACTTCGCTTTTAATATTTGTATGTTTGAAAGGAAGATGAAAACTTTGTTTCATTAACTTGAGTTTTCATTTTAAGTAGGTATATTCTGTCACTGTAGTTGAAAGAAAAGTAGTTTACGCACCTTGCTATAGTAAGTTATTAATGCACTCGTGTTAATTTAGTGCCTCGTGCATTAATAATTCACTTTGCGTTCGATGCAACAATCTACTATTATCTACTTCGGTTTCGTAATATTCGAATTACCTACAAGCACAGAAAAAAGTGGATTCCCGACGCTACGACGCGACGCTTGGATTAATTTATTTTTGGGTTTTTTAGAGGTTTTTTGTATAGGGGGTTTTTTTATTATATTTTTTGGTCGGGGTATTAAACAATGTTACTGCTGCAGTTTGATGAAAAAGTCCCATATTTCGAAAATAATCTTTCATGAAAAATCTTATTCTATCTAATTTTCGTTGAAGTTTTATTTTACTTTGTTATATTAGTTCTACAAACTTATTTTTTTTTTGAATTTTCCTCCTCTTACTTTAGAAGTTAGAGGGGGGACACAAATTTTGACAATTTTCAAGACTTTGGTAGCAAATATTTCATCAACCATTGATTTAAGAAAAAAGTACATGTTGGATCCGGTCAAAAGTACGGACAGAAAGTGAATCAAAAGCGCGCCAAAGGTTGCATTAAGCGACCTACTTACCAGTCTACCCACACCTAACCGCGCTTACTACAGAGTCGTGATGTTTCAAGCTTGCAGCGACGACGACAGTCAGTGTCTAATCGCGGCGGAGTCAAGACGTCCCGAAAGTGTACCCCGATTCATGGTGCCTAGTGTTATTGTGTTGGATTGTAATTTCAAGTTATTTGTTAGTTCGATAAAAGCAGTGTACAGTGTGTGTGTGTTGTCATTGCACGAAACCCATGTTCTGCCCACATGATGACCGAGTCTAACGGAATAAAATCATCAAACTGCGAGAGATATATAAGAAATCTCAATATCATTTTTGACACCACATACACAGTTTTTTTCAATCATTTCTTCTTTATTGTTTGGTTAATGCCTAACGTCGTGTTTACTTTTACAGTTTTTATGCCGCCCGTGGGCCTCTTACTACATGTAAGGAGAGCCATCACTCGCGGGCCTGTAGACGGTGAGTAATGGGCTAGCTCACCGTCCGTCCGTCTTATGACGACAGGCCGTGCCGACGCGGCGACGGTGTGTTCGTGTTCCACGCGCGCCTCAAAGAGATGTCAGTAAATCGGAGGGGTCACAAAGGGCTAAGAAGGAACGTGGATGGGTTTTAGTCAGTCAAGTCTGACACTCCCTTCCGCTCTGCCTAGAGCGGGAGAAGTTATTTGATGATATCGCACAGGAAAAAAAAAAGGCGCGCTTTCGCTATTTTGTTTTGTTTTTTTCACATCATATTTGTGTAGCGGTTCATAGAAGGCATCTACACTCCTAATTTCAACTGTGTGGTGCCAATAGTCTCGGAGTGACAACTCTGTGAGATACGGACGGACCGGTAAACGGACAGACGGAATCCATAAGGGTTTTGTTAAACAGTGATCCATTCCAATAAATTGTCTCGACATGAAAAATACTGACAACAATTTATAAAGCCCTTTTTGTTGTAATATTTACTGTAACATATACATACTATAACATGTACAATTTTATTAATTTGTAAAAGAATAAGATGTGTACTTGCCCAGTTTTTCTAAGCTCGACAAGTATCGTGTTTCTAACGACTCACAACAAGATATCCTGTATCTTAATATCCAGAGCAAGTAACAGTTCGCCGAGAGGTTACCTAGCCCAGACAGTTAACTAGCCCGGACAGCGCGGCCGTGTCCAGCGCGCGGACCCGAGTGGTAACTGTATCCCGTCACGAAGACGTTACGGATCGCCTCACACGCGCACCTAATACCGCGAGACAGAGCTGTCAGCTGACGGAGGGCAGGTCACTCTCTCTCATAAGTATTCAAAGTAAGTGGTGAGATCCTCTTTGACCTATTGAGGTGTCTGTAGTTTGAGTTTGCTAAAAGTGTGCAGTTTCAAATTTCTATGATAGATACGCCCATACGACTGACTAGCAGTCTCATCCATTTTTAACCCCCTGACCAAAAATGAGGGGTGTTATAAGTTTGACGTGTGTATCTGTGTTTCTGTATAACTGTGGATCTGTGTGTCTGTCTGTGGCATCGTAGCTCCGATACGTAAAGGGATGAACGGATTTTGTTAAAATTGGTTTCCATTGAAAGCTGTTCTAATGTATAGTGTTTTTAACTATGTTTTGAGAAAATTTGCTCAGCCGTTTGAAGATCATCACCTTTTTTCTAGTTGATGAAGGGATGTAAACAACTTCCACATGTCTGGTCGATTCGAAATTTGAAACCATGTCACTCACTGTGGGCATCGCCTAAAAGCTTGTGATTTTATAAAATTTATAACTTTTCATGTTTTCCTTAATTAGCAAGAAGAGGCGCAACACCGAGAAAAGTGGAAGGAATGGGGGAGGCCTATGCCCAGGAGTGAGACAGTCAAGGCTTAGAAAAATAATATATTGTGTTTAAAAGCATGAAATAAAAATTAAATTAAAAATTTTAAAAACCCCCGACAGAAATAACATCAAAATATCAAAAATAAAGTAATCCAAGCGTCTTAGCGTCGGCGGACCGCTAAGTAGACCGCTTAGCACAAGCACAAAACAAAGACTTTTTATGTATTTTTTTGATTATTGCGATCAGATAATTATCGTCTGCAGGAGCAGAGCCCTCTCAGCTTATTCAGACATATCATGCGTTGAATCTATGCATGGCCTGGAAAGGCTTTTGATACTCTAATGGGTGGCAGGAAACATGCTATAGACCGAGCGCCGACAAAATGATCAGGCGCACTCAAGAAGGCTGTCGAATGCAGCTTGTACCGAACGGTGCACACTGCAGAAGATCGCATGACTATACAAGTGAAAAAAAACCTTTTTCGCATTTAATTTTGATAGTAAACCATATATAACGCGCTTTGTTCAGTGCCGTCAAGTGTATCTTGCTGGCAAGGATAAAAAATAATCCCTTAAAAATCCTAAGCAAGAAAAAATCTTACCGCTTTATTTTGCCACGAAGCATTACATATGTGAATCGTGTCCGCAGTCCGCGCTCCGCTCGCTCCCGGCTTAGTATGAGCTAATCCGATTATTCAGTAAACAGTCAATGCTTTTATTGTTGGTCGCAGTCCCGCACGGCCGCGGCGTGAACACTACGCTGATGTACTTTGCTGTCAATTTGCATTGCGCTCGGAGCCGCCATTAAATACTGCCAGCTTTTCGTTTATTAGCCTGTTAAAGCTTGATGCCTTCCATTTCATTACGCCGACACTAAGCCCTACAATCCCTGAAACGAAATGCAGATCTCTACAGCACAGATTTACTAAATGAAAGAATAAATCTATTTCTCCTTGCAAGTCGCCTTTTTACGGGTCTTGCTTTTTGAAGTTGTTTAAATTGAATTGTCTCGACCAAAAATTGGTTGAAACTTATTTTAGCATCTCTTAAATCTCAAGGCGGCCTAACGACGGCACCTTATACCGTTGACTACATAGTTGAGTAAAAAGACAGTAGTCGTATAGTATGTGAGTGGGGTACCGCTTGGCTGTGGGCACGTTACGTGTCGACACTACAGGTAGGGCGTCGCTCGCGTTCGATCCGATGGGATTACTGTAAGCCGCTGATTCCACTCCACCACGCGCCCATTTACACGACTTATGACAATAGTCTCGCGTATCGTACCGACACAACTACCTACGTGTGTGCGTGAGGAGTGGGGACGTCCTCGCGTGTAGTGTGACTCCTTGAGATCGCTATCTCAACAAGTTCACACTAAGACGCGTTGTGTCACTCACAGCAGTTTCAAACTATTCAGTAGTACGTAATTACGTCGCGAGATCTGAATCCGACTTTGTTAAGTTTAATGACAATAACTTTATTTTGAAACACTTTTTAATACCTACTTCATCATCTGCTGGCGTTTTTCCAACTATGTTTGAGTCGGCTTCCAGTCTAACCGGAGTGTTTTAGTATGCTTCCACATTTATTGTGCGAATCACCTGTCTTTGGAATTCACTGCTGGCTTCTGTGTTCCCTGATCACTCTAATCTGGATCTGTTCAAAGTTCGAGTGAATCGGTTTCTTCTAGGTTAGAGTGCTCCACCCTAGGCCACATCATCGCTTCACATTCAACCTCCTAATATATACGAACCGTGTCCAAGAATACCGTTTCTGAGTCAAGCCCTTGTTCCAGCTGCCTAACAAGAGCCTCATCAGGTATTGGTCGAGCGAGACTCTTGGTTATTAAGCCATTGGCTGTTATGACTATCGGCACAATAATCGCTGAGTCCGCATATTTACATAATAATATATTAAAATCGTTAGTTTCGATGTTCCGAGATGGGGCAAAATCTACTGCATAAATTCTGTTTAAATTTTGCTCAAACATTCCATGAAATGTTATGTAAATATGTCCATAATATACCTTTAATATGTCTTCAAATGTTAGACTATGTCTTATCAAATCAAAAATCAAATCATTTATTTATTTGCAATGAATGTAGGTTACATTAAAATACAGGTGGAATAGGAAAGAGTGAGCCATGTACATTCTGTCTGAAAATAGGCACGCAAAAATTATAAAAATTGTCAAGATTCGGAAAATAGAGTTCCAAATTAAGATGTCACAGTTAGAATTATAGAAATTATACATTTAGGTACATTATTATAAAATTAAAATTGAAAAATGTCAAATTAAAATGTTACTATAGAATAAAATTAAAAATTTATGTATAGTATGTAATTTTCAAGATAATATTAATTATATCCCCATATCTTTGTTAGAAATATACCTTCAAGGAGTTTGTATGTGTTCCATTGTAAACTCTATGTTGTCTAGAATAAGGTTTATAGACAGATGTCACTTTAGTTTAGTCTGATCGTTTTGCCTGTGCGGTGCACAATACATTTGGAATCTTATAATGTGTTTTTATTGAGTAGCTCACGGAATCCAACATGGTAGCAGAGCGTTATGCTTTAAATTCACTACTCTTATTATTATTTTCCAAGTATACGCGTGTGATTTTGTAAAATTATTTTCAAATTTTATTCGCAAGAAAAACAAAGAACAATGACAACCGTCAATCAAAATGTTTCGATAGAAAAATTATCCGGGATTCAAGATTATCCATCCTGGAAATTTATGATGCGGATGGTGCTCATCCATGACGATCTTTGGGATTGTGTGGGCACAACTGAAAATAAAAACGAAAACGCAAAGAAGCAGGAAAAGGCGCTCGCGAAAATCGCCTTGAGCGTGAAGCCTTGTGTATTTCCACTAATTAGAAATGCCAAGTCGGCTAGCGAAGCGTGGAGCAACCTGCAGAAGGCATACGAGGACCGAGGCTTGTCACGACGACTCGGATTGCTTCGCACATTGTTCGCCATTAAATTAAGCGCATGTGCGAGTATGGAGACATATGTGAACAAGGTCATAGATACATCGCAACAACTGAGCGACATCGGAGCGGCTTTAGAAGATGACTTCGTGGCCGTGATTTTACTCAGCGGTTTGACAAGCGATTACGACCCGTTGGTTATGGCTCTAGAACATTCGAACGTGTCACTGTCAAGTGAAAATGTCAAAGCAAAATTGCTTCTAGAAAATGCGAGACGCGACGAAAAAAGCGAAAATGTTACGGCTTTAGCAGCTCGGAAAGCACCCAAGCCAATTAAGTGCTTCAGATGCAAAAAGAGTGGGCATTTCAAGAAGAATTGTCCTGACAACTCTGACGACAAGAAGAGTGGCAGGAAAAGCCAGGTGCATCTCACAGCGTTGGCCGCAGGAGTCAAGAGAGACGTTTGGTACGTCGACAGTGGTGCGGCGCAGCATTTTTGCAATGATCGCAGGTATTTAACAGATTTTACTATTGAAAAGCCGAAGAAGATCTTAATCGCCAATGGTGAAGCATTGCCGACAGCTGGAAAAGGAACTGCGCAAACTGTGCTAAAGGACAATAGTGTGAGATCGATAAGTAATGTGTACTTAGTCCCAAAATTGTCTGCTAATTTGTTATCTGTTAGTGCGATGGATAAGAAAGGTTTCGAAATTGTGTTTCGTTCTGGCGTGTGTACAGTCTATGACAATGGGGAGGTTTTGGCTACAGCTACCCTGAGAGATGGTATTTATGAACTTGATGCCATTGAAACTGTTTCTGTTTCGTGTAGCGAGCCATCCTCGCAGGCAATGTGTTCGTCTTTGTCTGTAGGTACAGGTGACAGCAAAGCAGTGCCGACACGTCAATTGAAGGTTGATAGTCGTCATGTTGCCGTGAGCGTGAAGCAAGCGCCGCAGTCCCCTGCTACTGGAAGCCAGTCAACGCAACAAATTTGGCACCATCGTCTAGCGCATCTGAACACCCGAAGCATGGAGTTACTGCGAAAAGGTATGGTCAAGGGTATTTCTTATGACAACAATAACTTTCGGTCGTGTGTTTCCTGCATCTTAGGTAAACAGACTAAGTTGCCATTTCCGAAGAAATCGGAGACCAGAGCCAAGGAAATTCTTGGAATAATTCACAGTGACGTCATGGGACCATTGCCGTGCCCGTCCCTAGGTGGGAAAAGATATTTTCTATTGTTCATTGACGACCTGTCACGAAAAACATTCGTTTATTTTCTTAGGAGGAAGGATGAGGTTTTCGAGATGTTTAAAGAATTTAAAGCTCTCGTAGAAAACCAAACCAATAAGAAAATAAAAGTTCTTCGTACAGACAATGGTGGTGAATATGTCAATTCTAATTTTCAGAAGTTCCTAAAGAAGCATGGGATTCGACATCAGACCACGGTTCCAAGGTCATCAGCTCAGAACGGGGTCGCAGAACGCGCGATCAGAACCGTTACGGAGAAAGCCAGGTGCATGCTCCAGGAAGCAGGTTTGAAAAAGGAATTCTGGGCAGAAGCAGTCAACACTGCCGTCTACCTGAAGAATCGCTCTCCAACTAAGGCTGTGATGGGCAGTACACCGGAAGAAAAATGGACAGGTAAAAAGGAGAATCTGAGTTACCTACGCATTTTTGGTTGTCAAGCTTATGCCCTACAGCACAAACGGGACAAATTAGATCCCAAAAGTAAGAAATATATTTTTGCCGGATACTGTGACGAGTCAAAGGGTTACAGATTGATAGATCCGGCGAGCTCGAAGAATGTCATAAAAGCAAGAAATGTCATTTTTCTAGAACATGCTTTTTGGCATAACACTTCATCGGATGAGGATGATAGTTCACGTTACACGATTGGTTTGTTTCCGAACAATGTAACTGTCACCGATAATGTTCCAGTGCAACCTGCCTCACCCGATTTACCCCAAGAGCACGCAGAAATATCTAACGAAAACTGTCAAGATAACAGCGTCATTACGACAGATGATTCTGAGAGCAGTAGTGAGACTCTGAATGACTCTGCGGATGAGACGTATGTCCCAGGAGATTCCACACTGGAAGACTACGAGAACTCTACGGACGAAAGTAGTGAGTTTGAGTCAGCTAGTGTAGCACGCACTGTTTGCAGTGACACTGAAGACCCTCAGACAGTACGCGAGGCACTGAATGGCCACGAAGCAAGTAAGTGGAAAGCCGCGATGGCGGAAGAGTATAAATCCTTCATCGATAATAAGTGTTGGACTCTGACTGACCGCGATACGAAGCAAAGGCCTGTCAAATGCAAGTGGATCTTTAAAAGAAAGCTTGGCCTTGACGGGGAAATATTGAGGTACAAAGCGCGCCTCGTTGCAAAAGGTTATACCCAGAAATACGGTATTGATTACGAAGAAACGTTTTCTCCTGTAGTACGATATTCCACTATACGTACGTTACTAGCTTTAGCAACGGAACATAACATGAATATTGAGCATCTGGATGTAAAAACGGCCTTTTTGAATGGAGATTTAAAGGAAACCGTTTTTATGGAGCAGCCAGAAGGCTACAAGATTAAAGGTCAAGAAGATAAAGTTTACAAGTTGAATAAGGCCATATACGGACTGAAGCAAGCTTCAAAGTCTTGGTATGAGAAAATAAATGGCGTTTTGACGAGCAAAATGAAATTTAAACGTTTATCTTCCGAACCTTGTGTTTATGTCAAGTCGAGCGGGAAATCTGTGATTATAATTGCTCTCTATGTTGATGATATAATGCTGTTTTCTTCAGCTGGTTCCCGAGATGTGGCAGGAATCAAAGAAGAATTAAAGAAGGCCTTCGAAATCAAAGATTTAGGGCCAGCACACCACATTCTTGGAATGAGGCTTTGCAGACAGAACAAGGAAATAACTCTAGACCAGTCAAGCTATATTAAGAAGGTGCTAGAACGATTTCACATGTCAGATTGCAAACCTGCACGAACACCTATGGAGAAAGGTCTGAAGCTCGTGAAATTTACAAAGAAGGATTGTACGCACGACTACAGAGGCCTGATAGGATGTCTGATGTACATAGCGGTATGTACGCGGCCGGATATTGCACATGCTGTCAGCTCGCTCAGTCAGTTCAACGACGCTTACAACGAGACTCACTGGAAGGCAGCAAAACGCGTTCTTCGCTATCTAAAAGGTACGCCTGATCATTATTTAACTTTTCAGAAGTCAGGCTTGGATATCGTCGCATATGCTGATGCTGATTTTGCATCAAATGAGGTCGATCGCCGATCTTATACCGGTTATGTGTTCAAAATTGGAAATTCTACCATCTCTTGGGAGAGTAGAAAACAAAAAACAGTGGCTCTTTCAAGCACAGAGGCCGAATATATGTGTCTGTCGGATGCTTGTAAAGAAGCACTTTTTCTACGCAAGTTTCTGTTCGAAATTTACGGGGTACAGTATAGGATTACGTTGTTTAATGATAATCAGTCTGCACTGAAGTTGTGCACTAATTCTATGTACCATGCCAGAACGAAACACATTGACGTGAGACATCATTTCATTAGGGAAATTGTTGAGGAAGGTACAGTTGTTATAAAATACCTATCTACTGATGAAATGGTGGCCGATGTTTTAACGAAACCGTTGGTAAAGGAAAAACATGATAAGTTTGTATGTCATTTATTTCTATCATTAAATAAATGATATGCGATGGTTCTAAGCAGTAGATAAGGCATACTTGCAGAAGTATAATTTGTTTTAGATCCGTATCACATAGTTTTTTGAATATTTACTGTTTATATGTGACGGATGCTTTGATAAATTTATGCTTTTGCTGTGTTTTGTTGTTGTTATGTTATAGTATATTTTTAGACAGCGGATGTGTCTACACTTAGATATTTTATTGTGGGTAATGTGATTTACATGAGTTTATATTGGATCAAGGGCCAGTGTTAGAAATATACCTTCAAGGAGTTTGTATGTGTTCCATTGTAAACTCTATGTTGTCTAGAATAAGGTTTATAGACAGATGTCACTTTAGTTTAGTCTGATCGTTTTGCCTGTGCGGTGCACAATACATTTGGAATCTTATAATGTGTTTTTATTGAGTAGCTCACGGAATCCAACAATCTTCCCGTGGGTGTCGTAAGAGGCGACTAGGACTTGCCAGAGAATGGGCAGCAGCGTTCTCTGTGCTTTTGTAACAACCGTACTGCGATCGCCAACCCGCCTGCCAAGCGTGGCGATTATGGCAAAACCCCCCATGTTATGTCAATGTGGCGAAACTTGGGGGAGGACTATGTCCAGCAGATGATTAATTTTACACATCGCTGATTAAAAAGCTGTATCCATAAGTAAGCTGTAACATTAATCGAATAATAAATTTTTTCTGTTAGGAAAGCCACTAATTTACTAATAGAACGCATACAAATAACACTTTTCCTCAATAATGCTGTGTTACAGGACTCGATTTGTAATAAATTTTTGTATTGATTTTTGACAGGTCGTTTTCTAGTTTATGTCATCGTGGGAAAAAGATTTTTATCAGCCTTTACAAACATGGCCATTTCCAGAACATACAATGACGGAAATGTGAGCAGTTTTAGGGACTTAAACTTTGGTTCGCAACTGTCTGTGGTCTTCAAACCACACATCGCTCTAATGCAACATTTTTGCGCCTTGAATATGTACTCTCTTGAGCTGCAATTGCCCCATAAAATAATACCAAATCTTAGAACTGATGCTACCAGACCATGATAGCCTATTAATGTAGTTTGAATGTCAACTTTCCTGGACAACTTTGAAAGGACACGCTACCACGCTACTCATTTAAGGGCGTGAACAATATTGCATTTATAGAGTGACTCCAAACTTAATTTCAACTTTATTTCTTCGACGCTTGTTTTCGTTGATTATAATGATACGGTTAATTATTAACAATGAAAGCAGTCTTGCTTGAGTCTTTTTTGCGAAGCACTGTCCACCAAAATCTCACTTAGCACAACATTCTGAAATGCGATCACAATCTTACAAAGCGGCCCCTACCGATCCGCGCAGCTACCCCAGAAACGGTCGCAGCAAGAGCAAGCTTTGCTACTATGTAGCATGCTCATTATTAGCACCTAGTTTAATGCTTTAAAGTAGCATGCTCTAATACTACAAATTAACATGTGTAGGTATTCGACGCTTTTAATGGTCGCGAAATATCTTTTCTATTGACTACCTAAAAGTAGAGTGTGGGTACACTGAGCGCCAGCGAATGTCGCGGGAGTCGCGGCGGATAGTGCTGCATTCGTTTCAACGTGTTTATATTAACTGGGTATGAAACCGCAAGATGTACAACAGTGTGTATACTACAATATAACTTTGATTTGCTAATTTATTGATGAAAACAAGGCATGTTCATATAAATGGAACGACGTAAATATCGTCAAAACATTATGCCTTTACGATCTTCGAGTGAAATTGAGAATGGTCTCAAAGGTCGTTCTGTAAATGAATGTGGTAGAGGTGCACGAGCACCTTGGAAGCGCCAACTTTTCTCATTTCCCGCACGACGGCGGGGGTAGGGGAGGGGCACAGGATGTCGTTAGTGTAAGACCGGCCGGCTCTTTGTCCCATCTCCGTCCTTAGTGCCGGAGGTCGCCACTGATACCAAACTACATACAGATCATGCAGATCATAAATTAGTACGTGACATTGCACTTACTATAATAAGAAATGACACTATAAAACATACTGCTGGCAGCTGCACATTGTCCGCAGTATTAGTAGCAAGTTGATAGGTTATGTATCTGCCGATTGTGAAGCCTCGTACATTTGGAGTAATTTGTTGATGCCGTCACAGTTACACAAGCTACGTTAACTGCACAATCGCTTTCATCACGTTTTACTATATAAACCGTGAAGCCGCAGCGTAACGATACAGTGGTGGTACTGGCACGAACGCGCGGTTGTGGCGTGTCTGTGGCGTGTCTGTAGCGCGACTGTGGTGCGGTCAGGCTGACCGATCGTGCGCGACCCTTAACGTCCTTTGTGAGCGCTCGATGACACGCTACCCTCAAAGGCTTTTAGACGCTCTGAAATCTGATATCGCAATAGAGGTACGTACGTTCTTATGTGTACCCGTTATGTACTGACGATAGACGCGCCATTGTTCCGGCGGCTACAAGTACTAATTGTTATGTACGGCTTCGAACCTTCGAGCCTCGTCTTGTACAAAATGATATTTGATCGTTTCTACACTTACGTCATGAAAATGTGGAATTGAGCTTTTTGCAACCGGTGTGTACGGCGCGCGGCGGCTGCATGTTGGTGGCCATAGAATATGTAGATACTCTTCTGGGACACTTCCGGCACCGTAGCCCCGGCGGCCGGTGTTCCTTTCGCACTGAGTATGCACTGTGCCGTATATATGAACAATGTGAATGCATTGTTCGGCGGAGTATTATGTTAGCAGATACCGGCGCGTACCGGAGGCAGGCGTAAGTAGCGGCTTAGCGTACAGCCGGCACCGGCTGGGGCCGCGCGCCGCCTGCGTTTTAATGCTTACTACGAATTTACAACAGATATTTGCCGAGAACTGCTCTTTAACACTTAATAATAAAAACTACTTTTGCATCGTGCTTACGTTTCAAGGTGCATCTATCGAGAGGCTTTCTCAAAGTCGTCTAACACATGCTGATAGTATGAGTCCGATAAGAGAGACACTAAATCAACCGACTTGCAGTAACATGAATGTAAAACTAATAAGATAAATCCGCTTATTGTTCGGTACAGCCTACACGACGTCAATGTTCCCGAACAGTTTTATGTCAGCATAAACCGGGATTTTAGTAGGTGTAAGTAAATGTATGGGCCTATTAATCTCGGCGGCGGGTCCCGTACAAAAAGTCAGGTGACGCGTGGAAACTCATAAAAGGTAAATAGTAAGGCGGCGCCGCGGGTCCCCGGAGCAGGGACCCGGCTAGGGTTGCCACACTCCACACTCGCTTGTAGCGAACATATTATAACTATATATATAGGCTAAGTTTTCCAGTAACTAGACACAGACAAATATTTTTGTTTCGTATTTACAAAATACAGGACATCATTCTACAAACGAATCTTACAAGAGTACTGAAAGAGAGATTTTACAGGGAGTTAGTAGGTACTTTACGTAAAAACATAATGAGACTCGCCCAAATGTTACATAAAATGTTTGAATTTTCAGTCAAAGGTGGACAGACAAGCTGAATCCTAACGTAGACTGTAGGTATTATTACATTACGTGTTTTAGCCATGATAGGGACGACCCTCTCGGTATCTCGGCTTTATAAATACCGTTTATAGGTGTTCATTGTTCTAGATGGGGGCGAGGAGTCTCTCCGCGACTAAGGTCAAGGAGCTGTTTAATCTGAGTCAGCGGATTACTGCCTCCATTGTGCTCCACTCTGCTGCTGTCGACACCTTGTCGTGTCGCCGCTCGCAGCCACTGGCAGCTACTCGCACCCTCAGCACTAACATGCCAATGAAAGCGTGCCACGTTATCACAGTTTCGGAATAACGTGAATGATCTACGAGCTACGTGTAATAATAATAGAGGGAGATCCCGTGACCGCCAGACCTACGTCATTTTATAAAAATGTGCGCAGGCTTGCACAAAGTGATGTCTGGCAGTAGAGGAGGTGAATAAAAATGAAAGAGGTAATATAAAACACTAGCTGCCCGGCGCAACTCCGTTTGCGTCACATTTTCCCCGTTTTCGCAACATTTTTCATTGCTGCTCCACTCCTATTGGTCGTAGCGTGATGATATATAGCCTATAGTCTTTCTCGATTAATGGGCTATCTAACACTGAAAGATTTTTTCTAATCGGACCAGTAATTTCGGAGCCTATTCAATGCAAACAAACAATCAAGTCTTTCCTCTTTATAATATTAGTTTAGATTACGCTTTATAGTATGACATAACTCAGTAGCTATTTAGCACAACTTTGTTACATGATATCTGCCAAAGCCACAGTTTTCAAAATACCTATTTCATTGGTAAAAAAAAAATCACAGCCTTCATGGGCACTTATAAAACGTCGACAGAAGAGGCACGGTTCGGGTTGACCGTTTCCTATGGAGAAGAACCGGCAAGAAACTCTCGATGGTTACTCTTTTAAAATCATTTGGTTCTACAATATTTGGATGTTACTGCGTTAGGACATTTTTTATTTTATACAAAACTATTGGAAAAATAATTAAATAGTGCCCAACAATGCGCCGTATTGTTCACTAAAAAAAAAATATGTTCCAGCTTTTAAGCCATATTTATAGTGTTGGTTCAACGCCTTTTTGTTTCGGACCTCTGCCGCCCAGAATTACACCACCCTAAAGCATGCCCTTTGTAGTCATCACACACATAATCACATTACGATCAGACCGTCAGTTCTCACACATAACAATAAAACATCACGTCTGTAATTCCCGAAGGTGTACTTAATCGTACATCCACATTTCGCCAGTTATGTTGAAGCTCTATGTAATAGGGGGCGAGCCCCATCAACCGGGCCCGACATTAAATCCAGACTTCGTGGCTGCTACTAAGAAATTCCTGATGGAATAACCCAATAATACTTTGCCCGATCCGAGAATCGAACCTGGGACCTCAAGCTCAGCACTCGTGCTTGCGACCAATCGACCAACGAGGTAGTCTCACACATACACCTTAAAATTTCCGCGCGAACGAAGTCGCGGGTATCAGCTAGTCTATATATCTATATATATAAGATCAATTGTGGTTTGCTAAAACTCGAGAACGGCTGGACCGATTTGGCTCATTTTTGTTTTGAAATGTTTAGGCAGGTAGGGCAGGTAGGGCAGGTAGGGCAGGTATGGCAGGTAGGGCAGGTAGGGCAGGTAGGGCAGGTAGGGCAGGTAGGGCAGGTAGGGCAGGTAGGGCAGGTAGGGCAGGTAGGGCAGGTAGGGCAGGTAGGGCAGGTAGGGCAGGTAGGGCAGGTAGGGCAGGTAGGGCAGGTAGGGCAGGTAGGGCAGGTAAGGCAGGTAGGGCAGGTAGGGCAGGTAGGGCAGGTAGGACAGGTAGGGCAGGTAGGGCAGGTAGGGCAGGTAGGGTAAAAAGGTTGATAATGTTGATGATGACACCGGCAACGGTAGTGTATGTGAAACTGTTTAATATTAAGATCCATATGTACCATTCACTCAGAAATAAATGTAATTCTAATTCTTCATGGATGGGGGGTTCATCAGATCACAAGTGTGTATGCGGCGTGTCTCCACAGACAATCGCCCGCTTCCCATCTTGCGCTGCATGCCCTGTCACCTGCACACTTGAGGATCTTATGACTGCATCAGTAAGCGGAGTTCGCTTGGCTGAGTTTTGGGCTAAATATATTTAGCGATTTGCCGTCGACACGCTAAGAAGAAGCAGACATCGACCTGCTGGGGCTTCGGGACTGTTCGAAAGACATACCGTGACCCTGGAACACAAAGGGCCAAGAAGTAGTGCGGATGGGTTTTAGTTAGTACAAGTGTGACACTCCCTTCGGCTTCGCCCAAAGCGGGAAGGGTCATTTAAAGGTTTCCCATCTGAAAAAAGGGGTAAAGTAATATAAGGCACTGACTGTAAGTGTGCAGAGATTGAAGGTCATACTGTCTTATGTGTTTATAGACCACCAGCATCAAACTTGTCATTATTCTTAATCACAATGGAAGAAATATTAACTAAACTTTTCTTAGATAATAAATTAGTATTTGTTTGTGGTGACTTAAATATTGATCTGTTAGTCAATTCACCAGAAAAATATAGGCTGGTCTCATTGTTTAAATCATTTAATTTAAAATATTTATTTCATAAAGCAACTAGAATAACAGCAAGCTCCGCTTCATGCATAGACAATGTATTTACTAATTGCATAGTAAAAGAGTCGTTAATAATTAGTGGCGTCAGGGGCCTTACTATGACCTCTTAAAACAGTCTTATTTTAACCTTACTTTGCGTTTTCGTACCATCACGTCCTTAAAACAAGCTTGTTATATTCCTGCTAGAATTAGCAATTTTGATGACGTCACCTCAAATAGTTCATTCACTACGTGCCTTTTGACAACCAGAGAGAATGCTTTTCTAGGGATGGGACTTATTTACGCAACCAGGTTTTGAAACCAGGGCTTTGCTTCCAACCAGGGCGCCCTGGTATGAGTGTGAAATACTTGCAAGTATGAAAATTTTAGCAAGGCGCGGCCGCGCGGGTCTCGCGGCGCGGGTGCGGGAGTAGGGCTCGCAGCGCGGGCGTCACAAGGCTTGCGCCGCGGGACTCAGGTCGCGGTCGGCTAGCGGCATGGGTAGCGCAGTAATTTTGTAGACTGGTTCGCGCCATTTTTCCACACTTTTATAGAAATAAGACACATAATAGCTTGAACAGTATAGTATTACTAAGTTACGTTTAAAGTCAAGTAAATATTTCTTTTCCGTTTTTTTTTGTCAGTTTTCGTTGAACTGACCCTGACGTAATTCATTTTAAAGAAGTTATTTCGCGAGTATATTAAACAATTAGAAAAAGTGTGTAAATAAATAAAACTGTTTTTTTTTTGTGTGTTTATGAGTTAGGAATTGTAAATATTTATTTCGTGGATTTATAGAAAGACGATATTTTAATTGTAAATATGTAATAAATAGCGAGGAAAAACTTTGAATAATAATATAGTCGCCATTCTATAAAAATGCCTAAGCAGACAGTCTAAATATATTCTAGCACGGTAGGAACTAGATCCAGCTATACCAAACACTTTCAAGTATTTTAAACCCTGTTTTTTTTGTACACTCGTACTTGGAAGCCCTGGTATTGAATGTGGCAAGTACATCTCATGCCTAGTTTTTACGTCAAATTGCACGAATGTTTGACAGTTTTAAATAGTTGATCCGAGACGACTTATGTATTATTGTTGTACAAATTATACTTAAAAAATGTATTGTCGTGATATACAAGGTGTTGTTTTGCATCCTCGTCAAAATTCAGGATGTTGTCACAAAAGACATAAATATTCAATATAAATTACGGTACCTAGTAAATTATTAAAAAACACTGCGTTTTTTTGTTGTTTAAATTTGTCAATATTTCAGAATAACCCCCATAACGTGGTTTAGGGATTATAAAATTATCGAAAAAAGGTTTGAGGTTTTTTGTTTGTGTGTAAGCGACGTTATAAGGCAGGGATCAGACGGCGACCCGGCGACCCGTGTTTAAAACACGGGTGGTTCACAGTTACCGATTTCAGTAAATAAATAAAAAAAAGAAAATTACCTACTCATTTTATTATTGATTCGGGTCGAGAATCATTAGCATAGTTACCTCCTAGAATTTGACGAGGTTGCAAAACAACACCTTGTATATTGCATTAAAAACGTATTTATTTACGTGTGAGGGGTGTACTACACACCTTTGCACAATCCTTCGAGTGGTACAGGCGTGATGTTATGGTGTGGTAAACTAGTCGATTGGATAGTATTTCTAGCAATATCAGTGCATCATTATCATTATGATATCAGCCAAAAACCTACTGCTGCTGGACGTGGGCATGTCCCATGCATCGCTACATCGACCGATCTTGTGAATCTCGCATTCAGGGAATTCCCGCCACGTTTGCCAGGTCGCGGTTTTCGGAAGTGAACACAGATGGCAAAGGTACGCGAAAGTCGCGTCACTTGAGGCTTGTATAATGAATGTAGTCATTTCAAATAAGACGAAATGTACCTACGCAATGGATGGATATTCAAAGTTAGAGCACAAAGCAGCTCATCAGGCAGGACTATGCCAAATTGTGTGTGATAAACCGATACCTAATAAAAGTTTGTATCTACGTCCTAAACAATGTTGTGGAAATTGTACTGTTGCTATAACTTGTATTGCTTGGGTATCAATAAACCTTTACCATTATACCTGTGTTTGTTTGCATGCTTGTACATAACGGTGCTGAGTACTATGATGATATATATGTTATGATGATAACTAATTAAACCACTAGCATCCACAAGAATAATGACGTGTGTCTGTATTACAACATAAAGAAGTCATGTGTTGTTGCTATAGATTATAACCAGTGTTACCTACTGATAATCAATATAGTTTTACCATTTAGGGCATCCACTCCACTAAAACTCGTTTGAACATCCTCAAGTCATCTACGAACTCTTACGCACAGTCATCCATTCTACTAGTCCGACAAATGCCTAGATCCAAAGATTAAATAAAACGAATAAAGCTACAATTAGTTTATAATCAGAATTCTGTATTATAAAATCACTACATATTGTAAAACAAAGTCGCTTCCCGCTGTCTGTCTTACTTAGCAAACGCTGGCTGAACACTACGAGATAGATCAAAATAATGTACTACAATATTGTTCACCTTAAAAAGGTCTACGAAAAAGGTCGCGATGGTATATGTCTTAGAGATATCCCACAATAAATATTTTTTATCCTTTAATTTTTACGAGAAATAATGGCTTAGGTATTTACGAAGCGATTTTAAGCAATACAACATTAATCCTTATCCAAGGAAGTAGCTTAAATACATTGTGCATTTAATATAGATCAATATGGCCCTTTACAGCATTGCACCCGTGCGAAGCCGCGGCGGGACGCCAGTTTAAAATATAGATTAATGACTCAAAGACCAGTCCATAATCAATTTTCCTGGAATTATTTCAACAAGCTCATGCTTCCTCCATAGTGTGGTTTCCAAGACGCATCGATGCAGCTTCAATGGTTCTACATTGGCTGTTTTTTCCCTCTTAAGGGAACATAAACGTTCGTAGGTCCACGTTCACGTTAAGGTTTTTATTCCAAGCCAACTTCGCAAGTAAGTAAGGCTAACACCAATACGGAGTTTGACATACGATTCGGATCGCTTTTTTGTGAAAGAGACAACGCTATGCAGTTTATATTGCTAGTGTCTTCCATGGGCCAAACCATCTTTTTGCAGGAACGTTTTGTTTCAATATTACTTTCGATTCATACCATGACCTCAACAAAACAATCTTGTTTTACTCCTGCTAAAGAATGAACGATTTATACGATTTGTCTATTTCCTGCAATCACATGGAAGAAACAACTAGCAATATAAACTGCATAGCGCTATCTCTTTCACAAATAAGCGGTCCGAATCGTATGTCGAAGTACTGAAGTAGATGGTCGTGAAGCCAAAAATAACTTTAATTAACATTAAAAATATTATTTCGCATCAATATTGTATGTTTATGATAAACATTTAATAAAAAACATAAAACCTATAAAAATCTTTGAAGAATTTTCTTTAGAAAGTACGAAAATATTTCAAATTAAGTTGTGGCCTTAATTATAACATGAGCGGAATCGGAACAGAGATTTTAAAACTGGCTGGTATTATTATATTTTTTCTTTAAATAGTGACATCCATGTCAGTTCATTATGTCATTTATACTTGTCAGTGGGTATCAACAAAAATCTAATAAAATATCTGCTTTTAAATCTAAAATTAAATAATAGTGTTTACTTGTGTGCTGGGATTGTAAAACTAAGAACATTTTTTCGAAAATTTGATTCTGTTCTGTTATAATGTTGGACTTTAATATGCTACTACCTACCGCGCCATAAGAAGATGCGGTATTATCCAAAATTTGTATTCGTGTTAGCCTTACTTGCTTGCAAAGTTGGCTTGGAATAAAAACCTTAACGTGAACGTGGAATACTACGAACATTGAGATTCTTCCTTTGAGAGGGAAAGACCAACCAATGTAGAATCATTGAAACTGCATCGATGCTTCTTAGAGACCACACCATGGAGGAAGCATGAGCTCGTTGAAATAATTCCAGGAAAATCGATTGTGGACTGATCTTCGAGTCATTAATCTATATTTTAAATTGTATAATAAAGAATTCTGATTATAAACTAATTGTAGCTTTATTGGTTTTATTTAATCCTTGGATCTAGGCATTTGTCGGACTAGTAGAATGGATGACTGTGCGTAAGAGTTCGTAGATGACTTGAGAATGTTCAAACGAGTTTTAGTGGAGTGGATGCCCTAAATGGTAAAACTATATTGATTATCAGTAACACTGGTTATAATCTATATCAACAACACATGACTTCTTTATGTTGTAATACAGACACACGTCATTATTCTTGTGGATGCTAATGGTTTAATTAGTTATCATCATAACATATATATCATCATAGTATTCAGCACCGTTATGTACAAGCATGCAAACAAACAGGTATAATGGTAAAGGTTTATTGATTCTCCAGCAATACAAGTTATAGCAACAGTACAATTTTCACAACATTGTTTAGGATGTAGATACAAACTATTATTAGGTATCAGTTTATCACACACAATTTGGCATAGTCCTGCCTGATGAGCTGCTTTGTGCTCTAACTTTGAATATCCATCCATTGCGTACATTTTGTCTTATTTGAAATGACTACATTCATTATACAAGCCTCAAGTGACGCGACTTTCGCGTACCTTAGCCATCTGTGTTCACTTCCAAAAACCGTGACCTGGCAAACGTGGCGGGAATTCACTGAATGCGAGATTTACAAGATCGGTCGATGTAGCGATGCATGGGACATGCCCACGACCAGCAGCAGTAGGTTTTTGGCTGATATCATAATGATAAAGATGCACTGATATTGCTAGAAATACTATCCAATCGACTAGTTTACCACACCATAACATCATGCCTGTACCTCTCGAAGGATTCTGCAAAGGTGTGTAGTACACCCCTCACACGTAAATAATTACGTTTTTAATGCAATATATATCACGACAATACATTTTTTAAGTATAATTTGTACAACAATAATATATAAGTCGTCTCGGAACAACTTTTTTTAACTGTCAAACATTCCTGCAATTTGACGTAAAAACATTCTTGCTGGGTGTCAAAAGACACGTCATGGTACCAATTGAATGAACTATTTGAGGTGACGTCATCAAAATTGCTAATTCTAGCAGGCCTCTGCCTCGAATCTTGCAGTCTGCGGGGCGGAGGCGCGGCGCGGGCGATCTCCGCTTGAGTGCACCGCTCGTTGCCCGTTGCCGCGTCGCTGTTTTCAAGGCCCGCCGGCCGGTCCATTTGATTTTACGCATTAGATCCTGCCGCTCCCGCGCCGCCGCCGCTGCCGCCCCGTTGCCCGCAAGATTTGAGGCAGAGATGATTTGATTTGAGGTGATGGTGCGAAAACGCAAAGTAAGGTTAAAATAAGACTGCTCTAAGTGGTCATAGTAGGGCCCAGCAGTTTTTTTTTTAAATTACCGATGAAAATTTTCTATAGGGGGGTTCTGAATGATGTACCTACTGAGTACGTCGTAAGCGTTTTCGCGTCGGTGTCCCATACACCCCGTATAGTATACCGAAACGTGGTCTAGCGGTTGAGTGATCGCATTTTCAGTCATTGAAATTGAATTATTTTAAACCAGTA
This sequence comes from Cerastis rubricosa, assembly GCA_949152445.1. Taxonomy (NCBI): domain Eukaryota; kingdom Metazoa; phylum Arthropoda; class Insecta; order Lepidoptera; family Noctuidae; genus Cerastis; species Cerastis rubricosa. The sequence goes on along the minus strand of OX424525.1, from coordinate 514,845 downwards.
GAAAATCCACTTATCACTAAAATATATCGTCTCTAAAAGGGGTGTCAAAACTAGTAGTTTTAGTGGAAAATCCACTAGGTTAGCAGCACTACTTCAACCTAGCAGAGGGGTTTTAAGAAAGAGACAGCGCTATACAGTTTATATTGCTTATTGTGTCTTCCATCAACAATCTTGTTGCAGGGAAAACACAAATCTTATAAATCATTCGTTCTTTTAGCAGGAGTAAAACAAGATTGTTTTGTTGAGCTCATGGTATGAAACAAAGTAATATTAATTTAAGCTTGAAACAAAACGTTCCTGCAACAAGATTGTTTTGTTAACGGTCATGGTAGGCCTCCAGGTCAGACCATACTGGTCAACTTGTATCGTTTGAGTTAGACAAAAAGTTACACTTAGTTAAAACAATTCAATTAAGACCTCTTTCCAAAAATAAATTAATTTCTTTCAATAATAATGTTCTTAGCAACCTTAATAATGCTAGTTTTGATTCAAAAGACCCCATTATAAACTACGGTACATTATTTTCCTCAGTTTGCCATGAATTCAATAAAACGTGTCCTATAAAAAAAGTTAAACTCAATTCAAAATCTAAATTTAGCGAATGGGCCACTACGGGAATAAGAAAAAGCAGAGATATTTTATATAATTTATATCACGAAAAATCTCTGACTTCAGATCAAGTCTTTCACCCTTACGTTAGAAACTATTCGAAAATAACGATTTACTCTCATGTACAAAAGTGATGATCTGTCCTATAACAACAAAATAAAATTAGTCTATCTTATTCCTACGTTCATAATTTTAATTTGTATTACCTGAAATGATGACATAATTGCTGAATAATTGTATTGAATTCATAACTATTGACATTTTATTTTGACATAAATAAAATTTTCTCAATTTAATTGTGCTAATATAAAGGAAATAATTAAGTAATAATAATATTTAATGCATGATATTTTAGCATAATAAAGGCAGGCGTATGATACCCAATTGCAATGCTTGTAAAAGGCTGCTAAGTCTTAAGTACCTACCAACATAAACCAACACCAACATTGTACACTTAGTTCGCAATAAACATTTTGACTTTGACTTTGACTTTGACTTTGAAAATATTGAAAAGTGTCTGCGCTCAAGCAAAATCTCAAATGATAAGTAATAGAATTGGTAATTCTAATAATAAAATAAAAACGGTGTGGCAGGTAATTAACAGAGAAACCGGTAAGACTCAACAACAAGATAAGAGTGAATTGTCTTTAAACATAGATAACAAAACAATTTCTGACAATTTAGAAGTCGCTGAGACACTAGTTAATTTCTTTACTAACATTCCGTTAGAGGTTACGAAATCTCTCCCCTCTTCAGTTGAATTAGCTGAGGGCCTTCTTAAAGAGAACTTCACAAAAGACATACCAAACTTCAAATTTAAACCAGTATGTATTGCCACAATCAAAAACGCATTCAAAAATCTCAATATCAAAAATACTTATGGGGGATTTCGGTCAAGGTTCTTGAAAACATTATTGACTCAATTGCGCCTGTCCTAACAGGCATATTCAATCAATGTTTGGACAGCGGCAAGTTTCCTGACTTGATGAAACATAGTAAAGTGGTACCAATTTTCAAATCGGGTTGTAAGAGTGATCCTTCTAATTATAGGCCGATATCTGTGCTTCCAGCACTGAGTAAAATCTATGAAAAAATCATGCTGGACCAGATGTTGTCTCACTTTAACTCTAATGGGATACTGCATAGTCAGCAGTTTGGTTTCACGAAGGGTAGGTCGACAACGGACGCGGGAGTAAAACTCATCAGTCACATTCTGGAATCCTGGGAGAAGTCCCAGGACGCTATTGGCATTTTTTGTGATCTCTCAAAAGCGTTCGACTGCGTCGACCACAACACGCTGATCTGTAAATTACATCACTACGGAATTCGTGGACAAGCTGCTGATCTTGTTCTTTCCTATTTATCAAACAGGCAGCAAAAAGTAAATGTAAATGGGGTGACATCCTCGGGGTCTATAGTCAGGATGGGTGTGCCCCAAGGTTCAATTCTAGGTCCTTTCCTATTTCTTGTTTATATTAATGATCTCCCATATATGATGGCCAAATTATAGGATATAATTCTGTTTGCTGACGACACTTCGCTAATTTTTAAAATTCATAGGAAAGATACGGATGTCATACATGTCAACGAAAGTCTAACTGTTCTCTCGAAATGGTTCGCAGCTAACAATCTTTTACTGAATACGAATAAAACAAAATGTCTAAAGTTCTCTTTACCAAATGTAACTCAACGTGACCTTAATTTAAATCTTGACGGCAAAAAACTTGATGTTATCGCGGAAACTGTATTCTTAGGAATTACTATAGATTCAAAACTGCAGTGGGGCGCGCACATTGGAACTCTTTCGGGGAGGTTAAGCTCAGCCGCCTATGCAGTTAGGAAAATAAGGCAGTTGCCTGATGTAGCCACAGCTAGGTTAGTATACTACGCGTATTTCCACAGTATTATGTCTTATGGAATTCTGCTGTGGGGATCGGCAGCAGACGTTGATTCAATTTTTATATTGCAAAAGAGGGCAGTCCGCGCGATCTCTAAAATGGGTCCTCGCGAGTCCCTCAGAGAAAAATTTAAAGAGATCGATATAGTGACTCTGCCTTCACTTTATATCTTAGAATGTATATTATATGTCCGCAAAAACCGAGGGCTTTTCAAAATTAGAAGCGACTTCCATAATATAAACACACGCAGTAAACACGAAATTGTAATACCCAAATTTAGATTAACAAAAACTAGCAAGTCATTTCTTATAAACAGTATACGCTTTTATAATAAGTTGCCAAAGTCAGTTATAGAACTGACCGATGGAAAGTTTAAAAAATGCATCAAACGTGTCCTTATTAAAAAAGCATATTACAAAATTAAGGACTATGTTGAAGATAAAGAAGTTTGGCTGTAGTTCCTTCAGCTCATGCGGCTTCCCTGGTAGCTCATAAACGACACAAATATGTGGATGTCTCTAACTATTCCGAATTTTATTTATTCCATTCTTTTTTTTCAGATGTTTTACAATAGTTTTCAAATCATTGCACCGTTTATTCATTGTGCAGAATAGTTACAGTACTGATGACTACATTTGTGTCAATTGTTTATTTAATTGTTCTTAGTTTTATTTTTACTTTTGTATAGATTCTTTTTTATTCATATTTTTTTTTGTGAGTGTGTCGACATTGTAGGCTTTGTATTTTTTTTTTTTTTTTTTGACTTATTGTCGGGCCTACGCTGTCCTCTCATAATTAAATACTAACGCTGTAACTTCCAAATATTGTAGAACCAAATGATTTTAAAAGAGTAACCATGGAGTTTCTTGCCGGTTTTTCTCCATAGGAAACGACCAACCCGAACCGTGCCTCTTCTGTCGACGTTTTATAAGTGCCCATGTAGGCCTATGTAAAATAAAAATATTTTGATTTTGATCTCGGAACAAAGTATCTATCGCATGAATACGCGAGCTGAGTTATCATTTTTGTATTTATTGCATACGTATTAGCATAGCACGCAGAACGGGCACCGCCACACCGCGGCTCGCTCTGACTTAATTATGTGATACTGATATGCTAATTTTGCTTCAGGTATTACCATGTTTCAGAAATATAATCCATGTTCATCGCGGTAAAGATTAGATAAATTTAGAAGCCAGACAAGGTTAGAGGCTCTCTTTTAGAGGCACTATAATAGTAGAAACTTGATGCTGTCTTTGAAAGATCAATATGTCATTGAACGCATTGGTTCTTTGAGCTGCCATTACTTTTTAAGGAACAGCAGTGACGCAAAAAACTTCGGCGGTGGGGCATGATTGAGTAATCTGTGCGGCGGGGACACTTGCGACACTGGCGACACTCGGACACTAGCGACACTCTGGACGGACAGACTCGCATTCGATGAGCTCCATGCTGTCGTTGTGAGTCCATTAACGATTAAAATAATAAGTGGCAAACCGGCATGGTTTGTGAATGACAAAATCATCACTTCATAATTTCATCAGTTATTTGATACCACGATACAGTATTAAAGAGCTACTTCCTTTCACTGGCACGGTGCGGGGTACGGTGTGCCGGGTGTGGGGTACGGTGTGCGGGGTTGCGGGGTACGGGGCGCGGGTTGCGGGGTGCGGCACGCGTCTCTAGCTGAGACTGATCCTCTCGCCGGCACTTTGACACTATCGCCGTGACTTCCAAAGTCTTACTCAAAAGAAGTTATTGCCACCGCTGCCTTATCACACGATCTTAGTGAATAAATACCGCTTAGCAGATCATTTTACTGAACCACGGCCTTTCAGAAGCCACTGATTTTATCTCTTACTAACTTCGCAATTTAACTCAAAAGTAATTTATAATTTACTTCATAGATAAATCTAAACTAATATTATAAAGAGGAAAGATTTGATTATTTGTTTGTTTGCATTGAATATGCTCCGAAACTACTGAACCGATTTGAAAAATTATTTCATTGTTGGGATGCTACACTACTGCGGGTGACATAGGCTATTTTATATTTTTTTTAAAAATAGGGATCCTTACTAAAACTCCAATAATGTTAACCAAAGTGTACAAAAATTATATAATAATAATATTCTTAATAAGTACCCAATGCAGTGAGGAAATGAGGAGTGCTTTGGAAGGTGCGATTCGAGAATATCGGTACATGTCGCCTGAACTTAGACCACGCTTACCTCGTTTGCCCATGCATAACAGAAATAGGGCGCTGGTGGCTGTTCTGGATTCGCAGTTGTCAAACTATTTTGATAACTGCGAAGACCTCACTGATGCTCACTCAATCCTGTATTGTGCGGCTGTAGCGGCATGTCGTGTAGCTCATGTCAAATTTTCTGATGACAGAGCTACACGACCTAAACCTGCCGTACCGGCTTGGCAATGCAGGATTGAGCGACGTATTAGTGGGGCCAGAACACTCATCGGCAAACTAATCTGCTTCAGGGAGGGCAACAATCGCCCTCGAGTGATGCGCTTTGTGAGGCGGGCATTTGCGGGTACTGATATTAGTCCTCGAGACTATATGTCCCGTATCACAGAGCGCATCGACTTCCTGAAGCAGAAAGTGTATGCATGGGCAAACCGTATCCGTAGGTATAAGCGGCGGGTGGAACGATACAATCTGAATCGCACATTCCAAAGAGATGAAAGGTGGGTTTATAGGAGTTGGGAGCGATCGGACCAAGGTGTGGCTGACACGCGCCTGCCGGATGATGACGCCATTTGTTCATTCTGGCGCAGCATCTGTGCCTGCAGCCATACCGAGGGTGAATGGACTCGGGAAGTCGAGCGAGTGTGCGATCCAGTTCCAGAAATGGGGGCAATTTCTATCAGCCCCCAAGATGTAGCTCGTGCAGTCCGTCCGTTACCTAACTGGAAATCTCCAGGGCCGGACGGGCTGCACAACTTTTGGATTAAGTGGATCCAAAGGTCGCACGCTCGCTTGGCGGCTCTATTCCAGTCAGCCTTAGAGTCAGGGTCGCTGCCCGAATTCCTGACTACTGGAATAACTCACCTGCTCCATAAATCGGGTAGTACTGCGGAGCCCAAAAACTATATACCTATAAACTGTCTCCCGACAGTGTATAAAGTTCTTACATCCATTTTGAGAGCTAAAATTAGCAAACACATTGATGACAATTCGATCATGTCCGCTTCTCAAAATGGATGTAGGAACGGGTCCCGCGGTACTAAGGAGCTGCTCCTCATTGATATGGCCATTAACCAACAGGTTCGGCGTTCCCGAAGGGATCTGTCGACATGTTGGATAGATTATAAGAAGGCCTACGACTCGTTGCCACATACATGGCTCATGAGGGTGCTAGAATTGTATAAGGTTGATGCAACTCTGCGCACCTTCCTGATGTCGTGTATGGGGCAATCGAGGACAGTCCTTCGCTATCCAGGATGTCGACATAACCAGAGGAATAGCGAACCGATACGGATAGAGCGAGGTATTTTTCAGGGCGATAGTTTGAATCCGCTTTGGTTCTGCTTAGCCTTGAATCCTCTAAGCACGCTGCTGGAGGATTCAGGTCTAGGCTTTCGGTTGAGGAGAGGTGGTCAGGTTATATCTCACCTTCTTTACATGGATGACCTGAAACTCTTTGCCCCCAACAATTTGGAACTGATGGAGCTACTGAAGGTAACAGAAACTTTCAGTAGCGCCATCAGGATGGAATTTGGTGTAGACAAATGTGCAGTCATGCATGTAAAGCGAGGTGGGATTGTGGAATCTGTGGGAACCCAGCTCTCAGATTCCATAAATCTTAGATCCCTCTCAGCAACCGAAACCTACAAGTATTTGGGTATGTCGGAAGCGCTGGGCATCAATGCTGTTGACGTGAAGCAATCGTTGAAGGAGCGTTTCTTTGGCCGCCTGAGAAAAGTATTTAATAGTCTTTTATCAGGCGGAAATAAGGTGCGTGCCTTCAATGGTTGGGTCATGCCGGTTTTGATGTACTCTTTCGGCGTACTCAAATGGACTCAAACAGAACTAGACGCCCTGGATAGGAAGGTCCGTACATTGTTAACGGCATATCGAATGCATCACCCACGTTCTTCGGTTATGAGACTGTATATCCCGCGGAGTTGTGGAGGTCGAGGCTTTTTAAACGCCAAGACTCTCCACAATCGCGAGATATGCAGTCTTAGGGAATATTTCCTAGAAGCCGACGTGGGGATGCATCGAGATGTGGTGGCGATGGACAAGGCCCTCACCCCGCTCTCCTTGGCTAAAGAGAACTGGCGCAAACCTGCAGTGCTAGACACTAATGACCGCAGGGAAGTATGGCAGAGTAAGGAGCTTCACGGACGCTTCTTCAGTGCCCTGCATGGACCTGATGTAGACCATGCAGCATCCGTAGCCTGGCTACGTTCCGGGGAACTCTTTGGAGAAACCGAAGGTTTTGTTTGTGCAATTATGGATGAAGTTATGATGACGAATAACTACCGGAAATTTATTGTGAAGGATGGCGTCCGGGCGAATCGATCCGTCACATTATCTCCGGGTGTTCTCGTCTAGCTAACGGAGAATACTTGCATAGACACAACCTTGTAGCCAGGATTATCCATCAGCAACTTGCTCTGAAATACAGCCTTGTGGAATCGGAAGTGCCGTACTATAGGTATGTGCCCGACCCAGTTCTTGAAAATGGTAATATCACACTGTATTGGGATCAATCCATCATCACTGACAGGACTATTGTAGCCAATAAGCCTGATATAGTGGTGATGGATCGATCAGAGCGGCGCGCAATGATTGTCGACATAACGGTTCCACATGACGAGAACCTCGTGAAGGCCGAGAAAGATAAACAAATCAAGTATATTGACTTGGCTCGCGAGGTTGTCGACATGTGGCCTGTTGACTCAGCGATCATTGTGCCGATAGTCGTATCAGCCAATGGTCTAATTGCCAAGAGCCTCGACCAACATCTGATGAAGCTCTCGTTAGGCAGCTGGATCAAGGGCTTGATTCAGAGAGCGGTACTCCTGGACACAGCTCGTATCGTTAGGAGGTTCCTTTCTCTGGAGCCCTGACTGCCGGTAGCTTGGACCTTGTTCCCGATACCGGTGGGCTACAATTTTTTATATTTTAAATGTTTTTTTTTTTAATTATTTATAAGGAATATTTAAAAATGTATTAAATTTGTATATAAAAATGAATAAAGGAATATTCTTTCATTTATTATCAAAACTATTGATAATAGAATAAAATAATGTACTACGACTTTTCAGAACACATCATTATTTATAAAAAGGGTCGCAACAGCATATGTCTAACTATTATATTATAGTTGTGCCACAATAAGTGTTCATTTATTTAAAAAAAAAAATTATGCCGCCGCTAGAAACTGGTATTAATCCTTATCAAAACAAATGACTTCATATTCAAGACTGTTTCAATACCTTTAGATAACTTTTTGAATTATTCAATTCGGACATTCCATTCGAAAGATATCACGAGTTTAAAAATGAAAGTATTAAAAAAAAGTTGCGTGGTCGGTGCTCACCCTGCTCAGCTGGCTAGCTAGGCAACACCTTATGCGATGTAGACGTCACTAGGGTACCAGCCGTACGGGAAGGAAATATTGAAACACTTTTATATTTTTTTTTTAGTTTTAGTTTTGTTAAATGCCCGTGCGAAGCCGAGGCGGGCTGCTAGTTGCCTATAATTTGGAGAGTTCCTTCGATTTCTCCAGGGTTCCATCATCAGATGCTAACGTGATGATCATGGGACCACGTGGGAAGTATGCTGTTTTAAACAATGTCTTTAAAATTTAAGTGTTTTCCATTTTACTGGGATCCCATCATCAGATCCTGACTTTATACATTCCATCATAAGCTCAGTAACATTAAATGATATTACTAGGCACAAATATCTGAATTTCGTTAGAAAGTGTATGTAGTGTGTGTAGTGTGTTGTTTGTAATCACTTGTCTAAGTATCGGTCACTGATTACCAGTCACCCTATGTATATAATATTTACATAGATAGAATAATAGGTAATATTGATGGCTAATCCAGTATGTCGTTGCCCGTTGTGTCACAGACATGAGAAACGCAGTCGAAAGACAAATGGATGGAAGAGCTCCCAAAATCCCAGAAAAATCAAACCCAGCATCCGAGTTGTTGGTTTAGACGCGGAGTTCCTGCTTAGCCAAGCAATTCATCAGAAATGCTCTAGATTCATCCACGTTACAACATGTTCACTCACTTGTTGATAATGTTGGACGGATGGACGCAGGGACTTGGTATTGAGCTAGATAAAACAAATAGACACCTCCATCGCGTTGCTTCAGCGTTACTAAGCAGGCCAGTTTCTCCGAAGTGCGCTGTTGGTTTAGGATCACTTTCCAATAACAGCCGCAGGCGACAAGCGATTTTATACCGCGGAACATACTAACACGGCCCGGGCGGTGTTGTGTACCTTGAAGATACTCAGTAGACCGTATTGATTCCTGCAGTATCCTTAGCTCACCTTCTATTCATTTATTCCTATATATTTAGAAATTAAAGTTCGATAAAAAAGAAAATTGAGCATTCCCCGACACAAAAAACCTCTAAAAATTTAAAATAAATTAATCCAAGCGTCGTAGCGTTGGGGATCCGCTTTGTTTTGTGCTTGTGCTAAGCGGTCTATTTAGCGGTTTCCCGACGCTACGAGGCCTGGATTAATTCATTTTTGGTTTTTTAGAGGTTTTTTTATATTTTTTCATTAATGTTCATTTCATGTTTTTTAAACTTGTTTTTTTTTTTCTTACCCTTGACTGTTCCATTAGTACCTGGGCATAGGCCTCCCCCATTGCTTCCACTTTTCTCGGTGTTGCGCCTCTTCTCGCTAATTAACGAAAACAAGGAAAGTTATAAATTTTAAACAATCGCAGTCATTTAGTGGCGGGCCCACTGGCGATGTCCATGGTGACAAGTGACAAGAGTTCAAATTTCGAATCGACCAGACCTGTGGAAGTTGTTTAGGTGATAATCTTCAAACGGCTCAACTAATTTTCTCGAAACATAGCTAGAACTCTCTCGATTAAGACACCTTTCAAACGAAACTAATTTGATCAAAATCGGTTCATCTGTTCAAGAGCTACGATGCCACAGACAGACAGACATATAGATACATAGCCAGATACACACGTCAATCTTATAACACCCCTCTTTTTCGGTCGGGAGTTACGATTTACTGATATGTATAGATATATTTACGTTAAAAATATTACATAACACTTTTTGAAAGTTTCTATATTACTAAGCTGTGTAAGTGAGCTGGAGTTATTTAGCGGGCGAGCGTCACCGCGTGAATTGCTCGGGTTGTTTATTTCCGCGAGGACGCCCATTAGAGCCCACTCCACTCAACTTTCGCGCGTATTTTTTTGCTATGATTTCATCCATTAACAAATTCAAAGAGCCGACTAAAACCATTACGAACACAACAGGCAGGTTCGCTAGAGGTGAATAGCGGCCTCTCGCCGAGCGCGCACTCACGCTAAATAACATTAGGAGCCCCGCCGACGCCAGCCGCTCCGCTCGTGCTCCGCTCGCGCCCCACTCAGCTCCTGCCCGCTGCCGGCGTCGTTCGTGGACACTTTCATTAAGAATACGGACAGTAATTTATATACTTACCTAAATAGAATTAGTAAGTGTACGGGAGTGGTGCGCGCTTCCACCGAATTGGTAATTTCTTTTGGTCAAATAGCTCCTTTTACTTAACGATGCGGAGAGAGTGTCGCCCGTAATAAACGATGTAACGTGAATGTGGCGAGCGGTGAGCTGGCGATACTACATGCTCGTTGTTAACAGATTATGCACTTAATGCACTGCGGGACGGCGTCGGGGGGACTTACACTTACAGTTCGCGACTACCACTTTGACACACACGTTCACTTTATTTATTCAGATATAAGTACTTACATAATTTATGCTTACATACTTTAAGAGATGAGAGATATTTATTTGTCAAAAACACGTGTAAGTTTACAGTCAGTTGGAAGAATCGACAAAATGACAGATTGTAGAAAGATTTCTATCGTCCTAAGCATGAATATAGAGAAGTTTGGCCTTAGCCCCTTCGCACATGCGGCTTCCCTGGTAGCTGATAAACGGCACAAATGTGTGTATTTCTGTAACTTTTCTCAATCTTATTTTTTTTCCTTTCTTTTTAATCAGATGTTTTACAATAGTTTTTAAATCATTACACCTTTTGTTAAGAATAGTTACAGCACGGATGACAATATTTGTGTCACTTATTTGATCTACTCTTTTTGTGATATTTTCTATTTATTTTTTTGTTGTTGTATAGACTCTTTTTCTTATTTACCGATTGTTTGTAAATGTGTGGACATTGTAGGCCTTATAGATTCCTAGATCCTTGGTAACTTTTTATTTCGTTCTACGTTTTGTAGTAAGCAACGACTTATTGTCAGGCCTACGATGTCCTCCCATACTTTAGTACTAATGCTGTAACAGAAATATTGTAAAACCAAATGATTTTAAAAGAGTAACCATGGAGTTTCTTGCCGGTTCTTCTCCATAGGAAACGACCAACCCGAACCGAGCACCTTTTTGCCGACGTTTTATAAGTGCCCCTGTAGGCCTATGTAAAATAAAAATATTTTGATTTTTTATTTTGATGTCAAGAACGTAGAAAAGAAATGTTTCTATTCTTCAGTCGACAAAAGTCTACAAAGTCGAGCATGACGACCATATTTTCTCTACTTTTGACACTTGGGCGTAGAAACATTTCTTCTGACAAATGTCAAAATAGTCTTCATCACATCGGACCTAGACATGATTCTTTTTGTAAAGAATCTAGTCATTATTTATTTTCTTACTAACTTCTTCAATGTGATCCTTCCAAACAATTGTTAGTTCAAGGAATTTGGTATTACCAACTCTGCATGATACGGTGTTGTTGAGGATGGTATTAAATAATAGTCTTGAACTTGTTCTTGGTATAATACGAGTGATATTAAGTAAATAGTGAGAAGGCACAATCATTACATTTATAATGTTGCGAGACGCAATTGCGACATAAAATTCACGTATGCGACTGGTCTGTATTTCCGACTAATGACGACGCGCGCGCATCCGGCGGCCTGGCATGCCCCCCCGCGTGCGCCCCTCTGCTTCCGTCGTCTTTATGTAGTTAAATGTCCACTCATATTTGTATGAGTGGACATGCAACTGACGGACGGACATGCAACGGAAGCGTTCATATTCCGCCGTTTCGCGGGAATCGAACGCGCTTATGGGCGCGATCAGTTGTGATTGTTATGGTTTAAGTTAATGTCATTTCTTACTTCTTTGATAAAATGCGTTTGTGTTTTATTTAAATTAATTTTTTGATTGTTATTGTCTAACCAGTGAATTATCGAAGCCAAAGCATTATTAATGTCAAAGGAGATGTTTGATTTTGGGCTACCACTATGTACACTACATAGATAATTAGGAAAATAATAGAGGAATATCATAAAAATACTAAAAAAATCATTTGAAGAAGGGTATAGTCGTACAATGATTATCACTTGAAAAGTTTTTTTAACTACGGTAACCCTATTTTTAGGGCAACCATGACAGTTGTTTGACGTTTAACGACTTTGACAGTCTTAAGAAGTGCCATCTTTGAGTCTTTCTCTGCATTAAGTTTGGTTTGAACTTGTTGTTTTGTTCAACCAAACCAAACAAAACAAACCAAAACCCGAGATTTTCGAAATTCTAGTTGTTTTGTTTACTAAAGTAGTTATGACAATGACATTTGATTGATGTGTATACACGTCAATCAAATGTCATTGTCAAAATGACATTTTTCGCCTGCTGATCACGTGCTGATCTGATCCACCATGTTTAATTTTAAATGTTGTGTTGCTCTTTTTGACCAAGTTAATTTAAATGTACATCAAAACGAAGTGAAATTAAAGAAAATTGATAATAAAAAACGGTTACTGTATTATTTAGCAATATTTACATATAGTGTACATAGTGCTAGCCTAGGCTCCATACATTTCTGGAACATCTCCTTTGTAGGTGTCTGTTTCCTTACATTCTATTGTGAGTACGCTGTCGCTGATGCTGATGATGATCCTTGAGATTGCTGTGAATTGCCTTCTGTTAGACATATAGGATTCAATTTATTAAAAACCATTGCCTCTAACTCCATATGCGTCCAGTTTATTAATTGATATAGTGTGGTCAACGTAGTCGAATGCTTGTGTCATATCGCACAGCACAGCGCAAGTGGGAGTGCTTTCATCCATCCGTAACATTACCGTGTGTAGAAAATCAAATACCGCCATATTAATAGTCTTATTTTATCTGAAACCTTGTTGCTCACTACAAAGATTTTTTTTTCCAAATATGATGTATATAATTGTTTGTAAATGTATTTTCCAAAAAAATTCGACATAATTGGTATCAGCGCTATTGGTCTATAATTTTCGATTAGGTCTGTTTCCTTTCTTAAATAGTGGTTTTAGTATTGATGTGTTCATACCACCAGGAAAGATACCCGTACTGATACACATATTCATGATGTGACTTAAGTGGCTGCATATTATATCACCGACAGATTTTATTATTTCAGTACTTGCACCGTCGCAACCCACGCTTTTATTATTTTCGATATCACACGGTAAACTTGGGGCCATGAACATTGATTTTTGTCTGTTCAAAATGCCTGATGTTACGTTTTTCCCGACTCTTGTATTGGGACAACTGTGTCAATGAAATAATTACTTTGTGTTAACTGTGCATGTAAGTACCCTTGATATAAAAGATCATCAAGGGGTCCTGAATGATTAAAACCCCGTATCTACTGCGCGAACGAACATTGATTAGATTAGATTGGCTTTTACGGCATCCGATAGAGACTAGCTACCTGCCTCAACCAGATTGCGTATAACTTAATCATTTAAAGACTAAAAAACTTAAGCTTTATCCTTGTACTAATAACTGAATATTTCAATGTACTTTGTTGTGTATGCGTCTCTAATGAGCTCATTGCAGATCTTTGTCAGTGGCGATGCCGCATGCCGTCGCGTGACACAGCGCAGCATCGTTATGTGGTGTCATATTTGGTGAGAGCGGCAGAAACTGCTGGGGCTGCTCACTAGTTATTGCGTTAATAAACCAGTGATGTGTCTGCGCTCGCCCGCCGCGCCGCACAGTGGATCGTCCCCATACAAGAGGTCGGACATAGAATTAAAAATTGGAAAAGTATTTAATTGAAAAAAATGAAATATACAGTTAAGTTTAAGTTGAGATCCGTCACATCACTTTCACTTAACTGGACGTTAGTACTCGACTTCAATGTGTTAAATAAATTGTCATAGTCACGAAGATCTTTATGATTACGAAGAGCAACGTAAAGATCTAGATAAGTAGAAAACCCATGGAAAGCCATAATGACAACACTAGGTAGAAGTTATAATTACAACTGAATTACATTTGCTAAACACACTCAAATATATAGGGCAGCAAGTAGGCAACTAGCAATGAATTTGATAAGCTAATGATGACATTAGACAATCACAATGCAGAGATTAAGGGCTGTTAACATAGCAATTACAATAACTAATTAGATTAAGCAAGTACTGGTAATCTTTACTTAAAGACTCATTAACGCTTTTGTTGTATGGCAACAGAAGCGTTCATAAGTCATTAAAGTAATCGCAAATGCACTTGTTATTCAAGGAACAACTTAGGGATGTCTTATTCTCAGTAATGAATATACTTAATGTACCTCCATTTCATCAGTTATACAATAAAAAGTATAGTTACTAAAAGCAAAATATCTCGGAAGGGGGTTGCTGGGGGCACCATGTGTCCTTGAAGAAAATGTGGCATAAAATGGGTAAATAACAGTAGTGAAAACCGCAAATCGAAACAAGGAGGGAATCATGAGATACAGACATTTTTGTAACCATTTCCATAGAAAAATAACAGTTTTCATCGAATAGCTCATAAAGTACTGGTCAAATAAAAAAATTGTAGTAACATTTTTTGTAGTTCCTTAATAGAGTAATGCAACTGTATATTTCATTTTTTTCAATTAAATACTTTTTCAATTTTTAATTCTATGTCCGACCTCTTGTATGGGGACGATCCACTGTGCGCCGCTCCGCACCAAGCCGCGTTGGGCTGCACAACCGTCTGAGAAACCTTTCTCAACATAGCGTATATCCTAGTATGGTGTCCAGCTGGATCATTGTCTTTTGTTACTAGCTTTTTAATATTGTACCTTGGTATGCGAAATAAATAAAATGTTATTATTGATTTATTTATACTAGTAAGATATGCAAGCGTTAAAACAGACGCGGAATCTTTCAGAAGACGGCAGTGTACAGTACGTCTGTCTGTCTGCGTCAAGATACAGCAATGTTCAGCGCGGAGCCCCTTCGTGCTGATTACTTTTCTTTTGTGTTGGAAGGAATGAACTTTGGGCTGGATTATATTGTAGTCGCCATGTTGCCATGTCGCATGTCCCGTGCTCGGTGACGTTACGTGACACAACGGACGCGGACAAACAGCGCCAGGAGGTACATTACAATTCATTAAGCTAAAATTTAAATCATTTGTTTTATTCTTGGCTCAAATATCCATATAACGCAGTTAAATTTAATTGTTGAAGACGTGGAGGTCATTTAAGTAATAGGTGATGAAAACTGTCTAAGTTAGAACTATGTAGGTACTGAATACGTGGTGACCGCCTTCGCTTCGGTGTCCACCCTGTATATGCCTAATAGTACTACATACATTGGACACACCATGACAAAACAAATACGTATTAAATATCCCGTTTCTAGTAGTATATAAGTAGTTCATTGCTAATACTATTAGTATTGTAGAGTAGTTAGTTGAGACAAAGACATTCATTCGTCACACACTCGACAAAGTCGTAACATGTTGATTACTATTTAGTAGATTCCCGGCAATTGGCACTTCATCGAAATACTACCTGCAACAGTGCTCTGCTAACTTTACCTAACTTTAAAGGGCATTTGTAGAATCGCGCGGCCAAAGTTCAACTGTGAACGCGCGCCGGTCAGAGCATTTTTGCCGGTTCACTCAAGAAAGTTGATAGCTAAAATTTACATGTTAGCATCATATTGCCGGGGAGGTATTCTACAATAACACCCAAAGGTTTAGGGCAGCTGAACAAAATTAGGTTTACCCAACCTTATTTGCTCAGGAGCCGGTATCGGCTCTGACTGATACATAATTATTGTTGCAAGTAATTACTTTCTATATAATATTTCATTTCGCAAATGTTTGTAAGCTAGCGAGGACTTCCAGCAGATAACGAAGTTGACGCTACATTTTCTATAGAGCCATACCCCCCCCTCCCCCTATCGCCACGCCGCTCGTCCTAGTGTACAAGGAGGCTGCACACCATTCAGACTGCAGGGCGTCTCGTTAAAATTATAATATTAAAAGACCATAGACCTTTTATGTAAAATAAAAAAGTTTAGCAAGAATAGTGTCGTGTCGCGAGTCGTCAGTCCGCGCAGTGCCCGCGCTGTATCATCTCGGTTTCATTTTCTTTTCATCAGGTATCTTCACGCTCCAAGTACGACATCTCCGCGTCTCGCCCCCCTCCCCCGGCGCCCCGCATTCCGGCGCCCTGTCGCCCCCGACCCACGCGGCCGCTCTCGTCTGTCTTCTCATTTTGATAACGTTTTACTTTTTTTTTAAGTTTGTTAGTGCTACAGTGAAATGGGAGAACACTTGCGGAAACAAAACTACACGCGCTTACTAGTGACATCATTAAGAATCGTCAAAATATTGCAACATCAAGTGGCGACAAAGTTATAATTGGTGTGGATGAAAATGACTATGATCGGCGCAGACGTCAAGGAGTCTCCTTGACGTATTATAAATATAAATAAATATCTTATATGTATATAAATATAAGTGATTTGAAACAAACTATACGTAATTATTTGCATTGAATACAAATGCTGTAAATATATTGATTCTGAATACAAATTGTACAATGCATGTAAATCTATAAACTAAGCTTTTGAATGTTACGATTACGAGAAAAAGTATTTAAATGTTAAAGAATTGAAGGAAACAATTCTGCGTAATCACACTAACTGTATAAGACATGATAACAAACATGTAATAGCTTCGAGAGGTACAATCCCCTATTATTTTGCACGTCATCAAACGGAATGCAATGGTACAAATGGACCTGATATAGAAAACTCAAAAAAAAGGTACTATTACATATTATTTTAAAGTTGTACACCATAAACCATTTTTTCGTGAACAACAACAGGGTAACAACCTAAAACTTTTGAAATTTTGTCTAACTATTATTGTTTTGGCACAATAAGTGTTCTTTTATTTTAAAAATTTAATTGAAATGTCACCGCTAGAAAAGGCTCTGTATTTGTATCATTGTATTAATCCTTATCAAAAAGTTTAAGACTGCTTCAATACCTTTACATAACTTTTACTTTAAGAATGGAATGTCCGAATTATTCAATTCGGACATTCCATTCTTAAAAATATCACGAGTTTAAAAATGTAAGTATTAGAAAAAAGTTGCGTTGTCGCCGCTCACCCTGCTCAGCTAGCTAGCTAGGCAGCACCTTATGCGATGTAGGCGTCACTGGAGTCAGGCCGGTACGGGAGGGGAATATTCAAACTTTATTTATAATTTTCTTTTTTTAATAACCTGACTCAAATGGAAGGGTTTATGTGTGTGTATTCTTTTTTTTTTTCTTTAATACCCGTGCGAAGACGGAGCGGGCTGCTAGTTATACATAAACTACTTACCGCTAGTAACTAATTATCAATGTGTATTATTTGCAGACGACATTTCGATTATTGTAATATCTGACAAAAAGTATAAAACTAAACCTGATCATGATATGGACATTAACAATACTATTTACGACATCATAAAAAGGTTACAGACAAAAAAAAAAATACTTAGGTAAATCTAATTATATACAATTTGATGAATCAAAACATACTACATACAATTTCAAACTTAATGTTGACCAGTTAAAAGAAGTTCCACAAACTTAATCCTTAGGAGTACCTCATGGATCAAGATCTGAACCGGAAAGTACATCTGGATAGTTTGTGCAGTAGGATTAATAAGTTTTACCAACAAAAAAACTGATTACAGCATATTACGCCAATACAATATATAAAAAAAATCCTGGCCAATCCGTGAGGGCATTTTTAGGTGTCTTTTTATGTAATTCGTTTTCTAAACTTCTAAACTAATATTATAAAGAGGAAAGATTTGATTGTTTGCATTGAATAGGGTCCGAAACTACTGGTCCGATTTGAAAAATTCTTTCAGTGGTATATAGCCCATTTATCGAGGAAGGCTATAGGCTATATATCATCACGCTACAACCAATAGGAGTGGCGCAGCAATGAAAAATGTTGACAATGAACATGAACATGAACAATTGAACATGACAAAAAATTTATAAAATTTAATAAACTAAGAAACTTACATGGCAATACATATATGGGTAACGGCGGGGTAGTAACGTCATAAAGTAATGAACCGATGACATCTGTCACTGGCTCTGGAAACAGCTTTTTTGTGATATGTCGTTAGAGTTTAGATCGTGTGTATACAAGATCATTCGATGGGGACGCCAATGCGCTGGCTGTGACGGAGATTCTATTCCATGTTTCTGCCCCCAACAGTGATACAGGTCCGGCAGTATAGCATAAGGTTAGCACGGACGCTTTGTAGCAAATTTATGCTTGCATTTCAATGTTAAGAACATTCACTCGTGGTCTTCCTGCATCAGCGTAATGCGTTTCGTGGCCGTGAACACTGCTCGTAGCGTACTCACAGTTGCACAAATGTTGAAACGTACGTTCGCAAAACTTATCTTCTAATCTCTACGAGTCACTGCATAATTTCCGTCGCTCCTACTTAGACACGTTAACATGTTAAAATACTCTGGATTTGTTAACGACATTTCAATAATCACAACAGCAAACCAAGAGCTCGGAAGAAATATTTACGCAAAACTAACATCATTTTAAAATGACAAAGTCTGTCAGTTTTTATCTCGACTTTTTTATGTTACGGTCTTGTTTTTCCATAAGTTTTGATTGATTTTTTTTACGAACTCTCTAAATGCTTCAACTATGGAGTTGTCGCGTTTTAAAAAATTGATATATTTCGGGGAAATACTGCTAATTTGGGGAAAACAACCGTGATTTTAAAATTTATTATCAAGTTAACTTTCATTCATTCATTCATTTCATTTCATTTTCTTTATTTTATTTGGTTATGTGATTGGGATATCTATATGCCCCTTTCGGCTCGGACAGGGTTTTTTTTTAACATATTGTATAGAATCCATCTTACGTTACGGTCTTATTATCTGGGGTAACCGCACAGATAGACACAGAGCATTTATTGCTCAAAAGAAATGCATCAGAGCCATTTGTGGTATCCGTGCTGACGAGTCAAGTAAAACGTTCTTTAAAAGGCTAGGTATATACCTCCGTCACTCTACATACTACTTTCTTTACTCTACATTTACGAAATTTGTAATTATGTTTATAATAATAAGGGATTGTTTAAAAAAACCAATCAGTTGAACTCTCGAAATATAAATCCATGCCGACTTGTATTGCAGGATACTGCTAAATCAGCCAAGTATGCGAAAAGTTTCTTAGTCATGTGAATACACATCTATAACAAAATACCAAAAGCTATAAAATTGTTATTTAATATTAAGTCGTTTAAAAACAGACTATTGAAATGGCTGAAAAAACATATGTTTTACGACATTAAAGTTTTTCTTAACAATAAACTACGGACCAAGGACTTTTGTCATTGCGGATAATGTTGAGATTAAACTATTATATTATTGTATTGACGTTGTATCTGTGACATTGAACAAAAATTTACTAATAATTATTATTTTGCATGAAATTGATACATATCATGTACAGCTAAACAAGTGGATTTTAGAATAATACCTAACTGTAACTACTTTATACCATGTTTTAGGCAAAGAAAGACTTATTTTGAAGGCGCACCGTCTACCCGCCCGCATGTCCGCGCCTTCCCGCGCCTGCCCGCGTCTGCCCGCGCCTCCGGCACTTGCCCGGAGACGGAGAGCGTCTTTCAATTTAAATATTTATAGCGCTTATTTACGAGCTTCATTTTATTAGAATTTATAATTGAATACATCACGAACAGCGAGTAATTGAGAAGTTGGTGTGACTAATTAACTACATTGCCTTGATCATTAATAATAACACAATTACTTAGAACTAAGAGAGAAAACAAAAATAAGACGCTGTGAGTGGTTTAATCTAATAATATTTATGAGAGCTAGTGTCGAGAATAAAGGTTTCCGTTCGATCGACTATCCACTCTATAAGAGCGCACTGTCCCTCTCAAAACAATAAACCACACACTCTTCATCAGTAGTTAACCTCTCCGTCGCCACTTTACTCAATTCTTCCCGACAACACAATTTCTCACTCAGGTTGTGCCATGTGCACGAAATTCCGGTGGTTCTATGCCTGATCCTGAGATCATCTTTTGGAAGATTCAATTCCTAATTGTTACCTGTCATATGTGACTACTCACTGCTTTATATCATAGGAACAAAATTAAACCAAAAACAACTCAAGTTTTACAACAATCAGAGTAGTGCACCGAGATAAACACCAAAGAATTCAAGTATTCAGTCAACTGTGGAGGTACTTAGACAAATAACACAGCAAACGTAATTACCACACTATTGCTTCCAATCTATTGTCTTATGCCTTATTGAGTTGCATAGCAAAAAACTATGATATACAACTCACGTAGCAACGTAGCAATGTCGTAGAAAACTTCGTAGCAATTGTGTATCTCTTTGTTCAGCAGATACCTGCGGACAGTGATTACGAATTGATTAAATCATTTAATAGCCAATAACACCATACAATTGGTGGGTAATTACCCGCGAGTCGGCACGTATCCTGCTGGAGCGCGCGTCCCGCACTTGGCGCCGGACCAGTATCCGCGCACGACGTGTCACTCCGCCGCTCCGCGACACGCGCCGCGTAACTTGCCGCGTGGACTGTTGCGCGAGGACGACAGTTTACAAGTTTCTTGTGTTGTGTTCAGAGTTATTTGTGAGCTCGATATCGTTACTAGTGCGTGCCATGTGACAGGTTGTTCAGTGGATTGGATTGCTCTTGTGGTAATGTTTGTTTAGTTCTTGAAGTAATTATACATATTATTATACTTAGCAGAGCTAACCACAACCACTTTACATTGTAAGAATAGTTTAAATAATGCCGTTATTAAAAAACGCCTTTATTTTTAATTAAATCAAAGTTCGAAATACCGTCTCGAGCCTAGGGTTTCAAGACAAATTTTAAATTTTGGTTATTATTCATTCTTCTCTTCTTTCGTACCGATACGACTTATTAATTTCCCCAACATTAGTTGAAGCATATAATTATTATATCATTTATTATCTTTATTCAAAACTACAAACTAAGAGCTTTTATTTGTTATTACAAAAATACGATAATCTAAAAATGTATTTGCTCAAACATAAGAACAGTACTGTACATACAGCACAAACTGTCTGCGGTAAACGTTATATAATTGATTACTTAGTATAATGAATAATATAATATAACAAACACATGTAACTTAATATTCAGTTCGTGCACTCCCAGTGCTCGCAAGAGCGTTATGTTCAAAGCAAAAGGAACACACTACTAAGTTCATGAAAAATATCACACATTATTTATTTATGTGAAACATCTGCATGGGTGCTAGGCAGCAAACCGACTCAAATGCCGTGAATGGAAATGGTGTGACGCCCCCTCTACCCCACGTAAAATCTTAAATTTTTTTTGGATCGATTGTTGATAATATAGTATTTATTGTGAAACATTACATTACAAAGTTCCTAACATTCAAACACTCAATTTATTATAATTAAAATAATAAGAAAAATAGATTGATTTTATAACCAGAACTCTATTATTTTTAATATTATACTCCATATTTCGTTGTAGGGTTTTATTAATTATGAATTCGAATACTTATTAACATAGTTTGTTTTACATCTTCCGGGCGTTCCATGACGACCAATTTATTTTTAGCTCGATACCTTTCCACTAACAGATATACTTTCCAATTTAAGTTACACTAAGTCAATAAGATTAAAAGTACATTAACTGTTGTATCTGCTCTAATACGGTTAAATATGTGTATTCAGATTTTCCGATACTAAAGAGTTTATAGTAAAGAACGTCCTGTGTTGAGTGGGGTACAGCGAGGTGCGAGCGCGAGCCCCGTCCCCGCTCGTGTCGTGGCATGTTTTAGACTTTTTGTTATTGTTGTGTTCTGGTCTTCTCATGACCTCAAGCGACGCCACTTGCGTGAAGCGACACGGTACTCTGCTCTACACATCGCAGTGACTCGTGACAAGCTCTCAACCACTTCTTTCATTTGATTAATGCGCAATCGGTATCGATGAAAATGTGTCACTTTAGCGTGTAGCATGTGGTCAAGGCATAAGCGGACTGACTCTAAGTATGTATACCGGCTTACATCGTCACTAGTGCTTCCAAGACGCAAGTCCTTAACCAACCACCACGGCGCTGTGAAGCTGATAAAGCTTCACTGGATCTAGATGGGAAACTACTAGAGGAAGTAATGCACTTTCAATATCTTGAAAGCAACAACATGCATGACAATACCCTAGCTTCAGAGATTCAATCGCGCATTTCAAATACCGCTGCAAACTTTGGACGGCTAACTGACCGGAGAGATCCGATGATCTGAAGCCGCGGACAAACATTTATGTTAACAAGGCACTAATTATAACTTGACCTGGTGCCTCTACTAAGCAGATTTCTATTCCACACATTTACGGTGTCTCAGCTCGATCTTGAACATTCAGTGGTAGGAGGGTCCCTAATACAGAGGGCTTTGCGCCTTTCGGAAATGTATGGCATGGATGGAGGCTCTTTCGCATGGATAAAACAACTTTAGGCAAACGGTGGTCGTTTGCCTAAAGTTGTTTTCTAAGCTGAGATGGTGGATTGTAAACAGAACCAAACTGGTCTACATCTCCGCTATAAAGACGTGTTCAAAAGCCATCTTAACTCTTGTTCTATAAATCCTGCAGGTGGCGAGCGAATCGTTTCACATAGGTCATCCTAGCGCTCCACTATCCTACAACAGTACGCACTGACGTTATAGCGCTCACTCGTTTGATGTATTCTTATAAAACGACTGCATTTGACTTGTCTTCAATTATAAGTCCGTTACTCTCATAATGATAAACTAAGGTATCATTCGTAAAATAAAACAAAGCTCTTCGATTATAAAGCCAAATGTAAAACGTTCTATTACAATAATGTGCTAGGTTTATCAATTCACTTTCCTCTAACGTCAGCATAACTTGTGAAGCAATACACCCCGTGTGAGCTGAAAATTACAATGAGAATGTTAGCGTAATATTAACGGCCGAAATTCAACTCAATTTTTCTTGTGTTCCTTAAGAACAATTCTATTATAAAGCAATAGATAGCGTTGCTAGCTCAGAGGTCGCGAGCCGCCCTCGCCGGAACCAACTCGTGAGTCGCAAGCTGCACTCGACTGATAACATTATTACACGTTCTTACGTTCACGTTCGGATCGCGCCGCGCCGCTCGCTCTGCACTCCACATACTTCACTGGCAGCTACAAACTTACATTTGCAGTTAGTGCAAATCTCAAATATTGACAAGTGGCTTCCGACGTCATGTGTGTACCGTGGGTGCGGTGGTTAGTACTAGGAACTAAGATATTATCCCGGCCGGTATTATCAGCATGTGAACATAATGCACATGTCACCACCGCAAACAGTAGGAATTCTTGCACATCATCAAACTTACCCTTGAGTTCTCAAAGGCTCCTGAATTCACCGTCAATTGAAATGTCATCCCATATGAATGTGTTTGACTGTAACTGTTTAAGTAATCAAGCTATAATAATGAGCTTGGATTACGAAGCACTCTAAGCTGTTTGCTGAGTTAGCATTTGATCAGCGAATTCATCAAACGATACGTTGCTGTTACAATGGTGAGATCTTATAGCCTAACTTTCTGTAAAGTTTTGTATTCACACAATTATTATACACTGTGTGTATTATTAAATGGATAGTAATAAAAGCTCCGACAAAAAAAAGAAGAATTGTCCTTACTCAAAATATTAAATCTACTGCCTAAAATACTAACTTTCCGAATACTTTTGTCCGAATAAAAATAACGAAACGACCATAAACAACGTAGGGTAGGGTAGGTAGGGTAGGGTAGGTAGGGTAGGGTAGGTAGGGTAGGGTAGGTAGGGTAGGGTAGGTAGGGTAGGGTAGGTAGGGTAGGGTAGGTAGGGTAGGGTAGGTAGGGTAGGGTAGGTAGGGTAGGGTAGGTAGGGTAGGGTAGGTAGGGTAGGGTAGGTAGGGTAGGGTAGGTAGGGTAGGGTAGGTAGGGTAGGGTAGGTAGGGTAGGGTAGGTAGGGTAGGGTAGGTAGGGTAGGGTAGGTAGGGTAGGGTAGGTAGGGTAGGGTAGGTAGGGTAGGGTAGGTAGGGTAGGGTAGGTAGGGTAGGGTAGGTAGGGTAGGGTAGGTAGGGTAGGGTAGGTAGGGTAGGGTAGGTAGGGTAGGGTAGGTAGGGTAGGGTAGGTAGGGTAGGGTAGGTAGGGTAGGGTAGGGTAGGGTAGGTAGGGTAGGGTAGGTAGGGTAGAGTAGGTAGGGTAGGGTAGGTAGGGTAGGGTAGGTAGGGTAGGGTAGGTAGGGTAGGGTAGGTAAGGTAGGGTACCCTACCTACCCTACCCTACCTACCCTACCCTACCTACCCTACCCTACCTTCCCTACCCTACCTACCCTACCCTACCTACCCTACCTACCCTGTAGGGTAGGGTAGGGTAGGTAGGGTAGGGTAGGTAGGGTAGGGTAGGGTAGGTAGGGTAAGGTAGGTAGGGTAGTGTAGGTAGGGTAGGGTAGGGTAGGGTAGGGTAGGGTTGGGTAGGGTAGGTAGGGTAGGGTAGGTAGGGTAGGGTAGGTAGGGTAGGGTAGGTAGGGTAGGGTAGGTAGGGTAGGTAGGGTAGGGTAGGTAGGGTAGGGTAGGGTAGGTAGGGTAGGGTAGGTAGGGTAGTGTAGGTAGGGTAGGGTAGGATAGGGTAGGGTAGGGTTGGGTAGGGTAGGTAGGGTAGGGTAGGTAGGGTAGGGTAGGTAGGGTAGGGTAGGTAGGGTAGGTAGGGTAGGGTAGGTAGGGTAGGGTAGGTAGGGTAGGTAGGGTAGGGTAGGTAGGGTAGGGTAGGTAGGGTAGGGTAGGTAGGGTAGGGTAGGTAGGGTAGGGTAGGGTAGGTAGGGTAGGGTAGGTAGGGTAGGTAGGGTAGGTAGGGTAGGGTAGGTAGGGTAGGGTAGGTAGGGTAGGTAGGGTAGGGTAGGTAGGGTAGAGTAGGTAGGGTAGGGTAGGTAGGGTAGCGTAGGGTAGGGTAGGGTAGGTAGGGTAGAGTAGGTAGGGTAGGGTAGGTAGGGTAGGATAGGTAGGGTAGGTAGGGTAGGTAGGGTAGGTAGGGTAGGTAGGGTAGGTAGGGTAGGTAGGGTAGGTAGGGTAGGTAGGGTAGGTAGGGTAGGTAGGGTAGGGTAGGTAGGTAGGGTAGGGTAGGTTAGGTAGGGTAGGGTAGGTAGGTAGGGTAGCTAGGTAGGGTAGAGTAGGTAGGTAGTGTAGGGTAGGGTAGGTAGGTAGGTCGGTAGGTAGGTAGGGTCAGTAGGTAGGTAGGTAGGGTAGGTAGGTAGTGAAAAGGGCATTGCAACGCATGCCAGGTACAGCTAGTAAAAAATATAAAAATGTACTTATAACAATAACTTTTACTTGCATCATATGTCATTAATTTTACTTACCACGGGTATGCCTCGATCCGGGATATCGGTACCTATTTCAGGCGATAAAAAGTCAGAACAGTCTGATTCGTGCTATAATGTAAAACCAAGTAGACTTTGGTATTATTATTCGACAAATTTCCTTGTTTTTATAATGTCAGCGAGAACAAAGATAAAAATAAAACAAAACTCAGTTTACTATGAAAATGTAGTTTTAATAGGTAATAGAAAATGTTAGGTATACATAATTGTACTTATGAACTGAATAGGGAGGCAGATAGTTAGTTGTCAGTAGGTATCTTAATTATCTTCATAGTATTATAAGAGCAAGTCTGGATTTAGTAGGACGACCCCGTTTCCTTTTTAGGGTTCCGTAGCCGAATGGCAAAAAACGGAACCCTTATAGATTCGTCATGTCTGTCTGTCTGTCTGTCTGTCTGTCTGTCCGTCCGTATGTCACAGCCACTTTTTTCCGAAACTATAAGAACTATACTGTTGAAACTTGGCAAGTAGATGTATTCTATAAACCGCATTAAGATTTTCACACAAAAATAGAAAAAAAAACATAAATTTTGGGGTTCCCCATACATAGAACTGAAAACCAAAAATTTTTTTTTAATCATACCAATACGTGTGGGGTATCTATGGATAGGTCTTCAAAAATGATATTGAGGTTTCTAACATCATTTTTTTCTAAACTGAATAGTTTGCGCTAGAGCCACTTCCAAAGTGGTAAAATGTGTGTCCCCCCCCCCTCTAATTTCTAAAGTAAGAGGAGGAAAATTCTGAAAATATTTAGGATTGTAGAACGTAAAAAAAAAACCGGCCAAGTGCGAGTCTTACTCGCACACAGGGTTCCATAGCTCCAAACAATATAATAACAATATTTTGAACTGTCATTCATTAGTTAGTAGTATTAGTTAGTAAACTTCCACACAACCGGAAAACTAAATTTGTTTTTCATAGTATGTTAATGAAAAACAAAGTTACTGCTGCAGTTTGATGAAAAAGTCCCATATCTCAAAAACTAAACATCATATCTTATTGAAACCAATTTTCGTTGATAGTTTTTTTTACGTTCTACAATCCTAAATATTTTCAGAATTTTCCTCCTCTTACTTTAGAAATTAGAGGGGGGGGGACACACATTTTACCACTTTGGAAGTGGCTCTAGCGCAAACTATTCAGTTTAGAAAAAAATGATATTAGAAACATCAATATCATTTTTGAAGACCTATCCATAGATACCCCACACGTATGGGTTTGATGAAAATTTTTTTTTTGGTTTTCAGTTCTAAGTATGGGGACCCCCTTAATTTATTGTTTTTTTTCTATTTTTGTGTGAAAATCCTAATGCGGTTTACAGAATACATCTACTTACCAAGTTTCAACTGTATAGTTCTTATAGTTTCGGAAATAAGTGGCTGTGACATACAGACGGACAGACAGACAGACAGACAGACAGACAGACAGACATGACGAATCTATAAGGGTTCCGTTTTTTGCCATTCGGCTACGGAACCCTAAAAACTATCAACGAAAATTAGTTTCAATAAGATATGATGTTTAGTTTTTGAGATATGGGACTTTTTCATCAAACTGCAGCAGTAACTTTGTTTTTCATTAAGATACTATGAAAAACCAATTTAGTTTTGCGGTTGAGTGGAAGTTTACTAACTAATACTACTAACTAATGAATGACAGTTCAAAATTTTGTTTGGGGCTATGGAACCCTGTGTGCGAGTAAGACTCGCACTTGGCCGGTTTTTTTGTCCTATAGGTAGTGCTTTCGCTTCCATGGGCAGAGTCGCGAGCTGCAATCTAATAGCGAGCCAAAAGATGATGACAAACGTATTTTTTATAAAACTATTAAATTTTGTAACATAAACAGACAAAACGGATTAGGGCGCAACTGGGACCTGGGACCAATTCTACCTTTTAGTTTTTGTTAGTGGTTGACTCGTCCCACTTCGACAGCAGTGTCGAAGTGGGACGAATTGCTCCCTAGTCCGACAAAACACGCAAGAATCGGTCGTTGCAAGCGCACTGCGGTCGGATCTTTCGAACTCGCACGCGAAAACAGCCGAACGCGACCCGAACCCGATCGCGCGGGCCGAACGGTTGAGGTATTTTCATCAAAGAGTTAAAAAATAAATTTGATAACCAGCATAGAAATTAAAACAGTTGCAAGTTGTAAAAATATGATTATTTTGACAAAACCTCTGTTGTTGGTAACGTAGTAATTTTATCGGAGGTTACAAGCGTCTACGACGTAGCAGTTCGTAGCGCACGTAGAGCGGCCGGAAGCGCGCTCTCTGAACAACATCTCAACTGCACTATATTACACACTCAAGTTACAGCGTCATAACGCTGCGCTTTCCGTGTTATTATGTTTCATGCATGTAGGGCTTTCAACTTCATAAGATTTTATTTTATTTCCAGTAAACCTTCCACTACGACGTATTGGTAAGTTGGTGCCATTTAAAACGTATCAATATTCACATGAACAAATTGAAATTAAATTAATAGTCCGTTTATTCTGCCCAACCGGGTTTAAATTACAATTTGCCACAACGAATGAAATTACTTGTACTAATTGCACGTTTTACTATAACTACTCGTAGTTATAAATGGGAATGCTTCTGATTTTCAATTTAATGTTTTATTAGTAAAGCTTCGTGACGCGAAATAACATTGATGAGAGTTGGACATTGTCACCATAAGACCGATGCAAGGGCATTACAAATGTGATTATGTTGCTTTATTCATTTTTTCATTTTAGTAAGAAAGAACAACGGTCAGTTTTTGTAAGTTATTTGTTTTGAAGTGAAAAAGGTGGGGGGGTCGCATGTTTACTGTATACAGATCCTGAGATAAAAGTTATTCCAATAAGATTTACCCGTTGTTCAGTTTTGCCAACCTGTCGTCGTTATACCGTACAAGACCGACAAGCTCTTTTATCTAACAATTGAAGCTGGCCAATCTTTCCCACCCACGTAGAAGAAATACAGTGAGATTCCAACATTACATCATCGTAATAAGTTGAAACCGTAGCTCTAGATCGTTGGTGTTCACTGTAGGAACAAAGAGAGGGGAATTCCTGTGCCTAGCTTAATCTATATGAAATGCGCACAAAAAAATCGTTATTTTAGTCTCAAGGAAATCACAAAATAAAGCATTTTACAATCTAGAAAGCGGCTAAATTAGCATAAAGTATTCAACAAAATAAACCATTAAATACTTAGTAATCGATCATGAACATTGGTAATATTTCAAAAATGAAAATCGAGAGACTTAGTACTTACGTTCTTAGAATTGATTTAGTACTTATCAATCGATCGATACATTGCGAATCAAGTTCCTTTAAACTCTTATAGTCCAGTAATTTCATACATCAGAGCTTGCGTCATATCCGGTAGTTCGAATTTTTTGCAGACTTGTTTATGATGTTGGCACAATGAATAATCCAAGTTTAGCGCCGAACGCAACATACATCGAAAAAAAGGTTGTTTTCAGATTTTGGAGATTACAACCCTAAAGGACTAGTTTTTTGATGGTACCTTCTCAACACGATTATTAAAGTAGACTGCATTTTCTACAATATGAAACTAGAATTGTTTCTGTAGGACCCAATGATTTCCGAGAGCAAGCCTTTCAAAGTTTATAATTTTTTTGAACTTCGCAATTTTTTCTAATATTTTATTTCCCATAATAACCATAAGTTATCTGAAGGAAGTGGTACAATTTCTTCAGGTAGCGAATGAATATTGTCTATGTTAACAATACTAATTGTCAACAAACCCTGATTGGATGGCACTTTTTGGAATGTTTCCACCTGTATAGGAGGATTTCTCTGTACAAGTTCAGAAGCAGTGCAGACGGGCTATTTTATTCTCGGGGTATGAGGAAAAATGAGAAGTCACAATGATAAATCCTCCCATTGCGTGAAATGTACCCGTCCCATCTAAAGTGTTGACATTAAAGTCGGCGTTAACAAAAGAAAACTGCATAAACGACATTGAAGGGGGAACAACATGAATTTGTTTCCAAGAGCGTCGTATCCTTGTAACTAGCTGAGAATCCAAACCTTGACAATAATTCAACCAGATGTTTTGACCCAAACTGGTGATACAAGAATACAACAATCTCATGCAATAATGTAGAGATGAACGAGTGAGGCCTGACTGCCCAGAGGCGTAGCTAGGTGTGGGCGTAGTGGCCTCGCGCCTAGTCGGGCCTCGCGCGAGGCCCTCTTGTTATTGGGGCAATGTGGGGCACTCCAGTCACATAACAAAATTATTGATTCGAACATCTGCAGAATTTGTACATCCGCTTCATTTTAGGGCTTCGAAAGTACGACCATATGTTGGAATTTTGGAAGCAGCTGAAGTGCCTACCTATTCGGCAGCGTCGAGATTCTCGAACTCTTACTTTTCTTTTCTGATGTTCATAACCCTCAAGCTCCTTCGTATCTCTGGGAACGCTTCGAATATCTTGTTCCTAGAGGTAAACCCTGTCCAACCAAAAACTTACGAAAATTCGTGGGACACCGACAGTGTCATCTGTCACATAATACAACAACAAATATTACAATGAAAGAATTTCACAACGTAATATGAACACAAGATCAGCGATAGCCAAACTTGCACGCCAACCGCTTGCCGATTCGTCGCCCCGGTCTGCCTCACCGCCGCCGGAACCTACAACATTTAATGTTTGTTTTGTTGCGTGCAGGCGGGGTGGTGCGGGGTGGTGCGGCGCGGTGCGGCGCGGTGCGGCGCGGTGCGGCCCGTTGCGGCGCAGTGCGGCCGCCGGCGACATGCCGACGCCGCCGCTGCCGCTACTGCTCACCAACAGTGTACTACTACTACTACTAGTTACTCGTAAGTGTACACGACATTACGGGGAGAGCTTCGACTTGTGCGAACTGTTGAAGAAAGATTAACTTACCGATGATACCTTATGTAACAAAAAAATCTGTGCCCGACCCGGAACATTAATAAAAATAAAGCTGCAAACTTGAAAAAAATAAAACTAAAAATAAGCCATCCGGCCGTTTTCGCAACTGTAGTGTTACATGACAAAGATGTATTCTTAAAATCCCGACCATAAAAGAGGGGCGCTATAAAGGGTGTAAACCAATCCTTAACGAAGCCCAAGGGCACTTGATTATTTTATTAATTTAAACTTCACGCGCATTAGTGGTACATGGGTGGATTTAATGCCACAAGGCATTCTCTATCTGTTAACCTTTGAGTCAAATACTCCACTCTACCACCATCATTTCATCATCATTTCAGCCGAAAGACGTCCACTGCTGGACATAGGCCTCCCCCAAGAAAGGGGGGTTTTGCCATAATCGCCACGCTTGGCAGGCGGGTTGGCGATCGCAGTACGGTTGTTACAAAAGCACAGAGAACGCTGCTGCCCATTCTCTGACAAGTCCCTTAGTCGCCTCTTACGACACCCACGGGAAGATATGGGATGGTGCTATTCTTTACGATATGGGATGGTGCTATTCTTTACGAACGAAATAAAAAGAGAAATACAATTTTACTTATATAAATAAATAGGTACATACTAATACATATAGATACAGATCAAATTAACTAATATATATAATAATACATACAAATAATCCCTAATTCGAGAAACCTTACAATAATGAGTGTACTACGACTACTAATGACTGACTACCCAGGCAGCACACAAGTCAGATAATTGGCCAACAATGTAACCTTATGCAGGCTTAAGCTTTTATATAAATGTATATGTCGCCGCAAGAGCGTCTATGTGCTAAGACTATTCATTAATCTTATTAAGAATCAACTTAATAATCCTCATTTGTCATAATATTGATAAACCTGCCATGCCATCTGTATGGGGGCAGCACGATAATCATTTGACTAAACGCCATCTATTGGCTTGTGTGTTAACTACTGCGCAATAATAGATTCGTTTAGCTTATATGGCGAGTAATTTATTAAACAAAAGCCTTTAGCTAGAACTATAGCCAAAATTAAGATTAGCAAATATTTTATGATAACTGGGATTTTAGCAATGACAATTTGGATTTTAACAATGGCTCATTTTGTTAGGCGGCAACCCAGTCTTGTGGGAAAGAGCGCCGAATAGTCAATTAGTGAATTTATAATTTGTAGCAACAATTAAATCAATTTCTAGAACTAACTACAAACTTAAAATTAATAAGATTATTTTACAGAGTATTTTATTAGTGGTAAACCAGTTCTTTGTATTTAATCCTTTGATCTGCCGAAAATGGTTTTAAGCATGCGATTGTTGTAAAAAAGTATTAAAGCTACTAATTAAGCTTGTAACTTAATAACGCCTTTGCATTTGTGAATATTGGTATTGTTTAATTTCTAAAATAATTAATTGTGAAGTATTTAGTATTGTTTTAATGGAGTATTACTGAACTAACTATGTAATGAATAACTGGACTGATCTAATGAGTGTGTAGTACATCCGCCCACTCAGAACCGTAGGCGCCGCGAGACGAGATGTCATTTGAGTTAGCTCGCGATTATAGAATTGAAATATTAATGAATTGAAAGTAGTTTTTAAAGTGAGCAATATTAAGTTGTGTTATTAAGAACTGTAACAATTGAAAGACAGATCCAAAAGACACACATTACATCAACCATGTGTAGACTCTGTACCCTCACAGAGAATCTAGTGATGGTTTAAATATGAAAATTAACCGTTACTCAGGTTCATGGCTTTCAAAATTAAAGTATAGAAATAATAGACACTCATTCATGTACATACTTATATTGCCAGCACACAAAATCAAATACTCTTCACAATCAACACTAGTTATTTTCAAAACAAAACAGGAGTTATAGTGGTCGATTTCTCGACGACTGATCCACGACTGAGCTCGCAGGATTGGCACGACAACCAAAGTGGCGTTCCCCCACCACATTACAATAAATGCGGTATGATTGGCTAGTCGTGCCATCTACGAACTCAGCCGGTATTACAGTAGTCAAAATAATACTTTTAATATTAGAATTAGTTATAATTTAACAAACCAATTGGATAAAGTATAATATAATTAACTATTGATAACAGTCGGCCATCCAATATACAGTATACGTCCTCGTGTAAAGAAAGTACATTATACTAGAACAGAAGATAAATGATTTAATAAATCTAGCCAAATTTGATCAACAATAATTATTAAATAAATTAACATTATGGGCAAAATATTGTTTAACACTTGCACGTCATCATGGCATACTTACTTTTCTTGTAATATATGTGTAAAGGAAATATTGAATACATTACATTATGATTAATCACAATTTTGGGCATTATTTCATGGCCCACTTAAATTAGTGGTGAGCATTATTTCATGGCCCACTTAAATTAGTGGTGAGCATTATTTCATGGCTCAATGTACATCGGGCATTATTTCATGGCTCGATGTACATTTCCGGGCATTATTTCATGGCCCATTTTAGGTAACTGGCATTATTTCATGGCCAAGGATGTCCTCATTAGACATTATTTCATGGTCTAAGGATCTAAAAAGATTGTGTTCAGTAATGGGCATTCTTTCATGGCCCGGAAACGGTGATAGGTAAACCTTAGGTAACACTGAAATAAATAAAGGTTTGTTTATAACAAATTGAATAATAATATTGAAATATGACAAGGTTATTTATTCGCTGTCATTACCGGGCGATTTGTCATGTGGTCTATTTAAATTCAACCAGGCCTTAATTTTGTCACTTACCACAACTGTTTAATTAGGCCGATTAGATTTTCGTGTTAAGGGAGTATCCTCAATTTGATAACGATCAAAATCAAAAACTTTTGTGATTCTTTAAGGTCCCTGAAAGTTCGGAACAAGTTTTTTGCTATTTCCTGTAGCTGGAACTGACATTCCACCCTCACAAGATCACCTACTTTATACTTTAGAGCTGGACAATGCTTTGCGTCATAAGCCTTCTTTTGAGACTCTTAATAGGAACTGTCATGTAAGTTAATGTCCTCTCTTATTTGTGACAGGTCCCGACTGTTAGAAGAACCCGCTATGTCGTCTGACAGTCCGGATACAATTCTACAGTCACTAGGACCCGATTTTCTAATGCCGAAAAAGCCTCTGACGGTGTTCAATTTATGCCCTTGTTGAACATGTTGTTCATGCGCCACTGAACATCAGGTAGATGCTCATCCCATTTATTGTCGGGTGAGCCAACATACCTCGTGGTCAAATCATCAACAAGTTTCCGTTATAGCGTTCTACCTGACCATTGGCCCTAGGGGTCGAAACAGCATTCAACACGTGTTTAATGTTCCTTTCGACCATGAACTTTTTGAAGGCTTCGCTTATAAAAGAGGTTCCACGATCAGTTATGACCCTTCTAGGAACACCGAACAAACCAAAATATTCACGGAAAACCTTTATAGACGTAGTGGTTTACGTGTTCTTTACGGGCTTTATATAAATACACCGAGTAAATGCGTCAATCAGAGCTAAAATGTACATAGTTATTTCCTCTCGCACTAGGTATAAAGGGGCCAACATGATCTGCATGGACCGTATCAAAGGGAATATCGACTTTTGGAATAGGGTGTAAAGTACCAGGTTTCCTGATCTGTACCCCAGGACCATTTGGAGTCCTTTTTCAAGAGTTGTGTATGCGGTTTTGCAATTACCGAGAAATTTTGGACAAATCTGCGGAAGAAGCTAGACAGGCCAAGAAACCAACATTATGTTGGCTCTGAGGACTTGGGAAACGCTTCACAGCCTTTACTTTTCTCTCGTCAGGACGAATGCCATTAGCAAAAATCTCAAAGCACAAATATTCAACAGAGCAACAGGAAAAAAAGCTTTTGGGGAGCTTCAACGTAAGACCAGCATCGGCGAACAGGCGCAGTACTGACTCTGATCTCGACATGCCTTCATTTATATCCTTTGAAGGGATAATCACGTCGTCTCAATAGGCCAGGGCTTCCTTATGTCGCAATGACCCAAGGACTTGGTGCATAATACGTTGAAACGTAGCCGGGGCATTTGCAAGGCCAAATGGCATTCGATTAAATTCGTAATGGCCATCTGGTGTCACAAACCCAGTTTTATGTTTGTCCGCTTCACGAATTGGAATTTGGTAATAACCAGACGCAAGGTCGAGTGTCGAATAGTATGTATTACACAAAGGAGCATTTAGCTGATCGTCAATCCTAACCACTACGATAGGACTCGCATAACATGACGTTGATGGTCTTACGATATCATTCTCCAATAACTCGGAAACTATTTCTGGTACTTTCTTTTCGCTGATCGACAAACGATAGGGCCTATACAAGACGAGTTCGTTGTCTTGGAGATCTATAGTCATATGACCTGCTTTAGTATTCCCTAGTTCCCATAGGTGAGTGAAAGCAAAACAGGATCGATACTTATTGAGTAGGTTGAGCAATTGAACTTTATGCTCGGGAGAGAGTTCGTCGTCCAGATTTAAATCTGTCTCAGTAATAGACTTTTCATTGTTGTTAGTTGAGGAAACGTTCCAAACTTGCATACTCGATTTTTCCTGAGCTACACGATCACGAGCAACAAGAAACTCGTTTGAGAGCACTAAAGAGGTTGACGAAGTATTACTGACAACTATCTGTCCTGTTCCATATTCTGGAATAATCTAATCTAAACTATCTGACTATCTAACTATCTAATCTGGAATAATCCAGCTGCTACTGAATAGCGAGCACCCTTCTGGAATCGAATACTGCCATCAACACGTCAACAATAGCAAGACCCAAGACCCAAAACCTCAACAGAATCTTTACAAAACAAAGTTATTTTGCTTTATGGTAATAAACTCGTATGTAGGGGCTAAAGTTCGAAAATTTCTAAGGCGTCACTAGTTTAACGAATGACTACGTGTGACTACTCCGTGAACGTTTAACCTATTAAAAGGGTCACATGCATTGAATCATCTGCAACTATGAGCAATTATTCGAGATCGGCCTCCACGTTATCGATACTTATTAAAATTGTTTGTTTACCTATACAAGGGACAACTGAATTGCCGAAACCTCTTAGTACTGGAAGATTATTGACACCATAATTGGAACCTATACTTCGAAATACTGACACCTAATCATTGAGCATTCACTCCAAAAATCTATAAATGCAGGAGTGGAAAAACCGTTTACAGTTAGTTTTCAAATACTTTTTGTTCGATTCTGACACGGGTGTGGTTATTTTTGAAGAATTAGCTGCGCTTACATCACCCCTATCCTATCTATGCGCATGACCTTCTCTTCAGCCGACGGCAGTTTGGTATAACACTGTTCCACCTCATGACCTACTTTATTGCATCGATTACACTTTTTTATGGGTTGGGTGCACTGGGATGTGACATGACCATCCTTCTTGCAATTTGAACAACGTGTCGGCCTTTGGTTAGAGCTGTTCTGGTGTTTTGTAGGTAGTCCTTTAACTGTTTTATGCTCGTTATTGAATTTTGTGTTTCGAGCATTACGTAAATATGAAAGGAGTTTGATAGGGTCATCAAACTGAGCTGCCTCGGCACCTAATCTAACCGACCGGTCGTCGATGCCATGTAAAATGCATTCTACTGCCCTTTTGCCACTTATACCACATCTATTGATTAGGGACAGCTTGTCATAGTAGTACTCTTCTAAGGAGTCCGTGAACCTAGCTCGTTTGGCCAACATATCGCTCAGCATTTGGCCATAATTTTCCTCCGATGGAAATGTAGCCAAAAGTTTCTCCTGCCATTCAGCCCAAGTAAACAGGACCGACGGAAGGCCTTCGTACCATCTTTGGGCCCTTTAGTTTCGGTAAGGCAAAATGAATGACTTGCTTCTCTGACCACGCATAAATGGTTGCGCATTCATTAACTTTATGCAACCACATTGTCATTGTCTGTTCCCGTTTACTTGGGTCAAATTCGGGAACAGTGTTGTTCAGGGAACCTAACTTATCTGCATTATTATTAGACATAGATTTTAAAACATTGACAAGATCCGAAAGAGTAGCTAATCCTAATAAGGAAGTCGGCTCACCTGCGGTCTTATCTTGAATCGCGGCCTGCACGTCCCATGCCGAACTGGGTCGCGGCTGCCTCACTGGGCTACGCGAACGGTGGCAGCTTGTGTGGCGGTCAGGACGGCTCGATACTCGGCGATCCGGGCTGCGGCTCGATACGCGGCGGTCCGGACGGCTCGAGGCTCGGTGGTCTGGGCTGCGGCGCGGTGCGCACCGGTCCAGACGGCTCGATGCTCGGTGGTCCGAGCTGCGGCGCGATGCGCGGAGGTCCGGACGGCTCGAGGCTCGGTGGCCCGAGCTGTGGCGCGACGCGCAGCGTTCTGGACGGCTCGATGCTCGGTGGTCCTGGCCACGGTGCGATGCGCAGCGGTCCGGACGGCACGATGCGTGGCAGTCCAAGCTGCGGCTCGATGCACGGCGGTTGCGTGTGCGGGGACTATCCAGACTTCGAAGATGAACTTGTTGATCTGGTGAGCAGCGACTCAAGCGCCCTCTTGATTGTAGGCTGAACCGGCTGCGTGACCGATTTAAGTCCCGGCTGCTGGCTTGACGCCTTGCAGGGCTGCGTGACCGGTTAGCAGTGGGTGACCCCGTCGGATCTGTCGGTGTGTAGAGGATATGTTCTCGTTCGTTCCTCTCCATGGGGTAACCCTGGAATGTTAATTATATCCCAAGAATTCATTCTTTAAAACAGATTCCAATATAGAGAGAATTAGCACAACATAAAACACAATATGAGCACGTTATGCACGTAAATCCCCGAGAACATGTGATTGGATTTTATAAAGCTACTTAAGCAGGTTTGGTTAAGCCGCCTATCAATCCTTAGACAGCCAACGTTGGCATGAGTAAAGCGCAAGTAGCATAATAATCGTAATGATTAGTTATATCACAAATATAAGGTTAAACAAAATACTACAACTACTTAAACATCCACATGTTGACGAAACTTGTGGCTGTATATTGTAAAACTAATTTATTTGTATAGAAAATACACATATTTTAAGAATTATTTTATTTAAATAGTTTATATCGTACTTGAAATGGTAACCAAAGAGTAGAATACTCATACCAAACATGGTTATTTCAATGCCATTAAAATAGTCAAGAACCCAAACAAATGTTTGAAAATAATAAATTGACATAAAATACCATAATGCGTAGGTACACCCCACAGGATGATATTTAATTAAGGGTAAAAAAAATAATTTTACTGGCCAAAACAGGAATCTTAATCCCACTTCTGAAATGTAGACTCTGTACCCTCACAGAGAATCTAGTGATGGTTTAAATATGAAAATTAACCGTTACTCAGGTTCATGGCTTTCAAAATTAAAGTATAGAAATAATAGACACTCATTCATGTACATACTTATATTGCCAGCACACAAAATCAAATACTCTTCACAATCAACACTAGTTATTTTCAAAACAAAACAGGAGTTATAGTGGTCGATTTCTCGACGACTGATCCACGACTGAGCTCGCAGGATTGGCACGACAACCAAAGTGGCGTTCCCCCACCACATTACAATAAATGCGGTATGATTGGCTAGTCGTGCCATCTACGAACTCAGCCGGTATTACAGTAGTCAAAATAATACTTTTAATATTAGAATTAGTTATAATTTAACAAACCAATTGGATAAAGTATAATATAATTAACTATTGATAACACATGTTTGTGAATCGGCGGCTCAACCTATGGAAAGTTTATAAGTGCTATAAAGTGCCTGTAACTGGTTTATTAGAAATAAACATAAGGAGTTTGAGTCAAGTGTTGTGTGTGATTTCAACTACCCATCCACCTAATTATCAACCATGAAGAATACAGTTGCACAGTTAGCGACTGAAAGGCAATATGGCGTCGTTATTCATGTAAGGTGGAATCCCCGCCTTGATATATACAAGCTGAGTGTATTGCTAAGTTCTGTATAAAATTTTTTTTTGCTATAATAATGCTTTTAGATGAGTTAGTTCTGTTATATGCCGAATTATTTTTTAAAGCTGAATATTCATCATAAACAGACCTGTTACTCAAGAGTGGGTAAAACACTGGTTTAAAATTCCACTAACAAGCATGATACTGAATAATTTGTTTCTTTTCTGTTTTCTTTTAGCTGTGTTACACATCACATATTGACAGTTATTCAGCTGCAGTATAAAGTTGGTGTTGTTTCAGTTATGAAGCATAAAGCAACTTAACAGAAATTATAATAGGTGTTATTTTAACTACTTTATACCGCTTTAAGTACGAAATTAACGTCATGTGCAACTAATTGCGGTAAAAGCAATAGTAACAGATTCTTATGCAGATGTTTGCTGGGTATTCACGAAAAGAAGACCTTTTAAAAGTTAAAAGAACTATTCTGCAACATTAGTAAGCATTTATTGGCTAGTAGTTGACATTTAGACTGAATGTCATAACTAAAGAACTACATACTATATAACTATATATAATTATATATACAGGGTGTAACGGAAAGGGTATATACATACTTAACGGTGTGCTACAGACCATCAAACTGAACATGTTTCTCCACAAAGAAACATCGTCATAGCGAAAAAAATATCAGCTGCCCCATACATTTGGGTCGAATAGGTATTGAAATTTTGTATGGAGCAACAGATATTTTTTTCGTTATTACGATATTTGTTTGTGGAGAAACATGTTCAGTTTGATGGTCTGTAACACACCCTTAAGTATGTATATACCCTTTCCGTTACACCCTGTATAATGTATAATGTGAAGCGAGTGGGGAGGCGGGGGGTTGAGACACCGCCGCGCGCCCGCACCGACCGAGGAGTGTACCTACTCTTATTTATTCTTGGCTACCTTATTTACTACAATAATTACGTTAGTTGTAATTTCTTGTGTCGTATCAAATAATATACCTGTCGCAGTTGTCTTGATTTATTTTGATAGACACGGTCATCATGTGGGCAGAACATGGGTTCCGTGCTATGAAAACACACACTACACGAGATACACTGCTTTTGTCGAACTCACTTACAACTCACAAATTACTTGAAATTACAATCCAACACAATAACACTAGGCACCATGAATCGGGGAACAGTTTCGGGACGTCTTGACTCCGCCGCGGTCAGACATAGACTGTCCGCCTCACAGCGAGTTCGAAACATCACGACTCTGTAGAAGCGCGCTTAGGTGTGGGTAGACTGGTAAGTAGGTCGCGTGCTACCTTTGGCGCGCTTTCCGATTCATTTTCTGTCCGTACTAATGACCGGATCCTACACGGCCAGACTGACATACGACCGTCCTCGGGCGTTATTGTATTCCTGGAACAAACAATGTCTAATCACCAAGACATCCGCTCGTCCAACCTGACAAACTATGACAAACATTACTCTCATCGTAACTGTAACTGTTTCAGAACAAAAGAAAGCTTGCATTCTTTCGATCACTCACGGACTAGACGGCATTTTTCTCCTACCAAGAAAGCGTGTGTCCTTTCGACTACTCATGGACCGGACGGCACCTTTCCCCTACAACGAAAGCGTGTGTCCTTTCGACCACTCATGGACCGGACGGCACCTTTCCCCTACAACGAAAGCGTGTGTCCTTTCGACCACTCATGGACCGGACGGCACCTTTCCCTTACAACGAAAGCGTGTGTCCTTTCGACCACTCATGGACCGAACGGCACCTTTCCCCTACAACGAAAGCGTGTGTCCTTTCGACCACTCATGGACCGGACGGCACCTTTCTCCTACAACGAAAGCGTGTGTCCTTTCGACCACTCATGGACCGGACGACACCTTTCTCTAAACAGTTAACACCTGGACCGGACGGGTGTGTCCTTTCAACCAGCCGCTATCTGCTGCATGGCCCGGATGACACTGTCCTTTCGACCAGTGAACACTTAAGGTTGGACCGGATGAATGTGTCCCCTCAACCAGCCGCTATCAGCTGCATGGCCCGGACGACATTATCCCTTCGACCATACCAACGTTTGGACCGGACAACTGCGTCCCTTCGACCATACCAGTGTACGGACCGGACAACAGCGTCCCTTCGACCAACTTCATCATAAAAACATCATAAACTGGGCAACTGCGTCTCTTTGATCATCGTAAAGCATTAACCGGACAACAGTGACATTTCGACTAAACACACTTTCTTTTCGACTGAAACATGTGGACCAGGGAAGCGCGTACCTCCAGATGTCAAAGAACTTTTACAAATTACGCCAGCATCTAATAATTCCTGAACTTATTGGCTGACAACCTATTTTATCAAAATATCGCCTATTTTAATGGTACGATCTCCATAGTGCATTTTAAATCATAACCTCCGATGCCAGTAAGGTTTACTG
This sequence comes from Cerastis rubricosa, assembly GCA_949152445.1. Lineage (NCBI taxonomy): Eukaryota > Metazoa > Arthropoda > Insecta > Lepidoptera > Noctuidae > Cerastis > Cerastis rubricosa. The sequence continues at coordinate 474,009 of OX424525.1, read as the reverse complement.
ATTATGATGTGACCCATAAACCAATTAAAGTAGCCATGTTTAAGCAATGAGCCAGATGACCTACTTATCGAAAAGAAAAGAAACGGTCTCACCCGATGTTGTTGAGGGGGTACCCTCTTGATGATTTGTGCTCGCAGGTTTGGTCGCTTTCCTTGTTGCTTCAAAAATTCATTGGTTATGTTCCTCACTTGGCTTTACTTTCGTGGAGGGTGCGATTCTTTATCCCAATTCTGATGTCGCAGTTGTCTTGATTTATTTTGTTAGACACGGTCATCATTTGGGCAGAACATGGGTTCCGTGCTATGAAAACACACACTACACGAGATACACTGCTTTTGTCGAACTCACTTACAACTCACAAATTACTTGAAATTACAATCCAACACAATAACACTAGGCACCATGAATCGGGGAACAGTTTCGGGACGTCTTGACTCCGTCGCGGTCAGACATAGACTGTCCGCCTCACAGCGAGTTCGAAACATCACGACTCTGTAGAAGCGCGCTTAGGCGTGGGTAGACTGGTAAGAAGGTCGCGTGCTACCTTTGGCGCGCTTTCCGATTCATTTTCTGTCCGTACTAATGCCCGGATCCTACATACCTAAACTGTGGGTTTCCAGTACTATGTATGACTGAATCCTAATTGTTTGATTAACAGTACGAATGAGTGTCATTATAGAACAGTTATCGCAAATATGTTGTGTGAAGATCACTTTTAACCAGAGAACAGTTTAATAAGTGGATACTTAAGGTCTTTTATGCAGACATAAGACAAGAAGCCGCTGTGCAAGCAGATTTTAGTCAGAATGAGAGTCGCTATATAATGAATAACATAACCTATTAAATAAGTGGAATTTCATAATCAAATACTCAATTTCGATAACGAAATCGTTATAATATTCTTTTAAAATGATTACAAAAATATTTTTAAACCCTTAAATTGCAACAAACATAAGAAAATATTTCACACGCAAAAACAAACCAACAGACGAAATGTTGTTTATTTCTTGAAAACCTAGCTTATGACGTGACGTGTAAAAGTGATTGTAAAAACCTACTTGCAAAATAAACATCATTTATCATTTATGAGGTAGCGCGTGAAAATTTTACACGAAATGTATATAATATCTAAATACACGGTATAGTCGCATGCGCACCTACAATTTGTTTCTACAAGCATTAATAAGGGTAAAATTATTTACTTAGGTACATTAATTTGGCCAAATAGCTTGACTTTAATTCTGTCACAATCCGTAACGTTAGCTTATTTGTTCCGTATTTGTCAATTTCATTTTAATTTGATTATCACTTGATAAAAATGTACTGAAATGAAAAAAACTCTGATATTCAAATTATACACAGCATTTAGCTTTGCTGTGTATAATTCGAATATCAGAGTTTTTTTTTTAAAAAAAAAACGTTGCCCCTCACTAGGTATTTCTCCTGTATCGTGGGTGCGTTTACAAACATTTAAACTAACATACACAAACAACCAGACCCGGAACAACTATCTGTAGGCCATACAAATATTTGTTCCGTGCGGGGTTCGAACCCGCGACACGCAGCGCAGCAGTCGATCGCTCAACCACTGCGCCAACCATGCTGAAGCTTTGAAGTTCATTCATCATTCATTCATCATCTGGCTAACAGAGCCGTAATACTTGTATAAAGGAACTAAATTCTTTTATGCAGACGATACTCAGCTTGTCGTATAATTATTCAAAGCTTATTCATCTGTTACGTTGCTATTACACAGCTATTAGCAGAATGATTTAGTGCACAAATTGTTTAAATAACGTCTGAGTAAGCGCCAAATCAGCTAATTATGGTGGTCTTATTCAGCAATTAGTTTCTAGAGGACTGCTGTTAAACAAAACTTACTCAGAAGGTTTGTGCTGGCTGGGTAGGTTGTGATCAATTTAGTCTGACAATAAATAGTAGGTACTTTCGAACTGCTCCTTTGAAAGCCACTTGTGCTCCCCGTCATTGCGATCAAGTTTGTGTTCTGGGATTATATTGTAGGTAAAATTTCCACCATATTAACAAGTAGAACGAAACGAACGAAAGTTAGAACTTACTTAATTGCTAGTTATTGCATCCATCAGCACAATGTTTGGAGTGCGTTACATTAAGCTTTAACATAAAACGTGAATTTTTCAACCCAAAACAAAAGTAGTTTCCCCGCAATAAATTTTGCATAGGGCTACTTAGTTTAATGTACAGAATGCTTGGTTGCCGGCTTCGTGAAGGGTCTGTTTACACCTTGTAAGTTTGAATTGCGTATCTGTGTTCCTGTGTATTTGTGTTCGTGTGTATCCGTGCGTCGATCTGTCTCTCATTATGGCTCCTCAACGGATCAACCGATTCTGAGGTGGAAGAGCCGTGGTAGCTCGCCAAATTACAATTTTGTTAAGTATGTTAACAAAATTGTTGTTTTGTGAATTTTGTGAAGGTTTTGTCTGTGCGATTATGGACGAAGTTATGCTGACGAACAACTACCGGAAACATATTATGAGGGACGGGACGGTGGATGTGTGTCGGGCATGCCACCGTCCGGGTGAGTCCATCAGACATATTATTTCTGGTTGTTCTCGTCTGGCTAACGGCGAGTACTTGCACAGGCATAACCAAGTAGCCAGGATTATTCACCAGCAACTTGCCTTGAAATATGAACTTGTGGAATCTGAGGTACCGTACTACAAGTATGTGCCCGACCCAGTTCTCGAGAAAGACCATGTCACGCTGTACTGGGATCGGCCTATCATTACTGACAGGACTATTGTCGCCAATAAGCCTGACATAGTGGTGATAGACCGATCAGCGCGCCGCGTAATGATAGTCGATGTTACCATCCCGCATGACGAAAACCTCGTGAAAGCTGAGAAAGAGAAACAAATAAAATATCTCGACTTAGCTCACGAGGTTGTCGATATGTGGAATGTGGACTCAGCTATCATTGTGCCGATTGTCGTAACGGCCAATGGCCTTATGGCCAAGAGCCTCGACGACCATCTGTCGAAGCTTTCACTTGGGGGTTGGATCAAGAGCCAGATTCAGAAGGCAGTACTCCTCGATACGGCCCGCATTGTGAGGAGGTTCCTGTCTCTGCAGCCCTAACCACCGGTAGCTTGAACCCTGCTCCCGACACCGGCGGAAACCTGTTTTTTATATTTTTAAATGTTTTTTTTTACCTTTTTTGTTTTTTAAGAAATATTTAAAAATATATAAAATGAGAAGTTAAATGAATAAAGGAAATAATAATTATTGACTTAAACTGTAAAATATATTTTCGTCAAGATAGTTGGTGACATAACTGACTGTCAACATTCTTTATGATGCTATGGTAACAGCTGGTGATAGATGATAAAGGAGTATCTATTCCTAACATCCACCTCTCTTTAAAATGCCAGCCATCTTCTTGAGACTTTCAATTATAGGCCCATAAAGTGGTTTAGTGAGCATATCAGCAATCTGCCTGGTTGCTGGCACATGGCAGATGGTAATGCTTCCATCTTGAACACATTCTCGTATAAAGAATAATCGTATCCTTATGTGTTTAATCTTCTGGTGGAATTCTGGTGGATTCTTAGCCATCTTTATTGCTGATTCGTTATCAAAACATAGGGATACTGGACATTCACCAATGATTTCTTTCATAATCTTTCGAAGCCAAATAATTTCCCTGGCAGTTTCGCTTGCTGCCACTATTTCTGCCTCGGTGGAAGAAATCGCTACTGTGCTCTGTCGTTTACTATTCCAGGATATTAGACCTCCAGCATACATGCAAAGAATGCCTGAGGTCGACCTTCCAGTTTCAAGGTCACCTCCGTGGTCAGCGTCACTATAACATTCTAAGTTATGACTATTTCCTGGCTTGTAAACGATACCTTCATCTATAGTCCCTTTCAAGTAACGCATTATCCTCTTGATATTGATGATGTTCTCCTTTGAAGGTTTATCTAAATTTCGAGATACAACACTGACAGCAAAGGCTATGTCAGGCCTCGTGCTCGTCATCAAATAAGCTAGTGATCCAATAGCTTCACGGTACGGAAAACTCATTGAAACTTCGTTAACATTTTCAGCTATATTTGCTTTTTAAAATTGGTGTGGGCACTGGCTTACATTTCTCCATGCCAAACCTTTCCAATATGCGAGTAATGTACGATTTCTGATGCAATAAAATGGAACCATCAGCGTACCTTTCTATCTCCATTCCAAGAAAATAACTTGCTGGTTTCACTGTTATTTTGAAATGTGCCCTCATTTCTTCTAGGAAGCAGTTAGCTAGTTTCTCGTTTGAGTAAGCAATGAGACCATCATCAACGTACAAGGCCAGAACAATTTTCTCCTTCCCATTTTTTTCACAAACAAACAAGGATCGGACTGGCTTTGCTTGAAACCTGTCTTCACAATAAAGTCTGTGATACATCTGTTCCAGCAGAGTGGGGCTTGCTTCAAGCCATACAAGCTTTTCTTTAATTTAAACACATACTTCTCTTTAGTATAACCTTCAGGCGGTTTCATGTAAATTTCTTCATCTAAAGTGCCATACAGGAAGGCTGTGGACACGTCAAACTGTGCTAATCTCAGCTTTTCTTTAGCAGCAACACTCAAAATAGCTCGTATTGTGCTACTCCTAGCAACAGGACTAAAAGTTTCATGAAAATCTAGTCCTTTCTTCTAAGAATATACTTTTATAACCAGTCGAGCCTTATATTTGTTAACAGAGCCATCAGGATTAGTCTTTATTTTGAATATCCATTTACATGGAATGGCTTTCCGACCTTTTGGTAGTTCGACTAGCTCCCACGTTTGGTTTTCATTCAGCGAGTTCATTTCGCTTTCGATAGCCTTTTTACATTCCTCTTTAGCCTTACATGACATTGCCTGTTTGAAGGTTTTCGGTTCGAACAAACTTTACAGCTTCTAATGCCATAATATAGTCATTGAACCGTACATGAGGTCTTAGATTTGCTCTATCTCTGAGGATCATCCGACATTCTTCTCTGTCATGGTCGTCATCAGATAGATCAGGATCATCGGCTTCGTTACCTTCAGCGAGTTCCTCATTTTCTTCTTCAGAGTGAACGGATTCAAACATTGATTCATCTAGATCATCACCTATCTCTTCATCGGCTTCGTGACGTGCCCTTGATGAAGTAGGTTCTTCAATAACTTCAGCTCTGAACTCTGTAATATTCCGCTCTCCAATCTCTCTAATATCGCTGGTTTCGAATTCATTATGTGGACTTGGAAAGTTATGGAATAAGTTTTTCTGGAGTATTTTCGGCTCTTCTAATTTCTCAAATTCTTTACTTTTCCGAGTAACGGTACCAATTCGAATATCACGTCTCTGGATCTAATCAATTTGAGTGATTCCTTATTCCAGATTCTCTAACCGCTTAAACTCCCCCACAAATGTGTCACGTGACACATGCTCCCGCCCCCGCTCCCGCTCACATTTTTGCCGCGCGAGCGCCCCGTGCCACTTTCCATTTAAAGCTTTTTTTCTCGTAAACTACTGCAGCTACACCAAAACAAAAAATACGTGTGTATAGCTGAAACTATACAGAATCTTTATATGTTAAAACGAATTACAACAACTAAATATAAGTACTTAGAAAAAAATGAGAACTTGAGAATATGTGTTGTATGTCAGTTTCTCCAATAAGAATGTTAAGTTTTCCAACAAGAATTGTAGTTTGTGTCAATAAAACCTATTTATAATTATACTAGACTATATAAGCTTTGTTTTAATACCCATATGTCCCTAGTTAGGCACTTTGTTAGTAGCACAATCATCCAAAATAATCAACACTCCTATCATTCGATTCGATACCTACTGATTTTGTCGTGTTTACGTAAAAAATTCGATAAGATTTCGTTTTATTTTACTGTTTTATATTGCGGAGACACTAATAATTATTTAATTGAAGTAATTTTCATATTACGAGCACTATTTTAACTATTTTTGCAATAATTTTTATAAAAACATTACCAAAATACGACGATCGCAATGGCGCCATTTTTACATTTCGATATTATCGTTTCAACAGACTTTGAACCTACGATGTTTTTAGATATTCTTAAAGCTTGATTAATGAGGTTTATTTTGATATATAACACTATATACATTGGGTTAAAATAAAATAATACTCACGTTTTAAATCCAGGGAACTTCACATCACAACATACACAGTGTTACACAGAATGAAACTTGACACCTGACGTTTATAGCCTTCATCTCCTTCATAACCAATAAGAATCCCTTTTATAGCTTTCCCTTGCAGCTTCTTGCGGTTATCTTTAGGAATATGGGCATAGCACGTGCAACCTAGAATTCTTAGATGTTTGATCGCTGGCTTCTTTCCGTACCACAGTTCGTGAGGTGACTTGCATGGCAGGCTAGATGGCCCTGTGCGATTCAACACGTGGACTGTTGCATTTACTATATCTGCCCATAAGCCATCAGGAATCTTCTCTCTTCTGGCTCGCGTGGCTTCTACCACCGTCCTATTTTCTCTTTCTACGCAACCTGCTTGCTCCGGGGTGTGAGGCATCGTGAACCTTTGCTTGATGCCGTTTTTAGTTAAGATATTTTTGAATTTTTCGCTGGTAAATTCTCCACCATTATCGCTTAATATTTCTTTGATAACATGTCCCGCAACTTTAGCTTCTTTTAAGAAAATATCAAGCTTTGAAGCTGCTTCAGACTTTTCTCGAAGAAAATAGTTGTGACGATGGCGTGTAAAGTCGTCCTTAAACAGGACATAATATCGTAACTTCGAAATTGAGTATGGAAACGGTCCGCAAATATCAGTATGGATTAGTTCTCCAGCTTTAGTGGCTCTAACCCTTGTACCAAAAGATTGCCTGTGAGCCTTTCCATAAACGCATCCTTCGAAAATTTCCGATTGCTTATCGTCTACTTTAAACCCTAGCTCGTTTTCGATGACTTGACTAACGTGTCTTTTGTTTTGATGTGCTAGCCTTTCATGATAGACTTGTAATGGATTTGACAGTAGTTGATTGACTTCTCGATTTTTGGGCGCAACACAGGTAAGCTCTAGCTTAAATAATCCTTTAATCACTCTAGTCCCAATTACTTCAATTTTTCCATTTACTTTCACCATACATTGTTTAGGCGTAGACTCAAACGTACTCGTGGATGAGTTATCGTGCACAGAAAGAACTGAGAATAAGTTTCTTTTAATTTTTGGAACATACCAGACATCTTTCAATAATATGTGTTCCACGTTTCCATTGACCTTGGCTTCAGCTCGAATGTTGCCCATTCTAATGGCTTCAATGGTTTGCCCATTCTAATGGCTTCAATGGTTTGCCCATTCGCTGCAGTAACTGTATGTGAACTCTTGAAGTGTTCGAAGCTTTCGAAGAAGTCGCCTGAATTCGTAACATGGCTTGTCACTCCGTTGTCAACGTACCAGTAATTTTATCTATTGGCATTCCATCATCGCAGGCTAACACTGTCAGGTTTACATTTGAGGTTTTACTGTCATTTGAAGGCTTTCGTGGACGTCCATCATTAATCCAATTTTGGGATTTTCGTACAAAGTGTCCAACTTCTCCACAATAATTACATTTAAAAACTTTTTTCTTCTTCTGTGTCTTCACGATTAATACTTCTTCAGTTTTCTCTGTCTCATCTTTAGTACTTAACGCTTTTTCATATGCACTTAGCTGCGAAGTTAAGTTCTCTACTGTCCGATCCTTTCATTCAGATTCAGATTCATTTCAGATCATAGCATTTGTCTTCGCTACTTGCATTGTAGAGGCGTTCTAGCTCGTCCCATCATCCATCAGCTCGCGCTTTTGTACCGCATGACTTGTTCCAGTATCTCATCCGTCATGTTTGAAGTCATCAGTGTCAAAACTATACAGTAAATCTTCCGGAATTCTTTTAAATCCGATTAGTATTTTATTTTTATAGATTCATTTTTAACATCTATAGGTTCAACAGGTCTACAGATCTTCCCTTCCAAAATATCTTCAGCACCGGGAATTGCTCTCCACACTGTTTCGATCCTATACTTCCAATGCTTAAAGTTTTTTTCCATCAAGGTGCATTATTTGTACCTTTGAGGCCTCTGCAATCGCCTTATCCATGGTGATGTCAGACCTGGTACAGATTCTTGCAAGAATTTTTCAGAACTCTTTCCAAGAGGTCAACTTTTACGCATCCACTACTATTTTCTTGTTCAATCAATTGAACCATCATTTAACCACGCTCTGCTACCATGTTAAAGTAGTTATAAGTATTGTGGGATCGATTTAAACCAGTTAAAATAATTAAACGAATATTATTGACTTAAACTGTAAAATATATTTTCGTCAAGATAGTTGGTGACATAACTGACTGTCAACATTCTTTATGATGCTATGGTAACAGCTGGTGATAGATGATAAAGGAGTATCTATTCCTAACACGATCTCGGATGGTTTAAATTGTGTAAAAGTAAATAACTTTTTTATTTAAAAATCACGGGATTTTTCTGCTCTTTCAAATTAATCTCGAGATTTGAGGCATATCCACTTTATTCTTTCGCTGTATGAAATCAGTGCAAGTACACAAATAACTCTACCTAATCCCGACCTCTGGTGATGAATGATGATGGACGAGGTGTCCGTAATACGGATATGTGATAAAGCTCTTTCACCAGAAGAAGCAGCTGCTAAGAAATTGCTTAAAAAAGTTGTGCCGACCAGAAAAAATAAAACACGACAACAGGTTGTGTTCGGGCGCCGTCGGCTATCTTTGTCTGACTTCGGGCAGTAGCGCGGGTGACAGCGCGGTCAGCTGCGCGGGGGTACGGGAGACAGCGGGACTTCATTAGCGAGAGCAACCGACGACACACGCGCGCTTTATTATTTTTTTGATTCTGTACATAATTTTAGATATACTTTCTCAGTTTTACAGTCCGCTGCTTTTAATTTAAAGTCCAAGTTAAGACCCTAACAGGTTGGTTACTGGACCAATGATTTACAATACTTCGTAGAATTAATAAGGCCACCGAAACCACTAATCCCGAAAGCTTCCCAATTTTATTGCTAAAGACTTACACCGACTAAAAACTCTGGGGATAGTTCTCGCCGAGAGCAATCGCTTATTAATTTCTTTTGCAATTTCGCGTACATTTGTTACGTAAAGAACGTATCTGATGAGTATGTACCGACTAAGAAATTCTTAAAGTTATGATTGCGAACGAATCGCGTTCGTTGCGTTACAAAAGTTTGCGCTACGAATGTTTTTCAAAACAAATTCCCGCAGCACATGCTCACGGCGAGTAGGTAAAGTCGAATTCGTTAATGCTCTTTCAGTATTGTGCCATGAAGTGGGTTAAGAAATGTTCTTGCGCGCCCCGCCTTCGGCCGCGACTCGCACGGTGTCTCCATCGTGTCGGCCTGACGTCACCACTCCGAACCTTTTTACGATTCAATGGAGCCGAGTATCCCTTTACAATATTATCGTTTTTCGGATGAAAGCTCGTATTGTCGAGATTTTCACATTCCTCCATTGTCCCAGATTGGTTTTGTGCCGATATGAGTGTCGAAAATGTACAGTGGGGTTCTTAAGTCACGAAGCAATAGACTGACACTTTGGTGTTACTTACGACCTTCTTTTATTGGGTTATTTCCATACTATAAGGCGCACGGACGCTTGCTTGTAAGTTCACAAACACTCTCCGCCTGACCGCCGCCGCGTACGGACGTGCCGCTACCTGCTCGCATTCCCGCTCGCTATCAGTGTGTGTCATCGGTTCGTCGCTTCCCAGTGTCGTGACGTCATCAGTAGTGACTACACCCCCGAACAATTGTTGTCTTTTTATTAAGACAGCACTTGCTCATTTTGCTTCGGATATTATCCCGATTTAACTTCCTTTGCCCCATCAGGGAAAAGTCCTCAGTTTCGAGGTTCTTGGTGGGAAACCTAACGGTGCCAACGAAACCAAGAGAGGGTGGTGACCCAATCCGCCCGCCTAACCCCTTCAGGGTCTAGGTGAAAAAATTGGGCTCCGTCGCGAACGTGTGCGCCGCCGATTTACTGTGCTAGTGTTTCCCGTTTCAACAAGTTCCTGAAAGCAAAGTTCCCTGGACTGGAGTTGGAGTTGCTACCAAGCCCGGACCCTCGGACTGTGGCTGCGGGAAGGTTGAAGCGGGTGAGTTGCTGGACCCAGTAAATTCCCTACATAATTGTGCAAGGAATTAGGTTGTTAGGCGCGCTGAGCTTCACTCAAATGTCTGCTAACTCTTAGCAGATAATATGGCCCTTGATGCGGATGAGGAACGCCTTTTTGCGTTTTTCAAAAGCGTTGTCCTGAAAGACCCAGATTTTTTAAAGAAATATGGGTCCGATGTCGCTGCCTTGCAGCAACCCAGTATTGCCGTCACTGACTTCAGTGACGCGCTCGATAGCCCTTTGTCGCCGCCGCCTGCCGACAGAGGCTTACCGCCAGCCGTCGCCGCCGCGATTAAGGCCACCCCAAGACCCATTCTTGTGAAACCCTTTGTTTCGCAAACAAAGGTCCAGCCCGCACCTGCGTCCATTGTTCCCGTTTCCGAGAACATGGACAAAGGCTTACCGTCAGCCGTCGCCGCCGCGATTCCGGCTAAACCGAGACCCATTGTTTCGAAACCTTTTGTTTCGCAAACAAAGGATCAGTCCGAACCTGAGTCCATTGTTCCCGTTTCCGAGAACATGGACACAACTGAGCCAATCTCCGACTCAGAGTCAATTTAAGCCGCGTGCTCTGCCTCCTCATCCTCTGAAGACGACTATCAAGTCGTCGGAAAGGGCAAGAGGAAGAAGGGCAAAAATTCCCAGGCCGCCATGACCAAAAAGATCGTCGCGCTCCCTTATGCCCCCTCTCACGTGGCCTCCCGTCCCAACTCCCCGGTCCCCTTACCTACGTCCGCCGCTGCTCATACCAGTAGGCCAGTCAGCCCTAAGGCTAAACCTTGAGCCACTTCTTCAAAGAAGCTGAAGCCCCCTCCCCCGTTGTTCATACAAGACAAAGGGAAATGGACAGATGTGTCCAAAATGTGTAATGAGCGCCGCATACAATATACAAGCGCAAAAAGCACACAGCAGGGAATCAAAGTAGTGGTTCCTACGACCACGGACTTTAGGGAACTTACCCGCCAGCTGATCGGAAGGCACATAGCCTTCCATACCTACTCCCTTCCAGAGGAGAAGCCCACCCGCGTGGTGATCAGGCGGATCCCGAAGGAAATCCCCACGGAGGACATCCTCAATGACCTCCAAGGCCAAGACATCCCGGTCGCAGCCGTCCACCGCCTTCATAAGGCGAGAGGCGGAGACCAGTACGATATGGTACTGGTCATCTGTGACCCAGTAGAAGGTCACCACCCGATCTTCAAAGTGAAGTCGGTATGCTCACTCACAGGCATCACAATAGAGAAGCCCTACCGCTCAAGCGTAGTCGGGCAATGCCACCGCTGCCAGATGTATGGACACAGCCAAGCCAACTGCCATGCGCCGCACAGATGCGTAAAGTGTCTAGGCGACCATGGCACGGCAGACTGCCCCCGTCCCAAAGACAAATCGCTTTGCACGGAGCCACCGAGCTGTGTGCTTTGCGGCGAGTCGGGCCACACGGCCAACTACCGCGGCTGCTCGAAAGCCCCCAAAGGCTCCTCCTCTAACCTGGTGAAGCGTGCAAGCGCCCGTCAGCCAAGAGAAAGCCCATCGGTGAGGCTACCCTCTGCCCAGATGCCGGAGAGACTCAGCCTTCAGAGGCCCTCTCCCTGGACCACGCTGAACCACCAGAGAGCCTTCCCGGCACTCAGCAAAGCCAAGTCCAGCCCCATCCCTGGGCTACTAGATGCCCCTATCCCCACTCCCCCGGCCCAAGCGAGCGCACCGGCACCCGCTCGTCCCACGCCACCCGGCCCCGCAGCCGTGGACCCCTCTCACAACGTAATTTTAGAAACGCTAGCAGAGTTAGTCACCCCCGAAGCAGACCGCATGGCAGCTGATCTCAGGGCGGCTAACACTGGTGGCGATAAACTAAAAATTATCCTCAAGTCCCTACTCAAGTTAGGTGACCTCCTCCGCAACCTTAATCTTGACTAACTCCAATGGATAATACGAGATTAACGTGCACCAAACCCCGATCCCTAAAATTAGGGTACTTTAATGCCAATGGCATTAGAGGCCAGCGTGATGAGATCGCCACCTTCCTCCGCGACCATCAAATTGATATCCTCCTCGTACGGGAGACCTTCCTCAAGCCCAGTCACCACGATCCGAGAATTGCCAACTATCGCATAGTTCGCAACGATCGGTCACGCTGCCACAAGGGCGGTACTCTAATCTATTATAGAAAAGAACTGCACTGCATCCCCTTAGATCCACCTCCCATGGAGTCTCTACTCGAGACCTCAGTGTGTCGACTAGGCATGACCGGCCATCAACCGATCACAATCGCCTCTGCGTACATCCCTCCCGGCGGAACGTCCGAGGAGCACACTTTGTTCACCAAAGACCTTGCCGTCCTCTTCGGCTTGAGCGACTCCGTTATCATAGCGGGCGACCTCAACGCCAAACACCCCGCCTGGAACAGCACGACGACCTCTGCCAGAGGACGTCACGTGTATAACCTGGGCGAGTCCCTCAACTTCGATCCCATCGCTCCTATGGAGCACACCCACTATCCCCACGACCCCGACCAACGTCCGGACGTTCTCGACATAGCGCTACTCAAGAATGTCAACCTTAAGTTGCATTCCATCGAGACTTTACATGAGCTTAACTCAGACCATAGACCAGTGCTCATGCACTTAGTTCCCCGCTCGGGTCCTCCTGACCCCAGCCAGCCCCCGCCGACCCAAGTGATAACCGACTGGAGGAAAGTCAGCGAAAAGCTGAAATCCACCACGTCGCCTCACCTGGAGGCCATCCCCGACCACATAGTCTCAGTCGCAGACACGACGGCCGCCATCAACTCGTTTACAGAACACGTGCAATCCGTACTGAAGGACTGCTCACGGGAAGTCCCAGCAATGAGCGATCAACGCTGGATACTGCCCGCTGACGTACGTGAACTGATAACCGAAAAGAACGCGGCCATCCGTGCCTACAGCAGCTTTCCCTGCGAGGCAAACAAAGCCCACATGCGTAATTTACAGCGTGCTGTAAAGGATCGCACCAGTGAGCTTCGTAATAATCAATGGGACAAAACGCTAAGCGAACTCGAGCCTACCCACCTAGCCTTCTGGCAGCTGCAACGCAAGTTGCGCTCCACCGAAGAGGCTTCGATGCCTCCCCTCACCCGACCCGATAAGAGCGTCGCATTCGACGACTCTGAGAAGGCCGAATGCCTAGCCGACAGCCTGGAGTCCCAGTGCTCCCCCAGCTCTCAACCAGTAGACAAGCGACATCTCGATGAGGTGAACGCATTCGTCGAACGTAGAACCGCCCTGCCCCCCGAAGAAGACCCTGATGATCCTCTGCCTCCGGTCACAGCTGACGAAGTGCAAGACATCATTAACAAACTTCAACCGCGGAAAGCACCCGGCTCCGACGGAATCACCAATAGGGTGTTCAAACTCCTCCCCGCTCAGCTCGTCGTGTTAATGGCGGCCATCTTCAATGGCGCCCTGAGCAACAACGCGTTTCCCCAAATATGGAAAGAGGCCACGGTCATCGGTTTCGCAAAGCCAGGCAAACACAAGTCTGAGCCTTCGAGCTACAGACCTATCAGTCTCCTGAATGCACTCGGAAAAATCTACGAGAGACTTATGTATAAGCGACTCAAAGACTTCGCCGAGGCTAAGAGTCTCATCCCCAACGAACAGTTCGGCTTCAGGACCGGACACTCTTGCATTCAACAGGCCCACCGCATCGTAGAACACCTTAGCGCTGGCTTCCAGCGTGGAGCGATGACGGGTGTATTGTTTTTCGACATAGCAAAGGCATTCGACAAAGTCTGGCACAACGGCTTATTATGTAAGTTGTACAAACTGGGAGTGCCAGACCGTCTCGTGCTCATCTTACGAGACTTTTTGTCGGATCGCACCTTCCGCTATCGCATCGGGAAGTGTCTTCCCCCCACCCCATTCGAGCCGGAGTCCCTCAGGGCTCCCCGCTCTCTCCCCTTATCTTTACTCTGTTCACCAGTGACATCCCCAAGAGCAAGAAGGCACAGTTAGCCCTGTTCGCGGACGACACGGCCATCTATTACACTGGCCGTAGTCACGACGCTATTTACAGCACCCTCCAAACCTCAGCCAACGTCAGCCAAGCAATTGTCACTCAAGTGCAAGTTGCGCCTTTACACCGCGGTGATCCGCCCAATTATGACGTACGCTTGCGTCGTGTACGCTCACACCAAGCCTAAGTACATCCATAGGATGCAAACCTTGCAGAACCGGTTCTTACGTAGAGTCACGGAAGCCCCTTTTTATGTCCGTAATGACCGTCTACACGTAGACCTTAGAATGCCCACCGTCCTTCAGTTTATGAAACGTCTTTCGAAGCGTTTCTTCGATAACGCCATTAAACACCGTAATCCCCTGATCGCAGCGGCCGCCCGTTACGAACCCTCGCGCATTAGTACAGTACGCCGTCCTCGGCATACCCTCGTCACTCCCGATGATGCTATCACCCTCCTCCAGGAGAGTAGCAAAGAGACTAGCACTCTTAAAAAGTTTAGACACAAACCGCCGTCTTTTCGACCTCGCCGTCGAGGTCCGTCGCGACGTCCCGGTCCATGCCCTCCCCGACCCTCGCTCGAGCCAGCCCGCGATGCTGTGCCAGTAGTTTTAAATCAGCCCCAAAATAATGATATCATTCAGATCCAGCCTGTCCCCATGCAGTCCTCCCCCAGCGACGCCCTAAGCCGAGGCTCGTACCCCACAGGGGGTGCCCTTAGCGTGTAGTCGCTTAGTTTGTAAGTTTTATGCCCTGGCTGGAGGCCTTACTCTTAAGGCACCCACAGGATAGTCCGGTTAAGCAGACGACAACCTCCTAGGTTGAACTGCGAGATGCCATTCCCAAAAAAAAAAAAACTTGTAAGTTCACAGCAAAACAATCCTTAGAGCACAGCAGCTGCACTTTTGAACGCTTACTGTACAATCAAAATAATAAATTACAATAAATGTGACACACTTGTCTTGTGTATACCAATGATGTCGTTGGTCGACGCACATCGTCCCGTAATGATGTTGTTCGTTTGTGTTGTCTCACGTGCAAACTGAAAACGAAAGAGTCAAAGCATTGCTATCGAACACCTTAGAGATAGTCGGCAAGCCAGGGTTCGTCGCGGTCGCGGCAGCTAATTGTGAGAGTAAAATAGAAACTAACTGTAACAAACAAGTGGCAACAAACTTAACTGAACTACACATTGGAGAAATATTCCGCGAGCCGGGGTCGGTGTAACTTTCACCAA
The DNA here is from genome assembly GCA_949152445.1 of Cerastis rubricosa. Lineage (NCBI taxonomy): Eukaryota > Metazoa > Arthropoda > Insecta > Lepidoptera > Noctuidae > Cerastis > Cerastis rubricosa. The sequence continues at coordinate 458,575 of OX424525.1, read as the reverse complement.
GTAGTGCCGGACTGGAGCGCGCCGCCCCGCGTCGCAGCCAGTCGCAGCCAATCGCTCCCGTCCGCCGCGGAAAGACGACGTTTTTTAGGTCAAACGGTTTTAAAACTGAAGTTGCGCTGTTAGACTTTTAAGTGGCTTAAAGTTAGTCTTTGTTTGTGAGCGGAATCCCACCGCCGCCGCCCGTTGCCGCTGTGACTCGCAACTTGGGATACATTTGTGATTGTTGCTAGAAAAACTTCAATAAAAATAAAGATCTACGTTTATTGCTTTACTTCGTTCCAAGCTCAGAGTATATTTTTTTCCTACAATTTCATACAAAAAGATTTAACTTTTTGTTTAAACAAACCGAACTACTTAAATTAAATATGTTTTAAGCTTCAAAAATGTTTTGTTTGAAACTGTACGAGTATCGCCACATGGTATAAATTGTTTTAGTTTTTACCTGAACAAGCAGTTAGTAATGCACCGATTATTTATGTACATTCGCTGACTAGGCTATTACGCCCGCCACAACTCACCTACTTTAGGTATTATATATTTTTATGTTTTGCTTAATAAACTTTCAATCATTAACGGACACCTAACAGCGATTTTATTTCCTGTACACATCCCGTGTGATTCGTCCATCTACATACTACTTCTCAGTGTGCGGAGCTACTGCCCGTACAGCAACAGATATAGATATTTGAGTTTTCTATATTGACATTCTTTAGCTTAGAATACACTTTAATTGTATTAAGCCATCCCTCTTCTGTATGTGGTGTGTGTGTGTGTCAGTGTGCTGCGGAGAGCTGGAGATGCTGGGCCCCGCGCTGGTGGAGGAGCCGCCAGCGCGCGTGCAGTACGCGGCGCGTGCGGGCGTGCGGCTGCGCTGTGTCGCGCGAGGCCAGCCCGCGCCCGAGCTCTCCTGGCTCGCGCACGACGGCACGCCGCTGCAGCAGGTGCCAGCCATCCGGTACATACATCATGATTTCTTACTCCCTTAGGGTAAGGCAGAGGTGTGCCTAATAATACTACCACATTTCGTTAGTAAAGTTTACATCATATACACAAAAGTAATAAAGCCCTTTTACAAAAAAGGTGATAAAAGAGATTAAAAAAAAACTCCCGTTACAAAAAACCACCAAAAAACAAAAAAAAAATATGACAACAGCGTCGGGGATTCGCCTTGTAATGTGCTTGTTCTAAACGGTCTACATAGCGCTAACTTGACGCTACGACCCTTGGTATTTTTTATTTTTTGCGTCGGGTTTTTTTTAAATTTAATTTTTGTTCCATGCTTTTAAACTTTTTTTTTTTTTTTTAAACTTTGCCCCACACTAGGAATTTCTCCTGTATCGTGGGTGCGTTTACAAACATTTAAACTCACATACACTAACAGCCAGACCCGGAACAACTATCTGTAGGCCGTACAAATATTTGTTCCGTGCGGGAATCGAACCCGCGACACGCAGCGCAGCAGTCGCTCACTCAACCACTGCGCCAACCGTGCCGTCAAACCGTTTAAAAAAAAACCAAAACCCCCAACCGTTTTAGTTTTAACTGCCCCACTCTTGGGCATAGACAAGCCCCATTCCTTCCACTTTTCTCGGTGTTGCGCTTCTTCTCGCTTATTAACGAAAACAGCGAAAATTTTTACTTTAAAAAAGTTCTGAACCTTTCGGTGGAGGGGGGAGTGCAGCCCCCCTGGAGATGCCCATGATGAGAAGTTTCTTTTTTTTTTTTTTCTTTTTTCCCCATGAAATCTGCAATCAGCCCCAGAGCTATAATCAGATCTTTTGAAGTACTAGTACTGTTGAGATTGCACATCCATCGATATTTAATCTCTTATTTTTAAACTCATCTTTGTGTTTAGATTGACGCCAGTCGCATTCTTTTTAGCCGAAATACGCTGTCATTGGTATTTATTAGTTTTGCAGCTAGATGATTTCTATGTACTGTGAGTCTTTGTTTATAGGTCAAAGAAGAATTTTCAATTTCTTCCTTAACTGTCGGGATTTCTTGGTACTCATGGACTTCAGTGTTTCGTGTGAACCATGGTGCGTTGCAGAGAATTTTCAGAACTTTATTCTGGAAGCGCTGGAGGATTTCTGTGTTTGAGTGGCTTGCTGATCCCCACAGTTCTATACCATATGTCCAGACCGGTTTAATGATACATTTATATATCAGGAGTTTGTTTTCCAGACATAGTGTCGAGTGTCTGCCCAGTAGCCAGTACATGTCTGCAAACTTTTTGTTTGCCTGTTCTTTTTTTGCCTTTGTGATCTCGCCATGTGAGTCGTCTATCAAGGTGCACGCCCAAATATTTAACGGTCGTTTGGTGTGGTAGGATGGTTCCGTCAAGAGTGACAGGTGAGCAGTCGCCTCTTTTTAGTGTGAAAGTGATGTGTACTGATTTCGCTGGGCTTGCTTGAACTCTCCACTTCTTGAGCCATAGTCCAATTTTATCCAGGCATTCTTGCAGTTTTGTAGAAGCTGCGTGTGGATCTTTGTTTGTTTTTACAGGAGAGAACTGCGGTGTCATCTGCGTAGGTGGCAGTAACTATTTCTTCTGAGATAGGTAGAGGTAGCAGTGTAGATTGTATATAAAATTGGACCCAGTACGGAGCCCTGCGGTACACCAGCTTCTATTTGATTGATCGATGATAGATAATCTTCGAATTTAACCTGAAATATTCGGTCGTGCAGGTAGGACTTCAATAGCATAAACGCTGTATTTGGGAGGTGTAGCTTTAGCTTATATAAAAGACCCTTGTGCCATACACGGTCAAAGGCCTGTTTTATGTCGAGAAAAACGGCTGAGCAGTATTCTTTCCTCTCCAGTGCTTGCCGTATTGTATGAGCCACCCTATGTATTTGCTCTGTAGTTCCATGGTGTGCACGAAAACCGAACTGGTGATCTGGTATTAATTTTTGTTCTTCGAGTATTGGGAGTAAGCGTCGCAGAAGTAGCTTCTCGAAGAGCTTTGATAGTAAGGGGAGAAGACTTATGGGCCTGTATGATGTTACTTCCGTGGCGGGCTTTCCTGGTTTAGCTACCATATAATAGACACTTTCCACAACTTTGGAAAATATTGTATTCTCAATATCGCATTGAAGAGGATTGTGAGCAGAACAATGCCTTTTTTTGGCAATTGTTTTAGAACTTCTGCCGTTATTAAATCAAACCCTGGTGCCTTTTTTTGCTTAAGACTTCTTATTGTTTTTTTTAACTTCTGCCGGTGAAACTGATTTCAGTGGTAAAGACATCTGTTGGTCACTGTTGAGGAATTCATCAATTTCTTCTTCGGTCTGGGCGATGTCGGGTTCGTTAGGTTTAAACACGTGCTTTAGATAGTTAGCAAATAGCTCAGCTTTATCTTGAGGTTTTCGTGACCAGTTACCATCAGCTTGTCTTAGTGGAGGTATGTGTTCTTTTGGTCTTTTTAATGAATTAGTCATTTTCTAGAGTGAATAGTCCTCAGCTTGGTGACAGGGTTTTTAGTTTATCTTGCAGGGTACTATTCTCATTTTCTTCAAGCACTTCTTTGAGCTCTTTTTGAATTTTATTGAGTGCTGTTTTGTCTTCTCTATTTCTGCTGGTGTGCCACTGTCTTCTTAGTTTTCTCTTTTCAGTTATCAACTCTTGGATTTCCTGGGTAGCGTCATAACTTTGTGGTTTAGGTTTTATAAACGGAGTTTATAGCCAGGCTGCCTTTTGAATTAGGTTGGTCGCATACCACGCAGCGTTTTCTATATCTTCTTCAGTTTTTAGTGGTATGCACAAGTTAGCATTTTCTTCGATGTATTCTCTAAATGCCTCCCAGTCAGTTTTGTGATTGTACAAGGTCTCACGTGGTTCTTTCAGTATGACTGTGGTACTCAGTGTGCAGATGACAGGTGTGTGATCTGAGGAACCGTATAGACACGATTCTACTTTTGTAGAGTCCTGATATTCCTTTTGTGATAAAGAAATCTATAAGATCCGGAGTTTTGCTGGGATCTGATGGCCAGTTAGTAGGTTCCCCTGTATATATTACATTGAGGGCATTGCTATCAATTACCTTTTTTAGCTCTCGGCCTCTTGTCGTCGTGAGTCGCGAGCCCCAAAACGTATTTTTGGAGTTCCAGTCTCCACCTGCAACATATCTCTTACCCAGTGTTTTTAGAAAGTCTCCAAACATTCTCTCATCTATGCGGTGTCTCGGAGGACAGTACACTACTGCCACATTTAGTGTACCCTGCCAATCATTTATTGAGATTACAGGAGCTTGTGTGTGCGTGTTTAAAATTTGGTAAAACGTGGTGTTTTATGTTTTCTTTAACTATTACAGCCGCCCCAGCATGTGATGTTCCATCTGGATGGTTCGCGTAGTATATGTTGTATCCTTTAATATTAACAATTCTTTGGTCTTTCATGTGCGTTTCTGTGATTAGAAGGATATCTATTTTGTTATAGTTAATGAAAAGCTCAACCTCTTGCTTATTTGGAGATAAGCCATTTATGTTCCATGTAGCTATGCGTAGGAATTTCATTTTTTCTGTTGGGCTATGAGGGTTGTTAAAAGGCCCATTAGGGTCCCTATTTGTTGGTTGAGAATGTCTATCTTCTCTGATTTTTTAATAATAATTTGCTCGAGGGAGCTTGTGGACTGAGATTGTGTATTTTCTTTTTTTCTATTCCAGTAGTTGGTATTTGTGGTGTTGGACATATTTTCAGGTATGTTCGCTGTGTTTCTTTCTTGATTAGAATGTTGTCTAGTGTATCTGCTAGGTTTTAGTGGAGGAAAATCATCTTTTTGCGGTGGTGGTATAAATGGAGCTTTCCTTTTTCCAGCTTGTGTCATTTTTCTTGCTCTGATCTCTTTATAAATTTGGCAGCCCTTGTAATTGGCTGGATGGTCACCACAACATAGAGTACAAGTTGCTGGTGTGTTCCGATCCTTTTTTGTGCAGTCAGTGGTTTTGTGTCCTTTTGCACACTTGACACACCTATATGGGCGCATGCAGTTATTTTTGGTGTGCCCATATTGTTGACACCTAGTACACTGAGGAATGTCAGTTGATTTCATTGGATCTTCGATCTTAACTCTCGTGTGGTATATACACACATCAAAAGTGTCTAGGGATCAACATATATTTTTGCAATAACTTTTCTCCTGATTGATATTAATTAAAATTTTCTTTAAGGATTCATCAAATAAAGTGTTTTCGTTTGTCACAGTAACGATAAACCAAGTCACCTTTGCATTAATAAAGAAATTTGCCATTTTCTAATAAAGGGATTTTTGACATTTGAACCACTAACATTAAAGTTCGAAAAAAAGACTGAAATAACAGTTTTCTTTAAAATTTTATTGGGTAACTTAAACAATTAATAATCCGTGTTTCTACCGCGAACACTAACAACACAAGAACATCGGTTTGGCATACTCAAAATGAGTTCATCCAAATCACGCTGTGGAATGGCCGCCCATGTTCGTTGCAACAACAAAAAAAGGTCTTCTTGCGACTGGATACCCTCCATATTCGGCAGAGCTCTTCTCTGTAGCATATCCCATGCATGCTCAATCGGGTTCAAGTCTGGCGACTGAGCAGGCCAGGGCAGGACATTGATGTTAGCTGCGGCGAGAGTCTGTCTTACAACTCTTGTGGTGTGCGGTCGTGCATTATCATGCATTAACTGAAATAAGGGACCGATTTGCACTTGTAGAGGAACGATGACGTCTGATACAATCGTCTCAGCATAAATTTGAGCGTTGAGGTTGCCTCTGATCCAAATCAACTCAGTTCTTCCGCCGATCCAAATACCCGCCCATACCATGATGGTTCCACCACTATAAGGATGGACTTCCTGGCAGGATTTTAATCGCTGTTGGCGTCCAGGGGTTCTCCAGTGTCGTATACGTCTTGTATCCGGTCTCATACCAAAACGAGACTCATCAGAAAAGCACACGAAACGCCATTGTTCTTCTGCCCAATTTCTGTGTTCAAGAGCCTATTGATATCGAATCCTACGATTGTGCATTGCTATAGGTGGTACCCGTAGCGGTCTTCGGGAATGAAGGTTCACTTCATGCAAGCGGTTTCTGACTGTTTGGTCGCTAATTAAGTTCCCTGAAGAGTGATGAAGCCTCACGGCTAACATCATGGCGGTTATTGTTGGAGCTCTTCGAGTTAAGATTTGAATGTATCGGTCTTGTCTCCGTGTGGTGCAGCGATACCGTCCTCCATGGCGCTCAGCCACGGTACCAGTGCTTCGGTAACGTGTCCAAAGTCGACTGATAACACTCTGACTTGTATTCAGAGCTAAAGCCACAGTACGTAGCCGGGAACCAGCTTCTATCAATCCCACGGCTCTGAGCATTTCTTCCCTGCTTAAATGACGTCGCCGCTCCATAATAACGTTGGTTTTAATCAGTAGTAGGGAAACAGTAGCACTAATAATGTCTTCAATGCGTTGTATGTTTTTATAGGGAAAATATTGACAGCTGATTTTCATCTTTTACTCGAATTTGATTCACAGTTCCTGATTCAAATTATGAAATGCACCAAAAAGGATCCATATAAATTTATAAAATCATAAATTTATTACAAAGCCACATCTCAATCTCAAGAAATCCGCATAAAAATGCTTGATCCCTAGACACTTTTGATGTGTGTATATTCTATATTTTTTATTTGCGGGTTATTGGGGCTAGGTTCCAAATTTACAAAGAACATGTTCAGGGGCATTTTGTTTTTATTAGATCTTGCACAAACAATTTCGCCTCGCACCCTGTTTCCCGTTTTTTCTATTTCTTCCATTATAGCCGATTTGGGGGTAGTGTGATGTAAGTTTTTGATTACAACTCTGTAGCATTTATTTTGCTTTTGAATGAATGTATGACCAATGAGGCCTTTGGCACGGATTAGATCAATGAAACTTTTATATGTTTCAGCTGACTGTGTCATCACTCTTAGCTGGTCTCTATTAATAACTTTATATGAGTAACTGCCAGTAGGTACAGACTTATCTAATAGTTCTGTTAATTGGGAGAGATCTTCTATGCCATATTATATTATGGGCGGTGGTTTGCTGACCTTTATCACTTGAGTAGAGGCAACGTCATCATCAAGTAAATCTACAGGTAATTCACTGTATCTGTTAGAGGTTTTTATTTCCGTTTGTACTCTTTCAGTACTTGGCGGACTGTTTGATAGTTTTTTCCTTTTTGGGGTAACGATTAGTAGGTACTCTTTGCCAGGAGGGAGGGCAGATGTTGTTGTCTTCATCGTCTGCAATAGTTATTGTTGGAGACATGGGATGAGAAGTGCTTGAGTCCATGGTTTTGATATTTGCCAATGAGTTCGACCTTGGTCTTGTGATGAATAGGCTTGGATGAAATGCCTGTTGTACAAGCTTTTTATTAGTGCTTCCAGTAGCATTCACCGTCGCGGAGGCCTGGTCGACCACCGCCGCGCAGTCTTCGGTAACATATTTCACACTCGCAGGCCCGGATACCTGCGAGCGCCGGGCGTTAGCCGGATCGCATGACAAATCAACATTCGTATCGCTCATATTTTCATAATTCAAAAGAAGGCGGGACATACTCATGTTGCTTTCCCAGGGCAGCATGGCCACCCTTTTAGGAGGGATTTAGTCCTCCTTGGTCTGTGGTACACCAGTGGACAGGTTATTTGACCGCCGCCTGTTGCTCGGCGTTGTTACTCATTTAGCACCACCCGGGGGCACGTGTAGGGTGGGCTTAGGAGAAGGTGGTAAGTCCTACGGACGCGAGCAACCTTACCCCCCGATGATGAGAAGTGACAAGATTTAAAATTTCGAATCGATCAGACCTGTGGAAGTTGTTCATATCCCTTCATCGACTGAAAAAGAGGTGATGACCTTTAAAAGGCTTAGCAGATTTTCTTAAAACATGGCTAAGAACACTCTTGATTAACACACCTTTCAAAGGAAACCAACTTTATCAAAATCGGTTCATCCATTCAAGAGCTATGATGCCACAGACAGATACACAGACGCACGTCAAACTTATAACACCCCTCTACTTCTTTGTCGGGGGTTAGAAATTGTAGACTTATTGCCAAAATTCCCAGATTTTCCAAAAATTTTGAGAAAGTTATCTACAAGATGTTATTTTGCATCCTCGTCGAAATTCAGGACGTCGTTACAAAAGACATAAATTATCAATACAAATTACAGTACCTAGAAGTTTGTCAATATTTCAGAATAACCCCAACAATGCCGTGGTTTAGGGAATAAGAAATTATCGAATAAACGTTTGAGGTTGTTTGTATGTGTGTAAGCGCGGTTATAGACGGACGCCGCGTTCAAAACACGGGTGGTTAACACTTTCCGATTTCAGTAAGTAAAAAAAAAATACCTACCAATTTTATTATTGATTCGGGTATTCTTGACCCGAATCAATAATAAAATTGACGTGACCAAGGCTTTCGACTATGTGGACCATAAAATTCTGTTGCACAAGCTACATAGTTACGGTATAAGTGAACTTCCTTCAATCACTAGAATCGCACATAATGTCTGCAATACACAGAAATATCTAGAATTTGTCGGAAGATTAAAATAGAAACCATATATACATCATAACCAAGGCATGACAAGACAAGACAAGACAAGACATTTATTTGTGGAAACATGAGTATACATACAAGGCATGCAGGTTGTTCATAAACAAAAAAGATCCATCATGTTCGGCCTTTGTGGCATACAAATATACAGTATAAGTCATTACAGAAAACAGAGCTTAAAACATTTTAAATTCTCACGCAAACTATAAAAATTAGATTCAAACCATAAATTATAAACTAGAATTAAATTGTAATTATAAATTGCAAAAATTATAAAAATATTAATATTACATTTTGTCATTTAAAAATTCTGAAATTCTGAAATACTGTATACATGTAGGCATGTAGGCATGTAAAATATTGTGTTTCACAGGGTAGCGTACTGGGGCTGACACTTTTTTTAACATACAGTAACGTTCTTCCGAAAGTAACATCACTCTCATCTATTTATTTCTATACATATAATTCACATTTTTAAATATTTCTGTATAACTTAGAACGTTTCGTTTCGTTAGAACTTTTTCTTGATAGGAAGTGCTTAGTTTGTGGCGATTTTAATATTGACGTACTGATTGAAAGTAGAAAAGCTTCAGAGTTCATAAGTTTATTGAGATGTTATAATTTTAGATATCTTATAAAAACTCCAACTTTCATTCGAAATAAATCATACTCCTGTATTGATAATATAATTACAAATGTTGATGATGAGTGTATAGAGCGTTGTTTGGTCGATCACAATGGCTTAGCAGATGGTCATGGTGGACTTTTTTGCGATATGGTTCTTGATAAAATCGATGAGAAAACGAAGAGCTCAGAATGTACTATAACAATTCAAAAAAGGTTATTTAACACAAAAAATAATGCTGCGTTTAAAGAGAGTATTACAAAAATAAATTTGAGTAATAAGGGAATAAATAATTTTCTAGACAATTTTGGCAAAATTTTTCGTACCTGTTACCCAAAGAAGGCTATTAAAATAAAGCCCATGAAAAAAGTAATAATAAAGTGGGTAACCAAGGGAGTCAAAGTATCAAGTAAAATGAAAAGATTTTTATGCTGTGGCACCACAAAAAATGGTAGTATCTCGAATTACAAAATAAACTATATTCGAATTTACAGAAGGGTTATAAAGCAAGCTAAAAAGTCAGCCATATCAGTTCATCTTAGTAAAGCTAAAAATATACCAAAAGAGACATGGAAACTGGTAAATGAACATACAAAGAAAACAAAAAACAAGCATAGAAAAAAACTTGTCCTAAATATAGACAACAAAGTTATTTATGATTCCCAGGATATTGCTAATAAATTCGTTGATAGCTTTGTTTACAAACCATCATTGACACTTAACAAAGATAAAGCAATGTCCTTTCTAAAAGAAACAACGGTGAGAGTTGAGAGTAACTTATCTTTCAAGCCGACTACACCAATTGAGATAAAAAAGATTGTGTGTCACATGGCTAACAAAAAGTCTTGCGGATATGATGACTTACCAATAACTATTATTAAGGAGAACATAGAACTTTTAGCACATCCTCTTTCTGTCTTTTTTAATAAATGTATTAAAGAGTCGATTTTTCCTGATCAACTCAAACTGGCTAAGGTAATTCCGATTTATAAAAAGGGCACAAAAACTGACCCAAAAAATTACCGACCTATATCCTTGCTACCAACATTGTCGAAACTTTTTGAAAAGATTATTAAAGTTAGACTGATGGTACATTTGAATCTAAATAAAATAATCCATTTAAGACAATTTGGGTATCAAAAGGGCATTGGCACTTCAGATGCCATAGACACTCTCATTGATGACGTAGTTAGTAAATTAAATGACAAAATGAAAGTGGCTGGACTATTTATTGACCTGAGTTCTGCTTTTGACACTATAGATCATGAATTACTGCTAGCTAAACTGGAACATTATGGTGTAAGAGGTGATGCTTTAAAACTTATGACATCGTATTTACAAAACAGACGAATGTATGTCGAAATAAAAAACATTGATGAAAACAATCATGAAATAGTATATAAATCAAAGATGATATACATAAGACGCGGAGTTCCTCAAGGCTCAATTTTAGGTCCAATATTATATCTTGTCTTCACCAATGATTTATTAAATTTCATGAACACAGTTCAGCCTGACGCTTCGTGTGTTGTTTTTGCTGATGACACAAATGTAATAATAGGAGCGCATGATCTAAAAAAATTGTCCACAAAAGTAAATAAAAGTCTAGATAATCTTTCTGAATGGTTTACAGCTAATAATTTACTAATTAATACAAATAAAACAAATATAATGTTATTTAAGACTACATCTCGAAACACTGACACTATAGATGTGACATTGAAAGGAGACAAGATAGGATTGGTAAATAACGTAAAATTCTTGGGAATAAACATTGATTCAAATCTAAACTGGAAACAGGAGCTTGCTGCTATTGATTCCTCTATATCCTCTGCATGTTATGCACTTAGGAGCCTCAGGGATGAAATAGAGTTGAAGCAACTTAAAGCATGTTATCATGCTTTGGTTGAATCTAGGTTAAGGTACAGCATCATGTGTTGGGGAAATAGCTATAACTACAACTGCCAAAGAGCATTCATTCTTCAGAAGCGTGCCATTAGAACCATTGTCAAAATTTCTCAGCGAGATTCATGCAAAGAATACTTTAAGAAATTAGGCATTCTTACAGTTCCAAGTTTGTATATACTAGTTCTGTTAACCAAGTTTGCAAAATATATACATCAATATGAATCACAAACAGAAAGAGAACTGAGGGAGAGCACACGAAGGAAAGTTATTAAAAATATAATGGTGCCTAAATTTAACATAGCAAAGCATTGTTCACGTTACCAAGCAGTAGAGTTATATAATAAGTTACCTACTGATTTAAAAACTTTGGTCTATAACACAAACTTATTTAAGGCAAAACTGAAAGCCTTCCTATTAGAAAAATGTTTATATTCTGTATCCGATTTGATGTTGAATGATTCCAGATAATTAGTGTATGTTTTTTTTTTTTGATATGGTATTGACTTTTAATGTTTTGACAATTAATTAAGTTGGCATTTATTTAAATTGACATTTGATTTTAGTTGAAATTTTATTTGAATTTGATTGACATTTAATTTGCATTTAATTGACTTTTAGTTTTGCATTTAATTTACATTTCATTCTCTTTTAATTTACGAAACAAGGAATAGACATGGTTGTTTTTGAGCTTTAATGTGGTTGGATAATTTTGTAAATAGTAATTTAATTGACATTCAATTTATATCTATTTGGCATTTTAATATTAATTTAATAAAATTTTAGTTGACATTTAATTTAAATTTGATTGACTTTTAATTTAGTTACATCTTACTCATTTAATTTACACTTAATTCTCATTAAGCTCACCTTATATGAAATGGACATGGTTGTGTTTGAGCTTTTTATGGTTGGACATACATTTATATGGTTGGATATAAACAGTAATTTAACTGTCATTTGAATTCTCAGTTGATTTGCATAAAATGGAAGAGACATGGTTGTTTTGTGCTTTTTATGGTTTGACATTTAAACAATGTTTGACTGATGACATACTTACTATTTTTTTTTTTTTTAATTATTATTATTTTGTTTTATGTTTTATAATGTGCTTCAGTTATTTAGATTTGAAATGTAATTATTTTGTAAAATTCGAACACAATGTAAATTGTTGATGAATAAATATGAATGAATAAAATAATATTAAAAAAAAAAAACATTAAAATATAGAAAATAAATTAAAAATAACTCCCGTCGCAAAAAAACCTCTAAAAATCCAAACTAAAAATCTAAAAATCCATGGACTTCCAGTAGCAGTCACTGAAGTACACCTTCAGGTCGCCCCATCAAGTCCGGAGATAAGGTCTCATCATAACTAACAAAACGAGCCCGAACTCGGCACACCTAGCTCAACTCGTCGAGGTCACTCCATCGAGTTCTTGACGAATAAGCATATATTATAAAACCTACTTACTTTTAGCGAAATAAAATATTGTCATAAAAATCTGTAAATAGGAAATCATCTAACCTTGTCAAGTATCAAATATGGTTTATCGAATATTTTTGATTTGTACAGCGATCTTTTCAACACGAGCTGCAGCAAACAGGCGACACAGAGTCCACTCACGACGGCGGCGGCCGACCGCAGACTGAGGTTTCAGTCGAAATGCTTGTGAAATAAATCTAGACAGGGACAAAAATAAAATAACCCTTATTTCAATCAATTAAGATTCATCAATAGTAGCAAAATATGTGAAAAAATAGATTAAACTTTTTATTTTTTCTGTGACTATTTGTGATACTTAGGTATTTTTTTTCCTTAGATTTAGAGTTGACTATGTCTGCCTACTTACCGTATTTTTAGAAATCCTAAAATATGTTTATAGTAGAACAAAAATTGTTCCTAAACTCAAGCCGATTTCGTAAACATGTCAACGGAAGATCGTTATTACAATATAAAAAACAATAACTTAAAATATGTTAAATTAATTTGAAGATGAAGAACCAATCTATCTGTATTAGTTATATTTGATTTGGTCTAGTTTAGTCACAAAATGTACCGAAAAACAACAAAATTTGGGCCGAATTGCAAACGCGTCCTTAACCTAATGGAGAGAGAAACACATCTTTACTTATGACTTGTTGTATGCAGACGAATACATAGCAACGGCACGCTGGAGATCCTACCGTCGAGCGCGTACGAGGCGGCGGCGGCGGCAAACACGGTGCGCTGCCGCGCCGCTAACGTGCACGGCGTGGCGTTGTCGCGCGACGTTGCGCTCGAGCCAGGTAGAGGCTAACACGACACACACAGGGGCTAGCGCATACCTGCGGAGGCGCGCCGAATAGACTGTCAAGTTAAAAATTAACCTTATTTTATATAGCATACGGTTGGTAATGGCATGCCAAAGATAAATTAAAACAAACTGTTCACTCTGCGCTAAAGCTACCTGACTGGAGCAGCCAAACGACGACGGCTGCAGACGACTCGTACTGCTTCGCATGGAGTCTTTCGAGTCGCTTGGAGCATGCGGTCCGCAAGTGTGCGCTGCGCCGACGAGTGTGTGTATGCGATCAGCGTTGGTGATGTGTGGTGTTGCGACAGTGGTGGAGGCGGGGTGGGAGGCGCAGGCGCAGGCGGGCGCGGCGGCAGCGGGCGGCGTGGCGGCCGTGACGTGCGGCTCCACGCGCGACGCGCCGCTCGTGCTCGCCGCGCTCTGGTACAAGGGCGACGCCGTGCTGCACGTCGACCCGCCCTCGCCAGGTACGCACCTAATACCGACGCTAATATATTGACGATCTGACTCACACTTAAATGAAATATAATAAAAGTGTCAATTTATATATATGGGTGATTCATATAGGAGGTACTTTTTAGGGTTCCGTACCCAAAGGGTCAAACGGGACCCTATTACTGAGACTTCGCTGTCCGTCCGTCCGTCCGTCCGTCCGTCCGTCCATCCATCCGTCTGTCACCAGGCTGTATCTCATGAACCGTGATAGTTAGCCAGTTGAAATTTCCATAGATTATGTATTTCTGTTGACGCTATAACAACGGTGCCTTTTCGCCGAAAATTGTTTGCCCGATTTTCACTTGCCAACCAACGTTTCGCCGTTGTTTCACTTTGACACCTAGCGATTAGCAAATTTTTGTATGACAACGTTTCATTTGGCAGAATTATTGCTAAGCTGATTATTATAATGACACAAAACGTTTGGGACATTTATCATTTGTCAAACATACCGTTTTTATAACAACCTAAAAATTCGCAATGTAGCCCCACTGATTGTATGTGTGTACAATAGGTAATGTTACTTTTGCTACCAGGAGAATTTGGATGCAAGAGCGAGCGAAGCGAGCTCTGGACTTGGGGCACCCCTACTCGGACAGGTTAGGTTCGAAGGGGATGGCGGGGTCTAGCGAGCGAGCGGAGCGAGCGAACTAACACCCCGTCATCCTTCGCGTTAGGTTACTGTAAACCCTGTAGACAGAAATAGAAGCCCCGCGTAGCGGGGCTACGTCGACTACGCTCTTTAGGCGAATATATATATTTTTTTTGAGGTTAGGTTACAATAATTGGTTTTTCTCAAGAACGATGCATTACCTTTTCATGGGAGTGGTGCCAGGGGAGAAATATGGCATTTTAAAAAGTGTTATTATGAAAAGCAGACCAAACGTACAGTTGGTAACTGTTAGGTTGGGAAATAAAACAAAATTATATGAAAAGTCGGCGATATGATTATTCGGCGAAATAAAATTCTGCGAAACGTTGGTTGCCGAGTGAAAATCTGGCAAACAATTTTCGGCGAAAAGGCAGAGAACCGTAGCGACAGCTCTACAAAGACATAAACGCCGCGGCGGAGAGCGGCAGCCGCCGCTAATAAATCTATCATCGCGACGACGACACGACATTCGACATGCCCCACCGCGTTGTATCAGAGTATGAATTATGAGTGATGTGTTGTGGCAGAGTCGCGCTACCTGGTGGCAGGCAACACGCTGCTGATCCGAGACGTGGTCGCGGGCGACGCTGGTGCCTACAGCTGCCTCGCGCGCCACTCGCTCTCCACTGCCACCAAGCGCGCGCGCCCCGCCACGCTCACCGTCACCGGTCAGTACTGTGTGTATGTGTGTGTTTGTGTGTGTGTGTGTGTGTGTGTGTGTGAGTGATGCGGGCGACGCTGGTGCCTACAGCTGCCTCGCGCGCCACTCGCTCTCCACTGCCACCAAGCGCGCGTGCCCCACCACGCTCACCGTCACCGGCCAGTGTTGTGTATGTGTGTGAGTAATGTGGGCGACGCCGGTGCCTAAAGCTGCCTCGCGCGCCACGCTCTCTCCACCGCCACCAAGCGCGCGCACCCCGCCACGCTCACTGTCACCGGTCAGTGCTGTGTGTGTGATGCGAGTGACGCCGGTACCTACAGCTGCCTCCCACGCCTCGCCTCGCCTCGCCTACCGTACACACAATGTGTGAGTGGCACCAACGTGGGCGCGGGTGACGCCGGTGCCTACAGCTACCCGCGCCACTCCTACGTGGGCAATAAAGCGCACGTCTGTCGCGGAGCAGCGAGGGGATTGAGAAGATAACAATTTAAACCTTAACTTTAAACCTCAACCTTAATTTCTATGATCATGTGTGACGCAGTCCAACTGCAAGGGAGTCGCCGCGCTGCTCCGAATAGGGTCTCTCAATGGCTCTTGAGATGGCTGTCGCTACTCCGGTATCCGCAGATGTGCAGTATAACTATGTGTGTGTGTGGCTAACTTGTGCGTGTGTGCAGCGGCGGCGTCATCGTCAGCGCCGCGGCTGGTGGCGGCGGGCGGCGAGCTCAGCGTGGCGGCGGGCCAGCCCGTGTGCCTGCCCTGCGTCGCCTCCGACCACCCTACGCCGCAATACACGTAAATACCATTACAAGTATTAATTAACATGCGGCTTACAGCCACTCGTAAAATATGGATGAAGGTGTTTTGTACAATTTGCAGAAAGCGCTTCTTTGTTTGACCAACTGATAAAAAGGATTCCAGCAATCTTTGTTATTTTTTTGTGTTAAAAGAAGTTTGGGTTTAATTATTGAGTCAAGTTATTTGGTAGAAGAAGCTTACGCGGTATATTTTACTGTGCTTAGGTACTTTATGAGTAATCCTCTATAATATTATGCTCTTTTTAACCCCCGACCAAAAAAGAGGGGTGTTATAAGTTTGACGTGTGTATCTGTGTATCTGTGTATCTGTGTATCTGTGTATCTGTGTATCTGTGTATCTGTGTATCTGTGTGTCTGTCTGTGGCATCGTAGCTCCTAAACGGATGAACCGATTTGGATAAAAGTGGTGTCGTTTGAAAGGTATTTTAATCGAGAGTGTTCTTAGCTATGTTTCATGAAAACCTGCTCAGCCGTTTGAAGATCATCACCTCTTTTCTAGTTGATGTAGGGATTAAAAAAAATTCACATTTAGTCTATTTGAAATTTGAAATGTTGTCGCTTGTCGCCATTGCCACTTGGCATTGCTGAGGGGGGGGGGCACCCCCTCCCCCCAAAATTTATATTTTGTTTAATTTATATCTTTCCTTGGTTTCGTTAACCAGGAGTAGGACAGTCAAGGCTAGGAAAAAATAAAATAAGTTTAAAAAGCATGAAAAAAAATTAAATTAAAAATTTAAAAAACCCCCGACACAAAAAAACCTCTAAAAAGCCAAAAATAAATTAATCCAAGCGTCGTAGCGTCGGGGGACCGCTAAGAAGACCGCTTAGTACAAGCACAGAACAAAGCGGACCCCCGACGCTACGACGCTTGGATTAATTTATTTTTGGCTTTTTAGAGGTTTTTTTGTGTCGGGGGATTTTTAAATTTTTAATTTAATTTTTTCTTCTTCGTTTATTTGGATGATGTACTCATAACTTCTAGTTGCAATGTATTTAAAATGATTAAAACAATGATTGTTTCAAAAGCATTTTTTTTTTATTTCATTCATTACGCCGACTCCAAATAAAGTGGGACAAGGGCAGGAAGATGATGATGATTCACAAACATTGCTTGCTGTTCATCCTCGCACCTGGTGGCAACAACGTAGCTTCGAGTGGCTTGTTGTAGTGATGTGCGTGTGCAGGTGGTACCGCGAGCGCGGCGGCCGCCTGCAAGCGGCGGACGCGGCGGACGGCTGGGCGTGGGGCGGCGGCGCGGCGCGGTGCCTGCGCGCGCAGCCCGCCGCCGCCGGCCTGTGGATCTGCAAGGCCTACAACGTGTTCGGCGACGCCACTGCACACACCACGCTGCACGTGCTGGACACGCTCAGCGTCACAGTCACACCCACCGTGCTCGTGAGTACTCGCACTACGCGCTTCCGCCACAGGAGCTCGCATCACTGCGCCGAAAAGTATCAGAGGAAGTAGTACCTTTTACGCTTTTCTCGTATTCGGAAAATATGAAACAATCACCAATTTGCACAAAATATATTATGTTACGAGAATTATGGTTATGGTCCTATGACTTATGAAAATGAAATAAAAATGAAATTAAATACAACAATTTATTTATAATTTTTTTTTTTTTTTCTATGTTTCGGGCTTTTAGCTTTACTTTGATTAAAGCGGTGTGTATTTTGTTTCTGCTCACACCACAAATTTGTATTTTATGTCAATACGTGAGGATTTGTAATTTGCTCTCTGGTGACTATTGTTCCCTATCTTGTTTTTATTAGCTGTAAGTCCTCCATGTTCTAAATAAATAAATAAATAAATAAATTTATCATGGTTTGCCAAAAATAATCTTATTATAAATTCAGAAAAGAATATATGTATGTATTTTCACCAGAGAGTTCCGAGTAAGATCCCTGACATGAATAATTATTTAGGGCGCGTGATACGTCCACATAGTGTATGTTGGTGTCTGGTAGGTGGCGGACGCGGGCAGCACCGTGCGCTTCAGCTGCTCGGCGTCGGACGCGCGCGCGGCGCTGTCGTGGCTGCACGACGGCGCGGCGGCGGGCGCGGGCGCGGCGCTCGTGCTGCGCGGCGTGGCGCGCGCGCACCGCGGCGTCTACCAGTGCGTGGCGCGCCGCGGCGCCGACTCCGCGCAGGCCGCCGCCGAACTGCGCTTCGGAGGTCAGCCACCGATCACTGACTATGTAACGGCTCGCAACAATAGCATTGCTGAAGAGAACACATCCCCTGATGTCTGTTGCACTGTCCTCCCTATGAAATCGACGGTTACCTAGAATTATGTTAAAGTGCACGAGACCTATATCCTTTAAAGGCTCGTGTACGGTGTACGTACATGGTTTTAAAATATGTATTTTTGATGCATTATGTTAGTTAGTAGGCTCGCGTATTTGCACTTTCGCGACCTACATTTGGGAGTGCATTGGATGGTGATGAATTTTTGTACATAATTTAATTAGTGTTCAATTAGACGTGATTTGAGTCGGACTACTTGCATTTTTATCTAGATTCATACTCGTTGAGCATTCATTGACATTTATTGCATTTTCTGCATACATACATTTTACATGGGCATTGACAGACCTTAATGTTTGGTTAACACACCTAAGATATTGTCAGCACGCTTACTTTTACTGAAATTCGTGTGATGTTCATTTTACGAGTAGCATACGCTGTCAAAACATCAACGAGTGCTAGTACAAACCTGTTACTGAGTTTGCCTCAAAATTATCTTCGATGAATTGGTGTACGTTACCCTAGCAAGAAAGTGGCTCCTAGAGTGATACGAGTGGAAAGTAAAATTAGTGTATATTCTGCTGTGAATGTGCACCACATAAAAATTGGTGAGCGTTTTCGTTTTTGAATAAAACGGAGAAACGATTCCTCCTAGGGTAATGTTTTTTCCAGCAGGAAAATTCTAAACGAATGATAGGAGAGAGAAATATTGTGCATGGCCAAAGAGCTTATATTAATGCAAAAAAGTGCACCGAAAAAATAGTGTATGCGTTTTCAGATTTTCGAGATATTGCATTTCCTGCTAGGGTAACGTTTTGCAGAATCGTGTACCTCTTAAACCATTGTATGTGCACCTGTAGAATAAACTTACACGAGTCTTTGTTTTGTGCGCATTTGTGACAGAATTAGATTCGAGCAAAAAAATATGATTTATATTATATAAAAAATAATAATTTCTACGTCAACAAGCTGTATGATTTGATATAGTCTCAAGGTGCATTTAATATATATTTTTAAGTAGCCCCCTTGCCAACAAACGTTTGAACGCGACTGTACGGACAACAGCTTAGGTTTAATACGTCCAATAAAAAAAGTCATCTATCACAAATATAAGCTCTCTGGCCATGCACAATATTTATCTCTCCGATCATTCGTTTACAATTTTCCTGCTGGAAAAACGTTACCCTAACAGAAATCGTTTTATTCCAAAACGACAACGCTCACCAATTTTTTACTGTTGTACGTATAATTAGTGTATAATCTGCTGTGAATATTCACAGCAGATTATACACTAATTATACGTTCCACTCGTAATGCCGTACTCGTGCTTGCCGAGGTTAGTCCGTGGATGGGTGACCATAATTACATACCGAGTTTCCTCCGTTATGCGTTTCACTCGTATCACTGTAGGAGCCACTTTCCTGCATGGATCACGTACATAATTAATTGCGTGAGGCTGCGCTGCGGGTCTGATTGGTGTAAGACTTTCCTGGCCTAAAGACGGCTTGCAGAGCGATAAGTTTCGGTTTGATCACAGGCGTAAGGCGGTTGAAAAAAGGCTTCAATTTTTTTTAATGTGTGGCATGAAAGGGATGCGAGTTCGTAAGTTTTTTACTCGGCTTTATTCAATCACTATAGCACGCCTCCAGATTTATACAATCTTTGACGCACGAGTTTGAAATAGAAAGAATCTCGGATACATCTGCTGCTTCGAGGTGTTTAATTGTTAGACAGTGGTATCATTGCTACAAATACTATGAAAAAAAAAGATTTTTATTTCTTCGCTGTATGAGAAGTGTCACTCACATAACGCATACGCATTAATTACCACACGCACGCATACGATACGCATTAATACTTGCTCAATACAAGTGTCGGTTTCTTTACGATGTTTGCCTTCATCGATGTCGGTGTTGTCCACGAGACTCCAATTATAAGCCAAAGTTATGAAGTCAGCTGAACTGTATTACTACTACTGCCCCATTTTAAGATGAGCACGCAATTCGCGAAATTTATTTAGACATTAGAAAATTTAAGAGATAAATCTTGCAATAGTTACGCGTATAAAGAATTAATATTTGTAAATGTTTAGTTTTAGCGCGAATTTCCGTTGCGTTTTGCTGTGATTTGTAGATCTTTGATAGTCGTCACAGTTATGGTAGTCACTATTCAGTGACCCAAAAATATGACAAACCGTCTTACCAAGAGGTATCGTATTATCCAGTACCATCTGGGTTGTGGAGGTCAGATAAGCGGTCGCTCCATGTAAAATACTGGAATCAGCTGCATCTGGTTAGGCAGGAAGCCGACTGCTACATAGTCTCCTACATAGGCTGGGCAGGTGATGATGGACGCAATTTAATAACAATAATCTATTATTACATGCTGCTTTTGACGAGCAAATAACGATTATTCACACCTCTATGGAATTAAATTGAAAGAAAGCCTCCACCCACAAAAGACCAAGTGGATAAGAAATATCTAAATCAGTTTATTAAATAAAAAGTGACAAAAAATGATTTGTCGGTGTGACGTCGACGAGGTCCTTCTCCCACCCTTCCTCTCCTCGAAGGAGGAGAAGGGGAGGGCTGTAAGAGTTGGAATACAATCAATCTCAATGTACTGTCGTCTGAACTGGAGTCAGAATCAATCAGCCTCTGACATTTGTAGAAACGTCCTCGCAGCCATTGTGTGCGCCCGGCCGCGCCACCGGGGAGCCCACACACAATGCGACGCCAGGCCACACCGGGGGCGGAGCGGGAGCGGGAGCGGGAGCTGGGGATGCGATTTTAAAGCATAGCTAGTCAACGGCAAGTCTCCAGCAAATCATCATAATTAAAGTCATCGCACAATGTGTTCACTGTGCAAAATATAAATACTTAGACACGCCGAAAAGCACTCACAAATTAATCGTTTTTTTTGTGTTTTTGGGTTTGGTTTGTTTGTTATTCGTAAATATGTGTAAAAGAAACTATCATTGTTGTAATGTCATCTTTGTTCAGTTAGTAACACACACACGCAGCACTTCCATACGGCACTGAATTTACTAAAAGGCCTATAGTCTTCCTCGATTAATACGCTATCCAAAACTATATGATTTTTTCCATACGAACCTGTATTCCCCGAGTAATCTCGGGTACAAAAGGTTCGTATTAAAAGAGTTTGTTTGTTTGACCGCTCCAATGAGCGTTCAACCAACCAAACTTTTCAGCTTTATAATACGAACTAGCTGTGCCCGCGATTTCTTTCGTGTGGATGACGGAACTTAACAATGTGTTTTTTAGTGCGAAGCGCTGTTGGAGGATACCGCCAATTCATTTTATTTTCTTTATGCAAGTGTTTCTTTATATATATGTTACCGGCCAAACCGGATTTCAGGTCAAACTAGTTTGTCCTAGGCCAAACCAGTTTACTGGTTTATTGTGTCAGGATATACTAACCCAAACAAAACATTTAGAATGCGCCCAACTTGGATGTGGCATCGCTCGCTCCGCTCGCTCAGCTTGCGCGTTTATGGTCACAGTTTTAACCTAACCTAACCCATTTAGATGGGGTGCAGAGTCCTTTTGATTGAGTTTGGCCTAGGACAAACTAGTTTAGCCGGAAATCGGGTTTGGCCGGTAACATATACAATATTAGGTGTGGAACCATCTGGAGCGTACACAAAAAGGTTGTTGGGGTTGTTTAAGCGTGAAAGAGCTACGTATAGTTGACCATGGGAAAAGCATCAAATACTTAGGTCCACCCCCGCAACGGATAATGTCTGATCCTGAGCTTTATTACTGGTCATGGCATAACAGAGACTGACTGGGAATTGCACTCGTTTAAAAGAGAAAGGAAACTTATTAGGAATAATAATAGGTATTCTTGGAAACAATATCATCGGCACCGCAACCGGTTTAGATTTTGTTTCAATTATGTTTTGCTGCAGATTTGTGAGTTTGAGCCGAGTGCCGTTACAAAGTTTGGGAGGACATAAAATTCTGAGGAGAATTATCGGTACACCGATTTTTAAAACTATTTTGTGGGCTGAAAGTCCAGGTGTGATGAGGGAATCCAAAAATTCTACTGTGTAGTGCGTGGTGTCATCTTCATCCATAACTGTATTTATAGAGGTGTATTCTCTACTATGCCCAGACACATGAATCAATATTTTTAAATTAATTGCTGCAGCTTGGTCATTGCGGGCAGTCAAAATAGCTCGCTGACATAGCCAAGAATTGGCTTGATTTCCAATGTCTGTGGAATCTCCGTACACAGAAGAAATTAGATCCTGTCATGATGTAACGCAACAACAGAGATTGTCAACGAAAATAACTTTTCCATCTTCTTGTACGCGGTATGTGCCATCACCTATTTGTAATAATAAATTGGAAAACTCCTGTGCATTTTCGCAGGCTCCTAACTGTGCATGCATATTTACACTCAGGTGTGAAGATGATATATTGCGCCATAAAATAGAGCTCTTCAGACAGGCAGCAATTTCATCGGCTCTCGTTCCTCGGGACATTATCGGGAGTGTTTGCCAAAAATCACCAGGGAACAACACCGTAATGCCTCATATCGGCTGGTCATTTAGCCTTAGGTCCTGCAAAGTTCTATTCACTGCTTCTACAGCTTTGCGGTTTGCCACTGTGCACTCGTCCCAAATAATTAAAACGCAGTCGCGTAAAACCCTTGCTTTATCGCTATTTCGCGATATGTTGCAAACCGGGCTTTTTGTACGGTCTAAGTCGATAGGAATTTTAAATGTTGTATGTTCCGTTTTTTCTCCAGGCAATAATGTAGCTGCTATCCCTGAAGAGGCGACAGCAAGGGCAATTTTATTTTGGTTCCTTTTTCGAGCCAAAATAATTTTGGTAAGGAAAGTTTTAACTGTTCCGCCCGGTGCGTCTAAAAACAGGAGTTCACCCGAGGTGTTATTTTCACTGCAGCATACCCTATCAAACGTCTGAAGCTGATCCTCTGTCAAAGTTGCGCAGCCATTTTGTAAAATTTTACAAAATGTCAAATATGATAACTTATTTGTGATGCGTACTTTCTGTTTAGGTATACGTTCCCCATCGACTGTCGGTGTTGGCAAACCGTATTGACTGATCGGGTTCCCTCCTATACTTATCTACTATCTCTTGAATAGCCAATAAGAAGCTGTTGTGACAAATTTCACGTACCCGATCAAGAATTTCTCCATTAGTGTTTAGTTGAACAGGTCTCAAAAAATCTTCATCTTTTGCCACAACTGTTAAGCATCCAATAATCCACTAAACGTCAATAAGATGTTTGTCACAAATGTTGCAAGCGATGTGGACTATCCCTGACGTATGCTTCAGCTAGAGCATCATCCCAATGCTGATCTTCATCTAATAAATGGCGTGCGCAGCAAGTGGCCTGGTATGTGGGATGTTCAATATCATCCTATGTACGGAGCTCAGCAAAAGACGTCCTCGCACTACATGGAGAAGAATCCGTAAATAGTAACACTCTGAATTATTCGGATACACCGTGTACACCCGTCCAATCACGTGTTCTTTAAAAACGCCAGTCTCGCCTTCCACAGCTTATCCACGTCTTCTACAATTCCAAACACCTTGCCTCTGTTATATGTGTAATGAGATGGAACCTCATTATATAAAATAGATTTCGCGTAAAAGTCTGTTTCGCAAAGGCGAAAGAATGCCAGCAAGGTGGTTTGCCTCGGGTTGTATAACCTTTCTGTTACATTTTCAGACTGAAAATACTCTCGTTGCCCGCCTTCATGGTGCATATCAAGATGGATTACTGGTGGATGTCGTTCATGTATTGGGAAACTTAAAATACGCCAAACTGCTTCCGAAGAGCTAATATATCGGCCAGATTGATACCTCGTGACTTCATCATATTCATTACGATTTCTCAGCGCGAGCATAGCTTGGTCATTGCCCTTATTGACATATTTGCAAATATATTTTATAGACTGTGTGCTATTGCACATTTCGATATTTATGTGTGCCTGAAATGTTTTTGATAAAACTGGCGAATACGGTACCACCCATTTATTGTCCAATACTAATTCTTGTCCACGGAACCTACGGAGTAGTTGTGAAACCACCTTGCGATGGTGATCACCGCCGATACAATGGATACCCATTTTCCCCCGATACGGTTTCTTCTAAGAATTCTTTGGGGTATCTTTTTGAACATTTACCATCTTGCATGCATGGCGATCCCCTATTTAAAAGTCCACATGGCCCGTTAACCATGTGTGTCCTAATTATGTCATGCAAAATTGGATCTATAATTTGTTGTGGTAAGTCAGCACTTATGACACTGTCAACAGAGTCAGAACAAATTTTATCTTCCAGCCACAGGAGAATGTGGGCGTGTGGCAAACCACGCTTTTGCCATTCGACGAACAATTTCGGTAATTCGCATAGTGCTTCGGTGGCGTGAAGGAAAAACGCTGCTACTGCTACTCAGTGTGGCGCAGGTTCAAATCTCATCGAATCCACTACACTTTTTGTGAATTAAGAAATTGTCTTTACCAATTCTAATTATTGACCCCAAACGAAGTGTATGAGAGACGACACCAAGGAACGAAAAAACATAAAATGAATTTCTTCGAAAATATTACTATGCGCCGTACGCGTACTAAATCGGATTCCAACACCGTCACTAACAATACAATAAATAATAGAACTTTCAAAGATACTGTTTCCAGCCTACCGGACCTATCCAATGATGACATTTATGGTGCAAAAACAACAACAAATTACAAAGCTAAAGGAACAAATTGACAAGCTTGCGTTAGATTTAAATAGCACACATCCGGAAATCGAGTCTGTTTCTTTAGAAAATAGCAACCTTAAGCAATTAAACTTAGACTTGCAAAGGAAAATAACCTCTTCGCAACACTTAGCAGCCCAGTTAAAATATACAAAAAACTACTCCCTAAAGAAATCCTTAAATAAGAACAAAAGAACACAAACAGAACCCTTACTTATATCGAATCAGGAAAAAGATACGTCATCACCCTCTCGAATACAATATTTAATAAATTAATAAAGCAGCATTGTGGAGACAAAACTACAACAAATCCCACAACAGAAAAATGACAGTAAGATCTGTATCCTGAGTACCAATACAGGAACGACATTGTAAATATTGCCAAGCAAACCCTTCACAAACATTCGGTAAATATATGCCATTACATAAAGACACTGCAATACACAGCAACTGGTTCACGACATAGAAACTAAATTAGAAACGTTTACAATGAATGACTTGTGCATAATTCTAATAGGAGAGAAAAATTTTAAGACTACATGTGACTACCTCCAACTGACTCTTTACTTGCGAGCTATTTTACAAAAAGTAAACTTTACGAACATCATTGTTTGCACACCGGCATTTAACTGCAGTTACCAAAGAAATATGTATAATTGGAGAGTAGAGCATTTAAATAACTTACTGTATCTTGAGACATTGATATATGAGCATGCATATCTTTTGGACTCGAATGAAAATCTAGCATTTGATTCAACAATGTTTACCAAACTGGGACCAGTAAATAATCATGGAATGCAGACAATTTTCAAAGATATAGACGAGTTTATCGACGAGTGCACCTAGATTTGCACGTTTGTACTCTGTCGAGTCAGCTACTTCTTGATATGATCAGTGGCTCAAAAGTTTTCTAAAGTTCAAACCATAGAGTTGAAAATCTATAAATTTCTAACCATGGTAACACGAAATGCGAAAATGATTTAATTTTTGTAACATTTTCAATAATTTAGCTCTTTATCAGACGATAATTGCTCAAATACATACTTTTCCTGAGGGAGTAAAGTTTTTTTTTCGTAAGAAAGTTGTCAGTTGATGCTATTATAAATCTCTAAATAGAAGTCCACATAAGTTGGTCGGAGCAAAATCAAAATCAAAATATTTTTATTTCACATAGGCCTGCCTGGGCACTTATAAAACGTCGACATAAAGGTGCTTGGTTCGGGTTGATCGTTTCCTATAGAGAAGAACCGGCAAGAAACTCCATGGTTAATCTTTTAAAAACGTTTTGTTCGTATTCAGTAAGACTGTTGGCTGCGAACCATTTCGAGAGAATAGTTAGGCTTTCGTTGACATGTAAGGCGTCCGTATCTTTTCTATCAATTTTAAAAATTAGCGAAGTGTCATCAGCAAATAGAATTATATCCGAAAATTTGGCCCTCATGTAAGGGAGATCATTAATATAATCAAGAAATAGGAAAGGGCCGAGAATTGAACCTTGGGGCACGCCTATCTTAGCTATAGACTCGCAGGACGTCGCCCCATTTACATTAAATTTTTGCAGCCTGTTTGATAAATAGGAAAGAACAAGATCAGCAGCTTGTCCACGAATTCCGTAGTGGTGTAATTTACAGATCAGTATGTTATGGTCGACGCAGTCGAAGGCTTATGGGAGATCACAGAAAATTCCAATAGCATCTTGGGACTGCTCCCAGGATTCCAAAGTGTGACTGATGAGTTTTACTCCCGCGTCCGTTGTCGACCTACCCTTCGTGAAACCAAACTTC
The DNA here is from genome assembly GCA_949152445.1 of Cerastis rubricosa. Classification (NCBI taxonomy): domain Eukaryota; kingdom Metazoa; phylum Arthropoda; class Insecta; order Lepidoptera; family Noctuidae; genus Cerastis; species Cerastis rubricosa. Next base: position 431,752 of record OX424525.1, on the reverse strand, counting down.
TGAGTATGCAGAATCCTATTAGATTAAAGTGAGACAACATCTGGTTCAGCATGATTTTTTCATAGATTTTACTTAATGCTGGAAGCACAGATATCGGTAGATAATGAGAGGGATCACTCTTACAACCCAATTCGAAAATTTGTACTACTTTCATCAAGTAAGGAAACTTGCTGTTGTCCCAACTTTGATTAAATATGCCTGTTAAGACAGGAGCAATTAAAACAATAATATCTCCAAGAACCTTTAGAATATTAAGAGTTTTGAATGCGTTTTTATATGTACCAATACATACTGGTTTAAATAAAGGAGCAAAGATTATCGCCACGCAAGTGGGTTCTTAGTCAATTAAGATCTTGAGTGCTTTATGCAGCGTCTTGCACCTTTTGCCTAGTTACCCGTGTGATGTTGGTGTCTTTAGGCCTGCATCATTGAATGAAGTTCAAATTTTAGACCAAACATGTATGAAGTTTTTACTACCGTTTCGCATATGTAGAAGATGGCCAGAGTTTTAAGGCTGTTCTCAGAATAAAGTTTATTGTGTAGAGTCTGCGCCCGAGCTGCACTACACGTTCATCGAGCAGGCGCTGCGGCCGGGTGGAGGCGTGTCGTTGCGCTGCGCCGCGTCCGCCGCGCCGCCACCGCGCGTCACCTGGCTGCTGGACGCGCAGCCGGTCGACCGCGCGCAGCTCCGCTACGCTGTTAGCGAGGAGACGGCACTCAACGGGGACGTGGTGTCCACGCTCAATATCAGCGCGGTGGGCGCGGCGGACGGCGGCCGCTACACGTGCCGCGCCACCAACGCGCTGGGGCATGCCGAGCACTCCGCACGGCTCAACATATACGGTACACGTTCATACCGCTACGCGCTCTCTGCCATATTATAATGACATTGCTAGAAAGTGATCAGACCCACTCACGAGATGACGACTAACACAGAATTATGGAAGAAGAAGACAAGCTGCGATGACCCTAAATAAATTGGGATAAAGGTAGGGGAATGTTGAAGCTTTATGTCAAGTGTGGGGAATTTTTGTTTCTCCTAAATCATGTAAATATTAGAATTAAGGTCGGTTTCTTGCGAAGGCGAAAGGGCGCATCCCGCGATTTCCGCACGGTAAGGTTTGACCCAGACTGGTTGCTTTCCCATGGACTATGAGGAACTATCTTCACTTGTCACTATGGGCATCGCTAGAGGGAGCGGCTGCATACCCACACCCCCAAAAAAGTAAATAAAAAAAGACATCATCAACTAGAAAAGAGAGCAGATTTTCTCGAAACATAGCTAAGAACACTCTATTAAAACACCTTTCAAACGGAACCAATTTTATCAAAATCGGTTCATACGTTTAGAAACTACGATGCCACAGACAGATACACAGATACACATACACACGGCAAACTTATAGCAGCCCTCATTTTGGTCGGGCGTTAAAAACAATAATACATTATGATGCCTAATAAGACAAGAGGTCGCAAAAATATGGTACGTAATACAAAAGTTGGAAATGGAAACTTTACTGTTAAAAGATCAACATTCGTTATTAGTCGGGACTATTAGTGTAGAGTGCATGCATGAGGTGAATGTAAACTGTAGCAGAAGGCTTTTCCAGTCTCCAAACAAACGCAAATGACGAATATTTGATAAGGTACGGATTAGGAGGTAGACACATAACACTTGTGATAAACGGTTTACATTGTGATAATATAAAGAGGCTGCCAAAATGCTACTATATTAACACTTACCACGTATTCATTTAAAGAGAATAGTCTGCAACTCTCAGAATACAGTACTCATTAGGAATTTCGCCCACGCCACAGCTCGTCTCCTTCCGCGTCCCGACACTGACTTTAACTGAACTACTACTTAAAAGTATTTAACTTTTTAAATACTAATCGCTCTCTTACGATATTCTCTGAGACATGTCCATTTTGGTACCAAGACTTCGCTAACTTCTGTAACAATACCAGGACTTCAATAACAATATTGATAACGCTGAATTATTGTCAAAATTTTATTTTAGTGTGCCAAGTAAAACATATCGTTTTAATCCACCCATACGTGTACCTCATACATCTTCGAATTATAGGCAGAACAGATATATTGTTTTTATTATTTGCTCTAATTTAGTGTTAATTTATTACCAACTAAGTACTTATTATATAGTGCTTCTTACTTTAATTAAAGCAGTGTGTTTTTGTGCTCACAACATATTATTATTATACAACAAAACAGGACACAACATACAAACAAAAAAGGAAACAATAGTGACCAGATAGCCAACTACAAATCCTTACGTAAAGACATAAAATAGATATATTATAAATCTAGATGTAAGGATTTAGTTACGTATGGACTTATAATAGATATATTATAAGTCTATACGTACAAAACGTCTATACGTATAAGGATTTGTAATTGGCTATCTGGTGACTACTGTTTTTCTTTTTGTTTGTTTTTATTAGCTGTAAGTCCTCCATGATCTAAATAAATAAGTAACTTGTCAGGCAGTCAAGTCGTAAAATAGAGGTTTAATGTGTTTGTAAGTTACTTGATACGTGTGATGATTTTGAAATAAGAATCGAGAATAAAATCATTGGTTAATAGTTGAGAGTACGTGACAGACAGTTGCAGTGGTATACAAAGTATGAGCCCCTGTTATGTGAGTGTTGTCTCTGTCGCCAGGCCCGCCGTCGATCCGCGCGCTGGGCCCCGTGCGTGTGGTGGCCGGCGCCAACGCCACCGTCTACTGCCCCTACGCCGGATATCCGATCAGGTCCATAGAGGTGCATTTTGTTAGGCTGATTCCTCTAATACACTAGCGATAGGCTCTGGACACATTATACAATTTAATCTAGTCCCTAATTAAATTCATGATCGAGGAAGTTACCAACTTTACTAACGCAATATTATAGTAGTCACAAAATATTATAATGCCATAATACGGCACTTATTGTTGCCACTATTTTTTTATATCTTTTTAAAGGTTTTCTTTTAATATAATTTTGTTAATAAATAATGAAAAGAGTTAAATAATAAGTAAGAAAAAATAATAAAAGAGTTTACGTTGACCAGAATTTAAACAGACGCTTATATAGCGAAAATTCCTAAAATACAAGTCAAGATTAGCAATGGACACTCGCCTTTATACCTGTAATTCAGATATCAATGTTGGTGAGAATGCCGTCGCTGAAAGTCTTCTCAGCACATGTGCCTTAACTGCATGATCTGTGAGCTGTCGTGATGTGGTGTGATGTGTGGCAGTTCCATCTCGTGGTGGCGGCGCGGCGCGTCCGTGGCGGTGGGGGGCGCGGGGCGGGTGAGCGCGCGGGGCGCGGCGCTGCGCCTGGCGCCCGCGCTGGCGGCCGACGCCGGCCACTACGCCTGCGCCGTAGCCGCGCCCGCCGGGCCAGCCGCCCGCCGTGACGTTGACATACAAGTCCGCAGTCAGTACACACTGCCTTACATGAACATCACTCGTCGTCTTCGTCTTACAAATGTTAGCTATGTACATTTTTACGTTTTGTTCGTAGATCCACCAAAAATTTCGCCATTTATCTTTTCGTCGGAGTTGACGGAAGGCAGCTCGGTGCAGGTGCTGTGTGGCGTGTCGTCCGGTGACAAGCCCATGTACTTCTCGTGGCTGAAGGACGGCGCGCCGCTACCGCCTAACTTACAGGTCTGAACTGTTGCAGTCCGCTGATGACAATGTATATCAATCTAAAAAGTGCAGGTGACCATTGAGTCTACGCGAGAAATGTAGACAAGGTGATAAAACGTGTGATTGTGTAGATAGAAGAGAAGAGCCTGAACGAGTTTTCGCTGCTGATGTTCTCGGACCTGACGGCGCGGCACAGCGGCGCCTACACATGCCGCGTGTCCAACCACGCCGCCGCCGTCAACTACACCGCCACGCTCAGCGTCAAGGGTGAGTGTGCAAGAGATGCTCTCCTGACCACCGTGCACATGCACCGTGTAGCCCGTGCTCACGATAACGTTGTCCCGACAGTGGCACCGGCGTGGCTCACTGAGCCGCTGGACGCGGCCGTGTTGCTCGGCGCGCCTCTACAGCTGGAGTGCGCCGCAAAGGGTTATCCGGCCCCCTCCATCACGTGGTACAGACGAATCGGTCAGTATCTCTCCTAAGCCGAGCTCATATCACGCTAGATAAAGTGGTGTAACAGCTCACGTGTCACAGGGTCGCTCGGCTCGCTGGGCGGCGAGGGCGCGGAGCAGTGGGAGCAGGTGGGTGCAGGCGCGTGGGATGCGGAGGGGGGCGCGTGGGGTGCGGAGGGGGGTGCGTGGGGCGCGGCGGGGGGTGTGCGCGCGCACAACGGCTCGCTGGTGGCGAGCGTGGCGGCGCGCGCGCACGCGGGGCAATACCGCTGCGTCGCTGACAACCAAGTGGGACCGCCGCTCATCAAGCACGTCAACGTCACCGTACACGGTAACCCGCTGCTTTCTCAATCAACCACCGACTTTTTACTTAATGTAGGCTGCTTATCGCTCACTTACATCACTATCTATTAATAAAAATCTATTATAGGTACGAACATCACTGTTGGGGCGTAACTCCCAACAGTGAAAATGTTGTGTTGATGTTGTTAGTGGGATGTTATGTTGATAGATTATACAACCGATTGGTATAAAGGTTTAATTGCTACTGAAAATAACATGTTGTAAAGTATATACAATTAATGTTCGTTTAAACAATATGCAACGTTTCACTATACATATGTAGGCCAAGTTACTGGCATGTACAGCGTAGCTCGTACATATTGCCCACTCACAAAGATGACTTAAATGTATATGACATCGGAAATTGTTTCAAAATAAAATTAAAAGTAAAAGTTAAAATGTAAAAGTTAAAATGTAAAATTTAATACAGACAAAGTCATAAGTTATTATGGTAAATCACAACGCGCAATTGGCGACGTTGCTTTATTGAGTGCGCGATAAGTGCGCTGCGCTCCTGTCGTCGGTGACCTCAAATAAGGCGTTGTCCACGATGCTCGCTGTAGACCTTCTTCGGGGCATCGGGTTGGAAACAGATGGAGGTTCTGGTTTCCGTCGACCGTTGACCTTGTATCTTATTAGGTTATGTGGGAAAAGCTGCGGGAGAGAAAAGTGCCATCGGAGCTGCTGCGTATCTTCCAGTATTGGTACTATCACCAGACTAACAGCGTGAGATGGGCCGGTGGGCTGTCTGTGTCGTATGGGTTAGAATGTGGGGTAAGACAGGGAGGGATTACGTCACCAAAACTGTTTAACCTGTATATAGACGATCTAATCGTTGAGCTCAGCAGCAAGAAAATCGGATGGCGCATTGATGACGTTAGTGTTAACAACATCAGCTATGCTGACGATATGGTGCTGCTGAGCCCTACGGTTAGGGCGCTTAGAGAGCTGCTTAATTGTTGTGAGCGCTATGCTCAAGAGCATGGCCTAGTTTATAATGTCAATAAAAGTGAGTTCTTGGTCTTTAAGGCTGGCGGTGTTAAATGTCCAGACCAGAGTATGTGCCTTCGATTAAACTTACTTACTTTAACTTACTTACTTACTTTTTTTTTTTTTTTTTTTTTACGTTGCCCCACACTAGGAATTTCTCCTGTATCGTGGGTGCGTTTACAAACATTTAAACTAACATACACAAACAGCCAGACCCGGAACAACTATCTGTAGGCCATACAAATATTTGTTCCGTGCGGGGATCGAACCCGCGACACGCAGCGCAGCAGTCGATCGCTCAACCACTGCGCCAACCGTGCCGTCACAACTAACGAAACTAAATGGGAATCACTTATTGCGAGTGTACCAGTTCAAATACTTGGGGCATTATGTAACCGACGACCTTAATGACCAAGTGGACATTGAGAGGGAACGTAGGGCGCTGGCAGTCCGATGTAACATCTTGGCTCGCAGGTTTGCACGCTGTTGCAGGGCAGTAAAAATAACGCTTTTTAAAGCATATTGCCAAGTGTTTTATACGTGCAGCCTGTGGACCAACTATACTCAGCGGGCTATCAGTGCCTTACGGGTCCAATATAATAACGGGTTCAGGATGTTGATGGGGCTGCCCCGTTTTTGCAGTGCATCAGGTATGTTTGCACAAGCACACGTCGATGGTTTCCACGCCATCGTCAGACAGAAATCTGCCTCTTTGCTGTGCAGAGTGCGGGGCAGCTCCAACTCCATCCTGAACACCATAGCGGGGAGATACGATTCTCCATTGTTAGGTGATGTTGTTCAGAGATGCATTCTGAACAACAACCTGGTTGCTAAATAGATACATAAGGTTTACTAACATAGGTATAAGTTACCTTTCTTTTTTGTTTACTAACCCATATGGATGTTGCTTATCCGAAGTAAAGATTATTTTATTTTATTTTATTTTTATTTATGATGTTGTTGATTGAAGGAATTTCTGCAGGACCTGCGTCGACTTGGGCTTGGATGTGTCCCCTCCCCCCCCTCTAATTTCTAAAGTAAGAGGAGGAACGTTCTGAAAATATTTAGGATTGTAGAACGTAAAAAAAACTATCAACGAAAATTGGTTTCATTAAGATATGATTTTTAGTTTTTGAGATATGGGACTTTTTCATCAAACTGCAGCAGTAACTTTGTTTTTCATAAATATACTATGAAAAACAAATTTAGTTTTGCGGTTTAGTGGAAGTTTACTAACTAATGAACGACAGTTCAAAATATTGTTATTATATTGTTTGGGGCTATGGAACCCTGTGTGCGAGTAAGACTCGCACTTGGCCGGTTTTTTTAATAATTGTTTCAAATCAGCGATCAATTTCTTTCCATTTTCTATTGTATGAGACCCATGAACGAGGTCATCCATGTAGAATGATTCTTCCAGCACTTTTGATGCCTCCGGGAACTGTTCACGTTCATCTGTCGCCAATCTCCTGAGTGTCATCATAGCTAGGAACGGCGCGGCCTTGGTACCGTATGTTACGGTTGTTAGTTGATATGAGCGGAGAGGTTTTTCCTGCGATTCCCGCCATACAATTTGTTGCAGTTGTTGGTCTGCGGGGGCTACCCAAATAGCACGAAACATCTTCTCAATGTCCGCTGTAAACGCATATTTGTATTGCCTCCATTTCATCAATAATGTTTGTAAGTCTTGTTGGAGATTGGGGCCTTTGTACATGAGGTCGTTCAAACTGCAGCCTGTAGATGTTTTTGCTGAGGCGTTGAACACCACTCTGTACTTTGTTGTTGTTGATTCAGCGCGTTGCACACCGTGGTGAGGCAAGAAACACTCTAATGTTTTGTTACTGACGGTTGATTGCTTCATATGACCTTGATCAATGTATTCAGCCATGAAGTCTTTATAGGCATTTGCCAAATGTGTTTGTTTATGTAACTTTCTTTCTAAAGTTTTGAATTGGGCTATAGCCATTGGCTTGGCAACCCCAGCCTGCTCTGAAGTTCATTCTTCATCGGCAGTCTGACTTCATATTTCCCACTCTCCAAGCGTTGCGTAGTGTTGGTATAGTATTCAATGCATGTTTCATTTTCTACCGATAGGTTGGATTGATCCGTGATGTCTTCGGTTTCCCAAAACTGTTTGATGTCGTCCAGATTGTTGATGACCACATTGCAGTGAATAGTTTTGACTTTGCCGCATAAAAGCCAACCTAGGTATGTTTGTTGTGCGATAGGTTGAGTGAAGTCATCGCCTTTTATTATTCCTCCCAGCATGATTTGCGAATAAATGTCAGCTCCAAATAGTAAGTCCACCTGCTGGTCCACCAGGCTGTTATGGAAGTCGGGATCTGCAAGATGGATGTTCTGTATGTGGGACCAAGATGGTTTTGCAAAGGTCTTATTTGGCAGGTTCTTAATCAAGTTGTTCATAATGAAGACAGACGTTTGGAAATTCAAGTCGTTGTAGACAGAACTGCAAGTAATTGTTGTCATTCCTTTGCAGTGGTTTTCTTTCTGTCCAACTCCAAAGATGACTCCTTTGCATCTCTCGCGCTTGACACCGAGAAGTTGAGCGGCATGTTCCGTGATCAAAGATATCTGAGACCCTTGATCGATGAGGGCTCGCAACTTAATTTTGGTCCCATCAGCAGCTTGTTTGTTTACTACAGCGGTTGCTAGTAGTATCTCTGAAGTATCATCACCCTTTGATACATGGGAAGAATTTGTTTGTTTTTCTGTTTTGTTCTTAATACACGCATCATGTATCAATGTGTTATGTTGACCCGCGCACTTGCGACATCGGTGAGCTGACTTACATGTCTTTCCGTTATGGCTGAACAGGCAATTTACGCAAAGGTTCATTTTATTTACTGTGCTAAGTTTTAAGTTATTTGGCATTTCTAAAAACTTTGCACAATTGTACATTCCATGTTCGTCATCGCAAAGAGGGCATCGAAATGTTGACGCATGGAATGACTTCGTAATTTTCTTGTTGCTAGTTGCTTGATTACTGCTGTATTGTTTTTAGAGTACGAAGAATTTGGATGTTGACTCGATGATGTATTTGGTTTTTGATTGTTTTCTTGTTTGCGACGCGATGTTTCCAACGATGTAAACTTCGCTTCTAGGAAATCTAACAGGTCTTTCAGTATTGGCAGCTTTCGGCAATTTTTCAGCGAATCATTGTACTCTGAATGTGTGTCTGCGTCTAATTTTTGCGATAATATATGTACAAGAATCGGATCCCAAGTGTCGATATTCACTCCGAAATTCTTTATCGCATGTAAGCATTCTATGCTGACGTCATGGATTTTCTTTATTTGGGCCACTGTCTGTTGCTGCATGCTTGGCAGATTGAACAGCATGTTCATGTGCGATGTGAAGATAAGTTTTTCGTTATTGTATCGGTGATTGAGGATATCCCAGCACACGAGGTAGTTATCCGAACTTATCTGTAAGTGTTGAATCAAGCGTTCTGCTTCTCCTTGAACCTTGCTCTTCAGAAACTGCATCTTCTGAGCAGATGAAAGGGAATTGTTGCTGTGTAATGCTTCTGTGAAAAGGTCTTTAAACGGGATCCACTGGTTGTAGTTACCGTTGAATACAGGTATCTCTAGTTTTGGTGTTGTTTTCTCACGTTGAGCGCCGGACCACAACTTGGTATTCAAAGCCTTTTTTTGTTCAAGAAATTGGTTTTCATACCTGTTGTAACGTTCTTCGTACACTATCATCTTCTCTCCGTTGGTTTCGCACTCTATCTCCCAGTGAAGGTTGTCAATTGCTGACCAGCGCGTTTGGAGTGTTTGCAGAGCGTCTTGAAATTCCCATCTTTCAGATAAAAACTCCACGTATATGTTCGCGACTGCTCTCATGAAGGCTTTGAAGTTTGCCATTTGTTTGCGCATCATGTCGTCCAGCTTGCTATTGGATCCCGTATCCTTCTTCGAAGGTTTTTGTTGTTCTTGTTGAGTAGGAGGAGGTGATGGTTCTCTGTTTTGATGATCTTGATTAGCATCTCTAGCTTGTTCTGCCACCTCACCCTTGTAAGCTTCTTGTTCCTGTCTTGTCTGACCCTTATTACCTTCCCCTGTTTGTTGGTTGGCACCTCCCAATGTTTTTGTTTGTACCGGCTGCTCCCTTGGAAAACGAGCGACGGTCGTTAGTTGTTGGTGTTGTTGAAGAATAAGCTCCTTTACTGCATTGTAGCACTGCAGCGTTTGGTTGTAGGAGTCATTCGTAAAGTAGGGATGACTTGCACTTTGTTCCGTAGACAGGCGGTCATGATTGAATTGATATTCTGACCACAAGTTTTCCAACATTGCCATACGGCGTTTGAAATAGTCGGGGTTTTTCCTGTCCCAACCATCTTTCTTGATATTTACCCCGATCTTCTTTATGTTGTCGGAGAGTTCGTTCTGATTCAGGTATAAATCAGCTGTTGACATGTTGTTTCTGTTGTTGTTCTTGTTGACTTCAAGATGAACTCTTCTGTTCCGAGCGTCGACTGTTGTTCTACACTCCTGGTTCTTGGTACTGTGCAACCTTTCTCTTCTACGATATGCGCCTTCTCAATTGGTTACTGGGGCGACTCGCTTGTGAGAGACCAGTCCAACCGATTCGCGATCGTAAAAGATATAAGTCACAACACTAAATTTCTCGAAGGACCAAATGTTGGGGCGTAACTCCCAAAAGTAAAAATGTTGTGTTGATGTTGTTAGTGGGATGTTATGTTGATTGAGTAGACAACCGATTGGTATAAAGGTTTAATTGCTACTGAAAATAACATGTTGTAAAGTATATACAATTAATGTTCGTTTAAACAATATGTAACATTGCACTATACATATGTAGGCCAAGTTACTGGCATGTACAGCGTAGCTCGTACAATCACTAAATGTTTTCAGTAACAAGACATAATAGATTAGAATATTGGACATCTCTCGGGGTTTCACAAAATCCCTTCATGCGTAAGCACTGCGATATCAATAACCACGACCAGCCTACGACGCAGCTGTATGTTTCGCGTCTACATTACTCTATGAAGATTGATGATGTGGTGGCGTATTTGAGAGTTAGGACCGACTGGACTCTGAGGATTGAAGCGTTGGAGTCGCGCCACAACATCACCTTTAAATAGTTCGTGGTACGAGTTCCGACCCAACATCTGCAGACCTTTTTAAAAGAAGACTTCTGGCCGAAAGGTGTCGTATATCGACGTTTCCGAGGACGGTTACGCGACACCACGCAGAAAAACTCGACGCCGTCAATGATACTGTTATGTTAATGTCGATGTGTTTAGTTATAGTTTACTAACTTATGCCCGCGGCTTCGCCCGCGTAGAGTTTGGTAATTGCCCACGTGTGTGTTACCCCCGCAAAATAATGTCGAAAATAGTCATTTTAATGTTATAGAAGCGCGTAAGTGTAAGTATAGGATAAATAGTTGTGTAAAAGTCTGTGAATTTCAAACTAAGAAGCCAGAACATACATTCTGGTTAGAAAAAAGTATATCACTGCGTTTTTTTATTATTTTAGATTGTTAGTGACCTAAATGGGTTGAACCAGAACTTACTTTTTACTTTATTATACACTAGCTGATACCCGCGACTTCGTTCTCGCGGAAATTTTAGGGTGTATGTGTGAGGCTGGCTCGTTGGTCGATTGGTCGCAAGCACGAGTGCTGAGCTTGAGGTCCCGGGTTCGATTCTCGGATCGGGCAAAGTGTTATTGGGTTATTCCATCAGGAATTACTCAGTAGCAGCCACGAAGTCTGGATTTAATGTCGGGCCCGGTTGATGGGGCTCGCCCCCTATTACATAGAGCTTCAACATAACTGGCGAAATGTTGATGTAGGATTAAGTACACCTTCGGGAATTACAGGCGTGATGTTTTGTTGTTATGTGTGAGAACTGACGGTCTGATCGTAATGTGATTATGTGGGTGATGACTACAAAGGGCGTACTTTAGGGTGGTGTAATTCAGGGCAGCAGAGGTCCGAAACAAAAACGCGTTGAAGCGACACTATAAATATGGCTTAAAAGCTGGAACATATTTTTTTTTAAAGTGAACAATGCGGCGCATTGTTGGGCGCTATTTATTTATTTTTTCCAATGGTTTTGTATAAAATAAAAAATGTCGTAACAATGACCATCACCACGTGCAAGTTTTGGCTTCATGAAACACGTGAACAATCAACAAATAATTAACCGTCTGAGAAGCATGGAGTAGGTACCCAAAATAATGCCTGCCACTTTTTAGGTATGGCCCTGACATTTGTTATTCGTCATTGCTAAAGCGTATTTTAAGGGAAATTACTACCTATTAATTAAAATTGGAATATTTGGCATGCGTCGAATTGAAACGCTCTCTCCTTTAGCAACACCTGTAATAATGGTGGTTTAGGGGTAAGAGGAACAGGGTGTAAAGTTCCTCAATACCCCATTGAAAAGGGGAGGATCCTCCAACCAGACAGGTGTTGTGTCTGGTGGGCAACTGCCCGACAGTTGTGGTCGGGTTTCTCTATATTATAGTCTTAGTCGATGTAAACTTTGCTTGCGAGATGTAGGCAATTGATGTTAGTTCTTCCGTCGCGTCATAGATGGCGCTGTAGTACTTTTTGTAGGTCGCTATATCACTGTCCTCCGGAGACCAGAGTCGATAGTCGAATGTGTCAGCTTGTAGTATTATGCCGTGCCAGTTGGAATTTCGTAGCCGCATTGTTCACGGTGAGTCGGAACAGACTGCGGTGGTGAGGCGAACCCCAGTGAGTCGGGGCTGGCGCTGCGTTTGCTCCAGTGCGTCGGACGTAGTGCAGCGCCGCGATGTGGCAGACAGTTAGAGAGGTGTCGACCGGGAGGTAGAAGCTTTCGACCGGCCGAAAATGCAGTGTGCTGTGCCAAGGATGCTTTATGAGAGCCTGCGGGTGCTGACCAGGAATGCGCTCCGGCTGCATGCTGGTGGTCAGGAATACCCATTTGAAGCTGGCTGGCTGTGAGACTCGCTGCTCGAAAGCTTGAGAGAAGTGATGATGATGACGTCACGTTGCTCGAAGGCTGCGCTGACGTCCATTTCGGGGTCACCAGTTTAGGGGTATGAGGAACAGGGTGTAAAGTTCCTCAATACTCCATTGAAAAGGGAGGCTCCTCCAATCAGACAGGTGTTGCGTCTTGTGGGCAACTGCCCGACAGTTGTTGTCGGGTTTCTTTATATATAGAGAAACCTGAAAAACCGAATCGAATTATGACTTTAGTCTTAAGTCGATTTAAACTTTGCTAGCGAGATGTAGGCAATTGATGTTAGTTCTTCCGTCGCGTCATAGATGGCGCTGTAGTACATTTTGTAGTAAGTTGCTTTTTGTATGTCGCTTCAGTGGCTTTTATAATATTACTGCTAAGCTTTGTGATACGAAGCCTGGTGCCGTTGCACAGTCTGGGTGCCTCAAAGTTTCGCATCAGCAGAACTAAAACGCCAAGTTTAAGCTTCATCTTATGGGAACGGTACGCCCGTTAGCTCCAGGGAGTTGAAAAATTCAACGGGGTGTGCAGGACTACCGTCATAGCCATCACAGTGTCTACGGATGTGTATACTTTAAAATCGCCGACGATCATGTCTTAAATTTCTTTTTTTTTATGACCCACTCTTTCTTTAATCACTATTTATTTTGAATGGTTAAAAAAACGAAAACTATTTTGTTGTGATTTGAAAATCATAAAGCATTAATATTAAAAAAAATTACCTAGTTACAAAAAGTGAACACCGGTTGGGGATCGAACTCGCGTTGTTTTGGAAAACTTACGGCATTAAAAAATTACCACAAAAAGTGCATACTGACTGCGGATACGAACTTGAAACCTTTTGCTTGGCAGGGCGGTCATAGAACCGCCAGGCTACTTACTTTGATGACAAATGTTTTAAAATAGCCAGTTTATTCTAAAGCTTGTCATGACAGTTGTCAGTTGTCAAACAGTTGAGAAATGTGGACTTAATGCAATATTGCTCATCCCCCTAAGTTATTAGCGCGTTATATAGCCTATGTTACTCGGTAAAGATGTAGCTTTCTAATGGTGAAAGAATTTTTAAAATCGGTCGAGTAGTTTTTGAGTTTATTCGTTACATACAAAAATACTTTATAATATTAGTGTAGAAGTGTAGATGTCTTCCGAGCTACGATGCCAGAGCTCAAATGCCCCGGTCACCCATACACGCCTTTCGATATAGTTAATAGTTTAAATGAGCTAGCTTACAATTTTATTGAATTCAAACATACTCAGAGTAAAAAAAAACTATTTTAATCCCGGAAAACTATTTTAATAATGAATTATCCTAGCATCTCTTTGTAAATGTCGTTTGCGGTGTTTCCTTTCGGAGCATGCAACATAAAACTGCCTATGTGAGAAACAGCTCTCACTTAAATCAATGCCAACCATAGCATAAGGGAGGATATTGAGACATTGTGTATTTTAAATTTCCTTTTTTGCACCTGGAAAGAGAGGTCAAACTGAAAATCCAATATGGAGCCGAAGAAAATTCTCATTTTGTTTTCGGCGATCCGGAAAACCACGCAAACGACACCCATGAAGAAAAAACCGGCTAAGTGCGAGTCGGACTCGCGCACGAAGGGTTCCGCACCATTTTTTATAAAAACGAAAAAAAAAAATTTGTATGGGAGGCACCTTAAAAATTTTTTTTTTGGTTTTTGTTATTTGTTGTTATAGCGTTAACAGAAATACATAATCTGTAAAATTTTCAGCTGGCTAACTATCACGGTTCATGAGATACACCCAGGTGATAGACGGACGGACGGACCGACGGACAGCGAAGTCTCAGTAATAGGGTCCCTTTTGACCCTTTGGGTACGGAACCCTAAAAACAGAAAGTTTTCTTCAGCGCCATCTTGGGTTTTTATTTTACCTTATTTTTTTATTTTATTTTTCATTTATTCATTTTAAAACATATAATTTGCATTTTTAAATATTTTTACAAAATTATATAAAAAATATTTAAAAATATAAAAAATAGGAGCCCACCGGCATTGGGAACAGGGTCCGAGCTACCGGTGGTCAGGGCTCTTGAGAGAGGAACCTCCTAACAATAAGCGCCGTGTCCAGAAGTACTGCTTTCTGAATCAAGCCCTTGATCCAGCTGCCAAGCGAAAGCCTACTAAGATGTTGGTCGAGGCTTTTGGCAATTAAGCCATTGGCCGACACGACTATCGGCACAATGACTGCTGTATTCACATCCCACATGTCGACAACCTCGCGAGCCAGATCTAGATATTTGAATTGCTTATCTTTCTCTGCTTTCACGAGGTTCTTGTCATGTGGGATCGTTATATCAACAATCATTGCGCGACGCTCCAATCGATCTATCACCACAATGTCAGGCTTATTGGCAACAATAGTCCTGTCAGTGACGATAGGTCGATCCCAATACAACGTGATATTACCATTATCGAGAACTGGGTTGGTTGCATACTTATAGTATGGCACTTCTGATTCCACAAGGTTGTATTTCAAACCAAGTTGCTGGTGGATAATCCTGGCAACGAGGTTGTGTCTATGCAAGTACTCTCCGTTAGCCAAACGAGAACACCCAGACATAATGTGTCGGATCGATTCTCCCGGACGGTGGCATGCCCGACACACGTCAACCGTCCCGTCCTTCATAATATGTTTCCGGTAGTTGTTCGTCAACATAACTTCGTCCATAATCGCACAGACAAAACCTTCAGTTTCCCCAAAGAGGTTGCTGAATCGTAGCCAGGACACGGACGCTAGAAAATCTACATCGGGGCCATGAAGAGCCCGGTAGAAGCGCCCGTGAAGCTCCTTGCCCTGCCATACCTCCTTGCGATCATTAGTGTCTAATACTACAGGCTTGCGCCAGTTCTCGTTAGCCAAGAAGAGCGGGGTAAGGCCCTTGTCTACTGAAACCACATCTCGGTGCATCCCGACGTCGGCTTCTAGGAAGTATTCCTTAAGACTGCATACCTCACGGTTGTGCAGGGTCTTAGCATTTAAGAAGCCACGACCCCCACACTTCCGCGGGATATACAGTCTCATCACCGACGACCGTGGGTGATGCATCCGATTTGCGGTCAGCAGTACGCGGACCCTCCTATCCAGGGCATCAAGTTCCGTCTGCGTCCATTTGAGTATGCCGAAAGAATACATCAAAACCAGCATGACCCAACCGTTGAAGGCGCGCACCTTGTTTCCACCTGACAAAAGACTGCTTAGCACCTTATTCAGGCGGCCAAAGAAACGTTCCTTCAACGATTGTTTCATGTCAGCAGTATTGATGCCTAATGCTTCCGACATACCCAAATACTTGTAGGTTTCTGTTGAAGAGAGGGATCTAAGGTGTACGGTATCCGAGAGTTGAGTTCCCACAGATTCCGTAATCTCCCCTCACTTCACATGCATGACTGCACATTTGTCCACACCAAATTCCATCCTGATGGCGCTACTGAAAGTTTCAGTTACCTTCAGTAGCTTCATCAGTTGCAAATCGTTGGGGGCAAAGATTTTCAGATCATCCATGTAAAGAAGGTGAGATATGACCTGACCACCTCTCCTCAACCGATAGCCTAGTCTTGAACCTTCCAGTAGAGTGCTAAGAGGGTTCAAGGCTAGACAAAACCACAATGGACTCAAACTATCGCCCTGAAATATACCACGCTCGATCCTTATCGGTTCGCTGTTCCCCTGCATCTGTCGACATCCTGGATAGCGAAGGACCATCCTCCATTGCCCCATACACGACTCAAGGAAGGCGCGTAGAGTTGCATCAATCTTGTACAACTCCAGCACCCTCATGAGCCATGTATGCGGAACCGAGTCGTAGGCCTTCTTATAATCTATCCAACATTTAGACAGATGCCTTCGGGATCTGCGAACCTGTTGGCTAATGGCCATATCAATGAGGAGCAGCTTCTTAGTACCACGGGACCCGTTCCTACATCCATTCTGAGAGGGAGACATGATGGAATTAGTCTCAATATGTTGGTTGATTTTAGCTCTCAAAATGGATGTAAGAACTTTATAGACCGTTGGTAAGCAAGTGATAGGTCTATAATTTTTGGGCTCCGCAGTACTACCTGATTTATGGAGCAGGTGGGTAATGCCTGTCGTCAGGAACTGGGGCAGCGACCCTGACTCTAAGGCTGATTGAAACTGGGACGCCAAGCGAGCGTGCGTTCTTTGGAACCATTTGATCCAGAAGTTGTGCAGTCCATCCGGCCTTGGACATTTCCAGTTTGGTAACGGACGGACTGCACGAGCTACGTCTTGGGGGCTGATGATAATTGCCCCCATTTCTGGTATTGGATCACACGCTTGTTCAACCTCCCGGGTCCAACCGCCCTCAGTGTGACTGACAGGCACCGACCAGATGCTGCGCCAGAACGAACACATGGCGTCATCATCCGGCAGACGCGTGTCAGTCACCCCTTGGTCTGGTCGTTCCCAAGCCCTATATACCCACCGTTCATCGCTTTGGAATGTGCGATTCTGAGTGTATCGCTCCACTCGCCGCTTGTACCGACGAATACGGCTTGCCCATGCACAGATCTTCTGCTTCAGGAAGTCGATACGCTCTGTGACGCAGGCTAAATAATCACGAAAACTAATGTCAGTTCCCGAGAACGCCCGCCTCACAAAGCGCATCACTCTAGGGCGAGTATTGCCCTCCCTGAAGCAGATTAACTTGCCGATGAGTACTCTAGCCTCACCGATACGCCGCTCAATCCTGCACTGCCAAGCTGGAATAGCTAATTTTGGTCGTGTAGCTCGGTCACTGTCAGGAAATTTGACGTGAGCTACACGACATGCCGCTACGGCTGCGCAGTACAATATTGAGTGGGTATCAGCAAGGTCTTCGCTGTTGTCAAAGCAGTTTGACAGCTGCGAATCTAGAGTACACACCAGCGCCTTGTTTTTCTTGTTCATAGGCAAACGAGGTAAACGTGGTCTAAGTTCAGGCGGTGTGGAGCGATACTCTCGGAACGCATCCTCCAAAGCGCTCCTCAATTGTTCGTTGCACTGGGTACTCACGGTTATAACTTCGTCAACATCCTCTTCACCACCGCGATCGGATCGCGGCGAAGCACTGGATACATTCTGCATCTGCGCCGCGATCATTGGCGAAGCAGGCGTAACTGGGTTACTCCGTGAGACGAGGCGTAGTCGATCAAGTACAGTGTCATCCAACATATGGTTACGCTGGATGACCCGCACCTGATCCGATAGTCGCTGAGCCGACACGCTGATAGCTGGCCTTATTTTTATTGTTAGTGACCCCGAAAACCACGAAAACGAAACCCGTGAAGGAAAAAAAGTGCTTCGGCGCCATCTTGGATTTTCGTTTTCATTTCCAGCGACTCGCAAAACTACGGACACGACGCCCATTAAGGAAAAACCAAAAGTTAAGAACACAAAAATAAAAAAATCCACCCCTTTTGTTGTCTGAGGAGTGGAATTTCCAAAAACGTTGAATTACCTACATGTTTATCAGTTCAATCAAGAAACACATAGTTTTCAAGCCGATCAGACCATTTTTGTTATACTAATTATGTCCACCCCTTTTTGCCCATTTCGGGTTGAATTTCCAAAAACTACGAAATACCTTTTAATTATTTTTACTCAGGAACTTCACTATTAACTTTCATTATTCTATTTAAAAAAATTACGGGGATTATTAAAATTTATAAGGGGAATCCTTATAAATTTTCAACCCCTATAACACTCTTAGGGGGTAGATTTTCAAAAACGCTCAAATACGTATTTCTACCTACATGCAACATCTACCTGCATGCCAAATTTCAGCCTGACCCGTCCAGTGGTTTGGGCTGTGCGTTGATAGATCACTATGTCAGTCAGTCAGTCAGTCAGTCACGTTTGAGTTATACATATTTAGATTTAGATAAATAGATAACCACACGTGGCCCTTCCGTGCAATTGTTATTATAATAGGCTATAGTACGGAATATATATGTAGAGCCGGCACATTTCGAGGGCTCGGGCGGCAACGTGTCGTGCGTGCGCGGGCAGGGCGCAGCGCTGGCGTGCCTCGCGCTGGGTGACGCGCCGCTGCACGTGCACTGGACACACCGCGGCGCGCGCCTCGATCTCGCCTCCTACAGGTACTGTGTGCTGCGACACGCGGCTCTCATAGCTCTCACGGCGGGCTCTGTTGTACTGGCGCGGTGCTCACTCAGGTGCGTGTTTGTCAGGTGGGCGGTGTCGGAGGCGCGCGCGGCCGGCGGACTGCGCTCCACGCTCACGCTGCGTGCCGCCGAGCGCGCCGACGCCGGCGAGTACCGCTGCCACGCGCACAACGCGTACGGCCGCAGCGACCAGCTCATGTACCTGCACGTCGAAGGTCGGTACTCTGCTGGTCATGCGCGTCTCGACTGGAACTCTCTTTATATTATGACTTTTTGGTATGACGACAGAGCCGCCGGAGGCACCGCGCCGCCTGCGACTGGGCGGCGTCGGTACGCGCTGGGTGCGCTTGGTGTGGGCCGCGCCCTTGCCCGGGCCCCCCGCACTCTACACTTACACTGCGCTATACACGGCGCTGCACGCACTGCCGGCTGCCGAGGCGCGCAGCAACTCCGTCAACCTCACGCTGCTCACCCACGACGACAGGTGAACACCACATTCACTCACTGGCGGTACAGCTCACACGCCAGCGTGTATCACGTCCCCGTACGGCATCGTTCATTCAGTAGGTGTTTGTTTGCATAGAGTGGACGCAGACGGGCTGCTCACGATGTCCGCGCGGCTGCAGGGGCTCCGGCCGGCCGCCGCCTACTCACTGCGTCTCACCGCTGCCAACCACGTTGGACTGTCGCCGCACTCCGAGCCCCTGATGTTCACCACTCTAGAAGAAGGTAACTCATCTCATTCATTCTTTGCATAGCAAAGAAAGAAGAAAAAAACAAAATATAAATATTTGTTACAATGTGACATGTATTCCGGCAGCTCCGACTGCATCACCGCAGAACGTCAGAGTGAGAGCGTCCAGCCCCGGTGAACTGCACGTCGCGTGGTCGGTGAGTACTCCAGCTAACGTTCCGCCGCAGCTGCCACACACAGCACTAACCCGGCGTCACGCTCTCGCAGGCGCCACCGCAGGACAGGTGGAATGGCGAATTGCTGGGGTACGTGGCCACGTGGCGTGAGCTGGGCCACTTTGACGAGGACGCGGCCGAAGTGGACGGGGCAGAGGGCGCGCGCGCCGGCCGCGCTGGCGTTGCGGGCTGGAGCAGCGCCGAGCTCACGCTGGCGAGCCTGCGCCCCTTTGCGCGCTACGCGCTGAGCATGCGTGCCTACAACCGCGCCGGGGCCGGCCCGCACTCGCCCACCGTGTATGCCACCACCGCCGATGGAGGTATCTATACCCGCCACATTACAGAGCTGTGCTTGGTGCAAGCCAGCGTGGAGTGAGTACACGTGTGATCTGTGCCGTAGTGCCGGAGGAGGCGCCGAGCGGCGTGTCGTGCGCGGCGCTGTCGGCGCGCTCGCTGCGCGTGCGCTGGACGCTGCTATCCGCAGCGTACGCGCACGCGCTTCGTGGGTACGACCTGCACTACGCGCCTTTACACTTTTCCTCCTGTAAGTTATCCTAAAAACCACGATTAGGTAAGCCCAATTTTTTTTTTCCTTGTGGATGTCAAAAAATGTTTATCGTATCGTGGTTTTGAAATAGTTCCGCATGTCATTATGTGTGCGTTGTGCAGCATGGAGCGGGGCGGGGTCTGGGGGCGAGGCACAGACGGCGCGCGCGGGGCTGGGGGGGGAGGCGGCGCTGACGGGGCTGCGCGCCGCCACCAACTACTCCGTGTGGGTGCGCGCGCGCGCCGACGCCGGCCTGGGCCCGCCGGCGCCACCCGTCTACTGCGTCACCAATGAGGATGGTCAGTTCGCACTCTTCTCGCCTTTCTAATAATATCTATGAAGGTGGATCCACAATTTTGAACGGCCACTAACATTGAAAGAAAATAGTCTAACATTTAATTCTTAAAAAAGATACATATTTGGCGAATTAAAAGTAAAATAAACTAACTGAATCAATTAATCTCAACACTACCATACTAAAAATTCCAAACAGTAAACGGATTATTAAACCATGGGTAACCCCAGGCATACTACGCTGCATTAAAAATCGTAATAAACTACAAAAGATATATAAAAGTGACCCGTACAACGAAATCAATAAAATAACATATAATCGATATAGAAATCACTGCAACAAGCTCATAAAAAAACTAAAAAGAAAATATGATAGGGAATTACTTGCAAAATCAAAATCAAACAATAAATTGCTTTGGAAAAATATTAAAAATATAACCTATACTAATAAACTCAAAAGTCAAAACATTGAACTAATTAATATTAAATCTACCCCTATTGAATCAGCAAACTTTATTAATAATTATTTCGTAAATATTGGCAAACAGCTGGCCCAACAAATTCAGACTAGCGTAAGTATTGACCCTAATTATGTACCTAATCAACTGTCAACACAAGCTAATTCCTTTGTACTCTTGGACACAGACCTCAGTGAAGTAGACAGAATGTTGATGAATTTAAAATCAGAGAGTGCTCCTGGCTGGGACAATATCCCCACAGATTTTTTAAAGTATATACGTAAGGAAGTTGTCCCAATTATAACCCATCTTGCAAATCTCTGTTTTAGAGACGGTATATTTCCGGCCCCCCTTAAAAAATCAATTATTACCCCCGTTCACAAGGGTGGGGACAGAGACGACCTCAACAACTACAGGCCGATATCTGTCCTTCCAGCTATATCGAAAATCTTGGAGAAATTAATCAATATTAGACTAGTCAAATACCTAAACAAATATAAAATACTATCCACAACACAATTCGGATTTAGGCAGAATTTATCCACAGAAGATGCAGTTACCGCTTTAAGCTCGCTGGTAGCTAATGAACTTGATAATAGCAAAAAATGTTTAACTGTCTTCCTGGATCT
The DNA here is from genome assembly GCA_949152445.1 of Cerastis rubricosa. NCBI lineage: Eukaryota > Metazoa > Arthropoda > Insecta > Lepidoptera > Noctuidae > Cerastis > Cerastis rubricosa. The sequence continues at coordinate 410,311 of OX424525.1, read as the reverse complement.
GAAAAAGGCTTTCGATACCGTCTCTGTACCAATCCTTGTGAACAAACTGGAAATGATTGGTATAAGAGGAACTTCACTCAATCTTCTTAAAGATTATCTGTCTAGCAGACAGCAAAGGGTTAAACTGGGGCAATATGTTAGTGACGATGCAGAAATATCATACGGCGTGCCTCAGGGTAGTGTTTTGGGCCCCACACTTTTCTTAGCATACATTAATGAACTCTGTAATATGAAAATTGATAACGCCAAAGTCTTTTCTTATGCAGACGACACTGCTGTTGTCTTCTCTGGACGATCCTGGGATGACGTAGAACAAAGTACTTCATCTGGCATGGCCCAAATTTCAAAATGGCTAAATGATAATCTACTGACATTGAACACCTCAAAAACAAATTATATATGTTTCAGTATCTCAAATCGTACACAACCAAATAAAGACCTCATAATCAAAGTCCACAAATGCGGTGACATTGGAAACAAAAACTGTGTGTGCCCTACCATTAATAAAGTCACTCACACCAAGTACTTAGGGGTCATGCTTGACCAGAGGCTATCTTGGTACCCTCACCTTGAGCAAGTCACTAACAGGGTTCGGAAACTAAGCTGGATTTTTAAGACATTGAGACATATTGTTCCAAAAAATGCTACCAACATTGGAGACCCATCTTGCGGTCTGTTAAAGGATATTTACATAGCTTTGGTGCAATCTGTGTTGGTGTACTGCATCCCTATTTGGGGAGGGGCAGCAAAGTCCAAATTTATTGCTGTAGAGCGAGTCCAAAGAGCCCTAATAAAAATCATGTTTTTTAAAAGGATTAGATATCCCACCGAGAGACTTTATCAGATAAGTGATTTGCTCTCAGTGAGGAAACTATATACACCGTGGCATTTTAATCGTCTTACAAAGGTGGTCCACTCAATGTATCCGACATAAAATACCTCCAGACACGATTTTTTTTTTTTTATTTGCAATAGTAATTTCTTATTATTGCAATAGTAAGAAACACATTTTTGCAATAGGGGGAATGAACTCTGTTAAAGATGCCGCCGCTTCAGTCCGTGCCGCCTTTGGAACGCAATGCTCGGACCGCGCTCATAACAGGGTGTTTCAAACTACGTCATGCGTCATAATAATAAATAATATTTTCATTTTTTTAATTATTCAAATGTTCATAAATATGTTTTTTTTTATTATGAATGTTTACTAATCATTGGATACATGAAGTGGGCTGCCGTTGTAAGACGATTAAAATGCCACGGTGTATAATTCATACTGTTTTAAAAAAACACAAAGAACTACCTTATGATACCGCTATGTTATCAAAAAGAAGGAGGGATATTGTAGCACAGGTCCCACAAACAAAAACAAGATTTTGTAGCAGGCAATACCATAAACGGTCATCTCAACTCTACAATAAAATAAATAAAGAGATTTATTTATACACCAAACAACATTATGAGTGTAAAAAACTTATCACTAAGTGGATTAAACCACTTCCATATGAGGACACTGAGGCCCTCCTGCAGCACACATCATAACTCACTCATTCACGCGTTCACTTACATATTACATACAACATGTACAATCACACACCACACATACACATACATCCCACACACACATATCACTCATGCTCAACTCACACATAACATACACAAAATGCACACTCATTTAAATAAGCTGATGTAAAGTCTGTATTGTTGTATTTGTACTTTAATTTTCTTGATTTTCTTGATATTATAAATGGTAAATATATTAGTTGTAGTTAGCATAATGTAATTTACTATGTATGTACATTACGTAAATTTAAGTTACGGAAGAGTGGAGTGTCCTAATACAGGCATCTACTTGCTTAAAAGGACACTTCTATCACTAGCTATGTAGTACAAACATGTTAAAGAAAATAAACTATTTGTATTTGTATTTGTAAAGTAGTAAGGTCCTCCGATACACAGGTGTCAATATCTTAGATATTAGACTTAATTTTTGGGTACCGGTTACCTCCCGCAGTGCCCGAGGCGGTGGCGCAGGTGCGCGCGCAGGCGGCGGGCGCGGCGGCGGTGCGCGTGTCGTGGCTGGCGCCCGCCGCTCCCGCCGGCCGCCTCACGCACTACACGCTCTACACGCGCGAGCTCGGCAAGTACGTCTCTGCTGTCACTTTACTGAACCGCTGCCAACCCTCATACACGTTAACCGACGGAGTGTGTAATCGCTTTATTGTGCCAAAGAATGGGCGGCGAGTGGGCGCAACGGGTGGACGTGGAAGCGGACGAGGGCGGCGCGCTGGGCGGGCAGGCGGAGGTGTGGCGCGAGGTGCGTGGCCTGCGCGAGCGCACCGTGTACGAGTTCTGGGTGCGCGCCGCCACGGGCGCGGGCGCGGGCGCCCCCAGCCGCCCCGTCACCGCTGCGCCGGCCCCGGCACGTACGTCACCCGCTACTCCCGCAGCACGGCCGCACGCTTACTGCTACTAGCCCGTTATATCTGCAGCGCTACCCGGCGCTGCCTGTTTGCATGTAGAGGCTTTTGCGTTTTATCACATTCCAACATTTGCTGAAAGCTTTCTACTATATTTCAATATTAAATGATGGATTGCATTAAACCGGCAGTATCAGCCAGGATATCGTCGTTTAGCCGCACTGTGTTCGCGGCGCGCGGGTCGCGCGTGCGCCTGCGCTGCGCCGCGCTGGGCGCGCCCCCACTGCGCTGGCGCTGGGCGCCGCTACCGCACGCGCACACGCTCACTGACGAGGGCGATCTCATTATACATAGTGAGGATATAGATCTTGATTATTACTAATCGTCCGTTGTTTCTGAATTGCACTCCGTCAATGGTAACCGGTACGATTTATGTACAGAGGTGGATGCGTTATCAGCGGGCAACTACACTTGCTTAGTGCGCAACGCTCTGGGCTCGGACGTGCTTAGCGTGACGCTGAGCGTGCGCGCGGCCCCCGCGCCCCCTGCCCCGCGCCTGCGCAGTGCCACCGCACACGCGCTACATCTCTCGTGGGACAAGCCACACGACGGCGGCGCACACATACTCGGTAGGTAGCTAGCTCGCTCACACACAACTTGACGTCAGTTAACTTATTTTGTAAATAACATGCATACATGACAGGATATACAGTGTGGTGGACCCGCGGCGAGGGTGTAGAGGGGGCGGAGGCCGCGGCGGGGGGGAGAGCGCGGCGCGTGCCGGCCGCCGACACGTCGCTGTGGCTGGCGCGGCTGGCGTGCGGCGCGCGCTACCGCGTCACGCTGCAGGCGCACAACGCCGTGGGAGCGTCACCGCACTCCGCGCCGCTTGTCGCGCGCACTAGAGGCGACAGTGAGTCTCTAATCGGTCTCGACGCACGCTCGAATTTCACAATCACTCGGTAGTCTCTCGAAACGCCGATCTTCGAGTTTGCGCTACATTTTTTTGAAAGCGTGTACTGTGCGTAGAGGCTAAGCCGCCGCCGGGAAAGGAGTTCGTTTGGGCGAACAGTACGACGCTGCGCCTGAACTTGCTGGCGTGGGGCGGGCGCTGCCCCGTGGTCACCTGGGCGCTGGCCGTGCGCCCCGCCGCCGGGGGCGCCTGGCAGTCGCTGCACACCGACGGAGAGGCCGCCGAGGTAACCGACCCGCTCCTCCCGCGTCACCGCGGCGCACCGACCGGTACATCACTGACCGCGCGCTGTCCGCAGGCCGGCAGCCTGCAGCCGGGCGCGTGGTACGAGGTGCGCGTGCTGGCGCGCTCGCCCGCCGGCGACACCAGCGCGCTCTACCGCGCCGCCACGCACACACTCAACGGAGGTGCGACAAGCTGCCATATCAATGGAAATTGTACCCACAGTTAATATTGTTAAGAGCTGTCATTTTGGATTTTAATTTCGCCTTTGCACTTTTATTTGCTGTTAGGTACTAAACAATGGTTATTCTGACAACCTATAAGGCAATGCCTGACTGTTTGGTAATAGTACCAAACAGTCAGGCCATGTCATGGCCTTATAGGCATATAAACTGTCATACACAATTACACATAGGTGTATAACAGTTTATACTAATTGTGCACGCAGACCGCGTCGGCGAGCCAGTGGAGGTGCCAGCGGAGGCGCACGGTGTGGTGGCGACGAGCGCGGGGGGCGCGGGCGTGGTGGAGGGGGGCGCGGGCACGTGGGCGTGGCGTGCCGGCCTGGCGCCCGCGCTGCTCGGCGGCGGGCTGGCTGCGCTGCTGGCCGCGCTCACCGGTAAGCTCGGCGTGGTCCTGCCGCCGGCGCGGCATGCCGCCCAGTACTCACTCGCGCTCCTGCAGGGCTGGCGCTGGCGCGGCGGCGGCAGGCGGCGGCGTGCCTGCGCCGCGACTGCTCGCTGCCGCAGGTGTGCCAGCCGCACGCACAGCTCTACACCACGGAGCCCAGCAAGCGCAATGGGAAGGCGCTCACTCCGCCCGACGGTAACACACTTCTCAATTATATTATTCCTAAATGATCATAGGTACTTCTCTCTCAAGTAACCATTTCTCCTTCTCTTTAATTATTATGTATTTATTTAATATACAAAAGTGAAATATACACGGGATGTATTCATGTGGCTACGTAGGATCTTATCAGACAAATGTACGTCTTCTCTTTGGATCAATTTTCAATATTTGCCAATCTGGGGCGGGGTAGTAACAACATTTTTTTTTATAACTAAACATAATTACTATTCTTAATCTCGGATCTTTTATCGGTTAGGAAACTATATATTCTACGGGCTGCCTTGAAAATGGAAAAAAAACCGGCCAAGTGCGAGTCTTACTCACACACAGGGTTCCATAGCCCCAAACAATATAATAACAATATTTTGAACTGTCATTTATTAGTTAGTAGTATAAGTTGGTAAACTTCCACTCAACCGCAAAATTAAATTTGTTTTTCACAGTATATTATTGAAAAACAAAGTTACTGCTGCAGTTTTATGAAAAAGACCCATACTTATCTCAAAAATTAAACATCACATCTTATTGAAACTAATTTTAGTTGATAGTTTTTTTTACGTTCTACAAACCTAAATATTTTCAGGATTTTCCTCCTCTTACTTTAGAAATTAGAGGGGGGACGACGACACATTTTACCACTTTGGAAGTGGCTCTACCGCAAACTATTCAGTTTAGAAAAAAATACCTACCCATAGATAACCCACACGTATCGAGTTGAGGAAAAAAAAATTTTGGTTTTCAGTTCTAAGTATGGGGACCGCCATAATTTATTGCTTTTTTTCTATTTTTGTATAAAAATCTTAATGCGGTTCACAGAATACATCTACTTACCAAGTTTCAACAGTATAGTTCTTATAGTTTCGGAAAAAAGTGGCTGTGACATAAGGACGGACAGACAGACAGACAGACATGACGAATCTATAAGGGTTCTGTTTTTGCCATTCGGCTACGGAACCCTAAAAAAACGCTTCCAAGTCACAAACTAACAAAAGAATAATGTCGCTCCAGAAACTACATTTGCTACAACACAATCATAATTATTTTTCGTAAATATAACTAACATATTTATTAAGTTATACAAATTAAAGTACTAATTTCTAAATCTAAATTAATTACTAAACATAAAACTAGAAAATTAAAACTAAAATAACAACAAATTATAAAAGGGCGTCAAAAAACTCCTCAACGCTGTCAGCTGGTAACGTGCCCAAGAGACTGGCGGCGTTGCCACGTTGAATGGCAATAGTTATCCTCTGACCAAAGTATACCCAGCCCTTGGGTCACGGGAAGCGTCAACTAGGCATTTCGAAATTTCCTTAAAAAGGCTGTGAGCACTCGGACCCCACAGCCCCAGAGTTTGAACCCCAAACGGCTCGAAGATATAGTTATCACAAAGGTTACTATATATACGCCGCTTGAGGTTCTCCGCAGCCGCAGCGGCAGCGCCAGCACAGCACGATGAGCTTGGAAGATGTGATGGCGCAAGAGTATCGACGCATGTTGCTTCCCACACTAAAGGCCTACCCATCTTCCAAGGAAACAACGACATGCCGTCCGGTCTTTTGCCATCGTCGCGTGCCAAGCCATTGGGCTCTAAGATAGCTGGAACGCCGACGGTAACAAGAGCTCGACGGATGATGTCATTTATGTTCGCGTGCCGCGCAAAACGGCCCGCACTTCGGTTGCATGACAGGCCGTGGTGTCCGAGGCTGTTGACAGCTTCACCGCAGTGACAGCGATGAGGAGTGCAGCAGGAGGCACCAAGACGTAAAGAGGCGGAAGGTCGTGTCGTCAAACAAAGTGCCTATGCTCGACGACGGGAGTGCGTGAAGCCAAAGACCCGACTCCCACTCACCCACAGCCAGCAGTCGCGCACGCTCAGCAGTAGTAGCAGACGTGTTGAGTAAATTGTCCTGAACTACTCTGCAGAGCGGCTCGTCCCACCGTCTCTGGGAAAATGGATTGTCGGGTTTTTCAATATTCTGGCAAGCGAGTTTCCAAGCATCGATAGCCTCGGAGAAACACGGCACATCAAAATTAAAATCATCAAAATCAATCAGTGTGGAAGCCAGGATATTCCTGATTAATTTTTCAGTGCCGTATACCGAGGATATGAAAGCAGGTAAACTAATACTAGAAATCATAATTATTGTTAAAAAATAAAAAAAGACGAGCCAAACACTCTATGACATACCACGACTGCAAGAATAACATTGACTCAAACACAGTCACACACCCTGTGTGCACACAATACGAAATAATATAATTATTAATCATTTATTTCGAGCAACAAGACTCATAGTGTTCAAAATCAAAATCAAAATATTTTATTTTACATAGGCCTACATGGGCACTTATAAAACGTCAACAGAAGAGGCACGGTTCGGGTTGGTCGTTTCCTATGGAGAACTACTAACTACGGAGTTACTCTTTTAAAATCATTTGGTTCTACAATATTTGGATGTTACAGCGCTAGTACTTAAGTATGAGAGGACAGCGTAGGCCCGACAATAAGTCATCGCTTACTACAAAAGGTAGAAAAAGATGAAACTGAAAAAAAATAAATACAAAGCCTACAATGTCCACACATTCACAAAAAAAAATATGATTGAAAAAGAATCTATACAAAAGTAAAAATAAAACTAAGAACAATTAAATAAACAATTGGCACAAATGTAGTCATCAGTATAACTGTAACTATTCTGCACAATGAATAAACGGTGCAATGATTTGAAAACTATTGTAAAACATCTGAAAAAAATGAATAGAATAAATAAAATATTCGGAATAGTTAGAGACATCCACATATTTGTGTCGTTTTTGAGCTACCAGGGAAGACGCATGAGCAGAGGGAACTACAGCCAAACTTCTTTATCTTCAACATAGTCCTTAATTTTGTAATATGCTTTTTTAATAAGGACACGTTTGATGCAATTTTTAAACTTTCCATCGGTCAGTTCAATAACTGACTTTGGCAACTTATTATAAAAGCGTATACTGTTTATAAGAAATGACTTGCTAGTGTAGCGACCAACAAAAAGCAATTTACTACAAAAAGTACTACAGCGCCATCTATGACACGACAGAAGAACTAACATCAATTTCCTACATCTCACATGCAAAGTTTACATCGATTTAAGCGTATATAGAAAAACCCGACTACAACTGTCGGGCAGTTGCCCGCCAGACATAACACCTGTCTGGCCGGAGGATCCTCCCTTTACTTTGGGGGATGAGGAACTTTACACCCTGTTCCTCATATCCCTAAAACTGGTGACCCCGAAATGGACGTCAGCGCAGCCTTCGAGCAACGTGATGTCATCATCATCATCATCACTTCCTCAAGCCTTCGAGCAGCGAGTCTCACAGCCAGCCAGCTTCAAACGGGTATTCCTGACCACCAGCATGCAGCGGAAGCGCATTCCTGGCCAGCACCCTCAGCCTCTCTTCAAGCGACCATGGCACAGCACACTGCACTTTCGGCCGGTCGAGAGCTTCTACCTCCCGGTCGACACCTCTCTAGCTGTCTGCCACATCGCGGCGCTGCACCACGTCCGACGCACTGGAGCAAATGCAGCGCCGGCCCCGACTCACTGGGGTTCGCATCACCACCGCAGACTGTTCCGACTCACCGTGAACAATGCGGCAACGAGTTTCCAACTGGCACGGCATAATACTACAAGCTGACTCATTCAACTATCGACCTCCGGTCTCCGGAGGGGAGTGATGTAGCGACCAACAAAAAGCAACTTACTACAAAAAGTACTACAGCGCCATCTATGACACGACAGAACAACTAACATCAACTTCCTACATCTCACATGCAAAGTTTACATCGACTTAAGAGTATATAGAAAAACCCGACTACAACTGTCGGGCAGTTGCCCGCCAGACATAACACCTGTCTGGCCGGAGGATCCTCCCTTTACTTTGGGGGATGAGGAACTTTACACCCTGTTCCTCATACCCCTAAACTAGTTTTTGTTAAACTAAATTTGGGTATTACAATTTCGTGTTTACTGCGTGTGTTTATATTATGGAAGTCGCTTCTAATTTTGAAAAGCCCTCGGTTTTTGCGGACGTATAAAATACATTCTAAGATATAAAGTGAAGGCAGAGTCAGTATATCGATCTCTTTAAATTGTTCTCTAAGGGACTCGCGAGGACCCATTTTATAAATCGCGCGAACTGCCCTCTTTTGCAATATAAAAATTGAATCAACGTCTGCTGCCGATCCCCACAGCAGAATTCCATAAGACATAATACTGTGGAAATACGCGTAGTATACTAACCTAGCTGTGGCTACATGACATCAGTCAACTGCCTTATTTTCCTAACTGCATAGGCGGCTGAGCTTAACCTCCCCGAAAGAGTTCCAATGTGCGCGCCCCACTGCAGTTTTGAATTGATAGTAATTCCTAAGAATACAGTTTCCGCGATAACATCAAGTTTTTTGCCGTCAAGATTTAAATTAAGGTCACGTTGAGTTACATTTGGTAAAGAGAACTTTAGACATATAGTTTTGTTCGTATTCAGTAAAAGATTGTTAGCTGCGAACCATTTCGAGAGAACAGTTAGACTTTCGTTGACATGTATGACATCCGTATCTTTCCTATGAATTTTAAAAATAAGCGAAGTGTCGTCAGCAAACAGAATTATATCCGATAATTTGGCCATCATATATGGGAGATCATTAATGTTAGTAACTATGTATGTACACAGAAACTATGTAGTAATACACTTATAAAAAACTTACTACCTACTTAACTAACGTAACTTAGGTAATGTTTGTGTTCACATAAGTGTTGTGTGTTTAAATTAACAGTTTATAATTAATGTTTGCATTGTTTGCGAAATGTGTCATTGCCATACTATTATTTTTTTCCATTTCTTGTACAACATTTACTGCAAATAATAACTTTGACTTTTTGAAATTTACATTTATTTAGAATAATTACTATTACGATTAAAACTAGATAATTAAAACTAAAATAACAACAAATTATAAAAGGGCGTCAAAAAACTCCTCCTCAACGCTGTCTGCAGGTAACGTGCCCAAGAGACTGGCGGCGTTGCCACGTTGAATGGCAATACTTGCCTCTGGCCAAGGTAAAACCCAGCCCTTGGGTCTCGGGAACAAGTTAAATCACTTTATACAGGGTGAATTTTACATTAACTCATCAGAGCTAAATACCAATCTATGTATTAATTATGTAGTAGAGCAAAGTGATCAAAGGAACCATGATCTTGATTTTAAAGGAGAATAAAACAGCAGTGTTCGTTTTAAAAGCTTTGGCCGGACCAAGTATCGAACCTGATATTTTTACAAAAACAGCAGCTTCGTCTCGGTACTCTCTTATTTTAGAATACATATTTACATGTTTATGCAGAACCTAAGATAAAAAGCAAGAAATTGAAGGTTTTTGTAAATTGCGAGACTGATCAGCTTTGAGCAAGTGCTTTTTAGGGTAAATTACACCAATGGTCATGATTTCTCGATGGATTCTTGTAAGATTGTTGTTTTAGGGTTCTACTATTTTATTTTATTATTTTCGGATAACTTACAGCTATGCAGACACAATAGTTTTGTTAATAATAATAATATGGCCAATTACAAGTTTTCACAAATAGTTAGCTATCGTTAAATAAAACAAAAATAATTAAACTAAAAGACAGTGGTAAGGATTAGTACAAAAACATTAAATAAAAAACCAGCCAAGTGCGAGTCGTACTCGCGCATGAAGGGTTCCGTACCAATATTTATAAAAACGTGCAAAAAAAATCACTTTTTTGTTTGTCACCCAAAATCACCCTTAAATGTTTATTTTATTCTGTTTTTAGTATTTGTTGTTATAACATCAACTGAAATACATAATCTGTAGAAATTTCAACTGGCTAACTCACGGTTCATGAGATACAGCCTGGTGACAGACGGACGGACGGACGGGCGAACGGACGGACAGACAGTGAAGTCTCTGTAATAGGGTCCCGTTTGTCCCTTTGGGTACGGAACCCTAAAAGTCTGAGTACTAGGGTAACGTTTGACCCTTTGGGTGCGGAACCCTAAAAAGAACACATATTGACACAATAAATTTCGAAGGTAAAATTAAGAATTTTATTGAGATGATCAATTTGTAGCGACAGGCGAACTGCACGAGATCAGCCCGTACGCGACGTTCAGTATGTCAGGGGGCGCGGGGGCGGGGGCAACTTGCGAGGGGGGCGCTGGGAGCGCTGGGGGCTGCGCGCTGCACCTGCGCACGTTCGGGCGCGCCGAGCCACTGGACCTGGCCGCGCCGCCGCCGCGCCCCAACTTGCTCGCGCACGCACCAGGTCGGTACTGCTCCTGCCCAACACAAACATGCTTAATGCTAACTTTATGTTGCGATATAAAGTAAGCTTGAAAAAATTGAGTAACACTTGAGTTTGGCATTTGTGTGGTGTGCGCACCAAACAAATGTGTAATACTCAAGTTTTGACCGACCAAGTCAGAGTTGTAAGTCCCAGTTTTGTACTACTTATTTAAGTACTGATAATAATTATGTTTACGGATGATACAATTTGGGATCGTTGCTTCTTTCATACATTTCCATATTTGAAACGCTCGCGCTGGTGACGATGTTGTAGTAACAAGTGTTGTAGGTATGTCAGAGTACGGGCAGTCCCGCGACAGCGACTCGGAGTCGAGCGGCTCACCGTGCGCCGCGTGCGCCGCCGAGCTGTACCGCCTGCCCGCCGCGCACCTCTCCGGTGAGTGTAGTGTGGTGTGTGTGTGTGTAGTGCGGCGCGAGCTGACGAGTGTGTGTGCGCAGACACGCTGCCGGCGGTGGAGTCCAGCGCGGAGGACACGGTGTACGGCTCGCAGGGCAGCCGGGCGCGCGGCCGGCTCGCGGCGCGGGCGCGGCGGCGCCGGGACCACGTGCGGCACAGCAGTCAGCCCACTGTCAGGTGAGACAGCTGACATGATTTATCCATAACATAAGTAAATTATCTAAAAAAACGTAGGTTCACCTAATTCTTCTGTTTACTTATAAAAATGTGTAGCACTCGTATAATGTGTATCGTACTAACACGTTACCACGATAGTAAACTGGCATTTTCTCTTTCCGATAAAGCCACCGTTTCTAAGAAGAAGACGATATAGAGGACCGTTAGACTCGGTAATTTACTTTATAGAGTGGCATCTACTAGAGCCCGGCTCCCGATACCCAGCATGGCTTGTGCGCTTCTACTTAACTACATGAGTGACTATAGGTGACGATGCTGCGCGGACAGAGCATGCTGGCGAGCTGCATGAGGCGGCCGCGCCCCACCCGCGCCCCCGTCCCGCTCTCACCCAGCCGGCGGTAGTGCCAGCGCGTAGATACCCGTAGGACTTAGTGGCACAGGTCCGTTACTTACGGCCTGTAACCGTCGCCCGACGCGCATCTACATTGCCAAGAATGCATTCCTAGGCGTTTGTTTCTTTAGGTGGATACTTATCTCGGACCTACTCTTATGAACAAGCATAAGCAAAAACGTAGACACGATTTTGGTAAATACACAAACGCTAAGTAGATAATGTAGTTAGTGCCGGGCGACAGTAGCGGCCTGTGCTGATACCAATATGACTTAGTCCCAATCCAATAGCTGCGAGTTAGGCCCTAAGCACACGGCGTATTTTAAACGCGCAGACGACGCGCGTTTCAGGAACACGCGTTTTCTGCGCCGTAGATTCTTTCGTTTTTATAGAATCAAACGCGCGTCGTCTGCGCGTTTAAAATACGCCGTGTGCTTAGGGCCTTATTCTAGTGAGCATGCACACGGTCTGCCTCCCCCCGCTCCGCGCTCTCACCGCTCGTGTGTTGCAGGTACCACGCGGCGCGCGCGCTCCCCGGCCCGCTGTGAGCGAGCGCCGCGCGCGTCTCACCGTAGGCGCATGTACCTACAGACTATTGTGATAAACTGATAACTGTTAGTGATCTCCTTGTCATACAATCATCTCATCTGAAATGTTTAATAAACAAATTGAGTTTTATACTATTGTTTAATTTCACAACACTTTAGGTACCACATGAAAAATAATTAATGGGCACAGACAGACATTGGTTCTAAAAGCATTAAGTTCATCTTTCCCAATTTAGAATTGTGGGACCCGACGTTGTCTTGACCTTGAACCGTTGACTCAATAGTGTTTCTCGGTATACAGCTCAATGCCGCATAATTATCACGGCGGGGATTCCAAAAGAGGACTTAGATATTTCTTTTTTTTCTTAATATTTTTCCGGTTTTTTTTACACCATCTCATAGTTTTCCACCAGAGCAACAGTTTCTTTCCAGTAAAGATTTTCATCTGAGCTACCATGTTGGAAATAAAGAGCGTTTTGTCTCAGAACATGAATGGTTTCTATTGTTCGTGTTTCGGAAATTTGGTTTGCCCAACGTTGGATACGCAAGCTGAAAGATCGAATGACACTAAAAATACTTTTTATTTTTTTTCTTTTTTTCTCATTATTTCTCGGTTTTTTTTTACACTATCTCATATTTTTCTACTAGAGCAACAATTTTTTTTTTCAGAAAAGATTTTCATCTGAGCTACCATTTTGGAAATACATTAGACCGTTTTATCAAAATTAAATTAAATTCGGAGACCCATAATTCGGAAACGGTGCGTCTTGGGTCCATATTTATCAGTCTAAATGCTTTTTATGGTCAAGGTTAACCCGAAACTGCAACTTTTTCTCAAATTTCTGAGTTTTTTTTTTTGGAAAATCCATTAGCTCCCAAATGTTTTTTTTTACTTTTGTTCTCTTTTCTGCTCATAGTGCCCCTAAGCGTATATTCCAACTCCTACAAATCTGCCCCTATGACGACCCACTGACCATATTAGCTGGGGCAGATCATTATGTCGCTCGCTCATAGAACGTTTACGATTTCAGAGATCAAGTCTTGAGGCACGCTCTCAGCCATGGCTATGCAAACCGGTTTCGCATTTTGCATGTAATTCTTTGGATATCCGGCATGCGTATGAATAGCTCGCAAGAGCAATCCCTTCTTCTGATATCACGGAGGTGGAATTCTTAACCGAATATCGACGTCATATTGCCTTTCAGTCGCTAACTGTGCGACATTATTCTTCATTGTCGGTAGATAAGTAGATGGGGAGTTGAAATCACATCCAACACTTGACTCAAACTTCATAAGTTTATTTCTAATAAAATAGTTACAGACACTTAAAAACTTTCCATAGGTTGAGCCACCCATTCGCAAACATGGTTGATGCGTAAATCACGACACCTTAATTTTGACACTTGAGCATTACGGACTAGGCAAACTTGCACTTAGTTTGGTAAAATCCTATTTGAGTGAAATACAACAGCAAGTTAAAATAAATGGTGTTAATTCACAGGGTTTAAATGTAAAAATGAGGGTTCCGCAAGGGTAAATATTGGGTTCTTTCCACTTTCTAGTATACAAGGTGTTGTTTTGCATTCTCGTCAAATTCAAGGAGGTAATTATGCTAATGATTCTCGACCCAAATCAACAATAAAATGGGTAGGTATTTTTTTCTTATTTACGGAAATCCGTAAGTATGAACCAGCCGTATTAAAACGCGGCCCGTCTGTTACCGCGCTTACACGCACACAAAGAAACGCTAACAATACATACACAACGCAAACGCAACGAACATACGATAATTTCATAGGTACCTATTCCCTAAGCCACGCACGGCGCGGGTGCGTGGGTACGCGGGCGGGGTGCGCGGGTGCACCCCGCCCGCGTACCTGTGACATTCGCTCGCGCGCCTAGCCACCCCTCCGCCGCCCCGGAACCAATAGTGTGCTTAATGTCGCCGACGTGTGCATGCGCGTTGCGAATTCCGCTCCTAGGTACATCATTGAGACTTAAGTGCAAAGTGCGAGATGACGGACAATTACTCAAACGTCGAGTTAGTAGATATGGTCCGCATGTATGCCATCAGTGGAGACAGTCTACATGGAGCCATCCGGATGTTCTCGGACATGGTTCCAGATCGGGAACCCCAATCACAGAGCGTCATGCTGGCTGCTACGCAGAGACTGCGGGATCATGGGCAGTTCGACGTTCCCCGGCATGCTCAAGCTCGCGGCAGCGAAGGCTTGCCTGTCGCCTTGCAGGAAGACATCCTATAATACTTCCAGGGAGTGTCGAGATGTTGGAGGACGTTCCCCTGGCACTCCATCGCAGCAGTACGGTGTTTCCCCTCATTACGGTCGGCATTTACGCGAGTACTTAACCGAAAGGTTTGGTGACCATTGGATGGGTCGCGAAGGCCTTTGGCCTGGCCCGTTCTCCGGACCTGACGTCTCTAGACTTTTATTTGTGGGGAGACGTTAAAAGGTTAGTTTACTCGGAGAAAGTGGCAAGTGTTACAGAATAACGTGAAAACATAATTAATGCTTTCGACACTTTAAAAATGAATGTGATAGTGCTACGTAAGCTGATGGAAAACCAGCTACGTCGTTGGCGACTGTGCCAAGAATGTGGTGGTGGCAACTTTGAACATACCTCCGGGTAACTTAAGTAGGTAATTTATTTATTTGTACATTGACTATCATTTTGTAAATATGTTGTTAGTTTAATTTTATTAGTGTAAATAAGTTGATTTCAAATTTTTAACTACGCCAATAATACCTAACAATCGAAAGTATTTCTACATACATACCTAACTAGCAAATCTTTCCAATTCCAACAAATCATTCAATCCAATCATTCAATCATTTTATTTTAAGTTTTTATTTTTATTTTTTTTATTACGAAAATTTTAGGATGAATTTACCTACGTACAATGTTCAGAGTGTTAGTGTAATGAATTATTATTATGTAAATCCTTGCGCTGACTATCTTAGCCACATTAGCGCAAAATAGCTTACAGTAGTGCGCCTCAGGATCCGGAATAAAGATCAAAGATTATATAATTAATTTAAAATTGGTTTTGAAAAAAAAACTGTCGTGTCACTTTGACATTTTTTACTTTTTAAATGTAAAGATAGGCACATCAACAGAATAAAATCTTGTTCTTAAAAACAATAGGGTAGTTTCTATTTGTGACATAGAAAGGTAAACAACTTCGAGAATATAGAGTGCGACGTATCTGATCGTAAGAAAGAGCAATTAATAACCTTACTGAAAAATCATTCTAGTTATTTTGTTGATGGTCCCTCTGGTAGGGTTGGCACGGGTCAGCTGGTCATTAAACTTATTGACCCTAATCTCACGGTTCAACGTAGACCCTATAGGTTAAGTCCAGTTGAGAGACAGGAAGTACGCCGTCAAGTCAAAGAACTCTTGTCCGCTGCCATCATACGTGAAAGTTCTTCCCCCTTCGCGAGTCCAATTATCCTAGTTAAGAAGAAGGACGGGAGCGATAGGCTCTGCGTAGATTATAGGGAACTGAACAGCAATACGGTACCTGATAGATATCCTCTGCCACTTATTTTGGATCAAATACAGCGTTTAGTGGGAGCAAACTATTTTACTTCTTTAGATATGGCTAGCGGCGACCATCAGATCCCCGTCGAAGAAAATTCCTTAGAACGTACCGCGTTTGTTACACCGGATGGCCAGTTTGAGTATTTGTCAATGCCTTTTGGTCTACGCAATGCACGTTCAGTGTATCAACGTGCCATTAATAAAGCCCTTGGGGCATTAACTGAGTCATTTGCTATAGTTTACATTGATGACGTCATCATTCCATCACGAATAGTAGACGAGGGCATTGAACGATTACAGCTAGTTCTTACAGCGTTAACTGATTCAGGATTTTCGTTAAATATAATGAAATGTTGTTTTCTTAAAACCAGGGTAGAATTTTTGGGTTATGAGGTGTCAGCCGGTGAAATAAGACCAAATCCTCGCAAAATTCGAGCCCTTACTGAACTCCCACCACCTCAAAACATCACCCAACTTCGCCAATTCATTGGTTTAGCTTCCTACTTTAGGCAATTCGTACCTGGGTTTTCTCAAAAGGCAGCTCCTCTTTATGGGCTTACGTTGGGTAAAGGTGAAATCAATTGGACTCCCCAACTCGAGAACGTTCGTAAGGATATAATAGACATTTTGACTAATAAACCTGTATTAATGATCTTTGATCCTAAACTCCTAACGGAACTACATACAGATGCCAGCGCTGAAGGCTATGGTGCAATACTTATGCAGCGAGTTGCAAGCTGTATGTAGTTGAATATTACTGTCGCCGAACCTCCAGCGCTGAATCAAAATACCACTCATATGAGCTGGAAACGCTTGCAGTGGTGAACGCTGTCAAGCATTTTCGACACTATTTTCAAGGTAGAAGGTTTACTGTCGTGACTGATTGCAATGCTGTCAAGGCTTCTAAGTCGAAGGTTGACCTTACACCTCGTGTTCATAGGTGGTGCTGTTTACTGCAAGCGTTTGACTTTGATGTCGAATATAGACTGGGGAAACAAATGAGCCACGTAGATTTCTTTTCCCGTAACCCGTTGCCAACCACAGTGCGTTCAGCCATTAAAACTGAACAAAAACGTATCCATTTGACCGCGATTTCAGACCATTGGTTACAGGCTGAACAACAAAAAGATAAGGAAATTAATTCTATAATGACAAAACTTCAGGCAAATGAGCTTAGTAGTGATATCGCTAAAACGTACGAAATTAGGCGCGGTTTTCTTTATAGGAAAATTGACAGGAATAACAAGAGCTATTGGTTGCCAATAGTGCCTAGGGAATTTCAGTGGGCTATAATTAATCATGTGCACGAAAATATCATGCATCTAGGGTGGGAGAAAACATTAGAAAAGGCATATTGCCACTATTGAGTCCCAAATATGAACAAATACGTACGAAAATTTGTAGAAAATTGCATAACTGGCAGAATTGCAAAGTCTAACTCGGGGAAAGTTCAAGCTGAACTACACCCAATCCCTAAAACTACAATCCCATGGCATACCATTCACATGGATGCAACAGGTAAACTAAGCGAAAAAGGAAAAGAGTTTAGGGACTTTTGCAATGCACACAACATTAACTTACATCTTATAGCTACCGGCACAAGCCGCGCAAATGGGCAGGTAGAGCGAGTCATGTCCACATTAAAGAATATGTTAACTGCTGTCGAGGTAGATAATAATAAGTCATGGCAAGATGCACTGCCTGACATTCAGTTAGCCATCAACTGTACTATGAGTAGGGTTACAAAGGCAAACCCTTTGGAATTGTTAATAGGGAAGGTTGCTAGGCCACTAAACTTAATGTCATTAGAAACCGATGACATAGAGATTGATTTAAATCATATTAGAGAGCAACCGACACAAGCAATAGAAGTTAACGCTTCCTCGGAGAAAGTAAGGTTTGATAAAAGTAAAGCTATGTTAAAAAAAATTAAAGTAGGTGATTACGTGCTTCTTGAAAATCACGAGCGTAACCAAACCAAGCTGGACACGAAATCTAAAGGTCCATATAAAGTAGTTGAGCTGTTGGATGGTGACAGTTATTTACTGCGGGCCCTTAACTCGAATAGGACGTACAAGTACGCGCACGATCGGGTGCGTGCTTTGCTCGAATGTTATGTTCCATTAGAGTTAATTGGCGGACTAGAAATCCCAACAAACCAAATTGAAACAGAATGTGCCGATGACGGCCATAGTAAGTAATTTATTTCTTTTCAATTAATCTATGTGACATTGACTAGTATAAATCGTTGATAGCCTGTGTGGCAACAACTAGCCTGTGTGGCAACAACTAGCCTGTGTGGCAACAACTAGCCTGTGTGGCAACGACTGGCCTGTGTGGCAACAACTAGCCTGTGTGGCAACGACTGGCCTGTGTGGCAACGACTAGCCTGTGTGGCAACGACAAGCCTGTGTGGCAGCAAATGGCCTGTGTGGCATTGAATGACGTATAAGACTTTTGTAGGACCCTATGCTATGGGTGCCTTTTATTTAATTTACGAAACATTTCGTTGTATTTGGACTCAAATATTTGTAATCCCTGTGAGTTGTTGTATAACATGAACAAAGGAAGTTACTTGAAGAGTCAGGGGGACCGAACGGAGTATGCTATAAAAAAACTATGTCCTTGGCTTACAGATGAGACCCAGACACACGAGGACGTGTGATAATGCAGGACGGCCGTGACGGCGCGCTGATAATGGATTTATTTTAATGATGACGAAATTATTACATTACATTTTACAGTTTATCATAATTTGTTTTTTTTTTCAATATTGTTTTAGTTTTAATCTGTGAAATATGAGCGGGTAACCCCGAATAGAGTAGTGGGTGTCGTTTCGAGGAATTGCGGCCGTCATGCGGATGACAGCTGCTGACGAGGTGCACACGTACTAACCTATTGGCTCATAATCCAGTTCTCTTCCATAATCCAGTTATCTTGGTACTGGTGTGATTTTGTGTAAAATTGTGGAACAGTTTAGTAACAAGACTTTGTACAATACACGTGTTCCTTTTTATTTTGAAATTCCTGACGTTACACCGCCCACGATGAATAGCGACAGCCAGGACCGCTATGAGGCTCCTTCTGACGCTTCTACATATATAATGCTTTATCGACATAGCTTCATAGATTTTGTGTCCACAACATCTAGCGGCAAACGGATAGACTATTATATAAAGGCAATCATACAAGTCCATATCTTTGGGTCCTTTTGCTCCGCACCTCAACATCACTGTAAAATGAATTTCATAGACAACATCACGTTTAGACGTAACCGTTCAAAATCTGAAACAAATACTAATGGTATAGATGAGGACACTTTGTTAACAAACTCACCGATAGATGGCACCAGAACCAGCTTCCCTGACTTTTTAGATGACGAAGAAGACCAAATTACCAAATTAAAACATCAATTAGCGCAGTTAACTCTGGAACTCAATAGTGCCCACAACGAAATAGAATCCGTAACTCTCGAAAATACGAAGCTCAACCACCTTAACCAGGAGCTACATAAGCAGAATGCATTGTATAAAACAGTGGCGTGCTCCCCTGCTAAGTTAAAGCTACAAACAACAAACATTAAGAAAAATTTGCAAAAATCAACCAGTGTGTGAGAAAAGACACCGAAAAGTCTAGTGAATGTGAAGGATTTAACACTAGACCTAAGAAATCCTCATCGCCAGTGTTCAAAATCATCAACAGTTGAATCAATCGATCACAGATGGCTTTATCCACAGTACGGTCAATAAAGAAAGAAAGACTGAAGCACAACATACACAAGTAAACTATAACAGTAAACCGAACAAAACTAGAAATAGAAAATTATGTATTTTAACTAGCACAAAAATAATAAAATGTTAGAAATTGTAGAAGATATATTCCCTAACTATGGAATCTACCACTACCTGACACCCAACTCTGACTTGGATCTCAAATTAAAGGACTACAAATATGAATGACTACTGCTTGATATTTGTCGGGGAAGAAGATTTTCGTCGGACAAAGAACTATGTCGAACTAACTATCTGTATTCGTGAAACGCTGTCAAAATTGCAGCACACAAATATCATACACTGCCGAGCAATGAAAAAGTTCCACCAAAAAAAGGCAACAAACACCCTAACATCTCGTGGTACTCGTGGGTGTCACGTGGTATCAAGCTATGTAGCAAAAAGAAAAGAAAACTGTTATGGCAATACAGATTTTTACCAAATCAAATTAATAAAAGAAAACTAACTAACTACACTAAACTATTTAAAAAAATGGTAAAACTTACTCAACGGGTACAAAATAACTACACAATAAATACTTCAGATAATAAAACAAAAGCTACTTGGAAAATAATTAATAACTCAAAATTCAACATTCCGAAAAATTATATTGACAAAATTCAAGTAAACAATGACTTCATCACTGACCCAAAAGATATAGCAAACGCTTTCAATAATTATTTTGTAGACAAAATTAGCCCAATATCTGGCTCTGGGAAAAATGTCACATCATTGATTCAGAATAGAAAGGATTCTTTTTTTATGATCCCATGTTTGCCGATCGAAGTGTTCAAGATTATAAAAACACTGAAAAATACAAACAGCGGGTATGATGGTCTATCAACCAAAGTAATAAAATTAGTAGCGGGAGAAATATCTACACATTTAAGCCATATAATTAATCTTTGCATAGAGGCTGGTGTTTTTCCTGATGCCCTCAAAATATCTACAGTTAGACCACTGTTCAAAAAGGAAAATAAAGAATTAATGCAATTCTATAGACCTATATCCCTTATTAGTATAATAGCAAAAATATTTGAAAAGTATTTGTATAAACAGCTGTATACCTATTTCGAAAAAGAAAATATACTTGCGAAAGAGCAAAAAGGGTTTAGAAATGGTAAAACAATAAACTTGGCGGTGTTTGATTTTTTACATAATGTCATGTCAAAATTAGACCAGAATATACCTGTATGTACGATATTCTGTGATATGACACAAGCTTTCGACCATGTCCGTCGCGATATACTTATTAAAAAATTAGAAGCTTATGGCGTTAGAGGTAATGTTTCAAGTCTTATCCAATCATACCTAAACAACAGAAAACAGTTCACAGAAATTCCTGTCATAAATAAAGGGACTAAACATGAAATCGTCGGCTTATTGCAAGAACTCACTAATGGCAAAAAATCATTAAGTACAGTTATTATAACAGTTATACTCGTCTCGATTAGCTCTATAAAGGGCAAAAACTCATTTATTTATAGCTTTTCAAATTTGGCCGTTATGACCTAGACGTAAAGTCGATAATTACCATTTCGGATTATCTGGTTCTTAGAAACTCGATAAAGTACTATAATAGTTTTTAGTAAATAAAAATAAAAACAGAACGGCACTTTTTTGTAATATAAATATCATTAAAGTAACTTAATAACTTTTTAAGATACGCGTTACGCACATCGCTTTTGAACTGCGTTTGGTTAAAATTCATTAAGTGCACATAATTACTTCTTTAAATCTATGATTTATGACAAATAGAACATTATACAATTTTAACGACTTCTGTTATAACGAGTGACGGTCATTGTTTACAGTTTTAGTTCGGTTAAAATTACTTATTGTATCTTGGCAATTATTTGTTTTTCGTGGTTTATGCAATCTATTTATTATTGTACAAATTAAATGCAGTTAACTACTTTTGATAGGCTCCGGTTTCACTCTTTTTGACTTTTAATGAATTTGTCGTCGGCTGATTGCAAGAATTTATTAAGTGACATAAACAAAACTGAGAAATCAGTTAATTATTTTGATTTCATTGGATGTCCTATAAATCTAATATAAAATATGTTTTTATAAAAAAATAAACATCACTAGAGAGTTAAATATATTTATTAATAAAATCAAACATACTAAGTAGTTAAAAAATTGAGGAATATTTTTTAAAAGCTTAAAAACCAGGTTAATGTCTTCGTGTCATTGAAAGTTTACACTAAGTGTGAATTATACATTTCCCTGTAGGTCCCAGCCGTTCCATTTATGGAACGAAAGTAAATTTCTAAATCGTTCTGTCAAAATTTACCTCTATGGTCAACTAGTAGTCGATTCAAACAAAATTAATCGTTAGTAATACTAAACGGCACAACATTATTAAAAAAAATATAGAAACTCGTCTATGTCGAATGTCAAACGCAATGGCAACCCGTGTTATTATGTTCGGAAAAGTGTTGTTTTTGTGAGATATACGTTATAAAACTTTGGTAAGTAAATGTATAGTATGTTATAAGTGTATAATGCAACTTTTTAGATAGTCATTTGCTTGAAAAAATAACAAAAAAATTATGATTTGAGCCAACAAAAAATCCTTTGTTGTGAAGTTTGTTAGTAGAAATAAAAAAAAAAAATTTGACTCTTGAACCATGTAAAATGGTCTTGGAAACAATAGTAGCAAAGAAAAAATAGTGATAATTCATTATTTCATGTATTCGAGGCATATCTATTCATATTTATTGATATTTCAAGTATTTTCATGCTTTGAACAGCGGAATTCTAAAATGGCCGATTCTAACAAGAAGTTTGAGTTAGGATCTTATAAGAATAATGTATGTAGGACTCCTAAAAAACACTGTCATTAGATTACTTGTATATTTGTGATGTTAGATATAAATTTTCGTGTAAATTGAATGAGTAGTTTTACCAAACAAAAATAAGCAACGAAAACAGACGTATTTGCTGCGACCTCTCTCATATCTATGGGATATGTATAATTCTCAAGTAGTTCTAAAAGAGTTGGTTATTATTAATAAATGGCCCCGTTCATCACGAACCCGACACTGTTTACCGTTTAAGATTAGAGCTAATATAACTCGAGTTATAAGTGTTTATCTTTACGATATCGGATGACTCACGCAATGGCGTAATCAAGGGGCCCCCGAAGGGTTTCACGCGGGGTTTTACTGTTACGCGCGAAAGGACAGTGAGATTAAATTAAAGTAAGTACTAATGCTAGACTAGTTTCTCAAAAACCAACTGGTATTAATCAGTCTTAAAAGTTAACAAAACAGCCTTCTTTATCTTCATAACTAAATTCTTAAAAAGAAAACAATCTAGAACTCAAAAAAATCACTTCGGCACATAAATGATTTAAAATAAAAGTAAACATGGTACTTAATTTACGAGTTATTTTAAACTACTCATCTTCTTCCGAATATACTTCTTCTAGTAAAATATCTCGATCTTCCTTGTCTGTTAGGTTTTGGTACCAGTGATGCAGCTCCGGGGGTATTATTTTTTCTGAGCACATTTTTGAGAAATCTTTTTTCTTCGCTTTGGTTTTAGGAAACTTTTTGTTGCAAGCTGTTTTTAATGCATATGCGGAATAACCGGCGGAGTGTCAGACTTGTACCGACTAAAACCCATCCATTTTCCTTCTTAGCCCTTTGTGTTCCAGGGCCACGGTATCTCTTTCGAACAGTCCCGCTGCCCTGCCAGGCATCGGCCCTCTTGGACCCCTTCCGGTTTGCTAACATCTCTTTGAGGCGCGCGTGGAACACGAACGCGCCGTCGACACGGCCTGTCGTCATAAGACGGACGGATGGTGAGCTTGCTTATTACTCACCGTCCACAGGCACGCGCCCGGGACGTCTCCCGCGGTGGCTAAGACGTGATGCTCTCTCCCTCCCCGTTCCGCCACCTCCTTCGCTAGCATGACAGCTTCGCAGAAGGAGGCGACGGCTTCCCATTCCCTATCGCTCCAGGCCATGGATTGAACCAAGGCCAGACGCGAGACGTCGCTGCCGCCAATCGCCACTACGAGGACACGGCGGTGGTCAGATCAGGCGGAGCAGAGCTCCACGGTGTGCTCCAACGTGTTCTCGGGCCGGTCCTCGCAGTGGTGACACACGGCCGTTTCCTTCCGCCCGATTTGGTGTAGGAACCTCCCGAAACAACTCTGTCCGGTGAGGACCTGCGTCAGGCGGAAGGTGAGGGCGCCGTGGCGCCTCTCCAGCCACTCCTCAAAGAGGGGACTTATCGCCACTATTGTGGCGTTGCTCTCTGTATGTCGCAATGAGATCCCGCCGGAGGTCTGTCCGCTGAGCGGCAATTTTCCGTGGCAGCGAAGTTTACCCCCGGCGTAGTAATTTGTGCAGGCATGCGAGGACTATCACCTCCAGATCCCATGGCAGCAATCCGGCCAAGAGGCTCGCCGCCTCGCCGGAGATCGTGCGGTACCTCTAGACTAGCCTTACGCCTACCACCTTCTGTGGCAAGTTCAGGTAGTGGGCGGCTCGCCGCCTCAAAGAACGCGCCCACACCGGGGCCCCGTAAAGGGACATGGACCGCACGACCGCCGCGTAGAGCCTCCGGCAGGAGGTGTTTTGACCCCTCAGGTTGGGCAAGAGCCGCTAGAACGCAGCCCCGGTCCGTTCTAGTTTGGGGACCAAACTACCGCCCAACTACCGTCAGTATGGATCCCGACGGTGGCGCATTCCAAGGCCCATGAAAGCTCCATGAAAGCACAAGGCCTCGGACTTGCACAATGCCACCTCGAGACCCTGTTGCCGGATTCTCTCCACGACTATCGCAACCCGGCGTGTCATAAGTTCGGCCGCTGCCTCGTTCGGCCTCCCTTGTGCCAGCACCAGCGTGTCGTCAGCGTAGCAAACTAAGGTTTTCGCTTTCGCAGATTTATAGTTTGGGTGGCTGTTTCAGTTGCTCCCATTTGACAAATCCAGTTCTTTATAGTCTGACCTATGGTCATATCGATATTGAACGATGTTAGGCTTCTTTTTTTTCAAACCTAAAACTTTTAACTTTTAGCCACTGTAGGTACTCTTTCTCCATCAGGCCCAAGAGATCTATTCAACCTCTAATTATTTCTTAGATCTTTTAGATCTATTTATTTCATTTATTGAGTTAAGTGCCATGGTTACTTTTATTTTTACTGATTTATATGCCGAAGTTATTTTTTTTAGTTCTAGATTGTTGACGTTTTCAGAATTTGTTATGAAGGTAAAGAAGACTGTTACGTAAACTTTTAGGACTGATTAATACCAGTTGGTCCCTTTGAGAAACTAGTCTAGTGTTAGTACTTAGCCTTATTAAAGAAATGTTTAATTCACACTTAGTGTAAACTTTCAATGATAAGAAGTCACTAACATGGTTTTTAAGCTTTTAAAAAAATATCCCTCTTTATTTTTAACTGCTTATGTTTGATTTTATTAATAAATATATTTAACTTTCTAGTGGTGTTTATTTTTTTTATAAACATATAAAATATAAGATTTTATAGGACCTCCAATGAAATCAAAAGTAATTAATTGATTTTTCAAAGTTTTGTTTATGTCACTTAATGAGTTCTTGCAATAAGCCGACGAAATAGTCCATAAATCAACAGAACGTATTGTGAAATTTGGCGTTCCTCAAGGTACTGTTGTTGGTCCACTATTATTTATAGTTTATATTAATGACCTACCTAAAAGTGTTGACCACCCAATGACATTATTTGCTGATGATAGTACCATCACAGTAGCATGCAATAATAGAAATACATACGAAAAGGACATTAACAATTCTATAGAATTTATGATAAAATGGTTGGATAACAACAATCTTAGAATTAATATTGATAAAACAAACATTATGCATTTTGCCCAAAGATCGACCATTCCTAATGTAAATGCTAACTATTGTGATAAACATATAAACAAAGTTGACACAACCAAATTTCTAGGTGTAATTATAGACAGTAAATTAGATTGGAAAGCACATACAGACGCTTTAAACAAAAAAATTAGTAATTCCGCATATGCACTCTTTAAATTAGCCCCAATACTAAATGTTGACTCACTGCTTACAGCTTATCACGGCTTAGTATCGTCTAATTTAAGATACGGAGTAATTTTCTGGGGAAACTCCACAAAGAAGGACGTTATTTTTAAAACCCAGAAGAGATGTCTAAGAGCTATGTTCGGACTCCTTGTCACTGACAGTTGTAAACCATTCTTTAAAAAGTATAAAATTTTGACCCTTCCATCTATGTACATATTTGAAACTATTATGTTTGTAAAAATGAACCCAAATCTATTTCCCCTAGTGTCAGATCAAGTAACTCGAAATAGACGCGACAATAGCAAACTTTGCATCCCGAGATCTCGAACAGCGTTACTACGTAAGAGTGTATTCTGTATGGCGCCAATCCTTTACAATAAATTACCAAAATATTGGAGAGAGGATACAGGTGCAAAGTTAAGATATAGGTTGAAAAAGGTTTTGTTAGAGAAAGCTTATTACAGCACTAACGAGTTCTTGACTGATAAACTAACATAACTCTGACTGATTTAAGAAACATTTGAATTATTCTGATTATTATTAGTTATCTTTGATTATATTATGATTCGAGTAACAAACTTTGACTTGTATGACATATTTGAATTATTATTATTTTTGTATTTGACTATGATTATTTATGTAACAAACCAATTTTGACAATACACAGTTCAGAACTTATTTGACCACTAATAATTGTTGTGAAGTATGTGCATGTATGACTAAATAGCATTGTGATGATCAATCATATTCAATTATAATCAATTATATTTTGTACGCCATTAAGGCAAAACATGACAGTGCCTCAATTGAACATTATTTAACATCTTGCATTTATGTGTGTATACTCATGTTTTAACAAAATAAATATCTTGTATCTTGTATCTCCTAAGACATAGAACCTAGCTTCATAAATTAAAAAGTAAAATGAAATTTATTTTATTATGCAAACATAAACTCTTTTAAATAGGTACTGGTCTTTTTGAAGCCATGGGCCATGGATAAAAAAGTAAATGGAGAACTATCGGCGTATATCACTAATTCCTATAATTTTTAAAATATTTGAGAAATACATTTGAAAGGAACTAAATGTATTATCTAAATTTATCAAATTACTAAATTTATTTATTTATTTATTTACTAAATTTATCAACCATTTTAAATGTGGCTTTAGACGACCGAGCTTGGGCACAAGCAAGTCTTTCCATTCGCATGGGAGGACTCGGCGTCCGCAAAATTTCTAGTATTAGTTTACCGGCTTTCATATCCTCGGTCCACGGAACAGAGAAATTAATCAGGAATATCCTGGCTTCCACACTGATTGATTTTGATGTGCCGTGCCTCTCCGAGGCCATCGATGCTTGGAAACTCGCTTGCCCGAATACTGAAGAACCCGACAATCCATTTTCCCAGAGACGGTGGGACGAGCCGCTCTGCAGAGTAGTTCAGGACAATTTACTTCACACAGCTGCTACTACTGCTGAGCGTGCGCGACTGCTTGCTGTGGGTGAATGGGAGTCGGGTCTTTGGCTTCACGCACTCCCGTCGTCGAGCATAGGCACTTTGTTCGACGACACGACCTTCCGCCTCGCTGCTTCCTTACGTCTTGGTGCCGCCTGCTGCACTCCTCATCGCTGTCACTGTGGTGAAGCTGTCAACAGCCTCGGACACCATGGCCTGTCATGCAGCCGAAGTGCGGGCCGTTTTGCGCGGCACGCGAACATAAATGATGATGTCATTTATGTTCCGTTCCGTCGAGCTCTTGTTACAGTCGGCGTTCCAGCTATCTTAGAGCCCAATGGCTTGGCACGCGACGATGGCAAAAGACCGGACGGCATGTCGTTGTTTCCTTGGAAGATGGGTAGGCCTTTAGTGTGGGACGCAACATGCGTCGATACTCTTGCGCCATCACATCTTCCAAGCTCATCGTCCTGTGCTGGCGCTGCCGCTGCGGCTGCGGAGAACCTCAAGCGGCGTAAATATAAGCACCTTTATGGTAACTATATCACTTTACAGTAACCTTTGTGGTAACTATATCTTCGAGCCGTTTGGGGTTAAAAACTCTGGGGCCATGGGGTCCGAGTGCTCACAGCCTTTTTAAGGAAATTTCGAAACGCCTAGTTGACGCTTCCCGTGACCCAAGGGCTGGGTTTTACTTTGGCCAGAGGCTAAGTGTTGCCATTCAACGTGGCAACGCCGCCAGTCTCTTGGGCACGTTACCAGCTGACAGCGTTGAGGAGGAGTTTTTTGACGCCCTTTTATAATTTGTTGTTAGTTTTAATTATCTAGTTTTATGTTTAGTAATTAATTTAGATTTAGAAATTAGTATTTTAATAAATTTACTTAGTAAATAAAAAAAAAAAGGAACTAAATTGATTTATAGAAAGACATAATATTTTATGCGGGGAACAATAGGTAAAACTATAAATATATATGATTATTTTATTTATATTAAATTTATATTTTTATTTATGATTTTTATATAATGTTACATTTAACGTGGATAAGAGGAAACCGGTCTGTGGAATATTTTGAAACATGACGCAAGCCATTGACCATGTGCATTATGGTACACTCTTAAATAAACTTGAGGCACATGGAATTAGAGGAAATGTCAACAATTAAATTAAATCTTACTTACTTAACAGAACTCAAATAACAAGTATAAACCACATTGATATGAAAAGTAAACATGAAATTATATTTCAATCCTCAGAACGTATAGTTTCGTTTGGTGTGCCACAGGGGAGTGTTCTAGGGCCTCCTTTATTTATATTATACATTAACTAGTTGTCACTGACAAAACGTCAATCGTCTAATAGTTGAGTGGCCTAGTGAAATGTTTGGCAAATGATAAATGTGCCAAACGTTTCGTGTCATTATAATAATCAGCTTAACAATAATTCTACCAAATGAAACGTTGTCATACAAAAATTTGCTAATCGTTAGTTGTCAAAGTGAAACATCGGGGAAACGTTGGTTGGCAAGTAAAAATCGGACAAACAATTTTCTGCGAAAAGGCAGGACACCCCAAAATAGTCATGCTATCGTTTGTATTATGTACCATCGACGTCATAGATGCTATTAGCGTTATTACACTTAAAAAAATATCGATGTACAGTTGACAATAGTAAGTAAAAGTAGTTATAGTTCTCATTGATGATATTGTATTGTCATTGACAGTATTAAGGTGTGTATTAAATGAATATTTATTTTGATTGTCTATTTTGCAATTCAAAATACCTCTTCCAAGAAACCTCGATTGGTAGTAGCTTAAATGTTGATAGAAGAAATACGTTGTGTTGCAATTATCAATAGGTATTATAATATGAGAAAAAAAAACACACACAGATGTGAAAATGCCAAGTCAAAAAGTTATTTTTTGCTTACTTTGTCAGCCTATAGCTCCAATATCCCACGGATTAGTATATTGCAACTTGGGTACGTTTATTCAGATCGTTCTAGGGAATTTTTGTGCACACAGTTTGACCGTATCGATTACGTTTTGTTTTTGGGTTTTTGGTCTATACATTATGGACCATGTCCTTTCATTTTCATTACATATCAATAAAAAAATTCTACTGAAGACTTGGCTGTATGGGCATAGTTCCCTTTACCTACCCAGAAAGGGAAAAGAAAACAAAAAAGAATCACTGCTTATATTCTTTTACGGTTGGGACCATTTTCCAAAAATGTTGTTTATTAAATTGCTTCATTTTTTCGCAACTGTATTAAAAATAGTTTTTCAGTACACGTGCGGAACCGTCATTGCAACTTGTTCCGACTGTCAACCCTCATCTTCGGCTGCGCCTCGGCTCAGGTAGACATTTGTCGGAACTCTTTGCAATGACAGGCTTTCAGCACTCGTAATGAAATTTATTGAATTTCCTTTCATATTTATAATATTCTCCTCCTTTTCCAATGGGTTTCAGCCTACTATTACTTTTTTTCACTTTTTATTATATTTAAAGGCTTCTACCCTGGTCTAAAGATAATCATTGTATGTAGGTATTGTAGCGATAGATCTGCAAGATGTTTAAGGATTGAGACCACAAATCGCTTTTGCAGTGTAACAAACTTGCTTATTCCTTGATGATGAAGAGGAAAGAAGCAAATTTGTACATAAAAAAACTTAAAAGGGGAAAATGAATATGTTATTATGATGAGATGAAAAATACAATTATTAAAAAAAACCTACTTAACATTCGCACTTAACGTCTTTAAAAGGCAAAACTCAACAGAAGAGGCGAGATGACTATTCAGGAACGCAGGACAGTTTCCGACGATCCGCAGTTACAGACAGGAATGCAGGACAGCTTCCGTAGTTTTAGTATTAGAGGTCCCTGGCGTTACAGACAGGAATGCAGGACAGCTTCCGAAGTTTTAGTATAAGAGGTCCCAGGAGTCTGTAGTGAGATCTCCTGGGCAGTGATGAAGTACCTCAGATTCAGTTCCAGACTCTCCTTGACTCAAACTTGACTGTGCTTTTTACTCCCTCCAGTGCCGTCCGAAAAGCAACTCTCTCTCCACCCTGATCCTCCGTTTCTTTTCTAATCTTTCAATTTGATTCAAATTGTTGCGCTCGCAACTTGCCGGTATTCAAAACAGCCAGCAACAATCGTCTAAAACCTTGCTCATAATATTTTTATAAATATAACATAGAATATCTTTACACGGCAAATATTCGTAATCTACACTAATATTATAAAGAGGAAAGATTTGTATTTTTGTATGTAACGAATAAACTCAAAAACTACTCGACCGATTTTAAAAATTCTTTCACCATTAGAAAGTTACATCTTTACCGAGTAACATAGGCTATATATTATCGCGCTAATAACTTAGGGGGATGAGCAATATTGCATTAAGTCCACATTTTCCTAACTGTTTGACAACTGACAACTGTCATGACAAGCTTTAGAATAAACTGGCTATTTTAAAACATTTGTCATCAAAGTAAGTAGCCTGGCGGTTCTATGACCGCCCTGCCAAGCAAAAGGTTTCAAGTTCGTATCCGCAGTCAGTATGCACTTTTTGTGGTAATTTTTTAATGCCGTAAGTTTTCCAAAACAACGCGAGTTCGATCCCCAACCAGTGTTCACTTTTTGTAACTAGGTAATTTTTTTTAATATTAATGCTTTATGATTTTCAAATCACAACAAAATAGTTTTCGTTTTTTTAACCATTCAAAATAAATAGTGATTAAAGAAAGAGTGGGTCATAAAAAAAAAGAAATTTAAGACATGATCGTCGGCGATTTTAAAGTATACACATCCGTAGACACTGTGATGGCTATGACGGTAGTCCTGCACACCCCGTTGAATTTTTCAACTCCCTGGAGCTAACGGGCGTACCGTTCCCATAAGATGAAGCTTAAACTTGGCGTTTTAGTTCTGCTGATGCGAAACTTTGATGCACCCAGACTGTGCAACGGCACCAGGCTTCGTATCACAAAGCTTAGCAGTAATATTATAAAAGCCACTGTAGCGACCTACAAAAAGCAACTTACTACAAAAAGTACTACAGCGCCATCTATGACGCGACGGAAGAACTAACATCATTGCCTACATCTCGCAAGCAAAGTTTAAATCGACTTAAGACTAAAGTCATAATTCGATTCGGTTTTTCAGGTTTCTCTATATATAAAGAAACCCGACAACAACTGTCGGGCAGTTGCCCACAAGACGCAACACCTGTCTGATTGGAGGAGCCTCCCTTTTCAATGGAGTATTGAGGAACTATACACCCTGTTCCTCATACCCCTAAACTGGTGACCCCGAAATGGACGTCAGCGCAGCCTTCGAGCAACGTGACGTCATCATCATCACTTCTCCCAAGCTTTCGAGCAGCGAGTCTCACAGCCAGCCAGCTTCAAATGGGTATTCCTGACCACCAGCATGCAGCCGGAGCGCATTCCTGGTCAGCACCCGCAGGCTCTCATAAAGCGTCCTTGGCACAGCACACTGCATTTTCGGCCGGTCGAGAGCTTCTACCTCCCGGTCGACACCTCTCTAACTGTCTGCCACATCGCGGCGCTGCACTACGTCCGACGCACTGGAGCAAACGCAGCGCCAGCCCCGACTCACTGGGGTTCGCCTCACCACCGCAGTCTGTTCCGACTCACCGTGAACAATGCGGCTACGAAATTCCAACTGGCACGGCACAAGCTGACTCATTCGACTATCGACTCTGGTCTCCAGAGGACAGTGATGTAGCGACCTACAAAAAGTACTACAGCGCCATCTATGACGCGACGGAAGAACTAACATCAATTGCCTACATCTCGCAAGCAAAGTTTACATCGACTAAGACTATAATATAGAGAAACCCGACCACAACTGTCGGGCAGTTGCCCACCAGACACAACACCTGTCTGGTTGGAGGATCCTCCCCTTTTCAATGGGGTATTGAGGAACTTTACACCCTGTTCCTCATACCCCTAAACCACCATTATTACAGGTGTTGCTAAAGGAGAGAGCGTTTTAATTCGACGCATGCCAAATATTCCAATTTTAATTAATAGGTAGTAATTTCCCTTAAAATACGCTTTAGCAATGACGAATAACAAATGTCAGGGCCATACCTAAAAAGTGGCAGGCATTATTTTGGGTACCTACTCCATGCTTCTCAGACGGTTAATTATTTGTTGATTGTTCACGTGTTTCATGAAGCCAAAACTTGCACGTGGTGATGGTCATTGTTACGACATTTTTTATTTTATACAAAACCATTGGAAAAAATAAATAAATAGCGCCCAACAATGCGCCGCATTGTTGGGCGCTTTAAAAAAATATATGTTCCAGCTTTTAAGCCATATTTATAGTGTCGCTTCAACGCGTTTTTGTTTCGGACCTCTGCTGCCCTGAATTACACCACCCTAAAGTACGCCCTTTGTAGTCATCACCCACATAATCACATTACGATCAGACCGTCAGTTCTCACACATAACAACAAAACATCACGCCTGTAATTCCCGAAGGTGTACTTAATCCTACATCAACATTTCGCCAGTTATGTTGAAGCTCTATGTAATAGGGGGCGAGCCCCATCAACCGGGCCCGACATTAAATCCAGACTTCGTGGCTGCTACTGAGTAATTCCTGATGGAATAACCCAATAACACTTTGCCCGATCCGAGAATCGAACCCGGGACCTCAAGCTCAGCACTCGTGCTTGCGACCAATCGACCAACGAGCCAGCCTCACACATACACCCTAAAATTTCCGCGCGAACGAAGTCGCGGGTATCAGCTAGTTATTTATAAAATACAACAATTGAACTCACGTATTGATGATAATCATTTTAGTAATATAAAATATCTAAATGAAACCTTCTTAAATAATAGAATAGAGAATTTGGCTGGTAACAATTAAAATTAAAAGTAAATGACAGCTGACAAGTTTGATATAAAAAATGTCACAACAAAGAAAATATTTATAAATATTGAAACGATTGGTAAAATGCTAATGAAAAACCAATAAAAGTATGAATATGGATGATAAGTGTGAGTATAAAGTGTCTGTAGTAAACCAACGCTATAGCAGTTGTTGGTATATTGGTCGGAAGTGAGCATGAGTTTATGGGTTAGATTCCCGGGTTGGGCAGTGTTATTGGGTTTTTCCACCAGACAATTTTTAGTAGCAGCTACAAAGTCTGGATTTGTGCCCGTTAAATGGCAATAGGCTCGCCCCCTATTTCATGAGGTTTAAAAATAACTGGAGCAGCCTCACCCTTCGAGAATCATAGGCGGGGTGTTGAACTAACCTCACTCACGCCTTTAGATCGAGCTACACTCATCTGTCTGCCGCATGAAAACAATATTTTTAGCAATCTAAATACTTACATGCACACATATACGTAATACTGCGAATGGGTTATTAAAATTAACAGAAAGAATGTTTTTTTTCCAAACCAAATGAAATCAAAATCAATCGCCAAAGGTACGTCAATTAATACGTGACCTTGCGGTTCTAGTCGACGATGAGCTGAGATTTAAACCACTCATCAGCGATGTTGTCAAGAAGTCAGCACAGGTGCTGGGTTTCGTTTGTTTTTTTAGTCAGGTTTTCAGTGATTTTTATTACTCTGTTTAAACTTAAAATGCGCGAGGAGCATTGGATCTCTTTTCCATTTTGCACATTTCATGTGATTGCCTGACTCATCTATTTTAAATTCTTATGGTCTCACTGCTCGCTCAATTCCTTACAATATTGGTGTATTAAACAATATTATAATCCAATACTATTATGAAAATGTTGTAGCAAAGCACGACTATTATACTGAGGACGCATTATCCGCCGAATGCTGACGGTGTGACAGCGTCCGAGTGTCGTTGTGGCCGCACGCCAGCACGCCATGTGCGATGGTGGCTGATAACACCCGCTTGCTAATTACACGTTACAAACATTCAATCATAGCGCCGATGTTTACACAGCGATGTAACAGAACGTGCTGTCGTAGGGGACAGCAAAAGGCTTTGTGATCGAAGTACAGCCGACATGACACGGGCACTCCACGCGAGTACCATCCAATTAGTGATCGGGAGCGAGCCTTTGTGGCCTCGCCCTAATAAGATATACGAGAGCTTCGCAATCTGTCGATTTGTCCTCATCTCGCCGGAGTGCTAATAAGTACCATTCGTTATAGTAGCAACTTGCTAGCTAAAGGAAGGTATCTATCTATGGCCACTATACGATTTTATTAACAAAAAATAATCGATAAACACCTGTCACACTACTCACTAAGATCCACGAGGATTAAGTCTAATAAACAATAAGTTTGAATCCGGTCTGAACGCTAAAAATCTTGATCTTATTCTCAGTTCTACTTTGTCTGGCGAAGCACCGCGTAGAAAGTGTATGATGACTTTAATATCTGAAAAAGAAATTAAAATGTTCAAAACTACACAAGTTCGTAGAATTACAGAATTCGCTAGTTCTGAGCTATGCTGTTGTAGGTATGCACCTTGACGAAGGTGTCGAGCGAGAGCGGGATGACGCGGCCGGCGGCGGGGCGCAGCGGGCGCTTGGCGCGCTCCATGACCAGCACCAGCGAGCGCCGGAACGACAGCCGCGCGCGCCGCCACTCCATGCAGTACAGCGACTGCGACACGCGCGCGCTCTAACAACACACAGCACACGCGTCACAACACCGCCCACAGTGGCCCACAGTGGCCTGCCCCTCTGCGTGATGTTACCTCGTCGGTGACCTCGTTGCCGTAGTAGCAGTATAGGAACAACTCCGTCAGGATGCAGCTGATGAATAGAGTCATCGACGCAAACTCGACGCTTAACACGTTCAGCTTAACATAAATGATTATTATCAATCACAATCAATATGGTTCTAATAAACGTGTTAGAATAATACTCACACTGACTATCTTGTAGGCAGCCATGCACAAGATCCAACCGCCGATGCCGAACTGAATCAAGATCGCCGTGCCGAAAATGTCTTGCAGCATCTTCGCAGTCCTGCACAACGGTTACAGTTAGTCAACATGCCTAGTGGCACATCACCACTCGGCGACGTCAGTGCTGGTCCTACCCGGTGATCTTGTCGTAGTGCAGCAGACACTCCCGGAACAGACGCGCCAGCACGACGTCGTAGTGCTCCGGGCGCGTGCGCGTCAGCTGCGCCGCGCGCTGTGGCAGACGCTCGAAGTTCATTCTGTAACATTCAACTGCCGACGCTCATTATCGTAAAACATTAAACTCAAAGTCCACTGACCTGATTATCAGAATTAACTAACACCTATTTTGACCTTAACAAGGTGAAGTATTGGACATTGGATGTTAATTTTCTCTGTTTAGAAAAGCCCCTAGCGAAAGGCTAGGGGCTTTTGGACTACTGTTAATGGTAAACCCAGTATAATACAATATGCAGAGGTAGTTAAAAAAAGAAAATGTAAACCTATTCCCTAAACCTTTTCATAGTCAAAGTCAATTTTTTATTAACCCCCGACCAAAAAAGAGGGCTGTTATAAGTTTGACGTGTGTATCTGTGTATTTGTGTATCTGTGTGTCTGTCTGTGGCATCGTAGCTCCTTAACGGATGAACCGATTTTGATAAAAAAGGTGTCGTTTGAAAGGTATTTTAATCGAGAGTGTTAAAATCTGCTCAGCCGTTTGAAGATCATCACCTCTTTTCTAGTTGATGAAGGGATATAAACAACTTTCACAGGTAGTCTATTTTAAATTTGAAATGTTGTCGCTTGGCACCATGGGCATTGCTGAGGAGGGAGTGGGGTACACCCCCCCTCCCCACGTAATTTTCATTTTTTGATTAAATTTATATCTTTCCTTGGTTTCGTTAATTAGCGAGAAGAGACGCAACACCGAGAAAATTGGAAGGAAAAGGGGGAGGCCTATGTCCAGGAGTAGGACAGTCAAGGCTAAGAAAAAATAATATAAGTTTAAAAAGCATGAAAAAAAATTAAATTAAAAAAACCCCGACACAAAAAACCTCTAAAAAGCTTAAAATAAATTAATCCAAGCGTCGTAGCGTTGGGGGACCGCTAAAAAGACCGCTTAGTACAAACACAGAACAAAGCGGACCCCCGACGCTTTAATTTATTTTAAGCTTTTTAGAGGTTTTTTGTGTCGGGGGTTTTTTAAATTTTAATTTAATTTTTTTGCGAACTAAGTGTACAATGTTGGTGTTATTTTATGTTGGTACTTAAGACTTAGCAGCCTTTTACAAGCATTGCAATTATCATTCGCCTGCCCTTATCGTTCTGAATTAGCATGCATTAAATGTTATTATTACTTAATTATTTCCTTTTATCTACACTAATATTATAAAGAGGAAAGATTTGTATTTTTGTATTTTTGTATGTAACGAATAAACTCAAAAACTACTGAACCGATTTTAAAAATTCTTTCACCATTATAAAGCTACATCTTTACCGAGTAACATAGGCTATATATTATCACGCTAATAACTTAGAGGGATGAGCAATATTGCATTAAGTCCACATTTCTCAACTGTTTGACAACTGACAACTGTCATGACAAGCTTTAGAATAAACCGGCTATTTTAAACCATTTGTCAGCAAAGTAAGTAGCCTGGCGGTTCTATGGCCGCCCTGCCAAGCAAAAGGTTTCAAGTTCGTATCCGCAGTCAGTATGCTCTTTTTGTGGTAATTTTTTAATGCTGTAAGTTTTCCAAAACAACGCGAGTTCGATCCCCAACCGGTGTTCACTTTTTGTAACTAGGTAATTTGTTTTATTTAATGTTTTATGATTTTCAAATAATTACAAAATAGTTTTCGTTTTTTTAACCATTCAAAATGAATAGTGATTAAAGAACGAGTGGGTCATAAACAAAACGAAATTTAAGACATGATAGTCGGCGATTTTAAAGTATACACATCCGTAGAGACTGTGATGGCTAATGACGGTAGTCCTGCACTTCAACTCCCTGAAGCTAACGGGCGTGCCGTTCCCATAAGATGGAGCTTAAAGTTGGCGTTTTAGTTCTGCTGATGAGAAACTTTGATGTACCCAGACTGTGCAACGGCAAAAGGCTTCGTATCACAAAGCTTAGCAGTAATATTATCAAAGCCACAGTAGCGACCTACAAAAAGCTACTTACTACAAAAAGTACTACAGCGCCATCTATGACGCGACGGAAGAACTAACATCAATTGCCTACATCTCGCAAGCAAAGTTTAATCGATACTATATAGAGAAACCCGACAACAACTGTCGGGCAGTTGCCCACCAGACACAATACCTGTCTGGTCGGAGGATCCTCCCTTTTTAATGGAGTATTGAGGAACTTTACACCCTGTTCCTCAAACCGCTAAACTGGTGACCCCGAAATGGACGTCAGCGCAGCCTTCGAGCAACGTGACGTCATCATTATCACTTCCCTCAAGCTTTCGATTAGCGAGTCTCACAGCCAGCCAGCTTCAAATGGGTATTCCTGAACACCAGCATGCAGCCGGAGCGCATTCCTGGTCAGTACCCTCAGCCTCTCATCAAGCGACTTTGGCACAGCACACTGCTTTTTTGGCCGGTCGAGAGCTTCTACCTCCCGGTCGACGCCTCTCTAGCTGTCTGCCACATCGCAGCGCTGCACTACGTCCGACGCACTGGAGCAAACGCAGCGCCAGCCCCGACTCACTGGGGTTCGCCTCACCACCACAGTCTGTTCCGACTCACCGTGAACAATGCGGCAACGAAATTTCAACTGGCACGGCATAATACTACAAGCTGACTCATTCGACTATCGACCTCCGGTCTCCGGGGGGGAGTGATGTAGCGACCTACAAAAAGCAACTTACTACAAAAAGTACTACAACGCCATCTATGACATTTGGGTCAATTGTTTAATTTATTGTTCTTATGTTTTATTTTTGTATTGATTCTTTTTCATTCATATTTTTTGTGAATGTGTGGACATTGTAGGCTTTGTAATTTTTTTTTTCACTCTTATCTTTTTCTACCTTTTGTAGTAAGCGATGACTTATTGTCGGTCCTACGCTGTCCTCTCATACTTAGGTACTAACGCTGTAACATCCAAATATTGTAGAACCAAATGATTTTAAAAGAGTAACCATGGAGTTTCTTGCCGGTTCTTCTCCATAGGAAACAACCAACCCGAACCGTGCCTCTTCTGTCGACGTTTTATAAGTGCCCATGTAGGCCTATGTAAAATAAAATATTTTGTTTTTGATTTTATGACGCGACGGAAGAACTAACATCAATTGCCTACATCTAGCAAGCAAAGATTACATCGACTTAAGACTATATAGAGAAACCTGACAACAACTGTCGGGCAGTTGCCCACCAGACCCAACACCTGTCTGGTCGGAGGATCCTCCCATTTTCAATGGAGTATTGAGGAACTTTACACCCTGTTCCTCATACACTTAAAACACCATTATTACAGGAATTGCTAAAGGAGAGAGCGTTTTAATTCGACGCATGCCAAATATTCCAAATAACTTGCCATTCCAATTTTAATTATCAGGTAGTTTTGCAATGACGATCAATGAATGTCAGGGCCATACCTAAAAAGTGGCAGGCATTCTTTTGGGTACCTACTCCATGCTTCTCAGACGGTCAATTATTTGTTGATTGTTCACGTGTTTCATGAAGCCAAAACTTGCAAGTGGTGACGGTCATTGTTATGACATTTTTTATTGTATACAAAACTGTATTGCATGGAAAAAAAATAGTGCCCAACAATGCGCCGTATTGTTCACTTTGAAAAAAATATGTTCCGACTTTTAAGCCATATTATAGTGTCGCTTCAACGCCTTTTAATTTTGTTTCGAACCTCTGCCGCCCAGAATTACACCACCCTAAAGCACGCCCTTTGTAGTCATCACCGACATAATCACATTACGATCAGACCGTCAGTTCTCACACACAACAACAAAATATCACGCCTGTAGTTACTGAAGGTGTATTTAATCGTACATCCACATTTCGCCAGTTATGTTGAAGCTCTATGTAATAGGGGGCGAGCCCCATCAACCGGGCCCGACATTAAATCCAGACTTCGTGGCTGCTACTGAGAAATTCCTGATGGAATAACCCAATAACACTTTGCCCGATCCGAGAATCGAACCTGGGACCTCAAGCTCAGCAGTCGTGCTTGCGACCACTCGACCGAGGCAGACTCACACATTAAAATTTCCGCGCGTACGAAGTCGCGGGTATCAGCTAGTCTACACTAATATTATAAAGAGGAAAGATTTGTATTTTTGTATTTTTGTATGTAACGAATAAACTCAAAAACTACTGAACCGATTTTAAAAATTCTTTCACCATTATAAAGCTACATCTTTACCGAGTAACATAGGCTATATATTATCACGCTAATAACTTAGGGGGATGAGCAATATTGCATTAAGTCCACATTTCTCAACTGTTTGACAACTGACAACTGTCATGACAAGCTTTAGAATAAACCGGCTATTTTGAACCATTTGTCAGCAAAGTAAGTAGCCTGGCGGTTCTATGGCCGCCCTGCCAAGCAAAAGGTTTCAAGTTCGTATCCGCAGTCAGTATGCTCTTTTTGTGGTAATTTTTTAATGCTGTAAGTTTTCCAAAACAACGCGAGTTCGATCCCCAACCGGTGTTCACTTTTTGTAACTAGGTAATTTGTTTTATTTAATGTTTTATGATTTTCAAATAATTACAAAATAGTTTTCGTTTTTTTAACCATTCAAAATGAATAGTGATTAAAGAACGAGTGGGTCATAAACAAAACGAAATTTAAGACATGATAGTCGGCGATTTTAAAGTATACACATCCGTAGAGACTGTGATGGCTAATGACGGTAGTCCTGCACTTCAACTCCCTGAAGCTAACGGGCGTGCCGTTCCCATAAGATGGAGCTTAAAGTTGGCGTTTTAGTTCTGCTGATGAGAAACTTTGATGTACCCAGACTGTGCAACGGCAAAAGGCTTCGTATCACAAAGCTTAGCAGTAATATTATCAAAGCCACAGTAGCGACCTACAAAAAGCTACTTACTACAAAAAGTACTACAGCGCCATCTATGACGCGACGGAAGAACTAACATCAATTGCCTACATCTCGCAAGCAAAGTTTAATCGATACTATATAGAGAAACCCGACAACAACTGTCGGGCAGTTGCCCACCAGACACAATACCTGTCTGGTCGGAGGATCCTCCCTTTTTAATGGAGTATTGAGGAACTTTACACCCTGTTCCTCAAACCGCTAAACTGGTGACCCCGAAATGGACGTCAGCGCAGCCTTCGAGCAACGTGACGTCATCATTATCACTTCCCTCAAGCTTTCGATTAGCGAGTCTCACAGCCAGCCAGCTTCAAATGGGTATTCCTGACCACCAGCATGCAGCCGGAGCGCATTCCTGGTCAGTACCCTCAGCCTCTCATCAAGCGACTTTGGCACAGCACACTGCTTTTTTGGCCGGTCGAGAGCTTCTACCTCCCGGTCGACGCCTCTCTAGCTGTCTGCCACATCGCAGCGCTGCACTACGTCCGACGCACTGCAGCAAACGCAGCGCCGGCCCCGACTCACTGGGGTTCGCCTCACCACCACAGTCTGTTCCGACTCACCGTGAACAATGCGGCAACGAAATTTCAACTGGCACGGCATAATACTACAAGCTGACTCATTCGACTATCGACCTCCGGTCTCCGGGGGGGAGTGATGTAGCGACCTACAAAAAGCAACTTACTACAAAAAGTACTACAACGCCATCTATGACATTGGGGTCAATTGTTTAATTTATTGTTCTTATGTTTTATTTTTGTATTGATTCTTTTTCATTCATATTTTTTGTGAATGTGTGGACATTGTAGGCTTTGTAATTTTTTTTTTCACTCTTATCTTTTTCTACCTTTTGTAGTAAGCGATGACTTATTGTCGGTCCTACGCTGTCCTCTCATACTTAGGTACTAACGCTGTAACATCCAAATATTGTAGAACCAAATGATTTTAAAAGAGTAACCATGGAGTTTCTTGCCGGTTCTTCTCCATAGGAAACAACCAACCCGAACCGTGCCTCTTCTGTCGACGTTTTATAAGTGCCCATGTAGGCCTATGTAAAATAAAATATTTTGTTTTTGATTTTATGACGCGACGGAAGAACTAACATCAATTGCCTACATCTAGCAAGCAAAGATTACATCGACTTAAGACTATATAGAGAAACCTGACAACAACTGTCGGGCAGTTGCCCACCAGACCCAACACCTGTCTGGTCGGAGGATCCTCCCATTTTCAATGGAGTATTGAGGAACTTTACACCCTGTTCCTCATACACTTAAAACACCATTATTACAGGAATTGCTAAAGGAGAGAGCGTTTTAATTCGACGCATGCCAAATATTCCAAATAACTTGCCATTCCAATTTTAATTATCAGGTAGTTTTGCAATGACGATCAATGAATGTCAGGGCCATACCTAAAAAGTGGCAGGCATTCTTTTGGGTACCTACTCCATGCTTCTCAGACGGTCAATTATTTGTTGATTGTTCACGTGTTTCATGAAGCCAAAACTTGCACGTGGTTACGGTCATTGTTATGACATTTTTTATTGTATACAAAACTGTATTGCATGGAAAAAAAATAGTGCCCAACAATGCGCCGTATTGTTCACTTTGAAAAAAATATGTTCCGACTTTTAAGCCATATTATAGTGTCGCTTCAACGCCTTTTAATTTTGTTTCGAACCTCTGCCGCCCAGAATTACACCACCCTAAAGCACGCCCTTTGTAGTCATCACCGACATAATCACATTACGATCAGACCGTCAGTTCTCACACACAACAACAAAATATCACGCCTGTAGTTACTGAAGGTGTATTTAATCGTACATCCACATTTCGCCAGTTATGTTGAAGCTCTATGTAATAGGGGGCGAGCCCCATCAACCGGGCCCGACATTAAATCCAGACTTCGTGGCTGCTACTGAGAAATTCCTGATGGAATAACCCAATAACACTTTGCCCGATCCGAGAATCGAACCTGGGACCTCAAGCTCAGCAGTCGTGCTTGCGACCACTCGACCGAGGCAGACTCACACATTAAAATTTCCGCGCGTACGAAGTCGCGGGTATCAGCTAGTTTAGTATAAAATAGGAAAAAAACTAAGTGCATAAGATTTACTCTACCAAATGTCAAATGTAATGATTGTGACATAGTATTGAATCAAGAGAAACTTGAATTTGTCGATGAAACTGTTTTCTTGGGGATCACGCTCGACTCAAGGCTACAATGGGGTCCTCATTTAACATCTCTTGCAGGACGGCTGAGTTCAGCAGCATATGCTGTCAGAAAAATCCGTCAATTTACTGAAGTAGATACCGCGAGGCTAGTGTAGGTATTTTAGTTATTTTCATAGTATTATATCATACGGTATTTTACTATGGGGACGGGCTGCAGACATCGAGTCTATATTTATTCTGCAGAAAAGAGCCATCAGACCCATATATAATCTACGTAGGCGTGATTCTCTAAGAGAACTGTTTAAGGAAATTAACATCATGACGGTACCTTGTCAATACATCTATGAAAACATCATTTAAGTTAGGAAAAATCTGCGTTTATTTAGTAAAAGAGGTGACCGGCACCACTATAATACTAGAAACAGGGACGAACTAGTTCAGCCAGGTTTCAGGTTAGCTAAAGTAGACTCATCTTTCATGGGGTACTGTTTAAAATGTTACAATAAAATACCTCCCCCATTCAACAACTGAATGAAACGAAATTTAAAACTTGCATAAAACGCACACTATGTGGGCAAGCATATTATAAGTTAGGGGATTACATTGATGATAAAAATGCTTGGCCCAATGCTAGTCCTGCTCCACAACCATAGGGGCAATCTGAATCATCTGAATTACCATTTGAAGTTATTGTGGAAGCAGATTGTAAAAATATATTTGCTTTGTATAGATTCAGTTCTGTATGGTGAAGGACGTAAAGAATAACACCATTCCATATCTTCCCGTGGGTATCGTAAGAGGCGACTAAGGGACTTGCCAAAGAATGGGCTGCAGCGTTCTCTACTTTTGTATTAACCGTACTGCGATCGCCAACCCGCCTGCCAAGCGTGGCAATTATGGCAAACCCCCCAAAATGTCAATGTGGTGACACTTGAGGGAGGCCTATGTCCAGCAGTGGACGTCTTTTGGGCTGAAATGATGATGATGAATGATGTATAGATTCAATCTAGTTTTATATAATTGCATAGCACATGTGTGAGTACTATTTACTGTAAAGCCACCATTTACTAAGTACCTACATCTTTAATTGACGCGAATATACCCTGGTGGTTGAGTGAATGTCATCCTCACTTAAATGTCACGCTGATGGTGGCGGGTGTGTCGGGTCATTTAGTTCCCTTCAATATGGTTGAGTTGAATGATGGCTGATACATGCGTCATGTTCGTGAACGGGCGCTGTCAGTTGTAACTGGTGATCTCTTAGCTGCCACGGTTAATTTTAATTACTTTATTTTTGGACTAGCTGATACCCGCGACTTCGTTCGCGCGGAAATTTTAAGGTGTATGTGTGAGACTGCCTCGTTGGTAGACTGGTCGCAAGCACGACTGCTGAGCTTGAAGTCCCGGGTTCGATTCTCGGATCGGGCAAAGTGTTATTGGGTTATTCCATCAGGAATTTCTCAGTAGCAGCCACGAAGTCTGGATTTAATGTCGGGCCCGGTTGATGGGGCTCGCCCCCTATAACATAGAGCTTCAACATTACTGGCGAAATGTGGATGTACGATTAAGTACACCTTCGGGAATTAAAGGCGTGATGTATTGTTGATTTATGTGTGAGAACTGACGGTCTGATCGTAATATGATTATGTGGGTGATGACTACAAAGGGCGTGCTTTAGGGTGGTGTAATTCTGGGCGGCAGAGGTCCGAAACAAAATTAAAAGGCGTTGAAGCGACACTATAATATGGCTTAAAAGCCGGAACATATTTTTTTCAAAGTGAAAAATACGGCGCATTGTTGGGCACTATTTATTTATTTTTTCCAATAGTTTTGTATACAATAAAAAATGTCATAACAATGACCGTCACCACGTGCAAGTTTTGGCTTCATGAAACACGTGAACAATCAACAAATAATTGACCGTCTGAGAAGCATGGAGTAGGTACCCAAAAGAATGCCTGCTACTTTTTAGGTATGGCCCTGACATTT
The DNA here is from genome assembly GCA_949152445.1 of Cerastis rubricosa. Lineage (NCBI taxonomy): Eukaryota > Metazoa > Arthropoda > Insecta > Lepidoptera > Noctuidae > Cerastis > Cerastis rubricosa. The sequence continues at coordinate 365,918 of OX424525.1, read as the reverse complement.
GTTAATCGTCATTGCAAAAGCTTATTTTAAGGGAAATTACTACCTGTTAATTAAAATTGGAATGGGAAGTTATTTAGAATATTTGGCATGCGTCGAATTAAAACGCTCTCTCCTTTAGCAACTCCTGTAATGATGGTGGTTTAGGGGTATGAGGAACAGGGTGTAAAGTTCCTCAATACTCCATTGAAAAGGAGAGGATCCTCCGACCAGACAGGTGTTGTGTCTGGTGGGCAACTGCCCGACAGTTGTTGTCGGGTTTCTCTATATAGTCTTAATTCGATGTAAACTTTGCTTGCGAGATGTAGGCGATTGATGTTAGTTCTTCCGTCGCGTCATAGATGGCGCTGTAGTAGTATTTGTAGGTCGCTACATCACTTTCCTCAGGAGACCAGAGTCGATAGTCGAATGAGTCAGCTTGTAGTATTATGCCGTGTCAGTTGGAATTTCGTAGCCGCATTGTTCACGGTGAGTCGGAACAGACTGCGGTGGTGAGGCGAACCCCAGTGAATCGGGACCGGCGCTGCGTTTGCTCCAGTGCGTCAAAAGTAGTGAAGCGCCGCGATGTGGCAGACAGCTTGAGAGGCGTCGACCGGGAGACAGAAGCTCTCGAGTAGCCGAAAATGCAGTGTGCTGTGCCACTGATTAGAGGCTGAGGGTGCTGACCAGGAATGCGCTCCGGCTGCATGCTGGTGGTCAGGAATACCCATTTGAAGCTGGTTGGCTGTGAGACTCGCTGCTCGAAAGCTCGAGAGAAGTGATGATGATGACGTCACGTTGCTCGAAGGCTGCGCTGACGTCCATTTCGGTGTCACCAGTTTTGGGGTATGAGGAACAGGGTGTAAAGTTCCTCAATACTCCATTGAAACGGGAGGATTCTCCAATCACATAGGTGTTGTGTCTGTTGGGAAACTGCCCGACAGTCTGTTGAAAACCCGAATCGACTTAAGACTAAGTCGATTTAAACTTTGCTTGCGAGATGTAGGCAATTGATGTTAGTTCTTCAGTCGCGTCATAGATGGCACTGTAGTACTTTTTGTAGTAAGTTGCTTTTTGTAGGTCGCTACAGTGGCTTTTGTAATTTTACTACCTAAGCTTTGTGATACGAAGCCTGGTGCCGTGGCACCGTCTGGGTACATCAAAGTTTCGCATCAGCAGAACTAAAACGCCAAGTTTAAGCTTCATCTTATGGGAACGGCACGCCCGGTAGCTCCTGGGAGTTGAAAAATTCAACGGGGTGTGCAGGACTACCGTCATTAGCCATCACAGTAAATGCGGATGTGTAAACTTTAAAATCGCCGACGATCATGTCTTAAATTTCGTATTGTCTAAGACCCACTCGTTCTTTAATCGCACTATTTATTTTGAATGGTTAAAAAAACGAAAACTATTTTGTAAAGATTTGAAAATTTCATAAAGCATTAAAAAAAAATACCTAGTTACAAAAAGTGAACACCGGTTGGGGATCGAACTCGCGTTGTTTTGAAAAACTTACAGCATTAAAAAAATATCACAAAAAGTGCATACCGACTGCGGATACGAACTTGAAACCTTTTGCTTGGCAGGGCGGTCATAGAACCGCCAGGCTACTTACTTTGATGACAAATGGATTAAAATAGCCGGTTTATTCTAATGCTTGTCATGACAGTTGTCAGTTGTGAAACAGTTGAGAAATGTGGACTTAATGCAATATTGCTCATCCCCCTAAGTTATTAGCGTGATAATATATAGCCTATGTTACTCGGTAAAGATGTAGCTTTCTAATGGTGAAAGAATTTTTAAAATCTGTCGCGTAGTTTTTGAGTTTATTCGTTACATACAAAAATACAAAAATACAAATCTTTCCTCTTTATAATATTAGTGTAGATTAGTGTAGATTACTGATTTAATCTTTTACTCTGGACGCTCTTAACTTGCCCGTATTTCTACATCGTTCTCACATTACATTCATGTAATTCTTAACATGAATGATATAACCAAGATTTTGTAACATATTTTGATTTAAAAGAGTGTCCATGGTGTTTCTTGCCCATTCTTCTCCATAGAGATCTATGCTTTGGAATGGGCAACTGCAGTACTTTCACAAGTTATTATGTCTTGTGACTGGGACTGTAGACTCGCGTTTTTTTTTTGTTTTTTGTCTTTCAAAAGTGCCTGTAATGGTCTAATTGAAATAAACACTTTGAGTTTGAGTTTGATCCGTTTCAGGTAGTACAAATTATAATTATGACTAGCTGCCCGGTCAGACTTCATTCTGTCAAAAGTTAATGCAATGCACTTTAGAAGGCTAAATGTACTAACTTGTTCTATTTACACGTTTCTAAACGTTGTTTTTAAATGGATAGGTGGTTTTTTATGGGATCTAAATAGTCTTAAGTATTTTAGTTTTGTTACATTTAATTTTAAGTTGTGGATCTAGAGCCAAGTATTTACAGTTTGGAGAGTATCTTGTGTTTGAAGGAACTTGGTCCTGATCAGCGATATTAATCGGATCCATGATCTAAATTGCTAAGTACTTTGTAGGTAGGCGTGGATTATCGGGCGAAGAAAATAGAGGCACTAGTTATAATACAATCACTTTTACTCCGAACTAATTTTCCATTTGAATATTCACCACGATATTACAAATAAATTAAAATAACAAAATAGGTAACATAAGTAAGACACTCCACCGAACGCGTAGCACGCCTGTGCGATCTCGACCGAGTCTCAAATCATACTGCCTGTAAATCGTCGCCCCACTGCGCGCTAGCGCTCGGTGTTGTGTCAGAGTGTCGTGAGATCGGATGTGACGTGGTAGACACAGATAATTCATGTTCACGACACTCTTAACCTAACAGCGACATCTATGAAATCTAACTAACACTAATTTAAATATTAAAGCGCCGTCACGGCCAGACTGACATTCGCACGTCCTCGTGCGTCTCCATCCTCTTATGTTGCCGCTTGCCCATTATTCTGTAAAGAGAATAAAACTGATAGAAACGTTACTTCGTACGCTCGTCCATCACTGACATACATTACAACATTTTATAGCCCACAAAACATCTAGATGTTAAGCTGACCCGGACAACTGAAATAGGCGACCCACCGATCACTCATTAGTGTCACACATCTCAATTGATCTCATAGCCTCTCAGACTAGACGACCAGTGCAATATGATCCGGAACATCGGCCTGTCTAAGCCAGTTCCTTAGATCACACAACTACACACCATAGGATATGACCCAGAACATCGGCCTGCTTAAGCCAGTTCCTTAGCTCACAACTACACACACCATAGGCTATGATCCGGAACATCGGCCTGCTTAAGCCAGTTCCTTACCTCACACAACTACACACACCATAGGACGTCGACCCACATGAGCCAGTCCCTTGCATTAGCCTCACCCAGCTAAGTTAATCTCACAGATTAGTAGCAAAGTTACCTTTAATTACGTTTCTTCACTCTCGGAAGCCGAGAGGGTTCCAGAGCTAGCGGTCAATGTACGCGAACTACAAATCGATAAGGTATCACTGTCATCACCAGATGATACCCACTCCGTTTCCCGATCGTGGACCGCCGTATCGGCCTCCTCCAAGTTATTAGTTAAGGTAGTAGCTATATCTACCAAGCCTTCATAGCCCCCGGGTACTGCACGCAAATTCTCATGACTATATTTGTATGTTCTATTGGACCCATCTAAGTTTTTTTATTCATATCTGTCGTTATTTAACACGTCAGTTATAACAAAGGGACCTCTGAATTTCCTATGAAGTTTAGGTTGACTCCTTTCGCTGCATTTAATGAAGACAAAATCGCCCTTGCAAAATGGTCTCACCGTTGCTCTACCGCGATTGAAACGTGCTACCTCTGACGCCGCAGCTTTCTTAATATTCTCGGATGCTATCTCACGAATTTCATTTAAATCTAACCGAGACTCAGGCTCGGAATTTGAAACTATGCGTGCTAGACCTAAAGACCGCGCCCGAATGCCAAACATTAATTCTGTGGGTGTGTAGCCAGTAACCCTAGACCGTGTACTATTCAACGCTAGTTGTACTTCGAGAAGTTCGTCACGCCAGGTTTTGTTTGGGTCATTTTCTATTATAGTAAGTAAGCATTTTAATGTCCGCATAACTCTCTCTACTTGACCATTTGCCCTGCTCGAACCGGTAGCAATAAGATGTAATTCTATACCATGGCCACTACAAAATTGCTTAAAATCTGCGCTAATATAACATCTGCCTTGATCTGCAATGATCCGTGAAGGTGCACCGAAAAGACAGACAGCTTTTTTTAGTGCTCTAACTGCACTAGCTGCATCTAAAGATGAGGTGTACTCTAGGAGGACGTATTTAGTGAAGGAGTCAATGATGTCGGAAGAATACTCTTTCCTATCGCTTTTTCCACTTAACTTCCCCGTTATGTCTATATGTATAGTATGCCATGGTGTGGAAACTTTAGGTATCGGATGAAGTCTGACTTGTTGAGCTCCTGAACATCCCTTTGAAGCCTTGCATACAATACACGATTCAACAAATTTTCGCACCTGCTTAGCCATTACGGGAACCAGTATTGTTCATAGATCTTATCAAGGGTTTTGTCTGCACCAAGGTGTTTAATTTCTGTGTGAACATGATTAATTAAAGTCCAAGTAAGTGACCTTGGGACTATTGGGAGCCAGAAGCTATTTTTGTTACGCTCAATTTTCCTGTACAAAACTCCTTTACGGACGTCGTAAGTGTGAGCAACTGCTTCTGGGAGTTCTTGATTGTTATGCTTACTGATGAGCTCCTGGATCTCAGAGTCGCGTTTCTGCTCTACTGAAAGCCAACCTTGATGCAATTCAACAAACTGTACACTTTTAGTTTTATTTGTTTCCCCAGATTGTGGGACGGGGTTATGTACCAGCTCCGGAATAGGATTTCTGGACAGAAAATCAGCATGTTCCATGCTACTCCCACGCTTATGGATAATATCGAAATCATAGGCCTGCAAAAATGCCCACCACCTGTGAACGCGTGGGGTGAGGTCGGTCTTCGATTTCGATGCTTTGAGAGAGTTACAGTCTGTGTAGACTGTGAAATGTTGCCCGTACAAATAATGCCTGAAATTTTCAACAGCTCTAACAACGGCTAGGGTCTCTAACTCATAAGAGTGATATCGCGATTCTGTTTCAGAAGTTCGCCGGCTAAAGTAAGACACGACATGGGGAACGTTATCCTGTCTTTGGATCAATATTGCTCCGTACCCCTCAGAGCTTGCGTCAGTGTGAAGTTCTATAGGTGCGTCACGGTTAAATATAGTCAGTACCGGTTCTGATGTTAGTATTTCGACCACTTTCTTGTGAATATCATTATGTGTCTCTGTCCATTTAATAGGCCCTTTTAATTTCGTCATAGGATATAGTGGTCCGACAATACGAGTGTAGTTTGGTATAAATCGTCTAAAATAGGAAGCAAGACCTAAAAACTGTCTAACTTGAGAAGCGGTTTTCGGAATGGGAGCCTGTACCAATGCTTTTATTTTCCTAGGATTTGGAGTAACTACTCCTGCTTTTATCACATAACCGAGATAGTCAACTTCAATTTTCATAAATTTACATTTCTTGAAATTAAACGAAAATCCAGCATCCGATAATGCCCTTAACCTCTAGGTCCCGGCCGTTCCATTTATGGAACGGCCGGACCTTTGCCTTGAGCCTCGCCGTTCCATTTATGGAACGGCTCGAACCAGCAAACTTAAACGCTAATATAAAAAAAAGTAAATTTCTAAATCGTTCTGTCAAAATTTACCTCTATGGTCAACTAGTAGTCGATTCAAACAAAATTAATCGTTAGTAATACTAAACGGCACAACATTATTAAAAAAAATATAGAAACTCGTCTATGTCGAATGTCAAACGCAATGGCAACCCGTGTTATTATGTTCGGAAAAGTGTTGTTTTTGTGAGATATACGTTGTAAAACTTTGGTAAGTAAATGTATAGTATGTTATAAGTGTATAATGCAACTTTTTAGATAGTCATTTGCTTGAAAAAATAACAAAAAAATTATGATTTGAGCCAACAAAAAATCCTTTGTTGTGAAGTTTGTTAGTCGAAATAAAAAAAAATATTTGACTCTTGAACCATGTAAAATGGTCTTGGAAACAATAGTAGCAAAGAAAAAATAGTGATAATTCATTATTTCATGTATTCGAGGCATATCTATTCATATTTATTGATATTTCAAGTATTTTCATGCTTTGAACAGCGGAATTCTAAAATGGCCGATTCTAACAAGAAGTTTGAGTTAGGATCTTATAAGAATAATGTATGTAGGACTCCTAAAAAACACTGTCATTAGATTACTTGTATATTTGTGATGTTAGATATAAATTTTCGTGTAAATTGAATGAGTAGTTTAACCAAACAAAAATAAGCAACGAAAACAGACGTATTTGCTGCGACCTCTCTCATATCTATGGGATATGTATAATTCTCAAGTAGTTCTAAAAGAGTTGGTTATTATTAATAAATGGCCCCGTTCATCACGAACCCGACACTGTTTACCGTTTAAGATTAGAGCTAATATAACTCGAGTTATAAGTGTTTATCTTTACGATATCGGATGACTCACGCAATGGCGTAATCAAGGGGCCCCCGAAGGGTTTCACGCGGGGTTTTACTGTTACGCGCGAAAGGACAGTGAGGTTAATGTTACGTCTAAGCGTTCTAGACCTTGGGAAACATTGACCGAATAACTCAAAACGTCATCCATGTAAGCAAGCGCTACTTTGTCTCTAAGGGTACCTAAAGCTTTGTTAATGCAACGCTGATTAACAGACGCAGCATTTCTAAGGCCGAAGGGCATGGCCAAATATTCATACTGGCCATCAGGGGTTACGAACGCCGTTCGTGCTATACTATCGCCATCTGGGTCAACACAAATTTGATGGTACCCTGATGCCATATCTAGACAAGAAAAATAGTGCACCCCGTGAAGCCGGTCAATTTGTTCGTCTATTCTGGGTAAAGGAAAATGCTCGGGGCGCGTGTTAGCGTTAAGTTCCCTATAGTCTACGCACATCCTATCCGTGTTATCCTTTTTTTTTACAAGAAGAATGGGGCTAGCGAATGGTGAAGAACTTTCACGAATGACGCCCGCTTTCAAGAGGGAATCGATTTTTTCTTGGACTATTTCTTTCTCTGTTGGGGATAACCTATATGGGCGTCTTTGCATTGTTTTACTTGGATCAATAGGGTCTAAACGTAAAACTCCCGTCTTAACGCGACGCGTAGGTATACCATCAATAAAGAATTCACTATACTTTTGCAATATCTGAACTAATGCAAGTTTATCTTCACCCTTTAGGTCTGTGTCGATACTATTAAAATCGAAACAATGAGGCTTTTCAGTAATGTTAACTTCTTTGCGCAAAGAGAATATAATTTTGTCACTATCCATACGTACATGGATACCGCAATCTAGTAGGTCCCTACCTATAATCACCGGTTCTGTAATTGAGTTATCAGGCACAACATGAAACAAAAGGGACACTGTGATGTTTTGAATTTTAACACTGCTCAGCATTTGCGATTCACATTTTACATTTTCTTTGCCTATGCCTGTAAGATAAACTAAATCAGAGCGCATAGTACCCGGGAACTTTTTAGCAAAGCTTAAAGTTACAAGTGAACCAGCAGATCCACTATCAAAGAGAAAAGAAACGAGCTCACCGGATGGTGTGGTCAGGTTACTCCTCGTCGATTTGAGCTCGCAGACGTTGACCTCCTTGATGGCAGCCGCCGCTACCCCACTGCCTCCTTTCCGGTCTGGGCACGAAGATGCAACGTGTCCTGGTTGTCCACACACGTAGCAGGTGATACGGTTCTTATCGAAACTCTTTGGTGTTGGGATTCGATTCAAAGCCTTCACTTGAGATGAAGGCTCGTCCTGCCGCTTGCGGCAATCCATTGATTTGTGGCCTGGTTTGCCACAACGATGGCATGTGCCGTTAAAGCGATTCTCCGTGTAGCGAGTTTTTTTGGTGTCACCATCATATCCTTCGCTGCTTTCATGTCTTCGTTTATGAGAAATCCCATTTACGATTCGAAGCAGTTGGGCTCTTGTTATCACGTTATGTGAGTGCAATTCTCTTCGAATTGTGTTATCTTTCTGGCATAAGACTGACGCCACGAATCCCGTCAATATGTCTTCGGCCATTTCTGTACGTGGTATGCGTTCTATGAGACTCCACAGGCGCATAGCGGCCTCGCTAGCAGTTTCTTTTGCGGTTATTTGGAAACGTAATATTTCGTCAAAATAGTCTTGCCCTAGCATAGGCTTTGCAAACTTAGCTAGTAATAATTCCTTTACTTGAGGCCATGATAGCTGAGACAACTGCAATTTCGTTAAGCAGGTTGCAGCCCGGCCTTTTAACGCATGGGTAAGAGCTAACAGTAATTCGGCACCATCTAGCTTTCGGCTATGAACTACTATTTCCGTGATTTTGCACCAACCTTCTATGTCAGCATCAGCATCATCAGGATCAAACCGTATTAGTCGCACAGTTGCGTTGAAATTTGACGATTGCGGTTGAGCGGTTTCCAGCAGTCGTGCTACCAAAATCTCCATATTTTGCAATAGGTTAGAAGTTGGCGGGGCCACTACACTGTCTCCGTTATTTTCTTCAGGTCTTTGCCCTTCGAATCCCACTTCTGATGAAGGAACTTGGTCCTGATCAGCGATATTAATCGGATCCATGATCTAAATTGCTAAGTACTTTGTAGGTAGGCGTGGATTATCGGGCGAAGAAAATAGAGGCACTAGTTATAATACAATCACTTTTACTCCGAACTAATTTTCCATTTGAATATTCACCACGATATTACAAATAAATTAAAATAACAAAATAGGTAACATAAGTAAGACACTCCACCGAACGCGTAGCACGCCTGTGCGACCTCGACCGAGTCTCAAATCATACTGCCTATAAATCGTCGCCCCACTGCGCGCTAGCGCTCGGTGTTGTGTCAGAGTGTCGTGAGATCGGATGTGACGTGGTAGACACAGATAATTCATGTTCACGACACTCTTAACCTAACAGCGACATCTATGAAATCTAACTAACACTAATTTAACCTTTCCGTCCCGCGCGTACCGAATTCGGTACGCGCGGGCGTTACCGCTGATCCTCGCCGTACCGAATTCGGTACGCCGAGGATCAACGGCGCACCGGCAAACTTAAACGCTAATATAAAAAAAAGTAAATTTCTAAATCGTTCTGTCAAAATTTACCTCTATGGTCAACTAGTAGTCGATTCAAACAAAACCAATCGTTAGTAATACTAAACGGCACAACATTATTAAAAAAAATATAGAAACTCGTCTATGTCGAATGTCAAACGACAATGGCAACCCGTGTTATTATGTTCGGAAAAGTGTTGTTTTTGTGAGATATACGTTGTAAAACTTTGGTAAGTAAATGTATAGTATGTTATAAGTGTATAATGCAACTTTTTAGATAGTCATTTGCTTGAAAAAATAACAAAAAATTATGATTTGAGCCAACAAAAAATCCTTTGTTGTGAAGTTTGTTAGTCGAAATTAACAAAAATAATTTGACTCTTTAACCATGTAAAATGGTCTTGGAAACAATAGTAGCAAAGAAAAAATAGTGATAATTCATTATTTCATGTATTCGAGGCATATCTATTCATATTTATTGATATTTCAAGTATTTTCATGCTTTGAACAGCGGAATTCTAAAATGGCCGATTCTAACAAGAAGTTTGAGTTAGGATCTTATAAGAATAATGTATGAAGGACTCCTAAAAAACACTGTCATTAGATTACTTGTATATTTGTGATGTTTGATATAAATTTTTTTGTAAATTGAATGAGTAGTTTTACCAAACAAAAATAAGCAACGAAAACAGACGTATTTACTGCGACCTCTCTCATATATATGGGATATGTATAATTCTCAAGTAGTTCTAAAAGAGTTGTTTATTATTAATAAATGGCCCCGTTCATCACGAACCCGACACTGTTTACCGTTTAAGATTAGAGCTAATATAACTCGAGTTATAAGTGTTTATCTTTACGATATCGGATGACTCACGCGATGGCGTAATCAAGGGGCCCCCGAAGGGCTACACGCGGGGCTTTACTGTTCGCGCGAAAGGATAAAGAGGTTAAATATTAAAGCGCCGTCATGTTTATAGACTAGGGTTATTTACATTTTCGTTTGATTAATATTGATATATCGTCTTCAAATAATACTTGTAAAGTGTTTTCTTTATCTAGTGTTTTGGGAAGGTCATTAATATAGATTACAAATTGTGGGCATCCTAAAACACTTCCTTGTGGGATTGAGAAAGTAATTTGTTTTTCTTGTGATGTAATAGTTTTGATATCATTTTTATCATGGTCGTAGTTTTCGTTTTGTACTATTTGTGTCCTATTATGTAAATATGATTTGAACCATGAAAAAGCTGGTCCTCGTACGCGGCAACCATATAGTTTCAATAAGATGTCATACAGGACCTTGTTGTATGCTTTTGTCATGTCTCATAGTAGCCCAATTACGTATTGTATGTCGTTTATATCGCCGTATCCCAGTAGTTCCATTCTCTAGTTCCATTATGGGACTACTGGGATTTTTTTCTCCCAGTAGTTCCATGGAACTCGAATACTTTTTCACCTTATCCCATTAGTTCTTTAGGCGACGGCACTTTTCAAAGTTGTCCGACTCCATTTATAGAATTATACACTACTAGCTGATACCCGCGACTTCGTTCGCGCGGAAATTTTAAGGTGTATGTGTGAGACTGCCTCGTTGGTAGACTGGTCGCAAGCACGACTGCTGAGCTTGAAGTCCCGGGTTCGATTCTCGGATCGGGCAAAGTGTTATTGGGTTATTCCATCAGGAATTTCTCAGTAGCAGCCACGAAGTCTGGATTTAATGTCTGGCCCGGTTGATGGGGCTCGCCCCCTATAACATAGAGCTTCAACATTACTGGCGAAATGTGGATGTACGATTAAGTACACCTTCGGGAATTAAAGGCGTGATGTATTGTTGATTTATGTGTGAGAACTGACGGTCTGATCGTAATATGATTATGTGGGTGATGACTACAAAGGGCGTGCTTTAGGGTGGTGTAATTCTGGGCGGCAGAGGTCCGAAACAAAATTAAAAGGCGTTGAAGCGACACTATAATATGGCTTAAAAGCCGGAACATATTTTTTTCAAAGTGAAAAATACGGCGCATTGTTGGGCACTATTTATTTATTTTTTCCAATAGTTTTGTATACAATAAAAAATGTCATAACAATGACCGTCACCACGTGCAAGTTTTGGCTTCATGAAACACGTGAACAATCAACAAATAATTGACCGTCTGAGAAGCATGGAGTAGGTACCCAAAAGAATGCCTGCTACTTTTTAGGTATGGCCCTGACATTTGTTGATCGTCATTGCAAAAGCTTATTTTAAGGGAAATTACTACCTGTTAATTAAAATTGGAATGGGAAGTTATTTAGAATATTTGGCATGCGTCGAATTAAAACGCTCTCTCCTTTAGCAACTCCTGTAATGATGGTGGTTTAGGGGTATGAGGAACAGGGTGTAAAGTTCCTCAATACTCCATTGAAAAGGAGAGGATCCTCCGACCAGACAGGTGTTGTGTCTGGTGGGCAACTGCCCGACAGTTGTTGTCGGGTTTCTCTATATAGTCTTAATTCGATGTAAACTTTGCTTGCGAGATGTAGGCGATTGATGTTAGTTCTTCCGTCGCGTCATAGATGGCGCTGTAGTAGTATTTGTAGGTCGCTACATCACTTTCCTCAGGAGACCAGAGTCGATAGTCGAATGAGTCAGCTTGTAGTATTATGCCGTGTCAGTTGGAATTTCGTAGCCGCATTGTTCACGGTGAGTCGGAACAGACTGCGGTGGTGAGGCGAACCCCAGTGAATCGGGACCGGCGCTGCGTTTGCTCCAGTGCGTCAAAAGTAGTGAAGCGCCGCGATGTGGCAGACAGCTTGAGAGGCGTCGACCGGGAGACAGAAGCTCTCGAGTAGCCGAAAATGCAGTGTGCTGTGCCACTGATTAGAGGCTGAGGGTGCTGACCAGGAATGCGCTCCGGCTGCATGCTGGTGGTCAGGAATACCCATTTGAAGCTGGTTGGCTGTGAGACTCGCTGCTCGAAAGCTCGAGAGAAGTGATGATGATGACGTCACGTTGCTCGAAGGCTGCGCTGACGTCCATTTCGGTGTCACCAGTTTTGGGGTATGAGGAACAGGGTGTAAAGTTCCTCAATACTCCATTGAAACGGGAGGATTCTCCAATCACATAGGTGTTGTGTCTGTTGGGAAACTGCCCGACAGTCTGTTGAAAACCCGAATCGACTTAAGACTAAGTCGATTTAAACTTTGCTTGCGAGATGTAGGCAATTGATGTTAGTTCTTCAGTCGCGTCATAGATGGCACTGTAGTACTTTTTGTAGTAAGTTGCTTTTTGTAGGTCGCTACAGTGGCTTTTGTAATTTTACTACCTAAGCTTTGTGATACGAAGCCTGGTGCCGTGGCACCGTCTGGGTACATCAAAGTTTCGCATCAGCAGAACTAAAACGCCAAGTTTAAGCTTCATCTTATGGGAACGGCACGCCCGGTAGCTCCTGGGAGTTGAAAAATTCAACGGGGTGTGCAGGACTACCGTCATTAGCCATCACAGTAAATGCGGATGTGTAAACTTTAAAATCGCCGACGATCATGTCTTAAATTTCGTATTGTCTAAGACCCACTCGTTCTTTAATCGCACTATTTATTTTGAATGGTTAAAAAAACGAAAACTATTTTGTAAAGATTTGAAAATTTCATAAAGCATTAAAAAAAAATACCTAGTTACAAAAAGTGAACACCGGTTGGGGATCGAACTCGCGTTGTTTTGAAAAACTTACAGCATTAAAAAAATATCACAAAAAGTGCATACCGACTGCGGATACGAACTTGAAACCTTTTGCTTGGCAGGGCGGTCATAGAACCGCCAGGCTACTTACTTTGATGACAAATGGATTAAAATAGCCGGTTTATTCTAATGCTTGTCATGACAGTTGTCAGTTGTGAAACAGTTGAGAAATGTGGACTTAATGCAATATTGCTCATCCCCCTAAGTTATTAGCGTGATAATATATAGCCTATGTTACTCGGTAAAGAAGTAGCTTTCTAATGGTGAAAGAATTTTTAAAATCTGTCGCGTAGTTTTTGAGTTTATTCGTTACATACAAAAATACAAAAATACAAATCTTTCCTCTTTATAATATTAGTGTAGATTCATGGCGATATGAGTAGCTCTCAAGACACAACTCAAATTGTACCGTTGATTTATGCATTGCTATCAGGAAAGACAAAAATAACGTATAGCCTATTATTTTCGTTAGTTAAGTCGCAAATACCAGATTGGACACCCCACAATTTTACAACAGACTTTGAGTTACCAGCTGTAGATGCCTTTAAGAATATGATCCCATTAGCAGAAAACCATGGGTGTTTTTATCATTACACGAGCTGTTTGTGGCGAAAAGCCAAAGAATTGGGCATTAATAAAACCAATTACACTCGGAAACCCGTGGCCTTATGTAATGCACAAAATAATGGAAGGGTGGGAGTATATTAAGTCTGAAATACAATTATTACACGAAATTGAGTTCATACCTGAATCCGAGAAACTAAACTTAAATAGGTTTAAACTATATATGGAACGGTTTTGGTTGCGTGACGCTGAATTTATTAACCTATGGTGTGATTTGAGATTTGAGACACAGGACAACAAATTTTGTAGAGGCATGGCACGGCGGATTAAATAAGTCATTTAACAAACTGTAATAACTCTATATAAATTATTGCAAGTTATATCAAATGACGCTATGTACATACAAAGAAAATACAAAATAATTTAGATCCTGACACCAGAAGAGATTAAGAAGAAGTCGATCGTCCGCAGTTCTCATAAGTGAGGTAGAAAATCAAAAATAAAAAACATTGTAAGTTACGTTTCTGTTAACAATACTAAGAAAATAAAAGCATTCTAAGTAACTTTTTTATACTAATATATACTGAGATCTGTTAATATATTATATTGCGGTCAATTCCATTGCTATTTAACTGTACCGGAACTTATGAGACTAATTTTATCTTGCATAAGCAGAATGCCATGCCATGAGTTCCATGGAACTACTGGGAGAAAAAAAACCCAGTAGTCACATAATGGAACTAGAGAATGTAACTACCGGGATAAGGCGGTTTATATGTTGTAGCGCTTTTTGAACATTATTTATAAACTGCTAATGTTGTTCTTTACATTTTCGAAATCCATTTTGTGCGTCGTCAAGAATATTCAACTTTTCCAGGAACATATACAGCTGATTGCACATAGGTTTTCAGAATATTTTGGAAAAGGTTGGTAGCAGTGCTATGGGTCTATAAATGCTTGGGATATGCTTGTCACCTTTTTTAGGCACTGATTTTACCAAAGCTACTTTAAGTGCTTCTGGAAATTTAGACTACCTACTACAAAAGCAAATAAACTAACAGTGAGAAGCTGCATCAAAAAACCGGGGAAAGTACCTATAATTGGCAGGATTGACACGTTGAACCTCAATACTGATTCTTAGTGCACGCAATGCAGGCACCCATAAACACAATGTTATACCACAACAAGTGGTTTTTTCCGACAAAAGTCGTTTCGCAACAGTGATTTTGCTTAAGGTTTCTTGGCTAAATGTACAGGGTTATTGGATAAGTCGACCTATTCCTAGAAAGGGACCTTTTCGACTAATAGTCAGCCCATTAAGTCAAACAGATAACATCACATGGTGGGAACAAGAAATTTTGCAATAAGGATTCATAAAAATACTGCCTTGTCAGGAACAACTGCTGTTTTGTGGACATTCACTCACTAAAAGAGGGTATTGTGGCACTATTTTAGAAAACTAATGAGATAAGAAAGTCGTATCTGTAATCTGCAGGACAAGTGTAATTATTTTGAGAATACTATCTCGAAAAACATGGAAAGTTTAAAAAAAAACCGGCCAAGTGCGAGTCGGACTCCACACCGACGGTTCCGTACAAAAATTATTACAAATAATTTAATTATATGATGTAACTAAAAATTCACGGTTTTCGCATTTTTTTTATCTGTGCTATAAGACGTTGATTCGTACTAAATTTCAAGATTCTGAGTTCACGGGAAGTTCCCTATAGGTTTTGATTCCCTAGCGAGTGTATCTTTTGATTGCGTGGGCTTAGAAGTTTGATTTTCTCAGCTGCAAGGGACAGTAGTGAGTATTTGATATAAATTCCAGCTTGATACCTCCACGCGTTCTTGAGAAAAAGGGTCTTGACAGACCAACAGACGGACAGACGGACAGATGGACGGACGGACAACATACTGATCCTATAAGGGTTCTGTTTTTTCCTTACAAGGTACAGAACACTAAAAATGACATCATAAAATCATCATCAGTGGCCCCCGGCCACCCTAGGCGCGGGCCTGTGGACGGTGAGTAATGGGCTAGCTCACCGTCCGTCCGTCTTATGACGACAGACCGTGCCGACGGCGCGTTCGTGTTCCACGCGCGCCTCAAGGAGATGTCAGCAAATCGGAAGGGGTCCGAGAGGGCCGATGCCTGCCAGGGCTGCGGGTTCTTCGAAAGAGATACCGTGCCCCTGGAACGCAAAGGGCTAAGAAGGAACATCATCATCAGAACATGAACTTTACGGCGCTTAATTTCTAATAGCACATGTACTTTTTTGACAAATTGGTTTTCGAAGGATTTGTTCCTTTATCAGATATCAGAATAGTATCAATTAAATGTTTAAAGTGGAGTAGGTTTTTTTTATGATTGAAAAATCAAAGAACTCAGCTCGGTAACCATCCAGTTTTGACCCCTAGTTGACTGGGCTCAATTTGTTGCTAATCATCTCTATTAAAACCCCTTTCAAAGAATAGGTTGACTTAGCCAATAACCCTTTTTGGAATGCGATGATAAAAGCCAGCTGTTAGGCACTTTTACACACACGTATTTTTCTTTTCGTGTAGATTATAGACATTATGTATGATGTAAAATATATACACGTTAAACACGATTAGCTCACAGATCGAGCGACGTGAGGTTAACTCACCGCAGTATTCTGAGCTGGGTCTTGCACTGGTTGAGCACGGTGGCTATGAACGCGTCCATCGTCGTGTTGGCGATGCCCACCAGAGTCGTCACGTAGTACGAGTACGCCAGCACCAACGTGAACCTGCAACCAGACACGCTTGCAACAGCCGCAACACTCGACACCGTGCCTGGTCAGTGCTCAGGTCTCTCTTACATTCGTGGTCCATTGAAGTCGATGTGGATCCAGAACGGGAATTCGACGGGCTGCCCCTGCAGGAAATACATGACGGGGAAGGTGATCCACAGCGTGCACGTGAGTACGGCGCAGCCGGAGTAGGCGCGCACGAAGCGAGCCGCGTTCGCCGTGGTGGCGCGCAGCAGCCGCGCGTGCATCTCCAGGCCCTGGTTGTACAGCGGGTCTGAAACCAAGCCCGCGCTTTGACTCTTCGCTCAGAGGACGTACCTCGCCCCTCGTACACAGTACCCACCATCCAGGCCGCCCAGCATCTCATCGATCCGCTCCGCTTTCACGTGGAAAACGAACTGCTTAGCGATAGAAGTGATGTGGCATAGGAGCAAGAACATGACTCGCGATAACTTGTCCATATCCTGCCGCACCTAACAACAACAACGGTTAAAAACAAAAACGGTTGGAAAAGCTCTGCAGAGTCGGCGAGCTGTGTCGTGCGGACGACACGGCTAGGCGGTGGCAGGTGGCACCTGGTAGGCATAGATGCACTCCTGCAGCAGGTAGAGCGAGGTGAGCGCGAGCGTGAGCGCGCGGTAGAACGCGTGCAGGCGGCCGCGAGGACAGGCGCGCGCACGCTCCGGCAGCCGGCAGAAGCCGCTCGCGCGCAGGATGCGTAGGTGCGTGGCCACGCTGCTCGCCGACAGAGACCTGCACATTACAAGCCATGCTTGCTGTATCGGAGCGCTGCCTGTGCTGTACAAACTACTGCTTCTGCTTACTGTGCATATTGTTCATTGTAACCACCTATTATGCACTGATGGGGTGAGTAATGTGACTTACTTTGACAGCTTGTTACATCTGCACAAACTACCGTTTCCCGTACACGCTATGGGAAAAGGTAGTTAGAAAGGTAGGTGGTAGGTGCTTTATTAGCAGATAATTAGTAAAAACCCATAACTTTCACGTTCAGTTATCTGTGGCACAATTTACCGCACTAGTGCAGAAATACAAAGTAAAAAGCTTGGATGACTACTTTGTGCAGCTAAACGCCGTGCAATAAAAGCCTCTATAAAAACAATGTTTAGAAAAAATATATATAAAGGCCTCCTTAGGGCCTTGATATATCATTTTTAAATTAAATCAAATTCATTTAAAATAAGTAAGAATGCGAACATAGTCGGATCCGTGTAGAGGCGGTGCTGCAATGACTCCGATAACAAATCTGACGGCGGCAGCGTTCTGTTTCAGTAATGAGGTAATTATAGTGGGGCTGTAATTATACTGTCGCCAAGTTAACAGATTAATAACAGCGTAGCGGCGAGTGCTGTCCCGCCTCCTCCGCCCCGTCCGCCCCGGCCGGCCCCTCGCGTGTCCGCCTGTCCGTCACCCCATGCACTGATTCCCTCGCGAGCGATGTTCCTCGTACTGCCAAGCCGAGCCTTACAATATATACTGGGCCTTTCAATATTCATACTATTAACCGGTAATTACTCATTTACCAAGACATATCAAAATTGTTCGGTATGTGCTGTCTCCTTAGATTGTTTAAAAGTACCTACTATAACAATGGATTATCTACATCTACACTAATATTATAAAGAGGAAAGATTTGTATTTTTGTATTTTTGTATGTAACGAATAAACTCAAAAACTACGCGACAGATTTTAAAAATTCTTTCACCATTAGAAAGCTACTTCTTTACCGAGTAACATAGGCTATATATTATCACGCTAATAACTTAGGGGGATGAGCAATATTGCATTAAGTCCACATTTCTCAACTGTTTCACAACTGACAACTGTCATGACAAGCATTAGAATAAACCGGCTATTTTAATACATTTGTCATCAAAGTAAGTAGCCTGGCGGTTCTATGACCGCCCTGCCAAGCAAAAGGTTTCAAGTTCGTATCCGCAGTCGGTATGCACTTTTTGTGATATTTTTTTAATGCTGTAAGTTTTTCAAAACAACGCGAGTTCGATCCCCAACCGGTGTTCACTTTTTGTAACTAGGTATTTTTTTTAATGCTTTATGATTTTCAAATCTTTACAAAATAGTTTTCGTTTTTTTAACCATTCAAAATAAATAGTGCGATTAAAGAACGAGTGGGTCTTAGACAATACGAAATTTAAGACATGATCGTCGGCGATTTTGAAGTTTACACATCCGCATTCACTGTGATGGCTAATGACGGTAGTCCTGCACACCCCGTTGAATTTTTCAAATCCCAGGAGCTACCGGGCGTGCCGTTCCCATAAGATGAAGCTTAAATTTGGCGTTTTAGTTCTGCTGATGCGAAACTTTGATGTACCCAGACGGTGCAACGGCACCAGGCTTCGTATCGCAAAGCTTAGGTAGTAATATTACAAAAGCCACTGTAGCGACCTACAAAAAGCAACTTACTACAAAAAGTACTACAGTGCCATCTATGACGCGACTGAAGAACTAACATCAATTGCCTACATCTCGCAAGCAAAGTTTAAATCGACTTAAGACTACAGTCTTAAGTCGATTCGGGTTTTCAACAGACTGTCGGGCAGTTTCCCAACAGACACAACACCTATCTGATTGGAGGATCCTCCCGTTTCAATGGAGTATTGAGGAACTTTACACCCTGTTCCTCATACCCCAAACTGGTGACACCGAAATGGACGTCAGCGCAGCCTTCGAGCAACGTGACGTCATCATCATCACTTCTCTCAAGCTTTCGAGCAGCGAGTCTCACAGCCAACCAGCTTCAAATGGGTATTCCTGACCACCAGCATGCAGCCGGAGCGCATTCCTGGTCAGCACCCTCAGCCTCTAATCAGTGGCACAGCACACTGCATTTTCGGCTACTCGAGAACTTCTGCCTCCCGGTCGACGCCTCTCAAGCTGTCTGCCACATCGCGGCGCTTCACTACTTTTGACGCACTGGAGCAAACGCAGCGCCGGTCCCGACTCACTGGGGTTCGCCTCACCACCGCAGTCTATTCCGACTCACCGTGAACAATGCGGCTACGAAATTCCAACTGACACGGCATAATACTACAAGCTGACTCATTCGACTATCGACTCTGGTCTCCGGAGGAAAGTGATGTAGCGACCTACAAATACTACTATGACTATACTACAGCACCATCTATGACGCGACGGAAGAACTAACATCAATCGCCTACATCTCGCAAGCAAAGTTTACATCGAATTAAGACTATATAGAGAAACCCGACAACAACTGTCGGGCAGTTGCCCACCAGACACAACACCTGTCTGGTCGGAGGATCCTCTCCTTTTCAATGGAGTATTGAGGAACTTTACACCCTGTTCCTCATACCCCTAAACCACCATCATTACAGGAGTTGCTAAAGGAGAGAGCGTTTTAATTCGACGCATGCCAAATATTCTAAATAACTTCCCATTCCAATTTTAATTAACAGGTAGTAATTTCCCTTAAAATAAGCTTTTGCAATGACGATCAACAAATGTCAGGGCCATACCTAAAAAGTAGCAGGCATTCTTTTGGGTACCTACTCCATGCTTCTCAGACGGTCAATTATTTGTTGATTGTTCACGTGTTTCATGAAGCCAAAACTTGCACGTGGTGACGGTCATTGTTATGACATTTTTTATTGTATACAAAACTATTGGAAAAAATAAATAAATAGTGCCCAACAATGCGCCGTATTTTTCACTTTGAAAAAAATATGTTCCGGCTTTTAAGCCATATTATAGTGTCGCTTCAACGCCTTTTAATTTTGTTTCGGACCTCTGCCGCCCAGAATTACACCACCCTAAAGCACGCCCTTTGTAGTCATCACCCACATAATCATATTACGATCAGACCGTCAGTTCTCACACATAAATCAACAATACATCACGCCTTTAATTCCCGAAGGTGTACTTAATCGTACATCCACATTTCGCCAGTAATGTTGAAGCTCTATGTTATAGGGGGCGAGCCCCATCAACCGGGCCCGACATTAAATCCAGACTTCGTGGCTGCTACTGAGAAATTCCTGATGGAATAACCCAATAACACTTTGCCCGATCCGAGAATCGAACCCGGGACTTCAAGCTCAGCAGTCGTGCTTGCGACCAGTCTACCAACGAGGCAGTCTCACACATACACCTTAAAATTTCCGCGCGAACGAAGTCGCGGGTATCAGCTAGTGTTTTTATAAACTACTTTAGACAATACACTCTCGATCAACACCAAATTTTGATGTTTTCTCGACTTCAGAACTGTGCTCACCATGTTGTCAATACAGCGCGGAGGAGGCTGAGCGTGGCCTTGAGAAACTATCCGGGCATCCAGTCTCTGAATGTGCTGAACACTGCCCTATAATATGCGAAGAACTTACGAAATTCGATTCTGGGTGGATTAAAGAGCAATCATTATTATTATTTATTTATTTATTTATCAGGTTATACAGAAGACCGAAGAGTACAACTTGTTTCTCTGTTTAGCGTTTGTGGACTACGAGAAAGCCTTTGATTCGAACGAGACTTGGGCTGTACTGCAGTCTCTCCAACGGTGCCAAATTGACTATCGGTACATCGAGGTGTTGAAGAGTTTGTACAAAAATGGCCACCATGTCAGTCCGACTTCAGGACCAGGCCTCGGAAACTATCCTTCTGCAGCGAGGTGTGAGACAGGCAGACGTCATATCTCCGAAACTGTTAACTGCTTCACTGGAAGATGTCTTCAAGGTTCTGGACTGGAGAGGGCTAGGCATCAACGTCAATGGCAATTACATCTCTCACCTTCGATTTGCCGACGATATAGTGGTCATAGCTGAGACCATGGAGGACCTCAGTACAATGCTCGATGACCTCCGTAGAGCTTCCGAAAGAGTGGGTCTTAAAATGAACATGGACAAAACCAAAGTCATGTTGAATGCCCATGTAACACACACTCCTATCAAAATCGGAGATTGTACACTCGAAGTAGTAGACGATTATGTCTAGCTGGGACAAACGGTCCAGTTGGGTAGGTCTAACTTCGAGAAAGAGGTCAATCGTTGAATCAGACTCGGCTGGGCAGCGTTCGGGAACTTGCGCGGTATCTTCTTGTCCAACTTACCGCAGTGTTTCAAAGTCTATGACCAGTGTGTGTTGCCAGTGATTACATACGGGACCGAAACGTGGTCGCTCACAATGAGCCTCATCAGAAGGCTTATGGTCACCCAAAGGGCAATGGAGAGGGCTATGCTCGGAGTTTCCTTGCGTGATCAAATCAGAAATGAGGACATCCGCAAGAGAACCGACGTTACCGACGTAGCCCGAAGAATTGCCAAACTTAAGTGGCAGTGGGCTGGGCAAATTGCTCGCAGAATGCATGGGCGATGGGGCCGAAAAGTTCGGGAATGGCGACCGCAAATCGGAACCCGATGCGTTGTAAGGCCTCCCACTAGGTGGACCGATGACCTGATGAAGGTTGCGGGGATCCGCTGAATGCGAGTCGCACGAGACCAGTCAATGTGGCGACACTTGGGGGAAGCCTATGTCCAGCAGTGGACGTCTTTCGGCTGAAATGATGATGAATGATGAGGATTTATTTATCAGACTACATAAAGAGGTCCACTGTGTTAGTGCAATGCAATGTATCTTCGACCATCACCTTCTTCACTGACGTCGAGGGCTCGTCGCTCAAATCTACACTAATATTATAAAGAGGAAAGATTTGTATTTTTGTATTTTTGTATGTAACGAATAAACTCAAAAACTACTGAACCGATTTTAAAAATTCTTTCACCATTATAAAGCTACATCTTTACCGAGTAACATAGGCTATATATTATCACGCTAATAACTTAGGGGGATGAGCAATATTGCATTAAGTCCACATTTCTCAACTGTTTGACAACTGACAACTGTCATGACAAGCTTTAGAATAAACCGGCTATTTTGAACCATTTGTCAGCAAAGTAAGTAGCCTGGCGGTTCTATGGCCGCCCTGCCAAGCAAAAGGTTTCAAGTTCGTATCCGCAGTCAGTATGCTCTTTTTGTGGTAATTTTTTAATGCTGTAAGTTTTCCAAAACAACGCGAGTTCGATCCCCAACCGGTGTTCACTTTTTGTAACTAGGTAATTTGTTTTATTTAATGTTTTATGATTTTCAAATAATTACAAAATAGTTTTCGTTTTTTTAACCATTCAAAATGAATAGTGATTAAAGAACGAGTGGGTCATAAACAAAACGAAATTTAAGACATGATAGTCGGCGATTTTAAAGTATACACATCCGTAGAGACTGTGATGGCTAATGACGGTAGTCCTGCACTTCAACTCCCTGAAGCTAACGGGCGTGCCGTTCCCATAAGATGGAGCTTAAAGTTGGCGTTTTAGTTCTGCTGATGAGAAACTTTGATGTACCCAGACTGTGCAACGGCAAAAGGCTTCGTATCACAAAGCTTAGCAGTAATATTATCAAAGCCACAGTAGCGACCTACAAAAAGCTACTTACTACAAAAAGTACTACAGCGCCATCTATGACGCGACGGAAGAACTAACATCAATTGCCTACATCTCGCAAGCAAAGTTTAATCGATACTATATAGAGAAACCCGACAACAACTGTCGGGCAGTTGCCCACCAGACACAATACCTGTCTGGTCGGAGGATCCTCCCTTTTTAATGGAGTATTGAGGAACTTTACACCCTGTTCCTCAAACCGCTAAACTGGTGACCCCGAAATGGACGTCAGCGCAGCCTTCGAGCAACGTGACGTCATCATTATCACTTCCCTCAAGCTTTCGATTAGCGAGTCTCACAGCCAGCCAGCTTCAAATGGGTATTCCTGACCACCAGCATGCAGCCGGAGCGCATTCCTGGTCAGTACCCTCAGCCTCTCATCAAGCGACTTTGGCATAGCACACTGCTTTTTTGGCCGGTCGAGAGCTTCTACCTCCCGGTCGACGCCTCTCTAGCTGTCTGCCACATCGCAGCGCTGCACTACGTCCGACGCACTGCAGCAAACGCAGCGCCGGCCCCGACTCACTGGGGTTCGCCTCACCACCACAGTCTGTTCCGACTCACCGTGAACAATGCGGCAACGAAATTTCAACTGGCACGGCATAATACTACAAGCTGACTCATTCGACTATCGACCTCCGGTCTCCGGGGGGGAGTGATGTAGCGACCTACAAAAAGCAACTTACTACAAAAAGTACTACAACGCCATCTATGACATTGGGGTCAATTGTTTAATTTATTGTTCTTATGTTTTATTTTTGTATTGATTCTTTTTCATTCATATTTTTTGTGAATGTGTGGACATTGTAGGCTTTGTAATTTTTTTTTTCACTCTTATCTTTTTCTACCTTTTGTAGTAAGCGATGACTTATTGTCGGTCCTACGCTGTCCTCTCATACTTAGGTACTAACGCTGTAACATCCAAATATTGTAGAACCAAATGATTTTAAAAGAGTAACCATGGAGTTTCTTGCCGGTTCTTCTCCATAGGAAACAACCAACCCGAACCGTGCCTCTTCTGTCGACGTTTTATAAGTGCCCATGTAGGCCTATGTAAAATAAAATATTTTGTTTTTGATTTTATGACGCGACGGAAGAACTAACATCAATTGCCTACATCTAGCAAGCAAAGATTACATCGACTTAAGACTATATAGAGAAACCTGACAACAACTGTCGGGCAGTTGCCCACCAGACCCAACACCTGTCTGGTCGGAGGATCCTCCCATTTTCAATGGAGTATTGAGGAACTTTACACCCTGTTCCTCATACACTTAAAACACCATTATTACAGGAATTGCTAAAGGAGAGAGCGTTTTAATTCGACGCATGCCAAATATTCCAAATAACTTGCCATTCCAATTTTAATTATCAGGTAGTTTTGCAATGACGATCAATGAATGTCAGGGCCATACCTAAAAAGTGGCAGGCATTCTTTTGGGTACCTACTCCATGCTTCTCAGACGGTCAATTATTTGTTGATTGTTCACGTGTTTCATGAAGCCAAAACTTGCAAGTGGTGACGGTCATTGTTATGACATTTTTTATTGTATACAAAACTGTATTGCATGGAAAAAAAATAGTGCCCAACAATGCGCCGTATTGTTCACTTTGAAAAAAATATGTTCCGACTTTTAAGCCATATTATAGTGTCGCTTCAACGCCTTTTAATTTTGTTTCGAACCTCTGCCGCCCAGAATTACACCACCCTAAAGCACGCCCTTTGTAGTCATCACCGACATAATCACATTACGATCAGACCGTCAGTTCTCACACACAACAACAAAATATCACGCCTGTAGTTACTGAAGGTGTATTTAATCGTACATCCACATTTCGCCAGTTATGTTGAAGCTCTATGTAATAGGGGGCGAGCCCCATCAACCGGGCCCGACATTAAATCCAGACTTCGTGGCTGCTACTGAGAAATTCCTGATGGAATAACCCAATAACACTTTGCCCGATCCGAGAATCGAACCTGGGACCTCAAGCTCAGCAGTCGTGCTTGCGACCACTCGACCGAGGCAGACTCACACATTAAAATTTCCGCGCGTACGAAGTCGCGGGTATCAGCTAGTAATATATAAAAATAAACCACATTTATAGCTTTACTTGTTTCAATTCATTTATGTATTAAGTTTCAGTATAACATTTGTATGTAGGTACTATTTTCTATTACAATGTGCAGCGAATAGTGACGTTTTTAGAGAATCACATTTAACAATATTTTTATTCGTTCATTCCCTGTGGACCTTTAGTTTGTCGCAGCATTGCGTAGAAACTGTACGATGACTTAAGAATCTGGAAAAAAGGAAAGCAAATTAGTGGGTTTCCTTAATTGGTTGTCGGCAAAATCAGTCGCATGACACATGACCGCCAAAAGTGGAGAGATTTTGAAAAGACCTACACTCAGTATTAGGTGGCAAAAGGTTGAAGAAGAAGAAGAAGAAGAAAATCAGTCGGTATCTCCGAGAGGGAGCGAGTACGCCGTTACCGTGACATATGTGTCGAGAGACAGCGGGATCATCCGCCCGGCGGCGGGGCGCAGCGGGCGCTTGGCGCGCTCCATGACCAGCACCAGCGAGCGCCGAAACGACAGCCGCGCGCGCCGCCACTCCATACAGTACAGCGACTGCGACACGCAAGCGCTCTAAAAACACACAGCACACACCTTTTACAATCAACAGCGACCATTTGAATTCATAATTCACAAGGCATACTTCATACCTCCACAGTGACTTCATTTCCGTAATAACAAAATATGAGCAGCTCAATCAGTATACAAAAGATGAACAATGTGGTGGACGCGAACTCGATGCTCACTACGTTCAGCTGCAAGCAGACAACAAAGGGAACGTGAGCGCCACCACGTCATGCGCCACCGCGTCACCGCGTCAGCCGCAACAGAGCACACACTCACACCGACTATATTGTAGGCCGCCATGCACAAGATCCAGCCGCCCACGGCGAACTGCAGAAGCAGCGGCGCCCCGAAGACGTCGTGCAGCAACGCGCACATCCTGCACACACACACACGCACAGTGTCACACACTACCACACACACACTATAACATGCGACGTGCACTCACTCGGTGATCTTGTTGTAGTGCACCAGACAGTCTACAAACAGTTTGTGTAGCGCCGCATCGTAGTCGGCTCCAGTCTGTTCGTGCGCGGCGCTCGCTCTCTCCGGTAGCGTTTCAAAGTTCATTCTGTAAAGTGAAACTATGAATGCAGCTTCACGTAGTTTTATGGTTTCCAAATCGAATGTTTGGCATTAAACTGACCGATATCTTTGAGCTAGGTTATAATGTTTTACATAGTATTATGGAGACAACAGTAGTAATGGAACAAATAATTGCGTTTAGTAGTAGAATCAAAACAACATACTAACCGCAAAATTCTCAGTTGCGTTTTACACTGATCTAGAATTGTGGCCATAAATGCATCCATCGTAGTGTTACCGATCGCCACCAAATTAGTCGCATAGAATGAAAACAGCAACACCCCGGCAAATCTATTAACACATAAACAAAGTAAGACGAAAAGGGATAAGTAACTGTTTGCAGAAAATCAGCAGTTTTGTAAGTAATAACATACAATTGACGGGTTAGTTAATGTCTTACACAACGTTTTGATCGTAATGAAAACCAGTCCAAAATGAGAACTCGAATGATATTCCACGGAACCGGTATAGCACGGGAAACACGATCCACAGCACGCAGGTGGCCACCGCGCAGCCCGAGTAGGTGCGCAAAAGGCGCCGTGAGTCGCGCGCGCACCCCGCCAGCAGCGCGCCGCGCGCCCCGCCCGCCTGGTTCAGCAGCGGCTCTGCAACACGCACGTGCCACGTCATTGCGCGCACGCCAAAGAGTATAGCAATATAAATGGAATAGAGAGCCCTCACACGCGAATTTTTGACACCTATATTGAATTGTGTCGCCGTATGGTACTATATCCGTTGAACTAATCCCAATAACTATAGGTGCGTACCTATATTTATATCTATATCTTTGTTATTGAATAGGTTTTCTATGGGTAGACGGGCAATTTGAAATGAAGGCATATAAAAAAACAGTTTTGAAAACAAAATGAAACAAATACAGTTAAGGTGGTCCCGTTGATCATCCCGCCGCCGTTTTTTCAATAGATGGCGCTGTAGTCTTGCATTTGGGTATTATTTATGATTACGCATAACTAAAATATATTTGATGGACAATATTCTATTTGCGTAAACTAGCCTTTTGTCTTGATTTTTCCACATATACAGCTTACTTGTTAACTCTTCTCAAACGGAGATTTTCGAAATTTCCACCAGCCGTCTCAACTTAATATCTGTACACACCATGCACACACACACATGCACACGTAAATGGGTAATTTCTGAACCGCTAGATGGCATTGTCATCAAAAACGTTTAATTAGGAAACATGCTGATATCATATTTATCAATATTTTGTGACAAAAATGTTTAAAAAAAAACATACAAGAAGGGCCACTGCAACGTTTTTATTTTAGTTACTATTTTTTTTACAATAATTACCATTCTAAAGTACCTACCTAACTTGAAACGGAATGTCTCTCGTTTGATTGACGTTTTCTCTGTTGGGAACAATAAACATTCAATGTGCGAAAATCTTTTGTATTTTCTCTACTCGAATCTACCGAAAGT
Source organism: Cerastis rubricosa (assembly GCA_949152445.1). NCBI lineage: Eukaryota > Metazoa > Arthropoda > Insecta > Lepidoptera > Noctuidae > Cerastis > Cerastis rubricosa. Next base: position 338,476 of record OX424525.1, on the reverse strand, counting down.
TAGCAGACATGGTTGTAGGGACTAAACTTCTAGGTACGGTATGTAAACATCACAGGGAGATTATATTTTATACATCAGCTTCTACACATCAACAAGAGAATCTTATGTTCTGGTTCTGGAATCTCAAATTAGTTGTCATAAATGTGTTGTGTAAGTGTACCATTTAATAAAAGCATTGTGTCCGTTTTCAATGCCGCAATGAAGTTCTGTTCAAACAAAATATGAATGTGGTTATGTTGTGTTTACACAAATTATATAACTATTGTAAGTAATGCTTTTTATTCAAGTAGTATTAATATTCATTAACCCAAAGTAAAGAGCCTGTCAGGGTTCGAACATACAACCTACAATTCATTAGTCAAGGCCATTTCCACTAGGCTGTCACTGCCCCCCTTTTCAACTAGGTACATAATACAATAAATTGTTTATAAAAACAATCAAAGTCAAATCATATAAGCACTTATAAGGCAAAAAAATATAATTGATACAAACTCAAAGCATTTAACCGCTTTGGCGAAACGCGCGCTTCAAGTGTTTTGTTTCAAGTGTCCCCCGCATTACGTCACCGCGCGCGCGGGCGACGGCGCGGCGCTGACACTTAATGTAAACAAACGATGTTTACGACGTCCTTTCTGAGTATTTCGATAACACTTGGATGTTTTTTTCAATGGTTAGGAACAAGCCCTTTAAATTGTGTTAGTTTTGTTTAAAAATATGATTGCTTTCATTTACAAAAGTGGTTGTAAAAAAGAATATTTAGAGGTTATATCATAAATTTCAATTAAATAGCTATAACAAAAAAAAACAAGTGATGACCCATGTGTTTTAAGGTTTAAATTGCATGGTGTGTTTATTCTTAAAATAAAACATACATAAAACCACATTGGATAGTACAATATTTATTATTTACTAACATCCCAAGATTCCGAATAAAAAATTTGACAATCGGAAGTTTTGCGCCCAGACTAAATATTTTTTTTCTAAATAAATTTAATACGTAGATTACAAATGTTGGTACTTGTTGTAAGCTTATTTAATGCTTCACATATGTGCCAAAATCAAAGATTTAAAGAAGTCATAGAAGTAATCAACTTAAATAAACAAAAAAAACAACAAAACATTTCCAACTAACATTGTTCGAATCATGAATTGCGGAATATTACAGAAATTAGGTACTAATTAACTCACCTGACTTAAATCCTGCACAATACCAAGTAGTCACAACACTCACAACGTTGTTTAAGTTTGGTTTTAGCGTGGAAGTTGATAATTAACCGAAAACACTGCTTTCAAAACAAATTTTCCAAACAAAGTTTCCAACGCTTGCAAAACACCCGCACGTCACAGACAAAAAATATGCCGTTAGTTAAAATGTCACTTGCTATCTATGGAACAAGTTAGTACTATAACATAGAGGAATAACCTATGGAGTTAGCAAAAAAAAGGTATAAATCGGTGCCAACTCTAGAGCTAATTAAATACCATTTACAGGCAGTTTTGAATTGTCAAAGACTCAGTCTCTCTATGGAGAAGAACGTACGGTCAGTGGGTCGTCTTAGGGGTGCAAGAAACTCCATGGACACTCTTTTTAAAAACAAGTTGTTACAAAATCCTGGTTACATTATTTTTTTTGCTTCTACATGCGAGAACAATGTATAACAATTTAATACCTACAAAGATTAACTAGGTGACCTAGCAGTTAAGAGATGACCAGTCTCGAATAACGGCGGCCATTCTGCTCAAACAGTTGTAAAGAAGCTGTATGATGCAAGTGCAACACACGTGCCAACATTAGCGACCCATACCATGACAAATTCTCAACTGCCATGCTCGTTAGTGTCACCTAAGAAAAAACTAAAACTATTTGCAAAAAAAAACTGTCTTCAAAAAGCAAAAAAGTGAAAAATAACTTTAGCTTCAGAAGTCGGTGACATGTTTGTTTTCAGTTTTTTTGCCACCAACTTCTCTGAAAGTAAAGTTATTTTTCACTTTTTTTTCTATTTTTTTTTTAATCCATATTTAGCTGTAATATCCTAATAAATTATTTGCTATGAATGTAAATACATTGTTAACAATACATAATGATGGTAATATGCTTATCACCATAGATCGGAGTAGGTAGAATGATTTTTGGTACTTGTATCATAAATGCACACAGAAAGAATAACATGGATAAGCCATTTTTCCGGAAAGTAATTCCGGTATTTCCAGACTCAATTAAATATTGTTAATGTTGGTAGTGATATATTACTACTCAATTCAAAATTTAAAGGAAGGTATCAAAACTAAATTAATTTATTATTTATCTGTTGAATAATAAAAACAATCGAATTCCGATCGAAGAATTAATATTGGTAACCATGGATCAGCTGGTTCGTACTAAGATCAGGGGTTATGACCTGGCCAGCTGATAGGTATATGGGTCGGAGGTCATGACCTGGTCAGCTGAAGGGCTCTGTAGATACCTAATATGGATTGCTTATTTTATTAAATAAGTATGTTTAGTTTTCCCCGGGTGGTTATGCAGCGATCGCTCAAGAGAGTCTTCAGACTTCACGCCGCCGTGCCGTCGCATGCTTACTTGAAAATTCATCGCAGTTTATGTCCGATTAATTATATTCCGCAGCAGCGTAATCAGCCTATAATGTTCGCACTGCTAGGACACAGGCCTGTAATCCACCACGCGGGCCCAGTGCGGGTTAGTCTTATGTCCGAGTGGATACCAAATATAAAAATTTTAATTAGTTCTACCAACATATTTATTTCTTCTAAATTACTTACCTACCTGTTTTCTTAAATTTTTGAGGTAATAATGGTACTATCAATACAAGTTTGTTTTCTTATTACCTTACTACGCTGCCCACCAGAGACTAAAGAGCAGTAACAGCCCTTTTGTGATTTTTCGTTTTATTAGTGATTCTGAAAGCGGGTTTCTTAAGCTTTCTATTGAATTAACTTACTTATTTCTAAGACTATTAGAATGGTTTTTATTTAACAGTTTTCACTTACTGCAAACGAAAAAAATTAACAATTTGGCGTGATTTCCCAACTAAAATACAGTATAAATTATACTGCAGATTAAATTTTTAGGTTTCATAACTAAAATGCAGTAAGCAATATAATTTTACAGTTCTTTAGATAGTTTTATATATCTGGAAAAAAATTAAAAAAAAAATTAATACGCAGTAAAATTTACCGCCATACAAGCTATTTTTACTGCAAATTAAGAAAATACAATTTATTGTCACGAACTCCCAACTAAAATGCAGTAAAATCAAAGCTTGTCGCATTTTAGTTGTGAATACTTAACATTCTTTTATCATTATAAACTGACTAACACGCAGTAAAATACAGCATTACTGCAGATTAGTTTGGATAGCATAATGACACAGATATGATTATTCCTAGCTAAAGTGCAGTTAATGTTTTAAATACTGATATGATTATTTTTGATATGTAAATTTTACATAAGTGAGTTGAATTATTGTGATTAAATAATAAGAAATAAACGGTCTTTAAAATGTGAACTAGCTATTTTTCTTACTGCACTAGTAAATTGAACACTTTTTTCTTAAAAAACTAACTAAAATGCAGTATTTTTTTGACCTTACTGCATGTTAGTTGGGTTTCTTGACAAAATAACTGATCCAAACGCAGTAATAGGGCTTTTTGCTGCATTTTACTAAGTTTAAAATTGTATTTTTTACAAAAAAGGCTATGCAGTAATAGGCACCAAAAAGAATAAATGGCCATAATAAATTCAGTTATTAAGATATATTTTTTTTTATTGCTTTAACGTGTGAACCTATGCCTTTACAACCTTTCTGCATTCAAATTTTTTTGCTTATACATTCTGTTGATTTTTTAAAATCAATTCTTAACTTTAAATGCGTTTTACTCGAAATCGTGATTTTGCTGTTACTGCACTTTAGTGTATGGTGGGCAGTACGTACGTACCTAATAGTACCTACATTACTGCCGCGGTTTATAATGACTACTTTGCTGGTCGCGCTGATTATGACCGACAGCGCACAGCGACAGCAAGGGCTGCAATGATGGCCAAGCTGAAAGGCCTAGAGCGTAGCTAGGCTAGCTCGAGGCAATCATAGCGTGACCAGCGAAGCAGTCATTGTGGGCCAAGGTTTGTATAGTGCTTTACTCAAAAATTCAAGTACCTAATCCTAATAAAACCAGCAAGTAATTTAAATAAAAAATATATTAATAAACTAGAATTTTAGTTAAAATGACAACAGTACAGTTACTAAAATTCAACACCGTCTTTCCGGGTTTGATATCTAAATCAGGCCTCCGTCACTCCATGTACTTGCGCGCTATAAGTGCCTACCGCCCAGCCGAGCGGTCTCGGTCCGCCGGCTTATCAAATTCAGTGCGGTTTTCGCCTCGCAAGCGAAGCGCGCGCACGCCGTTCAATTTTAATAGTGCTGTTCGTTCGTACGCGTATTACGATGCCGTGTGGTGCCTATAATTATGTTTTATCTAGGTTTCTTCCACAGTCAGCACCAATATATAAAACAAAACAAACTTACAAATATAATAAAACAAACTTTAAAAAAGAGTACCGACTTCAAAACACTAAACCGTAAGAAATATTTTTTTCTTTGATGTCGGTGCTTTTTCGATTCGTAATTACCAGCTGTTAGCACTACCATAAAAAAAAATTATTTCTTACGGCTTAGTGCTTTATTTGAAGTCGGTTCTCTTTTTTTAAGGCTTTTTTTTTCATTTCTAGTGAACATCTCCGAAGATCATCATCAAACTAAGAAGTATTTATTATACTTATTTTAAAACGTTCTCCTAAATGTAACAAATCCTTTTCTGAAAACCGCATCGATATCGGTTTAGCCAAACGCGAGATTATCGCGCACAAACATACATACCTACAAACCATACAAGTCAAACTTCTCAGTTTGGCCTGTATGTCTGATCACCTCCTTTTTTTTAAGTTGGTTAAATATTTTATAAATGATACATTTTTTACCTGCCACATAAAAGTCAGAACATATTCACAGTTCTCAATAACATAGATAAAAAGTTATGTTAATTTAATTTTATCGAAGAGGCAGCCCTGCGATTACTGTGGAATCGCGCGGTGCGAAGCAATCACTGCTGTACGCTTGAGCATTTAGGCGCATTTTAGCATACAGTGGTTGTTGACGCGAGGGAGTAGGCAATTATCGTAATAGGTATTGGATGTTTTCTACTGAGTGAAGTATCTGTCCTAATCTGTGTCTAAATCTAAACTAATATTATAAAGAGGAAAGATTTGATTGTTTGTTTGTTTGTTTGCATTGAATAGGCTCCGAAAGTACTGAACCGATTTGAAAAATTCTTTCACTGTTGGGAAGCTACACTATCCGCGGGTGACATAAGCTATATTATATTTTCAAAAAAATTAGGGATCCGTACTAAAACTGCAATTATGTAACCCAAGGTGTATAAAAATTACCTAAAATATTCTTTACATCGCGTGCGCTGCGAAAACTATTGATGATAGAATAAAATAATGTATTACGACTTTGCAGAACACATCATTATTTACAAAAAGTGTCGCGACAGCATATGTCTAACTATTATATTTATGCCACAATAAGTGTTCTTTTATTTAAAAAAATATATTTTAATGCCGCCGTTAGAAAAGGCTCTGTATTTGTATCTTGGTATTAATCCTTATCGAAATAAATTACTTCATATTCAAGACTGTTTCAATACCTTTATAGAACTGTTTGAATTATTCAATTCGAACATTCCATTCGAAAGATATCACGAGTTTAAAAATGTAAGTATTAGAAAAAAGTTGCGTGGTCGCCGCTCACCCTGCTCAGCTGGCTAGGCATCACCTAATACGATGTAGGCGTCACTGGAGTACGGGCCGTTCGGGAGGGGAATATTCAAACTTTGTTTATAATTATTATTTTTTAGTTCATCATCATTCATCATTTCAGCCAAAAGACATCCACTGCAGGACATAGACCTCCCCCAAGTGTCGCCATTGACATAAGTAAGGGGGGTTTTGACATAATCGCCACGCTTGGCAGGCGGGTTGGCGATCGCAGAACAGTTGTTACAAAAGCCCACAGAACCCTGCTGCCCATTCTCTGGCAAGTCCCTTAGTCGCCTCTTACGACACCCACGGGAAGATATGGAATGGTGCTATTCTTTACGTCCGACACCATACAGAACCAAAAAAATTATCTGTGGTGTGAAATTCTGTATGGTGTCCATACAGATTTTCACACCACAGAGACTTTTTTTAGTTACCTGACGCAAATAGAAGGGTTTATTTATGTTTGTGTATTGTTAAATACCCGTGCGAAGCCGGGGCGGGGCCCGGGGTGCTAGTTACTAATAGTTTGCGATTTAGTTAGTTTGAGTTGACGGCAAGGTCGACTTTGCTCGAACAAGGTTGTCAAAATAATGACCACAATACATGCATTCTTGAGTAATGTTACTTTTTAGTGTCCACGACGCTGCGACGGTTTGTGACATTTTCGTTGTATTGTAGGTACATATGTAATTATAACAGTAGGTACGCACGACCGCTGATCAAGGTATGAAAAAACCAGTTTATGCAAATTTGTCACTGTATAGAATATATAGACAAAGCGAGGCCACGTTATACTGGAAGTGTAAAGCTTGATGTGTCGCCGTGTGAACATACATGATAATTCCACATAAACTTACCTATTTTGTCCGAGTCGTAACATTGCGCGAATTCATACTTTACATAGTACTTTCTAACCCACCATCTTCTCGTCTTTTTTCTTTGACTTTTAATAATAATTGTGTACGCCGCGCCGCAGCCAACAACACTACCTCGGTGGCTGGATATCGCCTGCCTTGTGAAACGAAACTTCGTGATGTCGCTAGATATGTCAGGCGAAGTTTCGCGAAGTCGCACGATTTCGTCTGACGTCGCTGCGGACATAAATCGCGCGTTGTCGCCATATTTGTCAGGCGAAATCGGCCGGCTTCGCTTGACATGTCGCCGATACATGTCGTGGCACATTTGTCCCCTAGTGTATCCTTGGCTTTACTTATTTTTATTATCGAACTAGCAGGCCGCCCCGGCTTCGCACAGGTATAACACAACAATTTCAAAATTATAAATTTAATACCTACATAATCATTTCTTGACATTGATTCCTCTCCCGTACGGCGGTACGGCCCGTGCCCGCCAACATCGCTTTATTTATAACTAGCGACCCGCCCCGGCTTCGCGCGGGTGCAATGCGGATACTAAATATACTACAGAATGTCTGTCGACATCACATTGGAAACCTCTAACATTATCAGTGTTTCTCTACTATATTATGCATATATTATACTTATAAACCTTCCTCTTGAATCACTCTATCTATTAAAAAAAAACCGCATCAAAATCCGTTGCGTAGTTTTAAAGATCTAAGCATACATAGGGACAGACAGCGGGAAGCGACTTTGTTTTATACTATGTAGTGATACGTCATTGACTGTAGGTAATGAAACAAACTTTTTGTTTTTAGATCATTTGGAAAGCCTGTTACTCTGAGCAATTTTTAACATAGGAGGTCGACGGCTGCTTATTTTTTTTTTACCTAATATTTTCGTCTGCAATCATAATGTATAATTTTGTATACCTAATCAAATATAAATCAAATTGACACAGAGACTGGAAAAAAATCTTTGTTTTATTTATTTAACGCTAATTTTGTCTGCGCTTATATGCAGTTTAATTTAGAAAATCGATTCGTATAGATTTCTCAAACTTGAAGATCTGATTCTAATAATCTACCTATCCGAACCAAACGCTAACGATCTACCACCAACCGAATCGACAATCAAATCCATCACCAAATGAAATCCAAACGTAGTTAGAAATCCGCTTTCTCTCTTTCTAACTAAGGGTAACATAGCGGAGTAAAAAGGATAGCGCGAATTTTGTGATTTAGATTTCGGTTCTCGGAAATCTAACAGACATTATAATGCGATCAATATAATCTTTACTGTCAAGCATTTAAAGACTACATTTTCGAGATTAAACGTTGATGTATTTTGTTTTATGCTTCAATGTTTCTTGGAAATAGAAAGAATGTATATACCTAATGTTTGTAAGTTTACGTAGTTTCAACCAAATTAAATACTAATGCATATTTGGAAACTTTTCTGCTAGTCCTAAGCCTAGATTAAAGCATGATGGAAAATCGCACAATAACACGAATAGCTCTAGTTCAGTTACCACTTCGCCTTTTTTACAGTCCGGTAAACCGACTTTGACTTCTATTCCGTAGACATAAGAATGAAATTAAAAGCAAAAACGACAGTTAGGTTTGTGTTTTTCACTGTGATCATTATTATTAGAAACAGTTACGACGCTTAATTTTCTCCCAACATAACCTTGACTGCGTCGGTATGTTTTAGTAGGTAAGCAGGTAGTACTTACCTACATTCATAAATGTAAATAGTGTGATGAATGAATGTAATGTTATATAATGTAAGTACATTATTAGTTTATTAGATAAACCGCGAAAAGTCCACGTACAAAAAGCTGTGGCTTCATAACGAATGTTTGGTATGTCTGAATACCTACTTGTTAATAACTAATAAGTTTTAGCTATCACGCAATAAAATTAGCCAACCATTAACCAACTCCGAATTACACATTTCATCCCTAATAGGTACTTTCAAACATTGGTTTGGGTGAACAACTTGACATAGTTTAAGAATATTTAACTTCATTCTTATGAAATTATAAATCTAATTTACCCAAATTAGATTTATCTACCTACCTACCTACTTGTTTGAAGAATGAAATCAAAAGTCACGCACACACTAAGACTTACTGTCACCACCTTACAATGACAACGTCACGCCATCTAGTCCTAGCAGATAATTATTTCGAGGTTTTTTATGCAAGAGGCTTGATTGTTCTTTAGATATCCGGTAGATGGTGTGACTCCAAGCACGCACACATGCAAAGATTTTTCGTTTTTTTTCGGCCCTGGAAATCCTACAAACCTTGTTATTTCTTTATGTTTGAAGGGATTTGCGACAACACTAATTCGTAATAACATCATGTTGTTTCATTACTTCTACAAAAAGCATATAAGTATCGAGAATTTGAGAAAAAAACAATGTATGGGAAAGCGCGATTAAACTTCCACCTTAATGTTTACAAAACTGAATGTTTTATAAAGCCAGCAGAAAATAAAAACGATGATTGTGTTATTATTTAAGTCATTTATTGATCTTATTATGGCGATGTTTATTATAATAGTCTTGAGCATACATTTTGATTTCATCCTGACCATCGAATGTAAACTTCATCCATTTTATTGACGTGCACCAACTTTAAATTAAGATGTTTATTGAAACATCTGTAAGGCATTCTTTCAACTTTTTTTTTGTGTTTCACATTTGAATGGAAACTGTGTTATGTCCTACTTGCGGAACCCTAAAATCTTAAGACAATGACTAATACCTACCGCATTGACAATGACCTACCGCATCGCGCCCGCCGGCTACGTGCAATTCGCCTTCTCAGCATTCCCATGGCGTGAGATCGAAGATTTAGTGTATTAGTGAATCACTCTTGTTTCTCACATCGAACAATTGTCGCGCATCCTAGTTTTACCGATTTAATTGTAATACTTATATTAATTAAAGTCTTTAAGCAAATTATATCGGTTTCTTTTGCATCCTCGACTGCAGCCATCAAGGTTTATCGTTTGGAGAAAGGAGTGGAAATGTGAGATAATTCTCGTGGATCCCAGGTTGAAGGGCAAAATACCTGGTCCATCGTTAAGACTGTCTAGCGTTATCTCGTCCGCTCGGGCCAGGGCCAGGGTCAGGACTAGTAGTATTTTCAGTATCCTGTAACAAACGAGCACTATTAGGCACCCGTTTTAGGCGTGATTTAGGCACGGTTCCTCTTTTCTTTTTGGTGTAGATATGAATAGGCAGATTCGCTAATACTGTATCGCGAGTATATCGAGCTGCTAACTTTCGCCTATGGCATAAAGGATTCCTAATAAAAACTTGTTGCTCTGGTTCGTAATTTTCTTCAGGTTCACGATTCTTATTAACATTCTCAGTAATTTCAGTGCGGCGATGAAGTGAAGTGTCGTTGAGGATATCGTATACCTTTGACATTCGCCTACGGTGTTCTTGGATATATTGTTGTAAAAGATGTTCTGTTAGATTCATATCAAAAGGATCCCGGGGATCAAAATGACCGGTAACTATATCGATAGGTCTACATTTTGTAAAGCTATGTATTGAGCTATTATATGCCAATATAGCATAAGTTATAAGATTAGCAATTGATTCTTCTCGCTGTTCTAATTTTAATATACGCAAATGTTCTAACAGTGTAGAATTAAGTCGTTCTACCATACCATTTTCATTGGGTGTATTAGGACAGGTTTTATGATGTTGAACTTTGTGCAATTTAGTAAATTCGGAAAATATTTGATTGTTGAATTCCGGACCATTGTCTGTTACAATAGTTAAAGGCACTCCGTGATGTGTAAAAAACTTTAGTAAAGCTTGAACGACACTAATAGCTGTAGCATCTCTCAAGAAGTATGCTTGACCATACTTAGAGAATGCATCTACTATTATAAGATACTTATTCATTTCTATACTAAGTAAATCTAAATGTATTAACTCAAAAGGCTTCGTAGGTGGAGGTACAATTTGTAACCTTGGTCTAACCGGATTACGATCATACTTAGCTTGCCCGCATATTTGACATTCATTGATATACTTCGTTACATGCTCTTTCATATTTGGCCAATAGCATCTACGCGATAATGCTAGATAACACTCGTTGATGCCTCTATGATTCGTTTTGCCTTCATGATATTTCTTAATAATTTCCTGTTGCTTGAAATAATCCTTAACATTTTCCACTTCGGTTTTGGTGAGTACTAATTTCATTGCGGAATTTTTAAAATATTTCTGAATGATAGGTATTATAGAATACATTTCTAATGTAGGATTAATTAAAATACCTGTCTTTACATTTGGATTAACGTATTCTTTAATTACGCTAATAATGTCTTGTTCTAAACTAGATTTTGAAATTTGTACGACAGTTTTAGTATGTGTTTCAAATGGTTTAGAAACACTAGGCCTGCTTTTTATATCTCCTACAACATTAAGATATATTTGCTTATTAAACTTATTAAGGGGTTCGTCGGATATAGGGATTTCTAATATGGGACTTTCTAAATCGCTATGGGCGCTCAAAGTCCTAGAATCCGCGCTTTCAGTTCTAGAATCTGAGTCTGAAGCTGCACCTTGTGATGTGTTAACTACTATCGAACTAGCCTCTTCATGATGAATTTCTATTGGTGACAAAGCATCTGCATTAGTGTTGTGCTTTCCTTGCTTATAGATAACTGTGAAGTCAAATTCGCTTAGCCGTAATCTCCAACGGGTTAAACGGGAATTCGGCTCTTTAATACTCATCACCCATTGCAAGGGGCGATGGTCGGTCACTATTTTAAATTTACGTCCAAATAAATATGGCCTGAAGTACTTCGTTGCCCAGACTATAGCCAATAACTCCTTTTCTATAGTGCTATAGTTTATTTCACTAGAGTTAAGCGTACGTGAGGCATAGGCTATGGGTTTATCAGAGCCAATAGACCCTTGTGAAAGTACTGCTCCGATTGCCAAATTTGAAGCGTCCGTAGTAAGTATGAATTCTTTTTTAAAGTCGGGGTATTGAAGAATTGGATCATTGATCAAAAGGGTCTTACATTTTTCAAAGCATTCGACATAATTTTGATCAAGTGTAATTTTACAGCCCTTCTTCAAGCTCTGAGTCAAAGGTTTGGTTATTTTAGCAAAATCGGGAATAAATTTTCTATAATAACCAAGAAGTCCTAAAAATCTCTTGATTTCGGTCGGGGTTTTAGGTAAGGGGTATTTTTGTATTGCTGAGATTTTATCTGGGTTAGGCTTTATACCATCTTTGCCTATAATATGTCCTAGATAAGCTGTTTCTAATTTAAGGAACTCAGATTTGTCCATTTGTATCTTAAAGTTAGATTCGCGTAATCTTTTGAAAACTTTTTCTAGGTTTACTATGTGTTCTTGCAATGATGTACTAAAAACTATGATATCATCTAGGTATACTAGACAAATGGTATTCTGGAGTTCTCGCAGCACATTGTCCATTACTCTTTGAATTGTGGATGGACTATTTTTAAGACCCATTGGCATTCTTAGAAATTCGAAATGCCCATGTTCTACATTGAATGCTGTTTTTGTAATATCTTGGGGGTCCATTTCAACCTGATAGAATCCACTAGCTAAGTCTAGCGTAGTAAAATACTGGCAGTTACCTAATTTGTCTAAGACATCAGCTATATTGGGGATTGGGTATTTATCATCTATGGTTTTCTCATTAAGTTTCCTGAAATCTACTACGATACGCCACTTCGCCTTTCCTGATGCGTCAGCTTTCTTAGCTACTACCCAAATAGGAGAACTCCAAGCAGAATTTGAAGGTCTAATTATACCTTGTTCTAACATTTTACCTATCTGTTCTTGTACTTCCTGTCTATGAATATATGGATATCTATAACTCTTTGTATAGACTGGAACCTCATCTGTGGTTTTAATTGAATGTTTGATTTTATTTGTGAATGTTAATTGTTCATCTTCAATATAAAATATATCTGCATATTGCGAGCACAATGTTTCTAGATTAATGCGTTCCTCTTCATTTAAATGGTCAGTACGAAGGCGAGATAGCACGTCTTTTACACGTTGCTTTTGCTGTTTAGTGCGCGTGCACTCGACATTATGGACTTCTGCAGGTATTGCACGATCCATTGAAAAGATTATATCATTTTTACTTAGATTCTGTACTTCTAATATACCCTATTATGTTTAACCGTAGTAATGCATTCACGTATAATACAGTTTGAAATAGATTGTTCAGGAATATAAGCATCTCCATCGCGAACGTTAATCGGAATCTTTATTAACTTAGATGAACCTGCTGGAATAATATTTTCATATAAATTAGTATTACGTGAATCATAGATTCTAATATGGTTTGAAGCGAACTTAGTTGTAAATAATTTATTTTTATAATCTATTGTAGCTTCCCATTTTTCTAGCAGATCGGTACCAATAAGACCATCAAAGTAATCGTGGAACTTATAGATATCAAAGGAAACTGTACTTGAATCATTAAATTCATTAAAAATAGGTAAAGTAATTGAATAGTCGTTTCTAGTTTTAGCATGAACGCTGTGTACTTCGAACGGAGAATAATTTAAAGGAATATCACTAAAGTATTTTTCGACAGCATTAGGACATAGAAATGACTGGTTCGCACCCGTATCTATTAAAAGCTTAAGAGGAGGTGACGCGATTTGAACGTATGGAATGTACCGTTGTGTTTGGAGATTTATTTCTATTTTAATTTGACGGATTTCGGAGTTTTCTGAAAATCCTCCTTTGATTCTTTGGCGTCCTCTTTTATGCTTCCGGACGGCTGAGGATATTCAACACATTCCTGAGGGGATTGAAATTCATAGCACACATTTTCTGGGAACTCATAGAAATCGTAATAATTTCCATCATAATCGGTAAAGTACTCGTCGAACGAAGGATCATTGTAACAATCGCTAAAATGCATCTCCCGGCTTTTGAAATGATTATTGGGTGGAGGATTGCCTGACTTGCTCCAGTCATGCCTAGAAAAACTGTTGGTAGGTGGTAATTGTCTGCTCACGAAATGGCTTACACCACTCATTGGGCGTGGTTGCGCTGATACAGTAGGCTGGTTAGGAGAATTCTGCTGGACTACTTGAAATGGGTTATTCTGACGGTTGTAGTTTGGTGGGGGTGCCCTGAACACTAGCTGAGTTCGGGTCGGACCAAACTGGCGAGGTTGGAAATAATTCGGTTTCCACTGTGGTGGTTGTTGAGCTGGAAATTGGAATCGTGAAGGTCCTGGCATGCTATAATTATTGAGCCTCGGATCAGGCATATTAAACGGCGTAGAGGGCATTTTAAAATGATTACCTGGTTGGTTGTTGCTTTTAATTCCTTTATCAGGTAAACGGTCATTACGATTTTGCAGATACATGGTATTCGTTTCTTCATGAACAAATTCTAGTGCTTGTTCTATATTTTGAGGGCGCATACAACGCACGCGTGATCCTACAGGATCTTTTAATCCGCGCACAAAGGCCTGGAGCGTTAATTTCTTATATAAATCCCTTTTAGCGTCTATAGTAGTTTTTAAGGTGTCGTGTAATGAAACATACGTCATAATTGTACTAAAAAGATTCTGACAACGCTCATAGAACTCTTGCGGAGTGTTAGACCCCTGTGTTAAAAGAGATAAATCGCTATAAAGAGCGGTCTCGTCCCTGTGGTCAGCAAAATTATTTATTAATGCCCTACGAATGCCATCCCAATCACTTGCTATACCATTCGAGTTGATTAAGCGAGCAGCAGAACCTACAATTCTATTTAATATACCATTAATAAGTGCAGAGTTACATAATTCGGAACCACCTTGCACATTATAATATTCTTTAACCAAATGATCACACAATTGAATAAATCTAGTCAGCACATTCGGGTTCCCGTCAAACTCGGGTACCAACCGTAATGCTTTATAAACGGTGTCTAAATCTAAAGACATTTTCTCAGAAACCGATTCTGTGTTTTCGTATAATGTATCTAAATTAATATCTCTTCTAGAGTCTATCACTAATTCTCTATTACTTCTAACTAACCTAGTATCCTTGGATTTTCGTGGAAAGAAAATTTTGGAAAGTTATATTAGTACGGGCTAGGAGAAAGCGGCCACTAGAAATAATCTAATGTACTTACATGAACATTATATCAGCCCCTTTGCGTAATCAATGTCTGGATTCCTCGATACAGCACGTCGTGTAGATTCGGGATACTCTGGAACGACTGGATAGCCGTACGGGCGGCTTAACGATTGCGGAAATCTTCCTTACGCGAAACCGACCGCGAGTATCCTACCGGCTGCGCCAATTATGTTCGGCTGCAGTCGAGGATGCAAAAGAAACCGATATAATTTGCTTAAAGACTTTAATTAATATAAGTATTACAATTAAATCGGTAAAACTAGGATGCGCGACAATTGTTCGATGTGAGAAACAAGAGTGATTCACTAATACACTAAATCTTCGATCTCACGCCATGGGAATGCTGAGAAGGCGAATTGCACGTAGCCGGCGGGCGCGATGCGGTAGGTCATTGTCAATGCGGTAGGTATTAGTCATTGTCTTAAGATTTTAGGGTTCCGCAAGTAGGACATAACAGCCAAACCTAAATACAAATATTTGAAATGAAAAAAAAATAATAAAAAAAAAAATGATTTTTAATCTTGTTATTATTTTTTACTCTAATTTTCATTCAAATCAAAAAGGTATTTAATCACACTGGCGATTATTGGCGTAAGCACCATCTATGTCATTTTAATGTACTAAATATCAAGTTTATGCGGATTTAGTAAGAGATGGTGCTAGTATCTTTGTGAAAAATTGGACGCCTATTTCAAGTATGGCAGTGTTCCCCCCCCTGGCGCACGCCCCCACGCGAGAGCGTCGCCGCGGCGCGCGTTTTATACTCACCGTCTAGGCCGGCGATGAGCTGTTCGATGCGCTCCGCGTCCACGTAGAAAGTGATCTGCTTGACGACGCATGTCACGTGGCACAGCATCACGAACATCACCTGCGACAGCTTGTCCATGTCGCTCCTCTCCTGTACAACCGATACTGATATTTATTATCATAAATATACAGAAGACGGGTTTCGTGCAGGGACACCACACTGGGTGCGATACACTGCGTTTATTAAACTAACAAATTACTTGAAATTACAATTTAACAGTAAAAACTTAGCGGTCTCCCGACGGAAGTAGACCGCTTTGCACAAGCGCAAAACAATGCGGACCCCCGATGCAACGACGCTTGAATTAATTTATTTTTTATTTTATTTCAAGCTTTTGAAACTTATTATAAGCTATTGCATAGCTTTTATCGCGGGCTTTGAGCGCGGCGACCGAATCAAGAAATTCCGTAACGAAAAAAAAATAACACCCCCCACTCCGACCGGCACAGTGGTGCGGCGTTGAAAGCCGTGCATCATCTAACTTCGCTTCAGTTCGGCAGACTTCAGCACGTTGTTTGTGTGCGTGCGACTAGACGTAAGCGTGTAGTCTGTACGAAGCTCGACGGATCAAGACGAGCTGCTCCGAAATCGAACGAATACGTAAGCAGCTGTTTGTGAGAAAGTATATTGAGATTTTAAATATTATAATTGTATAAGTTGATAAAAAATGCTATGCAATAGCTTTACCGCGGCAGTCCCCGAGTGCCACACGTATTTTTCGCCTCGCCAGTTAACGAAAACAGGGAAAATTATTACTTTAAAAAAAACAAGAGCCTTTAGTAGGGGGGGAGTCAAATCAAATGACCCCTCCCGCTCTGGGCGGAGCGGAAGGGAGTGTCAGACTTGACTGACTAAAACCCAAACATTTTCCTTCTTAGCCCTTTGTGTTCCAGTGCCACGGTATCTCTTTCGAACAGTCCCGCAGCCCTGGCAGGCATCGGCCCTCTCGGACCCCTTCCGATTTGCTGATATCTCCTTGAAGCGCGCGTGGCACACGAATGCGCCGTTGACACGGCCTGTCATCATGAGACGGACGGGCGGTGAGCTAACCCATTACTCACCGTCCACAGGCCCGCGCTTACGGTGGCCGGGGGCCACTGGTTGCCCCCCGACGCCCGGGGCATCTCCCGCGGCGGCTGGGAAATGAGGTTCTCTCCCTCTCACGTTCCGCCACCTCCTTCGCTAGCATGACTGCTTCGCAGAAGGAGGCAACAGCTTCCCATTCCCTCTCGCTCCGGATCCTCAACCTTCCCATGGCCCTTTCAACATACGTTGGCCGTAACGTGGGGCGGCTGCGGACATAGCACCCTTGGCCATCTTATTTTACCTCCGCAGGCGCTTCTTGATCCCTTACAAATTAGACCATGTGTGTCCCTTATGTCAATTCTCCCTTTCTAGGGCATGAACTAGCACATGTAACCAAAGAAGTCAACTCCGCTGCCCGTCGACTCCCGTTGCTGAATGTACGCGTAGCAGTCTTCATACTCGTACTCCGTGCCTGTCGTTGCTCTCCGCGGCGCTCCTTATGTAGTGCGCTATCCTCCAACTCCCTTATTTCGAGTTCCCTCCGGGCGGCGTGCCACGCGTGCGCAAAGCCCCGCAGCCGTGCGAAGTTCGCCGGTGAGCTTACCAGGTCGCCGTAGTAGATCGGGCCGACCTCCGCGCGACCTATCCTATCCATCATCTTGCGTCTGTCGTCTACGTACAGGGGGCAGACCCACAGCGCGTGGTGTAGGTCTTCCTCTTCCATACCACATTCGCACAAGCTGTCCTCACATAGCGCCATATCATGCAACCTTTTCCGGAAACACCCATGCCCCGTGAGAATCTGGGACAGCTGGTGATCCGGCACAACCCAGTGCGATTTGAGTCGTGCTTTCACGTCCGGGAAGAAATGGAACAGCTCTTGTCCTTTCTCCTCATTTGCCCATCTCTTTTGCCACATGTCCATCACCTCATCGTGAATTTCTCTTTTACGTCGAGCCAGCTCGCTCCACCGCAAGCCCGGCTCTACCTGTGCTTCGGCCGCAGCCTGGCGCTCCTCATCATACCGCCCCACAAGGATTACCTCCAGGTCCGCCAAGAGAACACCACCCAACACTGCCAGCGCAGCCGTACTGGTAGACCGGTACGCCTTCGTCAGCAGTATCAGGCTTGGTCTCTGGCACCTGAGCAGCGCGCTGCGAACAACGTGGAGTGTCGCTGTTTTGTGCCAACAAGCAGCAGCATACGTCACCGTGGCTACGAAAGTGCCCCTGTAGAGGACGCGGAGTCCGGGATATCGAATGCCCCATGAAGATGCCGACACTCTTGACATCTTGCCGAAGCATTTGGCCGCGCGTTTCCCTGTCGATGTCGCATGCTTCGCGAAGGACAGACCTGTGTCGAGTACCACACCAATGTAGTGTGCAGCTCACCTAACCTTATATTTGTAACTGCACACACTAATTATGGGCATTATTACACGAATCGACGAATTGAACAGTTCTCTTTTATTCTGCTTACATCACTCTAATACATGGCGACCCTTAGCCAGCAATTAAAATTTTGCAACTAACGAGCAAAGCGAAAATGTCAGAAGTTCAAAAAAATCACCAAGATTTATACTGATGGAAGTTTGTGAAGACGAAGAAAATTAGAAGAAAGAAAGCAATGAAGATTTTAGAAGTTTATAAAAGAAACAGAATCATACCAGAAGAATTTGTTTGAAGAACTGAAAACAACTAAATGAAATAAGAAGTCGGAGTGCCGGGTGCCGGGAGAATGCTCAAGCCTTATGATGAGAGGATATGCAGGGCGCCGGGAGATAAATTGTTCGGGTCCGATGTGGAGCCGCTGGGAGTCAGCTCGAGTCCAAGTCCGTTCATCCACGCCACGTGAGACGTCGTGACCTACATATACGTTGTCAGTAAAAAACGTACCTACTGCAATGTAAGTTTTGCACAGCAAACATATTTATATTTATTGTAATTTTTTTATGTTATTGTAATTAGAGTATGCTGTATTATTTAATATTTAGTTTTGGAGAATAGGAATGTCCTAACAATTGCAAGATTTGCACGCAAAATTAAAGTATTTAAGAGAATATTTAGTAAAACTAGGTCCAGATAGGCGTAGACAAGATTTAGCTTATAAGAAACTAATAGAAGCAGAAAAAGAATATAATAAACTGGATTGTATTTTGACTCAGTTGAACCAAGAAGTTAAAGATCGCAAGTTAGACAAAGAAGCTTGTGAGGTTTTCCAAACATTAATTCAGGAAGTTCAATCAAATTTTCAGAAAATAAAGGGTTACTTTCTTTAGTAGATAGTAGTAGTCAAACTAATTCTAAGGATTTTATAGAACATTCAGATTGTGGTCTAAAAATGGCTGACGCATTCGATATTAGAACGGCAATTTCTCTTTTGCCGGTGATGAATGGCCAGGAGCAGGTGACCAATCAGCTTATTGATGGTATCTTGTTTTATAGTTCGCTTATCAATGATGCCAGTAAAACTCAATTGATACAGTTTGTGCTAAAAACGCGTCTCTCGCCTAATGCAAAATTGCGTCTTAAAACTAATTACACAGATGTTGAAAGTTTGGTAGAAGACATACGTATTTATTTATTACCCAAAAAATCGTCTGTAGCTTTACAAACACAATTGTTTAAGGCTACTCAAGGCCGTAGGAGTATAGAAAAATTCGGTACAGAGATCGAGGAGCTGTTTGTGAATCTCACGATTGCACAGGCCAACGACAAGCGCGATGCCTATGAGGTTTTGAGACCACTCAACGAGAAGACTGCAATTAAACGATTTAGCGATGGTTTGGCCGATAAGCGGCTCAGCACCATAATTGCATCACGACAGTTTGCGTCGTTGTCTGAAGCTATTACGGCTGCGGTAGATGAGCAATCCATGTCTGTCCAGCCACAAGACCAGGTTATGCAATTTAGGGCTAACCAAAACTATAAACGTGGTAGCTTTAGAGGTTCTCGAGGCCGAGGAAATAGACAGTTTTATAACAATATTTTTTTTTATCAAAACTCAAACAAAAACCATGAAAATAGCACAGGTCAAAGAACTTCATGTAGTGTAAATCGAGGCAAACAGTCAGGTAGTCAGCGTCAGCATTTACGCGGACGTCCGGTGCATTGTCAGCGTGTTCAGCATAACGCGCAACATTCCAATGTCCAAGAAAACTTGCGCAATGATGACACAAATAGTCATGAAAGACTAGATTTTTTTCGTACCTAAACCGTACACTCATACAATTCATAGTTTTAGTAATTTTTGTATAATTAATTGTCAATTAAAAAATAGTAATGTAGATCTTAATTTACTGATTGATAGTGGAGCAAGCTTATGTGTGCTTAAGTATGAATGGTTGTCGCGACATAGGAATTTAATGAATTTAGTAAAACAGGATAAGATAGTTATTAAAGGAATTAGTGGTAATTTAGAGTCATTGGGATATATTAATTTAGATATTATAATTAATCATGTGATTTTCCGACAAAAATTTTACATTTTTGAACACTTATCGTGCGCCGCAGAAGGTATACTCGGGCAGGATTTTTTTGAGCGATATAACGCGGTATTAAATTATAAAAATGGTACTCTGAGTTTAGAAACCCGAGACCAGTCTGTTAGTGTTCATGTTAATAAAAATGAATTTACAATTCCGCCCCGTTGCGAAGTAATTAAACACATCCCGACGTCGCACAACAGTGATTGCGTCATTTTGTCAAAGGAAATTTATAAGGGAGTGTTCACAGCGGGTGTAGTATCGAAGCCACATAATGGAATTATTCCTGTTAGGATTTTAAACACAACTGATAGTTCAGTTAATATAAATATGTCAGATTTAATTATTAGTAGCCTAGATAATTTTTATGTTTGCAAGTTTGACCACGATGGTAAATCAGTGGATAGAGTCAGAACTTTGCTTACTACTTTACAACTCCATACCTATTTAAATAAAGAGGAACAAAGAGGCATTGAAAACGTATGTGCCGATGTTTTCCATTTGCCAGGAGATAAGCTCACTACTACTAATTTAATAGAACATTCAATAAAATTAAAGGAAAATGCGTCTCCAGCGTACGTGAAGCCTTATCGATTGCCTAAAGCATTGAAAAGCGAGGTACAAAGACAAATAGATGAAATGGTTAAAAACGATATCATTGAAGAGACAATTTCAGAATGGTCAAGTCCAGTTTTATTAGTACCTAAAAAGACAGATAGGTCAGGAGAAAGGAAATGGAGACTTGTAGTGGACTATCGCCAACTCAATAATAGGATACAGGATGATAAATTTCCGTTACCCAACATCACTGAGATTCTAGATTCGTTAGCTAATAGCATCTATTTTTCAAAATTAGATCTCAGTCAAGGTTATTATCAACTGTCTTTAGAAAACAAGTCTAGGAAGTTTACTGCTTTTACAACAGACAAGCAGTATCAAATGAAACGATGTCCAATGGGACTTAAGACATCGCCTAGTGCTTTTGCTCGTCTCATGACAATAGCAATGTCTGGGTTAAATTATAAATCATGTTTCTTATATCAAGATGATTGTATTGTCGTAGGAAATTGTCTTGAAACGCATAACAAGAATCTTATAAAAGTTTTAGAATGCCTAAGAAGAGTGAATTTGAAACTAAATCCTCTTAAGTGTGAATTTTTACGCAAAGAAATCGTTTATTTAGGACATAAGATTACTTCAGAAGGTATATTCCCAGATCCATCAAAGGTAGAATGCCTGCAAAAATACCCTGTCCCGCAGAACGTAGACGAAGTCAAGAGATTTGTTGCATTTGCTAATTATTATAGGCGTTTTATTCCAAAGTTTGCTGAAATAGCCTATCCATTGAATGCGTTATGTAAGAAAGATGTAGCGTTCGTGTGGAGTGATGAATGCGAGCGAGCATTTTACAAGCTAAAACAGATCCTTACTAGTCCGACTATACTTGACTATCCGGACTTTAGCGACAATAATACTTTTACGTTACAAACAGATGCATCAAAACTTGGATTAGGCGCCGTGCTGTCTAATAGCAATAGCAAGGTAGTCGCGTATGCCAGCCGTAACTTGAAACCAGCTGAGACACGATATCCGGTGATTGAGTTAGAATTACTTGCTATTGTATGGGCAGTTCGACATTTTAGACCTTATTTATATGGCAAAAAGTTTAACATAAAGACGGACCATAAGCCATTGATTTATTTATTTAATATGACAGATCCTTCAAGCCGGTTAACAAAGTTTAGATTATATCTTGAGGAATATGACTTTGAAATCAGCTATGTCCCAGGACGGCACAACGCAGCTGCAGATGCATTGAGCCGGATACCTATTACATCCAACAGCTTAAAGGATATGAACAAGCATGTAGTATCGGTCATGACAAGGGCACAGACTCGAAGGTTACATACTGACTGTGACAACAACGACATGACTACTGAGGTATCCTCTACTTCAAGGCCTGATCAACCTAAGGTAGTGGAAATCCTCAAACGACCAATTCACAGCGTTGAATTGATATTATGCACTAATAAAAATACAATAAATCAGATAGAAAAAACAAAACATTTCACAAGCGATAATGGAAACTGCAAATTCGTGCCAGAAAAATCAGCAATTTTTGTGATTTCTCGATCGTTATCAACCGTAAGTGTGTTAGCGAGAGAATTACAACGTTTTTGTAAGCAAATCAAACTAAACGAGCTCATAATAATCAAAAGCAAGCGCAATGAAATTTTTGTAAACAATCTTATAAAGGAAATGAGTCATTTAAATGATATTCCTAAGCTACTTGTTATTAAAGATGTGACAAGAGTTACTGACAAAGACACGAAAACTGTGATCTTAAATGACTTCCACCTGTTACCTACGAGTGGTCACGCGGGGGTTAACAGAATGTTAAATAATATTAGGAAGTACTATTATTGGCCAGGAATGACTAATGACGTAACAGAATTCGTAAAGAAGTGTAGAAGTTGTCAGATTCAAAAGCATTCCAATAGGCATACGAAGGAGCCGATGGTTATCACATCCACGGCATCCACCGCTTTTGAAAGACTTAGTTTAGATTTAATGGGTCCTTTAGTTGTAGATAATTTAAACTATAAGTATATTCTGACATTACAGTGTGATTTAACAAAATATGTCGAAGCTTATCCTTTAGAAAAGAAAGATACTGTTTCTGTAGCTAGGTTATTTGTAAACAATTTTATTCTGAGGTATGGTATCCCTAAAGAGATAATAACAGACCAGGGAACAGAGTTTATGTCATCAGTTTTTACTGAGATTTGCAATTTGTTGCATATAAATAAACTGCATTCGACAGCCTATCATCATGAAACTCTAGGAGGTTTGGAAAATACTCATAAGGTTCTAGGAGCTTATCTTAGGATTCAGTGTGACAACAACAAAACAGATTGGAGCAGTTGGCTTCCATTCTGGTGCTTTTCTTTTAACACTACAATTCACTCTGAGACAAAATACACTCCATTTGAGTTAGTATTTGGAAAAAATTGTAATTTACCATCTAATATAGCACAAAATTCATATGTTGATCCTTTATATAATCCTGATTCATACCCTTTGGAGCTAAAATACAGACTTCAAAGAGCACAAGCTGAAGCTAGAAATAATTTATTAGTTAGTAAGGAAATAAGAAAAATCAATTTTGATAAAAATGTAAATCGATTAAAATATAAGAGTGGAGATTTAGTTCTAATTAAAAATCAAGTAGGTAATAAGTTAGATAAAGTTTATTTAGGACCATACAGAGTTATTGAAGATGTATCACCAAATGTAAAAATTTTAAAAGATGACAAAGAATATGTAATTCATAAAAATAATACAAAACTGTTTGTAACTTAAAATACTAAGAAAAGGTGTTTTTTTATATAATATTAGGCTTAAAAGTGTATTACTTTTGATGTTTTATTTGTGTTAAGTTAAAAAAATGCATTATGTACTCACTAAAGTAATAATAACATTTTTTTTAAAAAAAGGGGAGGTGTAGTGTGCAGCTCACCTAACCTTATATTTGTAACTGCACACACTAATTATGGGCATTATTACACGAATCGTCGAATTGAACAGTTCTCTTTTATTCTGCTTACATCACTCTAATACACCAAGGACTATCGTCGACGCAGCACTCCCGATCGAGTCCCCGGCAAGCTTGACAGTGGGGGCCCGCTGGAATTTTCCCCTGATTGTCATCATGGATGATTTCGCAGGGGAGAATCCCAGCCTCGTCCTGGCACCCCATGCCGCAGCCAAGTCCAGTGTTACCTTGGCCGCCGCCTCAATCCCAGACCGGGATTGAGACTCAATCAAGATGGTCACGTCGTCGGCGTACGCTACCATACGGACGCCGTCCGGCAGCGGTAGGCGAAGCAGGTCGTCCAGCAGTAAGTTCCATAAAGGTGGACCCAGGACCGACCCCTGAGGGCAGCCCATTGTGGACACCTTCCACTCCACCCGATACCCAATGAAAAGCCCGACCCGTCGACGGGCAAAGTAGTCCGCCAACATCTCAAAGATGTTGGGCTGGCACCCCCCCCCGTTTGATTTTCGTCAGGATCATCGGCCACCAGGCGTTGTCGAAGGCGCCCGCAATGTCCAAGAATATGGCCTGTACGTACTTGCCCGAGCCCTCCCTCGCGGCGCGCATGATATCGTTGAGCGCCGTGACGGTTGACTTGCCTCGAGAGAATCCGGGCTGGGAGGCAGAGATCTGATTGCCGATTATGGGGGCGCAACTTAAAATTACTCGCTCCAAAATTTTCCCAAGCACAGACAGCAGCGTTATAGGTCTGTAGGCCTTGGGGTCGGTCATCGGTTTGCTATTGCCCTTCGGCAAGACAAGCAGCCGGCCCTCCTTCCACACATCCGGAAACACACCATCAGACACACACTGGCCGTACACCGCTGTGACTTCCGCGGGTACGACTTTCCAGACTTTCTTCATGCGCGCGCTAATTCCGTCTAGACCCGGTGCCGTGTTTGGCAGGCTCCTAATGATGCCACCCAGACTATCACGTGACAGAGGAGGCGCAGCCTGACCTGACGGGATGAGCGAGGCGGTGACCCGGACCTGCCTGTGGTATGGCGTGTCCCGGGACGGGTCATTTTCTTTTTCTTTTTCTGTCGGTGGGGGGACCGGCGGTGGCGTGACACTCGGTCGGGACAGCAGTCTCGCGATCGGTGGTACGTCGAGACGTGGCGGCTTTCTTCCGCCAATTTCGCGCCGCACAGCCTCCTGGATATCCTCCGGCGACATCAACAGCCTCTTCGCAGCAGCAGGTGCGGGGTCGAAACGTCCACCAGCATCTCCATCTCCGTTGACGGAGTGCTGAAATGCTGCGGGGGAGTTCGCGCGGGATCACGCCAAGTACCTTGGAATATACTTGGATAGACGCCTAACCTGGAAGAAGCATATCTTCACAAAGCGATTAGCTATGGGTCAACAGTTGCGCACTATGTACTGGCTATTAAAAAAAAGTTACACTCCCACTTCAAAACAAACTATTGCTTTATAAATGAATAATTACATCCATATGGACATATTTGACATATGGCCTACAACTCTGGGGAACAGCAGCAAAATCTAACATTGAAATAATACAGAGATTTCAGTCAAAGATACTAAGAACAATAACGAATGCACCTTGGTATGTCTCAAACATTAGACTCCATCACGACCTCTGTGTCAAAAGTGTTAAGGAAGAAATCTTGGAAAGGACAAAAGCTTACAAGAAGTGAATTACTAATCATCCAAATATGCTGGCAGTCAATCTAATGAACACCCAAACAGTTGCTCGTAGACTAAAAAGAAAGATTCCTCAAGACCTTATCTGAGAGGCACAAGAATAAACGGAGCAGTCACTGGACGGCTTTCGTGCAAGCCCTTTAATTAAATAAAATCCTGCATATTGCTGAATATCTGCAAGATTGATAGATTGCAATAAAGAAAAAGAAAAAAAAAATTGTAATCCCTAGAAATTTTGTTTTATGAATTTGCTGAACTATTAAGATCTTTATGTGAAATTTTGAGGTATAGGTATTAACTCTTCTGCGTTTTAAAATTTAATATTTTCGTTTTTTCTAGGTTAATTTTTAAAGCGTTCATATCCAACCATGTAATTATTATTTTCAAACTGTTGTTTATATTAGACTCATGCAATTCATCATTTTTACAATCAAAAATAACTGTTGTGTCATCAGCAAACAGTACAAAATCTTGAGGAAGATCATTTACGTATATTGTACATTACCATACCAACTTCCAACTTCAATAAGATTTGATGTTTAGTTTTTGAGATATGAGAATTCTTCATCAAACTGCAGCAGTAACTTTGTTTTTTGTCATTAACCTACTATGAATAACAAATTTAGTTTTGCTGTTACATGTAATACAATACAACATAATTTATGAAAGAGCCTTAAAACTATTTTGAGTGAGTTCATTTATTATTATTTATTTATTTTAACAACTAGCTGATACCCGCGACTTCGTTCGCGCGGAAATTTTAAGGTGTATGTGTGAGACTGCCTCGTTGGTAGACTGGTCGCAAGCACGACTGCTGAGCTTGAAGTCCCGGGTTCGATTCTCGGATCGGGCAAAGTGTTATTGGGTTATTCCATCAGGAATTTCTCAGTAGCAGCCACGAAGTCTGGATTTAATGTCGGGCCCGGTTGATGGGGCTCGCCCCCTATAACATAGAGCTTCAACATTACTGGCGAAATGTGGATGTACGATTAAGTACACCTTCGGGAATTAAAGGCGTGATGTATTGTTGATTTATGTGTGAGAACTGACGGTCTGATCGTAATATGATTATGTGGGTGATGACTACAAAGGGCGTGCTTTAGGGTGGTGTAATTCTGGGCGGCAGAGGTCCGAAACAAAATTAAAAGGCGTTGAAGCGACACTATAATATGGCTTAAAAGCCGGAACATATTTTTTTCAAAGTGAAAAATACGGCGCATTGTTGGGCACTATTTATTTATTTTTTCCAATAGTTTTGTATACAATAAAAAATGTCATAACAATGACCGTCACCACGTGCAAGTTTTGGCTTCATGAAACACGTGAACAATCAACAAATAATTGACCGTCTGAGAAGCATGGAGTAGGTACCCAAAAGAATGCCTGCTACTTTTTAGGTATGGCCCTGACATTTGTTGATCGTCATTGCAAAAGCTTATTTTAAGGGAAATTACTACCTGTTAATTAAAATTGGAATGGGAAGTTATTTAGAATATTTGGCATGCGTCGAATTAAAACGCTCTCTCCTTTAGCAACTCCTGTAATGATGGTGGTTTAGGGGTATGAGGAACAGGGTGTAAAGTTCCTCAATACTCCATTGAAAAGGAGAGGATCCTCCGACCAGACAGGTGTTGTGTCTGGTGGGCAACTGCCCGACAGTTGTTGTCGGGTTTCTCTATATAGTCTTAATTCGATGTAAACTTTGCTTGCGAGATGTAGGCGATTGATGTTAGTTCTTCCGTCGCGTCATAGATGGCGCTGTAGTAGTATTTGTAGGTCGCTACATCACTTTCCTCAGGAGACCAGAGTCGATAGTCGAATGAGTCAGCTTGTAGTATTATGCCGTGTCAGTTGGAATTTCGTAGCCGCATTGTTCACGGTGAGTCGGAACAGACTGCGGTGGTGAGGCGAACCCCAGTGAATCGGGACCGGCGCTGCGTTTGCTCCAGTGCGTCAAAAGTAGTGAAGCGCCGCGATGTGGCAGACAGCTTGAGAGGCGTCGACCGGGAGACAGAAGCTCTCGAGTAGCCGAAAATGCAGTGTGCTGTGCCACTGATTAGAGGCTGAGGGTGCTGACCAGGAATGCGCTCCGGCTGCATGCTGGTGGTCAGGAATACCCATTTGAAGCTGGTTGGCTGTGAGACTCGCTGCTCGAAAGCTCGAGAGAAGTGATGATGATGACGTCACGTTGCTCGAAGGCTGCGCTGACGTCCATTTCGGTGTCACCAGTTTTGGGGTATGAGGAACAGGGTGTAAAGTTCCTCAATACTCCATTGAAACGGGAGGATTCTCCAATCACATAGGTGTTGTGTCTGTTGGGAAACTGCCCGACAGTCTGTTGAAAACCCGAATCGACTTAAGACTAAGTCGATTTAAACTTTGCTTGCGAGATGTAGGCAATTGATGTTAGTTCTTCAGTCGCGTCATAGATGGCACTGTAGTACTTTTTGTAGTAAGTTGCTTTTTGTAGGTCGCTACAGTGGCTTTTGTAATTTTACTACCTAAGCTTTGTGATACGAAGCCTGGTGCCGTGGCACCGTCTGGGTACATCAAAGTTTCGCATCAGCAGAACTAAAACGCCAAGTTTAAGCTTCATCTTATGGGAACGGCACGCCCGGTAGCTCCTGGGAGTTGAAAAATTCAACGGGGTGTGCAGGACTACCGTCATTAGCCATCACAGTAAATGCGGATGTGTAAACTTTAAAATCGCCGACGATCATGTCTTAAATTTCGTATTGTCTAAGACCCACTCGTTCTTTAATCGCACTATTTATTTTGAATGGTTAAAAAAACGAAAACTATTTTGTAAAGATTTGAAAATTTCATAAAGCATTAAAAAAAAATACCTAGTTACAAAAAGTGAACACCGGTTGGGGATCGAACTCGC
The DNA here is from genome assembly GCA_949152445.1 of Cerastis rubricosa. Lineage (NCBI taxonomy): Eukaryota > Metazoa > Arthropoda > Insecta > Lepidoptera > Noctuidae > Cerastis > Cerastis rubricosa. Next base: position 310,135 of record OX424525.1, on the reverse strand, counting down.
GTTGTTTTGAAAAACTTACAGCATTAAAAAAATATCACAAAAAGTGCATACCGACTGCGGATACGAACTTGAAACCTTTTGCTTGGCAGGGCGGTCATAGAACCGCCAGGCTACTTACTTTGATGACAAATGGATTAAAATAGCCGGTTTATTCTAATGCTTGTCATGACAGTTGTCAGTTGTGAAACAGTTGAGAAATGTGGACTTAATGCAATATTGCTCATCCCCCTAAGTTATTAGCGTGATAATATATAGCCTATGTTACTCGGTAAAGATGTAGCTTTCTAATGGTGAAAGAATTTTTAAAATCTGTCGCGTAGTTTTTGAGTTTATTCGTTACATACAAAAATACAAATCTTTCCTCTTTATAATATTAGTGTAGATGAGTCACTGTTTTGACCGGGCAGACGTCTAATAAATCGATAAACGCCGGCTGCATGCACGAAAACCCGGCCAAGTGCGAGTCTTACTCACACACAGGGTTCCATAGCCCCAAACAATATAATAACAATATTTTGAACTGTCATTCATTAGTTAGTAGTTTAAGTTAGTAAACTTCCACTCAACCGCAAAACTAAATTTGTTTTTCACAGTATATTATTGAAAAACAAAGTTACTGCTGCAGTTTGATGAAAAAGACCCATATCTCAAAAATTAAACATCACATCTTATTGAAACTAATTTTCGTTGATAGATTTTTTTACGTTCTATAAACCTAAATATTTACAGAATTTTCCTCCTCTTACTTTAGAAATTAGAGGGGGGGGGACACATTTTACCACTTTGGAAGTGGCTCTACCGCAAACTATTCAGTTTAGAAAAGAATGATATTAAAAACCTCAATATCATTTTTAAAGACCTATCCATAGATACCCCACACGTATCGGGTTGAGGAAAAAAAAATTTTTGGTTTTCAGTTCTAAGTAGGGGTGACCGCCAAAATTTATTGCTCTTTTTCTATTTTTGTATAAAAATCTTAATGCGGTTCACAGAATACATCTACTTACTAAGTTTCAACAGTATAGTTCTTATAGTTTCGGAAAAAAGTGGCTGTGACATACGGACGGACAGACAGACAGACAGACATGACGAATCTATAAGGGTTCTGATTTTGCCATTCGGCTACGGAACCCTAAAAAGGATGACTCATTATCCCGTTACGCTCATTGTACGCTTGCGCCGCATAAGCAGACATGTATAAAAGTTATAATTAAAATAATCTGTTCGTTAAAGTAATACCGGCAACCGTAGTGTATGTGGAACTGTTTAATATTAAAATCCTAATGTATTCACTCAGAAATAAATATTATTCTATTCTATTAAAAAAAAAAAAACATATTTGAATAAATCATACCTATATTAAAAATAAATTTATCAATTAAATTGTAGATTTCATTTAATTCGTTCTTTGTATCCATACGGCTCTGTATGGTGTCGGGCGTAAAGAATAGCACATAGCCCATACCTATCTTCCCCTTGGGTGTCGTAAGAGGCGACTAAGGGGCTTGCCAGAGAATGGGCAGCAGCGTTCTCTGTGCTTTTGTAACAACCGTACTGCGATCGCCAACCCGCCTGCCAAGAGTAGCGATTATGGCACCCCCCCCCCCTCCCAAATGTTAATGTGACTTGGGGGAGGCCTATGTCCAGCAGTGGACGTCTTTTAGGCTGAAATGTTGATGATGATGATCCATACAAAATAGTGATAATTCAATAAAAATGATTCTATTTTATTCATAAAAGTATGAAATGATTTCATCAATGTTTTGTTATGACTTTGTTACGTTAAACTATCGTCCGTAAACCAACTTTACAGACAACCAATTTTTTCGTGCATGTAGCCGGCGTTTATCGATTTATCAGACGTTGTCACGTCAAAATGAATTGTTTCATGGATCAATCAATTAGAGACTGACCTGGTATGCATATATGAGCTGCAGCAGAACGTAGGTAGCGGTGACGGCGAGCGCGAACACGTGGTACGCGCGCTGCAAGCCGCTCTCCCCCGCGCCCAGCGCCGCGCGACAGAACCCCACGGCGCGCAGCACGCGCAGGTGCGGCTCCACGCTGAGCGCGCACACCGACCTGCGCACAACATTACATATCACATCATCATCTGTCTAGCCTTTTCCCACATATGTTCGGGTGACTTCCAGTCTAGGGGCTAACCACACTTATTCAGCGCTGTTCAGCTTTGGTCCATGGAAAAGAACGCTTTTGTATGGATATGCGCGCAGCGCGCGGCAAACTGGTATAAAGTGAGGGCAAATGTATTTTTATCATGTGAATGCTATAGACAGCGTTTTATTTTTATTTTATTTTATGCTATTTGGGAAACTTACAGCTAATTAAAAGAACGTTCCTAAACAATACGGATTTAAAGGCCATTTACAAGTTTCTGCAGTTAAACGAAGTAACAAACAAACAACAAAAGCAAAAGGTAGGTACAAAATAACTACTAAAACATATGTTACGAGACAACAAACTATGAACCAAAAATATAAAACTAAAAACTACAATTCAGATACAAACAAATCACTTATCTGTAAAAAAGCTTTTTACTAATAAATGCTTGAGCCGAGAAACACTGGTGTTGAAAATGTCCAAATCATATTCATTAGTGAGTTTATTAAAACTTCTGCTCGCACGGATCAGAAACGAATTCTGCTTGTACGCGGACTTGGAGTGAAGGACACGCAACAAACTGGGTTTGCGAAACGTTTTGCAGTGTGTGACCAATCCTAAACTACCTAACAGCTCAAGGCAATCTACACTACCGTACCATTTGCGATTTTAAAAAAGTATGTCACATCAGCATGCGTCTGCGCTCATACAGTGGTAAGATATGAATTCTCTTACACCTTGCTCCAAAATTGGAAGTATATTTCCTAGTTTTAGACTGCAATTAACGTAGGAACCGCTTTTCCTTCAATTTTGTCTATATAAATATTATAACTAGGGTTTCACACTTGTGAAGCGTACTCCAAGTGGCGGCGGACAAAAGCACAATAAAGGATTTTATACGTTTTTAAAATCAGCTGATAACCTTAGTAAGAATCCAAGTGCTTTAGAAGCTTTATTGACAATGTTTTCATTATGAGCATCAAAAAGCAACTTAGAGTCAAATGTGACACCCAGGCCCCTAATAACACTTCTCCTATTTATATTAGTGTCACATAACATAAACTGAAACATGATTGCATGTGGTTTGCGTGTGTAGGTACTAACAAAACATTTAGAGACATTAACCTCGAGTTTAATAAGGATACATTAATTTTGAAATCTATCCAGATCCCGCTGTAAACTAAAACAGTCGGAAAGTTCTGATATACCTAGGGTGTTTAATAACCCGTTGGTAGAAATAAAAGTGGACTGTATTTTGGTATAGGCTAGGTTTAATGCCGATTAAATTTACAATAGGAAACTGTCCCGGACAAACATAAAATAATTAAGTAAGGCGTTTGAGAGATCGTCCGTCGCGGTGGTGTCCGAGGAAGCGAGTGTCCGCAGGCCGGCCGGCACCGCCGCCGCCGCCCGCAGCTCCCCTCGCTTGCCGATGATGTGGACGATGACGCGTAGGTCGGTCACGTCGCTTGCGCGTGTCGCCTCCGCGTGCCGACTGCGTGGTTGTTGGGTGCGATTCCCAACATAGGGCATACAATTTTTATATCGTCAGCGTATAGAATTATTTTGGAATGGGTAAAGCACGAACCAATGTCATTTATAAATAGTTATTTGTGCAACAAAAGAGCAAAGCCTTTTTTGCTGCGAGTGCTGTTTTTGAATCCTGAGCAAGCCAAGGATTTAACTATTGAATCACTCGCTACGCTCGTGATTCTAAAGTTGAATCTGAGTGTGGCGACGGATTCAAAGGCACGAGATGCATAAAACTTTGCTCTCGTGTGACACACATAACTTTTCACTTCAGCAGCGAGAACACTTGAGATAAAATAATAAACAGGAATAGATTAAAAAACTATTTATTGTGAATCAAAATAATTAAAATTGTAGGTAGATGTACTGTTCTCGTCGCTAGTTTCACTCATATTTTACGGTTATTTTAATATTTTTTAACTTATTCAAGTCTTTACGCCAGCCACGAAATTTTATTCCTGCTCTTTTATTTTAAACTAGCTGATACCCGCGACTTCGTTCGCGCGGAAATTTTAAGGTGTATGTGTGAGACTGCCTCGTTGGTAGACTGGTCGCAAGCACGACTGCTGAGCTTGAAGTCCCGGGTTCGATTCTCGGATCGGGCAAAGTGTTATTGGGTTATTCCATCAGGAATTTCTCAGTAGCAGCCACGAAGTCTGGATTTAATGTCTGGCCCGGTTGATGGGACTCGCCCCCTATAACATAGAGCTTCAACATTACTGGCGAAATGTGGGTGTACGATTAAGTACACCTTCGGGAATTAAAGGCGTGATGTATTGTTGATTTATGTGTGAGAACTGACGGTCTGATCGTAATATGATTATGTGGGTGATGACTACAAAGGGCGTGCTTTAGGGTGGTGTAATTCTGGGCGGCAGAGGTCCGAAACAAAATTAAAAGGCGTTGAAGCGACACTATAATATGGCTTAAAAGCCGGAACATATTTTTTTCAAAGTGAAAAATACGGCGCATTGTTGGGCACTATTTATTTATTTTTTCCAATAGTTTTGTATACAATAAAAAATGTCATAACAATGACCGTCACCACGTGAAAGTTTTGGCTTCATGAAACACGTGAACAATCAACAAATAATTGACCGTCTGAGAAGCATGGAGTAGGTACCCAAAAGAATGCCTGCCACTTTTTAGGTATGGCCCTGACATTTGTTGATCGTCATTGCAAAAGCTTATTTTAAGGGAAATTACTACCTGTTAATTAAAATTGGAATGGGAAGTTATTTAGAATATTTGGCATGCGTCGAATTAAAACGCTCTCTCCTTTAGCAACTCCTGTAATGATGGTGGTTTAGGGGTATGAGGAACAGGGTGTAAAGTTCCTCAATACTCCATTGAAAAGGAGAGGATCCTCCGACCCGACAGGTGTTGTGTCTGGTGGGCAACTGCCCGACAGTTGTTGTCGGGTTTCTCTATATAGTCTTAATTCGATGTAAACTTTGCTTGCGAGATGTAGGCGATTGATGTTAGTTCTTCCGTCGCGTCATAGATGGTGCTGTAGTATAGTCATAGTAGTATTTGTAGGTCGCTACATCACTTTCCTCCGGAGACCAGAGTCGATAGTCGAATGAGTCAGCTTGTAGTATTATGCCGTGTCAGTTGGAATTTCGTAGCCGCATTGTTCACGGTGAGTCGGAATAGACTGCGGTGGTGAGGCGAACCCCAGTGAGTCGGGACCGGCGCTGCGTTTGCTCCAGTGCGTCAAAAGTAGTGAAGCGCCGCGATGTGGCAGACAGCTTGAGAGGCGTCGACCGGGAGGCAGAAGTTCTCGAGTAGCCGAAAATGCAGTGTGCTGTGCCACTGATTAGAGGCTGAGGGTGCTGACCAGGAATGCGCTCCGGCTGCATGCTGGTGGTCAGGAATACCCATTTGAAGCTGGTTGGCTGTGAGACTCGCTGCTCGAAAGCTTGAGAGAAGTGATGATGATGACGTCACGTTGCTCGAAGGCTGCGCTGACGTCCATTTCGGTGTCACCAGTTTGGGGTATGAGGAACAGGGTGTAAAGTTCCTCAATACTCCATTGAAACGGGAGGATCCTCCAATCAGATAGGTGTTGTGTCTGTTGGGAAACTGCCCGACAGTCTGTTGAAAACCCGAATCGACTTAAGACTGTAGTCTTAAGTCGATTTAAACTTTGCTTGCGAGATGTAGGCAATTGATGTTAGTTCTTCAGTCGCGTCATAGATGGCACTGTAGTACTTTTTGTAGTAAGTTGCTTTTTGTAGGTCGCTACAGTGGCTTTTGTAATATTACTACCTAAGCTTTGCGATACGAAGCCTGGTGCCGTTGCACCGTCTGGGTACATCAAAGTTTCGCATCAGCAGAACTAAAACGCCAAATTTAAGCTTCATCTTATGGGAACGGCACGCCCGGTAGCTCCTGGGATTTGAAAAATTCAACGGGGTGTGCAGGACTACCGTCATTAGCCATCACAGTGAATGCGGATGTGTAAACTTCAAAATCGCCGACGATCATGTCTTAAATTTCGTATTGTCTAAGACCCACTCGTTCTTTAATCGCACTATTTATTTTGAATGGTTAAAAAAACGAAAACTATTTTGTAAAGATTTGAAAATCATAAAGCATTAAAAAAAATACCTAGTTACAAAAAGTGAACACCGGTTGGGGATCGAACTCGCGTTGTTTTGAAAAACTTACAGCATTAAAAAAATATCACAAAAAGTGCATACCGACTGCGGATACGAACTTGAAACCTTTTGCTTGGCAGGGCGGTCATAGAACCGCCAGGCTACTTACTTTGATGACAAATGTATTAAAATAGCCGGTTTATTCTAATGCTTGTCATGACAGTTGTCAGTTGTGAAACAGTTGAGAAATGTGGACTTAATGCAATATTGCTCATCCCCCTAAGTTATTAGCGTGATAATATATAGCCTATGTTACTCGGTAAAGAAGTAGCTTTCTAATGGTGAAAGAATTTTTAAAATCTGTCGCGTAGTTTTTGAGTTTATTCGTTACATACAAAAATACAAAAATACAAATCTTTCCTCTTTATAATATTAGTGTAGATATGGCGTGTTCGGAAATAGCACCCATGATATTTTATTTTTCAAAATATATTACGTAACATTATTTGAATTAGAAATAATTATTTACAGGTTAAATATTAGTTTTATTTGCAGTAAATACGTATTTTCGTTTAAAGATTAATATAAAGATAATTTATTTGGTAAAAACATGCGTTTACACAAAAAATTGAGCATGCAAGATCTTATTATGTAGGGTAGGTCCGTACATGCTTTTACCTGGTGAGGTGTACAAATTTGTTTTTTTTTTTACAATTATACAGATTAGTAAGTTTTTTTTATTTTAACCATTGTTTTTGTGAGTGTATTCATAATGATTGATTGATTTGATCATATTAATAATATAATATATTTATTCAAATATTAATATTGGCACAATAAATACAGTTAAATCTTAAAAATAATGAAGGTATGACAAATTTCGATGCCTGTACTAGGTTAAACCTGTATCACAGGCGGCTGATTCTAATAACTCCTACTTGGGCGAGATTTCTTAACAATATTTAACATAACAGTAGAAAAACATAATTGTAAAATAAGTTAGTATGAGTTAATATATTATGATATACCTAATGGACATTAACGCTAAAATAATTAAGGTCAAACATGTACATTAAATCTAATGAAAACAATTTGTAGCACTTAGGTAATTACTAACACTAAAAAGAGTGTCAGCAGTATAAACAATATTTATGCATATTTACACATTGCACAAAAACACCGTCAAGACACTGTTATTGCGGGCGACACTTTGCTTAGACAGCGAAAATCAACTCTAAAGTCTGGCCTAGAGTATGACGCACTAAGTTCCCTCATAGTCGACAGAGTTAATATATCTGTGTTCAGCTATTTTTCTAGCAGGACATTCTGCGTCTCCCGTTTTGTGGTCACTGGGCTTTTTAAAGCGGGAACAAGTCGCGCATCTCGGAGTGTCCGCTTTCTTCGCGCATTCGGACATCATATGCCCTGCTTCACCACAGTGACCACATATAGAATTAACTTCTCTGCAAAATTTGGCTGCATGGCCATACTGCTGACATTTATAGCACCTCGTAACTAACGTAAAGTCCCGGACAGGACAAGAAGACCAATTTATAAAAATCCTTGATTGATGTATAAGTATTTTTCGAATATTGGCCGCAACTTCAATAACGAAGTTACAAGTCACTGCCTCTCTTTTCCCAGATTTATGGCTTAATTTTACCAAGGTCAAAAAGGATTCCAATGACATGGCCGGTAACTTGTCAGCTACATTCTGCATATTGATTATTGATTGATTGATTAGACATGATTTTATAATAACATTAATAACTGATTTGCATATTATTTTCTTTGAGAAACGTTATACAAATAAAAAATACATATTGTCCAATTGTCATGCAAATAGAATTGAAATATGTCAAAAGGTAAAATATGTGTATAGGTAAGATATATCAAAGGTACAATAATTATGTCAATAGGTATAAAATGTCAAAAGGTACAATATGTCAAATGGTATAATATGTCAAAAGGTACAATATGTCAAATGGTATAATATGTCAAAAGGTATAATATGTCGAAACGTATACAATTTTTTAATTTTTTTTTATTTGTTTATTCGGATCTCCAACAAAGAATACACATATACAATGTAGGTCACAATCATACAAACGGTTCTTTTACGTGTGTTCCTTCAATTATAGGAGACCACAGCATGCACATATATCTAGGTGTTTACAGAGAGATTAGAAAAAATAAAAATATTTAAAGGGAAAAATAATAACAAAAGGAAATCGAAAAAACAACTCAAAATAGAAATAAGAACCAACATAATAAACAGCATTTGATGACAAGAAATTATAAAAAATCATATATCGAAATTGTTTCACATAAAATTATAATTATTATTTAACATTTATTGCAGTGGTCAAATTATGTTTGTATTTAGATAATGGAAAGGTAATGTCCAAGTTAGATTGCTTTGACAATTCATTAAATTCCCTACAGAGTCTTGAGAGAGCGGCGAAATGTCCGAGATTGGTTTTGGAACCTAAGACATAAAACAAATTGTAAAACAAATTGTGCGGCAGGTGAGATGGCGCGTTCATATGTAGCTTACCTAGTAATTCGCTACAGTCTATGACTCCATTGAATATTTTGTGGAGTATTATTAGATCAGCCGTTTTACGCCTGTCTGCAAGTGAGACCATTTTGTATTGCCCTAGTCTATCTTTGTAGCTGGTTACTTTTTTGGCTAGTCGATTTTTGTAACAAAGATGATACAGGAAGCGCCTTTGGACACTTTCCAGGTGTTTGATGTATATGTAGTAGTGAGGATTCCAAACCGGGCTGCCATATTCCAGTATTGGGCGAACCAGTGTGTTGAATAATTTTATTCTGGTAGATGCCTTTTTAAAGTCTTTACTGTTGCGTAAGATAAATCCAAGAATTTTAAACCCCTTTGATGTCGTGTTTAGTATATGTTTGTCAAATTTAAGTTGTTTATCTAGTGTGACTCTTAGGTCACGTATCTCTTCTATTTGTTTTAGTTTTTGTTGGCCTATCATGTAAATGTTCGGTTTGACAATTTTGTTACGGCTGGATTGCATGTAATAACACTTTGAGACGTTAAGAAGCATTTTATTCGCTTTACACCAGTTCGTCAGTCTGTTCAGGTCTTCCTGCAACAAGACAGTGTCAGGTTCATTCAGGACACCATTGGTTTCATTATTTTCATGTCGTCGGCAAAAAGATAAAATTTTGAATGCCTAAGGCAGTGCATGATATCGTTAGTAAAAATGTTAAAGAGCCTAAATGTGAACCTTGTGGAACACCGGATGTAGCTTTAAAAGACTTTGAGTGATGGCCACTCATAACAACTTTTGACGACCGGTCACTGAGGTAAGACTGAAACCACTTAAGCATTGAACCTCCCACTCCCAAGTGCTGGAGTTTCGCTATGAGAATTGAATGATCTACCTTATCAAACGCCTTACTGAAGTCAGTATAAATAGTGTCAACAGGAATACGTTTATCTAAGAATTCCAATAGAGTCGACACGTAGCACATGAGATTAGTGGTCGTAGATCTGTGTTTGATAAAGCCGTGTTGGTTGCTGGTGACCATATTCTTTTGTCCTGCTTTGAAAGTATGTCAAAAGGTATCCGTTAAGAAGTCATTTATACTATAGTAACATTTGTCTGTTAATAAATTCCTAATCTCTTTTTAACCCCCGACCACAAAAGAGGGGTTTTATAAGTTTGACGTGTGTATCTGTGTATTTGTGTATCTGTGTGTCTGTCTGTGGCATCGTAGCTCCTAAACGGATGAACTGATTCTGATAAAAGTGGTGTCGTTTGAAAGGTATTTTAATCAAAAGTGTTCTTAGGTATATTTCGAGAAAATCTGTTCCGCCGTTTGAAGATCATCATCTCTTTTCTAGTTGATGAGGGATTTTAACAACTTTCACAGATAGTCGATTTGAAATTTGAAATGTTGACGCTTGTCACCATGGGCATTGCTGAGGGGGGGTGCACCACACCCCTCCCCACAAAATTCACTTTTTTTTTTAAATTAATATCTTTCCTTCGCAACACCGAGAAAATTGGAAGGAAAGAGGGGAGGCCTGTGCCCAGCAGTGGGACAGTCAAGGCTAAGAAAAAATAATATAAGTTGAAAAAGCATGAAAAAAAATTAAATAAAAAATTTAAAAAAAAACCGACACAAAAATCCCCTAAAAAGCCAAAAAAAAAAAATCCATGCGTCGTAGCGTCGGGGGACCGCTAAGAAGACCACTTAGTACAAGCACAGGACAAAGCGGTCCCCCGACGCTACGACGCTTGGATTAATTTATTTTTGGCTTTTTACAGGATTTTTGTGTCGGGGGTTTTTTAATTTTTTTTAATAAATTTGTAGTCAGTGCTTTGTAAACTTGAGGTATTTTGTTATAAATCTTAGGGGCCATACCAAAAAAGCTTTTCGACATTAGAGCAGTTTTTGCTGAATGTGAGCAAAGTTGGCTATTGTCCCGTCTGTTTCGTGGAAAAGCGTCTGATAGTCGTGGAAATAGATGAGGATTATTTTTTACAAAAGTCGCTACTTCAAAAATGTATAGAGACGGTAAGGTTAATAATTTGTATTTTTTAAATACCGGTTTGCAGCTTGCTCTCGATTTTAAGTTAAACATAGCTCTTAAACATCTCTTTTGCGCTTTGAAAGCAATTTCTTTGTTTGTGGAGTTACCCCAAAAAATTATACCATAGCGCAGGACTGAGGCTACCAATCCATGATAGGCCGTTACCAAGGCGTCTTGGTTAAGTTCTGGGGCCAGTTTGAAAAGCGCATACGCGGATGAGCTTAGCTATTTACTTACGAGTTCAATGTGGGCTTTCCAGTTCAAATTCGCATCAATTATTACCCCGAGAAATTTGGCATTGTCGACTTTCTTTAGTACTGAGCCGTTGTATCGGGCTTCAATCGCGTTATCAGTCTGTGTCCGTTGAACGAAATGCATAATTGTAGTCTTGTCCAAGTTAATTTTAAGATTGTTCCGATTTAGCCATGATATTATCAATTTCGTAAATGTCCTTATTATTACATGTTATTTAAATACAACAATAAGTTAAAAATTCAATAAATTACATTAAAATACATAATTATCTTTTTGCAAAATTTCTTTAGTTCCGAACGTGTTTGTCTTTGAGGTCGAATTCAAAATAGGAACTTCGAAAGGGCTGGTCTTTGTGTCTCTCTCTCTTTCTAATGGCGGGAAAGAGATAGAGTGTGAATGTTTCGAATTGTATGATTAACCTAGGCTGAATAAGATATTCGCGTCTTTCTAAAAAAATAATTAAAAAGTTACTTGGTCTCACTGAGTGAGCAAAATGCCATTTTGCTCACTGATTTCAGGCAGCAAAACTTACATGTTTGAGCTACTGAATTGAAAAATAATAAACAACAAAGGACCCAAAAGGGAATTTAAATGAAATATTTTAATTATTAACCGACTTCTAAAAAAGGAGGAGGTTCTCAATTCGGATGCTTGTATTTTTTTTTATGTTTGTTCGGGCATAACTCTGTCGCTTACCAACCGATTTGAAAAAATATTTTTTTGTTGGAAAGCGTATACTTTCCAAATGGTCCCAGACAAGCGGTTTTGAAAAAATCAACAAAAATCTAAATATTCTAACTTTTCGTTTACTCTGCATTGAGTTTTTTGTTCGCGCATAACTCAGTCATGTACGAACCGATTTGGAAAATTATTTTTTTATTCCGAAGCCTATGCTTTCCATTTGGTCCCATAGTCACCAAGTCGGGATCTGAAGATGGAATCTTGGCGAAATCGAGAGAACTCTTCAAATTTTATAGGAAAACGTACAGCGATTTTAGTTTTTTCTACAACAAGTGAAGCATTTGTGTTCAATAAGAGCCATTCTACCATCAGATCTGATGATGAAGCCAAGAGACAGGCACCGTAACTCCATAATAAGACAATGTATATTAGCTGTGTTTGGGCTTGTTGGAATTGTAACGGTATGCATTTTCCAGGTGTACCACAGACTTGACTTTCCTTATTCAACCTACGTAACATGTAGGTCCTCTGCTTTGACAGGCTGTTTTCGCGATGATCAGGGTTCTTATTCAAAATGCGTTGATCATTTCTTTCCCTAATTTCTTTTAATCGTTGTCTTTATTCCTTTTTCTCAATTTCAGTTCGACGCCGTTTTCTCATACGAGAAGCATCTTTACTAGGCCTACCCATATTTTATTATTAGATTTAAAATATGTCACTAAAAAATAACAAATAAAATTTTTTTTTCAAAAAAAAACCGACTTCAAACAACCCTAAACGCACTAAAAAGTTAAAAATAATACTATAACCTACCTATATTAATAAACCCAACCTAACCGACGATTAACCTATAACAAAATTTAATAATTCTTTGGAGTCGGTGCCAAGCATAGGTATCGTAACCTGAATGACTATATAGACAGACTAAAGCCAGAAAAACAAAACATCTTACAGTTTCTAAACAATAATTCAAATTATATTGCTTGGCACCGACTCCAAATAATTATAAAATTTTATTATAGGTTAATCGTCGGTTAGGTTAGGTTTATTAATATAGGTAGGTTATAGTATTATTTTAACTTTTTAGTGCGTTTAGGGTTTATTGAAGTCGGTTTTTTTTTTGCAAAAAAAAACTTTTTTTTTATTTTAAAACTTAATTTTCGAATTATTGATTTCGTCTTTTACCTACTCTGGACGCTCTTAACTTGCCCGTATTTCTACATGGTTCTCACATACTAGTCATTCTCAACACGAATGTTGCAACCAAGATTTTGTAACATATTTAGATTTAAAAGAGTGTCCATGGAGTTTCTCGCCTATTCTTATCCATAGAAATCTACGCTTTGGAATGGACAACTACAGTACTTTCACAAGTTATTATGTCTTGTGACTGGGACTGTAGCCTCGCGTTTTATTTTTTTGTTTTTTGACTTTCAAACGTGCCTGTAATGGTCTAATTGAAATAAATGCTTTGAGTTTGAATGCCGCCGCTAGGAAAGGCTCTTTATTTGTATCTTGGTTGGTTTCCTTTTCAAAATAAATTAATTCATATTCAAGACTGCTTCAATACCTTTATATATAATTTTTTGAATTATTCAATTCGAACATTCCATTCGAAAGATAACACGAGTTTAAAAATGTAAGTATTAGAAAAAAGTTGCGTGGTCGCCGCTCACCCCGCTCAGCTAGCTAGCTAGGCACCACCTTATGCGATGTAGGCGTCACTGGGGTACGGGCCGTACGGGAGGGTAGTCAATGTCAAGAAGTGATTGTGAATCTGTGCGTATTATAATTTTTATTTTTTTGTTAAATACCCGTGCAAAGCCGGGGCGGGCTGCTTGTATAATCTAAACGTGTGTTACAATCTTCCCCTCAGTCCACAAAGACGTCTCGGCATGGTGGACTGGATAGTGAAATTATTGTTTTCTCGGGCGTCCACGTCCTCGTTTGGCCCTAGGTGAAGGCTTGCTGGTAACTTTGTCCTTTCTCAGTCGTCCTCTTCTTCCAAGTGGCTTCACGAGTTCGGGAACTGTTTCAAGGCTTCCCCTTTCATATGGTGTCAAAGCGAAAACATGATATAGGCTGATTGGATTGGTAGGATCATTTGGAGTAGGTACTTTAAAAGAGGTGGGACCATGTTTATTAAGGATGACGTATGGTCCATCTCTACGTGGCGCAAATTTGGCGGTTACACCTTGAACTCCCTTGATCACGGGGTGTAGGTTAACAAGTACCAAATCACCTGGTTGATACTGTGGATATTCACGGCTATGCTCATCAATATATGCTCTAAATTTATTTAGTGACCAGATTACGGCTAACGCTTCTCGTTCAATAGGGGAGTAATTTTCCTCAGCGGGCGTGAGTAATCTACTCGCATAATAAAGGGATGTTCATCTTCCTTCTCCCCCTAGACCAGAACTGCTCCAAGCGCATAGCTACTGGCAGCAGTTTTGAGAATGTACGGCTTTGCTTCGACGAGCTTTGCTTCGACTGGACAAAATGCTAGATTTGTTGACGGTTGTGACCGTTGTTTATTTGCGCAGCATGTTGGGCAGCTACTGCGAACTACACCAGGTGCACCACAGCCATAACATGTTACTTTGGATGCGGATGGAGATGGAGATGGACCCTGCGTCGACTTGGTAGAAGCTGTTGTAGCTTGATTCTCAGGGACGGTTTCAGTTGCCTCTAATTCTCGCTGTTCGTTTTTCAGCTTCCTACAGTTTTCGGTAGCATGGCCGTTGAACTGACAGAAACCGCACTTCTCTTTGGGTTTTAAGTTCGTATTTGGCTTAGCTTCTTTGTGTTCGTCACAGTTAGTCGGTTTGTCTATCCACATCTGTTCGACGCCCCGAGCTGCTTCCAATAATTTGTCGTAACTCTTAACAGAGTTAATCTTGAATGAATCTTGTCACGTATTCGGTGTTTCAGATGACCGTATACTATGTGAAGTTGATCGGATTCTGGTTATTCGGGTTCCGGAAGTTGAGAAAAAAGCATTAGCTTATGTGCGATGAAGCTTTCAGTGGTTGTGCGGAAGTCTTGCTTTTCTGAATCGATTTCTTGGAATATCAAAAAAGGAGGTTTCCTCGGGGCAAAAGCATGACGGAGACGGTCTTCGAAATCCGCCTATGTGGGGACATGCTTTTTAACTCCCTGCCATCACACTGCAGCTTCACCCTTGGGGAGCAGTGGTAGACCATTGAGCGCTTTTGCATCACTTACATTTTCTATACTGCTGCCAAAAAAGCTTCCGGCACTTCGGAGTCCTAGGTCCCGTCGAACTTAGCTTTGCAGGTTGTAAAAGAACCGTGTCTTCCTGGTGAAAGCTTCGACAGCAGCGCTTCGAACTGAGTATAGGACATGGTCACCGACATCTCTGCTTTCTTCCTTTCTGTAGGTATCGTTGTTATTCGTCCGTAGCATGTGACGTACTTTGGTTTCTCTTCGCACCCACAGTTGGTCACCAGATTGTAGGAGGTGTTGCAGGGGTTCCACACTCGAAGGAAACACGGTTGACGTTTATATTATTTTCAGCAGCATTTACAGGTGACACAAACACGTTTAACAAACTTAAGATGAAGCAGATGGTGGTTTTTGATACTACAATAGGAACAGTTCCCACGACCAAAACCTTGGGACGAAGGTCGGGGAATGAAGAAGTCCCAACTTGTCGACGTGGAGTCGGGAACAGTCACGTTCAGCGCAATCATTGTGGCCCAATGTTGGTCATAACACCCCTCTTTTTTGGTCGGGGGTTAAAAACAGTCCCTTCACGCAGCCGGCAACCAAGCATTCTATACATCACACCAAGTAACACTACGCAAAAATTATTGTTGGGAAACGTCTTTTTTTTGTGGGAAAAAACACGTTTTACGGTAAAACTTAATGTGACGCACTCAAAACATTGTGCTGATGGAGGCATTGAATTGTAAATGGGTCATGGAGGTATTTAAAGTAAAGATATAAAATTTAGTTATTAAAAAAAACCGGCGAAGTGCAAGTCTTACTCGCACACAAGGTTCCGTAGCACCAAACGATGTAATAACAATATTTTGAATGGTCATTCGTAAGTAAATTTACACTCAATAGCATAACTAAATTTGTTTTTCATAGTGTGTTAATGAAAAACAAAGTTACTGCTGCAGTTTGCTGTACTGAACCCTAAAAACTTGTGAAAAAATTGGAACTTTGACGTCCAATATCTATAGAATGTCAATGTCAGTAACTAGAAGGTTCCCAGGTAAGGTCCAGAACAAAAAAATGATCGCAATGACGGAGAGACCAAGTGCCTTTATATTTCGTTAAGGATCTACTGACACCCTTTATAAATGTAGCGAGATTGTGACTTTGACATTTTGTAAGAATGTATTCCTCTCATAAACACCATTTTTACAATTGTTTGCAATGATGTCAGATCGCAGCTCAGTCAGGCAGCGATAAAAATGACGATTTTTAGACGAAAATATTTCAACGACCGTTCAAATTTTATATGTATAAAATTTGGGGTTTAATAAACAAACCAAATTTCATGCGTTTAAGTTGATTATTTAGATTTTGAGTTATTAAGTGGTCAAAAGTGGCTCCAAATGGTTCGTATAATAGAACACACGGCAGCGGCTGCTGCTTCGCCAGTTCCTTGGCTTGACCGTGATTTGACACGCAGCCGCGTGTCTAGATATTAAACTCAAATACATGCTAATTAAATCGGTGAATATCTGAATATTGAAGAAATACAAACCACTACATTTTGAACGTATCATCCCACGTAGCCGCCCTGCTAGTGAAACTACAACGGCCAACTGCAAGTCGGACTTGAAGACGACGGGTTCCGTATCACTCCAATATTTAAAACCGAAAACGCCGGAAAAAACGCTCGTTTCTTGTATTGGGACCATGGGACCCCCTTAAATTTTTAACTTTAGTTTATTATATTGTTACAGCGGTTATACCTAATACCTAATACACATTCTGAGAAAATTTCTTGTATTTGATTCAAAAGCCTGATAAATTTTCAGTCCTTCCTGTCACAGAAAAACGGACCTACAAAAATCCTTTGTCCTAGTCCCGTCGGCAACCTTTAAAACCCTGAAAACTGCTCATCAGAACTTTATTAAATTAATCAGTTCTGTGCCGACACAATTTAAGCTGAACATCCTAATTAATATGGGACCACACATGAGATAATCCCTTTCAAATAAAAAAGAATCATCGAAAGCCGTTGGCTTGGTAAAGAAAACGTGTGAGCCAGATAATAACGATGCCAGTAACCATTGTAACACACACACAGTCATCTTCTTATACATTAGCATGGTGTCATTTTTGAAACTTACATTGCTGAAACTTTTGGGAAACTGATTGTAATGTAAAATAATAAAATACTTTTATGATTTAATAAGTACAACGTTTATCGAAGCAGTAACATTCAGCTTTGAATTTATCAGTTTATATACTAAATTCCTTATGTCTAATTACTTTATTTAACATTCATATTCCTACGAAGTAATTGGCTCTAGGACGACCATTATTATTTTGCAACCGCGACAGTTGGAAAACATTAAATTAAATATACGGTACCCTGACGTTTCCAGAAGCTGATGGACGAATCGATTAAATATTCATCGTTTTAGCATTGTTTTGTAATTGCCATCAACAATCTACTGTGGCTTGACTTAATAACGTACAACATGTGCACTAATTACATACCTAGCCTCTGTTTTACGTTTGCATACCGACAAGGCTTCCACGAATACATTCTGTATTTAAAGTGAATCAAGACTCTGCTAACACAACCTGACCGTATGAATAACCTCTTCTTTTTTAACTGGCGAAAAATAAAAAGGAGTTGGCTCTCAAGTCGACGCATTTTTAGGGTTCCATAGCCAAATGACTGATACGGAACTCATAAATTTATATTCACCTTGTCCGTCTGTCGGCCTATCCGTCCATATGTCACAGTATTCTCCTCCAAGACTGTCAGCCTCATACATGAAATTTGAAGAGTAGCTGTCTTCTATGAACCGTTATACAAAAGTGAAATGTATGGCCAGTAGTATATAATTTATGGGTGCGTACCTTTTGATATAATAACAAAAGATCTAATGATCATTTGACCTATTTTCATTTGATATAATTTTTTATTAGTATAACGATGAAATGATATAATGAATTATTGTTATAATTTCAGTTTACCTAACTTTAAATGGTTTAATAAACATTTTCTATAATGCACATTTGAACTGACCCTAGTACCCGGCAGCCCGTCTACCCTCGACTATGGTAGCTGTCGAGGTAATGACGTGGCAAGGGGTGCGAAGAATCTCCGGAAGAGATCCGGCTGCCTACACCGGCGACTTGACCTGGCAACATACAACACGCGAACACTCCGAACTGACGAGAAGATAACCGAGCTCGAAGAGGAATTGAGCAGGTTGCGATGGAGTATTGTAGGATTATCTGAAGTCCGAACAGAGGGGGAGGACACGATGATCCTGAAATCCGGCAACCTACTCTATTTCCGAAAGGGTGACCGGCAGTCCCAGGGTGGTGTTGGGTTTATCGTCCACAAGTCCCTTGTGAATAACGTGGTGAAGATCGAGAGTGTGTCGACCGGGGTGGCGTACCTGATACTCAGAATATCCTCAAGATATTCGCTGAAGGTCATACAGGTCTACGCCCCGACCTCGGCACACCCCGACGACGAAGTGGAGACCATGTACGAGGATATCTCCAAAGCCATGCATGGTTTCAAAACCTACTTTACCGTTGTCATGGGGGACTTCAAAGCGAAACTGGGCAAACGAGACGGAGATGAGCTGCAGGTGGGGCAATTTGGGTGTGTATGTCGGAACCAACGGGGACACCAACTGGCTAGTTTTATGGAGAAGGAGGGCCTCTATATGATGAACTCCTTCTTCAGAAAGCGTGAGCACAGGAAGTGGACCTGGCAGAGCCCCGATGGTGCAACTAAAAATGAGATTGACTTCATCATGTCAACCAAGAAGCTAATGTTCAATGATGTCTCTGTGATCAATTCGGTGAAAACTGGGAGCGATCACCGCATGGTAAGAGGCACATTGAACATCAATATTAAGCTTGAAAGGTCTCGACTGATGAAGTCTACGCCCCGACCAGCTCTGATCCAGATCCAAAACCCCGAGAGCTTCCAGTTTGAACTCCAGAATCGTTTCGAGTGCCTAGGAAGCTCAGTGGACGAATGCAACTGTCCATACGACAAAGTCTAAGTTCTTCAAGACGCGTTGTACACAGAAGAACAAAAAACTCTCTGATCATACTCTCAAGCTCATGAAGAAACGGCGTGAGATGATCCTGCAGTCTTCAGAAGACGCGTGGAAATACCGGCAGCTCAATAGACAGATCTCTAAATCCTTGAAGAGCGACTTCCGCCGCTTTAATACCGAGCGTATTAAAGACGCCATTGAGCGGAACAAAAGGCTCAAAGGTATTTGCAAGAGATCTGGCTATTGGGCAGAGCCAGCTCACGAAACTGAAGACCGACGATGGCAAAATCGTATCCGCCAAACCGGAGTTACTGAGAGAGATCGAGAGATTCTATGGGCAGTTGTACAAGTCAACCAGGAAACCCGTTGTAAATCTAGCCAATGACCCAAGAGCTAGACTGACCCGACACTACACCGAAGACATCCCGGACATCAGCCTGTACGAGATTAGGATGGCTCTGAAACAGCATAAAAACAACAAGGCACCGGGTGATGATGGAATTACGGCCGAACTTCTGAAGGCGGGTGGAAAACCGGTACTTAAGGCCCTTCAGAAGCTGTTTGATTCCGTCATACTCGAGGGCAAAACGCCACAGGCATGGTGCAGGGGTGTGGTGGTGCTCTTCTTCAAAAAGGGCCAACAACGCCCGGTTGAAGAACTATAGGCCCATCTCACTTCTGAGCCATATCTACAAGTTGTTTTCAAGAGTCATCACGAATCGTCTCGCGCGCAGGTTTGACGATTTTCAGCCTCCCACAAAATCGGGCAACCTAAAGGGTACATTTACGCGGGCCCTTAAGGAGGCAGCGGAGGGTATCAGGGAAGCTGTGGAAGTCCTCCTTGATCGGACGACCTCGGAAGAGACGGTGAAGCTCCAAGAGGAGAATCACCGTCTCCATACGAAGATGGAGGAGCTCCAGCGGGAGGTCAGCGCCCTGAGGGCGGACTGGGTGTGACTTCGGACGGTCGCACTCTGCCACAGAACGGGTCTTTGGGGGAAGACCTGTTCAACCGGCTGTTGAGTGTTATGACCGCCCGCCGGGACAGCCTTGAACCCAGGCTCAACCCCCCTGTAAACGTCCGACCGCCGCTGGAAGCGGATAAAATTAAAATCAAAATCAAAAGTCATTTATTCAAATTAGGCTGATAATCAGCACTTTTTGAACGTCAAAATTACAAGAGACAGTCCCCCAAAACGCCCGCCCTTCGCCACTTCCTAGTGTTTTAGCTGGGAAGAAGAAGTGGCGGAACAAACTCCCCAGCAACACATCTGTCTGTTGGGTTAGAAGAAACAGATTCTACACAATAGTGTTCAAGTTCATATAAACAAAGAATCTAATTAATGTCACATGTCAGCTAGCACAAACCAATAATAAAATATTAAAAAATAAAGAAAAAAAAAATCCTCCAGACTAAAGGGCGTGCCCGCTTACACGTGCATACAGACGAAAAAAATAAAATAAATAAAGCAAAAAAAAAATATATGCATATAAATTAAAAAAAAAAAACTATGCATAAGTTGTAATCCACTATACGGTTGCAAAGAAAAGCAAGATCGGTATAACTTTATAATAACTTTATTAACACTGATTACACGGTTCTGATTACAATTGACACGTCTTCACTCGACGAGTGCTCAAACTCGACTGCCACGCTCCCAAGTGAACATAGACAAGTAACCTACCGTTTGACAGCTAATAGCTGTCAACCGGAAAAAGTCAGTTTAACAACTAAACTATTATTCAATGTTATTTCACATGGGCACATGGCAACCTTACAAAATAAAATACGAAACAAATATGACGAATAAAATAAAGAATATTGAGAGCAAAGCCTCTGCTTAATATTATATAACAACTGTACGGGTTGTAGTAGTTAACTCCGTACACCGATTTGTCGTGAAGGTTTTTAAGTTAGTATAGAGAAACACGTTCCACTAAGATGCACTAAATAGTTAAGTTTATTTAAGTTAAGAGTAAGTTACAGTACTAGAGTGGAAGGCGATTATTTCTCTCAGTTGTTGATAGCTACCCAGTTATAAGTTCACTATATTTAAATTCGTTTGTCATGTTGTTTTATTACGCTGAATTATGACGCGCATCGTTGGCCTAAAGTAGGTCACCGAGTAAGCAGAAAAATGTACGGCGATGAGACCGTACATATTGGCAACCCCTTAAAGAAGCTAAGATGAGTAAAGAGAGAGAAAGAAATAAACGCCTGTACAAAGTCAAACATTAAAGTTAAAGTAAATTAGTAAACAGTCAATCAAAAGTAAAGGCAATGTTGTCTCGGTGCCGTTGAGGTTGAACTTGGCAGTCGTCCGTGGGCGCCTGCTGGTTTTCTTCTCTGGCAGTCTGCTGTCGAAGTCCCATTGGTTGAAGTTCGATGTCCTCATGTGTTTGCCTTCTATGTTTGTTCCTAGGAAATCGCTTCTTGAGTAGAGTGCAGTATTTCCTTGTTATGATCCACAGGAAAGTGATGACAGCAATTGTTAGTAAAAGGTAACAAATTGCATATTGGTGAACGTCATGATCCGTAATAGTGGATGGTAGTTTCGGCTCGTTCTCTTGTTGGAACCGCAGCTTTTTGTCAATTTCCTCGAAGTCGTTTTTCTTAAGAGTGAAGAGTTCATGTGGCGCGTTGTGAAGTGTAACGTTGACGATGTTGTTTATCGGTGAATTCAGATTCGGTACATGCAGGTCATAGTTGACGTTAAGGTTGCTGTTGTACTGATTATGTGAAGTGATGGTGAGTTCTTTTGACCGCAGTACGCATCCTTGACTCAAAGTTACTATAGCCGTCGATGTGATAGTTTGCGATATTACGTCGTTTTCACAAACAGTACGTAATTCGCACCTTCCGCAACAAACGACCAGCCAGCTGTTTGATTCTTGCAACTTGATCCATGCTTCCTCGCATGACACGCTGTGGGCGTCACACGGTGACGTAGTTGCACGATGACCAAGTAGTTTAGCTTCGCAAGGTGCATTCTTGTTGTGTAAGTTGAACACTGGTATGTTTGCGTTACAAATGAAGTTATTCTTTTGCCTTTTGATGCATTGGTTGAAGTCTTTATCTTTTAGTGAGATGTAAGAATTCTTCTGAAAGTTCACAGCAATATATTCCGAAGATAACTCCATCAGTTTGTAATTTGACTCCGTCTTGAAGGGTATAGCGATAGCCCGATAGTAGGTGAAATCCTCATTCGAAATTAGAGGAATGTGAACTTCGAACATAAAGTAGTTCTTTGTTATTCGTGCTTTCACGTACAGCAACTTGTAAAGTTCCTTGATATCTTCTCTGATATATTCTGTCGGTAATGACAAAGTCCTCGGCAGTCTGCCGGATATGTCTTCTAGTTGCTTTACTAGACTGACTGGTGATATCAAGTGCACGTCCATATGTCCACTGTAGACATTGGTTAGAGTGTTCAGGAGCATAGTTTGAATTTCCTTAAGATTTCGTAGTAGTAGCGATGCTGTGAGCGAAGCGGAGTTGAAGTAACTTGTGGCCATCATTATTTGTATTTCTGTTTCAATGCTGCCTAGATTCGTCTTAGTTTCTTCCATGAAGTTTTCTATCATCTTGCATTGAAGCTTGATATTTTCATCGTTTTTCTTCAAAACGTCATTTTGTAGTTGCATGATTGATGTTTGGTTTTTTGCGAGTTCATGCAAATAGTTTTCGTTACGTTGTATGGCATCAATATCCTTGTGGTATTTGTCAGCAAATCTCTGGTCTAAAACACCAAATAAGCTGTTTGCTACCATGCCTACTCCGTCGATTAAGCCGCGCTTTTTGCGCGTAGATAAATGCTTATGGGGAGCCAGCAGCAATGTGTTGTAGAAGTTGAGAAGTTCCATCTCGTGGGTAAGTTGATCCGTCGTTGCTTGACAATAACTTTTATGGATCTTCTGACAAAGGTCATTTACACCGTTTATGTATTTTTCAATGTGTTGAACGCCCTGCCAGTAGTTTGTTAAGTTGTAGTACGTAAGCAAAGTCCATTCATCGTGAATGAGTTCTATTTTGCCTATTGTATCATAATAAATCGGTCGCTCAGATTCCAGGTTGGTAATTTGAGTGCCTGACCTTAGTTGCGAACCATATGATCCATTCACAAGTATCAACATTGTGAAAAGAAACATTAAAATGTTTGTAAGACATTTTCTTCCAGACTGTTTTGTTGTCGTAGGTTTCTCAACCTTTTGTGAATCCGTTTTGTATTCTTCATAATTTTTGTTGCAGTTTGTATCGATGGGTAGAGCCGATAGTTTTACTATAGGTCGTTTAATGACACCAGTTTTGGTTTTTAGGGTTGTCACTCGAACATATCCATCCGCTCCGGGGTGAAGTTCTAGAACCCGTCCCATGGCCCATTTTCCTGGCGGCAAATTGTTGTCCCGGACCAGTACGATGTCCCCCTCGCTGAGGTTTTTCTTGGGATTGTTCCATTTGCTGCGCGTTTGTAGTTGAGTAAGATAGTCGCTTGACCAATTCTTCCAAAATTGTTGGTACATGTGTTCGGTTAACTGCCAACGTCGGCGGAGGTCAATGTAGTTTTCATCAGTGTAGTCAGCTCGTGGTAAAGACATTGTAGGTCCCCCCGTTAGAAAGTGACCCGGTGTCAGGTAGTTATAAAATTCTTCGGGGTCTTCAGTGAGTTGGCAAAGCGGCCTGGAGTTCATGCACGCTTCTATCTTCGCAAGCAGGGTGGCAAATTCCTCGTACGTTAGTTTTTGGTCTCCTAGCACCCGACGAAGGTGATATTTCAACGACTTTACCGCGGCCTCCCATACTCCGCCTGCCGTCGGCCAAGCGGGCGCATTAAAATGCCATTGTACTCCCATGTCTGCGATGTTATTGAAGAAATTTGGCGACAAGATTTTCTTTTTTTCTGAAGCAACCTTGCTGCGCCTGTGAAATTCGTACCACAATCCGAGTAGACGTGACCTGGTGTGCCGCGCCTGGAGCACATTCTCTGGAAGGCTGCTATAAAAGTTTCAGTACTTAAGTCCGATGCAAGTTCAATGTGCACAGCCTTTGTAACCATACATACGAATATGCATATGTAACCCTTTGAAGTTCGAACTCCTCTTCCTTTGTTAAGTCTGACTTCTACGTGTCCTGTGAAGTCAACTCCCGTGTGGGTAAACGGGCGTGAAGGTGTTACTCGTTGTGGTGGCAGTTCTCCCATGATTTGGTTTAACTCCGACGGGTTGTAGCGATGGCAGCGCACACAGCGCCGTAGTTCAGCTTTTACCGCTCTGTTACCGCCAACGATCCAGTACCGTTGCCGGATGTGCGCTAAAGTTAGTCTGGCTCCTCCGTGTAAAGTCGTTAGGTGAGCATGATGGATTACCAACTCAGTAAATCTTCCACCCTTAGGTAGAATAATTGGATTCTTCATCTCAAAGGGTAAACTGGAATGGTTCAGTCGACCCCCGACTCGGATTAAGCCGTTGTTGTCCAAGTATGGTTTAAGTTTGTAAATGTTACTTTTTGTAGAAATAGTTTCTTTCTTCATAAGTTGTTTATAGTCTTGAGCAATTTCCGTTTGTTGGACATATTTTGTTATTTGTTCATTTGCATTGTTTAATTCGCATAATGTAAGGCATCCGGTGTCACGTTTCGTGTTACGTGCGTTTCCGATAAATCGTTGTATCCATGCTACAATTCTGATCGCTTTGGTCAATGAACTGCAATTAGTTAATAAGTCATGAATACAATTGTTGGTCTCTTTGTTCATAGAGTTCGATTTCGTTTGGCAAACGCTGCCTATGTTAGTTGTAAAAGTGCATGTTATGTTTTCTTCACGACTTTGTTCTTGGAAGGTATTCAAAAATGTAGGACCCTCCCACCACAGACTGAATGTTGTTAGCTTGGTCGGTAGCAATCCTCTTGATGCACAGTCTGCAGGGTTCTCTTGCGACTTCACATAACGCCATTGCTCGGCTGGTATGATTTGTCTTATTTTTGCAACTCGATTGGCGACGTATTTTTCTCTTTTAGACGTATCCCCCTGTATCCATGCCAGGACAACTTGGGAATCACACCAAACGCTTGTAGTTATACCGAAACCATTCAGAGCTTCTCTGATTTTTTCGATGAGTTGCGATAGTAAGAGCGCGCCGCAAAGTTCAAGTTTTGGTAATGTGATTGTTTGTGATAATGGTGCTACTCTTGTTTTAGCAGCAAGTAATGTTATTGTTGGCTTGTTATGTTCATCTCGGACGCAGCTGTAAACCACGCAGGAATAAGCCTTTTCGCTGGCGTCGCAGAATCCAAATAGTTCTATTTTCTGGTTCGTTGAACCGATCCAGCGCTTGATTTTCATGTGTTTTACGTTGGGTATGTCAGCTCTTAGTTTTAGCCACTTATCTGCTATATAAGACGGTAACTGTTCATCCCAATCAAGTTTGTTGACCCATACTTCTTGAAATATAATCTTTGCCGCAATAGTTATGGGTGATAGCCAACCCAGCGGATCATAAAGTTGTGAAATTTCTGAAAGCAGTCGCCTTTTAGTTATTTCCGGTCGACATTTTTCTTCATATTTCCAGTTAAACACAAAAGTGTCGGCTTGCGGATTCCAACCTAGTCCTAAGGTTTTCATGGATTCCTCTTGCTTGAAGTCAAAAGTAATTCTGCGTGAGATCTGCTCATCACTTAAGTTTTCTAACAATGCTGGATCATTGCTGGACCACTTGCGTAAGTTCATCCCGGCTCCCTTTAACATACCGATAAGGGATGTCTGGAGTTCCTGGGCTGCTTCCAGTGAGTTGTGGCCGCTTATGACGTCGTCGACATATGCTTCGTGCAGTAGTACTTTGGCTGCCATGGGGTATTTGTAGCCATCATCGTATGCCAATTGTTTGATGGTTCTCATGGCTAGCCACGGTGCGCATTTAGTTCCATAAGTGACGGTGCAAAGTTGGTACTCTTGCAGGTTCTCCGACGGCGTAGTTCGCCAAATGATTTTCTGCAAATGTTGTTGTTCCTCAGACAGCCAGATACATCGGTACATTTTCTCGATGTCAGCTGTAAAGGCGTATTTGTAAGTTCTCCACTTTATGATTAGTTCTTGGATATCTTTTTGTAGGTTGGGGCCCTTTTCTTGTAGGCCGTTCAGGCTATATCCTGTTTTAGTTTTCTGAGATGCATTGAAGACAACTCTGAGTTTCGTGGTAGTAGACTCTTCTCGAAGTACTCCGTGGTGTGGTAAGAAACATTCAGTAGTTGAAGATGTCATAGGTGTAGCTGGTTTCATATGGCCTAACTCCAGGTATTCCTGCAGGAACTCTTTGTATAACATTTCAAGACGGCCATTTCTTTTAAACCTTTTTTCTAGTTGCAGCAATTGTGATACTGCGATCGTTTTCGATGTTCCGATCTTATTTTCATAATCCGGACATAATGGCATCTTCACAATATATCTTCCATCTGAACCACGGCGAGTTGTGTCTTTGTAGTAAGTTTCACAGTGCTCCGCTTGAGATCGGTCAGTGTTTGTTTTGGAGACGTCTTCACTTTCCCAAAATTTTGTTATTTCAGCCAAGTCTAGTAATGTGACGTGACAGTTTAAAGTTTCTAGTTTTCCACACAAAATCCATCCCAACTGTGTCTGTTGCGCAACGGGTGACTTTGGTGCGCCTTTTAACATCCCATCTTGTATTATTTCCGCGTAAACGTCAGCTCCAAGTAGTATGTCAATGGACCTTGAAATGTTAAAATCAGGGTCTGCTAGTTTTAAGTTTTGCAAATGCGACCATTCTGATCGTTCGAATGTTTTGTTTGGTAGTTTATTTATAAGTTTCTTCATAATCAATGCTTCAGTGGTGAAAGTATATTCAGAATGGATTGATTTGCATGTTATTGTAAGGCGTCCTTTACAGTCGCCTGATACAGTTCCAACTCCAGATATCTTCGCAGTTAGTTTGCTTCTTGGCAGCTTTAGCAGTTGTGCTGCGTTTTCAGTTATTAAGTTGACTTGTGAACCTTGATCTATGAGCGCACGAAGAGTGACGTAAGTCCCATCTATCGATTTGACCTTGACTTGGACGGTTGTCAGTAAAACTTCCATCTCGCTGGCTGATAGATGATTCGAACTTGGCGTTTCAGTTTCCCTCGAAGTTCGTTGACCAGAGCGTTTGTTTTCATTGCTCGTCGAAGGTGTATTTTTATTGGAATTGTTGTAATGTAAGAGCGTATGATGCTTCATATTACATTCCTTACAAGTTTTCGTAGAGTTGCAAGTTTGGTTTTCGTGACTAAACAAACAGTTATTGCATAGTCGGAATTTTGCAACTGTGTTGTTTCGTTGCTTTGTATCCAAGTCAATAAACTGCTGACATCGCATTAAAACATGATTGTTTTGGCAAAGAGGGCACTGCCCGTATGAAGTGTGGTAAGTTTTTGGAACCCACTTCTTATGATCGAAGTTTTTTCGAGGTCCATGTTTTTCAGTTCCAGCTGACTTCTCTGAACTCTGTATGTCCTTCTTTGAAGTCTTCATGGTTTCAAACGCCATAAACTGGTTTTCTAAGAATGTCATAAATTCTTGTAGTGTTGACACCTCTCTGTTATCGTGCAAGTTTTTTATGTATTCATTGTAGCTCCCACAGTCTAGTTTCTGTGACATCAGATGGACAATCATCGGATCCCAACTGGTTATATCAAAACCAATGTTTGTTAAACCATTTAGACATTCCGTTGTTACGTCATGCAGCTTCTTTAAGTTGTAAGCGTCTGGCTTCTGTATGACAGGCAACTGCAGCATAGTGTTCATGTACGACGAGAATTGTAGTCGACGGTTGTCGTACCGTTGAGTCAGTATCTCCCAACACGAAGTGTAGTTGTCGGCGCTGATGCTCAAGTGTTGCACCAGTCTTTCTGCTTCACCTTTCAGCCTGGTCTTCAGATGCTGCATTTTTTGAGCTTTATTCAATGTCGGGTTTTTGTGTATGGTTTCCTGGAACAGATCTTTGAAAGATATCCATTTGCTGTAGTGTCCTGAAAATTCTGGGATCTCGATTCTCGGTGCTGAATGTTGGTGATGAGCGGTGGACCACATTTTGCTTTTCAGTAGTTTTCTTGTTTCGTCATATTTGTCTTCCACGCTGTTAAACTTGTCATGGTACGTATGTTCCGAACCTTTCAGTAAGGCTTCCAGTTCCCAATGAGTACTGTCAATAGCTTCCCATTTCGACTTCAAGATTGACAAGTGGTCGTCAAGTTCCCATTTTTCAGCTAAGGCATCAAAATCAATTTTTGCCATAGCTCGATCGATGGCTTTGAAGTTGCATTCCTGTTTAGTCAGCAAAGTTTTGGTCTTCTCATCAGGTTCTCCTCTCGACAAGTCTGTCAGGTCGAATTTGACATTTTCTTCAGTAGTTTGCAACATTTTTAAGATGTCTGCTTTAGTTGTTTCGTACATGGTTTTTGTCTTACCGTAGACATCTTCCACGAAATAGTTTATGTTCCTGTCTTCAATTTCTTGCAACAACAATGTATGCCGTGCATTGAAATCCATCCATTGAGCTTCTAACGAGGACAGCCGCTTGTTCAAGTATTCCTTTGTTTTTCTGGTTTTGCTATCCTTGTTATAGTTGGTGCATAATGTTTTGATGTTTTCAAAACATGTTGATTGTTGCGATAGTTTATTCATCTTGATTATAGATGATAGCTTACTTGTAGTTCAAAAAATACCTTTTCGAAAAGTCTCGAAGTTTATCCTTGTAGTTGAAGACTGTTCTAGGTATCGTCGAAGGCACTTCCAGTAGTTGTAGTTAGTTTCAGTAGTTGAAGATTCTTCCAGTAGTCGAAGACTCTTCCCGTAGTTGTAGTTAGTTCCAGTAGTTGAAGGCTCTTCTAGTAGTCGAAGGCTCTTCCAGTAGTTGTAGTTAGTTTCAGTAGTTGAAGATTCTTCCAGTAGTCGAAGACTCTTCCCGTAGTTGTAGTTAGTTCCAGTAGTTGAAGGCTCTTCTAGTAGTCGAAGGCTCTTCCAGTAGTTGTAGTTAGTTTCAGTAGTTGAAAATTCTTCCAGTAGTCGAAGACTCTTCTCGTAGTTGTAGTTAGTTCCGGTACTTAATGTGCCTGTACTCTCGCTAGGTATTTGCGCCTTCTCAATCCAACTGGGGCGACCCTCTTCCGGGAGACCAGTTGAACCGATTCGCTACCGTCACAAGAGACACAAACACACTAAGATACACGAAGGCTCGAAGGACCATAAATGTACGGGTTGTAGTAGTTAACTCCGTACACCGATTTGTCGTGAAGGTTTTTAAGTTAGTATAGAGAAACACGTTCCACTAAGATGCACTAAATAGTTAAGTTTATTTAAGTTAAGAGTAAGTTACAGTACTAGAGTGGAAGGCGATTATTTCTCTCAGTTGTTGATAGCTACCCAGTTATAAGTTCACTATATTTAAATTCGTTTGTCATGTTGTTTTATTACGCTGAATTATGACGCGCATCGTTGGCCTAAAGTAGGTCACCGAGTAAGCAGAAAAATGTACGGCGATGAGACCGTACAACAACAAAATAATGATAATAGCTAACAGTCGGCCTTTCCTGACACATTCACGTCCCGAGAATATGATAATCTTGTACAAGATTTAATCTCTTCAATAAAGTATTTAACAATTAAAATAATCTGACAATATAAACATACAAGTGATTACAATATCTTCCAACATACTATTTGTTGTTACTCCTACATTTCCATAACAAATATCTCATTATACATATTCTATAATGAACGAAACTCAAGTTTTAGCCTCATAATATTAAATTTGATTTCATCATTACATATTATCTACAATACAATCAACACTTCATGTCTTCAGTATTGCTAAGTCATTCCACTGAAACCTCTACATATTTTCAGTGGTTTGACTGTCACTAAATCATATCAATAATCAATACTGAAGCCCCTTCATGTCTTCAGTATTGCTAGGTCATTCCACTGAAACCTCTACATATTTTCAGTGGTTTGACTGTCACTAAATCATATCAATAATCAATACTGAAGCCCCTTCATGTCTTCAGTATTGCTAGGTCATTCCACTGAAACCTCTACATATTTTCAGTGGTTTGACTGTCACTAAATCATATCAATAATCAATACTGAAGCCCCTTCATGTCTTCAGTATTGCTAGGTCATTCCACTGAAACCTCTACATATTTTCAGTGGTTTGACTGTCACTAAATCATATCAATAATCAATACTGAAGCCCCTTCATGTCTTCAGTATTGCTAGGTCATTCCACTGAAACCTCTACATATTTTCAGTGGTTTGACTGTCACTAAATCATATCAATAATCAATACTGAAGCCCCTTCATGTCTTCAGTATTGCTAGGTCATTCCACTGAAACCTCTACAAATTTTTAGTGGTTAGACGATTACACAAAATTCATCAAGAGTTTCATGAGCTCATTTCAATCAGGTTACTAATTTAATGGAATCTGGATTATAATCTGGAACCGACAATCTCAGCATGGAGCATTGACTTCCAAAGTCAATAAAACAATCTAGTGCTGCACTATTAACTAAGCATATACTCCAACTCCTACAAATCCGCCCCTAAGCCGACCTACTGACCAGGGCTGGTTTAAAATATTTGCAATTATTTTCATGTTCTGCGGATATACCTAAATCGCTTTATGAGTTGTATCCTTTTTACCGGGACAGTCGTTAACCAAATGCCCTATTTTATTACAAGCAGTACACTGTTTGATTGTTTGTTTACACTTATAATACGGGTGTCCTTCTTCGCCACAATTGTATAATTTAGCTGTGTATTCTGTCATATTGGTTTTACTACGTTTATTGTCAATTACAGTGCCTGCTGAACCGATTTGTCGATTCTCTTGTTAATTGTAACTCCCTTCAAATACACTAGCAATTTATTGAGATCAGAATACTGGGCTGCTTCCGCACTAGTTCTTATAGAACGATCTTCAATACCAAAAATTATGCAGTCAATTGCATTCTTGCCGATAATATTACATCTATTTAGTAAGACTGTTTTGTCATAAAAATATTCCTCCTATGACTCTCCAGAACGCGCTTTACAAGCAAGCATATCTGACAACAACTGAGCGTAATTCCACGTCACTTGGGAAAGCGGAACGTAGTTTGTCTTGCCATTCAGACCAGGAAAACATGACACTAGGAAGTCCTTGGTACCATTTTTGAGCAAAACCTACAAGCTTTATTAGTGCGTAATGACTTGTTTGCCTGTCCGACCAGTTATAAATTTGTGCACACTCATTTACTTTGGTTATCCACATTCACACCTAAGGAAGGTTAGGTTAGGTTAGGTTAGGTTGGGGGACCACCCCACAGTGCTTGCGTCCACGTCGCGTCCCCTGGAAACGACCCAGTTTGACCACCGTAACGGAGTGGCAGACTGGGCTCGGCCAAAGTGCACTGTGATTATCGTAGCTCATCTTGCCTTTAGAGTACGAACCTGCGGAGGATATGCCTAAACCAACGCGGGATGCCTGCGGGCGGTATTTTAAACCCAAAGGCCCTTCTCAGGGCCAACCCAAAGGCCCTTCTCAGGGCCAACCCAAAGGCCCTTCTCAGGGCCAACCCAAAGGCCCTTCTCAGGGCCAAACCGACGCTTCGGCGTCAGAGGCTAGCCGCGCGCCGTCTGCGGCTAGCTTCTTCGGAAGGACGGATTTGTCGGATTTGTCTGACTCCGACGATGAGTCAATGGTTGGCGTCTCGGGTGCAGGCGACTCGCAGTCGCGAAAGCGGGCCTTCCTGCGGGATGGGTCCGAGGGCTCCTCGGCGTCAGGGTCGGCGAGGCTGACAAAGGCTAAAAAGCCGACGGCCGCGGACACCCACGTCGTTGGGCTCGCGGACGCCCAACGTAAGTTGGATCTTGCGCAGCGGGCGCAGCTCCAGCAGGAGCTTGAGGAGCGGGTTGCCGCGAGGGAGAGGCGGGCGCACGTCACGCGGGCAAAGTCCGGGTACGGTGCGTCCCGTGTGCTCTACGCGGACCACTCCCTGCTGGAGCTGGAACAAATGGCGGAGGAGGACGAGGAGGAAATTTTGGAGGTTGCCTCAAAGTCCTCAAACTTGAAGGGGACCTTCCAGAAGGCCCTCAAATGTCGGGCCGCGAGCTTGCTTGGTGTGGTCAAGGAGCTGGTGCAGCGGAAGGCCACTGACGAGACACGGCAACTGCAGGCGAGGGTGGATCGCCTGCAGGTGGAAGTCAGTGAGCTTCATCGCAAGCTGGCTGAAGCCACGGCCCGGCCGCAGCAGGCCCCTGCCGAGAAGACAAGGACGTCATCAACGCCTTCGACGTCGACGTCTAAGAAGACGAGTCCTGCAGCAGAGGGCCCCTCCTCCAACTCCAACCTTGAGGACATAATCCGCAAGGTGGTAATGGAGGAGCGGGCCTTCACGCGAGCCTGCCTGGCAGGAATAGAGGACCGGCTCCTGCCGGAAAAGCGCCTCCGACCGCCGCTTGCGGCGGATAAGGGCCGCTCCGAGCCGGGGCCGTCCTCCTCATCCCGGGTCCAGGAGGACGCCCTTCTCCCCTCGACCACCCCGTCCAATGAGTGGACGGAAGTGGTCGGGAGGGGAAAGGGCAAAGCCAAAAAGTCGGCGGCTGCCGCCCCAGCCGTCCCCGCTCCCAGCCGGTCGCAGACGACCGGCAGAGAAGGGGGCGGGAAGCGGGGAGGTAGAGGTAGAGCGAGGGGAAAGGGGCAGCTAGTCTCCCCAAAAACCGCGGCCGTCGTTGTGACCCTCACCGCGGAGGCGGCGGAGCGAGGGGAGACATACGCGTCAATTTTAGTGCGGGCGCGTAGCAATGCCGATCCCACTCAACTGGGGATCGGCAGTGTGTCTTGCCGGCGGACCCAAGCCGGGGCTCGATTATTCGAGTTCCCGGGGGCAGAGGGGGGAGCCCGCGCGGACCTCTTTGCAGCTAAGCTGCAGGAGGTCATCGCGGACTCCGCCAAGGTGGCCCGACCGGTCAAGTTGGTGACACTCGAGGTGACGGATCTCGACGATTCCGTCACCAAGGAGGAGGTGGTGGAGGCGGTCGCAGCGTTAGGGGGCTACGACGTCGCGGCGGTCCAGAGTCGGGACATACGGCCCGGCCGCGGTGGCATGGGCACCGTCCGCCTTGAGTGCCCGGTTCCCGCTGCCAGAGCCGCCCTGGCGAAGGGCCGGCTGACGGTCGGCTTCAGCTCGGGTGCGGTCAGGGCACTCGAGGACCAGCCGCTGAGGTGTTTCCGGTGCTTCGGCATCGGCCACACCCGGCCGCTGTGTCCGTCCGCGGTGGACAGGTCAGACACCTGCTACCGCTGCGGCATGGGCGGCCACCAAGCCGCCTCCTGTAAGGTCGCCACGCCGCACTGCTCGGTCTGTGCTGCCAGTGGCAGCCAAGCGGACCACGTGATGAAGGGAAGGAACTGCAATCCTCCCCCTAAGCGTGGCAAAGTACAGGCGCCAACCGGGCCTGTTGCGGCTGCTGGTACCGCCGTTCCTGCGGCGGCTGCGGAGGGGGGTGCGATGTCCGACTGATGGATACAGTCGAACATCGCATCCTTCAGGCGAACGCCAACCACTGCAGGGCAGCCCAAGATCTGCTGATGCAGACAATGGCTGAGTGGTTGGTGGACTTGGCGGTGGTCGCCGAGCCTTACTCGGTCCCTGGCCGTTGGCTGGGTGACCGGGACGGCCTGGTGGCGTTGGTGGCGCGGTCTTCCACGGACTCCCCTCCCCTCTCGCTCTTAGAGAGGGGACCGGGATACGTGGCCGCCGCGTGGGGGGGGGACATTGCCCTGGTCGGGGTCTATTTCTCCCCAAACCGCCCTCTCTCGGACTTTGAGGATTTCCTGGAGGTCCTCACTGCAGTCGTAGGGAGGGCGGCGCCTCGCCAGGTCGTGGTGTTGGGCGACCTGAACGCCAAGTCGGTGGCCTGGGGCAACCCGGCCGCCGGGTGCAACGTCCGGGGACGCGCCGTTGAGTTCTGGGCGGCCTCAAGCGGTATGTCCCTCCTCAACAGGGGGACGGTCCACACGTGTGTGCGGCAACAGGGTGGGTCGGTGGTGGACGTCACTTTCGCCACCCCCGCGCTGGCCGCCCGCGTCGTGAACTGGCGGGTTGAGATGGTGGAGACCTTGTCGGACCACCGATACGTGCGGTTCGACATCTCCACCCAAGGGGGGGGTATGGCCCGCGCTGGGCAATCTCCCTTCCCGCGATGGGCACTCACCCGCCTGGACCGGGAGGCAGCCAAGGAGGCGGCTTTCCTCCAGGACTGGCTGTCGCCCCCTGTTGAGGTCCTGGACGTAGACGCCGCAGCGGTTCGGCTCAGAGGGGCCCTGACCGAGGTGTGCAATTCCAGCATGCCTCGGTCTCGCCGTCCGCCTCCCCGTCGCGCCGTTTATTGGTGGACGGAGGAGCTGTCGGAACTCCGGGCCGCCTGCGTGGCGGCCAGAAGGGCCTACGCGCGGAGTCGACGGTGCAGCGCCCAGAACCGAGTCCGGGCAGAAGAGGACCGCCTATACGCCTGCTACCGAGAGGCGACGACGGTCCTCAAGTCTGCAATGGGCGCTGCAGAAGACTCGGCGAGGGCCGAAATGCTGGAGGGTCTCGACAGGGATCCCTATGGGAGGCCATATAAGGCGGCGCGGAACCAGCTCCGCCCCTATGGTCCCCCACTGTCGGAGACCCTCGAGCCAGCACTGCTGGATGGGGTGGTCCGGTCCCTGTTTCCGCGCAGGACCGACTTCGCCCCACCAACAATGGATCCCCCGCAAGGGGCGGCTTCGCCGGAGGAGGAGGTCCCCCCGGTGACGGCGGCGGAGATCTACGCGGGGGTACTCAGCCTCCGCGCCAAGAAGACGGCCCCCGGGCCGGACGGCGTCCCCGCACGGGTGCTGGCAATAGCTGCCTCCGAGATGGAGGACAGGTTTCGGGACCTTTTCAGCGCGTGCTTTACGGCTGGAAGGTTCCCGAAACTGTGGAAGGAGGGGCAGCTTTGCCTCCTCCGAAAGGCGGGACGCCCGGTGGACTCCCCCTCGGCATACCGGCCCGTCGTGTTGCTCGATGAGGTCGGTAAATTGTTCGAGGGGATAGTCGCCTCCCGGCTCGGTAGCCATTTGCGGGATGTGGGGCCGGATCTGTCGGACGCCCAATTCGGTTTTCGTCGTGGGCGTTCGACGATCGACGCGCTGGCCCTACTCAAGGGCCAGGTGAAGGAGGCAGTCGAGGCGGGGGACGGAGTGCTGGCGGTGTCATTCGACATTGCCAATGCCTTCAACTCCGTGCCCCACTCGACGATATTGGAGGCGCTCCGGTATCACGGAGTGCCCCAATATCTGCGGAGCCTCCTGGCCAGTTACTTGGAGGACCGAGAGGTCCTCCTCGTAGACAAGACGGCCACAGTGAGGCGGTACGGCGCAGAGTCCGGTGTTCCACAGGGGTCGGTGCTTGGGCCCCCGCTGTGGAACATCGGGTTCGATTGGCTGCTGCGGGGAGCCCTCCTCCCGGGCACGAGTGTCATATGCTACGCGGATGACACCCTGCTCACTGCACGGGGGAGGAGCTTCGCGGACGCGGCCTGTCTGGCCTCGGCTGGCGGGTCCTTGGTTGCAGAGAGGATCCGCCGCCTGGGATTGAAGGTGGCGCTGCACAAGACCGAGGCCGTGTTCTTTCGCGGGCCTCGGCAGCGCTGCCAACCCGACGCCCACATCGTCGTGGAGGGCGTCCGTATAGAGGTCCAGCCCCGGATGAAATATCTGGGCCTGGTGCTGGACGACAGGTGGCGCTTCGGCCCGCATTTCAGTGGGCTGTCGACGCGCCTGTTGAAGGCCGCGGACGCCCTCTCGTGGCTCCTCCCGAACCTGGGGGGGCCCAAGGCGAAATGCCGGCGCCTCTATGCCGGCATCTTGCGGAGCATGGCCCTGTACGGGGCCCCCATTTGGGCGGACTCCCTCCACAGGAGGGAGAACGCGACCGCCATCCGCAAGCCCCAAAGGGCCAATGCACTGCGGGTGGCGAGGGCCTACCGGTCCGGCCGGCACCCCTCCTTGGGAGTTGGAGGCTTGGGTGCTGGCCAGAGTGTATGAGTGGACGGCGCATCGCAGGGCGCTCGGGGAGCGCCCCGTCGCCGAGGAGCGGGAGGCCGTGCGGCGGGAGGCGAGGGACGCCATCGTCCTCCATTGGACGGAGGACCTCGCCACCGCTGCCTTTGGCCGCCGGACGTTGGACGCGCTCGGTCCGGTCCTCCGGGCCTGGCTCGAGCGGTCCCATGGTTTCCTCTCGTTCCGTCTGGTGCAGGTGTTGTCCGGGCATGGCTGCTTCGGAACGTACCTGCACCGGATCGGGAGGGAGGAAGCCCCGGCGTGCCACGACTGCGGCGCGGCGGAGGACACGGCGCAGCACACCCTCGAGGTGTGCCCAGCTTGGTCCGAGCCGCGCCGCAGTCTGATCGCGGAGATCGGACAGGACCTCTCGCTTCCCGGTGTGGTCAACGCCATGCTGGGGAGCGAGGAGGCCTGGTCAGCGGTCGCCTCCTTTTGCGAGGACGTAGTGTCACAAAAGGAGGCGGCGGAGCGCGCGCGGGAAGAAGACCCTCTCGCAGCGCCGCTCCGCAGAAGAAGAAGAGGTCGGAGAAGACGCGGTCTCCCTCTTCATGGTGGCGACGGGCGGGCGACAGGCGCGGGGGTGCCTTCGTCCGCATTGCACCCGTCACCACCTTCGTCTGTCATTCCCGGGCCCGCCCCCCTCCCCACGGGGGGGGGCGTGAGGTCCGCTGTGCGGGTCATCGTCGGCGGAGGACTGGAAGTAAAGGCTGTGCCGGTTTCCCAGTCCCCCGCCACTAGGACGAAGCGGGAATGCCGCTGGGTCGTTTTAGTGGGTATACCGGTCCCAGACCGGGGAGTCCCACACTACCCTTCCATCCCCCGATGGGAGGGTGTGCGTAATGCATTTTTTCCCAGCGACAACAAAAAAAAAAAAAAAAGGTTAGGTTAGGTTAGGTTTGGGGGGCCCAAACCTAACCTAACCTAAAGCCTAAGCGGGCTGCGCTGGGTGGGTCGCGAACGTCATGCGTAGCAGTTCTCGTGGCCCATCCACCAAGGCGACAGTAGGCTCACGGTGGTGGTGTTTTTTAGTGGGTACAAGCCCCACATAGCCAAACCGTCTCCCCGGACGGGGCGGTATGCGTTAGGCATTTTTCACCACTCCAGGTTTGGGGGGCCCGAGCGCCGTCTGTAGGCGGCTCTACGTGGGGATCGTGCGATCGATGGCCCTGTACGGGGCCCGGATCTGGGCGGCTGACCTGACGGCCGGCAGCATCGCAGTCCTGCGGAGACCGCAGCGGGCGATGGCCGTCAGAGTCATCAGGGGATATCGCACGATCTCCTACGAGGCGGCTTGCGCACTGGCCGGATCTTCGCCCTGGGACCAGGAGGCGAAAGTTCTCGCGTCGCTGTATCGGTGGCGCGAGGAAATGCGGGCGCGAGGCGAGCGACCGATGCAGCGACAGCTGGAGCAGCGTCGGTCACAGTTTCGCAAGGTCCTGGTGGCGGAATGGCGGGACAGGCTTTCACGCCCTACCGCCGGCCTAAACATCATCGAGGCGATCCGGCCAGTGCTCGACCTCTGGCTTGGGAGGAGGCACGGCTCCCTGTCGTTTCGGGTGACGCAGGTGCTCTCGGGGCATGGTTGCTTCGGGAAGTACCTGTGTCGCATAAACAGGGAGCCGGACGCTCGGTGCTCGGTTTCCTTCTGCGGAAAGAGAGAGGGAGATCACGACCTCTCATCCAGTCCGCAGCAGGCGCACCGGGCGTCGGCGGAGGGCGGACAACGCCCTCTTCCAGCCCCCCTAAATGGGTCCAGGGGCAACGGACGTGGGGACGTCCGTCGCCCCCTATACATCGGACCCGAGGTGGCAGCGCGTAGTGTTCCACGCGCGCCCCTCTGAGACGTCGCGGGGGGAGTCAAACACCTCACTCCCCCCTCAACCCGAGATGAGGCCCGCCATAGCGGGCCGGCACCAGCCGGGGGTTGCGGAAGAGTCGTACGTTCCCGCGACCCCTGGTGTAGACGCACCAGACGACCGGCAGAGGGAAGCAGGGAGGTAGAGGTAGAGCGAGGGGAAAGGGGCAGCTAGTCTCCCCAAAAACCGCGGCCGTCGTGGTGACCCTCACCGCGGAGGCGGCGGAGCGAGGGGAGACGTACGCGTCAATTTTAGTGCGGGCGCGTAGCAATGCCGATCCCACTCAATTGGGGATCGGTAGTGTGTCATGCCGGCGGACCCAAGCCGGGGCTCGATTATTCGAGTTCCCGGGGGCAGAGGGGGGAGCCCGCGCGGACCTCTTTGCAGCTAAGCTGCGGGAGGTCATCGCGGACTCCGCCAAGGTGGCCCGACCGGTCAAGTTGGTGGCCATAGAGGTGACGGATCTCGACGATTCCGTCACCAAGGAGGAGGTGGTGGAGGCGGTCGCAGCGTTAGCGGGCTGCGACGTCGCGGCGGTCCAGAGTCGGGACATACGGCCCGGCCGCGGTGGCATGGGCACCGTCCGCCTTGAGTGCCCGGTTCCCGCTGCTAGAGCCGCCCTGGCGAAGGGCCGGCTGACGGTCGGCTTCAGCTCGGGTGCGGTCAGGGCACTCGAGGACCAGCCGCTGAGGTGTTTCCGGTGCTTCGGCATCGGCCACACCCGGCCGCTGTGTCCGTCCGCGGTGGACAGGTCAGACACCTGCTACCGCTGCGGCATGGGGGGCCACCAAGCCGCCTCCTGTAAGGTCGCCACGCCGCACTGCTCGGTCTGTGCTGCCAGTGGCAGCCAAGCGGACCACGTGATGAAGGGGAGGAACTGCAATCCTCCCCCTAAGCGTGGCAAAGTACAGGCGCCAACCGGGCCTGTTGCGGCTGCTGGTACCGCCGTTCCTGCGGCGGCTGCGGAGGGGGGTGCGATGTCCGACTGATGGATACAGTCGAACATCGCATCCTTCAGGCGAACGCCAACCACTGCAGGGCAGCCCACAATGGCTGAGTGGTTGGTGGACTTGGCGGTGGTCGCCGAGCCTTACTCGGTCCCTGGCCGTTGGCTGGGTGACCGGGACGGCCTGGTGGCGTTGGTGGCGCGGTCTTCCACGGACTCCCCTCCCCTCTCGCTCTTAGAGAGGGGACCGGGATACGTGGCCGCCGCGTGGGGGGGGGACATTGCCCTGGTCGGGGTCTATTTCTCCCCAAACCGCCCTCTCTCGGACTTTGAGGATTTCCTGGAGGTCCTCACTGCAGTCGTAGGGAGGGCGGCGCCTCGCCAGGTCGTGGTGTTGGGCGACCTGAACGCCAAGTCGGTGGCCTGGGGCAACCCGGCCGCCGGGTGCAACGTCCGGGGACGCGCCGTTGAGTTCTGGGCGGCCTCAAGCGGTATGTCCCTCCTCAACAGGGGGACGGTCCACACGTGTGTGCGGCAACAGGGTGGGTCGGTGGTGGACGTCACTTTCGCCACCCCCGCGCTGGCCGCCCGCGTCGTGAACTGGCGGGTTGAGATGGTGGAGACCTTGTCGGACCACCGATACGTGCGGTTCGACATCTCCACCCAAGGGGGGGGGATGGCCCGCGCTGGGCAATCTCCCTTCCCGCGATGGGCACTCACCCGCCTGGACCGGGAGGCAGCCAAGGAGGCGGCTTTCCTCCAGGAAAGCTGTCGCCCCCTGTTGAGGTCCTGGACGTAGACGCCGCAGCGGTTCGGCTCAGAGGGGCCCTGACCGAGGTGTGCAATTCCAGCATGCCTCGGTCTCGCCGTCCGCCTCCCCGTCGCGCCGTTTATTGGTGGACGGAGGAGCTGTCGGAACTCCGGGCCGCCTGCGTGGCGGCCAGAAGGGCCTACGCGCGGAGTCGACGGCGCAGTGCCCAGAACCGAGTCCGGGCAGAAGAGGACCGCCTATACGCCTGCTATCGAGAGGCGACGACGGTCCTCAAGTCTGCAATGGGCGCTGCACTCGGCGAGGGCCGAAATGCTGGAGGGTCTCGACAGAGATCCCTATGGGAGGCCATACAAGGCGGCGCGGAACCAGCTCCGCCCCTATGATCCCCCACTGTCGGAGACCCTCGAGCCAGCACTACTGGATGGGGTGGTCCGGTCCCTGTTTCCGCGCAGGACCGACTTCGCCCCACCAACAATGGATCCCCCGCAAGGGGCGGCTTCGCCAGAGGAGGAGGTCCCCCCGGTGACGGCGGCGGAGATCTACGCGGGGGTGCTCAGCCTCCGCGCCAAGAGGACGGCCCCCGGGCCGGACGGCGTCCCCGCACGGGTGGTGGCAATAGCTGCCTCCGAGATGGAGGACAGGTTTCGGGACCTTTTCAGCGCGTGCTTTACGGCTGGGAAGTTCCCGAAACTGTGGAAGGAGGGGCAGCTTTGCCTCCTCCGAAAGGCGGGACGCCCGGTGGACTCCCCCTCGGCATACCGGCCCGTCGTGTTGCTCGATGAGGTCGGCAAATTGTTCGAGGGGATAGTCGCCTCCCGGCTCGGGAGTCATCTGCGGGATGTCGGGCCGGATCTGTCGGACGCCCAATTCGGTTTTCGTCGTGGGCGTTCGACGATCGACGCGCTGGCCCTACTCAAGGGCCAGGTGAAGGAGGCAGTCGAGGCGGGGGACGGAGTGCTGGCGGTGTCATTCGACATTGCCAATGCCTTCAACTCCGTGCCCCACTCGACGATATTGGAGGCGCTCCGGTATCACGGAGTGCCCCAATATCTGCGGAGCCTCCTGGCCAGCTACTTGGAGGACCGAGAGGTCCTCCTCGTAGACAAGACGGCCACAGTGAGGCGGTACGGCGCAGAGTCCGGTGTTCCACAGGGGTCGGTGCTTGGGCCCCCGCTGTGGAACATCGGGTTCGATTGGCTGCTGCAGGGAGCCCTCCTCCCGGGCACGAGTGTCATCTGCTACGCGGATGACACCCTGCTCACTGCCCGGGGGAGGAGTTTCGCGGACGCGGCCTGTCTGGCCTCGGCTGGCGGATCCTTGGTTGCAGAGAGGATCCGCCGCCTGGGATTGAAGGTGGCGCTGCACAAGACCGAGGCCGTGTTCTTTCGCGGGCCTCGGCAGCGCTGCCCACCCGACGCCCACATCGTCGTGGAGGGCGTCCGTATAGAGGTCCAGCCCCGGATGAAATATCTGGGCCTGGTGCTGGACGACAGGTGGCGCTTCGGCCCGCATTTCAGCGGGCTGTCGACGCGCCTGTTGAAGGCCGCGGACGCCCTCTCGTGGCTCCTCCCGAACCTGGGGGGGCCCAAGGCGAAATGCCGGCGCCTCTATGCCGGCATCTTGCGGAGCATGGCCCTGTACGGGGCCCCCATTTGGGCGGACTCCCTCCACAGGAGCGAAAACGCGACCGCCATCCGCAAGCCCCAAAGGGCCATTGCACTGCGGGTGGCGAGGGCCTACCGGTCGGTGGGTTTTTCGGCGGCGTGCGCTCTGGCCGGCACCCCTCCTTGGGAGTTGGAGGCTTGGGTGCTGGCCAGGGTGTATGAGTGGACGGCGCATCGCAGGGCGCTCGGGGAGCGCCCCGTCGTCCAGCGTGCGTCGGGAGGCGAAGGACGCCATCGTTCTCCATTGGACGGAGGACCTCGCCACCGCCGCCTATGGCCGCCGGACGTTGGACGCGCTCGGTCCGGTCCTCCGGTCCTGGCTCGAGCGGTCCCATGGTTTCCTCTCGTTCCGTCTGGTGCAGGTGTTGTCCGGGCATGGCTGCTTCGAAACGTACCTGCACCGGATCGGGAGGGAGGAAGCCCCGGCGTGCCACGACTGCGGCGCGGCGGAGGACACGGCGCAGCACACCCTCGAGGTGTGCCCAGCTTGGTCCGAGCCGCGCCGCAGTCTGATCGCGGAGATCGGACAGGATCTCTCGCTTCCCGGTGTGGTCAACGCCATGCTGGGGAGCGAGGGGGCCTGGTCAGCGGTCGCCTCCTTTCCCGCTCCGCAGAAGAAGAAGAGGTCGGAGAAGACGCGGTCTCCCTCTTCATGGTGGTGACGGGCGGGCGACAGGCGCGGGGGTGCCTTCGCCCGCATTGCACCCGTCACCACCTTCGTCTGTCATTCCCGGGCCCGCCCCCCTCCCCACGGGGGGGGCGTGAGGTCCGCTGTGCGGGTCATCGTCGGCGGAGGACTGGAAGTAAAGGCTGTGCCGGTTTCCCAGTCCCCCGCCACTAGGACGAAGCGGGAATGCCGCTGGGTCGTTTTAGTGGGTATACCGGTCCTAGACCGGGGAGTCCCACACTACCCTTCCATCCCCCGATGGGAGGGTGTGCGTAATGCATTTTTTCCCAGCGACAACAAAAAAAAAAAAAAAAAAAAAAGCCCACGGAGGGAGCCAAGAAAGCCGTAAAGGGTACGGGAAAGCTCACTGAGGGTGACTGGAAAACGGTCGAAAGCCGTAAGAAGAGAAAGAAGAGGAGCCGCAAGGGCAAGGCAGCACCGGGCTCGGGGGGGCAAACCGCCAGGGGTGGCCAGAGCGTCCCAAAAATACGCGTCCCTCGCTCAGAGGCTGTAGTGGTCACGCTGCAGCCCGAAGCCAAAGAGAGGGGTGTCACTTACCAGAAGGTACTGGCGGAGGCGAGGGGCAAACTGGTCTTCGCTGACTTCGGCACCCCAGACGGCTTCCGTTTCAGGACGGCAGCCACGGGGGCCAAAATGTTTGAGTTGGCGGGGACCAGCAGTGCTGAGCGGGCGGACGCTCTGGCTGCAAAACTGAAGGACGTCCTCAACCCCGAGGAGGCGCGGGTGTCCAGGCCCATGAAGACCGCTGAGGTACGAGTCGATGGGCTGGACGACTCAGTGACCCCAGAGGAGGTGGTGGCGGCCATAGCCCGAAGCGGTGGATGCTCAGCCGACAATGTAAAGGCGGGTAGTATCCGCGTAAATACTGGCGGGCTTGGCACCATCTGGGTGCGGTGTCCGGTTGTTGCGGCCAAGCAGGTTGCTGACGCGGGACGTCTGCTGGTGGGCTGGGTGTCGGCGAGAGTAAAACTCTTGGCACCCAGGGCCATGCAGTGTTACCGGTGCCTGGAGAAAGGGCACGTCCGGGCAGTGTGCACCTGTGACACAGACCGCAGCGATTTATGTTATCGCTGCGGTCAGCCTGGCCATAAGGCGTCTTAGTGCTCCGCGGACCCACATTGCAGTTTGTGTGCGGCTGCAGGAAAGTCCGCGGGGCACAGAGTAGGTGGTAAAGCCTGCGGCGCGCCCAGAAAGCGCAGCAAGCGATGGGCCAAGGCTGCGGGGGACGCACCCCCCCCGCAACCTAGCACCTCTTCGGCCGACTCCCGGCCTGTGGTGGGACGGAGCGCCGAGGAAATGGAGTGCTAGTGATGGCACACTACCATTTCCTCCAGGCGAACATCAACCACTGCACCAGAGCTCAGGATCTCCTGCTCCAGAGCATGGCGCAGTGGTCGATAAATGTGGCGGTGGTCGCTGAGCCGTATTTCATACCCCCCCGGGATAACTGGGAAGGGGATCTAGACGGCCTAGTGGCCATCATCGGCGCGACTCTCGTCGACGTATCCCGTGGTCACGGTTGGGTTGCGGCCCTTGTGAACGGGATCGTCACGATTGGGGCGTATTTTTCGCCCAACAAGAGTCTCGCCGACTTCGAGAGTTTCCTTGTCGAGTTGGGAGCCGTCGTCGGCCAGTCTCACCCTCGACCCATTTTGCTTCTCGGTGACCTCAACGCCAAGTCTGCGGCGTGGGGTTCCCCCGTCACGGACCCGAGAGGCGAAGTGCTAGAGGAGTGGGCCATAACGACGGGCCTGGCCGTCTTAAATCGGGGTTCCGCCTACACGTGTGTACGGCAGCGGGGCGGGTCGATAGT
The DNA here is from genome assembly GCA_949152445.1 of Cerastis rubricosa. Taxonomy (NCBI): domain Eukaryota; kingdom Metazoa; phylum Arthropoda; class Insecta; order Lepidoptera; family Noctuidae; genus Cerastis; species Cerastis rubricosa. The sequence continues at coordinate 266,272 of OX424525.1, read as the reverse complement.
GGACGTCTCGTTCGCTAGTCCCGCTGTCGTGAACCGTGTCCATGATTGGCACGTTGAGGTGGAGGTGGAGACGCTATCGGATCACCGATACATCCGCTTCGACGTCTCACCCAGACCGCTGGAGGACGTAGCCAATCGGGGCCCCGAAGAGACGGCCCGCGTTGGGCGCTGAAACGCCTTGACAGGGAAGCTCTCGAAGAAGCCGCCATAGTCCATGCCTGGATCCGGGAGTCGGCTACCGTCGGTCCCGTCGACGTCGAACGGGAGGCGCAGTGGTTTGGCGATGCGATGACGCAGATCTGCGACGCATGCATGCCACGCGTCTCCTCTCTGTCCGCACGGCGCCGCTTGTACTGGTGGTGCGTCGAGATCGAGCGACTGCGCGTCGAGTGCGCAGACGCCAGACGCCCGTACACGCGGTGCCGGAGAAGACGTCCACGGGTTTTTTTATTTTTATTTTTTTTTTATTTTTATTCAAGAGGTACAACAAACAGCTACAATATAAAATATAGGAACAAGAAATACACAAAACTTATAGATAATATTGCAGCCCACAGCGCTGTACACAGATTAACTAAAGGATACAAAACAGTTAAATAATCGCTAGGGTGACAAATAGTTTTTTTTATTTTTGTTTTTTTACTTTTTAAATTAACTTCGTTTGTAAGATGTATAGTAAGTGTTTATAATATTAGAAAGAGCACAAAAAACATTCAGGAAATCTCCTTGAGTATAAGAGTTTTGAACCTATAGGGAGCACACGCAAAAATGTCTATATGTTCAAAAGTCCTATTGTAAGTATCGACCATTCTGCGAACAGGTGAACGCAAGCCAGAGTTGGATTTGCAAGTACCCACTGAAAATAATCTGCCAGCGCGCACCTTTCGCTTGTGGACTGTCCTAGGAACTGCATAGCATATCATGTTGGAAAGTTCATTGCAGTCAAATTTATTTCTAACAATACTATATAAATTCATGGCTTCTAAGTACTTACGTCTATTTTCAAGTGTTGCGAGCTTATACTTTGCAAGCAAATCTTGGTATGGCAAATAATATCCATAGCATCTATAATGCATAGTACGCAGGAATTTATATTGAACACACTCAATCATTTCAACGTACTTTTTGTAATAAGGACTCCAGACGGACACGGCATACTCCAGTTGAGAGCGAACTAGAGACTTTTACAAACAAATATATGAAGAAGGCTTTTTAAAATCGACTGTTGATCGCATTACAAATCCATATAATTGGTACGCTTTATTAACAATCTTTCCTATATGTAGGTCTAAGCAAAGCTTAGAATCAAGGATAACACCGAGATCACGAATAAAGTCTACTTTATTTAGGGGGACATTGCACAACGTATATTTATGGTTTATTTTTGTCTTATTTTTTGTAAAAGTTAAGAAATTACATTTGGGTAAGCTTAGTTGCAACTTATTTTTCTGGCAATAATAGGATAGTCGGTCCAAATCTTGTTGCAGCAGAAGGCAGTCATTTGTTTGTCGTATGGCTCTGTATATCTTGAGGTCGTCGGCATATAGTAAAAACTTGGAATTGCGAAAACATTCACTAATATCATTGATATATAAAATAAACAATAAGGGACCAAGTATAGAGCCTTGGGGCACACCAGAGGTCACCTGTGCGATGTTAGATCGGTGACCATTGATTACAACCCTCTGACTGCGCATAGTTATATAAGATGTAAACCACCTCAAAAGATTACCACGGATTCCGTTGAACGCTATTTTGTTTAATAGTATTTCATGGTCTACCTTGTCGAAAGCCTTACAGAAATCCGTATATACTGCATCCACCTGTACTCGGCTATCAACACAATCGAACAAAAAACTAGAGAACAATAATAAGTTAGTGTTTGTCGACCGCCGTTTGACAAAACCGTGCTGTTGTTGAATTAAGATGTTGTGGAGCACAGGATAAATTTCGTTATGGACTAACCTTTCAAAGAGTTTCGACAAGGCAGATGTGACTGTTCCTAAATTACCCTAGGCTGATAAAATTTTCGTTTTTCCTAAATTATATAAATACTAGCTGATACCCGCGACTTCGTTCGCGCGGAAATTTTAAGGTGTATGTGTGAGACTGCCTCGTTGGTAGACTGGTCGCAAGCACGACTGCTGAGCTTGAAGTCCCGGGTTCGATTCTCGGATCGGGCAAAGTGTTATTGGGTTATTCCATCAGGAATTTCTCAGTAGCAGCCACGAAGTCTGGATTTAATGTCGGGCCCGGTTGATGGGGCTCGCCCCCTATAACATAGAGCTTCAACATTACTGGCGAAATGTGGATGTACGATTAAGTACACCTTCGGGAATTAAAGGCGTGATGTATTGTTGATTTATGTGTGAGAACTGACGGTCTGATCGTAATATGATTATGTGGGTGATGACTACAAAGGGCGTGCTTTAGGGTGGTGTAATTCTGGGCGGCAGAGGTCCGAAACAAAATTAAAAGGCGTTGAAGCGACACTATAATATGGCTTAAAAGCCGGAACATATTTTTTTCAAAGTGAAAAATACGGCGCATTGTTGGGCACTATTTATTTATTTTTTCCAATAGTTTTGTATACAATAAAAAATGTCATAACAATGACCGTCACCACGTGCAAGTTTTGGCTTCATGAAACACGTGAACAATCAACAAATAATTGACCGTCTGAGAAGCATGGAGTAGGTACCCAAAAGAATGCCTGCTACTTTTTAGGTATGGCCCTGACATTTGTTGATCGTCATTGCAAAAGCTTATTTTAAGGGAAATTACTACCTGTTAATTAAAATTGGAATGGGAAGTTATTTAGAATATTTGGCATGCGTCGAATTAAAACGCTCTCTCCTTTAGCAACTCCTGTAATGATGGTGGTTTAGGGGTATGAGGAACAGGGTGTAAAGTTCCTCAATACTCCATTGAAAAGGAGAGGATCCTCCGACCAGACAGGTGTTGTGTCTGGTGGGCAACTGCCCGACAGTTGTTGTCGGGTTTCTCTATATAGTCTTAATTCGATGTAAACTTTGCTTGCGAGATGTAGGCGATTGATGTTAGTTCTTCCGTCGCGTCATAGATGGCGCTGTAGTAGTATTTGTAGGTCGCTACATCACTTTCCTCAGGAGACCAGAGTCGATAGTCGAATGAGTCAGCTTGTAGTATTATGCCGTGTCAGTTGGAATTTCGTAGCCGCATTGTTCACGGTGAGTCGGAACAGACTGCGGTGGTGAGGCGAACCCCAGTGAATCGGGACCGGCGCTGCGTTTGCTCCAGTGCGTCAAAAGTAGTGAAGCGCCGCGATGTGGCAGACAGCTTGAGAGGCGTCGACCGGGAGACAGAAGCTCTCGAGTAGCCGAAAATGCAGTGTGCTGTGCCACTGATTAGAGGCTGAGGGTGCTGACCAGGAATGCGCTCCGGCTGCATGCTGGTGGTCAGGAATACCCATTTGAAGCTGGTTGGCTGTGAGACTCGCTGCTCGAAAGCTCGAGAGAAGTGATGATGATGACGTCACGTTGCTCGAAGGCTGCGCTGACGTCCATTTCGGTGTCACCAGTTTTGGGGTATGAGGAACAGGGTGTAAAGTTCCTCAATACTCCATTGAAACGGGAGGATTCTCCAATCACATAGGTGTTGTGTCTGTTGGGAAACTGCCCGACAGTCTGTTGAAAACCCGAATCGACTTAAGACTAAGTCGATTTAAACTTTGCTTGCGAGATGTAGGCAATTGATGTTAGTTCTTCAGTCGCGTCATAGATGGCACTGTAGTACTTTTTGTAGTAAGTTGCTTTTTGTAGGTCGCTACAGTGGCTTTTGTAATTTTACTACCTAAGCTTTGTGATACGAAGCCTGGTGCCGTGGCACCGTCTGGGTACATCAAAGTTTCGCATCAGCAGAACTAAAACGCCAAGTTTAAGCTTCATCTTATGGGAACGGCACGCCCGGTAGCTCCTGGGAGTTGAAAAATTCAACGGGGTGTGCAGGACTACCGTCATTAGCCATCACAGTAAATGCGGATGTGTAAACTTTAAAATCGCCGACGATCATGTCTTAAATTTCGTATTGTCTAAGACCCACTCGTTCTTTAATCGCACTATTTATTTTGAATGGTTAAAAAAACGAAAACTATTTTGTAAAGATTTGAAAATTTCATAAAGCATTAAAAAAAAATACCTAGTTACAAAAAGTGAACACCGGTTGGGGATCGAACTCGCGTTGTTTTGAAAAACTTACAGCATTAAAAAAATATCACAAAAAGTGCATACCGACTGCGGATACGAACTTGAAACCTTTTGCTTGGCAGGGCGGTCATAGAACCGCCAGGCTACTTACTTTGATGACAAATGGATTAAAATAGCCGGTTTATTCTAATGCTTGTCATGACAGTTGTCAGTTGTGAAACAGTTGAGAAATGTGGACTTAATGCAATATTGCTCATCCCCCTAAGTTATTAGCGTGATAATATATAGCCTATGTTACTCGGTAAAGAAGTAGCTTTCTAATGGTGAAAGAATTTTTAAAATCTGTCGCGTAGTTTTTGAGTTTATTCGTTACATACAAAAATACAAAAATACAAATCTTTCCTCTTTATAATATTAGTGTAGATTAGTATTACGGTCGGTTTCCCCCGAAGGGGAAAGGGCCGGGCCCCGCCATTTCCGCACGGCCCTGTAAGGTTCGTCCCAGACTGGTCGCCTTCCCACCGACATAGAGGACTGAATTCCCAATTTAGGGTAGCCCTGTCCCGACTTTGAAAGCTAGGGGACAGGGAGGGGATACAAGGTGAAGTTAATATTGGGAATTCACAGTTATTACATATTGCAGCATTATCACGCTGTTTTCGGCTGAATAAAAACTATTCTGTTCGTATAAGTCGACCTCATTTCTAATCAATTTACTTTTTCTTACTTCGGTTCAAATTTAAAAATATGACGATTCCATGGATGTCACAGGAGGAAAATTTTTCTCAGATGGACGACAAATCTTTGGAAATAACAGACATATTATTCCGTTTCGTAATTTAATTGATAAAGTAAAAAAGGACCTAAGAAAGATAAATTTTGTAGTGCTGTACTGTATAGTCGGTTATCAGTGATTTCACCAAGAACAGATTCGCTCAGAATCGGTTCTAGGACTTTTATCCTAGCTAAGATCTAGTGACCCATATACTTTCGGCGCCGCGACTCAAGGCCGACCAGGGGTCGGGAGACGCGTACTGGCGGTTGGCTCCGAGGCTTGCCGCCTGAGACCCGGAGCAACAGCGAAGATCCGATTTCGAGCGAGGATCCGGACCTTCAGGGAACAAATTTTGTTTTAATCCTTTTTTTTAATCTTTAGCAATAGTATAGTTTCTCTTTTTTTTGTTGTACAATCATTTAATTTATTTAAACCCTATTCGTGTCAAAAGGTCGCGCAATGTATTTTTTCCGGTGTAATATTTAAACTCGTATACATTTTGATCGCGCCTAGGGCTGAGTAGGCGTTGCAACCCCTTTCTCACCTTGTTTTAATTTTCAAAATTACAGATTTTATACAATTCTGAACAACCCATTTCGCTGCTTTACATAAAATTATATTTCATGTCGTCCATTATTTAATTCCTTTTTTTGATCCTTTTAAATTTTTTTTATAAAAAATTGTATTAGTTTTTTTTTATAACAGCAAAATTATACGTTTTAACATGTAGCAGTGACGACTTTTATTTTTATTTTCGCTACAAAAAATGGCGCCCGAACAACTAAAGTAAGTGTTTTTTACCTAATAACTTTGAAATTTGAATGATTCTACATAAAATCTTTTTTGCCTTATTGAGGATGGTCACTCCCTCCGGGAGCTAATGATTCTTAAGCTTATTTGTTTCAGGACACGGATATTCTTTCATTCTAGAAAGGTATTCTGGGATTTTTACCACCAGTTCAGATCTGTGAAGCTGTCATTTTTCCTTGACATATATATATATTTTTTCATTAAATGTAATTTATTTTAAAGGAAAAATAATTTTGTGAACTATATAACACATAACTGTCTTTTATTTTACCCACTTATCGCAGCAAATATAACGATAGGTCTCCTGATTTTTTATTCCATATCCTTAGCTAGCGGTAGTTAGAACCCGTAGAGTATATATGGTGACGTATGAATTTATAGGCGTCGGTTTTCAAGGTAAGCTTAGTATGAACGGTTATGTAGCCTGTATCTTTGTTTAATAGCTTGGCGTTTACTGACTGCTGGTTGCTGGATTATTTTTATCCGTCTGTTCATGCCGTGCCTATTTTTTCGCTAGGATTCAATCGCCTTTTGTCTGTTCTTTCATACGTTATTAGGTCTATTCTAGTTACATCATGTCAGAAGAGGGGTTCCCTATTGTTGAGACTCCACGTCGTGCTAGTCCCATTATTTCGCGACCACCACCTCCTCCTATTCCGCCAAGACCTTCTCACGCTTCTTCACAGAGTATCATTCCTTCCCCAATAAGATCTGAGGAATGCCTACAATTTACCAGGCAGTTCTCTCTTACTAAGTGGAAGATTGTTTTCGATGGTAAGACCTGCGTACGGGAATTTTTCACGAGTTTAGAGGAGTGCAGGGAGGCCGACAATTTGTCCGATGGTTATTTAGTTAAGCGATTTCATGAAGTTTTGTCAGGTGTCGCACTTCAATATTTTAGGTCGATCCGTCGACCGGGTCTTTCTTTTTCTGTGATCAAAGATGCCTTTCTTCAGACATTCGGTACGACCGATTTTGAATTTAAGACAAGCCAGGAGGTCCGTAACCTCAAGCAGAAACCGGAACAGTTAATAAGAGAATTTATTATCGAAGTTTCTTACTTAAACGCTAAACTGAGCAAGCCTATTGAAGAATCGGAGTTGTTGCAGATCATCACTCACAACATGTTGCCAAAGTATACTCCTTGCTTGTCTATTCAAAAATTCCATGATGTCAATAATTTAATCGAGGCCGTTACTCATTTCGAGTCCTTTTTAAAACCTTCAAAGGCGGTAGCCAGTCTCGACTGTGTTGCCGACCAGTCGACTTCTCAAGTATTTAACCCACCAAAACCTAGGCCGAACAAAACTTCCCATCAGCCAACATCTAGTAACTCTCAGATTTGTCCTGGTTGTAGTCAGTCTCAGCTTTGTTTAAAATGTAACAAAGTTGGTCATTCTTACCGTTCTTGCCCAGAGATCACAGGCATGATTTGTTTTAAGTGTCGCACTCCTGGATTTATTACTAGGGAATGTCCGAAATGTAATCCAAAAAATGCATAAACCACTGGCGATACGCTTCTTTCCGTACAGTATCCCCAGTGTTTACTTCAGATTCATTTGATAACCGACCGTTTATAGAAGTATTATTATGTGGTAGAGTTGTTAAAGCATTGCTCGACTCTGGTGCTCAGATGTCGCTTGTTAGCGATAATTTTATTCAGCAACTTGGTGTTTCTTTGACATCAAAAGACGCTTGTCCCCGTGTTATATCGGCTAATAATTCGCCGATTGATATTCTTGGTTCTGTGTACCTTCCAGTTAAATTTAATGGTACAACTTTTATTCATGAGTTTTTAGTTGCAAGTTCGATGTCATCTTCTGTTATTTTAGGTATCGAATTTTGGAATAAATTCGGTTTGACGTCTATTTTTAGTCAGGCTTTTAATAAAAATATTGATGGTAATATGTTTATCCCTTCTGTTCAGCACTCTTCCCCTCAAGTTTCCTCTGTCAGCGAGGTCCGTTATATTCATCCTCGTAACATCCTATCGCCGGATCAAGAGGCTTGTCTTCAACAAGTTATTAAAGAGTACGAAGTTATCTCTTCGGAAAAAGTTGGTCTTGGTAAAACATCTTGGTTGTCCCATAAAATTAATACTACGGGTTACCCTATCCGTCAAAGATATTATCCCTTATCCCCTGTCAAGTTGAAGATTCTCAATGAAGAGATTGACAAAATGTTAGGTATGGGTGTTATTCGTCCATCTCGTTCTTCATGGGCTAGTCCAGTGGTAATGGTGACAAAAAAAGATGGTTCTGTTCGGTTTTGTGTCGACAGTAGAAAACTGAATAGTGTGACAGTTAGAGATTCATATCCTCTTCCCCGTATTCACGATATCCTCGACAACCTTCGTGGTGCTAGATATATTAGCTCATTGGATTTTAGAAGTGCTTTCTGGCAAATTCCACTCGCTGATAGAGAAAGTTGTGAGAAAACAGCGTTTATTGTTCCACAACGTGGTCTCTTTGAGTTTGTTAGGATGCCTTTTGGTCTAACGAACGCTGCTTCGGAGATGCAACGCCTTACTGATATGATCGTGAATTTCGAGTTTACTTCTACCAGCGACGACTGTATTTTTGGGTACGTCGACGACTTGATAATCGTGTCTAAAGATTTCTCTAGTCATATGGCGCTGCTCAGGAAGGTGCTTGCTCGACTTAAAGAAGCAGGCTTAACTATAAATTTAAAAAAATGCGAGTTTTGTAAAAGCGAACTAAAATATTTGGGTTATATTGTTAATGAAAAGGGTCTTCAAACCGATCCCGGCAAACTTGATGCTATTAAAGATTATCCTACTCCTACTTCAGCTAAGTCATTACGCGGTTTCATTGGTATGTGTTCCTATTATAGGCGTTTCGTTAAAGGGTTTTCTTCTATAATTGCTCCGCTTACTGCCCTTATCGGTAAGAGAAAGGGTAATGATCCAATAAGTTGGAACGATGCAGCCGATCAAGCTTTCACTCAGTTGAAACAAGCGCTAATTGATACGCCTGTTATGGCATGTCCTGATTTCTCGAAGCCATTCATCCTGCAGTGTGATGCGTCAGCTGTTGGTCTTGGTTCGGTACTGACACAGAAGATAGACGATGTGGAACATCCAATCGCCTATTATTCGCGTTTATTCTCTCAAACTGAACGCAATTATAGTACTACAGAGCGTGAACTCTTGTCAGTTTCGGATTCAATTAAACATTTTCGATGTTATTTAGATGGTATGAAGTTTTCTGTCATAACAGACCATATGGCTCTTAAGTGGCTCCTCTCTCTTAACAACCCATCTGGTCGTTTAGCTCGTTGGGCTACTATTATCTCCCAATATACTTTTGATATTGTGCATCGTAAAGGTTCGCAACATATAGTCCCCGATGTTCTTTCCAGGATCCATGCTAATCCTGTGTCATTTGACCAGGGTCCTGAACATACTAATGACCGTTGGTATAAGAAGATATATATAGGTGCTCGAGATACGCCACAAATGTTCCCAGCATACGCTATAAATAACGGTATCCTTATGAGACGCATGCCTGTTTCTAGTCCTTTATCTTCTGAACCATGGCGTGTGGTGTTACCAGCTGAAAAGGTTCCAGACGCTATTTGGGAAATTCACAATAGATTTCCTTCGATACATCCCGGTGTTACTAAAACGTATCTAAAGCTTAGGGAGTTGTTCTACTGGCCAAATATGTTCCGTGACGTTACTTCGACGTTAAGTCAATGTGAGGTTTGTAAAGCCTATAAAATTTCGAACACACAACCTCGCGGTCAGATGTGTTACCCTAAAGAGGTTTCCTTGCCCTTACAGATGATTTCTATCGATATAATTGGTCCGTTGCCCTGCGCTTATTATGGTTATAAATATATCCTTTCTATGGTAGATGTTTTTTCCAAATATGTTTGGTTAGTTCCTCTGAAAAGGATTGACGCTCTTTCTGTTATAAAAGCGTTAGAGTCTGAAATTTTCTTTAATTTTGGGGTTCCGCGTACTATTCTTTGTGACAACGCTACAGTTTTTCGTAGTAATCAATTCCTTAATTTTCTCAGATCTTTCCATATTCAATCACCTACTTTTACGCCATATTATACACCCCAAGCAAATACGGTTGAGCGATACAACCAAAGCGTTATAACATGTTTAGGTATTTTGGTTGGTGAAAACCAAAGAAGTTGGGCTAAAATGTTACCTAAAGTGAAGCTTTACCTCAATTCTTGTGTTAATCTAGCTACTGGTTTTACGCCTAACTTTCTTATGCTTGGTAGAGAGGTCCTTATGGATAGCAGTCATGTAAATAGTCAGACTCGAAGCTCTAATTTGGCAGACAGTCGGGCTCGTCATGCTTCAAATTTATCTTCTCTCAGCGAAGTTTATGCAAAGGTTGCTGATAATCTTTCTTTAGCTTTTCTCCGTAACTCTCGTGCATATAATTCTAATCGATCAGCTGTCACTCTGAATGTTGGTGATACTGTATGGAGAAGGAATTTTTCCAAGTCTTCTGGAGGTGATTTTTTCTCTGGGAAGCTTGCTCCACGTTTTATTAAGTGCCGTGTAATAAGAGTCATTTCAAGGACCACCTATTTGCTACAGGATTGTGATTCAGTCCACTCCGGACAATATCATATCAAAGATATCTTAAAATAAATTGGATTAAATTCTCTTTGTTCCATTTTGACATTGACATTTGCTTTCTAATCCTTTTTCCTCTTTGGAATATTTCTTTGCATAGTTTTTCGATTAGATTAAAAACTTCATAGATTATCTGTTAATAGTGACATCTGTTTATTTCTGTGTTATGTCAACTTGTGTTCTAAGGTTATTTTGTTTCTTTTAGTTTAACACAGATGGCGTGACATTCAACATTTAATTTTAAATTTGAATTTAAACTTGAGTTTTATGACTTGAGTTCTCTGATTTAAGTTATGTCTTGAGTTCTTCTTTGACTTAATTGACTTAAGTTTTCTTTCTTAAACTTAGTTTTTTTGTTTTGTCCAACTTGTCTTTTGTTTCTATAACTAAGGTTGGACTTTACGTGTTCACGTTAATTATTTTTGGGGATCCCCAAGTTTTTTCTTATAGTTGATAGGTTATTTGATCCCCAAGTTTTTTCTTATAGTTGATAGGTAATAGTTAAGTCTTATGTTAAGTTAGGTTAGTTTTACTTAGATCTAAAGTTCACTGGTTGTTCTTCATAATTGTAAGGATGTGGTAGGTTAGAATTTGGCTCTAACTGAACAATATATATTTAGATTTAGGTGTTCGTTATTTTCTTTCATATTCTCCATAGATGTAATTGAGATATCGCGAGTTCGCGCGGATAACGTTTAGATGTGGTGGCCTCCGTGTTTATTCAGTATCTGTTGCACTTCGATATCGTTTGATTCAGATATGATGCCTGTTTTTTTGTTTTTGCCTGATCCAGTTTTTTTTCTTCTTTCTCACTCGTACTTACGTCCTTTTTTTTCTTAGAAAGAGGGTATTGCAGCATTATCACGCTGTTTTCGGCTGAATAAAAACTATTCTGTTCGTATAAGTCGACCTCATTTCTAATCAATTTACTTTTTCTTACTTCGGTTCAAATTTAAAAATATGACGATTCCATGGATGTCACAGGAGGAAAATTTTTCTCAGATGGACGACAAATCTTTGGAAATAACAGACATATTATTCCGTTTCGTAATTTAATTGATAAAGTAAAAAAGGACCTAAGAAAGATAAATTTTGTAGTGCTGTACTGTATAGTCGGTTATCAGTGATTTCACCAAGAACAGATTCGCTCAGAATCGGTTCTAGGACTTTTATCCTAGCTAAGATCTAGTGACCCATATACTTTCGGCGCCGCGACTCAAGGCCGACCAGGGGTCGGGAGACGCGTACTGGCGGTTGGCTCCGAGGCTTGCCGCCTGAGACCCGGAGCAACAGCGAAGATCCGATTTCGAGCGAGGATCCGGACCTTCAGGGAACAAATTTTGTTTTAATCCTTTTTTTTAATCTTTAGCAATAGTATAGTTTCTCTTTTTTTTGTTGTACAATCATTTAATTTATTTAAACCCTATTCGTGTCAAAAGGTCGCGCAATGTATTTTTTCCGGTGTAATATTTAAACTCGTATACATTTTGATCGCGCCTAGGGCTGAGTAGGCGTTGCAACCCCTTTCTCACCTTGTTTTAATTTTCAAAATTACAGATTTTATACAATTCTGAACAACCCATTTCGCTGCTTTACATAAAATTATATTTCATGTCGTCCATTATTTAATTCCTTTTTTTGATCCTTTTAAATTTTTTTTATAAAAAATTGTATTAGTTTTTTTTTATAACAGCAAAATTATACGTTTTAACATGTAGCAGTGACGACTTTTATTTTTATTTTCGCTACAATATACATACATAATATCAAATCATGTAAAACAATACAACAGTAAATTATGAAGCTAATAAGACAAGAGGTCGCAAAGATATGATATAGTATGAAAAGGTCAATAAGGAGAACGTTACGCTTGCGCTTAAGAAATTCATTATTAAGTTACGTTAATTTTATGACTCAAACATAACGAACGAACCCATCTCTATGGCATGTAACCGGTTACAATAACTGCCCCAGTACGTGACTGTTAGACCTAAGCGCATAGGTCCACTAAGGACACTGCTACGAATTCTAACAGATCACGCTCCCTAAGCATTCTTCACATGTCTTTCTCAATCCTAAGGCAGGGTCCTGAGAAGTCCAGCTGCCATTGAGGAAGGCATGTTTTAGTAGTTGTCCCTACTCGCGTACTTAAGTCAGTAACCTCCTTACGGCAGTCTACCCCTTCACTATGATATCACACAACTTGCGCAAGCGCACCGGTGATTCAGTCTGTAGCAGAACATATTGCAATTGTTATTGATGAACGCCGAAGTGGTAATTCTATCGTCACTTCACATTCCATTAATCTTCCCCATGTCGTGATTGCGTGTCTCGCCAAACAGTGTCAGTTCACTAATCGGCCTACAAACAGCCTGGTTTGGTAACGAGATACGGGTAGTCCCTAGCGTTCCTTAGAACGGAGTTATCAATTCATTTTGAGATACTTGGTGGAGCCTAACCCTCTCCCGAATGTGCAGACATCAATACCTACGCAATGTTTCTGAGCTAGACCTTTATAGGAAGCAGTATCAGCAGCGTTTGGTTAATTTGTACTACTAGTACAAGTCAGCATTATAGCCTGACTAACAATATAGGTTGTTTTAATCGAACTGCGAATATACGGTTCAGCCTTCCATTTGTGGTACGTCAGGTAAAAGTCAGATATATTAACATGCGTCAATAACAGTCAGGTGTGTTAGTGTACAGTGTACAGTGATGTGCTGTAAGTGTGAAGTGTGCGGAAGGCCTTCTCCGTCTCCCTATAACCAAACGTAGATGACGGATATTTGCCAAGGTACGGATTAGGAGGTGGACACATACACACATATAACACATGAGATAATAGTAAACATTTTGGAAGCAGGCGGCTCCGTCATGCTGAAATAAATGATTATTAACAGCTCCTCAGTACTACCACCAAACTGCTACTTAGAGCTAAGAGTTAAATATAGTTACACTTACCACGTGTTAAGTTAAGGAGACCACAACTCTCTTAAAGAATACTGCACACATTACCAATTTCGCCTCCGCCGCAGCTCATCTCCTTCCACGCCTCGACACTCACGCTCACACGCTAACTTCACGGGCCTAATATAGAACGCCCTAGTACTTTGAGGTCTTAAACCTCACACGTCCGAACTCTTCCGTGATCCCAAATCAACTCCCTCCTTGGACATAGCCTCTCGGTATTTACCAAGTATCCTAACTTAACTCAAATAGCCCATATCGTCCAAGCCCTATAGCGATCCAAAACCGACTGCCCTTCCTTCATCTCCAAAACCATCCACCCAAGCGTCACTCGGACCATCTTCCCACACTTTCACAGCGTTATTTTATTGCCGTCTTTTTATGCGAAGTCTCCAATTGTTTTTAAGAGTCCTTTCGGGTGAAACCCATAATATGTTCTCCAGATGTGGCGCAAGTATTGTGAACTACACTTAAGAATCGAATATTTTTAGCGTTTCTTAGGAATACGTAGAAATATTACACTTGGCCTGTCGGGCACACAGGAATTTATGGCTTTTCATGTGGTACAATAGTGTTTCAAAAATCCAAGGAATAAAGAACGTTTCGTTATTAATTACGGTATCTTGTCAGGCTGTCAAACCATAAACTAAGGGTCTAATGTGTTTGTAAGTGGCTGATTCCGTGTGATAATTTTAAAATAGGAATCATGTATTTGCTTAATAATTAGGAGTAAGTGACAGACAGTCACATTCCCCCCTCTGAAAATCAGACGCGTGACGCAGTACAGCGGATGAGCTTTCACTATAGGATGAACTGTGCCTTTCTATAATATTGCTAAAGAGTTTCAAAGTACACCCATCTGCTATGTTCACCTAATGTGATTACTATAATTTGTTCCAACTGGAAGATTAATCTAACAAGATTCTTTGTCTGCTATAATTTTGCTTAGTTTCGCAGCAAGTATCTTTAATCGATACATAATTCCTTTATTTGAACTTCTTCTCCCTCAAAATACTCTTATCATTTACCATGTTTCAGGTAATTTCAGAAAGACCTGTGCATGCTTATAATTTAATTTTACATACCAGAGTCTCTTTTAAGAGTATTTGTGCAATCGAGCGACGCTACCTACGGTGCTCGCTCGTTGTAAACTCAGCCTACTGCAGCTGCCACTGGACAGAGGCCTTTCCCAATGACCTCAATGTTGAGTTAGCTCAGTCAGCTGCTCGTAGCCGTATACAGGAGTAGCTGAAATAGTCCGCACAAAGACATATTAGACTTTATTCCAATTTGTCGCATTCTAAGAGGAAAGAGCAGTTTTGAAATCCAACTAGATTGGAAAGTTGAATTAGAAAATGAATGTTCTGCAATTTGAAATAATTGTTTTTTTTCACTTAATATATAAACAATTATTATTTGCACATTCATATAAAGAATAGAGCCTACCTAAAATTTAAATCGCAATACATTTTATGCACCTTCATTGAGAAAATAAGAATCATGACCTTGACCTAAACTTTGAAATGTAAACACCCTAGACTATCCCAGCAATTATTGTCTGATAAAGTCACAGTGATGTAATTACATCACTTGGATATATTAAAATATTGGCAAGGATATTATCTAGTAGGTTCCAATATTTGAACTGATTAGGTAGATTTATGTAGTCTTATAACTCAAAACAATATAAATATAATTATTGTTGTGATAACAAAGTCATACCACGTGACTACGGGAAACTATAGCGTCTAATAAAAGTAGAACTTAGCTTCGTTACTGGAGCCATACGGCTACGGCTGCTGTTGAAGTCAGCCGGAGTCAGCTGAATTTGATGAAACTTTGACCCAAGCGCAACGCACAATCCAAAAGTTTACACAAAGTGTAGTGACAGCCAAATGAAGATTGAAATATCCTGGAATTCGAAATAAGTCCACACGAGTATTTGTTCAATTATATGACATACGCTACATCATCAGAAAGTTTTAATTAACCTCGTAAGATAAGAATTGAATGTTAATTAAAACATTTAATTGTTATTTTGTAAGCTTAATGCTTCTAAATATATAAGCACTAATAATATTAAGTTTATCCATAGTTACAGTCGGTCTTATACCTACTTTCATTCTCCCATCACATTCATACTTGTTCAAGTACAAAACGTGAAATCGCAAACATGTATCACAATCTGTCTGTGGACTATGACTATGACACACAAAACTACAGGGAATCGAACCCAATATTAAAATTACACTGGAAAACAAGCAACAATCTTGCAATCTGTTGCCCACTTAAACGTACCTCCACGCATAGGATATGGGAATTGAACCCACTTCTTCCAGCATCGGAACCAAAGCATTTTAAAACAACAATACACGCGGGAATCGAACCCACAGCCCGTGACACAGGAAACTTATCAACCAATGTGTTAGGCGGGAGTCGAACCCAAAATTCATGATAATGTGATACAAGCACATATCAACTTATAAATCATGCGGGAATTGAACACGTTACCAGTCGTTGAAGAATTCAATTACGAAACCAAACCGTTATCTAGTTAAAAATATGTTAATAGCCATTGTCACTCTAGTCGTCTCTTACAATTTCTAAAACCATACAATTACGTTGTGTTATTATTGTAGTAACCCCTAAATTGTTCTTTCTCGTTGCACTGAAGTGAATCAGTGCATTTAATGACGAGAATCCTGGTCACGGCACCACATGTGACTGTTCCTAAATTACCCTAGGCTGATAAAATTTTCGTTTTTCCTAAATTATATAAATATTAGTATTACGGTCGGTTTCCCCCGAAGGGGAAAGGGCCGGGCCCCGCCATTTCCGCACGGCCCTGTAAGGTTCGTCCCAGACTGGTCGCCTTCCCACCGACATAGAGGACTGAATTCCCAATTTAGGGTAGCCCTGTCCCGACTTTGAAAGCTAGGGGACAGGGAGGGGATACAAGGTGAAGTTAATATTGGGAATTCACAGTTATTACATATACATACATATCGGCGCAACTACAACAATTCGTCTAGAAAAACCTAGAATAACTAAGTTTAATCATTTAATTGTCCTAAAAATTAGTTTAAAAACCATAAGTTGATTACTTTGAATTTATTACGATGTAAAATGAATGTCATCATTGTAATTTCAATACTTAACCTAAAATTAAACGTGCACGTACGTCGAACCCTATAAATACGGCCGCACTGTAGGCGATTGAGGCAGTCTTGCTTGAGCCGCCGAACTGTACGGATCTATGTAAATAAGTCGTTACGCTGTCGGTTGAATAAACGATTCATACAGTGTACTTGTGGTGTTTTACTTGGAAGATCGAAGATGAGTGATCACCCTGAACATAGTCAGTGACGTCAGCTATGCTGACGTCACGCTTTTTAAAAACGGAACGGAGACATTTTCTCCGTTATCAGAAGTGGGATCGCAAGAGATTTCTACTCAAGCCACTTCCTCATCAGCTCGTTTACCACCTGAGCAACTGGAACCAGCCAACATTCGGCGTCAGGAACCTGGACTGGTCTCCAATACATCAATGGAAGCCATGAATCAATCAAGACCGCATACATACCCTGATCAAGGAATGCGGATGGACGGAACATCAGATGATGGAAATGATGCAGAGAATGTCAGAGCGTTTGTGTGCTCCGCCTACCGAATCAATAATAAGGATCAAAGGCATTTACCTGCCATCTTTCGACCCGGATACCCATGTCGGAGTACGTGAGTGGTGTCAACATATTGATAGTGGCCATTGAGGCATATAAGTTGAGTGATTTCGACGTTCGTATGAAAGTCTGCAGTCTGCTGAAGGGACGTGCGAAAATGTGGATCGATGATTGGATGGTGACCAGTAGTACCTGGGAAGAGTTACGAAAGAACATCATCACCACATTTGAACCTGAGAACAGATACTCCCGAGACATTGTTATGTACAGGGTGAAAATAATTCATCAGAATAAAACCGTAAGTAACTTAATTCAAATATTCTAAATATCCCTCAGATAACTCTACGAGAACCTCCGAGAACTCTACGAGAACCTCCGAGAACTCTACGAGAACCTCCGAGAACTCTACGAGAACCTCCGAGAACTCTACGAGAACCTCCGAGAACTCTACGAGAACCTCCGAGAACTCTACGAGAACCTCCGAGAACCCTTTAATAAAATCTCCGAGAACCTACTAACCTTATCAGAATCGATATTCTCAAAAGACAAAACAACGCAAGTTGTTTACAGATGTACTACTCAGAGGAAGTTTTGTTTCTATTCTTTCAGGTCTACGAGAATCCACAAAAATCGACGAGAACCAACGAGGCTGGTGCAGAGCGCGCACCGCCTGTCAGTGTGGCCGTATCGGAATCGGAAAACCGTAATTCATCAGAATAAAACCGTAAGTAACTTAATTCAAATATTCTAAATATCCCTCAGATAACTCTACGAGAACCTCCGAGAACTCTATGAGAACCTCCGAGAACTCTACGAGAACTCTACGAGAACCTCCGAGAACTCTACGAGAACCTCCGAGAACTCTACGAGAACCTCCGAGAACTCTACGAGAACCTCCGAGAACCCTTTAATAAAATCTCCGAGAACCTACTAACCTTATCAGAATCGATATTCTCAAAAGACAAAACAACGCAAGTTGTTTACAGATGTACTACTCAGAGGAAGTTTTGTTTCTATTCTTTCAGGTCTACGAGAATCCACAAAAATCGACGAGAACCAACGAGGCTGGTGCAGAGCGCGCACCGCCTGTCAGTATGGCCGTATCGGCGCAACTACAACAATTCGTCTAGAAAAACCTAGAATAACTAAGTTTAATCATTTAATTGTCCTAAAAATTAGTTTAAAAACCATAAGTTGATTACTTTGAATTTATTACGATGTAAAATGAATGTCATCATTGTAATTTCAATACTTAACCTAAAATTAAACGTGCACGTACGTCGAGCCCTATAAATACGGCCGCACTGTAGGCGATTGAGGCGGATCGGCTTGTGGCTTCACCCAAGCTGGTAAGTTTTGACTCGTGCGCGCAAAAAAATCACCATCGTCTGTGCAGGCCTCCGCTGGCCGCCAACGAAGTCCCCTGCGCCACCTCTGGCGCGGGTTGTGATTGGCCGACCGCCCAAATTTTATAATTCGTAAAGTGGGTAGGCGGGTTAAAAACTTTTTACCAGTACCGTCCGAACCGGGAAAAATTTTAATAAAAATTTTTATTCGTCGTGGAAGGTACCCGTTGGGTATCCATGGGCACTAGGTGCCTGTGGGTTCGCAGCGGGTGCCCCCCGTGCTGCCCGGTGCAGCTGCACCGTACCGGTTGCGGAGAAGCCACACTCATACAGTGATGCCAAAAAAAATGACGCCTCCAATGAACACTAAGTGTAGTGCCCCTGACGCCGCTGCTGACGGCGACGTGGAGCGAAGGAGGGCCTTCCCGGCCTCACCTCCTACACTGCCGCCTCGCAGCAGCCCAGGTACCCATACCACTCCACCATCCGTGCGCACCCCGGCGGTGCCTTTACGGCCGCCGGCGTTTCGGCCAGTGCCCATTAACCCGGGTCCGTCCGGGACCAGTAGCCGCGCGCCCGCTGTTCGTGCCGTCGCTCCCCCCCTACGCTTCGATGCGCAGGCGGACCGAGCGACCGCGACACATGCGGCCCGCCCCGCAAACCCGCGCTCTGCGCGCCCAACCCCGACCGTCGCTGACACCCAGGCTGTGCCGGCCGCGTCGCGCCCTGCCGCGTGCTTAGCCACGCATGCACGGCCCGCCGCCGCCGCACCAAGAGCCGGGCGCACCGCAACACCCGCACCTCACCGCTTGCTGGCAGGCTCAGCCGCCGCGACGCTGGTGACTACGGGCCCGCTGTCGCCGCCTCCGCCCCGCAACTCGGCCCAGGACTCGCCCGCGCCCATGTCGCCCTGCTACTCAAGCGTGGGCAGCGACATGGACGACGACGACCCAGAGGTAGGTGCACCAGCCTATGACTCCTCACCAGCCAACTCAGTGGCGTCTGGACACGAGCCTTCGCTCGAGACCCGTGCCCAGCGCCGCCCACGCAGCTCGGACGACGATGCCGCCGAAGAGGCGAAGCGTGTCTGCCCCGACTCCCCGCTCCCGCAGCGCGATCCGCGTGGCAGGGCCGGAGTCGGCTCGCCCACCTTCGCTGAGGCGGCCCGCCGCCCGCCCACTGAACTGAACACGAAAGGCAAGCTTGTGATGCCTCCCACCGCCGCAGCCCCTGCGCAGAGCACGGGCGCAGACGCAACGGCTAAGGCGAAGAAGAGGGACCAGCCACGTTACCCTCCGCTAGTGGTGGAAAGGTTGCCCAACTGGGCCTTCCATTTTAAGGCTGTGAGGACCGTTCTGGGTCGCCCACCGAATGCTCGTCCTTTCCAGGGTGGAATTCGGTTTCTACCCGAAACCGAGGACGAGTACAGGGTAATCCAGAGGTACCTCACGGACCTGGAAAAATCGGAGGGCCTTAGTTGGTTCTCCTACTCACTACCGGCGGAGCGTAGTGTAAAGGTGGCCATCAGGGGCCTGCCAGCGGACACGGACCCTGAGGACATTCTCGAGGAGTTGAGGTCGCGTGGTTACGAACCAGAGTACGTCCGTAACATCAAAGCGCGCGGCGGACGACCTGGCTGCCTCTTCCACGCGGTCCTCAAGAGGCAAGTCGATTTCAGAACAATATACGACACCACCGAGCTTCTTAGCATGCGGGGTGTCCGTATCGATGCCTGGCGGAGCAAACAAGGGCCCGCCCAGTGCCACCGGTGCCAGCTGTTTCGACACAGCTCGCACCAGTGCCACCGCCCGCTCGCATGTGTGCGTTGCGGAGAGAACCATGCCGCCCGAGACTGCCCACGCCCGAAGACAGAGAAGGCCACCTGCGTGAACTGTGCAGGTGACCATCCGGCGTCTAGCAGCGGGTGCCCCGTGTTCCGGAGAGAGCTCCGGAACAAACGAGCGGGCACTGTCGCCATTTCCCGGCAGCGCCGAGAAACGACGGCCACAGAAACCCAAGTAGAGGCCCATGAGGCCCCTAGTACGTCGCTAATGGCGACAGCGAACGGGCCCTCAAAGGACGAAGATGCTCCCGCCTCGAGGCGGAGGAAAAAGAGACCACGCGGGGGTAAGAATAAGAGGGGGAAGAAACCCCAACCTCCCGCGTCGCAATCCAGACAGGACCCTGGCCCTGTCCCAGCGCAGGCGACGTCTCAAGCGCCGGCGGCAACCACCACCACTCAGATAGCCGCTATCTCTACCGACGCCAGCACCGGCGCCGGTAAGAAGAAGGGGAAGAGGGCGAAGAAACCCGCCCCACCCGTAGCCATGACTACAGTCACCGCTCTTCCAGTAGCGGCGACTAGCACACGCCAGCCGCTAGCCGGCGCCCCAGCGCAACAGCGCAATTCCCCACCCACTAGTGAGTTTACCGCCTGCGCTATCAGACTGCTGTTGGACCCAATAAGGGCCATAAGGCAGGGCCAAGACGCAGAGCTGGTCATTCTTGACGGGCTTGCCCAGCTACTACAGCTCTACCAGGGCTAGCCCGTTGAGCACCAAGCTGGATTGCCGCGGCCTTACGAAGAAGGCCGCCCCTCCCCGCCTCCTCCTCAAGGTAAGCAAGCCTAGCACCCGGACTGACAGGAGCCGACGTCGCATGGTCGCCCCAGGTAAAGTACCGCGGGGCCACCTGCGACCGCCGACTCACGATGGCACACCGCGTCCGCGGCACTACGCCAACTGCAGGAGTGCCCGCTCCCTGCACATGTCGCCATCCCGTGCGACCTGGTGCCTGCGGATGCGACGCAGCCATCGTCACCACCGGACTTGACGCACCAGGGCAAGTCGCACCCATCGACACGCGATTTACCCAATCAATAAGACTCCACAAACATAACATACACTCGAAGCGCGTCGTGTTCTAAGTTAATATAGGCATGACGCGCCCGACCAGACACCCATGTGACTCAACATGCATAAATACCTACTCGACGATCGTGCGGCGCGGGCTCGCCTTTCGCTCGCTACATGAGCGGCGTTACACAAGTACATTGCCGCTCAAACACATTCATTACGACCTCTTAGTCCGGAACGTAATCGGCTAGCTCTGAGAGCGTAACGGACGGGGGTCAACATCCTTAGCGGTAGGGTGCGCCACCAAAGTCACCTCTGGCAGGTCTGCATCTGCTAGGCCTCCTCCGGGCAACCGGAGGTCTCACCTGGCGATGTCAAGCCGCCGAGATGGCGTGAAGATAGCGGCGCTCGCTACGGTAAAGTTTCGCCGTAGCTAAGCGCGCAGCGCTCAGCGCCGCTGGCGCCTCCTACCGGACATAATGACAACCACACACTGGCGAGTTGCGCTGTTTACACGCACTCGCCCACTTACCACACCTATATGGTACCCCTATGAGGCACCCGTTTTAACGGGTGCATACTGATCTCCGCGGGGAAAGGGCTTGCCCACATCCCGCCCACCACGCCCCCATGTCGGGGACGTTGCGATTGCTCGAACGATTGAGGCAGTCTTGCTTGAGCCGCCGAACTGTACGGATCTATGTAAATAAGTCGTTACGCTGTCGGTTGAATAAACGAGTCATACAGTGTACTTGTGGTGTTTTACTTGGAAGATCGAAGATGAGTGATCACCCTGAACATAGTCAGTGACGTCAGCTATGCTGACGTCACGCTTTTTAAAAACGGAACGGAGACATTTTCTCCGTTATACATAATATCAAATCATGTAAAACAATACAACAGTAAATTATGAAGCTAATAAGACAAGAGGTCGCAAAGATATGATATAGTATGAAAAGGTCAATAAGGAGAACGTTACGCTTGCGCTTAAGAAATTCATTATTAAGTTACGTTAATTTTATGACTCAAACATAACGAACGAACCCATCTCTATGGCATGTAACCGGTTACAATAACTGCCCCAGTACGTGACTGTTAGACCTAAGCGCATAGGTCCACTAAGGACACTGCTACGAATTCTAACAGATCACGCTCCCTAAGCATTCTTCACATGTCTTTCTCAATCCTAAGGCAGGGTCCTGAGAAGTCCAGCTGCCATTGAGGAAGGCATGTTTTAGTAGTTGTCCCTACTCGCGTACTTGAAGGACGCTACAGAGAGCGCCACACTAGTGGCTCAGTTCTGGGCCGACACAATTTAGATTGCCATCGACACGCTAACAAGAAGATCATCATTTCAGCCAAGAATCCCCCACTGCAGGGTATAGGCCAACCCTTTTTGCAGCCACACTTCCCGGTTCTGTGCGTCCCTTATCCAAATGTTCCCTGCGACTTTAACGATATCGTCTAGCCAACGAGCTTTAGAACGGACCTGGTTTCTTTAACCTTACCTTGGCCACGACTCGGTCGAAGCCTTGCTCCATCGGCTATCTTCGCGTCTAGCCAGCCTCCGTATTCACAAACGTTCGTATTCGATTTCGATTCGGAAAGATCGTCTCCTATCTCGCTCGCTTTCGTAATGCCAAAACAAGATAGACATACGACTTATCGAATCGAAATCGAATCCGAGCGTTTGCGAATAAGGGGCCAGGTCTACTAGAGGAGCACTGCCCGGTCCCCGATGTCGTAAACTTTCTTCCGACGTGCGATTTCGGTGTTGCACATTCGATCTCTGATTATTTTGCTCTGTATAGTGTCGGACGTAAAGAATAGCACTATCGCATATCTTCCCGTGGGTGTCGTAAGAGGCGACTATGGGATTTGCCAGGGAATGGGCAGCAACGTTCTCTGTGCTTTTGTAACAACCGTACTGCGATCGCCAACCCGCCTGCCAAGCGTGGCGATTATGGCAAAACCTCCCAAAATGTCAATGTGGCGACACTTGGGGGAGGCCTATGTCCTGCAGTGGACGTCTTTCGGCTGAAATGATGATGATGATGAAAACTGACATGGTCACGAACACTATCAATAACACTTGTAACGGGATATTTACCATGTTTATTATTTGTTTCGAGTTCCCGATATTTCGGCGCTGTTGCAAACGCCATGATCACGAATAAACCGAAGTTATCGGTCACCACACACAAAGACAAATCGGTCTACCCTCTTTCTTGTTCATTTTTTGCGGTCCGTCCGTCCAAATAATAAACATGTTAAATATCCCGTTGCAAGTGTTATTGATGTAAATAACATCAGTAGTATTTGTTGTAAATAACAAAATATAGACACTACTAGCGCCATCTTGTGACTAACTTGTGAGCAATCCATTAGTCTATGAATCCTTTTCTAAACTAATATTATAAAGAGGAAAGATTTGATTGTTTGTTTGTATTGAATAGGCTCCGAAACTGCTGGTCCGATTTGAAAAATTCTTTCAGTGTTAGATAGCCCATTTATCCAGGAAGGCTATAGGCTAGATATCATCACGCTACGACCAATAGGAGTGGAGCAGCAATGAAAAATATTGCGAAAACGGGGAAAATGTGACGCAAACGAAGTTGCGCCGGTCAGCTAGTCTTCTAATAAATCAGTGGTTCCAATTCTCAGTTGAAACACGTTGTTTTATTATAGTATTAATATAAAAGTTCTTACTTAGGGTCTTCACTGATTAGCTTCAAGACTTCGAACCCGGATCCCCTTTGAGCAGCTTTCAGTTCTCTGCCGGTACAGCCCACTATCTGTACAAATAAATTAAATTGAAGTATCAGGTAATGGCGTCTTAAAGCAGTATTGTTTTAATCTTATTTCAGAGTGGGAAAGAGATGGCGCTAGACATCCTGTATAGCTCCGTCACTTTCCCACACTGGAATAAGATTAAAATAAGACTGCTTTAAGAGGTCATAGTAGGGCCCCTGATCTTTGATAGAATAAGAATCATTTCACCTGCCTAGCCTTTTCCCAAACTATCTTGGGGTCGGCTTCCAGTCTAACCGGATGCAGCTGAGTACCAGTATTTTACATGAAGCGACTGCCTATCTGTACTCCACAACCCAGTAACCGGGTAATACGATACCCCTTAATAAGACTGGATATCAGACTTTTGGCTTCTGACTACTCGTAACGACTGTCAAAGATCTACAAATGACAGCCTCGGACCAACGGCTTAACGTACTTTCCGAGGCACGGAGGAAACTCTGTATGTAATTATGGTCACCCATCCACGGACCAACCTCGGTAAGCACGGCTTAACCTTAAAGATCGACCCGTACGGCTGTTATTACGAGCTCCTAAGAATAAGAATCATTTATTTGCACAAAATAGGCCTACATGGGCACTTATAAAACGTCGACAAAAGGTGCACAGTTCGGGTTGGTCGTTTCCTATGGAGAAGAACCGGCAAGAAACTCAATGGTTACTCTTATAAAATCATTTGGTTTTACAATATATTAATGTTACAGCGTTAGAACTTAAGTACCAGATGTACAAGTTGGTGATGTATATGTTACGGGCAACGTGATTAACGGGGCATTATTAATAAGGACCTGCCATTATTAATAATGCCCAAGAGCGATGGGCAAAGTGATTAATTTATCAGTTTGACCGGCCATTATTAATAATGCCCGACGGCCCGTGGTCCATGTAATAATTCAGTGTTTGAGATAGCTTGAATTTATCACTTGGAACGGGCAGTATGAATAATTCCCTAATTGTAGCCGGGTAATTGGGTTAGATTAGGTTAGGTTATTTTTTGTTAACTTTTCATAAAAATTTTGTAAGTTTAATTACATTTAATAAACAAAAACACTACAGTTCACCTATTTTATTACTTTGGCCAAGACAGTGTGGGCATTATTCGGAATGACCGGGAAAAGTGATTAACCATGCTGTTTTAATCACATTGCCCAATTGAGTCGGGCATTATGAATACAGACCGGCCATTATTAATAGTGCCCGGACTTATCAAATTGCCCGTAACATATACACTGTTAATGTTACCTGTAAGAAGTCGACAGTCCCGTGCGGCGTGTGCGTGGCATGTAGCTGAGGGTCTGTGGCGACCAGCAGATGTCGTAAGCGCGACCGAGTGGCGCCGCCGTCCAGCGCGCGGTGCCAGGTTATATGGTCACCGGCACAGAGCTTGTTACCTGGCAGGGTAAGAATGATTTTGTGTTTAAGTTGGCTCATCATCAACAGTCCACTGCTGGACATAGGCCTCACCAATCGCTCGCCACTTAAGAGCGTTTACGCCTTACGACATTTCATACAAACTTTCAAGTCCTTATGACTGAACCGATTGAAACTTCATACGCCTAAGCAGGATACATAGGTCTTAAAAGTTAATAAAAAACATTTTCGAAAAATTGTGTTGCAGCTAAATTAGACCGATTATAACTCATCTATAAAAACAGAAGTTTCCAACTACCTTTTTTTTTCAAGACATTTCTAAAATGTTTTTGCTACTACTTTAAATACCTTCCCGACCCTACTACTCAATGCATCTATCATCATCATCATCATCATCATTTCAGCCCAAAAGACGTCCACTGTTGGACATAGGCCTCCCCCAAGTGTCGCCACATTGACACTTTGGAGGGTTTTGCCATAATCGCCACGCTTGGCAGGCGGGTTGGCGATCGCAGTACGGTTGTTACAAAAAGCACAGAGAACGCTGCTGGCCATTCTCTGGCAAATCCCTTAGTCGCCTCTTACGACACCCACGGGAAGATGTGGGATGGTGCTATTCTTTACGTCCGACACCATACAGAGTATGCATCTATCAGTACAATGTTTTAAATGCGTTACATTGAGTTTACTGTAAAACGTGATTTTTCACCTAAAAAATAAAAGTCGTTTCCCAGCAATATTTTTTTAATATAGAATCCATACTAATATTATAAATGCGAAAGTCACTCTGTTTGATTGTATGTTTGTTTGTATGTTTGTTTGTTTGTTACCTTTTGACGAATAAACGGCTGATCTGATTTTAACGAAATTTGGCAAGAAGATAGATTTCAACCTGGGGAAGGACATAGGCTAAATATCATATCGCTACGACCAATAGGAGCGGAGCAGCAATGAAAAATATTGCGAAAACGGGGAAAATGTGACGCAGACGAAGTTGCGCGGGACAGCTAGTAGAATATAATGCATTTATTTGTCAGAATATTGTACAAAGCTGTTATGTGAATTATGTATTACGATCATAATATTCTGCCGTTTCCGGCGTACAAGTATGGTTTGTTAAATTATGGTCCATCATATCATTAAATTGAGAATTACAAATCATCATTAGAAATACAAATAATTTAAATAAAATGAACAATATTTGTATATGAGATTAATTATAAAAGTCAAAATTCGATGAAGTCAAGGAGATTAAATATAATTCACTAGCTGTCCGGCGCAACTTCGTTTGCGTCACATTATCCCCGTTTTCGTAACATTTTTCATTGCTGCTCCACTCCTATTGGTCTTAGCGTGATGATATATAGCCTATAGTCTTCCTCGATAAATGGGCTTTCTAACACTGAAAGAATTTTTCAAATCGGACCAGTAGTTTCGGAGCCTATTCAATGCAAACAAACAATCAAATCTTTCCTCTTTATAATATTAGTTTAGATAGGCAATAATGTCGAATATACAGTAAATTTTTTCATTCATAAAATCTTCAGTCAAGTAATAACATTTGTTTAAAAGAAGGTTAAATAATTTAATTTTTTTGCGTAGAGTTATTTAGTCTGATGTCAAAATACTCGGTTGACGGCTTTGTGAACGGTCTGTTTACACCATGTATACATACCAGTAGTAAAGACATATCTAGCGAGGGCCTGCAGCAGGGCGGCAGGCCACAGCGGCGGCTGCGCGAGCCCCTCCTCAGCAGACAGTCGTATGGTGAGCTCGAAGCCGTAGCCCGATGGCGCCGCGGGGGACTCTGGCGCCGGGTGCACGCGACCGTCGCCGTGCAGGTCCGAGAGACCGAAGCTGGGTGCAGAGTCGAAGGTTCAAATATCATTACAGAATAGGTACCTAAAAACCGGACAGGTGCGAGTCGGACTCGCCCCTTCAGGAATCGAGTCTCGCAGTGTTTTTCTGAGCTTTTTTTTGTGCTTTAATGATAAATGCACACCATTGTGAGAAATGGAAGGAATGGGGGTGGCCTTTGCCCAGGAGTGGGACAATAAAGGGCTAAATAAAAAAAACATTGATGGTGTAACCATCAGGTCTGTAAGATAATAAATTAAAAACTTACTCCACAAAACCTCGTGCCATTCCAAGTTGTTTATAACTAGCACTTCGCCCGCGACTTTGTCCACGAAAATTGTGATATAAAATAGCCTATGTTACTCGGTAAAGATCATCATCATTTATCATTTCAGCCCAAAAGACGTCCACTGCTGGACATAGGCCTCCCCAAGTGTCGCCATATTGACATTTTGGGGGGTTTTGCCATAAAAGTCAGTAACCTCCTTACGGCAGTCTACCCCTTCACTATGATATCACACAACTTGCGCAAGCGCACCGTAGATTCAGTCTGTAGCAGAACATATTGCAATTGTTATTGATGAACGCCGAAGTGGTAATTCTATCGTCACTTCACATTCCATTAATCTTCCCCATGTCGTGATTGCGTGTCTCGCCAAACAGTGTCAGTTCACTAATCGGCCTACAAACAGCCTGGTTTGGTAACGAGATACGGGTAGTCCCTAGCGTTCCTTAGAACGGAGTTATCAATTCATTTTGAGATACTTGGTGGAGCCTAACCCTCTCCCGAATGTGCAGACATCAATACCTACGCAATGTTTCTGAGCTAGACCTTTATAGGAAGCAGTATACATCAGCAGCGTTTGGTTAATTTGTACTACTAGTACAAGTCAGCATTATAGCCTGACTAACAATATAGGTTGTTTTAATCGAACTGCGAATATACGGTTCAGCCTTCCATTTGTGGTACGTCAGGTAAAAGTCAGATATATTAACATGCGTCAATAACAGTCAGGTGTGTTAGTGTACAGTGTACAGTGATGTGCTGTAAGTGTGAAGTGTGCGGAAGGCCTTCTCCGTCTCCCTATAACCAAACGTAGATGACGGATATTTGCCAAGGTACGGATTAGGAGGTGGACACATACACACATATAACACATGAGATAATAGTAAACATTTTGGAAGCAGGCGGCTCCGTCATGCTGAAATAAATGATTATTAACAGCTCCTCAGTACTACCACCAGACTGCTACTTAGAGCTAAGAGTTAAATATAGTTACACTTACCACGTGTTAAGTTAAGGAGACCACAACTCTCTTAAAGAATACTGCACACATTACCAATTTCGCCTCCGCCGCAGCTCATCTCCTTCCACGCCTCGACACTCACGCTCACACGCTAACTTCACGGGCCTAATATAGAACGCCCTAGTACTTTGAGGTCTTAAACCTCACACGTCCGAACTCTTCCGTGATCCCAAATCAACTCCCTCCTTGGACATAGCCTCTCGGTATTTACCAAGTATCCTAACTTAACTCAAATAGCCCATATCGTCCAAGCCCTATAGCGATCCAAAACCGACTGCCCTTCCTTCATCTCCAAAACCATCCACCCAAGCGTCACTCGGACCATCTTCCCACACTTTCACAGCGTTATTTTATTGCCGTCTTTTTATGCGAAGTCTCCAATTGTTTTTAAGAGTCCTTTCGGGTGAAACCCATAATATGTTCTCCAGATGTGGCGCAAGTATTGTGAACTACACTTAAGAATCGAATATTTTTAGCGTTTCTTAGGAATACGTAGAAATATTACACTTGGCCTGTCGGGCACACAGGAATTTATGGCTTTTCATGTGGTACAATAGTGTTTCAAAAATCCAAGGAATAAAGAACGTTTCGTTATTAATTACGGTATCTTGTCAGGCTGTCAAACCATAAACTAAGGGTCTAATGTGTTTGTAAGTGGCTGATTCCGTGTGATAATTTTAAAATAGGAATCATGTATTTGCTTAATAATTAGGAGTAAGTGACAGACAGTCACACAGACAAGATGGAAATGGGACGATAGTGTTCTACGTTGCGTTTGGATCCACTTTTATGAACGGGCACAATGTACGCATGCTTCCACAACTCTGGTACAACTCCCTGAGATATACATTTATTGTAAATAATAAATAGAGGCTTGCAGATGGAAGTCGCAGTATTCCTAAGGAAGTAAGGCGAAAGTCCGTCAGGTCCAGGGCCTTTCGCTGGATCCAAAGA
Source organism: Cerastis rubricosa (assembly GCA_949152445.1). NCBI lineage: Eukaryota > Metazoa > Arthropoda > Insecta > Lepidoptera > Noctuidae > Cerastis > Cerastis rubricosa. The sequence goes on along the minus strand of OX424525.1, from coordinate 236,731 downwards.
TTTAAGCTCCTTCAATATGCTCTCTTCACTAAAAGAAAGGTCGCAAATAGAGACATCGTGAAGTGCATTGTTATCCTGAGGAGGCTCCCAATAGGGCAACGAAGGAGATATCGGTTCATATACCGAATAAAAGAAGTCAGAGAACATATTACAAGCCACATCTGGATCATTCGTTTCAGCATTTTTGTATTGAAGCTTAGAAGGGATTCCAGGTTTATCTTTTCTATTAGAAACGTAGGTCCAGAAGTGTTTTATGTTATTACTTAGGTTGTCCTCCACAGAACTGATGTACGAATTGAAACACTTAAGACATGTATCCTTAAACTGTTTTCTATAGTTAGAGAATGATTCATAATCAGAAATGTTTTTATATTTCTTCCACTTAATCCATGCCTTTTGCTTCTTTTTGGAAATAGTTATGAGAGCTCGAGGGAACCAAATAGGATAACTAACTGATCTAGGTCGGGCCAGCGGAGTGTCTGTTTTAATAATATTATCTATCTCAGTGTAGAATTTAGCCAAAGCGTCATCGGAATTCATAGGGCATAGCAGATCAGACCAATTCAGTTGCTGAATGTTATGATTAATGTTGTCAAAGTTGGCCTTATGAAAACAATATTTGTGAAGAGGGGTTTTAGTCATTGGAGTGAATTTAACATTTAAACAGGTCTCACACGTCAGGACTGGATGGTAGGTGTCAATGGGAAGTAATGTAGTTGAGATATTAGAAATATTGCATTGGTTATTGGAAATTACTAGGTCAAGAATTTTACCTTTATCATTGATTATGTTGTTAAATTGAGAAGCACCCAGAAGTGAAATCAGGATATTTAAATTTGCGCAGGCCGAGAGTCCTCCAGAATACGATGTAGCAATGTTCGAGATATCTGTTGCAGATGGTACTAGCCAATTAGCTTCAGGGAGATTATAGTCTCCTAAAATAAAGAAACTATCCACACTCGGACGGCCTAACACTTCTTGTAGCAATTCAAAGTGCTTCTCATACACTGAAATAGAAGTCTTAGGTGGTATGTAGGCAGCACTCACAATGTGTTTTTTATTGTTGACAGTGCTGGGCAACTCAACCATAATGTGCTCAATGAGAGTGTGTGAAAGATCGCTAGTCTGTTTTAATGAGAGACCCAGTTCTGATGGTTTTAAAGTTCGTAAAACAGCAATCAGTACACCTCCACCGTCCTGTTTATTAGTAGCAGTGCGATCACGGTCACAACGGTACACACTGTATCGCTGGTCTATGAACTCGCTGTCATAAATTTCAGGAGTTAGCCAGGTTTCCGTTAAGATAATTATATCGTATGTATACATAAGAATATTCGTTAGTAACTGGTGCAATTTTGTGCGAATACCCCTGCAATTTTGGTAGTAAATGGTGATATTTTTATTTGACATTGTTAACATTAAAATATAAATGTGTATTAATGATAAGAGTGTGTTCAAACAGCAAGTCTGCATAAAATCCTATAAACAAAATAACATAAATCAAACTTATGGGAAATAAAAATGATTGAAGCAGTAGGCAGTATAGATCACAACACTTGACAGTAATGACAGTAACATATATCTTAGCAATAGTACTCAAAATTGTAAATGTTAGAAACGAATAGGTTGAACTTATTAGGTATGAGATCAGAGGCAATTCATAATTTATAACATGGTAAAAAACGGTACACAATTTACGAACACAACAAAACATGCACAATACAAATAACAATTTAAAAAGTAGACTAAGGATAGTCAACACATTCCAGTACTGATTACAAATATAAAGTGAACAAAAACAAGTACAACGATTAGAGAATATTGACGTCATTAACGATATTATTACCATTACTATTGATTTTAGCAATATCTGCTTCCGATCGAATGGCAAAAGCTGCATCGCCGTCTTTCTTACGGACAAGAATCGTGCAATTTTTAATCCAGACGTAATTAAACTGGTGAAGCTTTGCCGCTTCTTTGCATTTGCGAAATAACAGTTTGTTTTTTAAAGTTAAATGTTCGTTGATATAAATATTTGTTGAAGACCCAGCTATACCTATCTGATCCGTTTTCAGTGACTTAGCCTGTCAAAATGCGCTAAGAACATTATCGCGCAATATGCGCGTGGAGAATTTTACAATAATATTCTTTGGCCTGTTTGTTTGTTGGTGGGCATGTGGTACTCTGTGGATGGATATTATGTCCTTTTGAGGTATGGGAAAGCCAATGACATCTGCAATCCCCGCCAACATATGCACAAGGTTTTCACCACGCTTGTCTGGTACGTTACAGATTTCCAGATTGCATTGCCTCGCTTGCTGTTCAAGCGCTTCAATTTTTGATTCCAAGTAGGTTGTGGAGGTGGCTGATTGTTCTGCCCGCAAACGTGCAATGTCTTCAACTCGTTTTTTGAGGTCCATCTGTTCGCTAGCGTGGAACTCGAGCGAACGTTTGAGACTGGACATATCATCGTTCATTTCCTCCACATTCTTTTTGAGGTCAGCTTGGGCAGCGCAAACAGAGCCTAGTTCCTGCTTCATATCAGCCAAACTGTTTTTAACACTTTCGTGGTAACTGAGCATGCTGGCCTTCATCTCTTGTCGCCAATCCTTCAAAGTGTTTTTAATATCTTCCTTAAACAATGCCATAGTACGATCGATGTCAGATCGCCACCCTTGAAGTGTTTTGTTTAGTTCTAGGGTAAAAGACTGGATTTGGCTGTCGGCAAGCACCGATGTGGAGTTGTTGTCAATTCTTGTAGAAAGTGACGTGTACATACATGGTGGAGTGCGAGGCGAGGGTGGTCGTTGTTCTATGTTATCGCACGACATATTTATGGAATTGTCTTCATATGGAACCTGCGTGCTGGAACGAACGGGTGTGTCCAAATTAGGACGAGTGCGACGCGTAATGTTACAGCACGGGGGACACTTCCAGCCAGTCTTGAACTCATGGGTTAGTGCCATAAATTGTTGCAGAGAAATATTTAGGCACTCATTATGATATCTACTCTGGCACAAATTACACATCAGGTAACCAGCATCAGATGCCAGCACAATGTTACATCCGTTACAGTTCATCTTTAATATTCGAATTGTTAGCAGGCAAGGAAGGTCAAAGTGGCGCCACCTGACGTAATATACAGAAAACTATCACACGACGGTAAAGATCGATGAGGATCGATTAGTCCGTCAACAATGCGAGTAACACAGAAGCTAGGTAACTGAGTCCTATGCTGCTTCACAGTTGGTTGTATAGATGGCGCTGATTTAACTTTATTGCCAATAGAGTGATACAGCAGAATTTGAAGGAAACCGTTTGGCACAAAAATCAATATTATAGACTCTGTATTCGTAGGAACGTCCCACAGTTAAAGATTTATAAAGCAGATCGTAATAGCACCGTCCTCATCCGACGATTTTTACACTTCAACACAATTATAATGTTTGCAACCAATGTAAACACAAAGTATTTTGCTCACTTAATAACACTGTTTTTAGGTATGAGATCGTAATGCCTCCAATTGTCAGAAATAATTATGTCTTTTTCTCACTAATAACACGCACTACACTGAACTTTGAGTTAATTTAATATTTTTTGAAAATTAAATAACACAGAGAGTAAAGTTAAGCTAGTTAACACATACAGCGCCACCTAGCGAGGATGGGTTCCTGAGGAAGAAGCCGCGCTGTATGAGGTGTACCGCGCGGCGAAGCTGGCTCTGTGGCTGGCCATCGGTGAGTCGAAGACACGCTCCAGGGAGGAAATGCTGGCGAGCTTAGACGGGGATCCGTTTGGGCGCCCTTACCGGTCGGTCCGAGGGAAACTTCGGCCGTGGGCGCCCCCGCTAACGGAAAGTCTCGAGCCGCAGTTCCTGGAGCGAGTGGTCTCGGCCCTCTTCCCTGAGAGCCGCGCCGCAGTCTGATCGCGGAGATCGGACGGGACCTCTCGCTTCCCGGTGTGGTCAACGCCATGCTGGGGAGCGAGGGGGCCTGGTCAGCGGTCGCCTCCTTTTGCGAGGACGTAGTCTCGCAAAAGGAGGCGGCGGAGCGCGCGCGGGAGGAAGACCCTCTCGCAGCGCCGCTCCGCAGAAGAAGAAGCTCGGAGAAGACGCGGTCTCCCTCTTCATGGTGGCGACGGGCGGGCGACAGGCGCGGGGGTGCCTTCGCCCGCATTGCACCCGTCACCACCTTCGTCTGTCATTCCCGGGCCCGTCCCCCTCCCCACGGGGGGGGCGTGAGGTCCGCTGTGCGGGTCATCGACGGCGGAGGACTGGAAGTAAAGGCTGTGCCGGTTTCCCAGTCCCCCGCCACTAGGACGAAGCGGGAATGCCGCTGGGTCGTTTTAGTGGGTATACCGGTCTCAGACCGGGGAGTCCCACACTACCCTTCCATCCCCCGATGGGAGGGTGTGCGTAATGCATTTTTTCCCAGCGACAACAAAAAAAAAAAAAAAAAAAAAAAAAGGTTAGGTTAGGTTAGGTTAGGTTTTTTTTTTTTTTTTTTTTATAAATGAGTACATACTACCGCAGACATGGTGGTCCGCGCCCTTGTTTGCATAGTTTATTTGTTTTGCTGAGTTTTAACTTCTTATTCTAATCGTCCTCCATTATTGGACAAGTAATTTATGATCCTTAAGATTACTTAAACTACTTATATCTACGTGAGTTCACCAAATATTTTTTTTTTTTTTTTTTTCGTTATACATGCACACATGCTGAGCTATGATATAAATGTATTGATAAGTTTTTTTTTTTTTTTTTTTTTTTTTTTTAATTTTTTTTTTTCCTATTAATACGCTGGCAGTTACAGCGTGGAAACTTAAATTATCTAAACCAAAATTCATATTTTTTTTTTTTTTTTTTGTAACGTTAGTTTACTTAGTTTCTATTTTATTTAATTTACATTACCGAGAACTACATGGCAAAATGAGCTGACCGGCTCCGATCGACGGCACCCGTTCACGGACATGACCTGCACACCCGCGCCGCTTAGCTCAACCATATTATAGGGAACTTAACGACCGGCTGTACAGCGCCACCATCGGCAGAGCTTTTATGTGAGTATGACAGACTCACTCTGCCATGCAGTTCTACAATATCTGTCTAATTCTACTTAACAACAGGGAATATCTTTTTTTTTTTTTTTTTTTTTTATTACGATTTTTGATTTGGGTTGGGACTTGTTGGATGGTGGTTACGTGCGTCTACCGACCAGGGACTTCGCCAGCCTTAGCAAAGCTTCCACTACGGCTTCATCTCGATGCTGCATGGCCGTCTTCAAGTTGTACTCGACGACTGTTTTTGTTGGCGCATCCATCGCTCTCTTCGCAAAGCGGCCCGTGGCGTCGTCGGCGTCGTCGGTGTAATAGACGCAACTGACTGTATGTCTTGACACCGCCACTACCGCGTGGGAGACGCTGTCGTGGATTTGGAGTCTCCTGGACTTGGTGTTGATGATGATTACGCTGTCGTAGGTCAGACCCTGAGCCTCGTGGATGGTTAGCGTGCGTGACCCTTCGCCAGATCCGTATCCCTGGCTGATGAGAGAAGTTTTCTCCTCTTGCGTATGAACCAGGAATAGGGTATTTTGGGCAGTACTAGGTATTTGCGCTCCTGTGTAACCTTTGACGCTCAGTGAATGGACCCGCGACAGCGATGACTTGGAGGAGTATATACCGGAGTATATCTCGCTCAGTGCTAGGGCTGGGGTTAGGTTAGGTTAGGTTAGGTTAGGTTGGGGTCCAGGTCCAGGAGGACGCCCTTCTCCCCTCGACCACCCCGTCCAATGAGTGGACGGAAGTGGTCGGGAGGAGGAAGGGCAAAGCCAAAAAGTCGGCGGCTGCCGCCCCAGCCGTCCCCGCTCCCAGCCAGTCGCAGACGACCGGCAGAGGGAAGCAGGGAGGTAGAGGTAGAGCGAGGGGAAAGGGGCAGCTAGTCTCCCCAAAAACCGCGGCCGTCGTGGTGACCCTCACCGCGGAGGCGGCGGAGCGAGGGGAGACGTACGCGTCAATTTTAGTGCGGGCGCGTAGCAATGCCGATCCCACTCAATTGGGGATCGGTAGTGTGTCTTGCCGGCGGACCCAAGCCGGGGCTCGATTATTCGAGTTCCCGGGGGCAGAGGGGGGACCCCGCGCGGACCTCTTTGCAGCTAAGCTGCGGGAGGTCATCGCGGACTCCGCCAAGGTGGCCCGACCGGTAAAGTTGGTGACACTCGAGGTGACGGATCTCGACGATTCCGTCACCAAGGAGGAGGTGGTGGAGGCGGTCGCAGCGTTAGGGGGCTGCGACGTCGCGGCGGTTCAGAGTCGGGACATAAGGCCCGGCCGCGGTGGCATGGGCACCGTCCGCCTTGGGTGCCCGGTTCCCGCTGCCAGAGCCGCCCTGGCGAAGGGCCGGCTGACGGTCGGATTCAGCTCGGGTGCGGTCAGGGCACTCGAGGACCAGCCGCTGAGGTGTTTCCGGTGCTTCGGCATCGGCCACACCCGGCCGCTGTGTCCGTCCGCGGTGGACAGGTCAGACACCTGCTACCGCTGCGGCATGGGGGGCCACCAAGCCGCCTCCTGTAAGGTCGCCACGCCCCACTGCTCGGTCTGTGCTGCCAGTGGCAGCCAAGCGGACCACGTGATGAAGGGGAGGAACTGCAATCCTCCCCCTAAGCGTGGCAAAGTACTGGCTGCTGGTACCGCCGTTCCTGCGGCGGCTGCGGAGGGGGGTGCGATGTCCGACTGATGGATATAGTCGAACATCGCATCCTTCAGGCGAACGCCAACCACTGCAGGGCAGCCCAAGATCTGCTGATGCAGACGATGGCTGAGTGGTTGGTGGACTTGGCGGTGGTCGCCGAGCCTTACTCGGTCCCTGGCCGTTGGCTGGGTGACCGGGACGGCCTGGTGGCGTTGGTGGCGCGGTCTTCCACGGACTCCCCTCCCCTCTCGCTCTTAGAGAGGGGACCGGGATACGTGGCCGCCGCGTGGGGGGACATGGCCCTGGACGCCGAGGGGGCCTGGTCAGCGGTGCCTCCTATTGCGAGGACGTAGTCTCGCAAAAGGAGGCGGCGGAGCGCGCGCGGGAGGAAGACCCTCTCGCAGCGCCGCTCCGCAGAAGAAGAAGAGGTCGGAGAAGACGCGGTCTCCCTCTTCATGGTGGCGACGGGCGGGCGACAGGCGCGGGGGTGCCTTCGCCCGCATTGCACCCGTCACCACCTTCGTCTGTCATTCCCGGGCCCGTCCCCCTCCCCACGGGGGGGGCGTGAGGTCCGCTGTGCGGGTCATCGTCGGCGGAGGACTGGAAGTAAAGGCTGTGCCGGTTTCCCAGTCCCCCGCCACTAGGACGAAGCGGGAATGCCGCTGGGTCGTTTTAGTGGGTATACCGGTCTCAGACCGGGGAGTCCCACACTACCCTTCCATCCCCCGATGGGAGGGTGTGCGTAATGCATTTTTTCCCAGCGACAAAAAAAAAAAAAAAAAAAAAAAAAAAAAAAAAAAAAAAAAAAAAAAAAAAAAAAAAAAAAGGTTAGGTTGGGGTGCTGGGTCAGAAAACCTCCTCGTGGGCCTGACGGCTGCCGGTCCCTCTCGATACGTTTGGAGGGAACAGCAGCTGGCTGGGACGGTGCACCCTGGGCGCGGGCAGTAGCCTTCCTCAAGGAATGGGAAGAGATTCCTATTCTTCGAGGAATGTTACTGTCTGTGGCCAATATTCTGACATAGGAGGGGGGTCCAACTTGGACCACGGGGGGCTGTTCCGCGTGACCCTCTGAAAAGCAGAGGGCACAGCGGAAGAGCAACGGCGAGCTCGGTGTGCACTCACCCTGCCTCCGAGCCGGCAGTGAGGGACGCTTTCCCTCTCTGTCCCCGTCGTTCTCGTAATCCCATCATCGGAGTGTCGTGGATCATGTCTCGCGGCTTCGATCGGGACCGAGGGTCTTGGCTTAACCGCCCGGACCGCGAGGTAGAAAACCTCTATAAAAAGTTACCCCGAATCTCAAGCGGCGGCGCACCGTGAGGGGATGTATGGCTGACGGGTGTTCCCATGGAACAATCAGTCTCTAGTGCGACCCCCGCCAGGGTACCAGCCGACCCCCTGGCGGGTTATAAATGTTAAAGGCTTATCCGGGTACAGGGGGCACTGCCCGGATGGACATTTTATATCCCCCATACTCGTGGGAATTACATGGATATTATTCAAAATAAAAAAGTTGTGGAGAAGGAGGACGCAGCGTCAGATGGCACTGCGTCATTGAAGACGGGAGCAGTTGCTCCAGTAGAGCCCCTAGTGGTTCTAGAGAGGGTGGATGTTCTGTCGGAATCCGGCAAAGCACCACAAATAGTTGCGGCCGGCCCCTCTAAGTTTTGGGGGAAGCGGCCACGCTTTGAGTCGGACGCGTTGTCGGCAGGTTTGTCCTCAAGTGAGGAGAACCTGCCGGCCGCTAAGGTGCCGACTGCAAGGAGGGGCAGAGGTCGCGGGTCACCTTCCGGAGCCAAAACTTCGGGGGCGGAGGTACGTGACATGCGAGGCCGCTACCTGAAGCGCCCCGATACGTCGGTGGCCAGCCGAGTGAGCGACTCCGAGGGGGCCATGCAGGTGGAACAGAGCGATTCCGCGGCCTCCACCGGGTTAGTGAGCACCAAGGCGGAGCTCAAAGCCGCGAGGCGAGAGGGCCGGAAGGCCGCAGCGACCGATGAAGTCGCCGAGTTGGCTCGCAAGGCAAGGGAGAGGCGGTTGCAGACCGCCGCTGGCCCCGAGGGACTGACGGCTGAGGTTCTCAGTCGCCAGGTTTTGGACGGCGTGGACGTCGTCCTGAAGGTTGCCACAAAATCGGGCAACCTAAAGGGCACCTTTACGCGGGCCCTTAAGGAAGCGGCGGAGGGTATCAGGGAGGCTGTGGAAGTCCTCCTTGATAGGACGACCTCGGAGGAGACGGTGAAGCTCCAAGAGGAGAATCACCGTCTCCATACGAAGATGGAGGAGCTCCAGCGGGAGGTCAGCGCCCTGAGGGCGGACTTCAGCCGGCAGCAGGGTGTGACTTCGGACAGTCGCGCTCTGCCACAGAACGGGTCTTTGCATGCATGAGCATGGCGCAGTGGTCGATAAATGTGGCGGTGGTCGCTGAGCCGTATTTCATACCCCCCCGGGATAACTGGGAAGGGGATCTAGACGGCCTGGTGGCCATCATCGGCGCGACTCTCGTCGACGTATCCCGTGGTCACGGTTGGGTTGCGGCCCTTGTGAACGGGATCGTCACGATTGGGGCGTATTTTTCGCCCAACAAGAGTCTCGCCGACTTCGAGAGTTTCCTTGTCGAGTTGGGAGCCGTCGTCGGCCAGTCTCACCCTCGACCCATTTTGCTTCTCGGTGACGTGATAGTGGACGTCTCGTTCGCTAGTCCCGCTGTCGTGCACCGTGTCCGTGATTGGCACGTTGAGGTGGAGGTGGAGACGCTATCGGATCACCGATACATCCGCTTCGACGTCTCCACCCAGACCGCTGGAGGACGTAGCCAGTCGGGGCCCCGAAGAGACGGCCCGCGTTGGGCGCTGAAACGTCTCGACAGGGAAGCTCTCGAAGAAGCCGCAATAGTTCAGGCCTGGATCCGGGAGTCGGCCACCGTCGGTCCCGTCGACGTCGAACTGGAGGCGCAGTGGTTTGGCGATGCGATGACGCAGATCTGCGACGCATGCATGCCACGCGTCTCCTCTCTGTCCGCACGGCGCCGCTTGTACTGGTGGTGCGTCGAGATCGGGCGACTGCGCGTCGAGTGCGCAGACGCCAGACGCCCGTACACGCGGTGCCGGAGAAGACGTCCACGGGTTCCTGAGGAAGAAGCCGCGCTGTATGAGGTGTACCGCGCGGCGAAGCTGGCTCTGTGGCTGGCCATCGGCGAATCGAAGACACGCTCCAGAGAGGAAATGCTGGCGAGCCTAGACGGGGATCCGTTTGGGCGCCCTTACCGGTCGGTCCGAGGGAAACTTCGGCCGTGGGCGCCCCCGCTAACGGAAAGTCTCGAGCCGCAGTTCCTGGAGCGAGTGGTCTCGGCCCTCTTCCCTGTGAGAGCCGAGTACGAGCCACCGCCGATGGTTCTGCACACAGCTGCAGAGTCGGAGGAAGATGAAGGCGAAACCGTCCCAGAGGTGACACAGGCAGAGATGGGCGCGGCCGTATTGCGGCTCCGGGCTAAGAACACTGCCCCGGGGCCCGATGGAGTGCCTGGCCGCGCTCTGGTCCTCGCCATGAAGGAGCTGGAGCCCCCACTGAGAGGACTCTTCTCGGCATGCCTTGAGCAAGGCCAGTTCCCTACCCGGTGGAAGACTGGTCGACTGGTCTTGCTCAGGAAGGCAGGGCGCCCGGCGGACTCGTCGTCCGCTTATCGGCCCATAGTGCTGCTGGACGAGGCGGGCAAGATGCTGGAGCGAATAATCGCAGACCGCCTCGTCAGCCACTTGTGTACAGAAGGGCCGAACCTGGACGACAGCCAGTTTGGGTTCCGTCGTGGGCGCTCTACCATTGACGCCATAATGAGGGTAAGAGTCCTGGCGGAGGAAGCAGTGTCTCGGGGCGGGGTGGTGCTGGCGGTGTCCTTGGACATCTCCAACGCCTTCAACACCCTGCCCTGGGGTTGCATTAGGGAGGCCCTGCGCTACCACCGGGTGCCTCTCTACCTCCGCAACATTGTGGGGGCTTATCTGTCGGGAAGGTGTGTCACCTACATGGGACGCGACGGCGATGGCCGTCGCGAGATGTCGTGCGGTGTTCCACAGGGGTCGGTTCTGGGCCCTCCCTTGTGGAACATCGGTTACGACTGGGTTTTGCGGTGCGAGCTTCCACCGGGAGTGAACCTGATGTGTTATGCGGACGACACGCTGGTCATTGCCCGGGGGAGCTCGTACAGGGAAGCAGCGTTGCTGGCTACGGCTGCGGTCTCGCAGGTGGTGAGCCGCATACGACGCCTGGGCCTGGAGGTGGCCCTCAACAAGTCGGAGGCCATTGCGTTTCATGGCCCCCGACGGGCGCCGCCGCTGGGATCACATATTGTGGTCGGAGGGGCCCGGATTGCTGTCGAGTCAACCATGAAGTACCTGGGATTGGTGCTCGACAGCCGTTGGGACTTCGGACCCCACTTTCAGCGGCTGGTGCCCAAGTTGATGGGCGCGGCGGGCGCGCTGTCAACGCTGCTTCCCAATTTGGGGGGCCCGAGCACCGCCTGTAGGCGGTTGTACGTAGGGATCGTGCGATCCATGGCCCTGTATGGGGCCCCAGTATGGGCGACGGACCTGACGGCCCGCACTATCGCAGTCCTGCGGAAACCGCAGAGAGCGATGGCCGTCAGGGTCATACGGGGATATCGCACGATCTCCTACGAGGCGGCTTGTTTACTGGCCGGATCCCCACCATGGGACCTGGAGGCGAAAGCCCTCGCGACACTGCATCGGTGGCGCGAGGACGCCAGGGATCGGGGCGAAAGGCTGGTGCAGCGACAGATTACGCTGCACCGGTCTCAGCTCCGACAGGTCATGGTGGCAGAATGGCGGAGGAGGCTTGACCATCCCTCCGCCGGCCTCGACACAATCGAGGCGATCCGGCCAGTACTCGAAGACTGGCTCGGGAGGAAACACGGCTCCCTGACGTTTCGGGCGACGCAGGTGCTCTCGGGGCACGGCTGCTTCGAGAAGTACGGGAAGTTCGGGAAGTACCTGTGTCGCATAAGCAGGGAGCCGGACGCTCGGTGCCATCACTGCGTCCACTGTCTGGAGGATACGGCGCGGCATACGCTGGCGGAATGTGCCGCGTGGGATGAGCCGCGCCGTGATCTTGTCACAGAGGGAGGAGCAGACCTGTCGCTGCCGGCCGTTGTTCGCACGGTGGCCGGCAGTGATGGTCGGCAGCACAGAGTCCTGGGACGCGGTGGTGTCCTTCTGCGAAACCGTCATGTCGCAGAAGGAAGCTGCGGAAAGGGAGAGGGAGATCTCTAGTTCCCTCCCATCCCGCAGCAGACGCACCGGGCGTCGGCAGAGGGCGGACAACGCCCTCTTCCGGCCCCCCTAAACAGGTCCAGGGGCGACGGATTCGGGGACATCCGTCGCCCCCCATCTCACTGGACCCGAGACGGCGGCGCGTAGTGTTCCACGCGCGCCTCTCATGACGCATCGGGGGGAGTACACCTCACTCCCCCCAGGGACGAGGCCCGCACTGGTCAAGCGGGCCGGCACTAGTCCGGGGCAGCGGAAGTCACATTCGTTCCCGCTGCCCCCCGACGCAAGTGTGCGAGGGAACACCGGTGTGGTTTTAGTCAGTTGGAGTCTGACAGACCCCTCCGCCTTCCCCAGGCGGAGGACATCCGTGCGGATTTCCACATCGTCAACAAAAAAATAAAAAAAAAAAAACCGCCCAGGGTCAAAGCCCCACGCTCCGCGGCTGTATTAATTACGCTGCAGCCAGGAGCCGTCGAAAGGGGCATCACCTATAAGGCGGTCCTTATTGAGGCTAGATCTAAGGTCGCGCTCGATGACCTTGGCATACCGTCCGGCTTCAGAATGAAGCCGGCATTGACGGGGGCGCGGCTGCTCGAGGTGCCGGGTGCCTCTAGCGGGGAAAAGGCGGATAAATTGGCCGCCAAACTGAGGGAGGTCCTCAACCCGGAGGACGTCCGGGTGTCCAGGCCTATGAAGACCTCAGAGCTGCGAGTCAGTGGTCTGGACGACTCGGTGACCTCGGCTGAGGTCGTGGCGGCCGTTGCCCGAGCCGGCGGATGTTCGCTTCAGGACGTGAAGACGGGCGACATTCGAGCCGACGCTTCCGGGCTCGGCACGATCTGGGTGCGGTGCCCGGTGTTGGCGGCGAACAAGGTCGCCGACTGTGGTCGTTTGTTGGTGGGGTGGGTTGCAGCAAGGGTGAAGCTGCTGCAGCCCAGGGCCATGCGGTGCTACAGGTGCCTGGACATTGGGCATGTCCGGGTGCGGTGTACCTGCGAAATTGACCGCAGCGATCAGTGTTATCGCTGCGGTCAGCCCGGCCACAAGGCAGCTCAGTGCTCCGCGGCGCCAAACTGCAGCCTCTGTACAGCTGCAGGGAAGCCCGCCGGGCACAGAGTTGGCGAAAAAGACTGTGGCGCCTCTGCCACGAAGAGGAGAAAGGGGGCCAAGCCTGCCGGGGGCTCTTTACACCCCCGTCAGTCTGCCGACTCCCGAGCTAGGAATGGTGTGGAGGGAATGGATTGCGCATAATGGCTACGCTCTACCATTTCCTCCAGGGCAATCTCAACCACTCTGCTAGAGCTCAGGATCTCTTTCTTCAGAGCATGGCAGAGTGGTCGATTCACGTGGCTGTGGTCGCCGAGCCATACTTTGTCTCCCCCCGGGATAATTGGGTGGGCGACCTGGACGGCTTGGTGGCCATCATCGGTGGGGCTCTGTCCAGCCCGTCCCGAGGTCACGGCTGGGTAGCCGCCCTCGCGGACGGCGTTGGTACGATTGGTGCGTACTTTTCGCCCAACAAGAGCCTCGCCGACTTCGAGAATTTCCTTGTCGAGCTGGGTGCCGTCGTGGGCCGTTTCCACCCTCGCCCGGTGCTGTTGCTCGGGGATCTCAACGCCAAATCTGCGGCGTGGGGATCTCCGGTGACCGATGCTAGGGGTGAGGCGCTGGAGGAGTGGGCGGTCGTGACTGGCCTGGTCGTCCTGAACCGGGGCTCGGTATACACGTGCGTGCGGCAGCGGGGTGGCTCAATAGTGGACGTCTCGTTTGCTAGCCCTGCTGTCGCGAGCCGTGTTCGCGGCTGGCGTGTCGCTGCGGAGGTGGAGACGTTGTCGGATCACAGATATATCCGTTTCGACGTCTCCGCCCTGACTGCCGGCGGCCTGAGTTCATCGGCCCCACGAACGGACGGCCCGCGCTGGTCGCGCAAACGCATCGACAGGGAACTTCTCGAGGAGGCCGCGATTGTCCAGGCCTGGTTCCGGGAGTCGCCAACGACCGGACCCGTCGACGTCGAACAGGAGGCGCTGTGGTTCCGCGGGGCGATGGTGATGATTTGCGACGCGTCGATGCCCCGGGTCCACACACAGTCAGCAAGACGCCAGGTGTACTGGTGGTCCGCCGAGATCGCACAGTTACGAGTCGCGTGCGTAGCGGTTAGGCGCCAGTACACCCGATACCGGAGGAGACGTCGTCGGGTCCCTGACGAAGAAGCCGCGCTGTATGAGGTGTACCGCGCGGCGACGCAGGCTCTGTGGCTGGCCATCGTTGAGGCGAGGACGCGAGCCAGGGAGGAGATGTTGGAGACTCTAGACGGAGATCCGTGGGGGCGCCCGTATCGAGCGGTTCGAGGAAACCTCAGAGCCGCGGCGCCTCCGATCACAGAGAGTCTCCAACCCGAGCTGCTGGAGGAGGTGGTCGCAGCCCTCTTCCCAGCTAGAGCGGAGCATACCCCGCCGCCGATGGCTTTGCCCACAGCCGCAGAGCCTGAAGGAGATGAGAGCGCCATCAACGTCCCAGGGGTGACACAGGCAGAGATGAGGGCGGCCGTGATGCGGCTCCGGGCCAAGAACGTGGCTCCGGGGCCTGACGGAATCCACGGCCAGGTGCTTGCCCTCGCTCTGAAGGAGCTGGAGCCCCAGCTGAGAGGACTCTACACGGCGTGTCTAGAGCAGGGCCAGTTTCCCACTCTGTGGAAAAATGGTCGTCTGGTCCTGCTCAGGAAGGCAGGGCGCCCGGCCGACTCGCCATCTGCGTACCGGCCCATAGTGTTGCTCGACGAGGTGGCTAAGCTGTTTGAGCGTATAATAGCAGCCAGCCTCGTCGGCCACTTGAGCGGAGAAGGGCCGGACCTGGACGAGTGTCAATTCGGGTTTCGGTACGGGCGCTCGACGATACACGCTGTGTCGCGGGTAAGAGTCCTGGCGGAGGAAACGGTGTCTCGGGGCGGGGTGATGGTGGCGGTGTCGTTGGACATCTCCAACGCATTCAACACCCTGCCCTGGAGTTGTATCCTGGAGGCACTGCGGTACCACCGGGTGCCTCTCTACCTCCGCCGAATCGTTGGGGCTTATCTGTCGGAGAGGTGTGTCACCTATGTGGGACGTGATGGCGTTAACCAGCGCCGCATGTCGTGCGGTGTTCCGCAGGGGTCGGTTCTGGGCCCTCCCTTGTGGAACATCGGGTACGACTGGGTGCTGAGGGGTGAACTCCAGCCGGGCGTGGACCTGACGTGTTACGCTGACGACACGCTGGTCACGGCCCGGGGGAGTTCACACAGGGAGGCAGCGTTGCTGGCGACGGCTGCGGTCTCACAGGTGGTGGGCCGCATACGGCGTCTTGGCCTGGAGGTGGCCCTCAACAAGTCGGAGGCCATGGTGTTCCATGGTCCCCGGCGGGCGCCGCCGGCCGAATCACACATAGTGATCGGGGGGGTTCGGATCGCTGTCGAGGCTACCATGAAGTACCTAGGACTGGTGCTCGACAGCCGGTGGGACTTCGGACCCCACTTCCGGCGGCTGGCGCCCAAGTTGTTGGGCGCGGCTGGGGCGCTGTCAACGTTGCTTCCCAATCTGGGGGGCCCGAGCGCCGTCTGTAGGCGGCTCTACGTGGGGATCGTGCGATCGATGGCCCTGTACGGGGCCCCGATCTGGGCGGCTGACCTGACGGCCGGCAGCATCGCAGTCCTGCGGAGACCGCAGCGGGCGATGGCCGTCAGAGTCATCAGGGGATATCGCACGATCTCCTACGAGGCGGCTTGCGCACTGGCCGGATCCCCGCCCTGGGACCTGGAGGCGAAAGTTCTCGCGTCGCTGTATCGGTGGCGCGAGGAAATGCGGGCGCGAGGCGAGCGACCGATGCAGCGACAGCTGGAGCAGCGTCGGTCACAGCTTCGCGAGGTCCTGGTGGCGGAATGGCGGGACAGGCTTTCACGCCCTACCGCCAGCCTCAACATCATCGAGGCGATCCGGCCAGTGCTCGACCTCTGGCTCGGGAGGAGGCACGGCTCCCTGTCGTTTCGGGTGACGCAGGTGCTCTCGGGGCATGGTTGCTTCGGGAAGTACCTGTGTCGCATAAACAGGGAGCCGGACGCTCGGTGCCACCACTGCGTTGACTGTCGGGAGGACACGGCGCGGCATACGCTGGTAGAGTGTGCCGCTTGGGAGGAGCCGCGCCGTGCTCTCATCTCTGGAGTAGGCAACGACCTCTCGCTGCCGGCCGTCGTGAACTCGATGGTCGGTAGCGGGGAGTCCTGGGACGCAGTGGTTTCCTTCTGCGAAACAGTCATCTCGCAGAAGGAGGCTGCGGAAAGAGAGAGGGAGATCACGACCTCTCATCCAGTCCGCAGCAGGCGCACCGGGCGTCGGCGGAGGGCGGATAACGCCCTCTTCCAGCCCCCCTAAATGGGTCCAGGGGCAACGGACGTGGGGACGTCCGTCGCCCTATACATCGGACCCGAGGTGGCGGCGCGTAGTGTTCCACGCGCGCCCCTCTGAGACGTCGCGGGGGGAGTCAAACACCTCACTCCCCCCTCAACCCGAGATGAGGCCCGCCATAGCGGGCCGGCACCAGCCGGGGGTTGCGGAAGAGTCGTACGTTCCCGCGACCCCTGGTGTAGGTGAGAGATGGAACACCGGGGTGGTTTTTAGTCAGTTGGAGTCTGACAGACCCCTCCGCCTTCCCCAGGCGGAGGACATCCGGGCGGATTTTCCACCCCGCAACAAAAAAAAAAAAAAAAAAAAAAGGTTAGGTTAGGTTAGGTTAGGTTCGGGGGGGTTCGGATTGCTGTCGAGGCTACCATGAAGTACCTAGGACTGATGCTCGACAGCCGGTGGGACTTCGGACCCCACTTCCGGCGGCTGGCGCCCAAGTTGTTGGGCGCGGCTGGGGCGCTGTCAACGCTGCTTCCCAATCTGGGGGGCCCGAGCGCCGTCTGTAGGCGGCTCTACGTGGGGATCGTGCGATCGATGGCCCTGTACGGGGCCCCGATCAGTCTCTAGTAGTCTAAGAGTCCTGGCGGAGGAAGCAGTGTCTCGGGGCGGGGTGGTGCTGGCGGTGTCCTTGGACATCTCCAACGCTTTCAACACCCTGCCCTGGGGTTGCATTAGGGAGGCCCTGCGCTACCACCGGGTGCCTCTCTACCTCCGCAACATTGTGGGGGCTTATCTGTCGGGAAGGTGTGTCACCTACATGGGACGCGACGGCGATGGCCGTCGCGAGATGTCGTGCGGTGTTCCGCAAGGGTCGGTTCTGGGCCCTCCCTTGTGGAACATCGGTTACGACTGGGTTTTGCGGTGCGAGCTTCCGCCGGGAGTGAACCTGACGTGTTATGCGGACGACACGCTGGTCATTGCCCGGGGGAGCTCGTACAGGGAAGCAGCGTTGCTGGCTACGGCTGCGGTCTCGCAGGTGGTGAGCCGCATACGACGCCTGGGCCTGGAGGTGGCCCTCAACAAGTCGGAGGCCATTGCGTTTCATGGCCCCCGACGGGCGCCGCCGCTGGGATCACACATAGTGGTCGGGGGGGCCCGGATCGCTGTCGAGTCAACCATGAAGTACCTGGGATTGGTGCTCGACAGCCGTTGGGACTTCGGACCCCACTTTCAGCGGCTGGTGCCCAAGTTGATGGGCGCGGCGGGCGCGCTGTCAACGCTGCTTCCCAATTTTGGGGGCCCGAGCACCGCCTGTAGGCGGTTATACGTAGGGATCGTGCGATCCATGGCCCTTTACGGGGCCCCAGTATGGGCGACGGACCTGACGGCCCGCACTATCGCAGTCCTGCGGAAACCGCAGAGAGCGATGGCCGTCAGGGTCATACGGGGATATCGCACGATCTCCTACGAGGCGGCTTGTTTACTGGCCGGATCCCCACCATGGGACCTGGAGGCGAAAGCCCTCGCGACACTGCATCGGTGGCGCGAGGACGCCAGGGATCGGGGCGAAAGACTGGTGCAGCGACAGATTACGCTGCACCGGTCTCAGCTCCGACAGGTCATGGTGGCAGAATGGCGGAGGAGGCTTGACCATCCCTCCGCCGGCCTCGACACAATCGAGGCGATCCGGCCAGTACTCGAAGACTGGCTCGGGAGGAAGCACGGCTCCCTGACGTTTCGGGCGACGCAGGTGCTCTCGGGGCACGGCTGCTTCGGGAAGTACCTGTGTCGCATAAGCAGGGAGCCGGACGCTCGGTGCCATCACTGCGTCCACTGTCTGGAGGATACGGCGCGGCATACGCTGGCGGAATGTGCCGCGTGGGATGAGCCGCGCCGTGATCTTGTCACACAGGTAGGAGCAGACCTGTCGCTGCCGGCTGTTGTTCGCACGATGGTCGGCAGCACAGAGTCCTGGGACGCGGTGGTGTCCTTCTGCGAAACCGTCATGTCGCAGAAGGAAGCTGCGGAAAGGGAGAGGGAGATCTCTAGTTCCCTCCCATCCCGCAGCAGACGCACCGGGCGTCGGCAGAGGGCGGATAACGCCCTCTTCCGGCCCCCCTAAACAGGTCCAGGGGCGACGGATTCGGGGACATCCGTCGCCCCCCATCTCACTGGACCCGAGACGGCGGCGCGTAGTGTTCCACGCGCGCCTCTCATGACGTATCGGGGGGAGTACACCTCACTCCCCCCAGGGAAGAGGCCCGCACTGGTCAAGCGGGCCGGCACTAGTCCGGGGCAGCGGAAGTCACATTCGTTCCCGCTGCCCCCTGACGCAAGTGTGCGAGGGAACACCGGTGTGGTTTTAGTCAGTTGGAGTCTGACAGACCCCTCCGCCTTCCCCAGGCGGAGGACATCCGTGCGGATTTCCACATCGTCAACAAAAAAAAAAAAAAAAAAAAAAGGTTAGGTTAGGTTCAGGCGAGAGGGTCGGAAGGCCGTCGCGACTGATGAGGTCGCTGAGATGGCTCGACTGGCAAGGCAGCGGCGGTTGCAGACCGCCGCAGGCCCTGAGGGACTGACGGCTGAGGCTCTGAGCCGCCAGGTCTTGGACGGCGTGGACGTCGTCATGAAGGTTGCCACGAAGTCGGGCAACCTAAAGGGCACGTTTACGCGGGCCCTGAAAGAGGCGGCTGATGGCATAAAGGAGGCGGTGGAAGTCCTTTTTGACCGGACGACCTCGGAGGAGACGGCAAAGCTGCAGGAAGAAAATAACCGTCTCCACGCAAAGATGGAGGAGCTCCAGCGGGAGGTCATCGCCTTGAGGGCGGACTTCAGCCGGCAGCAGAATGCGACCACTTCGGTTAGTCATTCTCTGCCTCAGGATGGATCCTTGGGGGAGGATCAATTTCATCGGCTGTTGTCAATAATGACCGCCCGCTTGGACAGCATAGAGCCTAGGCTCAATCCCCCTATAAATGTCCGCCCACCACTGGCGGCAGATAAGAGGAAAAAGGGGGTGGAGCCCGCTCCAATAAGTGGGCCTACGTGGGCACAGGCTGCGGGGGACGCACCCCCCCCGCAACCTAGCACCTCTTCGGCCGACTCCCGGCCTGTGGTGGGACGGAGCGCCGAGGAAATGGAGTGCTAGTGATGGCACACTACCATTTCCTCCAGGCGAACATCAACCACTGCACCAGAGCTCAGGATCTCCTGCTCCAGAGCATGGCGCAGTGGTCGATAAATGTGGCGGTGGTCGCTGAGCCGTATTTCATACCCCCCCGGGATAACTGGGAAGGGGATCTAGACGGCCTAGTGGCCATCATCGGCGCGACTCTCGTCGACGTATCCCGTGGTCACGGTTGGGTTGCGGCCCTTGTGAACGGGATCGTCACGATTGGGGCGTATTTTTCGCCCAACAAGAGTCTCGCCGACTTCGAGAGTTTCCTTGTCGAGTTGGGAGCCGTCGTCGGCCAGTCTCACCCTCGACCCATTTTGCTTCTCGGTGACCTCAACGCCAAGTCTGCGGCCTGGGGTTCCCCCGTCACGGACCCGAGAGGCGAAGTGCTAGAGGAGTGGGCCATAACGACGGGCCTGGCCGTCTTAAATCGGGGTTCCGCCTACACGTGTGTACGGCAGCGGGGCGGGTCGATAGTGGACGTCTCGTTCGCTAGTCGCGCCGCTTGTACTGGTGGTGCGTCGAGATCGAGCGACTGCGCGTCGAGTGCGCAGACGCCAGACGCCCGTACACGCGGTGCCGGAGAAGACGTCCACGGGTTCCTGAGGAAGAAGCCGCGCTGTATGAGGTGTACCGCGCGGCGAAGCTGGCTCTGTGGCTGGCCATCGGTGAGTCGAAGACACGCTCCAGGGAGGAAATGCTGGCGAGCTTAGACGGGGATCCGTTTGGGCGCCCTTACCGGTCGGTCCGAGGAAAACTTCGGCCGTGGGCGCCCCCGCTAACGGAAAGTCTCGAGCCGCAGTTCCTGGAGCGAGTGGTCTCGGCCCTCTTCCCTGAGAGAGCCGAGTACGAGCCACCGCCGATGGTTCTGCACACAGCTGCAGAGTCGGAGGAAGATGAAGGCGAAACCGTCCCAGAGGTGACACAGGCAGAGATGGGCGCGGCCGTATTGCGGCTCCGGGCTAAAAACACTGCCCCGGGGCCCGATGGAGTGCCTGGCCGCGCTCTGGTCCTCGCCATGAAGGAGCTGGAGCCCCCACTGAGAGGACTCTTCTCGGCATGCCTTGAGCAAGGCCAGTTCCCTACCCGGTGGAAGACTGGTCGACTGGTCTTGCTCAGGAAGGCAGGGCGCCCGGCGGACTCGTCGTCCGCTTATCGGCCCATAGTGCTGCTGGACGAGGCGGGCAAGATGCTGGAGCGAATAATCGCAGACCGCCTCGTCAGCCACTTGTGTACAGAAGGGCCGAACCTGGACGACAGCCAGTTTGGGTTCCGTCGTGGGCGCTCTACCATTGACGCCATAATGAGGGTAAGAGTCCTGGCGGAGGAAGCAGTGTCTCGGGGCGGGGTGGTGCTGGCGGTGTCCTTGGACATCTCCAACGCTTTCAACACCCTGCCCTGGGGTTGCATTAGGGAGGCCCTGCGCTACCACCGGGTGCCTCTCTACCTCCGCAACATTGTGGGGGCTTATCTGTCGGGAAGGTGTGTCACCTACATGGGACGCGACGGCGATGGCCGTCGCGAGATGTCGTGCGGTGTTCCACAAGGGTCGGTTCTGGGCCCTCCCTTGTGGAACATCGGTTACGACTGGGTTTTGCGGTGCGAGCTTCCGCCGGGAGTGAACCTGACGTGTTATGCGGACGACACGCTGGTCATTGCCCGGGGGAGCTCGTACAGGGAAGCAGCGTTGCTGGCTACGGCTGCGGTCTCACAGGTGGTGAGCCGCATACGACGCCTGGGCCTGGAGGTGGCCCTCAACAAGTCGGAGGCCATTGCGTTTCATGGCCCCCGACGGGCGCCGCCGCTGGGATCACACATAGTGGTCGGGGGGGCCCGGATCGCTGTCGAGTCAACCATGAAGTACCTGGGATTGGTGCTCGACAGCCGTTGGGACTTCGGACCCCACTTTCAGCGGCTGGTGCCCAAGTTGATGGGCGCGGCGGGCGCGCTGTCAACGCTGCTTCCCAATTTGGGGGGCCCGAGCACCGCCTGTAGGCGGTTGTACGTAGGGATCGTGCGATCCATGGCCCTGTATGGGGCCCCAGCATGGGCGACGGACCTGACGGCCCGCACTATCGCAGTCCTGCGGAAACCGCAGAGAGCGATGGCCGTCAGGGTCATACGGGGATATCGCACGATCTCCTACGAGGCGGCTTGTTTACTGGCCGGATCCCCACCATGGGACCTGGAGGCGAAAGCCCTCGCGACACTGCATCGGTGGCGCGAGGACGCCAGGGATCGGGGTGAAAGGCTGGTGCAGCGACAGATTACGCTGCACCGGTCTCAGCTCCGACAGGTCATGGTGGCAGAATGGCGGAGGAGGCTTGACCATCCCTCCGCCGGCCTCGACACAATCGAGGCGATCCGGCCAGTACTCGAAGACTGGCTCGGGAGGAAGCACGGCTCCCTGACGTTTCGGGCGACGCAGGTGCTCTCGGGGCACGGCTGCTTCGGGAAGTACCTGTGTCGCATAAGCAGGGAGCCGGACGCTCGGTGCCATCACTGCGTCCACTGTCTGGAGGATACGGCGCGGCATACGCTGGCGGAATGTGCCGCGTGGGATGAGCCGCGCCGTGATCTTGTCACACAGGTAGGAGCAGACCTGTCGCTGCCGGCCGTTGTTCGCACGATGGTCGGCAGCACAGAGTCCTGGGACGCGGTGGTGTCCTTCTGCGAAACCGTCATGTCGCAGAAGGAAGCTGCGGAAAGGGAGAGGGAGATCTCTAGTTCCCTCCCATACCGCAGCAGACGCACCGGGCGTCGGCAGAGGGCGGATAACGCCCTCTTCCGGCCCCCCTAAACAGGTCCAGGGGCGACGGATTCGGGGACATCCGTCGCCCCCCATCTCACTGGACCCGAGACGGCGGCGCGTAGTGTTCCACGCGCGCCTCTCATGACGTATCGGGGGGAGTACACCTCACTCCCCCCAGGGACGAGGCCCGCACTGGTCAAGCGGGCCGGCACTAGTCCGGGGCAGCGGAAGTCACATTCGTTCCCGCTGCCCCCCGACGCAAGTGTGCGATGGAACACCGGTGTGGTTTTAGTCAGTTGGAGTCTGACAGACCCCTTCGCCTGCCCCAGGCGGAGGACATCCGTGCGGATTTCCACATCGTCAAAAAAAAAAAAAAAAAAAAAAAAAAGGTTAGGTTAGGTTAGGTTAGGTTAGGTTAGGTTAGGTTAGGTTGGGGGACCACCCCACAGTGCTTGCGTCCACGTCGCGTCCCCTGGAAACGACCCAGTTTGACCACCGTAACGGAGTGGCAGACTGGGCTCGGCCAAAGTGCACTGTGATTATCGTAGCTCATCTTGCCTTGAGAGTACGAACCTGCGGAGGATATGCCTAAACCAACGCGGGATGCCTGCGGGCGGTATTTTAAACCCAAAGGCCCTTCTCAGGGCCAACCCAAAGGCCCTTCTCAGGGCCAACCCAAAGGCCCTTCTCAGGGCCAACCCAAAGGCCCTTCTCAGGGCCAAACCGACGCTTCGGCGTCAGAGGCTAGCCGCGCGCCGTCTGCGGCTAGCTTCTTCGGAAGGACGGACTTGTCGGATTTGTCTGACTCCGACGATGAGTCACTGGTTGGCGTCTCGGGTGCAGGCGACTCGCAGTCGCGAAAGCGGGCCTTCCTGCGGGATGGGTCCGAGGGCTCCTCGGCGTCAGGGTCGGCGAGGCTGACAAAGGCTAAAAAGCCGACGGCCGCGGACACCCACGTCGTTGGGCTCGCGGACGCCCAACGTAAGTTGGATCTTGCGCAGCGGGCGCAGCTCCAGCAGGAGCTTGAGGAGCGGGTTGCCGCGAGGGAGAGGCGGGCGCACGTCACCCGGGCAAAGTCCGGGTACGGTGCGTCCCGTGTGCTCTACGCGGACCACTCCCTGCTGGAGCTGGAACAAATGGCGGAGGAGGACGAGGAGGAAATTTTGGAGGTTGCCTCAAAGTCCTCAAACTTGAAGGGGACCTTCCAGAAGGCCCTCAAATGTCGGGCCACGAGCTTGCTTGGTGTGGTCAAGGAGCTGGTGCAGCGGAAGGCCACTGACGAGACACGGCAACTGCAGGCGAGGGTGGATCGCCTGCAGGTGGAAGTCAGTGAGCTTCATCGCAAGCTGGCTGAAGCCACGGCCCCTGCCGAGACGACGAGGACGTCATCAACGCCTTCGACGTCGACGTCTAAGAAGACGAGTCCTGCGGCAGAGGGCCCCTCCTCCAACTCCAACCTTGAGGACATAATCCGCAAGGTGGTAATGGAGGAGCGGGCCTTCACGCGAGCCTGCCTGGCAGGAATAGAGGACCGACTCCTGCCGGAAAAGCGCCTCCGACCGCAGCTTGCGGCGGATAAGGGGCGCTCCGAGCCGGGGCCGTCCTCCTCATCCCAGGTCCAGGAGGACGCCCTTCTCCCCTCAACCACCCCGTCCAATGAATGGACGGAAGTGGTCGGGAGGGGGAAGGGCAAAGCCAAAAAGTCGGCGGCTGCCGCCCCAGCCGTCCCCGCTCCCAGCCAGTCGCAGACGACCGGCAGAGGGAAGCAGGGAGGTAGAGGTAGAGCGAGGGGAAAGGGGCAGCTAGTCTCCCCAAAAACCGCGGCCGTCGTGGTGACCCTCACCGCGGAGGCGGCGGAGCGAGGGGAGACGTACATGTCAATTTTAGTGCGGGCGCGTAGCAATGCCGATCCCACTCAATTGGGGATCGGTAGTGTGTCTTGCCGGCGGACCCAAGCCGGGGCTCGATTATTCGAGTTCCCGGGGGCAGAGGGGGGAGCCCGCGCGGATCTCTTTGCAGCTAAGCTGCGGGAGGTCATCGCGGACTCCGCCAAGGTGGCCCGACCGGTAAAGTTGGTGACACTCGAGGTGACGGATCTCGACGATTCCGTCACCAAGGAGGAGGTGGTGGAGGCGGTCGCAGCGTTAGGGGGCTGCGACGTCGCGGCGGTTCAGAGTCGGGACATAAGGCCCGGCCGCGGTGGCATGGGCACCGTCCGCCTTGGGTGCCCGGTTCCCGCTGCCAGAGCCGCCCTGGCGAAGGGCCGGCTGACGGTCGGATTCAGCTCGGGTGCGGTCAGGGCACTCGAGGACCAGCCGCTGAGGTGTTTCCGGTGCTTCGGCATCGGCCACACCCGGCCGCTGTGTCCGTCCGCGGTGGACAGGTCAGACACCTGCTACCGCTGCGGCATGGGGGGCCACCAAGCCGCCTCCTGTAAGGTCGCCACGCCGCACTGCTCGGTCTGTGCTGCCAGTGGCAGCCAAGCGGACCACGTGATGAAGGGGAGGAACTGCAATCCTCCCCCTAAGCGTGGCAAAGTGCTGGCGCCAACCGGGCCTGTTGCGGCTGCTGGTACCGCCGTTCCTGCGGCGGCTGCGGAGGGGGGTGCGATGTCCGACTGATGGATATAGTCGAACATCGCATCCTTCAGGCGAACGCCAACCACTGCAGGGCAGCCCAAGATCTGCTGATGCAGACGATGGCTGAGTGGTTGGTGGACTTGGCGGTGGTCGCCGAGCCTTACTCGGTCCCTGGCCGTTGGCTGGGTGACCGGGACGGCCTGGTGGCGTTGGTGGCGCGGTCTTCCACGGACTCCCCTCCCCTCTCGCTCTTAGAGAGGGGACCGGGATACGTGGCCGCCGCGTGGGGGGACATGGCCCTGGACGCCGAGGGAGCCTTGTCAGCGGTCGCCTCCTTTTGCGAGGACGTAGTCTCGCAAAAGGAGGCGGCGGAGCGCGCGCGGGAGGAAGACCCTCTCGCAGCGCCGCTCCGCAGAAGAAGAAGAGGTCGGAGAAGACGCGGTCTCCCTCTTCATGGTGGCGACGGGCGGGCGAGAGGCACGGGGGTGCCTTCGCCCGCATTGCACCCGTCACCACCTTCGTCTGTCATTCCCGGGCCCGCCCCCCTCCCCACGGGGGGGGTGTGAGGTCCGCTGTGCGGGTCATCGTCGGCGGAGGACTGGAAGTAAAGGCTGTGCCGGTTTCCCAGTCCCCCGCCACTAGGACGAAGCGGGAATGCCGCTGGGTCGTTTTAGTGGGTATACCGGTCTCAGACCGGGGAGTCCCACACTACCCTTCCATCCCCCGATGGGAGGGTGTGCGTAATGCATTTTTTCCCAGCGACAACAAAAAAAAAAAAAAAAAAAAAAAAAAAAAGGTTAGGTTAGGTTAGGTTAGGTTTTTTTTTTTTTTTTTTGTTTGGGCAGGAGTGGGAAATCCCCACGGACACCTCGACTATCTCACGATTTGTGAGACAGTCGAGGTAGTGCCGGAATCGAACCGGCTAAAAACCACTCCTGCCTTGCCAGTGCCCTCTGACATTATCAGAGCCGTTTTGAGCAATTACATATTTTTTACAAATTGTTTTAAAAGGGGGTAATAAAATAATCCGGAGAGACCACTTTCTCTCGTTAATGAAAGCTTTATACTATTTGTTTTTACAGTTTAAACTATACCTATAAATACTATACTTACAATAGACCTATCAATAAATACAAATACTTGGCTTTATAACAATACTTACACTATATACATATATTATACTTAGTATTATTACAACTAACACTACTTATTTCTATTTATTACTAAGGCTACGATTTCTGTACAATATTTTAAAAATTTGTCTCTCGTTTGATTAGTCTGCAGTAGGCTTGGGAGATTTTCCGCTACGAGGCCAACCCCAAGCTGTTGCTCTGCCTCGAATTTTGCCTTCGCAGTGATCGGGCACTCTAGCAGTACGTGGAGCACTGTCTCTTCTTTGCCAGGCTCACAAGCGCACGATGGGCTCTCCTTACACTTGAAGCGACTCAAGTATGCGGAGAACCCACCGTGCCCCGTGAGTATTTGCGTGGTGATGCTTGAAGGGACAATATTGCGCACTATTCTGTACGCGGCCACTGCGTCAGGGAAGAAAATTTTTGTGCCCGAGGCAGTCTCACCGGATCCGTACCTCTCGTTCCATTCGTCTAGCGTCTCGGACCGGATTCTTCGCTTGACGAATGAAACGGGACACAGTTCGTAGTCCGGCTTCTTCTTCGACTTCAGTGCGGCCTCCTTCGCGAGCTGGTCGGCTCTCTCATTCCCCTCCAACCCTGCGTGGGCTTTGATCCAGAACAAGGAGACACTCTTGTTCTGGAGCCTACAGCGTCGGATGGTGTCCCTGGTTTCCACAGCCAAAGGATGGGGGGAGAGTACATTCGCAACCGACTGAAGGGCCGCCCTGGAGTCGCTGTAGATGCCGAACGTGGTTTCACTACTTTTGAGCACTTCTCCCGCCGCCTTCTGTAGAGCCAGTAGTTCAGCCTGGTAGACGGTACAGTAAGACGACAAGGCAAGTTTGAGGGCCTTAGTTTCGGCGGCACTATTCCACAAAGATAGCGCCGCCCCAACCTTGCCCTCAATCTTGCTGCCGTCAGTGAATATACGCACAGCGAAATCGCTGTGCTTGCGGTATTGTTCTTCGTCTACCAGGCTTCCGAACTCCAGATTTACTTGGTCCGCGGGGTGGGGAGCCTCTATCGCTGGAGCCATCCTTTCAATCTCCCTGCCTCCTAGCACCGGCTGGGGTACACCTCTCTTGGCTCCGTATAATGCAGCCACTTCACGTATACGGAGGTCGAGTGGGAGTATACCAGCCAGCACCAGTGCTGAGTTTAGGGAGACCGTGCGGTAGGCTCTGCACAGCTTTTGAGCAAACCCCCTCTGGACCACGTTCAGCTGTTTTATGACCCCTAGTTTGTTTGCGGCGGGTGCCCATGCGCTTGCGGCGTACAGAATAGTAGGCTCTACTGCGGCGGTATATATTGCCCTTATCACCTCCGGGTGCAGACCCCAACTGACCCGAGCTGCTCTGGCCAGCTGCTTGTACATAGCTATCGCCTTTTTACAGACAATAGCTACGTGTTTGTTGAAGGTGAGTTTGGCGTCAATTGTTAGCCCCAATATTTTTACCTCTTGGGACATCCCAATGCCGACCCCCCCCATGCTCAGGCGCGGCGTGTCATATTTCAGCCTTCGCGTTAGTACCATCGCACAGGTTTTGTGCGGTGCGAAGTTCAGCCGATTTCTGACACCCCACGTCCGAACATGTTCGAGAGCGGCATTAGCCTGTCCCTCGATTTGAAGCGCTGTATCGCCGTCAAATACCATCACCACGTCGTCAGCAAAAGCCTGGCAGTAATCACCCCTGTTCTCTAGCTGCTTCAGGAGTGGGTCGAGAATCACGTTCCAAAAGATGGGCCCTCCTATCGAACCCTGAACGCACCCCTTGCTGGTCACTCGTCTGCTCTCTTCTCCAGCGTATCTCACCGTGACCACCCTGTCACTGAGATAGCTGCTGACTACCCGTCTCAAATTTACAGGACACTTTTCCTCAGCCAATCGTACTTTGATCGCGGGCCACCACGCACTGTCGAATGCTCCCTCAATATCAAGTGACACAAGCGTGACAATTTTCTTTTGTGCCAGCTTCGTGCGGATGTGCTGCACAAGGGTATAGAGGGAGTCTTCAGTGCTTTTTTGGGGCATAAAACCGTATTGGCGAGTACTTATCCTAGGTAGTAAGTAGAATTTGAGACGGGCCACCAGCATCTTTTCGTACACTTTCCCCAAGACAGGCAATAGCCCAATCGGCCTGTAGGACTTGGGTACGGTGTACGAGTCTTTGCCTGGCTTTCTGAGCACAACCACCGTTGCTTCCTTCCAGATCTTCGGAAAGTAGTGGTGCGCCAGGCACTTGTTCAACAGTGCCAGGAAATAGTTAGGGTCACAGTGAACCGCCTGCGAGCAGATATCGGCCGTGAAGCCGTCGGCTCCCGGGGCCTTTTTTGGGTTGAATGATTTCATAGACCTATCAAGCTCGCTTAGGGTAAACGGTGGGTCATGTTGTTCACCATGGCTCCACGCGTTTATCATTTCTGCCTCTTGTCTTGTTTGGCGATGGTCTATGTTATCATCCTCCTCTCGGTCCTCGGGATAGAACGTCTCGGCCAATAGCCTCACGGAACCCTTCGCATCCAGTGGTTTCCCTCCCATCTGTAGCGGCAAATCCTCCTCTCTCTTTCCGATCCGTCCCATTATCCTGTAAATTCCCTCCCAGACCCCCTCTCTGTCCTGCTTCCCGCAGAACTCCTTCCAGCTATCTGAAGCTGCTTTTATAACTGCTGTCTCATACTTTTCTTTTTCTTTAACATATAGGTCTACAACCATCGCTCTCCGGACCGGCGCTGCGTTCCTGACTCTACGTTTCCTGGTGGCGACCAGCCTCTTCATCTCAGCGAGCTTCTCAGACCACCACGGCAAGGTAAGTGTTTCTGTGTGTTTTTTGAATGGAATGGTGTGTTTACATGTTTGTGTTATTGCGTGTGTATATGTGAGTATAATTTCTTCTAAATCATGTACGTGTGTTACATTTGAAAGTTCCACCAGGGTCAACTTCTTTTCCCGCATAATTTCAGTCAGTTTCACACGAAACTGATCCCAATTTGCCCTCCTTGTGTTGTAAACCCTGGTGGTTCTTTCAATGTTTATTCCTTTGGATTTTGCTAAATTTATACCGAAAGTAATGCCGTTGTGGTCGGAACTCGTGAGACCCTCGTCGATCCGCCAGCCATCCACCAAGTCCAGCATGTCTACCGAACAGGCCGTCACGTCTACGTGGCTGCAGTACCTGATGCCTCCCCGAACGGTATCAAAGGTGGGAATGTCCCCAGTGTTGAGGATCTGTAGCCCCAGCTCCCCCAGCGCACCACACATTTGTTCCCCTCTCGCATCTTCACTGCTGCTACCCCACCAGGTACTTTTCGCGTTTGCGTCGCCTCCAATAACCAACCTGCTAGAGCCCAGCTCTCGCTCTATCTGACGGAGGTGCTCCAGGTATGGCTCTATGGGCTTGTCGGGCTCGAAGTAGAGGGTCACCAGCGTGATCGTCCAGGCTCGGGTTCGGACTCCCACCACAACGATGTTGTTTGTGGTGAGTTGCGGGTACTGTAGGACGTCCAAGTCTTGATCAAAGATGGCTATTGCCGCCTTTACAGTCCCTTCCCCTTCCTCTGAGCTCTGGAAGACCCTTACGCCCCGGTGGCCTCTCATCCTTCTCACCCCACCCACGTAGGGCTCCTGGAGCAACGCTACGGCGAGTTTGCGGTTTGTCGCTTCCAGCAAAAGCTCATTCGTGGCTAGCTGGCTCCGTTGCAGGTTGGCCTGGACCATTTTGTACCTAGTGGTGGTTTCGGGGACGCCCTTAGCAGTACGCTATGGAAGCTCGGGCCAGTGCATCCCACCTCTTGCGCACCGGACAGTCGCTACTGAACGCGTTGTGCCCACTGTTCCCCAACTTGGATCTGGTGCAGTTTATGCACACCGCTGCTTCACCGGTCTGTCGATCTGGGCAATCCGCTCTCAAATGTGGGCCGCCGCAGTGACTACATAGATCGGCTGGCTCCTTACAGAGGCGTTTGCCGTGACCGAACCCCAAGCAGCGGGTACACTGCACCAGCGGCGTCTGGTCTTCGACGCGTACCCTCTGGAGGTCGATGCGGAGTTTCACCGCATCGATTGCCCGCCTCCAGATCGTTGGGGACACACTGAGCACAACGTGATTCATGTGCGGGTTACGGGTCTTTCTTCTGTACTTGATGGCGATCTGTTGGTCCTCGCCATCGAGGCCGCAAAAGATCTCCCGATTCTGATTCTTAAGGGCTGTGACGACTTCTTCGTCACTGTGTATTAATAACACGTCCCTAAGAATCAGAAGAGGGTTTCGATTTTTTACCTCCTCGACGACGAGGTTTCCTCCAGCCGCCTCCAAGCGCTCCTTTATTTTCCGGCGCTCCTCCTGTGTAGCGCACCCCACGATAATTTTCCTATCTTTGGCCTTCCTTACCTTTTCGACACGAACCCAGCCGTCTTTTGCATCCACCGCTTTTCTAACCCTCTCGAGGACTTCGTCCCCCGTCTCCAACTCCTGTGTTGAGGAGATAACCACGGAGTGCAGCGTCGTTCGCCCCAGGGCATGAGCCCCGGTGTGGCTCCTATGCTCTGACGCTACACTCGCGTAGGTCCTCTCCCCCCCTCTTTCCCTGCTAGCCAGACTGTCTCGGAGTCTTTCCAATTTCTCGGAGTTATCCTTCAACTCCGAGATATGCTCCTTCATAGCGTTAAGGAGCTCAGTCTGGCCAGCAAGGATCTCACTGGGATTGGGTCGGGGAACGCAGTCAACAGTCGGCGCGGGTGCTGGTACAGTTTCAGGTGCGGCAGGAGCCTTGTCGCGCTCCGACTCCTTTACCAGCTCAAAGAGCCTGTTTATGGACGTTAGCACCGCAGTCTTAATCTCAGCTTTGAGATTGCGAGAGTTACCCAAATTTAACTTCGCCTTATTAAGGCAAGCTCTCGCCTCTGTAATGCGGCTGCGGTGCCCTACCTCAGGCCCCTTGAGCGATACTGGGCAGTCGATAGGAGCTCGGCGCGTCGCCGGTGTGACAGGGCCCTCCTGGGAGGCGGAAGGAGTGTGGTCTTCGAAGGAGATTCTCCTCCTCGCTACAGTAGTCGAAAGCCCCGCTATCTCCGCCGATCGCGGCGAGCCACTAGAGCCCTGAGTCTTCACGGTGCTGGATGGGGTGCGAAACATATTAAATTTCAAGAAGCAGACACTATCAAAACGGACCCCTGTATAGAGGAGGTCGGTTCGACAGTACCCGTTCGGAAGGGGAGAGGTATGTCAAAAGGCACTGGATACGTCTGTGTCCCTGTAAAGCGGGGTACACAGAAAGTATATAAAATAATTGTAAATTAATAATTTAAAGTCGTTCTATAATTAATTAACAGTCTTAAAGTTCTAATCTCAAGCATAAAAACACAATTGTCACTAGTACTTCTGTGTTCTTATTAAATGGGGAACACAGTATGAAGTGATGATTAACTAAAATACAGATTACAATATTAAAGATAAAATTTCGATAATAAATTAAAATACAATAAAAATTAAATGTGATACTATTTATATTAAAGTCGTCCACTGCAAACGACAGTCAAGGTAAAATTTTTTTTTTTTTTTTTTTTTCTAAAGAATGTCAATACTTATAAAATAAAAGCGTCAATTTCCCTCCAAACACTTTCTTGAGGTCCAACAGTTGCTAAATGAGCTAAAATGAAAAAATAAATTTTTGCTGAAAATCCCACTCCGGCCTTCCTATACACAATAAGGCGGGTGGGAGGGCAAAATTTTATTTGAGCTAGACCCGCGAGTGAGGTGTCCAGAGACGCGTCTTCGCGCGGGCTAGCTAACTACGAAATAAAACAAGATGGGTGCCGAATAAAAATTTTGGGTTTTGGTCAAAAAACCAGTTTTTGACTCAAAAAATTTAGGTTTTCAACCTCCAACCTGGACTCCGGGACACGAAACGCGCACCGGATCACAGGGATGGTAGGTAAGTACTATTGCAACTATAATCCAAAGTCAATTCTGAAGGAAAATTTGGAAAAACACTAAATTAAGAAGATTTTATCTGAAATTCTAAAAATTTTCTAAGTGTCGGAAGGGAGGTTTTTTGAAAACGCTTGCAGGGTGGTGCAATATGGTCAGAACGTAGGCGGAGGCCCACTAAAGTCTTAAAATGCTGAAAACAGCGTCAAAAACGCACCCTTAATGGCGAAGATATCAACGTTTTTGTCTAAAGCGTGATCCCTTAGGTGGATTTGGGTACAAGCAGAAACTAATAGAAATTAAATATTTTTGGAAAAATTGCAAGTTTTATTTGAGCTAGACCCGCGAGTGAGGTGTCCAGAGACGCGTCTTCGCGCGGGCTAGCTAACTACGAAATAAAACAAGATGGGTGCCGAATAAAAATTTTGGGTTTTGGTCAAAAAACCAGTTTTTGACTCAAAAAATTTAGGTTTTCAACCTCCAACCTGGACTCCGGGACACGAAACGCGCACCGGATCACAGGGATGGTAGGTAAGTACTATTGCAACTATAATCCAAAGTCAATTCTGAAGGAAAATTTGGAAAAACACTAAATTAAGAAGATTTTATCTGAAATTCTAAAAATTTTCTAAGTGTCGGAAGGGAGGTTTTTTGAAAACGCTTGCAGGGTGGTGCAATATGGTCAGAACGTAGGCGGAGGCCCACTAAAGTCTTAAAATGCTGAAAACAGCGTCAAAAACGCACCCTTAATGGCGAAGATATCAACGTTTTTGTCTAAAGCGTGATCCCTTAGGTGGATTTGGGTACAAGCAGAAACTAATAGAAATTAAATATTTTTGGAAAAATTGCAAGTTTTATTTGAGCTAGACCCGCGAGTGAGGTGTCCAGAGACGCGTCTTCGCGCGGGCTAGCTAACTACGAAATAAAACAAGATGGGTGCCGAATAAAAATTTTGGGTTTTGGTCAAAAAACCAGTTTTTGACTCAAAAAATTTAGGTTTTCAACCTCCAACCTGGACTCCGGGACACGAAACGCGCACCGGATCACAGGGATGGTAGGTAAGTACTATTGCAACTATAATCCAAAGTCAATTCTGAAGGAAAATTTGGAAAAACACTAAATTAAGAAGATTTTATCTGAAATTCTAAAAATTTTCTAAGTGTCGGAAGGGAGGTTTTTTGAAAACGCTTGCAGGGTGGTGCAATATGGTCAGAACGTAGGCGGAGGCCCACTAAAGTCTTAAAATGCTGAAAACAGCGTCAAAAACGCACCCTTAATGGCGAAGATATCAACGTTTTTGTCTAAAGCGTGATCCCTTAGGTGGATTTGGGTACAAGCAGAAACTAATAGAAATTAAATATTTTTGGAAAAATTGCAAGTTTTATTTGAGCTAGACCCGCGAGTGAGGTGTCCAGAGACGCGTCTTCGCGCGGGCTAGCTAACTACGAAATAAAACAAGATGGGTGCCGAATAAAAATTTTGGGTTTTGGTCAAAAAACCAGTTTTTGACTCAAAAAATTTAGGTTTTCAACCTCCAACCTGGACTCCGGGACACGAAACGCGCACCGGATCACAGGGATGGTAGGTAAGTACTATTGCAACTATAATCCAAAGTCAATTCTGAAGGAAAATTTGGAAAAACACTAAATTAAGAAGATTTTATCTGAAATTCTAAAAATTTTCTAAGTGTCGGAAGGGAGGTTTTTTGAAAACGCTTGCAGGGTGGTGCAATATGGTCAGAACGTAGGCGGAGGCCCACTAAAGTCTTAAAATGCTGAAAACAGCGTCAAAAACGCACCCTTAATGGCGAAGATATCAACGTTTTTGTCTAAAGCGTGATCCCTTAGGTGGATTTGGGTACAAGCAGAAACTAATAGAAATTAAATATTTTTGGAAAAATTGCAAGTTTTATTTGAGCTAGACCCGCGAGTGAGGTGTCCAGAGACGCGTCTTCGCGCGGGCTAGCTAACTACGAAATAAAACAAGATGGGTGCCGAATAAAAATTTTGGGTTTTGGTCAAAAAACCAGTTTTTGACTCAAAAAATTTAGGTTTTCAACCTCCAACCTGGACTCCGGGACACGAAACGCGCACCGGATCACAGGGATGGTAGGTAAGTACTATTGCAACTATAATCCAAAGTCAATTCTGAAGGAAAATTTGGAAAAACACTAAATTAAGAAGATTTTATCTGAAATTCTAAAAATTTTCTAAGTGTCGGAAGGGAGGTTTTTTGAAAACGCTTGCAGGGTGGTGCAATATGGTCAGAACGTAGGCGGAGGCCCACTAAAGTCTTAAAATGCTGAAAACAGCGTCAAAAACGCACCCTTAATGGCGAAGATATCAACGTTTTTGTCTAAAGCGTGATCCCTTAGGTGGATTTGGGTACAAGCAGAAACTAATAGAAATTAAATATTTTTGGAAAAATTGCAAGTTTTATTTGAGCTAGACCCGCGAGTGAGGTGTCCAGAGACGCGTCTTCGCGCGGGCTAGCTAACTACGAAATAAAACAAGATGGGTGCCGAATAAAAATTTTGGGTTTTGGTCAAAAAACCAGTTTTTGACTCAAAAAATTTAGGTTTTCAACCTCCAACCTGGACTCCGGGACACGAAACGCGCACCGGATCACAGGGATGGTAGGTAAGTACTATTGCAACTATAATCCAAAGTCAATTCTGAAGGAAAATTTGGAAAAACACTAAATTAAGAAGATTTTATCTGAAATTCTAAAAATTTTCTAAGTGTCGGAAGGGAGGTTTTTTGAAAACGCTTGCAGGGTGGTGCAATATGGTCAGAACGTAGGCGGAGGCCCACTAAAGTCTTAAAATGCTGAAAACAGCGTCAAAAACGCACCCTTAATGGCGAAGATATCAACGTTTTTGTCTAAAGCGTGATCCCTTAGGTGGATTTGGGTACAAGCAGAAACTAATAGAAATTAAATATTTTTGGAAAAATTGCAAGTTTTATTTGAGCTAGACCCGCGAGTGAGGTGTCCAGAGACGCGTCTTCGCGCGGGCTAGCTAACTACGAAATAAAACAAGATGGGTGCCGAATAAAAATTTTGGGTTTTGGTCAAAAAACCAGTTTTTGACTCAAAAAATTTAGGTTTTCAACCTCCAACCTGGACTCCGGGACACGAAACGCGCACCGGATCACAGGGATGGTAGGTAAGTACTATTGCAACTATAATCCAAAGTCAATTCTGAAGGAAAATTTGGAAAAACACTAAATTAAGAAGATTTTATCTGAAATTCTAAAAATTTTCTAAGTGTCGGAAGGGAGGTTTTTTGAAAACGCTTGCAGGGTGGTGCAATATGGTCAGAACGTAGGCGGAGGCCCACTAAAGTCTTAAAATGCTGAAAACAGCGTCAAAAACGCACCCTTAATGGCGAAGATATCAACGTTTTTGTCTAAAGCGTGATCCCTTTTTTTTTTTTTTTTTTTTCGGATGGGAAATCATCAAATGACTTCTTCCGCTCTGGGCGGAGCGGAAGGGAGTGTCAGACTTGACTGACTAAAACCCATCCATGTTCCTTCTTAGCCCTTTGCGTTCCAGGGGCACGGTATCTCTTTCGAACAACCCGCAGCCCTGGCAGGCATCGGCCCTCTCGGACCCCTTCCGATTGGCTGACATCTCCTTGAGGCGCGCGTGGAACACGAACGCGCCGTCGGCACGGTCTGTCGTCATAAGACGGACGGACGGTGAGCTAGCCCATTACTCACCGTCCACAGGCCCGCGCCTACGGTGGCCGGGGGCCACTGGTTGCCCCCCGACGCCCGGGGCGTCTCCCGCGGCGGCTGGGACGTGAGGTTCTCTCCCTCTCACGTTCCGCCACCTCCTTCGCTAGCATGACTGCTTCGCAGAAGGAGGCGACGGCTTCCCATTCCCTCTCGCTCCGGACCATGGATTGAACCAGGGCCGGACGCGAGAGGTCGCCGCCGCCAATCGCCGCTACGAGGACACGGCGGTGCTCAGCCCAAGCGGGGCATAGCTCCACAGTGTGCTCCACCGTGTCCTCCGGCCGATCCTCGCAGTGGTGACACCCGGGCGTTTCCTCCCGCCCGATTCGGTGCAGGAACCTCCCGAAACAACCGTGTCCGGTGAGGACCTGCGTCAGGCGGAAGGTGAGGGCGCCGTGGCGCCTCTCTAGCCACTCCTCAAAGAGGGGACTTATCGCCACTATTGTGGCGTGCCCTGCACGGGGTTGCGAC
Source organism: Cerastis rubricosa (assembly GCA_949152445.1). NCBI lineage: Eukaryota > Metazoa > Arthropoda > Insecta > Lepidoptera > Noctuidae > Cerastis > Cerastis rubricosa. The sequence goes on along the minus strand of OX424525.1, from coordinate 200,614 downwards.
AGTCGCTCTCTCCATGTCGCCATGAGATCGCGCCGGAGGTCTGTCCGCTGAGCGACAATTTGCCGCGGCAGCGGAGTTTCCCCCCGGCGTAGTGCCTCCGCGCGCCATTCGTGCAGGCACGCGAGGACTATCGCCTCCAGATCCCATGGCGGCAATCCGGCCAAGAGGCTCGCCGCCTCGCCGGAGATCGTGCGGTACCCCCGGATCAGCCTTACGGCTACCACCTTCTGGGGCGCGTTCAGGTAATGGGCGGCTCGCCGCCTCAAAAAACGCGCCCACACCGGGGCCCCGTAAAGGGCCATGGACCGCACGACCCCCGCGTAGAGCCTCCGGCAGGAGGCGTTTGGACCCCCCAGGTTGGGCAAGAGCCGCTTGAACGCAGCCCCTGCCCGTTCCAGTTTGGGGGCCAAACGTCGGAAGTGCTCCACGAAGTTCCACCGGCTGTCGAGGACAAGCCCTAGGTACTTCAGCGTCGACTCGACGCCGATGGGAACCCCTCCTACCGTCAGTATGGATCCCGACGGTGGCGCATTCCGAGGCCCATGAAAGCACATGGCCTCGGACTTGTGCAATGCCACCTCGAGACCCAGTTGCCGGATTCTCTCCACGACTATCGCAACCCCGCGTGTCATAAGTTCGGCCGCCGCCTCGTGCGACCTCCCTTGTGCCAGCACCAGCGTGTCGTCAGCGTAGCAGACTACACTGACACCGCTAGGGAGGTCGGCGCGCAGCACCCAGTCGTAGCCGATGTTCCACAAGGGCGGCCCCAGAACCGATCCCTGTGGGACACCGCACGACACCTCTCGCCGGTTCCAATCTCCGGTGCGACCGGGGTAGATGACGGCCCTGTCCGTCAGGTAGTCCCCGACCACACGACGAAGGTAGGTCGGCACCCGGTGATACCGGAGTGCCTCCCTAATGCAGCTCCAGGGCATGGTGTTGAAGGCGTTGGCGATGTCAAGAGACACCGCCAAGACAACCCCACCCCTGGACACCGCATCCCCCGTCGTGAGAGCCCTCACGCGCATGATGGCGTCCACCGTCGAGCGCCCTCTGCGGAAACCAAACTGGTTCTCCGCAAGATCCGGCCCCATCCCCACAAGGTGCCCGGCGAGGCGGTTGGCAATGACTCTTTCAAAGAGCTTGCCCACCTCGTCGAGCAACACAATGGGCCGGTATGCGGACGGAGAGTCCGCAGGGCGCCCCGGCTTCCGGATGAGGACCAGCTTCCCCGTCTTCCAACGAAGCGGGAACTGGCCTCTCTCCAAGCATGCGCTTAAGAGCCCTTCCAGTCGGGGCCCGAGAGCCTCCGAGGCCAGGACCCAGGCTTTGCCAGGCAAGCCATCGGGTCCCGGGGCGGTATTTTTGGCTTTAAGCCTGCCTACCGCCGCTCTCAGGTCTACCCCGGTCACTTCCGGAATGTCGTCATCGTCCTCGGTGTGGTCCGCTTCCGGCACCGCAAGCGGCGGAGCCATAGGCGGGGGAGGATGTTCCCCTCGCAGAGGGAACAGAGCGCTCACCACGTCCTCCACGAGCTGAGGGCGGAGACTCTGCGTCAGCGGGGGGGCCCGGGTGCGGAGTTTGTCCCGCACCATCTTGTAAGGGCGCCCCCACGGATCTCTGTCGAGAGTCTCCAGCATCTCCTCGCGGCCCAGGTCTCTGGCCCGCTGGACAGCCTCCTGGAGGGCGGTCTTCGCTGCTCTGTATCCCTCGTACAGCTCCGCCTCAATAGCTGCCGCATCCGGAGGGCGGATGCGGAGCCTGCGATGCCTGGCGTACGGGTGCCGCGCGGCTACGCACGCCTCGCGCAGAGACGTCAGCTCTCGCGACCACCAGTACACCTGACGCCGGGCGCTTCCTGGCCGAACTCGGGGCATTGCCACGTCGCAGATGTCGGACATGGCCTCCTGGAACCACCCTGCCTCGTTGTTGATGTCGGCAGGCCTGTTCGGTGATGTCACCCAGGCCTGCACTATCGAGGCTTCCAGGAGGAGCTCCCGGTCCAGCTGCTTCAGCGCCCAACGCGGACCACTCGGGGCCTGTAGGACCGGCGCGCTTGAGTCCTGGGCGGAGACATCAAACCGGATGTACCGGTGGTCGGAATAGGTCTCCACCCCCTCCATGACGCGCCAGTCAACGACACGCGGTGACAGAGCGGGGCTAGCGAACGAGATGTCCACCACCGACTCGCCCCGCATCCGCACACACGTGGGGACAGAACCCCGATTTAGGACGACCAGGCCCGCCTCCAGAGCCCAGTCCTCCACCATCCTACCCCGCACATCTGTGCAACGAGAACCCCAGGCCAAGTTTTTGGCATTGAAGTCCCCGAGCACAAGCACGGGGAGGGAATAGCTTTGGATGACGACACTCAACTCCACGAGGGAGTTGTGGAACTCGGCGAGAGTTCGGCTCGGGGAGAAGTAGACTCCGGCCACGACGATCTCCCCGAACCGTGCTGCTACGCAGCCCTGACCCTTCCTGACACTCTCAAGGGTCGGGGTACCGGCGGCGGCCGACGAAATTATGACCACTGAGCCGCTCAGGTCCTCCACCCAGTCTTCCCTGGGCGGGACAAAGTACGGCTCAGCGACCACGGCGACGTTAATCAACCACTCCGCCATACTCTGGAGCAACAGATCCTGAGCACAGCGGCAGTGGTTGATGTTCGCCTGGAGAAGGCGTAATGGGGCCATTATTGGCACTCCATTTCAGCCCCCTCCTGGGCCCCCTGTGAGGGCCCCGCAACAGATGTTGCGGCGGCAGTAGTGGCGGCAGCGACAGCGACAGTGGCGGCGGCTGCGGCGGTGGCGACGGTGGAGCTGGTGGCTGGAGGCCTTCCCTTGCCCCTGCCCCTGGTCGTGTTGGGTGGTGCGCAGGCCTTGCTCCCTGCCCGGTGATCGGCCGGTTTGCCCGCCGCCGCACATGCAGTGCAGTGCGGCGTGGCGGAGCAAGCCGCGGCCATATGACCGGGCTGACCGCATCGGAAGCAGACTCCGCTGCGGTCCACCTCCGAGGTGCACCGACAACTCACATGGTGCCCTACCAGGCACCGGTAACACCTCAGAGGTCGGGGCTCCAGCAGCTTCACCTGCGCTGACACCCAACCCACCAGGAGCCTTCCAGCCTCCACGATTGTTCGCGCCGCCGTCACAGGGCAGCTTACCATAACGGTTCGCATGCCCGAGTGGTCCGGCCTTAGGGTGCCTGCCCTGACCTGCTCGGCAGGGCACCCACCGGTCCTGGCGACGGCGGCGACCACCTCCTCCTGGGTCACAGAGTCGTCCAGACCCAGGATGCGCAGGTCTGCGCATCTGACGGGCCTGGACACTCGGGCCTCGTCCGCACCTAGGGACGCTCTTAGCTTTTCAGCCAGAGCGTCAGCGGACGGGCCACTATTTACACCGGGGATCTCCAGCGCTCTAGCCCCTGTCGCGGTGACTTTAAGCCGGAGGCCCCCGATGATCCCGAGCTCTGCGAGATCCACCGTCGCTTTCGCCTTCGCGAGCACGTCGCGGTAGGACACGCCCCTCTTTTCCGCTTCCGGCTGTAGCGTGATAACTACAGCTGCGGTCTTCGGGGCGCGGAGTCTAGCCGCGACGCTTCGCGCCTTGTGCTGACGTCTGCGCTCATCTTTTCTGGCCTTTTTGGCCGCCTTTCGCCCCTTCTTCTTTTCCCCGACTACCTGCCACTCGGCTTCGGCCGCGGTGGGGTTAGCGGGTGGTGGGGGCGGCGGTGGCTGCAGCCGACTTGCTGCTGGCGCCGGCACATTCGCCGCCTGAGGAGCTGCCTTGCCTTTCTTCTGGGCCGCTGCCGACTTCCCGGGGCCCGGCCTAGTCCTGGTGGAGGGCTGGCCAGACTGCCCTGCTCCGGGAGTGGCAGCCGTAGCAGCTGCATATGATGCCACTTTCGGGCCCGGGACCACCCTCGGGCCCGGGGCTGCATTCGGGCCCGCGGCCGCCTTGTTTGCCGTCAGAGGGGGGCGGAGGACAATGCCCTCCAAGACCGAAAACCGCGCCTGGAAGGCAGCCAGCTCCTGCCGAACCAGGTTCAGGACCTGGTTCTCCACCGGCACGGGGTGGATCTGCCGCTGCTGGGGCACCTCTCGAGAGCCGGACTCACGCAGACCGGCCAGGTCTGCCCGGAGCTTCAGATTCTCCTCGTGGAGAAGCTCCGTGGCGGCCGTCAGGCGGGCTACCTCCGCCCGCAGTTAGGCCACCTCCCCTGGTGGAGGATAGCTAGCCTCCACTGCCGCCATGATGGAGGCAGAAGCCGCAGGTATGGCCCCGAGTTTAGTTGAAGTCAACTTTTTCAAGGCCACGACCCTAATGGCGGCTTCCACCTCCTTCACAAACCTGGCCTTACGCTCCGCATCGGAGCTGCCAGTTTCATCCACCTCCTTTCCGGAGTCTGATCGGGCCTGCTCGCGACCGGCCACCCCCGATCTCTCAGAGGCCGAGAGCCCTCTCCCCTTGCCCCTGAGTCCACCACGCAAAAAGCGTGATCCCTTAGGTGGATTTGGGTACAAGCAGAAACTAATAGAAATTAAATATTTTTGGAAAAATTGCAAGTTTTATTTGAGCTAGACCCGCGAGTGAGGTGTCCAGAGACGCGTCTTCGCGCGGGCTAGCTAACTACGAAATAAAACAAGATGGGTGCCGAATAAAAATTTTGGGTTTTGGTCAAAAAACCAGTTTTTGACTCAAAAAATTTAGGTTTTCAACCTCCAACCTGGACTCCGGGACACGAAACGCGCACCGGATCACAGGGATGGTAGGTAAGTACTATTGCAACTATAATCCAAAGTCAATTCTGAAGGAAAATTTGGAAAAACACTAAATTAAGAAGATTTTATCTGAAATTCTAAAAATTTTCTAAGTGTCGGAAGGGAGGTTTTTTGAAAACGCTTGCAGGGTGGTGCAATATGGTCAGAACGTAGGCGGAGGCCCACTAAAGTCTTAAAATGCTGAAAACAGCGTCAAAAACGCACCCTTAATGGCGAAGATATCAACGTTTTTGTCTAAAGCGTGATCCCTTAGGTGGATTTGGGTACAAGCAGAAACTAATAGAAATTAAATATTTTTGGAAAAATTGCAAGTTTTATTTGAGCTAGACCCGCGAGTGAGGTGTCCAGAGACGCGTCTTCGCGCGGGCTAGCTAACTACGAAATAAAACAAGATGGGTGCCGAATAAAAATTTTGGGTTTTGGTCAAAAAACCAGTTTTTGACTCAAAAAATTTAGGTTTTCAACCTCCAACCTGGACTCCGGGACACGAAACGCGCACCGGATCACAGGGATGGTAGGTAAGTACTATTGCAACTATAATCCAAAGTCAATTCTGAAGGAAAATTTGGAAAAACACTAAATTAAGAAGATTTTATCTGAAATTCTAAAAATTTTCTAAGTGTCGGAAGGGAGGTTTTTTGAAAACGCTTGCAGGGTGGTGCAATATGGTCAGAACGTAGGCGGAGGCCCACTAAAGTCTTAAAATGCTGAAAACAGCGTCAAAAACGCACCCTTAATGGCGAAGATATCAACGTTTTTGTCTAAAGCGTGATCCCTTAGGTGGATTTGGGTACAAGCAGAAACTAATAGAAATTAAATATTTTTGGAAAAATTGCAAGTTTTATTTGAGCTAGACCCGCGAGTGAGGTGTCCAGAGACGCGTCTTCGCGCGGGCTAGCTAACTACGAAATAAAACAAGATGGGTGCCGAATAAAAATTTTGGGTTTTGGTCAAAAAACCAGTTTTTGACTCAAAAAATTTAGGTTTTCAACCTCCAACCTGGACTCCGGGACACGAAACGCGCACCGGATCACAGGGATGGTAGGTAAGTACTATTGCAACTATAATCCAAAGTCAATTCTGAAGGAAAATTTGGAAAAACACTAAATTAAGAAGATTTTATCTGAAATTCTAAAAATTTTCTAAGTGTCGGAAGGGAGGTTTTTTGAAAACGCTTGCAGGGTGGTGCAATATGGTCAGAACGTAGGCGGAGGCCCACTAAAGTCTTAAAATGCTGAAAACAGCGTCAAAAACGCACCCTTAATGGCGAAGATATCAACGTTTTTGTCTAAAGCGTGATCCCTTAGGTGGATTTGGGTACAAGCAGAAACTAATAGAAATTAAATATTTTTGGAAAAATTGCAAGTTTTATTTGAGCTAGACCCGCGAGTGAGGTGTCCAGAGACGCGTCTTCGCGCGGGCTAGCTAACTACGAAATAAAACAAGATGGGTGCCGAATAAAAATTTTGGGTTTTGGTCAAAAAACCAGTTTTTGACTCAAAAAATTTAGGTTTTCAACCTCCAACCTGGACTCCGGGACACGAAACGCGCACCGGATCACAGGGATGGTAGGTAAGTACTATTGCAACTATAATCCAAAGTCAATTCTGAAGGAAAATTTGGAAAAACACTAAATTAAGAAGATTTTATCTGAAATTCTAAAAATTTTCTAAGTGTCGGAAGGGAGGTTTTTTGAAAACGCTTGCAGGGTGGTGCAATATGGTCAGAACGTAGGCGGAGGCCCACTAAAGTCTTAAAATGCTGAAAACAGCGTCAAAAACGCACCCTTAATGGCGAAGATATCAACGTTTTTGTCTAAAGCGTGATCCCTTAGGTGGATTTGGGTACAAGCAGAAACTAATAGAAATTAAATATTTTTGGAAAAATTGCAAGTTTTATTTGAGCTAGACCCGCGAGTGAGGTGTCCAGAGACGCGTCTTCGCGCGGGCTAGCTAACTACGAAATAAAACAAGATGGGTGCCGAATAAAAATTTTGGGTTTTGGTCAAAAAACCAGTTTTTGACTCAAAAAATTTAGGTTTTCAACCTCCAACCTGGACTCCGGGACACGAAACGCGCACCGGATCACAGGGATGGTAGGTAAGTACTATTGCAACTATAATCCAAAGTCAATTCTGAAGGAAAATTTGGAAAAACACTAAATTAAGAAGATTTTATCTGAAATTCTAAAAATTTTCTAAGTGTCGGAAGGGAGGTTTTTTGAAAACGCTTGCAGGGTGGTGCAATATGGTCAGAACGTAGGCGGAGGCCCACTAAAGTCTTAAAATGCTGAAAACAGCGTCAAAAACGCACCCTTAATGGCGAAGATATCAACGTTTTTGTCTAAAGCGTGATCCCTTAGGTGGATTTGGGTACAAGCAGAAACTAATAGAAATTAAATATTTTTGGAAAAATTGCAAGTTTTATTTGAGCTAGACCCGCGAGTGAGGTGTCCAGAGACGCGTCTTCGCGCGGGCTAGCTAACTACGAAATAAAACAAGATGGGTGCCGAATAAAAATTTTGGGTTTTGGTCAAAAAACCAGTTTTTGACTCAAAAAATTTAGGTTTTCAACCTCCAACCTGGACTCCGGGACACGAAACGCGCACCGGATCACAGGGATGGTAGGTAAGTACTATTGCAACTATAATCCAAAGTCAATTCTGAAGGAAAATTTGGAAAAACACTAAATTAAGAAGATTTTATCTGAAATTCTAAAAATTTTCTAAGTGTCGGAAGGGAGGTTTTTTGAAAACGCTTGCAGGGTGGTGCAATATGGTCAGAACGTAGGCGGAGGCCCACTAAAGTCTTAAAATGCTGAAAACAGCGTCAAAAACGTACCCTTAATGGCGAAGATATCAACGTTTTTGTCTAAAGCGTGATCCCTTAGGTGGATTTGGGTACAAGCAGAAACTAATAGAAATTAAATATTTTTGGAAAAATTGCAAGTTTTATTTGAGCTAGACCCGCGAGTGAGGTGTCCAGAGACGCGTCTTCGCGCGGGCTAGCTAACTACGAAATAAAACAAGATGGGTGCCGAATAAAAATTTTGGGTTTTGGTCAAAAAACCAGTTTTTGACTCAAAAAATTTAGGTTTTCAACCTCCAACCTGGACTCCGGGACACGAAACGCGCACCGGATCACAGGGATGGTAGGTAAGTACTATTGCAACTATAATCCAAAGTCAATTCTGAAGGAAAATTTGGAAAAACACTAAATTAAGAAGATTTTATCTGAAATTCTAAAAATTTTCTAAGTGTCGGAAGGGAGGTTTTTTGAAAACGCTTGCAGGGTGGTGCAATATGGTCAGAACGTAGGCGGAGGCCCACTAAAGTCTTAAAATGCTGAAAACAGCGTCAAAAACGCACCCTTAATGGCGAAGATATCAACGTTTTTGTCTAAAGCGTGATCCCTTAGGTGGATTTGGGTACAAGCAGAAACTAATAGAAATTAAATATTTTTGGAAAAATTGCAAGTTTTATTTGAGCTAGACCCGCGAGTGAGGTGTCCAGAGACGCGTCTTCGCGCGGGCTAGCTAACTACGAAATAAAACAAGATGGGTGCCGAATAAAAATTTTGGGTTTTGGTCAAAAAACCAGTTTTTGACTCAAAAAATTTAGGTTTTCAACCTCCAACCTGGACTCCGGGACACGAAACGCGCACCGGATCACAGGGATGGTAGGTAAGTACTATTGCAACTATAATCCAAAGTCAATTCTGAAGGAAAATTTGGAAAAACACTAAATTAAGAAGATTTTATCTGAAATTCTAAAAATTTTCTAAGTGTCGGAAGGGAGGTTTTTTGAAAACGCTTGCAGGGTGGTGCAATATGGTCAGAACGTAGGCGGAGGCCCACTAAAGTCTTAAAATGCTGAAAACAGCGTCAAAAACGCACCCTTAATGGCGAAGATATCAACGTTTTTGTCTAAAGCGTGATCCCTTAGGTGGATTTGGGTACAAGCAGAAACTAATAGAAATTAAATATTTTTGGAAAAATTGCAAGTTTTATTTGAGCTAGACCCGCGAGTGAGGTGTCCAGAGACGCGTCTTCGCGCGGGCTAGCTAACTACGAAATAAAACAAGATGGGTGCCGAATAAAAATTTTGGGTTTTGGTCAAAAAACCAGTTTTTGACTCAAAAAATTTAGGTTTTCAACCTCCAACCTGGACTCCGGGACACGAAACGCGCACCGGATCACAGGGATGGTAGGTAAGTACTATTGCAACTATAATCCAAAGTCAATTCTGAAGGAAAATTTGGAAAAACACTAAATTAAGAAGATTTTATTTGAAATTCTAAAAATTTTCTAAGTGTCGGAAGGGAGGTTTTTTGAAAACGCTTGCAGGGTGGTGCAATATGGTCAGAACGTAGGCGGAGGCCCACTAAAGTCTTAAAATGCTGAAAACAGCGTCAAAAACGCACCCTTAATGGCGAAGATATCAACGTTTTTGTCTAAAGCGTGATCCCTTAGGTGGATTTGGGTACAAGCAGAAACTAATAGAAATTAAATATTTTTGGAAAAATTGCAAGTTTTATTTGAGCTAGACCCGCGAGTGAGGTGTCCAGAGACGCGTCTTCGCGCGGGCTAGCTAACTACGAAATAAAACAAGATGGGTGCCGAATAAAAATTTTGGGTTTTGGTCAAAAAACCAGTTTTTGACTCAAAAAATTTAGGTTTTCAACCTCCAACCTGGACTCCGGGACACGAAACGCGCACCGGATCACAGGGATGGTAGGTAAGTACTATTGCAACTATAATCCAAAGTCAATTCTGAAGGAAAATTTGGAAAAACACTAAATTAAGAAGATTTTATCTGAAATTCTAAAAATTTTCTAAGTGTCGGAAGGGAGGTTTTTTGAAAACGCTTGCAGGGTGGTGCAATATGGTCAGAACGTAGGCGGAGGCCCACTAAAGTCTTAAAATGCTGAAAACAGCGTCAAAAACGCACCCTTAATGGCGAAGATATCAACGTTTTTGTCTAAAGCGTGATCCCTTAGGTGGATTTGGGTACAAGCAGAAACTAATAGAAATTAAATATTTTTGGAAAAATTGCAAGTTTTATTTGAGCTAGACCCGCGAGTGAGGTGTCCAGAGACGCGTCTTCGCGCGGGCTAGCTAACTACGAAATAAAACAAGATGGGTGCCGAATAAAAATTTTGGGTTTTGGTCAAAAAACCAGTTTTTGACTCAAAAAATTTAGGTTTTCAACCTCCAACCTGGACTCCGGGACACGAAACGCGCACCGGATCACAGGGATGGTAGGTAAGTACTATTGCAACTATAATCCAAAGTCAATTCTGAAGGAAAATTTGGAAAAACACTAAATTAAGAAGATTTTATCTGAAATTCTAAAAATTTTCTAAGTGTCGGAAGGGAGGTTTTTTGAAAACGCTTGCAGGGTGGTGCAATATGGTCAGAACGTAGGCGGAGGCCCACTAAAGTCTTAAAATGCTGAAAACAGCGTCAAAAACGCACCCTTAATGGCGAAGATATCAACGTTTTTGTCTAAAGCGTGATCCCTTAGGTGGATTTGGGTACAAGCAGAAACTAATAGAAATTAAATATTTTTGGAAAAATTGCAAGTTTTATTTGAGCTAGACCCGCGAGTGAGGTGTCCAGAGACGCGTCTTCGCGCGGGCTAGCTAACTACGAAATAAAACAAGATGGGTGCCGAATAAAAATTTTGGGTTTTGGTCAAAAAACCAGTTTTTGACTCAAAAAATTTAGGTTTTCAACCTCCAACCTGGACTCCGGGACACGAAACGCGCACCGGATCACAGGGATGGTAGGTAAGTACTATTGCAACTATAATCCAAAGTCAATTCTGAAGGAAAATTTGGAAAAACACTAAATTAAGAAGATTTTATCTGAAATTCTAAAAATTTTCTAAGTGTCGGAAGGGAGGTTTTTTGAAAACGCTTGCAGGGTGGTGCAATATGGTCAGAACGTAGGCGGAGGCCCACTAAAGTCTTAAAATGCTGAAAACAGCGTCAAAAACGCACCCTTAATGGCGAAGATATCAACGTTTTTGTCTAAAGCGTGATCCCTTAGGTGGATTTGGGTACAAGCAGAAACTAATAGAAATTAAATATTTTTGGAAAAATTGCAAGTTTTATTTGAGCTAGACCCGCGAGTGAGGTGTCCAGAGACGCGTCTTCGCGCGGGCTAGCTAACTACGAAATAAAACAAGATGGGTGCCGAATAAAAATTTTGGGTTTTGGTCAAAAAACCAGTTTTTGACTCAAAAAATTTAGGTTTTCAACCTCCAACCTGGACTCCGGGACACGAAACGCGCACCGGATCACAGGGATGGTAGGTAAGTACTATTGCAACTATAATCCAAAGTCAATTCTGAAGGAAAATTTGGAAAAACACTAAATTAAGAAGATTTTATCTGAAATTCTAAAAATTTTCTAAGTGTCGGAAGGGAGGTTTTTTGAAAACGCTTGCAGGGTGGTGCAATATGGTCAGAACGTAGGCGGAGGCCCACTAAAGTCTTAAAATGCTGAAAACAGCGTCAAAAACGCACCCTTAATGGCGAAGATATCAACGTTTTTGTCTAAAGCGTGATCCCTTAGGTGGATTTGGGTACAAGCAGAAACTAATAGAAATTAAATATTTTTGGAAAAATTGCAAGTTTTATTTGAGCTAGACCCGCGAGTGAGGTGTCCAGAGACGCGTCTTCGCGCGGGCTAGCTAACTACGAAATAAAACAAGATGGGTGCCGAATAAAAATTTTGGGTTTTGGTCAAAAAACCAGTTTTTGACTCAAAAAATTTAGGTTTTCAACCTCCAACCTGGACTCCGGGACACGAAACGCGCACCGGATCACAGGGATGGTAGGTAAGTACTATTGCAACTATAATCCAAAGTCAATTCTGAAGGAAAATTTGGAAAAACACTAAATTAAGAAGATTTTATCTGAAATTCTAAAAATTTTCTAAGTGTCGGAAGGGAGGTTTTTTGAAAACGCTTGCAGGGTGGTGCAATATGGTCAGAACGTAGGCGGAGGCCCACTAAAGTCTTAAAATGCTGAAAACAGCGTCAAAAACGCACCCTTAATGGCGAAGATATCAACGTTTTTGTCTAAAGCGTGATCCCTTAGGTGGATTTGGGTACAAGCAGAAACTAATAGAAATTAAATATTTTTGGAAAAATTGCAAGTTTTATTTGAGCTAGACCCGCGAGTGAGGTGTCCAGAGACGCGTCTTCGCGCGGGCTAGCTAACTACGAAATAAAACAAGATGGGTGCCGAATAAAAATTTTGGGTTTTGGTCAAAAAACCAGTTTTTGACTCAAAAAATTTAGGTTTTCAACCTCCAACCTGGACTCCGGGACACGAAACGCGCACCGGATCACAGGGATGGTAGGTAAGTACTATTGCAACTATAATCCAAAGTCAATTCTGAAGGAAAATTTGGAAAAACACTAAATTAAGAAGATTTTATCTGAAATTCTAAAAATTTTCTAAGTGTCGGAAGGGAGGTTTTTTGAAAACGCTTGCAGGGTGGTGCAATATGGTCAGAACGTAGGCGGAGGCCCACTAAAGTCTTAAAATGCTGAAAACAGCGTCAAAAACGCACCCTTAATGGCGAAGATATCAACGTTTTTGTCTAAAGCGTGATCCCTTAGGTGGATTTGGGTACAAGCAGAAACTAATAGAAATTAAATATTTTTGGAAAAATTGCAAGTTTTATTTGAGCTAGACCCGCGAGTGAGGTGTCCAGAGACGCGTCTTCGCGCGGGCTAGCTAACTACGAAATAAAACAAGATGGGTGCCGAATAAAAATTTTGGGTTTTGGTCAAAAAACCAGTTTTTGACTCAAAAAATTTAGGTTTTCAACCTCCAACCTGGACTCCGGGACACGAAACGCGCACCGGATCACAGGGATGGTAGGTAAGTACTATTGCAACTATAATCCAAAGTCAATTCTGAAGGAAAATTTGGAAAAACACTAAATTAAGAAGATTTTATCTGAAATTCTAAAAATTTTCTAAGTGTCGGAAGGGAGGTTTTTTGAAAACGCTTGCAGGGTGGTGCAATATGGTCAGAACGTAGGCGGAGGCCCACTAAAGTCTTAAAATGCTGAAAACAGCGTCAAAAACGCACCCTTAATGGCGAAGATATCAACGTTTTTGTCTAAAGCGTGATCCCTTAGGTGGATTTGGGTACAAGCAGAAACTAATAGAAATTAAATATTTTTGGAAAAATTGCAAGTTTTATTTGAGCTAGACCCGCGAGTGAGGTGTCCAGAGACGCGTCTTCGCGCGGGCTAGCTAACTACGAAATAAAACAAGATGGGTGCCGAATAAAAATTTTGGGTTTTGGTCAAAAAACCAGTTTTTGACTCAAAAAATTTAGGTTTTCAACCTCCAACCTGGACTCCGGGACACGAAACGCGCACCGGATCACAGGGATGGTAGGTAAGTACTATTGCAACTATAATCCAAAGTCAATTCTGAAGGAAAATTTGGAAAAACACTAAATTAAGAAGATTTTATCTGAAATTCTAAAAATTTTCTAAGTGTCGGAAGGGAGGTTTTTTGAAAACGCTTGCAGGGTGGTGCAATATGGTCAGAACGTAGGCGGAGGCCCACTAAAGTCTTAAAATGCTGAAAACAGCGTCAAAAACGCACCCTTAATGGCGAAGATATCAACGTTTTTGTCTAAAGCGTGATCCCTTAGGTGGATTTGGGTACAAGCAGAAACTAATAGAAATTAAATATTTTTGGAAAAATTGCAAGTTTTATTTGAGCTAGACCCGCGAGTGAGGTGTCCAGAGACGCGTCTTCGCGCGGGCTAGCTAACTACGAAATAAAACAAGATGGGTGCCGAATAAAAATTTTGGGTTTTGGTCAAAAAACCAGTTTTTGACTCAAAAAATTTAGGTTTTCAACCTCCAACCTGGACTCCGGGACACGAAACGCGCACCGGATCACAGGGATGGTAGGTAAGTACTATTGCAACTATAATCCAAAGTCAATTCTGAAGGAAAATTTGGAAAAACACTAAATTAAGAAGATTTTATCTGAAATTCTAAAAATTTTCTAAGTGTCGGAAGGGAGGTTTTTTGAAAACGCTTGCAGGGTGGTGCAATATGGTCAGAACGTAGGCGGAGGCCCACTAAAGTCTTAAAATGCTGAAAACAGCGTCAAAAACGCACCCTTAATGGCGAAGATATCAACGTTTTTGTCTAAAGCGTGATCCCTTAGGTGGATTTGGGTACAAGCAGAAACTAATAGAAATTAAATATTTTTGGAAAAATTGCAAGTTTTATTTGAGCTAGACCCGCGAGTGAGGTGTCCAGAGACGCGTCTTCGCGCGGGCTAGCTAACTACGAAATAAAACAAGATGGGTGCCGAATAAAAATTTTGGGTTTTGGTCAAAAAACCAGTTTTTGACTCAAAAAATTTAGGTTTTCAACCTCCAACCTGGACTCCGGGACACGAAACGCGCACCGGATCACAGGGATGGTAGGTAAGTACTATTGCAACTATAATCCAAAGTCAATTCTGAAGGAAAATTTGGAAAAACACTAAATTAAGAAGATTTTATCTGAAATTCTAAAAATTTTCTAAGTGTCGGAAGGGAGGTTTTTTGAAAACGCTTGCAGGGTGGTGCAATATGGTCAGAACGTAGGCGGAGGCCCACTAAAGTCTTAAAATGCTGAAAACAGCGTCAAAAACGCACCCTTAATGGCGAAGATATCAACGTTTTTGTCTAAAGCGTGATCCCTTAGGTGGATTTGGGTACAAGCAGAAACTAATAGAAATTAAATATTTTTGGAAAAATTGCAAGTTTTATTTGAGCTAGACCCGCGAGTGAGGTGTCCAGAGACGCGTCTTCGCGCGGGCTAGCTAACTACGAAATAAAACAAGATGGGTGCCGAATAAAAATTTTGGGTTTTGGTCAAAAAACCAGTTTTTGACTCAAAAAATTTAGGTTTTCAACCTCCAACCTGGACTCCGGGACACGAAACGCGCACCGGATCACAGGGATGGTAGGTAAGTACTATTGCAACTATAATCCAAAGTCAATTCTGAAGGAAAATTTGGAAAAACACTAAATTAAGAAGATTTTATCTGAAATTCTAAAAATTTTCTAAGTGTCGGAAGGGAGGTTTTTTGAAAACGCTTGCAGGGTGGTGCAATATGGTCAGAACGTAGGCGGAGGCCCACTAAAGTCTTAAAATGCTGAAAACAGCGTCAAAAACGCACCCTTAATGGCGAAGATATCAACGTTTTTGTCTAAAGCGTGATCCCTTAGGTGGATTTGGGTACAAGCAGAAACTAATAGAAATTAAATATTTTTGGAAAAATTGCAAGTTTTATTTGAGCTAGACCCGCGAGTGAGGTGTCCAGAGACGCGTCTTCGCGCGGGCTAGCTAACTACGAAATAAAACAAGATGGGTGCCGAATAAAAATTTTGGGTTTTGGTCAAAAAACCAGTTTTTGACTCAAAAAATTTAGGTTTTCAACCTCCAACCTGGACTCCGGGACACGAAACGCGCACCGGATCACAGGGATGGTAGGTAAGTACTATTGCAACTATAATCCAAAGTCAATTCTGAAGGAAAATTTGGAAAAACACTAAATTAAGAAGATTTTATCTGAAATTCTAAAAATTTTCTAAGTGTCGGAAGGGAGGTTTTTTGAAAACGCTTGCAGGGTGGTGCAATATGGTCAGAACGTAGGCGGAGGCCCACTAAAGTCTTAAAATGCTGAAAACAGCGTCAAAAACGCACCCTTAATGGCGAAGATATCAACGTTTTTGTCTAAAGCGTGATCCCTTAGGTGGATTTGGGTACAAGCAGAAACTAATAGAAATTAAATATTTTTGGAAAAATTGCAAGTTTTATTTGAGCTAGACCCGCGAGTGAGGTGTCCAGAGACGCGTCTTCGCGCGGGCTAGCTAACTACGAAATAAAACAAGATGGGTGCCGAATAAAAATTTTGGGTTTTGGTCAAAAAACCAGTTTTTGACTCAAAAAATTTAGGTTTTCAACCTCCAACCTGGACTCCGGGACACGAAACGCGCACCGGATCACAGGGATGGTAGGTAAGTACTATTGCAACTATAATCCAAAGTCAATTCTGAAGGAAAATTTGGAAAAACACTAAATTAAGAAGATTTTATCTGAAATTCTAAAAATTTTCTAAGTGTCGGAAGGGAGGTTTTTTGAAAACGCTTGCAGGGTGGTGCAATATGGTCAGAACGTAGGCGGAGGCCCACTAAAGTCTTAAAATGCTGAAAACAGCGTCAAAAACGCACCCTTAATGGCGAAGATATCAACGTTTTTGTCTAAAGCGTGATCCCTTAGGTGGATTTGGGTACAAGCAGAAACTAATAGAAATTAAATATTTTTGGAAAAATTGCAAGTTTTATTTGAGCTAGACCCGCGAGTGAGGTGTCCAGAGACGCGTCTTCGCGCGGGCTAGCTAACTACGAAATAAAACAAGATGGGTGCCGAATAAAAATTTTGGGTTTTGGTCAAAAAACCAGTTTTTGACTCAAAAAATTTAGGTTTTCAACCTCCAACCTGGACTCCGGGACACGAAACGCGCACCGGATCACAGGGATGGTAGGTAAGTACTATTGCAACTATAATCCAAAGTCAATTCTGAAGGAAAATTTGGAAAAACACTAAATTAAGAAGATTTTATCTGAAATTCTAAAAATTTTCTAAGTGTCGGAAGGGAGGTTTTTTGAAAACGCTTGCAGGGTGGTGCAATATGGTCAGAACGTAGGCGGAGGCCCACTAAAGTCTTAAAATGCTGAAAACAGCGTCAAAAACGCACCCTTAATGGCGAAGATATCAACGTTTTTGTCTAAAGCGTGATCCCTTAGGTGGATTTGGGTACAAGCAGAAACTAATAGAAATTAAATATTTTTGGAAAAATTGCAAGTTTTATTTGAGCTAGACCCGCGAGTGAGGTGTCCAGAGACGCGTCTTCGCGCGGGCTAGCTAACTACGAAATAAAACAAGATGGGTGCCGAATAAAAATTTTGGGTTTTGGTCAAAAAACCAGTTTTTGACTCAAAAAATTTAGGTTTTCAACCTCCAACCTGGACTCCGGGACACGAAACGCGCACCGGATCACAGGGATGGTAGGTAAGTACTATTGCAACTATAATCCAAAGTCAATTCTGAAGGAAAATTTGGAAAAACACTAAATTAAGAAGATTTTATTTGAAATTCTAAAAATTTTCTAAGTGTCGGAAGGGAGGTTTTTTGAAAACGCTTGCAGGGTGGTGCAATATGGTCAGAACGTAGGCGGAGGCCCACTAAAGTCTTAAAATGCTGAAAACAGCGTCAAAAACGCACCCTTAATGGCGAAGATATCAACGTTTTTGTCTAAAGCGTGATCCCTTAGGTGGATTTGGGTACAAGCAGAAACTAATAGAAATTAAATATTTTTGGAAAAATTGCAAGTTTTATTTGAGCTAGACCCGCGAGTGAGGTGTCCAGAGACGCGTCTTCGCGCGGGCTAGCTAACTACGAAATAAAACAAGATGGGTGCCGAATAAAAATTTTGGGTTTTGGTCAAAAAACCAGTTTTTGACTCAAAAAATTTAGGTTTTCAACCTCCAACCTGGACTCCGGGACACGAAACGCGCACCGGATCACAGGGATGGTAGGTAAGTACTATTGCAACTATAATCCAAAGTCAATTCTGAAGGAAAATTTGGAAAAACACTAAATTAAGAAGATTTTATCTGAAATTCTAAAAATTTTCTAAGTGTCGGAAGGGAGGTTTTTTGAAAACGCTTGCAGGGTGGTGCAATATGGTCAGAACGTAGGCGGAGGCCCACTAAAGTCTTAAAATGCTGAAAACAGCGTCAAAAACGCACCCTTAATGGCGAAGATATCAACGTTTTTGTCTAAAGCGTGATCCCTTAGGTGGATTTGGGTACAAGCAGAAACTAATAGAAATTAAATATTTTTGGAAAAATTGCAAGTTTTATTTGAGCTAGACCCGCGAGTGAGGTGTCCAGAGACGCGTCTTCGCGCGGGCTAGCTAACTACGAAATAAAACAAGATGGGTGCCGAATAAAAATTTTGGGTTTTGGTCAAAAAACCAGTTTTTGACTCAAAAAATTTAGGTTTTCAACCTCCAACCTGGACTCCGGGACACGAAACGCGCACCGGATCACAGGGATGGTAGGTAAGTACTATTGCAACTATAATCCAAAGTCAATTCTGAAGGAAAATTTGGAAAAACACTAAATTAAGAAGATTTTATCTGAAATTCTAAAAATTTTCTAAGTGTCGGAAGGGAGGTTTTTTGAAAACGCTTGCAGGGTGGTGCAATATGGTCAGAACGTAGGCGGAGGCCCACTAAAGTCTTAAAATGCTGAAAACAGCGTCAAAAACGCACCCTTAATGGCGAAGATATCAACGTTTTTGTCTAAAGCGTGATCCCTTAGGTGGATTTGGGTACAAGCAGAAACTAATAGAAATTAAATATTTTTGGAAAAATTGCAAGTTTTATTTGAGCTAGACCCGCGAGTGAGGTGTCCAGAGACGCGTCTTCGCGCGGGCTAGCTAACTACGAAATAAAACAAGATGGGTGCCGAATAAAAATTTTGGGTTTTGGTCAAAAAACCAGTTTTTGACTCAAAAAATTTAGGTTTTCAACCTCCAACCTGGACTCCGGGACACGAAACGCGCACCGGATCACAGGGATGGTAGGTAAGTACTATTGCAACTATAATCCAAAGTCAATTCTGAAGGAAAATTTGGAAAAACACTAAATTAAGAAGATTTTATCTGAAATTCTAAAAATTTTCTAAGTGTCGGAAGGGAGGTTTTTTGAAAACGCTTGCAGGGTGGTGCAATATGGTCAGAACGTAGGCGGAGGCCCACTAAAGTCTTAAAATGCTGAAAACAGCGTCAAAAACGCACCCTTAATGGCGAAGATATCAACGTTTTTGTCTAAAGCGTGATCCCTTAGGTGGATTTGGGTACAAGCAGAAACTAATAGAAATTAAATATTTTTGGAAAAATTGCAAGTTTTATTTGAGCTAGACCCGCGAGTGAGGTGTCCAGAGACGCGTCTTCGCGCGGGCTAGCTAACTACGAAATAAAACAAGATGGGTGCCGAATAAAAATTTTGGGTTTTGGTCAAAAAACCAGTTTTTGACTCAAAAAATTTAGGTTTTCAACCTCCAACCTGGACTCCGGGACACGAAACGCGCACCGGATCACAGGGATGGTAGGTAAGTACTATTGCAACTATAATCCAAAGTCAATTCTGAAGGAAAATTTGGAAAAACACTAAATTAAGAAGATTTTATCTGAAATTCTAAAAATTTTCTAAGTGTCGGAAGGGAGGTTTTTTGAAAACGCTTGCAGGGTGGTGCAATATGGTCAGAACGTAGGCGGAGGCCCACTAAAGTCTTAAAATGCTGAAAACAGCGTCAAAAACGCACCCTTAATGGCGAAGATATCAACGTTTTTGTCTAAAGCGTGATCCCTTAGGTGGATTTGGGTACAAGCAGAAACTAATAGAAATTAAATATTTTTGGAAAAATTGCAAGTTTTATTTGAGCTAGACCCGCGAGTGAGGTGTCCAGAGACGCGTCTTCGCGCGGGCTAGCTAACTACGAAATAAAACAAGATGGGTGCCGAATAAAAATTTTGGGTTTTGGTCAAAAAACCAGTTTTTGACTCAAAAAATTTAGGTTTTCAACCTCCAACCTGGACTCCGGGACACGAAACGCGCACCGGATCACAGGGATGGTAGGTAAGTACTATTGCAACTATAATCCAAAGTCAATTCTGAAGGAAAATTTGGAAAAACACTAAATTAAGAAGATTTTATCTGAAATTCTAAAAATTTTCTAAGTGTCGGAAGGGAGGTTTTTTGAAAACGCTTGCAGGGTGGTGCAATATGGTCAGAACGTAGGCGGAGGCCCACTAAAGTCTTAAAATGCTGAAAACAGCGTCAAAAACGCACCCTTAATGGCGAAGATATCAACGTTTTTGTCTAAAGCGTGATCCCTTAGGTGGATTTGGGTACAAGCAGAAACTAATAGAAATTAAATATTTTTGGAAAAATTGCAAGTTTTATTTGAGCTAGACCCGCGAGTGAGGTGTCCAGAGACGCGTCTTCGCGCGGGCTAGCTAACTACGAAATAAAACAAGATGGGTGCCGAATAAAAATTTTGGGTTTTGGTCAAAAAACCAGTTTTTGACTCAAAAAATTTAGGTTTTCAACCTCCAACCTGGACTCCGGGACACGAAACGCGCACCGGATCACAGGGATGGTAGGTAAGTACTATTGCAACTATAATCCAAAGTCAATTCTGAAGGAAAATTTGGAAAAACACTAAATTAAGAAGATTTTATCTGAAATTCTAAAAATTTTCTAAGTGTCGGAAGGGAGGTTTTTTGAAAACGCTTGCAGGGTGGTGCAATATGGTCAGAACGTAGGCGGAGGCCCACTAAAGTCTTAAAATGCTGAAAACAGCGTCAAAAACGCACCCTTAATGGCGAAGATATCAACGTTTTTGTCTAAAGCGTGATCCCTTAGGTGGATTTGGGTACAAGCAGAAACTAATAGAAATTAAATATTTTTGGAAAAATTGCAAGTTTTATTTGAGCTAGACCCGCGAGTGAGGTGTCCAGAGACGCGTCTTCGCGCGGGCTAGCTAACTACGAAATAAAACAAGATGGGTGCCGAATAAAAATTTTGGGTTTTGGTCAAAAAACCAGTTTTTGACTCAAAAAATTTAGGTTTTCAACCTCCAACCTGGACTCCGGGACACGAAACGCGCACCGGATCACAGGGATGGTAGGTAAGTACTATTGCAACTATAATCCAA